>OX411765.1:9461758-12049619 GCA_948252205.1 Orthosia incerta | reverse complement strand
TAAAAATAGATGAGGATTAACAGAGGACACTGTCAACAAAATGGATTCGATTTTGATCCATTATACAAGACAAGACAAAACCAAACATCCAACGATCCATATTAGACCTAGAACCAATAACAACTGAAAGGCACAAGGAAGAGACCGTTTTGCGACCCTGCAACGATTTTCTTTTTGGAAAATGTGCACTATACAAAGATATGTCTATGCTGGGACGGAATCGGGTTCTAGCAATATATCAGACAAAACAATAATGATGGTTTTCTACAATCCTAATTCGAAACTTGTCCCAAAATCACGAGAATCGTGACCAGTCAAGCTACTAGCGCTAGTTAAGTGGAACACCGGCGTCACGGCAATGCCTTCGTGATCGATGCTTGATCGAGTACCGTTCGTGATGGTTGGAACAGTGCCAGTGGATAGAAAGGGTTGGGCTAGTGTTAATGGTAAGTTCTGGCGCCAAACTGTCGCATTGAAAAAGGTAGAATGGAGATGTAATGAGGTAGCAGGATCAGATTGAATGCGGAAGGCAGAGAACCGTGTGTTTTAATTTTAATACAACAGGGCAGCATAAGCTGACTTGGTTAAGGCGCCTCCCCGAGCAAAACGCCGCGCTAGTCGAATTTTGTGCAGTTTTTAAGAGCTATCTACTCTTTATTTAAAAAGAAATATCAATTAATAAAAATACATAAAATTTCTACATAATGTTGATTCTAAAATGGTAGTACACTTTTTTTTAAAGTGGTATATGTGTCACTAATCTCCTTCCAACAAAACCATAAAAATGTGAAATGATTATTTATAGCATGCATCTCCTCGTAAAGTGTTCTTTAATTATTTTTTATACTAACACTAATGCGGATAGACAATTTGATAACGAACATTTTGTAAGTTCTATTTTTTTCAAAAGACCAATATTCGATTTTATAAAGATTTTATTCTAAAATCTGGGCGTATTCACTACCGTAATTCATGCGCCACCAGTGCCGCTAGGCCAATAGGAATGCTCATATCTCATGCTGATTTTTTGGTCAGGGTACGGCCTTAAATACCAGTAAGCCTGGGAAGGTATTTGTGGAGTAAGGCGGTGACTGAGTGGTGTCCAAGGACTGGAAGAAGTATCGGTCATCCGACGGCGTGATGGCAGACGACATTGTTGCGATTGTGGGTAACCTGAGGCTGTGGATGTGGAGCAGTGGTGGCCCAGTGGAAT
This sequence comes from Orthosia incerta, assembly GCA_948252205.1. Lineage (NCBI taxonomy): Eukaryota > Metazoa > Arthropoda > Insecta > Lepidoptera > Noctuidae > Orthosia > Orthosia incerta. Next base: position 12,048,406 of record OX411765.1, on the reverse strand, counting down.
CGGCCGCGACTTACAAGTTGTAGGTCGTGGGTTCGAGCCCAGGCAGGCGCTTTACTTTGTGTAAATTATTTCATCACCACTGCTCTCAAAACGGTGAAGAAAAACATCGTGAGGAAACCGGCATGTCCTAGAACCAAAAATTAGAAGACATGTGACATCCACCAACCCGCATTGGGCCCGCGTGGTGGATTACGGCCCATTCCCTCTCACAGAGAGGAGGCCTGTGTCCCAGCAGTGGGAACATTCATAGGCTGATGATGTGTGATGTAATGTGAGGATGTGGCTGGCAAAGGAACGTAGGGAAGAACAAGAAGAGAGAGGTCTGTGCTCAGCCGTGGGCGAAGTCACGCTGTGGATGATGACCATGATGAAGCCTGGGAAGATTTAGGCTTAAACTGAGTATTCCAAATTTGGTCTGTAAAGTTGTGAGTCAAAATGATTCAGTGTTCTCGTTTAATACAAAATCGAATTTGAAAAATACTCTTAAATGAGTCAAACCATCAATAAAATTTGCGGCAAAGGTTATGCGTTAGGTACTTATATTTCGAAGAAGTGACAAGAAGTCAGCAGTGACGAACGATGTCTACGAATTTCGTAATTACCAAAAATAAAACGGTGAAGGAAAACATCGTGAGGAAACCGGCTTTTCCAAGAACTAAAAATTCAAAGACATGTGATATCTGCTCACCCGTACTGTGCCCACGTGGTAGATTATAGCCCATTCCCTGTCACAGAGAGGAGGTCTGTGTCCCAGCAGTGGGAACATTATAGGCTGATTTTGCAACAATGGAGGATTCGTAACTAGTGGAGAAAAAAACTTATGTTTTCAAAAATAAATAAAGAACAAATAAGGCCGTAATAGCTGCAGTGCATCAACAAGCTGCTAACGCGAAGCCAATGACAAATAACCCGGCCAAGTGCGAGTAGGACTCGCGCACGAAGGGTTCCGTACCATCATCGCAAAAAAACGGCCAAAAAATCACGTTTGTTGTATGGGAGCCCTACTTAAACATTTATTTTATTCTGTTTTTAGTATTTGTTGTTATAGCGGCAACAGAAATACGTCATCTGTGAAAATTCCAAATCTTGCTATCACGGTTCATGAGATACAGCCTGGTGACAGACGGACAGACAGACAGACGGATCGCGGAGTCTTAGTAATAGGGTCCCGTTTTTACCCTTTGGGTACGAAACCCTAAAAATTATATAGGGTAAAGGCCACGGATTACTAAAGATTTACCAGTAGAACAATTACAGACTGAGTCCCTTGACTGAATTCCTTGAAGTGAGTGATTGATTGATAGCTTGACAGACACGCACAGCCTATGCTGAAGATAGTGATTCAATAATAAAAGAACAGTTTCTGAAATATTGTAGATCATATTCAAAAAGTAACCCAACAAGACATCAAGCTACAAAGTACGTATTAAGAACGAGTTCATTTTTTTATAACTGAATTTGACGCTGACGAAGTTGCGGGTAATTATAGCGGGTAATAAATAAAGATTGGTGCCCATCTGAGTAGCCTGTGTGTCTACTTAAGGGTACACTAGTCGACGGCACGAACTATTTTGTGCGCGGGGTTAAAATGCATTTTATATCAACCGACAACACGTGCGGAAGAGAAAGATGCTGTGATGAGCACTAAGAAGCTAGTTCGTGTACGAATTAGCACTTTTTCAAGTTTGTAGCGAAATGGATGATGATTTAGGACGAAAATGAGCGCGCGAAATTTTATAAACAGACCTTTAGGAGTCTAGATATTATGAAAAAACGGCTAAATGTATTTTCTCAAAATAAAATTACTTGCATTGTTGAACTACCAATCTATCTCTGTATGGTGGCCGTTTTGCAATTTTCCATCTTCTTATGGTATTTATTGCCGCCCAAAGATGCGTTAAAATTAGTGTTGAAATATGGAACTTTCAAATATTTTTATTTTTTTTGTTTCCATACAGGGCTAGATAATGATGAGACAAATTGATATCATTTTTATTTTGAACGTACATCGTCAAACAGTGGAGTAATCCCTAGACTACGTTTGTATGAATTATCGACTAGTGTAACCTTTAAATGACAACAGAAGTTTCTACGTCCATTAAAACATCGAAATACAATCAATGAACAACTCCCCTATTTCCCACAGCGTTGAGAACTGTGATATAAAGAAAAGAAAGTGAGCCCTGTATCTAAAGTGATACAATACAATGAGTTTGACCCCAGTACGCTCGTGTACGGCCTAGATACGTGAGTTGTGTCCTAACTGGGTAAGCGGAGAGGTACGAATGAATTGAGCGGGCGACGACCTAGGGACAAGTATAGACTATGACAATTTTAAGGGGAAATTAAACTGAGTATCAGGCCTGTAGCCTTTACCTAAGTAGGGCTCCCATACAACAAACGTGATTTTTTGGCCGGTTTTGCGATAATGGTACGGAATCCTACGTGCGCGAGTCCGACTCGCACTTGGCCGGTTTTTTTAAGTTTTTTCAGTAAATCCAAAGGCTGTCTGGTACATATCGCTATTAGGATTTGGGCGCACGGTTGGCGCAGTGGCTGAGCGATTGACTGCGCTGCGTGTCGCGGGTTCGATTCCCGCACGGAACAAATATTTGTATGATCTACAAATAGTTGTTCCGGCTCTGGGTGTTTTTGTATGTGAGTTCATATGTTTGTAAACGCACCCACGATACAGGAGAAATTCCTAGTGTGGGGCAAAGTATTTTTTTTTTTAAAACAAGATAACACCACCAATGTAGCCATATAATGAAAATTAAATACTTATTTTTTTATAAATAAGTTGTGTAACTTTTTTACAGTACAATATAGTATATATATTCTATTATATTCCCATGTTACATGAGGGTATTGTCATGCATATTGAAATGTCTATAATCGACTGCTAAGGCTTTGACACTGTTCTCCCGTCTGTGAGAGGAAGTGTCACATTTCTTAGATATTTGGTTCTGTTTTACCACTTGAAATTTTGTTTGCAATGTTTCCCATCACCGTTTTGAGAGCAGAGATTATGACAACAATGAATTTACGAACTGGATCTGAACGTGCGACCTACATACTCGAAGTGTTGTACCATTACTTCTTGTCATGAAAGGTGTATAATTTCCAGACTTTATTGCAGGTTAGGTAACACTGAGAGCTGCAGATTTTCCAATTAGCCTACGAGTATCTATAGGTATCACTTTACTCGACCCGGAAGACGCTTAGTAGCTGTTTACGACCAATACACTAACGAGACGGACAGACAATCGACCCAAAATAACCTGTTATAAACACCAATTGGCACTGTACTGAGCAATTATCTTCAGAACTACAGGCTAAAGGTGGACAGTAAATAATAATTTACCAAGGAATAAATATTGTTAATACTGTCCTACTGATAGTTGTTCCGGGTCTGACTAGCAGCCACCCGCGGCTCCGCCTGCGTCTCGGTAACATACTAACGTACTTGTCACAATATCTCTGTAAATTATAGCCCATGTGTTATTTTAATGTATAAGCTATATTACTGTAAAGTTTCATCAAAATTTGTTCAGCAGTTTTTGCGTTAAAGAGTAACAAACATCAATGCATCATCAGAAACTCATGTTTAAAATAGTAGTAGAATAGGGCAACTGTTTGTGAACGCGGTTTTGCAACATAAATCTAACTAAACTCCATTTACCATAACGTTAGACTGATAAATAAGCACATTTCACAGCCTGTTCAACCGATTTTGACTTCTATTGTGTTGGTGATACGACAAATGGAAGCTGTAGTAAACAGTTGGTTTTGGTAACAGGTTTATGCTCTTTATGTCATCCTTATGAGTACGATATGGAACTCAAAATCGGTTGAAAGGACTGTAAGAAGAGTTGTAAAGACGTCTAAAGTTATTTCAAATGGAGTATAGATAACACGAATGTATGTTGTTGTACTTCGCGAGTCAAAAAAAGGGAGTAACAAAAGTGAGAGCAATGCTCTTAATGCGAGTTGTTTCATTTAGCGTTATCGGCATCAGACATCAACCGAAATCTAGAAAAATGCCTAATTATTGAGCTGTAAAAACTCTACAAAAAAGCTGCCCGAGACAATGAACATTTTTTCATCGAAAATTTTGTGTGAAAATCTCGAACGTTTGGTTTTCATACAGATGGAGGGACTGTCTAGATTCATCTCTCTTCAGCATCATTTCAGCCGAGAGACATCCACTGATGAACAATTGACCGGTCCCGTGCATCTTTTAATTTTAATATTACCTAATTTTAATTGTGATTTTAATTTAATTAATTTTACCATTGTAATAAATTACATATTATATAATTCATTTATTGTTCACACAGTACTAAAATGGAACCCTACTTTAATGGAAATTCAATTTAATGCTTTAATTTAAGGTTAACTTAGATTTCGTTTTTAACTCTATTTTCAGCAAATATGACTTTGATTATGTTTGAGTGAAAATTTTAGGTGTATACATGCTCTGTATTTTCTTTCCTGGAGGGTCACTGAATTCTAAGATACAGGCATCTGCCTAGTTTCAAAGTTTAAAATTCTGACCTTTCCATCAGCCATCTACGAAGTTGCGGTATTTGTTAAAATAAATAAAATCTATTTGGTGAATTAAAATCAAAAAGATATATACTTAAAATATCTAGTATACTACATAGAACTGCTCTTCCGAGCAAAAGTCTTTTCGGAATGGCATCTAAAATCTACAATAGGATACCTGTGGACATTTTAAACACTAAGAAACTGCCACTATTTAAATATAAATTACGTAATTTTTTAATTGACAAAGCTACTATACGATCCAAGATGTTCTTAATAATTAGTACCAACTACAATCTGTCACCGTGCACCTAATTCTTATTTTGTAAGATTGGCTTTATATGTGATACCTATGATAATTTTGCATGTTGACCTAATTATTGTATGCCTACTAGGCAGGACATAATGGAACTGTAATTTACCTAACATCTGTCTGTATAACCTATGCCCACAATAAAAAGATTTGATTTGATTTTGAATTCAGGGTTCATTTGTATTTTGCCTGATCGTGTATTTCTTATTTCTAACCAATTTTTGATATGGGTGATGAATAAATAAATTATTATTATTATCTCACATCAAGCGGATTCCCACAACCTCAACCAGGTCATCGGTCGGTCTGTTTAAGGCTGTGCTTTGTAAATTGGAGACCTGTGTTTATAAACATGGCTGTGATACTGGGAAATTCTGAAGAGGAAATCGGTGGTAGTAGGTTGGGCATATGTTGAGAAGGAGGGAGGTATGTGTCATCATGGGGAAAGTTTTGAATATGAATGTGAGTGCATACAAAAAGTTGAAGACAAAAGAAAATAAGGGTTGTGTGATCGATAAATAAGACTGGACCTAAATTCCAGGACTGGAAGGAGAAGTATCGGCAGACGACATTGATGCCATCGCGGATAAAACCTGGATGACGCTGGCACAGGAACGTGGGGTTTGGCACAAGAAGACAGAGATCTATGCCCAGCAGTGGGCGAAATCAGGCTGTGGATGATAATGATGAACCTAAAATGAATATTGTTCTTACTGTTTACTAGCCGTGCCCGCGGCTTCGCTCCCGTCAGTTTTTTTTACCAATTTTTTTTCTAGGGTCATTCTTCCGCGGCGAATCATAACACCGCCATTCAGAAAATAAAGTCAAATGCACAACGCCATCTATAGAATATGAAGTTCAACTGTCCGAGTATCTGAATTGCGTGTATTGTGATATTTTACTTCTTGAACACTTATTCATATATCTTTTGATAGCGTGAACCGATTGCGATGAAACAAAAACTAAGTAATACTTCAAGTTACGCACAATGTTTATGTATAACAGTTATCTACATTGGTTTCGTACATTTCACGTGATGCATGCACAACTAAACAGAAAAACAGACTAAAATGACAAAAAATGCTGGAAATGGATTCTGTTGGTTATCCTTTAACACCCTGGCTATTTTTTTAAATATATTTTCGATGTACAAAAACGACTTTTCGACGGATTTATTATAATTATGTATTGATTGATGTTGATGTTAATTCAAACAAATAAATACCACGAATAGTTTATCAAAGTTCTTTCTTTACAAACAATGATGAATGAGTGAATAGGTTACTTCTAGGCAAGCGTGCTCCATCATCGACCACATCATCGCTTACCATCAGGTGAGATGGTGGTCAAGCGCGAGCCTATATAAGATAAAAAAAAACAACTGCACCTATGAACTCTGAAATATCTAAATAATTTTCATTCGAAACATATAGCACTGCAGTAGAATGACGATGATCGTTTTGAAGATCATCAAAACATTAACAAAAAGTTACCGATCATCTCCAAAACTTAAGTAGTATATATGGCACTTGTAAAGGATACTCTTGCATCTATTATTGACATAACCGGTAAGTGACTACAGTACGGTCACTACAGTCAATAGTGTCAATATAGCAGTACAAATATTTAGTAGAAATCAATATGAGTAAGGTGACTCTAAAGATGACAAACAAACATACAAAGTATCAATATCAGTAATAAAGCCACACTAATAACAAAAATTATGGACGCACGCTTGGCGCAGTGGTTGAGCGATTGACTGCTGCGCTGCGTGTCGCGGGTACGATTCCTGCATGTGAGTTTATATGTTTGTAAACGCACCCACGATACAGGAAGAAATTCCTAGTGTGGGGCAAAGATTTCCTTTAAAAAAAAAAGGAAAAAAAGCGAAAGTAACTCTGTTTGTTTGTTTGTTAACTTTTCATGACTAAACCACTGAACCAATCTTGATGAATGTAGTGAAAATATAAATGCGAAAGTTTATGTCTCTGTTTGAAACGTTCTCAACTGTCGACTCGACTTTGACGTTTACTGTAGAGGAAGGTGAATCATTCGAGAAGGATATAAAAAGACAATAGAGCAGTCAGCCAGAAGTACTGTTTTTAGTACATCAAAAATGCTTTAGATGCTCTTTGTTGCAATTTGCAAGATGTAAGCAAATTGTCATGATCATGTCGTAACTGACATGATTGATGAAAGAATTTTCTTTGGTAAAGAAACTAGTGGAAGAAAACTAATTAAAGGTTCTTATTTTCCGGCATCGGAAAGAAGAATAGAATGAAAATAAAAATTAAGAGTGTTATCTTATTAATGCTTAAATCATTCCAAGAAAACCTACCAAAACAAATAGACTCACTTTCACAGATAATAAATGCCGTTCGACGCAAATACAACCACGACATCGAACTAGCCAAACCACATGCAGAAGCAAACAAACAAAATTCGCATCAATTCATTAAAGTGTAATGTCCATTGAGTCATTGAACTGGCTCACGAACGCGTAGGAAGGTGACAATATGACAAGTGACAAAAACATAGGTGCCTAAAACGATATGCGGTATTTTGGTGACGTCAGAAATGAGTAATGACATACATAATTATGTACTTAGTACGTGTTAAGCTTTTTCGTAGAATTCTGGGATAGAAATATGAATTTCAAGATCTGTCGAAGAGAAACCGACATAATATTTAGGAGTCTGAAGAAGAAATGCAATTTGTTTGACACTTGACTTAAGGTTACACTAGTCGACGGCACGAACTATTTTGTGCGCGGGGCGGCACCTTTGGGAGTCTGGATATCATGAAAAAACGACTAAACGTATATTTTCAAAATTAATTTATTTTTATTGTTGAACTACTTATATATCCCTGTATGGTAGCCGTTTTACAATTTTCCGTCTTCTTATGGCATTTATTTGCGCCCAAAAATGCGTTAAAATTAACTGGAACTGTCGACGCTCATAACTTTCAAATGTTTTCTTTTTTTACTTGTTTGCTTCCATACAGGGCTAGATAATGATGAAACAAATTGATATCACTTTTTATTTTGAACGTACATTGTCAAACAGTGGAATAATCCCTAGACTACGTTTGTATGGAAGAATTTTCGACTAGTGTACCCTTAAGTTTGGTCTCTAAGTCATCAGTTGAGATAGTGGTCAAACGCGACACAAGCCTCTCGACAGTAAAAAGAAAATGCTTTCAGTGTTTTCTTACTAAATCAGATCTTGAAGTCTGTTTAGCGTTTTCTGAATACCATTATAACAGGATTCAGCTGAGTACCAGTATTTTACATGAAGTGACTGCCTATCTAACCTCCACAACCCAGTAACTGGGTAACACGATACCTCTTGACATGTTTTGTCAAGACAAGCTCTCTTATCCATACGGTTGTCGCGCCGATTAAGAATTCTAAGAAAGACGTCCACTGCCGTAAATAGGCCTTGCCTCAAGTGTCACCACAATGACTGGCCCCTTCGCATCCAGCGAATCTCTGCTACCTTCACCAGGTACAAGGAAGGATATACTCGTATTATTACAAAGAGAAACTATTTAATTTAGAATTGAAGAACAAATGCAGTCAGAGTTTCCTTACAAAAGGTAGGTCTTGAATTAAGAAACAAAATCCACCGGTAATAAGATTGAATCCCCATCATGACACTACTACATGCCAAAGGTCTTTGACAGAGAAGGAAATAATAAATTACTGAATTTTGTTAAAACTTATCATATAGAACGAGCTTGAATCTTACCGAAAGGATTGGCCCGCACTAGCAGTAGACAGAATATGTGAAAAAGAAGAGGAAGGCTTCTGTCCCGTAATGGGACACAAACGACTAGATAAATAGATGTACGACGAATATACTAGAAGAAAGTGGTGGTAACGTTTAAAGTCCAAATTGCAAAGAGCATTTCATAAATAACGTAGACATAACAGAATTGGATGACGCTTAACTTCTAGTTTACTTAACGGAACTCAAATATAAGCCAAGGAGATGCAAACCGAAAAAGTCACAAAAACTGAAGTGATATTTGAGAAGATGGAAGCGTCCTGCTCAAGTACCTACGGATGAGTGAATCACGTACATAACTTCACTGCTGTATTCCCCGAAGGTTGATAGACAGACAGTAGTAGACAGGGATGACTGGAATGACTTCTCCCGCTCTGGGTGAAGCAGGAGGGCGTGTCAGACTTTTACTGACTAAAACTCACCCATGTTCCTTCAGTTGCTTGAGTCAGGCCCGCGGTAACTCTTTTTAAATATAATCCGCGACCCCGGACGTAATTCTTAAGTTACATATAAGACTACTGGCTTCTGCCAGCTGCTTCGCCCGAGTAAAATCGAAAAAAAGTATGTCCTGCCCAGGGTCTCAAACTATCTCCATACCAAATTTTATCTAAATCGTTTAGGCGGTTTAAGCGTGAAAGATAACAAACAAACTCACATTCGCATTCATAATATTAGTAAGAGTATTAGATATACAAAAATCGTGGATCAAACGAAACAGGGCCATATTTGGGGCTATTTGCAGGACATAAAGGACTGAGATGCAGATGAAGAATAATAAAGAAACATAGAAGACGAAGAAATGTTACGCCAAACACAAATAATTTGGGACATAAACAAAGGACTGATGAAGTATTGATTTATTAAAGTTAACCAACAGCTTCTGTATAGTACTTGAACATAAGAAAGGGCGAGGACGACCTTCGGCTACGTGGTGGACTAGCGAGGCGAAACTCCTATTGGAGGAAGAACTGTCCGACACGACAACCCAGGACAAAATGTCCTGCCAACAGAAAATTTGGCAAGACGACTCTACTTAAAGTCGGATACTAGGCAGAAGAAAAACCGCTTCTGTATACAGCGTTTAAGCGAAATAAGCAATTTCTAACAAACTTACATTCACTAAACTATTTCGATCTAAGATAGAAAGATAGTGTTCATTATTAGTTAAATATGCTATAGGCGTAACAAGCGTTTAATTTATGAGTTCAAACATGTTTTTGTATGGGATTGGTAACTTTTTTGCTACTACATTGATATGCTATACTCATGGTTTGTTAGTAGAAGAAAAAAAAACTAATGCCTTCTTAATAATTAGAAAGATTCTAAAGAAGTTACTGATCGGGTTAGTGGTGTGGCAATCTAGAAAATCTCTGGGAACTAGACATGGCATATAGACAAAAAGAGCTCAAAATAAAGACAAAAGATTGGGAACAAATAGGGGACGGCTATTACAAATGACAATTTGAAGGCTGATTATAACCTGATATTGATTCATTAGGGTCTACAATAAACGATTTTTCTAACCTGACTTGAAGAATTGGACGGCTCTATACAAAGCGACATTCTATTGGCGATAGCGATTGTTGAAATGCCAAAATGTACGTGAAATATCGATAGAGCACGTCAATCTCATACATATCTGATTTTTTGAACATTGTCATCGTAAAATATATATATTGTCACTTTGTCTAGACTTCGACAGGCTTATTTGGTTCTAAACCTGCTGACGAATATAGAAATTATAAGGCAAACTCACCATCAGATTCTGTGATCTTCTCTGGTTCTTTAGTTGCAACCTCTTCAGTAGTCAACGTTTCAACTTTAGTTGATTCTGTAGAAACTGAAGTTAGTAACGGAGAAGTAGGCGCTTCAGTCTCAGTAACAAACTGCTCTGCTACTGTGGTTGAAGCAGGTTCAGTTGCTTCGGTTTCTTGTATCGTTGTCTCTTTTACTGCTTCTGTGACCGTTGTATATATAGCTGTTTCGAAACCTGTAGTAGCAGGCTTTTGTGTCGCAGTAGCAGGTGACACTTCAGTAGTTTTTTCAATTTCAGTTACTGTGTCGGTTGGTTCAATAACTTTTTCTGTTACTGTTGTTAAAACAGTTGTTGATGAAGATGGTTGTTCTGTTGTTGTCGTTGTAGTTGTTGTGGAAGTCGAAGTGGTTGTCGTTGTTTCAGCCGTAGTTGATGACGCAACTGTTGTGTTGATGTATGTGATTGAAACTGATGATGGACGAGTGAATATAGGTTTTGAACTTGTTGATTGAGGTAGAATAGTTATGTTAAGTCTAGGGGGGATAGGCAAAGGCTTTTTCGTTGCAGGAGGACGTTTGCTTGACGGCCTGCTGTAGGGAGGTTTTCTTGTAGAATTGAACACTGGCTTCACAGGTCTTGGTTTATAAGTAGATAAGGTACTGTATTGAGGTCTTGTATGGTTATAAGGTTTCTGCGATGAAGGCCTAAAAGTAGGCCTTGAAGGTTTACGAGTAGGTTTAGGCCTTGAAGTGGTTGTACCTTTCGTAATCTCCTCTTTTTCAGGCTTCTCAGTAACAATGTTATTCTCACCTGATACCGTTTGGAATGTCGACAGTTTCATAGGCAATTCAGTGATCGGTGCTTCAGTGATTTTACTCTCAGCTTTCATAGTAGTTTCAACTATAGCTGATGTAGTGAACTTAACGTCATCATTTACAATCTTGTTATCAATAGTTGACTGTTCGTCTGTCTTCGTTTCTAAATCTATTGCCTCAGTTCTATCTAGAACCGTTTCAGATTTCTCTGTTACAGTATTTTCAACTTTTTCTGTCGTTGTAGTCTTTTTCGAAGGGAATATATCTGGAATCTTGCTAACTGCCGTCTGAACTTTATCCTCAATCTGTGGATGTACGAAGTTAGCACTGTCTATTGAATTATCTTCTATGTTGTTTCCTATAATTTGTGGGAGGATGGTTTTGTCAGGTATCTGGCAGCAGGATCCGAAGTAGAATCTGTCTATGCAGGTCCCGAGGTGTGAGCCGTTGGCTTTGAGGCAATCTATGGCGAACATGCAGAGGCCTTCCTGACCTGATCTTCTTGATATGCAGGGGAGGTGTCTTATATTTCTAGCTAGTGGCACTGGACCTGGAAAGATAGAAATAAATAGTTTAGTTTATTGTCATACATTTATTAGTTAGATAATATCTGTAGTTGATAGTTAGGATCCTGTCTTTTTAACCGACTGCCGAAGGAGGGTAATGTGTTTATCTGTCTCTGTATGTATGTGTGTTCCTATGTGGCGTTCTAGAAACCAAACGCGTTGGCCGATTTTGATGATTCTTACGTCAATCGATTCGTCTTAACCTTGTGAGTGTCACTGGCTACATTAATATAGGAAAAAAGAAGAATGGCGGCTTTTGGGCGCCATATTGTGGGGGCCCAATCTTTTTTTCTTCCAAACCCATCGTGTGGGATATCAAAATAAAGGGTTTCAAGAGGTGATTTAAAAAATATAGTACACTTATATGTTTAAATGTACATAATTCGAAAAAGAAAATATCTAAAACTTTATAAATAAAAAAAGTTAGTTAAAAAAATCAAAAATCACGACTGTTTAAGAAACGAATTAATTTAGAGATCATTGTTAGTTTGCTGGCAAAGACAAGATAGTTTTGTGCCGAGTTTCTGGACACAAATTATATGCAAGTGAATTAAGTTAAGGTTACACTAGTCGATAATTCTTTCATACAAACGTAGTCTAGGGATTACTCCACTGTTTGACGATGTACGTTCAAAATAAAAAATGATATCAATTTGTCTCATCATTATCTAGCCCTGTATGGAAACAAAAAAGTAATAAAGAAAAATATTTGAAAGTTATGAGCGTCGAAAGTTCCATATTTCAACACTTATTTTAACGCATCTTTAGGCGGCAATAAATGCCATAAGAAGAAGGAAAATTGCAAAATGGCCACCCTACATATCCATACACTCTATTTAAACTACATCTAAAAAAATACCTGATAGCCAAATGTTATTATAGCTTAACAGAATTTTTAAATGATCGTACTTAGTGCCTATTATTATGACATTTCCTCAATCTCAAAACTGTACCATTTTTTTTTAGTTTTAAGGTTTTTCTATAGATTGTTTATAATCGACTGCATGAAAGTGGGTTAAATATTTTTTTTTTTTTTGATAATTGTATAAATTCAAACGGTTAATATGACCAAATACAATTTTTTGTACGCCCTGAAAGGCAAAACATGTAGAACCTATTACCAAATGTTATTTTAAGACCATGCAATTCTATTGTATACTCATGTTTTTACAAAAATAAATATCTTATCTTATCTTATCTTACAGGGATAGATTAGTAGTTCAACAATGCAAATAATTTTATTTTGAAAATATACATTTAGTCGTTTTTTCATGATATCTAGACTCCCAAAGGTCTGTTTATAAAATTTCGCTCGCTCGTTTTCGTCTTAAATCATCATCCATTTCGCTACAAACTTGCAAAAGTGCTAATTCGTTCGCGAACTAGCCTCTTACTCGTCATAGCAGATATCTCTTTCTCACGAGTTGTCGGATGAGATAGCAGGCATTTTAACCCCGCGCACAAAATAGTTCGTGCCGTCGACTAGTGTAACCTTAAGTGATTCTATTTGCTGCTAAAAAATAGTTGAACCAATCATAGCAACTAACGCGTTTGACAATTTGTCACATTTATTTTGTGATCATTTTCGTTTGGAAAACTTTTCCCAAGTGAACAAAATGTCACTTTGTTGTCAATTATTTGGACAAGTTGACAAGTTTATTTATTCGGAGGGCCATCCACCCCATTTACTGTTGGATATTGTATGATAATTTGACAATCTTTAAATTATTATAGTATTTAAATATTTCTGTTTATTAGGTTTCAAGCAGCAAAACACAGTAGTCAAAAAAACATCATATATTATACTTATATTATGCATATATTTAGTTTAGTTGGGCCCGAGCAATGCTCTCACGAAGTTCATACACTTTTTATACGTTTTGTGAATCACAGACTGTGTATGTGAGATTAATTATCTTGTTATACATCCTAAACTACTGGACCGGTTTCGATCAACCGAGTCGAACTGGGATACTCGTATTATTGGTTTGTTTTTATCCAGAATTCGTCCATGAGCGTGTAACTTTACAGAATATGTAGGTATTCAACAGCCTGCAGTTTAGTAAGTTTTTTCATAATGTCTGGTTTGTAGATACTTATCGACATGTCTTACTGCACTGTTGGTTTAGTATTAGCAGTTTTAGTAAATATGATATAATATTTTGGTAGTTTACTAGCGTTAATTAGAAAATGAAGAACACTTAATAATATCTAAGTTGTAGTACATATTAGTTGGCTTAATAAGTCTTAAGATCTAAGCAATAGTTTTGTGCGTTAGGAGTACAAAAAAAAAAAAAAAAAAAAAATTGGGCACGCCACAATTGCGGCGATAAGGCCCCTCTTTGAGGAGTGGCTAGAGAGGCGCCACGGCGTCCTCACCTTCCGCCTGACGCAGGTCCTCACCGGACACGGCTGCTTCGGGAGGTTCCTGTTCAGGATTAGGCGGGAGGAAACGCCCGGGTGTCACCATTGTGTGGATCGCCCGGAGGACACGGTGGAGCATACGGTGGAGATCTGCCCCGCTTGGGCTGGGCACCGCCGTGTCCTCGTGGAGGCGATCGGCGGAGGCAACCTCTCGCGTCCGGCCCTGGTTCAGGCCATGTTACGGAGCGAGAGTGTATGGGAATCTGTCTCCTCCTTCTGCGAAGCAGTAATGCTCGCGAAGGAGCAGGCGGAACGCGTGAGGGAGACGCAACGAAGACGCCCTCACGCCCCTAGCCACCGCAGGAGACGCCCTGGGCGTCGGGAGTCGCGAGCAGCATCCCGGCCACCGTAGGCGCGGGCTTGCGGACGGCGAGTAATGGGTAGCTCGCCGTCCGATAAGGACCAGGCCCGAGTCGAAGGCGCGTTGTGTTCCACGCGCGCCTCAAAGAGATGTCAGCAGAACTGACGGGGTCCGCGAGGACCGATGCCTGTCTGGGTCGCGGATAAATTTGAAAAAGAGTTACCGCGGCCCTGGCTCAAGCAACTGAAGGAACACGGGTGGGTTTTAGTCAGTAAAAGTCTGACACGCCCTCCCGCCTCACCCAGAGCGGGAGAAGTCATTGGATGATTTCCCACCCAAAAAAAAAAAAAAAGGAGTACAAAAATAATTATAATACGTATGCAGTTACTTAAATAAAACTATTGGCCAAAAATCTATACAGATTTTTGGCCGACCCGGGGACCCAAAGCGGGTCGGTTTTGCCCTCGTTGGGACAGCGGGACCGACAGCCTAAAAGCTGGACTGTCCAGCCCAAAGCTGGACGTATAGTCACGTTAGGCATACTACCAGTATACCTCTGCCTATACCTCTTCGGGGCATACAGAAGTGTCGTATGGTATTTTAAAATGTCGTCTCTACGAGATATTAACAATGCTAGAAGCGCCATATAATTTAGTGAATCGTTTCAAATATTTTATAATGCTTTCAACATTGTTGTCTGTCAATGACATTGCTATAAAAACTTAATGTGTTCATCTTTTGTTTTTATTAGTGCTCATTTTAGAGGCCATCTTTATAGTGGTAAACAATGATTTAATAGCTACGAAGTTTTTTTGTTTTACCACGGAATTTTTAACTATTGTACTAAAAAGTACATGAATTACTAAAGTAATATTTACAGTTTAAATATCGTGTGACGTCACGGTGTGCTACACTTTATACTAACAAAGTGACGTCACAAGCCCCTAAAAAGTACATGAATTACTAAAGTAATATATTTTACAGTTTAAATATCGTGTGACGTCACGGTGTGCTACACTTTATACTAACAAAGTGACGTCACAAGCCCCAACTCCTGAACTTTGATGCGCTTTGTCTTTGTCAATTTTTATTTATTTGTTGAAGCATAAAATACGGGTCTAATATTATTTGATAAGCTCACTGAAACACTAAATAGAAATATAATGTTTCTACCCAGGAAACATCCCTCTTGGCGGCCATATCACATTCCGTGATCTCTTTCAGGCAGCCTGGCAATCTTCCTAGCAATAAGAAACCCTATCAGACCTACTAAAGTCGTGTTGGTATAGGGGCTACAAAGTTGAAGATTTTTGAAGAAAGGTCTACAAAGCCGAATGACGGAACTTTTTCATTCACGTGACTATTATGCCAATCAAGCGAATGAAAAGAGGTCAGAGGCCTTAGTGCGAGGTTTTACTCACGCTCAATCGCGTTAACGTAAACGTCAATTTGTATTGAAATTGGATGAGCACCGTCTGGGTACGGTATGGAGGAACCTCTTTTTTAGGGTTCCGTACCCAAAGGGTAAAAACGAGACCCTATTACTAAGACTCCGCGATCCGTCTGTCTGCCTGTCTGTCTGTCTGTCACCAGACTGTATCTCAAGAACCGTGGTAGCTAGACAGCTGAAATTTTCGCAGGTGATGTATTTCTGTTGCCGCTATAACAACAAATACTAAATACAGAATAAAATATCCCATACAACAAACGAGATTTTTTTGCCGTTTATTCGATAATTTGTATACATTCTGACAAAAGAGATCGTTTACGTTATCACGATTGAGTACGTTAAAAAACTCGAATAAGCACAGTTTAGCATGGATTAACTATGTGTGGCTTTAGATTCTGTAAGTATTGTATAAAAAAATAACTGTCACTGAACACGATAAGCCTTTGACGGCTCCAAAAGGCTAATCGGATTTCAAAATTAATTCAAAACATGGAGTTCAAAGATTTTCGCTTACCGATGCTGTCAGCGACATCTATATTCATTTTCAGTTAACTCCTTCTGTTGTTTGACGCTAGTCGTCTAGCAAGTTTCTTATGTAATATATAGATGGCATGATTACTAAACTAAAAACATTGCCTTCTTTTTGAGGTAGTGTGGTAAAAATATAGATAAACTAAATGCAAGGTTCTAAGCAGTGGAAGGTAGAAATTCAGCAAACGGGGTAAATAGGAACAAAACTTTGAAGAAAATTTTCACTATATTTAAAAATTGTTTGCTGCATTTTATTAGATACTCCAATATATTAAATAATTATAAAAACAACACGATGCTTTCTTTGAAACCATACATAACCATAACCATAGATAGTGGTATCAAAGTTAAAATCCTAATCAAAGTTTTGTTCGCATTCATCCCTGCATTTCTATTCACCCCTTTTGTAGGTACTGCTTTTCTGTCACCTATCATCACTCTTGTCTTCTCTAATTCGAAGTTTATCTTTATCGATTTGTTTAATGTTCGACTTTCAGTCTATATATAATACGAAAAGTCAAGTGATGTGATTGCCAGTGGCAAAATCATTTCAAACAATCAAAACAGCGAACGCACGTTTGAAAATTTGTCAAAAACGATATTTTTTGTACCAGAAACTGAACCCCATAGTCCTCGACCATTTGTTAAGACTGTAAGATCAACTAACAATATTTGAGACTTCTTCATGGTGATGCGAATATTCTACAAGTCAAGGACCCCACTTTAATCGCCTCATACTCCAGTTACGCCACCCACAGTTGCCAATTTATTTCCGGAAAATACTGTACATCACACGGTATGATGCGGTTAATAAAACTTCTTCAGTTAATGCCTGGTACAGACCAACCGAACGAGCGAGCGAACGCTAACAAATGGGAATCGCCGATGGACACCGAAGGCACTGCCTTAGGCATTTTCTACCGTCGAGTGGTAGAAAATGCCTAAGGCATTAAGTCCGCCTCTGTACATTTGTGTGCTTGAAGTATTAAATAAATAAATAAATAAATAAGGCAGCGAGCCTTCGGGTATGTACTGACTAAGTGAATGAACGCTAGCGAACGAACGGCACCATGTGCATAACTCCAGCTTCCTCATATGTGAAAGAAAAATTCTATCTATGCCAATAATAAAGGCATAATAGCAGCAATCAAAGTTCTGAGTCTTAATTTAGGTGCCACAAAAACTTCGTTAATATGAGTCGTTTAGTATGTGTTAGCTGGAGTGACGTCACCCCAGCTTCCTCATTCAATGCAGGCAAACCAGTGAGGTTAGGGTTTTGGACTATAGTCAAAAAAATAAGGCATAATAGCTGCACATGGAAGGAAAGAACTGAACGATAATACTTAAAAAGTGATGAAACTATGATAAAAAAACGTGTGTGTAAGCTGGAGTGACGTCACCCCAGCTGCCATGTCATATCTTCCGAACAAAAGAAGATATGATTATGTACCATAGCTCAAAAATTGAGGCAGAATAGCAGCCATTGGCAGAATTTTTTTCAAACCTCTGGTCTAAATACTCTATAAGTTATTAAACCGACAAATATGTGTAAGCTGGAGTGACGGCACCCCAGCTGCTCATGTCATATCTTCCGAACGAAAGAAGATATGATTATGTATTATAGCTTAAAACATAAGAAATAATAGCTGCCACAGGCAGAAAAAAATTCAAATCTCTAGTTCTTGTAGTTTCCACATAGTAAACAAAAATATAGTTTCCGCGCCAAAAAGATCAAATTATTACTTCGGAGGAGGTACGGAGCGGCGTTGCCATTCCGTGCGCTACATTATTGCAACCAAGTTTGCACTTAGTAAGCATACCATTAGAAGTCATTTTAACTTGCGCTCAAAATATTTTATTTAGAGATATAGACTGAGAGCCGACTGAACTTTAATAGAACTATGAATGTAATATTAAAAAGTGGATTCTTATCAACTTTAGACGACGAGATAACTGCTTATATTGTTTTTTTTTGTGACTTGTTCTCTGTAGTTCGGTTAAGGTGGATGCACAAAGTTACCCCGCGAAATTTCACATGATTCTAATGAATAATTGTGATTTATACTAATCATATTTTATCTGATTTCATAGAGTGTAAATTGTACCAAAAATGTGATTTATAACAAAAATATACGAAATTGTTACACTTAGATTTTTGAATTTTATTTCATCCTATGTTTAAACAAAAAATATAACTATAAAAATCTGAATACTTACATAGTACCTACAATTAAAGTGTGTAGTCGGCTCCCAGTCTATAATCTAGTTTAAACAACCTCAAACTGATAATACAGCGCACGGAACGCAACGCCGCTCCGTACCTCCTCCGAAGTAATAATTTGATCTTTTTGGCGCGGAAACTATATTTTTGTTTACTACGTGGAAACTACAAGAGAATGACAAGACAACCTAACAGTGACCTGTAAATTGCAAAAAACGTAACAAAATATTAATTTCGCGGGCTAACTTTGTGCATCCACCTTAACCGAACTACAGAGAACAAGTCTAAAAAAAAAACAATATAAGTAGTTCTCTCGTCGTCTAAAGTTGGTAAGAATCCACTTTTTAATATTACATTCATAGTTCTATTAAAGTTCAGTCGGCTCTCAGTCTATATCTTAAATAAAATATTTTGAGCGCAAGTTAAAATGACTTCTAATGGTATGCTTACTAAGTGCAAACTTGGTTGCAATTATGTAGCGCACGGAATGGCAACTCCGCTCCGTACCTCCTCCGAAGTAATAATTTGATCTTTTTGCGCGGAAACTATATTTTTGTTTACTACGTGGAAACTACAAGAACTAGAGATTTGAATTTTTTCTGCCTGTGGCAGCTATTATTTCTTATGTTTTAAGCTATAATACATAATCATATCTTCTTTCGTTCGGAAGATATGACATGAGCAGCTGGGGTGCCGTCACTCCAGCTTACACATATTTGTCGGTTTAATAACTTATAGAGTATTTTGACCAGAGGTTTGAAAAAAAATCTGCCAATGGCTGCTATTCTGCCTCAATTTTTGAGCTATGGTACATAATCATATCTTCTTTTGTTCGGAAGATATGACATGGCAGCTGGGGTGACGTCACTCCAGCTTACACACACGTTTTTTTATCATAGTTTCATCACTTTTTAAGTATTATCGTTCAGTTCTTTCCTTCCATGTGCAGATATTATGCCTTATTTTTTTGACTATAGTCCAAAACCCTAACCTCACTGGTTTGCCTGTATTGAATGAGGAAGCTGGGGTGACGTCACTCCAGCTAACACATACTAAACGACTCATATTAACGAAGTTTTTGTGGCACCTAAATTAAGACTCGGAACTTTGATTGCTGTTATTATGCCTTTATTATTGGCATAGATAAAAAATTTCTATCACATATGAGGAAGCTGGAGTTATGCACATAACGGCACCTCAATTGCGCAATACAATTTCTATAAAAAAAACTGGGACCCCTGATATATTGCTTCATATAATGTTGAACAAAATTCGTTTGATTGATTGTAGAGAAAGCAATGATTGTTCTTGAATTGTCAAAATAAAAAGCATTGCCTTAGAATGTGTGGCAATCCCGCAGAAATGGTGTTTGAAGGAAAGCTAACGTATGATTTCCATTAGATAAGCTTTGGTATCTTGATTAAAACACACAACGCTGCGATATGTGCTACCGGACACTCACCGCTGACGCCTGACGCATACTGCGACGGAACATACGACCATTCTAGACGTTTTTCATACAATATATAGTGTTTCGATCAAGATACCAAAGCTTAACTAGTGGGAATCATCAAAACATCAAAGTTTGTGCAGGAAAACGAACATGCAGTGATTCCCATTCGTTGGCTTTCGTTCGCTTGGTCTGTAACCGGCATAAAAGCAGGTTTTCTTCCTAACATGTACACAAAACATTTGAGAGGTGTCGGTCCGTCAGTTGTCGGCACTGACCATTGAACTTTATAACGGATTACGGCTAGCCACAACTTTGACCGACAGATTAACTCCGAAAACGAGTTTATTGATATTGTTACGTAGTGGAGACGATTGGGAGTAGTTCAAGTTTGTTTGGTCATTGAAAATTTCACAATAATAACATAAAACAGTGTATTTGTCTGAAATAAAGCCTTATTATGAATTTTATGACGCTAGAAACTATTTGGTTTAAGCGCCTAGGATGCGTAGACGTATTAAAATAATTTCCTGCTTGGATGGTTGGGGGCCCGAGATTCTTAAAATCAATCGAAGACTTAAGGAAAGTGACTTTCTATTGCCGATGGCGTTATCACGATGGTCAAAAATATAAGGGATTGACCAAGTGATATTTAATAGCGATTGTCAATCCCATACATTTGGTTTTTTTAAGAATCGCTGTCGCTACGCTATCGCTGACGGAATGAGACAATTCCCAGACTTCTGAATAAAGAATTAAAAGTTGAGTATTTATCAAATTCTACTTTGGCTTGAAAATCTGACAAACTTTTGCAGTAAAGTAGGGTTTGAAACGTTCTTAACTCTAAAACAATCATTTCAGAAACCCGACTTTCGACTGGAGCCTAATGTCGTAAAAAGATAATTGACAGTTGGATATATGTTACGAAAGTTAGAACATTCTTTCATGACAGCTGATTCCGAATCAGACTTGAATTTACAACGATTCAGTACACAATAACATAATCTAAACTACCTACTTAAGCTACTTATCGCACTATCACAGAACTACTACAGAATTTAAATTATTTTAAATGTGTTTCAATTACCAAGTAAATCGGAACTTAGTAATCGGTGACGGAGCCCTCGACACCTACACACACAGAATTACTTTACACAACAACGAACCATTTCGTGTAATTGATTTTTTATTTATTTAAATAAAATGTGCCATCACATATTTAGTCACAGAAGGTCATAATATTGAAATATTCTTTAAATAAAGACTTCTGTCATCTGAATATATAATTTGTAGGTATAAACCTGATTATTGGATTAAGTAATGAGATTATTGAGACAAGTTTCAGACTTAGATTATCATAGACTAGCGGCCCGCCCCGGCTTCGCACGGGTATTTAACAAAAAAAAAAAATAATACACACACACATAAACCCTTCTATTTGCGTCAGGTTATTCAGTTCTTGACATTGATCAGTAAGGTATTTTGTTACACCTTGGGTAAAAAAATACCTAAATTATAATTTATTGGTGTTTTAGTAAGGATACCTATGAATATATAATATAGCCTATGTCACCCGGGGATAGTGTAGCTTCCCAACAGTGAAAGAATTTTTCAAATCGGTTCAGTAGTTTCAGAGCCAATTCAATGCAAACAAACAATCAAATCTTTCCTCTTTACAATATTAGTTTAGATAACTTTATTACGAGTTTAAACCATAAAATACTTTGTGTTCATTCATTCTGAAAATTTGTAGAACTTAAACCTATAATCGCAAAAAATCAACTGTTCTACACCACACCTTTTGTGTTCACGTACCGAAAAACAACAAAACTTACGGCAATCCTGTTTATTTTTTTCCTTTGAAAATAACACCTGCGTTTTTAATTTCAATTAGTTGTACTACTGTAATCCCCCTGCACTGTGACGCAACTCTGTTCACATGCACGTCACAGAACAGAGTACCGTTCACAAACCAGTCGCGTCTGCACTCCTGACATACTTGTAATTGATACCCTAACAATTATTATGATGTAGTTAGATTTTACTAGTGTTATCTTCAGTTGTATCTGTCTTGCCCTTAAAAATGCACGGTTTCCGAGTTGAGTTTTTTGTTCTACACTTATTAGATTTCCTCATATGCAAAATTAAGAATTAAGAGGAAATATGGGCAGAGAGCACCGACTGAATTTCTTTAGTAAAAAGTCATAATTCGTAGGTTTGGCTCTCGTCTGTTGTCTCCTCCAATATTGGAGCAATTTAAAAGATATTCCATAAACTGGTAAAGTAAGATATATACTATGTCTCTAAGTTTTCCTTAAAAACCGGCCAAGTGCGAGTCGGACTCGCGCACGAAGGGTCCGTACCATTATCGAAACAATCGGGCAAAAAATCACGTTTGTTGTATGGGAGCCCTACTTGAATATTTATTTTATTCTGTTTTTTGTATTTGTTGTTATAGCGGCAACAGAAATACATCATCTGTGAAAATTTCAACTGTCTAGCTATCACTGTTCATGAGATACAGCCTGGTGACAGACGGACAGACAGACACGGATCGCGGCGTCTCAGTAATAGGGTCCCGTTTTTACGTTCCGTTTTACTCCCGTTTTTACTTTGGGTACGGAACCCTAAAAAACGAACTCTAAATCAGTTTATCCGTTTAACAGCTATGAAAAAGTTCCCGTTTATTTGTGTGTATCCGTGTGTGCCAAATAAAATTGTTTTCTTCTTCTTCTTTTCTTCTTCTTAAAAAGGAAGCTTCACAATCACCGATCTCAATAGGCTGCTTTGTATCCTGAATAAATGTTTCTTTTTCTGAGCCCACAGGAAAAACTAGAACTTTTTAAAATAGATAAGCTCGCGCTTGGCTACTATCTCATCAGATCGCAAGCGACGATGTGGTCGACGTTGCACGATCTTTAAACAATTTTGGTCGATATATTGATCGATGTTCTTATTCTGGGTGTAATGATACCGTTTGAATAATGAATGATAGATTCAATTCATTGATTTTTAAACTAGACAAAAGAGAAGACACATTAACCTTAATAATTTCAATGTTAATGACTTGTTGTGGCTATAATAAATTTAGTAGTTATTTAAAGCACCAGCTGAAAAAAATTTAATCACAGACACTAATTAAATATAATTTGCCAGTTTTTATTAATTGCTTTTGGAATTTATTTTGTTACGATAAATAGGTTATGTTACTTGGAACTACCAGATAATAAATTAGCAGTTTCCCAAATCATGATTTTAAATGTCATCATCATCATCATCATCTGCCTAGCCTTTTCCCAACTATATTGGGGTCGGCTTCCAGTCTTACCGGATTCAGCTAAGTACCAGTGTTTTACATGGAGCGACTGCCTATCTGACCTCTACAACCCAGTAACTGGGTAACACGGTACCTCTTGGCAAGACTGGTGTCAGATCCCAAGCTTCTGACTACCCGTAACGACTGTCAAAGATCTTCAAATAACAGCCGGGACCAACGGCTTAACGTGCTTTCCGAGGCACGGAGGAAACTCGGTATGTTGAAATGGTCACCCATCCACGGACCGACCTCGTCAAGCGTTGCTTAACCTTGATGATCGGCCCGTGCGGCTGTTATTATTTAGCCACGAGCTCCTCATGATTTTAAATGTCTTGTGTAAAAAAAAATGTCATTCATTGATTTTCAATACTGTTCTGAATCCACAACGTATATTGCGAGGAAAGCTTTCAATTAGAGGCATTGAGAACCTGAAATGAATAACTGGGTTTCGTGGTGAAATATATTAGAGACCAGTTATATCTTTTTCCGTCCAAGTTCAAGACCAGCAAACTGAACACATCCTACAGCGTCGAGGGGTGAGATAAGAGGACGTAATTTCCCCCAAATTGTTGAGTAACGTGTTGGAGGATGTGTTTATGACGCTGTACTGGGAAGGACACTGCGGGTTGGTGGATGTAACATGCCTTCGAATTTTTTGGTTCTAGGAAATGCCGGTTTCCTCACGATGTTTTCCTTCACCGTTTTTGAGAGCAGTGGTGGTGAAATAATTAAAGGCCTTTACCACTGGGCCACCACTGCTCTGACTTTTCATATAAGTGTTCTTTAAGGTTACACTCTAGTCGTTTTTTTTTTCATATAAACGGTTTCGTCCTAAATCATTACCCATTTCGCTACAAATTTGCAAGAGTGTGTATTCGTACGCGAACTAGCTTCCTACTGCTCATCACAGCATCTATCTCTTCCGCACGTGTTGTCGGTTGATATAAAATGCAGTTTAACCCCGCGCACAAAATAGTTCGTGCCGTCGACTATTGTACCCTTAATGTAATTTGACTAAGTTGAAATTGCCGGAATTTAATCGAATTTAATAATAATGCAATAACAATAGACAATTATACTCTAGGGGGAGGGCCTGGAGATCCGTAACACAGGGTTTCCCTAGTACGGACTCCAGTCTCCCGCAAAGGAGCTTCTAGCATGTGTCATTACAAGTTTTAAGTAGATTGTGAGTCAACCTTCAGAGGAGCTCATGGCAAAAAAATAACAGCCACACTGGTCGATCATCAAGGTTAAGCAACGCTTGACGAGGTCGGTCCGTGGATGGGTGACCATTTCAACATACCGAGTTTCCTTATAAGCCGTTGGTCCCGGCTGTCATTTAAAGATCTTTGACAGTCGTTACGGGTAGTCAGAAGCTAGAGATCTGACACCAGTCTTGCCAAGGGGTACCGTGTTACCCAGTTACTGGGTTGTGGAGGTCAAGTAGGCAGTCGCTCCATGTAAAACTCTGGTACTCAGCTAAATCCGGTAAGACTGGAAGCCGACCCCAATATAGTTGGGAAAAAGGCTAGGCAGATTGATTGATTGTAAGTCAACCTTCACCAGGTCATCGATCAGGACAATTGAGTAATTTACGCCAATTCGCAAGTGAAAGTACATCTATGAGATACTAAATATCTATCGCCTTTATAAGTAAGTAATTCAGAACGATGACTGATCTCTACAATTCATATTACCTTACTTACCATGATTCCGTAACTAACTAACATTGAACAGGAAACTTCAAATGTTTATTTTGTAATGTACCTTATCTCCGAAACGACTGTACCGATTTCGGTGAAATGCATGATGAATCATGACTAGACAGGATACATATGTAATAGAATATTAATCATACGATATCGAATCTATAAATTAATTAAAATGCGTTGTACATTGCGGCGTGGGCGTTGCCCAGGCAGGCGCTTTACTTTGTGTAAATTATTTCATCACCACTGCTCTCAAAACGGTGAAGGAAAACATTGTGAGGAAACCGGCATGTCCTAGAACTAAAAATTCGAAGACATGTGACATCTACCAACCCGCACTGGGCCAGCGTGGTGGATTACGGCCCATTCCCTCTCGCAGAGAGGAGGCCTGTGTCCCAGCAGTGAGAACATTAATAGGCTGAAAATGTGTGTGTGTGTGTACATTTTAATGAGTTGAAAACTAATTTAGCTTATGGGCAAAGAAATAATGATTATATTTAATGCTAGAGATTTCTGACTCGGTCCTGGGTTCAATCCCTACGTCAGGCAGTACTGAACGGTTTCCCTCAGTTCTTAATGGTTTGGTTTCTCAGTAGCTCAATGTAAACTACGAAATTTGTGTCTAATCTACGGGGCGTAATGAAAAAGTGTGAGTCGGAGTCGCGCACGAAGGGTTCCATACCATTATAGCAAAAAACGGCAAAAAAATCACGTTTGTTGTATGGGAGCCCCACTAAATTTTTTATTTTATTCTGTTTTTAGTATTTGTTTTTGTAGCGGCAGCAGAAATACATCATCGTGAAAATTTCAACTGTCTAGCTATCACGGTTCTTGAGATAAACCCTGGTGTCAGACAGATAGACGGACCGCGGAGTCTTAGTAATTGGGTCCCGTGTTTACCCTTTGGGTACGGCACCCTAAAAAAACCGTAAAACGGTAACTTTCTAAAGCATACTCCTTAGTAACCGCTAGGTTAAAAGGTTTGGAAATAACATGTACATTATTTGTGAAACATGGTTTATTCGTGTAACTAATAGTTTTGCTTTAAAAAAAAAAATAACAACACGCTAGTTTTTCGCTATTTTTGGAAACTCCTCCAAAAGTATCGAATCTTAAAACGACTTGGATGTTTAAAAATATTTTTACACAGAAAAATTGATGGCTGGTATTTCTTCATAACTAACATAGCACATTATGTAAATCAAATAATATTTTGCAAACAAAACTGTACAAAAGGAGGTCCAATATTGATATTTTGGCATCGAGCGGGCGCACGGCCAGTACTGCGTTAACATTGGGGCGAATATATCGCCTTAATAAAACTATAGAAACTTAAACTAAAAGTTGTTATACCTACTATTTGAGGTATGTTACATGTCACTTTTATTTCTTGAATAGTATATTTTTGTTTGCCTTTTTATTTTTTTTGTGTGTGTTAGCACCTTGTTTTTATATACCTCGTTTAAATATAAATTTAATTGTGATTTTGTGTGTTGTGCTGTGTCTTTTATGTGCACTAAATAAATGTTTTATCTATCTATCTATCAATTTGAATTAAGGGCAAACTTGGCCAGAGATTGCACAAAACAAAGAGGTTTGATAGAAAGATACACCTTTGTCCACCTGTGGAACACAATGCAGACTTACAAAAAAAGTATTTACCGCTAAATACACGTGGATGTAGACAGTAATAGACAAAAAATTGAGAGGTGACACCCGGATGGAACGAAGTTCCTTTAGTATATATACATATGTGTATACATATATATACACATATATATATTAGAATATATTATATTTATTACATATTTATAGTATATTCTAATCTGTTGTCAGATTTGGCCTATCTCCTCCCGTTTCCGAGATACAATTTTATTTCTTAAATTAATGTTTTTAATTCCAGCTGATGGCGACAGATGGCGCTAGGTGACGGTTAACAAATGTGGATTTTACAATTTGAATAGTTGGTTCGGTCGTTCGTATATTTTCGATCTCACCTAAAAAATGTTTTAAAATTATTTTATGAAAAGGATTTCGCACATTTACTCGAAATCCTTTTATGTTTTAGAATGGGGTAAAAAAAAATTGCGGGAAGGTGAACAGTTAAGGAGGGGGGGTTATCCTATCTTGTTCTCCGGCCAAAAGCGATGGGTGGCAGGGGAGCAAATTTTTACTCAGAATTGAGCTAGCTCCAACCGTTTCCTAGATATGGAGGTTTTTAGGTTTTCTGATTTGATCGCCGGTTCGTTATTAGTGGCGGCTCGGGGTCGGTTTTCGAGTAGTGTCGACTCGAGTCGGCCTGTGGTGGAGGGTTTTGTACGTCTGGCGGTAAAAAAACTAAATATAAATACACATATTTATATATATACGTATAGGTTAGAACACGCACGAAACACGCGCACGCCGCACGGCTTACAACTATAGCAAAAAGTGTCGTTACAACTATTCGTGAGATTTATTTCGTCTAGCCCCCTTTCGCAACGTGCGATAAGGAACTTCGTTCCTAAAATACTGAATAGGACAACTTCTACATAAATGTATTACGAGTAATTAAACACAAAATCAGCAACATATTCAGGGACGAACACATTTCAAGAATAATAACTGCAAATAAATGTTTTGTTTTACACTCATAAATAGATACTTCAGTGTTTAATATCTTATTACGATCTGGCATTCATTCCAATTGTTGAATTCAAAATTACACAGCATTATGACGACTTCCTTATATATTTCCTTTTATGCATCTACTTCATAATGCTTCCTTTTCTAAATATTACAAAACAACATAAGGTTTATAAATTCCAAATTCATTTATTTTGATGTTCTGCAATCTTATATATACAACTGAATATTTCTAATCCTAATAACAAAACAAACTTACATATAAAGGGGAGAGGAAAAGGGGCTCATTGCGCATCAAAAAATTCATCCACATCGATGTCAATGGGAAACGTACCCAGAACGCTGGCAGCATTGCCACGTTGAATGGCAATGCTGATTCTCTGGCTGAAGAAAAGGCCAGCCCTCTGGTCACGCGAACAGTCGACTAACCGTTTACTAATGTCTCGAAACACTCGATGAGCACTCGGACCCCATGGACCTAATGTCTCAACCCCAAACGGCTCAAACATATAACTGCCAATAAGGTTGTTATATTTACGCCGTTTGAGGTTTTCTGCACCAGCAGCAGCTGCCCCAGCACAGCCCGCCGTGCTAAGAAGATGGGATGGCGCAAGGGTATCGACACATGTTGCATCCCACACCAAAGGCCTACCCAACTTCCAAGGCATTATGGTCATCCCGTCCGGTCTCTTCCCATCGTCGCGTGCCAACCCATTGGGTTCTAAAACAGCTTATTAAATCGAGTGTTAGAACGCAATTTAAACAATGTAACATATATTTTTTTCTAATGCGTCGCCCCACACTAGGAATTTTTCCCTCGATCGTGGGTGCGTTTCCAAACATACAAGACACTGCTTTTGTGGTGCTGGAGAAGAATGTTGCGCATACCATGGACAGCCAAGCGCAAGAATAAATCCATTCTCGACCAGTTGAACATCAAAACCAGACTCTCCACGATCTGCTACCAACGAGTCCTAAGCCACTTTGGTCACATCGCCCGGAGACAGACAGACAACCTGGAAAAACTGGTTGTAGAGGGAAAGGTGGATGGAAAAGTCCACGCGGACGTTCACCTACTCGGCTCAGGGCCATTACGGGACTCACGGTCACGGTGACCACTGCTATGAGAAGAGCCGAAGACGTGGCTTGGAAGCAGCTCGTTGTTGACTGCGTCAAAGCTTTTCAAGACGGGCACGACCTTCAGAAATGAAGACTACGAATATGAAGAAGACACCCAGATACTATCCTATTAGATCGTACTCTATTAGATTTAACTGACACTTAACTGGTGCTACCTAACAACAAGGAAATACTGACGCAATGTTATAAAACGTAGCATAAGTTTTCAAAAACAAATCTTTAAGGGCCTTACTCCGCTTTAGTGCCGTAAAACAATTATTTGCTAAAGTATACTCCTTAGTATCGGCTAGGTTAAAAGGTTGGAAAAAAAAAATCGTTTTTATTCATGTTACACATTTTAAAATAAAACCATGTTGCACATTATTTATGCCAAATAAATGATTATTTTTGGGACATGGTTTTTCTTATGACTTACGCTTTTGCTTCAAAAAAATAATTAACAACACTATATTTTCCACGACGAAGAGGAAGAGAATTTTAAACCTACATAGCATATGTAAATCAAAAAAATAATTTGCAGAAAATCTGTCCAA
Organism: Orthosia incerta; assembly: GCA_948252205.1. Classification (NCBI taxonomy): domain Eukaryota; kingdom Metazoa; phylum Arthropoda; class Insecta; order Lepidoptera; family Noctuidae; genus Orthosia; species Orthosia incerta. The sequence continues at coordinate 12,018,917 of OX411765.1, read as the reverse complement.
AAAGAGGTCCAATATATTCTGGCACCGAGCGGCCGCACAGCCAGTATCGCATTAACATTGGGAAATATATGTGCCTTAAGAGGGAGGTTTGCGAGCGTGAGAACTTATTTTCGAACCCACACATCGACATTTTCACTAACACAGTAGCATCACACATCGTAGTGTACACGTACCGAAGAACAAATGAAAAACTATGCGGCGCAACGGGCTCAATATACCTCCAATGCGCGTTCGCTTCTGAAGGACTAGTAAGCATGTCGCAAAAACGCGCAATGTATTAGCTATTAATTCACCGCGCCGCAAGGCACGCGTGCCCATAGTAGTATAGTCGTGAGCAAAGGGTGGGGTCACAGTGTAATCGATTGTGTAGTTTGATGGTGAAAAAAAAAACTAAGTAATACAATATAATTATTATTATTATAATGAGTACAAAAATTAATGCTTGATTAAATGTTGTCCTCTAATTTATTTTTTCGTGCTTGGCGCTTGGTACTTCTGATATCAGATAAAACAGTTTCGATGTTCCGTTTCTTCAATTCTCTTTCAGCTTCTCGTTTCTTAATTGCCTCAATCAAATAATTGGGTTCCTTTATTTCCATTTTCCTGTCTAATCGCGAATCTATTATTTCCGGTAGTAAACAATCAAGATAAAACTTTTTTAATTTATCTTCCATGTTATTTCTCCAAAAGTCATCATCCTTTTTAATTGTTTCAACCTTCGTGTCTACGTTGGTCCAAACCATAAAAATGCATTCATTTTTTTGGGTAATGTGGAGCTGTCCTTGGACCTGATAATACCAGTCATGGTTTTTATTTATTATAAGATTTCCTGTCTGATTTATTTTCCAGAAGTTAATCTTTTTAATTTTAACGCCATCATCTATTGTCATTTTTGCACAGGAATATGGACACTTGATTTCCACAATTTTATTTGTTTTAGTTGACACAAGGATCGACTGACCTATCGGGTCGCGTCCACGTTCCGTTCGCTCTATATGGTGGTTGGTCAATTCGCCACTATGCGCAAACGTGGGGTCCGTTTGCGCACTACCCCAAAATCTTGTCAAGTTACATGCCGGGGACAATAGGTACTCACTTTTTTTTTATAAATCTTCCTTTATTTTTTTTTGGTCGATAATTCTCTTTACGTTTGCCCATTTTATCTGAAATAGTAATAAACAAGAAATCGAGTTATTAAAAACGTGATAAAAATAAAGGAAATCATCACCTAGTAATAATAATAAGTTACAAAAAATAAATGAAACTCACATACCTAGTTTGTCTTATTGCTCGAATAGCTCGGTAATGTCACGACACTCGCGACCCACCCTTATGTCTTTTGTGTATGTGTGCGTAGACGTTTTGCGAACTCGGCTCGGAAAACAAATGGACGTGCTCTCACCTTGGATTCTAAGACGGCACTGAATTTTTTTCGCGCGCGTGCTCGTTTATAAATCAAATTACGGGAGAGTATCGCTCCATACTAAAATGTATGGGGAACAGAAAACAATTTGTGTAAAAAAAATAACAATGTTGAAACGTAGATTACTATCATTTGGTTTGACTTATTAGAATAATAAAATGGTATACGTCAAATTCATACTTTCGTGTCACGATTTAACTAAAAAGATTTTTATTTAAGCTTCTATAATGATGGAAAATAGTGCAAATAGAAAAGGTCGATTTAGATGTTTTTGAGAGTTTTCAACATTTTTTTTTTTCGAAATTTAGGATGGTTATGCAAATATCTCTCAGCGAAACTGTAGGCACATCTATTGAGGTTCTTCATTATTTTTTTTGTGTAATTTAATGCGGTGAATTTTTAGAAATTTCGAAAACTGTGAGTGCCTTTTTAGGTGTTTCTTGAGGACTCGCCTCTTAAGGAACATCACCATCAGAAAATAATGATACCAGAGTTGACATGCCAAGGTAACCGAAGATTTTAGACATCACAAGACAGATAGATGATAGATGATATAGTATAGATAGGATCAACCTACCTCAAAACCTCAACGGATCGCTACAAAAGTGCCAGGAATGAATCGCTGGCAACATCATACAACTGCACACTGGGTTTTCCCAATCAGCATCCGTTTAAAAAGAAAAGAAAGTGTTGTATCAGTCATGTAGCGAGACAAGAGACAAGCACGCCTTGTCAGTGGACACGGACCGTGTGGACACAAGGACTAGAGAATATAAATTTGTGCATTTATCAAACTCTAGCCTGAAAACCTGAGAAATTTTGGCAATAAAGAAGGGTTTGAACAGTTTTTGACTACAAAATACTTAATTCAGAAACCGAGACACAGACAACTGCTTCTAAAATCAGATTTGAGTTTGTTTCCGACGATAAAGATTCAAGCTTATAAAAATGTTTTAGTTGACATAACATAGCTACAATCTAGGTGTCTTTAAGTCAAGAGTGAATACGTATTTTCTAGGCAAGCGTGATTCACCGTCGACCACATCATCGCTTACCATCAGGTCAGATAGTGGTCAAGCGCGAACCTATAGTGTATTAAAAAAAAAACATAAAAAACACATACAATATTTTGTGACTGGCCAACAACATACCACTACACTACCGAGCCTGGGTTTTCCCTATCAGCATCCGTAAAGAAAAGAAAGTGTTGAATCAGTCATGTAGCGAGACAAGAGACAAGCAAGCCTTGTCAGCGGACACGGACCGCGTGGACACATCACACATGGACACACGGAGACATTAAAAACACATTTCTGTTAAGGTGCGGTCATACTGGTGACCAATATAGTGATGTTGTTCTTGATGATTGAGAAAAAAGTCTTACGAACTAACGAACATTATATGATGCCTATGTCCAGCAGTGGACGTCTTTCGGCTAAAATGATTATGCGCTTATTTTAGGTTTGTACTCGTTGATTGAAATAATAAATTTGGTGAAAGATGCATGCGTTAAATTAATCCACTGGAATGCGGTATCACAGACAATATAATACTAGCATACAGATGCCTCATCCCATACAAAGAAACGAATACAAAAGAACGCGCGTTCGGTTCCGTTCCACGGATATAGATGGTGATCTATCTATCGCCGTGGAACGGAACCGAATGCGATTGATTTACAAAAAATAATCGGTAAAATCAGATGAAAAACGCTAGTTACGTCGACACGGTTTCTTTGTATGGGATGAGGCATCTGTATGCTAGTATTATATTATCTGTGGCCTGGTCAATAGAAATAGACTAGCCCCCACAAGCCGCTGGCAGAAGCTAGTGTTATAAATGTGTAGAAATAAAAATAACAAACCATGAAGAAACCCACACTATCAATACACACAAAAAAAACTAAAATCCTAAAACTATACCCCCATACCCAAGTAATTAGCCCCTACATCACCCAAGCCGGTCACCACAAGCTTACCAAGACAAGCCACATTTATATCACATACTTTATCGCTCTCTAGAAAGCTAGGTTTCCCGCTAAACTATAGAAATAACAGTAAACACGTAGGTATATCCATACTAATATGCGAAAGTAACTCTGTCTGTCTGTTTGTCACGCGTTCTTTCCAAGTTGATGGTGATTTAACCCTTAGACCGTTTGGGCCCAATATGTGGCTACGTCTATAGCGGCATCAGTGGTGTTAATCAGGTCCTCGCAGGTGTATGGAGCAGTTCAACAAGTGGGTCACAGTGTTAATGCCTAAACCGCAGGGAAAATTTTGAAGAATTTTGGTATATATAGTGAGATATAAATAATTGGACCTTGGAGGAGGATTAAAATACTTTTCATCCCAGTAAATGTCAAGGCTTACCGGAGACTGTTTAGAAACAGAAAATTCAGATGCGGCCTAAATTAGCTGTTAAGACTCACAAACTACCAGAAGACCAGAATGATGAAGAAGTAATATTGCCAGGGCTAGAATCAATAGCAATAAAGACTCACAAATTACTAGGAGACCTGAATCATGAAGAAGTAAAAGTACCGAAGCTAGAATCATCTTTATCAGTAAAGACTCACAAACTACCAGGAGACAAAGGTGTCATTGTATCAGCGATGGAGATGCTAACGTTGAAAGAGAGTGTCACTTGTCTAGAACCTTAGTTGAAATGAGCTTGAAGTAAGCTGAAAAGCCGTAGATCCAGTTGGAATGAGAGTTCACGTCACGCTCACTTCACAAAGCTTTCTCAGTGACTACGTCAGAATAGGCTGGCAAAATCATGAAGAAGAAAAAAGTGCCTGTTCTGGAACCATAACCAATAAAGACACCAATGTTAGAAGCTTAATTTGGTTTTAGCTTTCTAATACGTTGCGGACTTTTGGGATGTGGTCTGTAGTCTGTATAGGCTAGTTAATTGATACAATTTGCTTGTTTTATTAATTACTATCTGTGCCCGCGGCTTCGCTCTCGTTAACTGACTGTATACTCTACCCTACTAACCTATTCCTGCCTACCCTACTCACCTACCTACCAATTTTCTAGGGAATATTCCTTCGCGGAGAATCTTACAACCGCCATTCAAAAAATGACTTCATATGCACAACGCCATATATCGAATATCGAGTTCAACTACCCGAGTATCTGAATTGCGTGTGTGATAATTTTACTTCTTGAACACTTTAAATTCATCTAACTTTTGATAGAGTGAACCGATTGCGATGAAACAAAGACTAAGATTTCTTCAAGTTACGCAATTTTTTAATGTATAAATGTTTTTTCATTGGTTTCGTACATTTCACGTGATGCGTGCACAAATAAACAGACAAACAGACAAAAATGCCGGAAATAGGTTCTGTTGGTTATCCTTTAAAATTCTGGCTATTTTTTTTGGCAATATTATCGATGTACAAAAATTACTTTTCTACAGATTTATTAAATGAATTGATAATGATGATTGATGATGATAACTCACATGAATGCGTGGTGGCCACAGGGAAAGGAAGCACACAAAGTACCAGGTGACCAGAATCATGAAGAAGTAACATTTCCGACATTCACGGGGGCGAAACCGCTGTTAGAAGCTATAGTAACTGGTGATTATAGGCAAAGCACAAACTATAAATACAAAACGGGTTGTATACGGATGTCGGGACTGGATTCACACATACGGATGCAGGCGTTGGGAAAAGTAGGTGCGGTTCCTATGTACTTGTTAGTTGGATCGACTATGTTTTTATCTCAAAGAGATTTACGCATTGAAGCAGTCAACGAGGAAGACGGTCAACTATCTGTAGTCAATGTTTACCTATATAAATCCGTTGTTGATATTTTGTTAAATCAATGACGATAGACTAGATGCACGGGATCGATCGATGTGGTGGCACTTGGAGGAGGCCTATGTCTAGCAGTAGACCGTCTTTCGGCTGACATGATGATGATGATGAAAGATGACAGCGAAAAATATGGGATTTGAATACTCTTGGAAAACTGCAAGCTGCAACAGCACAGCAGAATCTGATCAGAGACTCGGATCAGGTTTCTAGATTCTACCTGAGAGACTTTCAGTCAAGAAAATTTAGCTTTATAAAAATACGGAGTCAAGAATTCACCCAATCGCCCAAACGGGTAGGAAAATTGGCCTTTTCACATCAATTGGGCACAAACCCACACTCCAAACCGATACCACAGTATAATTATATACAAACAGTACGGAAACTACCTACAAACGCTCGAAACGGCACACACACACACAAACATGCGCATCGACGAGACCCCTATGCGGCTCGTACTACTAACAGCACTGGGGGACACTACTTAGAGGTCTCTTCGAAGCGCATGTTTGTGTGAGTGTTCCGTTTCGAGAGTTTGCAGGTAGTTTCCATACTGTTTGTCCATATTTATACTGTGCCGATACTGAGTATTTCCTGTTGGAAAAACATCATTAGAATATTTTACCTGAACTTAAAATTGAACCCAGCGCCCTAAACACAGTATAGTCCCACTACCAAAATAAAAATCTTATTTAACAAAAAAAAAAAAAAAAATATATACAACTCACTGTATGACACCGCCTTAACACCCAAATAACGTAAGGTAGGTGAAAATAAAACTGAGTCACAGATGTCCTCCGGTCATTGGCCTACATTCAACATCTACTTACACATTCACGATATCTTGAGAGTTCGGAGCCATTGACTTTGTTTACAATCTTTATTTATATTTAATTAGTAGTTATTATTAAATTAGGGACATAAGTTTTACTAATGGGGCGTCTAATTGCCTAGAACAAATAGGATGTTGGTGTTGCTAAGCTATGCTATAGCTGATGACTAATTAGATTATACAACATTTTTAACCGGCTCAAAAATAGGAGGAGGTTCTCAATTCGTCGTAATCTTTTTTTTATTTGTTCACCGATTAGTCAAAGACACCTTTGAACCAATTTGGAAAATTCTTCTTTTGTTTGAAAAGGTATAATACTCAGGTGGTCCCATGGTCATCAGAGGCCTTAGTGCGAGTTTTTACTCACGCTCAATCGCGTAAACGTTAACGCCAATTTGTATTGAAACTGGATAAGCGCCGTCTGGTGACGGCAAGGCAAAACCTCTCTTTATGGTTCCGTACCCAAATGGTAAAAACGGGACCCTATTACTGAGACTCCGCGATCCGTCTGTCTGTCTGTCCGTCTGTCACCAGGCTGTATCTCATGAACCGTGATAGCGAGACAATTGAAATTTTCACAGATGATGTATTTCTGTTGCCGCTATAACAAAAAATACTAAAACAGAATAAAATAAATATTTAAGTGGGGCTCCCATACAACAAACGTATTTTTTTGCCCGTTTTTGCGATAATGGTACGAAACCCTTCGTGCGCGAGTCCGACTCGCACTTTTTGTATACATTTTGACATAAGAGATCGTTTATCACGAGTGAGTACTTTAAAAAACTCGCACTAAGCACACTGGTCAGAATCTGATGTTGGGATCCTGGAGAAATCGAGGGAACACCTCAAATATTATAGACATACATATAGCGATTTTGGTATGATCATCAACAATGCAATCATTTGCACTCAGAAATTATCATTCGTTGAAGTGGAACTGATGAAAAAGGCCACAGATATGGCCACTGGAACTTTTTGGTGTCGATAAACGAAAAACAAAGTACCAAAGACAGCGACTTCCGAAAAGAAAGTTATTTTGCGCTTTGTAGTGCTTTGTTTTGGAAGTCGGTTTGATTTCTTTGTTAAAAAGTTTTTTATTATTTGACATTTATCACTTGCGCACCAGGCCGTTGGGGACACAGGCACACATTCTGTTTGCTAGTAATAAAGTATACAGACATACTTCTTCTATATAGAGTTTCTTGTGCATTCTTCTCCATAACAAGCTACTATTCCAAATGCACGGTAGAATCAACTTTAAATTTACATGTAAATTTCAATATTTTTTTGACTTTCAAAAGTGTCGCTTATTGGCCTAGTTAAATAAATATAATATTTGACTTTGACTTTGACTTTAGCAACACCATGTAGATGACTGAGGCGCGGCCTAGGAAGAGGTGGTGAGACAACCTGGTACCTACCGCTTTATTTTGGGTCATCATATTCCTTGGATAAACTCATTTTGAACTTCCTTTGATCAAAAACCCGATTGTGGCAATATTCCATTATCATTATGAATCATTGTTTCAGTCATTGAGGATCGATTGTCAGCTATCAATCTTTGGTAACACAATAATATCTGCTTTTAAAAATACCATGTTTTTAGAGCATCATGCCCTAATTCTCTCTTTCCGTATAAGTACTTAAAAATAAGTTAATAGATAATCCAAGTACTGATAATAATACAGTGCGTAAACTTGCCCTGGGATACGACTGTAAGCAGGTACTGAGCAGTCGCTCTACATAAAACCAGAAAATCGTGTAATGCTTATAAAACTTGTTATGTGTCTTGGCAACAAGGCCGGTTTCTTTTCGCAAATCTGTCCCTAGATCTGTGGGATAGGGATACAAAAGTACCGCTAAATCTAAATCAGTCCTACAAACTTGGGTTTAAAGTTCAAAATAGTACCAGCTGAGTTATTGTTTCTATACATACCTAGAGAGTATGGATACAAACATATATACTAGAGCCTATAGACAATGTGACATTTTAACGAATGACTTAAGTCGCAGATAGCCCATAGACCATAAGCTCTTAGAGCGGTATCAATTTGAGATCGAGTAAGTGACAGATGTATACAAGTCATATACATCTGTACCTTATTCGATCTCAAATTGATACCGCTCTAAGAGCTTATGGTCATCCCCCTGGTAGCTGATTTTAAAATGAGTAACACGTCCAAACGTCAGGTCGTAATTTTATGAAAAATATGTGGTGCATTAGACCATTTTCTTAATAATTTGATCTAAGAAAATTTTGTGTTTTATTCGTATAACATAGTGTAATTGTCCTTTTTTTTTTTTTTTTTTTTTTTTTTTTTTTTTTTTTTTTTTTTTTTTTTTTTTTTTTTTTGGGTGGGAAATCATCCGATGACTTCTCCCGCTCTGGGTGAAGCGGGAGGGCATGTCAGACTTTTACTGACTAAAACCCACCCGTGTTCCTTCAGTTGCTTGTGCCAGGGCCGCGGTAACTCTATTTCAAATTTATCCGCGACCCAGACAGGCATCGGCCCTATCGGACCCCGTCACTTTTGCTGACATCTCTTTGAGGCGCGCGTGGAACACTACGCGCCGTAAACTCGGGCTTGGTCCTTATCGGACGGCGAGCTACCCATTACTCTCCGTCCGCAAGCCCGCGCCTACGGTGGCCGGGAATCGGCTCGCGACTCCCGACGCCCGGGGCGTCTCCTGCGGTGCCTAGGGGCGTGAGGGCGTCTCCTTTGCGTCTCCCTCACGCGTTCCGCCTCCTCCTTAGCGAGCATTACTGCTTCGCAGAAGGAGGAGACAGCTTCCCATGCCCTCTCGCTCCGTACCATGGCCTGGACCAGGGCCGGACGCGAGAGGTCGTCACCGCCGATCGCCTCCATGAGGACACGGCGGTGCTCCGCCCAAGTGTAATTGTCCTTGGTGGTGTCCTTAAAAAAAGTGTTGTTACACGGCGTAACAACACTAACAGATTTATCGGCATTTTTCAGTATTTGCCAAAATTTGTTATAAGTATAAACTTAAGTAAGTCTATGGTAAGTATTTACTTTTTCGCTTTGATTATTTTTGATTAAATTCTGAGGTTTTAATGATAAGGTCAGAAAATTAGTCATATTTTAACAAACAAACACACACTCGCATCTGTCAGTATAATAGGTCATCGTCCATCAACCGACATTTGAAGCAATTAACAAACAAACATTTAAAGACAGGTGCTAGAGCATGTTTACAAATAAAGAAGTATTTATAAACAGTAGGGACCTAAAAATTATCACATTGCTATAGAGAAGATACTATCTACCTATTGTAAAATACAATGAAGCCTTGAACAAGTTTGAAACAGGTTTACGCATACCTTTGTAGTTACCAAAGGAATGTTAATTAAATAATAAAGAGATTTAAATTAAACTTATAGAAGATGCACGTTAAGCCGTTGGTGCCGGCTGTCATTTGAAGATCTTTGACAGTCGTTACAAGTAGTCAGAAGCTTGAGATCTACACCAGTTTTGCCAAGGGGTACCGTGTTATCCAGATACTGGGTTGTGGAGGTCAGATAGGCAGTCGCTCCATGTAAAACACTGGTACTCAGCTGAATCCGGTATGATTGGAAGCCGACCCCAATATAGTTGGACAAAGGCTAGGCAGATTGATTGAGAAGATGAGGAATACAACTTTTAAAGTGATTTTCTATTTATATCGATTGACAAAAAGCATGCAACTACAAGCATGTTACTTAAAGAGTTATTTATATAAATGTGGATGAATGGAGAGGGAGAGGAAGGCCAAAGAAAAGATGGATGGACTGTGTGAAGAGTGATATGAAAGAAAAGGGAGTCAGTGATAGCGTGACAGGGGACAGGACGGTATGGAAGAAGAAAACGTGTTGCGATGATGAAGATGATGATGATAATAATTGATTGACAATTTTTTTTACCATTAGTTGATATTTTACCATTAGTTGATATTTTACCATTAGTTGAGTTAACTATGGATAAAAACTGGACCTGAGAAGATGTATTTTATTTGTAACTAATATAAATTTATACCTTAAGGGTACACTAGTCGACGGCACGAACTATTTTGTGCGCGGGGTTGAAATGCATTTTATATCAACCGACAACACGTGCGGAAGAGATAGATGCTGTGATGAGCAGCAGGAAGCTAGTTCGCGTACGAATACACACTTTTGCAAATTTTTTGCGAAATGGATAATGATTTAGGACGAAACCGAGCGCGCGAAATTGTATAAACAGCTCTTTGGCAGTCCAAAGATGCGACCAAAAATGCGTTAAAATTAGTGTCGAAATGTGGAACTTTCGACGCTCATTATTTTCAAATATTTACTTTTTTGCTTCCATACAGGGCTAGATAATGATGAGATAAATTGATATCACTTTTTATTTTGAACGTACATCGTCAAACAGTGGTGTAATCCCTAGACTACGTTTGTATGGAAGAATTTTCGACTAGTGTAACCTTAACACATCATCCTTCAATCGCCTCATCAACCAAAAATCGGCATTCCAAATCGATTCGAATTCCGTTGATTTCGGAAAGCGAGCCTACGTGATGACACACTGTCACCGACCTAGATGCTCCTGCTGGTCGCAAGGAAGTGAAAGTGTGGTTGTTGGCCGCTGCCTACGTCGTCGGCCAAAATGAGGATATTGGCCCTGATTCTTTTTGAGTTTTGAGAGAACTTACTACGCTTACTTTCTTTAAATTGTTTGCTAATGTTGCTAAGTGCGTCGTTGCATTGCTTTTGCAAAAAAGAAAAAGTATTGATTGAATCAGTTGTTTTTTTTTTACAAACTAGAATAATAATTGATTTAGTTAACCAAACTCAATGTACGTGTCGCAGCAGCCATCTGGTTAAATTAGACAGCTATTTTGACGCCTAGACCGTTCATTAAACGCCGGCATCCAATTAAATGGCTGAAGGACAACTAGCCAAGCCATTGAGTGCATCGCTTAACCAGATGGCTGAATGTCTTTAGTTAAATAGATATTGATGTATTTGTAATGTTTGGTTAGGGTTACTAGATTAGTGACTATGGTGATTAGACTAGTTAAGCAACGCTTGACGAGGCCGGTCCGTGGATGGGTGACCATTTCAACATTCCGACTTTCCTCCGTGCCTCGGAAAGCACGTTAAGCCGTTGATCCCGGCAGTCATTTGAAGATCTTTGACAGTCGTTACGAGTAGTCAGAAGCTTGAGATCTGACACCAGTCTTCCCAAGGGGTACCGTGTTACCTAGTAACTGGGTTGTGGAGGTCAGATAGGCAGTCGCTCCATGTAAAACACTGGTACTCAGCTGAATCCGGTAAGACTGGAAGCCGACCCCAATATAGTTGGGAAATGGCTAGGCAGATTGATTGGTTAGGGTGACTAGATAGTTTAGACTCAAATATTTCGCGAAAACTAGCAGAAGACGTAGTATTATTTGGCACCTCCATGTTTTCATACTATTTTGACAAAATCACACTTTAATTTTACTTAAAATTGCAAACAAGAACGAAAAATAACATTGACGACTTGCGCTCTTGATGCCATATTTGCTTTGGTGACTACTAGCGCCGCAGTGGAAAAACTGAACTAAATTTGAATCACTCGTCTTGGTCAGTCATCTTTAAAGCGCTGCCTTTCAATACGCCAAGTTGTTAAACGTTGAATAATTCTAGTTAAGTTAACTATCGGCCTTAGGAAGCCAATTAGATTCCGATTTCGTGACGCGTTTAATGAACGGCCTAGAGTCCAGCTAACTAATTTAACTAGATGCCTGCGTCATATACACTACCAGCTTTTTCCTGATGCTTCGCTCGCCATAGCCTATGACATACAAGGTTGTATTTTTTTCCGGGATAAAGGTAGCCTATGAAACACAGAGATACTTGTCTATCCTCAGTGAAAGAAAGAAAAAGAAAGAAAGAAAATATATCCATCATATCATACCAGTTAACCCACAAAGTTAACGTTCTCGAGCACATTCGCAAGAAGTTAACATTAGTATCGTCACAGCGCTACTACTTATGTTTAAGTATATTTATATAATAATTTTGAGTGTATATGGTATAATTATATTGTACTTAGTTTATATGTATATTTACATAAACCTGATTCGTTAAGCTGTCAATATTGCGCCTGCCACTAGTTGTCTCTGCATCACCCAAAGGTTGACTGGTAGAAAATGCCAAAAGCATTAAGTCCGCCTCTGTACCTACGTTTGTGTGCATGAAGTATTGATGTATTCCACATTGGGCACCCGTTTTAACGGCACCTGAGGTATTCCACATACGTCACCTACGGATCATTAGGTACTAGTGTTGGGAATTTAATTTTATTAGGACGTCAATATAAAAATTTTGTTTATGTATTTTAAATGGCTAGCCAATTGATTGTTGCCTTTAAGTTCGTGCTAAATATGTGTATTTTTCTTTCTATATTTCTGTAGTGAAGCTTTCTATCAGATCCGTACGTATAGAGATTACCTTCTACAAACTTACAAATAAACCAAAATACAATCAAACCATTTGACCTGTTTATAAAATATGTTAATATTATAAAATCCCTCACGTTTTTTTTTCTTCACCATAAGAAAAAACCGGCCAAGTGCGAGTCGAACTCGCGCACGAAGGGTTCCGTACCATTATGGTAAAAAACGACAAAAATATCACGTTTGTTGTATGGGAGCCCCACTAAAATATTAATTTTATTCTGTTTTTAGTATTTGTTGTTATAGCGGCAACAGAAAAACATCATCTGTGAAAATTTCAGCAGTCTAGCTATCACGGTTCATGAGATACAGCCTAGTGACAGACGGACAGAAAGACAGACGGATCGCGGAGTCTTAGTAATAGGGTCCCGTTATTACCCTTTGGGTACGGAACCCTAAAAAGAGGTGTTGGTGTCCAACATAAACATGAAACATAGTAACTAAAATCACGGTTACTCAAATAGCACGGTTACCGAATGATTTAATTGCTTAAAACACCAGTTGTGTTTTGGAAGATTTAGCGTGGGTATAGATTAATTAACCTTTTGATTTATGTCAGTAATTATAATAATCTAATCGAATCTTCATTCTTAATTTCTAGGTGAATGGTGTAGGTAGTGGAGCTTTAAGCTAGTTTATTTTGTAAGTAGGCCAAGTTTGTAATTACATCGGGATAGTCCGCGCACTTCTCTGCACAAGTGCGGATTTGAAAAACCGGCCAAGTGCGAGTCGCACTCGCGCACGAAGGGTTCCGTACCATTATCACAAAAAACAGCAAAAAAATCACGTTTGTTGTATGGGAGTACCTTAATATTTATTTTATTCTGTTTTTAGTATTTGTTGTTATAGCGGCAACAGAAATACAGCATCTGTGAAAATTTCAACTGTCTAGCTATCACGGTTCATGAGATACAGCCTGGTGACAGACAGACAGACGGACTTCTTAGTAATAGGGTCCCGTTTTTACCCTTTGGGTACGGAACCCTAAAAAGAAATGCACTGCGCGTGAAATAAACTACATTGCGAGCCCGAAAGCGGTGCCATAGGATCAAGTTTTCGAGTATGTGTGCTGAAGAATATTTTTCTAAACTGTGGATCAATTTCTCTCAAAATATTTTTTAAAAGATCAAATTCGCAGGAAACAGTAAGAACCAACATACATACGATTAATTTTCGTATGCGTTAATCTAAGTTAAAATTTAAACCAGTCCATATTTAGATCATTTTACAGCTCGAGTATGTGCTGATTATTAACGGATACATTAATATTTGACTAGGCCAAGGACGATTTAACTGGGTCACTAAACGACTTGGGCCTTCGAAATTTGAATACACACATTCTTGAGTTGGCTACCGCTTCCTATGTGGCTGGCTGATAAGAAAAATAAAACCACGGTCTTTTTAGGGTTCCGTCGCCAAATGGCAAAAAATGGAACCCTTATGGATTCGTCACGTCTGTCTATCTGTCTGTCCGTCCGTATGCCACAGCCTTTTTTTTCCGAAACTATAAGAACCTTTTTTTTCACACAAAAATAGAAAAAAATACAAAAAATTTTGAGGTTCCCCATATTTAGAACAGAAACTCATTTTTTTTATATAGCCATACATACGTGTACCCCACACGTATGTATGGGTTTGATAAAAAAAAAACATTATCAGAATAATTTGTATCTATGGATAGGTCTTCAAAAATGATATTGAGGTTTCTAATTTTTTTTTTTCTAAACTGAATAGTTTGCGCGAGAGACACTTCCAAAGTGGTAAAATGTGTCTCCCCCCTGTAACTTCTAAAATAAGAGAATGATAAAACTAAAAAAAATATATGATGTAAACTTCCACCGAAAATTGGTTTGAACGAGATCTAGTAAGTAGTTTTTTTTTTAATACGTCATAAATCGTAAACCGCAATTTACCAAGTACGGAACCCTTCGTGCGCGAGTCCGACTCGCACTTGGCCGGTTTTTTACTTCTTATAAACCCCCGTATTCTAGTTTTCCATTTATTTATAAACATCTCTAAATTGTTGAGAAGCTTTTAAGTGACTATAAGGATAATTAGCAATAGAGAATATGAATTAAGGATTTTCTTAAAAGGTGCTAAAAAGCTCCGAGATATCTCTGAATTGATTTTTTTTTCGGACAATTTCGCTACGCTGCTTACATCGACTGCAACTCCAGAAAGCCAGAATCAAAATTAATCTTATGAAGTTGTAAAAATGTCTGATTAAATGTTTGTAAACAAACTCTGTAAATTACGAAAATTCTTATACAAATAAAAAGCTACACTTATTTTTGCTGCGGCTTTCCTTTTCACGCAACGCCGCAGCAAAAATTTGTACCTCAAACGTAAGCCTTGATTTAACTGGGTTTAGTTTAAAAATAATTATTCACAATTTCTCGTTCAGAAAAAACAGCAGATTCAATCAATCAATAAACTAATTGAAAGTCTTGCCTGAAGCAAAGTCTCGTCTCAAAAAAAGACTGCATATTTCACTTTTACCGAGACGAATTCACCACAGTATATCTCATTAGCGAACATTCAATTATTTACACTCGCACTTTTGACCACTTTCTTTACCATTGTTTGGTACACTGTGACATCGATGGTCTATTAGTTTCGGTAAGTGAAAAGGAATTTAATTTTTATTTATGATGTCTGGTGCTAAGAGTAGGTTGCTATGAGTCTATGACCTACGAGATGACTAGCCAGAAAACATTACCCGTCTTTTGACGCCGCATTGGCGTAAAAAGGCGGGTAATGCCCATTACAGGATGTTGTCAGGCGAAAACAGCAATGACTTCGCAGAAAAGAAGAAATATTATAAAGAAGAAAGATTTTTTTGTTTGTTTGTTTGTTTGTACCGAATAGGCTCCGAAACTACTGGACCGATTTAAAAAAATCATTCACCAATAGAAAGCTACATTATTCCCGAGTATCATGGGCTATTTTGGTCAGTGGGTCGTCTTAGGGGCAGAGTTGCTATTTTTTATCCCGAAAACGGGTTCACGGGAGCGAAGCCGCGAGGAACAGCTATCTATACTAATAATATTATAAAGAGGATAGATTTTTTTGTTTGTTTGTTTGTACCGAATAGGCTCCGAAACTACTGGACCAATTTGAAAAATTCTTTCACCAATATAAAGCTACATTATTCATTATTGGGTCCTGTGGGGTGGTCCACGGGAGTGAAGCCGCGGACAACAGCTAGTAATTAATATTTTTGTGTCAGTTTAACTATGCCAGATTATATTATCTGTGGTTTAACCTAGAGACTATCCATAAACTTGTTGAATACAGTGATGGGTGGACGTGTTTCTTAGAATAAAATAAGAAGACACAATATTGGTTGCTAAAAGTTGGTAAGAGCTCGTTATGATTAAGTTCCCATCAGCAGAAGATCCAGGTCACCAGTATTGACAAATGAGACGGGTCTATTTTTTACTGACTGTCCCAAAATGGGAGTATTGACCATCAATACAGTTTACAAAAGTTACTTCTATTTACAGTTTATCGTGCTATTTCTAACAAATAAGAAAATTATTGTGTTAAGGACTATTATTTAAAAAAAGTTAATAAAATAAAAAAACCCGACTGCTTCAAAAGCGAACTTAAAAAATGTACCCAAGAAGAAAATCTTGCTGTGCAGTCGGAGGATACAAATTCGCGAGCTGGCTGATCAAAACCAGATGTATCTTCCGACTGCACAGCAAGATTTTTTCGCTTTTGAAGCAGTCGGGTTTTTTGATTTTATTAACTTTTTTTTTTAATTTACAACTTTTTAGTTATTAATTTTTTTTTTTTCGAATGACTTTACACATATATGTGATATATATTTTCGTAATCACCTCTAAAAACCCTTCGTTTTGATACCCCATTCGATGGGTTTAGAAGAAAAAAAAATTGCAGCCCCTACAATATGGCGCCCAAAATCCGCCATGTTTCTTTTTTTTCAACGGCACTTATCTAAGAACACTTGGGCGGCCAAGACCTATCTAACGATGTCTTAATTATAAAAATCCGTCAAGTGGTTTGAAAGATACGAGGTAATAAAGAATATTACATACATACATACAAGATACGCACGAAAAACATAACCCTTTCCTTGCAGCCGGGTAGGATAGGAGGATAGGATAGGATAGATGGACCCCTTTTCTGCACCTAGACTCGCATTTGGTGCGTTGTGCGTGCAGGCCTCGTCTCTGTGATAGGGAATGGCCCGTAATCCACCATGCGGGCCCAGTGCGGGTTGGTGGCCATCCATCCATCCATCTTAGAAGACATGCCGGTTTCCTCACGATGTTTTCCTTCACCGTTTTTGAGTGCAGTGGTGATGTAATAATTTACACAAAGTAAAGCGCCTGCCTGGGTTCGAACCTATATACGACCTACAACTTGTAAGTCGCGGCCATTACCACTGGGCCACCACTGCTCTTGGTAACAAAGTAAAGCACAAAATCTCACCTTGCGAATAATCCATGTTGAGTATCACAGGCCCCGCCCTCACAGTATTCCAACTTAATAACACGTGAAACAATAACATCGCAAATGTCAAATTTAAACATAACACTCGGAAATTGTCAACGAATTGGAACAGAAAACACTTTTTATGTACATCATCACTTGATTTGTCACATTTGTCACTTGCGCCGCTTGGCGGATTGCTGTACGGCCAGGTACTTATAGGAGGACCCATTTTGTCTGTTTGTTTGTTCGGTGCTATGACTGTTGCATGGCTTTGGCCAGTGGGCTGGTGGTGGGACCTGAAACAAGGGAAATTTTGGTTAGAATTTGAATCAAAATAGGTTTTACTTACATATAATACAATCAAGCCTAAAACTATTCCCACATGTGGGACTCAGGCTTTTCTTAGACCCAGTTTTTTTATCCGTAGTTAACTTAACCAATTATTAAATATTATGCTAACCAATTTCGGTAAAACACCATTTTTCTTCAGTTGTTAGCCTCACAAATGGTCAAATAAGTTGGCGAGTTAATTATTTGACCTCTTTTTAGTCTAACAATTGGCGAATAAACGCGTTTTACCGAAATTTGCAACCATAGGTTAGCATATTTAACCATTAGTTATTAACATAGATACATAGACAAACATAGTTAACTACTGAAAAAATAACTAGGCTTTAGAGAGAGAGTGAGCTATTAATCTAAAAACCACCACTCAGAACTGAATATTCTAACAGCAAACCTTAAACAAATTCTCTATCTAAGGACATACTATTTAATTACTTTAACATAACACGGCCAAATGCCCATTACATAATTTAGTATGAAATATTTAATTAAGAATAACTATCTATATATACAATTAACAGCAAACCTTAAACAAATTCTCTATCTAAGGACATACTATTTATTTACTTTAACCTCCGGTCCGCCGGTGGTCCGTGTTGCTCTATGACTTTAACATAACACGGCCAAATGCCAATTACATAATTTAGTATGAAATACTTAATTAAGAATAACTATCTATATATACAATTAACAGCAAACCTTAAACAAATTCTCTATCTAAGGACGTACTATTTATTTACTTTAACATAACACGGCCAAATGCCAATTACATATTTTAGTATAAAATACTTAATTAACAATAACTATCTATATATACAATTAAATAAAAATAAAATAAAACTACAGACGCGTATAAAAGGGCAGGGTTCATAGGGCCTCAAAAAATTCGTCCACATCGCTGTCAAAGTGAAAAGTGCCCAGAACGCTGGCTGCAATGCCACGTTGAATGGCAATGCTGTTTCTCTGGCCAAGGAAAAGCCCAGCCCTCTGGTCAGGACAGGGACAAGGACATGGATAACTAATAGGTATGTGCACAAGAAAGCTTAAACTTATATCAATAAAGATCATGAAGGTTACTTTTATGTTAATATCCCAGAAAAAAATGCACGTTGGCTGTGGCATAAGCCACGGGCGAGAAGCCGCGGTAAATCTCGTCCTATTTATATACCAGAGGTATCACAGACGCATTGCTATCCCAGAAACGAAGCTAATTTGTCTCATAATCTAATATGCCTGTAATATCTCTTTATCTCCATCCATTCATATATAGCTGTTAATAAATTCATAAGGAAGCATTCAGCCCATAAAATTAATTGGCTACCTCACTAAATCAACATAAAACACATCCTCTAAGCGCTGCTAAACCTGCTCATACCTTTCATATAACACTAGAGGTGGTCCGACTATACACTTGGCCGAATAGTTGACTAGACGACTAGTCGGCGTTCAAATGGCTGGTAGTCACACACTTTTAATGAGCCCAAAGGCCTTTGTGCAAGTTTTTTAACGTACTAGATCGCGTTAACGTAAACGTTGCCTTAGATTAATTAGAAAAAAAAAATGGTTTGCCCTAACTGTCATCAGACGGCGCTTATCCAGTTTCAATATAAATTAACATTTACGTTAACGGAATCAAGCACGAGTAAAATACTCGCACTAAGCCCACAGATCTTAGATTTATTTAATTAATTAAGATACGGCGGCGCAGTCCGAACGTTTGCTTTCACGCGTTCTCCATACCTAAAACACCCGAAGATAGACCGCGTGACGAGTTCACATTGGTACCTTTTGTACGACCAAATTTTGGCTTCGGAAAAACGAGCGGTCAGCCCTTTTTTTAACTATATAATTCAATGGGCCAGATACTCAGCTTTACCGACTATTCGGCGACATCTCTATTAGTCAGAATAGTTTAATAGTACGCACTGTTCTTCGAAGACTAATTTCATTCTTTAAAATATAAAACGTATGATAAATGCTGGAGTTTTTTTTTATTTGTTATTCAGTTGCTCGTTAAGTGCTGAACTGCCAACTAGTGGGTTTCTTTTTCCGGCGAATCGCCGAATGGACGCAAGCTAGTCGGTTTGCCGACTAATCGGCAAATAGTTGGTCCATCTCTACACAACACCCATATCACAAACCCGTAAGCCAGGAAACGGCGCGAGTACAGTTAGCGATGTCAAGTATCAACTCCTGCGCAGCGGTCTGCGTGAGTTCGATGGGCTTAGATAAGGTACTTGAAATGTCAGTGGCATGTGGAAGGGCAAGGACTAACTAACGATAGGCATAATAATAAATAAGGTCAAAATAATTTAATGATGGCAAATAAAAACAAAAATCTTAGATAAATGCTTAGATTTTTGGAACGGAGTTCATTATCACACGTTCGTTCTGATTTGTTTGCGGGCTAGATCGAAAAAAGTGTAACAATGATAAAAACGTCACCAAAAACCAACACTTTTTTGCAGTGATTTTCGAGGCACTTCCCGATCACCTAGAAAAGTTGAATCGATTAAAAAGTCAATTTTGAGAATATACAAAAATATTTTTTCATTAATTATGAATAAATATAAATAATAATTTTTTGCATTATAAGTTGTGCGAGGCACAGCGTGCTGCATGCAAGATAGTACAAGCGAAGATCTGCACAAAAGGGAGACGCCGAGGAGAGAGCCGGAGGCGCACGAAGAAAACCGAAGACGTACGAGCGTGCGCTGACTAGACACATACAGTACCTACGCTAGCAGCCGCTATTGTGTGTTTACACTGAGCATCAGTTGTGTTGTTTTTATTTCAGTATCGTAAAATAGGACGAAACAGAAATAACAAAACTGTGAATTTTATGAATCCAACGCCGTTCCAACTTGTTTTTGTTTCCTCACGATGTTTTCCTTCACCGTTTTTGAGAGCAGTGGTGATGAAATAATTTACACAAAGTAATGTGCATGCCTGGCTTCGAACCCACGACCGACAACTTGTAAGTCGCGGCCGATACCACTAGGCCACCACTGCTTAAGACTACACCCTCGTTTAAGGGTACACTAGTCGACGGCACGAACTATTTTATGCGCGGGGTTAAAATGCATTTTATATCAACCGACAACACGTGTAGAAGAGATAGATGCTGTGATGAGCAGTAGGAAGCTAGTTCGCGTACGAAAACACACTATTGCAATTTTTTTGCAAAATGGATAATGATTTAGGACGAAACCGAGCGCGCGAAATTTTATAAACAGATCTTTGTGAGTCTGGATATCATGAAAAAACGACTAAACGAATCTGTTCAAAATAAAATTATTTGCATTGTTGAACTACTAATCTATCCCTGTATGGAGGCCGTTTTGCAATTTTCGGTCTTCTTATGGTATTTATTTGCGCCTAAAAATGCGTTAAAATTAGTGTTGAAATGTGGAACTTTCGACGCTCATAACTTTCAAATATATATTTTTTTTTGTTTCTATACAGGGCTAGATAATGATGAGATAAATTGATATAATTTTTTTATTTTTTTACGTACATCGTCAAACAGTGGAGTAATCCCTAGACTACGTTTGTAAGGAAGAATTATCGACTAGTGTAACCTTAATTAATCAAAACTCGTTACGCGAGACTAGATTAATCCTAGATAAACACAAATAACAAGGAAATCAGTTGAGCCGTCCTAGCCACAGGTAGAGCCGGCCTAGCAAGACCGCTAGGAAAATGACTCGGCGACCGTTAACCGGCTAGGTTGTCATAGCTATTTCAATTAAACACACATTGTGCCGACTACCGTAATGTCTGGAGATTCTAGACTGGTTTTTTGTATGTGGGTAGATTAGAAAATAATTTCTGAGGCGCCGTGGTGAAGCCGGTTGCAGATCAAGAGCTAAGCCACAGATAATAATACTAGCATACAGATGCCTCATCCCATACAAAGAAACCGTGCCGACGTAACTAGCGTTTTTCATCTGAGTATACCGATTATTTTTTGTAAATCGATCGTGTGCGGTTCCGTTCCACGGCGATAGATAGATCACCATCTATATCCGTGGAACGGAACCGAGCGCGATCGATGTACAAAAAATAATCAGTGTAATCAGTACAGTACGTCGGCACGGTTTCTTTGTATGGGATGAGACATCACTGGCTAAGCTAAGTTAGTTTCACACTTGTGTGCAGAATAAGTATCTATAAAAATAAATAAAATGTATGTTTGTAATGTCATGAACATGTATTCAATAAAACAATGTTTCACACTTGTGTACAGTAATATAAATACGCCATTTTTTAGATTTTTCTCTGTCTCTCTATTTGTTCTGGGTAATCTCCGAAACGGCTGGACCGATTTTGACAGAACTTTCACTGGTAGATAGCTGATGTTATAAAGAGCATACTGATGCTAAGCTGATAGGCTTCTGTAATATTTACGTTTTACTTTATAATTCACAGTTCATGTGGGAAAACTAATAATTAAATTTTAAAAATACAAATCTGACGCGGACAATAGCTAGTTGGAATTAAAAAATTCCGAGGGTGTATCGACGGGTGACATTAAAAGATACCTTAGAAATGGTAAAAGAAATGGTTCGAAACTTCTATTGAATTGATGTATATGAACGAATATAAAAGTAAAGGTCAAATTTAAATAAACAGTTAAATTATCTAAGCTATTAAAAGCCTTACAATATGTGGTTTACTTTCTACTGTAGCTACTTCTAACCATAAAGAAACTGACCACAGATAGTTCAACATCCTTCTGTAAGGACCTTTTCGGGAAATATTGTCCTACAGATTTTAAAATATTATTTTGAGTAATGTCGCTTCAAATCATACAAAACATGTATTTATATGTTCTTCTTTTAAGTTTTTTTTTTAAATAAATATTATCATCAGACAGCAAAAGGCCTAGTTACCTATGCAAAGCCTTTAAAATCCTATTACAAATCGTGAAACAATCCATCAAATTCAAGATTATTACAAGTTATTTAATAATTTACGCAAGAGATGACTTTGATAAAGTCATAACATTTATTACGTGGACATCTATCAAGTTTTAACTGAATAATATAATGAAACGATGTCCCAATTACATATTAATGTGAGTTTAACACTGATTCGTATATAATTGTGGCAATTATTTAGAGTTATGTGTGTTAGTAATTTGTAATTTTGTACGAATCGTCGTCGTTACGTACAAAAGACATCAACGCGCTCGCTTAGTTGATTTCTGCGTTGGATCATACAATGTGATATTTTCAATTTGGAATGCGAATTAATTCAAAAGAATTCAAATAAATAACATGATAGATTGTGCTACTAACAGTAATGTAACTGTTAATTCACAGCTGTTTTAATAAATCAAGCAGCAATTCGTATCCATGAGTACTGTAAAAAGTGTAAAGACATAATTTGAGCTTGAAAACTTTATGTCCCATCCACAAGGCCCAAGAATTTCTTAATTTCTCACTGAGAGCCTGTATTCCAGCAGTGGGAACATTAAAGGCTGAATTTTCAAGGCGCATGTGAGTGGAAACGCCTTAGAAAGACATACACAGACCTTTCTGATGATGTTCGTCAGAAAGGTCAGGTGCATAGTAGTCACCACTTGCGTGCATGAATGATCATGTACACGAAGCAAAAGAAGTTGTAGCAGTTGGCTTTCAGTAGTTTTTATCTCAATGGGAAAACTTTTTAACAAAAAAATTAAACCGACTTCCAAAGCAAAACACTACATAGCGAAAAATAACTTTCTTTTCCGAACTCTGTGTCTTTGAAAGACACCGACTTCGAAAAAGAAAGTTATTTTTACCCGGCTGCAAGGAAAGGGTTATTTATGTTTTTCGCGCGTATCTTGTATGTATGTAATATTATTTATTACCTCGTATCTTTCAAACCATTTCCACCACCAACAGATTTTTATAATTAAGACATCGTTAGATAGATCTTGGCCGCCCAAGTGTTCTTAGATGAGTGCCGTTGAAAAAAAGAAACATGGCGGATTTTGGGCGCCATATTGTAGTTGATGCAATTTTCTTTTTCATCGAAACCCATCGAGTTGGGTATCAAAATGAAGGGTTTTTAGAGGTGATTACGAATATATATACTACTTATATGTTTAAAGTCATTCGAAAAAAAAAGTTTACCTAAAAAGTTGTAAATAAAAAAAGTTAATAAAATCAAAAAACCCGACTGCTTCAAAAGCGAACTATAAAGATGAAAACAAGAAGAAAATCTTGCTGTGCAGTCGGAGGATACATATTCGCGAGCTGGCTGACCAAAACCAGATGTCTTTTTAGTTCGTTTTTGAAGCAGTCGGGTTTTTTGATTTTTTCGCTATAAAGTTATGGCGAAGCCCCACATAAGCACCTAACCAGCATATAAAAATAAAACCTTACATTATGTTCTCATACAAAAACACCAATAATTGTCACGGAACCCTAAAAAGTCAATATCACAATCACAGTAAAAATTAAGAATTTTCCTTGAGCATGCAAATACACCCGGCGCCCGGCAGCATCTCATCAAAACACAGTCGCAATCTGACCAGCTGGACGCTGAGGGTCGCCGGTCATCCGACCATCCGAACGTTGAGTATCGAACGATCACGTCGGGGTCACCAATTTGGGGAAGCTAGGGTGCGGGTTCCCTTATCTCTAGCTGCGCTCCAATTACTTTAAGATACTTATCTTCGAATGATGTCTGGATGAAAACGGTAGATTCCTGGTAATGCGATGTTAGATGGATATCAACTGAATTAAATGGGCTCGTGGTTGTCTATCACTTTATTGCAGAGTACATGGTTGAGCTTAATCGATTAAAAACAGGCAGATCATTATTATATAAGTAAAATATCTCTTTTTACAAACACGTGACCCTTCTGAAGAGAAATTTTCATCTCTTGACAGATTCCAAAACCAAAACCCCAATTCGAATTAAAATTCGTGGCTCCATAAAGAAAACCGACCAAAAAGAATTAATGGTCGAGTCGCCACAAAGTGTTTTGCAAAAGAAGTGGGTTTGATTTTTTTGTTAAAAAGTTTTTTATAATGCGGTTATATAGCGTGAGTTTATTTATGTATGTGAGTGTATGCTATTTCGAATGAATAACCAACGCATTATTTTGGTAGAAGTTGCTACACTAAAACCTAAAAAAGCAGGTCAAAGGAAGTGTGGATGGTGTCAATATCAAGTGTATTTCAATGTTAGTCTGTCTCACAATGGAGAAAGTTATCGTGCCTAACTTTATGTTCTTTTTAGTGGTCTAACTGTGACAGATGGGGTTTAATTACTTTGTGCTAGACTGAAACAAGCTATATAATTAAGTAAGCTAGTTAAACGGGGTTCGGCCCTAAATAAAAAAGTTAGGTTAGGATATATCTGGTTTTGGTCAGTCAGCTCGCGAATATGTATCCTCCGACTGCACAGCATGTTTTTTTTCTTGTTTACGTCTTTTTAGTTCGCTTTTTAAGCAGTCGGGTTTTTGATTTTTTATTTACAACTTTAAACATATGAGTGTTATATATTTTTTAAAACCCTTCATTTTGATACCCCACACGATGGGTTTGGAAGAAAAAGAAATATTTTTCCTCTATAAAATGGCGCCCAAAATCCGCCATTTTTTTTTTCCAATTTTAATGTAGCCAGAGGCACTCGCAGGGTTAAGACGAATCGATTGACGTAAGAATCATCAAAATAGGCCAACGGGTTTGGTCTCTAGAACGCCACATAGGAACAAACATACATAGACTGATGAACACATTACTCTCCTTCGGCAGTAGATCAAGGGCTGTATTTTATGATGGCAACTTCTTTATAACTGCAGTGCACCTCTGGATGAGTTCCACACTCCCTATGCGATGCTGATGCTCTTCTCTCGACGTCTTCAAGAGGAAAATTAAAGAGCATTTTCTTTTAACGCAATGTATATATCTAATTTAATACCTTCAATTCTTGTATATATGTATATACATAATCTGGATCTCGGAAATGGCTCCAACGATTTTCATGAAATTTAGTATGCAGGGTTTCGGGGGCGATAAATCGATCTAGCTAGGTTTCATTTTTAGAAAACGTCGTTTTCTCTATTTTCATCCGAGCTGAGCTCGGTCGTCCAGGTACTTTGTATTTATGTATGTATGTATGTATATATTTATGATTATAATTATGTTATTTTAAAATTGTACACTGAATCCTTCCCTCTTTTATCATCATTCTCTGTCACTCTAAACTCCATTTGCGATAACATTAGACGTTTAAATTAGGCCATTTTACAGCCCGTTCAACCGATTTTGACTTCTATTGCGTTAGTGATACGACATATGGTAGCTGTAATAAACAGTTGGTTTTGGTAACAGGTTTGTGCTTTTTTATGTCATCCTTATGTTTACGGGATAGAACTCAAAATCGGTTGAATGGACTGTAAAAAGAGTTGTAAACATGTCTAATGTTATTTCAAATGGAGTATAGGTTTTGCTGTAAGAGAACTCAACATTGAGTTAAGCTCGCCTTTGTACATGTACTTTATTATCACATTGTTTTAAATATTGTTTTTGGTGTACAATAAAGAATTAAGGGTTAAGGTTACACTAGTCGACGGCACGAACTATTTTGTGCGCGGTGTTAAAATGCCTGCTATCTCATCCGACAACACGTGCGAAAAAGATAGATGCTGTGATGAGCAGAGAATTAGCACTTTTGCAAGTTTGTAGCGAAATGGATGATTATTTAGGAAGAAAACGATCTCGCAAAATTTTATAAACAGACCTTTGGGAGTCTAGATATCATGAAAAAAGTCTACATGTATATTTTCAAAATAAAATTATTTGCATTGTTGAACTACAAATCTATCCCTGTATGGAGGCCGTTTTGCAATTTTCCTTTTTCTTATGGTATTTATTTCCGCCCAAAGATGCGTAAAAGTTAGTGTTGAAATATGGAAGTTTCGACGCTCATAACTTTCAAATATATTTCTTTTTTACTGTTTTGTTTCCATACAGGGCTAGATAATGATGAAAAAAATTGATATCAGTTTTTATTTTGAACGTACATCGTCAAACAGTGGAGTAATCGCCAGACTACGTTTGTATACAAGAATGATCGACTAGTGTAACCTTAAGCTATGTTTGCCGCCGTCTATCCGTGGATAGAAACCGACTTTCGAAAAAGGAGGAGGTTCTATGTTCGACTTCTTGTATGTTTTTTTTTTTTTTTTTTTTTTTTTGTGTATGTTCACCGATATCTCCGTCAATTGCGGACCGATTTTGAAAATTCTTTTTTTGTTTGAAAGAGTATGTTCCGAAATTGGTCCCATTTTAATTTGGTGAAGATCTGATGAAGAACTTCGAAGATATACAACAGAACTCTTCAATAAATAACGGAAAATCTCTCGGGACTGCTGCAATCACATGTAATTTTATTGTTTATACCATTTCATAACATAACATCACGTCAGTACGCTCTTAAGGGGTAAGCAGATCTCTCATTTGATCGGTTTTGTTCAAGTTTCGTGTTATTCGAGTAATCTATTCTGGCGTTATAGGAAACTTACTAAACATCTTGCCTATTAGGTAGGTACAACTAAAAAGTAAAATGTTGAGACCCTTCGTGCCTTTGAAAGCATATTGTAGATCTTTTAAAATTCTGACTACGAGTTTTTCCAAGGGGTATACTGTATAGAATTATTCAGCAATTGGGTAATAGCGGTCAGGATGCTCCGTGGTTGTAGCCTACGCCCAGTATATTGTATATTGTAAAAAGATTTTATTAAACAAGCTTTTTTCGTACTCTTCTCAGAAAACCCTTTCTTTTGATACACATATCATGGCAGTGCACAACAAATAACTAGTCCGCCATCTTAAGCCGTAATCCATATTGGATTTAGAATTATGTCACATAGCTGCAGTTTTTTTTTAATTTAAGTAGTTTTTTTTATTTATTGATTTATTTAAGTAGTTTTTGGTCTCACTATTATTTTTTTGTTTTCTTTCACGACTCCTGGCGGCCGTGTGGGTCACTAATTTTTTTATTTCTTTTTTTAGGGTTCCGTACCCAAAGGGTAAAAACGGGACGCTATTACTAAGATCCCACGATCCGCCTGTCTATCTGTCTGTTTGTCCGTCTGTCACCACGTCTGTATCTCATGAACCGTGATAGCTAGACAGTTGAAATTTTCACAGATCATGTATAAAAACAGAATAAAATAAACATTTAAGTGGGGTTCCCATACAACAAACGTGTTTTTCTGCCGTTTTTTTGCGATAATGGTACGGAATCTTTCGTGCGCGAGTCCGACTCGCACTTGGCCAGTTTTTTCTTTCTTTACTAGAGCCTAAAAATTGGGGACTATCTACAAGAACCTCTTACAACAAAATACTTTGTATTTAAGTGAAATAGATAGCAGGCCCGTAGGACTTGAAGCGGGTCAGTGACCGTTTTAATTGGATGAATATGAACCGCACAGAGGTCAAGTTTATCATAAGGTACTTTAATATCTCTTCTATTGGTTTGAAGAGGTTTATTAATATGTGGTTTACTTTATACTGTAGCTTTAAAAAAACTGATCACAGATAGTTCAATACACTCAGATATTTTGTTAGGTTGTAACTTATAAGTATTATTACAGTAGGTGGTATTTATTCAAAACAACTATCAAAAAAATATATAAAAAAATAAACATAAACACATTACGTCTATCCTCCTATAGACGTAATGAGGTTATATTTATTAACATGTTATTTTACCACTTAGTCGGCATTATTACTATTTATATCCATGCCAAATTATAGCTTTGTAGTACTTAGATTCTCTGAGCTAAGCTGCGGACGAACAGACGGACAGAGCGAAACTATAAGGGTTCCTTGTTGACTTCGGAACCCTAAAAACAGTAGCCCCGGAGCCCAGCAACAGTAGAACATGAAATATTATTTTATGATTGCAACCAAATGTCAAATGTAGCCGCCCTATAGTATAGATTGATTCAAGCTGAATGACATCTGAGAAGTTCGCTCACCCCCGCCTTCACATGAATTTGCTACTGCGCATCGACTCGCAGGGTGTTCCAAGCCGCCATTAGGTTTAGATTCTAACTGTACGTGATCCCCGTCTGTCGTCGTCTGTAAAGCTTTCCCATAGACCAAACGATAATTTAATACTTTTTTTTTGTTATTTTTAGGGTTCCGTACCTAAAAGGATAAAACCGAACCCTTATAGGATCACTTTGTTGTCCGTCTGTTATCAAGATCCTTTATCTTGCGAACGCGTGGAGGTATCGAGTTGAAATTAATATCGTATACTCAAGTTCGCAACCCCTTGCAGCTGTGAAAAAAAACAAACTTCTAGATCTACGCAATCAAGAAATACAGCCGTTAATGACCCATATTTTACACTTGCAAGGCAATCAAAACCTACAAGGTACTTCCCGTTGATCTTTTTTTTTTTTTTGGATGGTAAATCATCTAATGACTTCTCCCGCCCTGGGTGAAGCGGGAGGCCGTGTCAGACTTTTACTGACTAAAACCCACCCGTATTCCTTCAGTTGCTGGAATAATGAAATTTGGCAAGAAGCACAGCAGTCTCTTATAGCACAAGTAAAGGAAAATATCCGAAAACCGAAAATTTAAAGTACCTACATAAAACAAAACAAAAATAAGTTATTGGCAGTTGGTAAACTGACAGCGACATAATATCGATGTATGGGGACTACAGTTTTTTTCCCAACGGCAAAGTTAATTTTATCCCTCAATTCTGTTTTCTTATCGATATAGCAATGTTCGGTGCCCTCATAGTTTATGAACTTCAGTTATGTTATGTAACTACTAGCTGAGCCCGCGGCTTCGCTCCCGTCTACCCTACTTACCTTCCTGCCTACCCTACTTACCTACCTACCAATTTATTTCTATAGTCATAATTCTTTCGCGGAGAATCTTAACACCGCCATTCAGAAAATGACTTCAAATGCACAACGCCATCTATCGAATATCGAGTTCAACTGTCCGAGTATCTGAATTGCGTGTGTTGTGATAAATTTACTTCTTGAACACTTTAAATTCATCTAACTTTTTATAGACTGAACCGATTGCGATGAAACAAAAACTAAGTAAATCTTCAAGTTACGCACAATTTTTATGTATAAAAGTTATCTACATTAGTTTCGTACATTTCACGTAATGCGTGCACAAATAAGCATACAAACATATAAACGGACAAACAGACAAAAAGCCCAAAAATGCTGGAAATAGGTTCTGTTGGTTATCCTTTAACACGCTGGCAATTTTTTTTTAAATATTTTCGATGTACAAAAATTACTTTTCTACAGATTTATTATATGTATTAATTAATTAATTTTGGTGAATGTAGCTATTTGTACGGAACCCTCAGTGCGTGAGTCCAACTCGCACTTGGCCAGATTTTTAAAGACCAACGCAACCATTTTTGCACTTAAATAGCAAAGACTAAAGCGAGTCCCACCTTCACAAACTTTCACACACATAACCTTTGCCGAACCGACTAACGGTCCATCGAGCGACTGACACACATACCACACACACGCTAATAACACCTTTACGTCCATGCACATAAGAGTTATCAAACTGTACAACTATATTTGCTGGTATGCCTAGATGTGAGCTTGAGTTATAATATATTATCACCTTTATGCTAGTACAAATAAGTGTTATCGTAACTGATTTTTTGGTGAATATCTGGGACATAGTGCTTGAGTTTTGTACTTATTAGTTTTAGGTGATTAGATCGCTCGGGTTAGAATTTTCCCAAAGAAACATACAGCTTCTTATTTTTTCTTATTCTTAACTGTACACAAAACATACAAATACAATAGGACAGTTTATGTACAAAGGCGAGCTTAACCCATAGTTGGGTTCTCTAACAGCAAACCTCAGTTGCGTAGAGAAATATGCATTTGAGGATAGAAACTACCCCCCCTAACCTTAACCCTAACCCCCGTACCCTTTTTATGTCTTAATCCAGGATATGGTCTACCTGTGTGCCAAGTTTCATCTAAATCCGTTCAACCGTTAAAACGTGAAAGGTAACAAACAGATTGACAGGCAGACAAAAAATCTAAATGGCAATCACTACTACTAAGCATGAGGGTTCTCGGGTAGGGCAAAGCGTAAAGTTAAGTTAAGACGAACTGGTGTCCACAACTCCACATCTAAGTGCGTATTTTGCGTACGGGCTGGTGTCCGCAACTCCACGTCAAAATGCGTATTTTGCGTACGGGCAAAGCGTTATTAAGACGGGCTGGTGTTCGCAACTCCACGTCAAAGTGCGTATTTTGCGTACGGGCAAAGCGTTATTAAGACGGGCTGGTGACCACTAGACCAAATATAACTCTATAGTTAGCATCAACTTATAAAAGTTGACAAAATTATTTTGATTTTATTTGTTTGGGCAAAACAAACGATGGCATCACAAACAACAATTAGAGCAGTGGTGGCCCAGTGGTAGAGCAGTGTTGATCCAGTGGGTTCGAGCCCAGGTAGGAGCTTTACTTTGTGTAAATTATTAAATCACCACTGCTCTCAAAAGGGTGAAGGAAAACATCTTGAGGAACCCGGCATGTCCTATAACCAAAAATTCGAAGACATGTGACATACACCAACCCGCACTGGGCCCGCGTGGTGGATTACGGCCCATTCCCTCTCACAGAGAGGAGGCCTGTGTCCAGGCAGTGGGAACATTAATAGGCTGATGATGTGATGATGAAACGATTACATACTACAGCCAGGGTTGGAAAGTATTTGAATTAATTGTGATTAAAATACGTAATTGAAATACAAATACGTATTTGGTATTTGTAATTCAATTTATTTATTTATTTAAACTTCATGTACAATGTTTATGCATAGGCGGATTTAATGCAGCAAAGCTTTCTCTACCAGTCAACCTTTGGGTAAAAAAGGGCAGGGTAGGTGTACAAAATAAAAAATAAAAATCTGAACAATAATTAAACTACCTAACTAATAAAATACATTTAATTTATTCTTAAAATTTTAAGGCTAGTATTTAAACGAGCGAAAAAAAATTCAAATTAAAGGTGTAAAAAATACTGAATATGGCTTACTGAAATACTAAGTGGGCGACAAACAGTGGGCGAATACAAATGTTTAAAACATCGACTTGAAAATATAAGTTTGTCGACAGGGCTCCTTTTTCTGTCTGCACTTGCAGGGTCTAAAGTAACCTAACATGAAGGAGATGACGGGAGCTAAGTTCGCTCGCTTTGCTCGCTCACTTCAGCTCCCGACATCCCCTTCGAACCTAACCTATCCGTGTCGGGGTGCCCTAAGTTCCCGAGCTCGCTTCGCTCGCTCTTGGACACGAATAAACCCGAACTCCCGCACTGTACAGTGATGTCACCTCGATAGTTGTTCAGCTATTTTCAAAATAATAATATTCTAAAATAGAAAAAATAGAAACCCAAATACAATTAAAGTATGTAACAATATTATTACCGCAGCTCACAAAAATCTCCTAAAAGGTATTACTCAAATCGGATAAATAGTTACTTACTTAGTATAATAGTCGCCCATTCAGTATATTTTTCCCTCGGTTAATAATTTCCCAAATTTTAATTTGTAATTGGTATTTCAAATGCCTGGTTCTGAGGTATTTTGTAGTTAGTATTTGAAATACTTATGGCTTCAAAATACATTTGAACATAAATAAATTTAGCGATGTTATTAAGCTTTCGTAAGCATAATGGCGACCGCGTATGTCAAATTGTCAAGTATCTTGTCAATTATCATTTTCATTTCAAACGGTTATTTTCACGAAACTTCTGTGTATTAAGTTTGTTAATACGAATGTCACGACGGATAATCGATTGAATTTTAAATAAAATAGTTAAAATACTGTATTTTGTATTTTTATTTCAAATACACGACTTACAAATATATTGTATTTGTATTTTAAATACATGCGAGATAGTGTTTTGT
This sequence comes from Orthosia incerta, assembly GCA_948252205.1. Classification (NCBI taxonomy): domain Eukaryota; kingdom Metazoa; phylum Arthropoda; class Insecta; order Lepidoptera; family Noctuidae; genus Orthosia; species Orthosia incerta. The sequence continues at coordinate 11,986,602 of OX411765.1, read as the reverse complement.
AATTTGTAATTTAATTAAAGCAAAGCATGTATTTACCCAGCTCTGACTACAGCAATACATAAACTATCTTCATCATTTATCTTAAACTTGAGAAGAAAGTGGTTTCATATGACTGGACATATCAAATATGGCAACGTCTCCTTTTTCAGAAACCTGCCTGACAAAATAAGTGTAACAGAGAAAGTTTGAAATATTCCAGTTACTTCGTCGGTTTTCCAAAAAGGACTTTTACGATTTATGACATTCCATAGATATGACTCGTCATACTTATTAAGATCATCATCATCTGCCCAGCCTTTTCACAATCTAATAATAATAATACATGCTTACTGTCCCACTGCGGGCCAAAGAAAAAGAAGTGCATTTGACAAACTGCGAGCGATTAGCAAACAAGAGGAAATATGGGCAGAGAGCGCCGACTGAATTTCCTCAGTAAAAAGTCATAATTTTAGGTTTGGCTCCTAAACTGAAAATTAAAGATATATACAATGTCCCTATGTTTTCCTTTTTTTATTTATATTTGTCAAATTTGTACGCTAAGCCTCTGTTGACATCGCAATTTTGAGCATTTTCTGAGGGCTCTTACGGGGGTATCCACACAGTAGTGACTCGTTCGCCTTGTACTCCGAGACGCCATTAAATTTGAATCTAACTATATTATTTTATTATTTTTTAGGGTTCCGTACCCAAAGGGTAAAAACAGGACCCTATTACATAAGACCTCGCGATCCGTCTGTCTGTCCGTCTATCACCAGGCTGTATCTCATGAACGGTGATAGCTATGTATTTCTGTTGCCGCTATAACAACAGAATGAAATAAATATTTAAGTGGAGCTCCCATACAACAAACGTGATTTTGTTGCGGTTTTTTGCGATAATGGTGCGGAATCCTTCATGCACGAGTCCGACTCGCACTTTGCCGGTTTTTTTAAGATACTGCAGTACATAAATATAAATGCTGCCCTGGCTCTTTTACTAAGAAATCCTGTATCACACGTATACCAGACGGTAATTTCAAGAGAACCCATTTTACAATTCTCAGTAGGATTCCAATTATTGGTATCAGCGAGATTGTCTATAGATTGTAAGAAGGAAATACAGCGTACTTTAATTGTTGTGTCGGATAAGACGTTTTGATTTAGAAGTTAGTGTGATTGCTAACTTCTAACTTAGATCTAGGTTTAATCTTAACGAGATATCTGAGAGAAATGTCGGCAGTGATAGATAGTTCATAGCTGATAAAATGGATTTATAATTCTACTTAATAAAACATTAGAAAATACCAAATAGATGTGAAATTTTGCTCTGAGTACTAGGGCTCGAGAAAAAGAAACATTCGAGTGGCTATAACAATAGGGTAGTTGACAAATAATATCTATTTAGTCCAGAAGTATTTTCTTTTGCCAAGTAAACAAAAAAATACGACGATACAGTGCGTTGAAATATCGTGTGACGTCACGGTGTGCTACACTTTATACTGACAAAGTGACGTCACAAGCCCCCTCTCCTGAACTTTGATGTGCTTTATCTTTGTATTTATTTGGTAAAGCAAAAAATACGTGTCCAATATTATTTGATAAACTCACTGTCTAACTAAATATAATCATCATTTTTTTCTGTTGTTTCCTGGGTAGAAAATGTGCGAAATGTTAAAATGTTTGGGATTGAACACGTGACGTTTCAGTAGCGTATGTCAATCTATACCAATATTAAAACGAGGAAAGATTTTTTTTGTTTGTTTGTTCGTTTGTACCGAATAGGCACTGAAAGCCGTTCACCGATTTAAAAAATTCTTTGACCTATGTAAAGCTACATTATTCCCGAGTAACATAGGCTATAAATTATTTTCAAATAAATTAGAGATCCTTATGAAAATTCCAATAATGTAACCCAAAGTAGCAAAATTTTGCCAATAGAATTCATTTTTTGGTAGTGGCAAGGTTGGTGGGTAGGTAGGGTAGATAGGTAGCCAGTTGACAAGAGCGTAGCCGCGGGGATCATCAAGTAATCATCATCCAAGGCTGTGGGCCATGATGACATTAGTCGTTACACGGTCTCCTTGATCCTCGACTATCTTCTCCCACCTATTTATTTATTTATTTATTTAATACTTCAAGCACACAAATGTACAGAGGCGGACTTAATGCCTTAGGCACCACCACCACCCATACCCACCACCTACCCTACCCTTGGCTTACCTATAACCCATATCATCAATTTCTCTCTCAATTCCGGTCAATTCCCATCCCTGTGGCGTATGGCCTGCGTGCGTCCACTTCCTAAAATTTCAAATCCCTCCTTACCTAGTCATTTTCGTCCAATTTCCATTCTCCCGTTCCTATCCAAAGTGCTTGAAGCTTGCGTTCAGAAGTAGTTTTCGGGGTTTATTCACCGAAACAACCTTATAAGCTCATTCCAGTCTGGATTCAGACCTAAAATTCATTCTGGCCACAGTACTGCTTCCGCACTCCTTAAAGTGACTGGCGACATTAGAGAAGCAATGGAGGATACTATGGTCACTGTGTTAGTAATAATTGATTTCTCCAATGCCTTTAACGCTGTCAGTCACGATATACTCCTATCTATCCTCTCACATCTTATGGTTTCTTCCGAGGCACTGGAATGGTTCTCCTCTTATCTTCGGGGACGTCAGCAGTCGGTTTGTGTCGATGAGACGTCGTCGAATTGGCGTGTCCTGGATGCTGGTGTTCCACAGGGCGGTATTCTATCTCCATTATTATTCTCCATCTTCATTAATTTTATAACTCACTCACTCTCACTCGGTGTTCGTATCATCTTTATGCCGATGATCTACAACTATATACAGCGGCGCGGATCGAAGATTTATTTGACGCCATAGAGGATGTGAACCGGGACTTGATTGCTATCAAGGATTGGTCTGACAGATTTGGGGTTGGCGCAGTGGTTGAGCGATTGACTGCTGCGCTGCGTGTCGCGGGTTCGATTCCCGCACGGAACAAATATTTGTATGACCTGCAGATAGTTGTTCCGGCTCTGGGTGTTGTGTATGTGAGTTTATATGTTTGTAAACGCACCCACGATACAGGAAGAAATTCCTAGTGTGGGGCAACGTTTTTTTAAAAAAACAAAAACAAAACAAACAAAACCCCACAAAATGTCAGGCCATTATAATTGGAAGCTCGCGCATGATGGGTAGAGTGGCGGGTGGCTCTCTTTCCCCGATCATTTTCAATGGTTCCGTCATTCCCATTAGCCCTATTGTGAAAGATCTCGGTTTGCATCTTGACTCGACACTTAGCTGGCAAAGTCAGGTGTCCAGTGTCAGTCAGAGAGCCAGCGGTACTTTGCGATCCTTGTATCGTTTGAGGAGGTTCTTGCCTGCCAAAACGAAGACTATGCTTGTGCAGACTTTAATTTTCCCAGTGCTCGACTATGGGGACGTGTGCTACTTTGACTTGAACGCGGTCTTACTGGATAAACTAGATAGGGTCTTGAACAACTGTATTAGATTCATATTTAACCTCAGAAAGTATGACCATGTGTTGAACTACAGGTCTGAGCTAAAATGGTTGCCGATTCGTCAGAGAAGAAGTTTACGCGCTTTGACCACGCTTTTCTCCCTACTAAATTCTCCCACTCCTCCTTCCTATCTTATGTCTAAATTTCAATATCTATGTTTTTTTTTTTTTTTTTTTATTATTGATAGGCTCGCGCTTGACCACTATCTCACCTGATGGTAAGCGATGATGTGGACGACGGTGTTACACGCTTGCCTAGAAGTAACCTATTCACTCTTGACTTAAAGACCCCGAGGTTGTAGCTATCTGGAAACACAGACTCCGGCAGGGAATTCCACTCCTTAGCTGTACGCATATTGAAAGTATTTCCAAAACGTTTAGTGCGTATGGGTGGGATGTCCACCATGTATCGATGGCGCATTGCCGTACGTCTGGTAGTCCGATGATGAAACGGCCTGGGCGGAATTAGATTATGCAATTCCATCGCACACTCCCCGAAATGCAACCGATAAAAAACCGACAAGCTGGCAACTCGACGACGATGTTCAAGGCTTTGGAGCTTTGACTCGACCAATGCCTCATTGCCGATGAGCCTCTTGGCCCGTTTTTCGATCGACTCTAGTGCATCAAGCTGGTATTTGGCCGATCCGTCCCAGAGATGAGAACAGTATTCCATGCAAGATCGAACTTGCGCTTGATACAACTTAAGCAGCTGCTCCGGCGTGAAGTACCGTCTCACCTTCGCAAGGATCCCCAACTTTTTGGCAGCTAGTTGAGCCTTTGCTTCAATATATGGGCCAAAATTGAGTGTCGATGTCAACGTTACGCCAAGAAGCTCAAGATGGTCCGTTATCGGTACGGTTACACCTCGGAAAGATGGAGCCGGGTGAAATTGGCTCTTTTTCGCGGAGAAGAGACACGCCTGTGTTTTTGCGGCATTGAACTTGACCAGATTGGCATCGCCCCATTCGGAGACTGCCTCCAAGGACAAGTTCAAGCGCTCCACCATGGCCTCACGGAGAGACCGGACCTGAGCCCCAGTGGCCCGTGCATTTGACAAGTATCTCTCAGCAACAGTGCTGTCATCTGCATCCGAGCATGTTCTTCACATGCTCGGAATCTACGTTCTTCCAATAACTTCCTCTTGTTTTGTCCTTCTCATACTACTGATTTTGTTCCCTCTTCCTTCAATATTCAGTCCATTCTGCTTTGGAACGCGCTTCCTCTCGAGATCAGGACGGCTACAAGTCGGTTTGCATTCAAGCGGAAATTGCATTTATTTTCAACACAACTAAGAGTTGAGAGATCATCTCACCTTCTTCTTTTCTGTTAGTTCATAAATATATATATATTTAAATAAGTATATATTATATTAAATATACAAGTACGTTTATTATACCTATCTTAGTATGTTAATAATAACTTTTTTTTTTAAATTGTTTAAAACAATGTACCTGCCACGTTATCTCTTCACCACCCTTGGTTAACTGGTAGAGAATGCCTAAGGCATTAAGTCCGCCTTTGTACCTTTTGTGCATGAAGTCTAAATAAATAAATAAATCTAGTCTCATATATTTTAGACTTTTTGTCAATCGTTTGCTAGAATGTTAGGCCTGATAAGTAGCATTCTGCCAATGAAAGCGACGGGGTAAGCGATTGGAAAAACGTCACAGATGTATGGAATTATCAAGTGCTATCGAAATTTCCCGTGATTAATCTCTTGCATTTTGGTTTTTCGACAATCGCCATCGCTTATAGCGATTATACATATAAGTAGTTTCAAGTTTGGTGAAGATTTAATTTACGGTCAATTTTCTCTGATCTTACTTATAAAGACAGCATACCTTTATGCTGACTCTTCGGCTATGCCCGTGTGCCAAACAAACAGTAAATAACTAAGTATGTCGTCAAATCTGTGAGATGGAAGACGCTCATTTAATGATGATATCACATCACATCATACAGCAGGCTGGCGGTGCGGAGGGACATCGCTCTGTGTAGCTATGTGTTTCGAGTGCTGCGCGGCTGGCTTCACCACCCCGATTTGTTAGCGGAGCTGGGGCTGTGCGTGCCGCCCGGCTGCGGGGGTGCGCGTCGCCCCACGCCAACGCTACTGGAGCCATCATATAGGACTAACCTGAACAAGTTTGCCCCCTTGTCACGCGCCATAAGATTTTTAAATATTATATCTTATGATTTAGATATATTTCACTGTAGCCTGATGAAGTTCACAAGGGTAGCACTGAAGTGCATTGAAAATGTTGAAAAATGATTTTAATTGAAATTTTAATTGGATTGTAATGGTATTTTAATTGTATTTTATTGTGTTTAATTCTATGATAATTGGATTTGAAATTGTATGAATGATTGTATTTTAATTGACATTTTAATTGTAATATTTTATTGTATTTAATGGTATTTTAAATTGTATTTAATGGTAATTTAAATTGTATTTTTAATGGTAATTTCTAAAATTCTAATATCTTTGTGGTAGTAACATCGCATTGGCGTTATAGCTGTTAAGGTGTTACTTACATAATTTTGAATAAATAAATAAATAAATCATCAGCCTTTTTTAATGTTCCCATTCATGGCACACAGGCCTCTTCTCATAGAAGGAGTTGGGTATAATCCACCACGCGGGCCCAGTGCGGATTTGTATATGTCACATGTCTTTGAATTTTTGGTTCTAGGACATGCCGGTTTCCTCACGATGTTTTCCTTCACCGTTTTGAGAGCAGTGGTTATGAAATAAATTACACAAAGTAAAGCGCCTGCTCGGGTTCGAACCCACGAACTGCAACTCGTAAGTCGGGAATGTAATCACTGATGATGATATGCCTCAAATTAATTGGAACCAGACCAGACTGGTGGTAGACCTTGAAGTTTGAACAATGAGGACAAAGGAAACATTGTTATTTTTTGTAACGATTTTCGATCTACTGCATATGTTTTAGCTTCGTCATCTGAGGCTGATTTTTTACTGATGCCTTCGACCTTCGTTGTGGTTTACATCTCTGCTATGGTTACTATATTACTGTCGGAACTGTGCCAAAAAAAAACTAAGTTCTTATATATATTCGTCTGTATAGAAAAGGCTGAGCGGTTTAAAAGTCATCTGCCTAGCCACTAGACACCTTCCAGTCTGAATTCCATGTTCATTACTCGGTAGGACTAACTGACCCTACATTCACCACCCAGTTATTGGTTAAATTATATAAGAACCCTTAATATTGTTATTGTAATTTTTACCACCTTTATCAAATGCATATATATTTTTTAACCGACTTTCGAAAAAGGAGGAGGTTCTATGTTCGAATTATTGTATTTTTTTTTTTTTTTTTTATGTATGTTCACCGATATCTCCGTCAATTGTGGACCGATTTAAAAAATTCTTAGTACGCTCTTAAGGGGTAAGCAGATCTCTCATTTGACCGGTTTTGTTCAAGTTTGATGATATTCGAGTAATCTATTCTGGCAATATAGGAAACTTACTAAACAAATTGCCTATTAGGTAGGTACAACTAAAAAGTGAAAAATAAAAAACTTTTTAACAAAAAATACTACCGACTTCCAAATAAGAAAACTACAAAGTGAAAAATAACTTTATTTTTGGAAGTCGGTGTCCGTTTCGCAAAAAAATGGTACCTACGAAAGACACCGACTTCCAAAAATAAAGTTATTTTTCACTTTGTAGTTTTCTTATTTGGAAGTCGGTAGTATTTTTTGTAATTTTTTTTTTATTATCGTTCTTCACAAATTCATATGAAATATGCTGTGTCAATTTTATCATATTTTAATCATTTTTTTGTCAATGTTTTTCAATTTTTAATCCCTGACGGAAAAAGTTGGGTGTATCTGTGTTTCTGTCTGTGGAATCATAGCACCTAAACGGATGAACCGATTTTGATTTTGATTTTTTTGTTTGAAAGGTGACTTTGTTTAAAAGGCGACGGTTTTTGTGCCCAAACTGTGATAATAATTTGTGACTCGGGACTGTCACAGTAGACCGTGCTCGCCGCGCGCCGGTCTGGCTAAGCTGTGTTGGCAACTACGAGTATTTTTTTTTTAACGTTTTTTTTAATCGTGGGTGCGTTTATATACACATAAACTCACATACACAAACACCCAGAGCTGGAACAACTATCTGTAGGTCATACAAATATTTGTTCCGTGCGGGAATCAAACCCGCGACACGCAGCGCAGAAGTCAATCGCTCAACCAATGCGCCAAAGCGAGCGCATTTAAATGTTTTAGTACTGTAGATACGGTTTGTCTTGAGATGATTCTTCACCATTAAGCTCTTAAACTTTTCAGGAGATATTGTAATTTTCTGATAAAAGACCAACTAAGTAATTTGCGAAATTTTCAAATTCAAAACTTTATTGCTCAACAAAGTACATTTATATAAGATTCTAGATGTTTAGTGAATGTGCAGTCCACTGTGTTCTCCACCAAAAATGTGGTAGAACACAACACCTCTTGAAGAAACAACATTACCCTTCAAATAATACAATGGTTATATTTTATCAATTGACACTAATATTTCATTTCAACGTTGATCGGAAGTAAGATAATAAAATCAGTAACAACACATCCATTTAAATTTGAGTTGAAAAAACGTACCGATTAAGACATATTTTCCTTTGGCGACATTTTTAGGTAAGGTAAGTTCCTATTATTCAATAATAAGTTGTAAAAATCTGAGACTACGATAGATTTTCCCTTGGCGACATTTTAAGGCTAGGTCGACGACCTATCAGACTGAACAGATGATCAGACCATGATTAATGATTTGTGATTTTTTGTGGATAATATTTGATGATTTATTAAGTAAAGTTTTCTGTTAATGTGAGTCATCCGGTGAGATTTCTAGAATATTATCTAAAAAATTTACAACTAAGAGCGAAGCTTATTTATAAAGACTTTTTCCTCTTTCATACGACATCGCAATCCTTAATTCCTAGAAATGTGAAAGTATGTTATGATGTTTATTACTCAATCACGGCTGAAAGACTGACGGCTAATTAGAAATGCCACAGATAATGTAATACTAGCATACAGATGCCTTATCCCATACAAAGAAACGGTGCCGACCGAACTAGCGTTTTTCTTCTGATTACGCTGATAATTTTTATAAGTACTTCGATCGCTTTCGGTTCCGTTCCACGGCTATAGATGGTGTTAGCAGCGACTTGCAAGTAAAAGGGTTTTCTCGGTTCGTGACTATTTTTTATTTAAATACAATGACGATTGTTTTTTTAGTTTTTTTTTATTTCATGCCTCAGAAGACGGTGAAGGAAAACATCGTGAGGAAACCGGCATGTCCTAGAACCGAAAATTGGAAGACATGTGACATCCACCAACCCGCACTGGGCCCGCGTGGTGGAACGGCCCATTCCCTCTCAGAGAGGAGGCCTGTGTCCCAGCAGTGGGAACATTAATAGGCTGATGATGTGATGTGATGCCTCAGAAATTAAAAACAGCGCAATTAGGCTGCCGGTTTCCTCACGATGTTTTCCTTCACCGTTACCTGTGATGTCCAAGATAAACTTAGAAGGTACATATAAATTTGAAAATTATTGGTACGAGAGGTGAGGTCTTAGCCACTGGGCCACCACGACATATCCGCTAAGATTGACCGCCATGACAGAAATTCGATCAGGAGAACTGTATAATGCTGAGTACCCCTTTTGGCCGGTTCCTGAATAATAAATTTCAAGATGAGTAATAAAGTTCAAACTCTAATTTAGCCTGAAGCTGTTTATCTTTTGCATTTAAATAGGGCTTGATACGTTTTCAAATCTCTAATCAAAAATGCACATCAACATTTTAACAGTAAACCAATAAAAACAGCAAAAAAATGCCTCACAAAATAACATAATTACAGTTAGTTAAAGTGCTCCAACAAAATGTGAGTTGCTGTTAAAATCGCCATTGTATTCTAATGAGTTATTTATATTCAAGAGATATAGGTAGGTCTGTCTGTATGTCCGGTCGGTTGCTCGCCCGAAATGCTGATAATATCTACTGATGATGTACGTAGCTAATTGTTTCACACGCTACCGTTTAGATTTTTTGGAAGACAGCTCGCGAACCAGGCAAAGAATAAGATTTCCGATGAAGAGGAAGGAGTTTTTACCCGACTGCCGAAGGAGCGTAATGTGTTTATCAGTATAGACTGATAGGTATGTATGTATGTTTGTTCCTATGTGGCGTTCTCAAACGCGTAGGCCGATTTGGATGATTCTTACGTCAATCGATTCTTTTTACCCTTGCGAGTGTCATTAAGGTTACACTAGTCGAAAATTCTTCCATACAAACGTAGTCTAGGGATTATTCCTCTGTTTGACGATGTACGTTCAAAATAAAAAGTGATATCAATTTGTCTTATCATTATCTAGCCCTGTATGGAAGCGAAAAAGTAAAAAAAAGAAAATATTTGAAAATTATGAGCGTCGAAAGTTCAAATTTCGACACTAATTTTAACGCATTTTTGGGCGCAAAAACATCAAAAAACACATACATAAATACCATAAGAAGACGGAAAATTGCAAAACGGCCTTCATACAGGGATAGATTAGTAGTTCAACAATACAAATAATTTTATTTTGAACAGATAGATTTAGTCGTTTTTTCATGATATCTAGACTGCCAAAGGTCTGTTTATAAAATTTCACGCGCTCGGTTTCGTCCTAAATCATTATCCATTTCGCTACAAATTTGCAAAAGTGTGTATTCGTACGCGAACTAGCTTCCTACTGCTCATCACAGCATCTATCTCTTCCGCACGTGTTGTCGGTTGATATAAAATGCATTTTAACCCCGCGCACAAAATAGTTCGTGCCGTCGACTAGTGTACCATTAATAAAGTAAAATGAAAAAAACATAAAAATCAAATGACAGATTTGATTACAGTCGTGTTTATAGTTGAATAAACCACGATATCCTAAATTTTCAAATCGAACTTACATTATAACACGTATGTATAGGCATTGCTCATCATGCTTGTGGTCTTGTGGTAAGAACCAGCAAGAGATAGCAGGGTTTGCAACCATGGGTCGCGGATAAATTTGAAAGAGAGTTACCGCGGCCCTGGCACAAGCAACTGAAGGAACACGGGTGGGTTTTAGTCAGTAAAAGTCTGACATGCCCTCCCGCTTCACCCAGAGCGGGTGAAGTCATCGGATGACTTCCCACCCAAAAAAAAAAAATATGGTTTGCAACCATGAAGCCAAAAGATGTCCATTACTGGATATCGAAGACAAAGCCCTCACCCAAGCGTATGGATTCTGGACACATCGGCAGGTACTACGCTTTTTAACCCACGACGGAAAACGTGGGGTGTTATAAGTTTGTACCTGTGTGTTTGTGTATCTGTCTGTGGCATCATAGCTCCTAAACGGATGAACTGATTTTGATATAGTATTTTTTTGTTTGAAAGGTGACTTTATCGAGTGTTCTTAGCTATGTTTGATGAAAATCGGTTCAGCCGTTCAAAAGTTATGGGCGTTTTACTGTTTGAATCGGGGTGTTTTCGCAAGATATCGTGTCATAATTACGTGTTCAATAGATTATCGATCGAGGCGTGTCTACTACTAAATAACTTATGTAGCATGAAATAAAAATGAATATAGTTGATACCTATCTATACCACACATGTATCTGCACCACACATAAACAAACACAAAATCAAAAGAATTGACACATCTCAAAGATCTTATAACTTTTAAACAATCTCTCAGTAAGATTCTAATCAGCGTACGGTCCCGATCCGCACTGAATATTCTGTGGAAACAATTACACTAATACCGAAACCGATACCGCTCTAAATTCAGATACCATGGAAGAGAGAACGATACGGTTTCAACTTTGCCTTGGCGGGGCCCCGTAACAAAAATTGTTTGGGGGCCCTTATGAAGGGTAAAGATTTCTCACAAAACAAAAAAGTGTTTGCATTAAATTAAGAGAAATATTTATTCATCATAATTATCTATCTGTCACTTTTCCAAAATTTTTACAAACAATTCAAATTAAATATACACTCTCCTTGCCTTTTTTTCGGAAAACTGATTTATTAAATCATTTATACTCGTAGCTGATGATGTTTTTCAAAAGTTTCTGCCTCTATGGACAATAGTACCAGGTCTGACAGGCGTTCATGTCCCATCGAAGTTCTTAGGTAATGTTTTATCAGTTTTAAATTTTGCCTACGCATGTCGCAGGCTCCCGTGGCCCGGGGGCCCCGTATAATTGATACGGCAGATACGGCGGCAGCTACGCCACTGGTTTCAACTGTAATAAGACTTAAGTATATCCAGAGGTTAGAAGTAGATGGTCCTTGTTAAATACTACCGGTATTCAACTGCGTCTGGGGGCCTACTCCCTAAGCACGAAGTTTCGGCCTTTGTTACGTGCGTTTCCTACTCCATATTACCTACGGGCGGATAATTCGTTCGGGACCCGAACTAAAAATGAATGACAACACAATTTGACAGTTGTACCTACTCCCGATGAGTTTTTACCGGTCCGAAAAATTTTAATTAGCATTTGTTTATTTCACTTCAAAGTTTCGGAAATCTTTCGGACGGGAGCCGTAACTTCGTTAAAGGAGATAGGGAGTGATGGACTCTCTGGTTATAACCAGACGCATGACTAGAAGTCATCATCGGACGACTAGAACATCAGCATACATTTATTGTACGAGGAATGGTCGATCTTCGAGGTTAAGCAATGCTTGCCGTGGTTGGTCCTTGAATGGGTGACCATCCGTGACACGCCGAGACTTCTCTGTGAAGCACTCCTCGGAAGGACCACTAAGCCGTTGGTCCCGGTTGCCTTTTGTAGATCTTTGAGTGTCGTTACGTCAGAAGCCTGTAAATCTCACAACCAGTCTTGCCAAGGGGTACCGTGTAACCCAGTTACTGGGTTGTGAAGGTCATCTGATTAGGCTGAAAGCACAGTATAAATATGGGCAAACAGTACGGAAACTACCTACAAACGCTCTAAACGGCACACTCACCATTCACACAATTATTGCGCATCTACGAAACCTCTAAGCAGTTTTCGCGATGCTGTCAGTAGTGCGGCCCGCTTAGGGATCTCGTCGATGCGCATATATATATGTTTGTGTGTGTGTGCCGTTTCGAGCGTTTGTAGGTAGTTGCCGTACTGTTCGTCCATATTTATACTGTGCTGAAAGCCTACCTCATCATATTTGGGAGCATATGAGGCAGTGATCATAAGCTAGAGTAAGGTTATTTTGAGTGTGTATAAGTGACAGATGTATGTGACTTGTATACATCTGTCCCTTTTTTACAGTCGAACTATGATAGTTTTGAGCTGTAGTAGGCGTTTTTTTTGTTCTGTGTTTTTGACTTTCGACACGTCAGGATACGGGGGCAGGTTAGGCCAGGGGTCGGCAACCTGCGGCTCGCGAGCCACATGCGGCTCTTTGGATGTGAAGCTGCGGCTCTTTAGTTCCATACGCAAATATTATTTATTTTATAAAATAAATTAAAGGTGTATTTGCTGACAAATTTCAGTAATTCAAATCCAACAAAACCACTCTAGCATTCATAGTAAATCCTCTCATTTGGAGTTGATACTGGATCTCTAGAAATCCGATTCGATCGATTTAAAAAGTAAAGCTTTGTGGAGTGTTAAATTACCGAGTTGAAAATCAAGTTGGAAGAGTTGGTTATTTTTTTTTATTAAACAAGGTTATTTATGCAAGTACTATTTATTTTTCGCAAGAAAAAAAATAGTAGCTCTAGAAAAACTTTGAAATTTTGCAAATTGTAATTTTTGACTCTTCCGACACAAAAGGTTGCCGACCCCTGGGTTAGGCAGATGAACCGAATTGTTTAATTGCAGAGATGCACAAGATGTGTCAACGGTATTGAGCATTCGTTTTGAACAAAAGAATAATACCGATGACACATTCGGTTTGTGCATTCATTTGTTTATCTTCATAGTTTCCTAATGTGATTGCGTTTACTGTAATTGTTCCACTTATCTAAATGTGATGCGTAAGCAGTTTACCAACATTGCACGTAAGACGAGACTAAAGTTCACCGAGTCTCCGAAATGGTTAGACAAGTTGGTGCAAATTATCTTCTGAATTCAGATAGTAGAGGAAAATACCGGCCAAGTGCATGTCAGACTTCACACATTTAGGGATCCGCACCAAAGAAAAATCATATTTTTCAATATATTGGTATTTGTTAGTAAAATATACGTAATAATAAATATTATCACCCAATTTCAAGTTCATAGTTCTATGGAAAGTTAAAAAACATAATTGTGTGACAGTCGACGGACAGACAGACACATGTGTGACAGCAATGCTCCGTTTGGACCCTTCGGGTACCGAACCCTAAAAACAGTGGTCAACCTATGTCTACACCCTAAACAAATCGAGGACCATAATCTCTGTCAAAACGTGGAACGGATCTCGGGCTCAAAGAGTGGACTCTTTTAGAGCCCGAGATCCGTAGAAGAACTTCGGGCAGTTTTTTGTCTATTACACTATATAATATCTGTGTGAGTGTGTGTGTGTTTATATGTTTGTTACTTCTTTACGCTCAATCGGCTGGACGGATCTGGATGAAATTTTAATAGAGATTCTTTCTTCTAAGATTTTTTTAAAGTCTTAGAATAATAAGGAAAGTAAAAAAAAACTACTAAATTTTGGGCCTCGCGGGTGTGAAACTAGTGCGCGTTTTGTTCCCTCAAGGTCGTTGGCGACAGTCGTCGTCTTAAGGTTACACTAGTCAACGGCACGAACTATTTTGTGCGCGGGGTTAAAATGCATTTTATATCAACCGACAACACGTGCGGAAGAGATTGATGCTGTGATGAGCAGTAGGAAGCTAGTTCGCGTACGAATACACACTTTTGCAAATTTGTAACGAAATGGATAATGAATTAGGACGAAAACGAGCGCGCGAAATTTTATAAACAGACCTTTGGGAGTCTGGATATCATGAAAAAACGACTAAACGTATCTGTTCAAAATAAAATTATTTGCATTGTTGAACTACTAATCTATCCCTGTATGGAGGCCGTTTTGCAATTTTCCGTCTTCTTATGGTATTTATTCGCGCCCAAAAATGCGTTAAAATTAGTGTCGAAATGTTGAACTTTCCACGCTCATAACTTTTAAATATTTTCTTTTTTTTCTTTTTTGCTTCCATACAGGGCTAGATAATGATGAGACAAATTGATATCACTTTTTATTTTGAACGTACATCGTCAAACAGTGGAATAATCCCCAGACTACGTTTATATGGAAGAATTTTCGACTAGTGTAACCTTAAGCGTAGGTTTGTCAGTAGCACTTCAAATTCTGGGTTTATGAATAGCTTTAGGCTCGTCCCTGAACTAAAACGCAACTAGTGAAATGTGGGTGTTTTACGCACCCCTGCCAATTCCTCTGGGCAACTATGAGCGTAATGTTATGTTATGTGAAATTATTCCTTGCCTCCTAAAGTTTGCAAATATTACCCTTTAGTATTTCCTTTACGGTTATGGACAACCGCACATGAAGTAACTATAAAACTACAAAAAACCGATCTATAGGTACTTGAACGAACGTAGGAGCCTTGGCACAAGCAGCTGAAGGAACACGGGTGGGTTTTAGTCAGTAAAAGTCTGACACACCCTTCCGCTTCACCCAGAGCGGGAGAAGTCATCGGATGACTTAATACAAAAAAAGGTACTTGAATGAAAAAACGGCGCTGTCTGTCTAAGGCCTAAATTCTAGAAAGCACCATAGTTGCTGTGATTGAATTTTCAACAGCCTACATTTAATGATGATCGATAATTCCTTTCCAGTAGTGAGTATTTGAAGGTGAAGGAAAACATCGTGATAAAACCGGCATACCAATACACAACCCAATAATAATTTGCTGGAACTGAGAATCGAACCCTTTTTTTTTGGGTGGGAAATCATCCAATGACTTCTCCCGCTCTGGGTGAAGCGGCAGGATGTGTCAGACTTTTACTGACTAAAACCCACCCGTGTTACTTCAGTTATTTGAGCCAGGGCCGCGGTAAGTCTTTTTCAAATTTATCAGCGACCAAGACAGGCATTGGTCCTAGCGGACCCCGTCAGTTTTTGCTGACTTCTCTTTGAGGCGAGCTTGGAACACTACGCGCCATTGACTCGGGCATGGTCCTTATCTGACGGCGAGCTACCCATTACTCGCCATCCGCCATCCCGCGCCTTCGGTGGTCGGGAATCGACTTGCGACTCCCGATGCCTGGTGGTGGCTTGGGGCGTCTCCGTTGCGTGATCGAACCCTGCGGGTCGTAGATATTTCCCTAACACTAGGTGCATGAAACCACACAACATGCAGGTAATTTCAGTAACATGAATTACATAAAACGGCTCAATTTCACCTATAAAATGTGGCAAGATGCGGGTAGATACGTAATGGATGAAATAATATTATTGAAAAAGAAATTCAGTGGCATTTGTACTTATTCCAATGAAATTATGTTGCTGTATGCATTTCGCAATATACGTCAAATACATGAAGAAAATCTGATTTATATGTTTTGTTTGACCGTTGCTTGATGCATTAATATTTAACCAGCCTGAGATTCCACATGAGTATTAAGAATTTTCCGATAAAGCTGCATTTCAGTATACTTCTCCCAATCTTACTTCTTAGTTCTTACTAAAATGATAAATGCGAAAGTTTGAATGTGTGTATGTTTGTTACTCAATCCAGCCAGAACAGCTAAACTGATCTGGATGAAATTTGTCACAGACATAGATTATAGTCAGGAATAGCACATAGGCAACTTTTTACTTAAGCTAGTAATTTATTAAGATACAGCTTCTGCCAGCGGCTTCGCCCGCGTGTACGTTGAAAATTATCCCAAGGGAACAAATGCCCGGGATAAAAAGTCCCTCCAGATTGCATCCAGATCCGTCCAGCCGTTGGATCGTGAAGAAGTAACAAACATATAAAAACACATACACACATACTCACAAACTTTCGCCTTTATAACATTATTGTGGCCTATGTGTTATTCTGATGTACAAGCTATATTTCTGTAAAGTTTCATCAAAATACGTTCAGTAGTTTTTGCGTGAAAGAGTAACAAACACACATCCATCCATCCTCACAAAATTTCACGTTTATTATTGTTGTAGGATAGGATAGACAAAATGGATTGTCAAAAAGCCTAAACCAAAATATTATATGAGATTGACAAGCGCTACAGAAATGTCAAGTAGCAATTGTCTTTAATTTTGGCATGTTGACCATCAATATTGCTGAAAAAATTTCACTATGTTTAGACCCCAAGCTTAATGTTAACTTAAACATTAGTATCTTAGATGAAAAATAATACCTGATGTAGAGTGAGCATTGGCCAGTGTATAATTTGCCAAAAATTAAAAATAATACCTGATGTAGAGGCAGCATTGGCCAGTGTATAATTTGCCAAAAATTAAAAATAATACCTGATGTAGAGGCAGCATTGGCCAGTGTATAATTTGCCAAAAATTAAAAATAATACCTGATGTAGAGTGAGCATTGGCCAGTGTATAATTTGCCAAAAATTTAAAATAATACCTGATGTAGAGGCAGCATTGGCCAGTGTATAATTTGCCAAAAATTAAAAATAATACCTGATGTAGAGGCAGCATTGGCCAGTGTATAATTTGCCAAAAATTAAAAATAATACCTGATGTAGAGTCAGCATTGGCCAATGTATAGTTTGCCAAAAAAAAACATATAAAAATAAGGAAACTTTACATTTTTGCTAATGAGGTCACCATTAAAAGATCGCCTTGCAGTGTTTCGATAAAAGTTGAGATTTCAATCAGTAATAAACAGGCGAATGAAGACATTAAGTTTTTAAGAAACATTTTTATAACTCAACATACAAAACTTTATGGGAACATGTACCTACTTTCATTATGCGTACTGTAGTATTATATTATCTGTGGTACATCTAAGGAGTGGAATTCCCTGTTTTTCTTGATAACTATAACCTGGGAGTCTTTAAGTAAAGAGTGTATAGGCTACTTCTAGACAAGTGTGCTTCATCGTCGACCACATCATCGCTAATCATCAGTTGAGATAGTGATCAAACCCTAGTAAATTAATAATAAAAAACATATCACCAACACAAAGACCTAAAATGGCATTCCATCTTCAAACCAAAGAATAAAACCTCATTTCCCAAAATTATGAATAAAATAAACCTTATATAAAAACTTTTTAAATCCTATATTCATCCAAGTCCATACTTTCCAGCAAGGAAAGACTCGGTCCGTGTTAACGACCTTAAAAACCTGCTATCTTCGCTTATCTTCAGAAAGTCAATTGAATTCTTGCAAACGGAATAAAACCTTCGCAGTCATATTAACCTGGCTGTACATAATTAAAGGCCGTGGTCTCGATTTTTTTAAAGTTCAAATTGTTTTTTTTTACCGAATTTTAAGGACTATTTGGCGAGAATCTAAAATTTGAGGAAGTGTTTGTTTCTTTTTTTGGTCTTCAATTATTTCTTGTTGTTACGTCTACTGTAGCGTAATTAAGAACAAACAAGGTGAAAAACATGGAAATATAGATACTACTTAATAGGTGATCAAAATGAGTATTTTTTTAGGTCACAGCAATTTTCAAATCAACTTCTGATAGATTAACCGTGTTTTATTGACATCTTAATTTCCTTTTAAACACAAAAAAACATCCTACACTAAACGATCTATCAAAAAAAGAACAAAACACTCTATTGATCGTTTCAAAAAAGAAAGTAGCCGATAAATTTATTAAGTTAGTAGTAATAATAAAAAAGAATGTCATAGTTTCTCGTTGTGGACGACTAAATCGGTCATCGCCGACTCGGTTCGGATTCCGTACGGGACCGCGTTTCGTTCATTTCACTGACCTACAAACACGACAACGGAACAGTGAGACGTCACCTTAAGAGATAACACATTTCGAATTCTTTGTCCTTGAAAAAGATAGTAGGCTGAATAGCTTGTTACTTTGGTAAAAAAAAGATTTTGGTTAAAAGTTTAGCTTGTTTATTGAAATGAGAACGGGAATTTAAATGTCTGTGGTTGTTATAAAATAAATCAAGATTATCTGATGCATAAATATGCAATTATACGATAAATATTTCTCAATATTTATTAAATGTAGAGAATATACAATCAGGATGGAACCCATTTGCCATACAAGTGTAAAGATAAAAAGTGATTTATAGTTTTAAAACGCGTTTCCTAGCACAAGTAGTAGTTAGCTACGGTCAAGTCAAGAGGCTTTCCTTCGATAAACGAGTTGATTTTATTTCTCAAGTACGGTCGGCAGTAATAGGAAGAGCAACAACCTATGATTGCAGGGCCGTTATTCCCGATCGTCTCGACCGAGCACTGATAAAACATGAAAAAAAAGCGGCAAATTCTTTCAACCATAGCTCCTTAATGAGTCCATTCTTAAAAAGTAAAAACTATGGTTTGAAATTCGAATTGTTATTCGAAGCATGCAAAAAAAACAAATGAATATTTATGTCGATCGCTCTGGTTATAAAAGCGCCAAAATTATGGCCAATAGCTACAAATTATAAGGGTCATCAGACGCAACGGTGCATTGAAATCAATTTTTTATATTCACCTGTTTAACGGCCACCAAGACGAACTCTCACAATCACAGCGAACTCATTATCCACCGGCACTGAGGATTTAACAGTTATTCGTACTAAAACCGATGATTAACAACTCAAGAAATTCGTTTTAAGTTTTCTTTGTTTAAAAAAAAATATCCAAAAATAAATAGCGTAACTTTTTAAATGTTAAAAAAATAACTTTGACAGTTTCGCGTGCGCGCGCTTTTATTGTAACTTTTTTGTTGGGTTGATGTAAGGCACAGGCGTTCGTCGCGTCAGCCTTGACCGCTACACGACTGCGGTCTCACTGAGCGAACTGTCTTGGTGCACAGCGCTTGTCCTCTCGTCGGGCCATGTAAACAGCGTTGCCATAGAGACACTTACCCAGTTACATTGGAGATTTCTAGTTCATACCAATTTGTACGAGAAAAAATGGCCCGAAACAATTTCAATATGGCTACATGTATATCTAGGCCACATCTAATAAAGTGCTTAGCGCAATTTAAAGCATCAAAACTCTTGTAAAAACTCGAACCTTTTTACTCAAAACTCTTAACCGAAAACAACAAAAAGGTTGCATACCAGAAAAACATAGCAAATCAAAATAAATGGAGGTTTAAGTACTACAACTGGCAACACAGCATGTAAATTACTTTCCAACAGTTAGTTTTCGCTCGGTTGCACCGATTCCGGTCAGCTTTTGTACTTTTTTTCCGCTAAGCTTTAGAAGAAAGAAAGCTTATCGATATCCACGATAAACCACGAATCGATTAGGCTTTTTGGAAATCCATTTGGTTGTAGATAAAACTGCATATCTCCTACAGTTTTCTCAGTAGTGAAGCAAAAAAGCCATCAGTGAAGTCCATTAGGAAATTAAATTAGATGTCTGTATCTTCGCCAGTTTCTATACACAGCTGCAAAGTCTCATTCTTAGAATCCTAAGCTGTCCGTTGTGTAGATTGTTATTCGATTTTCTATTTTTTTAGATAATGCAGACAAAGACCTGTAGGTAGTGTTAATGCTTGCCCGTATTAGCTAAATGGGATATACATACTTAAAGCAAAAAACTTTTACACAAAAAAAAAACCGACTTAAAACAAAACACTACAAAGCCAAAAATAACTTTTCTTTCGAAAGTCGGTGTCTATAGTACCTATTTTTTTTCGTTTTTGACACCGACTTCCAAAAAGAAGGTTCTTTTTCGCTTTGTAGTGTTTTGTTTTGAAAGTTGGTTTACTTTTTTTGTTATAATGTTTATTATTTTTCTTATTTTAGATTTTTACCTTACATTACCATGAAAATCATTTTTAGCAAAAGGTCTCCTCATAACAATTCTAACAAGCCTAAACACGACTGATATTCATTGTTTTATATCCTTCCGGCTTCTTCCCCGATCAGTTCGATGGTACCATTTTCATCAGAACCATTTATTAAAATTTGCTTCATCAAGCATTAAATTATTCGTGATATCTTATATCCAAAACATACTTCTCATTGAGAAGTGCCAGTGGCCATATGTGGTCTTCCTCATCAGGTGCACTTCACCAAATAATACTTTCTAAATGCAAATAATATGCTTGACATGTTGATGAAAATACCAAAATCCCTATATGTATGCCTATAAAATTTGAGGAGTTTCCTCGATTTCAATTGGATCTCCTTATCAAAGCCTGACTTTGTGACAATGGGACTACCTCGAGTGTACACCCTTTCAAACATAAAAAGAATTTACAAAATCGGTCCATAATGGACGGCGAAAAATATAAAAAAAATCCAACATAGAACCTCCTTTTTGGAAAGCCAGTTAAAAATATAAACATGACTGAAAAATGTGAGTGTGCTGCCTCTGCTGATCCTTTCGGGAAATAATATACTGGCGTAATGAAGATATGCACTAGTTCACAGCTAAACCGAAATCTCAAAAGACATAAAAAACCCGCCAAGTTCGAGTCGGACTCGCGTACGAAGGGTTCCGTACCGTTATAAAAACGGCAAAAAGATCACGTTTGTTGTATGAGAGCCCCACCTAAATATTTATTTTATTCTGTTTTTAGTATTTGTTGTTAAAGCGGCAACAGAAATACGTCATATGTTATTTCTCATCATCATATGAAATTTCAACTGTCTAGCTATCGCGGTTCATGAGATACAGACTTGTGACAGACGTACCGCGGAGTCTTAGTAATAGGGTCCCGTTTTTACCCTTTGGGTACGGAACCCTAAAAAAATCAACTGCGAAGCAAATAGAGCTTTTTCTATTCACGACTCTAACTAGTTCTTCGGTGCCATTTTTTTCCATTTCGTTACAATACCTTCTGGAACTGCTCAAATCCCTTTATAGCTGCTGTAAGGACCTAAGGAAACCGGTCGAAAATATTGCGACTCGAGCATAGCTGTAGGATGGTTCTTTCATAATCATCATCACCTTCCCGCCCTTGTCCCATGTTACTTGGGGTCAGCGCAACCCGTGTTCTTCTTCCATACCGTCTTGTCCCTCGTCACGCTATCACTGACTCCCTTTTCTTTCGTATCACTCCTCACCCAGATCATCATGGCATGCCCCTCCCTCTCCATCTATCCACTTTATATTCATAACTCTTTTAGTAACAACCGTTGTCGGATGTCTCTTTCAAAAGCTCGATATGCTATATTTACGCCCGAGCAAGCAGATTGAAAATCAGCGCCTTGTGGTGGGTGTGGTGTGACCCCCATGGCAAAGCATCATGCTGAGTGGGCGCTCATAGGGTATGTAACGTTTGAAATAATAATAAAAGTTCTAATGATCATATGACCTAATTTCATTTAACATACTTTTTTTTATGAAATTATTTTTATTATTTAATTTTACCTAGTTTTATATGGTTTAATAAACATTTTCTATAATGCACATTTGAATTAATATTTAATTAGTATAATATTCAGTTACTATAATATTCAAAATCTATAAGTAACGTTTAATATAATTTAGAAACGTCTACTTTGTTTTGTTTTGTAGTGGCACCATTTTAAAGCTTGTTGAGTGTATTTTATTTTTCATTCAGAACACATCAAAATCCGCCCATGGATAAAAAAGAAAACGGACTTACAAAAACATAATTTTTCACACCACCTGCTCGACAATTTCCAATTACATGCAAATTCAATGTAAAGTAAATCATTATTTCTGGGATGTAAAGTTGTATGAAGTGATTTGAATTTGGAACGCCATATTCGTGTGGAAACATCTATTCTAGGTATTTTTTTTTTACAAACGTCTTTACAATGACGTTTGGCCACCATAAGAAAAATAAGAAAAAACCCGCCTGCTTAAAAAGCGAACTAACTTTTAGTTCGCTTTTTAAGCAGGCGGGTTTTTGATTTTTAAATTAACTTTTTTTATTTACAACTTTTTAGTTATCATTTTTTTTTCGAAAGACATTTAAACATATAAGTAGTTTATATTTTTGTAATATCCTCTAAAAACCCTTCATCGAGTAGGGTATCAAATACCCCACTCGATGGGTTTCGAAGAAAAAAGAAAATTACAACCCCTACAATATGGCGCCCAAAAGCCGCCATATTTCTTTTTTTTTCAACGGCCTTTATATAAGAACACTTGGGCGGCCAAGACCTATCTAACGATGTCTTAATTATAAAAATCCGTAAATTGATTTCAAAGATACGAGGTAATAAAGAATATTACATACATACAAACATACAAGATACGCGCGAAAAACATAACCCTTTCCTTGCAGCCGGGTAAAAAAAGGAAAATGACGCGATTTCAAAGAATAAAGTTTCTACACCTTTGATTACTGAAATAAACTCCATAAATGTACCGACCAAAAATTTTACTCTATCCTTCCATAACTTGACTGATTTGTCCAACATATTAATTACAAAAATATGTTTTACAGAAAATACAACCGACTCTTAGACAAAACACTACACGGTGAATAATAACTTCAATTACGGAAGTCGGTGTCAAAAAACGAAGAAACAAAAACAGGAAAATCGGTAGTATTTTTTTGCACAAAAGTTTTTCACTTTTTAGTTGTATTCTATAGATTACCCGAATAACATAAAACTTGAATATAACCGGTGAAATGAGAGTGTACCAGGGTGAACTGTACACATCTGCGTACCCCTTTAGAGTGTACCATCGTCGTGATATTATGTTATGAAATAGCGTAAACAATAAACAGATATGCGATTGCAGCAATCCCGAGAAATTTTTGCCTTTGTTTATTGAAGAGTTCTGTTGTATATACATATATCTCCGAAGTTCTTCATCAGATCTTCACCAAATTTAAATGAGAAGAGAAAACCACATGAGAAGCACCAACTTTCAAATTAAAAAAGAATCATCAAAATTGGTTCACCCAGTAAAAAGTTTTGAGGTGAAATACATAAAAAATACACTCGAATTGATAACCTCCTCCTTTTTGAAGTCGGTTAAAAATAAATATGGATCCCTGGGTGTTTTTTTATTTATTTTTTATTTATGTATCGATAGGCTCGCGTTTGACCACTATCTCGCCTGATGGTAAGCGATGATGTGGTCGACGGTGAAGCACGCTTGCCTAGAAGTAACCTATTCACTATTGACTTAAAGACCCCAAGGTTGTAGCTATCAGGAAACAAAGACTCGGGCGGAATTCCACTCCTTAGCTGTGCGTACAATGAAAGTATTCGCAAAACTCTTTGTACGTATGGGTGGGATGTCAACCATGTACCGGTGGCGCATTGTCGTACGTCTTTTTGTCCGGTGATGGAAAGGGCTAGGCGGAATCAAATTGTGCAGTTCCATCGCACACTCCCCGAAATGTAACCGATAAAAAACCGACAGACTGGCCACTTGGCGTCGATGTTCAAGGCTCTGGAGCTTTGAGGCGACCAGTGTATCGTGGCCGATAAGCCTCTTGGCCCGTTTGTCAATCGACTCAAGTGCATCAAGTTGATATTTGGCAGATCCGTCCCAGAGGTGAGAGCAGTATTGTCTCGCAGATGGTGTGAAAAGTAGAGTACGCTCCTCTGGAATAAAGCCTGTCTTCGTCTTGGGCAGTTTGATCGCCTCGCTTCACTCAGGACTCTATAAACTCTCTCACTTCACTCGGAAGTTAATATAACTCTAAGGTCCCTCGTTGCGCTCAGGGTTCAATATGCCACCCGTGACGTAAGACACTGCTTTATCCCCTTGGTGCATAATCTACTATTACAAGCAAGAGATACAAGGAGCGTTGGTGAATGAGTTATTAAAAATACGCATTTTTTCCTGAAGACTACAAAAATTCTGCCTATATGGAGAAAAAAGTTAAAGGTCGTAATGAGTTTTGCTAGAAGCAAAATCATCAAATGCAAGAAATATAAGGAGCGTCGATGAATGACTGTTTCCCACACAATATGTCCCGTGATATGGTTTTTGGGACATGTGGACACCTTGTCTATAGTTGATAGTCGAATTACTGTTTTAACGCCCTTTGGGTCCTACGTACATGTTTCGTGTATGAATTAATACTCTCTAGCAACGCCCGATGAGTCAAACAGTTCGTTTTCATCTCATAAGAACTAATTTTGGGCGCACGGTTGGCGTATTGGTTAGGTGATTGACTGCTGCGCTGCGTGTCGCGGGTTTGTTTCCCGCACGGATCAAATATTTTTATCACCTACAGATAGTTGTTCCGGCTCTGGGTGTTGTGTATGTGAGATTATATGTTTGTAAACGCACCCACGATACAGGAAGAAATTCCTAGTATGGGGCAACGTTTTATATATAAAAATAAAAAAATAAAAAATGCTACCGACGTACCTACAACAGCATATACAGGCCATGTCTGCATACCCCTTTAAGAATTATAGTCATGAAGGTTCCTCAAGAGGCTCTAGACAATTTTCATTCGATGTTAGCGATGGCGATGGTCTAAGGCGCTCTGCAGATAGAGCAACATCAGTTGAGTCAACTATCTTTTTTTTTTTTAAGTTTCCTTTATCAGTTGGCAGTTGCTCCAACCATAACGGTTGCCGCAATGTTATGGCAATCTGTGAGCATCTTTGATAGCTGAGTTGCTCAATCTACGCTACGTAAAGTGTGATGATGGATAACGAAGAAGCAGCACTTGTTCTCATTTTATTTTCTTTTTAACCGACTTTCCAAAAAGGAGGAAGTACTATGTTCGACATTATGTATGTTTTTTTTTACAAAAATAACTTTAGTTTTGGAAGTCGGTGTCCATAACGCAATAAATTGGTACCTACGAAAGACACCGACTTCCAAAAGTAAAGTTATTTTTCACTATGTAGTTTTATTTGGAAGTCGGAGTATTATTTGTGAAAAGTTTATTTTTATTTTTGTTATTCTCAATTAACTTTACACAACGGATACAAATTCGACAGTTGCTAGTTGCGGCAATTAGAAACTAACTTAGACAGCTATTGAAAACTGTTGTCGATTACCGGAACTCGCAACTCGAGTTGCTACGTGTGCACGTTCCATTGAGATATGTAAACAGCTAGCTTGCCATTTGCTGCAATAGTTGCTCCATCTGCAAAGCGCCTAAATGTCAAAATGAAAGGGATTAATCACGTGAAATTCCGATAGCTTTTGACATTCCCATACATTTGCGCCATTTTTCCAATCGCTATCACCACAATTTCGTTCATAGAATGTCACTTCCCTCAGCCTCTGGTATCCCACTTTAAGAGTTTTGAGTAACACCATCTTCCTTGTGTTCTGAGGCGGTGCAGGGGAAAATGCCGAGTTGCCAGCTTGTCTGTTTTTTAGCAGCTGGGTGCACTTGAGTCGATCGAAAAAAGGGCCAAGAGGCTCATTGGCAATAAGGTACTAGTCAAATCTAGGCTCCAGAGCCTGAACATTGGCGCCAAGTTGCCCGCTTGTCGGTTTTTATCGATTTCTTTCCGGGGAGTGTGCGATGGCATTGCATGATCGCCTGTTTAAAAAAAAAAAAACGTTTATTTCAGGCAGAATAAGTAGTATAATTAACGTGACCATACGTCCCGTTTTTGGCGGGACAGTCCCGCCATCAGGCTGTCGGTCCCGCTGTCCCTAGCGAGAGCAAAAATGTCCCGCTATAATACCACTTTGGACTTTGGTCTATAATTACGTATAAACATAAAAACATAAACAAGTAGATTGCTTAGATCTTAGAAGTCCTAGGATTAAGGCTATATATTTTTATATTCTGCGGACGTCCCGCTCTGATGCAAAAAATAAATGGTCACGTTAATTATCATAGAAAAAGATCGCCTATAATACAGTACATTAGCTGTTGCCCGCGGCTTTGCTCCCGTGGAACACCCCACAGGAACCAATTTCGGGATTAAAATAAAATCAAAATAGCCTATGTCACTCAGGAATAATGTAGCTTTCTATTGGTGAAAGAATGTTTCAAATCGGTCCAGTAGTTTCGAAGCCTATTCGGTACAAACAAACAAACAAAAAAATCTTGCCTCTTTATAATATTAGTATAGATATACATACATACACACCCATTCCCATACATACTTTGTCTATCTATAGTTTGAGTCCTAATCCAAACTGCACACCATCACATCTAGGTGCTATTATAAATGCGAACTTTACTGCGTCTATCTACGTTTTCACACCTAAAACACTTAACTAATTTTGATGAGATTTATATTTGATTTGATTAACTTTGGGGGACTGTCTTATGTAATTTTGACGTTCGGAAAGTGCTGATTCTCAGCCTTGTTTGAATAAATGACTTTTGAATTTGAATTTGAATTAATAGGTACTGGCATAGAAAAAGATTGTTTTTTCCTTGGGGAAGGACATAAGATTTTTTCATCCCCCCATCTCGGAATAGTTATTTATGCTACAAGTGCGGAAAGTAGGTGAATTCCGATGAGTGGTATTTTTATTCACGAGCGAGTGAAGCGAGTGAGTTGATAAATCGACACGAGTCGGAAATCATCTTACGCACGTGTATCATACAACATTTTACTATGCATTGTGCGAGGAAATAAAAAATATATCTGAACCAAGCAAGAAATTAAGGGCGCTCAGCATATCCACAGATTAACTAATAGTTCATAGTTCCTCGGGCATATCTACTGCGCATGTGCAAGCTGTCACGTCGTAACGCAAAAAGGCACGAATAAAATATTCATTCTGCCAAACATATTTAATGAATATTTCAAATTAATTTATTGATCAAAATCTAAATCTACAGTAATTAAAAACGCCTTAAATGAAGTATTAGTTTTGTTTTACCTTTTATATGAATGATAATTTGTACTTAAATAATTTTTAAAACTTTTCTCAAATAATAAAAACTCTATGCGGCGGGCTGACGTTTGAGTTAAAAATTAAAAAAATACAGGAAAGTAAAAAGCACTAGTAAAAAAAGTGACTCTTTCCACACAGTTTGGCTGCTTGGAAAACGCTCTTTTCGAGGACATGCATTGTAAAGAGTATTTTGCTCTTCGATATCTGAGTGCAAAAGCCGTTTTTATCCGCTAGAGGATAAAGTAAATTGAATTTAGAACATCGTGTGCACTAAGTTTGTGAATTGAAAACATCATTAAACCTATTTACTTCTACCTCCATGATGCCGAATTTATCATAAAACCTTTTATAATTTGTTAAAAACTCATTAAAATACGCCCGGCGGTTTTGATGCGATTGTCATTTTTTTGTTCGTGTTAGATATAACTTTACAAATTATTTACACTATGTTATACAAATAAAACTCAACATTTTCGTAGATCAAATTATTAAGAAAATGGTCTAATTTAACATATATTTTTCCAAAAATAATACGACAAGCCGTTTAGACGTGATTCTCATTTTAAAATCAGCTACTGAGGGGTATCTGCGCCTATATAATAGGCAAGTCTATCGCCATCAACCGGGCACAAATCAAGACTCCGGGCCGCTACTGAAAAATTCCAGATTCAAAAATTCAATAACTCTTTGCCCGACCTACGAATGGAACCTATGATCTCATGTCTTGCATGTCTTGGGGAATACTGCAGCTTTTAACAAGAAATCAAACCGACTGCCAAAACAAAACACTACAAAGCGAAAAATAACTTTCTTTTCCGAAGTCGGTGTCTTTTGTACCCATTGTTTTCCGTTATTCGACACCGAATCCGGAAAATAAAGTTATTTTTCGCTTTGTAGTGTTTTGTTTTGGAAGTCGGTTTGATTTTATGTTAAAAAGTTTTTTTCAATTCAATTCAATTCATTTATTGCATCAAATATGGTAGGTACATAAAGTTCGTATATAAAATATTTAGCAACACACATTTTTGTTTTCCTCTTTTTAGTTTTGATAGGTACCTTCAATTAACATGAAAATCATTTATAGCCAAAATACATCTCATGACAATTCCAATAAGCCCTAACACGAATTTCGGAGTTCCAGTGACCTTTGTGGTCTTCTTCATCAGTTCCACTTCACCAAATGATACTTTCTGAGTGCAAATGATTGCATTATTGATAAATAGTACATTGTTACCCTAGGGGAGAAAGTAACTTATTTAGTCCCGAGACGGGGTTTGGCGCCCGGAACGAAGTGAGGGCGCCAATAGTTCGAGGGACTAAATAAGTCTTTAACCCGAGGTAAACACTGTGCTTTTCATTACAAATACAAGAAAAGTAAAAATAAAAACATGAATTAGCTAAAGAAAAAATGAGTGAATTTTATTTTTTCTGTGGCCGGCCAGCTATTCAGCCATGATTTTTTATTTTCATCATTGAAAAAATGGTAAATATTTTGCCCAAATCTAAGTTATTTTAAAGAAATTGTTGAAACTAAATTATAATAAAGTTATTTAAAAATATATATATTCTTTAATCATTACTTAACTTTAAGTTATTTTAATTTTACATCGTGGCTGTATAGAAAGTTGGAACATGGTTCAATAGTTAAGTGAAAAAGAACTAGTTTTATTTTTTAATAATTTGACAGCTGTCAGTTGAAAGCGATTCTCCCTAGGGATGAAAAGTATTACTTTCATCCCGCTCCTCAGGCAACTTCAGACCTACTTTCAGAGTATGAGTAATGAAAAATACCAAAATCGCTATATGTATGCCTATAATATTTGAGGAGTTCCCTTGCTTTCTCTAGAATCCCATCATCAGATCCTGGTTTCCTTATCATGGTACCACCCTTGGGATATCTTCTTTCCAACAAAAAAAAACCTACAAATTATTTTTCTTCCAAGCCCATCGTGTGGGATATCAAATTAAAGAGTTTTAAGAGGTGATATGAAAAATATGTAACACTTCTATGTTTAAAAGGACCTAATTCGAAAAAAACCGTTAACTAAAGAGTTATAAATAAAAAAACTTAATTCAAAAATTCAAAAAACCTGACTGCTTAAGAAGCGAACTAAAAATACGTTAACAAGAAGAAAATCATGCTGTGCAGTCTGAGGATACCTAAGTCTGGTTTTAGTCAGCCAGCTCGCGAATATGTATCCTCCGACTGCACATCTTGATTTTCTTCTTGTTTACCTACGTTTTTTTAGTTCGCTTCTTAAACAGTCGGGTTTTAATTTTTACAATGCATGTCCTCGAAAAGAGCGTTTTCCAAGCAGCCAAACTGTGCGGAAATTGTCACTTTCTTTTACTAGTGCTTTTTACTTTCCTGTACATTTTTTAATTTTTAACTCCAACTTCAGCCCCCCGCATAAAGTTTTTATTATTTGAGTTTTTTTTTTATATTTGATAATACAGATTATCATTCATATAAAAGGTAAAACACAACTAATACTTCATTTAAGGCGTTTTTAATTACTCTAAATTTAGATTTTGATCAATAAATTAATTTTAAATATTCATTAAATATTTTTGGCAGAATGAATATTTTGCTCGTGCCTTTTTGCGTTACGACGTGACAGCTATTTGCACATGCGCAGTAGATATGCCCGAGGAACTATGAACTATAGTTAATCTGTGGATATGTTGAGCGCTCTTGAATAAGCGCCATTTTATTAATTTCTTGCTTGGTTCAGATATATTTTTTTATTTCCTCGCACAATGCATAGTAAAATGTTGTATGATACACGTGCGTTAGATGATTTCCGACTCGTGTCGATTTATCACTATATAAAAATACCACTCATCGGAAATCACCTACTTTCCGCACTTGTAGCATAAATAACTATTGAATTACCTTTTTTTTCTCTATGAGTCATCATAACGTCAACAAAACTACTTTTATCAATTTTTTTTCAATAAATTCTCCACAATATTCTGTTTATCTCAAATATTCGAAGCAGAATGACTCATACGAATAATATTACATTCTAAGCACCGTTTTAATGCATAACAGTTAACTGTCACCTTTCAAATATGTAAGAAATGTTACGGTGTTTTAATTGCATTTAATATTTGAATAATAAATTAACAGGTTTTTTACTGATTATGTTTTTTAGGGTTCCGTTAGCGTTGCCAGACATCCCGATTTTGGCGGGACGTCCCGATTTTTATGTGTCAGGCGGGATGTCCCGTGCGGGACAGGCTCAGTCCCGCTTTTCGGGGAAAACTCGACCGTGCGTAAGTGCAGCCTGCTGTGAAAGCGCGGCCGGGGGGTTCAGAGTTCAGACAAGTTTAATGAAAGCAAAATTACTCATCCACTTTAATGTAGAGCTATCCTGTGCAGAGTTCTTCACCTTTATTAAACTAAAGAGGAAAATCAAAAAAAAAGAAGTTAAATCTTCACAGAAATATCATGAATAAGTAATTCTTATAAATAATTATTATATTATTGTAACCCTCACTCCCCAGACTTTTGAAACACCACATTTTTCTAATGAATCAAAATTTTTGTTTTATTCAGAAGACGAAGAAGACTCAACTACCTAACGATAGGGCAAATCTGATTTAAAATATCACATTTTTATTAAAATACATTCTCAATGGCTTTTTTAGGGTTCCGTACCCAAAGGGTAAAAACGGGACCCTATTACTGAGACTTCACGATCCGTCTGTCTGTCTGTCTGTCTGTCTGTCTGTCTGTCCGTCTGTCTGTCTGTCTGTCCGTGTGTCACCAGGCTGTATCTCATGAACCGTGATAGGTAGACAGTTGAAATTTTCACAGATGATGTATTTCTATTGCCGCTATAACAACAAATACTAAAAACAGAATCAAATTAATATTTAAGGGAGGCTCCCATACAACAAACGTGATTATATTGCCGTTTTTTGCTCGATATTAATAACGGCCACAGGTAGACGCTTGAAATATTTACAGAATATTAAGTTACATATTCACTTAAAAAAATAATAATTATTAAATTAAAATAAAATAAATTAAGGGGGGCTCCCATACAACAAACGTGATTTTTGCCATTTTTTGCGATAATGGTGCGGAACCCTTCGTGCGCGAGTCCGACTCGCACTTGGCCAGTTTTTTGCTATCTATTGTCATGTAAACGAAAATTTCAAACTCAAATACAAAGATAAATATTTAAAAACTTCTGATTATATACGTTTTTAGGGTTCCGTACCCAAAGGGTAAAAACGGGACCCTATTACTAAGACTCCGCGATCCGTTGTCTGTCTGTCCGTCTTTCTGTCTGTCTGTCCGTCTGTCACCAGGCTGTATCTCATGAACCGTGATAGCTAGACAGTTGAAATTTTCACAGATGATGTATTTCTGTTGCCGCTATAACAACAAATACTAAAAACAGAATAAAATAAATATTTAAGTGGGGCTCCCATACAACAAACGTATTTTTTTGCCGTTATTTGCGATAATGGTACGGAACCCTTCGTGCGAGTTAAGGAACCCCAACCTACCAATATCAGCTTTGTCAGACAATAAGTATTTACTAGATTATTATTTCTCAATTTCCCCACTGCGCGATCAGCATTTATAATTATCTAGAACATGCGTCAATCTGATCACGCTGTGGATGTACTACGTTAGCAATTAAGTTAGTATATAAGATCAATATCTTGTTAGATGAATTAATTACCGTCTTGCTGTAACTGGGATCAAATAAAGTTTATTTTTAAACTCTTCCGTTGTCGCTTACTTAATTGGCGCAGCCGGTAGGATCTCTGTAGTCAGTCTGTCACGTATCCACATCTACGGGAAGCAGCCGACGTCCGTTTCAACGGTTCAGCAGAGATCACCGAACAAACAAATACATTAAGAAGCCACATCAAGCCAGGAGAGGACCAGGAGCCAAGCAGTAATTCAGGGAGCATGGAGCTAGCTGCGGAATTGTGAGTAAATCTTTTTCACCTTCCTCTCAGCTCTTCCATCTATATCCCAACCTTGTAATAGTCTATGTGTTTGTGTATTATTAGGGATTGGACAACGCCGTAATAATATTTGCATAGATTTTAAACGTACTAATATTTTAGAATAGTGATAGTTTAGTAGCACATTAGTGTGATTTTTTTTCTCTCCGCGTTTGCTCCTTTCATAACATTTCACAATGGAAAACGTAACCCGTGTCCCACAGGAATTGGTTAACATCATACCAATATTCAGCGGCGACACTAGAATGTTGCCTTTATTTATAAAAAAATGTGAATACATTTTGTCTACGTTCTTAGGAACCGCAGCCCAAAATGAATATTTATTTCATGTAGTAACTAGTAGGTTATCAGGCGAAGCAGCCAGTTTGGTAGGCGAAAGAGAAGCTATAGGTACGTGGGACGAGCTGAAGAAGTTGTTAAACCAACACTTCGGTGATCCACGCACAGAGGATTGTTTAGCAATGGAATTAGAATCGTGTAGAATAAATAAGGGTGAAAGTTATTTAGATTTTTGCCATAGAATACAGCGGATGAGAAGTGTTTTATTTGCTAAAATATCAGAAACTATCATTGATGAATCTCTACGTAAGGCAAAGCAAACCATATATAGTAACAGAGCGATGAATGCTTTCTTGTTTAATTTACCGCCATTTTTAGTTAGATTAGTTCGTTTGCGCGACGTCACAACGTTAGAGGATGCATTAAAAATAGTTTTAGAAGAACAAAACTTCCAGGCAGTCTATGAGTCGAAAACAAACGACAGACGTAATTTTAGCAGAAATAACAGACCCAATTTGCCTAATAACCAAAATGCAATTGAATCTAATAATCAAAAGAAAGATTCACATAGCATATCAAGTACACATGTACCGAATAGTGCGACAAACAGCACATCTACACCGAACAATCCGCATCAGCCCAGACATTATAAACAACATAATAATATTCAAAGAAATCAAGACAATTTTAATCGTACAAACAACAATAATGCGTCACCGCAGTCAAGTAGGTCATTTGTTCCGATTGCACAACCGAACCAACAGTTCGCGGCACATGCACCGAGCACGCCGTCTTTTGCAGCGCAAGCATCTACGTCGGGTGCGAATACTGATGTCACCATGCGTACTGCAAGGTCGCGACGTGTTAATTACATAAATAATTCTAATAATAATGAACAGAGTTCAAGTTATTCGTACAATGAGTGCCAAGAATTTTCTCCTGAAGAACCCGGGGCGGGAAATTTTTGCATAACGGCCTCTACCCTAGAGAACGAATAAAAATAAATTGTAATAAACGCTTAAATTTACCACATATAGTTATACCAGAATTAAAGGCAGTTTTTATGATAGATACGGGGAGTGTTAGATCGTTTATAAGCCCGTATATAGCGAATAAATATTTTAAAAATTATCTACAGTATGAACCCTTCGAAGTTGTTAGCACTCACGCATCGAGTGTTCATAGTGAAACGGCTATTATTCCATTACCGGTTACCTTTGGAAGTCAAGAGTTCCATAAGTTTTATGTCTATAGTGTCGACGATAGGTATGATGGGTTAATAGGTAGCAATTTGCTGAAGCAATTACAGGCAAAGATTAATATGGAAAATCAGATATTACATTTAAAAAATACTGATATTCCTATCATATATTCACCGCCTATGAGAGAGGTATATAATCTACCATCTCGTAGTGAACTTAGAGTAAGACTCCCAGTCAACTTACTGAACGGGGAAGCTGTGTTAGATTTTAAGCAATTTACGGAAGGGATTCGAATGCCCGCCGCATTAGTTACGTGTATTAAAGGTTACGCATCAACCGTTATTCAGAATTATACGGATGAAACCAGAACCTTAGTGGTAACAGGACCTTTTACGGTCGAACCTTACAGGCAGAACCCATCTGTTCACATTAATTTTACAGAAAATAACATAGAAATAGATAGGATGCTAACAGATAATTTAAAAAAATTACAGTTAGACCACATGAATTCTGAGGAACGTAAAACCATCGAAGGGCTATGTAATGATTATAAGGACATATTTTATTGTGAGAATATTCCATTAACGTTTACAAATCAAGTAAAACATAGAATTAGAACAAGGAATGAAGATCCTATAAATATTAAAGCACATAGGTTACCTCCCATTCAATCGAAAGAAATTAGGAATCAGGTAGATAAAATGTTAAGGGACAATATCATCCAGGAATCACACTCCCCCTGGAGTGCTCCCGTACATTTAGTGCCAAAAAAATTAGATTCATCAGGACAGCAAAAATGGAGGATGGTAGTTGATTATAGACGTCTCAATGAAATTACTACCGATGACAAATACCCCTTGCCCAACATAAATGATTTATTTGATATGCTAGGCAATAGTACCTATTTTACTACCTTAGATTTAGCTAGTGGGTACCATCAAATCGAGGTCCAGGAAGAAGATAGGGCGAAAACAGCTTTCAGTACACCTTCAGGACATTATGAATTTAACAGGATGCCGTTCGGGTTAAAAACAGCACCTGCAACATTCCAGAGGGCTATGGATAACGTTCTAAGAGGTCTCCAGGGCTTACATTGCCTGGTATACCTTGATGACGTCATAATTTTTTCTAAATCGCTGACTCAGCATGTAGAAAAACTTAGAGCAGTTTTTGATCGGTTTCGGGCGACAAATTTAAAAATACAACTCGACAAATCACATTTTCTTAGAAAGGAAGTTCTTTACTTAGGGCACACTATTACAAGTGAAGGATTGAAGCCAAATAATGATAAAATTGATGCAATCTTAAGATATCCCATTCCAGAAACAGTTACACAAATAAAAAGCTTTTTAGGACTTATTGGTTATTATAGGAAATTCATCAAAGATTTTGCAAAAATAACTAGACCTTTAACAGCTTGTTTAAAGAAAGGTCGTAAAATAATTATTAATGATGAGTATAGGGAATGTTTTGAAACATGTAAAAAACTTTTAACAAACGCACCTTTATTACAGTATCCCGATTTTAGTAAAAGTTTTATTTTAACTACCGACGCATCGAATTTTGCAATTGGGGCTGTATTGTCACAAGGATCAATAGGCTCAGACAAGCCAGTAGCATATGCTAGCAGGACTCTGAGTGACACAGAAGTAAAATATAGCACTATCGAGAAGGAACTTTTAGCCATAATATGGGCAGTTAAGCACTTTCGACCGTATTTGTATGGTAATAAGTTTACCATATTTACAGACCATAGACCATTAGCTTGGCTGTATTCATTGAAAGAGCCCAATAGTAAACTCACGCGATGGCGGTTAAGGTTAGAAGAGTACGATTTCGAAATAAAATATAAGAAAGGCCCTCAAAACACGAATGCAGATGCTTTATCTAGGATTAAGATTAATGCAATTGACGACGATTTAGATTCAATATTCGTAAATATAGGAGATAGGCAGGAACGTATACAAAAAATTATAGAAAGCGAATTACAAGACCCCGAAACTCCAATAGAAACGATAGAACTTTCGGATTCTGATGATGGGGTCACTGCCAACTCAGTTTCAAATAGAGAACACGAAGGCATTCCTAGTTTAAACGAAGCTGTCGATACTAAACCAAAACAGATTTTAATTCATTCATGGTTTAAAAATAAATTAGACGTAAAAGATATTTCAAATAATAAACAAAAAATTCTCGAAGTTCACTTACCGACAAATAACGATATATTAGTTAAAGACTTTTTGAAAGAGTATATTGATCCAAAACATAAGTACTTTATATACTTCGAACACCCATCTTTTAGAAAAACTTTTTCAAACATGGTAATTAAGTTATTTAAAAAGGATTCAGTTAAGTTAACCGAGTGTACAGAAAGAGTTATAAATTTGACAGGATCTGAAGAAGATCAAAAAGAAGTTATTTTAAAATACCACGACGGGAAAACATGTCATAGAGGTATTAAAGAAACTTTAACCAAACTTAAAAGACATTATTGGTGGGCAAACATGAAAGAGACAGTCACGGCAATCATAAATGCTTGCGAAACATGTAAACGCATGAAATATGATAGAAAGCCGATTAAACCCCACATTCAGTTAACACAAACCCAGGATGCCCCTTTTCAGGAAGCTTTTATGGATTTATTATATATTGAAGGGAAATATTATTTAACTATAGTGGATGCATTTAGTAAGATAGCACAAGCCATAGAGGTACCGAATAGGAGTACACCAGAGATAGTTAGAGCATTGATTAAATATTTCAGCAGGTATGGTCTGCCTAGAAAAATTAGTTGCGATTCCGGTACAGAATTCAACAATACTTTGATTAAAGAAATGTTAAGCTTTTACAAAATTGAACTTCATATTGGGACGCCAAATAATCCCAGTTCAATGGCAATAGTAGAAAGGTTTCATTCTACCATTATTGAGATTTATCGTATAGCAAAATACGATAAAAGCGATTTAGATGCAGCATCAGTTATGACTTATGCCATCATGGCTTATAACAACACCATACATTCAGCAACAGATTTTACGCCTTTTGAACTAGTATTTGGTCACACTTATTCCGAAAATGTATTTAACGTGGATAGAGAGAAGAACTTAACTCAGAAATTATTGTTAGATCATAGAAAACGCCTTAAAATACTCTATGAATTCATAACAGAAAAATTAGAATCCGATAAAATTAAAATAATTAATAAAAAAGGTGGCGAAACGACACCGATACTCGAACCAGACGATAATATTTACATGAAAGACACTAGGATTAGAAAAGCCAAAGAAAAACCTCGATATGAAAAAGCGAAAGTAATAGGTGAAGTTGAAAGAAATATAGTCCCAGTAGAAGTAAAGAAAAGGAAAACTAGAGTAGCCTTAAAAAATGTAAAACGTCCTCCACAGATCGTGCCTGGTACTTCTGGTACTAGTGGTGCCAACACTCACGCTGGACCTCCAAAACCTCGGTCAGAATCCGGGGATAGCAGCGATAAAGCGGGGAGTAGCAGTGAAGAGGAATAGTTATTGGACAATATACAAAATTGTAGATTTAGAATCATTACACTTACAAATAGATAATAATATTCGGGATTTTATTAACTTGAAAATTAAAATTAAGGAAAATAGTCTTAGTAACGAAACTATAGGAATAGAAAGCCAAATAGAATATCTTATTAAACTAACTAAGGATAGATTTTTTCAAATCTTACCTTTCCATTATAGAAACAAAAGAGCTTTGTTTAATCCATTAGGCTCACTTGTAAAAGCTATCACAGGAAATTTGGATGAAGACGATGCAATTAAATATGATAGAGAAATCCAAATGATACAGAACAAAGAGCATGTGGTCGAACGTAAAGTATCATCAATGCAAAAAGCTTTTGATAAATTAGTAAATGACTCTGAAATAATAAATTCAAATATTAAAAACTTGGGTTTACATACCAATGAAATGGAAAAATTAGTTGAACATGAGTTCAGGTTTAACAAACTTTTCCAAATATTAAATACTATGTATCAAATTTTAAATAACTTTCGAACCTGTTACGAAAACATACAAGAGATTGAAACGGCAATAGCCTTTAGCAAACTGAATACATTGCACCAATCCATTATAAATAGTACAGAATTATATAATACGTTAGAAGTCATTGCTAAACATGCTAGAACAATATACCCAGTAAACAAACATAATTTAATAAAATTAGAACGTAATATCATACTTAAATCATATATAAATAACAACAAGTTAGTTTTTGTTTTAGAAGTTCCCCTAATAAATAACGAAACATATAATTATTACAAGGTTATACCCATCCCTATATTCCATTCTCCAAATACCTTTACAATAATACCCAAATATCCTTACCTGATGGTGAATAGATTGAAATACATGCCCGTGGTAAGCCCATGTACTGAGATTGAAAATGGAAAATTCCTTTGCGCTGAAACTAATTTAGCCCAGTTTCCAACCGAGACCTGCATTGAACAAATAATGCTGATGAAGAACAACTACAAAAACTGCATACAGAACCATATTGAAATAGAAAAAACTAAGACACAGAAAATAACCGACAACCAATGGTTGGTTTACTCAGAGGAAAATCTCATCATCACCGAGAATTGCAATACAGAAATCCTGAAGTACACTATCCTTGGGACCTACATCGTGACACCTGGCCAACAATGCGAGACACAAATAGGCGAAGTCATCATTGCCGCCACCACAAACACTACAGTTTCCAGTCTCCAGCTGCCATTGATCCAGATGCCAGACCTACAACAGGACATCCAGAGAAGATCAAAGAAAGTGGATCTAAGAAATGTGGACTTCAGTGATGTGAAAGAAGTGTTACAAAGTGCAAAATTTGGTGAAATAGACGATACGACACAAACAGTGACAATAGAAATTAGTATATGGACCATCTTAGAGTATGTGGTTATTGTAATAGCAATAGTTATCTTTATAATGTATAAATTTCAGTTCATAAACTTTTGTCGAAATTCTCCGAAACCGTCTGCGACACCTTCGGATAATTTCTCTCTTAGGGAGGGAGGAGTTAAGGAACCCCAACCTACCAATATCAGCTTTGTCAGACAATAAGTATTTACTAGATTATTATTTCTCAATTTCCCCACTGCGCGATCAGCATTTATAATTATCTAGAACATGCGTCAATCTGATCACGCTGTGGATGTACTACGTTAGCAATTAAGTTAGTATATAAGATCAATATCTTGTTAGATGAATTAATTACCGTCTTGCTGTAACTGGGATCAAATAAAGTTTATTTTTAAACTCTTCCGTTGTCGCTTACTTAATTTGCGCGAGTCCGACTCGCAATTGGCCGTTTTTATACTATATGTCCCGCTTTCGACGAAAGAATCCCGCTTTTTTTACGCAAAAAGTCCCGACATGCCCAAAAAAAAAATCTGGCAACGCTGGTTCCGTTCCTCAAAAGTTATAAAAGGATTTAATTATTCATAAAGATAGTTAAGTTTTTGATTAATGATTTAATGTTTATTATTATACGTATACTTTACTAACAAATACCGATATAATTATAAATCAGATTCTTTAGTACGGAACCCTGAATGTGCGAAGTCCGACACGCACATGGCCGGTTTTTTAGGGTTCCGTAGTCAATAGGGTTTGTTAGAGTCAAGTGTCCTCCCCCTGCCAGCTAAATGAAAAAAATCACGGCAGTAGTATATTATAACGAAATTAAAAGAGAAATTAAAAATGGAAATATTGTAAACAAAACAATTTAAAAGAGTAACCATGGAGTTTCTTGCCGGTTCTTCTCCATAGGAAACGACTAACCCGAACCGTGCACCTTTTGTCGACGTTTTATAAGTGCCCATGTAGGCCTATGTAAAATAAAAATATTTGATTTTGATTTTAAAGGAAAACTATCTAAAAGGAAAACTATATTAGGAAAAGTAAAAAATTTGTATATTGATGTATGGGGACAACAGTATTCGAACGGCAAAGTTAATTTTGTCCCTTCGTTAGAGCAATGTTCGGTGCTATTGTACGTTAGTAATGTAACCTGTTTATTTTCGTGAATGTAACTGTTTATACGGAACCCTCTGTGCGCGAGTCAGACTCGCACTTGGTTGTTTTTTTTTTCTAACTCCTTGAATACTTAAAAGATATTGGCCAGAGAAGGCCACATACAGAGAAGAATGGAAAGCTATAAGGGCTACCTTTACCCAGCTGTGGGAAAAAAAAAACAGAATAGTTATCGAGTTCGGCTTTTGGACTCTTGGACATCGCTGATATTGGTGAAAGAAAACATCGTTAGGATCTGCGCGCTTTCTCTTGATCTTTATTCCCATCGATCGATATTGGAATTTTTAGTTAAAAATTGTCTATGAAATCGCCAATCCGCCTTGAGCAAGCATTGTAAAATATGCTCGTGCCTTCTCTGAATAAGAACAGGCCTATGCCCTGCAGTAGTTTTAATATATTGTTACGAGCTGGGGTTCGGGGATAAATTATTTAAGGTTGCACTAGTCGATCATTTTCCCATATAAACGTAGTCTGGCTATTACTCCACTGTTTGACGATATACGTTCAAAATAAAAAACTGGCCAAGTGCGAGTCGGACTCACGCACGAAGGGTTCCGCACCATTATCGCAAAAAACAGCAAAAAAATCACGTTTGTTGTATGGGAGCCCCCCTTAATTTATTTTATTTAAATTTAATAATTATTATTTTTTGAAGTGAATATACAACTTAATATTCTGTGAATATTTCAAGCGTCTACCTGTTGCCGTTATTAATATCGAGCAAAAAACGGCAAAAAAATCACGTTTGTTGTGTGGGAGCCCCCCTTACATATTAATTTTATTCTGTTTTTTATTAATTTTATTCTTTGTTATAGCGGCAATAGAAATACATCATCTGTGAAAATTTCAACTGTCTAGCTATCACGGTTCATGAGATACGGCCTGGTGACAGACGGACAGACAGACAGACAGACGGATCGTGAAGTCTTAGTAATAGGGTCCCGTTTTTACCCTTTGGGTACGGAACCCTAAAAATGATATCAATTTATCTCATCATTATCTTGTCCTGGCGACAAAAAAAGTAAAAAACAAAAATATTTGAGAGTTATGATCGAGCGTTGAAAGTTCCTTTTAATGCATCTTTGGGCGGAAATAAATCCCATAAGAAGAAGGAAAATTGCAAAACAGCCACCATACAGGGATAGATTAGTAGTTCAACAATGCAAATAATTACATTTTGAAAATATACATTCAGTCGTATTTTAATGATATCAATACACCCAAAGGTCTGTTTATAAAATTTCGCGCGCTCGTTTTCGTCATAAATCATCATCCATTTCGCTACAAATTTGCAAAAGTGCTAATTCGTACGCGAACTAGCTTCTTACTGCTCATCACAACATCTATCTCTTTCGCATGTGTTGTCGGATAAGATAGCATGCATCTTAACCCGGCGCGCAAAATAGTTCGTGCCGTCGACTAGGGCAACCTTAAACAGCATACAAAAACACTTCTATTACTTCGCACTATTTGCCTTTATCGTTATCGTTCGCTCTTTATCGCTTCTCAATCGAAACTGACTCACGAGCATTTTTTTTCTTTTTGGTCGACTCGCAGTTCAATCAGAGTGGTTTTACCAGAACGGCTCTGAGACGTGGTCGCTTACAATGGACTTTATCAGAAAGCTTACAGTCACTCAAAGGGCGATGGAGAGGGCTATGCTCGGAGTTTCCTTGCGTGATCGAATCAAAAATGTAGAGATCCGCAAGAGAACCAGGGTTACCGACATAGCCCGAAGAATTGCCAAACTTAAGTGGCAGTGGGCATGGCACATTCCTCGCAGAACGGATGGCCGATGGAAGGCCGCCCACCAGGTGGACCGATGACCTGGTGAAGGTTGCGGGGATCCGCTGGTTGCGGGACGCACGGGACCGGTCAATGTGGCAACGCTTGGGGGAGGCCTATGTCCAGCAGTGGACGTCTTTCGGCTGATATGATGATGATGATGTGTCTACTAAATCTTCGAATTCACGAAGAAAAAAACGGTGTCTATCCCGTCTATTTATTTAGCCCCTTGAGTAATATTAGCAGACAATAGAAAAAACAATTGCTAGAGTAACCAAAGTTCCCAAAAGACACTCAAGGAATTACAAGTAAGAATTCCGAAAGAGTGTTACAAAACATAAAAATAAATAATAAAAATGTTATCTATGGTTACCTTTTGGATGAACTCCCGGCATTTGAAGCACATCTACATGAAGCATGTGTACTTTCCGAAGCACCCATGACCAGATAGTACCTGTGTCCGCCGGAAAGTTGAAAGTCGCGGCAAATATAAAAAAAAATACCGAAATATTTTCTCGCGCTTTTTGAAGCTTTATTTTGATTCCTCTATACAAGGCTAACTGTTCACTCGGCGCGGAGCGGAGTAAAAGGAGCGGAGCCAACCAATCAAATTACATTAATAAACACCACTTCGTAGTATCATAGTGTAACAGTGAAAAAGGGACAGAGCTATTTGGCTTGTATGGCCCCGTCCTGTGCCTGTTTCTATGATCATCATCATCTGCCTAGCCTTTTCCCAACTATATTGGGGTCGGCTTCCAGTCTTACCGGATTCAGCTAAGTAAGTACCAGTGTTTTACATGGAGCGACTGCCTATCTGACCTCCACAACCCAGTAACTGGGTAACACGGTACCCCTTGGCAAGACTGGTGTCAGATCTCAAGCTTCTGACTACCAGTAACGACTGTCAAAGATCTTTAAATAACAGCCGGGACCAACGGCTTAACGTGCTATCCGAGGCACGGAGGAAACTCGGTATGTCGAAATGGTCACCCATCCACGGACCGACCTCGTCGAGCGTTGCTTAACCTTGATGATCGACCCGTGCGGCTGTTATTATTTAGCCACGAGCTCCTCCTGTTTATATGATCCTTTCTTATCTTTATCTAACAACAAATTAATGTATAAAAAAATTATACCAAAGATGATTTGATTCATTATGTCTATAATACATTATCATTTTTATATGACTCATAGATCTACTCTATGATTCTAGGTAGGTATATGACAGAGTAATACGGGGGGTTTACGATACGAGATGAAAGTAATAGTGTTAACACACGTTCGAATTTGGTCCGGCCGGACCACGGATTTGTGGGCGGGGTTAGTCCGGCCTGGACCATATCCGAGCGTGGTCCGCTGGACATTATTATTATTAATTGAGTCCGACTCGCTCCACACAAGCGTGTGTAAGCGAGAAAGAATTTGTGGGCGAAGTTAGTCCGGCCGGTCCAAATCCGTACATGTGTTAAAACTAATAAGTTACGCCTGTTTCTGAACGAAACTAAAACCACGAAAACCTTCAGCTGTGTTTGACATTGACAGACTGTGAAGTGTCAAACGAAAATTGAAATTGGACTGTCAAATTAGCAAAACAAATTACAAAAAATTTATAAAACTTGCAAGTTTTTACGGAAACTACAATGAAATAAGAAAAAACCTTTCAGACGTATACAGTTACAACGATTATCTACTGATTAGCAAGGTATATTTAACAATTTCTTTTCATATTAAAAGCTTTTCGGCAAAAAATCTTGCACGTGTCACAAAATGATAAGAACATGCTTGATTATCATTAAAGACTAGTTAATTAATATTATGTTTAGGTAACTAAGGTTTAGGAAGTAGTAGGATGAATATTGCTTTTATGATATTTTTGTTTTAATTAAAAACAATTATAACCTCAAAAGTGTAAACAAATACATGTGAATAGAAGGAGGTTATCATTTACCTTGATTTTTATTGAGTCTTACTCTGTGCACCTTAAGGCCCACTTGCACCCCAAACCATTAAATACGTTAAACGCTAAAAATATATTAAAACATTCTGTCTCGGCTATCTTCAAACAATTTGCATGCTATGTTTTTAATTTGCTTAAAGTTAAATGTGCTGAGTGATAAGTGCATCATCCCGCTGAAGAAGAAGTGATTTGCGCTGCAAGCCAGCCTAAATCTGTTATTTGTTATATGAGGTGATGGCTAAATAATAACAGCCGCAGGGGCATGATCCTTGAGGTTAAGCAACTCTTGAAACACTTACCTATATAATAGTAGTTTATGCCATTGTTACCTAAAAACGGTTATGTAAAAATTTGTGTGAATTTACTATAATATCACATGAATAAAAAACTAAAATAGCACAGATTTTGCCATATTTCAATAAAACATAGCATAAAATCAACAACCTTTAAAATTCACAGAATGGAGACATTAAACGCAAGACCTCAGTCTCCTACGAAACACAAGCGCAAAAGGAAATCCCATGTGCAAATCTCTACTTCAGAACACAAGAATATGAAGTTAAGTCCAGCAGAATCTGTCCCCATTACAACAGTAAAGGCGCCAAAATCCGCTGGCACTAAACGCAAACCTGAAATCAAGGAAGAGGAAGATGTTGATTTCAGTGAGAAATATCCAATATTAAAAGATCACGAATTGGTCAACAAATTTCTGAAAGTGCAGATGACTAATAATCAGAAAGGTATGTAAGCATTAAAGTCCCTCCTCCTCGTCATGTCCCTCAAAACTGAGGAATGTTATTGCCTCATCATTGTGTAAACAACTTTTCCTTCTCTGCCCATCTTGTCTTGCATCATGCAGAGTATCATGTAGTTTGGTGTTCAACAACATGCAGACTTTGTCTGTCCAACAGATTGAACTCTCATAGCTTAGTGATGTGTGGCTATGCCGCCAAGCTGTGAAAAGGTGTAGGTGTAGCTAAGTGGTGCAAGGATACACATAAATCCCTCACTTGTATCCCTTGCATGAATCAACATATTGCTTTAAGGTTGCCCTAGTCGACCATTCTTCCATACAAACGCTTCCACTAACGCATCTTTGAGCCCA
Organism: Orthosia incerta; assembly: GCA_948252205.1. NCBI lineage: Eukaryota > Metazoa > Arthropoda > Insecta > Lepidoptera > Noctuidae > Orthosia > Orthosia incerta. The sequence continues at coordinate 11,941,820 of OX411765.1, read as the reverse complement.
AGTAAATACCATAAGAATAGGGAAAATTGCAAAACGGTCACCATACAGGGATAGATTAGTAGATCAAAAATGCATGTTCATTTGAATTACATTTAGTTGTTTTTTCATGATATCCATATTACCAAAGGTCCTTATATAATACTTCACGCGCTCGTTTTCGTCCTAAATCATCATCCATTTCGCTACAAATTAGCAAGTGTGTATTCGTTTGCGAACTAGCTTCTTACTGCTGATCACAGCATCTTATCTCTTTCGCACGAGTCAGATAAGATAGCATGCATTTTAACCCCGCGCGAAAAATAGTTCGTGCCGTCGACTAGAGCAATCTTAACAGTAAGAAAACATAGGACTAATTTCCAGTGAGCCCCAAACTACACAGACTAACCGTCTGCATGCATCTTGGGACTGGATTAAAAGATATATACTTTGTAAATTAAAAATAATACATTTACACATCAGTCTCTTTTGCCAATTTAAACTAGATGAGTCCGGTGTTCCTAGCTGACAACCCTGAGAAGACACTCCAAAACAAACTCAGAGATCAAAGACTCAATTAATGTTAGGTTAATGTCTGAACTGAAGTGTTCTTTTTGAAGAAAATGCATGTACTGCAGATCCAATCAGTGTGATTTGAGTGGATCTGTGCGGACAGTGACTTTCATTTTTGTACACACTGACTTATTGATCGTAAGCCCTGCTGCTGAGCATGAAGGACCTCGGCTTTGATTACTGGGTCAGGCTAAGTGTTATTTGGTTTTTCCATCTGGAATTTCTCAGTATCAGCCCGGAGTCTGGCTGTGTACCCGGTTGTTGGCAATATACTCACCCCACTTCTGCCCAATCCTTTAACAAATACATGCATGTTATGTTCAACACAATTTTATTTATTTATTTAATTTAAGAATCACCAACGAGTAACAAAACCATATCACACAAAATTCCAAAATTGGTACACATTATTATTAATATCCTGTAATGCACACTACACAGCTTAATATAATTGATTAAGAATATGAAAAGTAGCAGGCGCTTTACTTTGTGTAAATTATTTCATCACCACTGCTCTCAAAACGGTGAAGGAAAACATCGTGAGGAAACCGGCATGTCCTAGAACCAAAAATTCGAAGACATGTGACATCCACCAACCCGCACTGGGCCCGCGTGGTGGATTACGGCCCATTCCCTCTCACAGAGAGGAGGCCTGTGTCCCAGCAGTGGGAACATTAATAGGCTGATGATGTGATGTGTGATGTGTGATGTGATGAAAAGTATATAATAAAAATCAATTGACATGTGATACGAACACGAAATACAAAAAACCGGCCAAGTGCGAGTCGGACTCGCGCACGAAGGGTTCCGTATCATTATCGCAAAAAACGGCAAAAAAATCACGTTTGTTGTATGGGAGCCCCCCTCAATTTATTTTATTTTAATTTAATAATTTTTTTTTTGAAGTTAATATACAACTAAATATTCCGTGAATATTTCAAGCGTCTCCCTGTTGCCGTTATTAATATCGAGCTAAAACACGGCAAAAATATCACGTTTGTTGTATGGGAGCCCCCCTTAAATATGTATTTTCTTCTGTTTTTAGTATTTGTTGTTATAGCGGCACCAGAAATACATCATCTCTGAAAATTTCAACTGTCTAGCTATCACGGTTCACGAGATGGTGGTGACAGACGGACAGACAGACAGACGGATCAGGGAGTCTTAGTAATAGGGTCCCGTTTTTACCCTTTGGGTACGGAACCCTAAAACGAAATACAAAACAATAAAATTTAAAGTTTAGTAATACCTGAATGTCAAATAATAATAAGAATAACAACAGTGTATTTTATTTTCTTCATGCATTTTATTTCAGGCCGCATCCGACAAGCTGTAAAAGAATCATTACAAGGAACGTCCAACATACTAGAACCTGAAATAATACACAGTAAAATTCAGTCCATCCTAAGGGGCTCAACAAACTTGACCGACTCAGAGTTAAGACGCATCCGCATACTATACAACCTGCTAAAAACCTCTTTAAAGGAACAAAAACTAGCGAACCAGAATGGCAAGACTAAGAAAACAGATAAAACGAAGAAGAAAGTGGATGGGGACACCCCGAAGGTGAAAGAAGTGAAAGATAAGGATGGCAAAGATAAAAAGGAAAAGTTGGAGCAGAAACCTCGGGGCCCAAAAAGATATATTGTGTTTTTGGGGAACTTGCCACTTGATGTTGATAAGGATAAGGTAAGAACTCAATCTATCTAGCATTTTTCCAACTACTTCTAAACTACTATCTCAAATTTGACTTGAAACCAGTTACATCTTATCCAATATAGTCTCCACCAGATAATGAAAAAAAAAACCGGCCAAGTGCGAGTCGGACTCGCGCACGAAGGGTTATTTATTTATATTATTTATTTATTTAATACTTCATGCACACATACGTACAGAGGCGGACTTAATGCCATAGGCATTTTCTACCAGTCAACCTTTGGGTGATGCAGAGACAAATAGTGGTAGGTGCAATATTGAAAGTAAATCACGACAAGATAGGTTTATTCGAATACAAAAATATACATAGATACTATAAAATACAAACAATGCATATTAAAACAAATAAACTAAAAACACAAATATACTTAAACAGTTAGTAGTAGCAGATATTTGGAGAACATTATCGCAAAAAACGGCAAAAAAATCACGTTTGTTGTATGGGAGCCCCACATAAATATGTATTTTATTATGTTTTAATTTGTATTTCTGTTGCCGCTATAACAACAAGTAATTAAAACATAATAAAATACATATTTATGTGGGGCTCCCATACAACAAACGTGATTTTTATGCCGTTTTTTGCTCGATATTAATAACGGCAACAGGTAGACGCTTGAAATATTCACACAATATTTAGTTGTATATTCGCTTCAAAAAATAATAATTATTAAATTAAAATAAAATAAATTAAGGAGCAAAAAAATCACGTTTCTTGTATGGGAGCCCCCATACAAGAAACGTGATTTTTTTGCCGTTTTTTGGGATAATGGTGCGGAACCCTTCGTGCGCGAGTCCGACTCGCACTTGGCCAGTTTTTTATTGGTTTCTCCCTCTTTAAGAGAGAAGGTGCCCTAATCCACCAGACCTGAAAAGCCAATTTCCTCACGATGTTTTCCTTCATCATTTCGAGAGCAGTGTTGTTGAAATTATTTACCCAAAGTAAAACCTTATTTTTGGAATCAAAAGATCGTGCTACAACTCACAAGTCTACTGCAATATCAATACTTACAGATTTTGCCTTATTTTTGTTACAGATTATAAATCACTTCTCGGAGATGAATGAACAAATCGTAGACATCCGTATTCCGAGGTTGGATGGCAAGAAGAGTGCAATTGCTTATTTAGAACTCCGCAATGAACCTAGCTATGAGGTATGTATTTTATCAACTAGCTTCTGACAGCGGATTCGCCCGCGTGATAGTCGTAATCGTATCCCGAGGGAACATATTCCCGGGATTTAAAGTATCCTATGTGCCAAATTTCATCCAGATCCGTTCAGCCGTTTGAGCGTGAAGAAGTAACAAACGAACACAAATACGCCTTTATTACTAGCTTCTGCCAGCGGCTTCGCTCGCGTGAATTTCGAAAACTATCCTAAGGTAAAAAATTGAATCAGGTACAGGAGCGGGAATATACGCAAAAGGCTACAAATGTAGCAAAAGCTTAGGGAAGATGGCAACTGTATTCCAAGCAGAAACATATGCCATTATAACCTGTGCTCAAGAGAATATAGATAGAGGAACCAGAGGTAAATCCATATTATATTCTTAGTAACAGTCAGGCTGCAATCAAAGCCATGGCATCCTACAAAGTGGACTCCGGACTTATTCTGGATGCTATCCAGACCCTAAACAGGCTTGGGCAGCACAACAGGGTAAGACTGATGTGGGTCCCTGGGCACAAAGGATTCCATGGTAACGAAGTGGCTGATGAACTGGCAAGGGAGGGCTCAGCGAATGATTTTGTGGGTCCAGAACCATGTGTAGGCATCTCGACGTGTCTCGTAAAAGCCGAATTTAGGGAGTTGGCAGATCACAGACAACGAACTTGTTGGCTGTCTAATACCGGTCTACAACACTCCAAGAGATTCCTAGGCTCTACGTTCAAAGCCCGTGATTGCATTTGGAACATGAGCAGGGGGCAAATCCGCTACCTGCTTGGGGCCTTTACTGGGCACTTTGGAACCAACGACATGCTCATGAAGATGGGTCTAACCGCGACACCCATGTGCAGGTTGTGTGGGGAACATACGGAACGCATGGAGCACCTACTGTGCACATGCGATGCACTGGCTGGTAAGCGAATGAGTCTCCTAGGGGTTGGATACCCAAAACCAGAAGATTATAGGCTTATATCTCCTAGTCTCGTTGTAAAAGTCATGAAAACGGTTTTCAACGAGAATGAGGAGGAGTAAGTTATCTAGGGGACCACAAAAGATCCCAATAGGTCGAAGTGTCCGTGTTATTTCTCGGCCCCTCCATAAGATAAGATAAGATCCTAAGGCAACATATTCCCGGGATAAAAAGTATCCTATATGCTATTCCAGACGATAATCTATCTCTGTGCCAAATTTCATCCAGATCCGTCCAGCAGTTTGAGCGTGAAGAAGTAACAAACATACAAACACACTCACAGACTTTCACCTTTATAATATTAGTGTGATGCGAGCGAAGCTGCTGGCAGACGCGCTAGCTTCTGCCAGCGGCTTCGCTCGCGTGAATTTCGAAAACTATCCTAAGGGAACATATTCCCGGGATTAAAGTATCCTGTATGCTATTCGAGACTATAATCTATCTCTGTACCAAATTTCATCCAGATCCGTCCAGCAGTTTGAGCGTGAAAGAGTAACAAACATACAAACACACTCACAAACTTTCTCCTTTCCCAAGGATGTTGGGATCAGCTGCCAGTATAACTGGATACTGATAAATACTAATAGTATAGGATAGTTTAGATGGCGTAGGGCGCGGGCATGGCACGGGTGGCATACCGTGTGTCCTAAATTGCGCTTTATTGCCATGCATTTTGTATGAAATTTTAATGGAATAGAAAGCCGCCCGTGCCATGTCCGCGCCCGACGCCATTTATATGTGGCCTGCGCCTTAGAATCCCATTTGGTCCGTTGTGCGTTCCGGCCACCACGCGGGCCCAGTGCAGGTTGGTGGATGTCACATGTCTTCGGATTTTTGGATCCGGAGAAGCCGGTTTCCTCACGATGTAGTGATCATAAGCGCCTGCCTAGGTTCGAACCCACGATCTACAACTTGTAAGTCGTGGCCGTTACTAAGGGGCCACCATTGCTCATACCAATATTTACACGGAGCGACTGCCATTTGACCCCATCCAAGTACCTGGGTTACATAAAACCCTTTCGCTAGACTTACGCCATATTTTCGGGCTACTAATTACCCGTAGCAACTGTCAAAGATCTTGAAATAAAAAAATAAAGTTCCAGAAATATTGACGAGACCACGGTCACACAATGCGAAGAAAAAAAAATTGGTTCAAATAAATTGCACTAGATGGCGTGATTTTCTATGAAAGCTTTGTATTTTCTAGAGAAGATCATAATAAAAATATGTTCTTGTTTAATTAACTCTCCTAAGCACAAAATTAAGGAACATTGGGTTAATTCACATTTTAAAGATTATTAGAATAGATCATTTAAATAATTATAATTATTTAAATAATTCAGGTGGCCCAAAATTATTGAATATTGGGCTCTTAATTCACATTCAAAGATTATTTAAAATTGATGCCAAAAGATGGCGCGATTTTAAATTTCTGGGGTAATCCACTCGATTGTTTAAATTTGTATTGTAAAACATTTAGTTGCAATAAAACTGTAAAAACGTGCAATTTATTATGGGATAAAACATTCACGAACCGAGTAAACCCTTTTTAATGCAAGTCGCTGCTAACACCATCTATCTATGGCCGTGGAACAGAACCGTAAGCGATCGATGTACAAAAAATAATCAGTTTAATCAGACCACAAACGCTAGTTAGGTCGGCACCGGTTCTTTGTATGGGATGAGGCATCAGTATGCTAGTATTATATTATCTGTGCCTTAACAAATGTCAAAGATCTTGAAATGTTGCCGAATCGGTTAACGGCTTCATATAACGAGCGTAAACAGACATACATGGATGACATACGTACAGAGATCTCGACAAATAATACAGTTACAAGGCATACCTTACACTTACGCAGAAATAAAAAGCATGCCTCGTTGGTCTTGCAGTCGCAATCGCAAGTGCGACTTCCGAGGGTGAGGTCGCGGGTTCGATTGCGAGGTGAGGCAAAGAGTTATTGGTTGTTTCCAATAGTGACATGCAGCCTGGAGTTTGGAAGTTTGCAGAGAGTGCGCCTCAGTTTGCACACACACTTGTGCGCCTGCGCCGATGGCTAGGCTCCGCTCAGATTTGCCGCCGTGGCCGGCATTCGGTTTTAAGAACTATTATTATTACTTAACAGCAATTTTCTTGTGACGTTTTGTAATAAAATATTATTTATTTTCAGTTTGCATTGTCTAAGCATCACTCGATGCTAGGCACTAAGAGGATAAATGTGCTGTATACAGCTCCGAAGAAGGGGAAGATTTCGAAGGATAAAGCAAAGGTAAACAACAACATTTTCAATATCGTAAAAAAAACCGGCCAAGTGCGAGTCGGACTCGCGCACGAAGAGTTCCGTACCATTATCGCAAAAAAAACGGCAAAAAAATCACGTTTGTTGTATGGAAGCCCCACTTAAATATTAATTTTATTCTGTTTTTAGTATTTGTTGTTATAACGGCAACAAAAATACATCAACTGTGAAAGTTTCAACTGTCTAGCTATCACGGTTCATGAGATACAGCCTGGTGGCAGACGGACAGACAGACGGATCGTGGAGTGTTTGTAATATATGTAATATGTCCCGTTTTTACCCTTTGGGTACGGAACCCTAAAAAATAATATCGGTTATATAACTACATACATGTAAAATAATCAAATTACTTACGATTTTATTATAATGAATCGTAGGATTCTTCTCCACATACACTGGAATCCTCAGTATCATTAATTATTAATTCTTTTTTTTCTTTTTTTAAAAAACGTTGTCCCGCACTAGGAATTTGTCCTGTATCGTGGGTGCGTTTACAAACATATAAACTCACATACACAAACACCCAGAGCCGGAACAACTATCTGTAGGCCATACATATATTTGTTCCGTGCGGGAATCGAACCCGCGACACACAGCGCAGCAGTCAATTGCTCAACCACTACGCCAACCGTGCGCCCAAATGATTGATGTGATGATTGATTCTCGAGTGCACAAATGATTGATGTTGCAAAATAATAAATATATTTACCACCTGTATGTCCGTTATGGCACGGGGTCCCAGCGCTAAGAAAGAAAAATTTCGTTCAAATAAATCTCACTAGATGGCGCGACATGCACCGAGTTATTATTGAATTGTGTGTAAAATTAACATTTTCTAGAATTTAACATAAAAATTTTATGTTCTTGTTTAATCAACTTTCCCAAGCACAAAATTATGAAATATTGGGCTCTTAATTCTCATGTCAAAGAACGGATCATTTAAAATTGATGCCAATAGATGGCGCGGTTTTAAATGTCTGAGGCATTCCACTCGATTGTTTAAATTTGTATTGTAACACAAATTGGTGCAATGAAACTGTATAAACGTGCAAAAAAGTACTATAAAACAAATCTTCTCTGTATTTATAGAAAAAAATATTCATGCACCAAGTAAAACCTTTTACTTGCAAGTCGCTGCCAACCAAATAATTGGTTTAATCAGATGAAAAATGCTAGTTACGTTGGCACGGTTTCTTTGTATGGGATGACGCATCTGTAAGCTGGTATTATAATTATCTGTGCCCCTACTAAATTATGTAACTAGCAAAAAGTGTGTCTACAAAACATCTATGACAAAGACAATGACAAAGATATTTCATTTCAAGTAGGCCACCAAGCGGCACTTTTGAATGTTACATTAAATTTAAAAATAATGAGGGTTGATTCTACCGTGCATTCGGAAAGTAGCTTGTAATGGAGAAGAATACACAAGAAACTCCATAATTACTCTTTTAAAAAAAAATGTTTTACAATATTTAGGTACATAAGTACATACCTTGATGAATGAAATTGAGTTTATACAATACAAATATATTTATACAGTCTTCAGAAGGTCCAACAATACTTCAAAACAATAGTGTTCTGTTCTGCATATCACTTGTTTTTGCGCCCTAGTGGATGTGGAGCAGGACTAGCATTTAGCCAAGCATTTTTATCAGTGATGTAATCCCCCAACTTATAATATTCCAGCCCTATGTTGCGTAATGTTACACTAATCTATGCATTTTTTTTACAGAGCAAATCAGCGAAGTTAATAGCCCTCCAGAAGTCAGGCAAGCTAGTAGGCAGTGTACCTCTAGCTAAGAAGCGAAGTCAACGGCGACTGAAAGCAAAGCGGGCCCAAGCGAAACTAGCGGCAGAAAACGCATGATTTTAACATTTTTAACCAAACTAATATACACAGCATCATCAGTCCAAAAAAAAAACATGTTTTTTATTTTTTTGAGCGGGACCCTTATTATATTTTTTTTAAATTAAAGTAAGTCATTCCTGATAATATCAGCTATCTGCCAGTGTAAGTCACGTCAAATCGGCCTAGGTGTTTCGGCTATTAGCCGGCACAAACGGACAGATTCACAAATAATTATTAAAAATGTGTTTTTTTTTTGTTTTTTTTACTTATGCACTTAGTAAAAAGCTGTTATTTTGACATTACAAACATACACTTAAATTTTATTTATTTATTTAGATAAAAAAGAATATAACAGTGGCAAGCCAATAACACTGATTTTGGCAAATATAAAAACATACAAAGAATTGTACATTACTAATATTTCCCGCGGCTTCGCTCGCGTTAATATAGATTTTCGGAAATAGTACTATTTTGTCAACCCCCCGTCAACTGTTCTTACCCAACTACGGCGAAGCCAAAAGGAAGGGTTATGATTTTAGCAGTCTTATGTATGTCTGTGTTCCTCCGTAGCGCCTAAACTATTCTTCCGATTTTGATGAATAAGGTTTCAATCGATCCGTTATTATGGCCTGGGTAACATAGGCCAAAAAAAAAACCGTAGTCGGGTTACAGTTTTTAATCTTTGTTCCATAGGTATTTTCAATAAAATTAGGTCAATTTAAAATAAAGGAGTAATAAGAAATCCAAAAGCACTGGTGTACACCTACGTCACCCCCACACACACACACACCCACTGGAAGAAGAAGTCGAAATTAATTGTTAAAGGGATCAAATGGTACTGATTTATTACAATAGGGAACATTATACCGGGATGAACAGTAGTATCTCTATGCCAAATTACATCCAGATCCGTTCCGCCGTTCCGGCGTGATTAAGTGACAAACATACATACATCCACCCAAACTTTCGTATTTATAATATTAGTAGGATAAAAAATATCCAGCTGTGGACATAGACCTCCCCTGTAATGATGATGCGGGCGATGTCGCTGCCAAAATATTTTTTATCCTACTAATATTATAAATACGAAAGTTTGGGTGGATGTATGTATGTGACCTCCCCCTTTATTTAAATCTAGAGTGAATAGGTTACTTCTAGGCAAGCGTGCTACACCGCCGACCACATCATCGCTTACCATTAGGTGAAGCGAAGAGGTATTTACCAAAATTTTAAACCATTGGTTAGGTTAGGTTAGGTTAGTATGCTAACCAACGGTTTAAAATTTCGGTAAAACGCGTTTGTTTGTCAACAATCGTTCGTTGAGATAACTACGGATCAAAAAACTGGGCCTAAGCTGAAATCTGGCATAACTTTGGAAACATTGAAATGATCTATGGCACTGTAGAGCTGGTCTCATGATAGAGCCGGACGGTGGCCATAGCAATGAGGTAGGAACACTATGGAGACGGCATATTCCACTATATGAAGAATAGTTATACATATATCTATAATGTATAACTATTCTTCTAAACACACGCATGTCAAAAAGCGTTTTGTCTGTTTTTAACTAACCAAGAGCTGCATATGAAAAGAGAGACATCTAAATGTTTGTCAAGGACTAAACTTGGTAACACTTTTGAGTGACGTCAAAACCTTGTCTATGCGTGACCGGTCGCCATGTTGATTGCCGAAATAATTGGTAGTTGTGTGTCGTATATATACGTTTATCTGTGTAGTTGTGCTGTCAAACAGTTGCAAATGGGCCAATGAGGTTATAAGTCAGTGCAAATGGGCATCCATCTTAATTGCCCGATTTTTGTAGGTATGCACGCTAATTTCGTAGGTATGGCAAGTCCTAGGCACTCCTCAACAGACAAGATAGCACCATCGTGTTTGGACTCGTTGGATATATTATATTGACTAGCGATATTTCATTTCGTACTTTTGAGTCCATTAATAGCTTGTTTTAAAAATATGTATAATTGCATAAATTTAAATTTTTCCATCAAAAAATGTCAAATTTAGAGAGCGGTGATGGCTCAGTGGTAACGGCCCCGACTTACTTAATTTACTTAATATTATTTTAAATTTATTTAGCCTTACTTAATATTATAGGTCGTGGGTTCGAACTCGAAACCTAGCTGGCAAATGCCTTAAAATAATAAATATAATATTATACTGTTATTAGAGCTGCTAAACTTATAATTTGCACAAATATGTATTACCATAGTCATATTTTACCGATTTGAACCCATGATTCATCATGACCTGTCAACCATTTTTAACTCAACTATAATCGCTGCCAAAACCGATGTATAGATGGCGCTGTACGCAGTCCCCCCATACAAATTTCACCAAATGTACGGAATCCTGCATCGCGCTATCAAAGTTTTCTTGTCGTTTAGCACAGGTTCAATAATTTGCGCACTACCGATGTACTTGCTTCGGCAGTACATATACTAAAATTGGAACGATACAGAGAAGATTAGCATGGCCCCTGCGCAAGGATGACACGCAAAATCGTGAAGCGTTCCACATTTTTTTAATAATGCCGGTTTTGTCTAGCTCAAGTAGTATTTTTTATCAAATTTTTGTTAACCGACTTCAAAAAAGGAGGAGGTTCGTCTGAATGTATTTTTTATTTTTTAATAAAATTTTTGTATTTCTGTTCAACCGTTCAGATATCTTGGTATATATTATCTGTGCCAAATTGTTAACCGATTTTGATGATTGTTTTTACCCGACTGCCGAAGGAGGGTAATGTGCTTATCAGTCTAGACGCTCTAGGCGTTCTAGAGACCAATCGCGTTGGCCGATTTTGATGATTCTTACGTCAATCGATTCGTCTTAATCTTGCGAGTGTCACTGGCTACATTAAAATTGGAAAATAGAAAAATGGCTTTTGGCGCCATATTGAGGCCCATTTTTTTTTTCTTTCTATTCCATCGTGTGGGGTATAAAAAAAAAGGGGTGATTACAGAAATAAATAACACATAAATGTTTAAATGTAGGTACCTGTAATTCGAAATAACAAAATATTTAAAAAGTTAATTCAAGATATCAAGAACCCGACTACAAAGACTACACAGTCTGCTTGCGAATATGTATCCTCTGACTGCATGATTTTCTTCTTGTTTACGTCTATTTAGTTCGATTCGGTATTTTGATTTTTTGAATTAACTTTTTTATTTGTTTAGTTTAGTTATTGCCATGGAAGCAATTAATTTGCTATTTCATTAGCATTGGGCCTTGATGTTAAAAAATACACCAATAACTCAAATTTTAATAGTAAAATAAGGTAAAATATAATTATAGTGATTAAGTTGGACTTGTACTACGAAAACACAAGGTCCATTAAGTCATAAGTTGCTCACTATTTAGTTAAAGTTATACCTATTATTAATACCAGTCTGTTACCTGCAGGACAAAGGCCTATTCTCATACAGCGAAAGGACGAGTATAATCACCACGCTTGCTCAACGTGGGTGGCCTATTTCAGACTCATATTACTAAAAGCCCAGAGATGTTTTCCACAGTTATCAGCGATGTCAAAGATAAACTCTGATACTTAATACATATTGTGAATTGAAAAAGTCACATATATTACCACGACCGAGAACAAGACGCGAGGTTTTAGCCGCTGGGCCACCTCGACTTTAATTTTAGTTGCCACACCAAATAAAGCGAAAAATAAAATAAAACTTTGTTACAAAAAATAGGTATAACTGTCGCCCAAAAATGTTTTATAGGTATTATATTGTTCTTCTATTATATACCTAAGTAGGTACCAATCTTAAGTTCGTTTAATTTTTTTTTTGTTGTGTATAGGCTTGCGCTTGACCACTATCTCACCCTGATGGTTCGTTCTGTTCAACGTTTCAGTTTTGGCTCTTGTACGATGTATACTAGGTAATACCAGTTAGGAGGGAATGTGTTTGCCCTTTTAACTAATAAAACTAGAACTGCTACAAATTAAGCTTGATTTTATTTTACTTGATCAACTTCTACAACCATAACCAAAACTTCTATTTGCGATTTTGGTTAGTAACATCTCTATGAAATACAAAAAAAAAGAGTATAGAGAAAGCAAAATGGCTACTTGACCGTTGTTAACGGCTTGTCTCTTTCAAATTAATGATATCATTTGAGCGTGTACTTGTGTGGATATTGTCTTGCTTAATTATATATTTACAGGCCTAATGAACTTTTAATAGTATACATTAGTTGATTCGAAAATTACTTCGCGGACGTAATTTAAGTCTTTGCAACTGGCTTCGTGTCGTGCCCACTAAATTCTGTTCGACTGTTTACTTGTGAGAATGAGTGGTAATGAAAATTCGCCTCCACGGACCAAATGGAAGTTCAAGAAAGTGATGTTTTGGTCGGACTCTAGCTCCGATAGCGACGACTATGTTACAGCAGCGGGTTCACTAGTGAGCGCAGTATCTCGTCGCAAGCGCACGCCACCCAAACGTCATGACTCGGAGGGCGGTAGAGACGCGTCGGGCTGCGCTAACAACAACTCAGACGCGTCCATGGCCACCGTCTCCGTCGCCAAACCAACGTCTGATTTTGCCTCGGACACCTCAGAAGACGACACGTGCTGCATTTGCCTTTTACCTTTCATGGATCAAAAAGTGGGGACACCGCAGAGCTGTGAACATATCTTTTGTTTGGATTGTATCAAGAAATGGTCTAAGAGTGTCAACACCTGTCCAGTAGACAGAAGAAAATTTGATATTATAGTAGTGAAAGCCCGTGTGGGTGGTCGTGTGCTTCGTACTGAACCTGTCAAACTCAGGGTGGAGGAGCGGACGCGTTCAGTGGAGCGAAGACCTTCAGTGGAGCAGAGGCCACCAAATCTTTGGGACTTCGATTGGTATCCTGGACCCTTTACCATCCATAACACTCCGAGTTTAAGGGGTCTATTGTTTTAACGGACTCTAGGTGTAGGTGCCTTATTGTTGTATAAATATGTAAGTACGTTGCTAGGTTAAGTATAAGTTAGTATATTTAGTTAAGTATGTACATATACTGCTACGTAATGTTTTACAAATAAGTTTCCAGAGGCCTTAGTCCGAGTTTTTACTCACGCTCTCTTAACGTCTGGTGACGGTAAGGAGAAACCTCTTTTTTGTATACATTTTGACATAACTAATTTGTATCTGGGAGAGTGACCATAAGCTCTTACAGCGGTATCAATTTGTTATCGAGTAAGTGACAGATGTATACAAGTCATATACTTCTGTCCCTTATTCGATCTCAAATTGATACCGCTCTAAGAGCTGCACCCCCCAGATCTTTGGGACTTCTGTTGGTACCCCAGCCTAATTGCGTAAATGAATTCGGCAAGGCGAAGTATTTGTAACCTGCGGCTCGCGAGCCACATGCGGCTCTTTGGATGTGAACCTGCGGCTCTTTAGTTCCATACGCAAATATTATTTATTTTATAAAACAAAAACATTCAAAAATCGTTCTGAATCGGTAAACGAGGATTAGGCACCATTTCTATCTCTCAGCCACTTGTACTCGCTATTCACCGCACCTCTCCCCCGTGCCACGCAACGTCACTCCGTCATAGGAAGCCAACTAACAAATGAAAATTAAGAGTCGTGTTTGAACCTTAAAACAGCAAGTTATGAGCCAAATTTATGCAAAGCTAACGCTCCCATTGAATTTGTTTGCTCAAATGAAAGTATTTTCTTTTAAGTACAAGTTACATAGTTTAGTAAAGTTTAAATTTTCTACTTGAATAATCATGCAAAATAAAAATGCAAGCCATCGCTCCCATCTAATTTGTTTGCTCGATTGTTTGTTATTGAAGTACAAGTTAGTGAACGTATGTGAATGTTTATTTTTTACTTAAATAATAAGTGATTATCTATTAATACCATATACCTATATTATCTATTTAGTTGTGAAAAAACGCTACTTATTTATGAAAATATATTTTTGTTATGAATAAATATGTAGATAAGTTTTTTTGATCAAAAACCTTTATTTATGCAAAATCTATTTATTATTAGCAAGAAAAAATTTTGACTCTTTAAAAAATTTGAAATTTTGTAAATTGTAATTTTGGCTCTTCCAACTCTAAAAATTGCCTGACTTATACGGAAATCATTACGACGGCGACGGCGTCTTTTATCTCGCACGATTGGTCGATTGATGGGATCAAATCCTTCGCCTTGCCGAATTCACTTACGCAATTAGGCTGAGGAGGAACCTTAACCATCCATAACTCTCCGATGTTAAGGGCTCTATTGATTTAACGGACTCTAGGTGTACCTTATTTGTGTATAATATATGTACGTTGCTAGGTTAAGTCTAAGTTAGTATAGTTTAGTATGTACAAATACTGCTACGACATGTTTTACAAATTAGTTTACAATAACATTGACTATCACGTTAGTATAGTTTTTATATTATAGTTTGGTATAATTAGTTAAGTAGGTAACTATTTACAAATGTTATACAAATAAGTTGGCAATAAAATTGACTATCATCTCAATAAATTAATTTGAAACACAACAAGAATTTTAATGAAAGGTTTGTCCTGCCACAGATAAGTCCTGCATACCAATATTTTTGACTTGTATGTGATCGTTTAATATATACCGACTGCCGAAATTAAAGTTATTTTACACTTTATATTGTTTTTATTTGAAAGTCGTATTATAGTTATATTTGTCACTTTTCAACCGAATTTTTCTGTGGTAACAGATTATATCTGCAGACATGCGTTTGCTTTGCAGCAATCCCAGGAGATTTGCTGTAATTTACTATAGTGTTTCATTCTCTTCTCCGAAGTTCTTCATCAGCAAATTTTTAAGAGACCAATTCGGGCGCATAAAGATATCGCTAAAAACAAAATATTTAGACGAATTGAGAAGGGACATCCTTCTTTTTTATATCGTTTGGAAGTCCTGGCACATTTTGAACGATTTTTTGAGGTTACTATTTTAACGGCCTGGTACTACCATCGAACTAAAACCACTTTGTTATTCTTTTGGATGCCGATGCCTCTTTCTTATCTGCACTAACCTAACCTAACCTTATCTTAGCCAGTTAGAGCACTCTGAAAACTGATGGCACTGGCATTTTTTTCCCTGCCTGTATGCCTATGCCCCCTTAAGGTTACACTAGTCGATAATTCTTCCATACAAACGTAGTCTAGGGATTACTCCACTGTTTGACGATGTACCTACGTTCAAAATAAAAAATGAAATCAATATGTCTCATCATTATCTAGCCCTGTAGGAGCCAAAAAATATATATTTGAAAGTTATGAGCGTCGAAAGTTCCACATTTTGACACTAATTTTAACGCATTTTTGGGCGCAAATAAATACCATAAGAAGACGGCAAATTGCAAAACGGCAACCATACAGGGATAGATTATTAGTTCAACAATGCAAATAATTTTATTTTGAACAGATACGTTTAGTCGTTTTTTCATGATATCCAGACTCCCAAAGATCTGTTTATAAAATAAACAGATCTTAAAAAAAAAACTTACAAAACTTACTTGTAAAATACATTTTATATCAACCGACAACACGTGCGGAAGAGATAAATGCTGTGATGGGCAGCATGGAAGCTAGTTCGCGTACGAATACACACATTTGCAAATTTGTAGCGATATGGATAATGATTTAGGACGAAACCGAGCGTGCGAAATTTTTTAAACAGATCTTTGGCAGTCTAGATATCATGAAAAAACTACTAAATCTATATGTTCAAAATAAAATTATTTGCATTGTTGAACTACTAATATATCCCTTTATGGAGGCCGTTTTGCAATTTTCTGTCTTCATATGGTATTTATTTGCGCCCAAAAATGCGTTAAAATTAGTGTCGAAATGTGGAACTTTCGACGCTCATAACTTTCAAATATTTTCTTTTTTTACTTTTTCGCTCATAATGATGAGACAAATTGATATCACTTTTTATTTTGAACGTACATCGTCAAACAGTGGAATAATCCCTAGACTACGTTTGTATGGAAAAAAATCGACTAGTGTAACCTTAAGTGATTATAACCTAATTTTATCTTAGCCCTTCAGACCAAATTGAATGGCACTCGATCTGAAAACAGATTCCCGAGGTACCTACTGGTTTTTTAAACACACTAGACAGCTGGGTGTAGGTATTCTATCAACCGATTGAAAAACATGCCAGCTCATTAGCTGCTTTTTTACTATAATCTTCACCTATTTGCGAGCAATCGACTCGCAAAATAGGAGAAGAATGGAGTAACTTTCCGTTTAATTATATAAGTTTATCTGTGATAGAAACTCAAATTTTGGCCGACCATTAGGCTTAGTGCGAGTTTTGTTTCACGCTGGAGTCAGGAGTGTATTAAGTGTATAGTCTATGGTCAGGAGTGCGTTAACGTCAATTTTGTATTGAAACTGGATAAGCGCCGTCCGGTGACAGTAAAGAGAAACCTCTTTTTTGTATAACGGTGGAGATAGATAGTCGATCGAGCATGATTAAAAATCGTAGTAAGCCCACAGAACGTCGTCCTCCCAGCCATAATGCGTAATCACAGACTACTGCAGACTACTTTGCGTAATGAATTCGGCAAGGCAAGAGGACATAAAGCATGAACAATCGACCAATCACATCACGGAAATCCACGTCGCGTCGTTCATCTCGCCATGTGACAAAGACGCGATGTGGATTTTCGTCTATGTGATTGGTCGATTGTTCATACTCTTTCAATAAGGCTGGGACAGCTGACATTGGCCTCGTTCAAGTCGTCGAATGGTGCAGGTGGTTAAGAATCGACGAATCACGTAGACGGAAATCCACATCACGACTTTCATCTCGCGGATTCTTCGATTGTTCATTTTCTATGGTTCATACTCTTTTCCCTTTGCCTTGCCGAATTCTTTACGCAATAAGGCTGCTGGAGTGGTGACCGCGTACCGGAAGACGCTGCTTTGGAGGCCTCCCTTTAGGTGGAGCGAACCAGGGGACCGGTCGAGATAGTGACACTTGGGGAGGCCTATGTCTAGCAGTGGACGTCCTTCGGCTGAAATGATGATGTAGGTACTGAGAGGTCTACCATGGGGAAATAAGGCGTTAACGTTATTATTAGATTACGCTGGCTATTCAGACCTTTGCCTTGCGAATTCATTACGCAATAAGGCTGCTGCTGCTGCAGAACTTTTCAGCGTTAATGACCATCTGTTCTGCGAGCAATGTGCCCTGCCCACTGCCACTTATGTTTGGCATTAAAATTCTTCGGGCTTTGCCCATAGACTACTATTATATTATCTACAGCTAGTCTGTCAAGCGAGTCTTGTCCCATGAAAAAAGCGGCAAATTCAAAAATCTGGAGGTTAAAGGTTTCAACACTTGTATAGTACTCTGAAAACTTGTTGTGCCCATAATTTTAAGAGTTGTATGTTTATGTAGCTATGAGCTAATAGACTAGGTAGATAATTACATAATAATCATCTACGACTTTGACCACAGCTGGGCAAAAAGTCGAACAAATTTTGGTTGACCGAGAGAGATATATGGGCAGATGACATGATATTTTTAAGACCGCGGCCCTGAACCTGAATGTGGTCACCAAAAGAGCGTGGGTACTCACTTTACTTTGATGTCCTAAAACCAAATATTCTAAGTAAGGAACTTACTCGCCCCGTCCGTATGGGAATGGGAATATTCTGCTACGCGTCACCTCAAGGTACAAATGGAAGAAGACTCCAGCCATCAAATAAGCCAGTCTTGTAGTAGTCCACTTTGCTTAAAGAGAAATCACTTTCAAAGCAGTGTGTTATTATCTTAATTCGCGATACGGAACCACAAATCAGCAACAGCCAGACATCCAGTGATGGCGGATCTGTTCATATCGCCCTTATTATTTACTACTCCTTTATCAGGCTGGACGGCGGCCAGCACCCTTAATCGCGAAACAGTTTTCACAACTCCAAGCAAACAGGCTCCCTTTCAATTTGATAACTCAAATGTACGTATTCATTGCGTCTTTTATGCTGACAAGTAGATGGATTTTTGAACATTGATTACAAGCAAAACATGTGTGCGCCGTTCTTTGAATTTACGCAATTCGGATACAGGCAAGCCCTCACAAAAATCGAACACGGTGGCGACCGGAAAAAAAGCCGCAAGCCATTTCATTGCTACCTACCATGTATAGTATTCACAGCGGATCTTTGTCTCTGAAGTTGGATCTGCGCAAGAAACCGTTTGTCATAAGTTTACTGCATAGAGTAAGCGAGATAGGACGATGCGACAAACGTAAGTGAGTGAAAGAGGCAGCTATTCAATGCTATCTTCTACTTCCACATTGACACAAAATAGCAACTGCGCAGGGTATTGCAGCAAACTTCAGAGACACAAAGATCCACTGTGACTACTATAATGAAATTTCGCATAATATTGTTTCAGCGCCCTAACTTGATACAATGACACAGTTCACACCCACTTGCATCAAGTTGTACAATTCTTGTCAACTGGTAATACTAAGGCAGTCTTGCAGTCTATACATACTTCCCAATCTTATTAGCCAGGCTGAACACAGGCGTACCGATGCGCATGGCATGGCGCGTTGCTGTTTTAGTATGAGATTTACTACTGAGCGCAGTCATAGTAGCCAACTACAGACCAACCTTCAAAAAGATTGGGGAGTACTGTAGCAGTGTGTCTGTTAAAGGAAGAGTGGCAGTAACACAATAAAAAACACAACATTATCTTAACCGTATATTAACTCAAGCTATGGAGCTCGCATTAGACGCGATACGGGGCCACAGATCAGCGCACTCCTTAGCCACAGGTCCGGTGATGGCGGATCCTTTCATCTCGCCCTTATTGTTCACTATAACGCCTGCGTTATCCTCGAAGTATATGAACACCCCGTCCCGCCTTCTGAATGGTTTCCGTTGTCTGATCACCACTGCCGGCATTACCTGAGGAAATGTGATCAATGGATTAGTATTTGTTTAAGGAATTGTTCTTGACGCACAAAGGTCCAACTACAGGACTAAGTGCGGAAACCGAACCCCATAACATAGAAGGAATTGTTCAAAATCGGTGGGTAACCTAATACAAGGGGAAAAGATGGCTTCTCTTATAGTTTTTAAGTTTAGTTGTAAAACTGTCTGTGTTGGTATTACAGATACCCAGTTTGTGAAAATAAAAAATTGACAGAGAAGCTAAATCTGCCAAGCTTTTTGGCTGCGCAGCATTGGGGTTGGTTCCAGTATAACCGGATGCAGCAACAGGAAAGCTTCCCTGTCATAATTTTATGAATATTTATTTCAGGCTCATAAAACACATGCCAGCTTTTGAATGCAAGCTTCACTCGAGATATTACTGAGATTAAGTTTAATATTATACAAGTCAAGCCATGTTAGTTGTTTTTCAATTCAAATCAATTTCCATAATACTTTTATAATGCCTAGGGAAAACGTTTCTTTGTAAGTTATCAATAACACAGAGCAAAAATTTTAAAACTTCTCTTACTGCCACAATCAGACTTAACAATTACTTCAGTTACTCATTAGGATAGATTTTCAGTTCAAAATCTATATTAAGGAGTGCCTTAAGTAACTATTAATGTATCTAAGTGTGGCAATTAAACATGGTTATTATTATTATTTATTATTGACAATGGAATCGCTCAGTCAGCCAAGGTTTATCAACACACTGTTTTTTAACAGTTCAGAAAGTAAATATTAGCGAAACCCTATGGTGTATCATCATAGCAATTCCATTTGATAGTTTCTACAACTTTCATTACATATAAGTTTATTGTAGATAATGTATTGGGCACACGGGATGCATGTTTTGACAGTGATCAAACCAATTACTAAATCCAAGAATGAAACAGACTGCACTTTGACTAATTTTTCACAACTAAAAGTTATAATTGCTTTCTAGCCGTTTGCACCGAGTTCTAGTTTTTTGAGTAATCCAATTTATTTCTTGAATTACAATTTTGACAAACTTAAATATTGCCAAGCTCCTACTAATATGATAAATGTGAAAGTTTGTATATTTGTGTTTCAATTACACAAAAATGGCTACATGGATTTGGATCAAATATTACACCCAGATAGTTTATAACCTAAATTAACACATTGGATACTTTTTATCTGTGAAGAAGGTTCCTTAGCGATAATCTTTGATATTCACCCAGTTGGAGCCGTGGGTGACAGTTAACTATAATAACTGCCTCCTTGCAGTTGGCTAATACATTAAATTCAGTCTTGGATGTAGGATTTCTTGGTTTGACTGTTTTTTACAATCCAAAACGCCTGATACATGCCTTGTTCACAAATTGCATGCCATCACAATCAAGTTACATTCATCAATGCTCAGATCATACCTTTTTCCTTAGTTCAGGTTTGCCTTTTTTGACGGTGGCAACAATCATGTCTCCTGATCCAGCAGCGGGAAGCCTGTTCAGGCGACCCTTGATGCCCTGCACGGCGATCACATACAGGTTCTTTGCTCCTGAAAGAGTTAAATTTTTATTTTGAGTTTTTGAATATGGAATAAGTTGATATTTTTGTTAGTAATCTCTTGGCACTGTAACAGCATAATTAGAGAATGTTAACAAGGTTTTTCATTGTTTAGTAGATAATTAATGGTAATTATTTTCTAGTGATAAGGCTAACTTCAGCCTATTTGATATAACCTGATTCTTTTTGTCTTGGTATTATTATATTTTAACTAATTGACCATATTCGAGCTATTCTAGAATCTAACCTTCAAATAATACCGCGGCAGTCACGATAGTTTTAATAAAACAGTTAGATCTAGGCAACAGTTTAGAGAACTGCTAACCATGGCAAAAAAAACACCATGTTTTGAGGTCAATGTGGTGATTATAGCGAAAGCGTGACTCAAATCCAAATGAATTTAGAGTTTTCATGTAGGAACTGCTTCCAAATATATTTTCTTGGCGCCAACATAGTCAGAAGACCATGGTTTGTCCAGCAGTGGGATTGAAGGTCAGGTTACCCATTTGTTATGTTTTACGAATTCGACTGAACAACTTCAGACACAGCCAAGGAATAAATCATCATAATCAACACACAAAGTGCGTCCGAAAATATCATCATTAGTGTTCAGCCAAACGTGCCATTATAGGTTATGTTAGTAATATAAAACAAACTCGTGCTAACCTGTATTGTCTGCGCAGTTGATGACGGCTCCCACAGGGAGACCCAAGGAGATGCGGAACTTTGCTCCCGCGGAACCACCACGTCCTTAAAACAGAAAAACCACACTTCATACATTTTTCATCACAACACTTCTACTCACGAAATACAAAGTGAATATCAGAAATATACGTGGCTTCTAATCAAATATGATAATAGTTTTGATTTACACCAGCTTTCTAGTTGATTTTAACACTAAATAACATGATTAAAATAGATATTTTATTATTTCACGAACCTCTTTTAGACATTTTGTTGTGTCAACTTTTTGAGAGGAAATTGAAAGAACTTGAATTTAGCAACACATCAGACACAGTATTATTTCGTTCGGAAACTTAATGCTGGTAACCCAGCTGAAGTTAGCGTCAAGTTACGGAAAACCATTTCAAAAACCCAAGATGAATCGATTTTATCGCTTTTCATGAATACTTGATAAGATTTTAACGATATTAATGATAAAGGCATTTGTTTGATTTTATTCTTCCTACTTTATTTTTAAAACCAAGTCAAACACAAAAGCCTGTTAATTTTATTTCTAAACGACTAATTGCGTTCCGTTCTACGGTTTTTCAGTTCATCATCATCAAATAATAATATTATCTGATGATGATCAACATGTTTTCAATATAATATAATAGAAACTAAAACCATTATTTTGTATTCGTTAACAGCCAAAAATAAATTAACAAAGATTTGATTTCAATCACTTTACAGAAAGAACATCAGCAACATCTGTAAAGAGACGTAAGACGTAACCAAAAACTGTTTGTCATTTTCCGTCAAATTCGTTGCGGCTTGTCATTGTGTGTGGTTCGCTATTTTGTTACAAAAAGCATTTTATTAGTAGAAAAACTTAGATTTTAGTGTCACAATGGCATTTTCGGGCGATATGATGAATCCGGCGCCTTTCTGGCAGAACGGGCCAGCCCCAGGAGCCTTCTACAACTTCCCAGGAAACTCATCAGGTTTCGGACCCCGCACTCACCCTGTACAGGAATTCAAAGCTCAGTAAGTATGAATAACTATATTTTTTTGTGTTTGTTTCGATTATGAATAGCATTTAGAAGAAAACTAGCTTCCAGCTAGCTAGCTTCTGGCTTTTTAGTCTAATATGACTTGGGATGCTGAAACTTACAAGTCATCTTCTGCACACTGAAACAGACATGCAAGATTGTAAATACTTCTTACTGATGCTCCCATAGCGACTCCTTATTATGATTAAGCTACTGTACATGATACAGCCATAGTTTTGTATAAACCAAGGATCTTACAAATAATGCATTGCTGAGTTCCAATAGGAGTGCACCTAAGATGTACCCTGACTAAAAGCTGGTTTCTTGCCTGTTCCATGATTACAAAACCACTGGCAGTAGTAGTGGTAGGGACTCCCGTTTCCACACTTAAGACTTCCATTTGGTCCATTGTCTGTGTGGGCACTTGCTAACATAGCCAGCTTAGCTCTGTCCAAGAGCGCTGCAGAACCACTGTCAGTAATAAAAACAACATCAATTTCGCCAACACAAAAATAAACAACTAACCTCCTTTACCTTACCTGCCTTTTTACAGCTC
Source organism: Orthosia incerta (assembly GCA_948252205.1). Taxonomy (NCBI): domain Eukaryota; kingdom Metazoa; phylum Arthropoda; class Insecta; order Lepidoptera; family Noctuidae; genus Orthosia; species Orthosia incerta. The sequence goes on along the minus strand of OX411765.1, from coordinate 11,918,498 downwards.
TGCCACCCCAATAACAACAACCACAACAGTCATCGGTGTCAAGTTCGACAAAGGCTGTGTGGTCGCAGCAGACACCCTCGGATCATACGGCTCACTTGCTAGGTTCCGTGACTGTCCCCGTGTCACGAAGGTTAATGATCTGATCCTGCTTGGTAATGGTGGGGATTATGCAGACTATCAGTACTTGAAGGACATTATTGAACAGAAAATGTAAGTAAGGAGTTTGATTCTTACTCTTTTACTTTATTTATATGTAAGAAATATGTATAGATAGTACAAAAGCAGGAGAGAATTTAGCATTTGGTGTAAATATGTATTAATGTTGTGGAGCAGTTAGTTTCTAGCTAGCCCCTCAGGTCTTCTTAGCTGTTCTAAATTAGAATTTTGTCATATGTTGCAATTAACTCTGATAATACACTTCATGAAAATGTAGGATTTTGTATGCATTGATAAGCACGAGTATAGTTCTCGCCAAACTTGGTGCTGTTTTTGTATGAGATTTACTACTGCGCAGCCATTGTAGCCCATTTCAGGGTGGCCAAAAAGTTTGGTGAGAACGATAACCTGCTGAAGCTGCAAAATTGTGTAAACTTAGCTCAGCATCTAACTTGACCAGAAGAAACCCGCCCCAACCTAGACAAAACCTATAGAATGACTACAGAATCTCCATGCTTTATTCATCTCCCACATTCACAGTATTGATGAACAATGCATCGGAGACGGTCTGCTCCTGAAGCCACGCTCTATGCACTGCTGGCTCACTCGTGTGTTGTACAACAAGCGCAGCAAGATGGACCCCTTGTGGAGCAACTACGTCGTAGCTGGTATTCAGGTAAATGTCGACTTAACAAAATGTTTTGTAAAAACGTTTAAAAACTGAGCAAAATTGATAGGATATCCTGCTTCGCCAAGTTTAGTTTACCCAGTTTTTTGTTTTTTTTTATTTTTAAATCTGTAGAAAATCTTTCTATACAGTTGGTACATACATTACGATAAACTGAATCTGAATCTTTGTGAATGATGATAGAAATGGGTATCATTTCGGGTGTGCTGCAGCTGAAATGTTTGTATGTTATTGATAATCCCTGGCAAGAAATCCCAAAAAAAAAGCAACCTTGCATATTGGACTATAGGACCAAAGCCGTGGAACAAAAGGTATTTTACGGTATCTATAATGAGGGTACACAGTAGAAATGGGTATCGTTTTTGAGAGGGTGCTGATACCGAAAATGAGTTGGAAATGAAAATCCAAGATGGTTGCTACGAAAGATTATAATTTTTAGACGTCTACTGTCTAATAGTTTACCATTAAGTTGTTGACCCTGTTTATAATCTGCTCCTACTTGACCATCTTTAAATAAATTATTTTCTCACAGGACGGCGAACCCTTCCTAGGCGCTGTAGACAAGCTCGGCACAGCTTACGAAGACTCAGCCATCGCGACCGGTCTCGGCGCTTACATGGCGACGCCCCTCATCCGTGAGGCTCTCAGCAAAGGCAGTATGGATGAGGAAGGTGCTAAGTAAGTAGACCAGCATAACATGACTATTCGTAGTGGCATCTATGCTGCCACATACGAACTACAAAAACTGACCTGACGTCATACAAATCCTACATCATCATCAATCAATCAATACATATAATAAATCTGTAGAAAAGAAATTTTTGTACATCGAAAATATTTCCAAAAAAAATAGCCAGGGTGTTAAAGGTTAACCAACAGAACGTATATCCGGCATTTTTGGAACTTTTGTATGTTTGTCTGTTTATTTGTGCACGCATCACGTGAAATGTACGAAACCAATGTAAATAACTTTTATACATAAACATTGTGCGTAACTTGAAGAATTACTTAGTTTTTGTTTCATCGCAATCACTATCAAAAGTTAGATGAATTTAAAGTGTTCAAGAAGTAAAATTATCACAACACACGCAATTCAGATACTTGGCGTTGTGCATTTGAAGTCATTTTCTGAATGGCGGTGTTAAGATTATCCGAGAAAGAATGATGACTATAGAAACAAAAAGCGTTGTCGCTTAGGTTAGAAATTTTGCGCCTAGCTGGAGGCTATATAGCTTAGTCTCAGCAGGAAAAGTCCGGTTAAGCAGTATCGAATCACTTTGATTTACACTGCGAGACGCCACGTAGAAAAAAAAAAAAAAAATGTTAGGTAGGTAAGTAGGGTAGGCAGGCAGGTAAGTAGGGTAGGGTTGGCAGACAGATGACGTGAGCGAAGCCGCTGACTCAGCTAGCCGTGCAATAAAAGTTCTCCGCGGGTTTTAACATATTTTTCTTCCAACTATGCTTTAATTTCATCACAATCACACTAAAAACTCAGTACAAAGCGAGTCTTTAATGCTCTAGAGCAATAAAAATGTATGAAATCTCATTATTGCACAGTTTTTTTTTTAGTAGCACCAAACGGTGCCAATCTCAATGGATTAGCTCTATTCAGCCAGCCGATATCAATACTTTTTTTTTTACGTACGTATTATTCGTTTCTATCCTACTTGTTCTAAATTTAAAAAATGATTGCTGCTAACTCTGATTTAAAAATGAATAGTAGATTATTGCATCGAGCACAAAGTAATTTATTATTGCACCGAGAGCCTGATTTAGCCTAAGGCGAGGTGCATAATCTGCTTTTCTTTCAATTAAAAATATTGTCAAGCAAAATTAACAAAGTGCCCGCCAAATCACTTTTTTAAATTTCTTTCATTTTTAAATCAGAGTTAGCAGCAATCATTTTTTTAAATTTAGAACAAGTAGGATAGAAACGAATAATACGTACGTAAAAAAAAAGTATTGATATCGGCTGGCTGAATAGAGCTAATCCATTGAGATTGGCACCTTTTGGTGCTACTAAAAAAAAACTGTGCAATAATGAGATTTCATACATTTTTATTGCTCTAGAGCATTAAAGACTCGCTTTGTACTGAGTTTTTAGTGTGATTGTGATGAAATTAAAGCATAGTTGGAAGAAAAGAAATTTAAAAGAGTGATTTGGCGGGAACTTTGTTAATTTTGCTTGACAATATTTTTAATTGAAAGAAAAGCAGATTATGCACCTCGCCTTAAGTAATTTATATTGCCCTCGTGCCTGTTAGATTAGAGCCCTCGCTAACGCTCGGGCTCTAGATCAGGCACTCGGTGCAATAATAAATTACTTTGTGCTCGATGCAATAATCTACTCTCATATCGTAATATTCGAATTATAAACTTCAAAACGAGTTTTATATTGACAAACTTTATAAACACAATACCGAAACTTAAAAATAGGATCTATTATGACACTTTTTCTCTAACAAAATAATGCTATAAAACAATTTCTTTCTGTTACGATACAGGGCAAATCCAAGAAGTTAATTTCACCAAGGAGTTTCCATCAATATTTTTATTGTAATTAAAAAGCTAATGCTGGGCGCGCCATTTTTATAGTAACTGTTATAAAAAGTTTTGATTCCAATTTTTTACTTGTCTGTGGCAACGCCCGCTTTAGCGCATGTGGTTAATGCGGTGATGTGCTGAGTTTTGGCGCCATTCATACGTTTTGCTGTACTGAATTTCATGAGTTTTTTAATTCTTGCTGTAAAATGTCTGATATCAGTGAATGTGAAGAAAATTTGACTGCGCCCGATATTTTAGATGCGGCGACGGAAAATACTCATAATCTATTACCAACAAAGTTGAGAAAATTATATGATAAATGCTATCACCACTTTATGGCATGGAAAATGCAAAAAAGGTATTTAGTAGGTTCAATCCCAATGTATGAGTGTAGATAAAGTAGTGTATGAAATTGCACATAGATAGGTATTTAAACATTCGTGTGATACTGTTAAAAACCTCGCCTACGGGTCGGTTTTTAAACACACTCATGATTTAATACCCGTTATTAAGAAACAGTTTCATAAACTACTATTATACTACTGCTGGACAACAACCATTGGACAGTTGCCCGGATAACAACACCCCTCTGATCAGAGGATCCTCCCCTTTTCTATAGAATTTGCAGTACTTTACACCTTGCTTCGCATACCTTCATAAAATAATGAAGTTTTAACATGGTTTTCAATAACTTTCATAGGTAACCCGTCAGTAAGCGCTTATTCTGAATAGATCTAAAGATTGTGTGCGAGCGACTAACTAGGGAGTCTCCACTAAAGTAGAAATAACTGTACATGAGAATAATAGTGTGAAATATTTCCACAATCAAATAATAGCCTAAAGTTATGAGATGAAATAGTACATTTCGTGTCGAGCATAAAAAGTCGAGATTTTAACACGAGCCAATGCGAGTGTTAAAATAAAGCCTTTTTATGCGAGACAAGGACGATGCTTTTTCCACTACCTGATGAGCTTACTTAATTAAATGCAAATAAGTTCCAACAACAATTTATTAGAAACATTCAGACTAAAAACCACAGACTATTTATTTATACACACAATCAACAAGTTCAGTATCATACTGCCAGTTATATAATGATATCAAAACTTCATACAAAAGTCATTTCGTAACTATTATTACTTTTTTTTTTTTTTATAATCTTGTGTCTAGATTTTCACACTTCGAAACGAATTTCCTAGGCAATGTGTTACATAATAGACAAAGTATCGGAAAAAAGCGATTTTTACCGTAACTATGTATCTAGTCATTGGATGATGCTAATTGAGACCGCTGAAAAACTACCAAACAGAACGAGAAATTTGTATAAACTGAGTTGAACTAATCGCAATTAGTTTCATTAGTGAAATCGGCCCTAAGTAAAGAAAAAAGAAAGAAAGACAAAGTATTTATTTGTGACCCGCACAGGAGACACGAGAAATCAGCTTAAAATTAAAAATAAAAACCCCGTGCGAGACCAAAAAGGCTCCTATCTCAGCATGTGCAGCGATATCCAAAAAAAATTAAATAAGTACTGATTGAGACTATTGGGATTTTATGCAAAACTAAAAAACAACACAGTCAACCCTTATTTTTACGATAGGGGATCGGAACAGTTTATTTTAAACACAGTGTTTTCGTCATCTTTATTTTTTTTTTCCTAAAAATGAAAAAAATTAAATAAAAATTGTCTTAAATAAACATTATTTCTTATATTTTTTTAAATAACTTTGCCCCACTAGAAATTTCTTCCTGTATCGTGGGTGCAATTACAAACATTTAAACTCACATATCTAGAAGAACTGTACTGCATCCACTAACTAGATTAAGAAGCTTATGCCCGTCGTAACCTTGCAATGTAATCTTTAGGACTAGATTACATTGCAAGGTTAACATCATGAATAAATTTATTTTATAAATATATTTTCCTTCTCCCCAGGGCCCTAGTCCGCAAATGCATGGAAGTCCTCTTCTACCGTGACGCACGCTCCTTCCAACGTTACCAACTTGGAGTGGTGACCGCCGCAGGAGTACGTATCGAGCCCCTCGCAGAGCTCAAGCACGACTGGTCGCTCGCTCACATGATTCACATGAAGTAAATTTGTTGTGACGGTTATTGTAATAATAAATATGGTTTTATAACTTTTTGTGTTTTATTTAATTGTAATGTCCGCAAGAGGACCAAAGTTACCGACATAACCCGAAGAATGGACAGGGCACATTGCTCGCAGAACGGATGGTCGATGGGGCCGAAAGGTTCTGAAATGGCGACCGCGAACCGGTAGACGATGAGTTGGAAGATCGCCCACTGGGTGGACCAATGACCTGCAGTCTTATTGCGTAAGTGAATTTGGCAAGGCACGCGATTGGCACGTGATTGGTCGATTGATAGGATCCAATTCTTTGCCTTGCCGAATTCACTTACGCAATAGGGCTGCTGATTTAGTTTGCGAGAGTCCGCTGGATGCGAGACGCACGGGATTGGTGACTGTGTCGACGCTTGGGGGAGGCCTACGTTCAGTAGTGGCAACATACAGTACAACGGCCGGTTTACTTTAAAGGGCTTAGTAGAGGCACGGAGTCCCAAAGCTAACAAAGAAAATTTGGTTCAAATAAATGTTACTAGATGGCGCGATATGCATCGATTTATTTATTGAATTGTTTGTAAAATTAACATTTTCTAGAATTGATCTTACAAATTGTATTTAATCAACTCAATCTCAATCAATTCTTGTTTAATCAATTAAGGAATATTGGACTATTAATTCGAATTTCAAAGATTATTTGAACGAATCATTTAAAATTGGTTCCAATAGATGGCGCCGTTTTAAATTTTGAGGCATGCCACTCGAATTTTTTAATTTGTATTGTAAGACATTTTGGTACAATGAAACTGTAAAAACGTGCAAAAAAACGGTATAAATTAATTCGTCACTTTATTTAAAGAAAAAATAGTCACGAACCGAGAAAACCGTTTTACTTGCATGTCGCTGCTAACACCATCTATAGCCGTGGAATGGAACCGAACGCGATTGAACTACTTATAAAAATATTTACTTTGAAATTTGGCACAGACATAGATTACAGTCAGGAATAGCACCTAAGATACTTTATTATCCCGGGAATATGTCCCCTTGGACATCCGCGCGGGCGAAGCCGCTGGAAGAAGCTAGTAGAATATTAGCTTGAAATCGGTAACCCATCTTGAGTAAGATTGGTGATCAATGCTCTTGCCTTCACTGTATGAGAAGAAGCTTTTGCTTTGTTAGAGCTGTTTGGACGTTGGTCCCCTGACCAACGTCCAAACAGCTCAGTGGGACAGTTAAAGTTATGGCCTGGTACTTTGTAAAATTATAACATTAATTTTCTTTGCATTTTTACCCCTGACAGAAAAAGATGGTTATAAGTTTGAGGTGGGTATGTCTGTGGTATCATAGCTCCTAAACGGATGAATCGATTTGGATTTAGTTTGAGAGGTGACTTTATCGAGATTGTTCTTAGCTGTGTTTGATGAAAATCGGTTCAGCTGTTCAATATTTATGGCGTTTTACTGTTTGAATCGGGGTAATAACGCAAGATATTGTGTCATAATTACCTACGTGTTCGATAGATTGTCAATCGAAGCGAGTCTACCTACTACTGGATAAATTGTGTAGTTTAACAAACATAAAATAAAAATGTGTCGTGTTTTTTAAATTTTACTAGTTATATTGTAAGTTTGAATAAGGTTTTAGTAGTGAAATAATACACGCATCATAGAAAGAAAAGCTTATAATATAGACCATTACATCTAGATATAGTTCAGAGTTACGCAAAGCACTTTACATTTTATTTGTGAAAATAAATATAAGATTATTTATTTTTTCCGCCACCCAAAATTAACTGATTACCTATTTGTTCCAGTTTTTTAAATCATACAAAAATAAAATAACAACAACACAACTTTTTATTTATAAAAAAACTTAGCAAGTGGTTAGTAGATTCTTTATTTAAATTCTCTATTCTTTTTCCCTATGGAAAAAGGCGCGAGTTTATGCATGTCTATAGATAATTTGAAAATAGAATGTCCTAAGCAATCGCTAGTGTCGATATTTTTATAAAAATGGATGATTAAGTTTACATAGTAATTCTACAGACGAAGTGCAATACATAACGCTGTTTCTGATGATATAATTAGGTACAGTCAATTACTTTTAGACATTGTTTTATCAATAAGATTTCAAACCACAATGACTGCATTTGTGTTGTTTTCTAGTCATCCTTCCACATGAGTCCCAAGGAATGCACATATTTGTTAAATAAGATTTAGGCTCGCGTTTGACCATTATCTCACCTGATTGCAAGCGATAAGGAACAGCCCACAGATACAGGAAATAGACTCCGGCAGACAAATCCATACAATTGCGCATAACATCACACTTGTGTTTCAAGGCGTAGGCAGAGATGAGAGGTGTATAGTTCTCGCCAACCTTCTTGGCCGCCCTGAAGATGGCATTCCGATGCGCAAGGCACGGATTGGTGCTGTTTATGTCATTGATTTTGTATGAGATTTACTACTGCGCATCCATTGTAGCTAACTTCAGGGCGGCCAAGAAGTTTGGCGAGAACTATACCCTTAGTTCAGCCACATTTTGCCCAGTTGTCATTTATTTATTAAAACTGCATCCAACACAAAAGTACATACGTGCACATACACAAACATTACACATGTTCATTTTTCAAAGACGATTAGCCATCTCTCTATTTTACAGTTAAGCTCTGGTCAAACTGAGGCGAGCCCAGCGCGGGATGGGGATAAGATGTTAATAAAAAAAAACTTTTCTTTTTCTCGCGTTTAACCACTATCTCACCTGATGGTAAGCGATGATGTGGTCGACAGTGAAGCATGATTGCCTAGACCTATTCACTCTTGATTTAAAGACTCTCCGGTTGTAGCTATCAGGAAACAGTTCGGCAGTGAATTCCACGCTCGGGATACGCCTCAGTTTAAACAGTCCTTTACTAGGTCATCTACCTTTCCAGCACATCAAATTCTCACACCAAATAAAACAAAAAACAATGTCTAAATGTATAGCTTATATTAATAGTTAGATTCTATCGCCTCTTCTTGTGGACCTTGGAGGGTCCTTTGACGAAGCACCAGTCGACTGAGATGGGCTGACCCAGGATGTCTGCGCCGTCGAGGGCTTCGCGTGCACTCTGTGGAAAAAAAACAGAAAATGTTATGGTATAGTTTCGTTTAGCTCTACAAGTTTGCGTGACGGAAAGAATGGCTGCTGCATTGCGTGCCACAGGTTGGATTCCCGCGGAGAAAAATATTAGTCTACAGATAGTTTTTACCGGGTCTGGCGATTTATGTATGCGAGCTTAAATATTTGTAAACACACCCATGATGCAGGAGTTATAGTTATTCCTAGTTTGGTGAAAAATATTTAAAATGAGAAAAAGATTTTTTTAAAGTTCAAGCAATTTCTTCAATAGACAAGCCAGCTTGAGATGATATTATTTTTGCAGGCATGTCAGGTCAAGTCTTAAAAGTGTCTTTGCAATAAGCGTATGGCCTCGGCCAGAATGAATGTGACTAGGGCAGAAGTGAACTGTCACACAAGCGCATCTAGATAGTCTATGTCCTGTATTGGCGTTGACGCCGTGTAGACGCTGCATAGGCACAAATAATAGGGGTTAACGTATGAAATTGCCGTTTTATTGTAATTTTACTTCGAATTGACATAGAACCTTCATGGTTTGAGATTTTTTTGTGAAACTTTTTCCACATGATACCTATGAAGTTCTTCTTTTAAAAAATGTGCAACATTCGAAAAACGACTTTCAGTTGTTTTTTTATTCAGCTTAGACAAGTAAGATGGATACTTCGAAAATTCGAGTTATTTTTGAATACGAGTTCCGACGCGGAACTAACGCGGCAGAAACAGCTCTCAATATCAATGTTGCGTTTGGAGAGGGGACTGCTAATTAACGCACCGTGCGATTTTGGTTTAAACGCTTTCGTGATGTAAACTTTGATCTGAAGAACGAACCACGTGGAAGAACGCCCACACAGGTGAATAACAATGAATTGAAAGAGATGGTGGAAGCCGATCCGAGTCAAACTACCCAGGAATTAGCGGCATGGTTGAACATTACCTTACCAACAATATTGACTAATTTGCGTCAAATCAATAAAATAAAAAAAATATGAAAAATGGGTGCCTCATGATTTGACTGATCTGCAGAAAGAAACGCATGTTGAAACTTGTGTTGCCTTGTTGAAGGTTGCAGGTCAAACGCCGCAACAGTGTCCTAAAGCAAAGCTTACCAATAAAAAGGTAATGTTTGGTGGTCTCAGCATGGTGTTATTCACTATAGCTTTCTCCGAACTGGTCGAGCAATAACGGCAGATTTCTACTATGCCAAACTCCGAACAATGATAGCATTCTAGCAGTGAAACGAGTGAATAGTTCCGAACTCCCGGAACCGAAAGTACCGGGAATTCCAGAAATTTGCGTCGTTTTAGGAACCGAAATTCTCATAACCATATCCCGGTTCTTTCGGTACTTTCGGGAAAAGATGCTTCGCGTTTAGAATATTTCTTATTTTATTGCCTAAAGCCCAACCGCTTAAAGAGTGGAATACACTTGCTACCTGGTAGTACAAGAGCGTGCTGTGCGAGGAATTAGCTCGGCAAATCAGAACCAATGAATGTGTCGCTTTTAAAAACGGTTCTGACGATGGCTCGGATGCCGTGGAGGTTTTGGAGTCAAATAATTAATTGCTCGTCGAACGACACTTTGCATAAAACGATCTAATTTCGAAGGTTAAAACCGTTGTCAAATTATTCAGGAAATCACTAACAAAAAATGACGACATACTGGAAAAATATGTCTTCACTGATTTTAAAAAAGAATTTGCAGTGACTCGAAAACGCGATGGGAGAGTCTAGCAAATACTCTGGAGCGGTTTCTGAAACTTCGAACGTGCATAGTGAGGGCATTAATTGATGTGAAGTCTAATATATTTGTTTTTACGAGTACTTCGCCCGCGATTTCGTTCGCGTGATCCGTATTTTATACTAAAGATGACATTTAAGTTTCACCCCATTAAAGGTAAAATTTCCAAAAATCCCTTCTTAGTGCTACATCATTAAAAAGAAGCCCTGTACAGTAATATTCTTCAAAAATATTTAACGCTCCCCTAAATCGTATTTTTGGAAAACTTATAATGAAAACCTTTACTATTTACTTAGTTTAGTATTTGTGCCAAGTTTCAAATATATAAGGTCAACAAATTTCCCCTTTTTTACCTCCTTAGGAGTAGAATTTTAAAAATCAATAAATACATAAATTATTTTTATCAACCAATAGCGTAAATCTTTAATTTCACGTGTCCAAATTACAAACTGTAGAAATTTCATAAAGACTTTCAACGCTTTTACCCCCTTAGGGGTAGAATTTCCAATAATCCTTTGCTAGTGCTCACTTACGTCACTTGTGGAACCTCCATGCCAAATTTCATCTTTATATGTCAAGCGGTTTTCGATATTTCGTGATGATGAGTGAGTGACCTTTCGCTTTTATATATATAGATAGACTAGCTGACAAGGCAAACTTGGTTTTGCCATAAAAACACCAAAATACACCTACCCTACACCTACTCTACACCTACCCTTTTCAACCTTTTTAATTGATATTATCTTTCTTTTTTTTTCTTTTTTTCTTTGCTATAAACCTCACGGAGCCCGAGACCTTTCCAACGAATACAAAACCTTGAAAATCGTTTCGTGCGTTCTGGAGTTATAGCGTCAGGAAGGAAAACCCGACTTATTTTTATATAGTAAAAAAAAAGATAGAGGAAGACTGGCAAAATATAACAGGACCTTTCGCTTTTATATATATATATAGATAGATAGAAGAAGACTGGCAAAATATAACAGAACTTTACTCGTAAAGTTCCACGCATCCAAAATCATTCTAATAATGTCAAGTACCGAGGTACTTGACATTGAACAATTATTAGAACAATTTTGGAAGCGTTATGCGTAATCCAGTGAGATGCGACACTACTGACTGCAGATATAGCTGTAAAATTCACATTAAAGAAATTTTCCACCATAAATAACATTACAGCCGCAAAAATATTGACGATGCTGAAAAACAGATACAGACCACGTCGACTGCCGGAAACATAAATTTTAACATATTTGCAAAACCCTGTACCCGTTTATAAAGGCTTACTACTTACAAGTATCAAAAATATCGAAAGTACCGGGAATCCCGGTTCTTTTTACAAGGTCCCGAAAATCCCGGTTCTTTAAAACAGAACCGGGTCTGCATTCCCTAAATTCAAACAGCCCCGACGCATGAATCGATCTTCACCATTATTGCTCCATAATAACGCGAGACATCATGCAGCACTAGAAACTGTTTGTTTTACCATTTTTTTCAGGATTTGGACAATTTTCTACAAGATAAAAAGTTTTCTTCTCAGGAAAAAATGCTTTCACGCTATTGTAAAATCTATCACCAGAGTTCTATCGCAAAGGCATAAATGACCTTCCTATTAGATGGCAGCAATGTATAGATAATAATGGTAATTATTTTGGTTAAATAAATATGTTAAATTTAATTCAAATACTAATTTCAATTTTTCTGTACAAATCGACAATTTAATACTTTAACCCCTAATATTATATGAAAATAGCTGAGATTATTTCGTGTCATGCTCTGCCGCAGAGCCACTATATTAGAAGCCGATCAATTATATCTTAAAATGATGTAAAATCTGTTAAAATTTGTTCAGTTGACATGGCGTTAGCGCAACCCCTACGTAATAATGGCAGATATGCCGCGAGCTTTATGTAGCTAAACACCTTTGGGAAAATACGCAGATGGCAACAACATTTATGTTCTACTTTTTCGTATTAGTGATTCCAAAATTGAGTTTCGACCAGAATTTTATTCTCAGCCACAACAACTGCCTTAAGATTTGCCTTAAAAAAAGTGTTTCAAAGTACTGGTATTGCTTTTTAACACCTTCATATTCAATTTTATTTTCATACCCTCATATTCAGTTAACAAACAAGCACTTATACTCACAGCAGCCTGCTTGTAAGTTTCGTACTCCACTAGAGCATAACCTTTGAGGAAGCCGGTACGTCTGTCCAGGTTCAAGTGGATGTTCTTGATTTCACCGAACTCTGAGAACTGGTTCTGTAATACAAGAATAATATTGTTAATAAATGCTACAATTTCCAAAGAGGCAAGAAAAATCTCTACAGGTGGGGTTTCTCGGATGGTTCCCATCTTTGGAGTTTTTGTGGCGACTCTTAGCAGACAATGGCCTAACTTGCACTCTGTGACCTGTTCACGTGAGGACCTTATGACTGCGTGTCCTGGCGTTGCCGTGGCCGAATACTGGGCCAAGCAAGGGATTAAACTGATAAGAGCCTTTATTCATTATTAGCATGATATGGTAAGAGGAATGACCTGTGACTATTATACAATATACATTTTAAATTAGCGATAATTTCAATGCTCGTTGCTTCTTCCACTTTCTTTTTCCTTGAGAATTACAATCCAATGTTTGTGATAGGAATCTCTTTGGAGCATGTATTCAATTCATCTCCACTTACAACATTTGATCTTGCTACGATCCTTACATTCTCCTTTTGTTTCATTTCGTTCGTACATCTGTTCTTAGCTCTCTTTAGAAGCACTAGAACCATCAAAAAATGTTCAAAATTGCACTGTAAACGAAAAGTGCCTAGTGCACAAATTTGACAACTATAAATGAAAAAATAGAAGCACAACTTTTTTATTCAATTTATGGCATATCTTTTATATTTGTCCAATGCTGAAGGAGGAAATAGGCGAGAGCCAAACCTTGAATTATGATTTTTTACTAAGGAAAATCAGTCGGAGCTTTTTGCCTGCATTTTCTCTTAACATTGCCTATTTTAGTGTAAAGTTATAGATCTGTATATTTTCAAAGAAAATTACCTGTATGTCCTCCTCTTGTGCCTCCTCATGTACATTGCTGACAAACAGAATCCAACCTTCCACTGAGCGCTGCGGACCTGGTGTGTTTCCATCACCTTCTGGAGCCAGGCTGTCATATCTAAAATGTAAAGGAAAGAAGGTTTTAGATTTAGTGAGCGAGAGTAGAACAACACACAGGAGCGATCAGTGTGGTGACGCTTGGGGGATGCCTATTTCTAACACAATTATTAGTTAAATTGTGCAAAATGATTTCATTAGCTTACCTGCCCCTGTTTCCTCTCTCTGAAGCGCCACCACTGCCAACTTCACTGCCAAAACCTCTGCCTTTACGTTTTCGCGCCTTCTCCTTCAAACGAGCGATTCCCTCTGAAAAACATAGCAAATATTACTTCAATACTTGCAAAATATAAGTCAAGTGTATTTAGAGTAGATAAATGTCAGGGATAACGGAATTTAAAGCCCAAATAGAGTTCGTTCAACTAGAAAGTTAACCTAAAAATGTTTGTTTTAAATGGATAGTTAATAAAGCAAATATAGCATGATTAACGACAATAATGCCTTAGACTGACAAGAGAAACCTACTCGACGTTTATAAAACCCAAATAACTGAGCAATGCTATTGGAAATTGTGCATCAAAACATTCACAGTTTACTTACGTTCGCCATCCTCGTCTACCTCAAATTCCTCGGAGTTCTCAATATCTAGAACGTCTGCCATACTTATTTATCTGTTTAACTTCTGAACTATTATTTTATTTCGTATTTTCGTACGCTAAACGCATAAAACGTAAATAAACGTGAATTTCAACAAAATGACTTATCCGTCAGTGTTGCTAGCTCAACTCTCAACTCCACAGAATAATAATACTCAAGAGATCAACGAGATATTAAAACAGAAAATCTATACCAATATTATATAGAGGAAAATCTTTTTGTTTGTTTGTTTGTACCGAATAGGTTCCGAAACTACTGAACCGATTTAGAAAATTCTTTCACCAATAGAAAACTACATTATTCCTGAGTGACATAGGCTATTTTTAATCCCGAAAACGGGTCCTGTGGGGTGGCCCACGGGAGCGAAGCCACGGGGAACAGCTAGTAGTAAATAAAGCTTGTAAAGTTACCTCATCACTCTTGGTGCTCAGCTATAATTCTGCTTGTTTTCAGGTTAGACATGACAACAAGAATCATGTGTTTTTATGTTTTGTTTTGCTAGTGAGCTCACTAGTCATTATTTCATTAATATTACTTTCCTCTATGGAGCTTACTCAGTAGATTCAAGGACTCACCAACAAAATTGTATAGTTAGTCCATGCCAACAAAGTAATAAATAAAATGATAAACATGGTTTTGAAGTGCAGCAACACTAGTGGTTAACTTTTGCTGTGCGGTGGTAAGATAGTAGCAGAAGAGCAGAGGTCAAAGAGTATGTAACACTAAGTTTAGGAGAGGTATTCACATACAACTGACACAATCGTTCGATTCCGGTCTGGTGATTAAGGCAAGCCTGCTACAAGCAGCAGCACCAATTTTTCTTTACTACAGTCTAGTAGGTCCTTCTAAACTGTGAAACTTCTGAATAGTTCTTCTGATACGTAAATAACAATTTAAGAAACATCACGCATGTATTGCCCGAAGGTTTAGACAGAGGAGTGTCATCATAAAGTGTCATAATCTTACAGTGCACAGCTGCATTCACCGGTTATGTTTACAGTCCTTTAACAAGTATTTGTTTAAAATCTTTTAAAAGAGTTTGCAGTTTCACCAAGCTAAAATAAAAATATAATCGATAAAAAAAAAATAACAAAATGTCAAGATTATTGTGACAACAACATTTTCTTTAATTTTTTATACATTATTTTAGGCTAACTGAACGTTGAAAAATTCTGAAATGAGTGCCTGTAACGTTGGAGAAATGAAAATTGACCCGCGAAATACAGTTTCCGGGGATTGGACATCAAGGTCCTCGAGATCTCTTGCCACGACTCGATCATCATCTCCTAACAGAGGAGAAACTATTTTTGATAAATACCATGATATCATAAACGCAAAATCAAATGTTTCTGTGAATGCTAAATCAGAGCCTCCTGAACGCCCTTTTGATTTCTTCGATGACGAAGAATTTGCTTTTGGAATTAATTTACTAAATAACAATGTTGCGTGTGTCGGTGATAATATTACCAAACTCATACAAATGGGTAAAGTCTCAAATTTTTATAGACAGCAATCGTAAAAGAAGATGTAGTACTTATTGTAGTTCTTTTCCTGTAGATATTATGTAGCGCACAAAACTCTGCATCATTTTAGCTATAAGAAGCCTGACTAAACCAGCTAGCCAGCTGGGTTCTGTCTGCGCTAGGCTGCTAGTTGTCGACTAGCAGCCGTCTCTGATCACACCGTTAATAAAATCATGAATCAGATTGTTGGATTGGCGTATGATAGTAAAATATTACTAAAAAATGTTTTTATTTTAAGTTTTACTCATTCTGGTAACACCAAAGCTCAAGTGACAGATGTCAGATAAACGTGAAACTAGATTTTGGATTTTGTGAACATCTATTTTGTATTTTCGATAAAATAGTATTATTGTATTTACTTATTGCTTAGTGTGATCACTTAAATAAAATGCCGGAATTCCATCTCACGGATTCCATAATAACACAGCTTAACGGTAAGTTAATTATCGAAATATCGTAACTATTTTGAACGTGAAGAAGTTACATAATTTTGTTTGCAAAATTGATATTGTTTTGTTTGACACAAATATTTAATTTTAGCACTGCGGTGTCTTAAATAGTGCTATAATACTGGTGTTGCGTCATTTGGGACATTCGGACACAGTGTAGTACTACATATAGCAATGAAACTAAGAATTGATGAACCTTTTGAATTCGGTAAAATATTCTATAATTGTGTGTGATTTCAAGTATTTTTGCTGTTAAAAAGTGTTTGGTGTATAAATGTGGTGCGTTTTACAACCCAATATTAACTTGCTAGTCTTGTTTTTGATTTATTGACGATGTTTTTTTGAGTTTTTCGTACATAACCTCACTTTGATGTGTCCTCATCCCACAGTTTAAAATGTGACATAATAAACATACCCTGTTTAATTCTACTTCTTGTGTATAAAGTAGAACATAATGTCCTCCATCTCTACACAAGTCAAGAGATTCATGACCAAAACAGTAATAACTTTTAGTGAAAATTTAGAAGTATTCAAAAAATCTACCAGAATATAAAATAAATACATACTCCTAAATTATTTGTCCAGAACTTGTATACTAATTAGAATATAACAAGAACTATAATCTCTCAGATTTAACTGAAACTTAGATACCTATACAACCTGCAATAATTTAGAAATCAGGATTTCATTATTTCCAATTGTAGTATAAATTCTTGCAAATTAAAGTCCTAGGGCATATGGTGACATCACCATCATTATATGCAGATGACATCATGATATCATACATATTCTAATAGGAATTGTGTAAGACTGTTCTTCATAACATCTTGGCAATAGTTTGTAAAGAGGTGAGTATTATTATTTATGAGCAATGGTTTATGGTCCTTGGCACTGGATTTTATGTTAGACCTATTTGTTAGTTTGAAAGGGTAGCCATGTAGAGTTTCTTATTAGTTTTAAATGTTTGACAAACACAAACTCTAAAAAATGCTGGTTACAACATTAATTGAAATTGTTTCCTTCTTTATTATGCCAAAATAATCTGAACAAGTAAACCTGCGTACCTGACTTGGGTATTGAATAACTGTAAGGCCCACTTGCATGTTTAGTTGGGTTAAATAAATAAATATAAACTCGGAAGTTAAGACTTAAACATATTAACTCATGTTATGTGTTGCACTATTAAAAAGTAATGTCGGGTTTATCAACCCGGTATTTCAGGTGAGTAAATCTGACATTTGTAAATGTCTGTGCCCTGAAATTTAATCTGAGCAAAAATAAATAAATGAGCAATGAAAGGAATTTGTATATGTGTCTTTTACATTATATTACGATACATAATACTTTCTTGTCTTTGAATTTTTAACATGACATTTAATTTTACTCATATTATATTTGCATATTGGTTCACTGCCATGTGCCACCTCGATATTTTTTTTGCGGTAAATTTAATGCTCATAATTTCAAATCTCTTGATAATTTACTTCTATGTATAGTCACAAAATATAGACATGGCATAGAACATTTTCATCGTCATCACCAGAAAACAACAATTCGTTAATCATTGCAATAAAATAAATAAACCAAACCACATAAAAAATACTCAAAACAATATATAATAAAAAAAAATAACAGCTGTACCTCATAACCTCAATTTATTTTGGCAATTCAACCCAGGGTTTAGCGACATAACTGTCCCTTAACGTTGGGTTAAGTATTTAAATAAAGGTAAGGTTAAGGTTAAGGTTTGTATCGTCTTCCACAGGGTCCCGTTTAGTCTTTCAACTTGACCATTACATTTTGGATTGTAAGGCGTTGTTCGGCTGCATGCAATGCCCAATGGAACCAAAAAATTTCGTAGCTCGTTTGACATGAACGATGTACCTCTATCTGAATGAATGAATTGTGGGTTCCCAAACATCATGAAAATTTCCTTTAAACATTTTATAACTGTATTTGTAGTTAGATCTTTGCAAGGGAATGCGAATGGGAATCTTGAAAATTCATCAATGATCGTTAAAATGTATTTGTTTTGAGTATTCGTTGGTAGAGGTCCTTTAAAATCTATGTTCAAGCGTTCAAAAGGCGTTACAGCTTTAATTAGATGGCCTTTTGTAGTCGCGTAGCGAGGCTTGATTTCTGCGCATATTCTACAGTTTTCCGTCATAATTTTTATATCATTTGTCGAATAGGGAAGATTTTTCATACGAATCCAGTGAGTCATTCTTACAATACCTGGATGGCCAAGCGAATTGTGCAAATCATAAAGTCTATGAGGGTTTAGGTGCGCACATACACGAGAAAGAGCGTCTGCTACAGTATTTTCTCGACCAGGTCTATATACAACATCGTATTTGTAGCAAGACATTTCCAAACGCCACCTTTCGATTTTTTGATTTTTGATTTTGCTTGTATGATTTTGTCTAAACATGAATGAAACTGATTGTTGATCGGTAATCAGAATAAAGTGTCTCCCGAGCAAAAAATGACGCCATTTCCGTACAGCCTCTACAATTGCAGCAGCCTCTTTTTCTATAGCAGGATGTCGGCGTTCTGGATCTGTCAATGACCGTGAAAAAAATGCCACAGGTCTCCCATTTTGTGACAGTGTAGCAGCCAGAGCATGGTCCGAAGCATCTGTTTCGACTGTAAATGTAATATCCTCTAGAACTGACGTAAGAACTGCTTTTGCAATATCTGACTTCAGAGTTTGGAAACATGCTATGGCATCATTTTTCATAGGGAATTTGGAAACAAGTGTGAGTGGATGTACTTTTTCTGAAAATTTCTTTATCCACTTAGAGTAGTGGGCAAACATTCCAAGAGCTCTTTTCAAAGACGGCATATCTGCGGGTATGTGTAGTTGCATCAGTGGGGCTAGGCGATCTTCATCTGGCCTTATCGTATTATTTTCAATTGTATATCCTAAGAGCTTTATCGATTCCTTCCCAAACACACACTTGTCTTTGTTTAAGGTCAGTTTGTATTTTTGTACGGCTTGCATGAACTTTTCTAAGTTTTTATCATGATCGTCTTTATTTTTACCACAAACAGTGATGTCATCGAGATAGGCGTAGGTGCCGTTCAAATTCTCTTTCGTAATTATATATTGTAAAGTTCTCTGAAAAGCAGCTACTCCGTTAGTAACTCCGAATGGTATACGTCTAAATTGATACAAATTACCGCACGCTTCAAATGCTGTGTATATTTTTTCGCTGGCCAGGATTGGCACTTGATGGTATGCACTTTTCAGATCGATTTGACTAAAAAATCTATGTTTGGCCACTTTTGATACGATTGATTCTATGTTTGGTAGAGGATAAGCATCTGCAGTTCAGTAAATTTATTAATCGTTAGTGAATAGTCTATGACCATCCGTTTGCGGTGTTGTCCTCCACCAGTAACTAAGACTTGAGCTCGCCACGGAGATATACTGAGTTCTATGACGCCATCTTTGAGAAGTTTATCGATTTCCTCTTTAATAAAAGCTTCATCCAACGCGCTGTATCGCCTTGATTTTATAACGATGGGTTTGATTGCCGGCGATACATGATGGAATAAAGTTGCAGGTGGTACACCAGCTGCTAGAACATTGCATATTTTAAGCGGCTTTTGACTTCCTCCAAATTTCATTTCTACGGACGAGTGGTTTCTCAGCAAATCATGGCCAATTATAATATCTGCGCATAAATTTTCAATAACTAGGAGTGGTATTTGCTTATATGTATGGCCTTCTAACTCAATCGTAGCGAAGCACACTCCTTCTACAACAGAAGTATTGTCTAGAGATGCTAATGTTATTGTTTGACGATGTGGCTTATGTCTGAGATTCAACGCTTGGGCAATTCTTTTGTTAATGAAGCTTATCGAACTGCCTGTATCTATCAGGGCATCGGCACGTGTCAGATTAATTACGACTGGGACTGTAGCATGTTTAAGACTTACCGGTGACGCAGCGCACATTTCAGATAACTCTATATTTACCGCATTCACAGGTTTTGGGCTGCGACACACTTTTGCGAAATGGCCCCTCTTTCCGCATTGTTTGCAGGTACTGTGAAACGCAGGGCACTTAATACGTTGGTGGATATTTCCTCCACAAAACCAACAATTTTTGCGTGCCGGAGTTGGTGGTGGTGCTGCTGCAGCTATTCTTTCCTCTAGCGCTAGTTGTGAAGGGGGTGTAATTAACATTTCTCGATTTTGAGCAGCATTAAGAGTCAATTCCATTTCGTTCGTGTAAGATTTCGCATTATTTACAGCTGTTTCAAAAGTGATTGCTTGATTTAGAGCTTCGTCGAGAGTGAGGTTAATATTTTCAAGTAATTTTTGACGAATGTCACATGATGAAAGTCCAGCTATGAATGCATCACGAATAAATTCATGTTTGTATTGCTCGGCGGTGACGGATTCAAAATTGCAGTCAGTTGCGAGCTGTTTTAAAGATTGTATGTATTGTGAAATGGTTTCTTCAGGTTTTTGACGTCTTGTTGCTAGAATATGTCGGGCGTGTATTACATTTTTGGGTTTAATATATATTTTGTCCAACATTTCCATCGCAGTTGTATATGTTTGACATTCTTGTATTTGTACGTATACATTTGCATCTAGATGGTTCGCTAATAGCATTAATTTCATAGTATCCATATTATCAGATTTGGACATTTGTAACTCAGCTTTGAGGAAGTTCACAAACAAAAATTTCCAGTGTTTCCATTTATTTTCGGCGCTTGGTGAATCTGGTGTGGTATCAAAGCGCTCTGGGCGTAGGTATTTTGATATGCTTCCTGACACGCTGGAAGTCGATGGTACATTGCTCTGAGTATTACCATACATCGTGTATTTTATTTAGTAGCTTATTCAAGCTGAATAAATTGTTACATAATAAAAGATTCACTAAACCAAAATATTGGCTTTATTCAGCTTGAAACACAAATTAATATTTAATGACAAGTGTCAATAACGTCATACATATTTATAAACAAGTAGACATTATATAGCAACGAGATTATGCGCAAAGAGTTACACTACATTCGCCTGAGGAACAACAGGTCACAGAATCAGTGGAACCTGCTACTGTACCTGCACTGCAAGAAGTTACGCCATCTCCACGTCGATCGTCACGTGAGAGACGAGCTCCTGTTTATCTGAGTGACTACGTCTGTGATACATAACGATGACTTTAGTTAACTCTAAAGGAGGGGTGAATGTAGTGTAACTCTTTGCGCATAATCTCGTTGCTATATAATGTCTACTTGTTTATAAATATGTATGACGTTATTGACACTTGTCATTAAATATTAATTTGTGTTTCAAGCTGAATAAAGCCAATATTTTGGTTTAGTGAATCTTTTATTATGTAACACCTGCGTACCTGACTTGGGTATTGAATAACTGTAAGGCCCACTTGCATGTTTAGTTGGGTTAAATAAATAAATATAAACTCGGAAGTTAAGACTTAAACATATTAACTCATGTTATGTGTTGCACTATTAAAAAGTAATGTCGGGTTTATCAACCCGGTATTTCAGGTGAGTAAATCTGACATTTGTAAATGTCTGTGCCCTGAAATTTAATCTGAGCAAAAATAAATAAATGAGCAATGAAAGGAATTTGTATATGTGTCTTTTACATTATATTACGATACATAATACTTTCTTGTCTTTGAATTTTTAACATGACATTTAATTTTACTCATATTATATTTGCATATTGGTTCACTGCCATGTGCCACCTCGATATTTTTTTTGCGGTAAATTTAATGCTCATAATTTCAAATCTCTTGATAATTTACTTCTATGTATAGTCACAAAATATAGACATGGCATAGAACATTTTCATCGTCATCACCAGAAAACAACAATTCGTTAATCATTGCAATAAAATAAATAAACCAAACCACATAAAAAATACCTAAAACAATATATAATAAAAAAAATAACAGCTGTACCTCATAACCTCAATTTATTTTGGCAATTCAACCCAGGGTTTAGCGACATAACTGTCCCTTAACGTTGGGTTAAGTATTTAAATAAATATACAATTTTAACTCTAGATTTACCTGTAACTCTTGGTGGAGCAAGATGAATTATACGATAAACACCGAGTTACTTAGGATAACCCAGTAACGCGCAAGTGCAATGGCAATGGTCGAAATGCCAAAGTGTAATGCCTCCCTGCTCGCGAAGTTGAACGATGTTAGACGAATACGTTGTGTAGAGAGGCACTTCGGCTTACCTCGTCAAACTTTACCTCGCCTCGGGTGACTTCCATTTGTTGTCGGTTTTTGCGCCCGAGTCTGGGCCCGAAGTTGCCCGAAGTGCGCGCACGTAGTGACTCTATACTACTCGACTAACTTCAGTTCGCGTCTATGTTTGCGTCGTGACGTCGTTGTGCAAATATGCACGTAGTTATAATACGCGAGAGTGCACATTGCAACGGCAACTGCTACTTGAGCGTCCATTACAAACGTGCGCAGGCTATCGGCACCACAGAGCGAATGAGCTCATCGCGAAGTTGAACGAGTGTGTAGTGTCGCACTTCGGACTTTAGCCAAAGTTTCCAGAGTACTTCGCCGAGGAACTTCGCGAGCAGTGTAGACTTGTAGAGAAGGCAATTGATCACGTGACATTTCGATAGCGTTATTGACATTTTTGCAATCGCTATCGCCAAGCTTCCGTTGATAGAATGTCACTTGTCCAGGCCTTTTTTTATCGTGGATAAATGCTCATGCATACTGCGCTACCACGGGGAGATAGCGTAGTTATGTGGGACTCCAATCCACTAAAACTCCACGGTGTCCTCCTATGCCGCTTATGACGGGAACACGGGCACGCGTTAGCACTCACCGAGAAACCGCCGCGGCTGTTTGTCACCGTAGTGCGCCCATGCGCACTAGATCACATTGCACGCCGTGACCACCCGAGGTACACATGTGCTGGTTGCACATGGGCGCCAGACGACCCCGAGTATGGCACCCTTAGTCGTTGGTGTGACGGGTCAGGTCAGTTGCTCCGCTACCTACCACTTTTTAGCCGCACGGGATAGGGACCACCCCTGCGGTCTCACCGCTTTCGCCATCAGACGGTGGCGACCCCGTCCAGTCCGCGGAAGGTAGGGAGAGCGGCGCACCGCAATACCGGCACTCCTCTCCCGCCGCAGCCTCCAAACTTCAGCCGCGTTATCGTATGGGTATGGAAGGCCCCATACGACATCGTTGCCCGCCTCAGTGAGATGTCGCCCAAGCGGCACCGCAACCTACTTGTTGGCCGCTATGTCGGTCGTCGGCTTAATCGAAAAAAAACCCTGACGAGCGGCCCCTCCGGTTCCTTTTCGCTTCACCGTGGGTAATCAAGCCACGGCTACTGATACTGATAATATAACTTGTATATATATAACATATTTATATATTTTTTTATGTATTTGCCAGTTTTATTTATATTTTCAGTTATCCTTATGCTTAAAACTCACACAAGCCATATGTATCTAAATCCCATGTATTATTAATGTGCCCTACTAGATATCTAGATATCAGACATAAGCTAATGGTAAAAATCCACATGCAACTGGATATCTTATTTTTACTGTTGTTTTTGCCTATTACATTTTAACTTTTTGGATGTCAATCTTTGAAGCACGTTTCTTTTGTGCCTAGCTAAGAAGACAAACAGAAGAACACTAAATAATTGTTATTCTTCTCTCACACGTTGATATTTGGTGAAAAGCTAAAATACCTAGCTAACAGATCTAACAAAAGTCACCGCCAGACATGGGCGCCGGCAGAAATAATTTCCAGGTGGTGCAGATTTTAGATTTCTTACAATCTTTGCCGTATATGATTGTTAATAAAAAGATGAAATTTTAGTCGGCATGTTCGAGACATTTACACATTTTTGACTATTATATATATAAGGTTATACGTTCTAAAAAATTTCTGGAAATCATGCAACAGAGAAAAAACAAAGACGTTTATGAACAGATTGATACTGAATATCACAGGGAAATTTCAGAAAACAGAAAAAAACTTCAACCCATTATCACATTAGTATCTTCGGTCTTATTTTGTGCTACGCATGATTTACCCCTTCGAGGAAAAACAGAAGATGGGTCAGTTTTCAAAGACTTACTACATTTCCGAGTTGAGGCAGGAGATACGGTTTTAAAAGACCACTTTGCAACTGGTTCGAAAAATGCCCTCTATGTATCCCATCAAGTACAAAACGAAATTATTGAAACCTGTGCTGATGTTCTTCGTGAAACCATTACTGATGAAGCAAAAGAAGCGGCATATTTTTCAATCTTGGCTGACGAGACAGCGGATATAAGCGGGACTGAACAGCTTTCAATGGGCATAAGATACGTCAAGTTTGACCAAACGAAACACAGTTACGTAATACTTGAAGAATTTTTGGGGTACAGACCACTTCAAAAATTAGATGCTGCATCGATTTCTGAAGTTATAATATCTTTTTTGACATCATGTGGTTTAGATCTCAACAAAATGGTTGGGCAAGGGTATGGTGGTTGCTCCACGATGGCTGGACATGTTGGTGGAGTTCAGAAAATAATTAATGATAAATATCCCAAAGCAAAGTATTTCCACTGTGCTAGTCACATATTAAATCTTGATGTCAATGATTTAAATAATTTGAGTGAAATAAGAAATACTGCTGGAATGATTAAGGAAACTATGTTTTTTTTTAGAGAGAGCATTTTACGGCGAAAAAAAATTCCAAATATTCCCTTGTTTTGCGAAACCAGATGGTCTGCAAAGTACAAAAGTATTCGAATTTTCGCTCAAAATTTCACCAAAATTGTAGAAGCATTACAAGACCTCTCAGAAGATCAAGCCACTAATTCTAAGACAAAGGTTAGAGCTTACCAACTGCGCACTGCTTTGACCAGCACAAATTTTATTGTGGCATTGCATATTATTGCTACTTACTCGGCAAAGCTTGAGCCTGTCTGCAACCAGCTTCAACAAGTGGATATTGACATTAATTCAGTGAATGACCACATTTGCAAACTCACTAAAATAATAGAGGGTCACAGACAAAACGCATCGCAGGAATTTTCTGCTATATTTAGAGAAGCTAAACAAAGTTGTGAAGACCTTAATATTGAGATTAAATGCCAACGAGTTACGAAACAACAGGCTCATCGATCCAACCACCCATCCGAAAACGTTGAAGAATTTTACAGAAGAGCTTTATACATCCCATACCTTGATTCGATCATTTCTTCTTTAAAAGACAGATTTTCTGAAACACATAATAAATCATTTTATCTGATACAACTACACCCAAAAATAATAAAAGGCCTCAGTAAAGAAGAATTTCTTAGAGCTGCAAAAGACATTGAAAATTTGTATGGCGATCTTTTACCTAATTTTATTTCAGAAATCACGACTTGGTTTGAAATGTGGAAATATCCACAGCCAGCGGCAAATGATATGAGTGAAGTTGATCGATATGAAAAACATCTTATAGACTACATCGACGAGGCAAAAGATTTCTTTCCTTCAGTAGCAGAAGCGATCAAGATTGGCCTTAGTCTACCCGTCACAACGTGCACAATAGAAAGATCTTTTAGCACACTGAGAAGAGTTAAAACTTGGAATAGGTCCACAACAGGTGACGAGCGTCTGTCTGGATTATGCTTGTTAAGTGTCCACCGAGGCAAGATAACCAAGGACAATAAAGATAACTTTATAGAAAACGTCATTAATAAGTTCGGTCAAAAACCCCGCCGGCTGCAATTGCTTTTTAAATGAGAACTGTGTAATTACTGCCTACTAATTATTGTGAATAAAAAAATGATTTCCAACAGACGGCTTTTTATTTCAATAATTCCTGTTGATCCCGAGATGCCCAAGGGGTGCAAGTGCACCCCCTGGCACCCCCCTGCCGGCGCCCATGCCGCCAGATAACAAAAAAATAAAAGTCGTTAACACCTCTCTACCAATGTATTGCAATATTTCAATACGATACGATAAAAATTTAAAGGCAGTGTCGCTAACACAATCAAAACAATCGTATCGCGGTAAGTGGCGTTCTTGACTCTTTCACTTGGCATTCAGTAATGAGTTAATATCTCATAAACGCGTGGACCGATTGATATGGTTTAAACGGATAAAATGGTTCTTCGCCTATACCTTTCATTTGAGACCAAAATTATAAAAATATCTCAATAAACAAAAATAGCATGTTTTCAAGTTACGTAAAAGTCTCTGAATTCTGTTTTTCACACATGGAATCTTTTTTTTTACTTCATCTTTGTTTATTTAATACTTTGCATTCAAAAAGTTAAAATGTAAACATTAGAAGCTCTGCCCTCCATCCTATTGCAAAAAAATATATCTACAAACCACCTTCCAGCCCAAGAACCATGGCCGGACAACGTGAAGCTATTCCAGCCGTACGAGGTGGAACAGATACTGCTGCCCGACAATGCCAGCTGTCTTGCGGTGCAGGCGTTCTTGAAGGTAACATTACTGGCTTTAATATGTAACACTATTAGCCCAAGAGCCATGGCCAGACAATGTGAAGCTGTTCCAGCCGTACGAGGTGGAACAGATACTGCTGCCCGACAATGCCAGTTGTCTTGCTGTGCAGGCGTTCTTGAAGGTAACATTACTGGTTTTTTAATATAACACTATTAGCCCAAGAGCCATGGCCGAACGACGTGAAGCTATTCCAGCCGTACGAGGTGGAACAGATGCTGCTTTCCGACAAAGCCAGCTTTCTTGCTGTACAGGCGTGCTTGAATGTAGGTTCTGCACAAGGCAATGTATAAATTAGTTAAGAAAGAAAGAGGAATATGAGGATCTTCTAACTAAGCGGTACCACCAGCAACCAGCGGAAAATTGAAATATGGGAGTACTTTGAAAGTATTTGATTGCGAAGCAGCTATCAAAAAAGGTTAAAAGCTTAAAGACCCTTAACCTAGCTTCAACTTTTATTCATACCAGCCAAAGAGATGATCTGGTTCGACGAAAAACGCGCGTTTAGTTAGAGCTGAGTATTAAAATAATAAATACTGGCTTCGCCCGCGTGAAAGTCGAAAATTATCCCGAGGGAACATATCCCCGGGATAAAAAGTATCCTATGTGCTATTCCTGACTATAATCTATCTCTGTGTCAAATTCAGCCAGATCCGTCCAGCCGTTTGAGCGTGAAGAAGTAACAAACATACAAACACACACACACACAAACTTCTCTTTGAACCATTTGTTGCACATGCAAGCGTGATTTTATCTCCCTCTTCGCTTGACAAGATTAGGATTATCGGTCTCTAGGAACCTTACTTCCTACAGACCGGCGATAAGTGACAATAGGACACTTCGTGTCGTAATTCATTATCGCGCCGGCTAATTTATCAGTTGATATGAGATATTTAGTGATGATAATCAAAATTACATTTTATAATCTATATTTTCTTCCTTTCACAGATGTGCAACCTCCCCTTCGAAGTAGAAATGCGCTGGAACGCAGAATTCATGTCTCCATCAGGCCGAGTCCCCTTCATCAAATGCGGAGCCTTTGTGGTGTCCGAGTTGGAGCCGATCGTGCAGTTCGCGGCAAACAAGGGCGTCTCGCTCTGCGCCAGGCTGAGCACGGAGGAGAAGGCTGAGATGAGGGCTTACATGAGCCTCATCACTAACGTACTGGTTAATGCTGAGGTTAGTTATGATGATGGGGACTCCCTTTTCCGCACTTCGGCCATTTGGTCCGTTGTGCGTCCCGGTTTTGCCTAATTTAGCCAGCCTAGCTCAGCACAGAAGCTTCCTTGGGGGTTTACAGGTTTCGCGGAGTGATCGTACTGTTCCGAGGATTTCTTCACGTTAAGAAGCCATGTCCTCGCATTCCAGGTTGACGTGGGTGGCTGAATTCTTGGCGTTAAAGCAGCCCAGGCAAAGTGGGCTGTCTGTGGCGCCTATAAAAAAAAAAGTAAATTATAAAAATCAAAAAACCCGAACTGCTTAAGAAGCGAACTAAATGATGTAAACAAGAAGAAAATCATGCATTCGCTTCTTAAGGTTACACTAGTCGACGGCACGAACTATTTTGTGCGCGGGGTTAAAATGCCTGCTATCTCATCCGACAACACGTGCGAAAGATATAGATGCTGTGATGAGCAGTAAGAAGCTAATTGGCGTAAAAATTAGCACTTTTGCAAGTTTGTAGCGAAATGGATGATGATTTAGGACGAAAACGAGTGCGCGAAATTTTATAAACAGACCTTTGGGAGTCTAGATATCATGAAAAAACGACTACATGTATATTTTCAAAATAAAATTGTTTGCATTGTTGATCTACTAATCTATCCCTGTATGGTGGCCGTTTTGCAATTTTTCTTCTTATGGTATTTATTTCCGCACAAAGATCCGTAAAAATGAGTGCTAAAATATGGAACTTTCGACGCTCATAACTTTCAAATATTTTTCTTTTTTACTTATTTGTTTCCATACAGGGCTAGGGCTAATGATGAGACAAATTGATATCAGTTTTTTATTTTGAACGTACATCGTCAAACAGTGGAGTAATCGCCAGACTACGTTTGTATGGAAAAATGATTGACTAGTGTGTAACCTTAAGCAGTCGGGTTTCTTGATTTTTTGAATTTACTTTTTTATTTATAACTTTATAGTTTCGAAATCGAATTAGGTACATTTAAATATACAAATGTTATATATTTTTGAAATCACCTCTTAAAACTCTTTATCTTGATACCCCACACGATGAGATTGAAAGAAAAAATATTTAGGCCCCAATATGGCGCCCAAAATTCGTCATTTTTAGGGTTTCGTACCCAAAGGGTAAAAACGGGACTCTATTACTAAGACTCTGCGGTCCGTCTGTCTGTCTGTCTGTCACCAGGCTTTATTTATTACATGGAAGACTTACAGCTAATAAGAACAGACAAAAAGTAAACCATAGTCAACAGAAAGCCAGTTACAAATCCTCACGTATAGAATTATCTCATGATCATAGCTAGACAGTTGAAATTTTCACAGATAATGTATTTCTGTTGCCGCTATAACAACAAATACCAAAAACAAAATAAAATAAATATTTTGTTGTATGGGAGCCCCATACAACAAACGTGATTTTTGTGCCGTTTTTTGTGATAATGGTACGGAACCCTTCGTGCGCAAGTCCGACTCGCACTTGGCCGGTTTTTCTATTTTCTATGACACTCGCAAGGTTAAGACGAATAGATTGACGTAAGAATCATCAAAATTGGCCAACGCGTTTGGTCTCTAGAACGCCACGTAGGAACAAACATACATATACATATACATAGACTAATAAACGCATTACCCTCCTTCGGCAGTCGGATTTAAAGATGTTTGTTAAGGCGGTTATGGCTCCTAATTGTCCTATGATTATTGCTAAGGAAGGTATAGGCTATAGTTGGAGCCCATCGTGCACTTCAACAAGAGCCAGGTCAGGCTGAGCACAGAGAGATAAGGGCCAATATGAGTCTCATCACTAATGTGCTGGTCAATGCTGAGATTGGTGTTCTTCGTTATCTTCAGAATATGTAGACCTACTGGATTTCAACTACCACAATGTTGGAACGGGTAGGGCTAGAGTTCGGGCGGGTAGGGGCTATACTAAAATTATTGTGCTGTGAATTCTATTACCTGCACTGGGTTTACAGACCAAGGGCTCTGAAGAACAATCATTTCGATTTATTCTCTAGGATCTATCTTGGATCAGAAACAATTAAATTGAGTTTGGTATCCGGGAAAGAATATTACTCACTAAAAAGGTTTTCAAATAAAAATCCTTTATCTACACTCACAACATAATGTTCCAAATATGAATTCAAAAAATATTGCATAAACACATACTTTATATTCATGAAGTAAAATAATAAATAAACATTACAGTGCAACCTTTTCCTTCGATTTTCAAACAACTGCATCATAAAATAAGTTTTTAATTGTTATAGCATACTTTTACTTTTTAATTTATTGGCGCTTATGGGCTCATTGACTTAATGTAGAAAAGTAGTGTCACTGTCTATGGATGCGCGCGCTGCGCAGTCATGGTGCGATGAGAATCTCCCCGCCATACCGCATACATTTTTCGTTTACTTTTATTTTATTTCAACTGTATGAGTGAAGATAAAATAGTGTATGCAAACGGCATATAAATATGTATTAAAACACTCGCGTGTTAATGTTATCATATAATAAACCCTCGCTCGTGTTTTAAAAACTCCTATTATATGACCATTGCATAAACTACTATTGTCTTTGTTTGGCGAAGGCAAATATGATGCTGGCAAATAAAGAGATAAAAAAAAAACTAAAACTAAACTATACCTTAATATAAAAACATTATTTTTTTAGCTCTACATATCCTGGGTGGACAACGAGACCTTCAATGCGGTGACAAAAGTGCGCAACTCCTCAGTTTACCCCTGGCCACTTGGATGGCTGCAGACCAGGGCCAAGAGAAACGCTGTCATCAAGCGGTTGAAAGCGCTGCACTGGTATGATAAGACCTTGGATCAGGTTTTAGCTGATGTGAGTATGTTTGAAGACTTTTTTAGATAGTTTTTAAATTAACCAGATGATTTCGCTAATAAATACAAACTAGTTCAAGCCACTAATATCGAATTTGGCCCTTTTCAGTCTTCTGTACCCAAAGCGTAAAAACGGGACCCTATTACTAAGACTCCACTTTTCGTCTGTCTGTTTGTCACCAGGCTGTATCTCATGAACCGTGATAGCTAGACAGTTGAAATTTTCACAGATGATGTATTTCTGTTGTTGCTATGACAACAAATACTAAAAACGTAATAAAATAAATATTTAAGTGGGAGCCCACAAAAAACGGCAAAAATCGGTTTTTTGTATGGGAGCCCATACAAAAAACCGATTTTTGCCGTTTTTTGCGATGGAACCCTTCGAGCGCGAGTCCTACTTGCACTTGGCCGGTTTTTTTGACTTTATCTTATGTTTGTTAGCAATGGCAAAGCGCTGACAAACACTTCTCGAAGCGCAACGTAGCGCGGTTTTACTATTTTCTTTTTTATTTTAAAGTGCGCTAGGTCGATTTTTTTCAGGCAGTTTTCATATTCGTGACGCTTTTCGCTGAGTTATAACAAATAAAAAAAATTGTCAAATCCAAATCAAATAGTTTATTTCAAATAAACTTTTTTAATATGTACTTTTGAATTCTCAAACAAAAAAAAAAGATGAATCTAGTTGCACATTCGCAAGAGTCAGCAAGCTTGACCCATCCCAACTGATGGCGCCCGTTCACTAACATGACGCATGGATTGGCACCTCTCAGCTCAACCATCATAAAGGGAACCGAATGATCCAACACATGTGCCAACATCAGAGAGACATTTGAGAGAGCATGGCAGAGAAAAGAATGAATGTCAGTATTTTGATGAAATATTTGAACATTTTCAGGTGGAGCAATGTTGTAATTCGCTGAGTCAACGGCTCGGCGATAGAGATTACTTCTTCGGGGCCGCGTGAGTAGTCTTAATGTATTAATCTAATTAAAAAATATAGAATATTTAGTTGGCATTTTTCGGATGTAAAACTTACTTGCCATTCTGCATAAATATTTTATATAACTTATTTGTCTAAATTTCAGCTTTTTAAGTTAGATATAGTTTATCTACTTATATTTGCAATAAGTACGGGCGTCAGGTACCCATACCCGGTAGGTAATTATTCGATTAGTCGAAACCTTGGAATTGCAGTGGTTTCTTGCCCTCCCCTCATGAATAACTAGCTTTTTACGTAGTAGGCGAGCTCTCTTACTAATACTACCTCACATATTCCTAGCCCCACTCCTGTAGACGCGCTAGTGTACGGTCACATGCGCGCCATACTCATGGGCTCCGGACTGAGAGCGGGCGCGCTTATCAAACGGATCACTAGCTCTTTGTTAAGGCTTGTGTTGAGATGCATCAATTTGACGCAGATGACTATGACGGTTAGTGTATTGAGTTTGACGAGTTTATTTAGAAAAGTACTTATAGACAGTAAACATAAAATAGTATATTCCGTAATTAGTCCCTGATCTTGAACTTTTAAACAGCAATTGTTTTGATTAGTTTACACATACCTATAACATCCTCTGAAAACTAATTTTGCGTTTGCTAATTCTGAGTCAAATATCAGTGCAGCTGCAGACCAAAGAAAAACGCATAGAAGATATTTAATTCATTTAATAACTAGCTGTCCCCCGTGGCTTCGCTCCCGTCAACTGGATATCTATCTACCCTATCCTACCTACCTAACCTACCCTACCTTACCCACCTACCTACCCTGCCCTACCTATCTACCTACCCTATCCTACATACCTACCTACCCTACCCTACCCTACCCTACCCTACCCACCCTACCCTACCCTACCTGCTCTACCCACCCTACCCTGCCCTACCTACCCTACCCTACCCGACCCTAAATACCATTTTTATTGTACATAAAGTAGCCTATGTCCTTCCTCAGGATCCCATCTATCCCCTTGCCTAATTTCATTGAATTCCTTTCAATTCCATTCAGTGGTTTAGGCGTAAAAAGGTAACAGACAGATAGAAAGACTGAGTTACTTTCGAATTTATAATATTAGTATGGATGAGCCTTATATTTCACACAACACATTTGGCTCCGCTGTTGTTTACATAATTTTGCACTTTATCTTAATTTAAATAAAGTGTAATTTTCAATGTCATCAGAAAATCGTTTTACGTTCACAATTCAAAAATCTTTTTAAACTCAAAAGAGATTGCCCATACACACGCCCCTTATGAGGTATCGTGTCTGACATTTCAATATTATCCAAAAAAAAAAGATTTATATTTAGTGTTTTTTTCCTTCCGTTTCCTTTACTTATTATGTACAGACAACAACAGATCAGGTTTCTTCACTTGGACATTTGTATGCACCTTATTACATTGTAATAATGGTTCATTTCAAGAACAGAAACATCGTTATTTCTCGTGAACCCCGCAAAATAAATCAAAAATGTTTTCTAATTATGAATATAACGTGTTTTTTCTACAATTTACAACCAAATTCATCAAGATACAACCATTTTTTCAAAGGGGCCCAAGTTCCCTTACAAAATGGGCATTCCCCTTGAGACACCAAAACCTTAGGGCTCCAGACAATGTGACTTTCTTTATATCAGCTATGATCAAAAGTCAGAAATGTTTGTGATCATCCACGTGGCATTTCGGTTTTCAGTCAACCCTATACATTTTGTATAACCGGGTTCATTAAAGAAACGAATCTAAAATGGCGGTGCTTATCATGTTCTCTCGCTTGCGCATTAGTGCCGTGTATAGTGTGCAAGCGAGAGAACATGATAAGCACCGCCATTTTATATTCTTTTCTTTATTGAACCGGGTTATTTATTTGACGATCGTTATTGCTAGTGGGACGTCACTTTGTAGCTCTCTCAGCATAAACTTATAGATGGCTTACGGAACAGGAATAACAGGATATAAAGCCTCGCAACTTCCTTTAAAAAAGGAGGATCCTCCGACCAGAAGGGTTGTTTTTTTTATAATTTTATAGGCTCGCGCTTGACCACTATCTCACCTGTTGGTAAGCGATGATGTGGTCAACGGTGAGACACGCTTGACTAGAAATTTCAAATTCACTCTTGACTTAAAGACCCTAGATTGTAGTTGTCGGGAAACACAGACTCCGGCAGGGAATTCCACTCCTTAGCTGGACGCATAATAAAAGTGTTACCAAAACGTTTAGTGCGTATGGGTGGTATGTCCACCATGTACCGATGTCGCATCGCCGTACGTCAAATTCCTGGTAGGCAACTGCCTAATGGTTGCGCTGTCGTAGTTTTGTATACGCTCAAATCGCGCGGAGAACTTTGATTGCGCGATGTAGGATTAGTGTGACGTCAGGTCAGTTTTTCTAGTTCGTCTGTGTTGGCATAGATGCCGCTGTAGAATTTATCTCTTGGAATATCAAAATCCTTCCTAATTCCTGCTATCCTCTCCTAGCCTCAAGAAGAGTACCTAGTAGCGCAAGCCTTCCAAATCTCCCGTCGTCGCCTGTCTCCAGAGCGTACGGTATCTGAACGTAGCACAAGGATCCAACGATCTCGGATGTGTATGAGGAACCCTAGCAAGGATAATGTTGACAATTATAATAATAGGGACGTTTTTGGTAAGATTTTTTATTAATTTCATATTTTTGTAGGTAGTCATCATCTTCATTATCCTTTTAATGTTCCCACTGCTGGGACACAGGTCTGCTCTCTGTGGGAGGAAGTGGGCCGTAATCAACCACGCGGGCCCAGTGCGTTTTGGTAGATGTTACATGTCTTCGTGTTCATGTGTTCTTCATTAAATAAATGAGTCTAAAATGACGATGTTCTCTCGCTTGTGCCATCTATGGTGTGCAAGAGAGAGAACATGATAAGCATCGCCATTTTAGATTCGTTTAAACGGGTTATAGGTATAGTCCCCGGCTTGTAAATTGGCAGGGTTATACGGCATAGTGGGGGTAAGTTCGCGCATAGTGCGCGAATAGGGACACGGTATCGTATAGAAAGTATCGATACTGTAATCATGAGTAGAATCGGAAAAAAAAATCGTACTCATAAAAGTATCGAATTAAAAGTATCGAGTACCAAAGTATCGGTATCGAATGGAAATATACTCGATACCACAAAGTA
The DNA here is from genome assembly GCA_948252205.1 of Orthosia incerta. Lineage (NCBI taxonomy): Eukaryota > Metazoa > Arthropoda > Insecta > Lepidoptera > Noctuidae > Orthosia > Orthosia incerta. The sequence continues at coordinate 11,883,745 of OX411765.1, read as the reverse complement.
TTGATACTTTTTCGTGTCCCTAACCAGGTCGCAAGTTTTAAATGGGTAATTTCTAACATTACCCATTACCCATTTAAAACTTCATTTCTTATTCGATACGATACGCACCAAAAAGTACTCATTGAGTAAATGTATCGAATGCAAAGTATCGGTATCGAATGGAAATGTACTCGATACCACAAAGTATCGATACTTTTTTCGTGTCCCTATGCGCGAATTGACAAACCACCGTATAGAACGAACGAAACGTGTACGCGACGCGATTGGTCAGTCGATCTTTATGTCAACTGACTAACCAATCGCGCGCTCGAAACGTTGCTAAAACTTTCCCCGCGTCCCGCTAGGTAACGAAAGAGACCTAAAAAAATTACTTGTGCGCATCTATAGTTCGTTCAATCCACGAAGACGCGCCCTACGAATTATATGATTAGTCAATTCTTCTTCTTTATATAATTACTAGCTGTTGCCCGCGGCTTCGCTCTCGTGGACCACCCCACAGGACCCATTTTCGGGATTAAAAAATAGCCTATGTCACTCAGGAATAATATAGCTTTCTAAAGGTGAAAGAATTTTTCAATTCGGTACAGTAGTTTCGGAGCCTATTTGGTACAAACAAACAAACAAAAAAATCTTTCCTCTTTATAATATTATTATATAGTATAGATAATGATTAGTCTATTCATTGTAGTGTGCGTGTGCACACATAGGTAATTAGTATGTACCGATAACACTCAAACATTGACGGAAGCTTGCACACATATACTATAAACGGTTAGGAGGAATAGTGGTCGGGCGCGTCTTCGTGGATTGAACGAACTATAACGGCTCTTGCCAAGTTAAGTGCCGACGTCTATCCTAGATTTACTCGTTGTTATATGGGATTAAAGCATGACTATAATGAACTATAATGCTATAAGTACCGATGGCTAAACCTTTCGGGGCATACAGGAGTGATGTTATGTTATATTTTTAGGGTTCCGTACCCGAAGGGTCGCGTACGGGAGCCCCATTTGCTGTCACTCAAGCGTGCTACTGTCTGTCTGTCCGTCGTCTGTCACACATTTTGTTGTTTTTGTGTTTTAATGTTTATTATTACGTATATTTTATTAAAAAAATACCAATATATTGATAACTTGGCAAGGAACCCTACATGTGCGAAGTCCTTTCGCTACAAACTTGCAAAAGTGCTAATTCGTATGCGAACTAGCTTCTTACTGCTCATCACAGCATCTAAAGTAAAAAAACCCTTTCAATACAGGCTTCAAACCCTTTGCCTCCAAGCAAATAATAATAATGACATCAAAGGAGGGAACAGTAACATGCCAGTACCCGGGCCAAAACGAAGGAGACCAAATCATTGACCGAGAACTCTACATCTCTATGTTCTCAATCATAGAGGAAATACTCAGTAAAGTCGACGAGTTAACCAAAGACGAATGTATAGACAAAGTAGAATTGGACGGCGAGAAAAATGATCCGTTCGAAGTTATATCTTTTCCGAATGAAAATTATACGGTTGAACAGAAAGTGTCGGAGTATTTAGATACGATTGAAGAGATAGATATGACGGAGACCAGCACTTCGTTGGAATTGTGCGATGATGCAATGGTCATCAATGGAGATGACACTGATAGTGATGTTCATGATATAAATGATGAGAATGTAACGGTTCTGCGTGAAAAGTCCGCGTCGCAGAAGACTTTGGTTGCTGAACGTATCAGGTAATTTTGAGTTTTTAAAACTGTATTTTTGTAAAGGACCTGGGGCCGTACTCTACCGTGTCAACGCCTTCATAATTCCGTTGTGAAAACAGTTCTTTTAAAAATCCGACCTGGCCCGACGAAACAAGAATAAAATAATGCTATGCAGTCGGAGGACATATGGTTTTGGTCAGTCAGCTCGCGATTATGTATCCTCTGGCTGCACAGCATGATTTTCTAATCACCTCTTAAAACCCTTAATTTTGATACTCCACACGATAGGCTCGGTAGAAAAAAAAATTATTGAGGCCTCCACAATATCGCACCCAAAAGCCGCCATTTTTACCTTTTTCAATTTTAGTTTCATTTGACACTCGTTAGGTTATGACGAATCGATTGACGTAAGAATCATCAAAATCGGTCCACGCGTTTGGTCTCTAGAACGCCACGTAGGGACAAACATATACACAGACTGATAAATACATTACGCTCCTTTGCGTCCCGCATTCGGGTAAAAAGAGATAGTGGTGTTCGTCTTGTATAGCTCTGTCTCTCTCACAGTGAAACCATGATGGTTTTAACACGGTCAGAGTAAGGTCCCTGGTACTGGAAGCAGCTTGGGCAGCTTACAGTCGGTATACCTTTTTGGGAGTGGTTATACGTCCGCTGTTCTGCATTCTGAATTTTAATACCTACTGCCCAAGTGATTTAGACACGGCCATATTTCATAAACACACCCACCTTGATATATATTAAGTTGATTTAAGCGCTGTCCACACAAATCCAGATTCCCGTCCCTGACAGTACACGGCAGGAATCGGTTACATGCAATGTGTACGAACTTGTTCACACATCTCCGTATCAGGCGGGTCCGGATCGTTCATACAAATCGTATGTAAGTGTTTGGTCAGGGACGGGAACATGGAAATGTGTGGACAGCGCTTTATAAGTTTTAGTTACAAGCAATGTTGTATGTAAACATATTTACATGGAGGTCCTGTGGAAATAAAATAAATTTACAGGAACGCACATCATTCACAGATAAGAGGACTGGGAAATAGTGAATGTAATTAGATTGAAATAAAATTAAAACGGCGATACGATTGATAATTCTTTTTAGGGTTCCGTACCCAAAGGGTCAAAACGGGCCCTATTACTAAGACTCCGCGATCCGTCTGTCTGTTTGTCCGTCTATCACCAGGCTGTATCTCATGAACCGTGATACAGCTGAAATTTTCACAGATGATGAATTTCTGATGCCGCTATAACAACTAATACTAAAAACAGAATAAAATAAATATTTAGGTGGGGCTCCCATACAACAAACGTGATGTTTTTGCCGTTTATTGCGATAATGGTATGGATCCCTTCGTGCGCGAGTCCGACTCGTACTTGGCCGGTTTTTTTTTAATTTTATTTATCCAGTATTTTTTTTCAAACCAGCAATATAAGCTTACACAGAAAGAGCATAATAGAACTTAACAGTAAAGAACAGAGTAGCGACAATACCGAACAAGATGTGGAACTTGAGATGAAGAACGAATACGTTGAGAATAAATCTGTAGGATCGGATAAGTCGTCCTTTGTTGAACGAGCAAGCTCGCCTACGACTACAACCACAGGTTTATTTTTTATTTGTTTTTAACATGGAGAAATCTTACTTTTCTAACTTGTTGGAAATGATTAAATATAAATACGAAGGTATTTATTTAAGGTTGCCCTAGTCATTTATTTCAATTAGGCCACTAAGCGGCACTTTTGAACGCTTAAAATATAATTTTAAAGTTAATAATAATTGATTCTACCGTCCATTCGGAAAAGTAGCTTGTTATGGAGAAGAACGGACAAGAAACTCCATAAATACTTTAAAAAAAAAAAGTGTTTTACAACATTTACATACATTCATATAAGTGAGGACGATGTGTAGTCAGATAGGAAACGCCGACCTCATCTAGATCAAATTTTAAGCTCGCCCTTTCTTTCTAATACCTTCTCTAGTGGCCATAAGCATCACGTTCCCGTCAAAACTTCTTCTATCTTTTGATAGTCATGAATGTTGCCATATAATAAACTCTAAAACCTTTCTGCCGGATAAGTTGAGTTAAGCTTGAATTAAATATACATAATTTATAAATTCTTCTAGTACTACTTTTATTACTTCTAAGTTCAGTTCTAGTTCAAAATTTCTAAATTCCCCGCGTTTTCCCCACATACACGCTCTCCCCACCAATTACCCAATCGGACTGAAAATCCCTGCAGATTGGGGATTTCCCCACAGATTGGCAACGCTGAAGGCTACCCAGTAACTGAGTTGTGAGAGGCATATTAAAATACTCTTATTCAGCTGCATCGGGCTTAGGAGCCACCAAATTAGTTGGGTAAAGGCTATGTATATTAATACTATCGTTTTTCATCACAGAGGAAGTCCCAAAATTCGTATTATTTCGAATTGTGTGTGCTAAATTATTAAATCTGCCACGTTTTATGGTATAAGTGCAGTACAAACCGGTATTTCTTATCACTATAGGTCGATTTAAACGTAATGATGTTGTCGAAGTTAATTTTTCGCTGTTCAGTACCCTCACCCCTGCTGTTACATAAATATGTTACTGCATGCAATGAGCCGAACCGCCATTAGTTTTTATTCTACCTGTACGCCGTTTCGTATTGACATAATTTTACAACACTTACAGATTCCTCCTGCACTTTAAAAACACCACAAAGTGAAGAAATAAGCGTTGAGAAGCTACTCAAGTATTTGCGTCGGCGAAACGCCGCGTATAATATCAAAAACGTCGTTGCTGACATTGATTAGTAATTAGGACTACGAAAATACGGACTACGCCATTTCAGGATTTACGTTTTTTTTTCAAAGACGAAATGGCGTAGTGTGCATTATTGCTGTGCCGTTCGTTCAGGAAACATATTTTATGAATAATATTATAAATGAAATGCAAAACAAATTAGGCATTTGTCAAAACGTTGATCAATTATTGTATTTTTATTATCTGTCCGATCTGCTTCACATACTCTGTGAACGCATTTAACTGGCTAGCTATTACGGTACGAACCTACTTGTAGAGAATCTGTTACAATTTTTTTACAGGGTCATTCTGTTTACTTCGAAAAGATAGCTGTATAGTAAAATTATAGGCATGTATTTTGTTTAACAAAAATAATTCCTAACATTTATGAAATACGTTTCAGTTAGCTTCGTCTTCTATGTTTTCTATTAAATTATTTGTTTATGACCAAACGTTTGTTTTATTTATGCAGAATGGCAAATACTAATGTAAGTTTTATTTGATTTTTTCGTAATTGTAGAAGTGTTGTTAAAACATGGATCCATATTATTTCGTATTCATGTATTTAATAACCATTAGGATGTATGTGTTGTTTACGTTGATTTAATGTATAATTCACTTCAATTGCAGAAGTTTACATTAATTTGTTTTGGGTAAATTAGATCATAATTTATGGCAAATTGACAAGAGCGCGTCAGCTGCTGTGATTGACTGTCGACAAATCGTTCAACCGTTCGTCAGTTTATGCGGGCTTGACAGTTCGTTTTTGTGTTTTTGCGATAATTTTCCTTTTAGAAACTGGGGTTAGAATAGAATATAATTTAGGCCCGATTTTTCAATGGTCTGATAACTTTTAACTGTGGAATACAAATGGCGGTTTGACAGCTTTTGTATAAAAAATATGTCTAACGGCCATTTTTATTCCTGAGTTAAAAGTTATCAGGCTATTGAAAAATTGGCCCTCAGTCAAATAAAAATTAGAAAATTTGTTTTCCAGGTTTTACTTTTGAAATATACAACTTATATGCTTCCATATCTTCCACAGGCCAACCGAGCTGGACGCCCTAGTATTCGGCCACGTCTTCACAATCATCACCACACGGCTACCCTGCCGCAAACTAGCAGATACAGTCCGCAAACACGAGTCTCTGGTAGCTCTCGCTAAGCGGGTGGATGAGCAGTACTTTAAGAGACCATAGCGTCAAGTTTTCAAGGACATATCGACCTCGTTCACTAGTCCTTGAAACCCCTGTCCCTTGTAGTTACATAATCTTTTGGATTAGATGACATTTTTCTGCTGGTTTTTTTTTTTTGTTGGTGGGAATTTCTGTGGTGCTTAGTCTAAAGTGAAAGTGAATATGGTGATTAAAAACATATGGCTCTAAGGACTCGAAGAAGCAAGGTAACAGGACTGGATGAAGAGCCAGCTGTGTGTGTCGTGGTCTCTATTTTACAGCTTGAAAGCTAATAAGTCAGAGTTATTCATCTTAGCAATGGCATTTGCGGGCGGTAGTGTTTAGTTCTGGTGGTAAAACCTTTCAGTACTAGACTATGAAGACTCAAGTCCAGAAGACGCAGCGTCGCGTCGTAAGGTCTACCTCAAGGTGAACCGATAACCTGAGAGGGTAGCGGGAGTCCGATGTGGCGGCTTGAGGAAGGCATACGCCTTCCTCGTCCAGCTGTTGACTCGTTTCGGTTGATATGATGATGACGATGACGACTAGAATATGCTGCTGACGCCTTTCCACAGATATTTCTGCTGATTCGTAGTATTTCTGCTCTTTTGTAAAGTAGTTCTCGACGTTAAATAATTTCTGCAATTAATGTGAATACTTAATTAATCATACTTTTTTCTTCTAGTAGAGAAAGAGGCTTAGCTTAATTTCGTTGCAATTTGTGTAAATAATTAGGATTCTTTCAGTTTCAGGTTCTATTAGGTAAATAGTACTTCGTAATCTATGTGAGTGTCCCCTAATTGTTTTAAGACGCATTTCTGCTATGCAAGTGGCTTGCTTGCTTAGAGCTTTCAGGATAGAAATATTTACTTGCATGCCAAATGCCAACTCTTTGAATGATTCAAACACGTGTTGAATTATGACCTCTTCTTAATGCAAACTTAATTCCAGAGTGAGAAAGAGACGGTGCTAATTAAGACCGATAGCAATATATATAAAATAACCCTTTTTCGCAACGGAATCATTTTGGCATTTATATTTCATAATACGGATATTAACTTGCTGTAAATTGCAAGTATTTCAATTGCAAGTCAATAGGCTGTTAAAAATATTGCACTGAAACTAGCCAGTTTCTTGAATAGTTGAAATGCGTATTTAGGTTTTTCTTGGACTAAATAGTGAATATTTTCTAATTATGAGTGAAGTTTGATAGTAAATCCGACTTAAATGGTTAAAGTCATAGTCAACCTTTGAAAATTTTTCTCTAAGAAAAAAACCTTTCATAGTCTTATTTTTAACCTAATTATTAAATTATATAGAAGTGTCTTGCAAATTAATAAATCTTCTTTGTTGAATAATGTAGATAAATGATCTTTTGAAGTATAGTCTCCGTGTTAAATTCGTGTTTAAAGCAGTGTAACAATCATCCATTTCAATCACAACCGGCTAAAGTATTTTGTAAGTACACGTATAACAGTACCGAATTTAATATTAATGGCTTATAGATACGATAACGCTCTTAGAAATTAGTATAATTAGCTTGCGACTGGTAGTGTATAATGCCTTATTTAGTGACACTTCATTAAGGCTACCTACGCACTGACAGGTGGCTCGCTTAGCGCCTAAAAGCGCAAGGAATTACATCTGCTTAAGATCTAACAATATTTAGAAAGAGTCGAAGCGAAGTGATCCGTCGGTGTAAAAATGTACATAGCATATTATAGACCCCTATTTCCAGGATATAAAGTCGAGACGATTCCTTGATTTTTGTTTATCTTGAGAGGAATGTGTACATTGTGGTGGGTAATTGGTCAAATTGTTATGTACATTTTTAGACTAACGCGTCGGTTTGATTCATCTGTCTCAATGTACGTTGACTCTTAGCGCCTAAAGTCTAGTGACTTACATCTGGTTAATCGAGTCGCGACAGCGGTAAACGTTATTTTACTCGCCAGGCGACTCGTTTTAGGCTCCAGGCGCTAAGCAAGCTTGTCAATTCGTATGTAGCCTTAAAATGTATTACTTTCGGTACTTAGGATGATATTTATTATTTATGTAAGTTTTTAAATAGTTAAAATTGTAAGAAATACAAGAGCGTGCGAAATGTGGGGTATAAAAGTAGATATTATGTAAGTAATTTAAGTAACATTTAGGTATGTAATGTTATAGGTAAAGTGCACAAAAAAAAACTTATCTTGCATTGCTAATAATTGTTGAGCTGTACAAAGTCCAAGTTAGTTAGTGCTAGTAGTCCGGGGGTTAAGCCCCCAGGACTAGTCGCACTACGCCAATATCGTGAATGCCCGGTAATGGCGTAATGTGACGTGGAGCAAGTTGTAGTCCAAGTCTAGGGCCTTATAGTATTGTTTAGTGTACGAGTAGACACTTTCCTATGAGACCCCCAGTATTTATCATGTTGTGTTTTAATGGCTGGTTGGTTTTCTAAAAGGTTTAGATTTGTTATTCTGAAGTGTTTTGCAAATGGTTTTATTAAACATTTAAGATATTGTAACTCGAGTCTAAATCTGTATTATATTTTTACTGACATTATTTTCTAAATTTGTATTTAATTTTTCATGACATGTTAAAATAATTGTAACTACATTATTCATTGATGATAATAATAATCACATTGACATATCGATTCACTCATAACACGAATAGTCGTATCAAGAAATCCGGATTGGCGTATCGATTTCGTACTGGCGTAGTTTCCGGAACAAGCACATCACTATCAAAGTAGAATTAATATGTTATGTAATAAAATCTAGTTAAATAAATACTTGTGTACATATTTATTATAAAAAATCAATCTTCTACTAGATAAAAATTCAACTTAACGAAGTTTTGCACTGGAGTTCCTTTTTTAAACTAAAGTGCACTAAAGGGCTCGGTTTAAACGACACGGAAGTTTTCTTGCGGCTGCCGTGCGGTCGCAACAACAATGTGCGAGTGTGCATAAAAGCTGGATATACTGCCACATGGGAATAATTTAATTAAACAAGTAAAATTTACAGTTGTTATCTGAATTAGTAATTGTACTAATAAATAAGGCACTAGATAATTGCACATGATTTGTTACAATCTTTCTTTTTATTTGGTTTTTAATTTAGCAGCCGTGACGTGTTCATTCAATTTATATTATAAAGATCTTGTCCCGATGTCGCGTGAAAAATGGGTATACCTACTAAATATCTTTAAATTGCCTTTAATAATGATTAAATTTCCTTGCGCCTTAACCCCTTGTATATTGAAACAATTAGAAAGCCATTGTGTCTCGAGTAGATCTGCGTTCGATATGTGGGGTGAAGTTTCAAAAGGCAAAGGCAGTTATTTCTTAAATAAATGACTTTTTAAACGCCTCATCTGTACATGCTTTTAAAAACTAAAGTGTTATGAATGTTTCAATTTACGCCTAACAAACTTGTCCTGAGATTATGTACGATTGATTAGCCGTTAATAAGTGAATTATAAGCACATTTTGTTAATATCTATTTGTATTCTATAGAGCATTTAAAGTACACTTTGTATTAATGTAAGCATTTTTTGTTATTTTTTATTTTTATGCATAATTTGATTATAAGTTTGAAATATAATGTTGTTAATTATTATTTTTCTGTTTTATTGTAGTTACTTAACTACTCTTCTTAACATATGTTACAGCTTCATTTCCTGAAGAGAAAAAAAAAAAAAAAAAACAAACGTTTCACGCCAGCTAGGTTTACATAAAGCTTAGATTTATTCAATGGGATGATATCTTTTTATTGATAAAACCTGACTCCTGTGAAACTCCTACAATAGCAAAACCCGAAATAACATTGCACAGCCTGGATCGCACCCAGGAACCAACACTCGGATCTCACTTGCCATCCACTTCATACAAGGCAATGTGGCTGAACATTCAAAGACGGACTTCCATGAAACTCGGTAACAGCAAAAACCCGAAATAAAACTACCCAACCTGGGAATCAAACCAAGGAACCAACACCCTGAATACTCATTTTCGATGCTGGGCAATGTGGCAGAAAATTCAACTTTGACACTTTTCGATAGTGTTTTCAATAGCAATAGTGATTATTATAAAAACCGAGGCGATGGTGGCGCCATCTATCACGTACAGCAGATTACTCATCTTTGTTAATAACCGCCTGTAACTTCCATCTAGGCAAAGGCTTCTTCTTATACAGAGTAGGGACGAGTATTGACCACCACATAGTTGCTCAATACGGGTTGATTTGGCGATATCAGACTTATATTTTCTTTCACCGTTGTCAGCAATTTCTAAGATAAAGTTGGTAGGTACATATAAATTAGCAAAAGCCATATTAGTACTTGCTAGGATTTGAACCCACGATGCACAAGAGGCGAGGTCTTAGCAACTGGCCCACCACGACATTTTTGTTAAGGTAGGTACTCCTAATTTTCTATACCAGCCAAGTTACAAACGTTTCGTATCGAAACTCTTTCTGCAATCGTTAACGGCTTCTATTTGTATGGTCTGACCACGTGACTTAACGTTCAGATGTGTCATTCCCATACATTGATTCGTTTTCTACTAGCGTTATCGATTGTAGATTGTCAACTTGGCTACAGGCACTGGTATTCTTATTTTCCATCCTAATTATTCTTCTACAGGTTTTCTCCCCAGTTAGCGATAGCACAATGGCCAGATTCGCCGTCCTTAATTAATTAATATAAATACCAAAACAACACATGTTACCCAAGCACGAGGCGGCAGGTCATAATGCCACATAACTTGGCACCTGGAAAGCATGCCGATATAGTATCATGAACTTTGGGTCACGAAATCACGGTCTTCAGTGATGAGACAGTGAGAAGTGTCTTAACAAAGTTGTTCAATGAATCATAGGGTTATAGGCAGCTGTTAATTCTTCTTAGCGTATCGATGGCAAATACGCTATATAGGTACCTATATTGTGTTTGACCCAGTATTCAGCTGCGGCAACAACATCCACAGAGGGTTGTGTGTAATCTCGATCAAGAGATTCTTTCAGAATAATCCTGCAAGACTATAGTGACCGTTTATTTTCAGCATCAGAGCGGGGCACCAGCAGAATAAAAAAAAATGTTTTGGTATTTTATAGCGTTTATTAGACAATGTGGAACACTTAATAAATGGTTTTAGGCCCACTTTCTCAAAAGACTTTACTCAGGGTTACTTGCTAACACAATGTTTAATTGACAATATTGTATGACAATTGACAACCTGTCAATTTAACCGCGTGTTCACATTAGGTTACTAGCCTTAATCACAGGACTTCTAACTAACTAAGCAATCGTTTTGTTTATTCGTAATTATAGCCAGTCTGTTTGCGATAGCGGGACTATTTTGCCCTCGCTAGGGACAGCTGGACCGACAGCCTAAAAGCGGTACTGTTCCGCCCAAAACGGGACGTATGGTCACGTTATGCAGGACACATGACATCTTGTGTTCAAGATAGCGATGGGCGTTGAATGAACGAACTAGTTAATTCGACCGTCGACGTACAATGAACGATTCGACGGTTCACCGTTAATCAACGAACTAGTTGAATTCGTAGACGGCTAAACTGAGACTCGACTATGTTCATGTCGACTTGTAACGCGACGACCGACGCGAGAACTTAGTTGGGTAGTACAAGTTAATATGGACGAACATCGAGCAAATTAATTTGAACTCTAAATCAAGATACAAACCATTTTGGAATAAAAATGCATTGTGTTAAGAATTATAGTTTCACGTGTGCAGAAGAGTTAAGCGATTGACCGATCGAACGATGCGAGGTAAACTGGTTTGTACTTGTTTACGTTAAATCGGAAAGTTGAAAGTAATTGTCGAACCGTAGACGCCGCGCGTCGCGTCGTCGTAAAGTTTATAAAGAACGTCTACTTAACATAGTTTACGTAATGGACTAGTCGACAAATTCAACTAGTTGATCGACTCGTCGATCAACGGATATGGACGGTCTAGTTTCGTTAACGAAAAATACGTCGACGACCCATCTCTAGTTCAAGAGACCCGTCGGTATATCATCCAATAGCCTAATTAACTACGCAAGTGAATTCGGCAAGTCAAAAAATTTGACCGCCATCAATCGACCAATCACATGCGAGATGATAGACGCGATGTGGATTTCCGTCTATGTGATTGGTCGATGGGTTGGACTTTTGGACTTCGAGTATGAAAAAATCCTTTGGGCGCACGGTTGGCGCAGTGGTTGAGCTATTGACTGCTGCGCTGCGTGCCGCGGGTTCGATTCCCGCACGGAACAAATATTTGTATGATCTACAAATAGTTGTTCCGGCTCTGGGTGTTTGTGTATGTGAGTTTATATGTTTGTAAACGCACCCACGATACAGGAGAAATTCCTAGTGTGGGCCAATGTTTTTATTTACAAAAATTATAAATTTTAATTTTGTTCGGTATTGCCAAAAATTATTGGACGCTTTCATTGGTGTAGAATGAAGATAATCTTTTCGAAATATTCCAATAATTTTGAATCAATACCACTGCGGCTCCGTTTGGACCCTTCGGGAGCGGAACCCTAAAAATGAAGGGGTATCTGCATCACATTAATTTGTATTCCCTGAACGGCAAGACAGAAGTGTAGGTACCTACCTATTGTAGTATTTCGCTAGTATGTTTAAGTCCCATGTAATAGGGGTTGAGCCAATATAACATCAACCAGGGACAAGTCCATTTATTCTAGAATGATAATTTTAACATTTGCATTTTTTTTAAACATTTGACTAAAATATGACTTGACATTCCGGGCTTATTATTATTAATTTGATTTGAATTTCATTGTTTCAATTTGAATTTTATTATTTTGATTTGTATTCCATTATTAATATTTGCATGCCATTATCTATGGCTAACATGATGTTCTGTATTTTTTTTTGATCTCTTACATATTGACAATTTGTTGTGAGTACTGTACTCATGTTTGAGCAAATAAAGAATGATTATATGATTAGACACTGTAGTAGGCGTTTTTTTTTGTTCTGTGATTAGACATCAGACAGTTATTGAGAACATGAGAGATGTAATGCCAGTTGAAAGAACCATTTTTGCCTGATTCGGGAATTTAATCCAGAACCTCATGGTTTATTATATTAGCACTTGGCCACTATACCCTCAGATCAAATAAAAGGTCAAGATGGAAAGTTGCAAACAACAAAGTGAAGCCAGTTCAAATGCCTTGCCGTACAAATACACAATTACACGCACTCACGTACAACGAAACTACCCCTTAGCTTGTCAGTCGAGCTTTATTATTTGATCTGTGAGCTTTTTGTTGTTGTACGTGAGTGCGTGTAATTGTGTATTTGTACGGCAAGGCTTAGTTTGAACCGGCGTCACCTTGTTGTTTGCAACGTTCCATCTTGACTTTTTATTTGATCTGAAACTATATCAAGGAAAAACCGGCAAATAAAACAACAAAAATTTTAGTTTTTTTTTATTGATTGTTTTTATTTCAGCAGTATGCATGAGAAAGATGAAAAATGGTACACACTATAGTTTCTAAAGGGTTTTAAAATTATCACTACATAACCTATGGTACCTTAGCATAAGTTTTTTAAAAGGCGGTATTTTTGTCACTACGGTGATGAATGATGATATATTTAAGAGCATAAATAAAAATATACAGCCGCTTTAAAATGGTTAGGTCAAAATAAAAATGCCAAAATAATGTTAGTGCCTATTTTTATTTGGTATCCATCACATAGACATTCTCGAAACACAATTCGCACAATCATCATACTAACTTAACTCACCACATTTAAATCGTTCCGAAATTAACTTACGCCCTATGTCTAAAATGTACTACACATTCTTTCAGAGAAAAAAAAATGAAAAAAAAATAAGAATAAATTACAATTTTTTTCTCTCATACATAATGATAAACATAATTCTTTACGATTTTTTTACACCAGAACCCAAATTGGAATTCCGCCGCATTCTCGCTCTTAAAAAAAATATAATCGTCTATTTTTTGTTAGAAAATGCGTTGGGGCATAGACATGGTAGAAGTGACTTAGTATCTAACATGTCTGGTTGAGTTCTGGCTTAGTCTAGAGTTCTGATGCTGGGTTTGGGGGTCTAGAATCGTCTGGTTTGGTGCAGTATCATCTGGCGGACGCTAAATGTCGATAAGCCAAGGCCAACGGCAGCGAGAACTAGCGCAGACCTCGACATCATCTTCTCACGGTTCGCCGGCTGAAACAAGAAGAGAAATAGGTTAGTTATAAGAAATTATATTTAGATAAACCGGACCAAATTGGCAAATTAAAAATAATTATCAAAATCAGTTTAAAATTAGCGGCGATAACTTTGAACAAAATAGTAGGTAGAATTGAGCACTTCCTCCTTTTGATTCGGTTAAATGAAAATAAAGATTGATCAGTAGGAAGGCGATGAAAAAATAGTAGGTAGAATTGAGCACTTCCTCCTTTTGATTCGGTTAAATGAAAATAAAGATTGATCAGTAGGAAGGCGATGAAAAAATAGTAGGTAGAATTGAGCACTTCCTCCTTTTGATTCGGTTAAATGAAAATAAAGATTGATCAGTAGGAAGGCGATGAAAAAATAGTAGGTAGAATTGAGCACTTCCTTTTGATTCGGTTAAATGAAAATAAAGATTGATCAGTAGGAAGGCGATGAAAAAATAGTAGGTAGAATTGAGCACTTCCTCCTTTTGATTCGGTTAAATGAAAATAAAGATTGATCAGTAGGAAGGCGATGAAAACTGTCGGTAAAGGCATAAGATAGGTATTCAAATTTAAAATTGACAAGAAGTTGGATAGACAAAAGTTGGTTAATTATTCAAAATTCCCCTAATCTTACCCTAGGTCCTAGGGTGAGATTGGAGGAACATAAGATGACTGATGAAAGCCCTTTCTACCTTTCTGGCCAAAACTAATAAAAATTGCCACAAGTTATTAATATAAATAGCTAGAAATGTTAACGAACAATCCAGTTTCAAACACATGGAATAAAGATTTGGTATGTTCCCGTTGAGTTACACCATTTTGTGTTACACTGTTACCCATTGGGATAAAAATTACCGATTAGTAACACTGTAACTCAATGCCACTTTTATTCCCATTCATTTACACTGCAACCTTTTTACATTATATATAAAATAGCAGAACAACCGACGAGGTGACATCAATGTGTACTTTAAATTCTGAAGACATAAATAGGAGCCCTGCGCAGCGGGGCTCCGTCGGCTTTGTAATTTGATATGTAACCCTATTACGTACTATTAGTGGCTTTGAGTTACAGTGTTACTAATCGGTAATTTTTATCCAAATGGGTAACAGTGTAACACAAAATGGTGTAACTTAACGGGAACAAAAGGAAAGATTTCTACAGCGTACTTGGGTGTCCTTCCAAAAGGCCACATTACGTTTCAGAAGGACACGTCCTTCGGGAGACCTTCTTTAAAAGGTCAGACGGGTAACTCCACCGCGCATGTGCAAAAATATGCACCGATTTATGTAAGGCAAGACCTTTTAATGTTTATTAGAATGGACTTTACACTGTACTAGTGTTAATTGTGATTTTAAAGGAGAAATCAATTACGGTCATTGACAGTTATATTGGTAAAATCGAAGCAATACATAGTCTGGTTTTGATGCATTAATCGTTTCTCATAATAATTTCTTTAGTTCAGGCAACCATTTAACTGGCCCTCGCTGGGCGCCAATTTGGATAAGTAGGTACTACGGGAAATAAAAACCTTCATGCAGGTGCAAGCAATAAGTTGACAAAGTTTATCGCAATAGGATGAACGGTATAGCTTCGCATAAAATACGAATACGCACAAACATAGATTTTTATAAATTAGAAGAAGATTCTAGATCAATAAATTCAAAGATATGTGACATCTACGAACTCGTCGAAGATTATGACCATTTCCCACTCAAAGAGAGGAGAGCTGTGTCTCAGCAGTGTGTGAACACTGTAGGCTGATTATGCGAAGACGGTAGATAGATAGCAAATAATATATAGTATTTGACTTATCAGGTTTAACCTAATTACAGTTATCGGTAGACAGTATAGAAAATACATTGGCTTGCGATAAAATAATAATGAAGTGCTATACAAATTGCTTTGGCGTTATCTATTAATGTTATTAGACTGGGAATAACATGTTACTATAACATTAAATTTGATATCAAATCAAATTATTTATTTGCGAAATATAGTTAATTCTTAAGGTGACATTTCTATGAAAGTTATTTAGACCATATCTTACCATGGCAGGTATGCAAAAATATTACAATTAAATTAAGAATTTCATATTGGCCAGAGTATATATGTGGAAATCTTTATAGATGTCCTCCGCTCTGGGGTTGCGGAAGATCTTTCAGACTCTAATTGACAGTGTTCTGCAGTACCTTTAAATAATTCAAACTCAAGAACTCATTACCACATTTGCCTAATCAAGTTTGGCTTTTCAGGAGAGTTGCGTCGCCAACGAACCCTAACTATCTCAAAAAAGTACTGTGCATCATCTGCCTAGCCTTTTTTCCAACTATATTGGGGTCGGCTTCCAGTCTTACCGGATTTAGCTAAGTACCAGTGTTTTATATGGAGCGACTGCCTATCTGACCTCCACAACCCAGTAACTGGGTAACACGGTACCCCTTGGCAAGACTGGTGTCAGATCTCAAGCTTCTGACTACCCGTAACGACTGTCAAAGATCTTCAAAATGACAGCCGGGACCAACGGCTTAACGTGCTTTCCGAGGCACGGAGGAAACTCGGTAGGTCACCCATCCACGGACCGACCTCGTCAAGCGTTGCTTAACCTTGATGATCGACCCGTGCGGCTGTTATTATTTAGCCACGAGCTCCTCAAAAAGTACTGAGCAAACTTTCCAATTTCACTGCGATTCAAAATGGCGTCAAATCCCTTCAAAACATTTGATTGTAAATAAAATAAACACCTAAATAAGCGAATATACGCAACAACGCGACAAAAAAAAACATACCACAAATAGTTGAACGTAGGTGGAAGTCACATGATTTGGTCCGCTATTTATATTCTGCAGACTTGTGACTTTGTGACTATGCCAAGTGGCGCTATAGCTTGGATATTATGTTTAAGATGTAATAACGTGAATGGGAGACCAGTATGGAGATTTTTAGATGAATCTTGTTGTCAATTATCAACTTGGACGCCTTAAGAATTAGGGGTTAATCTATACTTAATATTATAAAGAGGAAATATTTGTATTTTTGTATGTAACGAATACACTTAAAAACTACTGGACCGATTTCAAAAAATATTTCACCGTTGGGAAGCTACACTATCCCCGGTTGATATAGGCTACTTTTTATCACTGTATTCCCACGGGAACGGAAACTACGCGGATGAAACCGCGAGGCGTCCGCTAGTGTTTTATATAAAGACTGTTTTAATCATATAAACCGTCAACCTTGAAAGCAAGAGTGAAAAGCCATCTCCATGCTTCACTCGTTCCCGTTTAATTCTTATTCATTGCTTTTCATCAGGTGAATTCTCTCTTGGGAAGCATAAGCATAAAACGAATTTCAGATGATAGTGATTCAGATTTAGACAATTATTTAAGATTTTGTTTTAAGTTGCACTACTTGTCGTTAGAGTGGTTATATAATAGTAAAACAGCATATTGAAAAAACTACGCAATTTGTATAATATTCCAAGAACAAACAGACAGTTACAGAAATAACACGTTAAAATTGAATCACTCTAAGAAACAAAGAGATAAATCGTCACATAACCGCTTCGAATGACCATGTCTCAGTCAAGTCATTCGTCACCGTATATTGCTCATCCTTTAGTCAATTTAAATGAATCCACTTCGAGCCAGCTCATAACAAGTCGGCGCTAGCAAGACATTAAATTCATTTACAAAATCTTTCCAACACTGATCAAATGACTAAATAGTGAATTTGCTGCCAATCTTAAGTTAACTTTCGAACAAGGGGTAGGATTCGATTTTTTTTCCAAACAAACGTAGTCTAGGGATTATTCCACTGTTTGACGATGTACGTTCAAAGTAAAAAGTGATATCAATTTGTCTCATCATTATCTAGACCTGTATGGAAGCGAAAAAGTAAAAAAAAATATATTTGAAAGTTATGAGCGTCGAAAGAACCACATTTCGACACAAATTTTAACGCATTATTGGGCGCAAAACAATACCATAAGAAGACGGAAAATTGCAAAATGGCCTCCATACAGGGATAGATTAGTAGTTCAACAATGCATATCATTTTATTTTGAACAGATAGATTTAGTAGCTTTTTCATGATATCTAGACTGCCAAAGATCTGTTTATAAAATTTCGCGCGCTCGGTTTCGTCCTAAATCATTATCCATTTCGCTACAAATTTGCAAGTGTGTATTCGTACGCGAACTGGCTTCCTACTGCTCATCACAGCATCTATCTCTTCCGCAAGTGTTGTCGGTTGATATAAAATGCATTTTAACCCCGCGCACAAAATAGTTCGTGCCGTCGACTAGTGTACCCTTAATACCACACCAAATACGCCTGGAAGTTAAAAGAGTCTTGATGCGCCAACTGAGCAAGGCCTCCAATTTCTCACATTCAAACGGGACCAAAAAATACCCTGGCATGCTCAAACATTTATATACGAGTATCTCCAGTTTCCAGTCCCGCAAGCCAAATAAATTATTTAAACATAGCAATAAAATGTATCAACAATACACACACAACTCATTTATAGATAGTAAACAATATAAACAAATAATCTTCAACATTCTGATCTATATGAACATAGCACATTGAATAACATACATACTGACGTTACATAACGAATTTGGCAAAGGTATATAGTCTATAGGTAATTAGTAAATGTATTTCCTACTATTCTTTAAGTATGTAGGTCAGAGACAGATCATTCTTGCCTATTCTGTAGGAACGGCTTTCTTTTTTGTTTTTTTAAACACAACCGACTTCCAAAAAAAACACTACAAAGTGAAAAATAACTTCAATTTCGGCAGTCGGTGTCAAAGAACGAAGAAACGAAAACAGGAACACTGACTTCCGAAATTATTATTTTTTGCAAATCTGTTGTACCCTTCCTTTTGCTTCGCCGTAGTCGGGTAAAAAGCATAAGATATGGACTCTGGCATTGACACATTAATTTGTTTATCATTTCTCATAAAACGAGGGTCGGAAGTTAAGTACATTATAATAAAAACAATAGGTAGTAATAGCATTTTTTATAATTATTACAATAATTAATGAGCTCATAACTGGGAAGATAGATAACATTGAATTGACCCCTTGCATTTTCTTAACTAAAGTAAAAACAATACATATTGAACTAAGGTTTTGTTTATTTATACTATTGTAAAGGACCACTGCTCTCAAAACGGTGAAGGAAAACATCGTAAGGGAACCCATCGTTACTCGAAATTACGTTCGCGATACGCGAGAGGTATTGTGAATCGCCCGTGCAATTGTTTGTGTATATATTTCGCGCGCAGCGAAGTATTTTTGTCAGGAACGTGTATGGTTGTCTGTTCAGACTACGTCGGTTATCCCAAGTTTATTATATATAATTATATATTTCCCCCCTATAACCCTCGACCAGACACGGGACCAGGAGACCACCACGGGAATAAATGTGAGTAATAGTTGTAAGTTGTGCATGCGTGTATCACTTTCCACCGCCCCGCGGATTCGGTATCTCAAAGAACAAACCCCTAGTTTACCGCTGCCGCGTATTGCGGTTTCGCGGGTATAGAAAATGCTGCGACTCTTGTAGGATCCAAGAGTCGCAGCATTACTATGGGCCCCAGTGTGGCCTCTTGGCTTGTGATCTGCAGGCCTGTATTCAACAATTGGATTGGTTTTGGTCCTAGAACCAAAACTTCGAAGACATGTGACATCCACCAATCCGCACTGGGCCTGCGTGGTGGATTTCGACCCCTTCTCACTCACAGACAGAAGGCCTGTGTTCCAGCAGTGGGAACATTACAAGGTTGATGATGTCCCTTGCTAAGAAAATATGGATGGACTGTGAGGAGTGATATGAATGAAAAGGGAGTCAGTGATACGTGCCTGAGGATAGGGCGGTATGGAAGAAGAAAACGTGTTGCACCGACCCCAAGTAACATGGGACAAGGGCTGGAAGATGTGATTTATGTTCTTTGTCGTAAATCTTGCTACTTAAAAGAATGCGTTTTTGCAGATAATAAAAACAAGAAATACTGATTCACTGAACAAAATGTCAGCCCTGCCGTTATCATTTTTATAATAGTAATTACTTTAAAACAAGACGTTCATTATCTTTATTATCAGAATGACACAAAAACGTAATGAGAATACGTTAATCGGAGTACCTATTTATAAAATTTACGCAGTGCAGTAAAATCTGTAGTGATTAAAACAAGTTCAACTGACGTTGGTGAAGGAAAACATCGTGGGGAAACCAGCCAGCCCCTAGCCACGTTTCGTATAGAATCTCTTTCAACAATCGTTAACGGCTTCTATTTGTATGGTCTGACCACGTGACCTAACGTTCAGATGTGTCATTCCCATACATTGATTCGTTTTCTACTAGCGTTATCGATTGTAGATTGTCAGCTTGGCTACAGGGGCTGGACTTAAAATCAACATAAGTCTAAAATCGACAACCCGTCTTGAGCAAGAGCTCATGCCTTCTCTGTGAGGCCTTTACCAACAGTCGGCCTGGAGTAACTATTGAGATGGATAGAGAAGTAGGAAGAAGGCATGTCACGCCGACCACAAATAAATGAAGATGTGTAGGGACACATTATATGTACAAGCTAACTCAGCAAATATAATATAGTTGGTGACGCACGGCTGCGCCCGTGAGACAGAGAAGTTTTCAGTCGCAAATAAACTACAGTCCTAATTGATCGTTTCTATTTAACCTGTCACCTCAACACAAAAAGTGGAGCACATAAAGTTATACATACATAATTACAACAGGCATTAATACAATAATAATATAGCAATATAAAAGCTAAAGTGGTGACCCCGACGTGATCATTTTATTTTGGGTGAGGTACACGTATAGACTGAAAAATGGACGGAAAAATTAATCCACCGCAAGGAGTTGCGCCGCGGGCGCAAGGTGTGAAGGAGGACATGTCCGGAGATGCCAGCGAAAAGGCGCTGGCCAGCATAACTGTCTCTTCGCGCATTCCTGAGTTTTGGACAGACCAAACACGACTCTGGTTTGTCCAGTTCGAGGCCGCGGTGGAGAATCAAAGGCTGAGTGATGCAGCCAAACAAAATCTGGTGGTTACAAAGCTAAACAAGGTCGCTATACAGCAGGTGAGCGATTTGTTATTGGCTCCGCCTGAGTCTCGGAAATATCAGACGCTGAAAGAAAGGCTGTTGGAAGTGTTCGAGGAGTCGGAGACGAGGAAATTGCAGAAGCTGATCAGTGAAATGGAGTTGGGAGACCAGCGCCCATCACATTTGCTACGTCGGATGCGCGAGTTGGCCAGGGAGAAGGTGGCGGACGATACCCTGAAGTTGATGTGGCAATCACACCTACCGAAATCAG
This sequence comes from Orthosia incerta, assembly GCA_948252205.1. Classification (NCBI taxonomy): domain Eukaryota; kingdom Metazoa; phylum Arthropoda; class Insecta; order Lepidoptera; family Noctuidae; genus Orthosia; species Orthosia incerta. Next base: position 11,862,501 of record OX411765.1, on the reverse strand, counting down.
TGCGTGCTGTGCTGGCAGTGTCCGACTCGAAGAAATTGGACGTGCTCGCAACCATAGCAGACAAGGTGCTGGAAAGCATAGGAGAGGGCTCAGCAATGGTAGCAGAGGTCAAGGCAGTGGAGGTCCAGACCAGGAGTGAGGGATCATCAAGCACCAGCCAAATCCTGGGGGAGCTAGCGAAAATCAACCTGCGTCTCGCAAGTCTGGAGCGTGGCAGAGGCAGGGAGCGTTGGGACGGCGGCAGCCGAGGTTCGAGATCGGCATCGAGACATGGTGATGCGGGTGGCGAGAGAAAAAGTGCTAATTGGTTGTGTTTTTACCACTATCGTTACAGGGAGAAGGCAACAAAGTGTGTGAAACCCTGTAATTGGAGCAAGGACCAGGAGAAGTCGGCGGGAAACTAGACATGGTGCAGCCGACGGCGGGACGTTGCACGGTTTACAACCGCCTAATTGTATGCGATAAGAAAACAGGTATGAGATTTTTGATAGATACGGGAGCTAATGTATCCGTAATACCCGAGAGGAAAAATCGTTCGCGTAGTTATTATGATAGTAATAGGTCTAACTTTACTTTATATGCCGCTAACGGTACAATAATAAAAACTTACGGTATTGAAACATTAACTTTAAGTCTAGGATTAAGACGGCCGTATACTTGGCATTTCATTGTAGCAGATGTGAATCAGCCCATAATAGGCGCAGATTTTTTAACAAGGTATAAATTGCTAGTAGATGTAAGCGGCCGACGACTCATAGATGAAGTAACGAGTTTAAGTGCAGTAGGTTTAATTGTAAAGTGGAAGGGACCATCCTTAACTACGATTGATAACGCTTGCATTTATTCGGATATTCTAGCCGAGTTTCCCGAGATCACTAAACCTGTGTCTTTTAATGGGGAACCCCCGCATGCGGTGTTACATTACATTGAAACACACGGCCCTCCCGTATTCGCTCGAGCTAGACCATTAGCCCCAGAGAAATATGTAAAGGTAAAGGAGGAGTTTAGACGCATGCAGGAAATGGGTATTTGTAGGCCGTCGAAAAGTCCTTGGGCCAGTCCGTTGCATGTGGTACCCAAAAAGGACGGGCAGATTCGTCCCTGCGGTGATTATAGAGCCTTAAATGCAATAACAATACCGGATAGGTACCCCATTCCGCGGATAAATGACTTTACGTATATTTTAGGGAATAAGTGTATATTCTCGCGTTTAGATTTAAACAGAGCGTATCATAATATTGTGATTGCACCTGAAGACGTAGAAAAAACCGCGATAACCACACCCTTTGGGTTATATGAGTTTACGCGCATGACCTTCGGTTTACGGAACGCCGCGCAAACATTTCAGCGATATATGAATAACGTGGTATTACAAGGCTTAGATGCACAATGCAAAATAGGTTCAGAAGGCCAAACCGAGTCTAATTTCTACTTTTGTTACATAGATGACATCATCGTAGCTAGCGAGACGCCCGAGCTTCATAAGTTACACGTAAAGGCGATATTTGAGCGATTAAGCCGATTCGGCATAACTATCAATATGGCAAAATGTAGTTTTGGAAAAGAGAAACTAGAATTTTTAGGTTACGAGGTTACGTCATCAGGAATCAGTCCATTACCGGATAAAGTTCAGGCAATCATTGATTTCCCAAAGCCCGAAACGGTAGATCAGTTACGGCGTTTTTTGGGAATGATAAATTTTTATAGGTCCAGTTTACCTAGGGCAGCGGAATATCAATCTGTGTTGAATACGTATTTACAGAAGGCTAAGAAAAAAGATAAGTCTATAATTAACTGGTCGCCAGAAGCAAACGTTGCGTTTGCAAAATGTAAAACTAGCCTACAGAATGCGACCATGTTATCGTATCCGGTGCTAAACGCCGAGCTTGCAATATGGGCGGACGCGTCGAACGACTGTATCGGTGCCGTGTTACAAGTTAAGGTTGGCTCACACTGGGGCCCCTTAGGTTATTATTCTAAGAAACTCAGTGACGTGCAGCTTAAATATAGTACGTACGACAGGGAGCTATTAGCTATTTATTCGGCGGTTCAGTATTTTCGTTATATGGTAGAAGGCAGATCTTTTGTAATTTACACGGATCATAAACCATTAACTTATGCGTTCACACAAAAACCTAGTGACAAAGAAACAACTAGACGCGTTAGACAACTTATGTTTATCAGTGAATTCACAACAAATATACAGTACATTAACGGTAATGAAAATTCGGCAGCGGATGCACTGTCTCGGGTTGAAACTATCACATGTCCAACAACGCTCGATTTCAGCGAATTAGCGTTGGCGCAACGGATGGATGACGAGCTGACGTCGCTTTTATTGAAAGAAAACAAAGTGATGCAATTTAAGCGAATTAATTTACCCGACTGTCAAAGCGAGGTGATGTGTGAACTATCTACTTCGGTTGCAAGGCCATATCTACCAGTAGCTTTTAGGAAAAGGGCATTTCAGGCAGTACACGGTTTGTGCCATCCTGGAGTGCGTACTACTCGGAAATTAGTGACGTCTAAGTATTTTTGGCCAGGTATGAACACAGACGTAGGACAGTGGGCCAAAACCTGCGTTCAATGCCAGAAGTCGAAGGTTATACGTCATACGGTATCCGGACTGGGTCAATACGAAAGTAGTGGCCGCTTTGAACATATACATGTCGATCTAGTAGGACCATTACCTACGTCACCAGAGGAGTATAGATATTGCCTTACGGTGGTTGATAGGGCGACAGGATGGCCAGAAGCTTTTGCAATCAGAAACATGTATGCTAGTACGGTAGCCAAGACGTTGTACGAAGGTTGGATTTCAAGGTACGGTTGTCCGGTAAGGGTTACTACAGACCAGGGCAGACAATTCGAGAGCAGCTTGTTCAATGAATTAATGAAATGTTTAGGGATAGATAAATTAAGAACTACAGCGTACCACCCGCAGGCGAATGGCACTGTAGAAAGGTTTCATCGCGTGTTAAAAGCAGCACTGATGGCCAGGAGGGACAGTGGCGCGTGGGTGGAAGAATTGCCGACAGTTCTGTTTGGGTTACGCGCAACACCGCGGAGCGACACTGGTGTCAGTGCCGCGGAATTAGCATTTGGAAAGACATTACGGTTACCCGGGGATTTTTACGGGGGCAATAGCATAAGCGTTAGCGATTCAAACGAATATGTAAACAAAATTAGAAATATTATCGAAAACCTTAGGCCAAGACCGACTAAACAGAGAGACGCGAGGAATATATTTGTTCATTCTGATTTAAAAACTTGTTCACATGTTTTTGTGAGAGTAGATCTGGTTAAAAGATCCTTACAACCTCCCTATGACGGTCCATATCAGGTTTTAGAGAGAAAAGAGAAGTATTTCATGTTACAAATAGCAGATAAGCGTGTGAAAATATCAATCGATAGGTTAAAACCGGCGTACGTAGTTAATGACGGAACCTTTCCACTAATACAACAAGAAAAGGATTGCGTAGTAACTAAACCTAATAACAAACTGTTTAATGATAAGACTTGTAATACTAAGCGTGTAACTTATACCACCCACAGCGGTAGAACGGTTAAGCAGCCGATAAGGTTTGCAGAATGAAAACTATGTATGTTATACCTTATGGTACAGTAAGCCAGAGCATTACGGGAAATGGGTTCGATTCCCGGGTTTTTTTTTTTTTTAAAAAAAGTGTACTCTACTATAATTGTATTGTATTCATGTAATTAAGTAAATAAGTTAATAATATAAGTTACAGGTGATATTCAATAAGTAGGTAACATGTAAATTGGTTAATATTGTGTCAACGTAGAAGCATTTCGTAATAAACAATGAATTAATGCAACTCTAGCATATTGAAGGATGTTTATTTAGGCCAGCCAAATGCGAAGTTTCATAAAGAAGTGCTGACTAAGATTAAATTATAACTAAGACAAAATGTTCTGGTAGTATAACAAATAGCATTTTTAACATTAAACGTAATTTATCCATTGTTGGAATAAGTCCTTACGAACGTGTTTGTTTTGTTAATAGAATAAAAACCTCTGTAATTAATAATGGGTTGGGGACAAAGTAAACCACAACAGAACAATGTCGCGTTAGCACAGTCGGTGTCTAACGAAACGATAGGGCAAAGAGTGGGTGTATTGGAGATTATGGTGATTGTGTGCGCTGTGCTCATGGGAGTGTTGATTCTGTATTTAATCAGAGGCCAATGTAAAAAACGAGTACGAGGCTGGTTTCAAAAGGAAGCAGTCGCGGCCGGTTGGAGTCTGCCAGTCGTTAAGGTGCAAGCAGTGCCACCGCCGACCATACCCCGTAATCCAGATGTGTATTAATTGTAAGCATAGTGTGGTGTCACATGTGTCGTTTTCTTCTTCATGAAGAAATAGGATTATGAAGATAAAGTAGTGTTTGGACATAAAAATAAAAAACCATGTAGTTAAAAAAAAAAAAAAAAAAAATTTTTTTTGTATTGTTCATAAAAAGTATACTTAGTGTAAGTTCCTTTTTTTTTTCTTCTTTAAGGAGGGGGCTACTGTAGGGACACATTATATGTACAAGCTAACTCAGCAAATATAATATAGTTGGTGACGCACGGCTGCGCCCGTGAGACAGAGAAGTTTTCAGTCGCAAATAAACTACAGTCCTAATTGATCGTTTCTATTTAACCTGTCACCTCAACACAAAAAGTGGAGCACATAAAGTTATACATACATAATTACAACAGGCATTAATACAATAATAATATAGCAATATAAAAGCTAAAGATGTTTTAAAATTGTAAACTGGAAAAATAGCTTCTGTGTTCTCAAAGATAGTGTTTGATTTTCGAGGTATACAGCAAAGTGAAGAAAATATCGTGAAAAGACAGGAGGAAGTCGCATTGCTTCCATAATTGGAGGAAAACGGATGAAGCATGACTTTTAAAATAGACCGTAAACACGCAAAGGATGCAGAGATGGGTCCTAATATGCCATGGCAGAGCAATTAATTTAACATAGTAACTAATCCAAGCTAGAAATAACTTTGTACCGTCCGGGGTTAAAGTCAAGACCTTTTAGACCTTTTAGATTAGATAAGCTATAATATTAATTAGAAATAGATGCGAGTATAGAATTATAGATATTAAACAATTTTGTGTTACTAATGTTATCGAATGCTGTGCCATTGAACTGGTGACACACAAAATAATAGTCATATGCATTTATAGACCTCCAAAATACACCAAAGCTGATACAAAAATCTTCTTTGGAAAACTTGACCATATTTTAAACTATTGCGGACGTAATTTAAAAACAAAACTCATTATGTGTGGTGACTTTAATATTGATATTTTATTAAATACAAGGTTGTCCATTGAATTTCAACATCTCCTTTTGAGCTATAATCTTAAACCGAGTATAAAACAACCTACACGTATATCAAGTGGAACATGTATTGATAACATTATACATAATCTAAGGGGTGGTACAGCTGAAGTTTTGGAGTTGGCACTATCTGACCACACAGCCCAACTTTTTAAGTGTCCTGTGAGAAAGACATGTTCTATTGATCATTGGTATGTTCTGAGTCGTGATTACAGCCGTGAGAACATACATAAATTTATTGAAGCTATAAGTAATCTTAGTTTTTCGGAAGTGTTCAATAGTAGCCAGCCTGAAATAGCATTCAATTGTTTCCATAATTTATTTATACTTTTTTACGATTTGTGCTTTCCCACTATAAGAAAAAAGATTTGCACTCGAAAAACCCCCCAATGGATGTCTAAAGGTATCAGAAGTTGCAGTAAACGGAAAAGAGAAATGTTATGGCAATACAGACGAAAACCTAATATTGAAAATAAGCAATTACTGAGACAATATTCACGACGGCTAAAAAGAGTTATACAATTGACAAAAAAATCTCAAAACAGTTATGTGATTAATAATGCAGAAAACAAAACTAAAGCTACGTGGAAAGTAATTAATGGATCTAAATTGAACTTTCCGTCTGAGTCTATTGGTCATATACTTGTTAATGATAAAAATATAAATGCTCCTAAAGAAATAGCCACAGCATTTAATGATTATTTTATAGATTCAGCACGTCCTACAGATAATCGAAACAATAATGCTTTATCGTCTATTAGTTATCATCCTAAATCCATATTTATGGCACCAACCGATCCGAACGAAGTATTTAAGATTATTAATTCATTGAAAAATACCAATAGCGCAGGTTACGACGTAATTACTACTAAGATACTCAAGTCGGTGTCACATTTGATTGCACCAGTACTTAGTTTTATGATTAACCTTTGCATAGAGCATGGTCATTTTCCAGATTTATTGAAAATTACTGTTATTAGGCCACTTTACAAGAAAGGCGACAAAGCAAATATTGCAAACTATCGTCCTATAGCATTAATACCGATCCTTTCTAAAGTCTTCGAGAGGGTGATTTTTAATTCTCTCTACTCATTTTTTGAAGTAAACAATATACTGGCTGAAGAACAAAATGGTTTCCGGAAAAACAAAAATATTAATAAGGCAATTTATGTATTGATATCTGACATACTCAATAATGTTGACCAAAAAAACCCGATCGCAGCGGTATTCATGGATATGTCCAAAGCATTTGATCACGTGGACCATGAAATACTGCTGGGAAAGTTGGAACGGTACGGTGTTAGGGGAAATATATTAAGACTAATAAAAAGTTATTTAAGTGGAAGAAGGCAAGTCACTATCATAAATAGGATCTCCTCTACATCTAAGATAGAAGTTGCTCATGAGTCTACAGTAAGATATACTGTGTGTGGTGTACCCCAAGGAAGTGTCCTTGGACCTTTGTTATTTCTCATCTACATTAATGATTTACCAGGATGCATTGAATATCGAACTGTTTTATTTGCCGATGATAGTACACTCATTATCCCATGTAAATATTTGGAATCATTCGAGTATGACATAAATAATTCAATAGATTGCATAATAAATTGGCTACAAAAAAATAAACTAAAAATAAACTTAGACAAAACACAGATCATGCTTTTTCAGCAAAGAACAAGACAGCTGAAATTAAATATATTGTATGCAAACCAAAGAATAGCTGAAACCAATTCTGCTAGATTTCTTGGACTCCAATTGGACAGTAAACTTGACTGGAAGTGTCATGTTGACAATGTTTGTAGGAAACTAAACCAGTACTCATATGCGCTGTATAATTTATCAAAAGTTGTAAATGAATCCATAGTTCTGACAGCGTACAAAGCCTATGTGACATCAACATTACGTTTCGGACTAATATACTGGGGTAACAGTACTGATAAATTAATTGCATTTAGGGCGCAAAAGAAATGTGTACGTGCTATGTTCAGACTAAAAAAGACTGATAGTTGTGCTCCGTTATTTAAAAAATATAATCTTCTTACCCTGCCATGTTTGTACATATATGAGACAGCGGTATTTGTCAAATGTAACCTTCACTTATTTCAAACATTTAGATCTAAACGACGCAAGAACGATATATGTGCTGCTCCACATAACACTGCACTCTATTCAAAAAGTTTTTTGGGAATGGCACCAAAGATCTATAACAAGATGCCTACAGTAATAAAAGTACTGGACGATATAAGTAATTTCAAAAAGGCTCTTTTTAAACTACTGGTTGATAGAACATATTATACAATAGACGAGTTCTTATCTGACAATTTTAATATAATTGTTTAATACGAATTGATTATGTCAGGATGTTGTTGTGTTTGTCTTCTTTACATTGTGACATACTTACTTGACTGATTTGAATTTTAATGTGATGATTTTTGACATGATAGACAAATATTGAATGTAATGTAATAACTTATCTTATTTTATTTTGTTTGTTATTGTATAATTGAATGTATTGATTAATATTATTGTAACATATTGTTTGTACGCCCTGTGGGTAGAATGTAGTGATACCTGTAAAGATATGGCCTAAGCCTGTTAACACCTGTAATTAACGACACCTACATTGACAAATAAATGGATTTGATTTGATTTGATTTGAAGCTAGATATAATTACTTAGAGATAGTCTACAGTTCATTTAAAGGTAAGGTTAGTAGATATAACAATCTATCGTTGATAATATAACGAAATAGGTTAGGATAGGTCAGACATATCCATATAAGACTATATAATTGAGGATGTATGTGTGACTGTTTCACGTAAAAACTTCTAAACGGATTTTGATACAACTTTACGGCATGACTGATACATCAGAATAACAAACACATAGGCACAGATAATATAATACTAGCATACAGATGCCTCATCCCATACAAATATTTATAAGTACTTCGATCGCGTTCGGTTTCGTTCAACGGCTATAGATGCTGTTAGCAGCGACTTGCAAGTAAAATGGTTTTCTGGGCTCGTGACAATTTTTTTTTTATATACAGTGACGATTTGTTTTATAGTATTTTTTGCACGATTTTACAGTTTCATTGTACCAAAATGTGTTAGAATACAAATTTAATAAATCGAGTGGCATGCCTCATAAATTTAAAACCTCGCCATCTATTGGAATGAATTTTAAATTATCCGTTCAAATACAATATTCCATAAAGTTGTGCTTAGGAGAGTTGATTAAACATGAACATACAGATTAATTCCAGAAAATGATTATTTTAGACACTCTCATTCAATAACAAATCAATGGATATCGCGCCACGTAGTGACATTTATTTGAACCAAATTTTCTTTGTTAGCGCTGGGACCCCGTGACATAGGCTATGAATTTTAAAGATATAACACTCTTGGTTGACTGGTAGAGAATACCTCAGACATTAAGCCCGCCTGTGTACCTTTATATTGCATGAAGTTTTAATAAATAAATAAAACACCCAAATTGGGTGCCGTAATCTGAAATAGCAGGGCATTCCTTGGATGACATCCAAGTACTATATATTTCTGAATCTCCACTATTTAGTTCAACACCAATTTGTAGCTAAATAAAGATTTTCGGAGCACGTTAGAATGTATCAATACAATATTGGCGTGGTAACTGGTACAAAATATTTATATATTACTATAAAATAAGATATTATAAAGATTCTTTATTTTCCTAATCCCGAATCATAAAGAAAAACCGACCAAGTGCGAGTCGCACAAACCCTAAAAATACTGCGTTATTACCAAATACATTGAAATATGAGCAGTAGAATGGGTCTCAAGTATATGAAAATATAAGCGCATGAATATCACATTTTACAAAATATTGTGTCAATCGGACAAAGTGTGTTTAATAAACATGGCATCAAATTTTAATAGAACATAAGAAAATTTTCCGCCTTCAGTCTTCCATCAGTTCGAGTTGGTTCAATTTACAACAACTGTATTTATTACTAGCTGTCCCACGCGGCTTCGCTCCCGTCAACTGGCTACATACCTACCCTACCCCTACCCTACACCTAATATTCTTGCCCGTTTTTGCAACATTTTTCATTTATGCTCAGCTCCTATTGGTCGTAGCGTGATGTTATATAGCCTATAGCACTCAGGAATAATGTAGCTTTCTACCAGTGAAAACATTTTTAGAATTGGTTCATTAGTTCCAGAGATTACCCCCTACATACAAACTTACAAACTTACAAATTTTACCTCTTTATAATATTAGTATAGAAGTATAGATAGGCTCACGTTTGACCACTATCTCTTCTGATGGTAAGCGATGGTGTGGCCGACGGAGAAGCACGCTTGCGTCTTGCGTTTTTGCAACTTTATTCACTCTTGACTTAAAGACCCCTAGGATGTAGCTATTAGGAAACATAGACTCTGGCAGAGAATTATTCCAATTCTTAGCTGTACGCACAATCAAAGTATTCAAATATACTTTTTATTTTATCCTCGGGTTTAAAATTTTCTCAGTGTCCATTTTAATCCCTACTAAAATTTCTTATCGCAACATGTTCTTCATTTATTTACAAAAGTTTACCAAACATTGAAGTCTCAGAAACAATACTTTGTACAAGTTTTTTATTGAATCTTTGACACAATGATGTCGATTCAAAATGTGTATGATGTTGATGATATATCCTGCCTTTCAATAAGGTATGCTGCTGGCAATTTCTTTTAACTCTTGTGATACCTCTTTATAATCTCTCAGAGTATTCTTTATTCCAGGTCAGCCCAATTTATATTATGACTACATACATACTTGGTTTATCACTTATCTTCTACGCAAAACAGATCCCACTTCTGATTTTCACCTACAGTTTTTAAATCATTGAGGAGCCTTTACCCTTTAAGGTTTATTTGAAATAAAGTATTTTGAGACTCGCACATATCAGTGAAGTATGGTACAAAAGAGTGGACGCCTATACCTACTCAGCAGTGGGTGGAACAAGGCTGTCAAAGGTAACTTCACATTCCTTTCAGGTAAGGTTCGAGTAAAGGAAGACGATACAAACGATAGATGGATTCTGGGCATTTACAAGGCAGACGTGAATGGAAACGCCGGGAGGGGACGCCCTAGAAAGACACATAGACCTTATAGGTGATGTTCTTCAGGCCAGGTGCGCAGTACTCATAACCGGCGTGTGTGTTTGACTAGATGTATGAATGTGAGTTAAGCAAAAGAAGTATGTAAGGATCGTAGCAGGTGGCGGTCTGAAGTTTCTGCCTACCCCCATGGGAAAAAGGCGTGAGTTTATGTATGTATCTCAAGGTTAGAAATTTGATACTGATATGATAGCTAGTCATATTAAAATGGAAGAAGATATACTGAACCATCACTAATTTATTGAATCATAATAATTGAATTGTCAATAAATACAATAAAACTACAATTTCCATACAATGAACATTGAAACTTCCCTGCTGGAATACTTAGAGTTCAACGTACTGACAACATTAAAAGATCACTACGTCGAGACCTTGGATCGAATGTAAGTGCGTAGTGCGAATCGTGTGCGATTTCCGGGTTCCAAACAAGGTGGATATAAAAATTGTACAAACTAAACAGCTATGAAATATTTTTGAGAGCAAAGAGTAATCAATTTGTACTCAACCACAAAATTGGATGTTACAAAATGTTACGAAATTGTAAAAAAAAACTGGTTAATACGTCGTAGAAACAATTAGCGTTTGACCATTTTCTCTCCTGATAAGCGACGATGTAGTCGACGATGGGGCACGCTTGCCTAGAAGTAACCTATTCACTCTAGACTTGAAGTTTTAACATCACGTCAAATCATTTTTACCAGACTACCCCAGTTGGAGGGTTATAGACAAAATGCTACAGCGATTATTTCATGAATGTTTTGGAAAAGACATATCTTGACCAAATAGATCCCAAGCCTTTATTAGACACTAGTTGCGTCAAGATATCCCTATTATTTCATCCTTTCCATATTTAGGAACATTTTGGCACTCACCCAATGAATAATTTTCAGGAATGATGAAATTTATTCATAAGAAATTTATTATTATCTCAGCTCATCGGGGTTCCCCGAGTTTATCATAATCTATTTGTGTTCGGGCGTTCCTAATATTTTTTTAAGGTCGTCTGGTTTTGTTCTGGCGTGGCAACAAGTTTGTGTTGCATAACTCAAATTCAAAATTATTTATTTCAATCAAACACTTTTAAATTGTCAAGCAAAAGATGAAGCTAGTTGTAGCATAAAATGTGTCTTCATTAAAACAAACTACATATTTGCGACTCATCCAAAGCCCAATTAAAATTTATATGGACCTATCCATTAGTCCAGTCCCTTATTTATAAGTCTTGCCTTTCCGTAACTTAGATTTTTATACAAATAGACGCAGGAGTTATACATAGCGTTCCATACTATAGAAACCTAGTCTTGAATACTTGGAAATTCAATCCCCCAGGAGAAAACCGGATTTCTATAGTTTTGGTCTGCTGACTTTCCTCAACTACACTCATAGGAATGTCACGATCCACGACCAAGATTATGACAAAGATAATTATATTGTAGATAATAGCTATAATAATTTACCTTGACGCGTGCTAATTTCATAAATTGAGAATATAATATTATTTACTGTGCTAATTATGATGAATAATGAATTAGAGACTACACATAATAATGATAAGATACGTCTACTTGTAATTTTGTGTCCATCGAACTTTCAGATAAGAAGTTATCTGATACTATTTATCCGGTTTTAGTACAATACGCGCAATTTCAGGACATTAAATGGTTTTCCAGGTGCAATTTGATAAAGGTGTTAACGATAAAATAACTATTGATTTTGTTGTTATTATTAATGATACTAGTAATACTAACAAAAGTTTACCAGTAATGCAGGAATTAATACAAGGCCATAACTGTCCCACTGCAAGTCAAAGGCCTCTTTACATTTAGAGAAAGAACGAGCATTCATCACGATAGTTAATATATTAAATAGAGATAAAATAGAAGAAATATTAGACAACGTAACTGAATTTAAAAAATTACAGCGTACCAATGACATAATGAAAAATCACCCTGAGGCTAAGGTGAATACAGAATTGGATAAAATAAAGCAAGACATATGTGTAGAGAAGACGATGCAACAATTCAACATAACACACAAGACGAGACTGCAGCAACAAGCAACAAATAAATCAAAGCATATAACAAAAGATATGCAACAAGAAAAAAAAAGACGACGTAACTAAACAAAACAAAAGGTTTGGCAGATTGACAGATCTAAAAATGAATTTGGTTGACTACAAGGCGCCAATTCTTATCGCACACCTCACCAGCTGATTGAAGACTATGATAAGGGCCAGAGCTTGCGCAATCAACGACATATCTTTTTAAAGCATACCTACATGGCTACATTTCTCTTTATCAAGCGATAAAGAAGGAATTTTGCTAGGCAGCCGGAATGAGACGGTATTGAAGATTACAATAGTTCAAGGTTTAGAATATTCTGGAAATAGTTTTTGGGTTACGTAGTTCTGTTGCTAGTTGTGTAGTGACGTTTTCAGCTTTACGTCATTAACGTGGGATTTGGAAAACAGTTCAGCATTGTTTAAAATATATTTTTATGTTCTTTATTCTCAGACATATTCCGGCTTGGGGTTTTGAAGTAGGTAGATAACGGGTTATCCACCTGACTTGTGGTTGAGATGTCTGCAATATTAAGATATCATGGCATGGCAACGATATTATCTTTATTATCTGATGCTGGTTCTCCTTTTATTTTTGCAGTTGAAACGATAAGCTACATTTCATTTTCACGCCTGTTATTGCCAAAGAGTACACCCGCACCTATAGTACATTCAAATTTCGCCAGTTATATTTAAGTCTACATAATATGCAATGGGGTCGAGCCTATTGAAATTATAGCATATAAATTCAGACTCCGGGCAGATACTGAGAAACTCCATATAGAAAACCATTTTAATTATATTTATAATCCTCATCATTTTGATTAGCGTGAGATTGAAGATAATCTCAATGGCCGAATTTAAATTTCCTATTTTTACAGTTTTGCGTATTTAGCAAACGTAAGTATTTTGGCGTCCATCCACTGTGGGACGACCTTCAGCGAGCAAAACAAATTATTTCAGTTTTCATTTGATTAATAATAATTTAATTTTCCTTGGTATCAATAATTTGTGGTTTATTTTTAATCTTAAAACCATGATGAGTCAGATAAGGAATGATATTTTTGTTTATTTTTCAAATATTTGAGTGAGTGTTAATAATATTTGTACTAAAACTCGCTTGGATCCAAGTGAATTTAAGTCTTTCAAAACATTTTTTCTTTTGATGTTTTCATCATCCTCCTGCCCTTTCCCAATTTATTTGGAGAAGGCGCAGCATGTCTTTTTTCATACATATCTATTATTTTTATATAAACCCTGTTTTTTATGCCAAAATCCTATCTCTTTCAGGAAAATCTATCGACAGATACGTTATTGGGTTCGGTCGCTAACTAACTTTATCTGATTGTGTTATTCAAACCAGATATTTTGGTAAATATTGATAAATCTTTGTTCTGTCTAGCTATCTTTTAACTGCGTTATATCTGTCTTCGCATTACTATATTTTTACTAAGTAGAATACTATTGTTTTTAATCTATCTTGTCCATCATCCACAACTACGTCTACATAAGATAATAAATTTACCAATAAACTAGTGCGCACAATAACAGTTTCATTGACTCCTGCTTTTTTTAGCTATTGTACTTCTTTCCATGTCTCTTTTGCTCCATTTCCTATCATACTCTGTTCACTCTCTGCATAACTGAAATACGGTTTTATGTCATTTTTGCTGTTGTGTGCAGTTTCTTTCTTTATTTCTATTGTTTCTCAAGTATCAATCTTTTCATCTTCTTTGTCTATATCAGATAATAAATTGCCCAATCAATCTGCGTTATCAACAAGTGCGCAGGTCGCAGTAGCGTTTCATTGACTCCTGCTATCTTTAGCTAATAATTTTGTCGCGGTAAACAATACGTCTCTGCTGTCAGTTTGTTACGCGTGTCGCTATTACGACGTGATTTTATAAGCTTTTTTCTGCGCGTAGAAAATCTTGAATAGTTGCTTTGCATATATTTGAGGGTATGAATACATTTTTTTTACTGTAGTCTGTAACCAAAGAGTATCAGTGACAAAAGATTTAATTTGACACTAATCTGCTGAAGAAATAAGACAAGATAAATAAAAATAAAATCTTGATTAAAGAGAAACTTTGACAAATATTGCTGAAACTCCAATTGATGGAATAGCTAGGGGTAATAAGTAGAACGGAGTTTCGATCGACCAAGAAGAGGACAACGATCAATCAGTGGAATATGAACCTAATGGTCAAATACCAACCTAAAATTTGTAGGAAGATTACTGTTCCTGATACCTGTTCATTAGACGAAAAAGAACCTCTTAAAGAAGTAAGAGAGGCAAAGAAGACTAAAACGAGTGATATAGGATAGGTACATAGATAGATGGAAGACTTTACCTGAATATATCAATTTACTACTGATTACAAAAAAATGGCTACTTATGGAGCTGTACCAGTAAACTACGGCATTTAGGTTGTTAGCAAACCTTGAACATGACAATAATGTAAGCTAATTTAACGTCACGCCATCAATTATACGTCACATAGAGTAACCACGCCTATCATTTAATAATAGAGCTATTTCAGTTATTATCTGTGACGTAGATTCATACAACAATGTTGTATGGTTATTGCCGTCATAATCATCAGCGTATAGCAGCCAAACTGCTGGAAATACTTCTCCAATAGCACGCTATTTTACACGATCTTCAGTTACTCCAATCGATTTATTTATTTACTAGCTGTGCCCCCGGCTTCGCTTCCGTCAACTACCGTGGCTACCTACCTATCCTACCCTACTTGGGTAGAGATGGCACTGTGGTTCTAAAACGTATGAGTAAAAGAATTTAAAAATAACATTTGTTTTACGACGTTTTAATAGTTATTCGGGACGGAGATAAATCGAAGAAATTACCAGCGAAGGGCTGGTAATTTGTTCGATTTATAAATGGTGTAACTAACCTGACTTTGTTTTATACATAAAAAAGATTTGTCTTACTTTAACACAAAAACATACGTCAATTGCATTATTTGAAGAAGATACTCAAAAATCACAATCGTCTTCCATTCGTCCGCAAACATTTATCACAGTTAGCTATTGTCATAATTTTTCCAACAACCAACCTTTTAAGATCGTCGCATATCCTGAGGTCATCCTCCTCTCTTCTTTTAAGAAGACATCTACACCAAAGTGCATAGGTTCTAGGCCATAAAGAACTGGCTCATTGACTTTTCGGCTTTCTTGGCCTCTGTGTTGACAAGCAAATTGGCAACACTATCAGCTGTATCATTAATCTTAATGAGATAAGAATACGGTCTTTGATCGGCACTTAAAATAACCCACTCATTACTTACATAATTTTAATACTATCGTTAAGGATTAGTTAAAGCATAATTTATAGGCATGTCAGTTTCTGTGGCAATAAATACTTTTCTTTTTCTATAAAGGTCGCGAAAGTTAGCACATTCGCGTAAATAAAAGATTATTTCTGAAGAAATTGTCGCCAGAAATACACTTCAACGTTTTTTATTTATTGTTACAGTAACGAGGTATACGATTATTTACTCTTTGTACTTGATAAAAATGGAGAGGTGCCAGAATTTATTTTTGCTCGCATGTCAGTGACAGTCAGTCAATGTGTATGTCAAAGTGCGTGATTAGTGGGTAGTGTTGAACGCATTTTGTACCACGGGTAAATCGTACGAAGCAAGAGCGAGAGACCTAGGATTTAGAGTTCTTCAGTTTCTACCTAACGTATTGAATAAGGCATGAGTTTAAGTAGACTCTAGACAAGCCTGTTGATATTTTAGTTCATTATTACGGTCAACTCGGAAGCACGTTAAGCCGTTGGTTCCGGCTGTCATTTAAAGATCTTTGACAGTCGTTACGAGTAGTCAGAAGCTTGAGATCTGGCACCAGTCTTGCCAAGGGGTACCGTGTTACCCAGTTACTGGGTTGTGGAGGTCAGATAGGCAGTCGCTCCATGTAAAACACTGGTACTCAGCTGAATCCGGTAAGACTGAAGGCCGATCCCAATATAGTTGGGAAAAGGCTAGGCAGATTGAGTACGGTCAACTTGGAAATAAACCGGAAATTAATGCAGGTTTAATGTTTTTATTTTTTATCCAACTGCTCTACAGAGATTTTTTCATGAAAAAGACGGAAAATAATTACAATTAACTAAATTAGTGGTATTGGTATCTGGAAAGGCAGCATTGTATAGTCCCGGGTCCCGGAATAAACGACACAGTTGCTTTTCATAGCAACCGCGGGAGCAGGCAAACTACGCATTTATTTTTTTCTGTCCCCCACGCAGTTAAAATCATAAATAAACGTCTGTTTTTCGATGACGTATACGCTCAACTGTTTTTAAATTAAGAATAACAGAATGCGTACAAGCAACGATTGTCATGTTATACGGTGCATCAATTCTTTTCAATTGCTGTGCAAAACAATATAACGTATGAAAGTATTTATTATTGTTTATGAACAAGAAGGACCATAGCCCATAGTACAAATCGATGGCTTTGTTAATGATGGCAATAAACAAAGCCCGCTCTGACCCTACTTAACCGCATGGAGTCTGTCTTTCCTAATATCTACAACATGGGGGTATTCAAGTCAAGAATGAATAGGTCACTTCAAGGCAAGCGTGCTTCACCGTCGATCACATCATCGCTTTCCATCAGGTGATCTAGATCAAACGCGTCAATCAAACGCGTCAATCAATCAATCAATCGTGAGGAAACCGGCATGTCCTAGAACCAAAAATTCGAAGACATGTGACATCCACCAACCCGCACTGGGCCCGCATGGTGGATAACGGCCCATTCCCTCTCACAGAGAGGAGGCCTTTGTCCCAGCAGTGGGAACATTAATAGGCTGATGATGTGTGATGTGATGATGTGAAACGCGCCCGAGATTTTTGTTGGTTATAACGTTATAAAATACTAGCTGTCCCACGCGGCTTCGCTCCCGTCATCTGGTTACCTACCTACCCTACCCTACCTACACTACATACATGATTGTACCGTTTACGCAGCGCACGCAACGGAAGCTCTCAAAAAGGAATAATTTTTCCCGTTTTTGCAACATTTTTCATTTATGCTCCACTCCTATTGGTCGTAGCGTGATGTTATATAGCCTATAACCTTCCTCGATAAATGGACTATCCAACACAAAAAAAAATGTTCAATTCCAACCAGTAGTTTCTGATATTAGCGCGTTCAAACAAACAAACTCTTCAGCTTTATAATATTAGTATAGATAGTATAGATAATATTGATACGGAACAAAATTTTGTAAAAATAACCGAATTTGGTGGCATCTTATTCCTTTCTTTTCCAATATTTTTTAAAACAAAATATAAAGTATTTATCTAATCAACGAGCTCTTAACAACGATACCCCTCTCGATGGGGTACGGAAATTTTCTTTTCCCTAGAAAACTTACCATTATTCTCAAGAATTCAAGAAAATGGAGGATGTCAGATTTCAAAAATGAAACTGATATAAAATAATTAGCTATCGCAATACAGAGCTGACAGATGGTCAACATTTGCCTTCCAAAAAACATAGCATCGAAAACAATTTCCAGTGCTAAATTCAACATGTTTTCGTTTGCAAAATAATGCATGTTTTTTCTATATCTCTCTGAGACAAGGCCGTTTATACATTCTCCTATAGTATATCTAAACTCAGAATTAAACACAGTAGGCGCTCATATGAACATCGGAAGTACGAAACTAGGAAGTTCAGTTGGTATTTCTGATCAGGAAATGGCCATGGCGGCAGGCGGCAACATTCTTTGTTTTATGGAGTAGTAATCTTTGCTATGATTAAAAGGATAATTTTGCTCTCAGTTTGACAAACTAGCTCTAAATACCTTTGTCTCTCTTAGTTTCAGGAAGGAAGAGCAGAGGAAGGCTAAAACAAATAATCGATGGATCATGGATATGTAGAAAAACGTTAACTCCCAAAACAGGGTGGCGGCTACTGGAGATGTATGGAAGAAGAAATATGCGATAGCGGTGAGGGAAGTCATTAAGAGGAAATATGGGCAGATAGCTCCTACTGAATTTCCTTAGTAAAAAGTCATAATTCGAGGTTTGGCTCTCGTCTATTTCCTCCGCCAATATTGGACCAATTTAAAAGATATGCCATTAACTGGTAAAGTAAGATATACTATGCCCCTATGTTTTCATTTATATTTGTCAAATTTTTACACTAAGCCTCTGTTGACAGCGCAATTTTGAGGGTTCTAGTGCTTTTAAAGATAATGTATCTTCAAAAAGGATAACCTAGGGGCACAGTTCATATCTTTTATTTTCAGTTTACGGAATATCTTTTAAATTGGTGCAATATTGGAGGAGTTGCTGCCCCCGTAGACTCTTAAGACTAACGCCAACGACCCTGAGGGAACAAAACGCGCACTCGTTTCACACCCGCGCGACCCAAAATTTAGTAGTTTTTTTGTACTTGCCTTTAAAAAAAAAAGTCTCAGATCAAAATGTAGATAATTAAATTGTCTTTGAGATGGTGTGATTGTCGTGTTTTGTCCGTTTTAGACAATTTATTCCGTAAACTGAAAATTAAAGATATATACTATGTCCCTATATTTTCCCTTTTGATGATACATTATCTTTAGAAGCACTAGAACCCTCAAAAAATGCTCAAAATTGCGCTGTCAACAGAGGCTTAGTGTACAAATTTGACAAATATAAATGAAAAAAGGAAAACATAGGGACATAGTATATATCTTACTTGACCAGTTTATGGAATATCTTTTAAATTGGTCCAATATTGGAGGAGGAGAGCCAAACCTCGAATTGTGACTTTTACTAAGGAAATTCAGTCGGCGCTCTCTGCCCATATTTCCTCTTAAGAGATGATGAGTGTGACGGCTTGGGTTTTATTTAAAAAGTTCTTCGATTGCTGCGTTTTGTTTATTGATTTCTCAGTATTGGATCGAGCCCAATAACACTATAAAATCATGCCTGATTTCTATCAACAGGCACTAATTACTTATGATATGACCAAAGGAAAGACTTGTGACATATTTCCTTGAAACTTTTTCGGGTGTTATAGCTTTTTAGTCTTGAATTCCTTCTAGATCCCAGTCATATTTTATTTTTATTATGAGTTATTTATAAATACGTATAAATGGATAGGTTGGTTTTCCTCTAAGGAAAATAAGTAACAGTTCTGGTTGAGTCACATTTTTACAGACATTTTTGTTTGGGTTTGATTAAACGTGGTGGCTCAATTAGTTACCTAATATGGCTTCAAATGACCTTTCAGTGGGATTTACCTGTTCATTACGTACTTGATGTGAAGGAGATTAAAGAAAGTTGATAAAATATTTGTTGGTAGAAAGTAATTTTTTATGCGCACAGCTAAGGAGTGGAATTCCCTGCCGGAGTCTGTATTTCCTGATAGCTACAACCTGGGAGTCTTTAAGTCAAGCGTGAATAGGTTTCTTCTCGGCAACCGTGCTACATCGTCGAGCACATCATCGCTTACCATCAGGTGTCAGGTGAGATAGTGGTCAAGCACGAGCCTATCAAAGATTAAAAAATAACTGGAAGCACTGATCCAATTAGGTACTTATTATTTCATGGGCTGGTTACACTGTCAACGAGTACGGCGAGTTGACAGATACCGATAAATTCACAATTTCTATGAGACAGAATAACGAAGCCACAAGGAAATGCTATGCTAGTCTATACTAATATTATAAAGAGGTAAAATTTGTAAGTTTGTTTGTAGGGGGTAATCTCAGGAACTACTGGTTGGAATTGAAACAAACTTTTTTTGTTAGATAGTCCATTTATCGAGGAAGGTTATAGGCTATATAACATCACGCTACGACCAATAGGAGCGGAGCATAAATGATAAATGTTGCAAAAACGGAAAAGAATATTACTTTTTGAGGGCTTCCGTTGCGTGCGCTGTGTAAACGGTTTCAGTTATGCAATCATGTATGTAGGGTAGGTGTAGGGTATGTGTAGGGTATGTTAGGGTAGGTGTAGGTGTAGGGTAGGTGTAGCGTAGGTGTAGGGTATGTGTAGGGTAGGTGTAGGGTATGTTTAGGGTAGGTGTAGGGTAGGGTAGGTACTTAGGTAGGATAGGGTAGGTACGTAGCCAGTTGACGGGAGCGAAGCCGCGTGGGACAGCTAGTCAAGGATAAAATGTAATTATTCATCAACAAGAGTGGTAAGATTAAGGTAAATTGCCTTATCTTTAAGATGTGCAATGAGGGAAGCCCATGCGCCACAGACAGCCTTCGCAAATTGTAATATTTATAAGTTGGTTCTACCAAGTTCTACGTTCAAATTAATAATGCATGGTTCGTACGTCAGAATCGCGCGGGAAACTGACGCTATAAAACGTCAGTGCGAACTTTATCGATATACAAACGTTTTAAAGTAGGTATAATATTACGTAACGTATTATGTAACAGTTTTATCAATGCACATTATGATTTTGTAACATAGCTGTTTTTAGTTACTAGCTTATATTATCGACTTCACCCGCGTGAAATTTGAAAATCGAATCGTAACCCACAATCATCTAACGTACTACCGAGATATAAGGTTTCCTACGGCCTAACCTCTTTAGTAATAAGGACAGTATGAAAGAGTAGGAAAGTCTGAAGAACTGTGCAAAAGTTTCACATGGACAGACAATGAAGCAAGATTTTAAGAGCATTAAAATAAAGAAAGCCTCAAATTGACAGTAGATAAATCAAAATCCCTACTATAACTTAAATACCTAGATAGCAAAGTATAATAATTTAAATTGCGATGGAATTAAGAAATAATTATGTTGAAACAAAGACAAGGAAGCACTGACGCAGCTACTGTTACAAAGAACAGTTCAAAAAACTTTGGAAATGTATGAAATACTCGAAAGAAAGAAAGAGACAACAAACATGATATGCAAAAAAAAAACGATAATACACGACTTACAAGATGAACATGTCAAAAAGACATTCTAATAAATGACACTGGAAGTGCACAGAACTTGTTATTAAATATCAAAATGTCACCGAATGCGGTACCTATTCTAGTCGATATAAGGAAAATAAAAATCACAACGAAATCTAAATTATACAGATTACAGTTCCTACGTTCATACTAATATACACGAATTACAAGCACACTAAATAAGCTGAAAGAATAATAAAGGAGAAAGAGACCACAGGGACTTCTCATTCAAAAAACAAACACCAGTTGCAACGAGGAATATCAAAATCACAAAACGATTCAATTTACAGATCACTGATCCTTAAAATCATTAGTCGCTAGGCAGTTCCTCTCACTCACGACGCAGAGCTTAGCAACACAGTTTAGAATGCAGACGACCTTGGCTTGTCGACGAACAGAGCAAAAAGCAGTTACATGCAGCTTGTACCTAATAAAAGGATTACATTTTGTGGTAAGTAATTTCTGAAGTTATAGGAGTTGGTAAAGCGATTTGGAATACTAAGGAAGGTCCAGAAGGAGATAGCGAGATGAACTGGAATCATATCTAAAGGACCATGTTTCAAAGTACAATAGTATAAGGAGTGGCTAAAACCATCATAGCCCATGACTGCAACGAAAATGATTAAGGCAGGCCCAGATGGAAATGGCAGGATGCGCTAGACTCTTGGGTTTACAGGTATGGCCTCATATAACATTATACATAAGCGAATGGAGGAAACGATGGTCGTTGATTTACCATTTCATTTAATTAACATGACTTTAATAGTTTAGTGGTAAGAACGTTCCAAATAGGTAACCAAAATTTAGCATTTATCACGATATTGTTATGGTTAAATACCGCAAACATGTTTTACTTCAAGGAATTTTTTTTATTATTTCGTAAACATCCGCTCTAGGTAAATTATGTCACCTAACCAAAGCAATAGATTTACCTACTGCTTTTGTTTCAGTAAAAATATCCGTATCAAGTTTATCCTTCTGGCGCCATATATTTTGTTGATCACCATCAAAATCATGAATGACTGGTATTTCCTGAAAATGACTCATGGGATAACAACTTTAGGTGTTTAAAATATCTGGCTGTCAGCCAAAATTTATTAGTTTACGCTCATTACCTATAATGTATCTTTAAAACGGCCAGACCGGTAACCGTTATATGATAAATTCGTGGTATTTCTATATTTGTGTCATCGCCGGAAAGTGCGTCCACTGTTGCTATGCGCAAAACTGGAAATTAACATTACGAATGAGCGAGACACGATATTTTATTAGTTCATCGTGCCGAAAAGGCTGAACGGGTTTTTTATGAATGAAAGAATGATCTAGAATTCTGTGTGGATCACTTCTTCACAGTAAGGATCCCCAGGTATTCATAATTTTCCAGCCCTTGTCCCGTATTGCCTAATTGGGGTCAGCACAACAAGTTTTAATCTTCCATACCGTCTTGTCAAACTTCACGCTACCATTGACTCCATTTTCTTAGTTATCTGTGATGAAAACTATAATATAAAGGCCCAAACTGTTTATAGGCAGTTATGAAGCTCTGCAAGCAGTTTCGATTACGAACATTCTATCATTGATGAAAAGCTACACTTTCCCTGCGTGCCATAGACTTCTTTTATCCTGAAGAAAAACACGGTTTCTATGGTCACGGGAACGAAGCCACGGGTAAACGCTAGCCAGTCATGCTCGGACGTCTCGAAGATAAGGTCTTCAGGGTTAGCAACACCTCTGACCCCTGATAAGAGACTTCGCACTTTAAAGTCACTACTATAATGCATGCTATCTCATGCTCTTTATTAGTTATTTATGTAATAGCTACAATAAAAAACATTAATGACTCAGCAGGTCATTATAACGCTGATAGGGCCTAAAATAGAATAAACTTCGCTATTCTTGGATGCTACTACATTTTTAAGGTTTTATCTGTCGTTTTGTTTCTATTATGAAATTGGTAGCGAATTTATCAGTGTGATATTTGACATCATTTTCCTCAGTGCTACCAAGTGGTATGGAAGTTGGGTTGTGAAGATCAGATAGGTAGTCACTTCATAGAAAATTCTGGTATGCAGCTGGATCCGGATAGACTGGAAGCCGACCGCAAAATAGTATAAGACTAGACAGAGAACATCGTTCGCGATACTACGGGGTCTACTATGTAGTCTGCTGCCATCTAGAGGATATTAAATCAAGATCCTGATGATTTGGGAATTCTGCTCTATAGGTCATCTAATCGCAACAACTGACATTATATCTTACATAAGATTAGTTTGATCAAACAGCAGCAACAACTGCTAGTCTTCACGCACTAGTTTAGAAAAGGGGAGTAACCAGTCAATGAGACAATGACGCTGTTCGTCTGTGAGTCAGAAGTACCTACAGACGATTATAGAGTTTTTAAATCACATTAGTATTGAACCAACAACCCACAAGTTTGTAAAAGGCAGTGCACGCGACGAGCCCGCATGTCGCAGATCGGCTTGCGCTAATGCAATTGCCGTGTACGTGACAAATCACACTAGACCACGTGTGCGTAACAGAACAAGCACACATGTAATTGCATCCTTACAGTACGAGTTATTAATAGATAGGCGATTGAATGGCGGTTCCGGATTCCATTTTTAAATGCTGCTAGTAGCAGGTAGCTTTTTTTTCTAACAATTCCTGTCCATAGCATTATGGTCAGGTATTGATGATTTTGGCACAAAAGAGGTAAAGCATTATGGCGATGGTTTCAACTGGTTTTGTATTAAGAACATTTATAGCGGCTATTCTTTCTTTTTTGAAAGCTGCTTTGCTCTCTATTCAAGTATAAATAATATAGCATAGCAATTTATTATTTGCCTCGATTCATCAAAGTTGGGCCAAGAACACTACCCTTTGGGACCCTATTATTAATTGGTATACTTTTATATTCTGTTTAGTTATGGATGAATTTAATTCTTCGTGTAAACGAAGTAAGTATTCTTATACCAACAATAGATAAGCTACTGACACAAAATTACCAATTCTACAAACATATTCATTGAGTCAAACTATGTTTACACTATCAAATGAATGAGCTGAAACAATGATAAGTTTGATTACAATGGAAATAGATCTGATCTCGTGACCTTAGCACTTATAGTATACCTATGTGTATTATTTATAGGTATAGACTACAACTACAAAGAAGGGAAGGGAAAAAAATTAAACCAAACTTTCGAATATTCAATTGTTAGATGACACATCGGTGTGGCGACACTTGTGGGAGGCCATGGCCAGGATGTCCAGCAGTGGACGTCCTTCGGCTGAAATGATAAATTAATGGCACAGGTCCCATAAACGAAACAAAGGAGTAAAAAAACAAACATCATCTGCCTAGCTTTTTACAAACAAATTTGGGGACAGCTTCAATTCTAACACCACGTAGCTGGCTGACAGCAAAAACTAGGGGTAAACTAGATAGAAGAGAGAATATCCTGGATATAGCTAGATTGAGTTATGATATAGCTAGATTGAGTTACGAAAAACCAGGTGTTGTGGGGAAACTTGGGTGACGTCTTTGTCCAGCAAAAGACTGAACAAACCCATACAATTAATATGCAAAATCGAAATACATAAATGATGAAATTCCCAAAAATATTACATAACCTCTTCAAATAAAATGATGCATAAACAAAGCTATTATAACTAGAACAATAGCCAAAATGTTATTCTTTCTATTTGCATGTTAATGACAAGTAACCAGTCGAGTAACATGCATTTTTAACACTTCATTACTTTAGGAATTAACCTACTTAGGTGGCGCAGGTATTTGGTTTCTTTTGAATCGCTAACATTAGACAAGAAATACAAAGAATGAAGAGCTTAACAAGTTTTAAAAGACTGATTGCCTTTACATTTCCTTATATTATTTATTACTAGCTGTGCCTGCGGCTTAACTCATGTCAACTGGCCACCTAACCTAACCTACCTACCAATTTTTTTTTGTTTTTCCACTTCCCTGTATTCGCAAAACCTTTGGGAAAAAGAATTTTCAATGCTTTATATGATGTTAGTTATTTATTCTGTTATTCGGGGCGGAGATAAATCGATCCAATAAAAAATTATGTGAATCAGTCCAGCTGTTCTAGAGTTATAAATGGTGTAACTAACATGACTTTGTTTTATATATAAAGATTATTATTTATTTTATTTGCAGCCTGTTCCTTATATTTCCGTATATGTTAGTAAAAAAAGTACTATACTGAAATATCTATGACTGTTAAGACTATAAACCTAGAAGAGTGGAACACTCAAACAAAACCTGAGTAACCCTTGAATGATCAATGTAAGAAAATCACAACTTTGTATTTAGATTCAGATTTTTTAGCTCTCTTCTAATACCAATTTACTTTTTGTTTGGTACAACAAATGTTTTTATTTAACTAAGTCCATTATATCAACCCAATCAGATTGTATTATTTTTTATCTCATATTATTGATTATCAACTGACTTTTTTGTTCAGTCTCTTTTAGATTACTTCTGATAGATAACTGTATGCATTGTAGCCATAAAATATTATTAAAACAAGTTGCCTTTACACTTGTTTTATTATAATCTTATCTAGTAATATAAAGAGGTAAAATCGTCTGTTTGTAAAGCCATGACATGAGCATTTTTAGGATTCCATACCCAAAGGGTAAAAACGGGACCCTATTATTGAGACTCCGCGATCCGTCTGTCTGTCTGTCCGTCTGTCACCAGGCTGTATCTCATGAACCGTGATAGCTAGACAGTTGAAATTTTCACAGATAATGTATTTCTGTTGCCGCTATAACAACAACTACTAAAAACAGAATAAAATAAATATTTAAGAGGGGCTCCCATAAAACAAACGTTATTTTGTGGCCGTTTTTTGCGATAATGGTACGGAACCCTTCGTGCGGAGTCCGACTCGCACTTGGCCGGTTTTTCATTTTCATTTCATTTCGTCGTTACGTAACGTTACGTTATGACGAAATGTTACAGGTCAGTCGCCGGCTTAAGGTTACACTAGTCGATAATTCTTCCATATAAACATAGTCTAGGGATTACTTCACTGTTTGACGATGCACGTTCAAAATAATAAAAAATTATATCAATTTGTCTCATTATTATCTAGCCCTGTATGGAAAAATATTTCAAAGTTATGAGTGTTGAAAGTTCCATATTTCAACACTTATTTTAACGCACCTTTGGGCGGCAATAAATACCTACCATAAGAAGAAGGAAAATTGCAAAACGGCCACCATACAGGGATAGATTAGTAGTTCAACAGTGCAAATAATTTTATTTTGAAAATATACATTTAGTAGTTTTTTCATGATATCTAGACTCCCAAAGGTCTGTTTATAAATTTTCGCACGCTCGTTTTCGTCCTAAATCATTCATTTCGCTATAAACTTGCAAAACTAGCTTCTTACTGCTCATCACAGCATCTATCTCTTTCGCAGGAGTTGTCGAATGAGATAGCTGGCATTTTAATACCACGCACTAAATAGTTTGTGCCGTCGACTAGTGTAACGGATAATGAAAATTCTTTCACAAAGTTACATTATAAGTGAGTGTCAAAGGTTAATTTTATCTTTAAAGAAAGCTTGGTCAGTGAGATAAACCATAAGTGGGATGAATCATAAGAACAGGGCTGGCTCTAGGGGGAGGGGGGGGGGGCTAGGGTGGGTACCCAGAGCAACATAAATGAGAGGTGGTCAAAATGCACTAACAGGTCAAATGTTATTGGTTCTTGTTATGGTTTTGTACCATTATATAACAAAGCATAATGATGCGGAAATTCTTAGGTGACATTTACGAGCTCACTTCGCTCAAAGTTGTCTAAAAAGCGTCTAAAAAGTTTTGTATTGTATCACAAGTTAATGGTCTTTTGAAGAACAGATTAAACCTGGATAAGGCAAGCACAGAAACATGGGGATTCGCACAGGAAAAGAGAGGTTTATGCTTAAGCAAACCTGGGCTGTAAAAGATGAATGCTGTTTTAATGCACCAAAAAGAATATTAATTCAATATCAATAGAAAATTCAGTATTGACATAGTAGATAGCTAAAGATAGAAACTCTTGAATAAGATGAAAAGCAATTTGATTCAATTCATTAACGTCCCTTTCTGTTAGTGTCTATAGCTCTACCGGCAAATAACACATGCATTCAGCGGTAAAAATAAAGACCATGACGAAGATCTATCTGTTAATGGTTGTAGACTTCTATTCTTCAGTTGGAACGAGATTTGATTTATTAAACTCATTTAAGTTCTTGGCTGAACCGAATATACCACGATAGAAACTTAAAGTTGTAACATGTCACATGAATGATGCTATGTCTCATAAAATATTCCTATAGAGATTTATGAACTAAGTAAATAACTTTCCTTTAATGAAATTGTGTAGAAGATAAGTTGACAGCACCAGGAACCACAATAATTCTTTTGTGAGAGCACGATATTCAAGTTTTCAAAAAATATTGGGGGTGACTTAAAAAAAAGCTTGTAAAAAGACATACCTGCGAATATGTGAGTCTTAAAGCGTACTGGGCAATTTGTGTAGATCTCATTTTGTCCAAACCAGTGTGTGAGCTGCAAAACAAACAACTAATTCAAAAAATGCACTTTCGTAAACTCTTATTTTACATAACCTAAGAAAATTTTAATTTCAAAGAACACTCGCGATATTTTTAGACACACACCCTTCAATATATTTTTGTTATTAATGAATTGGCGTTTCGGTTGTTTTTGCGCGATATTTATTGAGAAATTATATGCTTTTGAATTACGTACATGCACCCGCTGACTACTGCGAATGAAAGAAAAGTACTTTAATTTGTACAGCTTTGACAGCTTGCTTGGTCGTCCCTGGTGGTTATAAAATCTAGATGTCACCACTGTCACTTCATTGAATACTACGATTGCTATGATTGGCTATTGTTTGACAGTTTTGATAAAGTGTTGCTGTTAGAAGAAATACAGAAACTACTAATACAATCGTTTCACGGTTATTTTATTTAACCCCTGACAGCAACCTTATAGTGCTAACACACGTCCGGATTTGGTACGGCCGGACCGACTCCGCCCACAAATGCTTACACAAGCTTGTTTGGACCGAGACGGAGTCAATTTAATAATAATAATGTCCGCGGACCACTCTACACACGCTCGGACATGGTCGGGGCCGGCCTAACCCCGCCCACAAATCCGTGGTCCGGCCGTGCCAAATTCGAACGTG
Organism: Orthosia incerta; assembly: GCA_948252205.1. Taxonomy (NCBI): domain Eukaryota; kingdom Metazoa; phylum Arthropoda; class Insecta; order Lepidoptera; family Noctuidae; genus Orthosia; species Orthosia incerta. The sequence continues at coordinate 11,833,740 of OX411765.1, read as the reverse complement.
TGTTAACACTATTAGGGGGCACGAATACACGATCGACGCGATCATTGTACTTTGGAAGGCAAACCTGACCGCGTCATTGCCCCGACAGAGGACGCTTCAGTTTTGCCGAACAAATGAAAGCGTTTCGGCGTTGATCGCTTTTTATTATGACGACGCCTTACGAAAATAAACATTAATGTGTCGCAAAATCGAAGGAAAACTAACATGTGAAAAATCATCCAGCGCGTATTTCGGCTGGTAATCTTTAACTTTTTTTCACAGCAGTCTAAAGCCAAGTTTAGTGAAAGAGACATTTGTTACAATGTAGAATTTTATGAACTTACCTAATAAGGAAGTCATGGGTTACATTTTTATTCAAGGGTGGAACTGGAACCATTTGGGGGGATCTATTTCCATTCTTTATCAATGTCAGGATTAAGCCAGTGTGAAAGCCCGTGTGCGAAAATTAAATTTAAAAAGTTTAGGGTATTGGTTTCTTGGTAGAGCTTAGCTTGTATAAGGTTGAAAATTTGAACACACATACCCAATAATTATATAGTTTTAGTAACCTCATATTTAATTTTGTTCGATTACCTTAATTTTTTTCGAAATATTAGTCATTTTCATACGACGATTACGTCAAATATGAAGAGTTGATGAGCAGTCAGACTACATTATTCTCAATTCTCAAGATACACATTTTGAACTTTAATATTATATTTTCTTAAAATTTGGGCACCGTTAGCGACCTACAGGTATAGCGGTTCCAACAATCATGAAAAATGTTGCCATCGCAACTGGAGCCCAAACATGTTAGCTTACTACTGTTAAACCAGACGTACGGCGATGCGTCATCGGTACATGGTGGACATCCCACCCATACGCACAAAACGTTTTGGGGACACTTTTATTATGCGCACAGATAAGGAGTGGAATTCCCTGCCGGAGTCTGTGTTTCCCGATAGCTACAATCTAGGGGTCTTTAAGGCGCGTCCCCGAGCAAAACGCCGCGCTAGTCGAATTTTGTGCAGTTTTTAAGAGCTATCTACTCTTTATTTAAAAAGAAATATCAATTAATAAAAATACATTAAATTTCTACATAATGTTGATTCTAACACTTTTTTTTTAAAGAGGTATATGTGTCACTAATCTCCTTCCAACAAAACCATAAAAATGTGAAATAATTATTGATCGCATGCATCTCCTCGTAAAGTGTTCATTAATTATTTTTTATACTAACACTAACGGATAGACAATTTGATAACAAACATTTTGTAAGTTTTATTTTTTTCAAAAGACCAACATTCGATTTTATAAAGATTTTATTCTAAAATCTGGGCGTATTCACTACCGTAATTCATGCGCCACCAGTGCCGCTAGGCCAATATGAATGCTCATAATGCTCATATCTCATGCTGATTTTTTGGTCAGGGTACGGCCTTAAGTCAAGAGTGAATGAGGAAGAAATAAGGAAGATCATGATAAACTTTGTCTTTTATTTAAGGTATTTACTCCCTACTACTGTACTACTAATTTATTGCTTCACTTACCACTTCAATATCCAAATAACTTACACCGCCACAGCACAGTTCTCTATTAAAAATATTTATCAAACACAACTAAATTAGGTCAAAAGCAGCAAACTCTGAAATAACAAACTAGCTGTTTGTGACTGTCAGTTTATACTTTTGTAAACGCAACCACAATACAGGCGAAATTCCTAATGCGGGTAAACTTAAAAAAAACTGCTTCAAAAAACTGGCATTCGAGTATTCTCGCCGCCATGATATGGTAGTGCTCAATTTAACCAAAGCTAAGCTAACGAGTTAACTAATACCGCGAGGTGCAGGAAGGCAGCCCAAGGAATCTACGCCGCTGGTCCGTCGCAGCCGCGCGGGCGAGCGTCCGCAGCGCACATTACAAGGAGCGTTGCCTGGTACAAGCGCGTGACGTCACGGGCTGTAGACCTTCTAACGAGAGCTAGCGATCTATATACAGTTGGTAACATCACACTAAAGAATGCACTTCCAACAAGCATATCAGGAAAAACGGTCTTATTAGAATTTCGTTGAAAACTTTGCTTGCGTGATGTAGGATTTTGCATTATAACTTCTTAGTATTTCATAAATATTAGAATAATTTTTGTAAAAAAGATGTATGACTATCCTAATAACCTACAATGAAACTATTTTATTAGAAGTATTGTATATTTTGGTATTCTTTTCCCAGTTTTAGGAATTTTATAAATTATCTTTATAACAGCACCATCTAGGTAAAACAAACGCAACTAATTTAGAATTTTAGAAACATTTTCAGTGTGACAAACACAAACTTACCAAATTATTCAAATTTGATTCGGATTCATTATCTTAATTTAATTTCATCATCATCAAACGGTCCAATGCGTCTGACAAGATTTATCATTAAAATATTTTTTTATATGTTTTGAGTGAAAGACGTTTTCCATGTGGGAAAACGTCTAGTCTTATATTGTATTATGATATTAGTAAGTAGCCTATTTTCTACTTTTTATTTTCCACACCAGCACACTGGGTTGTTAGGTTTTTTTCAAGGGGTTGGTTGGTTTGGTCTATTAATTGTCTAGTCCATCTATTGCATTTACATTACAGAACCAAATCTACTAAATTAAAGTAAGATAATTTGAATGGTAACATTACATAAAAAAATCTGCCGTATGAATTTAGAATTAATAATTAGTTTTCAGTAAAAGTTATAGTTTCAACAAAAATGCGCTAACTGAAAACAATTTTCCGAAATTTCTTTTCCAATTACTTAACATAGGGAAAATAAATTACGGAAAAAAAGAATCAGTTCGCACATTCGCTTCATTTTCTGAGCCTAAAAAGTTCTAAAAGTAATTTTAGGCTCAGAATAGTTTAACATGTGTCCAATAGATGGCAGTTAATTAAAGTTGTCAAAGACTACTGCTGCAATGCAGACTGCAGAACATGGGGTCCGGGGTGCGAACGATAGATATATTATTTTAATCTTTGGATATATATTAGAATACTACGGTTCGAAGTATTCGAGTTCGAACTCTAGAACGGGCAATGTCATTGTATTATTAGGCAACAAGCTTGCTTCTTATCAGCTGGGAATATATGTCGGTGTAGGTTACCTACTGTTCAGTAGAAATCCTTGGTGTCAGACTAAAATACCGTGTTAGGATTATAGTAATACAAATCGCTAATGACCGCAAAAAATCAACCGGGCTGGTCACTGACTTCCCTTTCTTTCTTATTCCTCATACAATCCTCCAATGTAATCTGTACCTATCTATTAAATATTTTAAAAAGGTAACATTTGTAATTTTGGATTTGGATGTAAAAGGAATCTCAGTTAGGAGATACTTCTTATTTATCATAAATCACGTCTGTATTCTCCGAAGCGTGGCAGAGGTAGGTACCCTATAGCACACCTTTTCGCCAGTAATGTCTACGACGAGCCAATTGCCATCAACCGGGCACACCATGTTTGTGAAATGTAGTTAAATACCTATCCTATCCATCCATCGTGACATTCGTACTAATCATCATCATCATATCAGCCGAAAGACGTCCACTGCTGGACATAGGCCTCCCCCAAGCGTCGCCACATTGACCGGTCTCGTGCGTCCCGCAACCAGCGGATCCCCGCAACCTTCGTACTAATAAACTTAACTATTATAGAAGTTTCGTAAAAATAACCGTTTGAAATAAAAATTAGAATTGACAAGTGACAATTTGACGTAGGTACCTACTCGGTCGCCATTTTGCTTAGAAAATTTATGTGAAAATGTATTTTGAAGCCTTAATATTTGAAATACTTCGGTACAAAAAATACCTCGGCTTCTGGTATTTGAAATACCAATGACATGTTTAAGAAGTAATTGAATTACAAATACCTAATACTTATTTGTATTGCAAACTACCTTCTTCCCGCGGCTTCGCCCGCATAAAAAGTGTTTTATCCTTATCCCAAGGGAGTACAAACTATACGATGTCCTTCCCAGGGTCTCTATCTATCTCCACGCCAAATTTTATCTAAATCGGTTCAGTAGATCCAGAGATTATCCCCTACAACCTCACAAACTCAATCTTTATAATATTTATATTTATTAGTAGTAATAGAAGTAGGTTTAGATAGACCTACTGCCCAACCTTGACTATAGAGTGCCATAGGCTAGTTTTTAATTCAGGATTATACCCGCATTGAATATGTACTTGTAAAGAACTTACTTGTAGAGTACTTGACAACTGACAAGTATATAATCAAAGAATACCAGTGTGGGATAGCTAGCACGGTCCGGGAGCGAAGCCGCGAAAAATAAACTAGTATTATTCAATTAAATCACACATTACGAATTGCGACTATATTTTAATCATCTACAGTGATTTTATTCACTATCTTTACTGCATCATTCCTTACGGACCCATTTCAACACTTTGCCTACATTACCAACCTTACTCGTCAAAAATAAGGTTCAAAATACCTTGTCACATGCCAACAGGAAGATTCTTTAAAATTTTAAGTTCTATGTTACTTGAGATAAGGTTAAAAATTGATAGTTTAGTGCTATCAAAAGTAGTTTTATGTTAGATGCTGAGCAAACACGGCCAGTTTACTTTGAGCAGTATCTCAAAGAGATACAAGAGATAAGAAATGGGGACAAGATAGGTAGGGAGGCTGAAGTTAAACGTGTCGGAGAAATATTATCTACAATTAAGTACCTACATATGTTTGTAGCCTCAAAACGGTAAAGGAAAACATCGTTATAGACATGTGACATCTACCAACCCACACTGGAAAATTTACTACATTTTGTAATTCAATTTTCCAGCGTTAAAATTAGCGTCATCAATAAAGTTAAATACAGCTCCGATCATAGGCCAATCCGTGCAAAAAATAGTTTTGACTTTAAAATCTCCCGAGGTAATAATGTTCACAAAACGAATTCAAAGGCTTCCCGAAGAGACACTTGTTAACAATTTAGAACATATTAATCTAGAGCTGGAGGCGAGAAGCCAGGGTATGTTTTGGTGGGAATCGCTGTTGGTGAGAACAGCATTAATTACCTATAAAGTGCAATAAATACCTTCTGCTGTTCTCGTGGTGGAGTACCGTAAAAAGCAGAGCCCTAATAGCCAGTCCAAGTCATCCTCGTTCCCGTCGTTCTCACTGGGACCTGCTGCAACCGCGCCGCCGCGCGGCCGCCACCCAGAGTTGCAGCTGAACTAACGGATGCAGGGCGAATATTCTGCGCCTTAAAACAGATCAGATCTCACGGATACCCTACCGACGACTTTTTGCTTTAAAACACGGACACGAATTGCCTTTTGGAATATAAGAACGCTTAGCGATGATAGTAGACTAGTCCAAGCAGAAATGCTAAATTACAACCTGCAAATACTATTATAGGTCTAAGCGAAGTGAGAAGAAATGGCTTCGGTGGGCTGAGAATGTCCAGGGGCTTGACTTTGTTGTATTCTGGAAAAGAAAGCGAGGAAGATGTGCGCAAGTACGGCGTAGGGCTCCTCCTTTCTAACACAGCTAAGAATAGCCTCCTGGACTGGAAGCCGATCTCAGACCGAATCATGTACGCCCGTTGTAACTCGAGAGCCCGGCAGATCTCCATAGTACAATGCTACGCCCCAACTAATGCATCACCAGAGGATACGAAAGACGATTTCTACAATGTCCTCAACGCCACCCTTATCTTATCTTATGGAGGGGCCGAGAAATACCTCGGACACTTCGACCCATTGGGATCTTTTGTGGTCCCCTAGATAACTTACTCCTCCTCATTCTCGTTGAAAACTGTTTTCATGAGTTTTACAACGAGACTAGGAGATATGAGCCTATAATCTTCTGGTTTTGGGTATCCAACCCCTAGGAGACTCATTCGCTTACCAGCCAGTGCATCGCATGTGCACAGTAGGTGCTCCATGCGTTCCGTATGTTCCCCACACAACATGCACATGGGTGTCGCGGTTTGACCCATCTTCATGATCATGTCGTTGGTTCCAAAGTGCCCAGTAAAGGCCCCAAGCAGGTAGCGGATTTGCCCCCTGCTCATGTTCCAAATGCAATCCCGGGCTTTGAAAGTAGAGCCCAGGAATCTCTTGGAGTGTTGTAGACCGGTATTAGACAGCCAACAAGTTCGTTGTCTGTGATCTGCAAACTCCCTAAATGCGGCTTTTACGAGACACGTCGAGATGCCTACACATGGTTCTGGACCCACAAAATCATTCGCTGAGCCCTCCCTTGCCAGTTCATCAGCCACTTCGTTACCATGGTATCCTTTTTGCCCAGGGACCCACATCAGTCTTACCCTGTTGTGCTTCCCAAGCCTGTTTAGGGTTTGGATAGCATCCAGAATAAGTCCGGAGTCCACTTTGTAGGATGCCATGGCTTTGATTGCAGCCTGACTGTCACTAAGAATATATATGGATTTACCTCTGGTCCCTCTATCTATATTCTCTTGAGCACAGGTTATAATGGCATATGTTTCCGCTTGGAATACAGTTGCCATCTTCCCTAAGCTTTTGCTACATTTGTAGCCTTTTGCGTATATTCCCGCTCCTGTACCTGATTCCATTTTGGATCCATCAGTGTACCACACCAGACTATCTTGTTCTGGTGGATCAAGTCCCTTCGTCCAGTCCTCTATTGTAGGGATTTGGACCTTGAAAGACCTCTCAAACACAAACATAGTTTGCATTTTATCGGATAACATGCTTGTTACCCGATCCAGGTCTTCATTCTCATCGAACTTTGTATGGTTAGTCTTTGGCTTAGAGGCATCCCATAGTCCAGCGACAGCGAGACGATGTAATGTCTTCCTTGCCTCGAATTCAACCATCATATGCTATGAGGAGGGCTATTGAGGTATCTCTCAATCGCTGCCGTAGGTGTTGTCCTGAAAGCACCCGTGATGCCGAGACACACTAGCTGTTCTTTGTAACCTGGTGAGTGGCGCTTTGCACGAGGCAAGCTTTGTTCTTGGCCACCACACTATGCTGCCGTATGTGATAATAGGTATTATCATTGTCCGGTACAGCCATCGTATCACTTTGGGCTTTAGCCCCCAAGTTTTACCGTAGGTAGAACGACACATGCCGAACACTCGTATATTTTCCACATGAGTTTTCCACCTGAGTTCTTTATCAAGCGTTACACCCAGATATTTAACTTCGGTGGACCAGGGCAGTTTTATTCCATTGAGGGAGAGCTCTCCTAGGTTTCCTAGTTGTCTCTTCCTCGTGAAGGGAATAATGACTGCTTTGCTTGGGTTGATAGAGAGGTGGTTCTCTGTACACCATTCCTCTGTCATCCTCAATGCCTGTTGTAATAATCCAGACACTATGTTCGGGAATTTACCATTGACCATTATAGCTATGTCATCCGCATAGCCTACTGTGTAGAATGGTCCGGTATTAAGTTTGGTTAGTAGCGAGTCTACTACCAAGCACCACAATAATGGTGACAGCAATCCGCCTTGCGGACAACCTCTTGTTGTTTTTGCACTAAGTCTGTCTCCCATTAGTTCCGATCTGACTGTTCTACTTCTCAGCATATAGTCAATCCAGTTGCACGTGGTATCATTGATGCCATGTTCCTTTGCAGCAGTGCGTATGGACTCAAATGTTGTCTTGTCAAAGGCTCCCTCTATGTCGAGGAAAGCCCCGACACAGATTTCTTGTCCCTCTAGCGCAGCCTCGGCCCGACTCGCAACATAGTGCAATGCCGTTTCCGTAGATTTGCCGGAGCTGTAGGCGCATTGTAGTTTATGTAGAGGGAATACTTTCAGTGGACCCTCTCTTAAGTACCTGTCTACCAGTTTCTCCAGAGTTTTCAAGAGAAAGGATGATAGACTAATGGGCCTGTAAGCTTTAGCTTCTTCATAAGTTGGTCTACCCACCTTCGGTATAAAGGTGACTTTGACCTCCCTCCATGCCTTGGGTACGTACCCAAAGGCTATGCAGGCTCTGTAGAGCTTACTCAAATGGGGTATCAAAACAGATGCCCCTTCTTGCAATAGTATTGGGTAGATGCCATCTGGACCAGGGGATTTGAGTGGCTGGAAGCCCGCTATGGCCAGCTTCAGTTTATTTTCATCTACCACTTTCTTTGCCGTGAGCCAGTTATTTTTGGACGTGTGCCTTGTGAGCTCGTCCCTTGTGACTGGTTCCTCTTCATCGCTAACGCGCAGTATACATTCTGGGAAGTGGGTCCTAAACATCACGCCCAGAGTGTCCTGTCCAGTTTCCGTGAGTTGCCCATTCTCATCCCTTACAGATGCTAGTGGGTTTGTCTTGGTCATGGACATTGCTTTGCACAACCTCATCCCATTTGGCAGAGTTTCGATGGAAGTGCAATGCTGCCGCCAATTAGTTCTTCTGGCCTTGCGTACCGCCGTGTTATACCTTGTTAGCATGCTATGATAGCCAGAAAAATCCTTCCTGGCTTTTGCATCATTAAATGGCTATTTCAGGAGTCCACCATGGTACCTTTTTGCCAAAGGCCTTCTTCTCTGGGCAGTTATCTTCCCATGCACCGATGATGCCTGCCTTGATTCTGTCCGCTTCAAATTCTATATCCAGTATGGAATTGAGCTTACCTTTAGGGCTCCCCAAATTTACTTTGAGGTCCCTCCTGTATGAGTCCCAATTTGTATGCCTTGGGTTTCTCCTTCGTCTAGTTTCGGCTTCTCCCGCCGTCCTAAACCTAAAGCATATATAATTATGGTCAGACAAAGAAATTTCGTCCGATACATGCCAATTTTCAATATGAGCGCTGGCCCTGTTTGAAGCCAGCGTAAGGTCAATAACTTCAGTCCTCGCAGAAGTCCTAAATGTAGGTTTATTGCCTACGTTAAGGATTTGTAAAGAAGAGCTTACCACAAAGTCCAACAAATCCTCCCCTCGTTTGTTGACATCCGAGCTGCCCCAAACGACGTGGTGTGCGTTCGCATCGCAACCAAGTATCAGGTCAAGGTTCTTTTGGTTGCCGTAATCAACCAGTCTTCTGATTAGTGGTGTTACTGGTTCTTTTTGTTCATATGGGAGATAGGCAGAGGCAAGGATAATTCTCCTTTTCTCTGTTCCCGTCCCCACTTGGATCAAGGTTGTTGTGAGATCCCTGTAACAGAAAGTACGTAAGGGCATTGCCTCTATACCGCCCCTGATATAGATGCAAGTCCTCGCGTTATTAGTTTGACAGTCATAGAGCACGATGCCTCCTGTCCCACCTAAGCCTTTTATAGTCCCCTTATACAGATAAGGTTCCTGTATCAAGGCAACGTCGTATGTGTTAAGCTTCAGTTGCCGAGCCAGAAGGGCAGTAGCGGCTCTGCAATGATGCAAGTTAATTTGTACACACCTTAGTCCCTCCATCTTGGATGATTTTTATGGGCCTGTGTTGATATAGGAGGGCCTTAGTCTTGAGGCCCCTCCTCCATCGCCTGGTTCTCCTCGAGAGCAGTCGGCGACTCTATCCCCAGGGTGTTGAAGTCCCCGAGGATGTCATCCTCGTGGTCTGCCACTGACGCCCTGGTCCCAATCTCCGTTTCCTGCACTGCGCCGTCAGCAGAGATTTCTTCGATGGCCTCCCCATGTTGTGGTGGTCCATCCTCGGTGGGCTCCACTTCTGCTGCCGCAGTAGGTGCCTCTCCCTTGTCTTCTTCCAGGAGCTTGAACAAGTATCGTTCAATCCCTCCTGGAAGAGAGTAGCCCGCGGCCTTGATGACCCCAGCGGACACTTTTTATTTTTTTATTTGTAATGGGTTTGCCCTTGACTCTAGTCTAGGTCATAGGTGACAGAGGCAGAGTCTACGATGGAGTGAGCTTACCCAGAAGAAGCCTGTTCACTCTAACTTTGAAGAGATTCGGGTTGAATGCGTTCGGAAACACAGACGCAGGTAGTGAGTTCCATTCATTCGCTGTGCGCATTATAAAGGATGTTTGGAAGCGCTTGGTTCGAATTGGTGGAATGGCAACAAGGTAAGGATGATAACTTGCAGTGCGTCTAGATGTCCGATGGTAGAAGGGGGCTGGTGGGATGAGGTCGTGGAGTTCTTGAGCACACTCACCGAAGTACAGTCTGTAGAAGACCGACAAGCAGGCAACTTTGCGGCGATGAGCCAAGCTGTGAAGCTTGGCGTCCACCAGTTCAACGTCGCCAATGAGCCTCTTGGCTCTGCGTTCCACTGAGTCAAGCGCGGCAAGCTGATACTTAGCTGAACCATCCCAAAGGTGGCTGCAATACTCCATGCAGGATCGGACTTGTGCTTTGTATAGGCACGGGGTCTCATTGCTAATAAAGAAATTTTGGTTCAAATAAATCTCACTAGATGGCGCGACATGTACACACAATTCAATAGAATATAATAATTGTGTGTAAAATTAACATTTTCTGGAATTGAGCATAAAAATTGTATGTTCTTGTTTAATCAACTCTCCTAAGTACAAAATTATGGAATATTGGGCTCTTAATTCACATTTCAAAGTTTGTTTTAACGAATCATTTAAAATTGATACCAGTAGATGGCGCATTTTTGAATTTCTGAGGCATTCCACCCGATTTTTTAAATTTGCATTGTAACACATTTTGGTGCAAAAAGACTGTAAAAACGTGCAAAAAATACTATAAAACGAACCTTCACTGTATTAAAAGAATTCAATATTCACGAACCTAGTAAACCCTTTTACTTGCAAGTCGCTGCTAACACCATCTATTGCCGTGAAACGGGATCGAACGCGATTGATGTACCTACTTACAAAAATAACAAGATTAATCAGATGAAAAACGCTAGTTACGTCGGCACGGTTTCTTTGTATGGGATGAGGCATCTGTATGCTAGTATTATATTATCTGTGGTATAGGGTTAAAAGCTGTCCAGGCGTAAAGTATCGCTTCACCTTGTTTAGGATGCCCAGTTTTTTGGCCGCGATTTGGGCTTTGTTCTCAATGGAGGAGCCGAAGTTGAGACTGGATGTCAACTCCATGCCTAGGAGCTCGAGCCGATCAGTCACAGGGACAGACGTACCCCGAAAAGTAGGAGTTTGATCGAAAATACTCCTTTTTGCGGTAAAAAGACACACTCCGTCCATGAGGACGATACGACGGATGCCGGTCTGCTCAGTGAGCGTATTCACGACTTTCCAGTCGTTCGTCCTCAAGGCAGGGTTAAGTCGCTGGAGCAATCGAATGGCCCGAGCAGAGTCTTGCAGCGCCAAGTTGCGACTCTTCCATGCCATTTTGACTGGTTTTGGAAGGTCCCTGGCGTCGACGACCTTGAGTTTCATGGAGCCAAGTTCCACATTGTGGATGGCACCCCGAAACCAGCTAGCTGCATCAGAGTTGTCGCAGGATACATGAATTGCACCCGCGACCACTCCGGGAGCAACCGTGAGGACAGGCAGAGGATCCGGCGCCCCTTCCAGTTTCTCAATTATGAGCTCCTGGATCGGCACCAAGTCCTCCGCCTTCAAGTACTCCTCCGGGTACTTGACTGTGACGACAGCGAGTTTCACAGCCGCCACCGCATCCCTAAAGGATCCGGTTGAGGATGATTGCCCTTGGGTCTTCATCCTCTTGGCCGCCATGTCCCCGCTGTCCCCGCTGAGAGCAGCACGTGGTCTCTTTGATGGGCCCTCCGTAGGAGTCCCTTCCAGAGCCGCCTGCTTTCTCAGCTTTTGGCGCTTTTTCCTTCGCGCCCCAGATCGTCCAACCGGAAGCCAGCCTGATTCATGCCGGCCGCCGGGAGACGACGAGGTGCTGTCTTTACCGGTCGCGTCCGGGGCCGCAAGGTCCGAGGTCATTCGATCTCTAACGCAAGCGTCCCGTGTCGCGCCAGCTTTGGAAGTACCCTTATGCCCGGTGGGCTGGTTTGCAGTTCCGCCCTTCGGTGGTCCCACAGCAGTGCCGGCCCTCGACAGTGCCGCGACAGTCCCGTCATTTGACAGTCCCGCCGCAGCCCCACCTCGAGACGATCCCACTGCAGTATCACCTCTGGACGTTCCTGCTAGGGAAGATGCAGTCCCGGTTTGCGCCGGTCCCGCCGTCTGGTGTGCAGTCCCAGCTTTCGCCGATCCCGCCTTTTGGTGCGCAGTCCCAGCTTTCGCCGGTCCTTTCGCCTTGTGTTTTTTTTTTAAATTAAAATCCATTTAAAAATTCCCGAAAAAATATTTCATCCCCCGACTATCGCCACCCGCCATGGAGTGCTCAAAGTGGCGATGCTACGGTAGCACCAGGGATTAGTCGAGGGATATAGCCCCCCCCATTAGTTGCTCACGAGACTGCACGACACCAACTCACACCGCTACCACTAGCAATGCGAGCGAGCGCCGCCGCTTGTAATCCTCCAATGGGATTGAACTCGCCTGGGGGCCGTCTGACCGGACCCCGCAGCCGATTGACCGTAGCTGGCTAGGCTACGGCCTCCCGTGTGAGAAGAAATCCGGGCCAAAGTGGAGTGTTGCCTCAGAGACGTTAAACCGCCTACGCTCATCGGCTCAGCCACCAGGATCCCCTCATCCTTCCGTACGGGTCCCCGCGCACGGCACAAACACGCGGGAGGTCATTGCTATCCATCATTGTTCCTGTTCAATGGTAGACACCCAGGGGCATGACCTCGCCACCCCTGTGATACGTCGCACAGTGATTTCAGTTACGTCTATTTCAGAGGGAATTAGACCAACAACAGGGCGGCAACCACGAGAAGGAAAATCACCACACTTGCCTTGAGGATCTACACGACCGTGCGCTCTCCCTCAAGACCACGCCACCTTGCCGTCTCTGAAGGGGACAGACAAGGTAGGACTGCATCGACAAAGCCAAGCTCTATAAGGCCTGTCGCTGAAAGCTCAAAGCGTAAGTTTGCTAATACAGACCAGCCCCAACGCCACCCTTAGGAGCATTAGGAAACAAGATATCGTCCTCGTCATAGGGTATCTGAATGCAAAGGTTGGGAGCGTTAACACAAACCGCGAGCGTCACATGGGTACACAGGGGCTTTGAGTTTGTAATGAGAGCGGAGACCGATTACCGAGTTTTGCCAGAACCACGACCTGACTATTGGAGGAAAATTATTTATACATGGCGACTCACGTACACGTGGAACTCACTCGATGGAGTCACCAAGAACCAAAATGACCACCTTGCCATTAGCGCCAAATGGCGTTCCTCTTTGCTCGATGTCCGAGACCGCAGGAGCGACGATATTGATAGCAACCAGCATCTGGTAGTTGCTGAAATCCGGCTTAAGGTTACACTAGTCGAAAAACTTTCCATACAAACGTAGTATAGGGATTATTCCACTATTTGACGATGTACGTTCAAAATAAAAAGTGATATCAATTTGTCTCATCATTATCTAGCCCTGTATGGATGCGAAAAAGATTTGAAAGTTATGAGCGTCGAAAGTTCCACATTTCGACACAAATTTTAACGCATTTTTGGGCGCAAATAATAATACCATAAGAAGACGGAAAATTGAAAAACGGCCTCAATACAGGGATAGATTAGTAGTTCAACAATGCATATAATTTTATTTTGAACAGATAGATTAAGTCGTTTTTTCATGATATCTAGACTGCCAAAGGTCTGTTTATAAAATTTCGCGCGCTCGGTTTCGTCCTAAATCATTATCCATTTCGCTACAAACCATGCGTGACCCGGGCATCCGTAAAACGTTCCAACTAGAGCTACGTAGTCATTTTTCGGGACGATACCGGTTCGGAATCATTGGATGAGGAGTGGAAACGCATCAAATGGGCCTATACAGAAACCAGCTCCGTCATTCTAGGACACAAACCGACTCATTCTCGCGAAGACTGGATGTCACAGCACACTTGGAGCCTCATCGAAGACAGAAGAAACCTTCATCTGAGATTGCTTGAGACCCATAATGACGCCATGCGAGCCGGTACCTTACCATGCAATGCCGCCAGAAACGCAGAGAAATCTATCGCAGCACCCGCAAATATAGGAGGCAGTGGGCTGATGATATTGCTGATCGTGCTCAACAAGCTGCAAACACCGGTAACCTGAAGGAATTATATAAAACTACCAATATCTTGGCAGGTAACAGCAAGTATAAGAAGAAGCCACTCAAGTCTAAAGACGGTCAGCTCATAGTGACGTCGGAAGGGCTGCTCTTACGCTGGCGTAATCACTTTGTGGACTCTTCCGTTTGTCAGCAACATCAACACCTGACGCGCTGCAAGTTAGTTCTACACCATCCCGGCCTCTCGTCATTGACACGGATGACGAAACCACCGTCAGCTTCATAAGTTGCAAGAGCAGTCCTCTCTTTGAAGACAGGCAAAGTACCAGGACTCGAACTGATAACTGTGGAAATGCTACAAGCTGACTTATCCTGCGCCGTCAATGTTCTGACGCCTCTCATTGAGAGGATATGGTCCACCGAGGATCTTCCGGACGAATGGAACAAGAGTCTTTTGATAACTGTACCCAAGAAGGGAGATCTTAGTCAATGCGATAACTGGAGAGGTATTACGTTGCTCTCAACCCCCTCGAAGGGTTTCTGCAAGATTATCCTGGATAGATTATCGAAGGCCGTAGATCCTCTCCTACGCAAAGAGCAGGCTGGTTTACGCGCGAACCGCTCGTGCTCGTGCTGCGGATCAGATTAGCACCTCTCCGTAACATTTTAGAACAGGCATCAGAATGGCAGAGGGAGATCTATCTTACCTTTGTCGATTTCTTAAAGGCATTTGATATGCTGAAGTGGTCCAGCATCTGGTCCCACCTACTGGACATCGGAGTGCACCGGAAAATTTTGTGTCTCTTGGAGAGAATATACAAGAATTATTCCTTTTAAGTAACTCACAACGGCCTCATCTCGGATGATATAGCAGTACACGAAGGTGTCCGCCAAGGCTGTCTTCTTTCACCGCTCCTCTTTAAACTAGTGTACCAATACATCTTAATAGTAGTTAAGTAACTGGAATTAGCAATTGTTGTAAAGTCATAAAAAACAAACCTAGAATTACTTTAATAACAAATCAAGTGATACATTTAACCTGTAAGTATGAAGGCTGCTTATGACTTCTATGGTTCAAACTGAGATCGCTAAGGTTTTCTTATTGCAGGGTAGCTCGCCGTCCAACAAGGACCAGGCCAACGGCGCGTAGTGTTCCACGCGCGCCTCAAAGAGTTTTCAGCAAAAACTGACGGGGTCCGCTAGGACCGATGCCTGTCTCAAGCAACTATCGGAACACGGGTGGGTTTTAGTCAGTAAAGTCTGACACGCCATCCCGCTTCACCCAGAGCGGGAGAAGTCATTGGATGTCTTCCCACCCAAACAAATAAAAAAAAGGGTGGCAGGATGTGACGATCGGCCGTGATGATTGCGACAAACAGGTTGTCTATCTTCTGCGAACACTAATATCACCCAATTCCCTGAGTTTTGGCGATAAGCACTGATATCAGATTGAAGCTTTCAGCTGATAGTTCGGTGCAGTTTGATGAACTCGTAATATGAGTGATAAAGCGAAAGAACTTTGCTTATTTGGTAGTAAAATCTCCATAGCCTTTGAATTTAGCTAAAAATATCTCAGAAAAATACAAAAGAACTTTAGAGAAAACCCTTGGTTTACTTAATTTTAAGATTTGCTAAGGATCCAAAAGTAAAATTAATCATGCTCCTGATCGAATATATAGATTTTTTTTTGGGAGAACTCGCCACACTATTCCTAAACCACTGCAACCACCAGAAAAGCGCCGAATCAATGAAGCTCGACGAGTCCCGGTTATACGATTCAAGTGCCTTGAATACCGCAACGAAATTAATCAGAAAACAACAGCGAAGGAGAACGAGAAAGAAGTTCTACTATAATATAATAAATGCGAAAGTTTGGAAGGATGGATGGATGTTTGATACTCAATCATGCCAGAACGGCTGAACGGATCTGGATGAAGTTTGGCACAGAGATGGATTACCTATAGTCTGCATTTCTGCAATAGCATATGTTATTTTTATCCCTTGGGATTTTAATTATAAAAAAATCGTTTTTGTACATCGAAAATATTTCCAAAAAAAATAGCCAGGGTGTTAAAGCATAATCAACAGAACCCATTTTTGGATTTTTTGTCTGTTTAACTGTTTGTCTGTTTATTTGTGCACGCATCACGTAAAATGTACGAAACCAATGTAGATAAATTTGTGGGTAACTTGAAGTATTACTTAGTTTTTCTTTCATCGTAATATTCGCAATCGGTTCACTCTATCAATAGTTAGATAAATTTAAAGTGGTCAAGAAATAAAATTATCACAACACACGCAATTCAGATACTCGGACCGTTGAACTCGATATTCGATAGATGGCGTTGTGAATTTGAAGTAATTTTCTGAATGTTAAGGTCTATCCCATAGATTTAGAATTTTTTTGCTGCGAGCGAGAAATCCTAATCATGTACTAAACTCCCAAGAGAAAAAGAGAGAGTGAATGAAGTACCAATAAGTAATTTTTTTCGCGAGTAAGAAAGCGTCCACAGCTTCCCATTTGTTTTACGCCGCGGTGAATTTCTTGCATCTAAATAATAATCTTTAGATTTAAATTGATAATGGTAATTATACAATTATGGTGGCTTGTTCTGCGAGTGATTGTGACGTTACAAGACGAAATAACCCCAATAAAACCGTTTCATAGGTAAATACAATTTTGACGTGACAACGTCTATAATATAAAAGGGATCGTACGGACGAGAACTGGGCGCTATTCAAGGCTGCAAGGAACAGATGTAACCAGATGATACGCAATGCTAAACGCCGCCACATTCTGGAAAATATTTCTTCTTCTTCTTCTGCCGATATTTGGAAGTTCCTAGGAACCCTTGGTATCGGCAAACCGCGACATTTAGACCTTCCTAACTCTATTGACTTAGATGATCTCAACCATCATTTCTCCAATTATTTTTTTTTATTTTTTTTTGGGTGGGAAATCATCCAATGACTTCTCCCGCTCTGGGTGAAGCGGGAGGGCGTGTCAGACTTTTACTGACTAAAACCCACCCGTGTTCCTTCAGTTGCTTGAGCCAGGGCCGCGGTAACTATTTTCAAATTTATCCGCGACCCAGACAGGCATCGGCCCTAGCGGACCCCGTCAATTTTGCTGACATCTCTTTGAGGCGCGCGTGGAACACTACGCGCCGTCGACTCGGGCCTGGTCCTTATCGGGCGGCGAGCTACCCGTTACTCGCCGTCCGCAAGCCCGCTCCTACGGTGGCCGGGCATCGGCATGCGACCCCCGACGCCCGGGCGTCTCCTGCGGTGGCTTGGGGCGTGAGGGCGCCTCTGTTGCCTCTCCCTCACGCGTTATCATTTCTCCACTGTACCTACAATGGATCGTCTAACTAAGCAACAAACTCTGTCTCTTCTTTCTGGTCTCACGCGTCCTGACATTACTCCTTTTCGATTCATTCCAGTTGAACCAGGGGAGATCAAAAAGATCATTCTCGCCATCAAATCCAAAGCGGTGGGATGTGATGATATCACCCGTGGTATGGTAATCACTGTTTTGGATCACCTCCTATCTCCTATCACCCATATCCTAAATTTTTCCTTGTATACCGGAATATTCCCTTCCTTGTGGCGTAAAGCCTATGTGCGTCCACTTCCCAAAGTTTCCAATCCCACTCTTCCAACTCACTGCCGCCCCATTTCTATCCTTCCTTTCCTATCCAAAGTGCTCGAGGCCTGCGTTCACAAACAATTTTCAAACTTTGTGCAGAGTAATTCTCTCATTAGTCCTCTACAATCTGGATTCAGGCCTGGGCACAGCACTGTGTCCGCCCTCCTTAAAGTGACTGGCGATATAAGGGCGGGACTGGAAGATACAAAAGTCACTGTACTAGTGTTGGTTGATTTCTCGAACGCCTTCAATACCGTCAGTCACGAAATCCTTTTAGCCATTCTTTCCTATTTGATGGTCTCCCCCAAAGCACTGGAATGGTTCACCTCGTACCGTCGGGAGCGTCAGCAGTCGGTTCACGTTGGAGATTCTTCACCTCGTTGGTGTGATTTGATAGCTGGCGTTCCTCAAGGCGGCATTCTTTCTCCTCTTCTGTTTTCTATTTTTATTAATCTCATTACTTCCGAACTTCAGTGTGCGTATCATCTGTATGCAGATGACCTTCAATTGTATTATCAAGGGAGTGTCGACGAAGTACCTGACGTTATCGAAAAGTTAAATGGCGATTTAATAGCGATAAAAGCCTGGTCTGATAGGTTTGGCGTTGCTGTAAATCCCAATAAGTGCCAAGCTATCATCATTGGGAGTCCTCGCAGCATCGCTAAGGTGGATTATGCAACTTTGCCACCTGTTCTGTTTAATGGTACGATTGTTCCGTTTAGTACTGACGTGAAGGATCTTGGCTTGCGCATCGATAGCCCTCTTAACTGGCGTACTCAAGTTGCTAGTGTCAGTCAGAAGGTCACTGGAACGTTGCGGGCTCTGTATCGTTTAAAAATTTTATTACCTTCGAACACGAAGACAATGCTTGTGCAGACCCTAATTTTTCCTATCATCGATTATGGTGACGTGTGCTATGACCTGAATGCAGATTTCCTCAACAAACTTGACCGTCTTATTACTGCATTCGATTTGTTTTCAATTTGCGTAAATATGATCATGTCTCTGCGCATCGGTCACTTCTAAAGTGGTTACCCATACGCCAGCGCAGAGAGCTAAGGGCACTGACTACCTTGTTTTCATTTCTTGACGCTTCCAACTCCCCTAGTTATCTGGCTCCTCACTTTCAATACATTTGCGCCAACCACAACAAAAATCTTCGCTCTTCCCATAACCGTCTTCTTCAGTGTCCCACTCACAGCACTGACTTCATTCACTGTTCTTTCTTCGTTCAGTCTATTTCCCTGTGGAATGCGCTCCCTCAAGAAATCAGGATGGCAACCAACCGATTGACTTTCAAAGTGAAAGCTCGCGAGCATGTTCGTAAGAAGTTGGCGGTAGTATCGTCACAGCGATAATTTTAACAGATTTAAATAGATAATTTCAACTTGTACGTGCTTAATAAATAAAACTTTCACTCAATTATAAATTTTATTTGCTCTGTAATTAAGAAAAATTTAAATTCCCTATTTTGTACGTGGCTAAAACACTATCCTAGAAAAGCCAAAAAAAAAGAAACCTCATTCTTTTAGTCTATGGCCGATCGCCATTGTTATATGCGCGCGCATAGGAAAACTGATTAATTTTGCCTGCCATCGTGAAAAAAAATTCACAACTCGTTTTTACTGTTGAAAATGATTTTTTTGTATTATTTTCTTCACAAGTGTGTTGAAAAACGTCGTATGATACACGTGTGTATTGATGATTACCGTCCTCGGCTCTCTCTCTTAAGACCCTCACCTACGGCTCGGGTCTCAATGGCGCTTCAGCGGTAATCACCAACATTGCACACTTGTACCATAATGTACTATTTTATACTAACAGTAATGGATAGACAATTTGATAATGAACATTTTGTAAGTTTATTTTTTTTCAAAAGACCAATATTCGTTTTTATAAAGGTTTTTATTCAAAAATCTGGGCGTATTCACTACCGTAATTCATGCGCAACCAGTGCCGCTAGACCAATAGGAATACTCATGGCCTTAAGTTGCATGTTTATTATACTAGCCTTTATTAAAAAAAATAACGGAGAGTTTTGATGTTTTGTTACTTTGAGTAGTTTTAGGCATGTCATTATATTGTTTGCATTTATTAGTTTTACAGTGGCTAGAATACATCAGTGCTCTGCTCATCAGCATTTTTTTCTGTTGTGTAAATAATAATGTGTAATATTTATGTACCTATACCTACCTACCTATACAGAGTCCCAAACAATTCTGTATTAAGAGAAAAATGGATTCGAATTTTAAACAGAGATGGATGGTCTCCAAATAAAAACTCTACAATATGTAGTAAACATTTCGAATCGAAATACTGCATACAAAGAAAACATCGACGACTCCTAAAAATATTTTGTGTTTCGTATTTTAAATACATTCGAGATATTATTTTGTAATTTGTATTTTAATTAAAGCAAAGCATGGCTGTTGCCCATCTCTTCTACAGTTCAATATAACCAACAACACTTTAATCGCGTTTGTTCGCCAAATATCGATATCGATACTGATCATGGACTTTTTATCAACACTTTTTAACTAACACATGGGCAAATTCCCTAACACATAGATTTTAATTTTTGGTTTCGCTTTTCATCTGACTCTGTGTATCTTGTACATACTATATCTATGGTTTATCCACACATATCAGGGCCGTGCCCGGGACGAGACAGGGCCGGGCCCAGGCATTGAAGCTTCGTCACGGACGTGTGTGAACGAGTTCATATAAAATGACACCGATATTTTATTGAGCCCCTGACGGGGCACGGTCCGTCCACATCCCGGGCACGACCCTGGTATGTGTATAGACCTTTAAGATTCTCCGCGAAAGAATAATTACCCTAGAAAAAATTGTTAGGTAGGTAAGTAGGGTAGGGTAGGCAGTCAGTTAACGGGAGCGAAACCGCGGGCACAGCTAGTAAATAAATAAAAATTTAAGTTCGGGAATATAATTTAGCCTGCCTGACACCTCGGTGGCAAGCGTGAAGTTTGTTTAGCTGCTCCCGACCGGAAGTGGCGCGGTCACCGACAGTACGCGCTAAACATGTGGCTTCAAGACAACGGTATTGTTTGAACAACGAACTACTAAAAGACACCGCTATTGGTTAAAAAGTTACATAGTAAGGTAAGTACAATGACTTTTTGGGCGTTATCTCAAGGCAAATTTAGAAATTAATTTCTAAGGAACCTTATTTCAAAGAGATGGGCAGTTGTTTACCAACATTTCGGTAACAAAAATTTAAAAAAAACCGGCCAAGTGCAAGTCGGACTCGCGCACCGAGGGTTCCGAACAAATAGCTTCATTCGCCATAATAGTAGGCAAAATTACTAAAGTTCATAAACAAACAAATCTCGGTTTCATTTTGAGACTATGTAAGGATTTTAGCGATACGGCGGCTGTGAAACTTTAGTATAATGCACTGGTACGGAGACACCTGGAAACAAGTGATTTTATTTGGAATAGAGGGAAATACAGCCTCATGTTGGAAAAAAATACAAAACAAGTTTGCGAGGTTTCTGTATTTGAAAGAATATGGGGTTTACCCTTTTGATCCCCTCAAGTACCCGAGTCTGTTCGTCCTGGGCATGGTTGGATATACCAGGCTGGCAGTTAGAAGAGATGTTGCGCTGGTCAAGTATGTGGCTAGCGTACTGCTAGGTTTGTTGCACCACCCAGAGGTGCTGGAGGCGCTGCGGCTGTGCGCGCCGCCGCCGCCCCGCTCTGTTAGACGTACCGTTTGCTAATACTAAAACTAACCCTATGACGCGAGTCATCGTTTGATAAATAGGTACTGTAACGTTAATAAATAATAATAATAATAAAACCTTTTTATTTCCGTATTCTTATTGTTATATTTCGAATGTTGTTAGTAGGTAATTGTTAGTATTTGGCTTACTTATTGTTAGTATTTTTAGTTTCTTTAACATTTTTACTTAAAGTTTTACATTATATAATTTAAACCGAATGTGTTCTTTTTATAGTGGTTATTTTCTTGATATATCTAATTATTTTCTAGGATAGGAACCCCTATTTGGTTCTTAGCATGTTCCATCCAGTCTTTTCCTGCTGTAGCTTTAATTTCATCCAGCCATCGTTTCATAGGTCGGCCTTATCGTCTTTTTCCGCTAGGTCCCTTCCATCTCGTCGCTTCTACTGTCCATCGCTTGTCGCTGTTTCGTGCTATATGGCCAGCCCATCGCCATTTTAACCTTAGACTGTAGTGTAGGACGTCAATCAGTTTTGTCTTCTTTCTTATTAAGTCATTTCTTACTCTGTGTATTCTTCTTATTTTTAGTTGGCTTCTTTCCATCGCTTTCTGGCATCTGATTAATTTTGTTTTTATTTTAGTGGTGTAAGTTCTCGTCTGGCAACCATACGTGAGTGTCGGTAGAGTGCATGTATCCATCACTTTTTTCTTTAGGTGGAGCGGATAGTCACCTTTCATAATCTCTTTGAGCGACCAGTATTTTTTCCAGCTCATATTGATTTGGCGTTCTACCTCTTCTTCTTCGTTTCTATCTTAAACGATAACTGTTTCCCTAAATAAATGTATTTATTCAGGTATTCAAGTGTCTTTCCTTCGAGTTTTATTGTGTGGGTGTAGCTGTTTGTCATAAGTTTTGTTTTCTCTTTATTCATTAGAAGACCTTCTTTTTCACTTTGTACACTTAATAGGTTTATCATTGTTTCTAATTGTCTACTGTTTTCAGCCAAGAGGACTATATATCGGCTGCGAATCTGAGGTGGCTTAGGTACCGATTACCTATTTTGATTACTTCTTTTTCCCATTTCAGATCCTCAAAGATGTTTTGAAGCACAGCTATGAAAATTTTGGGGGACAGGGGGTCTCCTTGCCTCACTCCTCGTAGAATTGGTATTTCTGGACCTCACTTCTCCAGTTTCACACAACTAGTGCTGCTGTCATATATGTTTTTCAAAACGGTTTTGTACTTTTCGTGTACTTGGCATTTGTTTAATGCTTCCCAGATTGCATCGTGTCATATTGTGTCGAATGCTTTAGCGTAATCGATGAATGCTACGTATAATATCTTTCCTCGTGTTAGTTCCTGTGGTTCTTGTTTTTAAGTTTTGTATCCAGTTTTTGTGTGTAACTAATTGTTTGTATGCTCTTTTAGTGCTCCCATATTGTTTTAGGTTTGTTTCTAAAATCAGTTTTCTGTAGCCTGCGTAATCTTGTTTGATAGCCTTGTTAGATCTTTTGAATAGCGTATTCTTCTTTCATTTCCTTAGTTTTATGTTTTAATTTTATAAGTTCTGAGCGTCTTGTATTAATTCTATTGTAGATTTTGTGAGGATTTTGTTTACATTGAATTGTTTTTCTTCTCGTTGTTCCGTTGACATACTATTTCTAATTGTGTAGTTTTGAATTTATATGAAGATGATTTAAATGATTTCCTGCTTTTTTTCAGTTTTGTAGGAGATAAGTTGCTGTAATCAGTCTGTGATCAGGGGGGTGACCATAAGCTCTTAGAGCGGTATCAATTTGAGATCGAATAAGTGACAGATGTATACAAGTCATATACATCTGTCCCTTATTAGATCTCAAATTGATACCGCTCTAAGAGCTTATGGTCACCCCTCAGAGCTGAACCCTAAACCGTGCAGTACTTCTATCTTCCTTACTTTTTTTGGCTGATTTGACAGGATGAAGTCCACCTCATTCTTTACTTTTCCGTTTGGTGAAATCCATGTCCATTTGCGATTATGTCTCATTGTAAAGTATGTATTCATAACCGATAATTTGTGTTCGATAGCAAATTCTATGAGCTTTTCACCTCGTTCATTCCTTTTTCCATAGCCAAACTTTCCTAGAATCGTGTCTTCGTTTGTTTTTGCTAGACCCACTTTGGCATTAAAATCTCCAATGACTAGTACGTTTTCTCCTGCCTGAGTTTGCACTTCTTGTAAGGTATTGTAGAAATACTGTAACGTTATCGGAAGATATATTTTGCCAAAACCTGCCGAGATTCGTCAAATTAGCGCTAAATTTTATTGAAAAAGGTCTGACCATTTAAATAATGTATTGGAATGTCTTATTAATGTATTGTATTTTAATGTTTTATATGTATGTTATAACATCGCATTGGAAGATTCTGTAAAGGTGTAATAATAATTAATAAACAAATAAATAAATTATAAACATACAAACAAACAAGATACGCGCGAAAAACATAATTTAAAAAAACAAAATTCCTTGCAGTCGGGTAAAAATAGTGGCACACCTTGAGCCCTCCGGTATCGGGAACGGGGTCCAAGCTACCGGTGGTTAGGTCTCCAGAGAGAGGAACCTCCTAACGATAATGTACATAAATACATAATAATTATTATTACATGTTCGTATATCTTTATTTTATTTAGTAGTCCATATTGTAATTGCTCCATAAATTAACCTAGCATCTCATCTCGTCAAAGATTTCTCTCAGGCCCATCTTAATAATAACTGGCACGATTTGCAAGACGTCGTATTACATAAGTATATGCAAATAGACGTGCGGTCATGTTATAAAGTAAAACCTAAGCTTTGGAGCCCGACAACAATGGTAAGAAAATTGAAAGTCACTAAAACTGTGTTTCCTACCTGCCTGTACCCATTTTCCCGATAAGAATATTATGTAAAGCTGTGTTCAGACGCGACGGTGTGAGTGCTAGTTGTTTTAAAATATTTGAATGAAAACTATGATGCTATAATGTATCAAATTATATATATTTGTATTCTTCCGGGGTCTTTGTTCCCTGATAGCTACAACCTTGGGGTCTTTAAGTCAAGAGTGAATAGGTTTCTTCTAGGCAAGCGTGCTTCACCGTAGACCACGTCATCGCTTAACATCAGGCGAGATAGTGGTCAAACGCGAGCCTATAGACTATAAAAAAAAAAAAAAAAAAAAAAAAAAATTATCAAGTTTCGCGACGATGGGATTTATCTAACATTAGGTCGTGTTATTTTCATCTGAGGTGAGGACGTGGCCGCCTCTGGGAACCCCACAGTCTTGACTATTTCAGACTTACATTAACTATATAAGTCCAGGTTTCTTCACGACGTTTCTCTTCACCGTTGCCTCTGATATCTAAGATAAACTAAGAAAGTAGGTACCTAAATATGAATTTGAAAAGTCATATTATTACTTGCCCAGATTTAACGATCTCAAGCACGAGGGCGAGGTCTTAGCCACCACGTCATTAGGTAGTAAAATTAACAAACTTCCACAAACTTTTGTACTCTATATTCCTTTCTCCTTCTATTTACACCCTTTTGGGGATGAATTTTTAATAATCCTTCTTAAGTGTTTTTGTTCATTTTATAAGGAACTCATGTGTAAAATTTCATACTTCATGCATGTTTTAATCAAATCTTCAGTCACGCCAGTCTATGCTAGACTAGTAAATTAAAAAAAAACTGACACATTTTTATTTCATGCTACTGACAATCTATTGAACACGTAATTATGACCCTTTTTTTACTTCATCTGAGTTATGACACGATATCTTGCAAAAACACCCCGATTCAAACAGTAACACACAAATAAAAAAACCGGCCAATTGCGAGTCGGACTCGCGCACCGAGGGTTCCGTACAAACAAACCTCAGCTTAAAGGTATTATAGACCAGAGTATTTGGTATGAATTTCAATTTAATTCCCTTGCGAGGGCCGAATGTTTGCTGCATAAACGGCTGTATATTTTGATTGCGTTGGTTTAGAAGTTTGATTTTTCACAGCTTTAAGGGACAGTAGACCTGAGTATTTGATATAAATTTCAGCTTGATACCTCCACGCGTTCCTGAGAAAAAGGTTCTAGTCAGACAGACAGACGGACGGACGGACAACAAAGTGATCCTATAAGGGTTCCGTTTTTTCCTTTCGAGGCACGGAACCCTAAAAAACTAAATCAAAATCGGTTCATCCGTTAAGGAGCTATGATGCCACAGATAGACACACAAATACAAAAACAGGTACACACGTCAAACTTATAACACCCGTCTTTTGCCGTCAGGGGTTAAAGATCACCTTAAGGTAATCTCTTTCGCACGAGTTGTCGGAGGAGATAGCAGGCATTTTAACCACGCGCACAAAATAGTTCGTGCCCTTAAAAAAAGAATCATCAAATATCGCTACAAAAACAGGTGTTAAAATCGTCCGTCTGAACGCGCCATATCTCGTTGTCCTAGCCACAGGTGTGACGTAACAGGTACACTTGTATAAAACACTCGACATGTAAGCACCGGCGCCATTTTACTCTAGCCGCCATCAGTGCTAGTTTCTGAAATCAGTTCACGATCTTTTTAAATATAATTATCACTAAAATTAGTTCGTTTTAAAAGTTAAACACTCCAAAATTAACAATTAGAATAATTGCGCAATTTCCTTTAGTAATTTCGAGATTTTTATCGTGTTTTTCTAAATTTAGAAGTCAATTGAGTGGATAGATAGTTGGTGTTCAGTCAATTTTGAGCGGGCAATTGAAAAAAAAATGTTATTACGATTGTTACAATTTTTTATTGATAAAGCGATACGATTGGATTGTTTTATCGCGGTATAGATAACAATTAACGTTTTCTGGCCTATGATTGGTCACATGACGGTCGGCAGGGCGTCGTTACGATGGACCAACTAAATGAGATAAACATGTGATCCAAGATGGCGGTTCATTTGAGGGGGAATCTCGCAGTGGAAGTTTTTCACGCTGGGTAAGAGATACTTTTATTTTTAAATTATTTATAATGTGAGTTGAGTGATTGAGTTAATTGGCGATTTGAAATCGAATTTAAAACTAGAATTAATATTATTTAATTAAATTTTCATAAGACACTTTTTCAAGTTTTTAGATTTATCAGATTCAACAGAATATTTTTCTGTTTAAAAATAATAAGTTTAGATACTGTCCTATCACTCCTATCTCGCAAAGAACTTCAATATAAATTAAATAAACTTTGTATCCATTAAAAGTTTTTAATCAAACAATATTTGATAATTTGATAAACTGAATACTGGTATTTTGCTTCATCCGCTTACATTGGAAGCCGACCCAAACTTAATTGGAAAAAAAAGGCTAGACAGAACAGGTGATGATGATAAACTAATCATAAAATTTTGAGTAGGTAAAGTTAGGTATCTACTTGTGCTTTCAGTAACTAAACTATGCCTAGTTCTAATAACTATTAAAAAACCATAAAAATCACCTCATTAAAAACTTAAGAGACCATAAACTCCATGTTACCAAAGAGTTCAAAAATGAAAACCTCCTTAGTTCTTATCGCTTCAATTAACGTTTTTAACCAAACATTTGCTTTTCACCATCTAATACCGGGGTCACATTGCCAGTACAAATAAAACCTCATATCTAAGATTACGAGAGCAGTAAACTCCCAAAGATAACGTTTATCTTTGAATACAACACTATTTAGTTAGTTTTAAGTGGTTAAATTTATGAAGGCAGGCGTATTTCCCTTTCTAGATTGTCGTTCGTTGTGTAATCTTTAGCTGGTTTAGGGAGAGATTTTTCTGGATGGGTTGTAGCAAAGATTCGATAATAAGTATATAACAGTACAACAAGAGCGTAAATGTCACGGATGAATGGGCCTCATCAGAAAGCTTACAGTCACACAAAGAACTCGGAGTTCCCTTGCGTGATCGAATCAGAAATGTAGAGATGCGCAAGTGAACCAGGGTTATCGACATAGCCCGAAGAATTGCCAAACTTAAGTGCAGTGGGCAGGGCACATTTTTCGCAGAACGGATGGCCGATGGGGCCGAAAAATTCTGGAGTGGCGACCGCGAACCGGAAGACCTTTGTCCGGCGGCCTTCTAATTTGTCCGGCTTTTTCAATTGGATGGGAAAATCTCAACGTTTTGTTGCAGTTATTTCATTATACATTTTCATCATTGACGACTGCTCCTTTGATATTAATTAAGCCTACAATATGGTCAAAATCAAATTTTCAATCTTTTTTTTTTTAATCCATAGAAAATAGTCCTGTTTTTTAAGTCCGGCTTTTTTCGTAATGGGACTGTAGTGCATGCATTCTTCTCAAGAGTGCATGAAAACACACACAGTCTCCAAACCCAGTCTTCCAAACATTGGGGAACTTTATGCCTGATTTCATTATGCTTATGCGAAAACCTGAATAAGCTGGACTGGATAACGGTCTCGTTGATCAATTGGTCGCAAGTCGCAACAGTCTAGAGTAGTGATAGGTTGAAGGAAATGGCTCGCTCCCTCTCTCCCAAACTGTTTTGCTCATTATTACATCTCAAGAAGAATATGTCCTTTTCCTGAGATATGAAATAAATGTGTTACTACATTTTCTATCCTGTCTTTCCACTTTTGATTAATCCTTTGAAAAATTTAAAAAACCCCCGACACATTTATTTTCATGCTACATAATATAACTAGTAGTAGACATTTTTCGATCGCAAACTATTGAACATGTAATTATGACTCAATATCTTGCGAAAATACCCCGATTCAAACAGTAAAACGCCCATAACGAGCGGCTGAACCGATTTTCATCAAACATAGCTAAGAGCACTCTCGATAAAGTCACGGTTCAATAAAAAAAAACCGAAATCAAAATCGGTTCATCCGTTTAGGAGGTATGATGCCACAGACAGATACAAAAAGTACACACGTCAAACTTATAAGAACCCTCTTTTTTACGTAGGGAGTTAAAAAGAGTCATCCGGCCATTTCTTTCAAGGCTGCTTTACCAATTCTCGATAGTAAGGCTCCTCTGAAGATTACTTTTTGCCTATTGCCTCTCTTTTATCATCCAGTCCAGTCCATCGCAGCTCCTCTTTGATTTATTAGCTGTCTAGACAATGCTTATAAAGATTTTCTTCCTAATAATCAGCTGAATGATACCCACCCATATCCTTCTGGATAAAAGCACATCTCCTTCAATAAATTTCCGGTATACCTAATTCCTCACTCTCAAAGGGGGAAAAACTCAAACAAATGTACTCAAAACAGGCCGACTAGCATCCAATTCGATCAAAAACAGCTATCGATAACAGACCTAATCAAGATGCTTATCAACTGATAACGGAAACGTGATAGATATCCATGCAAGTGGTAGCATTTACTACTTGGACTACGTTGAAGTGTTTATTACCTAGATTTTAAAGTCATTGTGATATATGTTGTTGTTGCAAGGACATCTTTGAATATAAGCACGTGTAGATTTGCTGTCGGTAAAGCTATTCTATTACGGACAAGCCCACCTTCTGCCTCATGGTCCTTCCCGCCGGACCTAATCAGTGGAGACACACCTGGTACTTGCGTCTGCTTTTTCCCAGGTTGCGTTTTCTTGACTCCTACAAATAATGTATGTCCTGTCCCTGTGTTGTCACTTCTCCCTTTTCTGGGGTGTAAACGCCACAAATACGTAAAACCCAGCTGTTCTTTTACAGCTCCAGTTCCTTCCGCTTCCTGTGCCATTTGTGAGCGAATGCGCTCAGCCTCTCAAAACTTTTCTTAGTCGACACCAGTTTCTCGTGATATACCGGCCTGACTTCAGTCCTGCACCAGTTGTCTAACATCTCTTTCCTTCTATTACGGACACTGTGAACCAGTTACAACCGGTGGCGTTACGTTTTTCTGGGACACGGCGATATGGCCGATTGGCCGGTAACTTCCAAAATGCGGGCCTATTGATTCACCGGCCGTCCCATTGGACTATGAGTGTTAGTAACGGGACAGTGTTTGCGCCCAAACTTGTGCACTATCTTTAAAGTCTCTTACGTTGTTGGGTATAATAGTCTCCGCTAAGATTGAACACGAAAACCGAAATTAGGTTCTGAGGTCTTCAGAATAAGTGAACTCATCATTGTAATCATGATCTAGCCGAAAGATGTCCTTTAGACATGTCTCCACCCTGAGTCATCAGTGCTTCTCACATCAAGCGTCCCTTTCCCCAATGGTCTTCCGTTTGACCAATGTGTTCTGCCTTAAGTAAGATTATATATTATGTCTTCTTGGGATTTGTACCTGTAGATCTCTGATATCATCACGTAGTTCCCGATTCCAGCCTTGTCAGTTGACCGATCTTTGAGACCCTGTTTGCGTACACCGAATACTTTCACTGGCGCCATCTCAAACAGTTACCAAAACCATACGCTAATAGTGCAAAAACATAGGTACCATTATATGCTGCTTAAACAATGAAACAAGTTACCTACGTAAACTTACATTTTAGTATCTCTAGTCAATCATTTTGCATTAGGTACGCTGGACATTTAGGATACAACCACATTGTCGTTAGTGGTCTAAGATGCTGTAGACTGGCAGATCATCGGTTTATAGTCTTCGTTGTTGTTGAATCGACCTTCGTTTTCTTTGACTAGGATTAAGCGTATCGAATTCTTACATAGTGGTCAAACGCGAGCCTATCGTTAAATCATCATCATTTCAGCCGAATGACGTCCACTGCTGGACATAGGCCTTCCCCAAGCGTCGCCACACTGATCGGTCCTGTGCGTTTCGCATCCACTGGACTCTCGCGCAGCCTTGACCAGGTCGTCGCTCCACCTAGAGTGAGGCCTTCTGGAGGGAGGAGTTCTGGGCGTTTTACAGTTTGAATCGGGGTGTTTACGCAAGATATCGTGTCATAATTACGTGTTCAATATATTGCCGATCGAAGCGTATCTGTACTAGATAAATTATGTAGCATGAAATAAAAATGGGTCGGAGTTTTTTTAAATTTTACTTGTATTTTGATCTTGAGAATGATATCAGTTAAGTCAACAATAATACAACCATACCTTTTTACTTACATCAATTTCAAAATGGTCTTCAGCAATTTGCGCAATATTTATGTAATACATACTATTCGCAATAGGCGCCATCGCAAGCGTCTCTTTGATATTGGTTATTATGTAACCTAACATATAGGTGACTGTGGTTTACATGTTTATAGTAATTGATTAGGTACATAAGCTTTATTGGCCGTTCAACATGTGGTCAGTTTTTGTGAGGTTAGCAGTTCATCAGAGAACTTTAAGATGACTAGATTTTTGTTTGGTTACTGAACATCAGTTTTTAACCGACTTCAAAATTAAAAACTGATGTTCGTCGGAATCTTTTTTGACCGTATCAAATAATGTTGTGAGGTAACTTATGAGTAGGACTATGGAATGGATTAAGAGGAAGGGAAATAACACCATACAAACGATGGATGAACTGTGTGAGAGATGATATGACTAGAAAAGGTGTGACTCCTGCCTGAGATGACGACGAGAAGGAGACATGTCACGTTGAATAATTTGGGACAAGGACTACAGAATGCTAAAGTTTCTATAAAATATTATGTCTCAGGTAGATACTTTTATTAGGCTAGTATTTAAACGAGCGAAAAAAAATTCAAATTAAAGGTGTAAAAAATACTGAATGTGGCTTACTGAAATACTAAGTGGGCGACAAACAGTGGGCGAATACATATGTTTAAAACAGCGACTTGAAAATATAAGTTTGTCGACAAGGCTCCTTTTTCTGTCTGCAGGGTCTAAAGTAACCTAACATGAAGGAGATGACGGGAGCTAAGTTCGCTCGCTTTGCTCGCTCACTTCAGCTCCCGTCATCCCCTTCGAACCTAACCTATCCGTGTCGGGGTGCCCTAAGTTCCCGAGCTCGCTTCGCTCGCTCTTGGACACGAATAAACCCGAACTCCCGCACTGCACAGTGATGTCGCCTCGATAGTTGTTCAGCTATTTTCAAAATAATAATATTCTAAAATAGAAAAAATAGAAACCCAAATACAATTAAAGTATGTAACAATATTATTACCGCAGCTCACAAAAATCTCCTAAAAGGTATTACTCAAATCGGATAAATAGTTACTTACTTAGTATAATAGTCGCCCATTCAATATATTTTTCCCTCGGTTAATAATTTCCCCTTTTATTATGCATACAGCAAAGGAGGGGTATTCCCTGCCGGAGTCTGTATTTCCTGATAGCTAATACAACCTGGGAGTCTTTAAGTCAATAGTGAATAGGTTTCTTCTAGGCAAGCGCGCTTCATCGTCGACCACATCATCGCTTTACCATCAGGTGAGATAGTAGTCAAGCGCAAGACTATAAAAAAAAGATATATGAGCAGCTTCTTTGTGAAGGAGCTAGTCCGGATAAGGACTGTATCCTTTTGTTTATCTTCCTTCACCGCCATGCCCAATACCTAGGGCTGCCTCTAGCAGGATTTCTGAGTTTAGATTTGAAGGGTGACGTTAAAATAACAGGCACACGAAACGTCTTTGTCTCTGGGTTGCAAATACTCGTACAACTGAGATGCTTCTTGTATTACAGATATCAATATGGAACGGTGAGCAATTTGGTAGCAAGCCTTACATAAATTGTTGTATTACCTTTACCAGGAATTACTGTCTTCCAACTCAACAATAACCAAGTATAAAAAGTCCGCATTTTACACCTCCATATTAAAGTACATTCCTTGTTTTATTAATGAAACATCTACTATTTGGCCAGCAGTCTTTCTGAATCATGTCTGTGACTCCTCAAATAACACCTGTGTGTTCTATTGTACGCCTTATTGTGAAGATTTCAGAGTTTAAATTAGTGTGAAGCAGCTCATCAGCTGTTCAAATATGAACTCGGAATGGTAACAGACACCATTCAGACTTTAGTTGATACTTTTAAATGTATTTTGTATCAAATATAGTAGGTATTGATGAAAGGAAGTAAAGAAAAATTTAAAATTGATATTTTTTTTAACGGCTTGTCTAGGTAACTACTCTAATCTAGACTTGTAAAAATTCAGTTGCTGTGAGCTGCTATTCAAATCAAAGCGAATCTTTGCTACGCCATTTGTCTTCAGTAAATTTAATAAAGCTATGGTACGTACAAAGGATTCTTTTCCTTCATCCAAAAGTTCCTTTATTGTAACAAAGAAAATGGCATTAATGCCTTCAAAATTATGCCCTTAGACTTTATTGATAATCTATAACTGGTTTCAATTTAAAGATTCTTTATTTTATAGGAACTCTGTACCTATTTAAATTACGAACGGCAAGTAAAACCATTCGTAACTTAATATATGAATCCAGTATCTTTAAAAACAGCAAAAACACAATATCTTCCATTAACACAATACGAGTTATCGTGCAAGCGTGACTTAGTTTAAAATTATATTTGCGGCCATTTTACGTTGAACACTTTGTAGAACATTAGAACATTACACAAGCAGGCTAGAACTTCAGTGATTAGGTACAATAAGTATCTGGCCTAGATTTGAAGAATAGTTTCAAGTCTTTAGGATACTCGTACCTACTTATCTCAAAATGGTTGATTCAGTCAATGCTAAAATATTTTTAGGTTTTTCCAAAGTATCCTGAAATATTTCTTGGGCGATAGAAAGCCAGGAAGCAGTTCTTTTTGTCCTGTATTTTTGTCTGACTGCTGGGCAATCTACCCCAAGTCCTTTCAGGCATTCTTCTCCCGTTAAAAATTATAATACTTTTATTGATAACTCTGGATCCGTGCACTATAGCTACCTATACCCAACTCAGTAAATTTTTAGGTGCAGATCTCTGCAAGCCAAGATATACTATCCCCAAATACTACCAGCCGTAAAAGATTTAACAACCAACCTTTTCAATGTCTTCTATTTTTGCCCAAAACTGAAGCGTAGCCTTCACTCTCATCTCATGCAATGCATCGAGAGGCATTTCCAAAACTGATTACTTACTAAAGCCATGCAAGTTCAACAAAATGTTGAACAAACGTCCTCTCATTGTAAAACTAGGTAGGTACCGCTCAGTCTACATTCTCTGCCGCGTCAAAAAGAAACCAACCAAACTCAAAACTAACTGTCTAACTAATCAAATTAGTAACACCACAAGAAAATGTATTAGAAACTAAAATATC
Organism: Orthosia incerta; assembly: GCA_948252205.1. Lineage (NCBI taxonomy): Eukaryota > Metazoa > Arthropoda > Insecta > Lepidoptera > Noctuidae > Orthosia > Orthosia incerta. Next base: position 11,800,212 of record OX411765.1, on the reverse strand, counting down.
CTTTAAAATAGGTCACATATAGTTGCATAAGGCATTACGTATTCCTTTCTTTTGCCTCACAAAACGTTAGCCGTCGTGTGGACAATGAATCCGAACAAAACTTATGCAAATGGCGGCAAGCAAGATGGCGACGTTAACGTGATGGCGTTTCTAAGAGTAATTTGCGTCACAATGAACGAAATATGCTTTTTAGTTTCAAGACTACCGTTTAGAAGTAGATGAGTTTGTTTGGTTGTTGTTTTAAAGGCGGTTTGCTAAGAGACAAGCGGTTTTCTTTTACATTGTCTCAGTCTTGTCAAATTTTCATCGGCCATCGTAAAGCCTTTGTCATCTAAACTTTCGATCCTTTTATTTCGAAAAGTCTGAAAACCTAAGGCTCAAATAGTATTGTAGAATCTTACCGTCGATTTAAAGCCTAACAACAAAAATCATGTTCCAAATCTGAAAATGTCAAAAATAATTGTCCATGAAAGATCACATGACAATTAAAGTGTGTCTAGCTCATAGATATAGGATGTACAAGATACACAGAGTCAGATGGAAAACGAAACCAAAAATATAAAATCTATGTGTGAGGGAATTTGTCCATGTGTTAGTTAAAAAAGTGTTGATAAAAAGTCCATGTTCAATATCGATATCGATACTTGGTGAACACCATAAGAAACACGATTGCTGGACAAAAACCATGCTTTGCTTTAATTAAAATACAAATAACAAAATAATATCTCGCATGTATTTAAAATACGAAATACAAAATATTTTTAAGTCGTGTATTTAAAATGTAAAATACAGTATTTTAACTTTGTTTATTTAAAATACAAATAACAATATACAGTCAGTCATCCATCGTGACATTCGTACTAATAAACTTAATCAATACACAGAAGTTCGGTGAAAATAACCGTTTGAAATGAAAATTACAATTTACAAGGTACTTGACAATTTGACGCTATTTTCTGCAGAACGCATCTATTAATAAAATCGCTAAATGTATTTTGAAGCCACAAGTATTTAAAGTACTAATAAAAAAATACCGCAGCGTCAGGTATTTGAAATTGACGACACGATTGGCGTAGTGGTTGAGCGATCGGCTGCTGCGCTGCGTGTCGCGAGTTCGATTCCCGCACGGAACAAATATTTGTATGGCCTGCAGATAGTTCAATGATAAATGATATTATTACTGTAAGTTGGTTTGTACAAACACGTTTACATATTTTATAAAAGTAGATGAGGTCGGCGTTTCCTATCTGACTACTCCGAGAAGAAAGGCCGAAACAAACTCAGAGGTCACAGTTTCTTTTAAATTCCAGACATTTTCATTCATGTGAAGACCATGTAGACTGATATCTGAAATGGTCTTTTGAGGAAAGAACCAGCCACATTGAGTGGACCTGTCTAGTCAGCGCACGGATTTGTCAATAACCGTGCAGCTCTACTCAGAATTTAAGGAGCTCAACGGTTCGACGAACAATACCAAAGAAAGGACATTCGGGTAGGCCGCATAAACTACTCAAACTGCCAGACCATGAAAGGTTTTCATAAATATACTGAGAAGGCACAGTCATTACATTAATCTCCTTAAATTTCTCTCTGAGAGAGTGTCTTGCGCTTAATTTATAAATTGATCGAACAGCTCTTTTCTGTAAAACAAAGATAGTCTTGATGTCGGCGGCATTTCCCCACAACAGAATACCGTATAGAAGGGCCAGGTAATGGCTCCACTGAAGGCAGTAAAATATCTCGGTTTACATAAGAGCAGGGTCTTCTGCTTTTCAATTGAACCTGTAAACACGTATAATTTAGTTTGTATGTATCTTTACACAAATTTAGGCGTGACCAGTATTGCGTTTTGAACTTTTTGACAGTCGTTCAGCTATGTTAGAGGTATCTAGATGGTTTGAAAACTAACACTAGGTTGGCCACTAACTAACCATACGATAGAAAGTGTCATTCTTACAGGCACAAATAAAGTAGGTATAGATTCTTTCATTAGAAGTCGTCGATGTTTTCTTTGTATGCAGTATTTCGATTCAAAATGTTTACTACATATTGTAGAGTTTTTATTTGGAGACCATCCATCTCTGTTTAAAATTCGAATCCATTTTTCTCTTAATACAGAATTATTTGGGAATCTGTAGGTACATAAATATTATATATTATTATTTACACAACAGAAAAAATTGCTGATGAGCAGAGCACTGATGTATTCTAGCCACTGTAAAACTAATAAATGCATACAATTATAATGACCCTAAATATCGGGTTGGCCGCAGCAAGGACAACCTCCTCTGACGGCACTAGTCTTCAGTGCTTATGCAGACCATGGCCCATCTCACGGAGAGCGCAGCATGCCCTGTCACCTGCACTTACGAAGACCTTATGACTGCGTCACCGAATGGTATTGCCGTGGCTGAATTTTGGGCCAAACACAATATTTAACTTTTTATATTTGCCATCGACACGCTAAGAAGAAGAATATAATGACATTCCTAAACCTACTCAAAGTAACAAAACATCAAAACTCTCCGAAAAATAATGGCTAATATAATAAACATGCAACTTTAAGTACAGTTTCGATAAAAACATCTTCTCAATCGTAACTTAAATCTATTTTAACAAAACCTGACTAAATAAGTTTGTATTCATGTCATGATGTCACTAAAAACGATTAAGTTTTTATCGATACTCATGACGTCACCGCTTTGTCAAGCCCTAGCGTAAACAAACAATTTACTCTTTTACATAATATTTTCGCCAATTTTGTTTATATATACGAAATATACTTATATAAAACATTGGAAATCAATATACTATTGTAAGACTCTTTTTCTGAGCCGATTACTAGCAGAAATTCGGCAAAATATGGTTCAAAACAATCCAAGGACAAAATTGTATTTACCTGTGAAACGTGTATTTATTGGGGTTATTTCGTCTTGTAACGTCACATTCACTCACAGAACAAGTCCCCATAATTGTATAATTAATATTATCAAGTTAAATCTAAAGATTATTATTTAAATGCAAGAAATTCACCGCGGCGTAAAACAGATTGTCCGGTAGGTTTACTTATTCGCGAAAAAAATGACATATCGGTACGTCATTCACTCTCTCTTTTTCTCTTGGGCGGTTTGTACTTGATTAGGATTTCTCGCTCGCACGCTTCGTGTATCTTTTTGCGTAGCAAAAAAAATTCTAAATCTATGGTCTAGCTATCACTTTTTAAACAATTGACTGTTAGTAACAGTACTCATGGAATTTTCTTCCGTTTCTTCTGCATGAGAAACGACCAATCGTAACCGTGCACTTAACTGAGCTTCTAACTTTTCATAAGTCTTTTCATGGCCTGTGAAATTAGCAATTCGATTGAAACTTCATTCAACGCACCTGTAGCCTTTTTATTTATCATGGAGAAATGCATACAGCGCTACCAAGGGGAGATTGCGCAGTTATTTGGGACTCTAACCCACTAAAACTCCACGGTATCCTCCAGTGCCGATTATGGCGGGAACACGGGCACGCGTTAGCATTCACCGCGAAACCGCCGCGGCTCCTCTGGGGAGCACCCCCCATCACCGGCGCATCAGAACACGTTGCATAGCGTGACCCCAGGGACCAAACCAGCACATGGGCGCCAGACGACCCCGTGTATGGCACCCCTGGTACCCCTATGACGAGTCAGGAGGGCACCACAAAAAGTAGCCTTAGACACACAGCAATTATGTAGCTTTTTATCATTGAAACAATAAAAAAAATCAAAGGGACGGTTTCGGCGTTCACCTCCTGTATCTTAACTTAATCTCTACTAACTTTACCTTCTTACAATATTTTGAATTAGTCGCCTAACTAAAGTATCCCAAGTCTAAACTCCACCGGCTATCGTTACTAACCTCGAAGCAACAGTTCTTGAGCAACTGACGCCAATCAAATTAGATCTCCGTGCTCCTCCACTTGACACATCTGTGCGTGCTGCGATAATTGACACCCATACCCATCGGTACGGTCAACCACACCTTATTGTAACAATCGAACAAGGAAAACCATCCGAAATTCTACGGAAATAAGGTGTATTCATTGTCGAAGTGTTAGGATGGACGTGTGGTTGACTGTAGGTTAAAATGCGTCTTTTATTAAGATATTTTTTTATTAACACAGCTTTTAGGTAGGCTGTCGTATCGGCACGACTTTTTAATAAGTAACTACTGAATAAGATGGCAAAAGGCCTAGAGAGGATCTGTTTGGTAGGTTTTCGCAAGCAAACGTTCACAGTAACACTTGAACAACCAAAACCGCCCGAAATTGTACGAAACTAAGAAGTTGTTGGCAATGTCAAATTCGTAAGATAGACATGCGACTTAAAATGTATTTTTTTTAACTTTTTTTTTTAATGACACGGCGTAGGCTGCTGTATCGGTACGATTTTTGTGTACGTATGATGCACTTAATTTGGATCCTAAACTTATAATATAAGGCTGAAATAGCCTATAGATTTTTCACATTAGAATCGATTCCATAGTAAAAGTTGTTGATGACATGCATGAGTTCCACTTATTTTTCCATTATATTAAAAACTAGCTGTTGCCCGCGGCTTCGCTCCCGTGGACCACCCCACAGGACCCATTTTCGGGATAAAAAAATAGCCTATGTCACTCAGTAATAATGTAGCTTTCTATTGGTGAAAGAATTTTTCAAATCGGTCCAGTAGTTTCGGAGCCTATTCAGTACAAACAAACAATCAAAAAAATCTTTCCCCTTTATAATATAGATAGATATAGATAACCTTGTAGCACCGTGGAGTTTACTGAAGCATTGTCATCAGTACCTATACAGTTAAGTTGGCTCATGAGCAATGAGCATGCACAATTTTAAAATACCAATTACCTACCAACCAAGTTTTGATTGGTCATCTACAAAATTGGCAATTAGGTAAATCTTCTCGTTACCGACAAATATAGAAATTGAATGAGTGTTCAGCTAGAAATTTAAGTTATTACTTTCAAATTCATTACATGAGAGTCTGTCTCGTTGAGCATGAGATCCATACCACTAGGTGTGAAATCGTAAAAACTGTATTTAGCATCTATTAGATTCTTAATGAGCCGACTGGCAGACAAGATCTTGTAGATGCTGCCAGCTGTTCTTAGTCATTTATTGGAATAAAATGCAATGTACAATCGCATTATGTATATGGCATTATATGTATATCGCATTATGTATATCTGCATTGCCGTAATTCCGTTACTGCGGTTATAGATAAAAAAAACCCAACATTTGTGAGAATATAAAGGTTTTCATTTCATAGATTTGAATCATGTGGGTGTTTCTAATCCAAAATATAAAAAGACGGCTACTGGAGGTGTATGGCAGAAGAAGACATAGGCAAAATACATTATTTGCTTTTATTAAAATTTAAATACAAATTATTTGTAAGTCGTTTATTTACATTACAAAATACAGCTTTTAACTATTTTAATTTAAAATACAAAATTTAATTACAAAAAACAGTACCATCCATCGTGTCATTCGTACTAATAAACTTAATTAATAAATACACAGAAGTTTCGTGAAAATAACCGTTGGTAACATTGACATATATATACCTATTATATGGTTTGTTTGACAATTGGCAAGATACTTGAAAATTTGTCGAACGCGGTCGCCATTTTGCTTGCGAAAGCTATCGAGTGCTATTTTCTGCAGAACGCATCCAATGACAAGATCGCTAAATGTATTTATGTCCAAATGTATTTTGAAGCCATAAGTAGTTGAAATATTAACTACAAAATACCTCAGCATCAGGTATTTCAAATACCAATTACTAATTACATTTTTAAGAATGTAATTACAAATACCAAATACGCATTTGTATTTAAATTACGTATTTTAATTACAAGTAATTCAAATACTGTCCAACCCTGCTACCGCTACAAAATTTAAATTTAACTAAATTAGGTTTAGGGCAGAAATAATATGAATGAATGAGTTGAATCATCTGGCTAGGTTTTATCAGGTCGAAATTACAGAGTCCTCTTCAAAAAGGATAGGCAACTCAAATTCAAAGCATTTATTTCAATTAAACCATTTAAGGCACTTTTTAATTTTCAAGCAGTCAGTCAGTAAGATGAAGTTAATTGCTCATTTGACACTGTATTGAGAAGAACTGACCAGAAACTCGATGAACACTCCTTCCAACATTTGTTTTTGACAATTCGTCCATAGACTACGTTTCAAAGCGTACGAAAATCACTTGTGGTACCCCTGCAAAATTATTGCGTAAGTGAATTCGGCAGGGCAAAAAGAACGATTTTATTAACTTTATGAAAGAGATACATTACCTTTGAATGTTTTCTGTATTGCGTAAATAATTTAGAAAGGGTACGTCTTCCACCCTATGACTTGAATTCATATATCCTTTCCATGACTTTTCTTTCCTTTTCGAGTGTATTACGCAATTTTAAAGGTGTTCTTTGCCGAAATCACTTACGCAATGGTTTGCATTGCGCCTGCATGTTTGTCACTCCAAGACATAAAAAAAACATTTCCATTTCCAAGATTCAATAAAAAATAATACAATTTTAATAGTTTCCAATACTAAGCGCTTCTGCCGGTGTCAGACATGCAATAATCGTATAATAGACAAGAATAGTCTGTCTGTCAGACATGAAGCTAATTTATATCCGATTGTTTTAACATCTTTTGTGTTCATGCCTCTGTTGTAATATTGTAATGGAGAACATTCCTTTCGTAGTTTATATGTGACATTGCACGAGGAGATTGAAATAGCTGTAACTAGTGGCCTCGTTGGTCTAGTGGTTGCAAACGCTACTGTTGAGCATGAGGTATACTGGGTTCGATGCCCGGGTCAGGCAAACTGTTATTGGGTTTTTCCATCTGAAATTTCTTTGTACAGCCTGGAGTCTGGATAAGTGCCCGGTCAATGGCAATAGGCTCGATCCCTATTACATAACTGGTGAAATATATAGTTGAACCCCTGCCTAACTCTGGGGAATACAGGTGTGATGTAGCGATAAATCTAAAACAAGATAAGTGTATGATCCCTTGCTATCAATCTATCCGGCTCGAAGGACCAAAAAGACTATGATCCCTTGCTAGGCCATACATCACTTTTAGACTAATGGAATAAAGGAACTTAAAGTATTAAAACACTGATGTATTGTCCAAAAGGTTGTTAGAATTAAATGAGCTTAATGGACTGATGGTGTGAAGAATGAAGTGAGTAACGCGACCCTTGTTGGCTGTTACGAGGACGCCTGACTGACCGCTAACTTGATAGCCCAACGCAAATTAACTAATTATGATGAATTGAAATGAATGTGTGACTTAAACTGATGAATTGCAGAATGTGGGGCTGCACCGTACAATAAGAATATAGAATAACCCTACATAAGTCACACTTAAGAACTTGTAAAATATGTCTACGTTAACCTCAAATCACAAATAGGGACCATAGGTCAGAAAGTCCAAAAATATCTTGTGGGAACTTGAATGTTTTGACAAATAATCAAGTTGGTAGACCAAGAAGAGGGCGACTAGTAACGGATGAGGTATCAGGGTTGGCAAACTGTAGAAACTTCACATAGGTACTTATTGTTGGAGGGTCGTCCAGAAAAAAAACGACTCTTTAGTCTAGAGCTCGCTAGAGCTACTGCTGTTCATGAGGTCTTTGGTTTGATTGCTAGGTCGGATAAAGTGGGTTTGGCCATCTGTAAATTCTCAGTAACAGTCCGGTGTCTGCATTTATACCCCTACTTGGAACTTAAAATAACCGGTGAATATACAAATGGTTTAGACCTGCAATATATATATAGAAGATCAGATAAAAGTTTCTGAGAGCATACATCGATTTTGTAAAACGATCCTTGTTGCCTCGCACGCACGAGCAAACTATTTCAATTCGTTTTTTTAGACTCTCTTTTGGCTTAGTAATGTCTGAAGCCTATATACTCTCAATCTTACCTGGTACCAACCCTGCAATCCCGTTACTACCGAACCGAACCCAACAATGGAAGTCAAACAGTAGCTGACAAACATGTCGGCGTGTTGAGCCACTTAGCACCTCTGTGCTGAGCCCCACATGTCATCGGCGATCAGTTAACGCGAAACGTCAGTGGAAATGGAAGTTAGTTTTTGAAGGCAGGTAGCCTCTACGAGTGACTATAATTGTGCGATTGGTACTACTAGCAATGGACTGCTATATTCTGGTGATAATAATGATGAGTTAGTAGGGCAGTCGATATTAATACCTATTTTGCTGAATTTTGACTAGATTGACTGCTACATCTGTGAAGATGTAACATTGTGATATATTGAAATATGTGTGATCAGTTTTTGGTCTTTGAGTGTGGTAATTTGTGAATACATTTATTAACTTAGATCTTACCTGTAATAAAATTTGTAAGTGTGAATGAATAAATAAATTGTGTGGTTATGCATGGGACATTTTGACAGGTCCGGCGCGACGCTACTCGCATCATTTATAAAATTAATAAAAAAATAAAAATGAATTTTAGGAATGGGGTACAGTTAGGACATTTTGCTTAACCATAATTTATGTTTCAGACTCGTAGCTTTAGTAGGACATGGACTGGATGGAGCATCTTCCAGTACCCACCAAATTTCCCATTTTTGCCAAGGTATCCTGCTCCGCTGAAAGAAATTACCGACCTCAAAGCCACAAAGTAACAGGTCAGTACATCAACTCATGTAAGTTTCAACAGAAGGTGAATCCACAAAGAAGAGAACAGAAGAGAAGAAGCCTATAATCTGTTAATGAAGAGAGCTATCCGTCGACAGTATTGCCAGTAAACACTGTCATGGAGTTGCTCTCTTTATGAACGGTTGCTGGCTCGACAAGAAGAGAAAAGAAGATCACAGAAGATTCAGAAGATGGCGGCATACAAACTGTTATCTTTCAGAATTGTGTACTTTTCTCGTAATTTTTATGTGTATTATTTTGTATATTATGTTATTATTTTTTCGATGTACAGTTTTCGCCAATCTTCTTGACCGGGCGGCCAAGAAGTTTGGCAAAACTTGGAAACAAAAAACAAACGGTGCTTTGAGCATCGGAAAGCGAACTTCAGGGCTGAACTTGTCTTTCCGATGCGCAAAGCACCGCGCGAAGCTATTCTTGTATGAGATTTACTACTGCGCAGACATTGTAGCCGACTTCAGGGTGGCCGAGAAGTTTGGGGAGAACTATAACCAATAACCATTTCATCTCGCAGACAGGGAGGCCTGTGTCCCAGCAGTGGAAGAATCTGATTCTACTGATGTATTATCATAAGATTTGTATATCTATTATTTTGAACGAAATTTTTTAAACCTGTATATACCGATATCCGTCATTTTCCTGATTTTCGTGATGTGTCTAATCCCCAATCTTTTTGGCCGGTCTGAACTAGTCTGAAGTTGGCTATGAATGGCTGCGCAGTAGTAAATCTCTTCTAAAAGAGCAGCTCGCCGTGCCATGCGCATCGGAAAGCCAACTTGATGACTGTAGCAGAAGTTATGTACATACATAACTCTGCTACAGTCATCCCCAATCTTTTTGTCCGCGCTAAACTTAGGCTCATTGTCATAAATCTATTTGTTATATGTACTTTGATCAAGTTTCGTTAATCAATGTGACTCATTTATCTTTATAATATCATCAATGTATTCATACACGCGGCTTAAACTCTATTTCAGACTTATCCGTGATGAATGACAGTATATCACATAAATATCTTTGATACCGTCATATCATTTATTATCACTATTAAATAGGTAGACAGAGGAGCTCGTGGCTAAATAATAACAGCCGCACGGGTCGTTCATCAAGGTTAAGCAACGCTTGACGAGGTCGGTCCGTGGATGGGTGACCATTTCAACATACCGAGTTTCCTCCGTGCCTCGGCAAGCACGTTAAGCCATTGGTCTCGGCTATCATTTGAAGATCTTTGACAGTCGTAACGGGTAGTCAGAAGCTTGAGATCTGACACCAGTATTATCAAGGGGTACCGTTTTACCCGGTTACTGGGTTGTGGAGGTCAGATAGGCAGTCGCTCCATGTGAAACACTGGTACTTAGCTGAATCCGGTAAGACTGGAAGCCGACCCCAATATAGTTGGGAAAAGGCTAGGCAGATGATTATTTAGGTAGACATGTGAAGGTAGTTAAAATGCTATTGCAATGTCTGCAAATGAGGGATTCACTTATTTGTTATGTAAACGTCACCGGATTGTGGCAGACATTGTAAGCGAAATCTCGATGTATTGTGAACAGATACATTAAATCCCATTAAAATTCTGTAGTTTAAAATATACCCGTGTCTTATTGAGAAGAAATAGTTCACAATATCAGGCGTTTGCAAAAATCCGGTGACTAAGACAGTCAATGCCTAGTGTAGAGGCTACTGTCATCTGAATTATGTTGGCCTTGTTTTTTAGACTAATATATGAACGGTAATTAGGGTTCCGTAGCCAAATGGCAAAAAACTGAACCCTTATGTATTCGTCATGTCTGTCTGTCCGTCCGTTTGTCACAGTGTTTTTTTTTTCCGAAACTATAAGAACTATGCTGTTGAAACTTGGTAAGTAGATGTATTCTGTGAACCGCATTAAGATTTTCACATAAAAATAGAAAAAGAAAACAGTAAATTTTGAGCGTTCCCCATAATTAGAACTTACGTGTGGGACGTATCTTTGGATAGATCTTCAAAAATAATATTGAGGTTTCAAAATTTTTTTTTTCTAAACTGAATAGTTTGCGCCAGAGACACTTCCAAAGTGGTAAAATGTGTGTCCCTATCATTCTCTTACTATAGAAGTTACAGGGGGGACCCCCGTAACTTCTATAATAAGAGAATGATAAAACTAAAAAAAATATATGATGTACATTACCATGTAAACTTCCACCGAAAATTGGTTTGAACGAGATCTAGTGAGTAGTTATTTTTTTAATACGTCATAAATCGTAAACCGCAATTTACCAAGTACGGAACCCTTCGTGCGCGAGTCCGACTCGCACTAGGCCGGTTTTTTTTTATTATAAATGTATCAATAGGAACGTTAGATTTTGTTTATTCTTCGATGAAAGGAAATTGTTGTCATATTGTGTTACTTTTAGGCTGTGGCGGCCGGCAACCTAGGGCACAGTTATCCTCGGCTGAAAAAGCTGGTAAGATAGCGACGAGAAATTATTTAAAACAGACTACACGAACAATCTCAAAAAGAACGCTATGGTAACAAATACTTTTTGACAAACCTCAAGATAGAACCTTATCTTTTAGACATAAGTAGGTACGTATACCTACTTTATTCACGTCGCAATTTTATATCTAAATACAATTAACATAGTTACTAAATACTTATTTAAACACTGATAGTGCCAGTCTCGTGTCTCCTATCTTTATGACATCTACCTGCGTCTCGCCATTCATCTTATGTTATTAGATAAATCTTTGTCTACACAATCTCTTCATTTGAAAAGTCAACAGAACCAGTTTGATTTGGCATAAAATAATCTTGAAGTACTCAATAATATAATCAGGGTTGGGCAGTATTTAAATTACTTGTAATTAAAATACATAATTTTAATACAAATACGTATTTGGTATTTGTAATTCAATTACTTCTTAAAAAAATTATTGGTATTTGAAATACCTGAAGCTGATGTATTTTGTAGTTAGTATTTGAAATACTTATGGCTTTAAAATACATTTGAACTTAAATAAATTTAGCGATCTTAATAATGGGTGCGTTCTGCAGAAAATAGCACTTGACAGCTTTCGTGAGCAAAATGGCGACCGCTTAAGTACGTCTAATTTCAAACGGTTATTTTCACGAAACTTCTGTGTATTAATTAAGTTTATTAGAACGAATACCATGGATGATTCACTGTATTTTGTATTTTAAATAAAAACAGTTAAAATACTGTATTTTGTATTTTAGATTTAAAATACACGACTTACAAAATATATGCGAGACAGTATTTTATCATTTATATTTTAATTGCAGCAGTGGTGGCCCAGTGGTATTGGCCGCGACGAAGTTGTAGGTCGTGGGTTCGAGCCCAGGCAGGCGCTTTACTTTGTGTAAAATTATTCATCACCACTGCTCTCAAAACGGTGAAGGAAAACATCGTGAGGAAACCGGCATGTCCTAGAACCAAAAATTCGAAGACATGTGACATCCACCAACCCGCACTGGGCCCGCGTGGTGGATATTATAACGGCCCATTCCCTCGCACAGAGAGGAGGCCTGTGTCCCAGCAGTGGGAACATTAATAGGCTGATGATGTGATATTTTAATTAAAGCAAAGCATTTATTTTGACAAGCTCTGAATATAATATTACGACTGCACTCTCTGAAAGGGTAAGCAGGGGTACAAGAGGCCCTAGATGAGGCCCTACAAGAGGCAGGCTATGGTCGATATGCCAAAATGGAGTTTCTAGGTGACGTGATATTGGGATAACTGTGGTGACCGTTTCGTTTATAGAATTAAATGTCACTTGATTAAGGCCTCTTGCCTTCACTAAAACTTGAAAATTTCGAAAACCGACCTCGTTTTACAAAACCCTCTGCTCATAACAGGTGACTATATTTAATCGCCTTATCAGCTCTTATCTTTGATAAGCACAAGAATGTTTCGAGCACACAATGTGCAATACTTGAGAGAAGACACTGTTTGCTGAGGGATAATTTTTATGGAAGCGAATTATGTATTTAGGTTAGGTATTTTTGGGTAATATCTTGACGAAATTTACAGTTGTTGTTGTAGGTTAAGCTTCATTAAACATTTCATCACCTTGGAAGTTACCTACTAGATAATATTAAAGGCACTCGCTAATCTTATACAGATACTGACTCAGATCAAATATAAATTTAAGATGGAACGTTGCAAACAACAAAATGAAGTCGGTTCAAACTATGCCTTGCCGTACAAATACACAATTACACGCACTCACGTACAACGAAACTACCTACCCCTTAGCTTGTCAGTCGAGCTTTATTATTTGATCTATGAGCTCGAATGACAAGCTAAGGCGTAATTTAGTTCTGAGTGCGTGTAATTGTGTATTTGTACGGCAAGGCATAGTTTGAACCGGCTTCACCTTGTTGTTTGCAACGTTCCATCTTGACTTTTTATTTGATCTGAGGATACTGCAATTTTTGTAAGCAAATAACCGGCCAAGTACGAATTGGACTCGCTCACCGAGGATTCCGAACAATTAATAGCTACATTTATCGAAATAGTTAGGTAACATTACTGAAGTTGATTGTTGGTTGGTTGGTTTGATTGCTCTAACGAACGTGGATTGAGGGACAAAATTAACTTTGCCGTTGAAAAACTGTTATCCCAAAACATCGACTTAGTCCCTGTCAAATGTCAATTTACCAACTGTAAATAAGTTCATAATCTTTTTTTTTGTAGGTACAAATTTACAGTTTTCGGATTTTTATTACTTTACTTGTGCTATTTCATTTCTTCTTGCCAAATTTCTTGGTTCTGGTCAAGGGAAGTACTATATATAGGTTTTGATTGCCATGTCATTCGTCAAATACAAGACATAAACGGCCCGCTCCGCCGCTTCTTTCTGCGAGATAACATCCTCGCAGAAAGACGCAACCATCTCCCATGGCCCTCCGCTTGAGGTCTTCCAACGCATCGTCTTTCGGTTCGCGGTCGCCAAGCACGTATTACATTGTAAGTTTTCCAGGATACTCGTACGGTGTCTCGAACGTCATTGCTGCCTACCCGCTGCTTATTACACTAGATCAATTAATTCGCAGTCACGCAGTAGCGTATTTACACTTAGGCCAAGAGATCCATTTCGGGAGACAGCAAAGGGTGGCACAATCCAGCCCAGCATATTTTTTTTGAGACAAGTACTATTTGGCTCTTGTAGGCTGCTGTCTTCTTGTTTGTCAAAAGAAAATCTTAACTATCCGAGGCAGGGTACTAAAAATTTTTAATCGAATTTTTGCATGAGACGACAAAGTAACTTCTATGAATACAAATATAGAAGAAGCCTCAGGATATATTCATTTAAACGGAACGAAAAAAAAAAATACTTATCCGATGCGATGTGCTAAAATTTTCAAGCTCGCTTCGCTCGATCTTTTATACCTCAGTCGAATTCCATATCTTTCTCGGTATGAATGTTAAAAGAAAATCTTAAAATCTTTAATCCTAGACTGCTAGGTAATAAAAAGCTATCCAAGGCAAGGTTTATAAACTTTCAAGCTCGCTTTGTGCGCTTTTGCATTTTAAATAATTTATTAAAATAAAATAATACTTTTGATTCTTTGCATCAAATTGACGCAACTGTGATGCGTGACCTGCAGCCGAATTGCGTAAGTATATTATCCAAAGCAAAAGAATCGATTCTTTCCCAAAACCGACTTTACGTAGTGCATATTGATACGAAAAGTCGTTTTTGGGAAGGAATGGATTCTTTTGCTTTGGATAATATACTTACGCAATTCGGCTGCTGGGGGCCATTTTCTATAAGTACAGCCTTAATTATAAATAATTTATGTTTTTTTACCAAGATTTATTTAGTCTAGGTTTTATATTACCTAAAATTATTTACGAAGGGGCGCAACGGCGCAACTGTGATGCGTGACCTGCAGCCTAATTGCGTAAGTGAATTCGGCAAAGCAAACAAGTCGATTCTTTCCCAAAAACGAGTTTACGTATTATATATTACACTCTGAAACGGAAAGGTTATGCTCCTTTCCACACGATGTTTTCCTTCACCGTTTTGAGCGCCTGCCTAATAGAATAGTGGTATGGAATCCACGACCTACAACTTGAAATTGCGGTTGCTACCACTGGGCCACCACTGCCATAGGCCATAGGTACATAGCGATAAATACGTAACATTCAAAATGCTGCATATTGAATGTCTTGATGGAGGATTTCCTACTTATATGATTTACTTTTCTAGAATAAAATGGATAATATGACATTTTGTGAATACAATTATTTTTAGTTTTTTAAATTTTGTTTCTATTTCAGCTAATTTATTAGCAGTGCAAAGGGCAGTACTGCCCAGTGTATATTATCTATGCAGGTTTCACACGAGGGCAGAACAGTGAAGCAGAACAAGAGGACCGAACAAGTTGGAAGGACAGTGGCGTTTAAATATAGGGCCAAATAATAGAACAGTCCGACAGACACCACTCATGCAAAACAAGTCGGGACGCGCGCACTCACACTGTCCTGCACTTTGCACTGCACTACCCTACTCTTGCGTTTACACGAGTCCAGCCATAAGACAGACGAGCGAGAAAGCTGGTGGAGAGAGCAAACTGGCCCGAAAAATAGACCGGCGAGCTATTAACTGTTCTGTCTTGATTACTGTCAAGGCAGTACTGTTCTGTCTCGGCATGTGCGTTCATAAATTAGCAGTACTGCGCTGTCTACTGCACTGCCTCACTGAGCTGTCCCCGTGTGAAGCCTGCATGAGAGTACTTTTTAGTTGAACTTCACGATACACGGACAGAAAAATCACTACAGCCATATTACGGGTAATTTTGAAACAAATCATCCAATTCAAGGTTTAGCTGTCCACCGCTGAAGAAGAGTTCTCTTAGCTGCACCATACCTTCTTCTCAACACCGAGTTTTCTACCGACTACATCCAGTCTGTTCTAAATGGTGGTTCCAGGATCCGGGTTCGAGACAGAAGCCAGGAATCCAGGATTGACGATTCGATGTCTCTACTCATGGACTTGTCCGTTTGAAAGGCTATTGCATCGGTTCTCGATAGATATGGACAGGTCATTGCCATTAACGAATGATTGATAAAAATGTTGACTAAAAGTACTTAAATAAATAAATAATTTTGTCACAAAATAAATATTTGCAGAGTTATTTTCTATGTTAACCCAGTTATTGATAGTCTATGATAAATTTTATAGATAAGATATAGAAATTATCAAATAATATTTGATAATGCAAGTGCTTCCTTGCCAAGTATTTAATTTAGCCGACAGAATGGGCCAAGTATAATCATCATCAACCACCCGAAAGACGTGCTGAACAAAGTCCGAGTTTCGCCACATCCACCGATCCCGTGCGTCTCGCATCCACGTCGGCCCACCTTGTGGGAGGACTTGCAACGCAGCGTCTTACGCGGTTGTCACTCCAGGGGGGTGACCATAGGCTCTTCGAGTAAGGTTATTTTGAGTGAGTGCAAGGGACAGATGTATACTTGTCTCACTTAACCGTGCAATGTATCTAGTCCTAAGTTTATGAATAAATTTATTATTATTTATTATTATTTCGTTTATTCAAATATGTACACATTTTAAATTTACATTTTTAAATATTTCTTTATAAAAACAAATCATAAAAAAAAAAAAAAACATTTAAAAATATAAAAAATAATGGTTGTCCGCCGGTATCGGGAACAGGGTCCAAGCTACCGGTGGTTAGGGCTCCAGAGACAGGAACCTCCTCACAATGCGAGCCGTATCGAGGAGTACTGCCTTCTGTATCAGACCTTTGATCCAACCGCCCAATGACAGCCTCGACAGATGGTCGTCGAGGCTCTTGGCCATCAGGCCATTGGCCGTAACGACAATCGGCACAATGATCGCCGAGTCCACATTCCACATGTCGACAACCTCGTGTGCTAAGTCAAGATACTTGATTTGTTTCTCTTTCTCAGCTTTCACGAGGTTCTCGTCATGCGGGATGGTGACATCGATTATCATTGTGCGGCGCGCTAATCGGTCTATCACCACTATATCTGGCTTATTGGCAACAATAGTCCTATCAGTGATGATAGACCGATCCCAGTACAACGTGACATGGTCATTTTCGAGAACTGGGTCGGGCACATACTTGTAATACGGTACCTCCGATTCCACTAGATTGTACTTTAAAGCAAGTTGCTGGTGAACAATCCTGGCCACTTGGTTATGCCTGTGTAAGTACTCGCCGTTAGCCAGACGAGAACAACCAGAGATAATATGTCTGATGGATTCACCCGGACGGTGGCATGCCCGACATAATATGTCAACCGTCCCGTCCTTCATTATATGTCTCCGGTAGTTATTCGTCAGGATAACTTCGTCCATAATTGCACAGACAAAACCTTCAGTTTCCCCGAAAAGGTCGCCGAAACGTAGCCAGGATACGGACGCTGGGAAATCTACATCGGGCCCATGAATAGCCCGATAGAAGCGCCCGTGTAGCTCCTTGCCTTGCCATACCTCTTTGCGTTCATCAGTCGATAGTATCACAGGCTTGCGCCAGTTCTCTTTAGCCATGGACAACGGGGTGAGTCCCTTGTCCACTGCGACCACATCCCGGTGCATACCCACTTCAGCTTTTGAAAAGTATTCTCTGAGGCTGCACACCTCGCGGTTGTGAAGAGTCTTGGCGTTTAAAAAGCCTCGACCCCCACACTTCCGTGGGATGTACAGTCTCATCACCGATGATCGTGGGTGATGCATCCGGTTTGCAGTCAGCAGTGTCCGGACCCTCCTATCGAGGGCGTCAAGCTCGGTCTGAGTCCATTTGAGTATGCCGAAAGAGTACATCAAAACCGGCATGACCCAACTGTTGAAGGCGCGCACCTTATTGCCGCCCGACAAAAGGCTATTTAATACCTTTTTCAGGCGGCCAAAGAAACGCTCCTTCAGCAGTTGCTTCATGTCAGTACTGTTGATACCCAACGCTTCCGACATACCCAAATACTTGTAAGTTTCGGTCGAGGAGAGGTGTCTAAGGTGTATGGAATCAGAGAGTTGAATTCCCTCGGATTCCATAATCTCCCCTTGCTTTACATGCATGACTGCACATTTTTCCACACCAAATTCCATCCTGATGGAGTTACTGAAGTTTTCAGTGACCTTCAGTAGCTCCGTCAGTTGGAATTTATTGGGGGTAAAGAGTTTCAGATCATCCATGTAAAGGAGGTGAGATATGACCTGACCACCTCTTCTCAACCGATAGCCCAGTCCTGAATCCTCCAGCAGTGTACTTAGAGGATTCAGGGCTAAGCAGAACCAAAGTGGGCTCAAACTGTCGCCCTGAAATATCCCCCGCTTAATCCATACAGGCTCATCATCCCCCTGAATCGGTCGACATCCTGGATATCGAAGGACTGTCTTCCATTGCCCCATACATGACTCAAGGAAGGTGCATAGAGTTGCATCTATTTTTTACAACTCCAGCACCCTCATGAGCCATGTATGTGGTACAGAGTCGTAGGCCTTCTTGTAGTCTATCCAGCATGTGGACAGATCCTTGCGGGATCGATGAACCTGCTGGCTTATGGCCATGTCAATGAGGAGTAGCTCCTTAGTGCCGCGAGACCCATTCCTACATCCATTTATTATTATTATTATATGACTTGTATACACCTGCAGCCGAATTGCGCAAGTGAATTCGGCAAGGTGAAGGGTTTAACCGCTATCAAATCGACCAATCACATGCGAGATGACTGACGCAATGTGAATTTCCGTCTGTGTGAATGGTCGATTGGATAGCGGTCAAATTCATTGCGTTGCCGTATTCACTTACGCAATTTGGCTGCTGTTCCTTACGCACACTCATAATAACCTTACTCTAAGAGCTTATGGTCACCACTCTGAAATTATCGAGTTTTCGCCTTTATAATGACAATAATAAAATAATAATAATAATTGTATTGTAACTTTGTGTGTTTGTGACTTGTAGCATCATATTGGATCAAACTGTAAAGATGTTATAATTGGTGATAATAAATAAATAAATAATAATAATAAATAATTATTGCTTACAATGAAGAGCTCGTGGTTTTATTAATAACAGCCGCACGGGTCGATCTTAAAGGTTAAGCAACGCCAGCCGATGTTGATCCACGGATGGGTGATCAGTCTTGCCAAGTGGTCTCGTGTTACGGTGTTACCCAATTACTGGGTTGTGGAACTTGTGGAGGTTAAATTGGCAGTTGCTCCTAAAATTAGCTACATCCGGTTATACTGGAAACCAACCCCCAAATAGTTGGGAAATGGCTTGGCAAACACAAGTGAATAAAAAATATTGATGACGGATAGAGAGGAACAGGAAGACCAAACTAAAGAAGGAAAGAAAAAGCCTTTTTACAAAAAAATAAAACCGACTTCTAAAAAAAACACTACAAAGTGAAAAATTACTAAAATTTTGGAAGTCGGTGTTCCTGTTTTTGTTTCTTCGTTTTTTGACACCGACTTCCGAAATTTAAGTAATTTTTCACTTTGTAGTGTTTTTTTTGGAAGTGGGTTTGTAATTTTAACAAAAAGGAGGCGGTTCTGTTCGACTTTGTTTGCTTTTTTCTTTTTTATATTCACCAATATCTCGATTTTGAAAATTCTTTTTTTGTTTGAAAGAGTATGTTCCGAAATTGGTTCCATTTTAATTTGGTGCAGATCTGATGAAGAACTTCGGAGATATACAACATAACTCTTCAATAAATAACGGCAAATCTTTCGGGAATGCTGCAATCGCATGTCTGTTTATTGTTTATAACATTTCATAACATATCATCACGCCATACGCTAAAAGGGACCACATGAGAAGCACCAGCTTTCAGCTTCAGCTTGACAGCCAATACAACTCCGACAGCCAGGGCAACACTGACAGCCAAGCCAACTCCGACATTGTCTTATGGCTGTCGATGTGGTACATATTATAATGTATGACATGACTTGGATCAGTTAGAATTAGAATACGGCGGGTTAATAACGCCAACGCCAAAAAATCTCCTCTGTTTTTACCCCAAACAGAATACTGAAGCGGCATCTATTGCACCACAAACGAACTAATGACGTGACGTCACACATAATCCTGCATCGCGCAAGCTGAGTTTTCGGCGCGATTTGAACACGTACAATCCAACAGTCTGACAACAACCATTGTCATGGGGCTGTTGCCTGTCGGGCGAGCACGGCCTCTGTGATAGGCTTGAGTCACGTATTTTATCACGGTGTTTGCTTCGAAACTGTGATAAAAATGTGTGACTCAAGCCTGTCACAGTAGGCCATGTTCGCCTGGCTGGACCAGACACAACACCCGTTGGTCGGAGATGCCTGCCTTTACAACGGAGTTTGCGGGACTTAACCTGTTCTGCATACCTCCAAACTACCAATAGCATTGATACCAAAATTCATTATCAATACCGTCACAACTTCCTATGATTCCGAATGATTATCTTGCCGATAATTACAACAATAAGTAATATCGTTTTAGATAACTCATTGCCACACACAAATCAGTGTTATGTTTGGTCACAATCAATATGGCGGACATAAGGATATTCTTTTGTTTTTTTCTATTGTCTTTGTTTAGTTTTATTTTGGTGGAAGGAGATAACGATATTTTGTGCGAACAAGGATTTTGTAGGGTAAGTACTATAAGAAATAGGTGATTTATACTGTGCATTAAAAATAATAATTTATTTAACTTGTGGTTATTTTGTTATTTGCGCTAAAAAAGGAGCTATTTTCCACTCTCGAAATTGATAGGGGTTACTAAGTGTGGTTTATAAATAAAGGTAATAAATATATTGCAATTATTTCAGCTTAGCGAGTGCAATACTTGAAAATGAAACGTCCGGATTCCAATGAAATCAGCTGTCACTCTGTCAGATCTATTGTACTAAAAATAGTGCCTGATTCATCAGCACAGAAAATTCAGCATAATTGACATATTGGTTTTTAAGTACAGTAAAGACATAATGAATATCACAACCCCGT
This sequence comes from Orthosia incerta, assembly GCA_948252205.1. Taxonomy (NCBI): domain Eukaryota; kingdom Metazoa; phylum Arthropoda; class Insecta; order Lepidoptera; family Noctuidae; genus Orthosia; species Orthosia incerta. The sequence continues at coordinate 11,779,478 of OX411765.1, read as the reverse complement.
TACTGTATATCTTGCTGGTGGGGTCTTAAATTTGGTTTTTACGTCGTGTAATGTGTTATTGGTTCATTAGAAATTATTCAAAAGCTTCGTTAAAAACCCGGCCAAGTGCGAGACTGACACTTAAAGGCGCACATAGGGTTCCGTATAAACATTCACCAAAATAAAAAATTTAACGTTCATAAACAATAAAAGCACGGAACATTGCTCTAACGAAGGGACAAAAATAATCTTGCCTTTCGAAAACTGTTGTCCCCATACATAATTTTTACTTTTCTAAGTACATTTTATAAGTTGGTCGACTACTACGTCGTAAACTTGTAATGCCTACTTAGCTGTGATAGTTTTCCTTTCAGGATCAGACTGGCCCCATGGAGTACCGGGACTTTTCCCGGTGGGCCAGTCCCTCCTTGAGCCGGTCTGGTCCGCCAGCCGGGCCGGCTCACGGAGCGAGCCGTTGCCGGAGTCCAGCTCCATTTCCCTTCATTTTTATACAGAGCAAAGCTGTGATTACTGAGATAGCGCTAGGTTGCACTGAGGTTAACCGCTCGCAGTTTTGAGCCGTGTAATTTTGTGAGTTCCTCTAACAATACAAACGCACTGGCGGTATTTTTCCGCAACTGTTTATTAAACTGCAGTTAGCTACAAAATGTGCGTGGTCAGGCTATGGCCCGGGCTAGTCCGGTCCGCGGAGTGACCCGAAGTCGGATACCAGCTCCATTTTTCCTTCATTTTTATATCTTGGGCAGGGAAAAGAAAGCGTAGCCGTCACCGTCAAACCTGGCGTCGCACCATGTTGGCAGAAGTTTAAATTAAATAGCCTTTATTTACTGATAAACAATATAATCTATAACTGATTAGAAGGAATTATTGCACTTCGGCGTCGTCCATCAGCGCGTCCCTTGACGCATAGGCCTCCCCCAGGATCCTCCAGTTGTCACGGTCTCGTGTAGCTCTGGTCCACAAGGCACCAGCTATCGCCGCTATATCATCGTCCCAGCGTTTGCGTTGCCTACCTCTACTTCTCTTTGATCCATCTCTAACTTGCCATTCTGTTATAGCCCTAGACCACTTATTTTTCTTATCACGGAGCATATGCCCGGCCCATCTCCATTTCAATCTTTTTATATGTTGGCAGAAGTGGCGAGCATCAAATTGACGTGGAGCGAGGTGAAGCGTAAAGCAAGACCAACCGCGATGGTGTACATTTGTGAACGCCCTGTGCCATATATTTTTTTTCACCGGGGTGAAACCTTAAAAAGACGCCTGGCCTTTTAGGGAAAACACCTGGACCTCTTACAAGACCACCCCGGGTCCCCCTCTGTGCAGAGCCTGTTAGGACATATTCTTGGGTAGACTGAAAGAGCGTCTCTATTGAGCCTCACTGTGCACAGCAGCACGTGATCACTGTGCCACTGTCTTTCCCTTGGTAGGTGGACGACAGAGTCCCCAGTCTGTGACGACGCCTTCTTTTCCGAGTGGTTTACAGACGGACATGGCGAAACTATAAGGGTTCCTTGTTGTCGACGGAACCCTAAAAAGGGGAAAATGATTGCTAAAAATATTTAAGTACCTAATAATAATCTCGGGCAGTCCTGAAGAAATTTTTGACTACTTTTTTGTCCCGGAAAACGCTCGTTTATTTAAACCATTACAACGAGTAATGGCTTATTACATAAAAGCTCCTTCCACCTGTAAGTATGGCCTTTCTACAACAAAACAATGGAACATCAAACGATAATTCATAATATGTATTCTTGATCTGACATTTTTTGAACTGACTAATGTATCAATAACTCTGACATCAATTAATTAATTTGTTCCATTAAAATCCTAATGCATGAGATCTTTTTGTTGTTACTGTTTATTTTTAGGGTTCCGTACCCAAAGGGTAAAAACGGGACCCTATTACTAAGACGCCGCGATCCGTCTGTCTGTCTGTCTGTCTGTCTGTCACCGATAATGGTACGGAACCCTTCGTGCGCGAGCCCGACTCGCATTTGGCCGGTTTTTTATAATAGTTATGACATTATCAACTAAATTTACAATAATTTATGATTGTATTCATAATCTGACATTATTTGAACTGACATTAGGTTTAATAATGTAACTCTGACATCAAATAATTAATTTGTAAAAATCCAAATGCATGAATTGTTTTTAGGGTTCCGTACCCAAAGGGTAAAAGCGGGACCATCACTAAGACTCCGCGGTCCGTCTGTCACCAAGCTGTATCGCATGAACCGTGATAGCTAGACAGTTGAAATTTTTACAGACGATGTATTTCTGTTGCCGCTATAACAACAAATACTAAAAGCAGAATAAAATAAATATTTAAGTGGGGCTCCCATACAACTTGCGTGATTTTTTTGTCGTTTTTTTGCGATAATGGTACGGAATCCTTCATGCTCGAGTCCGACTCGCACTTGGCCGGTTTTTGTTATTACTGTAAATTTTCTTAATTTAATGAAGATAAGTTTAGATGATAGTACAAACTAAAATTAAATATTTGCACACCATATTTAATGTTACAATGTAAAGGGACCGTCATACATTTAAGATCATACTTTGTAAACCTCTAGCAAATAAATAAATTTGAATTTGATTGAAGGGTCATTAGAAAACCTACTTGCTCGTGCAGTTTGTTCTTAAGTAAACTGCTACAGACTTAAAATGATGAAATACCTGTTTCCAGACTTACCGCTTCGATGAAGGGTGTTCAGACCCACCCATCCACTGCAGCGTCATGAATGCTACTCACAGCGGGCTGAGACTACCCTCCCCAACGCTATGCAACTGCTGTGACTACTGTATGCCGTTCTATGGTAAGGAATTCAAGCAAGATTATGGAGAGAAGTTATAAAAACCTTTTAAATAAAGAATTACAGCTGTATGGGTCGATCTTCCAGCAACGCTTTGCGAGGCACGGAGAAATCTCGGTGGGTAAAGGATTGTCCTCCAACCAGGGACAACCTCAGCAAGTGTTGCTTTAACATGGACATCGGCCCGTGCGGTTGTTATTATTTAGCCGCGAGCTCATCAACGCGAAAACTTCAAAAAGAATTCAATTCAGAGATCCGTTTGCGTAAAATTAAGCAAATTTTTGTTAGAGTCAAGTGTCCTCCCCCCTTGCCAGCGAAATGGTTGCTCTTGGCTATGTGAAAAAATTCACGGCAGTAGTAAATATAACGAAATTAAAAGGAAAACTATCACAGATTTGGCTTTACAAGTTTACGAGTAATAGTCGACCAACTTATAAAATGTACTTGGACAGTAAATTTTTTGTACAAATGCCATTGAAAAATTACTTAAATAACGTTGTTAGCCACAGCTAACAACGTTATTTAAGTAATTTTTCAGTTATTTAAGTATGTTTTTTTTTTGTAAGCATATATTTACTATCTGTTTTACACATAAAACAGATAGTAAATATATGCTTTATGAATTATGTAAAAATATACGAAAATAAAATCATAACATCCTTAATAATAATGATTTCTAAATGAATAATGTTTAAGCTGGAATAACGCATTGGAGTGGCCGGAGTCGTTGGCAGTACCGGTCTGTAGTCCATATACGCGTGGGGGAGTCTATTTTGTGTTAGTGCAGAAGTATTTTCGCTGTTTTGTAATCTCAAATTAGATTCGATTGCCAAGCAAATTACTTATTTTCTTTCGTCGATATCCATATATGTATACAGTCAATATTCGGCCCGACTACATCACTAATTGAGTTGCGTAAAACTTTCCAGAGCGAAATAATGAATACCGCAGATTAGAGGTATACATACGAATTTTTTCAAAATCCGAAAGAGAAATAAACAAGTAGCTTGCGCGCAAGGATCCAGGAACGAATCATACCATTTCCCGTGGCTCTAACGCGCGCTCGTATCAGCTCCTTTCGCAATTCTCACCCGCGGTTACCACCGCGGTTACTCAAATAGATAATATTTTTCTAACTTCAGTTGGGAAGTTGGGTTTTATAACTCCTTCTTCAGTTACCAGTTAGTCCTACTTTAGTTTAAGTCAAGAGTGAATAGGTTACTTCTAGGCAAGCATGCTTCACCGTAGACCACATCATCGCTTACTACTATTGAACCCATTTCCGTGTACGTTTCAGGGGAAGGCGAAGAATGCATCATCAGGGCGCCTGGCATGGGCACCACAGTGGGCCGCTGCGGAGATGGGCTGTCCTGCACACCCGATGCGGATGATGTTAACTTGGCTAGGCCGGGCACTTGTCTCAGAAGTAAGTTGTGCCCACTTCTTCTTTTCCTTCAGGAATTTGTTTTCCGCTCATAGTCCGACACCGAAATAGCCCAACTTAAGGTTACACTAGTCGAAAATTCTTCCATACAAACGTAGTCTAGGGATTATTCCACGGTTTGACGATGTACGTTCAAAATAAAAAGTGATATCAATTTGTCTCATCATTATCTAGCCCTGTATGGAGCCAAAAAATTAAAAATATATATGTTTGAAAGTTATGAGCGTCGAAAGTTCCACATTTCGACACTAATTTTAACGTATTTTTGGGCGCGAATAAATACCATAAGAAGACGGAAAATTGCAAAACGGCCTCCATACAGTGATAGATTAGTAGTTCAACAATGCAAATAATTTTATTTTGAACAGATAGATTTAGTCGATTTTTCATGATATCTAGACTGCCAAAGGTCTGTTTATAAAATTTCGCGCGCTCGATTTCGTCCTAAGTCATTATCCATTTCGCTACAAAGCAAAAGTGTGTATTCGTACGCGAACTAGCTTCCTACTGCTCATCACAGCATCTGTCTCTTCTTCCGCACGTGTTGTCGGTTGATATAAAATGCATTTTAACCCCGCGCACAAAATAGTTCGTGCCGTCGACTAGTGTACCCTTAAGTAGCAGTGGGCAGGGCACATTGCTCGCGGGACGGATGGGCGATGGGACTGGAAAGTTCTGGAGTGGCGACCGCAACCGAAAGACGCAGCGTTTTGAAGGCCTTCTTCTAGGCGGACCAATGACTAGCAGTCTAATTGTGTAAGTGAATTCGACAAGGCAAAGAGTTTGACCACTATAAATCGACAAACACATAGACGGAAATCCACATCGCTTCTTTCATCTCGCATGTGATTGGTCGATAGGTCGATTGATAAGCGTTAAAACGCTTTGCCTTGTCGAATTCACTTTTACAATTAGGCTGCTATGGTTAAGGTTGCTGGAATCGGCTGGATGACGGGAGGACCGATCGATATATTGCGAAACTTGGGAGGTCTATATCCAGCGGCAACACATTCTTCACCACTCTTTTACAGTGAAATCAAAATGCCACGACGCACAAGACGACTACGATTCGAGAGAGCAAAGGGGACTGATTGGAGCACTGGAACACAGGCCACATTGTGACGGGAAAGGACTGTTCGCTACGTACGAGTGTATACCTGCATTCACGTAAGTAATAATTTGTGCACTACTGCTAAGCATGAGGTCCTATTCCCAGGGTTCAGAGGGTTCGATTCGCAGGTCGGGCAGTGTTATTTATTGGGTTCTTCCATATCAAAGAGTCTAAATTTGTGTCCGGTTGGTGGCAATGACTAATAATCAAATCACAACTTTATCTTAGATGCTATTACTATGATATCAACCTATGGTGATAACTTTTGAAAACACGCTCTTAAGGAGCAAATGGCATTTATTGCATCACCTCCGAGCCTGCTTCTGAGTGAACTGCAAATATATCCTGATGCTGAAAACGCTCTCTCTTGGCTTCTTCGCTAGTAGGCTGAACCGTCAGGATATATTCATAGGCGAGCGTCAGGTACTCTCCTCTGATACCATCGGACTTCGGACGTCGGACATCGGACGTCAAAAGAGAAATACGTGACCGATATGTTTTATTAATTTTCAATAAACTACCCTAAATTTCGATCGCGCTCTTGTTGAAAGAAAGTTACTTGTTTAGATACTCGGCGCTTGGGATCGAAAAGTCTCTTATTGTTAGCCCCCGCTAACTTTTATAGGTAGGTATTTACAAACTTGTGAAAGTGTAAACATCTACTTGGTAGTTATTTGGCGGTAACTGAACAGGGTATCAACTGTATCAAGCCCCTAACTCCTTTGAAAAGGATGGATCCTCCGGCCTGACGGGTGTTGTGTCTGGTCCATGCAACAGCTGGGGATTGCGGAGGGATACGTTCCCGTGAACTCCGGCGTAGGTGTGAGATGGTACAGTCAAGGGTCAAAAGTGCAGTCATTATCTCCCAAAACTCAAATGGCTAGTTTTTGTAAAAGAAGTTAAATTATCCACAACTGATTTAATATTTTGTATAGAAATTAAAGTATCGATTATTATCTACTAATCGCGAAAAGTTGAAATTCTGCTGTCTACAACAAAAATGCCTTTTCTGTTTTGGTAGAGTGTGACTGCACTATTGACACTTATAGTACATCGGGGTGGCTTTTAGAGTCAGTAGGAGTCTGACTCTAAATCCGGCGCACGGGACCGGTCAATGTGGCGACGCTTGAGGAAGGCCTATATCCAGCAGTAGACGTCTTTCGGCTGATATCATGAGGAGCCGGACAGACCCAGATTGAATGTCCTCACAGGGCGGAGGACATTCAATCAATGAGGATTTTCCACCACGGGACAAAAAAATGGCAATAACTGCCCAACAGTTGTTGTCGGAATGTTTATTTTAGTTTAAATTGCACCGAAAACTCTGCTTGCGCGATACAGGATTTTGTGTGACGTCAGACCATTCGTTCTTAGGTGGCGTCATAGATGCCGCTATATTCTATCATGTCTTCATAGACCATTATATTATACAGACTTTTCTATCAACCCAGGTGTTTCTGCCAGTCAGAAGAAGGTGAGAGGATCTTCGGTGAAGTCCGGAACCTCGGAGCTATAACTAAGCGGAGCATGAGTTGCGGTCAGTATGAAAGGATTATTATAAATTATGTTAGGGTTGTTCCCTTCCATTCCTCTCCGCTGGAGAACCAGAACCAGGGTTGCCAACCAACATAACCTGCATAGCAGGTTGCCTGGAAGATATCGCGGTATGTGATAAGGCCGCCTTGTATGTATTTTAGTTAAGTTTTCTTTTCTATGTCATAACTTAAGTGGCAGCAGGCAGGCTCGCAGGCTCTATTTCTCGCAGAACGGATGGTCGATGGGGCCGAAAAGTTCTGAAGTAGCGACCGTGAACTGGAAGACGTAGCGCTGGAAGGCCTTCCACTATGTGCACCAAAGATCTGGTTAAAGTTGCGGGAATCCGCTGAATGCGAGGCGCACAGAACACTTAGTCTTTGTCCAGCAGTGGACATCTGCCGCCTGAAATGATGATGTTTCCTCTCGTAATAGATTTCAATAATCTCCAGAAGTCCTGAGTATACATGTTTCCTAATAAGCATACATTTGCCTAGTAATAATGAGATTCAAAGAATATTTAAGTGTTTATGGGTAGCAAGATGACTGAAAGTGACATCAGTCGTACCACGGGGTATCGAATTACCCAGGAACGTAGGTCGAATTAACAGTCACCAATACTGGTTTTCAGCTTCATCCGATTAAACTGGCAGCCAACCCCAACATAGTCCAGCTATGCTAGTATTATATTATCTGTGCCTTTGTGATGCATGAAGTATGATTAAATAAAGGGGAATTTTTAACTGCACCTCTATTTAGAAATTTAAGCAAACAAAATATCTCCACTAATAACCTACTGCATATCAAATAAATTACTGTACTACAAATTAACTACTTGATTACCTAAACATGTTGTACTAAAAAATGTTTAAAATTCATCGAAATCTGATGGCTTTTTTTATCTAATTTACAGCAAAAATCTAGCTGAAACCACAGATATACGCATTTTGAAACAATATTACTCACCGTAAAACAAAAATACTGATTTGCACACAAATTATTCAATATTACAACGGAATTTCCAAAATTATTTTCTAAAACTGCATAACAAATAATGTATGTTTACATTATCAAATTACATTTCACGTATTAATTACTCATGTAGCTAAAATCCCTATCATCCAACTTTATTTCTTTTTGTTTATCTGTTTTATTGAAAAGTATATTGGCGCGCTTTTGTCGGCGGCGCACTCACCGCTCGCGCTAGTCGCATCGCGCTCACTTCTTCACGACGACACGAGTGTGAGAAAGATAGAGTGATGTGAATCCGCAGTCGAACACGGCGCGGCGCATGGGCACGTGCATTTGTTATTGTTTACAATTGTTTGCTCGAGTTTAAGTGCAAAATAAGTTAAGTAATTGTTGAACTATTATTTTCAAGAAGTCATTAGTCCAAGAGCGAGCGAAGCGAGCTCGGGAACTTAGGGCACCCCGACACGGACAGGTTAGGTTCGAAAAGATGACGGCAGCTGAAGTGAGCGAGCAAAGCGAGCGAACTCAGCTCCCGTCATCTTCTTCGTGTTAGGTTACTTTAGACCCTTTAGACAGAAATAGGAGCCCCGCGCAGCGGGGCTCCGTCGACATTGTCGTTAAATAGTAATTGTAAAAACTTCCAACAAAAGCAAGACCTGCCTTAATCATACAATAAAAAGATTTATAGGTGATCGATTAAAAAAAAATTATGTTTAAATATGTTTTGCAATGATTAGTGTATATTAAGATTACACTTTGCTGATTTTTTGTGAACTTTAATTACATAAATATGACTGATTAACTGGTGTTTCATTTAGAATAACCCATGTTCTTAAAAGTTTAATAGGTGATGGATTCCAAAAAAAATGATTCAATATTTTGTTGCACTCGAAGAATTATTAGATTTACTTTTAGTTAACAGATAGTCATTCAGTAAAACAGTTAAGCTTTAAAGATCTAACAGTAAAGTATAATTTATTCATTTGATGAGCAAATTTAGTGTGCGATTCAGTATTTTTGGTGGTAATTTCGAATATTTTGATTGAAAAAAGGGAATTTACAGTTAAAGTATTAAATACCACCCTTAAATAAATAACCTGGGCAAGTCTAGGCCAGGCTAAGTAGAAACCTATTTAATAAAAATCTACAGCAGCATCACAAGTCCAAAGATTTGTGGATATGTATGTTTTAATCCCGGCGGATAGTCGGCGGCGGTGGGGACGAAAAGTTCAGGATGGACGACCGCGTACTGGAAGACGCAGCGTCGGAAAGCCATCCTCTAGGTGGACCTGGAATCCGCTGGATGCGAGACGCACAGGGCTGATCGATGTGGTGACAATTGGCCTATGTCCAGCTGTGGAATTCTTTCAGCTGAAATGATGATACATTAATCTCCTATTCCAGGATGCTCCCGCTTCCACGAACGCATGAGGAAGTCAATCAACTCCGGTGTCGCATTCCCAGTGGTGGGACCTCGCTGCACCGCCGATGGTAACTTCCACCCGATCCAATGCATCGCCAACAAATGCTACTGCGTCGACATCTTGACCGGCATCGTTGATGACAGGATCACGTATGTTGATCTAGATAGGACACCTATTACGGAGTTGGAGTGCTGTAAGTATATTATAATTTTTTCTAGCCATCGCTGTCCTATTGTCGGTCAAATAGAAATCATGGATAAAACAACAGGCTGTCTTGTCAACTGGACAGAACTCTCATAAAAATGCTGTGACAACACTAACTACTCCGGCAGGTTGCGGGCTGTACATCAGCGTTGACCAGCGTTGTATAGTAGTTACAGCGGATTTTTGTGTCTCTGAAGTTAACTTTTGGCTCTGCCAAATTGCGCAAAAAACAGTTTGTCGACGAGTATACTGCATAGAGTAAGCGAGATAAGACGAAGCGACAAACGTTAGCGGGTGAAAGAGACAGTTATACAATGCTATCTTCACCTTCAACATTGGCACTAAATAAATTGTAGTTCTAAAAACTAAAAAACACGCTTTAATGGTAAGGATAATGGGACAAACTGTTTAAATTATTGCATTGTCATCGGTCCTTGATAAGTGTGCAAAGTTTCAAATCAATCCAACGTTTTGAAGTGGGTGAAAATCACGTTCAAAGATTCCGTTACATTGATACATAGATACATACATACCAAGCTAATAAAAGCGTGTTAAATAGCTACTGCGCAGGGTCTTGCAGCCAATTCAGTGTCACAAAGATCCGTTGTGAGCATTATAGCTATGTATGCTGCAAACAGTTCAACATCTTCAGAGCCCATTGAAAAAAGTTTTGAGGTTTATTATATCGAATGTGTGTATCAATACATATAATAAATCTGTAGAAAAATATTTTTTGTACATCGAAAAAAATTCAAAAAAAAATAGCCAGGGTGTTAAAGGATAACCAACAGAACCCATTTCTAGCATTTTTGGAATTTTTGTCTGTTTGTCTGTTTATCTGTTTGTCTGTTTATTTGTGCACGCATCACGTGAAATGTACGAAACCAATGTAGATAACTTTTATACATAAAAATTGTGCGTATCTTGAAGAATTACTTAGTTTTTGTTTCATCGCAATCGGTTCACTCTATCAAAAGTTAGATGAATTTAAAGTGTTCAAGAAGTAAAATTATCACAGCTCACGCAATTCGGTTACTCGGACAGTTGAACTCGCTATTCGATAGATGGCGTTGTGCATTTAAAGTCATTTTCTGAATCGCGGTGTTAAGATTTTACGCGAAAGAATGACCCTAGAAAAAAAAATTGGTATGTAGTACGTATATTTATTAACCGACTTCCCAAAAAGGAGGAGGTTCTATGTTCGACATTATGTATGTTATTTTTTTTTTTTTGTGTATGTTGATCCTACCTCCATGCCAAGTCCTGTCCTATAAATAAGGAGTACAATCACCTTTACAAATAAATACTAAATACCTACTTACAGACGCTTAAAGTTACTACTTCTATTCCATCCAAGAGCCCTGTTGGAAGAAAAATATTTGCATAGGAAATTGAACCCTGATGACTTATTAATAAGGAGCACAATCGCTTTTACAAATAAATACTTGCAAACACAAACCATTAAAGTAAAAATACTTGCATACGAAATTGTTCCGTACACCATTACAAATAAGGAGCATGATCGCATTTTCGAAAACTAACGCGGTCTTGCAGAACTGCGGAGTAGCCGTATAAAATACTTTGAAGTCTTGCAAGTATTTCGGGTCGGTACCTGGTGTACGTACTTGGAAGCAAATACCTGGTGTAAAAACCTGGTCGCGTAAATACGTACCTTCCCTAGTATGTTCAGTGTTCACCGATATCTCCGTCAGTTGTGGACCGATTTCAAAAAATCTTTTTTTGTTTGAAAGAGTATGTTCCGAAATTGGACCCATTTTAATTTGGTGTAGGACTGACGAAGCAATTCGAAGATATACAACAGAACTCTTCAATAAATAACGGCAAATCTCTCGGGATTGCTGCAATCGCATATCTGTTTATTGTTTACACCATTTCATAATATAACATCACACTGGTACACTTTAAAGGAGTACGCAGGTGTGAACAGTTCACCCTGGTATACTCTTACTCCAACGGTTTTGTTTATTTAAGTTTCATGTTATTGGGTTAAGCTATTCTGGCTTCACTTTGGGCGTTATAGGTATTGCTTATTAGGTATTACTTGTAGGTAGGTACAACTAAAAAGTGAAAAATAAAAAAACTTTTTACAAAAAAATACTACCGACTTCCAAATAAAACTACAAAGTGAAAAATAACTTTATTTTTGGAAGTCGGTGTCCATAACGCAATAAATTGGTACCTAAGAAAGACACCAACTTCCAAAAATAAAGTTATTTTTCACTTTGTAGTTTTATTTGGAAGTCGGTAGTATTTTTTTGTAAAAAGTTTTTTTGAGTATGTGGAGTAGGCAGGCAGGCTGGTAAGTATGGTAGGGTTGGCAGGCAGATGACGGGAGCGAAGCCGCGGGCACAGCTAGTTGTTAATAAAATGTTACAGTTGGCAACACATTTATCACTTCTTTTTTTTCTATAAGGCAAGACATCAAAATAGTCCAGCCGTAGCATAAACACACTAAAAAAAATCTACTGGGACACAGACCAAGTATGGGTTCCTCTCACGCAGGCCAAGTGAGGTTTGGCAGGCCATGATCCCACTTATTAGTTCTACCATATTTCTTCCAGATGACGAAGATACAGACCTATACAAACAATACTCCGAAGGTGACCCTCCATACAACTTCACGACTCCCTGTCTAGAGGACCAGCAAACCAGGGTAGACCTCTACCTAAAGAGTATTGAGGAAGGGTACAATGTGGACTACTTTAACGGTTTCCCGGAGTGTCTTCCTGATGGGACCTTTGGGAGGACGAGGATTACTAGGGAAGGGAGGTATGTGACCACTAGTTTATGTATAAACAAGAAAGTCTTGGTGATCTATTGGACGTAATCCTGTAGCGGCATCTATACCGCAACATATGAACTAATGACCTGGAGCCCTACCATAAGCTTTTAGAACAAGGTTATATCCATTGCGCGTAAAAGACAGATGTATGCAAGTCATATACCTACACCTGTCCCGTACGCACAATGACCCCTGACATCACGCTTTGATTTGAACTCATACAACAGTCTTACAATAACCGTTGGGCAGTTGCCCGGATCAGACGCAACTCCCCTCTGGTCGGATTATCCTCCCTTTTCAATGGAGGTTTTCGGGACTTTCCACCCAGTTCCACATACCTCCAAAAGCCTGCTGAATAGTATCCTGGGTTTGATTACCAGATCGGGCCATAGTGGTGTTGGGCTTGTTTAATCAAAGGTAAAATGGACGTCGAAATGCTCCCCATTTTTTGGGTGTAGGTAATATAAAAAATCTCCACCTTCCCTGTTAGCCTGTTACTTATTACTCTGTTATTTTTCCTCATCTGAATGATGGCTGGATGCACAAACCCTGAGACGGATATCTTCATTTCTGATTCGATCACTCTGAGTCAAGCTAGTGATTTCCAACCTAGTCATCACTAATTTCACTAAGAGTAAACGCTCAGTCATCGCCTTATAGGTACTGACACTTTCAACCCTACCATTGACTACTCTAACAAAACCACTTTTACGTTTTTCAGAAAAATCTGCACAGACGAGCGAGGTGTTCAAATTGAAGATTATGGAGTTGACTCGACATCACCCGACTTCGATAATTTAGATTGTAGTAAGTTGATGATTTTTATGAACTTTGTATGGACAACATAAAATGCCCAAGATTTGGAATAGTCTCAAAACTATGAATTGACGATCGGTACTAGTAATGTAGGTACACGTAAGTACGTACCTACTAAAGTATTAAATGGTAAAGCTGTTACTCGCCCTGAAGTTGGCTTTCCGATGCGCATGGCATGGCGCGCTGCTGTTTTAGTATGGGATTTACTACTGCGCAGCTATTGTAGCCAACTTCAACTCGCCAATCTTCTTCGGCCAAGAAGATTGAACACTCCTGTACCTACTTAACTTATCACTTTATTTTACAGAATGCGCGCAAACCTCCAACATAATGGGTAACGTACCGGAGAAGCCAATATGCTGTAAGAACGGCAGCTTTAGAAAAATACAATGTCGCCGAGGAATGTGCCGGTGTGTTGATCCCGATGGAAGGCAGGTCAAACAAGAGGTAGCTGATGTTACACAACTGACTGAATGCTACACGCCAGACTGGAAATCTTGCTAGAACCTATTCATATGTTTAAGAAAAAAATATGTTTAGGTACATAATAAAAATAAGTAAATACTTATTCGAGTTTTTTTTTCATATTGGCATCCCAAAACATGGTCTGGTCACGGGCACACGACGCGAAGAATAAAAATTTGGTTCAAATAAATTGCACTAGATGGCGCGATATGCTTCGATTTGTTATTGAGTTTTGTGAAATATTAAGATTTTCTACGGAAAACCACAAAAAAATTGTTCTTGTTTATTTAATTCTTCTGAATACAAAATTAAGGAATATTGGACTCTTAATTCACATTTCAAAAATCATTTGAATGGATCAATTTTTTTTCCAATAGATGGCGCGGTTTTAAATTTCTGAGGCATCCACTCGATCTTTTTAATTTATTTTGGTACAATGAAACTGTAAAAAGTGCAAAAAATACTATAAATCAAATCTTCGCTGCATTTAAAAAAAGTATTCACGAACCGAGTGCCGTATGGGCTTATTATACTACACGATATTCAGAGCCGTGAATACCGTGTCCCTGAAAGCTACGGTCGCAATTTTGGGGACCTTAAGCTCCTAACAGTTAATACACCACCCTAAATTAAAGGTTAGGGCCCTGAACACCGTGTAGTGTAATAAGCCCTTTACTGAACTGAACTTTTACTTGCAAGTTGCTGCTACCACCATCTATATCCGTGGAACAGAACCGAACGCGATCGATGTTCTTAGAAATATATCTGTTTAATCAGACGAAAAACGCTAGTTACTAGTTACGTACGTCGGTAAGGTACACGTTTTGCACGGATTCTTTTTATGGGATGCTTAGATAAAATGGGATGAGGCTTGGATGAGGCATAATATTCTATAAGCTAGTTTTATATTATCTCTGGTCTGGTATTATTTTCGTCTCTCTTTTACACGAAACTATTATCACTTCAGAGTTCAGGACTACCAACCTATGAAATATTAAATGTCTTCACGCTTGGTTTCTAAGCGAAAGAACAGGAAACCTTAAAAATATTAAAAACTAGCTTCTGCCCGCGGCTTCGCCCGCGTAAAAGGTGTTTTCCATGTCCTTCCCAGGGTCTCAAACTATCTCCATGCCAAATTTCATCTAAATCGGTTCAGTAGATCCAGATATTATCCCCTAAAACCTCACAAACTTTACCTCTTTATAATATTAGTAGGTATAGAGATGTACAGTTCTCGCCAAACTTCTTGGCCGCCCTGAAGTTGGCTACAATGGGTGCGCATTGGTAAATCTCATATAATTAAAACAGCACCGTTACGTGCCTTGCGCATGCCTGGCTGGAAGCTATAGTTTAGTCTCCACAGGATCGCCTAGTTAAGCAGTAGCCAATCACTTGGATTGACCTACGAGACGCCCGACAAAAAAAAAGTGCCCTGTGCATCGGAAAGCCAACTTCAGGGCGGCCAAGAAGTTTGGCGAACACACTTAGACATACAGAAATTGACGTCGTGAAAATAAAACGCATGGATGGATGATTGAATAGAAGAAAGTGAAATCTAAACTTACTTACTTATACCAATCTATATTTTAAAACAAATCTACTGAATGTAATGGTTGATTTTTTTTACTCTAAAACTTTCTTCTTGACAACAAACAAAACGGACAACGTTAATGTCATTTTACGCAAGTTGGCAGCAGTCACTGACATATAAACCTATGGACTTGCCATACCTACGAAATTAGCGTGATACCTACATAAATCGGGAACTTAAGATGGCTGCCCATTGGCCAATGAGGTAGGCCATTTGCAACTGTTTGACAGCACAACTACACAGATAAACGTACATAAACAGCACACAACTACCAATTTTACTCGGTAATCAACATGGCGACCGGCCACGCATAGACATGATTTTGACGTCACACAAAAGTGTTACCAAGTTTAGTCCTTGACAAACATTTAGATGTCTCTCTTTTCATATGTAGTTCTTGGTTAGTTAAAAAGAGACAAAACGCTTTTTGACATGCGTGTGTCGATTTGATAGATATGTGTATAACTATTCTTCATATTATAGTAGAATAGGCCGTCTCCATAGATTTTCCTTCCTCATTGGCAGCAGTCGCAAACTCGCAACGGCAACATAACATATTTTATCTGTGGATGATTGTTGAAAGTCAATGTTTTTTTCTTGAATTTTATTTGTTCAGAAGTTCTTGCGGTGGATTTTGCAAATGTTATTGAATCGAAAATAGCTAGTGGATATGTGATTTGATATTATAACACACTGTCGATTATTTATCTTTTATATTTTTGTAATGTTCCCCAATCGGCGTTATAGGTTATAATACATTCGTCATCATCGCCAGGTTATGCCAAACTTATTTTTAGCTTCTAAAAACGCTAAAACAAGGCTGTGTTAAGAATTACAAGTGTTCTACATTAAATTCACTTGATATTTGAAGTTATAAAGTCAAGAAAATGGGTCTGATCATATCAAGATTTCGCGTAAGTAAACTGAGTTTGATTGATTTTACATATGTTTTGTAATAGAGCCAAAACTATTTCGAAACGTTAAGAATATTCTTTTGGCGGCAACTCAAATGTCTGTCCATGACCTGAGGGTTTTATAAATGGGTCTAATCAGGCAGGTAATCATTCCTGGGAATGTTTCTTCTTCAATATTTTCTGTCATCCTTTCTCTTTTGAATAGATCGGATCTTTTTGAAAGTTTCATAGACTTGACGACGTAATTGACTTCGTAAACGTACTCTGGTGATCATGGGAGTCCTCATGGACCACTCCAATGGGCATCAAATATTGGTAATATGCCTTAGTAGAAAATATCTTCAGAATAACACTTAACAGTCATAATATTATAAGTTTTGATTGATTTAAAAACAACCTCATGTTAATGCATATTTTAGTAAGAAACTGCCTCAATTAAAAGGCGTCTTACAATTATTATAATATCCAAATAAATATTTAATATATCATTTAAATCTGTCCTCAATAATATAATATTTTTATTCATATCTCCCACTTTCATTTACCTACATAACTTGTTAATTAATTAAAACCATAAGTAACTGTTTAAATATTTCTTTATCAGTATGATCTACTAATTATTAAAACACTGAAAACATTTTAATAATTATAAGATATTTCATCACTCATAGAGATAAGCATTCTTATTATAAATTAAGGTTCATTATCATGGCTAGAATTTTATCTTTTGTAGTCTAAAGTCTTATTAAAATAATATAGTGACTTTTCTATTGTTTATTTTTTTAATGCTGATGCATACAAGTGTACAGAGTGGGACTTCTTAATGCCATAGGTATTTTCCACCAGTCACCTTTTTTTTTCTAGTCTTGAAACAATGCTTATCTGCCATTAAAACACCTTAATTTTCCATACATTATGTATTAATCAAAGATACAGTTGGTTGATGCAAAAATCTGTTCTTAAAAATAATAATGGGTATGAAAATGTACTGAACAGTTGTTTTTTTTCTTTTGTTTTTGTATTTTCCAGATGACAGAATTCTAATAAATATTAAATCTAATAAGAATATACTATAATTCCGCTAAACAAGAAATTAATATTATTCATTTGTCATGTTGTAATATTTATTATTTTTTAGTTGTTATCTATTAATTCAAATAAGATTCTAATGTAAAAAGATTGAAACCTAATGGTTTCAAAGGTTTTTCACAACATTCTTAATTACCTACTTCTTTCAAACTAAGATTAAATATTATAGAAAAACTGAAACATAAAGAATCTATTTTTAGAATGAACTAGCTGTTGACAGCGGCTTCGCTCGAGTGAATAGTGTTTTTTTATCCCAAGGGAACATTATACCCGGATTAAAAGTAGCCTATGTGCTATTCCAAACTATAAATTAGATCTGTGCAAAATTTAATTCAGTTCCATTCAGCCGTTCTGGCGTGATTGAGTAACAAACATACATCCATCCATCCAGTCTTTCATCATTTCTATACCAATATTATAAAGAGGAAAGATTTTTTTGTTTGTTTGTTTGTACCGAATAGGCTCCGAAACTACTGGACCAATTTGAAAAATTCTTTCACCAATAGAAAGCTACATAATTCTTGAATGACATAGGCTATTATTAATCTCGAAAATGGGTCCTTTAGGGTTGTCCACGGGAGCGAAGCCGCGGGCAACAGCTAGTATAATATAAAGTAAGATTACACTCACAAAACAATGCATACATTGAGGTGTAAGTTTCAAAGCTGACCTCGACTATTACACCTAGTTTCATATTACTTTCCATTCACTTTTTTTAAGGTATTTAATAACTTTAAAAAATAAAACCAAGCCGACCTTGCCTAAACTAGAAATAAATCAAATTACAACTCAGCTCAGTCGGCCAAAATATGCTTGTGACTTTCTTTTGCTAAAAAATTTTGGTACCGTGGTGATTTCGCCCAGTAATGCCTAATGGCACTCAGCGATAGTGTAGCTAAGGATAAGATAGATGGACTCCCTTTTCCGCACTTAGGCTCCCATTAAGTCTGTTATGCATCCACTCTGCGAGAATGAGGCCCAGTGCGGGTTGGTGGATGTGGCATGTCTTCGTCCTTCACCATTTTGAGACCCACAACCTACAACTTGTAAGTCTGGGCTACCACTGCTCTCTAGGAGATTATGTAGCTTTTTGCCTGTGCAATAATTTTCGTGTTTGTATCAGTACTTCCAGTCTTGTTTCTTTTTCGTGTGAGGTTGTGACCACCTCTGGTATCAGTTTTAATCAAGCCGCCTCTGGGAACCCCACAGGCCTCTGACTTGGCTATTTTAGACTTACATTAAGAGTATGAAGCCAGGTTTCCACATGATGTTTTCCTTCACCGTTGCCAAATACATATGAATTTGAAAAGTCACATTGGTACTTGCCTGGATTTGAATCCACGACCTCAAGCACGAGAGGCGAGCTCTTAGCAACTGGGCCACTACGACATACATACTTCGTACTTCCAGTAATTTGTTCCTACAATAAATATCCAAACAATTTATTATGATAACCTACTGATAATGCAAGGTCATAAGGGTCAATAACCTTTATTTGTAAATCTGAGAAACTGTAAACTGAGAAATTCAAGATGGAAAAAGCCATAACATTTTGCTCAGCCAAAACCATGACATAAAAAAAAAAAGAAACTGGCCAAGGGCGTGTCGGACTTCGCACATTAAGTGTTCCGTACCTTGATCCAAAAATCAAGTTGGTTGTATTAGAAAAGTTTTGGAATTAAAAAATCTGATTTATCAATATATTAGTATTTTTTAGTAAAATATACGTAATAAACATTATAACCAAATTACAAGTTCATAGGTCAATAAGAAGTTAAGAAATATATCAAACAAAAAAAACTGACTTTGGTGGCTTCTCATTCCATTGTTTTCTAATATTTTTTTTAAACAAAAAATACAGTATTTATCTACTTAACGAGCTATAAACAACGATACCCGACTTGATGGGGTAGACCAATTTATTTCGCTCCCTTTAGCTGTATGGGAGAAAAACATTAAAAAAATATATTTTTATATGTTTTAAATGGGGGCTCCCATTTAAAACATTTAAAAATATATTTTTTTAAATACTTTAGCCCTTTGGGTCAACAAGATGCTTATACTGTGAACATTTTAAGACTAGCTCGAACCGTTTGGCTGTACGACCTGTCTGACAGACGACGGATAGACAGACGGACACGTGAGTGACAGCAATGGGGCTACATTTGGACCCTTCGGGTCTGGAACCCTAAAAAAGAATGAAAAGTACCATGATGTCATAAATTTAATAAAACTGCATAACGAACACAGCAGTGTTTATCAATATTCAACAATAAATAAATAAATATGAGATTCAAACAATGTGGTATTGTTGACTGCATGTTTAGTATGCATTGTTTTCGTAAGCGTTTAAAGGTATCCTTGAATGTTTACGTAAATTAAACCGATTGTACGCTTTGAATTTGGGAAATTAAATGGCGTTTTGCTGTTTTACATAATAATTATAACACCAGCCGGGTAATGTTCCACTGCAGGGCTAAGGCCGCTTCTCATACAGAGAAAGCACGAGCTTACTCAACATGTCTTGGCATGGACCCCCGTTTTGTTATTTGTGCGTACAGGCATCCTCTCTGTAAGAAGGAATGGGCCGTAATTCCTCACGCGGGCCCACTGCGGGCTGGTGGATGTCACATGTCTTCGAATGTTTGGTTCTAAGACATGCCGGTTTCCTCACGATGTTTTCCTTCACCGTTTTGAGAGCGTTTTGGTGATGAATTAATTTACCCAAAGTAAAGTGCCTGCCTGTATCTGCCTGAATCATAATGGCGTTGACACGTTATGGTATGGCCCCAGATCTCTTAGTTCACATTTATACTTCTGAAGTTCTGATCATTTATCATATCATACACGCGCTGCGGTTATGAGTACAACCCTGACCTTATCCAAGGACATCACCAAAATATCGACATTTGTGTCCATCTAAGGCCTCCCGACGTCTGCATTATTAATTAATCCATTTTGTTAATCGCCTTTACATAATATATTATGTAAATTAACTTGCGTTGCTGATGTAGAATTAGATTTCTGCTGATCTGTTTTTCTGGCCTGCGTTTCAAGTCTGTACCTTCGCAGTTCTCTCTTTGATGGCTTCAGTTTATATATAGTATTCATAATTTTTTTTGAGGCTTTCAACATAATTTTATTTCGTCAACATCTTCACTACAAACTACTTCGGTAGAAACGGTAGATAGAAGTCCTGATTTTCCTTATAAACAATCTGGAACCATAATTTCTTTGACCAGACTCTAGATAGCGTCGCCCTTTCAGTTACTGTTACCAGCTTGTGGCGTATTAAGGCGCCGATTCCCTTGAGTAGCTGATTTTAAAATGAGAATCACGTCTAAATGGCTCGTCGTAATTCTTTGAAAAATATATATGTTATATTAGACTATTTTCTTAATAATTTGATCTGAGCATATTTTGAGTTTTATTTGTATAACATAGTGTAATTAATTTGTAAAGTTATGTCTAAAACAGACAAAAACACAACAATCACACCAAAACCGCTGAGCGTAATGTAATGAAATTGACACCATTTCAAAGACAATTTAATTATCTACATTTTGATCTGAAGTTTTTTTTTTAAAGTCATAGAATTATAAGAAAAGTACAAAAAACTACTAAATTTTGGGTCGCGCGGGTGTGAAACGAGTGCGCGTTTTGTTCCCTCAAGGTCGTTGGCGTTAGTCGTCGTCTTAAGGCACAGTCTACCACGCGGGACTAGAGCGGGTTGATGGATGTCATTATGTATTCGATTTATTTTTACCATAAAATCTTCTGTATTTAGAATTTAAAAGCCGTTTCACGAATGTCAAACATTGCACATCCCAGGAAGATAGAAATATGAGAAAAGCAAGATCTTCCTTAGAATTGTAGACGTGAATTTTTAAAATTTCCTTGAGGGAACAAAACGCGCACTCGTTTCACACCCGCGCGACCCAAAATTTAGTAGTTTTTTGTACTTTCCTTATTATTCTATGACTTTAAAAAAAAAAAGCCTCAGATCAAAATGTAGATAATTAAAGTGTCTTTGAGATGGTGTCGATTTTATTAAAATACGCCCAGCGGTTTTGGTGTGATTGTCGTGTTTTTGTCCATTTTAGACATAACTTTACAAATTAATTACACTATGTTATACGAATAAAACTCAAAATTTGCTCAGATCAAATTATTAAGAAAATAGTCTAATATAACATATATTTTTTTCAAAAAATTACGACTAGCCATTTAGACCTGTCTAAAGCGGTTGAAGCGAATTTCTGTCGTCCCACTTTACCTCCAATGCTGAAACCTGATGGGTCGCTGGCTCACTCTGCGAGTGAGAAAGCAAATTTATTCGCATCTCTCTTTGCTAGCAACTCGCGTCTGGAGGCTGGCTCCAAGCAACCACCTACTATACCTCACTGTGACTCTTCGATGCCGGAGATCGCTGTGCACACTAAAGAGGTCCGGAGAGTATTGTCCAGTCTAGACGTGAATAAGGCCAGCGGGCCTGACGGCATTCCAGCGAGAGTGCTGAGGCAGTGTGCGCCTGAACTGTCTCCTGTATTGACACGCTTGTTCCGCCTCTCTCTTGTAAAAAGAACGGTGCCGAAATCCTGGAAGCTTGCAAATGTGCAACCAGTGCCCAAAAAAGGCAACCGTGCAGACCCTGCCCATTACCGTCCGATCGCCATTACCTCCATTCTGTGCAAAGTTATGGAAAGGGTACTGAACAGCAAGTTGCTGACCTACCTTGAAGACAATAATCTCCTCAGTGACCGTCAATATGGCTTTCGCCGGGGACGGTCAACTGGCGATCTTCTTGTGTATGTCACGCACTGCTGGGGCGAAGCCATCGAGAGACACGGCGAAGCACTTGCTGTATCGCTTGATATCTCGAAGGCCTTTGACAGGGTCTGGCACGCGAGTCTACTTAGTAAGCTTCCTGCTTATGGCATCCCTGCTGGTTTTTGTAGCTGGATATCAGACTTCCTCAGTGAACGGTCGATCCGAGTAGTCGTTGA
Organism: Orthosia incerta; assembly: GCA_948252205.1. Lineage (NCBI taxonomy): Eukaryota > Metazoa > Arthropoda > Insecta > Lepidoptera > Noctuidae > Orthosia > Orthosia incerta. Next base: position 11,757,287 of record OX411765.1, on the reverse strand, counting down.
CGGCTGCTCCTCTGACCTTATGGCTATTGATGCCGGAGTTCCTCAGGGGTCTGTTCTCTCTGCAACTCTTTTCCTGCTGCACATCAATGACCTTCTTCAGCCTGGTATTGTTGGGTACGCAGATGACAGTACTGTTTCAGAGAGATACTTGTCCAGCGCAAAAACCAGCGCGGATGAAGTTCGTTCCTTGAGAGAGGCTATGGTGGAGCGGACAGATTTGACCTTAAGCCTTGTCTCCCAGTGGGGTGATGACAATCTGGTCTCTTTTAACGCCACCAAAACACAGGCGTGTCTTTTTACCGCTAAAAGGAGTCTTTTCGATCAAACTCCTACTTTTCGGGGTGTGTCTGTTCCTGTGACTGATCGGCTCGAGCTCCTAGGCATGGAGTTGACATCCAGTCTCAACTTTGGCGCCTCCATTGAGTACAAAGCCCAAATTGCGGCCAAAAAACTAGGCATCCTAAATAAAGTGAAGCGATACTTTACGCCTGGACAGCTTTTAACCCTATACAAAGCGCAAGTCCGATCCTTCATGGAGTATTGCAGTCACCTTTGTGATGGCTCAGCTAAATATCAGTTTGCCGCGCTTGACTCGGTGGAACGCAGAGCCAGGAGGCTCATTGGCGACGTTGAGCTGGCGGGTGCCAGGCTTCACAGCTTGGCTCATCGCCGCAAGGTTGCCTGCTTGTCGGCCTTCTACAGACTGTACTTCGGTGAGTGTGCTGAAGAACTCCACGACCTCATCCCACCAGCCCCCTTCTACCATCGGACATCTAGACGTACTGCAAGTTATCATCCTTACCTTGTTGCCATTCCACCAATTCGCACCAAACGCTTCCAAACATCCTTCATAATGCGCACAGCGAATGAATGGAACTCGCTACCTGCGTCAGTGTTTCCGAACGCATTCAACCCGAATCTCTTCAAAGTTAGAGTGAACAGGTTTCTTCTGGGTAAGCTCACTCCATCGTCGACTCTGTCTCTGTCACCTTTGACCTAGACTGGAGTCAAGAGCAAACCCATCACAAATAAAAAAAAAAAAAAAAAAAAGACGTGATTCTCATTTTAAAATCAGCTACTCAAGGGAATCGGCGCCCTAAGCATATTTTGCAGACCGGCTTTAATTTTTTATCGGCGCGGGGCGCCCAGATTACGGTGAGCGTATGGATAAATCATTTATCTAATCTGGTTCAATTCACAATTCAATCAGTTTGAGGATTTTGTTGACATGGAAACTGTTTTGAGCAGATGCAAGAAAATATTGAATTTTTTTCAGTAGCCCAAGAGTTTGAAACATTTTTTTTAAATATTAGCCTACACTGACGAGCAAAGACCTCCGCAAATCCTTTCAGGTACAGTCGGGTAGGAGAAATTTTCAGAATGCACGTCTACAATTCTAAGGAAGATCTTGCTTTTCTCATATTTCTATCTTCCTGGGATGTGCGATGTTTGACATTCGTGAAACGGCTTTTAAATTCTAAATACAGAAGAAACTCTGGTAAAAATAAATCGAATACATAATGACATCCATCAACCCGCTCTAGTACCGCGTGGTAGACTGTGCCTTAACCTGCCAACAGAGACGGGGTTTTTGGTCCACCCATATATCTATTCGTGTCCTAGATGTGGAAATGTTGTAGGCTAAGTAGACTAAAATTATTGCCAAGCATTAATTAATTGAGGATCTCCAACGAAACATATAAATACAATTGATCGATTGCATCGATGCCTAATAGAAACCAATAGACATTCTAAAACAATACAACACCAAACGGTTAATTTTATGAGTCACGTTCATGATTTGTGATCTCATAAAAGTGTCCATTACTAAAGATAGTTAGGTACAATCAACCGCACTTCTTGGTAACATATGCACTGCGAATATCAGCCTAATTGGTTGGCTATAAAGATGTTTTCAATGTAGAATACTTACCACTTTGTATGGTTGAGTGTACTAGTCTACGGTACAGGTGTATGAAGTTATCGAGTTACTCACTGATGTTTTCAATGCCAGTTATACCAGATTCAAATAATACATGTTTTAGTTCTGTGTTTGTCTACGTATCTCTTCTATGATTTGTCATTCAAAAGACCAGAGACGCCCAAAGAGACAGTCTGTCAGCCATGACGATTGTCAAAAAATCGAAAATGTCCCATACATTTTGGATTTTTAACCGACTTCCCCAAAAAGGAGGAGTTTATCAATTCGACTGTTTTTTTTTATTTTACCTCAGAACTTTTTACTAGGTGAACCGATTTTGATGATTCTTTTTTTATTTTATTTTTGTGCTTGTCATGTGGTCCCATTTAAATTGCATCATGATCTGATGAAGAACTTTGGAGATATACATCAGATCTCTTCAATAAATGACGGCAAATCTCTCGGGATTGCTGCAATCGCATGTCTGTTTATTGTTTACTCCATTTCATAACATAACATCACACTGGTACGCTCTAAAGGGGTATGCAGACGTGAACAGTTCACCCTGGTATACTCTCATTCCACCGGTTTTGTTTACGTTTCATGTTTTTGGGTTATTTGACACGTGAACGACGTGTAATTTTTTGTCTAGAGCATCTTGGGGAACGTATAAAGAACATTTTCAGAAATCCATGTCTCTGACCGGGCCATTAACCTACTTTTAACACCTCACGACTCCGAATCCCATACCAACCTACCTAAACGTTATGTCAAACTTTACCTTTCACCCAATTTGGTATTATAGTTTTCTTCGCCGTTTCAAACAGCTTTGTCTCGTTAAAGGTCTATCCACACATATCAGGGCCCGTGCCCGGGACGTGGACGGACCGTGCCCTGTCAGGGGCTCAAAAAAATATCGGTGTGTACATCTTATATGAACTCGTTCACACACGTCCGTGCACGGGACGTGCACGGGCCAGTGATGAAGCTTCAACGCCTGGGCCCGGCCCTGTCACGTCCCTGGCACGGCCCTGATATGTGTGGATAGACCTTAAGTCGCAGATACCCCTGAGTAGCTGATTTTAAAATGAGAATCACGTCTAAACGGCTACTCGTAATTTTATGGATAAAATATATGTTACATAAGACCATTTTCTTAATAATTTGATTTAAGAAAATTTTGAGTTTTGTTCGTATAACATAGTGTAATTTTTTTTTTTTTTTTTTTTTTAATTATCTATAGGTTTGCGCTTGACCACTATCTCACCAGATGGTAAGCGATGATGTGGTCGACGATAGAGCACGCTTGCCTAGAAGAAACCTATTCACTCTTGACTTAAAGACCCCTAGATTGTAGCTATCGGGAAACACAGATTCCGGCAGGGCATTCCACTCTTTAGCTGTACGCATAATAAAAGTGTCCCCAAAACGTTTTGTGCGTATGGGTGGGATGTCCACCATGTACCGATGACGCATCGCCGTACGTCTGGTATTCCGATGATGGAACGGGCTGGGCGGAATTAAATCATGTAATTCCATCGCACACTCCCCGAAATGCAACCGATAAAATACCGACAAACTGGCAACTCGGCGACGATGTTCAAGGCTCTGGAGCTTTGACTTGACCAGTGCCTCATTACCGATGAGTTTCTTGGCCCGCTTTTCGATCGATTCTAGTGCATCAAGCTGGTATTTGGCAGATTTGTCCCAGAGATGAGAACAGTACTCCATGCACGATCGAACTTGCGCTTGATACAAGTTGAGAAGCTGTTCCGGCGTGAAGTACCTTCTCACCTTCGCAAGGATCCCCAACTTTTTGGCAGCCAGCTGAGCCTTTGCCTCAATGTATGGCCCAACATTGAGAGTCGATGTCAACGTAACGCCAAAAAGCTCAAGATGGTCCGTTATTGGCACGGTTACATCACGGAAAGTAGGAGCCGGGTGGAATTGGCTCCTTTTAGCGGAAAAAAGACACGCCTGGGTTTTAGCAGCATTAAACCTGACCAGATTGGCATCGCCCCATTCGAAAACTGCCTGCAAGGACAAGTTCAAGCGCTCCACCATGCCCTCCCGGAGAGACCGGACCTGAGGCCCGGTAGCACGCGCTTTGGACAAATATCTCTCAGCAACAGTGCTGTCGTCTGCATACCCAAAGGTTAGGTTAGGGCCCGGGCTTCAGCAGATCGTTAATGTGCAACAAGAACAATGTTGCTGAGAGTACGGACCCCTGAGGGACCCCGGCATTAATATCCAATTGGTCCGACGAGCAGCCATCGATAACCACTCGAATGGACCGATCTCTCAGGAAGTCTGCAATCCAATCACACAGACCACCGGGCAAACCGAATGAAGGAAGCTTACCAATAAGGCTTTCGTGCCAGACCCTATCGAAAGCCTTCGAGATGTCGAGGGAGACGGCAAGCGCTTCCCCATGCCTCTCGATGGCCTCACTCCATATGTGAATGGCATACGCTTGAAGATCCCCAGTAGACCGTTTTCGGCGAAAGCCGTATTGGCGGTCGCTAAGGATATCGTTAGTTTCTAGGTATGCCAGGAGCTTAGTGTTAAGTACACGCAGAGATGGGTCTGTAGTTGGCCGGGTCAGCTCTACTGCCCTTCTTGGGCACGGGCTGTACGTTGGCTTGCTTCCAAGCATTCGGCACTGTTCCAGTCTCATATGAAAGGCGGAATAGGCGTGTCAAGATCGGAGACAGTTCAGGCGCACAGGTTCTAAGAACTATAGCTGGTATGCCGTCAGGGCCGCTAGCCTTGTTCACGTCGAGGTTGCGCAGCACCCTACGGACGTCCTTTTGATGGATGCGAATGTCCGACATACTCGTCTCGCACCCATCAGGAGAAGGAGGGGGCCGCGAATCACCAGGATTCAGACGCGAAGATTCCGCAAAAAGAGAGGCAAACAAATTTGCCTTCTCCTCAGCGGTGTGAGCCAGTGACCCATCGGGTTTCAGCAGTGGTGGTAGTGAGGGACGGCAGAAGTTCGACTCGACTGACTTAGCCAGGGACCAGAACGCTTTACTACCTGCTGGGTAAGAAGCAAGTTTGGCCCCCATTCGGCCAATGTGGTCGAATCGAGCCCCACGCAACACCTTCTTGCAGGACTTGGCAGCCCTGTTGTAGGCTTTCTTCTTCTGACCCAAGTCACTCGCTTTACGCGATCGAGCGTCGACCCATGCCAGGTACGCCTCATGTTTAAGCGCGTCGGCGCGATGACATTCGGCGCCAAACCATGGCCGGTCAACGCTGGAAATCGTTATGTCAGAGAACGGAATGTAGTACTCCATTCCTTGACGCAACACATCAGTAACGGCGTCCGCGCAAGACGAAGGATCAGCCGAAGAAAAGCAAGTAGGCTGCCAAGGATAGCAAGCGAAGAAAGAACGCATGCCATCCCAATCTGCTGACCTGTACCGCCAAACCCGACGGGTGCCTCTTGGGCTGGGATCGGGCGGGGAATAGACGGACACAGACTTCACCAGACAGTGGTCGGAACTACCCAGGGGTGAACTTATCGACACAGAGTATCTGTCTGGATATGTTGTCAGCAGAAGGTCCAAGCAATTCGCTGTGTGCGAATCAACATCCGCTACCCTCGTTGCCCTCTGGACCAGCTGGGTGAGGTTTAGCGTTAGCGAAAGCTTACGCATCTCCCGTCCAGCATGGTCATTGCACTGGTATGGGAAGAGCCACTCCTGATGGTGGGCGTTAAAGTCCCCCAGTAACACTAATTGGGCGGAAGGGTACCGTTGCTGTGCCGCATCAGCCGCCTCACTGAGGTACTCTGCGAGCCTGGATGTCGCCTGATCTCCGCTGTGCGAGCGGTAGACACAGGCGTAGATAATTTTATCCAGACCTGTGTCCACTAGAGCCCACAGCGTTGAAAATCTTGAGTCCTCAAGGTTACGGAGACGCCGATAACAAGTGTCATCACGGGCGTACACACCCGCGCGCGGTTTATAATTGTGCTCCAGGGTAAACCCTGGGTAAGATAGGTACGACGCGGAGAAATAACAGCGCTGGTTTCTCAGTCTCCAGGTGGTAGTGGACTGCAGAGAGATTTGAGTGTTGACCTCGAATGTTGGTGAGTTGCACTAATTTGTAAAGTTGTGTCTAAAACGGACAAAAACACGATAATCGCACCAAAACCGCTGGGCGTATTTTAAAGAAATGGACACCATCTCAAAGACAAATTAATTATCTACATTTTGACCTAAGGCTTTTTTATTAAGTAATTGAATGATAAGGAAAGTATAAAAAACTACAGAATTTTGGGTTGCGCGGGTGTGAAACGAGTGCGCGTTTTGTTCCGTCAAGGTCGTTGGCGACTGTCGTCGTCTTAAGTATGATCCAATTGGTAGTTTCTTTCGAATCTCCAGCCAAATCTAGTCAGCTAAGACCTTTAATAATCAATAGAATAAACATCAACAATAATACCATGAATCACTTTCTTCGTATTTTGACTGGGGTTACAGAACTTTACGAAGAATCTTATGACATTTTCAACTTTATTTTGATGTACTGTAAAGGTTATAATGCCAAAAAACCATTGGAGCTTAAAACTACTCGCAAAGAAATAATGCTGGCGTTCAATTTTCTGTTTTATAACAATACGTTTAAGGTTTATAATTTCCTGTAAAGCAGTCCGCGTTAGACATGCTCCAATTACCACCAGCTTCAAACTTTCAAGGAAAGTGAACGTTTTTCGTGGTCCGCATCGAAATTGCAAGTATTTTTGATGTGTACTAAAATATAGAGTCATGATACTCATCTCACGGAACGATTTGGCATCGCCGATCAGGCACATCATGCATTTTCGTTTTAGTTATTTGGTCCAGATTTTTCAGCAGGAGACGTGTTTGGCTGATACTGACGATAAGTATAGATCAGCCGATTGATTCTGTAGACATTTCACCGGTCCGTGATGACGTAGGTCTTAGGTGAAGTTAGCTCGAAGTGAGCTATTAGTCCTACCGATGCCAGGTATTGAAAGCTAGCTGTCTACAGAATAGCACTACAGTGCCACTTGGACAAGTCCAAAACCGGTTTTGTTTTTACAAGCTTTTAATTAACTTGCAATGTATGTTTGTATGTATGTATGTAAGTGTGTTCGGGTCAAATCTTGTAACTGAATTTTAAAGCAGTTACCCTCCACCGATTAAGATGAAATTTTGCATACACGTTTAGTTTGGATGACAATGCTTGGTTAGATAAGTGACGTCATTCTAAATCCAATATGGCGGACTTCCCAAGATGGTGGACTAGTTATTTTTTGTGCACTGCCATGATATGGGTATCAAACGAAAGGGTTTGCTGAAAAGAATATGAAAAAAGCTTGTTTTAAAAAAAAAAAAAAATTAAGAAATTATATTGGGACAAGCCTACCGCACTATTCCCAAACCACTGCAACTCCTGAAAGCCAGGATCAAGAGTGGCGACTACCAGAAAAGTGCCGAGGCAATGAAGCTCGACGAAGTGGCATCTAGATCAGTTGAATTAATCATTATATCTTCATTGTTACTACTGCAGTAGGATGCACCACTAGGCCACAACACCCGACCCCATATCTGCCGCATTCAGTCACCTTTCTAAATGTGTCGGTCCATCAATCTGCGTTCCACGGCTGATTCGATTGTAGTTATGATTCGAATATATTTCTGCAGATATTCATGGCCTGCCTCGTTGGTCTAGCGGTCGCAAGCGCTACAACAGAGGAGGAGGAATTCGGGTTCGATTCCCGAGTCGGGCAAAATGTTATTGGGTTTTCAATCTAGAATTTTTCAGTAGCAGCTCGCAATAGGTTCGCTCCCTAATTCATGGGATAAATAGGATTTAAATATAACTGGTGAAATGTGGGCGTACTATACGGCCACCTCTGCCCAACCATTCGGTCAATACAGGCGTGATGTTATATGTATGTTCAGTTCTCAGTTACTAACAAGCACTGAAATTTCTCTCAAGTTAAGACGACGAATAACGCCAACGACCTTGAGGTAACAAAACGCGCACTCGTTTCACACACGCGCGACCCAAAATTTAATAGTTTTTTGTACTTTTCTTATTATTCTATGGTTTTAACAGAAGCCAGCGGTTTTATTTATTTATTTTATTTTACAGTCTTAGGAAAACTTACAGCTAAACAATTTAACACAAATGAGAGTAACAAAAATAAGACCAATTAAAAGTTTTCACAGATAGAAGACAGCTTATAAACAAAAAAAAAAATTTAGAAGGTAGGTTGGTGCGATATTGGTCGTGTTTTGTCCTTTTTAGACATAACTTTACAAATTAATTACACTATGTTATACGAATAACACTCAAAATTTTCTTAGTTCATATTATTAAGAAAATTGTCTAATGTAACTTTATTTTTTCCAAAAAAATACGAATAGCCGTTTAGAGGTGATTCTCATTTTAAAATCAGCTACGGGTATCTGCATCTTAAAGCGAAACACAATCAAGTTGAGAGCATTGGTGGCTTAGTGGTATCGGCCGCGATGTACAAGTTGTAGGTCGTGGGTTCAAACCCAGGCTGGCGTTTTACTTTGTAAATTATTTCACCACCACTACTCTCAAAATGGTGAAGAAAAATATCGTGAGGAAACCGGCATGTCCTAGAACCAAAAAATCTAATACATTTGACATCCACCAACCCGCATTGGGCCCGCGTGGATTACGGCTCATTCCCTCTCACAGAGAGGAGGCCTGTTGCCCAGCAGTGGGAACATTAAAAAGGCTGATGATTAAATCGATGATTAAAGCGAAATATATTTTTGCATGAAAGAAATTATTTTATTTTATTATTTTTTAAAAATAATAAAAATAATGGAAAAATGTCCATAGATAAGTGCTAGCTTTCTTTTAGATTATTCACATTGAGTACAGTTTTAATTTACTGTTGTAAAGCTATTATTTATGTACTCTCATGATCTGTCAGATTTTTTTTTATTACGGTCATTGCTACTTCAGCAGGTTTGTGAAGATGAAAATGTCAGGCGTAATTATCGTGGTTTAAAAAGAGACACTTTTATTAGTGACTTTATATTATGACTAGTATTTGCTTGGTGCGCGAGCTGCAAGCAGCTCGCGGCTTTGTCGTGTTTTTGAGAAGTTTTCCTTAACCTACCCTACACCTACCCTACACCTACCCTACACCTACCCTACACCTACCCTACACCTACCCTACACCTACCCTACACCTACCCTACACCTACCCTACACCTACCCTACACCTACCCTACACCTACCCTACACCTACCCTACACCTACCCTACACTTTGTTCCAAAAAACATAACCCTAATGTTTGCTTGTCGTCGCCAGGCACTGAGTTTCGCTTCACCCTTTCAACTTTCGTTCGCTCCACTCGGGATCCCTACGCTGAATCCGTAAAAAAAAAACAAAAAAAAAAGATTCGCCAAAACGGAGGGGGGAAAGGGGGGCGAGGGGGTCAACTTTGAAAAATGGTTTGTTTGTGACTATAGCATTGCCCCTTTATATGAATCTGAAAAAAGAAATGTTCCAAGTCTCTCAACTTCCGAGAATCGCTTAAAGGGGGTGAGAAGGGGGGCGAGGGGGTCAACTTTGAAAAATGGTTTTTACTTTTCCGAGCCTCCTCTAAACGATTCCGTAAAAAAAACAAAAAAAAAAGATTAGCCAAAACGGGGGGGGGGAAAGGGGGGCGAGGGGGTCAACTTTGAAAAATGGTTTGTTTGTGACTATAGCATTGCCCCTTTATATGAATCTGAAAAAAGAAATGTTCCAAGTCTCTAAACTTCCGAGATCCGCTTAAAGGGGGGGAGAAGGGGGCGAGGGGGTCAACTTTGAAAAATGGTTTTTACTTTTCCAAGCCTCCTCTAAACGAATCCGTAAAAAAAACACGAAAAAAAGATTCGCCAAAACGGGGGGGGGGAGGGGGAGAAGGGGGGCAAGGGGGTCAACTTTGAAAAATGGTTTGTTTGTGACTATAGCATTGCCCCTTTATATGAATCTGAAAAAAGAAATGTTCCAAGTCTCTCAACTTCCGAGATCCGCTTAAAGGGGGGGAGAAGGGGGGCGAGGGGGTCAAATTTGAAAAATGGTTTTTACTTTTCCGAGCCTCCTCTAAACGAATCCGTAAAAAAAACAAAAAAAAAAGATTCGCCAAAACGGGGGGGGGAGGGGGGAGAAGGGGGGCAAGGGGGTCAACTTTGAAAACTGGTTCGTTTGTGACTAAAGCATTGCCCCTTTATATGAATCTGAAAAAAGAAATGTTCCAAATGTTCCAACTTTCGAGATCCGCTTAAAGGGGGGGAGAAGGGGGGCGAGGGGGTCAATTTTGAAAAATGCTTTTTACTTTTCCGAGCCTCCTCTAAACGAATCCGTAAAAAAAACATTCTACGGGTACCTTAGTTTCCGAGATACGATAGAGGGGGGGAGGAGGGGGGAGGAAAAGGGGAGGTTTGGGACTTTTCCCATACTCACGGGAGTTACTTGTTTACGAATCTGTCAAAATATACCCACCTCCCCATCCACCATCTGGGAGAACAATTATGTCAATGAGTGAGTCAGTGAGTGAGTGAGTGGTAATGCAGTTTTATATAGTATAACTAGTATTTGCTTGGTGCGCGAGCTGCAAGCAGCTCGCGTGTTGTTGTCCCTACCTCTACCCTACACCTGCCCTACACCTACCCTACACCTGCCCTACACCTGCCCTACACCTACCCTACACCTGCCCTACACCTGCCCTACACCTGCCCTACACCTACCCTACACCTACCCTACACCTACCCTACTAATATCCTACACCTACCCTACACCTACCCTACACCTACCCTACACCTACCCTACACCTACCCTACACCTACCCTACACCTACCCTACACCTACCCTACACCTACCCTACACCTACCCTACACCTACCCTACACCTACCCTACACCTACCCTACACCTACCCTACACCTACCCTACACCTACCCTACACCTACCCTACACCTACCCTACACCTACCCTACACCTACCCTACACCTACCCTACACCTACCCTACACCTACCCTACACCTACCCGACACCTACCCTACACCTACCCTACACCTACCCTACACCTACCCTACACCTACCCTACACCTACCCTACACCTACCCTACACCTACCCTACACCTACCCTACACCTACCCTACACCTACCCTACACCTACCCTACACCAACCCTACACCTACCCTACACCTACCCTAAACTTTGTTCCAAAAAACATAACCCTAATGTTTGATTGTCGTCGCCAGGCACTGAGTTTCGCTTCACCCACTCAACCTTCGTTACGCTACGGAGGTCGCCGGCTCGCTTCGCTCGCCACCTCCCCCCTGCGCTGCACTCGGTCTCGTAGGTTCGCTCCACTCGGGATTCCTACGCTGAATCCGTAAAAAAAAGATTCGCCAAAACGGGGGAGGAGGGGGGAGAAGGGGGGCAAGGGGGTCAACTTTGAAAACTGGTTCGTTTTTGACTATAGCATTGCCCCTTTATATGAATCTGAAAAAAGAAATTTTCCAAGTCTCTCAACTTCCGAGATCCGCTTAAAGGGGGGAAGAAGGGGGGCGAGGGGTCTACTTTGAAAAATGGTTTTTACTTTTCCGAGCCTCCTCTAAACGATTCCGTAAAAAAAAACAAAAAAAAAAGATAAGCCAAAACGGGGGGGGAGGGGGGAGAAGGGGGGCAAGGGGGTCAACTTTGAAAACTGGTTCGTTTGTGACTATAGCATTGCCCCTTTATATGAATCTGAAAAAAGAAATGTTCCAAGTCTCTCAACTTCCGAGATCCGCTTAAAGGGGGAGAGAAGGGGGGCGAGGGGGTCAACTTTGAAAAATGGTCTTTACTTTTCCGAGCCTCCTCTAAACGAATCCGTAAAAAAAACATTCTACGGGTACCTTAGTTTCCGAGATACGATAGAGGGGGGGAGGAGGGGGGAGGAAAAGGGGAGGTTTGGGACTTTTCCCATACTCACGGGAGTTACTTGTTTACGAATCTGTCAAAATATACCCACCTCCCCATCCACCATCTGGGAGAACAATTATGTCAATGAGTGAGTCAGTGAGTGAGTGAGTGGTAATGCAGTTTTATATAGTATAATGCTATAAAAAACCCATGTTTTTTCACATATACAATCCAGACATTTTTTCTGTAAACTCTCCATCCATCTACATTTTCAAAAAACGTTTTTAACAAAAAAAAATAACCGACGAAATAATGAACTGCAAAGCAAAAATAAACTTTCCAACTCAAAATGCTAGATTAAAAACTTTATTTTTATTTTTTGCTTTTCAGTTCCATAATTCGTCGGTTCAATTTTTTTGTATTAAAAACTTTTTTTTTTTCGCTTTTTAGTTTACTTGATGAACTATTGAAAACACAATCACAATTCACAATTGAAAATTCAGTGACAAAATTATCAATATCCTTTTTTTTGCTACCTTTAAGGGTGGCTTTTATTTTTCAAATTCAAATGGGACCAACTTTCCAATAAAAAGACTTTGAAATCGTACCACTACAAAAAGTAACGTGTAACATTAAAATATACATGTAAAATTGAGAACCTCCTCCTTTTTTTGCGTCGGTTAAAAACAATGAGTTTATCTAACCAATGCCATAAGCAGTATTCAGGCAAACAATTGAGGAAGGTGATAAAACAAACATTGCACTTCTAAATAGTCGTATAATTGTATCAAAACAGCTCCTATGCAGAAGCGTCATCAATAGGGAACATTACTGCCAATTGCTCCCGCCAGATGGCGCTTGACGGAGTGGAGTAAATAAACAACATGTCGACTACTACTGTTTGTGGTTACCGAACTTTATTTACTGTTTTTATGAATAATTAGCGTTAAAAACCAAATAATAATATTGTTAACTGTTGGTCAAGAATGCATCAGTGTTTTGATTTTCAGAAATAAAATCGGGCATATGATCCTAAAAAGCTTGCCGGCCGGCTTGACAGTTTGGTTTGTTTACTCTGATTCCTGTGGCGCCATCTGAGCTCAGCTTTGCGAGTAGTTCCCTATTAGTACCAATTACTATGCATGCTCACTATTAATTCTATGGTAAGACATCTCTGAACCACTTGATGGGCAGTAATTTGTAGACCAGCATTCTGTAAATTGCATAGATTGTCTGAAGTAAATGAACCCATCATTTACTTCAGATCATCATTTACTATCCTTCTACTGCTATCCTTTGCTAATTGGTAAAGCTAGAAAAAGAGAAAGCTTATATTTTAATTAATGATATTTTCGCGTTTGTCATTATCTCAATTGACTTTCCTGAAAGAAACTTACGTACAAACTTAGAGGTTGTAACGAAATTTTGAGCTTCATTTAGTCTTGACTTGTGAGGTTGTTCTAAGTTTCAACTTTGTATGTCTCTAAATTGTCTAACGCCGACGTACGCTCGTATCACAGCTATTACACTTTCTATTGAGTGGGCCGCAGACCTGTTTACCAATCTATTGAAATCATTGCTAGCTCCATGAATTTCTGTCCAATGATAATCAAAACACTAAGGGCCGGTTTCAATCGTGTCATCGTCAACATCGTCAGCCTTCTTTTTAATGATCTCACTTGCTGGGACACAGACCTCCTCTCTGTGATAGGAAATGGGCCGTAATCCACAACGCGGGCCCAGTGCAGGTTGGTGAAGTTCACATGACTTCGAATTTTTGGTTCTAGGACATGCCGGTTTTCTCACGATGTTTTCCTTCATCTTCAATCTTCATCGTATTAATAATTTACACAAAGTAATGTGCCTGTCTGGGTTCGAACACTTCGAACCCACGACCTACAACTTGCAAGTCGCGGTCGATACCACTGGGCCACCACTGCTCGTTCGTGTGCAATTGTGTATTTGGAGTTAATAACATGTCAATTCCAAATTCGGGTAGAGTTTAAAAAATACTCACATATTCTTAATTCAGAAATCGGTTAGTCTTCATCATCATAGCTTTTGCCCTCTATGTTGGACCCGGCTTCCAGTCTAAACAGATAGAACTGAAAAGTATTTTACGCTACCTATCAGTCCTTCACAAACATAACCCAGTTACTGGGGTAAGACGATACCCCATACGTAAGGCGATGCGACCTATGTTTTAGAATCCTTTCATTTCTTTTTAAGACGACGACAGTCGCCAACGACCTTGAGAGAACAAAACGCGCGTTCATTTCACACCCGCGCTACCCAAAATTCAGTATTTTTTTAGGGTCCCGTACCCAAAGGGTAAAAACGGGACCTTATTACTAAGACTCCGCGGTCCGTTGAAATTTTCACAGATGATGTATTTCTGTTGCCGCTATAACAAGAAATACTAAAAACAAATTACAATAAATATTTAAGTGGGGCTCCCATTCAACAAACGTGTTTTTTTGCCGTTTTTCGCGATAATGGTACGGAACCCTTCGTGTGCGAGTCCGACTCGTACTTGGCCGGTTTTTGTACTTTCCTTACTATTCTATGACATAAAAAAAAGCCTCTGATCAAAATGTAGATAATTAATTTGTCTTTGAGATGGTTACAATTTCATTAAAATACGCGGTTTTAGCGCGATTTTCGTGTTTTTGTCCGTGTTAGACATAACTTTACAAATTAATTACACTATGTTATACGAACAAAACTTTAAATTTATTTAGATCATATTATTAAGAAAATGGTCTTGTGTAACATAAATTTTACCAAAAAATTAAAAAATCTCATTTTAAAATCAGCTACTGAGGGGTATCTGCACCTTAAAACATCCACAATTTACGTTGTAGGAACATGAAAAGTCGCTACAGAAAAGATTTAAACATTTATCGGCGAAACGTGTCCCACATTATTTTTATAGCAGTATTTTGATCAGGAGTAATGATCTAAAACGCTGTAAAATCTAATAATAAAATCAGAATCTAGCATTTTTTCTTTGAATCAATCTATTTCTAGTCTTTCCGAGTAGTTGACGTCAATTTTCAGACCTAACTTTTATTTTTAAACGTCCTTGAGTTGTAAAAAAACATTCAGACGAATTCAGTACCTCCTCCTTTCTTTGAAGTCGGTTAAAAAAGTGAACATGGTTATGAGATATCGGGTCACGAAGATATCGCAAGTTCGAAGACGTATTATTATTTTACACAAGGTCAGGTTTTCGGGGTTCAGTGATTTCCAGCCGCATACCCGTATTTATGAAATGGCTTCAAGCTTCTTTCGTATAAAGGTACTCGTAAAAACTCTAAAAGGTAATGAGTTTTATCTTCATCTTTTCGTGTAAATGGTGATTTAATAACCCTTTGACAGTCTGGACCCAGTAGTTGGCAATCAGTGGTATTCAAAGAGCAGGTGTATGGACCCTTGGAGCACTGTAAAGCTGGTTTCACAGCTGTCCGGGAGACCCGTACGGGCCGACCGTACACGGGAGATGCGAGAGCGGGTCACGTACGGACCAAATCGCGTCGCTGTGAAACGATGTTCTAGTGCCTCACACGTGTCTCCGTTCCGGTCTCCCGGACCGGAGAACTGTGAAATCTGGGCAGGGGCACCGGACTCATATTTTTCAAATTAATTTATTTAACACTAGCTGTCCCACGCGGCTTCGCTCTTCGCCCTATCCTACCTACCCTACCCTACACCTACTCTACACATACCCTACACCTACGCTACACCTACCCTACACCTACCCTTCACTTACCCTTCACTTACCCTTCACTTACCCTTCACTTACCCTACACCAACCCTACACATACCCTACACCTACCCTACACCTACCCTACACCCACCCTACACCTACCCTACACCTACCCTACACCTACCCTACACATACCCTACACCTACCCTACATCTACCCTACACCTACCCTACATACATGATTGCATAACTAAAACCGTTTACGCAGCGCACGCAACGGAAGCCCTCAAAAAGTAATATTCTTTCCCGTTTTTGCAACATTTTTAATTTATGCTCCGCTCCTATTGGTCGTAGCGCGATGTTATATAGTCTATAACCTTCCTCGATAAATGGACTATCTAACACAAAAAGATTTATTCATTTCCAACCAGTAGTTCCTGAGATTACCCCCTACATACAAACTGACTACATACAGTTATAAAAAGTTCACATTACATAATGTGGTAAGGAATTAGAACTAACAATGACCATAACATGTTAGCAACGGGTCCCGAACCAGGCACAGCCTGTATCTTGGTGACACAGAAAATTTTGTATCAGACAGGTCTGTAAAACCCCATTTTACCAAGTTGTATATTTTGCAGCAGCCTTAAGGTATGTACCGTAGAATAGAAATCTGAGTTTTTATTGTGAGGAATTCTTCTTGGGCTATCGGTCCTTCCGTCAACCGCCAACCCTGATGTATCTATAATTATTCTGAGGGTCTAGAATAGTGTCGTTTTATCATCGTTGGCGATGGTAGAAACGCCAAAAAAAGTGAATTAACAAAATCAAAAAACTCGACTTCTTAAAAAGCAAACTAAAAAGATGTAAACAGGAAGAAAATCATGCTGCGCAGTCGGAGGATATGTATTCGCGAGCTGGCTTACCTAAACCTGCCGGGCGAGCACGGCCTACTGTGACAGGCTTGAGTAACACATTTTTATCACAGTTTGGGAACAAACACCGTGATAAAATGCGTGACAAGCCTATCACAGCGGCCATGCTCGCCCGGCAGATGTATCCTCAGACTGCACAGCATGATTTTCTTCTTCTTTACGTCTATTTATATTATATTTTTCTATTTTCCACTTTTAATGTAGCCACTCGCAACCTTAAGACAAATTGTTTGACGACGTAAGAATCATCAAAATACGCATTTGGTCTCTAGAACGCCACAGAGGAACAAACATACATACATAGACTGATAAACACATTGTCCTCCTTCGGCAGTCGGGTAAAAAGGTGTTGATTTCGATAACACTTGGCAATCCCATATTTTTTTTAATTTTCCAAACGCTATCGTGACGCCTTTGTTGATGTGAATGTCATTTGTCTAGAGCATCTGCTGTTACTACATTTGCTAGACTAGTTTTCTGTAGTTCACAATACCTTCAAATAGCCGTCAATATTTTCTTATTACCAATATCAATATTGTTATCAACAATCTACATGCCAAGCGTGGCAAACCATTATCGTAAAACTTGTTGAGCAGTAGAAGTCTATTTTGAAAGCCCTTGTTAAGGTGAAAGATACGGTCTGTTCCCGGCACTTTTCCCGCTAGATGGCGCTGAAATCATAATTTTTAGTTTATTTTGATTTATGTGAAATCGGAGCATTACTAAGTCGTAGGAGTAGTGTTTGCGAATTGCGACACTCGGTCATTACCCTTTATTGAACTTGATCATAACAATGCCTCAAAATCCACCAATTCGACTCATAATCCCAAAATGGCATCTGTCATTGAATATACAGTCTTTTACACACATAGACGTATTCCCTACGTTTACAAAGTTTACCACTAGATGGCGTGTATTTAAAAAGGGCCTAAAATATTTTGTGGACTTACCTCTGGTTTCTAGATCATCATTATGATGAGGAAAACCCGGCCTCTGTTCAGTCTCCTGCTTTATAAGAAGAGAAGTGGAAATTACGTTCTTTTTTTCCGCTGTTCTTTTCTGATTGTTTTCATTGCGGGATCCAAGCAGTTGAATCGTTTCGCCGGGACTTGTTGAGCTTCATTGCCTCAGTGCTTTTCTGGTAGTCGCCACTGTTGTTTCCAGGCGTTGAGAATCGTGTGGCTAGCTTCTCCCTCAAAAAAAAATTCATGTCAAAAACGTTAATTGCTGGACAAAGACCTCTCCCTAGCATTGCAACATCGACCGATCTTGTATTTACAGACAGCCTCATCAACTGGGCAACCCCTCAAGCAATAAAATACTTTAGAAATTGGGGTATCCAGTAGACGATGCTGTCCCTACCTCTCGCATTTTTTAAATTATTTTGTTTGCATCTCACCTGATGGTAAACGATGCTGTGGTATAAAGTAATCTATTCACTCTTGACTTAAAGACCCTCAGGTTGTAGTTATCAGAAAACAGACTCCGGCAGAGAATTCCAGAAAACCAGGTCGTCGTTCCTAGGCCTGTTTAATGAATGATCTATTGTCAGAACTCAGAACTCTTGCCAAATTACATGATTAGTTATCGTTATTTTTGTCGGCCTACCACAACAGATAATGTAAATGCAATGTTTTGGCAGCAGATTTACTATTGAGGCCTTGCTGTTTTCGAACAGATTTCAAGGAATATGCCCTTTAAAATAAAATTAATTATCATTGAATAAGACTCATATCATAAAACCCAAAGGACATGAACACCATGCCGGTCAATAAGATCGAAATTCGCCTGGCGATATTTAGTTTGACATGTCCGTCTGTCGTAAGCAATCCATGTGTTTGATTGTAGTTTATCATAACCACTGCTCTCAAAACGGTGAAGGAAAACATCGTGAGGAAACCGGCAACCTTACATGTCTTAGAACAAAAATTTCGAAGACATGTAACATCTACCAAACCACACTGGGCTCGCGTCGTCCATTACAGCCCACTCCTTCCCACTTCAGGACGCCCGTGTCTCAACATAGGAAACGTAGATAGATACCGCAATCATTTATTTTATTTAACAGAAACAGGACAGGATATCCCAAGCTGATAGGGTTGATTCTTATCTATTTGCAGTGTCACAATGAGAAGAGGCCGTTGTCCTGCAGTGGGATTGTTTTAGACTGGTATTATTATGGGGCACAGACCTTATTTCCACGAAAGGGAGTGGGCAGGTTTCCTCACGATGTTTTCCTGCACTGTTGTTTTGTTAAAAACCAGCAGGCAATTACCCAACAGGCACAAACACCCGTCTGGTCGGAGGATCCTGCCTTCACATTGTCGGGATTTTCCACCAGCATACCTCTATAACGTTTTGTATGTCCTCTAATTTCCGATTTCCTATTTACAGCGCAAGAAAACCACGATAGAAGTTCTCGACCGACTCGAAACGGACATAAAAAGCATCGAGAGAGATGGACAATACAAGGAACAGACCCACAAGCGGGTTATAGGCTATATAATGGCGTACTCCGTTGGGCTTTACGTGCTATTTGCTGTACTGTACTATTATATGTACGTCGGGAAGAGTCAGCATTGGATGTACTCGCTGCTTTATGCGTCGCCATTGTTGGTTCTGCCAATTTTGTGAGTATACTTTTTTTTGTTAAATAGATGTGTCGACTTAGAGGCTTCGTTTGAATATCAAGAAGAGTGGAAGGCTATGGGGGATAACTATGCCAAGCATTGAGACAATACAGGCTGTTTTTTTTTTTAATTAACGTATCTATCTGATAAATATGAACCCTAAAGGGCCCACGAGTAAAATCAAGCTTGGCAAATTAATTGGTGGTTAGCAGTATGCTGAACAACGCTCTTAAATCTCTATGACAATTATTTTCTGTAACGATACTCACGTAAAGAAATAATGATTCAAAAAAATTTTGATGGACTCATAGACAGTTAATAATAATTATTAAGTTTTATTATATATAAAACCATCTGCCCTAAATGTAAAACTCTCAGATCAAATAAAAAGTCAAGATGGAACGTTGCAAACAACAAAGTGACGCCGGTTCAAACTACGCCTTGCTGTACAAATACACAATTACTCGCACTCACGTACAACGAAATTACGCCTTAGCTTGTCATTCGAGCTCACAGATCAAATAATAAAGCTCGACTGACAAGATAAGGGGTAGTTTCGATGTACGTGTGCGCGTGTAATTGTGTATTTAACCGGCTTCACCTTGTTGTTTGCAACGTTCCATCTTGACTTTTTATTTGATCTGAGGTAAAACTGGCATGAAACATGTAATAGCCATACTCATCATTTACTCATTACTTTTATTTACTCATTAATAAACTGGTGGTAAATACAGATATTTAAAACAGCGCCTTGAACTTTGTTGAATCGACTAAATTTATTTTTCTTTTGCCACCGTTCAATTGTATGATATTCTTTTATTTTTCATTACAGAGTAATATTCTTAAGGTCAGCTATATCCTGGTACTACAACTGGTCTCTTAACAAGAATAGGCTCAAACTATCGAAGATGAGAGAGGAGAAAAAGAAGATTTTAGAAGAAGTCATGAATACTGAGACATATAAGGTTAGTTGACAACTTTAGATCCAAACTTATAATGGCTGGTGTGATTCCATCACCACTCCCTAAGTCCTAACTTGATCTTGGGAATGATTGAGACATGGAGCGTTTGCCTATCTGATCTCCACAATCCAGTAACTGGGTAACACGATCTTCTTGGCATGAACTAAACAGAAGATGATTAACAAACATGTTTTTAACATAGGCGCCATAGACAGTCCACTTAGCAGGGGCTGTTTTACCGCCGAAGAATCAGTCGCCCACGTAATCCTAAAATGCGAGGCTTTGGTTTCCCAACGTAAAGAGTTCCTCGGAACAGTGAGGTCGCTCCGCGAAGCCTGTGAAGCCCCCAGGAAGCTTCTCTGTTTTTGGACGGAGCTAGGCTGGCTACTTTAGCCAGAACCCCCACGCACAACGGACCAAATGGGAGACTAAGTGCGGCAAAGGGAGTCCCTCTTCATTCATTCATTCGCCCCTTGGCACGACTGATGACTAGTCAGATTTTCTAGCTGGCACTGTCAAAAATCAAGATCAATCAATGTAGAGCAGTGGTGGCCCAGTGGTATCGGCCGCGATTTACAAGTTGTAGGTCGTGGGTTCGAGCCCAGGCAGGCGCTTTAACTTTACTTTGTGTAAATTATTTCATCACCACTGCTCTCAAAACGGTGAAGGAAAACATCGAGAGGAAACCGGCATGTCCAAGTAACAAAAAATCGAAGGCATGTGACATCCACCAAACCGCACTGGGCCCGTGTGGTGGATTACGGTCCATTCCTTCGTACAGAGAGGAGGCCTGTGTCCCAGCAGGGGGAACATTAATAGGCTGATGATGTGTGATGTGATGATGACTGTCAAAAATCTGCAAATAACAGCTGGGACCGACGGATGAATGTAGTTTCCGAGGTGGGTCTACGGTATAAAATGGATTCTTATCTTATCTTATCTTATGGAGGGGCCGAGAAATACCTCGGACACTTCGACCCATTGGGATCTTTTGTGGTCCCCTAGATAACTTACTCCTCCTCATTCTCGTTGAAAACCGTTTTCATGAGTCTTACAACGAGACTAGGAGATATGAGCCTATAATCTTCTGGTTTTGGGTATCCAACCCCTAGGAGACTCATTCGCTTACCAGCCAGTGCATCGCATGTGCATAGTAGGTGCTCCATGCGTTCCGTATGTTCCCCACACAACCTGCACATGGGTGTCGCGGTTAGACCCATCTTCATGAGCATGTCGTTGGTTCCAAAGTGCCCAGTAAAGGCCCCAAGCAGGTAGCGGATTTGCCCCCTGCTCATGTTCCAAATGCAATCCCGGGCTTTGAAAGTGGAGCCCAGGAATCTCTTGGAGTGTTGTAGACCGGTAGTAGACAGCCAACAAGTTCGTTGTCTGTGATCTGCAAACTCCCTAAATGCGGCTTTTACGAGACACGTCGAGATGCCTACACATGGTTCTGGACCCACAAAATAATTCGCTGAGCCCTCCCTTGCCAGTTCATCAGCCACTTCGTTACCATGGAATCCTTTGTGCCCAGGGACCCACATCAGTTTTACCCTGTTGTGCTTCCCAAGCCTGTTTAGGGTTTGGATAGCATCCAGAATAAGTCCGGAGTCCACTTTGTAGGATGCCATGGCTTTGATTGCAGCCTGACTGTCACTAAGAATATATATGGATTTACCTTTAGTCCCTCTATCTATATTCTCTTGAGCGCAGGTTATAATGGCATATGTTTCCGCTTGGAATACAGTTGCCATCTTCCCTAAGCTTTTGCTACATTTGTAGCCTTTTGCGTATATTCCCGCTCCTGTACCTGATTCCATTTTGGATCCATCAGTGTACCACACCAGACTATCTTGTTCTGGTGGATCAAGTCCCTTCGTCCAGTCCTCTATTGTAGGGATTTGGACCTTGAAAGACCTCTCAAACACAAACATAGTTTGCATTTTATCGGATAACATGCTTGCTACCCGATCCAGGTCTTCATTCTCATCGAACTTTGTATGGTTAGTCTTTGGCTTAGAGGCATCCCATAGTCCAGCGACAGCGAGACGATGTAATGTCTTCCTTGCCTCGAATTCAACCATCATATGCAGAGGAGGGATATTGAGGTATCTCTCAATCGCTGCCGTAGGTGTTGTCCTGAAAGCACCCGTGATGCCGAGACACACTGTTCTTTGTAACCTGGTGAGTGGCGCTTTGCACGAGGCAAGCTTTGTTCTTGGCCACCACACTATGCTGCCGTATGTGATAATAGGTATTATCATTGTCCGGTACAGCCATCGTATCACTTTGGGCTTTAGCCCCCAAGTTTTACCGTAGGTAGAACGACACATGCCGAACACTCGTAAGGCCTTTGTCGTAATATTTTCCACATGAGTTTTCCACCTGAGTTCTTTATCCAGCGTTACACCCAGATATTTAACTTCGGTGGACCAGGGCAGTTTTATTCCACTGAGGGAGAACTCTCCTAGGTTTCCTAGTTGTCTCTTCCTCGTGAAGGGAATAATGACTGCTTTGCTTGGGTTGATAGAGAGGTGGTTCACTGTACACCATTCCTCTGTCATCCTCAATGCCTGTTGTAATAATCCAGACACTATGTTCGGGAATTTACCATTGACCATTATAGCTATGTCATCCGCATAGCCTACTGTGTAGAATGGTCCGGTATTGAGTTTGGTTAGTAGCGAGTCTACTACCAAGCACCACAATAATGGTGACAGCACTCCGCCTTGCGGACAACCTCTTGTTGTTTTTGCACTAAGTCTGTCTCCCATTAGTTCCGATCTGACTGTTCTGCTTCTCAGCATATAGTCAATCCAGTTGCACGTGGTATCATTGATGCCATGTTCCTTTGCAGCAGTGCGTATGGACTCAAATGTTGTCTTGTCAAAGGCTCCCTCTATGTCGAGGCAAGCCCCGACACATATTTCTTGTCCCTCTAGCGCAGCCTCGGCTCGACTCGCAACATAGTGCAATGCCGTTTCCGTAGATTTGCCGGGGCTGTAGGCGCATTGTAGTTTATGTAGGGGGAATACTTTCAGAGGACCCTCTCTTAAGTACCTGTCTACCAGTTTCTCCAGAGTTTTCAAGAGAAAGGATGATAGACTAATGGGCCTGTAAGCTTTAGCTTCTTCGTAAGTCGGTCTACCCACCTTCGGTATAAAGGTGACTTTGACCTCCCTCCATGCTTTGGGTACGTACCCAAAGGCTATGCAGGCTCTGTAGAGCTTACTCAAATGGGGTATCAAAACAGATGCCCCTTCTTGCAATAGTATTGGGTAGATGCCATCTGGACCAGGGGATTTGAGTGGCTGGAAGCCCGCTATGGCCAGCTTCAGTTTATTTTCATCTACCACTTTCTTTGCCGTGAGCCAGTTATTTTTGGACGTGTGCCTTGTAAGCTCGTCCCTTGTGACTGGTTCCTCTTCATCGCTATCGCGCAGTATACATTCTGGGAAGTGGGTCCTAAACATCACGCCCAGAGTGTCCTGTCCAGTTTCCGTGAGTTGCCCATTCTCATCCCTTACAGATGCTAGTGGGTTTGTCTTGGTCATGGACATTGCTTTGCACAACTTCATCCCATTTGGCAGAGTTTCGATGGAAGTGCAATGCTGCCGCCAATTAGTTCTTCTGGCCTTGCGTACCGCCGTGTTATACCTTGTTAGCATGCTATGATAGCCGGAAAAATCCTTCCTGGCTTTTGCATCATTAAAGGCCTGTCGTGTTTCCTGACGTATTTTGGCTATTTCAGGAGTCCACCATGGTACCTTTTTGCCAAAGGCCTTCTTCTCTGGGCAGTTATCTTCCCATGCACCGATGATGCCTGCCTTGATTCTGTCCGCTTCAAATTCTATATCCAGTATGGAATTGAGCTTACCTTTAGGGCTCCCCAGATTTACTTTGAGGTCCCTCCTGTATGAGTCCCAATTTGTATACCTTGGGTTTCTCCTTCGTCTAGTTTCGGCTTCTCCCGCCGTCCTAAACCTAAAGCATATATAATTATGGTCAGACAAAGAGATTTCGTCCGATACATGCCAATTTTCAATATGAGCGCTGGCCCTGTTTGAGGCCAGCGTAAGGTCAATAACTTCAGTCCTCGCAGAAGTTCTAAAAGTAGGTTTATTGCCTACGTTAAGGATTTGTAAAGAAGAGCTTACCACAAAGTCCAACAAATCCTCCCCTCGTTTGTTGACATCCGAGCTGCCCCAAACGACGTGGTGTGCGTTCGCATCGCAACCAAGTATCAGGTCAAGGTTCTTTTGGTTGCCGTAATCAACCAGTCTTCTGATTAGTGGTGTTACTGGTTCTTTTTGTTCATATGGGAGATAGGCAGAGGCAAGGATGATTCTCCTTTTCTCTGTTCCCGTCCCCACTTGGATCAAGGTTGTTGTGAGATCCCTGTAACAGAAAGTACGTAAGGGCATTGCCTCTACACCGCCCCTGATATAGATGCAAGTCCTCGCGTCATTAGTTGGACAGTCATAGAGCACCATGCCTCCTGTCCCACCTAAGCCTTTTATAGTCCCCTTATACAGATAAGGTTCCTGTATCAAGGCAACGTCGTATGTGTTAAGCTTCAGTTGCCGAGCCAGAAGGGCAGTAGCGGCTCTGCAATGATGCAAATTAATTTGTACACACCTTAGTCCCTCCATCTTGGATGATTTTGATGGGTCTGTGTTGATATGGGAGGGCCTTAGTCTTGAGGCCCCTCCTCCATCGCCTGGCTCTCCTCGAGAGCAGTCGGCGACTCGATTCCCAGGTTGTCGAAGTCCCCGAGGATGTCATCCTCGTGGTCTGTCTCCGACGCTCTGGTCCCAATCTCTGTTGCCTGCGCTGCGCCGTCAGCAGAGATTTCTTCAATGGCCTCCCCATGTTGTGGTGGTCCATCCTCGGAGGGCTCCACTTCTGCTTCCGCAGCAGGCGCCTCTCCCTTGTCTTCTTCCAGGAGCTTGAACGAGTATCGTTCAATCCCTCCTGGAAGAGAGTAGCCCGCGGCCTTGATGACCCCAGCGGACACCCCGTCCATGAGGACGATACGACGGATGCCGGTCTGCTCAGTGAGCGTATTCACGACCTTCCAGTCGTTCGTCCTCAAGGTAGGGTTGAGTCGCTGGAGCAATCGAATGGCCCGGGCAGAGTCTTGCAACGCCAAGTTGCGACTCTTCCATGCCATTTTGACTGGCTTTGGAAGGTCCCTGGCGTCAACAACCTTGAGTTTCAGGGCACCAAGTTCCACATTGTGGATGGCACCCCGAAACCAGTTGGCTGCATCAGAGTCGTCGCAGGATACATGAATTGCACCTGCGACGACTCCGGGAGCAACCGCTAGGACAGGCAGAGGATCCGGCGCCACTTCCAGTTTCTCAATTATGAGCTCCTGGATCGGCACCAAGTCCTCCGCCTTCAAGTACTCCTCCGGGTACTTGACTGTCACGACAGCGAGTTTCACAGCCGCCACCGCATCCCTAAAGGATCCGGTTGAGGATGATTGCCCTTGGGTCTTCATCCTCTTGGCCGCCATGTCCCCGCTGTCCCCGCTGAGAGCAGCACGCGGTCTCTTTGATGGGCCCTCCGTAGGAGTCCCCTCCAGAGCCGCCTGCTGTCTCAGCTTTTGGCGCTTTTTCCTGCGCGCCCCAGATCGTCCAACCGGAAGCCAGCCTGATTCATGCTGGCCGCCGAGAGACGACGAGGTGCTGTCTTTGCCGGTCGCGTCCGGGGCCGCAAGGTCCGAGGTCATACGATCTCTAACGCAAGCGTCCCGTATCGCGCCAGCTTTGGCAGTACCCTTATGCCCGGTGGGCTGGTTTGCAGTTCCGCCCTTCGGTGGTCCCGCAGCAGTGCCGGCCCTCGACAGTGCCGCGACAGTCCCGTCATTTGACAGTCCCGCCACAGCCCCGCCTTGAGACGATCCCACTGCAGTATCACCTCTGGACGTTCCTGCGGAAGATGCAGTCCCGGCTTGCACCGGTCCCGCCGTCTGGTGTGCAGTTCCGCCCTTCGGTGGTCCCGCAGCAGTGCCGGCCCTCGACAGTGCCGCGACAGTCCCGTCATTTGACAGTCCCGCCACAGCCCCGCCTTGAGACGATCCCACTGCAGTATCACCTCTGGACGTTCCTGCGGAAGATGCAGTCCCGGCTTGCGCCGGTCCCGCCGTCTGGTGTGCAGTCCCAGCTTTCGCCGGTCCCGCCTTTTGGTGCGCAGTCCCAGCTTTCGCCGGTCCTTTCGCCTTGTGGTTTTTTTTAGATTTGAAATCCATTTAAATCCCGATTTTATATTTCATCCCTCGACTATCCCCACCCGCCATGGAGTGCTCAAGTGGCGATGCTACGGTAGCACCAGGGATTAGTCGAAGGATATAGCCCCCCCCCATTAGTTGCCCACGAGACTGCACGACACCAACTCACACCGCTACCACTAGCGATGCGAGCGAGCGCCGCCGTCTGCAAGCCCCTAATGGGAGTGAACTCGCCTGGGGGCCGTCTGACCGGACCCCGCAGCCGATTGACCGTAGCTGGCTAGGCTACGGCCACCCTTGTGAGAAGAAATCCGGGCCAAAGTGGAGTGTTGCCTCAGAGACGTTAAACCGCCTACGCTCATCGGCTCAGCCACCAGGATCCCATCATCCTTCCGTACGGGTCCCTGCGCACGGCACAAACACGCAGGAGGTCATTACTATCCATCATCTGATTTTTTCCGATGGTGGACACCCAGGGGCATGACCTCGCCACCCCTGTGATAGGGCGCCCGGTGATTTCTGTTACGTCTATTTCATAGGGAATTAGACCAAAAACAGGGCGGCAACCACGAGAAGGAAAATCACCGAACTTGCCTTGAGGATCATCACGACCGTGCGCTCTCCCTCAAGACCACGCCACCTTGCCGTCTCTGAAGGAGTCAGACAAGGTAGGACTGCATCGACAAAGCCAAGCCCCATAGGGCTTGTCGCTGAGGGCTCAAAGCGCAAGTTTGTTAAAACAGCCCAGCCCCAAAAATGGATTAATCCAACACATGTGCCACCATCATAGATACATTTGAGAGAGCATGAAACACTCTCAACTGCCATTCAGAAACAACACAGTTACAGTTTCCACAGCAGGGCAAAGCCGTCTTCTCATATGGAGAAAGCACGGAGTCACCTCGGCAAGCGTTGCTTGCTTAACCTTTACGAGTTGTCTCTCTAATCATAACTTGTGTTAACTTAGCTACGAACCACTCTCATGGAACACTATAGCACGGTTTGCATGATTTTATTTGTGGTTGATGCAGCATACCTTCTTTTTCCATACTTTCTCTTTTTACCATCACCTCACACAAACATCAAAAAAACAGCGTTGCTTGCTTAACCTTTACGAGTTGTCTCTCTAATCATAACTTGTGTTAACTTAGCTACGAACCACTCTCATGGAACACTATAGCACGGTTTGCATGATTTTATTTGTGGTTGATGCAGCATACCTTCTTTTTCCATACTTTCTCTTTTTACCATCATCTCACACAAACATCAAAAAAAACATCACATTCCTCCTTTTTTACCCGGCTGCAAGGAAAGGGTTATGTTTTTCGCGCGTATCTTGTATGTATGTAATATTCTTTATTACCTCGTATCTTTCAAACCACTTGTCGGATTTATATAATTAATACATCGTTAGATAGGTCTTGGCCGCCCAAGTGTTCTTAGATGAGTGCCGTTAAAAAAAAGGAAAATGGCGGCTTTTGGGCGCCATATTGTGGGATTTGCAATTTTTTTTCATAATAAAAAAAATAAAAGTTTACTAAAAAGTTGTAAATAAAAAAGTTAATAAAATAAAAAAAAAACCGGCTACAAATATGTAAACAAGAAGAAAATCACGCTGTGCAGTAGGAGGATATTTATAGTTTTGGTCAGACAGCTCGCGAATATGTATCCTCCGACTACACAGCATGATTTTCTTCTTGTTTACATCTTTGCAGTCGGGTTATTTGTTTTTTTTTCCTTTTTTTCACACAATCCTTTCATTGTTTCTTTGATTTTCGTCTACTTTAAGATATATATCTTCTTTGGCCTCGCCCTTTCCGCCACGTGTTTCGGTCTTGGGCTTCATCTTCCGTAAGCCCCATCCACGTGTTATGAGGTCTTCCTCTTCCCCTCTTGCTTGTAGCCATTAAAACGCACTTTTTCATGACATGGCCATCTGCTCGTCAAAGGACCATCTCACTCTGGACTCTTATGCTTTATCAGCTATTTTTCATTTCTGCAAACTTAAAGCCCCCTCTAATTATGTTCGTTGCACGTTATGTACTACTGCTTCTGTCAGAGGCTTCGCCCGCGTGAATGTCGAAAATTGTCCCAAGGGAACATATAATTCCCGGTATAAAAAATATCCTATGTGCTATTCCAGACTATAATCTATCTGTGTGTCAAATTTCATTCATATCCGTTCAGTAGTTTTTGCGTGAAAGAGTAACAAACATACAAACACACTCATAAAACTTTCGTCTTTATGATATGAGTGTGATATAATTGACATCATGGTGTAGAATTGCATCAGAAAATTACAGACCTGCTGAAATTTACAAGAGAACATGGCTTCCTTCACTTGGGAGCGACCGCCTATGGAGGTAGATTGTTCGCTTAAAAGGGTCCAGTGACTACAATCCTCAGTAATGAGAAACCGATTAAAAAAGAAGATATCAACTCATTATTTTTGTTGTACATTTCAGGTTGCAAAAGAGATCCTAGACAAGTACGGAAGCCCGGACGAGCAGTCGAAAGCGTTGAAACCGTTCGTACCGTCGACCAACGTTCCCGGTAATTCCCCTAGCTCGCCGCTTCCAGGTAGACTCCTTTGTAAATATTTCCTACTTTAGAGGTTTTTGGATGAGGGTAGTTAAATAATTCTTTAAGTAGCTCGGATGAGGCTATTTTTCAAGCTTTTATTTAACTTGCAATGTATGTGTGTTCGGGTAAATTCTTGCAACTGAATTTTAAAGCAGTTAACTTCAACCGATTCAGATGTAATTTTGCATTCACGTTTAGTTTGCATGACAGTGCATGGTTAACTAAGTGACGTCATTCTAAATCCAATATGGTGGACGGCCCATGATGGCGGCATAGTTATTTTTGGTGCACTGCCATGATATTGGTATCAAATGAAAGGGTTTGCTGTTCCATAAATGTTAAAGACTAGGCTTGAATTTATGTTTGCTTATAAAAAGAAATACCTGTTCTTTCCTCTTTTGCTATTAAATTAAAGAAATTTCATGGCAGAAAACAATATGATCTAATACTAAAACTGGTTGCAGATTATTTTCACTAAAAAGTTTTATATTCATGAGCGAGTTCTCATTATCTAAACTAATATTATAAAGAGGAAAAATTGTTTGATTGTTTGTATCCCTTGCAGTACGGATCCGATTACAAAAATTATTTGAGTACTAGAAAACTACACTATTACTGATTCATCATCATCATCTGCCTTGCCTTTTTCCCAACTATATTGGGGTCGGCTTCCAGTCTTACCGGATTCAGCTAAGTACCAGTGTTTTACATGGAGCGACTGCCTATCTGACCTACACAACCCAGTAACTGGGTAACACGGTACCCCTTGGCAAGACTGGCGTCAGATCTCAAGCTTCTGACTACCTGTAACGACTGTCAAAGATCTTCAAATGATAGCCGGGACCAACGGCTTAACGTGCTTTCCGAAGCACGGAGGAAACTCGGTATGTTGAAATGGTCACCCATCCACTGACCGACCTCGTCAAGCGTTGCTTAACCTTGATGATCGACCCGTGCGGCTGTTATTATTTAGCCACGAGCTCCTACACTATTACTGATTGCCATAGGTTATTTTTTTCGTCCGATAAATATACAACGGTTTTTATAAGATACACCAGGGAAGCGAAGCCGCGTAACTTGTAGTGAATAGACCTACCATATCCGAGCTACTTATATCATTGTTTGTAGAATTTACCAGGTACTTATCAAATACAGCCCCAAGCAAAGGGTATCGTTGCACAACACTATTTTTGCACCCTGTTACAGTAACGACATTGTTTTAGTAATGCACATCTATGAATGCACCCATAGAATCTTGATGCCCCTGCAAAGGGATGAAGAGATTTGCACGATCCATTCCTGCTTTTTGAGGGATTTAATTTAGTTAAGCCTGAATAGCGTCGAAGGAAACACACGTTATTTAAATTGATCCCCTTCATAATCCTTGAGTAATGGCATGTCCCGAAACTGAATCCATAAGTCCCACCCTTGCACAGTATCTAGTCATGATTTTGTTTTTATTTATAGTAGAAAATAAACCATAGAGACAGGATTTGTGTGTATGCCTATTCACAGCCCTATATTAATAATTTATTAATCCCGAAAAAGAAAAAAATAAAAGAAAATTTATATAGATCGTAGGGTGGCGTTCTGTAGTTACTGCTTACACTCATGCGAAAAAGGCGTGCGTTTACTGTATGTATGTTAAAAACTTATTTATATGGTAATCTAGAAAACAAAAAATCGTCTATCAGTTGCCTTAACCTAAAAATAAACTATAATTATATAGCTTTTTTTTGTGCACTAATAAAAATATTCACCAAAAAATCACCAGCAACGCCAGGCCAGCTCCGTCAGAGACAACTAGCGATGACGTCGACGCCTATCAACAACAACAACAGGATGCTGGTGCCGATCGGCAACACACCAGCAACTGGCTACAGGGGGGGCAGGCTTAGGGTGAGTCTTCTTCTAAGTAACCACTAGCTCCGTCAGAGACAACTAGCGATGACGTCGACGCCTATCAACAACAACAAGAGGATGCTGGTGCCGATCGGCAACACACCAGCAACTGGCTACAGGGGGGGCAGGCTTAGGGTGAGTCTTCTTCTATGTAACCACCAGCTCCGTCAGAGACAACTAGTGATGGCTTCGACGCCCATCGACAATAACAACAGGATGCTGGTGCCGATCGGCAACACACCAGCAACTGGCTGCAAGGGGAGCTAGGCTTAGGGTGAGTCTTCTTCTAAGTAACCACCAGCTCTATTAGAGACAACTACCGATGACTTCGACGCCCATCAACAACAACAGGATGCTGGTGCCGATCGGCAACACACCAGCAACATGCTACAGGGGGGTCAGCCTCCCTGTACCCAGTTGCTATAAATACTATGCCTATGTATTGTGAGCTTATTATAAGATATTAAATATGTATTTTTCAGTCCGACCAGCTTCCACGGCCGCTTCCAGAAAGAAACCGCTCGGCTTTGGATAAAGTGGTGGATTTCCTTCTGAAGGACGGGCCCAACCATCGCATGGCGCTCATTTGTTCTGAGTGCTCTTCTCATAACGGTAAGAATCATTAGCATCTGTTAAGCTGTTACCCAATAGGGATGTTTTCTGGGTAGAACAATTATAATTCTATTCAGTCCATCAGTGAGATTATCAAGTATCCCGACGGCACAAAATTTCCGGGATAAAAATCTATCTCTGTGCCAAATTTCATCCAGATCCTTCCAGCCGTTTGAGTGTGATGAAATAACAAACATACAAACACACTCACCAATTTTCGCCTTTATAAAATTACTGTTATATTGGACACGTATTTTTTGCTTTGTCAAATAAATAAAAAACCGGCCAAGTGCGAGTCGGACTCGCGCACGCACGGTCCCGCACCATTATCGCAAAAAACTGCAATAAAATCACCACCACACACCACATAGCCACATTTAAATATTTTTTTCTGTTATTAGTATTTATTGTTATAGCGGCATCAGAAATACATCATCTGTGAAAATTTCAACTGTCTAGCTATCACGGTTCATGAGATACAGCCTGGTGACAGACAGGCAGACGGACCGCGGAGTCTTAGTAATAGGGTCCCGTTTTTACCTTTTGGGTACGGAACCCTAAAAATCACAATGATAAAGCACATCAAAGTTTAGGAGTGGGGGCTTGTGACGCCACTTTGTCAGCATAAAGTGTAGCACCGTGACGTTACACGATATTTCAAGTTGTTTACGTGGCAAAAGAAAAAATACGTGTCCAATATCCTTAGGTTATCTAACTGACGGAATAAATTGATATTTTTGACAACTACCCTATTATGGTGCGGTCGGCTTCCAGCTTTTGTACATGGACCGACATAGCCCGAAGAATTGTGAAACTTAAGTCGCAGTAGGAAGGGCACATTGCTCGCAGAACGGATGGCCGATGGGGCAGAAAAGTTCTGGAGTGGCGACCGCGAACCGGAAGACGTTGCGTTGGAAGGTCCATCTGGTGTGGACCGATGACCTAGTGAAGGTTGCGGGGATCCGCCGGGGACCGGTCAATGTGGCGACGCTTGGGGAAGGCCTATGTCCAGCAGTGGACGTCTTTCGGCTAATATGATGATGATGTCATGGAGCGACTGCTTGGGGGACTTCCACAACTCAGTTACTTTGCTACTCTGTCAGGGGTTTAAAATAGATATTTCTGTAAATCAATTGTTGCTTTGAAATAACATACATATTCAACTGTATTAAGGTCACTTATTGCTAAGCATTCAAATCTTAGCTGCGAGATCAATGTATATTATGATCGAAAGACAAAGATGAAGACATTTGTCTGATACAATATTTGGAGTGTTTCCTTTCGTGTGGCATGGCGAACACCCAGTTTTGTGAGTTGTGATCTGTTTTTGATTTTTAAACTAACATACCTAACTGATTTTAAAAATTCGTGAATTAAACATATATTGCATACTAAAAATTAGAACATCAGGACTTAGAATGGTACGAAGAGTCTAGAAAAAAAAGAAGACCGACCAAGTACGAGTCGGAATTCGCACATTTAGGGTTCCGTATCAAACCGCAGTATTAAGTTGGTTGTAATAGGAAAAATTAGAGAAATTCAAAGAAAAATCAGATTTATCAATATATTGGCATTTTTTTAGTAAAATACACGTAATTATAAACATTATCACCACATTTCAAGTTCATAAGTCAATGGGGAGTTAATAAATTCTATGGAACAAAATTGTAAACAACGCTGACTTTGGTGGCTTCTCATTCCTTTGTTTTCCAATATTTTTTAAAACAAAAAATACAGTATGTATCCACTTAACGAGCTCTAAACAACGATACGAAATTTCACAATTTCTCTTAAGAACATTTAAAAATATTTTGGACAATTTGTATGACTTTTGGGTCAACAACGTGCTTGTGTACTGTGGTAATTTGAAGACTGCAGCTCCAACCGTTTGGCTGTAAAATCCGTGTGACAGACGGACGGACACGTGAGTGACAGCAATAAGGTTCCGTTTGGATACCTCGGGTACGGAACCCTAAAACAATACCAGACAATTTTTAAACAAACAAATCGTTTTGTACAACAAAAGAATTAATAAAAAGATAGGTTCCATCTCCGTACTAGGCAGTGTTGTATTCCACTACTGAAAACCACAATTAGTTTCAAAAAAATCTTCACCTGCGCTTACCCCTCCTAGGAATACAGGCGTAATATTTCTAAAAATCTTTTCAGGAATGGCGATGGCAGAGGAATTCGACTACGTCTCCTACGTGTGTGCTTACTGCGGCCGCTTCAACCCCGCTCGCAAGCAGAGGCCGGCAGCGCCCCTGTTAGCCGCTAGACCTATACCAGCTTTGCAAAATAATTCTATGCGAGGTAGGGTTTTTAAATCAGTAGTAATAGGATTTTACATGGCTATCTCCTTATGCGTTCATTCTGTGTAAATTTTAAAATAGAATTTGTTTTCATTTTTTTTTAACTTGCCATGCTTCATCGTTAGAATGGGCCAAGGTATGTGTAAGTAAAGTTCCCAATTAGCGATCTATGCCTCCAAATATATCGGCAATGCAACTCTTTAAGACACCATATCCCAAGACATTTTTTGTTTGTTTATTTGTCCCAATCCATACATAACAGTATAATTGTGCGCTGATGAAATAGGAAAAAGCGATTATGGCAACTTCGTTCAATGTCCTTTCTAAATATTGTTAAATGATGCAAACCAACCATACTGTAAGTGCCTTTTCACACGACCTGATTGGTAGGTAGCCGGTGCCGGGTACCCGGCAACCGGGGCTTATGAAAAGACAAAACATTTCCCATTTAAAACTCGATGTCTTGTACAGTAATCCCCAATCTTTCTGGGCGGGCTGAACTAAAGCTTTCCGATGCGCATGACATGGCGCGCTGCTGTTTTAGTACGAGATTTACTACTGCGCAGCCATTGTAGCCAACTGCATTTAAGGCAAGAGTGAATAGGTTACTTCTAGGCAAGCGTGCCTCACCGTCGACTACATCATCGCTTACCATCAGGTGAGATAGTGATCAAACGCGAGACTATCAATAATTTAAATAAAATGGGGCTTACTGTACATTATTTAATCATCAAAACCATGTGACATATCTAACAGTGCGTCCAAAGTAACCCCCCTCCATTACACTTAGGTTTTGTATCTCCAGGGAGCGGCGACGACTCGTCCCTGCCCAGCTCTGCTAGTGACAGCGATGATGATAAGAATCCAGGAGATGGTACTCAGCAAGGTAAGTTTTAATGACTCGCTACTGGTTCCCAGCGTTAACAAAGAAAATTTGGTTCAAATAAATGTCACTAGATGGCGGCGATATGCATCGATTCGTCATTGAATTGTGTGTAAAATAAATATTTTCTAGTTTTTTTTTTTTTTTTTTTAGAAAAAACGTTGCCCCACAGTAGGAATTTCTTCCAGTATCGTGGGTGCGTTTACAAACATATAAACTCACATACACAACACACCTAGAGCCGGAACAACTATCTGTAGGTCATACAAATATTTGTTCCGTGCGGGAATCGAACCCGCGACACGCAGCGCAGCAGTCAATCGCTCAACCACTGCGCTAACCGTGCGCCAAAATTGATCATAAAATTTGTATGTTATTTTTTAATCAACTATCCTAAGCCCAAAATTATGAAATATTGGACTCTTTATTCACATTTCAAAGATTATTTGAACGGATCCAATAGATGGCGCGGTTTTAAATTCCTGAGGCATTCCACTCGATTTTTCAAATTTGTATTGTCGTCACTGTATTTAAAGAAAAAAATAGTCACGATCTGAGAAAATCCTTTTACTTGCAAGTCGCTGCTAACACCATCTATAGCGGTAGAACGGAACCGAAAGCGATCGAAGTACTTTTATAAATAATCATCTTAATCAGACGAAAAACGCTAGTTACGTCGGCACGGTTTCTTTGTATGGGATGAGGCATCTGTATGCTAGTATTATATTATCTGTGCTATTGCTGACGACTTCGCTCCCATAGCTAATCTAGGAACCTTGAAATTTTCTGAGATAAAAAGTGGCCTATAGTCCAAGAGATTATCTTTTACAAACATATGAACAAAACAAATGATGACTTTATAGTATTTACTAGCACTTTTTCCCACGGATTCGCTCCATGGCTCACCCCGTGCTCCATGACCCGTTAAATTTTGGGATAAAAATTTCGACACTAAGGCCCACTACCACGAAAAATTTTACTCGGCGTTAATTGCTAACATGAGGATAAATTGACAATATTGTATGACAAACTGTCAATTTAGCAACTAACTCGTTAGTTAAGATTTTCGTGCAAGTAGGCCTTAGTGTCAATTTTTCAAATCAAATCAGTTTTTTCAAAAATTACACATGACAGACAATAGTTATTTATGCTACAAGTGCGGAAAGTAGGTGATTTCCGATGAGTGGTATTTTTATTCTCGAGCGAGCGAAGCGAGTGAGTGAATAAATCGACACGAGTCGGAACTCATCTTACGCACGTGTATCATACAACATTTTACTATGCATTGTGCGAGGAAATAAAAAAATATATCTGAACCAAGCAAGAAATTAATAAAATGGCGCTTATTCAAGGGCGCTCAGCATATCCACAGATTAACTAATAGTTCATAGTTCCTCGGGCATATCCACTGCGCATGTGCAAATAGCTGTCATGTCGTAACGCAAAAAGGCACGAGCAAAATATTCATTCTGCCAAACATATTTAATGAATATTCAAAATTAATTTATTGATCAAAATCTAAATCTAGAGTAATTAAAAACGCCTTAAATGAAATATTAGTTTTGTTTTATCTTTTATATGAATGATAATCTGTACTTAACTAATTTTAAAAACTTTTCACAAATAATAAAAACTATGCGGCGGGCTGACGTTGGTGTTAAAAATTAAAAAGTACAGGAAAGTAAAAAGCACTAGTAAAAAAAGTTACACTTTCCGCACAGTTTGGCTGCTTGGAAAACGCTCTTTTCGAGGACATGCATTGTAAACATATTTTTTTACATTTAATAATACTAGTAAAGATTTCACTTCTTAATACGAGTGCAAATTAAGCTGATTTCAGAATGGCTTTTACTACTTTTAAAGAGTTTAAAAATATAATACTGTTTGTGTGGGGTATTGTCCTAAAAACACATGTTTTTGAACGAAATCTTAAACGTAACTTAGGCTTTTGATACCCATTTTATTATACTACAAGTGTAACCGATAGGTTTTTTTTTCCGTATGTAATATTGATTTTTTCTTGGTGTACAATAAAGTGTATATAAATAAATAAATAATAGCGAAAAACCGTACAAACTATCATCCCCTGTTTTAACCTCTATAATGGATGAATTTAAAATCCTTTCGTTATATAAGGAACTTCGTGAGTGGCTAACGCGTACCGGAAGCCGAGCATTGCATGGCCTACCACTAACTGAGGCAACATCCTGGCTAAGGCTGCAGGACTCCGCTGGATGCGAGACGCACAGGAGCGATCGAAGTGGAACACTTAGTGGACGTCTTTCGGTTGAAATGATGATGGTTGTAAATGGAGCGATTGCATATCTCACCTTTTCAACCCAGTATAGTGCTCGCCAAACTTCTGGGCCGCCCTGAAGTTGGCTTTCCGATGCGCAAGACATGAAACGCTGCTGTTTTTGTATGAGATTTACTAGACTGGTTGCCTATCAATGATTGAATTTTATTAATTATCTCTTATCTCATTCCAGTTTCCGAAGAAGGCGAATCGGATCGGCCCCCTTCGGCGGAAGGGTCTCCGAAATCCAACCAAGAAAAGAAAGAAGACTGAGTGACATTGTCAATTTAGAACATTATTATGATACGGACCTTACCGGCGGCGCGCGAGGTAACATTGGTGTGGTGTGTTTGACAGGAATTTGACTCTTATGTCCAAGTGTTAGGGTTTAGTCTTGGAGTGGTTGTGTATCGGTTGTTGTTACATTTGTTTTTGGGTAAGAAAATTGTTTGAAAAACTGTACTTGGGGCTAAAAAGATCGTAGTTGTTGAAGGACGGTGGATTGTATCGATAATGGTCCAGCTTTATGCCCGATTTTTTTGCCTTCAGTACGATTTTAATTTATTGGTAAGTAGAGACCGAATATATTTAAAAATATATTAACGAATTGTTAAGACGTAAACCTCGCATTTCAAAGGAGGTTAAAAATTGTCATTGATTGCATTGTCAGTGTTTCGATGTGTGCACCAAAAATTAATTGTAATTCGAAAAGTAAGGTAGTTCTAAGTCTCGAAATTTCTATGTAAGTTGGAACAGTTCAATTCTAAACCTTAATACCTTGATCATAAAGTATATTTTCCCTGTCAAACACACCGTTGTAACTATCAAATGTGTGGCGGAATGGGTATACATACAGTTTTATTTAATTTATTTATTGTTCATTAAGTTTTTATCGAAGTACTTTATCTAGTAAACGAGATGTAACTTATAAAATTAATTCAATTTCAATCTTCAAAAATATCTATCAGACTTACCCTTTTCTCAATTTTATTGGGGTCTGCTTCCAGTCTGACCTGATGCAACAGAATACCAGTACTTTAAATGGAGCGATTGCCTATTTGACCTCCACAACCCAGTCACTGGGTAACACGACACAACAAAATGGTTATCAGACTTCGGCCGAAACAAATTTCAAATATCTAAAAATGACATCGACATCGACCCTCAATGTTGGTCCGTAATATATAGGGGCAAAGGCTCAGCTGGCTGCCAAAAAGTTGGGGATCCTTGCGAAGGTGAGACGGTACTTCACGCCAGAACAGCTGATTAACTTGTATCAAGCGCTAGTTCGATCATGCATGGAGTACTGCTCTCATCTCTGGGACGGATCTGCCAAATACAAGCTTGATGCACTTGAGTCGATTGAATAACGGGCCAAGGGCTCATCGGCAATGAGAAACTGGTCGAGACAAGGCTCCAGAGCCTTGAACATCGTCGCAGAGTTGCCAGCTTGTCGGTTTTTTATCGGTTACGTTTCGGGGAGTGTGCGATGGTATTGCATGATTTAATTCCGCCTAGCCCGTTCCATCATCGGACTAAAAGACGAACGGCGATGCGTCATCGGTACATGGTGGACATCCCACGCATACGCACAAAGCGTTTTGGCAATACTTTTATTGTGCGTACAGCTAAGGAGTGGTATTCCCTGCCGGAGTCTGTATTTCCATGACAGTTGTAACCGACGGCTATGAAATGAGTGGTCACCCATCCAAATGCTTACCAAACATCATACAGGCCCAGTTTCTAGAACGAAAATTAACGTGAAACATTTTAAACCACGCGTTAGCTGCTATGATTGGTAAAATAAATATTCAACAGCCAATCGTATCACTTTGACTTGCGTTTATTTTTTTTCGCGTCGATATTTTTTTCTAGACACCCACCAGGGTCAGACGAAGGATACTAAAAATCTCGTTTTCTGGATAGAGGCAGTAGCATTCGAGGTCCTTGGTTTGACAACTGACAATAAATTTGTTAACGTATTGTCATTTTTTGGTGTTGTGTATAAGACTCGTATCATTGTTGGGACGGATGACCAGAATTTAAACCATTTTATTCATACGAATTTTACTAATACGAGATAAATAAAAAAATGTGAACGAAGCAAAAGGAACATGTAAGGATCGTAGCAGGTGGCACTGTGTAGTTTCTGCCTACCCCTTAGACGCAAGCCACATAGAAATGGCGTCGGGCGCGAACATGGCACGGGCGGCTTCCTATTCCATTCAAATTTCACACAAAATGCATGGAAATAAAGTGCAATTTAGGACACACGGTCTGTCGTTGCTCGGACGTGGTTATGACGCGCTATTTCGGCGCCCGCACCTGATCAAATTGCGCTTTATTGCCATGTATTTTGTGTGAAATTTGAATGGAATAGGAAGCCGCCCGTGCCATGTAAGCGCCCGACGCCATTTCTATATGGCCTGCGCCTTAAGGTGACCGAGGCAGGAGACGCGCGATACCACTTGTCCTTAGGGGTAGGAATCTGGATAATAGAATGCAAGACTGCTGTCACACTTCCACAATTTGTCAATAATTTTAATTCATATTTGTATACTCACATCATAATATCTTCCAATAGAGAAATACACTTTGGTTGTCCGTCCCAACACCTCTAACGAATACAGAGAAATAAGCTTTTTACAAACAAAAATATACTAAGTTTAAAATAACAATTTATGTGCCTTGTAACAAATAAATTATTATTATTCATTTTTATTTCGGAATAGATTTATATAAAAAGAAAAAATACCATAGAATTCGAACTGCCCCCATTGATAGACTCATCATAGAATGTTTAGATACCATCTATAGTTTCATCTAGTTGCACCATTATTGGTTTAGGCGTTTCGTAGTATGAATAAAGAACGCGTATTTTAAATGTTGGGAAATGAATGATGTAAATGTTAAAAGGAACAATCAATTTTTGGTCTTGAAATTTTAATTAATATTATGACACAAATCTCTAAACTGACATGTTTTACTTCTTTTATATAATAATCCATACTTAATTTTGTACATGACATAATAATTTCGAATGCAATAAATATAATTAAAACATTAATAAATTGTAAAAACCAGAGAATTGATTGTTTCTTCGTAAATAAATAAATGTTATATATTGTGCTATTTCTATTATATGAAAAACGTTTAGAATCTCCTAATAGACTTGATCACATAACTTGAAGAGAGAATAACTTGTTCTTCTCGGAATCAGAAGAGATTTTGCTTTTGGTCCACATTCAATAACCCAAAGAGCAAATATTATAATTTCTAGCCAAGCTAGGTGAATCGAGGACCTGGTTATAGTTGCTGGAATCCGCTAGATGCGAGACGCACGGGACCGGTCAATGTGGCGACGCCTGGGGGATGCCTATGTCCAGCAGTGGACGTCTTTCGGCTGATATGATGATGCTCCATAGTCAACCGCATCATCGCTTACCATCAGGCGATATAGTGGTCAAACGCGAGACTATCAAAAAAAGAATAACAAAGCAAGCAGTCAGCAGTATGAACTAAAACAAAAATATTGGGTCGATCTATTAGTAGATATATTCTAAGACGTCTTTCGATCATTACGTCAGTTGAATACATCCTGAAGGTTACCGAGAAGTATAAGTACTGACAGTTGTGCTGAATTTCACTACATCAAGAACACTAATGTTCAGTTTGTTTATCGGTAGTTAACTCAACCAATGGTTAATTAAGTATGCTAACCAATGGTTTCAAATTTCGAAGAAACACGTTTATACATTTTGTTCTTTCATATTTCTCAATTAGTTTTCATCTGAGTAGATGTTTCGAAACGCAATTCCGGATGTATTCTCCCGACTTAATGATATATAAATATAATAATTTATAATTTCATGTAAGTTCTCGAATCTTCATAGTTAACCAGACATTATTTATTTAGTTAATGTTGGCTGGTACTTAATCTAAGTAGGTGTAGTTTAATTTATTTCACTACTAACCAACAACCAGGGACGTACTTAGGATTGTTATGGGTGCAAAGTTTTTTTGAAGTAAAGAGTGCAATTGTATTTATTGGAAATCTTTTAGAGGGTCAAAATGCTCATGATTATAAACATCTTTTACTAAGAGACTAACATTGAATTAGTGGAAAAAAAACATTTTCTCCACATTTACTAATGTTGTGCAGATATAAATGTTCTTTACAGTTGGTTTGTTTTTAAATATTTAAGAATGGATGCCATTGTTAAAGTGGTTTATTTTGATCCCCAGAAATATTGACAATATATTAAAATACACGTAATAACATATAATGCAATGTCATGAAGAAATTTATTAGGGCAAAGTGCCAAGTAAAGGATTGATTTATTTACCAATTTGCACGTGCTAGAAACATCAGTAATATACTTTAAATTCAGACAAATCACTTCCGTAATTAAATCAATTTAATTATTACAAATGCATCCCATAAGCTAACCTTATTACGTCTCTGGCGATAATGCCTTCCAAGTTCCACATTTAAAAACAATAAAATTAATACTAATATAATGTAAAAGTCCCTAAATACTGTACTGTGAGATGTATGAGCTGCGAAAAAAATAAAAGTATGAACCACAAAACAGCGAGACACTTCGAAAGCCATTGCTAGAGATGAAATTGAAATTAAACTAGTCAGTTCCATCGTTCGTCGGCCCGTGACAATAACCCAGTTTCCTGCTAAATCTATTTAGCCCGTAGTTAGATGACTAAAAAATACTGGACACGTATTTTCTTCCACGTAATCAAAAACGCACTGTGCGTTTATATGTCGCGTTACATCACGCCTTACACTCTTTATTCAAGAGTGACGTCACAAGCTTCATCTCGAACTTTGATGTGCTTTATCTTAGTCAATATTGTTGATTTGATAAAGCAAAAAATACGTGTTTAATATTATTTGGTAATCTCTCTGACGGCCTCAATAGAATTATGATTGTTATATCCAGGAAGATCACTGTTGACGGCCAGTTATAATTCTGACTATGGGTATGCTGGCAAGAATACTTGGCTGCCTTTAGTGCTGGTCGTTTCATGTTCTGTTGTACAAAATATTTAACAAATGATTTTTAGAATTTAAGCCATACATCTCGCAACGATAGGAAGTGTTTAGATTAAATTCAACTTAAATAAATGACCTTACAAGTCCTTGATCAAAGAAACTGCTTATTTTAGCACAAAAATATCTGATCGCCTCGTGCCAATTTTTTTTAAACAGAAAATTGCCTATGCAGGCCATAAAATCGGATATTTTTGACAGTTAATGCAGAATATGAATATGGAATTCTATTACTAAAAGTTAAGTTTTTACACATTTTTTTTCTTCTTTTTAAAAACATTTGTACAGTTTTTAAGAATTATATTTATTTTCTTCTTTCTGTTACTTGATATGGGCTTTCGTTTGATTGTAAATTTCTTATGATTTACTACTTAATGTGTTCGAACCAACTATTCCATTTTATTTATTTAACAGTACTAACAAAATTTTCTTTTCGCGGTAAGTTTGGGTTTGGGTATAGCGGTAAAATTTGTGGACAGCTTCATTAAAAGTTAGAAAATATATTTGTCTCGAACTATGAACTGTAGTTCTCGGCAGACGCGGTCATAAAAAGTGAGAACGATATGAAACGATATCCTGTGTCCTACTC
This sequence comes from Orthosia incerta, assembly GCA_948252205.1. Classification (NCBI taxonomy): domain Eukaryota; kingdom Metazoa; phylum Arthropoda; class Insecta; order Lepidoptera; family Noctuidae; genus Orthosia; species Orthosia incerta. The sequence goes on along the minus strand of OX411765.1, from coordinate 11,714,731 downwards.
GCACATTTTATGACTGCGAAACTGCGAAATTCTTGGCGTTTACTATTACCACAGAGTGAGAACTAAATCGGTTCTACCAACTTAATACCGCTAAATTCAAATTTACCGACTTATTTCTACAGAAGCGTATACTCAAAATGCTTTTTTTCTAGTCAAAATACTAATTTGCGTTTCAAAATCAAAGATGATGGTTGCATTTAAACTAAAAGTTGTCAAACTTCGATTGTCATTGTATTGTGACGTCATTAACTAAATTACATCACAATTCGATGACGTAAGGAAATCTATAAGAGTTTGGATTTTAGAATATTTAATACTATTTTGCATCTTAAAAAAAAACCTTTTATCTATGAAGACCATTTCTGCAGAATATTCATGATGGCAACACCATTTGATTTATTTAAAGTTTCTAAAATAATAAGGATTTTCGATGAAAGTATTTTATTAAATCCTAGTTTCAGACTTGGGAATTTGAAGTTCAGAAATTGTCATTGAGAAGTGGAGTTTAACACATGAAAATTCAAATTCTCAAATCAGAAATTGGGGGTAAATCAGGCTCAGCACAGAAATGACATTCTTAAGATTTTGTTTAAAAAACTGACTTTTTAATACGTGAATTTTAGAAATTACCTCTAGGGTTATTTTAAATTGATTGCCCAATAAGTGAGAGTTTTTCTTCAATTCGTAAATAACTATTTATTGTAATTTAATGTTTGTTTCAACCCTAGACATTCCTAAATTAACATTTTTGGCATTAATAGTGTATGTAGCGTATAATAGATTTTATCCATGGAGTTTTTTTATTTTGTAAATTAGTCATATGAAAGAAAAATAATTTTGCACGCATTATAATAAATAACTGTTACATCTGTTTAAAGGGCTGCTTTTCATGAAAAGAACAATTTTATTACTATATGAGGCAACACCAAGTATTTTTTTACCGAATAATATCATTATGAAATGTTGCTTTTATTTATTTTTCGATAAATATGGTGACTTAATTTATTGACAATATTTCAGAGTTTTAAAAGATCACATGAATATGAACAACTTACAATGGGACCTACGCTGAAAAAAAAATCTGGTGTTCTCCACATTTGTCGAGCTAAGCCTATTTGCCTTTCAAATGTACTGAACAGCATTTTTTTACACATCTCAATGTCGACTCCTTGTAACAGTTGTCTATATTAAGAATTCATGAGTTCTTTCGCACCCTAAAAATTTTCTAATAAATCAAAATTCAACCTCTAGAAAACAAACGAAAGAAATAAAAAAATGTGGCCGTTTTTCAATATAAGTTTTTGATGAAAATTTTGAATTCTTAATTTTAATCACAAGTTTGACAATATAATGAGTATCAAACCTCCTTGGTTACCTGGAATTGGCGGGAAAAAAAAAAATGTTAAAGAGTGTTTATGGTATGTGAAGAATTCTCATGATGTAAATAATGTGAGTCAAGCGAATAGTGTTGTTGAATTTGTTATTTATTGCTTGTGATGTTGATTAGCTATTTTATAATGGAACTAATATACAAGTACCCAGTTATCAGTTGTTTTATTTAATGTGTATCTCATCCTGTGGCGGTACTGTAACGTGTCAAAGCTTTCATGATTCTGTTGAAAAATGGATAGTGCTATTCGTCCTGTGTAACTCCGTCTTTCTCACACAGTGGAACCATGATAGTTTTAACAAGTAAGAGGGCCCCAGGTATAAGGTCCCTCTCTTCAGTAAGGCCCGCGTTTTTTCGAATAATTAAAGGCCATTAAAATCGAAGATTTTTAAATGGTTGCTATCTACAAGGGTTAAAGCACACTCAGAGAAAACGTCGAAGCGACGCGTCAGTCAGTAGGATGTGTGCGCATTCGCACGTATTTATGTATGTAGTAGTGTCCATTTTTGTAGGAGAAAACGGGAATACGAAACGTTGATTTTGCCTTTTTCAGCGGTAAAAACCACGACCAGAACCAGGGTAGCTACATAGCCCGAAGAATTGCCCAACTAAAATGGCAGTGTGGTAACAGGGCACATTACTCGCAGAACGGATAGGCGATGGGGCCCAAATGTTCAGGAGTGGTGCCCGCGAACCGGGAATCCGATAGATGCAAGACGCACAGGATCGATCAGTGTGGCGACGTTTGACGTTTTTCGACCGTTTGTGTGGACGTCTTTCGGCTGAAATGATGATGATGCGCGCAAAATCAGTTCGAGCTTCAACTGTCTCTCTCGCGGTCTTTTCGGAAGCGCAAGGGCGATAGTATCTTTAAAAAAAGGTATTATTAAAACCAAAACCAATAGCCTACATTAAAAAACCGGCCAAGTGCGAGTCGGACTCGCGCACGAAGGGTTCCGTTTTTACCCTTTGGGTACGGAACCCTAAAAAGCATCTCGAAAGCCAGGACATCGGAACTGATTACAAATTAAAGTGTGCTACAAAGGTAACCATTTTGTGTTGTATATTTATAATTAGTCTGATTATAACCGTTTGACGTTTGTTTGTTACCAAAAGTTTGTTCCCTAAGGTATAAGTTTCTAAACTTATTGATTTTTTTATCCTGAATTGTCCCACTCCTGGGCAAAGGCCTCTCCCCATTCCTTCCATTTCCCTCGGTGTTGTGTTGTGCTTCGTCTCGCAAATTCTCGAATGTTTTGTAACATAACATACATTATTTTAACTTAGCTTCGTTCTGTTAACTCGAGTTATGTTAATTTCAACTTGATTCGTGTTTATTTCCGAGTTGGCTTATAAACCATTGATCAAAAGTTTAGCGAGAAGCCTGATCCTGATTGATTGATTTGTACTTTGTAGTAGAATATAATATTACTCTTATTTTACTAAATTAAATAGTTACCAAAAATTGGAAGGATTGTCGTGTACTTGTGTCGTGTTGAATGGTGTGCGTTTCAATGGCGCGGCCACGGCGTTTTCTTAAAAAAAAAACTAAGCTAAGATTATGTAAAAATTTGTAAAAGTTGATGCCCAAAACCATAAATTTGTCAGTCATGGTTCAAAAGTTTTAAGGGTTTGAACGTGGCCGCGCCATTGAAACGCGGCGAACCGCGCGGCCACGGAGATCTTTAAAACTAAGCATTGCAGAGACCTGAAATTTAGGTACATAACAGAATTAATTTGTAAAAATATAGAAAAAAATCCTAGGCTTATATTTTAGGATCTGTAACACTTAAACCCCATGGCCGCGCCATTGAAACGGTGATAAATACATTATCGCCGATATCTCGCTGAAAAATCATCGCAGAGGACTGAAGTTTTTTGTAAAACCTAGATTTGAATTTGTCAAAACATGTAAAAATACACAAAAAAATCCTAGGTTTATATTTCAGGAGCTGTAACACCAAAACCCTATGGCCGCGCCATTGAAACGGTTATAAATACGTAATCACCGATATCTCGCTGAAAAATTGTCGCAGAGGTCTGAAGTTTTTTGTAAAACCTAGATTTGAATTTGTCAAAACATGTAAAAATTAGAGATGTGCAACTCGAGTTACTAACTCGAGTTGTGCCTGACTCGAGTTGACTCGAGTTATCTTCCGAACTCGAGTTACTATCAAAAAACCTAAAATAACATTAAAACATGAGAAAAAGTTTATTTTTTTTACTCGATCGAAAGCTACAAATGTAAAAGTCAGTATTAGCTGCATACAAAATGATTTGTTGTGATTGTGATAATTTGTGAAAGCTGCTGTATGTGTATAACTAGTTTTGTTGTTGATTATATTATATTATAATTGTATAAAATAAGTCAGACTAAAATCAAAAATGCAGATATGTGATTTATACTAAAAATATTATTTTAATCCTACCTACTTAATCTTATTTTATTTTCTTAGCCTGTATTATCCCACTCCTGGGCAAAGGCCTCCCCCATTCCTTTCATTCCTTTTGATGTTTTGCCTCATCTCGCCAATTCTCAAGGAAGTCATCCAATTATCTGTCAAATAAGTAAAAAAGTGATTTTTAACTAATAAATAATTAATTCTAACTTAACTTCCTTCGTTCTGCTAACTCGAGTTGCGTAACTCGAGTTATGAGAATTTCAACTCGAGTCGTACTTATCCCGAGTTGGCCCATCACTAGTAAAAATACACAAAAAAAACCTAGGTTTATATTTCAGGGGCTGTAGTACGGTTTAGCGTAGAAATAAAAACTTTTACATAATCTTGGCAAAGTTTTTTATAAAAAAAAACGCCGTCCGTGGCCGCGCCATCGAAACGAACACGTTGAATGTCAGAATCAGACAGATCACAGAACAATATAACCATTACATTTAAATTTTAATTCATCTACATACAAACCAAGGTACATTGCTTACACAGCAATCCCTTCGAAACAAAAATTTATAAGTATGTATGAGTATAATCTCGATACTCGAATAGTTGTCAATTTGTCTTTTACCGTGCTTTATGTACTGGGACGTGTTACCAAACGATAGCGACTTCTAATTCGACGTCAACGCCATCTATAGAACAAGATGGTAAAGTTTTGCCACGCCCCTATATTTATTATTAATAAGAACAGAAATTTACTAAACATCATTCAGTAATTCAATTTAATATTATTTTCATAAATAGCAAATTAAAACAATAATTTTGATTAAAATTGAAAAACCCGGCATTATTAAATAACCTATTTTGACACTTTCACTTGTCAGCTTCCGGTTCATAAAATAAATAGTAAAAGGTAACGATTGCAAATGATTACTTTGACAAATATTGTTAGCATAAATATTACTGTAATTAATTGTATTTGTATTAGTAATTTTATTAGCTTACTCAATTCAAATATTACATTAATAGTAGTATATTTGTATAATCTACAAAAGCGGACGTGTTTATAAATGGCGACTGGCGACTCTGACCGACTAACCGCCATTGTTAGTGTGACCAGTTTGGGTGACTTTTCGCCATTTTTGTATTTTATTTACGGAAGGGTGTCGGGGCTACCAATTTTACGATTGTGACTGGTAGCAAGGTAGGCCTCTAAAAAAAAATAGGTAATTCAGGATTAAATTTTCTAATATAACATTATCTGAGGAATTTTGAAAATGTTATTAAAAAAATACTTCAATCGCGACATCATTGGAAAAATAGAGAAATATCAAAAAATGATTTTTATGGAGCCTAGAACGATTCTTGTTCAAATTCAAATAGCCTTTATTTACAAACTTATGACTAATTATTTACATATTATTAACTTTTGTACAGTTAAACAGTTTGTTTTGCTTTTCAGCATAGGCCTCCCCCAGACCCTTCCACAGTACACGATCGTGTGCTTTTCAACGATTCTTGTATTTTTATTTAAATGTATTCATTTACTGGACGTTTATTTATTTATTTACATATGTAAGTTATTCATCATTTCAGCCGAAAGACGTCTACTGCTGGACATAGGCCTCCCCCAGGCGTCGCCACATTGTCTGATCCCGTGCATAGTGTGCATACATGTACATTATTAACAAACTAATATTAAAACTAAAATATTATTGTATCTAACGAAATAAAGTTGACATTAGCTTGTAGTATTTTGAATGATGTTATCCAAATTAACTTTTACGTAGTCTACAACAAGTTTAGCGCAGGGCAGATTTCCTAAGTAGAGATTATTACAATGATTAAAAATTACATACTCCGTTTTACAAGAAAAATTACTAATTCTGTGAAAACTTTGATACTGTTACATCGCATTGGAAGCTTCTGTAAAGGTGTTATAATGATTAATGACTTAATAAATAAATAAATAATCACTCCAAAAATCAAATAAAAAACATGGGATCAGCTGGAAAATGCAATATTCGGCGATTTTAAGCTAGTTTACAATATAATTGGCTGAATTTAGGGCTACTTGTGGCGAAATTTTCTTTGATTGGGCCGATTTCACCAATGAAACTAATCGCGATTAGTTCAACTAAACTCGGTTTATGCAAATACAGCGTTCTAATTGGCAGTTTCTCTGCGGTATCAACCAATCAGAACGCTGTATTTGCTTAAACTAAGTTTAGCTGAACTATAGGCGATTAGTTTAATTGGTGAAATCGGCCCTTAAGGGCTCGACAAGTCTGACAACATTGGTTTGGTTGATGCAATCAGACAGACGAAAGGGCCGAAAGAAAGGGAGGGAAACTCATTGTGAAAATAACGAGGAGCGACTAGACTAGCGAAGTAGCGAGTCGACTCGACTCGAGTTAGTCAAGTACGTACACTGTGACGTGACTGTGTCTGTTCCTGACCTGACCTGACCACTCGTAACACTCGTTCACACAATAAATAATAAGAGTGACCTATTTTTTTTAATTAACAAAAGTGATATTTCAAAAATGTCTACTTCCCTGGATAACTTTACTGAGGGTCTCAACAATGCATTAAAGCGTAAGTATTTATTTAAGTAATTTATCCAAGTTAATTATCCAGTTTTTACCCTATTATAGACAGTGTTTTTAGTTAATAAAATATTTTTACACTAGAAAAAGTATTTATAGTTGATTTTCCAACTTTAGATAAACTCTCTAGTTTATTTATGAATAGAAATACTGCTCACCATTCTATAGACGTCCGTGACCCGATTAATGAAAGTGTGTCAGATTTCACCATTGTGCAAAGGGCCGTAGGGCCTCAATCGAGGTGGCTAGCAAAGATTACTATTATGTATTGGTGGCGTGCACTGTTTCAAGAGATTTAATTATCAGACGCTTATAAATATTCTGTCTTGCGTGTATGACTAGAAAGTAAAATGTAAATAAAACAAAAAGTAGTATGCAAGGATCATAGCAGGTGGCGTTCTGTAGTTTCGCCTAAACCCCATGTGAAAAAGCTTTTGGGCGCATTATGTCCAATTCGCAAAGTGTCCAACACTTAGAATACGTTATTATTCTAAGGTCCAACTGTGCAATTCTCAAATGGTCCAGTTCGCAATTGGTCCAATTTGTAATTGGTCTAATTCGTCCAGTTCGCAATTGGTCTAATTCGCTATTCGTCCAGTTCGCAATTAGTCTAATTCGCAATTAGTCCAGTTCGCAATTAGGGGGCGTCCTTAATTACGCTACGAGAGGCGTTTTTTGCCCACGTGAGATTGGGTGAGATTCGGCTCCAAGTAAAAATGCATAATTATTAATATAATTTATGATCAACACTTTTATTAAAAAACTAGCTGTTCCCGCGGCTTCACTCCCGTGGACCACCCCACAGGACCCATTTTCGGGATTAAATAGCCTATGTCACTCAGGAATAATGTAGCTTTCTTTTGGTGAAAGAATTTTTCAAATCGGTCCAGTAGTTTCGGAGCCTAGTCGGTACAAACAAATAAAAAAATCTTTCCTCTTTTTAATATTAGTATAGATAAACAAATCTGTATAAACAATTTGGGCTGATAAATCATAATATAGCTATTAATTAAGAATAAAAAAAAGCATAGAAAATCACGTGATTTAGTAATGGAGGTACCTATTTTATAAAATGGAATCAACATAGTTATGGGTACCTAATATCATTGAACAATTACAAAAAATAATTTAATCACAATAATTACAAAATGTCAACAATAAAAAACTGCATAAAAATAATGTCAACAAATAAAAATAAAACAAATGTCAAGTAAAGATATGTATGGTACGTCAAAACTAAGTCAATCAAATATATTAAACAATTATTAAAATTAATTCATTCGCAATAAATATTAAAATGTCAAAACTAAAAAATAATAAAATGTCAAACAAATGGCATACAAAAATGTATGTCAGATTTGTGATAATTTATAAAATAAATGTCAGATAACAATGTATGTCATATTTAAATTATAGTTAAAAATTCAATCAATTCAAATACATCATTACAGTTAATAAAATTTATAGTCATAAAATATAATCAATAAAACCCAACAAATAATCAATAAAACCCCCAACAAATAATCAATAAAACCTAGATGCGGTATTAAATTTAAAGCACAATAATCTCTATATGAAAGAGAAATAAGAGAATTAAAATACCTCAAAAGGATATCTATCTATACCTAATTAACGACTGAAATTTGAATTGGACAATTTGCGAATTGGACACATTGCGAAATGGACAAATTGCGAATTGAACAATATTTAGTGAGAATTGGACGTAATGCGCCCAAAGGCGAAAAAGGTGTGAGTTTATGTATGTATCAATGTTTTCTCTAAATCAATGGGACATACAAATTGGAACCCGTAGTAGCTGGTCTGATACAAAAATTCATTCACTGTTCATAGCTCTATTATCAGTGACTGCCAAGCCAGTTGCAGACCAATGGCTAAGCCTGTTTATCTACTCATGTGGCTAAGCCAAGTTAGCTTAGCTCTCATAATGATACCAGGCCGTTAAAAATACGTGTCCAATATTATTTGATAAGCTCACAGACGGACTAATTATAATTTAAAAACCCAGGAATAATCCCTATTGTTCTTCCTGAAGTTTGTATGTTGATACCTACGACACAAAGTCGACAGCATGGTGGGTACCTACAAGGTTTTCACAAAAAAAAATGGTCTTCATGTTGTGTGATAAATCATGCTGTGCAGTTGGAGGATACATATGCGCGAGCTTGCTGGCCAAAACCAGATGTATCCTCCGACTGCACAGCATGATTTTCTTCTTGTTTATGTCTTTTTAGTTCGCTTTTTTTTGACGCGCTTTTTCAGTCTCTACTTTCGTTTGCCAGACTCTAGTATATACCAGCAAGATAAGTATTATTATGTCGTGTTCCTAGGTCCAATCTATCTCCATACCAAAATTCGTTCAGAGGTTTAGGGGTGAAAGGGTAACAAACAAACTCATTTTTGCATTTATAATATTGTACACCATAATTGGCACACTAATAGGTCAACTAGGTGTTGTAGATAGTAATTACACGAAACACAAGTAGGAAAATAATTTAAAAAGTTAAAGGGGGTCAATGACCTAGATCAGTAACCTTTCTGTCAAAGTGCCCCAGTTTTGCCACTACCAGTGGTTAAATATGCTAACCTATAGTTGCAAATTTCGGTAAAACAACATTTTTCTTCAATTGTTAGCCTCACAAATGGTCAAATAAATTGGAGAATTAATAATATATGACCAATTATTGTTAGACTAACAACTGACGAATAAACACGTTTTTTTTAAACCATTGGAATTATAACCATTGGTTGAGTTAACTAGGGATCAAAAAACTTTTTGGGTAATTATTTACAAAATTATATTATTGTAGAAGAGTCAGGATTCGTGTTCGAATCTTCCCCATCTTGACCTTACTCAAGCGATAAACTTGAGCGGCTTCAAAATGGTTGTACAGGGTCATATTCAGTTTGCGCAAATATGACCATGTTTCCGATTTCCCATCATCCACTTACAGTAATAATGTATGAGAATTTTTGTTTATTTCATTTCCGTGTAAAAACGTTTTGCTCAAAATTGAATACACTGCCATCTATGGGCGAGTTGCTAAACCTCTCCTTCTTCCAGCTACGCTAAAAGAATTGAAGTACGACCATTTCACAAACCGCGTGATTAAAGCACACAGGGAGTTTATCGAAAACACACCGGAAGAAATTCAAGAAATGTTGAATGCGCCACAGGATCCTTCTGTGTAAGTTTACTGAGATGTTTTTATTACTATTATCATAAGCTCTAAATCACCTTGCTTTCGTATGTGTATCCTGCAACCAGCAATTCATTTTTCAAGCACTTCCTGGCTTATGCACCTTTGGAAACTTGAAATAATATGTCACCGGAGCTAGTCTTACGATGCGCCAGTCTGCGGGAGCCTTTATGCACAACCCAGCTTCGTTAATCTTGTTGTAGGGGACCGTCCATTAATCACGTGAGGCTTGAAAGCGGGGGGAGGGGGTTTAGCAAAAATCACGAAATATCACAACGGGGTTTGGGGGTGTAGTATCGTGTATTTATTTTTTCGTCAAACGCGTGATTTCTAAACCAAAAAGCGGCGTGTAGTGTTATTGCGCGTGTAGTAGGTATTATTTTTATGTCAGTCACAAACAACCTAGGGGGTGACCATAAGCTCATATAGCGGTATCAATTTGATATCGAATAAAGCCCGGGTGACACGAGGCTAGTAAATCAAGCTAGTGAGCCAAGCTAGTGCTGCCAAGCTAGTAAGCTAGTGACACTAGCTTCGTGTAGACGGAACTAGCTTCGTTTACAAGCTAGTAAGCTAGTGTGGAAGCTAGCAAGCTAGTGCCTCAAGCCAGGATAGTTTTAATAGCTTGGGGTTCTATTTTTCAAGCTAGTAGGCGCCCCCCACCACCCGTTTTACTATCCTGGCTTCGTTACTAGCTTCGTGTCAACCGCGAAGCTAGCGAACCTAAGCTAGTGTGCAGTCGGAGAGCGTGGTGAGAGTGCGTGCAATTTGTTAAAATGCCGAAATTAGCGGACGAAATTAATTTAAAATTCGTTCAATTGTACAGAGAAGAGGAATGTTTGTGGAATGCAAGTATTCCATCTTACAAGGACAAGCAAATGCGAGACTCGTCACTAGAAAAAATACGCGACATACTAAATAAAGATGGAATAGAAATGTCGATAAAAGAGATTAAAAATAAAATTAAAAATCTAAGAGCTACATATTGTCAAGAATTAACAAAGATAGAAAAATCTGAGAGGTCTGGAGCAGGAACTGCAGAAGTCTATAAGCCAAAAATTATTTGGTTTGAGGAAATGCATAATTTCATAAAAAAGGTGCCATTGAAGAGAAAAGCTTCGGTAAGTTATTTTAATATTATTTACTCTTTACAATTATTTACCTTAAAAGTACTTATTGAAATATTAATAATCGTCGGCATTTTTAATTTTTCTTGTAGTTTTGTCTGAATTAACGAATCATTCTTGCTTGCCATGGTACTGCTCCATCATTGTTGAAATATCTCTTAAATTTCTCCCTTTTTTCGATAGCTGACAGAGAAGAGTGGTTACTTCCCTGTCGACTGATACTGGGTAAACATAAATTTTCCATTCTCCATGAACCGGGAATAATGTTTCCTGCTTCAATGTCTTCTTGGTCGAAATCACTACTAATGCAATAAGTGCTTTTTTGCTCTTTTCGTAACCAATTATGCAGAGCACATGATGCTAGTACAATTTTGTCTACTGTTTTTACGTCAACTGCGATTGGTCTTTGATAAACACGAAATCGGCTTGCCAATATGCCAAAGGCATTTTCTACAGTTCTTCTGGCTCTACTTAGCCGGTAGTTGTGTACTTTTTCTTCATGTGTTAAATTGTCACCTGGGTACGGTTTCATAATATACGATTTTAATGGGAATGCAGCATCTGCCAAAATTACTCCGCCTTGTGGTATAAGGTTATTTTCTAGTTGATTATATATGGAGCAATTCCTAAAAACACTTCCATCAGATGCCATTCCACAGGCGCCGACGTCAATATAAATGAAATTATAATCGTAATCAACAATAGCCATAAGAACAATACTGAATGTTTTTTTGTAATTAAAAAACAAACTTCCACTGTTGCCAGGAGCTATGATTTGAACATGCTTCCCGTCGACGGCGCCATAACACGCTGGAAAGTTCCATTTCACTCTGAAACCATTTTCTATAGCTGCCCATTCTTCAGTTGTAGTTGGAATCTGTAACAATATTTTTAACAAATTTTTTATTTTCAGAACAATCAAGATTCTCCAAACAATAATAAAGATGACAACAGTGCAAGCAACAGTCAGTCATTAGAACCACCCGTAGCAGAAAATCTGTCAGAAAAGACAGTTGAAATGTCTCAACCTGCAAGCGAAATGTCGTCTATTCAAGATAAAACTTCTAAATTTATTTCCCCCGGAAGTAACATTCCGCAATTTAAGAAACGGAAGGTTTCGCAAGTGAGTTCATTGATAAATGAAATTAAGGTGATTAAGGAGGATTTAAACAGTTCACGAGAATTTCAGGAACCAGAGCTGGATGAACATGAGATATTTGCAAAATATGTAGCAAGTCAGTTGAAAAAGCTTTCACCCGGACAGGCCATTTTAGCTAGGGATCAGATCAACGCAACACTATCCCGCTGTCGGATGTATGATTTAAACTTCGGAAATACTACATTTTCGTACCAGTCACCTATCAATTCTTCAGACTCCAATATGTCAACCACATTTTCTTACAATAGTTCTGCAGCAAGTCCACTCTACACTAATCCACCATCACAACTACAACAGACTGAGCAACGTGATGAACCCATCATCCATCCGCCACCACAGCAAGAGTTGGAGCAAGATGAAGATCCCATCTATCAAGCATTTCAAAATGCTTGATACATTTCTCGCCATTTATGTAGCGTAAACGTACATTTTGTCGTCATTTATGATTTCTCATTTTGTAATTTAGAATTTAATCTCGCCATTTATGTAAGCGTAAAAGTACCTACTTTAATTTGAAATAAATAAAATTCTACATACCTGTATATCTTTCTTTAATGCCTTATAAATTTCACTGCAAACTTCTGGTATAAATCTAGATATAGTAGATCTTGAAACACGATACATGTGACTTAACTTCCTGTAATTGACACCAGATGATAGAAAATCTAGAGTTATTTCCAATTTTATTTTAGCCGGTATGGCTTCTCTCATATTAGTATTTAATTTTTGTATTTGTGGTCCCACTAGATTCAGTAAATTGTCAAAAATATTAGGTGTCATTCGCAAAATACTCTTGAATTCGCCGGAATCCTTAGATCGCAGTTCTTTTAAAAGTAATGCAGATGCTCCATGACTATGTCTTCTTAAGATCCAGGGTCTTGTCCAAGTACGCTTTTCTTCTAGCAGAGCTAATATTTCATCTAGCGCATGTTGACACAACTTCCGAATTAACTTTCTTAGTAGAATTGCTTTTCTCTTACGCACACTGTTCATTTTTACGTATACGTGTTATCAGGTTAAGCACAACTCACTACTGACTTGACTAGCTTGAAATTTCCTAGCTTCGTGTAGACAGCACTAGCTTGGTTACAATCCAGGCTAGTAGGTAAGCTAGAAACCAAGCTAGTGACCCCTTACTAGCTTACTATCCTAGCTTCAAAATACTAGCCTCGTGTCACCCGGGCTTAAGGGACAGATGTATTTGACTTGTCTACATCTGTCACTTACTCGATCTCAAATTGATACCGCTCTAGGAGCTTATGGTCACCCCCCAGCAACCTTTCTGTCTAGACATTTTTGTCATGGTCCTGCATTTCAGAATAAAATTAGATTATGTTTTATACCTGTATTTAAAGATAATATTCTAAAGAATTTAAGATTCTTTGTATGATTGTATGTACCTACTAAAAAAAACCTCAAAGAAACATCACATGGATTGCTGAGTGGCTCCCGAGACTAGATTTATGCCTGATTGATAGCAATAAACTCAACTCCTTTTACATGGGACTTTAGCTTGGCGAAATGATGGTGTCTACCCTTTCAGGGTTTACATGCGTGATGTTATCCTAAATTCGTAATGTATCGCCTAGACACCTAAGTTATCGGTAACTGGATCGTGGCGGTCTGATAGGTAATCACTCGAAGGTAAATACTGCTTCACCTGCATTCAGTTATAGTGGAAGCCGACTTCAACCTACTTCGTAAAAGACTAGGAAGATAGGTACTTATATTATGTTACCAGCTGTGCCCGCGGCTTCGCTCTCGTCAACTGTCCACAGTGCCTACCGTACCCTACTTACCTAGACTTACTTGCCTACCCTACTAACTAAAACTGCTGTTACACTATCAAATTTATTGGATTCCTAGTTAGGAACCTAAATTGTTAGCTAGTGCTCACTCTACACTAAATTGTTAGCTAGTGCTCACTCTACACTAAATTGTTAGCTAGTGCTCACTCTACACTAAATCGGATCCAATCTGTTTCTAACTATGATTACATCTTCCGATTTCCTAGTAAGGAATCCAATAAATTGGATAGTGTACCTAATACCACCTTGCTACCTGTACCTACCCTACCTACTTACAATTCTTCCGCGGAGAATCTTAACACCGCCTTTCAGAAAATGACGTAAAATGCACAACTCTATCTATGGAATATGGAGTTCAACTGTCCGTGTATCTGAATTGCGTGTGTTGTAATATTTTACTTCATGAACACTTTAAATTCATCTAACTTTTGATAGAGCGAACCGATTGCGATGAAACAAAAACTACGTAATACTTCAAGTTACGCACAGTTTTTTTATGTATAAAATTTATCTACATTGGTTTCGTACATTTTACGTTATGCACAACTAAACAGACAAAAAATCCAATGATGCTGGCAATGGGTTCTGTTGGTTATCGTTTAACACCCTGGCTATTTTTTTTGGAAATATTTTCGATGTACAAAAACGACTTTTCTACAGATTTATTATATGTATTGATGATAATATACCAGCTTGCACCCGTGGCCACTTTCCACAGGAAAACTGTGCATTATTCTGGACTAAAAAAAAGATTATTAAACCTACTTTTCTTTTACAGGCTTCATAAGTATAGTTCAATGTCATACATAAAAATGTGGGAACATGGTGCGAATGAAATGAGCAAAATGATTTGCGGCACTTTTAATTTCTGCCGTAGAATACCAGGCTTCGGCGATTACTATAAAGATAGGGAACATAATCGGGTCATACCGGCATGTAAGTATCCATGAATCAATCGTCATCGATTTTGGGTTAATTTTTAAGGTCATCTTACAAAAACACAAAACGGAGAAAATATAGGTAAGTACCTACTATAATAGTACATTATGGTACAAGTGTGCAATGTTGGTGAGTACCGCTGAGGCGCCATTGAGACCCGAGCCGTAGGTGAGGGTCTTAAGAGAGCCGAGGACGGTAATCATCAATACACACGTGTATCATACGACGTTTTTCAAGACACTTGTGAAGAAAATAATACAAAAAAATCATTTTCAACAGTAAAAACGAGTTGTGAATTTTTTTTCACAATGGCGGGCAAAATTAATCAATTTTCTTATGCGCGCGCATTTAACAATGGCGATCGGCCATAGACAAAAAGAATGAGGTTTCTTTTTTATTGCCTTTTCGTGGACAGTGTTTTAGCCACGTACAAAATAGGGATTTTAATTTTTTCTTTATTACAGAGAAAATAAAAGTTATATTTGAGTGAAAGTTTTATTTATTAAGCACGTACAAGTTGAAATTATCTATTTAAATACGAAGTTGTATGAAATGAGCAAGCAATAGGTACATTAATTTATTTGTACTATTGAGCACGACCTTTTTTGTATCGAAACTTTTTTAAGAACAAAGGAACTCAACCAATAAAAAAAAAACTCTATAACTCACTAGTGAATAATAGCAATGAAAAAGTCACAGTTTGATAACAGGTATCATTATGTGCCTAATTGCGGTGAAATTAGAGCCACTTTATGAGCAAGTGTGTTGAAAAAATATTTATTCAACATGAATTATGCAACTAGTGAATAAAGGACGGGTTTAAAACGAGGGCCATAGTTGAATCACAAGCAAGTGAAGGATTCTAACAACTAAATCACGACCGTAGGGATTGATTCATATAATTGCATAGCGAGTGAGTGATTCAAGTGTTAGAATCCTGAACGACGCGAGTGATTCATGGCCCTCGATATAAATCAGTTTTATTCAACAGTTGCGTACTATACTTTATACCATGACTACGAGAAAAATAAAGATTAAGCGAAACGCATAAGGAGATTGCATGACGAGTATTCTTTGCACAAGGAGTTAGAATCTAGTATTTTTTGCGCAAGGAGGTTGTGTATGATTGAGATGGAGGCCGAAAATGTTGGTGTGTTCTAAAATCAAACACCAAAATAGTGATTAAATGTGCTTTTTATTCACTTCAGTAAATAAAATAAGCTAGGGATGGGTCCGATATATCAAAAAGTAACTTATATCGGATATGTGTTAAATATCATATCATATCGACATCTATATCAAAATAGCCGATATTATAAAAACTGTATCTAATAAAAACCTTACTAGCTTGCGAGAACGAATAACTCAAAACTTAAAACCGTAACAATGCAAAAACATACGAACTACGAACAAAACGCAAACATCACAAACTATAGGAACCTTAAGCGCTACCTCTCTTTCTTAGTATTATTTCGCGTTCGTTGTTAGTTTGCTCATCTAAATAACATGTTAACTTTTGCAAACTGTACTACTGATATGACATAGTGGTCAAGCGCAATAATATTTACGATAAAAAAAAAGAGTTCGATATCTGAAAACCGTTTTCGATATCGATGTGAAAACTGTATATCGGTTACATAACCGTTTGCGCAAAAATCCGAAAACGCCCATCTCTAAAATAAGCTTTTAGAGGGGGAATGGTATAAAAGTGTTTAATTGCCACAAAACGTTAACCTTACTGCTGCCTACTCTACTTACCTCCCTTCGCCTTCCTTTGCGGAGAATCTTAACACCGCCATTCAGTAAATGACTTCAAATGTACAACGCCATCTATCGAATATGGAGTTCAACTGTCCGAGATCTGAATTGCGTGTGTTGTGCTAATTTTACTTCTTGAATACTTTTAATTCATCTAACTTTTGATAGAGTAAACAGATTGCGATGAAACAAAAACTAATTAAGGTTACACTAGTCGAAAATTCCTCCATACAAACGTAGTCTAGGGATTATTCCACTGTTTGACGATGCAGGTTCAAAATAAAAAGTGATATCAATTTGTCTCATCATTATCTAGCCCTGTATGGAAGCAAAAAAGTAAAAAAAACTAAATATTTGAAAGTTATGAGCGTCGAAAGTTCCATTTCGACACAAATTTTAACGCATTTTTGGGCGCGAATAAATACCATAAGAAGACGGATAATTGCAAAACGGCCTCCATAAAGGGATAGATTAGTAGTTCAACAATGGAAATAATTTAATATTGAACAGATAGATTACAATTGTAAGTCGTTTTTTCATGATATCTAGACAGCCAAAGGTCTGTTTATAAAATTTCGCGCGCTCGGTTTCGTCCTAAATCATTATCCATTTCGCTACAAATTTTGCAAAAGTGTGTATTCGTACGCGAACTAGCTTCCTACTGCTCATCACAGTATCTATCTCTTCCGCACGTGTTGTCGGTTGATATAAAATGCATTTTAATCCCGCGCACAAAATAGTTCGTGCCGTCGACTAGTGTACCCGTTACGCACAATTTTTATGTACTTATAGAAATTATCTACATTGGTTTCGTACAAGTTTAATAAATTAGTAGGTAGGGTAGGGTAGGTAAGGTAGGATAGGTGGGCAGAGTAGGTATGGTAGGTAGGTAGCCAGTTGACGCGAGCGAAGCCGCGGGGGTCAGCTAGTTAATTATAATAGTAAAGATTAGTATGAAAAAGCTGGTAGTTTCGGGTTATGATAGCGATAAATGAATTGATACTGAATAGATTAAAGACAGAAAGTATTAAAAAAATCTTCTAAAGACTGAACTTATGAATTTTTTATTTAATAGGAAAAAATAACTGCTGTCGAAAAAAAAACGAGTGAAGAACATTTCTGGCCCCTGTATTATAATATACGTTACAATAACGACCATTCGAACAGTTCGTGCTATTTTTATGAAACTACCCTCATTTTGAAGCTACATTAAAATATTATATATTATTTTGTTATATTTTTATTCATTCATTTATTTAAATTGGTTTAGAGATAGTTTGAGACCCTGGGAAGGACTTATGATAGTTTTTATCTCGATATTGTGTTCCCTTGGGATAATAACACACTTTTTACGCGAACAGAAGCTGGTAATTTATATAACCTCAATCTTTCTCTCACTAGGTTTGTACGACCTGATCATCGTCGGAATGGCGCGGAAGATTAATTTGGAAAAAGATGAGATTCTCTATGGAGAAGTGGTTTTACCTATGAGCCTAGTCGCACGAAACCCAGACTGGTGAGTTACATTTAATTTCAGAATTTATCAGTGATCAGCGACCCGCCCCGGCTGCGCACGCCATTAGAGCATAATAATGTTACGAGCTGGGGTTCAGAGATAAATTATTTAAACATCAGACCACCAGACTTTAATTAATCACGCTTTATTACAAAAACACTTCTTAAGCAATTCCTTCGCACTTTTTTCATTTTCTGATCGCTCTGTGTCGCTTCCAAATCGAAACTGACTCACGACGAATCCGACCACTCTTTATATATCACGGAAGATGTTTCTAGAACGTTCCATACTGATCTAGTTACTTCTATGTTGACGTTCTAGACATTCGAACTCATTGTTCCCGAAGCGACGAAAAACTTCCAGAATGTTCGGCTCGAACTTTCTGGCTAATTCCATTCGACACAAGCTTTCGAGAAAATTAGTTCCGCTACCTACTCGATACTAGATGGCGCTACTAGTTCTTCCTCTCGTCACTAGATGGCGTTGCCCTATCTTGTAACAATAATATTATTATGCCTCGTATACCTACAACCGGTTTCCCAGCACTCGATTATCGGGCTGTTAACGTATTCGACGAATAATCGCCGGTTAATTCTACTTCAAATGCAGTGGCGTAGCGTGCCTTGGCGGGGCCCCGTATACAAATTTGTTTGGGGGCCCTTATGGAGGGTCAAGAGTTCTCACCAAAGAAAAAAAATGTTTGCATAGTATTAAAAGAAATATTTATTCACCATAATTATCTATCTGTTAATTTTTCCAAATTTTTTACAAACAATTCAAAATAATATACACTCTCCTTGCCTTTTTTTCGGCAAACTGATTTATTAAATCATTTATAGCTGATGATGACTTCAGTTTTTCTAAATTTTCTGCCTCTATGGACAATAGTGACAGGTCTGACAGGCGTTCATCGAAGTTCATAGGTAATTTTTTATTAGTTTTAATTTTTGCATACGCATGTCGGGGGCCCTCGTGGCCCGGGGGCCCCGTATAATTGATACGGCAGATACGGCGGTAGCTACGCCCCTGATTCAAATGTGACAAGCGTTTAACAATTTGTCACACTTGACAAAAATGTTACAGTATTTTTGGGTTTCTGAGAATCTTTTCAGGGTTCCGTACCCAAAGGGTAAAAACGGGACCCTATTACTAAGACTCCGCGATACGTCTGTCTGTCTGTCTGTCCGTCTGTCAGTCTGTCACCAGGCTGTATCTCATGAACGGTGATAGCTAGAAAGTTGAAATTTTCACAGATGATGTATTTCTGTTGCCGCTATAACAACAAATACTAAAAACAGAATAAAATAAATATTCAAGTGGGGCTCCCATACAACAAACGTGATTTTTTTGCCGTTTTTGCGATAATGGTACGGAACCCTTCGTGCGCGAGTCCGACTCGCACTTGGCTGGTTTTTCAATGTCAACTCTTGTCAACGAGCCTAATTCATAATTGTTGGAAATTGGTCGATTATTCGTAGATTAAAATTAGTATTATAATTTTAAGGGGTTATATTACGATAAAAAGATAATAGGGGTCGGCGAAAACTATGGTATTATGGCTATAGTGCGCGGCACGTAAGTTGACCCAAAGATTTGAACCGAAAAGAAAACCTTATAAACGACATAACCGTTGACAATATACAAATTATCTTACTTTTTATCCCGTTATAATTTTCCCTTAGGATAATAAAACACATTCCACGCGGGTGAAACTGCGAACTAGTATAGTATAACAAAATAATTTCTTGAATTCTAGTCATCCCAGCGACTTGGAGCTAGTGGTCGCTACATTAGAGGCGGCGAAGGCGATCGCGGCACTTGAACTGAACGACCTGGAGAATGCGCTCTTCCAGATCCTTGTGCTATCTTATCCAGGTAAGGATATCTTAAGTTAGAATCAATAACCTTTTTAAGCGACTTCCCAAAAAGGAGGAGATTCTATGTACGACTATGTATTTTTTAACACGCTTTTATTAGCTTGGTATGTATGTAACTATGTATCTATGTATCTATGTCCAGCAGTGGACTTCTTTCGTCTGAAATGACGATGATGAAGATTATAACTTCTGAACGGATCAGGATGAAATTTGGCACAGAGATACCTACATTATAGTCTTGAATTACTTTTTAACACGCTTTTATTAGCTTGGTATGTATGTATCTATGTATCTATGTATCAATGTAACGGAATCTTTGAACGTGATTTTCACCCACTTCAAAACGTCAGATTGATTTGAAACTTTGCACACCTATCAAGGACCGATGACAATGCAATAATTTAGTCAAAGTCAAAGTACTTTTGAAAGTCAAACAAAAATAAAAAATTGCAAGTAATAAAAGTTGATTTTACCGTGCGCGTTTAAATTGTTTGTCCCAAATGCCTTACCAAGATCTTCAGGATTAGCGACTTTTTAGTTCAATTTACCATTAAAGCGTGTTTTTTAGTTTTTAGAACTACAATTTTTTATGTAAGTATGTCGATTTAAAAATAGTACCTACATTTCGTGTCGAGCATAAAAAGTCGAGATTTTAACATGAGCGATGTGTCCATTTCGATATGAGCCGAAGGCGAACTTCGAAAGCTACAAGCGAGTAGAACACAAACGATTCTTTTTCTACTACCTGATGAGCTTACTTAATTAAATGCAAATAAGTTCAAACAACAATTTATTTGAAACATTCAGACTAAAAACCACAGACTATATATACACACAATGAACGCGCGCTTTTTCGAGAGGAATCGCGGTTCAGTATCATTCTGCCAGTTACATAATGATCCATACAAAAGTTTAATTTCGTAACTGTTATTATGTATTTTTTTTTTTATGATCTTGGGTCAAAATTTTCATATTTCGAAACGAATTTCTTAGGTAATGTGTTTCATAGTAGACAAGGTAGTAGAAAAAATCATTTTGTGTTTGTTGTCATATAAATTTGGTGAAGATCTGAAGAATAATCACGATCCGATAACTTTCGGCGAAATGAGTGGACGTTGACAAACATACATACACCTATTACTGCGCAGCCATTGTAGCCAACTTCAGAGTGACCAAGAAGATTGGGGAGTACTGTAACTTCGAAAAATCCCTATCAAGAAGCAGGAAAACATATTAGAAGGATATTTACACGGACCTTAAGACGGTAACACACTTACGTGTCGTGGCGTGGCGCGGGATCCACCAATCAAACTACTCTATTCCAGTCTACGTCATAACACAACAAATTTTGTAGCCAATCAACAGCCGCAAAAGGCGCCACGACACGTAAGAGTGGTACCGCCTTTATTGGTAATGTTTCCCAGCTTTTTTTTACATGGTTAACTAATTCCTCTCTTCTTTCACAGAACGTGAGGGTCTCGGGGATCTCGATTTGCTCCCGCAACTGCATGTAGTTTGCATTGAGACGATTGAGATGGCGATCCAGAAGTACCACGCGCACGTAGCGAAGGAGCTCATGGACACGCTGATGAATATGATACCGAAATTGAGGTATGTGCTCATACTACAGACGTAAATCTAACTAGACAACGCAAGTCCCTCCTGTATGAAAACTAAGCGTGCCACTTTTTCACACACGATTTAAAAACTTACCAATGAAAGAAAATATTTCTAATGCCTTGGCCAACTTTTTCTATAGTCTTTAAAGCTCAATATGGCATACAAAGGCATTTATCTAGATTTCGGTGGCTTTCCGGTGCCGATAAAGCTAAATGAAAAGCTCAAATAACGATCATTTATTTACATAATATTTACATTATTATTTACAAACTATAATAATAGTAGAATTAAAATAACAATAAATATATGTACAATTACGGGGCGTCAAAAAGTTCGTCCAATCGCTGTAAATAAATAAAATTCGTCCACATCATAAATTACGATCATTCTTCGTAATTTTGGGTTATTGGACGATTCGCACGAATTTAACTCGCCCGAAAAGTGCGAATCGACCACTTTTAAAAATGAATTAAAAAATAAATAAAAAAATGAAGTAAAATTGCGAAAAATATCGATAGATGCCGTATGTGGCATACCTCAGGTGCCATTCAATCAGTTTCCGTTTAAGTGGGTGCCCATTGTGGAATACGTGCTCAAATCATAATATATAGTAGTTACTTTAATAAAGACATTTTTGATTTATTTGTGTCTCATTTCATATCAATAACAATATTTAATCCATAATACTTCTGTACTTGAGTGTTCTTTATCTTAACGGTATTGCATAAAACACAATGTGTGTGCGAATCGCCTACTACATAATTTTGCATTGGTCGATTCGCACACCGATAAATTAAATTCGAAATGCGAAGTACATACAATCGCGTCATCTAGTTAGATTTATATCTGTGGTGTACTCATAGAAAATGTTGTTTTTTTTTTGTGTTCATAAGATGTAAATAATACGTCTACTAAACTAGGCTCGGGTGTTTGTGTATGTGTGTTTGTAAACGCACCCACGATACAGGAAGAAATTCCTAGTGTGGGGCAACGTTTTAAAAACGTGTTTCCAGATAGCTACAACCTCGGGGTCTTTAAGTCAAGAGTGAATAGGTTACTTCTAGGCAAGCGTGTAACACCGTCGACCACATCATCGCTTACCATCAGGTGAGATTGTGGTCAAGCGCGAGCCTACCTATAATAAAAAAATAAAAATAAAAAAATGTTCTTCTGGGACACAAGCCACCTCTCACGTGGACCAAGTGCGGTGTTGGTGATTTTTTGGTCTTCGATTTTTTGGTTCTAAGACATGCCGGTTTCCTCACGATGGTTTTCCGTCATCGTTGTAAGATCCGTGGTGAATGTAATTGAACACAGTTTTGAACAACAATGATGTGGCTTATGAAGAATTTTGGGAGGTTGCGGGGATCCGATTAATGTGGAGACTGGGGCGGCCTATGTCCAGCAGTGGACATCTTTCGGATGATATGATGATGATGGTGATTTAGAATTTGTGATACTTCGTAGAATTTAAACAGTTAAGCAATTCGACAGTGCTAACTTTCGTTGTTTCTTTAATTAATTAAGTCTTAAATTTGAACACTGAAGGAAAATTTGCCGACTTTATAACTTAAAACAAGCATAACTCTAGCTCCGATCTTTGCCCTATTACAGAGATCTGGGGGTGATGCATATGCAGGCGTTGCGTCGCTTCGAAGAGGCTCATCCCGATCATAGGTTCCCAACTACTATTTACCAAAAGATATTCTGCAACAAAGATTTACCTATACTAATAGATTAAAGAATAAACAGATAGAGCGTACGGAACAAGAGAACGGTGCCGCGATTTATATAAGTGTGCGTGACAGCGAGGAGCGGCACTGTAGCGACACGTACATCTGTGTGCGTAAATAAAAGTGGGAGTTTTTTCCGGCATCCTTATGCCAGATGTTGGGGAAAAACTCCCACTTTTTTTTCGATTGTTCTCAAGAATATTAATGTTACAAATTGTAACTTACTTATGTAGTATTTGGACAGCTTATGTCTAACTATTATAACTAGTTATGCCACAATAAGTGCCGTCTGCATTCGGGTACGGAATCATGACAGCAGTGACATGACATCATCGCCACGACGCGACGACGTGTCGCTGCGTCATATCGATGCGACACGTCGTGATTGTACCTTTATTATTACAGAAAAAAAATCCTGTCTCGTGGAAATTTCCAATAAAAGTTTTAGGTTAAGTATAATTAACGTATTAGAGTATTAAGACTGAAGAACCTTATTACCTCCGATTGGAAACTAGTTTTAGAGCCCCTACAAGTTTCCCGAGCCAAAAACAGAAAACAGATAGTTTTTCAGCGAAAATTTCTCAATAACTACAAGATATATGATAAAAAATATAATGACAAAAATAAAAACGACACAGGTCCGTCGTCTAGGCCCTAAGCCCTTGAGCTGAATGCCTCGCGCGAGCGCAACGGTTTATAAGTCAATATTTAGACAATTTATTAAAATAAAATAAGTACTCAAAATATAAAAAAAATCATATTCTTACACGAAGGCGACGCTTTCACACATGCCAAAATAGCCTTTTTTTCGCATGGTATTTTTTTTTTTAAGTATTTACAAATACAATAAACTTTAAATAAAACAAAATGGTGGCTTACTAGTATAATATACGCCCAGTCCACACAATTTTTTGCAGATTGTTATTCGCCACCAGTAAGATGAATAAACAATTGAAAAACCTGGTGTTTCGGGATTACGTAAAAACGCGTGTTAGGAATTTATTTTTTCTAATTTAAATTGAGCAGATATCAAAAATATGTAATGTACATTTACTAGATAACTATGCGACGCAAAATGTTGCATTAAAAGATTTATCATATATCTTGTAGTTATTGAGAAATTTGCCCTGAAAAAGTAGCTGTTTTCTGTTTTTAGCTCGTGATACTTGTAGGGGCTCTTAACACACATATTATAATAAATATTCCATAAAACAATTAACTTCATGTATGTTCCGATTCAGATATTAAGTGTTTGAGCCCGGCCATGTATCACTGTTTAGTATAGCTTAGTATAGATTAGTTAAATACCTATGTACCTGCATATACCGACTGTTACATTAAATATTAATGAAAATCCATAGTATAAAAGAAATGGGCGATACACACTTGCGACTTTGCGGCAAATACGTCAGACTGATTATATTATTTGTTATTTCTTCTGCTGTTGATATGGCATAACTGGATCATTTAATCGCAACATTTCGAGGTTTTTGTCTGTCAGACTAATAGATATTTTTATTTGTAAACGACTTTAGTTAAACTACCATCTATGGTAGTTTAGTTATAGTAAATATATATTAGTCGTTTCGCAATGTATAAGTTTTACTAATAAGGTTTATGTTCAAACCGCACTACGCGTCAGCGGAGCGACGCGACATGACCAAATATACTTTGTATGATATTGTATGAGATAAACCGCACTATGCGGCAGCGGAACTACGAGACGCGACACTTTATCTCATACAATAAATTTTGTCGCGTCGCTCCGCTGACACGCAGTTACGCCTAGTGCGGTTTGACCTTAATAGTGGCTCTTCTATAATCGTTTTTTTTCTTAGGCCATGTCAATTGTCAAAAAAAAAGAAAATGTATGTTTATTTTCTTAATAGTCGCAAGTGTGTAGCCACCCTAAACAACTGTGTTCATAACTTTAAGCAGAGCTTAAGACTTGATTGGTGCAAATCAAAAGGTGAAAGAGAGGATCACATTTCCTCTTTTTAGCACTTATGCGTTTGGTGTGGTAGTGATAAATAATAAAATTGTATAACGCTCTAAATACGGGTACTATATTATACTATTCATATTATCTTAGGCTAAACGTTTTGCTTGGTGAGTAGTTTTAGTTTCTATTTCTTAAGCTTTTGTGCTATGGTTTGCTAAATTTTGCACTAAAAACTAATATAGATTATGACACGTATGATAAAATAAAATAAAATTAACAAGCACGCATGATGAATAGAGGAACCGGTATATGTAATCGGAAAAAACGGGTATTTTACAAACGAAATTTCGATTAGTAAACATTATTTTTTCATTAATTCGTGTATTTTCATGGTAGTTGCATTTTTTTTTTTGGAAATAATTAAAAGAAATAAAAATAATGAAATTGTTGTCTTGTTTACCGACTATTAATGAATTAATGTACCTAGTATATTTTGTGTCAAACTCGCCAAACACCTGAACATAATAAATAATTATGTACATACCTATAATTTGTACTTTTCTTAATTATTAATTATAAAGAGTACAAATTATATAAGAATATGAAACAATTATGCGCAGTATGACCGAAATAATGAAAATAGTACAAATCTGTTTTACTCATATTTTTGTTCAGCCAAGATAGGTTAAACCGTTTTCGCGTATAACCTTTATTTTAATGTACATGTGTACCTAAAGTAGTATGTAATGCCACAGATAAGGTAATGGTTAATTTGGAGAACTAATGTTAAATAAATGTTATTGTTGTTATTATTATACTCGAATAACTTGCACATGTTTTGTTTTATTTCTTCTCCATAGATACCTTTAGATTTTAACTGGAAGAACTTTTTTGCAAGCTGTTCCTTTGAAAGGATGTTCCTTATGAGGGTGTGAACCAGCAATGCTTATTTGATTACAGAGAGATTTCGTGGGTCATCCAGTCAAGATGTCGCCTTTCATACGTGAGGTCGTAAGATAATTGCGTAATTTCAAAGAATGACGCACGCGTGCTTTGCTTGCATTAATTGCTACATGTTCAAAAATTCGTCTTCTCGACAGCGTAAAATGCAGTATAAAAGAATAAAAAAACATTGCAAACAATTTTTTTTTACTGCACTTGAAAATAATGTGGACATGTCATAATGAAAGGAAGCGCGCGTGCGTCGCGTCGTGCTGAAAACAATAACGCGCAGTTAGGGTCTAGCAGCCTAATGCGTAAGGCTTAGCACGCACTGCGATTTTTATTCGCGCGAATTATATTCGTGCGATTTTTTTTCCGCGTACTGAATTTGACTAGCACGCACTGTGGATAAAATTTCGCGCTGTTATTGTCTCCTTCTACCCGTTTATAGAGTTTAAAATATTCGCGCCGCGGTGCGGTGGATTCTGTGGCAAAACACGGATTTATTGCGATATTATTTCCGCGCGATTTTTTTTCCGCAATGCGTGCTGCTTCATACAATTCCATAGGTCGCAGGATGTGCGGAAAAAAATCGCGCGAATAAAAATCGCAGTGCGTGTTAAGCCTAAGTGAATTTGGCGAGGCAAAGAATATGAACAATCGACCAATCACATAGAGGGAAATCCATATCGCGTCTTTCATCTCGCATGTGATTGGTCGATTGTTCATACTCTTTGCCTTGCCCAATTCATTACGCAATAAGGCTGCAGGGTATGGTGATAATTGCTGTCTTCTTTAGAGAATGCAGGAATGGTCAAAGAAAGACAAACTGATTAGGTTCTATGTTTTAGTTGTAGTATAGCAAACAAGCCTGGTGCAGATACCCTTGAGTAGCTGATTTTAAAATGAGAATCATATCTAAACGGCTAGTAGTAATCTTTTGGAAGAAATATATGTTACATAAGACCATTTTCTTAATAAATTGATTTAAGAAAATGTTGAGTTTTATTCGTATAACATAGTGTAATTAATTTGTAAAGTTATGTCTAAAACGGACAAATACACGATGCACCAAAACCGCTGGGCGTATTTTAATGAAATCAATACCATCAAAAAGTTCGCGATCGGACAGTGAGTTTCGTGTGTCGGGAATAGAATCGAGTTGTGAGTGACAATGGTAGCGGTACTGAGTGCAAAAAACGAACAAGAAAGAGGGTAGACCGTTTTGTCTCCTCGTAAACACCCACCCGCAATGACTTTCAGTTTAT
Organism: Orthosia incerta; assembly: GCA_948252205.1. NCBI lineage: Eukaryota > Metazoa > Arthropoda > Insecta > Lepidoptera > Noctuidae > Orthosia > Orthosia incerta. Next base: position 11,687,432 of record OX411765.1, on the reverse strand, counting down.
CCGTGATCATGGTGCTTGCAACAGCACTGAAATATCGGGAACTCGCAACAAACAGTAAACATGGTAAATATCCCGCTTTTAATGTTAATGTTAGCATCTCAAAGAAAATTAAATTATCTACATTTTGATCTGAGGCTAATAAGGAAAGTACAAAAAACTACTAAGTTTTGGGTCGCGCGGGTGTGAAACGAGTGCTCGTTTTGTACCCTCAAGGTCGTTGGCGTTATATTAGTCGTCGTCATAAGACGCCAAAATTTAGTAGTTTTTTGTAAGTCAAAGTCAAAGCACTTTATTTCAAGTAGGCCAGTTACAGGCACTTTTGAATTGTCAAAAGACAAAATAAAATATTACAAAATTATGGTGCTACAGTCCCAGTCACAAGACATAATAACTGTGAAAGTACCGTAGATGTCCATTCCAAGGCGTAGATCTCTATCAAAATCAAATCAAAATCATTTTATTTCGGACAACTATGAGATCCATAAATTGTTAGTAACAGGTTTACACTTAAACACTATTGTTAGTAACTTAGCTAAACCAAATATTACTGTATAATTCTTCTCACCAATTGCCTTATTATGGTGGACGAAGTATCGGCCGCCACAGCTTTCAGGATGCTATTATGACTGCCTCTTATTCTTTTTAGGAGTGAGGCTGTTTTCTTGCGGATGATGGCATGAAACCCATCCGTATGAGCTACCGCAAACATTTCTGAGGCACTACAAAAACGAGGCAATCGCAACAGCATCCTAAAAACATTGTTGTATTGGACGCGCAGAACGTCCAGCGATCTTTTCGAATAGCTGACCCAAAGATTACCGGTGTAAAACCTCTGACAATATGCTTTAAAAAGCGTTATCTTTACTTGGTCAGTACACCGAGCAAATCTTCGTGCCAACATGTTACCCCTGACCGCCAGAGCTCTACGCTCCCGTTCAATGTCAACATGGTCACTGAGGTCGTCGGTAAGAAAGTGCCCAAGATATTTGAACTTTTTCACTCTACGTATTGGTTACGTATTTCTCTATGGAGAAGAACGGGCAAGAAACTCCATGGACACTCTTTTTCAATTAGGTAATTATTACAAATCATTTGTTACATCATTCATGTTGAGATTACACATTATGTGAGAACGATGTAGAAAGTTAAAAGTGTCCATAGTAAATATAAAAAGACAATTCAGAAATAAAATTAGAATCAATTAAAATAAACCATGGCAGCTAAGAGATGACCAGTCCCAACCGACAGCGTGTATTTTCGAAATTTTAAACCACTGTTTAGCATATTTAAACATTGAATGAGTTAACTACAGATAATAAAATTGGGCCTCAGTATACTGCGCTCCTTCGCCCGTTGGCAGATGCAGTTTGGACTTCTAGTTGTTTTGTCAAAGATCATGTTTGTGCACCAATGTCCATTAGCGATTTTCAGAAGATGGGTAGTCACCTTTGAATAGCTCTTTCCTGGACCAATAGCTCTTCCTGGCGTACTCTGAGCGACTAGCAACTTCTTTATCTTGCCTCGCCTGGAAAGAGACTACTTGGCCCAAGTTAAGTATTCTTGGACATAGGTAGTGTATTTTCGCCCCGTCTATGTGCACGTTGACCTGTGAGCAACTTTAAAAAACACATACATACTTATACATGTTCAGACAAACCCGCAGACTTATTACCTACGTATCTTTTGCAAGAACAAAACGATAGCGATCAAACGCTTTATGTCATACTAGCTGTCCCACGCGGCTTGCTCCCGTCAACTGGCTACGTACCTACCTCCCCTACCCTACTCTACATCTACCCTACATACATGATTGCATAACTGAAACCGTTTACGCAGCGCACGCAACGGAAGCCCTCAAAAAGTAATATTCTTTCCCGTTTTTGCAACATTTTTCATTTATGCTCCGCTCCTATCGGTCGTAGCATGATGTTATATTTTTATAGATTATAGCCTAAAGCACTCAGGAATAATGTAGCTTTCTACCAGTGAAAAAATTTTTAGAATTGGATCACTAGTTCCAGAGATTACCCCCTACATACAAACATACAAACTTACAATATATTAAGTAATAGATATAGAAAAGTCGTATTACCTGCAGTGTAGGTATGGTAGGTCCTACACAATCGTTTGCTAATCGCTCGCTGTTTGTCAAATGCACTTATTTAAAAAAAATACCGCCAACAACTCAAACTTCTGTATGGAAGAGCAATTATTGCGCAAAAATCGCTATCGTTTTGCTCTTGTTCTTCTTCTTCTTTCGTGTCGATCAACTCAAACTATAACCATTCAGATTTTGTCCGACCAGTATGCAGCCACTCGGACAGCTCTATCATTTTGCCACGTTCAAATCCCGTAAGGTGCAGGTGGTTGGGCACGAAGGTTTGCTCTTGTAAAAGATACGTAATAAGCCTGCCGGACACGTTGGGATAAAACCGGATGGTTGGTAACCCTAACGTCCAACGTCTTTTTTTCCTAGGTACTTGTACTTGTACGAAATTTTTTTTTACTTGAATTTATGACAATGAGCTGCAGCCTCACTGCGTAAGTGAATTCGGCAAGGCACAAGGCAAAGAGTATGAACAATCGACCAATCTCATGCGAGACGAGATATGTGGATTTCCCTCTATGTGCTTAGTTTTTTTTTCATACGCATGACAGGGGTCATGCCGAATTTACTTCGCAATATGGCTGCTGATCTTACCGAAATGTTAGTTAATGACAACTTGGACAAAGGTATGAAATGCTATGGTATCTTTTTCGATTTATCCGAGGGATTTACCATGGTCTGTGCTCCTATATCCCGATCACAATAAAATCTTTTCAACTAAAAATTTAAACAGACTTCTAAAGCTTTTTTTTAGTTTTTAATTTTTCGACACCGACTTCGGAAAACAAATTATTTTTCGCTTTGCTTTAAGGCGATATATACACCCACTGACCTCTATTATACAAGTACGCTGGACTTCATATTATCGATGACAAAATGAAGACATTTGATTTTCGTCATTTTGGCGCTGATAGCTACGTGACTTAACGTGAGATTCCATGGAACTAATATTAGAGATGGGACACTGGCTTCGGTAAAAAAATACGTGAGAATAATTTAATACTTAGGAGAGAACAAGAAAATCCCAATTATTTTAATTGAGATTCATTTCTAAGTAATAGAAAACTTGCTGTAAAGGTTAACTGTAAAATACTTTCAATCAGATTGCAAGCTATAAACTAGTGGATAGCGTGCTACTAAAGTTATAGCGCATTACTGTCAGATCAGTGAGATTTAAATATGGTGATAGGCTAACAACTTATCCTTAAAACTAGTATATTTGAGCAAGTATCTGCTCGCTCAAGTATACTAGTTAGTTAATATTAACATTTACAATAGTTTGGATTCACTCGGTTGGAACATCATTCATACAAATATTTGCGTACGAATGAGATGGATAATAATTTACAACGGACATATTTCTCGCTCTCATCGCTGAGATCCTGTCTCTGTAGTGTTAAGACGACGACTAACGCCAACGACCTTGAGGGAACAAAACGCGCACTCGTTTCACACCCGCGCGACCCAACATTTTGTAGTTTTTTGTACTTTCCTTATTATTCTAAGACTTCAAAAAAAAAGCCCCAGATCAAAATGTAGATAATTAAATTATCTTTGAGATGGTGTTTATTTCATTAAAAACTCGACAATCACACCAAAACCGCTGGGCGTGTTTTGGTGTGATTGTCGAGTTTTTGTCCGTTTTAGACATAACTTTACAAATTAATTACACTATGTTGTACAAATAAAACTCTAAATTTGCTTAGATCAAATTATTAAGAAAATAGTCTAATATAACATATATTTTTTCCAAAACATTACGATTAGCCGTTTAGGCGTGATTCTCATTTTAAAATCAGCTACTCAGGGGAATCGGCGCCTTAAGGTGCAAATAAGAGTGACATCGCATTCCAGCGACGTGAAGACTTATATCAGTTTTCAACTCTGTTTCAGATGCAGATATAAATTGTTTGACTTGTTGTGTAAAACATTTGTTAATACAATTATAATTATCATGATATTATTCGAAAATTAATTCCAGACAGGAACGAGGTGATTGATACAAGAAGAGAGAGGCCTGTGCTCAGCAGTGGGCGAAGTCGGACTGTGGATGATCATGATGATGATTCCAGAATTTAGTATTACACATTGCTTTTTAACCTATTATTACTGATTATTAGGCATTCATATAACATTCATCACTAATACCAATATGAGATATTTAGTTGCAACATATTATGAGAAGTCAATACAGTAGATGAGTGATACGCCTTGCCAAGTCTACTATTTTGATATTAGTGTAATTTAAAAATATTACTAATACTCATATACTCGTATTAGTTAACATAATATAATATTTCCAGGCGAATATATTAGTATTATCTAATCTTGAGAAATATCGGTAATAACCTATCTCTAAATGTGTCAATTTTAGTTCCTGAGAACCTCGAGTGGGGCGCTGTGATTCGGCACAAAAATCAACTGTCATTTCATCTAATTTATGTAGTCCAGCCAAGCGTACTTGTATGATAGAGGTCAGTGTATACACCCCAATGCTAACTCAGTACTGGCCGTGCGCCCGCTCGGTGCCAAAATATCAAAATTGAACCTCCTTTTGAACAGTTTTGTTTGCAAAATATTATTTGATTTACATGATATGTTAGTTATGAAGAAATACCAGCCATCAAATTTTCTGTGTAAAAATATTTTTAAACATCCAAGTCGTTTTGGAGGAGTTTCCAAAAGTTGCGAAAATTATCGTGTTGTAAATTATTTTTTTAAAGAAAAACTATTAGTTACACGTAAATACCTTGTGTTCAAAATTATGTACCTACATGAATCAGTAACAAATTTATATTTTTTCAAACCTTTTAACCTAGCCGTTACTAAGGAGTATGCTTTAGAAAGTTACCGTTTTACGGCACTAAAGCGTAGGTAGGCCCTTAAAAGTCGGTTTAATATTTTAGTTACAAAGTTTTTTATTTTAGGTACTCTTTTTAGTGTTTGTAGGTACCTCATATTACCATGAAAATCATTTATAGCCAGAATACATCTCATTTCAATACCAATAAGCCCAAACACGATTATGATACCTACCATACATTGTTTTATTACAGAGTTCCAGTACCCACCTTCCGGATTCATCATTTAGGCTTAAGGTTACACTAGTCGAAAATTCTTCCATACAAACGTAGTCTAGGGATTATTCCACTGTTTGACGATGTACGATCAAAATAAAAGTGATATCAACTTGTCTCAGCAGCATTATCTAGCCCTGTATGAAAGCAAAAAAGTAAAAAAAGAAAATATTTGAAAGTTATGAGCGTCGAAAGTTCCACATTTCGACACTAATTTTAACGCATTTTTAGGGGCAAATAAATGCCATAAGAAGACGGAAAATTGCAAAACGGCCACCATATATGGATAGATTAGTAGTTCAAAAATGCAATTAATTTAGTTTGAACAGATACGTTTAGTCGTTTTTTCATGATATCCAGACTCCCAAAGGTCTGTTTATAAAATTTCGCGCGCTCGGTTTCGTCCTAAATCATTATCCATTTCGCTACAAATTTGCAAAAGTGTGTATTCGTACGCGAACTAGCTTCCTACTGCTCATCACAGCATCTATCTCTTCCGCACGTGTTGTCGGTTGATATAAAATGCATTTTAACCCCGCGCACAAAATAGTTCGTGCCGTCGACTAGTGTAACCTTAACACGCACTGCGATTTTTATTCGTGCGAATAAAAATTCGCGTGAATTTTTCAGTACTATTTGTGCGCGTTTTTTTTCCGCAGCGCGTGCAGCTTCATAAATTTTTTAAGTCACAGAATAGGCGGAAAAAAATCGCAGTGAGTGCTAAGCCTTAATAGAATAGAATGTGCTAAGCCTTAAGAGTGTCGAAATGTGGAACTTTCGACGCTCATAACTTTCAAACATTTTCATTTTTGCTTCCATACAGGGCTAGATAATGATGAGACAAATTGATATCACTTTTTATTTTGAACGTACATCGTCAAACAGAGACTACGTTTGTATGGAAGAATTTTCGACTAGTGTAACCAGTGGCCATCTGTGGTCTTCTTCATCAGTTCCAGTTCTGCACCAAATTATACTTTCTGAGTGCAAAAACTTGCCATTTTTTGAAAATACCATAATCGGTACATGTCTGCCTATAATATTTGAGGAGTGCCCTCAATTTCCATGGGTTCCCGTAATTAGATTTTGATTTGGTGACAAACAAGGACCACCTCGAGAGTATACCCACCCTTTCAAACAAAAACAATGAATTTTACAAATCCGTCTATATAGACGGAGTTACGAATTGAGACCCTACTCTTTTTTGGGAAGTCGGTCAAAAATAGAAAGTGTTGGCATTCGCGGTCTTGCATTGAACCTTTTAATAAGTAGTTAGGTACTACCTTTCTAATCGCACTCAGAATGTTAAAATTGACGGTGTAACAAGTGATGACCTCTTTATTCGTTTCGGCGGCGTTCCATAGAGTAGCACCTTGGGCCTCCTTTCTTCCTGATCTGCATCAATGACCGTGTCTAGATCATATTCCAAATTGCGACATATTTACTTATGCCGATGACACTGCGTTTGTGGCACATGAATGACACTGACTGAGAGTCTGGGACGCAAGGAAAAGAGCGGAACAATCGGTTGGCTTCGTTATGGAGTGGCTCTCAGGAAAACCAACTTACCCTCAACGTAGTAAAAGCAAAAGCCATTAGATTTGCCCTACCCAACACATTAAGCCCACCACAGAAATCAGAGGGAGAGGGTTAGGTATCGAGCTACAAGTCTGAGCTCAAATTCCTACTTTTCATGTTGACAGTGAGCTTCCTACTTTTCGGGGTGCGTCTGTTCCTGTGACTGGTCGGCTCGAGCTCCTAGGCATGGAGTTGACATCCAGTCTCAACTTTGGCGCCTCCATTGAGTACAAAGCCCAAATTGCGGCCAAAAAACTAGGCATCCTAAATAAAGTGAAGCGATACTTTACGCCTGGACAGCTTTTAACCCTATACAAAGCGCAAGTCCGATCCTGCATGGAGTATTGCAGCCACCTTTGGGATGGCTCAGCTAAATATCAGCTTGCCGCGCTTGACTCGGTGGAACGCAGAGCCAGGAGGCTCATTGGCGACGTTGAGCTGGCGGGTGCCAGGCTTCACAGCTTGGCTCATCGCCGCAAGGTTGCCTGCTTGTCGGTCTTCTACAGACTGTACTTCGATGAGTGTGCTGAAGAACTCCACGACCTCATCCCACCAGCCCCCTTCTACCATCGGACATCTAGACGCACTGCAAGTTATCATCCTTACCTTGTTGCCATTCCACCAATTCGCACTAAACATCCTTCATAATGCGCACAGCGAATGAATGGAACTCACTACCTGCGTCAGTGTATCCGAACGCATTCAACCCGAAGTTCTTCAAAGTTAGAGTGAACAGGCTTCTTCTGGGTAAGCTCACTCCATCTTCGACTCTGTCTCTGTCACCTTTGACCTAGACTAGAGTCAAGAGCAAACCCATCACAAATAAAAAAAAAAAAAAAAATTGATGGCCATTCGCCAGAGAAGTTTGCGCGCTCTAACTACGTTTTCCTTTCTACTCAACTCGCCCACCCTCTCCTTAACTTCTGTACCCGAGACTTTTCGTCTCACTGTCAACATTAAAGTTCTTCATAAGCTAGGAATCTGTGTTGCTCCTCTAATCTTCTCCATCTAGGTAGGTATGTCCTTCTCAACACACCACATGAGCGCGCTACGCGACCATCAAAATAAACTAATTCATAATATTTTTTAACTGTTCTAGGCCAATGACCTCTTCTCTAAAAAAGCGGCCAAGTGCGAGTCGGCATCGCACACGAAGGGTTTCGTACCATTATCGCAGAAAAACGGCAAAAAAATCACGTTTGTTGTATGGGAGTCCCACTTAAATATTAACTTTATTCTGTTTTTAGTATTTGTTGTTATTGCGGCAACAGAAATACATCTGTGAAAATTTCTGCTGTCTAGCTATCACGGTTCATGAGATACAGCCTGGTGACAGACAGACGGATCGCGGAGTCTCAGTAATAGGGTCCCATTTTTATCCTTTGGGTACGGAACCCTAAAAAGCAAAAAAGGGAGCGATTGGTAGATTGATGGCGTTCAAACCCTTTGCCTTGCCGAATTCACTTACGCAATTAGGTTGTGATGTTAGGGGTAAAAGAAATAAAACAACGCATTTGCAAGAGATAAAAAGAATAACATTTATTTAGTCTTGGTTCTCAAAAAACGGCTTGTGAGGCCACAATTTCTAAACGAAAATATGAATAAAAAAAGATTTGTACTATTTTTTATTGTTTCTTTTGTTATATTTTTTTATCAAACCGCGTGTACATAGTTTTATTATGTTTTATTTTATATATTTCTTACTTACTCTTTATAAAGGTTATGTGTCAAATACTTAATTATAACATGATCAAATCGCACCCTCAAAATGAATGTGGAAACTAACTATATAACTCAAAAAAATGCACTTTCGGGCAATGAGCAACAAAGCCTAGTGTTGACTGTAATTTTTAACCATCGTTTGTACTAAAGTGACCAATATATAGGCTGTCCTCTGTGTCTAATTACAGAGACCTTAGAAAAAAATTGCTTACGCATACATGGTGTGCGAACGACGCGTCAGGGGCGTCAGCAAAATCAGAAATTTAGTGTTAGGTCACTTTCATTCTAAGAGCGGTTACGTACCTACTACATCCGATCAGATTCCGAAAAATTTTGGTTCCTAAGTAGCCGTAGTACTTCTTGTAGGGAAGCTTATGTAGTACATCCGAACACTATCCGTTAAAATGCAGAACATTTTCAATTCGGATAGAACTGGGCACTCAAATCACGGACTCGTATCGGATGTAGTGCGTAACCGCCCTAAGGGTGCGAAATTAACATTCTTGATAATATGAAAAAACAAGACAAAAATTATATTATTGATCATCTTTGCTTTTTTTATTATATCCATTACGTGTCTAATTTATAAGAGTTTTAGTTGTAAAATATAGCAAACCATAGCACTACAGCTTTAGAAATATCTACTAAAACTACCCACTCCGCAAGTAAAACGTTTATCCTATATCAACGACCGCATAGCCCATAGACGCCTTATAATAACCAGGTGATCGATGTATGTCAACACATCAGACTGATAGATCTGATGTAGGTCGCCACTCAATAATTTCGAATTAGTCTCGTCCACTTCTATGAGCCGTAAAGACTTCCGCCGTTCCGCGTTAGTCAATAAAAAAATTGCTTCTCTTCTGAAAGTATTTGTGTCGCTATCTGTTTACCTATATACCAAATTTGTTTCGATAAAGCATACTATTATCATTATCATACTATTTTTACGAAATTTGAAGATCTTTTTCAGTACCTACTGACTACAAAAGAGACATTAAATCAATTTTGGAACGATTATTATTTATTATTTTAGAGACCCTGAATTTAAAATAAATAGATTATTACAACCAAGCATAATAACTGGTTCCCATTAAAACAGTGTATTTATTAAAAGTAGTACCTGCGTGTTTTTTTTAAACCTGTCCCACCCCTTGTGAGGCGTGATGACCTTGTTTAGGGCCAATCAGAACGTAGTACAGTAGTCAGGGCGGATCGGTGTGTCTCTGAAGTTGGCTGCAAGACCCTGCGCAGTAGCTACTGTTGTGTCAATGTTGTAGTAGAAGATAGCATTATATAACTGTCACTTTCACTCGCTTACGTTTGTCGCATCATCCTATCTCGCTAAATTAATGCATTAAACTCGATGACTGTTTCTTGCGCAATGGTTCTGTGAGCCAACTTCAGAGACACAAAGATCCGTTGTGACTACTGTACCCAGCTTCTCATACCTGAGCCAGTTTACAGAATTGATTTGGTGCGTTAGATCAAGCATTATGCGTCTATGGGCTGTGTTGTCGTTGCCTTATACGTATCTATACTAGTACTACTTTAATTATTCGCATTTCGATTTAATTATTAAGATATAATTGTGATTATTTGTATATTAAACTTTTATAAATGCTATACTTGTAGGAGGCAAGCACGGTGTCTGTCACACAGTTCATACTGGCACAGACAACGATTGATTTAAAAAATCTCCAGATGGATTTTACCCGTTTTATCATCATCATCTACCTAGCTATTTTCCCAACTATATTGGGGTCGGCTTCCAGTCTTACCGGATTCAGTTAAGTACCAGTGTTTTACATGGAGCGACTGCCTATCTGACCTCCACAACCCAGTAACTGGGACTCACGGTACCCCTTGGCAAGACTGGTGTCAGATCTCAAGCTTCTGACTACCCGTAACGACTGTCAAAGATCTTCAAATGACAGCCGGGACCAAAGGCTTAACGTGCTTTCCGAGGCACGGAGGAAACTCGGTATGTTGAAATGGTCACCCATCCACGGACCGACCTCATCAAGCGTTGCTTAACCTTGATGATCGACCCGTGCGGCTGTTATTATTTAGCCACGAGCTCCTCAGCGCGGCGATTTTACCCGTTTTATGATAATAATATTTTATTATTTATTACTGCCGCAATGATACTCAAATGCATATGTGCGAAGAGGCAATATGCTCTTCTACACACCCTTCATAAGCATAAAATGCCTTTTAATGTTCCCCCTGCTGGGCCTCACCTCGTAGAGTAATCCACCACGCGGGCCTAGAGCGGATTGGCAGATGTCACATGTCTTCGAATTTTTGGTTCTAGGACATGCTGGTTTCCCCACGATGTTTTCTCGTTTTGAGAGCAGTGATGATGAAATAAATTACGCCTGCATGACTCTTAAGACGGAGCCTTAACCACTGGGCCGCCACTGCTCTCTTTACCCTTCGATTTCAACCAATCAAGTCTAAAGTTTTGCTCGATGTTATGGACACGGCGTTTGTTTAATGTGACGCTTCCGAACATTCCGTAGTTTTTTTTTTTGAAGATTTTTAGCATGACAGATGAGAATATGGTAAAAAAAAAACCTTATAGAAGTCTTATTCTCCTTATTATAACCTTATTTCTAAAACTTATATATTTCAAAATTAAAAATTATATTGCCAAACACGCAGGTTTGGTTAGATTTCTCGGGTCTGATCACTCGGGTTCCATAGAAAATAGGGTTCTAAATAGATAAAAAGAAAAAAAGGCGGGGAAAAGGTTTTTAAAATTCTATACTTACGTACTTTAAAATCAGTCTTATGGTCAAAGATGAGTCATCTTAGGTGACAATAATACAGCGTACTACAAGGTTAAAATATTGTGCACATCAAGCACAAATATAAATCTAACTAGATGCCGCGATTAAAAACGGAGTAAAATTACGATCAATGATCGTAATTTGAGCTTTTCATTTAGCATTATCGCCACCGGAAATCCACAGAGATCTAGAAAAATGCCTTTTTATGCCATATTGAGCTGTAAAGACTATATAGAATAAGTTGGCCGAGACATTGGAAATGTTTTCTTTCATTGGTAAGTAAATTTGTTTTTAAATTGGTTTTCATACAGATGGAGGGACTTGCGTTATCTAGTTAGATTTATGTCTGTGACATCAAGAGTCAAGCGACCCCACTCCCGCCAATAGGGAACTATCCGCAAAGCTGCACTCAGATGGCGCCACAGGTTTCTGCGTAAACAAACTAGAGAAGGGCGTTTTCGGTTTTTTGCGCAAACGGTTATGTATGTGTTTTCATATCGATATCGAAAACGGTTTTCAGATATCGATATCAGTAGTACAGTTTGCAAACGTTCAAATGTTATTTAGATAAGCAAACTAACAACGAACGCGAAATAATACTTAGAAAGATAGGTAGCGCTTATGGTTCCTAACGTTTGTGAAAATTGCGTTTTGTTCGTAGTTCGTACGTTTTCGCATTGTTACGGTTTTAAGTTTTGAATTATTCGATCTCGCACGCTAGTAAGGTTTTTATTACATACAGCTTTTGTAATATCGGTTATTTTGATATCGATATGATATGATATCTAAGACATATCCGATATAAGTTACGTTTTGATTTATCGGACCCATCCCTAAAAAAAAAACAAACTGTCAAAGTCGAGCGACAAAATTTCGCAGTCTAAGCATACAAAATATAAAACTAATAGTGAAAGTAAAATGAAGCTAACTACTTCCCCAATATTATTATTTGGTTTTTGAACACAAGTTATCTTAAAAACAGTAAAAAATAGTTCGGTAACCACAAACAGTAGTAGACGCCATGTTGTTATGTTTTTGTTTACTCTGAGTCGTCAACCGCCATCTGGCGGGAGCAATTGGCAGTAATGTTCCCTATAGCGAGAGTCTACCGACAGCATGCCGTGATAGCGCCAATTGCACTGAGTGCAGGGGCATAGCTACCGGAAGGCTAAAGAGTGCGGTGCACCGAGGCCACCAAGCTCAGGGGGTCATCGGACCCTGACTGGCACAATCCAAATTGAACTGGAGAAAAACTCGTTTATTTCCACTATGGTAATTAATCTGAATCTAAAATAATGCAAAATTCTCTTATTGTCAATCTTTAATTGTGTGCTCTCCAATCTGTCTGAACAAACGGTTAGAGATAATTATAGATATATAAGGTATTCAAGTCAGTTTCGACTCAATCAAACCTGGATAGTTTTGATTACCTTACCTGGTTACGCCTCTGACTGAGTGCACAGTTATTTTGACCGTGTAGTAGACATAACATTCAAACTTAACAGCGATAGGTGATCGAATTTGATTTCGAATAGCAGGAAGTCAAAACAGCTGAACTACCATATATTCTGAAGACAGAAACCATTACATTTTACGATTACACGATCCAGTTACAACAGTAACTGTAACAGTAGGTATATGTCGATACATACTTAACTAATAATTGTAATAAATCATACTAAACTTCCAGTACTCGCCAATCTACTTGGCCGGTCTAAAGTTGGCTACAATGGCTGCGTAGTAGTAAATCTCATACAAAAACAGCAGCGTGCAATGCCATGTGCATCGGAAAGCAAACTTCAGAGCAGCCAGGAAGATTGGGGGGTACAGTACTTATACTAAATCTAATTACATAATTTTATATTTATATATTTTCTAATATAAAATCGAGATACATGGACAGTCTCAAACACAATATCTGAATTGGTAGGTACATTAAGGAAACTGGTGAATTTCTTTTTTGCAATACTTTTTTATCAAAATTAATAATAATTTTTGTTTTAAACCAGTTGCCAAAAGGTGGCAATATGGTTAATTAGTCTCAGTACTCAAATACATTCATTTAACTGAGCCTAAATCTTCATGGGATTAGCAAATGGACATTTGAAAATGGATATTGGAGGATTTTTTTTTCTGTATTAATTACATTGTGATATTAACTATTTATTATTGATTTACATGTATACAAAGTAAAATAATGAACTGATAAATAACATAATACATAATTGTAGTGTAAAATCTTTATAACGATAAAATCCCTTGGCATAGAAATGAGCAAAACTTGAAATATTTATTATAATAGGGATGGTTCCTGGGTAGAAAAAAATATAATTCTATTTAGTACGTCAGTGAGAGTATCAAATAATATTGGACACGTATATTTTTGCTTTACCAAATCAATAAGAATTAACAAAGATAAAGCTCATCAAAGTTCAGTACTGGGAGCTTTGACGTCTCCACGTCAATATGTGTACTAACGGAGTGACGTCACAAGATATTTTAACGCTTTATATCGTCATTTTGTTTACGTGTCACAAAAAAATACGTGTCCAATGTTTTTTATTTATCTGCCTGACGGACCAAAAACTATTTTTCAATTAACATCCCTATTCTTGTGTTAAACCAGGTGAAGGTACTAGGTTGTCAGTCTTAGTACTATATAATACGTTTATTCTACTTAACGTAGGTATACATACTTAACTAACTTATACTATACATAATTGTTACTATTTTAAGTGATCAGAACCCTAACAATTAAGTAATTAAAAAATTAAGTAATTAAGTAATGTTTACGTTTACTCTGTTTATTTTTATATCGTTCTCTTTAGCAACTAGTAGATCTGTTTATCAATTTGTGGATAACGTTGTGAGTAGTGTATTTGTTACCTTTATTATTAAGTTCTAACCTATGTTTAGTTATTGTTACACTGCTGTTTGTTGTCCCTAAATAAATAAATAAATAAATAAATAAATAAATTACTCTCCTTTCATCTTTTTATTGATTTCATTTCAATGCAAAGTTCAAACATATAATATCTGTTTGTGTTAAACCAGCAAGCAAAGGTAATAAGGTTATTCAGTCAATATTTCAGTCTTAGTTCTCTGTAACTATGGGAAATGTCCAAGTTTGTGTAGGTGAAAGCTTTGCAAATTCTGAATTCTAATTTCGTGGACTAAAATGACAGCTGGGATTGACAGTTCTTTTTTTAAATGTTGCCAGCGTAGAGTATAGTTTTGTATTACATCGAATCATTTTGACACGACTCCTCTGTTTAATTTTACTCATTGGCGTAAATATTTTTTTTTATTATACATACAGTATAACAATTTTAATAGAAATAACACAAACTGTACTTGTAATCAATAAGACATTAAAATAAATGCGATCGATAGAATATAGTCTGCAATAAATGAGTAGAAATAAGGGCGCTAGTTTCATTTTTTTACCCTGGTATACTTCTATTTTCGATTGACTTTCATTCACAGGATACAACACTATTTTTGTTACAATAAAGTGGCAACCCACTAAATGTCATTTTAGTACAAAAATTAAAAATCAGAGTTAAGACGGTTAGGGCGGTTGGTTACGCAGTATACGTCCGTGTCCGTGAGAGTTCAGAGTTTAAAATGTTCTGAATTATGACGGATAGAGTTCGGTTTTAGTGCGTAAGCTTCCCTACAAGAAGTACTACGGCTACTTCGGAACAATTTCACAGACACGGATCAGATATAGTGCGTAACCGACGGTTGTCGCACACAAGTTAACTCGTAAACGGATCATCACCGTATCAACTCGAGCCGTACTTATTCTTTGTATGAATTCTGCAACTAATAAGCATCGTAACGGTATCACCTAGCCTCGAGACAAGAGGCTCTAAACGAGTGACATTCAACACATAGCGATTGGAAAAATGTCACAAATGTATGGGAATGTCAAACTCGATATGACACGTGATCAATTCCTTACATTTTGGCATTTCGAGCATAGCCATCGCTGAAATCTAATGATACTTGTCTAGGGCCTAAGGTCGCACACCTCAAGCGGTGCGAGGTCAACTCGCAGTCCCCGCGCTTAAATTCTTGCCATCGCCTGGCTTATCCTTGTATAACGTACAGTAATCCCCAATCTGCTGAAACGCTGAAAGTTGGCTTTCCGATGCGCATGACATGGCGCGCTGCTGTTTTAATTTGAGATGTTTTGCGCAGCCATTGTAGCCAACTTCCGAACGGCCAAAAGAAGAAGATTACTGTACTATTGAAAACGAAACTAGCCGTAAGCGCGGCATTTCCTATCGGTAGCAGAGTCGATGTGCCGGGAGTGTTGATCCGTTCCGGTTACGTGCTTGAGTTAGGTTGTCGGCGGTGTGAAAGGCGAGGCGATGACGATCCCTTTCAGAGTTTATGAGTGTGCTACAACCTTAACAAATCGAGAAAGCCTCCTTATAGAGTGTATACCAATAGTAATTGGGATGTAACGCCTTGAAGCGTATCAATGACTCGAGGTGCCTCGCCGCCAGCGCTCTGTAATAAGGGAAAACTTTGTTCTTAAATCAAAGTTTGCTATTATACTGCAATAGGTCTAATTGGTTAAAAACAGACTTTAGTACCATTTACAAATTGGACATTCCCATATTGAAGCTAAACATAACTACTTATTTATTAAGGGACCTCCCTGCAGAACACTTCCGTGTAGAGGCATGATGGGAAAATATTCAAATCGGGATGATATTTCGCCTCGAAGCGACGCAACGCCTGGATGTGCTTCGCCGACAGATGCCTGTAATAGGGTCAATATCTTACTAAAAAACACCTCAGCTTGAGTAGAAATAACCTAAAAATAATTGTAGGGACAAAAACGGGCCACACCCTTTTTTACAAACATCTATTCAACATAGGCGCCACGGTCAGCACACTTTGCAGGGGCTGTTTTAACGCCGAAGAATCAGCCGCACACATAATCCTGGCATGCGAGGCCGTGGCATCTAAACGCGAAGATATCCTCGGAACAGTGAGGTCGCTCCGTGAAGCCGGTGAAGCTCCCAGGAAGCTTTTGTGCTTTTGGACGGAGCTAGGCCGGCTATGTTAGCCAGTGCCCCCAACGGACCAAATGGGAGTCGTAAGTGCGGGAACGAGAGTCACCACTACTACTACTAGGGGAAAGATCGTCCCCCCCGGTGGTTTCCCGCTTTGTCGAGGCGGAGGGGCTCAGTAACCGTGGCTTGGTCACCCACGGTGAAGCGAAGAGGAACCCGAGGAGGGGCCGCTCGTCAGGGCTTTTGCCGATTAAGCCGACGATGTAGCGGCCAACTAGTAGGTTGCGATGCCGCATGGTAACAGGAGACATCGCAACTGAGGTGGGCCGTGATGTCTTATGGAGATTTCCAGGTCCCATATGATATCGCGGCTGAGGGTTGGAGGCCGCGGCGGGAGAGGAGTGCCGGTATTGCGGTGCGCCGCTCTCACAACCTTCCGCGGCCTAGACGGGGTCGCCACCGTCTGATGGCGGACGCGGTGGGGCCGCAGGGGAAGAGGAGTGTCGGTATAGCGTTGGCCGCTCTCCCTATCTCCTGCGGCCGCAAAATAGTAGGTGGCGGGGCCATTGAACTCGACCCGTCACAGTGGGACCAAGGGTGCCGTACACGGGGTCGTCTGGCACCCATGTGCTGAATTGGTCCCTGGGGTGGTAACGGCGTACAGTGTGTTCTGGTGCGCCGGTGATGGGGGGTACTCCCCCGAGGAGGGTCTGGTGACGGACAGCCGCGGCGGGTTCGCGGTGAGTGCTAACGCGTGCCCGTGTTCCCGCCATATGCGGCACAGGAGGACACCGTGGAGTTTTAGTGGGTTAGATCCCACATAACTGCACTATCTCGTCAGGAAATAAAGGCCTTCAGTGTTCTGTTAAGTGATAGAGTAGTTGACTGCCTATCTACTGACTAACGATGCCCCTTGGCCAGATGACTCCCGTAACGACTGTCAAATATCTTGGAATTGGGCGCACGGTTGGCGCAGTGGTTGAGCAATTGACTGCTGCGCTGCGTGTCGCGGGTTCGATTCCCGCACGGAACAAATATTTGTATGATCTACAAATATTTGCTCTGGGTGTTTGTGTATGTGAGTTAATATGTTTGTAAACGCACCCACGATACAGGAGAAATTACTAGTGTGGGGCAAAGATAAAAAAAAAAAAAAAATGATAGCAGAAACTAACGGCTTAACGTGCTTTCCAAGGCACGGAGGAAACTCACTACATGAGAGAAAAGAGATTTAAAATGAAATCTCTAAGAGGTTGTTGTATGAATCAAAGAAAGCCTTTAAATTTCAAAAAGTACCTTACATTCTACAAAAACCACATTCTATGTCATTTGGTCCATAAAGTGGATACCACGGGCGTTGTTGTTCAAACCTGGGCTCAGAAAGGAGTTAGATTTTTTTTATTTGGATAAAGTACTTGCTGTGCCCTACAGGGTCCATGATTGTGCCTAGTTTTCTTTTTAATGTTATTCTTCACTGTCCCACAGCTGCGCCAAGGCCTCACCCAAATCCTCCAGATATTCTATTCCTAAGCCACCTTGAACCAACCCTAGCAGTAATAGGTGAGTATTTTGTATATCCATATCTCCTACTTATATTATAAAAAGCGATGGATGTGTGTTTGTTATCACGCCAGAAAAGCGGCACGGATCTGTATTAAAGGAGATGTTCTAGAAATGTATGGAGCCTGGGCCAGCACTATGTACATACATACATAAACTTACGCCTTTTTCTGAAACTACAGAACTAGTGCAACTATGTACACCATATGTAAAAATAGCTATATAATAGGAACCGCTTTTTAATGTTAATTTTCTTTAATTTTACTTCGTTTCAATGTACACTCAAATTAACTTTGTAAAGCCACACAACATAAAATTAAACATGGTGGATGAAATTAAAGATCTCTCTCCCAATAAATTTCCCATCCCTTCTAACTTATTCTTCTCCAGACCTACTTGTGGCACTGATGAGCTTTATCCGCCACAACAATATCAAATTATAATCCTTAGTTCCGATTATTGAACCTTGTGTGGCTGTGGTGTATGTATTTTAATGTTTTAATATATTTATGTATTTTTATTATCTTGTTTGTTTCAGTCCCGTACTAACCCAGCAAAATGAACTGATCAACTGTACCAAAAGGAACTGAGCTTCTGTCTTCAGTTTCTCTTCATAAAATTACCAACCTCAGACACTCTTGTATTCCAATTTACTTTAGACATTGGCAGAATAGTCGACATCGGCTTTGCTTGCCATATAAAAATATAGAATAGCATAGATCAGCAGTATGCGAATGACATTTTGACAATGACATTTAATTGACGTGTCATCGTAATAATTGTATTAAAAAAACAACACGAATTCAATTGCAACAAACAGAGAAGCAATCCATCAAAATCCGTAGTTGTAAACTGGGTTGCAAAAATAAAACAATCGCTTATAACTCCGAAACATCCAATTCTAAGTCAAAGCAAATAAAAGCTCAAAGATGTCACTTCTTAAAACTGTCAAAATCGTCAAACGTCATGTCAAAAACAACTGTCATGGCTGCCCTAAACATAGGGGTAACTTATTAAAAAACTTTTCAAATGATTATTTTTATACGCCTCTAGGCGTCTTCAAATTTTTCAAATTTTTTTGTTAGTATTTTTATAGAATTCCCCTATTTTTTTCCCAATTTATCTATGTAGTGTACTGGTGGCCCAAAATCAAACATCTCCTTTGGCACAGTTATAGATTACAAGTCTGGAATAGCACATAGGCTACTTTTTATCCTGGTGTAATGTTCACTCGGGATAATAAAACACATGTCACGCGGGCGATGCCGCAGACAGATGCTAGTTGTCTATAAGTGAGCAAATACCTTAAGGTAGTTGTCATAGCCAGCAGCTGGTCCAGAACTGGGATGCCTCCCTCCGGTGTTGGGTGGTTCTTCTCGGTTTCATCTTTCAGGGTCACCATCGCAAATTCGTACATCCTTTCAATGTATTCCTTTTCTTTGAGGGTGTTGTGATAGTCTGTGGCAGAATAGAGGAAATGATTAGTTAAACACATAGAGGAAATGATTAGTTAAACATTATTAAGTTAAACATGTACATAAATAAACTGAGAACATTACCAATAAGATGCGTGTACGTCCTTCTAGAGCAGTGTTCTTCAACCTTTTTCATGACACGATCCCCTAATATGAAAAATATTTCGCGACCCCCGACACTTTCCTTTTTTTCAACCGACTTCAAAATAGATGAGGTTCTCCATTCGACTGTATGTTTATTTTTTGTATGTTTGTTACACAATTACTCCGCCGATTATGGACCGATTTTGAAAATTATTTTTGTGTTTGAAAGGGTATACTCCCGAGCCGGTCCCATTGACACTAAGTCAGAATCTATGGTATCCCAGGACACAGACTGCCCGCCAAAGGAGCTGGCTGACCTGGTGCAGCACTGTGAGTATGACCGCGCCAGTTTGGACCTGATCATCTGCACCGACTCAAACGCCCACCACCCGCTCTGGGGCAACGACACACCGAACTCCAGAGGAGAGGTACTATCCACCTTTTTATTCTACACTAATCTTAACATTGTTAACCGCAGCTCAGAACCCACTTGGGTCACCGTCCGCGGACAAACGATAATAGACCTAACACTCGCTACAGAAAACGCGACAAACCTTATCACAAATTGGCACGTATCGGACGAGCCTTCTTGCTCAGAAGAATCCGCTTCACACTAACTACAAATACTAAAAAACCCGCACCGAGGCGAAACCCAAATGTGCCCGGGTATGAAAGCCTTCTGGCTTCGCTTTTAGCTGGACATCTGGCACTGGTAACCATAAGGAACCAAGCACAATTAGAATACACCGTAACAAAATCCGAATACCTTACCGAAGCTTACCACGCATGCTGTAAATCAAGAGCGCCACAAAGCAGGAACGAGAGGAACCCCTGGTGGAACGCTGAACTTGGTAAACTCAGAGAAACGCTGCGTAAGCAATTTAATAGGGCAAAAAATACGAGACTACCGGAAGACTGGGAGATATACAAAGAGACCCAATATGTATACAAAAAACATATTAGAACCGTCAGGAAAACGGCATGGCAGAAATTCTGTGAATCCATTGAGACAAATAATGAAACCGCCAGAGTACGCAAGATACTATCAACCGATCAGGACTGAACCCTCGGCGCGCTGAAAAACCCGACAACTCATACACACAAACTGATTATGAGACCAGCAAGGTCCTCCTCGAAACGCACTTCCCGGACTGTCAAATCCTGGAGGACAGGATGTGGGAAACTGATACCGAATGGACTCCAACGGAACAAGATTGGTCAAGAGCCCACAATATAGTAACAGTAGACCGGATAAAACGGGCTATCAACACCTTTCAATCTTTCAAGTCGGCGGGGCTGGATGGCATCTTCCCAGCCCTGCTGCAGTGGGGGGTAGATTATCTAACACCAAGGCTGTTGGAGATCTATCGGGCCTGCTTAGCACTCAGATACATACGTCTCGCATGGCGAGAGGTGAAAGTCATCTTCATACCCAAACCTGGAAAAACTGATTACATACAACCCAAGGCGTATAGAATTATAAGCCTCACATCCTTCTTACTGAAAACCCTCGAAAGATTCTGCGATAGGCACATCTGTGATGGGCCTCTCCGGGTAAAACCACTTCATAAACAACAGCATGCGTACTCCACAGGCAAATCAACAGAATCCGCGTTGCATAACGTGGTTTCTAAAATTGAATGCGCAGTGGACCACAAATGCTCAGCACTGGCTGCCTTCATTGACATCGAGGGCGCTTTCGATAAGACCACGTTCAACAGCATAAACACGGCCCTCGACAGACATAGCATAGACCCGACCCTAGGAGGCTGGATCACCAACATGCTTAAACTGCGAGCGGTTCAAGTCACGGTTAACGACACTACGGGCCGTCGTCGCGAAGGGCTTCCCACAGGGGAGCGTCCTTTCGCCACTCCTGTGGAACCTGGTAGCAGACAAACTCATCAAAACACTCAACGACAAAGGTTATTTCACTGTTGGGTACGCGGATGATATAACAATAATAATAAAAGGGACCCACGAAAACACTCTATGCAATCTTATGCGTCAAGCCCTAAAACTAGTAGAGGAATGGTGCAGCGAGCACCAACTCTCAGTGAACCCCACAAAAACGCAACTAATTCTCTTCACTAATAAAAAAACCTTTTTGCAAAAAAAATACTACCGACTTCCAAATAAAAAACCACAGAGTGAAAAATAACTTTATTTTTGGAAGTCGGTGTCCATAATGCAAAAAAAAACCAATCATTACATACGTCTCGTTGGTCTGGTGGCCCAGGACAGACTTCAGCACAGCTCATAGAGATCTCGAAAAACTGCAGCGGTTTGCTTGCGTTGCAATCACTAGCAGTATGAGAACCACACCCACGGCCGCCCTACAAGCAATGCTGGGATTGCCACATCTGCATCTTATCGTGCGGGAGGAGGCAGCCCCGGCCGCTTTTAGACTCCATCTATCAGGTACCCTAACTAAAGACTCCAGGGTTAAGCACACACGCATAAAGGTAGACGCGATCAAGCGAAAACCGATGTAAGCATCACCATGCCACAAAGCCCCAAAAACACACTACTTTCATAGGCACTACAACATAACACTTACAGAAGAACAATGTGACTACTCACCCGAAGGAGATGAGAGTATACACCGACGGATCGAAGACGGACTCCGGTACCGAAGTCGGAGTCTTCTCACACGACCTAAATATAAATATATCCAGACCGCTAGGAGGTTTCAACACCGTATATCAGGCTGAGTGTGTTGGCATCATACTGGCGATCCACGCCCTAGAAGCCAGGAGGATTACGGACACCCACATACGTATACTCCCCGACAGCGCCTCAGTCCTCCAATCCTTACGGAAAAAATATATCACATCGAAATTAATACTAGAATGTCACAACGCACTAGAACAAATAACTGTATCTAGTCGTAACACGGTGACACTGCAATGGATAAAGGGACACAGCGAATCGTTAAGCAACGACGCGGGTGACAAGCTAGCGAGACGCGGATCCAGCACGGCGGTCTATGGACCCGAACCTGTCGTACCCATCCCCTTCAACCAAATACGTAGGTGGCTACAGGAATTCACCCAGACACAGGCAGGAAATTGGTGGACCTCGGCACCGGGCTGTAGGCAGTCCAAAGAAGCTCTGCCATCTTTGGACAGTAGGCTTACCAGACGTCTGCTGCGTCTGGACAGGAATGGCCTGCGCCTGGTGACGGGGACCATCACGGGACACTGCTCACTTAACAAACACTTCCACACAATAGGCACAACGGACAGTCCTCTATGCAGGGCATGCATGGAGACTGAGGCAACCGTTGCGCAAGTTCTCTTCGAATGTACAGGGGTCACCCTGATAAGAACACAAACCCTCGGGTCACCCAATCTTACACGGACGTTCTAAGAAAACCAGGAGGGCTCCTAATTAGCTTCTGGAGGGAGGTGGGCTGGTTGGAATAATCCACCCAACGGCCGCCATGGCCCACGCACAATGGTCCACCTAAAGGACTAAGTTCGGAAACCAAACCCCATAACATAGAACATAGATGGTATCCCATGGAAATCGTACATATAATCGTACATAACATAATAGCGATTTTGGTAATTTTATATTTTTCATCAACAATGGAATCATTTGCACTCAGAATGTATCATTTTGTGAAGTGGAACTGATGAGGAAGACCACAGATAGAATAGAATAGAAAACATTTATTCGACATAGACACAACACACAACAATCACAAAGTACAGAGAAGAATAGTAAAAAAAGTACAAACAAGGTTTAAGAACACAGACAGATGGCCACTGGAACTCCTTAATATCTTGTATAACCGACTAAGATGAAGCATATACCTACTCTTAAATAAATGGTTCTAATGAAAATGGTACCATTGGACTGATCTGATGATGATGCCGGAAGGGAGGCAATGGAACACCGAAATAAAACAATGTATCCTAGTCGTGTTTGGGCTTATTGCAACTTTTATGAGATATTCTTTGAAAGAAGAATTGTGACATTACTTCTCAGTGCAAGAGTAGTCTTACGATAGTAGAACACTGGGCAAAGGTGGATCTTAAATCTGCTTGTAAATGAGGCAAATGCAGCTATAAATGAGGCAAATGTCTCGCGCGCTTGAGTCTTAGTAACAGGGTCCCGTTTTTACCCTTTGGGTACGGAACCCTAAAAAAACAATCACTAAAAAATTATTAACTTTTTTTATTTAAAACTTTTTAGTTATACCATGCAAGTAACCAACACTGTTTCGTTTTGCGGAAGCTGCAAAACAAAGGTCCTTTGAACGTAGATGATACGATTAATCAGATCCTAAAGTGTATTACCTCACTTAACAAGAGATTAGAGAAGCTAGAATCCAGCGCTAAAACATATAAGTGGTATATATATATATATTTGTAATCGCCTCTAAAAACCCTTCATTTTGATACCCCACTCGATGAGTTTCGAAGAAAAAAAATTTGCAACCTGCACAATATGGCGGCAAAAATCCACAATGTTCCTTTTTTTTAACGGAACTTATCTAAGAACACTTGGGCGGCCAAGAACTATCTAACGATGTATTAATTATAAAAATCCGTCAAGTATTTTGAAAGATACGAGGTAATAAAGAATATTACATACATACAAACATATATACATACAAGATACGCGCGAAAAACATAACCTTTGCCTTGCAGCCGGGTAAAAACAGCGAATGCTCGATGTTCTGTGACAACAAAATGCTGTAGTCTATACTTATTACTTAGTTACCTGGTAATGAAAAGATAAGACTTGAATAGAGACCAAGTTCTGCGTCCGTCAGATTCAGACTAGCAATCGCCTTCGCCGCGGCGAATATGTCCTCCACCAGCTCCACGTCGCGGGGATCACTAGAATTAAAGGAATAACTTTTTTATACAATAGAAGGGCATAAAAACCGGCCAAGTGCGAGTCGGACTCGCGCACGAACGGTTCCGTACCATTATCGCAAAAAACAGCAAAAAAACACGTTTGTTGTATGGGAGCCCCACTTAAATATTTATTTTATTCTGTTTTTAGTATTTGTTGTTATAGCGGCAACAGAAATACATCATCTGTGAAAATTTCAACTGTCTAGCTATCACGGTTCATGAGATACAGCCTGGTGACAGACGGACGGACAGACAAACGGATCGTGGAGTCTTAGTAATAGGGTCCCGTTTTTTACACTTTGGGTACGGAACCCTAAAAAATATCAGTTTATATTGAACTGAAAAACAACATTTCTAAATGTGAATTACAAATTAATAATCATATCAAATAATGGTGTCCCAGTGTTCCCGACTTATGTGTCTTAAGTCGTGGGTTCGAACCCAGGCAGGCGCTTTACTTTGTGTAAATTATTACATCACCACTGCTCTAAAACCGGTGATGGAAAACATCGTGAAGAAACCGTGGCATGTCCTAGAACCAAAAATTCGAAGACATGTGACATCCACCAACCTGCACTGGGCCCGCGTGGTAGATTATGGCACATTCCCTCTCTCACAGAGAGGAGGCCTGTGTCGCAGCAATAGGAACATATGATGATGAATCATATCAAATGTAACATTATAAAATTAAATGGAACTCACCCCACACGCACGCAATCCTTGATAGGCATCACAAAATCAACGAACAACACCAAGTCTTTTTCCAAATCTATAAGTCGCGAAAGTCGGACTACGACCATCTCGAACATACCTAGAGAGAGAATAATTGGTTTATACAGATGCTAATGCTGGTAGTCTTGGGGTATGTAGCGGCATCTTTGCAGCCACCTACGAACGAATAACCTAAAGAGTATGAAAAATCAACTAATCTCATAGACGGAAACACCACATCGCGTCTTTCATCTCGCTTGTGATTGGCCGATGTTTCATACTCTTTGCCTTGCAGAATGTATTACGCAATAAGGCTACTGACGTCACACAAATCCTGCATCGCGTTTTGCAAGCAGTTTTCTACGCGATTTGAACGTAAACAACTGTCGCTGTCTGGTTCTGGATCCTTACTTTTCAACGGAGGTTTGCTAAACTTTACACCCTGCTCCGCATACTTCCAAAGTGTATGATAGTGATAAATGAAATAATGATTTGATACTGAACAGATTGATAGACAGAACGTCATCATCAATCAATCAAAATGTTAAGGGGTTCCGTACTCAAAGGGTAAAAACGGGACCCTATTACTAAGACTTCACGGTTCGTTTGTATGTCTGTCTGTCACCAGGCTTTATCCCATGAACCGTGATAGCTAGACAGTTGAAATTTTCACAGATGATGTATTTCTGTTGCCGCTGTAACAACAAATACTAAAATCATAATAAAATAAATATTTAAGTGGGGCTCCCATACAACGAACGTGATTGCTTGCCGTTTTTTGCGATAATGGTACGGAACTCTTCGTGCGCGAGTCCGAGTCGCACTTGGACGGTTTGTATTTCAATTAAACCATTTAAAGGTACTTTTGAATAGTAAGACAAAAATGAAAAAACCGGCCGAGTCGTATCGGACTTAGCACATTTAGGGTTCCGTACCAACCGCAAAATCAAGTTGATTGTAATAAGAAAAAACCGGCCAAGTGCGAGTCGGACTCGCGCACGAAGAGTTCCGTACCATTATCAAGAAAAAAAACACGTTTGTTGTATGGGGGCCCCACTTAAATATTTATTTTATTCTGTTTTTAGTATTTGTTGATATAACAGCTATACATCGTCTGTGGACATTTCATCTGTCTAGCTATCACGGTTCATGAGATACAGCCTGGTGACGGACAGACAGACGGACAGCGGAGTCTTAGTAATAGGGTCCCGTTTTTACCATTTAGGTACGGAGCCCTAAAATGAGGGAATTTCAAAGAAAAATTTTGTTTTATCAATATATTGGTATTTGTTAGTAAGATATACGTAATAATAAACTTTATCATCATATTTGAAGTGCATAGGTCAATGGGAAGTTATAAAAAACTTACGAACAATTTTTTTTAAGAAAGTTTGACTTTGATGGCTTCTCATTGCTTTGCTTTCCAAAATTATTTAAAACAAAAAATAAAGTATACATCTATCTTTAAACAACGATACCCCACTCCATGGGGTAGGTCAAATTTTTTTTTTGCGGTCCACCTTTATTTGTATAATAGCCACCCTTAAAAACTTATAAATATATTTTTAGACAATTTGTATGGATTATGGTCAACAAGATGTAGAAGAAGTACTGAGAAATTTTGAAGACTAAGCTCCAGCCGTGAGGCTGTAAAACCTGTGTGACAGACGACGGACAGACAGGCGGACACGTGTGTGACAACAATAGGGCTCCGTTTGGACCCATCGGTTACGGAACCCTGATGAAGCTAGTTGCACATTCGCTATCGTCAGTAGGTCTCCATGGAGAAGAACGTGCAAGAAACGTCATCACACACACACACACACATCACCAGCCTTTTATTGTTCCCACTGCTGGGACACAGGCCTCCTCTCTATGAGAGGTGATGGGCCGTAATCCACCACGTGGGCCCAGTGCGGGTTGGTGGATGTCACATGTCTTCGAATTTTTGGTTCTAGGACATGTCGGTTTCCTCACGATGTTTTCCTTCACCGTTTTGAGAGTAGTGGTGATGAAATAATTTACTTAAAGTAAAGCGCCATATTGTTCGAACACACGACCTACAACTTGTAAGTCGCGGCCGATACCACTGGGCCACCACTGCTCTCTAAAAAACGTCATCACTTTAGACAAAAGACAACTGAACAACAGACCTCCCCAAAATGTCGCCACATTGACCGGTCCCGTGCTTCTTGCATCCAGCGGATGCCCGACAGAAGATATTATTAAAAAATAAACTTGATCTAAGATTTTTAACTCACTGAGTTTTTAAACAACTGTTTGCGAATTAATTTGAATTCTAACCTATTCTTAGTCCCAACATCTTCAGAAGTCAACAGAGAGATAATAATATTAGTTTTATAGTTAACCATTAATCAAAATAAAACTTTTAATATTTTGACATTTTTATAACATTCTAAAATTGGCAATTTTACATTTGATATTGTTTCATACTTTTCTGACATTTTATCATTTTTGCACCGTTTTAATTATTAACTTTATTGAGTTTTTGACTATTTAAATATAATTATTCATCACAATAATGATTTTATTTTGGGTTTTTATCTGTTTATAATTTAATTTATGTATAACAACTGGAATTATGTATGAAATAAATAAATTAATTATAATTAAAACTAAACCTACCAAATCCATAGCTCAATATATTTTTCTCCATTATTTGGAATAATTCTTGCAACAACCGGGTATTGTCATTGGGTGCAGTTGCGTAGTGCATACAGGGATAATATATATATATATATTTATGTAGGTATGTATTATAATATGAGATATATATGTAACATATGTATTTAAAAGGTTTGCTTTCCACGGTTTAAACAATGCACCTGCCATGTTATCTCTTCACCACCCTTGGTTGACTGGTAGAGAATGCCTAAGGCATTAAGTCCGCCATTGTACCTTTGTGTATGAAGTTTAAATAAATAAATAATCGTCGGTTGGTGTCACATTTCCTGATACACGCCTAACGGGGCATCTGCGAGTTGGCGAGGTCCCTCGCACGCCTTTCAGAGGACCAGGACCCCAGGGTCCCGAGCTTGTCACAGTCATAATAAAAATTTAATCATTTAAACAGGCCAAGTGCGTCTCAAACTTCGAACATTTAGGGTTCCGTATGAAACCACAGTAATAGGAAAAATGAGGGTATTTCAAAGAAATGACTCACAAGACTTTATGCTCGTAATCTGATCATCTTGGCACAAACGCCCGAAGAATGGTAAATGTTTGACGAATTCAATTTGGTACTGCATCTTATCCGTGAGTTGTTTTGCACATTCATGCCACCTTTTTTCTTCCGTCAATGCTCTATACTTAGCAATCCTGTAAAAAAAAAGTACGGTTAATAATCTAACGTTTCATCCCAGAAAATCGCACAAAAAAGTTAAGGTTAGGCAAAAAAAGTTAATAACATCAAAATACCCGACTGCTTAAAAAGCGAACTAAAAAGATGTAAACAAGAAGAAAATCTTGCTGTGCAGTCGGAGGATACATATTCGCGAGCTGGTTGACCAAAACCAGATGTATCCTCCGACTGAACAGACAAGATTTTCTTCTTGTTTACATCTTTTTAGTTCGATTTTTAAGCATTCGGGTTTTTTGATGTTTTTATACATAGAATATTTTATGTTTACACAATACTACGCCATTCATCCTACAGTTTTTCTGAACTCCAAACAAGATTTATTTTTTCGAATTAAGAAATCTGGTATCTATCGATATCGATAATGTAATGTTACTTCCATGGTTGAGTAGCAGAAGATATCGACCTATGACACGAATGTCAACCTTACATCATACGCAATAAAGTTTATAATTGCAACCACTGAGAATACCGCCATCTATGGTCGGGTAGCGGAATTTACTTGGCAATAGAATCTCGTTTGACTTTAGATTACAAAACGTCGTAAATACTTTCTGCACTAACGCAAAATAAATCCTGTTTAAAGAGTGTGAAGATTTCTTTCTTGATGTAGGATCTGTGACTTATGCTTGTTTTGGCTAAAATTAAAACGACAAATCAAACGATCGGCTTATTTGTAGTGCATTATATGATTATCCGTTTGTGTGAGTTTGGCGACAACGGTTCCCATAGTAATTTTGCTACGTTGCACTTCCACTATTTTTTCTGTTCCGTGGTTTGAAAGATACAAGATACGCGCGAAAAACATAAGCCATTCCTTGCAGCCGGGTAAAAAAGCTGGTACATAACATTTTAGCTGACTTAATACTGTCTAGCTTTTTACGAAGTATGTTGAATGAATGGAGCTGAATACCAGTATCCCTTTAAAAACATAAGATGTAAAAATACAATTCTCACAAAGCCTTGATGGCCAAGTAGAAATTGAGAGGGAACGTAGGGCGATGGCAGTCCGTTGTAACATGTTTGCTCGCAGGTTTGCCCGTTGGTTGTAGCAAGCCAGTAAAAATAACGCTTTTCAAAGCTTATTGCCTAATGTTTTACACGTGCAGCCTTGGGCCAACTACACTCAGCGGACTATCAGCGCCCTACCCCATGGCTGCGCCATTGAAACGGTGAAAAACACGTTATCGCCGATATCTCGCTGAAAAAGCATCGCAGATGTCTGAAGTTTTTTGTAAAACCTAGATTTGAATTTGTCAAAATATATGAAAACTAGCTGACCCACGCGGCTTCGCTCCCGTCAACTGGCTACGTACCTACCCTATCCTACCTACCCTACTATACACCTCGCCTACACCTACCCTACACCTACCCTACCTACACTACACACATGATTGCATAACTGAAACCGTTTACGCAGCGCACGCAACGGAAGCCCTCAAAAAGTAATATTCTTTCCCGTTTTTGCAATATTTTTCATTTATGCTCCGCTCCTTTTGGTCGTAGCGTGATGTTATATAGCCTATAACCTTCCTCGATAAACGGACTATCCAACACAAAAATAATGTTTCAATTCCAACCAATAGTTCCTGAGATTACCCCCTACATACAAACTTACAAATTTTACGTCTTTATAATATTAGTATAGATACACAAAAAAATCCTAGGTTTATATTTCACTAGCTGTACGGTATCGCACAGAAATAAGTCTTGATTATCTTTGAAAGAAATTAAGTATGAGCGAGATCTTTTTTGTAAACAACACCTATTAATCTGTTATTTACCAAAATTTCAGGTTTCTGCAACGGTTAGTTTTAAAGAAGTCCGTGGCCGCGCGGTTCGCCGCGTTACAATAATGGCGCGGCCACGTCAAACCCTTAAAACTTTTTAACCATATCTAATTTTGACACAATTTATTTTTACAAAATCTTGGCATTGTTTTTTTTTTAAATATAGCCGTGGCCGCGCTATCGAAACGCACATTTTAAGGTTAGGTAAGTTGACTTCTATGTCAGCCGGTTTGAATGGTAAAAGAAAATTTTACCAATCAGAAGCAAAAATTTTATATTTTCACTCGCTCTTGCAACTTTTTTTTTAAATCATCTTTATTTGTTTTATCTTGGGGGTGCTCAATAGAAAACCACCTCGAGTGCCAACCCATGCTACGCTGCCACTGGAATAGCGCACGGTACGCTTTCCTTCATTCATTGCTTCATATTTTCAAAAATCCGTCTACTCGACAGTGTAAAACACGCAATGAATACTGTTCAGTTATCAAAATGAAAGGAAAGGAGTGTGCTTCGTGCTGTCAAAACAGATACACAATAGGGTAGTTGACAAAAAGTATCTATTTCCGTCAGTAGTAGATAGCCTAAAAAAATTACGACGATAGAGTGCGTTGAAATATAGTGTAACGTCACGGTGTGCTACACTTTAAACAAAAAAATAATAATGCAGTATAAAAGTTTTTTTATTTTTCACTTTTTAGTTGTACCTACCTAATAGGCAAGTTATTTAGTAAGTTTCCTATAACGCCAGAATATAATACCCGAATATCATGAAACTTGAACAAAACCGATCCAATGAGAGATCTGCTTATCCCTTAAGAGCGTACTGGCGTGATGTTATGTTATGAAATGGTATAAACACTAAACAGACATGCGATTGCAGCAGTCCCGAGAGATTTGCCGTTATTTATTGAAGAGTTCTGTTGTATATCTTCGAAGTTCTTCATCAGATCTTTACCAAATTAAAATGGGACCAAAATCGAAACATACTCTTTCAAACAAAAAAAGAATTTTTTAAATCGGTCCACAATTGACGGAGATATCGGTGAACATACATAAAAAAACAAGAAGTCGAACATAGAACCTCCTCCTTTTTCGAAAGTCTGTTAAAAATACGGGTCCAATACTCGTATTATAATATCTCAGTGACGGACTGAATAGAATAGAATTATCATTTTTGTTGGTCTGAGGGTAGAATCAACTTTTACTACTTGTAAATTTTAATTCATATATGTATGACGTTCAAAAGTGCCGCTTACTGGCCTAATTGAAACAAATATATTTGACTTTGACTTTGATCTCCACGACATAGTTACCGATTAATTAGGTAGGTGACAAATTGGGATAACATGATGCATGTAAATCCTGAAGGATGGTGTCTACCACCATCATTTCGTCAAGTCTTAATTCCCATGTAATAAAGGTTACCGATTAATTAGGTAGGTGACAAATTGGGATAACATGATGCATGTAAATCCTGAAGGATGGTGTCTACCACCATCATTTCGTCAAGTCTTAATTCCCATGTAATAAATGTTTAGTCTATTGCCATCAACCAAAAATAAATCCAGTCTCGGAGCTACATAGGAATCCCTGATGGAGCGACTCAATGGCAATCTGTTTCTGTCTGACCTGGGAATCGAAGCCAGAACTCCACGCTACGACAAGATGAATAGAGCTGCGTTGATTATATAGGATCCCGTATACTGGCGCCTTTATATTACAACCCTGAATACAAGGACGCTGAAATCACATGAATCCCTATATGAACTAGAACAGGCTCTTCAATCAATAAAATGGGACATCGTTGGCTTATGTGAAGTTCGACGTTCTGAAGAAAAAATTGAAGAACATGTAGATTTTATATTTTATTATAAAAATACGACCGCAGGACAGTATGGTGTTGGATTTTTAATAAAATCTTACCTGAAATCCAGGATAGAAGGATTCATCGGAGTTTCTGATAGAATAGCAGTGCTAAATATTAATTTACCTGGTTACAAGCACCCAGTATCGATAGTTCAAGTCTACGCACCTACTGAAATCACCAAAGAAGAAACTAAAGACGCTTTCTACCAAGAACTCACACTGACGATGGAGAACTTACACAGCACAGTTATTGTTATGGGAGATTTTAACGGCCAAGTTGGCAAAAGAACAAATACTGAGAGTAAATACTTGGGACCTTACACAACCGGTAGACGGAATAAAAACGGTCAAAGACTGCTAGATTTTGTCCAAGAACATAACTTGTACGTCATGAACAGCTTCTTCAATAAAAAACCGCATAAACGATGGACATGGATTTCTCCAAATGGTATTGTGAAAAATGAAATAGACTTAATACTCACCAACAAACGTAAACTTTTCATGGACGTAAATGTCATTAAACAGCTTAACTTCAATACTGACCACCGCATGGTACGCGCAGAACTCCATGGAAGCCAGCA
The DNA here is from genome assembly GCA_948252205.1 of Orthosia incerta. NCBI lineage: Eukaryota > Metazoa > Arthropoda > Insecta > Lepidoptera > Noctuidae > Orthosia > Orthosia incerta. The sequence continues at coordinate 11,654,797 of OX411765.1, read as the reverse complement.
AAAACCATCAAGGAAGCACATAAAGAGCTCAAAGAAACATGTACATCTGCCGCTACCAGTCGACACTTTGGTCCCTCTCAAAGAGGCACTACGAAACGCAAAAGAAACTGCAAGTATATGCGAAGGTTATGACACCCTGGAAAAAGAACTACAACAAGCAGAAAGTAGAATAGCAGCAATTAAGACCAATAGAGACAAAGTGGGCGAAAAAGCAAAAGAGCTAATACTAAAACGCCAAACCCTACAACAACGTTTACCAAGAGACAGAAAGGAGATAGCTTGCATAAGCAAAAGGATTAAAGAATGTATAAGGAAACACAGACAAAATACAAGAACAGAGAGAATAATGTTCCATATAAAAACCACAGGAGGAGTGAAAAAAACTTGGAAAGAATTGCAAGAAAGCACAGATTGGATACCAAAATTACATAATCACAGAATTAAGAAGGACAAGACAAAGAGAATTGACATACTGAAGGTAGCAACTTACTTCTACAGAGACCTCTACAGCGAGAATAATGAAAACCCACCTCGAACACCAACCCTAATAGACAACTATGGCGAAGAAGAAGTCCCTCCAATCTTAGATTCCGAAATAGACAAAGCGATACAATCTCAAAAGAGCGGACAATCACCTGGCGAAGATGGTATCTCAAACGAACTTTTGAAAGGCTCAGCTCACGTCGTATTGGAAAATCTGCGGGACCTGTTCAACAAAATATTGGATAAGGAAGAAATACCTCCTCAGTGGTCAACTTCAACGATTATCTTAATACACAAAAAAGGTAGTAGGGTCGACATCGGTAACTACCGCCCGATAAGCTTGATGTCGAACTTGTATAAGATATTCGCTAAGATAATTCTGGACCGAATTGCAAAGGTACTAGATGAAAACCAACCGAAAGAACAAGCAGGATTCCGCAGTGGATTCTCTACGGTAGACCACATTTATACGATAAAACAGGTTATTGAGAAATATAACGAGTACCGAATGACGTATTACCTTGCATTCGTAGATTACAACAAGGCTTTTGATTCGCTAAAACATCCGTGTATATGGGAGGCGCTTCTGAATCAAGGTGTACACAAGAAGTATATAAGACTAATAAAACAAATCTACACAAATATGACAGCTAGGGTAAAGACAGAAAGAGTAGGAGAAAACTTCGAAATAAAGAAGGGTGTGAGACAAGGAGACCCACTGTCGCCGAAACTCTTTTCTGCCACTCTGGAACATGCATTCAGAAATCTAGACTGGGACGGCTATGGGATTAAAATAAACGGAGCAACATTTAACCATCTGCGCTTTGCTGATGATCTAATTCTGATTGCCAGTAACCACAAACATCTACAGGAAATGCTTGAACAGCTAGTAAGAGAAAGTAACAAAGTTGGACTCCAGATGAACACATCGAAAACGAAGTTAATGACCAACAGCATAAAAGTACCGATCTCGATTAACAACGGAAGCATCGAATATGTCGAAGAATATCCGTACCTCGGACAAATTATCTCCCCAACACAACTCACTGCCAAAGAAATCCAAAACAGGATTAACTCGTCATGGAAAAGGTACTGGTCATTAAAAGAGATTCTTAAAAACCCATCAATACCTCTCAAACTAAAAAGCCAAACATTTAACTCCTGCATTCTTCCTGTTATGACGTATGGCTGCCAAACATGGCCTCTTACTACCGAAAATATAAAAAAGTTAGAAACATGCCAACATAACATGGAGCGTAGCATATTGAACCTGAAGAGAAAAGATAGAGTGAAATTGAAAGACATAAGGAAAAAAAAAAAAACTATAGACGTGACACTCACAATAAAAAAACTTAAATGGCAGTGGACAGGCCACACAATCAGAAGCCGAATAGAGAAGTGGACCAAAGACGTCACTGAATGGTACCCGAGAGATGGGATGAGAAGGAGAGGGAGACCGATGCGAAGGTGGGAGGACGACCTGCGATCGACAGCAGGAGCGTCATGGAGGAGAAAAGCACACGATCGTGTACTGTGGAAGGGTCTGGGGGAGGCCTATGCTGAAAAGCAAAACAAACTGTTTAACTGTACAATATAGTTAATAATATGTAAATAATTAGTTATAAGTTTGTAAATAAAGGCTATTTGAATTTGAATTTGATACTGGCGCAACGCGACATGTCGTTTTCATGAAATTTGTTCTATAATTTCAAAAAAAATGTGTTGTTGCATGGTCAAGTCGTGGAGCCTTAAGGGTACACTAGTCGACGGCACAAACTATTTTGTGCGCGGGGTTAAAATGCATTTTATATCAACCGACAACACGTGCGGAAGAGATAGATGCTGTGATGAGCAGTAGAAAGCTAGTTGGCGTACGAATACACACTTTTGCAAATTTGTAGCGTAATGGATAATGATTTAGGACGAAACCGAGCGCGCGAAATTTTATAAACAGACCTTTGGCAGCCTAGATATCATGAAAAAACGACTAAATCTATCTGTTCAAAATAAAATTATTTGCTTTGTTGAACTACTAATCTATCCCTGTATGGAGGCCGTTTTGCAATTTTCCGTCTTCTTATGGTATTTATTTGCGCCCAAAAATGCGTTAAAATTAGTGTCGAAATGTGAAACTTTCGACGCTCATAACTTTCAAATATTTTCTATTTTTACTTTTTTGCTTCCATACAGGACTAGATAATGATGAAACAAATTGATACCACTTTTTATTTTGAACGTACATCGTCAAACAGTGGAATAATCCCTAGACTACGTTTGTATGGCAGAATTTTCGACTAGTGTAACTTTAAAAGGCAAATTCAAGGTCACATGGTGCAAATGAAAAAAGATAACTTCCGTTGTCTGCTAAGCTGCAAGCTGCAATGGTCTTGCCCCCTACGGTATGTATCTAAAGGCGCAGATACCCCTCAGTAGCTGATTTTAATATGAGAATCACATCTAAACGTATAATAGTAATTTTTTGGAAAAAATATATGTTACATTAGACCATTTTCTTAATAATGTGATCTAAGAAAAATTTTGATTTTAATTCGTATAACATAGTGTAATTAATTTGTAAAGTCACGTCTAACACGGACAAAAACACGACAATCGCACTAAACCGCCAAGCGTATTTTAATGAAATTGACACCATTTCAAAGACAATTAACTATCTACATTTTGATCGGATTTTTTTTTTTAATTTGTGGGGTACACTATCTACCCACATAGTTTATTTATTATTTATATTTTATTGGAACGAAGTACCTTATCGCGCGTTGCGAAAGGGGGCTAGACGGAAAAAATTAAGACGAAAAGTTGTAACGACACTTTTTGCTATAGTTGTAAGCCGTGCGGCGTGCGCGTGATTCGTGCGTGTTCTAACCTATACGCTGTTGTGTTTACGAAGTCGAGAGAGTATATATACATATACTAGCTGACCCGGCAAACTTTGTTTTGCCATAAAAACACCAAACATTCACCTACCCTACCCTTTATTCTTCCCTGTATTCTGTCGAACAAAACAAAAAAAGAATTATCCAAATCGGTTCAGCTGTTCTCGAGTTTTAGCGAGACTAACGAACAGTAATTCATTTTTATATAGATAGATAGATAGATATATGCGTATACATATATGTATGTATATATATACTAAAGGAACTTCGTTCCATCCGGGTGTCCCTTGACACCTCTCAAGTTTTTTTGTTATTATAACAGTAACACACCGTCGACAGACATTCACGGCATTTTATATCGTATACGATATAATGTCGGCTGATGTCTGGTTGAACGTTACCGCAACTGCTGCGGCGGTACTGCACCGCGAGCCTACCACTATATTCTGCCACCCGCAGTGACGCACCGCTAGTCGGTTTGCAACTCTCGCTACCACTACTGTGCACTCCCTAATTTATGTGTTCCGCGAGATACACTAACCACTCTGTCTGTACCTGTTTCCGTGTATTGTGCCGTGAACATTATTGTGCTGTTATTGTGACTCTTTACTCGTTTGTGAGTCTCCTTCAAAACTATAATATGTGAACGTGTTTTTTGTACTGGATAATATAAAGTGTGAGTACCCTCAACCACAGATAATATAATACTAGCATACAGATGCCTCATCCCATAAAAATAAACCGTACCGACGTAACTAGCGTTTTTCATCTGATTATACCGATTGTTTTTTGTAAATCGCTCGCGGTCGGTTCCGTTCCACGGCGATAGATAGATCACCATCAATATCCGTGGAATGGAACGGAACGGAACCGAATGCGATCGATGTACAAAAAATTATCAGAATAATCAGTATAGAACGTCGGCACGGTTTCTTTGTATGGGATGAGACACCACTGCCTCAACTGACTTTTATTGTGTGACTCCATCTACTACAAATCCGCGTACCTAAACTGGTGACCCCGACGTGATGAACAAAATCTACAGAATTTTGGGTCGCGCGGGTGTGAAAAGAGTGCGCGTTTTGTTCCTTTACGGTCTATGGCGACTGTCGTCGTCTTAATAGTGGTTTATAAAAAGAAGCAAAAATCTTTTAACAAAAAAACCGATTTCTGAAGCAAAACACTACAAAGCATATAATAACTTTGTTTTCCGAAGTCGGTGTCGAAAAACGCAAAACAATAGGTACCAAAGACAGAAGATAAAAAAATACCAAAGATAAGAAGTTTTCATTTTATCTTTTTACCCGGCTGCAAGAAAAGGGTTATGTTTTTCGCGCGTATTATGTATGTATGTAATATTCTTTATTACTTCGTATCTTTCAAACCACTTCACGAATTTTTATAATTAAGACATCGTTAGATAGGTCTTGGCCGCCCATGTGTTCTTAGATAAGTACCGATAAAAAAAAAAAATGGCGGATTTTGGGCGCCATATTGTAGGGGTTGCAATATTTTTTTTCTTCGAAACCCATCGAGTGGGGTATCAAAATGAAGGGTTTTTAGAGGTGATTACAAAAATATATACCACTTATATGTTTAAAGTCATTCGAAAGAAAAAGTATGACTAAAAAGTTGTAAATAAAAAAAGTTAATAAAATTAAAAAAACCCGACTGCTTAAAAAGCGAACTAAAAAGATGTAAACAAGAAGAAAATCTTGCTGTGCAGTCAGAAGATACATCTGGTTTTGGTCAGCCAGCTCGCGAAATGTCCATTGTTTTAGACGCGGGGAGGGAGGGAGGGCAAGGAGGGTTGGGGGGCTACCCCCCTGCACCATCCCCACCCCACGGAACCACATATATATGGAGATATCCATGGTTAAAGTTTTTACGATTACTCTTTAAGCAACAAAGTCGACGGAGCCCCGCTGTGCGGGGCTCCTATTTCTGTCTGAAGGGTCTGAACTAACCTAACACGAAGGAGATGACGGGAGCTGAGTTCGCTCACTTCAGCTCCCGCCATCTCTTCGAACCTAACCTGTCCGTGTCGAGGTGCCCTAAGCTCCCGAGCTCGCTTCGCTCGCTCTTGGACTAATTCACATTTTTTTACCTCGCTAATTATATTTAAGTAAAAAATGTATCTAATATCTCCATAACCATGGGGTTCCGTGGGGTGGGGATGGTATAGTGGGGTAGCCCCCCTACACCCCTTGCCCTCTCTCCCTCCCCGCGTCTAAAACAATGGACATTTCGCGAGCTGGCTGTGGGCTTCTTTTTATGGGGTGGGGACCCCATAAAAAGATTGGACATTTGTGGAAATTTTTAGTCTAACCTGAAAACTTTAACCATGGATATCTCCATAACCATGGGGCTCCGAGTGGTGGGGATCGTACAGGGGGGTAGCCAAACCACTCCCCCTTGCCCCCCACCCTCCTTGCACCAAAAATTAGCGGCCCATAAAGGAAATTTTATCCTTTTCTTCTTGTTTACATCTTTTTAGTTCGCTTTTTAAGCAGTCGGGTTTTTTAATTTTATTCACTTTTTTTAGTGTTGGTACCTCTTATTAAAATAATTTATCATTATATGTCATTTCAATATCAATAAGCCCAAACACGACTAGGATACATTTTTTTATTACGGAGTTCCAGTGCATACTTTACGGCTTCATCATCATCAGATCAGTTGGATGGTACCATTTACTTATATTTATTTGCTTCAACAAAGTTGCTTAACTATTCGAGATATCATATACCCATGAAATACTTATTAATGACTTCCAGTAGCAATCTGTGTTCTTCTTCATAAGTTCCACTTCGCCTATTGATACTTTCTGAGTGCAAAAATTTGCCATGTTTATGAAAATACCAATATCATTACATGTCTGCCGATAATATTTGAGGAGTTCCCTCGATTTCCATGGGAACCCATCATGATATTCTGATTTGGTAATAATAGGACCACCTCGAGGATATACCCTTTGGAACAAAAAATTAATTTGCAGATCCGTCTATATACGACGGAGTTATGCGCGAATATACAGAAAAAAAAAACATCCGAATTGAGAACCTCCTTATTAGTCTGGTTAAAAATGAGTTAAGTTCGCCTTTGTACAGGATCTCTCATATCAATTGCCGCATTTTTTTTAAGTTACGGAAATAAATTCAAGATAGTGTTTCATATAAACGAATATTTTAGTAAATAAAAATCAAACTCACTTGGCAACGTCCGCCTCGGTCTGTGGCTTACGGAACATTTTCTCAACGAATGCCCGGTTTTCGGTGTAACGCCGTTGTTGTATAGCCACGTGGTTTCTAAAATCGGTGTAAATATCATCATGCGCTGTGGAAGAAGAAGAGGTTTAAATAATCGCCGTGATTTGATAGATGGCAGTGTTTTAAATTATGACCAAAAAGTTTTTCACACGGCAATGAAATAGACAAAAAAACTCATACAATAATACTGTAAATGGATGATGGAACATCAGAAAATATAAACAAGTGTACCTATCCTAGTGGTGTGGGGGCAGCAACTTGCGCAACCCAGCGCAGGGCTCGCCACAATAAGACTCGTTTTGAGGGAATGGATGAAGAGACGGCATGGCGCCCTTATTTTCCAGCTGACACAGATACTATCGAGGCGTGGGTGATCCGGGAAGTACCTGTGCCGCATATTGTGCCAACTGCCTCGACGACACGGCTCAGCACACCCTTGAGGAGTGCCCAGCTTGGGCAGTGCAGCGATGTGACACCGTTGCGGCGGTCGGTGCTGCAGATAACCTCTCGCTTCCGATCGTGGTCCAGTCCATGGTTGGAAGCGAAAGCGCGTAGGATGCCGTCGTCACCTCTTTCTGCGAGGAAGTGATGGTCGCAAAGGAGGCGGCGCGCGGAAAGGGAGAGGGAGAATACAAAGCCCTCCCTATCCGCAGTAGTTGCACCGTGCGGCGAAGACCGTGAAACGATTTCCAGCCGCTGTAAGATGAGGCCTGCAGGTAACAGACTTGGGGAGTCTGTTGCCTGGACTGTCAAAGGCCGAGACGGCAGCGCGCCGTGTTCCTCGCACGTCTCTCTAGAGGAATTGTGGGTGTATACAGCCGCAGAGCGTAGCGGGGTCCGCATGAATTCTTGCGGGTCGATCTGGCCGGGGGAGCATAACGAAACTCGCAAGCACTCCAGCGCCCCGGCCAAAGGTAGCTGCAGAACACAGAGTGGTTTTAGTCAGAGTCTAACAGACCCCTTCGCTCGCACCAGAGTGCCATGAGGAAATCTATTGGTTTAAAAAAAGTCACAAGTGTTCCTATAAGACACAAGTTGCGCCAGTTGTATTTAAGTCCATGAACCGAGCACGAATCCTTAGACTCTTCTGCTACTGAAAAAATCCAGATACAAAACTAACCGCGCGATGCAGAATTCGAACCCGGTACGGGGGAACTCATGCTCAGCAGTAAGTAAGTAGCGTTTGTGACCAATGGACTAACAAGGCAAATGACACAAAGTAAAGTTAAAATTTTGTGAATAATTGTCCAAAAATACGAGAAAATCTGTTAGTAAGTTGGCACTTTGACAGAAAGGTTAATGACCTAGGTCATTGACCCACTTTTTTTTTAAACAGTTTATCTTCCTACACAGGTTTTGTTTAAGTGTATCTACAACGCCTTAGTAGAAACCTAAATATATTATTCTATACAGGGTAAGTTTTGCAGGTGGACGTGCGACCGCCAAATCCGAAATTATGAGGAATAGCGAAACACACCCAAAGGAGTCACGGGCCCGATTTAGATGAAACTGAAAACAGCATCATTGGCATTTTTAATAATCAATAAATTCCTTTTGATTTTGGTAAATAAACGCGCTATATTTTTAAACCTTGGATGGTTTATAAATACAGCTATCACTAATCACAGATAATATAATACTAGCATACAGATGCCTCATCCCATACAAAGAAACCGTACCGAAGTACCTAACTAGCGTTTTTCATCTGATTATACCAATTATTTTTTGTAAATCGCTCTCGTTCGGTTTCGTTCCACGGCGATAGATCACCATCTATATACGTGGAACGGAATCGATGTACAAAAAATAATCAGTACAGTACGTCGGCACGGTTTCTTTGAATGGGATGAGACACCACTGCACTAATAAAGATAATATTCTGGAAAGTAATGTCAGTGTGTGAGAAAGGCAGTGCCTATGCCTGCTCAGTCATACCCACGATGACATGCAAGCAAAATTGAACGATTTAAGTCGGAAAGCGGAGGAAACGGGACTAAAAATAAACATCCAGCAGACCCAAGAGATATCTGGTGTAAAGAATACTTCACCGTTGTTGATTGGCACAGAGGCAGTGGAACGCGTCTACAAGTTTACTTACCTCGGGAGCGTCGTGTTAGAACTGGAGGTAGTGAAGAGGGCATTGCTTCACGGATCGCCAAAGCACGAGCTACCTTCGCGCAGCTGAGGCCTGTTTGGTAATCGCGGAAACTGACCCGACGGATTAAACTCAAAATCTTCGGATCAAATGTCAAATCCGTGCTGCTACGGGTACGAAACGTGGAAGGTCACAGAAGACATCTCACGTCAATCATCGTCAACCGGTATCTTGGTCGCATACTCGGAATCTACTGGCCCGAGATCATCACCAATGTAGAACTGTTGGAGAAAGGCCACGAGAGCCAAGCAAGTGCAGCAAGTGGAGTTGGATTGGCCACTCACTGCGAAGGGATTCTAATCATATACCCAAGCATGCGCTGAATTGGAATCCCCAAGGCAAAAGAAAGCGTGGCCGTCCCCGTAAAACTTGCCATCGCACCGTGTTGGCAGAAGCGACGAGCGTCGGTATGATGCGGAGCGAGGTGAAGCGTTAAGCTCTAGACTGATAGCGATGGAAGACTACTACGGATGCCCTCTGCCCCATGCAGGGGACATAGGACATCAAGTCAAGTGAGAAAGGCAGTAGGCTGGAATCCACAATATCGATCAATGCAAAATTGCAGAATGGAATGTAGCAGTCTAGCAGCGGGTTTATTGCTTAAACTTACTACATTTTCTGAAAAAAACAAAAAAAAAAAAAACAAAAAAAAAAAAATGAAAAAAAAAAAAATGTTGAGTGAAAAATTAGATTAAATACTACACTAACATTATAATCATTATTGTGTCTCTAAATTATCTATGATTTATTATTGTACTAGCTATCCCCCGCGGCTTCGCTACCGTCAACTGGCTACATACCAGACATAATTACCTACCCTATCCTACCCAAACTACCCTTTTATATTTTTTTATAGGTACCTAATGTAGCATGTAGCATATGTCCTTCCTTAGGATGCCATCTATCTCCTTGCCATATTTCATTGAAATCGGTTTAGTGTTTTGGCGTGAGAAGGTAACATACAGACAGATAGAGTTACATTCGAATTTATAATATAAAGTATGGATGTACAGGAATAGATATAATTCAATATTGATGATGCCAATAGGAAAAGTGCCCAGGATGCTGGCCAAAGAAAAGAGCAGCCCTCTGGTGTCAACTAGCTATTTACTAATGTCTCGCAAAACTCGATAATGTTTTAACCCCAAACTGCTCTAAATGTGCTCCCTCACCTAGAGCGTTCGCCTGAAATGTATCATTTCAGATTCGATTTTCTCTAAATGTTGCATGATACATGTAAATGCTCAGTTCTCTTCCCTCACCAAAGTGATGCTCGAATCGGCAACATTACAGGTTGCACACTGTAATGCTCGGTTCTCCTACCTCACTGATGTACTGTTTGGTTTATATTTTACTATATATATTCCGTCCAACCGTTTTATGACAAATGGACCAAGTGATCCAAGAGCGTTCCCCCTAACATTTCTGAAATTTTTCTACACAAGATGTGTGGGATTGAGTAGAACTCTTAGCACTTGGCAGCTGTAAATTGGCCATCAGCCCAAGTTAGCTAGTACCTATGCTAACACTACTCAGTGCCACATTTTTATGGAGAATGTAATCAGAAACATCTGTGGGCTGATCTTGTTCTATGACTCTAGTGATTGCAATGATATAACATTCCAATTATCGATTGATTATTGACACTTTTGTTGTAGTATTACAACTTATACAGTAGTCACAGCGGATTATTGTGTCTCTAAAGTTAGGCTCTGCGAATCATTGCACATGAAACAGTTTGTGTTTGGGTATACTGAGTACAGTAAGCGAAATAGGACGATACGAAAAATGTAAGCGAGTGAAAGAGGCAGTTATACAATGCTATCTAATTGACTCAACTTTGTCAAATAGCAACAGCGCAAGGTCTTGCAGGCAACTCCAGATACACATATCTGCTGTGACTGCTATACTAGATATTGTTATGTTTTTTAATTGTTTGTTTTTTGCATTCTGTGGCAAAATGATGTGTGCGATTTCTGATTCTATAGCAATAAATGCTTTTCTTTTTTTTTAATGTTAAGTATATCGAATATAATTTTCTGCTGTCCATTAAAACAAATTGTGGTTTCTGCCCCTGTGTTTATTTACATTAAATACAAAACAATATAAATTTGCTGCAATGTTTTTCACAAATTGTGTTGCATTAAACCTGCAAAATTGAATTTAAAGTTGACAAAGCAGCTATATTTTTTATTTTTTTATTATAGACTTTATTGAACAACATAAGATATATTAATAAAAATTAAGAGGAAATATGGGCAGAGACCACCAACTGAATTTCCTTAGTAAAAAGTCATGATTCGAGGTTTGGCTCTCGTCTCTTTTCTCAACCAATATTGGACCAATTTAAAAGATATTCCATAAACTGGTAAAGTAAGATATATACTATGTCCATATGTTTTCCTTTTTTCATATATATTTGTCAAATTTGTACACTAAGCCTCTGTTGACAGCGCAATTTGAGCATTTTTTGAGGGCTCTAGTGCTTCTAAAGATAATGTATCATCAAAATGGAAAAAATAGGGACATAGTATATATCTTTAATCCTCAGTTTACGGAATATCTTTTAAATTGGTCCAATATTGGAGGAGGAAAGAGACGAGAGCCAAACCTCGAATTATGAGTTTTTACTAAGGAAATTCAGTCGGCGCTCTCTGCCCGTTTCCTCGTAACTTAAAACTAAAACACATCTTAGGGCATTCCACAATCTCTTCCAGGCAACTTGGTATGGACAGTAATATTGCCTGGATATGAAGTGGGGCTGTCATTGGTGTGACAATACCAGTGTTAAAAATGCTAATAAATGTATGTGTGTGTTAATTATTAGTTGATAAACAAATTTGAAGCAAAAATCAACATGCCCAAGTTAAGTTTAGTCATGTAGTTAGCACTTGATAACTAAGTTTAGTGAGCTTATCGAATAGTGACCAGAATTTACAAATACATGAGAGTATAACTAAAGTTGGAAAATTAATTCAGTATTCTTTTCCTATGTAAATATTGATACTGTCTAGTATGGTAAATATTGGATAATTCACTAGGTAAAAGTACGTAAATAAATAATAAATAAATACTTATTACGACATAAGTTTTTATTAATTTATATAATTTATGCTCTAAACTGGCGTGGCGACAAATTATTCAGAGCCATTTAAAAAAAGTTCATTTGATACAAAAAAATTAGTAGCACTGTGTGAACCACTGGTCAGGTCAAGTCAGGATGGTCAGTTAGTTAGACACAGAACAGAAACAGTACTTATAGTATTTATTTAGAATTCGTTTATTATCAAAACAATCGGACAGTGGTTTCATCTTTAATTTTAATGGCATCAACAATGGCGGTCACCAATACAAAGAAAAACACGTATATATAGATACTTACGCTGTAATGCATTCGCGAGAGACCCAGCAAAGTTATTCAGGGGCGAATCCATTTCGAAAAGATCAACTTTGTTAATAAAAATATAGTTTGTTTATTAAAACAATGTTGGCGATTCGGCGCGTCAGCGTCTGGGGTCAGGCAGGTCTGAGAGGTCAGTCAACCAACATTCCAACAATATGGCGGCCCCGCCCCCGCCCCGCTCGGGCCCTTGAGGGGCACCCGCCCCGTCCAAATGTTAAACTATTAAATAATAATATAGTTGAATTACCTAAGAAAATGACAAATATTAAATTACAGATATTGTCAATAATATTTATCAAAGAATCATGTGCAATCTGAAATTGAATTACTAATTTTTGTATGCTATGCACCGGAAGCTGTTAAGCGGAAGTGTCAAATATTTTTATTTTTTTCCCCTTTGGCTTCGCACAGTTTGTGCATTCAGCCAATGTCACAACAGGTTGATTTAATAAACTATAATTATAGAAATCAAAATAGCGGTTAATTATTTTAGACATAATAAAAACAGTGCTAATAGTAGCAAACGAACCTTTAGAATAGAATAGAATACTCTTTATTATGTACACCATATAAGTTACAGAAAGTATATACGAAGAAAACATTACACTGGGTGACACAGTGGGCGCTGTGGGCGGCCTTATCGCTAAAAGCGATCTTTTCAAGACAACCTTTGACTGGATTAAAAAAAAAAAAAAACAAATTCATAATACTAATTAAATATTTATGTTACCGTTAGCAAGTTTAAATATTTTTATAGCTGTCAAAACGGGCCTTTTATTTTTTGCCAACTTTAATGTCTTTTGAGTATTTAAAAATATATTTTTTTCTAGTAAATACGTTTGATGTGTATTGACATTACTTTTATATATTTGATAAAAAAATGTTGGGCAGATGTCCCCAAAATTGGAGATTTTCAGTCAGGTTTTTGGGTAATCCAGACCATGGTGGACATTGGCAACACTGCAGTACAAACAACAGCTGATACTAATAGTACTAGTGGTGCTAGTATATAGTTATCTGTGGCTAGTGCACATTGCCCAATAATAGTTCTCCATAGAGAGTCTGAATTCTGTTGTTCTTGTCAGTTTCTTTCAGTCACAGCCAGTCACAGCAGACTGCATAGTACATGAGTACATGTTTCAGTTGAGAGTACATTCCTTGTTTCAATTGTTGTCATATTATATTACTCTTTGGTTGTTGTCTATCGCTCTCAGCCGGTGCGCGATCGTTTATGGCGTATATTTAATTGTTTTTCTGTTGTGTCGGTAATTCTAATTACGCTGTATCAAGCAAATCTTTACCTAACCAAAGTGAACTTTTTGAAATTTATCCTATCCTGGATAACTGTGTCCGTCAATAAGTTTTATCTGTCGCGATTGGATTATTAGAAGTAAGTTATAATTGTTTATTTATTTTACATACTTTATTTATCCAATGAAATATTCGACAGTAAGTGTCAATATTTACGCTAGAAAAATCTTTTTAAAATTATTGATAGTCTCTAATTTATTTGTTTAAATTGCTCACTATTCGATAAACGCTTCTTCGTTGTACATGACGTAAAAACTTAACATTTTGATTTGGTAATAGTATAAAAATAAAATTGTCATGCATGGTATTTTTTTTTAACTTTTTTTTTTGTTCTTAAGTTATTAGGACTATTTAATATTTTTTATTCAAAATATAAACAATACAATCAGTCTATTAGAACTGCGCGAAAGTAATAAAAAATACTATGACCATTAATTACCCTTTTGCATCATGAGCATGTTGCACCTCCGATAAAATAGGGTTACAAGTCTAAAAACCTTGATTTTCAGAAAAGCGAAAATAAACTCGCGTGTTTGTTAATCAGTCTTTATTCTTAAACTATTATTATTATGTGATACAAATTATACATACTTGTAAAGCTTACAAAACATATGTTTTAATGGTGTACACTGTTTTTAAATTTTCCTGAAAACAAACCTGAAAATTCCCAATTGTAACAGTATTTTAGATAACTATTTGTACTTCTACTAACAAAAATATAATATGACAAATGTAACAATTCTTATTATAATAAAAATCAGGCAGTTATATAAACTTTTTTTAACTTAATAAGTATTCATACAGCTGTAGAACAAAAAACTTTTACAAAAACATTAAAAAATTCTAATAATAAAAAAATATAAACAATTCTAGCCATCACAATTTCAAATTATCACTTTACAATACAAGTTAAGGTTGTCTTTAATTAAGCTACGCTTAAATAATATTTGTTTAATGTTCTCCTTAATGAAATAATGTTTAAATACTACATAGGAACTATAATCATCACTATAAAAATCAAAATCACAGATAAAGTCTAAGTTACAGTCGTTTCATAATTAGGGTGTATAATTATAAAAAATGTAGGTATTAATATTATGTAATTCAATATTCAATTACAATTGGTTGTAAAAAGGCGCGTAGAACCGTGGTATATGATTACTATTAATTAAACTCATCAAATCAGCTTTATTCCTCTCGCTTATTGAGAGCTGTCTGACGTAAGCAGGCTTTAGTCCAGGCAAAACCTCAGGGTGTGTTCGCTAAAATTTTAGATTCCGAAAATCCTTCGTCTTCATAAGAGTTCTTGTAATAAAGAACACAAGGTGTTTCTTTCATGAATTTAACGACTCTGACGTCTTTCAATTTCATGTTACCCGTACCGAAGCGTAGTTCTGCATGTAACTTCTTCAGGGATATAAAGTCATTATAGAAAAATGAATTCACCCAGTAAGGGGGGTCCAGTTTTTTTGGCTGTTGCACTAACTCACTAAAACACTCTATGCAATCTCATGCGTCAAGCCCTAAAACTAGTAGAGGAATAGTGCAGCGAGCACCAACTCTCAGTGAACCCCACAAAAACGGAACTAATTCTCTTGACTAAAAAGATGAAACCAATGACAATGCAGGTACCAAGACCCTAAGCCTTTCAACCGAAACCAAGTAACTGGGAATTTACTTGGACAAACAATTGAATTGGGCGAAACACATGAACTATATCACCACAAAAGCCAGTATATCCAAAAAGTAAGGTAAAAGTAAGTAAGTAAGTTAAAGTATATTCTATTCTATTCTATTCTATATCCCTGTAGCAGTGCAAGAGACTACTGGGCAGGAATTGGGGGATCAGCCCCATGGTCACCTACTGGCTATACACCACAGTCATTCGACCAATCATTACATACGGCTCGTTGGTCTGGTGGCCCAGGACAGACCTCGGCACAGCTCAAAGAGATCTCGAAAAACTGCAGCGGTTTGCTTGCGTCGCAATCACTAGCAGTATAAGAACCACACCCACGGCCGCCAAAGCAAACGGCCGCAGAACAAATAACCACACAGCGGATCGTTAGGCAACGACGCGGCTGACGAGCTTGCGAGACGCGGATCCAGCACGGCGGTCTATGGACCCGAACCTTTTGTACCCATCCCCTTCAACCAAATGCGTAGGTGGCTACAGGAATTCACCCGGACACAGGTGGGAAACTGGTGGACCTCTGCACCGGGCTGTAGGCAGTCCAAAGAAGCTCTGCCATCTTTGGACAGTAGGCTTACCAGACGTCTGCTACGTCTGGACAAGAATGGCCTGCGCCTGGTGACGGGGACCATCACGGGACACTGCTCACTTAACAAACACTTCCACACAATAGGCATAACGGACAGTCCACTATGCAGGGTATGCATGGACACTGAGGCAACCGTTGCGCACGTTCTCTTTAAATGTGCTGGGGTCACCTAGATGAGAACACAAACCCTCGGGTCACCCAGATCTTACACGGACGTTCTATGAAAGCCAGGAGCCCTAATTAGCTTCTGGAGGGAGGTGGGCTGGTTGGAATAATCCACCCAACGGCCGCCATGGCCCACGCACAATGGTCCACCTGAAGGACTAAGTGCGGAAACCAAACCAACCCATAACATAGAACATAGAACACAATGACATTTATATGGCCTCATGCAGTTACTTTTTTGAACGGCCATATTGCTGGCATCTTTGGCACTGGATAACGATCTTAGGTTGCCAGGCATCTTCTATTTTTGTTTACATGAGGCAAAAATGTTGATCATGAGCACTCGGAACTCTAACTCGAACTGCACTTCTTTTCGTGAACGTGAGTGAAGCAAGAGAAGTATGTAAGGATCGTAGCAGGTGGCGTTGGCGTTCTGTAAGTGTGTCTCCCTCTCCCCTGGCACCACTCCCATGAAAATGTAACGCACCGTTCTTGAGAAAAACAAAATAATGTAACCTTAACTCAAAATACTTTAAAATTGCTTCTGCATCGTCTCCGGCGCTGCGGGAAGTGCAACCCTTTCGCTCTTACGTAACAAAGGATAGGCATTCGTGCGAGCCGACTAGCAATCCGAAGCTGCGGAGGTGAGGATGACAGCGGGCGGGGTAGCTCTCTTTCGCACCGCCGGTTTTTATATACATTCTAGGGATAGCAGCCAAAAGACTACGTGAAGTCGGGGTGCCCCGATTCGGTTTTGGGACAGATTCTAAATCAGATTCTAATTCAGATCATAAACTATTGAAACGTTAGGATTTTTTTCTCGGAAACTATGAGGCTACACAACTTGAAACTTTTTGTTAAGTGTTCTCCAAGAAGAGTTCAATACGTAAAAAAATATGAAGCTCCTAGCAGCCTTGTTACACACCGAAGCTGAGCCCTGGCGTGCGATTACGGGCGGTCGACATTAGGCTTTGTGGTATTCATTCCACATCTTTTAGTCTACTTACGTTTTATAACACACTATACAAACCACACCTTCATATCTTTTGATATTGTATCAACTCATGTAACTCATTTTTATGTATTATTTGTATTGTTGTTATCATCTGAAAAGCATATTTTTAGTCAACACTGATTGATTTAATATCTTCAACTTAATTTATATTGCTAATTTGTAAAATTTGGAATATATGATACTGTGACAATTATCATCTGATCTGGCATATGTCTGTCTATTTTATTTTCTTATAGGCCATAGACATAATATACCCACTGGACTAGACCTCTTTTAAGCTCGTTCTACATTATAATTTTCATTATAAGGGCAGCGGCAGACTGCCCCCCCCCCACCTTTGTAAACCGTTTTTATTCGTTTTGGTCTTTATTTTTTTTATTTGAATTTGAAATTTAGGAGACATGTCAGAACGAAGGAAAAACCGGCCAAGTGCGAGTCGGACTCGCGCACGAAGGGTTCCGTACCATTATCGCAAAAAACCGCCAAAAAATCACGTTTGTTGTATGGGAGGCCCACTTAAATATTTATTTTATTCTGTTTTTAGTATTTGTTGTTATAGCGGTGTTATGAAATAACAATAACGAGTTAAGACCAAATGTTGGCTTTATTCAACTTTAAAATATAAGGCGACATTAGGATAATATAATGACAACTTCAAACACTAGAAAGCATAGACTCCTAATGAGTCTGAATGCGGCGACTAAGAAGTTCACCACATTTTCCCCCGCTGCATTCTAGCTTGAGGTGTCGTAGTCCTGCAGATAGGCCGGTGGTCTTCTATTCCTGGTAGTCTGAAGAATTGGAGAAGTATCTGGGGCAGCACTCTCTGTAGAGACAAATGAGGAGTCGCTTTCTGTTTCTACAGTTTCAGTACGTTCGCCTTCTTCCCCGCTCTCTAACCCTGTTGGGGCTAAATGTCTGTTAGACACGGTCGTTTCTCGGCCGTTGTTCAGTCTCACAAAAGAATAGTCCGGGTTGGACTCCAACAGCTCGACTTCCTCGACTATGGGAGAGTATTTGTTAGTTCTGTTGTGCTTTTTGAGTAGGACAGGACCGGGTGTTAGAAGCCAAGTTGGTACCGAATGTCCGTTATTAGATTTTCTATTGTGTACAAACATCATTTCATGAGGGGTTAGGTTCGTTGCTGTACATAGCAGAGATCTTATTGAGTGCAGTGCTTGATTTAGAACCATTTCCCATTGCTCTATTTTAAATACCTGTGATTTTAGAGCTAATTGTATTGTCTTCCAAATCGTTCCATTTGTGCGCTCTATTTGCCCATTGCCATTGCCCTGTGGGTTATATGCTGTCGTTCGACTTGTAGATATACCTCTCTTGTGTAAGTAATCTTTTACTTCTTTTGATATAAAAGCGGAGCCACGATCGGAATGAATATAAGCTGGCAATCCAAATGTGCAGAAAAGAGTCGATAAATGTTTAATTACAGTCGCAGCGGAAACGTCTTGGCACGGGAATGCGAATGGAAACCGCGAATATTCGTCTATAATAGTCAGTACAGTGCAACATAAAAGAGTAGAAATTAAATATTTGGGAACTAAAAGTTTTCATTTTCTGGCAACATCTAAAATGAGTACTTGAGCTGTAAATTTTTCTCGATCGGTTTCGATTTTCGTAAGAATTTTGGTTTTTGTGTGATATTTCTGAGTGTGGACAGAAAAACAGTATGTACTTGTTAGACGAAGATGACGGTACTGGCCCTTTAAAATCGATATTCAATCTTTCGAACGCTGAAGACGCTTTTATCAAATTGCTTTTATTTTCTAAAAAACGAGGTTTCACGACTGCACAGACTGAACATGCATTTGTCATCTTTCTGACATCTTCTACCGAAAATGGTAGATTCTTACTTCTTATCCAGTGATACATTCGTGTAACGCCTGGATGGCAAAGTTCATTATGCAAGTCCTTCAATTTAGATTCCGTGTGAATAGCGCAGATACGTGACAGTGCATCAGCAGCGTCATTTTCATTTCCTGGTCTATATACAATATCATATTTGTAGCAAGATAATTCTAATCGCCATCTCTCTATCTTCTCGTTCTTTATCTTGCTTGTATGTGCGCGATTGAACATAAAGGAAACTGATCGTTGGTCTGTGATTAATCGAAAAGATCTTCCAATCAAGTAGTGTCGCTACTTACGGAGAGCCTCGACAATGGCATACGCTTCCTTTTCTATGGCTGAATGTCGTTATTCTGTTGTGGATAGAGTGCGTGAAAAGAAAGCTACTGGGCGTCCTTCTTGAGTCAATGTAGCCGCAATAGCATTATCAGAGGCATCTGTTTCGACTGTAAACATTTTGTTTTCATCGATAGCAAATATTGTAGACTTTGCAATGCAATTCTTCAAGTCATCAAAAGCAGATATAGCTTCATCATTTAATGGGAGTCCTGGATTCACGAGACAGTGTATTTTTTTTGAAAATTTTGGTATCCACCTTGAATAATGGGAAAACATGCCGAGAGCTCGTTTAAGTGAAGTATTGTCAGTCGGTATTGGCATGCTAATAAGTGGTTGGAGTCGGTCTGGATCAGGTTTAATGGACTTTTTCGAAATATTGTATCCGAGTAGGTTAATTGTGTTTATTGAAAACGTAGATTTCTCTTTGTTAACAGTTAAACTGTATTTCTGAAAAGCATCCATTACTTTTTTTAAATTCTTATCATGTTCTGCCTTGTCTTTTCCGCATACAGTGACGTCATCTAAGTAGGCATATGTATCTGTCAAATACTCTTCTTTTATTATCCAGTCCATGACTCTTTGAAATCCACTGACTCCGTTTGTTACGCCAAACGGGATTCGACAAAATTTATACAGTTTCCCGCACGCCTCAAATGCTGTATATTGTTTTTCTGCTTCCATTATACATACCTGATGGTAAGCGCTTGTTAAATCAATTTTAGAAAAGAAGTCGTATTTTGAAATGTCGTTCACCATTTTTTCTATATTTGGTAAAGGGTAGGCATCCAAATCTGTATATTTGTTAATGGTCTGAGAATAGTCTATGACCAATCGTTTGCGGTGATTTTCATTTTTCGTGATTAGAACTTGCGCTCGCCAAGGTGATCTGCTCTCTTCAATAACTCCGTCTGCTAAGAGCTGACTTATTTCATTTTCTATGAATTTCAGATCATCGTTACTGTATTTCCTAGACTTAACAGCAATTGGTAAGCAGTTGGAATGTAAATTCGAAAATAAAGGAACTGGTGGAACAGATGAAGCCAGCACACTACATATTTGTAATGGTTTTCTAGATCCACCAAAAGTAATTTCAAGTTTCGAGTGTTCTTTCAGTATATTATGTCCTATGATAACATCAGCGCAAAGGTATTTAACAATGAGAAGCGAAGCTTTTTCGTAAACATTGCCGTTAAGAGCAATCTTTGCTTGAAGTAGCCCTTCACAATTGATTGTGTGAGTTGTTTGGGCCATTGTTATAGATTCAGTACATTGTGCTTTCATAAAAGAATAATTCGAATAAAAATCATAATTGATAAAGCTTTTTGAGCTTCCGGAGTCAATTAAGGCGTTTGCTTTTTTGCCGTTAACTTCAATGGTGACAACTGATTTCTTTAAACTAGCCGGAGCAGCAATAGCCGTAACATCATTGAATTTATTTTCAGGAGATCCCGCATCAGTAGCAGTAGCAGCGTTAATATTTGTCTGAGGGCTCCTACAAACATTTGCAAAATGTCCCTTTTTTTGACAATTTTGGCAATTGGCATTTAACGCTGGGCAGTTCTGACGCCGGTGAACTTTATTTCCGCAAAAAAAGCATCGTCTCAAATGGTATTCTGGTGTTAGTAGTTTATTTTTGTCTTCCGTTGCCGTCTTTGGCAATGCCATGACTAGAGATTCACCAATCGTCGGATTGTTGAATGTTTGCGCATTATTTTCAGCAGTTTCAATTGCTTGTGCCTGGTTAGCAGCTTCATCCAACGTCAGGTTAAAATTTTCTAGCAAGCGCTCGCGAATTTTATGCGAAATAATGCCAGAAATAAATGCGTCTCTTATGCAATCATTCTTATTACTTTCTGCATCAACATTTTTAAATTGACAGTCTTTGCTTAAAATTCTCAGGTGCTGAAGATATTGTTGAATGTTTTCATTGCATTGCTGTTTTCTTGTGGCCAGAATATGTCTCGCAAAAACTTCATTTATTGGTTTAACAAATATGTTGTTAAGTGTACTTACTGCAATTTCGTATGATGTGCACTCACTTATGTATTCGTATACTTTGGACGATACATGATTAATAAAAAGTTGCATCTTCATCGCATCATTAATTTTCATCTCTGCTTCATTCGAAATCAGATTTTTTTTTAAAGTAGATACCCAATGGGTCCATTCTCGGGCCGCAGTAGGCGATGACGGATCAAGGTCGAGAATATTTGGCCGAAGATATTTCTCCATCGTTAGTTAGTATTGAAGAGTGTTTTTCATAATTAAAGTTGAATAAATTGTTATGAAATAACAATAACGAGTTAAGACCAAATGTTGGCTTTATTCAACTTTAAAATATAAGGCGACATTAGGATAATATAATGACAACTTCAAACACTAGAAAGCATAGACTCCTAATGAGTCTGAATGCGGCGACTAAGAAGTTCACCACAAGCGGCAACAGAAATACATCATCTGTGAAAATTTCAACTGTCTAGCTATCACGTTTCATGAGATACAGCCTGGTGACAGACGGACAGACAGACTGACGGATCGCGGAGTCTCAGTAATAGGGTCCCGTTTTTACCCTTTGGGTACGGAACCCTAAAAAACGGGCGTCAGCCTTTTTAGTTTTGAATCTAGACCGAACGCTGAAAGGCTGTTCCTACTTAGGACTACCAAGAGTATTTTCTAATCTGCAAACTCTCTAAACTCTAATATTCAGATCTGAATGTGGTTAAATCTCTAGAAAAATTATAAATAAATAGCATCTGGACTAAGTGTACTTTTACTGCTAAATAAATGGTGTGGTGCAAAAGCTGCATCAGACAATACTACCCACTGCACTGTGGAGCGCGCGACCGCCCGAAATCCTTAACTGTGGCGGGTCATTCCGGGGGTCTTTCCGGGCGGCAATTGAGCGGCTATTATTAATTTATCACGAAAGTTTTGTATGGGAGCCATACATGAAACTTATGTTGTTGTAATGTCAATGAACTAAGCTATCAGATTTCAAATGGATTTTTCATGTTTGGATTTGTTATGTATTTGCAAAAATTGTGTAAAGTCAGCGAAAGGGAATATTTTGCACAGTTTTTGTACAGAGGTAGTTAGAAATAAAAAAATAAAAAATTATTTCAATAAGTTTTTTTTTTATTTACATAAGAATACCCTATTTCACATAAATCAATCAATAAATAAACCTCCCCACACATATTTTACGAAAAAAAAATTTTTCAAAATACTTGACCCGACCGCCGTAAAAAAAAATGGTGGATTTTTTGTTTGTTATTGTTTTTGTTTTCGACTTCATTCAAAGAACCGGCGTTAGCACTTCAATTAGTGGCTTTAGTGGCGTTGTTAATTAACCTACTAATGTAAATAACGACAGTTTGATAAGAATACGGCAAAATTAGATGTCGAAAAAAGACTTACGGCAAAACGGTCGTCATGGCTGGAACAATAGAGGACTTTGTTCGTTGAAATACGTATTTCTGCTGGAATTCACGACACATACACAATCACGCTAGTAAAAACACTTCATCACTTATTATTCCATGATATTTTAACACCCACAGCACTAAATTCACCATAAACTCGAAAATATAACCATCGCCGACCGGTCGGAACACCGCGAACGCGCTTTGACAGGTCCGAAGCAAAAAAAAATTCATCAAGTAGCGAGGATCGGTGTTGCTGGTTATTTGCATGCATTTCTACCATCCTTGTCTATTGCCCCGCCACGGAAACACGCTCCCGCATACGGAATCTACCATTCCCCAGAATAATTTTGTAGCGCGGGAACACCTGCATTATTTGCCTCCCCACAGAGGAGGTCCCAATATATGACCGGCAAAATAGACCCAAATAAAGTGACATCGGCTTTTTATTGGCTATCTATTTCTACCTAATAGTTCATTACAAATGCACGAGTAGAACTCCCATGTGCCAATTTTGAATACTTGATATTTTTTAAATCGTAAAGTTTTTGTAACCTTGAAGCCGGAAAGACCAAAAAAAATTCGTAAAAAAAAAACTGTTAATAATTGAGCTTTATTCGTATTGCAGGTTTATGGAGCAATTTAAGGAGAAAATTATCCCGTATTTATGTAATTAAAAACGATTATAGAACCCTCGAAAAAAATGTTTTACCGAAATCAGTATTTATTTTTTTAATTTCTTTTCTAGCTCGAAGTCGAACATCTGTCTGGTACATATAGATTGCTTTTAATAAGGTTTATCACCCATAAAAATATTACTTCCAATTTGGACCTGGGTTTCGAGAAAATGATTTTCAAAAATATGTCAGGGTTGTCACTATTTTGACCTTTTGTGACGATTAGTTTTTATCACATAAAATCATCAGGTATTTTATCTTCTATAATGGTATTCCAACGATTAATTTTAAAACACTTTTCACGTGAAATTCTACACAAAATATATAAACATACAAATGTAATAGGACAGTTAATGTACAAATGCGAGCTTAGCCCGTAATTGGGTTCTTGGCTTCTTAGTTTGATTACTGTCTGATATACACCTGCCTATACTATTATAGGGTAGAGATGACAATAAATTAAACTCCGTTTACGTACATAAACATTTTTATGTGTGAACGAATATAGCCACCGGACATTATTTTTTTGCATTTATGATGTATCTGTTAATAGGTGAGCACCGACAGATTAACGAATCCCACGTTCACACGTTGCCAGCTCGCCTACTGATGCAATTCAGTGCAAATTATACCTCATGCCTGAGCCATAAGTGTCAAAACTTGCCATCTCAACTAGATAAAGAAAGAATGCATGCGAAATTTATTACTTCCTGTTACGCACTCATGTCATTGTGTCATGAAACTAGGTAAGTGCGAAACAGATAGCTTAGTTCGATTTATTCTATTTTGCTTTCTTGTCGAAATCTTTATCTAATCGTATATAGGTCACGGTCACGGGTCAGTTCAGTGCGCCACTGACCGAGGTCCTGTGACATTGCATGCGCGGCTTTGTAATTTCGGAAGCGCAACAGTTCCGGCTTGTTTTTCTAGTCACCTCTCGTGTGTTTGTGTTTAATTATGTTAAATTAGACGAACGTCGGCCTTTTATCAAGATCAGAAATAACATTCTTTGACAGTCTGTCTACTACTTACCAAATAAATACACAGGAGCCCCCGCGATTACCTTCTACTTAACCTCTCTGAGATATTATGGGTGTTATTGTTTACGATTCAATAGAGTATATCTGCATCATGCACTATGATCGATGTCATAAAATACTTTTAAACTAAATTATAATTAATTTTAGTTGATTATAAAAAGCCAATAATAATTGACCTTGTGACACCCCTAAATTTGGAATTTTGACCTCGGTACATAAAAATCATTTTCTCGAAACCCAGGCCCAAATTGAAAGTAATATTTTTATGGGTGATAAACCTTATTAAAAGCAATCTATTTGTACCAGACAGAGGTTCGACTTCGAGCTAGAAAAGAAATAAAAAAATAAATACTGATTTCGGTCAAACATTTTTTTTCGTGGGTTCTATTATCGTTTTTAATTACATAAATACGGGATAATTTTCTACTTGAATTGTTTCATAAATCTGCAATACGAATAAAGCTCAATTAAATAAATGATCTATCTATCTTATGAACAGTTTTTTTTACGATTTTTTTTTTCCGGCTTCCAGGTTACGAAAACTTTACGATTAAAAAAAAAACAAGTATTCAAAATTGGCACATGGGAGTTCTACTCGTGCATTTGTAATGAACTATTAGGTAGAAATAGCCAATAAAAAGCCGATGTCACTTTTTTTGGGTCTATAAAACACTGTGTACTATAGCGACGCTCACGGTCACAGCGCGCCCGCCAGCAGCACGCACAGATTTTGAACCCGCCTACTTAACCGTCTGCCTGAGAAGCCACAGCCCAACTTAAATATTTAAGACACGTACTTTTTGCTGTTTTTGATTGACCGTAATTTTTCTGTTTCCCTGCGGAAATACGAGTAGTTACATCTACGTTTACTTTTAATCTGAGGAAGGTGGAGGTATCTAAAAATCTTTACTGAAATCTATATTGCTTTTTCAAAGTTAATGTTACACACTGCAAAAAATATGCAATTCCCTTCCAAATTGCCAAATAGTACATTTTGTGTCGAGCATAATAAGTAGAGATTTTAACAAGAGCGATGTAGCGAATTTCGACGTGAGCCGAAGACGAACGTCGAAATTATGCGAGACACGAGCGATTCTTTTTCCATTACCTGATGAGCTTACATAATTAAATGCAAATAAGTGCCAACAACAATTTATTAGAAACGTTCAGACTAAAAACCACAAACTATAAACACAAATCAACGCGCGCTTTTTCGAGAGGTCAGGTTCAGTATCATTCTGCCAGTTACATAGTGATCCATTCAAAAGTCATTTCGTAACTGTTATTATGTATTTTTATTTTTATGATCTTGTGTCTAAATATTCAGATTTCCATCATTTATTTTCATGACAAATTACACGAATTAACAATATTTTTTTCTGTCTGTTTCAGCTTAAATCATTAACATAATACATAAAAACTTAAACGATGATGTATGATATACCATGCAAGGTATGCGGAGACAAGTCTTCGGGGATCAATTTCGGCATCATAACCTGCCAGGACTGCTACCTATTCTTTAGAAGAACACATAAATCTCGTAAGTTTTAACAAATAACTACACTGCCGAGCAATGAAAAAGTTCCACCCACAAAATGCAGACAAACACCTGAATATCTCCTAAGACATAGAACCTAGCTTCATAGATTAAAAAGTATAATGAGATCTATTTTATTATGCAAACTTAAACTCTTTTAAATACTGATCTTTTTGAAGCCATGGATAAAAAAAAGTAGAAAAACAAAATTTTGGGGTTTGAAATGTTTGAGGAGTTTTTGGCGGGATTTTTTCGAGTGAAGTTCAGCGGCTGTTAATATTATTTGCAAATTGATTCCTAGTGGATATTATATTATATAAAACTGCATTACCACTCACTGACTGATTGACATAATTGTTCTCCCAGATGGTGAAGGGGGAGGTGGGTATATTTTGACAGATTCGTAAACAAGTCACTCTCGCGAGTATGGGAAAAGTCCCAAACCTCCCCTTTTCCTCCCCCCTCCTCCCCCCCTCTATCGTATCTCGGAAACTAAGGTACCGGTATTCTGTTTTTTTACGGATTCGTTTAGAGGAGGCTTGGAAAAGTAAAAACCATTTTTCAAAGTTGACCCCCTCGCCCCCCTTCTCCCCCCCTTTAAGCGGATCTCGAAAGTTGGAACATTTGGAACATTTCTTTTTTCAGATTCATATAAAGGGGCAATGCTATAGTCACAAACGAACCAGTTTTCAAAGTTGACCCCCTTGCCCCCCTTCTCCCCCCTCCCCCCCCCGTTTTGGCGAATTTTTTTTTTAGTTTTTTTTACGGATTCGTTTAGAGGAGGCTCGGAAAAGTAAAAACCATTTTTCAAAGTTGACCCCCTCGCCCCCCTTCTCCCCCCCTTTAAGCGGATCTCGGAAGTTGAGAGACTTGGAACATTTCTTTTTTCATATTCATATAAAGGGGCAATGTTATAGCCGGAATCATTTTTCAAAACTCCCCACTCTCCCCCCCTTCACCCCTCTCTTCACCCCTCCTATCCCCAACCTCCCCGAGTGGATCCCGAGTGGAGCGAATGGGTGAATCGAAACTCAGTGCCTGGCGACGACAAGCAAACATTAGGGTTATGTTTTTTGGAACAAAGTGTAGGGTAGGTGTAGGGTAGGTGTAGGGTAGGTGTAGGGTAGGTGTAGGGTAGGTGTAGGGTAGGTGTAGGGTAGGTGTAGGGTAGGTGTAGGGTAGGTGTAGGGTAGGTGTAGGGTAGGTGTAGGGTAGGTGTAGGGTAGGTGTAGGGTAGGTGTAGGGTAGGTGTAGGGTAGGTGTAGGGTAGGTGTAGGGTAGGTGTAGGGTAGGTGTAGGGTAGGTGTAGGGTAGGTGTAGGGTAGGTGTAGGGTAGGTGTAGGGTAGGTGTAGGGTAGGTGTAGGGTAGGTGTAGGGTAGGTGTAGGGTAGGTGTAGGGTAGGTGTAGGGTAGGTGTAGGGTAGGTGTAGGGTAGGTGTAGGGTAGGTGTAGGGTAGGTGTGGGGTAGGTGTAGGGTAGGTGTAGGGTAGGTGTAGGGTAGGTGTAGGGTAGGTGTAGGGTAGGTGTAGGGTAGGTGTAGGGTAGGTGTAGGGTAGGTGTAGGGTAGGTGTAGGGTAGGTGTAGGGTAGGTGTAGGGTAGGTGTAGGGTAGGTGTAGGGTAGGTGTAGGGTAGGTGTAGGGTAGGTGTAGGAACAACAACACGCGAGCTGCTTGCAGCTCGCGCACCAAGCAAATACTAGTTATAATATATAAAACTGCATTACCACTCACTCACTGACTGACTCATTGACATAATTGTTCTCCCAGATGGTGGATGGGGAGGTGGGTATATTTTGACAGATTCGTAAACAAGTAACTCCCGTGAGTATGGGAAAAGTGCCAAACCTCCCCTTTTCCCCCCCCCTCCTCCCCCCCTCTATCGTATCTCGGAAACTAAGGTACCCGTATTTTTTGTTTTTTACGGATTCGTTTAGAGGAGGCTCGCAAAAGTAAAAACCATTTTTCAAAGTTGACCCCCTTGCCCCCCTTCTCCCCCCCCTTAAGCGGATCTCGAAAGTTGGAACACTTGGAACATTTCTTTTTTCATATTCATATAAAGGGGCAATGCTATAGTCACAAACGAACCAGTTTTCAAAGTTGACCCCCTTGCCCCCCTTCTCCCCCCTCCCCCCCCCGTTTTGGCGAATCTTTTTTTTTTGTTTTTTTTACGGAATCGTTTAGAGGATGCTCGGAAAAGTAAAAACCATTTTTCAAAGTTGACCCCTTCGCCCCCCTTCTCCCCCCCTTTAAGCGGATCTCGAAAGTTGGAACATTTCTTTTTTCAAATTCATATAAAGGGGCAATGCTATAGTCACAAAAAACCAGTTTTCAAAGTTGACCCCCTTGCCCCCCTTCTCCCCCCTCCACCCCCCCGTTTTGACGAATCTTTTTTTTTGTTTTTTTTACGGAATCGTTTAGAGGATGCTCGGAAAAGTAAAAACCATTTTTCAAAGTTGACACCCTCGCCCCCCTTCTCCCCCCCTTTAAGCGGATCTCGAAAGTTGAGAGACTTGGAACATTTCTGTTTTCAGATTCATATAAAGGGACAATGCTTTAGTCGGAATCACTTTTCAAAACTCCCCACTCTCCCCCCCTTCACCCCTCTCTCCACCCCTCCCCAACCTCCACTACCTAATATCAGTCGTCGAAACCTGTCCGGTGGGAGTGGACCAGGCAGCGTAGGGACCCCGAATGGAGCGAACCTACGAGATCGAGTGCAGCGCAGGGGGGAGGTAGCGAGCGAAGCGAGCCGGCGACCTCCGTAGCGTAACGAAGGTTAAGTGGGTGAAGCGAAACTCAGTGCCTGGCGACGACAAGCAAACATTAGGGTTATGTTTTTTGGAACAAAGTGTAGGGTAGGTGTAGGGTAGGTTTAGGGTAGGTGTAGGGTAGGTGTAGGGTAGGTGTAGGGTAGGTGTAGGGTAGGTGTAGGGTAGGTGTAGGGTAGGTGTAGGGTAGGTGTAGGGTAGGTGTAGGGTAGGTGTAGGGTAGGTGTAGGGTAGGTGTAGGGTAGGTGTAGGGTAGGTGTAGGGTGGGTGTAGGGTAGGTGTAGGGTAGGTGTAGGGTAGGTGTAGGGTAGGTGTAGGGTAGGTGTAGGGTAGGTGTAGGGTAGGTGTAGGGTAGGTGTAGGGTAGATGTAGGGACAACAACACGCGGGTGTAGGGACAACAACACGCGAGCTGCTTGCAGCTCGCGCACCAAGCAAATACTAGTTATTATATTATATAAAGCTGGATTACCACTCACTGACATAATTGTTCTCCCAGATGGTGAAGGGGGAGGTGGGTATATTTTGACAGATTCGTAAACAAGTAACTCTCGCGAGTATGGGAAAAGTCCCAAACCTCCCCTTTTCCTCCCCCCTCCTCCCCCCCTCTATCGTATCTCGGAAACTAAGGTACCCGTATTCTGTTTTTTTACGGATTCGTTTAGAGGAGGCTTGGAAAAGTAAAAACCATTTTTCAAAGTTGACCCCCTCGCCCCCCTTCTCCCCCCCTTTAAGCGGAACTCGGAAGTTGAGAGACTTGGAACATTTCTTTTTTCAGATTCATATAAAGGGGCAATGGTTTAGTCACAAACAAACCATTTGTCAAAGTTGACCCCCTTGCCCCCCTTCTCCCCCCTC
Source organism: Orthosia incerta (assembly GCA_948252205.1). Classification (NCBI taxonomy): domain Eukaryota; kingdom Metazoa; phylum Arthropoda; class Insecta; order Lepidoptera; family Noctuidae; genus Orthosia; species Orthosia incerta. The sequence continues at coordinate 11,625,317 of OX411765.1, read as the reverse complement.
CACCCCCCGTTTTGGCGAAACTTTTTTTTTTGTTTTTTTTACGGATTCGTTTAGAGGAGGCTCGGAAAAGTAAAAACCATTTTTCAAAGTTCACCCCCTCGCCCCCCCTCCCCTCCCCCGTTTTGGCGATTTTTTTTTTTTTTCAGATTCATATAAAGGGGCAATGCTTTAGTCGGAATTGTAGGGTAGGTGTAGGGTAGGTGTAGGGTAGGTGTAGGGTAGGTGTAGGGTAGGAGTAGGGTAGGTGTAGGGTAGGTGTAGGGTAGGTGTAGGGTAGGTGTAGGGTAGGTGTAGGGTAGGTGTAGGGTAGGTGTAGGGTAGGTGTAGGGTAGGTGTAGGGTAGGTGTAGGGTAGGTGTAGGGTAGGTGTAGGGTAGGTGTAGGGTAGGTGTAGGGTAGGTGTAGGGTAGGTGTAGGGTAGGTGTAGGGTAGGTGTAGGGTAGGTGTAGGGTAGGTGTAGGGTAGGTGTAGGGTAGGTGTAGGGTAGGTGTAGGGTAGGTGTAGGGTAGGTGTAGGGTAGGTGTAGGGTAGGTGTAGGGTAGGTGTAGGGTAGGTGTAGGGTAGGTGTAGGGTAGGTGTAGGGTAGGTGTAGGGTAGGTGTAGGGTAGGTGTAGGGTAGGTGTAGGGTAGGTGTAGGGTAGGTGTAGGGTAGGTGTAGGGTAGGTGTAGGGTAGGTGTAGGGTAGGTGTAGGATAGTGTAGGTAGGTGTAGGGTAGGTGTAGGGTAGGTGTAGGGTAGGTGTAGGGTAGGTGTAGGGTAGGTGTAGGGTAGGTGTAGGGTAGGTGTAGGGTAGGTGTAGGGTAGGTGTAGGGTAGGTGTAGGGTAGGTGTAGGGTAGGTGTAGGGTAGGTGTAGGGTAGGTGTAGGGTAGGTGTAGGGTAGGTGTAGGGTAGGTGTAGGGTAGGTGTAGGTAGGTGTAGGGTAGGTGTAGGGTAGGTGTAGGGTAGGAGTAGGGTAGGTGTAGGGTAGGTGTAGGGTAGGTGTAGGGTAGGTGTAGGGTAGGTGTAGGGTAGGTGTAGGGTAGGTGTAGGGTAGGTGTAGGGTAGGTGTAGGGTAGGTGTAGGGTAGGTGTAGGGTAGGTGTAGGGTAGGTGTAGGGTAGGTGTAGGGTAGGTGTAGGGTAGGTGTAGGGTAGGTGTAGGGTAGGTGTAGGGTAGGTGTAGGGTAGGTGTAGGGTAGGTGTAGGGCTAGGTGTAGGTAGGTGTAGGGTAGGTGTAGGGTAGGTGTAGGGTAGGTGTAGGGTAGGTGTAGGGTAGGTGTAGGGTAGGTGTAGGGTAGGTGTAGGGTAGGTGTAGGGTAGGTGTAGGGTAGGTGTAGGGTAGGTGTAGGGTAGGTGTAGGGTAGGTGTAGGGTAGGTGTAGGGTAGGTGTAGGGTAGGTGTAGGGTAGGTGTAGGGTAGGTGTAGGGTAGGTGTAGGGTAGGTGTAGGGTAGGTGTAGGGTAGGTGTAGGGTAGGTGTAGGGTAGGTGTAGGGTAGGTGTAGGGTAGGTGTAGGGTAGGTGTAGGGTAGGTGTAGGGTAGGTGTAGGGTAGGTGTAGGGTAGGTGTAGGGTAGGTGTAGGGTAGGTGTAGGGTAGGTGTAGGGTAGGTGTAGGGTAGGTGTAGGGTAGGTGTAGGGTAGGTGTAGGGTAGGTGTAGGGTAGGTGTAGGGTAGGTGTAGGGTAGGTGTAGGGTAGGTGTAGGGTAGGTGTAGGGTAGGTGTAGGGTAGGTGTAGGGTAGGTGTAGGGTAGGTGTAGGGTAGGTGTAGGGTAGGTGTAGGGTAGGTGTAGGGTAGGTGTAGGGTAGGTGTAGGGTAGGTGTAGGGTAGGTGTAGGGTAGGTGTAGGGTAGGTGTAGGGTAGGTGTAGGGTAGGTGTAGGGTAGGTGTAGGGTAGGTGTAGGGTAGGTGTAGGGTAGGTGTAGGGTAGGTGTAGGGTAGGTGTAGGGTAGGTGTAGGGTAGGTGTAGGGTAGGTGTAGGGTAGGTGTAGGGTAGGTGTAGGGTAGGTGTAGGGTAGGTGTAGGGTAGGTGTAGGGTAGGTGTAGGGTAGGTGTAGGGTAGGTGTAGGGTAGGTGTAGGGTAGGTGTAGGGTAGGTGTAGGGTAGGTGTAGGGTAGGTGTAGGGTAGGTGTAGGGTAGGTGTAGGGTAGGTGTAGGGTAGGTGTAGGGACAACAACACGCGGGTGTAGGGACAACAACACGCGAGCTGCTTGCAGCTCGCGCACCAAGCAAATACTAGTTATACTATATAAAACTGCATTACCACTGACTGACTGACATAATTGTTCTCCCAGATGGTGGATGGGGAGGTGGGTATATTTTGACAGATTCGTAAACAAGTGACTCTCGCGAGTTTGGGAAAAGTCCCAAACCTCCCCTTTTCCTCCCCCCTCCTCCCCCCCTCTATCGTATCTCGGAAACTAAGGTACCCGTAGAATGTTTTTTTTACGGATTCGTTTAGAGGAGGCTCGGAAAAGCAAAAACCATTTTTCAAATTTGACCCCCTCGCCCCCCTTCTCCCCCCCTTTAAGCGGATCTCGGAAGTTGAGAGACTTGGAACATTTCTTTTTTCAGATTCATATAAAGGGGCAATGCTATAGTCACAAACATAACATTTTTCAAAGTTGACCCCCTTGCTCCCCTTCTCCCCCCTCCCCCCCGTTTTGGCAAATCTTTTTTTTTTGTTTTTTTTTACGGAATCATTTAGAGGAGGCTCGGAAAAGTAAAAACCATTTTTCAAAGTTGACCCCCTCGCCCCCCTTTCCCCCCCCTTTAAGCGGATCTCGGAAGTTGAGAGACTTGGAACATTTCTTTTTTCAGATTCATATAAAGGGGCAATGCTTAAGTCACAAACAAACCATTTTTCAAAGTTGACCCCCTCGCCCCCCTTTCCCCCCCCGTTTTGGCGAATCTTTTTTTTTGTTTTTTTTACGGATTCAGCGTAGGGATCCCGAGTGGAGCGAACCTACGAGACCGAGTGCAGCGCAGGGGGGAGGTGGCGAGCGAAGCGAGCCGGCGACCTCCGTAGCGTAACGAAGGTTGAGTGGGTGAAGCGAAACTCAGTGCCTGGCGACGACAAGCAAACATTAGGGTTATGTTTTTTGGAACAAAGTGTAGGGTAGGTGTAGGGTAGGTAAAGGGTAGGTGTAGGGTTGGTGTAGGGTAGGTGTAGGGTAGGTAAAGGGTAGGTGTAGGGTTGGTGTAGGGTAGGTGTAGGGTAGGTGTAGGGTAGGTGTAGGGTAGGTGTAGGGTAGGTGTAGGGTAGGTGTAGGGTAGGTGTAGGGTAGGTGTATGGTAGGTGTAGGGTAGGTGTAGGGTAGGTGTAGGGTAGGTGTAGGGTAGGTGTAGGGTAGGTGTAGGGTAGGTGTAGGGTAGGTGTAGGGTAGGTGTAGGGTAGGTGTAGGGTAGGTGTAGGGTAGGTGTAGGGTAGGTGTAGGGTAGGTGTAGGGTAGGTGTAGGGTAGGTGTAGGGTAGGTGTAGGGTAGGTGTAGGGTAGGTGTAGGGTAGGTGTAGGGTAGGTGTAGGGTAGGTGTAGGGTAGGTGTAGGGTAGGTGTAGGGTAGTTGTAGGGTAGGTGTAGGGAAGGTGTAGGGAAGGTGTAGGGTAGGTGGGACAACAACACGCGAGCTGCTTGCAGCTCGCGCACCAAGCAAATACTAGTTGTGATATAAAATTGGTGTAGTTTTGTGTCTCAACTGTCTACGCAACTGGACAATGTGTGAAATCATTGACAGAAGCGATCTCAGGATTGTGGAGCGGAGAATTTTATTGTAGTATTGACTACCTCCGCAAAGCTTACTGGGAAGGCTGACTCGATACAATTTGCTGCCAAATACTCCAAAAAACATTAGAATACGTTACATCCGCATTCTAATGCATACTAAAGAATTCAAAAAAAAAAACTGATGACTAGGCTGTATGGGCTAGATCCCTTTGCCTTCCCGAAAGGGAAAAGAAGTAAAAAAAAAAAAAAATTGAAATGTTTGAACACAATATTTACGTTTTTAGTTGGAAATATTCTGATGCGCTGTTAAGGCGCTATATACGCCCCAATGTTAACGCAGTACTGGCCGTGCGCCCGCTCGATGCCAAAATATCAATATTGAACCTCCTTTTGAACAGTTTTGTTTGCAAAATATTATTTGATTTACATATGCTATGTTAGTTATGAAGAAATTCTAGCAATCAATTTTTCTGTGTAAAAATATTTTACAATGCATGTCCTCGAAAAGAGCGTTTTCCAAGCAGCCAAACTGTGCGATAAGTGTCACTTTTTTTTACTAGTGCTTTTTACTTTCCTGTACTTTTTTAATTTTTAACTCAAACGTCAGCCCGCCGCATAGTTTTTATTATTTGAGAAAAGTTTTAAAAAATTGTTAAGTACAGATTATCATTCATATTAAAGGTAAAACAAAACTAATACTTTATTTAAGGCGTTTTTAATTACTCTACATTTAGATTTTGATCAATAAATAATTTTAAATATTCATTAAATATGTTTGGCAGACTGAATTTTGATTTTGCTCGTGCCTTTTTGCGTTACGACGTGACAGCTATTTGCACATGCGCAGTAGATATGCCCGTGGAACTATGAACTATTAGTTAATCTGTGGATATGCTGAACGCCCTTGAATAAGCGCCACTTTATTAATTTCTTGCTTGGTTCAGATATATGTTTTTATTACCTCGCACAATGCATAGTAAAATGTTGTATGATACACGTGCGTAAGATGAGTTCCGACTCGTGTCGATTTATCCATTTACTCGCTTCGCTCGCTCGTGAATAAAAATACCACTCATCGGAAATCACCTACTTTCCGCACTTGTAGCATAAATAACTATTAAACATCGAAATCGTTTTGGAGGAGTTTCCAAAAGTTGCGAAAAAATAGCGACATCAAGCTTGCGCAATCTTTTATACAGGGTGTTTGGAAGGGAGCTGTACATACGCCTAGGGTAGAAACTAGGGATAGTCTGCTACCTACCCCCGCCCATTATATTGACCTTGGCCTCAAGGTTTTTTTTTAATTTATTTTTATTTTTTATTTGACTTTTTTGTGATTTTTTGACTAAAACTACCTGTAGCTCAAAATCTATCCATGGGACTGGTCGGCTAATGGTCTTGTTTTAATCGTTAGAGTCTTAGGGTCCTGCAAAAAATTATTTTACACCAGAAAATTGTGGAGAAGAAAAGTTATGGGGCCTGAAGTACCATAGTAAGGTAAAGAAATAATTTTAAGGGCAACTTTCTATGGGGTTTAAAAAAAACTAACAGGGTTGGAGTTCTTCTGATTTTTTTAAAACATCCTCAGTCCATGCCCTTTCTAACGATATGCTAAAAGTGTATTATCACTTTTAGTTTTAAAGTTATTAATTAATGTGTGAGAGAGAGAGAAATGGAAAGACAGAGATAGCAATCAATGTTACATAGCTACTAATTCATAAGGAAACCGCTAACGTTGATATTTTTATTGTTTTAGGCTTAGAGGATAACGACTATGCAAGAAGGGTGGAGTTTTGCCGCCACTTGCTCCATACGGACGTGGAAGATATTAATTTTTTACGGAGTATTCTCTGGACTGACGAGTCCAAGTTTGACAAGGAAGGAATTGTAAATTACCACAATCTCCATCACTGGGCACCCAGAGATCAAAACCCGAGAGTCAAGAGGCACAGAGGTTTTCAACGAAGGTTCTCCGTGAACGTATGGGCAGGCGTCATCGGTAATCGGTTGATAGGGCCGCACTTTTTGCCAGACAACCTAAACGGGCAAAACTACTTAGATTTCCTCGAAAACGATTTGCCTGATTTAGCGGAAGAAGTGTTTGACGAAGATCGGCCCATAGTCTTCCAGCACGACGGCTGTCCTGCTCATTGGAGCCTAGCAGTGAGGGAGCTTCTGGACAACTGCTTTCCTAATTCTTGGATTGGTCGGGGTGGGCCAATTCCCTGGCCCCCAAGGTCGCCTGACCTTACCCCACTCGACTTCTACGTCTGGGGAAGGGCGAAAGAGTTGGTGTACGCAGAAGAAGTACCAACAAGGGAGGTTCTAATTAACAGGATCCACGCCGCATTCGATACAATGCGCGAGGAACTGCTGCTTAGAACGGTGACCGTGGAGATGAGGAAGAGGTGCCGAGCATGTTTACAGGTCAATGGTCATCAATTTGAACAAAATTTGTAATTAATTAAAATTAGTAATTAATTTAAATTTGTAATTTAATGACATTAGTCATTACCAAATTTTTTGTTTCATTTGCCATCCTTTTACGATCGAACACATTTAATTTTCATTAGTTGAAATTTTTGCTTGAAGTGCCCTAGTTGCGGAAATTAATTAATAACTTTAAAACTAAAAGTGATAATTACACTTTTAGCATATCGTTAGAAAGGGCATGGACTGAGAATGTTTTAAAAAAATCAGAAGAACTCCAACCCTGTTAGTTTTTTTTTAAACCCCATAGAAAGTTGCCCTTAAAATTATTTCTTTACCTTACTACGGTACTTCAGGCCCCATAACTTTTCTTCTCCACAATTTTCTGGTGTAAAATAATTTTTTGCAGGACCCTAAGACTCTAACGATTAAAACAAGACCATTAGCCGACCGGTCCCATGGATAGATTTTGAGCTACAGGTAGTTTTAGTCAAAAAATCATAAAAAAGTCAAATAAAAATAATAATAAATTAAAAAAAAACCTTGAGGCCAAGGTCAATATAATGGGCGGGGGTAGGTAGCAGACTATCCCTAGTTTCTACCCTAGGCGTATGTACAGCTCCCTTCCAAACACCCTGTATATTAGTCTATGGCTTGCGCGGCGCGGGTGATAGAATACTATTCGATCGCCCCGCGGATTCAGGCTTTCCTTTACATTTTTTACGCCCTCCAGTTTAAATCACTTTCCTAATCAACCAATAACAAATCATATTTCAATTGTGTGAAAGAGGCACTCGAATATCAACTAAGTCTTTGTCGGCGCTCTTACGGCTTTTAGAATTGAGTTCATTTTTGTTTGACACGGTTTTGACAGATAATGTTCCAGTTGTAAAGATTAATACTTCGTTCGGTTTCATTGCGTCCTCTAAAGGTGTGATTCTGTGATTCCATAGCCTACAAAAATCTACGACGAGAGGTACATCATGATCGATGGACGACATACGTTTGCTCGGGGGACAATACCTGCGTGGTGGATCGGGACAACAAGGATTGCTGTAACGACTGCCGATACCAAAAGTGTAGTACTGTGGGCATGAAATACAGTGATGGTGAGTCCGATGCTTTTATTTACCTCTATACACAGATAATATAATACTAGTACACTCCTACCAACTTATCTGTGAAACGGACGTTTTTGGAACTTACATTATGAATGTAAGATCGGTTTTTGTTTATTTTTTGTCAAATGGTGACGAACAGCGCCACTCATAATTCACAGTTAAGTTGGTCGAACTGTATACAGATGCCTCATTCCATACAAAGAAACCGTGCAGACGTAACTAGATTTTTATAAGTAATTCGATCGCGTTCGATTCCGTTCCACGGCTTTAGATGGTGTTAGCAGCGACTTGCTAGTAAAAGGGTTTTCTCGGTTCGTGACTATTTTTTTCTTTAAATACAGTGACGATTTCTTTTTTAAGTATTTTTTTGCAAGTTATTACAGTTTCATTGTAAGAAAATGTATAGTAACAAATTTAAAAAATCGAGTGGTATGCCTTAGAAATTTAAAACCGCGCCATCTATTGGCATCAACGTTAAATGATCCGTTCAAATAATCTTTGAAATGTGAATTAAGAACACAATATTCCAAAATTTTGTGCTTATGAGATATGTTTAAAAAAGAACATACAATTTTTATGATCAATTCTAGAAAATGTTAATGTTGTGTTAATGTTATGTATCGCGCCATCTAGTGACATTTATTTGAACCAAATTTTCTTTTGTTACCGCTAGGACCCCGTGCCTCTAAAGTCTAACTTACTCGAAAACTGGCTGACGTGTATTTCGTACATGATATCACGCCTATATTCTTCGAAGGGTTGAGCAGAGGTGCACGTTGTACGCTGAAATTTCGCCAGTCATGTTTAAGTGCCATGTAATAAAGGGCGACCCTATTGCTAAACCTAGACTCCGGCTGCTACTGCGAAATTCTAGATGGATAAACCCAATAACACTGCCCGAAATCAGACCTAGGATCTCATGCTCGGCAGTCATCATCATCATATCAGCTGAAAGAAGTCCACTGCTGGACATAGGCCTCCCCCAAGCGTCGCCACATTGACCGGTCCCGTGCGTCTCGCAACCAGCGGATCCCCGTAACCTTCACCAGGTCATCGGTCCACCTGGTGGGAGGCCTTCCAACGCAACGTCTTTCGGTTCGCGAGAACTTTTCTGCCCCATCGGCCATCCGTTCTGCGAGCAATGTGTTCTGCCCACTGCCACTTAAGTTTGGCAATTCTTCGGGCTATGTCGGTAACCCGGGTTTTTTTGCGGATCTATACATTTCTGATTCGATTACGCAAGGAAACTCCGAGCCATTGCCCTTTGAGTGACTGTAAGCTTTCTGATAAGGCCCATTGTAAGCGACCACGTCTCAGAGCCATATGTCATCACTGACAACACACACTGGTCATAGACTTTCGTCTTGAGACACTGTGGTAAGTTGGACGAGAAGATACCGCGCAACTTCCCGAACGCTGCCCAGCCGAGTCGAATTCGACGGTTGACCTTTTTCTCGAAGGTGGCCCTACCCAATTGGATCGTTTGTCCCAGGTAGACATAGTCGCTCACAACTTCGAGTGTAGTCTCCGACCTTGATAGGAGTGGGTGTAACATGCTCGGCAGTCGCACTTGTTTAAATATTATGTTTCATCATCAGCCTTTTAATGTTCCCACTGCTGGGACACAGGCCTCCTCTATGTGAGAGGGAATGGGCCGTAATCCACCACGCGGGCCCAGTGCGGTTTGGTGGATGTCACATTTATTCGATTTTTTGGTTCTAGTACATGTCGGTTTCCTCACGATGTTTTCCTTTACAGTTTTGAGAGCAGTGGTGGTGAAATAATTTACACAAAGTAAAGCCAGTCGCTTTACTTTGTGTAAATTATTTCACCACCACTGCTCTGGGTTTGAACCCATGTCCTACAACTTATCGCGGCCGATACCTACCACTAGGCCACCAGGGCACTCACACTGCACTGCACTGCTCTAGTGTATGATCAATTGTTGCGTATTGAAAGCAGTAGGGGAATACCATTAGTTTAACCACAGATAATGTAATACTAGCATGTTTAACTAACTAATTGAAAACAAGACAGCAAAACTTTAGGTTACACTAGTCGAAAATTCTTCCATACAAACGTAGTATAGGGATTATGCCACTGTTTTACGATGTACGTTCAAAATAAAAAGTGATATCAATTTGTCTCATCATTATCTAGCCCTGTATGGAAGCAAAAAAGTATAAAAAGAAAATATTTGAAAGTTATGAGCGTCGAAAGTTCCACATTTTGACACTAATTTTAACGCATTTTTGGGCGGAAATAAATACCATAAGAAGACGGAAAATTGCAAAACGGCCTCCATACAGGGATAGATTAGTTCAATAGTGCAAATAATTTTATTTTGAACAGATAGATTTAGTAGTTTTTTCATGATATCTAGACTGCCAAAGGTCTGTTTATAAAATTTCGCGCGCTCGGTTTCGTCCTTAATCATTATCCATTTCGCTACAAATTTTCAAAAGTATTATTTATTTATTATAAACTTTATTGTACACCACAAAATAAAAAACACACAGGACAAACGGGAGTATGTATTTGTACGCGAACTAGCTTCCTACTGCTCATCACAGCGTCTATCTCTTCCGCACGTGTTGTCGGTTGATATAAAATGCATTTTAACGCCGCGCACGAAATAGTTTTTGCCGTCGGTCGACTAAAGAACTAATGCCAATTTTATTTCCTTGTTTTTTATTCAAGAATTGCCCTATGGATGGACGTATATCAGCAACACAATAAAAGGCTTTACGGTAAAAGTGGCCTTGTTACACAAGCAAACCGTGAGCAGTCTGGACACAATTAAAATGAAGCTCAGAAAGCCACAGGACGATACATTGTGAGTTTTACTAATTTTTTATTCAGTAGAATATTTGTAGATAACCGATTTTCCATATAGGAGGAAGTTTTATGTACCTACGTTTCTTTTTTACCCGACTGCACGACGCAAAGGAGGGTAATGTGTTTATCAGTCTGTTTGTATGTTTGTTCCTATTCAAGATACTAAATGCGTTGGTCGATTTTGATAACTCTCACGTCAATCGATTCGTTTTAATCTTGCGAGTGTCATTGGCTACATTAAAATTGAAAAAAATAAAATGGTGGATTTTGGGTGCCATATTGCTGCGGTCCAATTTTTTTTTCTTTCAAACCCATCCTGTGGGATATCAAAATTAAGAGTTTTAAGAGATGATTACATAAATATTAGGTACTACTTAGATGTTTAAAAGTAATTCGTAAAAGAAATGATAACTATGACAACTAAAAAGTTATAAATAAAACTAGTAAACTTAAAAATCAAAAAACTCGACTGCTTAAGAAGCGAACTAAAACGACGTAAAAAAGAAGAAAATCATGCTGTGCAGTCGAAGGATACGGGCTTTTTACTGCAGTCGGGTTTCTTGATTTTTTATGTTTACTTTGTTAGGCGGTTCCGTACCCAAAGGGTAAAAACGGGACCCTATTACTAAGATTCCGCGATCCGTCTGTCTGTCTGTCTGTCCGTCTGTCACCAGGCTGTATCTCATGAACCGTGATAGCCAGACAGCTGAGATTTTCACAGATGATGTATTTCTGTTGCCGCTATAACAACAAATACTAAAAACAGAATAAAATAACTATTTAAGTGGGGCCCCCATACAACAAACGTGTTTTTTTGCCGTTTTTATGCGATAATGGTACGGAACCCTTCGTGCGCGAGTCCGACTCGCACTTGGCCGTTTTTTTTTGTTTGACTGTCAATTGTGGACCGATTTTGAAAGTACTTTTTGTTCGAAAAAGAACATTCCCGAGGTGGTCCCACATATTTGGTACAGATCTGATGAAGAGCTTCGGTGATATAGAGCTGAACTCTTTTACTACCCGACTTCAAAAAAAGGAGGAGGTTCTCAATTCGTCGGAATCTTTTTTTTCATGTATGTTCCCCGATTACTCAAGGACGCCTGAACCGATTTCAAAAATTCTTCTTTTGTTTTGAAGGGTATACTTCCTAGTTGGTCCCATAGTCCCTACAGATCTCTCAGGACGGCTGCAATCGCTTGTCTGTTTATTGTTTACAACATTTCATTTCATTTACACAACGGAACTTTTAAATTAAATGGAACTGAAGGGCTGGCACGAGCTTTGTACCATTATGCACTCTTGGGTGCCGCATTGCGGGTAACAATTTTTTGAAAATTTGAATTTTCTTTTTGTGATTTTTCAAATAAGTCTGAAGAGGGAGAAGATAGGGCTTTTAGCACTGTTAGCAGTAGTTTTTATGTGTGCTGAAGTGGGTGGAAAATTTGTAAAAAGTTATAATTAAATATAGTTGTTATAGTTATAACAGTGGTAAAAAACGGCTGAAATAGTAATAAAATAAACTAATGTTAAAATTTATTATTTATTTTTGTTGTCCTTGCTGTACATAATTATATAATAGTAATGTATCACCATTATAAATGAATTTTGTTATAATGTCTAATTTTTACAATGTAATATATTTATTTTTTTCTACAAAATACATTTATTTATCAAGATTATTAACTTTGTATTCTCTAATAAATGTTATGAATATTAAGTTTACTTACAATTTTTTCTTTAAAATGTATGTTTATTATCACATACTGAAAAAATAAAAACTTTAATAAATTTCTACGTGCAAAGCGGCACCCAGAGGTACATTTCATGCCATGGATGCTTATGTCATTAATATCTAATTATAACCCAACCATTATCACGGTGATTTACAAATGAGTTATCTACTTAGTTCTTGGAACGCAATTTTGTAAAAAAATACGTTTATAATTAATAATACATCGTTTTTAATGATTGCCATCATAAAGGCCATTAGTATAGTAGTGTAAGTATATCGATCGGCAACTTCATTTAAAGACGTCAAAGATTTGAAAAATCACATATAGAAAAAACAAAGTTTCTAAAATTTGCTACGCGCATAGCGGCCCATAGGTGCATGAATTGTATGTCATCTTGATAGCCGTGTCTGGTACAATAGCTCGTGTGAGTACCAGCCCTTGAATTCCGTTCAGTTTGAAAAAATATGTAGTGCCTTATTAAAAAAGCGGTTTAACCAAAACCCAGTTCCAAACCTTGTTTACACCGTACATTATAGAGGTTTAAGCCTGGGTTTTTAGTAAAACCGCTTTTTGTAATAATGTACTAGGTGTTTTCCCCCATGGTCAAGCGGACCTTTTTCTCACGCGTGGATCTATTAATACCATCCATACATTAATATTACGTAAAGGGAAGATATACCAGAGAAATTAAATTTTGTTTTAAGTTCCTAGTAGGTCTCTGGAGCTTGATTTTCAGACCACTGTGCGTCGTGGCCATAACTTATGTTAGAAGCGCCGCTGTGCTTAATATTCATGATCATCTCTGTATAGACTGAATGAATGCTCATTTTCTGACTTTGGGCATATTCCTCGTTTTTCTCCGTGCTATTGGCGAGAGATTTATCACTTACAACCATCACGTGTTTTGGTAAGGCAACTTACAAACTAGATATTTCATACAAACATTCAACCCCTTTTTATATCCTTACGGATGGAATTTCCAGAAACCAATAAATACATGAATTCTTTTTGTCAACCAAGAGCGTAAATGTAAAATTTCACATGTCCAACTTACAAACTAGATATTTCATACAAACTTTCAACCCCTTTTTACCCCCTTAAAGGTGGAATTGCCAAAAATCCTTACTTAGTGCGCACCTACGTCACTTGAGCAACCTCCCTGCCAAATTTCATCTTTATACGTCTAGCGATTTTCGATATTTCGTGATAGACTGATGGGTGAGTGAGTGACCTTTCGCTTTTATATATATAGACTAGTATTTGCTTGGTGCGCGAGCTGCAAGCAGCTCGCGTGTTGTTGTCCCTACACCTACCCTACACCTACCCTACACCTACCCTACACCTACCCTACACCTACCCTAAACCTACCCTTCACCTACCCTACACTTTGTTCCAAAAAACATAACCCTAATGTTTGCTTGTCGCCAGGCACTGAGTTTCGCTTCACCCACTCAACCTTCGTTACGCTACGAAGGTCGCTGGCTCGCTTCGCTCATATATAGATATATACCAGCTTTGTGCCCGTAGCCTTATCCCCAGCACAGATAATATAATACTAGCAGATGACTCATCCCATACAAAGAAACCGTGCAGACGTAACTAGCGTTTTTCGTCTGATTATACTGATTATTTTATAAGAACCTCGATCGCATTCGGTTTTGTTTCCACGGCTAAATATGGTGGTATCTGCGATTTGCAAGTAAAAGGGTTTACTCGGTCCGTGACTATTTTCTTCTTTAAATACAGTGGCAATTTGCTTTATAGTATTTATTTTGCACGTTTTTACATTTTCATTGCACCAAAATCAGTTACAATATAAAATAAAAAAATCGAGTGGCATGCCTCAGAAATTTAAAACCGCGCCATCTATTGGCATCAATTTTAAATGATCCGTTTAATTAATCTTTGAAATCTGAAATAAGAGCCCAATATTCCATAATTTTGTGCTTAGACAAGTTGATTAGACAAGAACATATTTTTTTTTATAGATAACTAGCACACCCGGCAAACTTTGTTTTGCCATAAAAACACCAAACATTCATCTACCCTACCTACCCTACCCTACCCTACCCTACCTAAGGTAGGTAAGGTACCATTTTTTTGTTTTTTTTTTCTTTCATATGAACCTTCTCCTAACAATAGCAAACACAACAAAAAAAGAATAAGCGAAATCGGCCCAGCCGTTCACGCGTGATGCCGTGACCAAGGGAAATAGGGATTCATTTTTATAATTTTTTAATAGTTTTACACAGACATTTATATAATAAAATATTTTTCATCGGTAATATGTATGATAATACATTTATTTTAGACATAAAAGACATTCATTTTTTTTTTATATATATAGATATTAATTTTACACACAATTCAATAACAGATCGATGCTTATCGCGCCATCTAGTGATATTTGAACCAAATTTTATTTCTTAGCGCTGGGACCTCGTACCCACAGAAACCGTGCATTAGAAATAAGAAAATAGATTATTAACCGTAATTTTCTTTTACAGGTTTTATGTATTGAAATCGATGTCGTACGAAGAAAAGTGGACATGTTTTTCAAAACTTATGACTGAAATGATTGAGTGGGTTGTTATTTTCGTCAATAATTTACCACAAATCAATTCATGTTTTAAGGTGGTTTCAATACAAGTTCTGAACTCAAAGTATTGTGAGTATAGTATCCACTAATCATTCTTCATCGAATTAGGTTGATTTTCCCATATTGAAGATCATTCGACCAATGTGGAGGAAATATACGGGGTGTGTCTGACACCGACGCGAACAAAAATATCATGGATTCAGTATATGATTCTGGACTCCCTTGCGTTGGTATTTTTTGTAGGTTTTTTTAACTATTAATTATCAAAAAAAAAAAACTCTTTTTCCACAACAAACAGCTATGAAAATAAAATTCAAAAGCGCTACCTATTAGCTGATTTCACGATAGAGGTCAACGCCGCCGCAGGCTGGTACCTACACGAGCCGCGCCGCCCGCACCTTTTCTCTATTTTTGTTTTAGGAATAATTATAAATATTATTGAGCTAGATATAAATAATTTTGTTTAATTTTTTTTTAATTTGGAAAATCCCGACGGTAGGACTAGCTAGCAACACTAGGGGGTCCAAAATCATATACTGACTCCATGGTATTTTTTTTTTCGCGTCGGTGTCATACCCATCCTGTATATAAAAACCGGCCAAGTGCGACTCGGACTCGCACACGAAGGGTTCCATACCATTATCGCAAAAAAACGGCAAAGAAACACGTTTTTTGTATGGGAGAATAAAATAAATATTTAAGTGGGGCTCTCATACAACTAACGTAATATTTTTGCCGTTTTTGCGATAGTGGTACGGAACCCTACGTGCGCGAGTCCGACTCGTACTTGGCCAGTTTTTTTTTAATACATTATGCCAAATCTATAATTCTATAGTATCAAATCATCATTACTATCATTTCCTTGTCATCATTGGATTATATATAGTCTGGCCAAAATGAAAGTACAATATTTACTAACAAAGCATAGCAATCAGCTGACAGCAGGGATGACAAACCTTTTTATTTTTTTAACTTTGTGTTCGCGTTTGACCACTATCTCGCCTCATATAATCTTCTAGTCCTATGACCTTGATATTTAATGTTCTTAAACTTTCCTTCTTCTGTACTAACTCAGTTAAATAGCGATGTACAACAGATACAACATTCTATATCGAATTCGTTTTATTACTTTAAAATATTTGTTGCTGAGCAGAGGGTAGCCCTATAAAATCTGATGTTTTATTTTGTTAGTAAATATTGTTTCTTCATAATGGCTGGAGTATAGATGTTATCTATACTATGTATACTATAATATTATAAAGAGGAAATATTTGTATTTTTGTATGTAACGAATAAACTTAAAAAATACTGAACCGATTTCAAAAATTCTTTCACCGTTGGGAAGCTACACTATCCCCTGATGACATAGGGTACTTTTTATCCCTGTATTCCCATGGGAAAGGGAACTATGCGGGTGAAACCGCGAGGCGTCCCTCTAGTCATTAATATAACCAATTAATTCTCCCTCTAGGCATGTTCGAGTTGGTCATCATCCGAATCTCACGATTAATTGATGTAGATAAAGATCAGGTGTTGTTCGGGAATAAGGTGATTCCTATCAGCGAATGTGTGAATGCATGGTGAGTTAAATTTAATTTTAGAATGTTATAGTTCTCGCCAAACTTCTTGGCCGCCATGAAGTTGGCTACAATGGCTGCACACTAGTAACCCAACAAAAACAGCACCGATCCTTGCCTTGCGCACCGGAACGCCAACTTCAGGGTGCCTAAGTAGTTTGGCGACAACTATACATTTGATATTGTAATTGGCATTTTCACTCTCTTTTTTATGGTTCCGTTCCTGAAAAGGAAAAAGGAATCCCTTTTAGAATCACTTCGTTGTCTGCCGGCAAATATTATAAAACATAGGTCCGCCATCCCAAGGAGTTGTGAAAAATTAAACTTCAAACTCATCGCAATTAAAAGATCTGGGCTGTTTAAGGGGTACGGGGGGTACTATCATATATCTGTGATCATACAAAGGATTACCATGAAAGAATCATCAACATCATATTTGTTTAGTCTACATTTGACAGATTCTACATATGACAGATTCTACATTTGACAGATTCTACATATGACAGATTCTACATTTGACAGATTCTACATATGACAGATTCTACATATGACAGATTCTACATTTGACAGATTCTACATATGACAGATTCTACATTTGACAGATTCTACATATGACAGATTCTACATTTGACAGATTCTACATATGACAGATTCTACATATGACAGATTCTACATTTGACAGATTCTACATATGACAGATTCTACATTTGACAGATTCTACATATGACAGATTCTACATTTGACAGATTCTACATATGACAGATTCTACATTTGACAGATTCTACATATGACAGATTCTACATTTGACAGATTCTACATATGACAGATTCTACATTTGACAGATTCTACTGACAGATTTTACATTTGAGAGATTATTTGTCAGATTCTACTTCTAAATTACTTGATTTTTATTATACTTTTGCATTAGAAGTGAACACGGCACGATTTAGCCGATGTTATTGATTAGCCCGTATACTAGCAAGGGAATCAGAATCCTAAAATTTTTAATTAAGATAAAAAAAATATTTAAAATCAAAACCGTTACTTGTCGTTTTGACCACTATCTCGCCTCATATAATCTTCTAGTCCTATGTTACTTGTCGTTTTAGAAGCTATGTATAAGCAAATAGCACGCGTTAAGTAAACAATCAGAACCCATAAAAAATATTTAAAATCAAAACCGTTACTTGTTGTTTTAGAAGCTATGTATAAGCAAATAGCACGCGTTAAGTAAACAATCAGAACCCATAAATTTGTACCTACAAGAAAACTGCGGTTATAAACTTATTTGCAGTTTGTAAACTTACCGCGATCTATGTTTATGTATAAGAACAACAGTTTTTTAACGGCAAAGTTCATTTAGTCTCTCAATCCAGTTTATCTTTTCGTTATAGCAATCGGTCGGTACTTTCAAAGTTTATGAAATTTTGTAACCTTTACTTAATATTTTGGTGAATGTAGCTATTTGTACGGAACCGTCGGTGCGCGAGTTCGATTCGCACTTTCTGTTTTTTTTCTAATTTTGTAGCCTTTTTTTCTTCTTTTTTTATAACATAATAATATCTTTTCTAGTGATCCCGTCGACATGGAGCTAGTGTCGGGTATATTTGACGCGGCCAGGACGATTGCACGACTCAAACTAACGGAGGAAGAACTTGCAATCTACCACACCCTTGTACTATCGTGGCCAGGTAAGAATTTCTTAGATCAGAATCAAAAACTTTTTCTATCTAGAAAACAGTTAAAAGATAAAAACTAAAAAAAATCCTTGCGTGTCCTTTACAAGTCGTAATTGATTGTAATTAGAGATGAAACGGATATCCGGTAACTATCCAGTTTCCGGTATATCCGGTGGCTTAATAACCGTCTCAGCGCATAATGTCCTTTTCTCCAAATGTCCTTTCTCAAAATGTCGTTTTATCTAAATTTTCTTTTCTCAAAATTTCCCTTTCTCAATATGTTCTTTTCACCTACTTTCTCGTCCCCTTGGGGTCGAAATCGGTTTCCCAGGTGTAAAAAAAAAAAAAAAAAAGGTGCCGACATAAACGAAAACTGATTTTGGGGTTCAACGAGGTCTAAAAATCGACCCCTATTAACTAACACAAGTTCTTATTTGAAACTTTCAAGATACTGTATAAGTTATTTGTACCAACATATTATAAGAATGCCAATTTTTTTAGTAGGAAATATAATTCATCATCATCATCAGCCTATGTTCCCACTGCTGGGACACAGGCCTCCTCTCTGTGGGAGGGAATGGGCCGTAATCCACCACGCGGGTCCAGTGCGGGTTGGTGGATGTCACATGAATTCGAATTTTTGGTTCTAGGACATGGTTTCCTCACGATGTTTTCCTTCACCGTTTTGAGAGCAGTGGTGATGAAATAATTTACACAAAGTAAAGCGCCTGCCTGGGCTCGAACCCACGACCTACAACTTGTAAGTCGCGGCCTATCGACTTACAAGTTACCACCACTGCTCTCAAGGAAATATAATTATCATACTTTTAAAACTCAACTCTACAAGTCGATAAGCGTGCACAAGTTTGTACAAGATGAAAAACTCGGCAAATCAGTAAGCGGATTTTTAAAGTAATTTGGCTATGGTCTGAGGTATCAGTTCATTTTTGAAAAGGGGTCTAGAAGGACATACACGGGTCTTATTCGTGATGTTCAAAGTTTATCATCACTTTTAATCTTCCCACTGCTGGGACACATGCCTGCTCTCTGTGAGAGGGAATGGGCCATATGCACCACGCGGGCCCACTGCGGGTTGTTGGTCACTCACATGTCTTAATTTTTTGTGCTCTAGAACATTTCCTCAAGATGCTTTCCTTCACCGTTTTAAAAGCAGTGGTGATGAAATAATTTACACGAAGTAAAGGTCCAGCCTGGGTTCGAGCCCGCGACCTATGACAAGTAAGAGCCGATTTCACCTATAAAACTAATCTCGATTAGTTCAACTTAATTCAGTTTATGCAAATACAGCGTTCTGATTGGTATTTTCTCAGCGGTCCCAACCAATCAGAACGCTGTATTTGCATAAACTGAGTTTAGTTGAACTAATAGCGATTAGTTTCATTGGTGAAATCAGTCCTAAGTCGGGACCATCACTGCTGTACTTCTCAGTTTATGAACTATGTGTTATGGACCGAAAAATGCTCAATTTGAGTAGGCAATATGTTAAAAACTATTGAATTAATTAAATTGACCGGGCTTTCTGAATAATAATAAACATCACTCATTGGGCATGGTGATTAAAAGATGTGCTTTATTAAATTACAAGCACTCCGCCCGCGACTCGGTTCGCATGTTTTCGTGTTTTTAACCGACTTCCCAAAAAGGAGGAGGTTCTCAATTCGGATGTTTCTATTTTTTTTTAATGTATATTCGGTTATAACTCCGTCATTTATGAACTGATTTGCAAAATTCTTTTTTTGTTCGAAAGAGGTTTTATCCGAAATGGTCCCATTTAAATTTGGTAAAGATCTGATAAAGAACTATAGGAGATATACAATAGAACTCTTCAATAAATTATGGCAAATCTCTCGGGTTTGCTGCTATCGCATGTCTGTTTATTGTTTTCACCAATTCATAACAAACCATCACGCCAATATGCTCTAAACGGTTACGCAGATGTGCACAGGTCACCCTGGTACACTCTTTTACCACCGGTTATGTTCAAATTACATGTTATTCGGGTAATCTATTCTGGCATCAATTATAGGTACCTTACTATTGAACTTGTCCATTATGTACCACTAAAAAGTGAAAAATAAAAAACATTTTTACTAAAAAATACAACTGACTTCCAAAAAAACACTACAAAGTGAAAAATAACTTCAATTTCGGCAGGCGGTGTCAAAAAACGAAGAAACGAAAACACGAACACCGACTTCCGAAATTTGTGTGGACTGAAACTGTAAAGACCGAAACTGTAAAGGAAACATATAGGTTACGCGACGACAGATTTTAAATTTCATTTATGAACGAGTTTTTTGTGTTTTTTCATGGATAGCTATTTCAGTTTTTGTTAAATTGAAGGCTATTATAAAACAAATTCGTGTATAGCTGGTATTTTTAATTATCCAATACTCCTCTCCATCTAATAATTCTCACGGTGTTTTATCAAGTTTATTAAATTTCTCATATTTTAGGTAAATTTGATGCATCTCCACCAATACAAAGCTTTAGTCAAACGATACATTTATTAGCCATATTATTATTAACTTTTTTTCCTTAAAAAGCTCCTAAGCCATCGAACAAGTGACGTCACAACTCTTCACGCAGCAACATGTTAATCTCGAACATAGTGATGCATTCGATCTTCTTCATGATAACACTAAGTTTTAATTTAATTCTCTTCGCGAGTTACTTCTTAAAAACTTTTTAACAAAAAAATAAAACCGACTTCTATAGCAAAACACTAAAAAACGAAAAATAACTTTTGTTTCGAAGTCGGTGTCTAATAAAACGAAAAAAATATATATTTTTCACTTTACAGTGGTACATAATGGACAAGTTCTATAGAAAGGTACCTAAAACGCACTCAGTGATGCCATAATAGGTTACTCAAAAATCATGTAACTTGAACATAACCGGTGTAATGAGAGTGATACACATCTGCGTACCCGTTTAGAGCATACTGGCGTGATGGTATGTTATGAAATGGTGTAATCAATAAACAGACATACGATTGCAGCAATCCCGAGAGATTTGCCATCATTTATTGAAGAGTTCTGCTGTATATCTCCGAAGTTCTTCATCAGATCTTTACCAAATTTAAATGTGGGACCATTTCGGAATAAACTTCTTCAAACAAATAAATAATTTTGCAAAGCCGTATTATGACGGAGTAATGCCCGAACCAACATAAAAAAAAAACATCCGAATTTATTCAACTAAGTACATCTGACTTTATTATGTGCAGTTAGTGAAGGCGACCAAAAATAAGCTATTGTTATGTCAATAATAAATGGTGTATCGTAGATATATACGGGAAACTTTAATGACGTGTCCGATAAGTTTTAGCTAAATAAAGGGCACTTGGCAAATAACAGCCACACCGGTAATTTGATCAAAACCTCAGTCATGTCCACATTACCCGACTGCCGAAGGAGGTTAATGTGTTTATCAGTCTATGTATGTATGTTTGTTCCTATGTGGCGTTCTTGAGACCAAACACGTTGACCGATTTTGATGACATACGTCAATCGATTCGTCTTAACTCTGCGAGTGTCACTGGCTATTCATCATCTGCCTAGCCTTTGCCCAACTATACGTGGGACACTCAGAAAGTTTTGCGAAACTAAAAAAAATTGTTCTATACGTACATATATTTTTATTAAATCTTTTCAAAGTACTTTCCACCAGCCTCTATACAAAGATTCATGCGCCTAAACCAGTTTTCAAAGCACTTTTTCCAGTCCGCCGCAGACACCTCGTTTACAGCCTGCTCGAACGCAGCCAGCGCATCTTCCGGCGACGAAAATTGTATCCCTTTGAGCTGATTTTTTATTTTTGGGAATAAAAAGAAGTCACACGGTGCTAGATCAGGGCTGTAAGGAGGGTGACCCAGGAGTTTGACTGGCGTGC
Organism: Orthosia incerta; assembly: GCA_948252205.1. Classification (NCBI taxonomy): domain Eukaryota; kingdom Metazoa; phylum Arthropoda; class Insecta; order Lepidoptera; family Noctuidae; genus Orthosia; species Orthosia incerta. The sequence continues at coordinate 11,603,730 of OX411765.1, read as the reverse complement.
TGTCCAGGAAGTCCCTCGTTTTGAGTGCGGTGTGCGCAGGTGCATTGTCGTGGTGGAGCAGTAGCCCGCGGAGCCCTGTGTTTGGTCGCTTGTTGCTTATAACAGAGAAAACTTCTGGCAAACATTTGGTAGTATACCATTCGGCATTAATGCTTCTTTGATCCCGTAAGGGAATTGATACCAAGTGGCCAGTCAAATTAAAAAAGCTAGCGATCAAAATCTTACCCCCGCTTCTAGATCGCTTCACTTTGGTAGGCGTTGGCTCATTTTGAAACACCCAAACAGTCGACTGGCGCTTGGTTTCTGGGTCGTATTGATAAATCCAGGACTCATCACCTGTAACGATGTCGTAAACACGCCGAGACGAGCCTGCTTCAAATTTGTTAAGCATATCACGGCACCATTCCACCCGGGCCTGCTTCTGAGCATCGGTGAGGTTGTGCGGCACCCAGCGTGATACTATCCTCCTCACGCGAAGATGGCTGTGTAGAATCTCGTGAACGCTTCCCGATCCAATCTTCAATATGTGTTGAATCTCCTGATATGTAATTCGCCTATTGTCTTGGATTAAATTTTTCACTGCTAGCACGTTTTCTTCGGTAACAGCCGTCAAAGGGCGACCGCTTCTTTCGTCATCCCCCAAAGTTGGTCGACCGCGCTTGAATTCGTTATACCAACGATACACGGTTGCCTTGGAAGGGCCTTCATCCATGAATGCCATTTGAAGTCTATCGTACGATTCATCCGGTTTCAGGCGACACTTGAAATCGTATAAAATCATAGCTCTAAAATGTTCCCGGCGCAGATCCATATTTCAGTGAGACACAATACTTTGAATTAACTCGCAAAAAATGTGGAGGGAAATTTTGAAATTGGAACTTACTTATTTTTACTTATAAATAATCATATTTTCGAAAAACATTATAACTGGCCAGTCTCCCATATATAAAAACTTTTTTTCGCAATACTTTCTGAGGGGCCTGGTATTGGGGTCGGCTTCCAGTCTTACCGGATTCAGCTAAGTACCAATGTTTTACATGGAGCGACTGCCTATCTGACCTCCACAACCCAGTAATTGGGTAACACGGTACCCCTTGGCAAGACTGGTATCAGATCTCAAGCTTCTGAATACCCGTAACGACTGTCACTGGCTATTAAAATGGGAAAATATAAAAATTGCGGCTTTTAAGCGCCATATTGTGGGGGGCAAAAATTTATTCCAAACCCATCGTGTGTGGCGTATCAAAATAAAGGGTCTTAAGAGGTGATTTCAAAAATATATGACACTTATATGTTTAAAATTTTAAATGTACCCTAAACCTTAAGTTAATTCAAAAAATCAAAAAACCCGACTGCTTAAAAAGAGAACTAATAAAGAACCGTAAACAAGAAGAAAATCATGCTGTGCAGTTGGAGGATACGTATTTGCGAGCTGGCTGACCAAAACCAGATGTATCCTCCGACTTGCTTTCATGAGAATGGTCTTCATGTTCATGGTTCTTGTCGAAGGTATTCATCGATTCCGACTCGAAAACACGGACAGGAAAACTGAGGTAACCGACATGCCCCAAGAATGTCCTAACTTTGGTTGCATTAAATAGACCAGATTGTTCGCTTAACAGATTGTCTATGGGAGGACTTGTCTGTCGACTTTTCTGTCGACTTGTCTATCGACTTGTCCACGGACTTGACTATCGAATGGTCTACAGACTTGTGTGTCGACCTGTCTGTAGACTTGTCTATCAACTTGTCTGTCGGCCTGTCTGTCGACTTGTCCATCAACTTGACTGTCGACTTGTCTTTCGAATTGTCTGTCGACTTGTCCACGGACTTGTTAGTCGACTTGTCTACCGGCTTGTCCACGGACTTGTTTGTCGAGTTGTCTACCGACTTGTCTGTCGACCTATCTGTCGACTGGTCTATCGAATTGTCTACCGATTTGTCCACGAACTTGCCAGTCGACTTGTCCACGGACTTGTCTATCTATTTGTCTGTCGACTTTTCTATCTACCTGTATGTCGACCTGTCTGTCGACTTGTCTGTCGAGTTGTCTGTCGACTTGTCTGTCGACTTGTCTGTCGACTTGTCTGTCGACTTGTCTGTCGACTTGTCTGTCGACTTGTATGTCGACTTGTCTCTCGGCTTGTCTATCGACATGTCCACGGACTTGCCTGTCGACATGTCTACCGACTTGTCTGTCGAATTGTCAGTCGACTTGTCCACGGACTGGTCTATCGACTTGTTTGTCGAATTGTCTGTCGACTTGTCTATCGAATTGTCTATCGACTTGTCCACGAACTTGTCAGTCGACTTGTCCACGGACTTGTCTATCGATTTGTCTGTAGAACTGTCCACGGACTTGTCAGTCGCCTTGTCAATCGACTTGTCTGTCGACCTGTCTGTCGACTTGTCTATCGACTGGTCTACCGACTTGTCTATCGAATTGTCGGTCGACTTGTCTACCGACTTGTCTATCGATTTGTCTGTAGAACTGTCCACGGACTTGTCAGTCGACCTGTCTGTCGACTTGTCCATCGACTGGTCTACCGACTTGTCTATCGAATTGTCTGTCGACTTATCTGTCGACTTGTCCATCGACTCGTTTATCGACTTGTCTATCGAAATGTATCTCGACTTGTCCACCGTCTTGTCCACCGACTTGTCCACCGAATTTGCGGCAGTAAATAATTTTATTTTATTTATTTATTTATTTCAGACAAAATTCCAGTCCATAGTTACACGTACATCAAAAAAAAAAAACAAACTCATTGTTTTTTTATTAATCAAAACCCATAAGCCCAGAAAAAAAATCCCCAAGAAATCCCAATCCCAAATCAATTTCAGATGTTTTACCTTCCAAACCGAAGAAAGGAGACGGATACGCTTTCATACAATTTTGGGCCTGGATGTAAAAAGATGAAATTGGTGTTAATTTTGCAGATTTTGGCAATCTGAGAGCCGAGATAAAAGAGATGAATGAAAAGTGCGGTTACGTAACAATAACAGCCGATTTTCGAACTGCGATTGTTTTTTAACCGGCTTACCAAAAAGGAGGAGGTTCTATGTTAGACTTTTTTTATCCTTATTTTTTTTTGTGTATGTTCCGGTATCTCCGTCAATTATGGACCGATTTTGAAAATTATTTTTTTGTTTGAAAGAGTATGTTCCGAAATTGGTCCCATTTTAATTTGGTGAAGATCTGATGAAGATCTTCGGAGATATACAACAGAACTCTTCAATTAATAACGGCAAATCTCTCAAGATTGCTGCAAACACATGTCTGTTTATACCATTTCATAACATAACATCACGCCAGTACGCTCGAAAGGTGTACGCAGATCTCTCATTTCACCGGGTAGGTTCAAGCTCAAAGGCGTTATAGGTACATACTAATCAACTTGCCTATTATGTAGGTACAACTAAAAAGGGTTTTTTTTTATTTTTTTTGCATTGGTACCTACGAAAGACACCAACTTCCAAAAATAAAGTTACTTTTCACTTTGTAGTTTTTTATTTAGAAGTCGGTAGTTTTTTTTTGTAGAAAGTTTTTTTTTTACAGCGACTAGTCGCTATGCCACAATTTACACAACGATCCATGATGTCAATATCCAATCGGTAGGCCGTTCGTAGAATCCAAAATAACAAATCCAAGTTCAACATTAAAGCTGGGTTCTCAGTGTCCGGTATGGTAGCAATGGCAAGGGTCGTACAAGAAGGTAGATCAGAAGTCCATAGAATGAAAGCAGGGGTCGAGGAAAATATCAATAAAACTATGGGGGGAAACACACTCAAAACGCACACGCACTAAACGATATGAAACGAGTAAGTATCAGCATAGACCAGTGTTTTTCAAGCTGGGGGTCGCGATGCCTCTACTGGGGGGTCGCAAGAGGTCGCGAAATCTACCTCAGTAAAAAAACAATAAGCTTTAAAAATATAGAACATCTCATGAAAATTCCAATAAGGCCAAACACGACTAGGATACATTGTTTTATTTCGGAGTTCCAGTGCCTACCTTCCCGCATCATCATCTGAACATTTCAATGGTACCATTTACATCATAACCATTTATTTATGAGTAGGAATATGATTCATCATAGTCAGTTAGTTATTCGAGATATCTTATACTCGTGACGTGATAAGGGTTTATCATTAAGAAGTTCCAGTGGCCATCTGTGGTCTTCTTCATCAGTTCAACTTCACAAAATGATTAATTCTGAGTGCAAATGATTGTATTGTTGATGAAAAATATATAATACCAATGCTATATGTATGCCTATAACATTTGAGGAGCTCCCTTGATTTCTATGGGATCCCATCAGATTCTGACTTAGTGTCAATGGGACAACTTCGGGAGTATACCCTTTCAAACCCAAAAAGATTTTTCAAAATCGTTCCACAATCGGCGGAGTAATTGTGGAACAAACATACAAAAAATTAAAAATACGTACAGTCGAATTGAGAACAACTTCATTTTTGAAGTCGGTTGGAAAAAAACTAAGTGTCGGGGTTCGCGAAATATTTTTTCATATTATGGGGGTCGTGTCATGAAAAAGGTTGAAAAACACTGGCATAGACTATATAGAGTGTCATGTCGTCAAGTCAGAGTTAGCACAGACTAAAAATACAATAATCGATTAGTAAACGTGAATCGATTTATCTTAATTATGTTGATATTTAATTGATTTAAACTGTTAATACGTTAATTTTAATAGATTTAATTATTAATCATCTGGTGAAAGCATTTTCTTAAATAGTATGAACTCTGTCACGTTAATCGATTATAATTTAATTGATATTCGATTTACTCCGTAAACTTAACTTAATTTTTGGATTTCTCATTTTCCAGATTGTGAATTAAGCTGATTTTTCACATTTTGAATAAGAAAAATATAACCCTTTTTTTAAACCATATCTCAACTTATTACATTCAGGCCCAGAAATCACCGTCTCCTTTCATGTAAAATAAAAACTTTTTTTTTTATTATTTTTTTTTTTGTTTTTACACCCCTATTTTATCCTCTTAGGGATAGAATTTCCAGAACCTAATAAATACATAAATCCTTTTTTCAACCAAGGGTGTAAAACTAAAATTTCACGTGTCCAACTAACAAACTGTAGAAATTACATACAACTTTCAAACCCCTTTTTACTCATACCCCCTTAGGGGTGGAATTTCCAAAAACCACATACATACATGAATTCTTTTTATCAACCAAGAGCGTAAATCTAAAATTCCACGTGTCCAACTCACATACTGTAGAAATTACATACAAACTTTCAACCCCTTTTCACCCCTTTTGGGGTGGAATTTCCAAAAATCCTTTCTTAGTGCACACTTACGACACTTGAGGAACCTTTCTGTCAAATTTCATGGTTCTACGAGTAGGCCTAGCGGTTTTGTCTGTGCGTTGATCGATCAGTCATTCGGTCAGTTGTTTCTTTTATATATAAAAAAAAAATAGATTTAAATGTCGACATTGATTTTAATATAGAAGTTTAAATCAGTATTCACTACATTAACGACTTGGCCTGACTTGTGACTTTGGAGTCACGTCCATTATACATAGTGCACATATTAATCACCTGATCCATGAAATATGTATTTAAGTAACCATTTGTTCTATTTACAGACCGTTACATTGGCGAGCGCCAGGTCAACGATTTCATGACTGTTCTCCACTACCAGTCGGTGGCGGCCTTGCGGAAAGAGATCCAAGAAACTCATGCGCCCCTGGAAGGGGACGACTCAATTATGGAACAACTGCTGGATATGTTATACACTCTGAAGTATGTAGGTAAAAAGAACAGAATACATTTATTTGACAGATATCTATACTAACATGTAAATTTTGTTTTGTTTTTATGCAGAAAATATGATTAAGGTTACACTAGTCGACGGCACGAACTATTTTGTGCGTGGGGTTAAAATGCCTGCTATTTCATCCGACAACTCGTGCGAAAGAGATAGATGCTGTGATGAGCAGTAAGAAGCTAGTTCGCGTACGAATTAGCACTTTTGCAAGTTTGTAGCGAAATGGATGATGATTTAGGACGAAAACGGGCGCGCGAAATTTTATAAACAGGCCTTTGGGAGTCTAGATATCATGAAAAGACGACTAAATGTATATTTTCAAAATAAAATTATTTTCTTTGTTAAACTACTAATCTATCCCTCTATGGTAGCCGAAGAGATATTATTTATTGGACGCTGGGGGGCTTCAGCCCCCTCATTCCCCTCCCCTCCCCTTCCCTTCCCTCGTGGGTGCGCCACTGCTCTCAGTTATAATCGTGACTATCTACCGAAGTATAGTCTATCGAAGTCCGAAGACGTTTCTCATTTTACATGCCGCGATAACTTTGTACGTAAGAATTTGAAAAATCAAATTCATAATTCTAATCAATTACTATTTTACCGATACACTATAACAACGTGTATAATTCGTAAGCATCAAGTTTAATTACCCGACTGCAAGGAAAGTGTTATTATTACAGCTTGCAAAACCGACTTTTTAGATTGTCACGACTACAGCGAGTTTCCTCCGTGTCTCGGCAAGCACGTTAAGCCGTTGGTCCCTGAATCCGGTAAGCCTGGGAGCCGACTCCAACATAGGCAAAGGCTAGGCAGACAGATTTTTTTCTCTCTCTTACTTAACGTCTCTATCTCACTTAACAGAAACCTGAAGGCCTTTAATGCTGACTTTATAACTTACTAGCTGTGCCTGCGGCTTCACTCCTGTTAATAGGCTACCTACCAACCCTACCTTACCTTCCTACCTTACCCTACCCTACCATACCATAACTACCTACCTACACTACCCACCAGCCCTATCCTATCCTACCTACCTACCTACCTACCTACCCTTCCTACCTGCCCTCCCCTACTTACCTACCTACCTACCTCTCTATCCTACCCTACCTACATAGCTTATATTTTTTTGTTTGTAAACCTTCCCTGTACTCTGTCATGTATCAGAGATGGCGCTGTGTTCGCAAATCGTATGAAAATGAATTTTAATTCATCCGATGTTTTAATACTTATTCTGTTATTCGGGACTGAGATAAATCGAACCAATAAATATATATGTAAATCGGTACAGCCGTTCTCGAGTTATAAGTGGTGTAACTAACCCGACTTTGTTTAATATATAAAGATTACCAGCAAAACACTAACCCTGATCTATCCCCTATTACAGAAATGTGTCGGAAAAGCACATCGAGGCATTGCGTCGCTTCGAGGAGGCGTTTCCCGAACATTCGTACGAAGATGCTGAGCTCTACCATGAGATATACGGAACACCCGTTCCAGATCCTTTTTATATTCGTACTGCCTACAGTTCCTATAGCGACATTAGAAAAAACGACAGTCGAACCTACTGACGTCACAACGCCAGGTGCACAGACCCTCTAGACAAGTGATCACTCCCTCATATTTTGGCATTTCAACCATCGGTCACGTGATCAATCCCTTATATTTTGGCATTTCATTTCAACCATCGCTAAGACTATAACTATCGCCATCGCTGACATCGAATGACACTTGTCTAGGGCGTCTGTTTCCTCCCTCCCCCGGTGGGTTCCCGCATTGTCGAGGCGGGGGCCGTGTCCGCTCAGTAGCCTTGACTTGGTCACCCACGGTAAAGCGAAGAGGAAGGCGGCGTCAGGGCTTTTGCCAATAAGCCGACATCGCAACTGATATGATATATCCATCTCTTGCGGCCGATAAATGGTAGGTGGCGGGGCCATTGACCTTGACCCGTCACAAGGTTGCCATACACGGGGTCGTCTGGCACCCATGTGCTGAATTGGTCCCTGGGGTGGTCACGGCGTACAGTGTGTTCTGGTGCGCCGGTGATGGGGGGTACTCCGCAGTGGGTCCGGTGACGGACAGCCGCGGCGGGTTCGCGGTGAGTGCTAACGCGTGCCCGTGTTCCCGCCATAAGCGGCACTGGAGGACACCGTGGAGTTTTAGTGGGTTGGAGTCCCACATAACTGCACTATGTCCCCGTGATAATGCAGTATGCATGAGCATTTCTCCACGCAAAAAAATAAAATAAAAAGTGTGTCTGTTATATTGACCGTGCTGTAGCTTCTATAAAGGAATGTCCAATTTGTAAAATTATTTTGTTAGTTGTACCTATTTTTTTTAATTGTTTTTCTTATCAGCTCATTACTTTACTATATATACTTATGTAAATCAATATTACAATGAATTTGTCTCGTCTACTCAGCTTGCACCTACAATTGTACATTTCCTATAACGTTTTACTAAATAACATTAACTTTATATAGCATTAAGACTGAAAAATTACTGAATAACCTTATTACCTCCGCTAAAAATACAATAATAATTGCAATAAAACAATTTATAGCAATTGCCTGAATGTACCGATTCAAGATATTAAAGTTAAGACCAGCCATCACAACTTTATATTGAAAATAAATCAATAAAATGATGAAAACAGTGTAACTAAGTCATCCCTGGTTTAATAGAGTAATTAGATTAAGTATAAGTTAGTTAATTATGTATACAAACATTAAGTACAATTTTATTTATGTACTAGATGTACGTAATACCTACTAGACTCTTAGACTTTTACTAAGACTGAAAACGGGTGATATTCATCTATCCTAATCAAAACAAGGTCTACAAAGTTCTGTAGAGTTTAAGTATTTATATGTACAATAAGTACAATTTTATTTATGTACTAGACTTAGACTTTTACTAAGACTGAAAACGGGTGATATTCATCTATCCTATTCAAAACAAGGTCTACAAAGTTCTGTAGAGTTTAAGTATGTATACGTACATTAAGTACAATTTTATTTATGTACTAGACTTAGACTTTTACTAAGACTGGAAACGGGTGATATTCATCTATCCTAATCAAAACAAGGTCTACAAAGTTCTGTAGAGTTTAAGTATGTATACGTACTTTAAGTAACAATTTTATTTATGTACTAGACTTAGACTTTTACTAAGACTGAAAACGGGTGATATTCATCTATCCTAATCAAAACAAGGTCTACAAAGTTCTGTAGAGTTTAAGTATGTGTACGTACATTAAGTACAATTTTATTTATGTACTAGACTTAGACTTTTACTAAGACTGGAAACGGGTGATATTCATCTATCCTAATCAAAACAAGGTCTATAAAGTTCTTTAGAGTTTAAGTATGTATACGTACATTAAGTACAATTTTATTTATGTACTAGACTCTTAAACTTTTACTAAGACTGAAAACGGGTGATATTCATCTATCCTAATCAAAACAAGGTCTTCAAAGTTCTGTAGAGTTTAAGTATGTATACGTACATTAAGTACAATTTTATTTATGTACTAGTCTCTTAGACTTTTACTAACACTGAAAACGGGTGATATTCATGTATCCTAATCAAAACAAGGTCTACAAAGTTCTGTAGAGTTTAAGTATGTATACGTACATTAAGTACAATTTTATTTATGTACTAGACTCTTAGACTTTTACTAAGACTGAAAATGGGTGATATTCATCTATCCTAATCAAAACAAGGTCTACAAAGTTCTGTAGAGTTTTTTTACGTACATTAAGTAGAATTTTACGACAATCAATCAATCAATCATTAAATTCTTCGACTGCAAACGTGTGATATTCATCTAATCAATAAAATTAATAAAAGTATTAAGAAATATAAGAAACTTTTAAAACTCAAAGTGCTTACAAATATAATATTAACATTAGAAGAGATTGCAGAAACTTAAAAAAACAATTAAATATATGTAATAGTAAATTGGAAACTAGTACACAAATGTATAATGTTGACATTCAGAACCTTCAAAGGGAATTATTGAGTAGGGAAAATACACTATAGGAAATATTTTGTAAATGTGAATGTAGTCAACAGATGTTAAGTGAGCGCTTGCTGGAGTCCTGTGAGTTGGTGGACCTGGTGAAGTATAATGCAGAGAGGTATGAGTCATTTACTGACAACCTCACCTGTAGTTGTACTGCCGCTCCGCCACCTCTCATGTCACAACATGTTGCTCCTACAACTTTACCCATCGATCATACTGCAACAATTTTGAACCCCACCAAAAGTAATATCTTAGTATATTTAGACAAATTAGTAACAGGTTTTGGATCTTTGTTAAATAACCGTTCTAAACATACAATAGTGAACCATTGTTATCATAAACTGCATTTTAATGAGCTTATTCATAAAATTCAACAGACACAATTGAATGAGCAAACTACTGTAGTACTTCTTTTTGGAAATAGCCTTAGTTTTACAAAAAGGGACATAGTTAATGGTATTGACACCCTACTTAAGTTAAGATTAGGCAAATTAATATTATGTGCATTGCCCTATTCTGACAAGTTACTTGTTCAGGAAAATGAATACATTTCTAGTTTAAATAACTTGATGCATATTTTATCTTGTCGTCATAGTGACCGTTTATTGTTTTTTGACACCAACAATTTTGTTAGTGATTTTGTTTTGATTCGGGATCATATGTTTCTGCCCAAATAGTCGACATTTATTAGCTACATTGCTAGCTTTTAATATACACGCAGTTATTGATGATTTAACTGAGACTAGGTTTAGTGATTTAACAGTATTATCCAGTTTTTGTGATAATACTACTGTAGATTCTTTAAACGATTAAAGCCGACAAAAGAGAAGACGAATAGTAATATTTTACTATATTATCAAAATATAAATCGCTTCTTCGGCAAAATTTTAGACGTGGAATTGTTAGTAGATAAATACCACATGGATATCTTATGTTTTTGTGAAACTTGGTTAAACCAGATAGGATGTTGTTTAATGTGAATAATTTTTCAGTTGCCAGCGCGTACAACAGATCCACAGTGGGTGGTGGTACCCTGATACTTTGTAATAGTCATCTCAAATATAAGGAAAGGAAGGATATCACTGCTTACTCTGTTGATCGCTTATGTGAGGTATCATGTGCAGAGGTCGAGGGGCATACTATCTTGTGTGTTTACCATCAAACTTGTCACTGTTTTTAATTACAATGGAAGAATTATTAAGTAAACTTCTCAGAGATAATAAATTAGTTTTTGTTTGTGGTGACTTAAATATAGATCTGTTAGTCAATTCACCTGAAAAATGTAAGCTCATTTCATTGTTCAATTCATTTAACTTGAAATATTTATTTGATGAACCGACAAGAATAACAGCAACTTCAGCTTCGTGCATAGATAATGTATTCACTAATTGTAAAGTAAAAAATTCGTTTTTAATTAGTGGCTTTAGGTCAGACCATACTGATCAACTAGTATCTTTTGAGTCAGATAAAAAAAATTACCTAGCTAAATCAATTCGATTAATACCTCTTACTAAAAATAAATTAAATTCTTTTCATAATAATATTTTTAGCAACGCCAGTTTTGAATTAAAAAGACCCTAATATAAATTACGGCACGTTGTTTTCTACAATTTGCCAAGAATTCAATAAAATGTGTCCTGTAAAAACAGTTAAAGTCGACAATTCCAAATCGAAATTTAGTGAATGGGCCAAAAATCTTTGACTTCCGATCAAGTTTTCTATAATATATATTAGAAACTATTCAAAATATTCAAAAGAGTCTGCGCTCAAGCAAAATCTCAAATAATAATTAACAAAATTGGTGTTTCTAATAATAAAATAAAAACTATGTTGCAAGTAATTAAGAAACTGGAAAGACACAACAACACGATCAGAATGAGTTGTCTTTGAAAATATCTAATCAAACCATTTCTGATAAGCAAGAAGTCGCTGACACATTAGATAATTTCTTTACCAACATTACGTTAGAGGTTACGAAGTCTCTTCCCTCCTCATCTAAATTAGCTGAAGCTCTTCTCAAAGAATACTTTACTAAAGACATACCAACCTTTAAATTTAAACCAATATGTTTTGATACTATTTAAAACGCGTTCAAAAGTCTCAATATAAAAAACACTGAAGACTTATGGGGGATATCCGTTAGGGTTCTTGGAGATATTATTGACTCAATTGCTCCTGTCCTAACAGGCATATTCAATCAATGTTTGGACAGCGGCACGTTTCCTGACTTAATGAAACACAGTAAAGTAGTACCAATTTTCAAATCAGGCTGTAAGAGTGATCCCTCTAATTATAGACCTATATCCGTGCTACCAGCATTGAGTAAAATCTATGAAAAAATCATGCTGGACCAGATCTTGTCTCACTTCAATTCAAATGGGATCCTGCATAGTCAGCAGTTTCGTTTCACGAAAGGTAGGTCGACAACGGACGCGGGAGTAAAACTCATCAGGCACATCTTGGGAGAAGTCCCAGGATGCCATTGGCATTTTCTGTGATCTGTCAAAAGCGTTCGACTGCGTCGACCACAACACACTGATCTGTAAATTACAACACTACGGAATTCGAGGACAAGCTGCTGATCTTGTGCTTTCCTATTTATCAAACAGACAGCAAAAAACAAATGTTAATGGCGCGACGTCCTCCGGGTCTCTAGTCAAAATGGGCGTGCCCCAAGGTTCAATTCTCGGCCCTTTCCTTTTTCTTGTTTACATTAATGAACTTCCTTTTACGATGGCCAAATTATCGGATAAAATTCTATTTGCTGATGATACTTCTCTAATTATTAAAATCGATAGGAAAGATACGGATGTCTTACATGTCAACGAAAGTCTAATTGTTCTCTCAAAATGGTTCGCAGCTAACAATCTTTACTGAATTCGAAAAAAACAAAATGTCTAAAGTTCTCTATACCAAATGTTCCATAACGTGACCTAAATCTAAATCTTGACGGCAAAAATCTTGAAATATTAACGGAAACTGTATTCTTGGGGATTACTATCGATTCAAAATTGCAGTGGGGCGCGCACATTAGAACTCTTTCAGATTCGGGTAGGTTAAGTTCGGCTGCCTATACAGTAAGGAAGATAAGGCAGTTAACCGATGTAGCCACAGCTAGGCATACTAGCCTATGCTTATTTCCACAGTATTATGTCTTATGGCATTCTGCTGTGGGGATCAGCAGCAGGCGTTGACTCAATTTTTATCTTACAAAAGAGGGCAATCCGCGCGATCTATAAAATGGGTCCTCGCGAGTCCCTCAGAGAAAAAATTAAAGAGATCGATATACTGACTCTACCTTCACTTTATATTTTGGCATGTATTTTGTATGTCCGCAAAAATCGAGGGCTTTTCAAAACTTGAAGCGAATTCCATAATTTAAATACACGCAGTAAGCACGAAATTGTAATCACCCAAATTCAGATTAACGAGCTAAGTCTTTTCTTATAAACAGTATACGCTTTTATAACAAGTTGCCTAAGTCAGTTATAGAACTGACTGATGGAAAGTTCAAAAACTACATCAAACGTGTCCTTATTAAAAAAGCATATTATAAAATCAAGGACTACGTTTAAGATAAAAATTTTGGCTTTAGCTCCTTCTGCGCATGCGGCTTCCCTGGTAACTCATAAACGGCACAAATATGTGGATGTCTCTAACTATTCTCAATCTCATTATTTTTTCTCTTTTAATTAGACTTTTTACAATGTTTTTCAGTCATCTTTATAGCCCTTTGCTAAGAATAGTTACAGCACTGATAACAACATTTGTGCCACATGTTAAATTTAGTGTTGTTAGACATTATTTTTATTTTTTTATTAATTTGTATTTTTTTTTTTTACCTTGGTATAGATTCTTTTACCGATTGTTTTGTGAATGTGTGAACATTGTAGGCCTTCTAGATTTCTAGATGATTGTTAACATTTGTTAACTTTTACATTATTTTTTGTTTTTTTTTTAATTGTCTTACGACTTATTGTCGAGCCTACGTTGTTCCCCCATATCCAAGTACTAATGCTGTAACATGGAAATATTGTAAAACCAAACCATTTTTAAAAGAGTAACCATGGAGTTTATTGCCGGTTCTTCTCCATAGGAAACGACTAAACCGAACCGTGCACCTTTTGTCGGCGTTTTATAAGTGCCCATGTAGACCTATGAAAAAAAAACATGATTTTTATTTTTGATTTTAAATCAAAACATGGTCTACAAAGTTCTGTAGAGTATTTTTACGTACATAAAGTACAATTTTATTAATGTCCTTAGAGTATTAAGTCTGAAAACGTGTGATATTCATCTATCCTAATCAAAACAAGGTCTACAAACTTCTGTAGAGATTTTTACGTACCTACATTAAGAACAATTTTATTAATGTACTTAAAGTACTAAGACTGAAAACGTGTGATATTCATCTATACTAATCAAAACAAGGTCTACAAAGTTCTGTAGAGTTTGTTTACGTACATTATATAAAATTTTATTAATGTACTTAGAGTACTAAGACTGAAAACGTGTGATATTCATCTATACTAATCAAAACAAGGTCTACAAAGTTCTGTAGAGTTTGTTTACGTACATTAAATAAAATTTTATTAATGTACTTAGAGTACTAAGACTGAAAATGTGTGATATTCCTAATCAAAACAAATTCTACAAAGATCTGTAGAGTTTTTTTAGATAGAGCTATACTATATAGAATATACTGAAGTATTATATAATCTGTGGATAGAGTAAACGACAATGTTTGTATGAAATGTATGTATCACTGACCTCTATTATACAAGTACTTGTATGATAGAGGTCAGTGGTATGTATATATTATAAAGTTATACTTTACAATCACAACATGGAAGTAGAAAGCTAAACAACTGCAACATTATCTGGGAATTCTATCTCAAACAAAAATAAACTCAATTCTAAAAGCCTTAAGAGTTCTTATAGTTAAAAGAAAAAAAAAAACGTGCCGACAAAGACTCACTAGACCTTCGACACAGTTTAAATATGATTTGTTGTTGGTTGGTTTGATTAGGCTGACTATTACTCGAAACTACATTTAACCAATCGTCCATTACGGTTCAATTTACATTGCCGCGGAATGGATTGGTAGCGAACGAAATTGTACATGAGCAATTTTATAATAAAGTGTACCCTGCTGTAAAATTCAAATTTTAAGAATTGAAATTATATTTTTAAACCACGCCCTACACACGATTTTTTTTGGAAATTAATGGTTTTCTGACCCTAGTTGGGCAGGGGACAGGTTAAATTGATGGTCTTCAATATTTTAAAATATTCCCTAGTTTTATATTTAGTAAAGTAACAACGAAACGACAATTTATATAAGTATTAAAATATTTTTTTTTCACATAGATTTAATATATATTCTGCTGTAAGTCATTCATCACAACAAATAAATGAATAAAGACAAAGGACAAGGCAAAAACCGGAGGTACAATTTTTTTTGATATTGCTCACATAGCATAATGAACTTTATGTCAATTGTGTAACGTCTCAAACTAAATACTAACTAATTAAGAGGTCGCGCGCCTTCCGCGGAATTTCGTTGCCAAAAATCGCTTCCATCCATTTCTTTTTTTTTTCTTATCAGTAGGCTTGCGCTTGACCACTATCTCATCTGATGGTATCTATTCCGCGGCAATGTAAATTGAGCCTAAGAACCTCTCTTTCAGCTGCATTTTGGTAATAGTGAACCTTCCATTTGTACACCTAACTAATTTCAAACTTATACATCTTATTAATGTTAATTTAGCATACATTTGTAACAATTTATTTAAATTTTATTTTCTAATAATTACTGTATATCTAATTTCATTTAGTAATAATTTAAAAGCTAATCATTAAAATCTTTTTATTAAAATAGTACCTAGGCTAAACGATCTGCTTGTTGGGTTCTTTTAGTTGTTATTTCTAAAGATTTTGTGTTATGGTTTGCTAAATTCTCACAAATAAAACGTATAAAGGGTGGGCAAAAAATCGTGGATCAATCGAAACGGCGACAGTTGGGGCTAAGAGCAGTAAAAAAATTGGATCTTCTGCAAGTAGCCCCAACTATCGCCCTGTTTCGTTCGATCCACGATTTTTTGCCCACCCCGTATAGATTTGGACACGTAAAGGGTAGAGTAAAAAATATCGGTCATGGGTGTCTGACTTGTCTGTGTGTTTTAAAAAAATCGTTTACCTTTAGTTAAAGTTTTCTGAGAGATACTATTTTGTGAAACGGTACCTAGGAATTTGTGGGTATCTGAGATCATTATAAATACGAAAAAAGGGATTAATAATAATAATATTTTTCCATGTCTCGATTTTTATGAGATGATTTATATTTTATATTATTAGAAATATCAACTTGTAAATTAAATAATTAAGTATTTTTATACTTTATCTGAACAGGAGAAGAGTAAGAAATGTGAAAAATATTCGCAGTATGATCAAAGACTGTGACAAAAAAACAATATAAAAAAACGAACATAAAACTAGCCCAATGTCGGTTATAAATATTAAAAAATAAAATCCATTTTTACTCAGAAATGCTGTTTCTTTGTTGGTTTATGGACTCCAATACAAAAACATTGTACCTATGTGTGAACTACGAGAACCAATACTTTTAGTACGATAATGTTTTTTTTGAGATTCTCGTTAGCCTAGGGTCCTGGACCTTTGAAAG
Organism: Orthosia incerta; assembly: GCA_948252205.1. Classification (NCBI taxonomy): domain Eukaryota; kingdom Metazoa; phylum Arthropoda; class Insecta; order Lepidoptera; family Noctuidae; genus Orthosia; species Orthosia incerta. The sequence continues at coordinate 11,587,209 of OX411765.1, read as the reverse complement.
GCGTACTAGGGACCGAAACCAACTCGCAGAGGCCTTGTTAGACATGTAGGATGAAATGTGACACTAACCGGCAAATATCCCTGTATGCACTAGTGAGCACCCAAGAAGGACACTCCTCGAATCGTGCCAGGACTATTGCAGAATATGGAGACGAAATACATTGGGAGGTTTCGTGGTTGATTAACTAAAACTATAGAAGGACAATTAACCCCTGCTTGACCATTGTTGATCTACACGGTTATAAAACAAAGTTAAGTTTATTGTTTTTAATATTACACTTGACGAATAACTTCGAAATGCGTGTTTTATTTCATTCACCTCTTTAAGATTTTTATCTCGAAAAGCTTTAGCTGTAGGTACCTACCTATGAAAGGACGATCTCATCTGGTTTTGGCCAGCAAGCTCGCGCATATGTATCCTCCGACTGCACAGCATGATTTTCTTCTTGTTTATGTCTTTTTAGTTCGCTTTTTTTAAATTTGTAGGGATTTTCAGTCTCTACTTTCGTTTGCCAGACTCTTAACTACCCGTATACTTATTTTATTCATTTCGTAAAAAAAAACAGAACTGAAACATTTGTATTTACCGAAAAATCAACGATGATAACTTTTGCGCACTCGTTCAGCAGGTCCACGACTGAATGTTGATTCCAAGTTGAGAAGTTTGTCGCTTTCCTCAAACCTACATAGAAAATTACTACCCTGCAAAATAAAATTAGCACCTACCCAAAATTCAAAAGTAGTATGGCATATTACCCCGGCATGTAAGGATGTTACCATGCATATAACTTGGGCAAGGTTTTGGCGTAGTGGGGGTAAGTTAGCGCATAGCGTGCGAACTGACCAACCACCGTATAAAACGAACGGAACGTGTTCCCGCGTCCCAACCTAAAAACTGACTTGTGCACAATGTGCACATCTAACGACTGTTGCCAATTTATAATGCTAACACACGTTCGGATTTGGTACGGCCGGACCGACTCCACCCACAAATGCTTTCTCGCTAACACACGCTTGTTTGGACCGAGACGGAATCGGATAAAATTTCCTTTATGGGCCGCTGATTTTTGGTGCAAGAAGGGTGGGGGGGCAAGGGGGAGTGGTTTGGCTACCCCCCTGTACGATCCCCACCACTCGGAGCCCCATGGTTATGGAGATATCCATGGTTAAAGTTTTCAGGTTAGACTAAAAATTTCCACAAATGTCCAATCTTTTTATGGGGTGGGGAGGGAGAGAGGGCAAGGGAGGTAGGGGGGCTACCCCACTATACCATCCCCACCCCACGGAACCCCATGGTTATGGAGATATTAGATAAATTTTTTACTTAAATATAATTAGCGAGGTAAAAAAATGTGAATTAGTCCAAGAGCGAGCGAAGCGAGCTCGGGAGCTTAGGGCACCTCGACACGGACAGGTTAGGTTCGAAGAGGGAGCTGAAGTGAGCGAGCAAAGCGAGCGAACTCAGCTCCCGTCATCTCCTTCGTGTTAGGTTACTTTAGACCCTTCAGACAGAAATAGGAGCCCCGCGCAGCGGGGCTCCGTCGACTTTGTTGCTTAAAGAGTAATCTTAAAAACTTTAACCATGGATATCTCCATATACATGAGGTTCCGTGGGGTGGGGATGGTGCAGGGGGGTAGCCCCCCAACCCTCCTTGCCCTCCCTCCCTCCCCGCGTCTCAAAACAATGGACATTTATGGAAATTTTTATTCTAACCTGAAAACTTCAACCATGGATATCTCCATAACCATAGGGCTCCGAGTGGTGGGGATGGTACAGGGGGGTAGCCAAACCTCCTCCCTCCTCCCCCCCACCCTCCCCGCGCCAAAAATCAGCGGCCCATAAAGGAAATTTTAACCACGGAATCAATTTAATAATAATAATGTCCGCGGACCACTCTACACACGCTCGGATATGGTCCGGGCCGGACTAACCCCGCCCACAAAACCGTGGCACGGCCGTACCAAATTCGAACGTGTGTTAACACTATTAGTTTAGGAGGAGATATACCATGCCATTAGCGGGGTGGCGGTAGTCACCGTATTAGACTCCACAAGTAATGTTATAGGGTGACAAACAAGCCTGTGACCCATTAGCATCTGCTCTCTGTTGTTGATTGTTCCTAGCATTTTTCAAAATATTTCTCCTTTAATTTTCCTCTTTTACTTTTACGTAGGTTTACGGAGCGGACATCCATTACCCAAAATGATTACGTGGAACAGGGGCTTTTACCGTTTTTGAACGAAACCACTTGTTGACAAGAAACGTCAACTTTACTGATTTGACAATTGAATTGACATCAGTCAAACTTTCAAAGTCAACTCGGGGGGATTGTTTGTCTCAGTTCCTTGATATGCAAAAAGTTGCGGAGCAACAAGATTTCTAAAAATAACACGATAACGTATCAGCGTTCGTTTACACGAGAGCGAGAACTGGCTATTTAATCTAATCGCCACGCCTCTACTCTACATATAATTAATAACAGTAATTCACGAAAACGTCACTTAGTACTTACTTGATTGCGATAGTGGAAACCCGTTTTATGAATAAAGTGATTTCTGAGTGATAAAGACGTTTATTTCTATCGATATTCGCCATTGGCTTGAAGAAAAACCGGCTGAAAAAAAAGTCTATAGATTATAAGTGCAACATAACTTTTAATTTGCAAAAGTGAACTTTTGAAATGTCTTCTGTTCTGAATAATTTTACTGTTTCCGTCGCGAAAGGACTACGACGTGAGTATCCACTGTTTGTTTATTTAATTACTTTCTATAAGTATTTTTTTTGCTATGTTACAGAAATCAGTGTCTATTTTTATGTTAGAAAAAAAGGCAGAATAAGTTTCCAACTTTTGTTTAACTCTAATTTATTAGTAAACACTGTTTACTATTCGCTAAACGTATGTGCGCTAATAATTAATTACACACTTCATCATAAAATAATCTCACAATTTGATATAAACAAAATTTGGCATTTTTTTTCAACATACTTATTAAAAGATGTATTATAAAACTGTGCAGAAAAACGATTCCGTAATCTGTTTACCTACAGTGCTTAAGATAAAGAAAACATTATGTTTTATTGTTAATCACTGAACGGCATGGAATGGTCTGGAAGTTTCTAGATTTTATTCATAAGAATTTTTTATCTCTTTCGAGAAAAAAAGTATTTTTCACTACAGCCCGTTACTTGTACCTGTGGTCAAGTGAAAAAGTCTTGGTATTTTGGCTAAATTAATAAATAATATAAAGAGTTATAACTAGTAGTTTTTGTCAATGTTCATACCAGGTGGCAGTACTGATTTGATTATAAAAGGTCTTTCACAGTAAAGAGAACTAGACTATCAGTGGACAACTTTTTATCACAGAATATTGTAGGGTTCCTGTAGGATATGCCATGGAGGAAAGCCGTTGAAAAAGCTAATAATTAAAGTTTATGAAAAAGTTTACAAAAAGACTTCTTTTTACCGACGAAAAAACATGTAAGTGTGTAATATTGTTGGCATTGCATAATATTTACATGTTACTCTATATGGGCTTCTAAACATGTGTGCCAAATTTCATAAGTGTAGGTATGTTTTTATGTATGTAGGTTTGTCCCTGCATTTCTCCGAAACTACTTATCGGATCATGATCATCCTTTTTTTATTGCATTAAGTATCTTTCAACTGAACAGTGCAAGTTTTATTAATATCGGTTCAGCAGTTTTCAAGATATGGAACATACAACCAAACTCCTTAGCAACAAACGGCACAAATGTGTAAATTCAGTTATTATGGGTATAGTGCTTGCCAAACTTCTGGGCCGCCCTGAAGGTGGTTTTCCGATGCGCAACACACAAAACGGTGCTGTTTTTTTATGAGATTTACTACTGCGTAGCCATTGTAGCCAACTTCAGAGCGGCCAAGAAGTTTGGCTAAAACTATATTTAGTAGGCCTAAAAAGTTATTTTTGCACCTTTTAAGTGTTTTTCTTTGGAAGTCAGTTAATTTGTTGTGAAAAGCTTTTTGTTTATTATGTTTTGGTGTTGGCTGGTCACTCAAAGTCTCCATGACACACCTAAATAAAAGATTTGTTGAGTATCCAACCTTTTTTTTTTTGATGCTTTGGGAGTTGGTGTGAATTTTTTGTTCCTGTGACAGTCAAAATTACCTGAATGCCAGATACCTGTGAATCACAGGTATCTGGCATTCACATTATACATAAAACCCAGCATGCCACCCGCAAACTGAAGTATTTCTTTTTTTATCTATAAAAGTAAACATTTGCAGAAATGTTTCTTAAACGACTTAGTCATGTTCATCGAAGTATATTTTTATAGATAGTGTTCTATAAATGTTTAATAGGCTGTTCATTGGAATAACAAATGTTAAGTACTTGTTATTTTTGCATTTTTCTCATGTTGGTCTATTTGTTGCCATTAGCGTTGTGTTGTTATTAGTATTGGAGCATGAGCTCTGGGTTTAATTCTCAGGGGGGGCAAAATATTATGGAGTTCAACTGGAATTTCAAGCCCGCCCCTAAGATGACCTACTGACCGGAAGCCTGCTTATATTGTTAATTCGCAGTTAGTGCCAATTCGTTTGCTCTCAAACATAACAGGTGATATTGTGTTTGTTCTTTTTTTTTATTGTCTTTAGGCTCGCGCTTGACCACTATCTCACCTGATGGTAAGCGATGATGTGGTCAACTCGTCACTTTTGACTTAAAGACCCCTAGATTGCAGCTATCGGGAAACACAGATTCGGGTAGGGAATTCAACTCCTTAGCTGTACGCATAATATAAGTATTCCCAAAACGTTTAATGCGTATGGGTGGGATGTCCCCGATGGCGCATCGCCGTACGTCTGGTAGTCCAATGAAGCAACGGGCACACTCCCTAAAATGAAACCGATAAAAAACCGACAAGCTGGCAACTCGGCGACGATGTTGATGAGCCTCCGATGAGCTTCTTGGCTTCTGCCTAAACATTTCATGATTTGTAGGAATAGATCAATAAAATCAAAGCATACAGGTGCATAGATACATAGAATACTATTTCAAATAAAGATGTCTATGAAGTTGATACATTACAAGAATGAAAAAAAAACTATTTGCACCAGGCAATTGGCACCATTTTAAACCCATACATAGTTGAAATGATTGGGGCTCATAAATTTTGTCATCTTGCCAATTTGTATTACAACTGGGAACATCACTGACCTCGTTCTCGAATTTACTCTGTAATGGAAAATGCCAATTAATTACTCAATTGCCTATCATTGTCAAATGGTTTCATCATGTAACTTTTGTGTTTGGTGACTGAGATTTTCACTAATTGTTTTACGCAGTATGAAAACCGGCCAAGTGCGAGTCGGACTCGCGCACGAAGGGTTCCGTATCATCATCGCAAAAACGGCAAAAAAAACACGTTTGTTGTATGGGAGCCCCAATTAAATATTTATTTTATTCTGTTTTTAGTTTTTGTAGTTATAGTGACAACAGAAATACATCACCTGACAAAATTTCAACTGTCTAGCTATCACGGTTCATGGGATATAGCCTGGTGACAGACAGACAGACGGACCGCGGAGTCTTAGTAATAGGGTCCCGTTTTTACCCTTCGGGTACGGAACCCTAAAAAGGAACATTAGTTACTCCGTATATCATGATTTCATCAGCTATCGGCCAGTGAACGTTCTGTTAAAATCGGTCCTTCCGTTTTGGAGATTAGCCAGAACAAACAGACAGAAAAACATTAAAAAAAAATCTTGTTACATTTTCATACAACACTCATTAATGCTTTGAGCAAAAAGCTGTTATTTTTTGTACATTACAAACAGACACTACAATTTTATTCATTTGTATAGATTAACAACTGTTATGTATTCAAGTTATAATACAAAACAATCGGCAAAATCAACCGATTTGTGCTACCAGGCCGATAAATTTGGCGAAATCAAAAACAATATTTTACAGATTGCAAAATGGTGCAAATCATGTCACTGTGCAGATTGCATAGCATTCTTTAGATAATTCTGGCTGCAAACAGTATTGATTGATTGTAATGTTATTGTTATAACAATCATGATTCACTATATTATTTAATCTCATTTGGGAATTCTTATCTAATACCTATCAGAAAAGTAGGTGTGCAACTATTTAAGCCCCTGCTAGGCACATGCCTCTCTCACTTTAGATTGCAACATTCCCTTCTGCGCCTTTAGTATCAAATTTTTCAACCTTTGATTGGATCTGTATGGTATTCACCATACAGATCCAATCAAAGGTTGAAAAATTTAATTCTACTGGATTCCATCAAACACTCTCTCTGGCAGAGCTTAGATCTAAGTCCTAGCAGTAGAAACGATTGATTTTGTTCGACTCCCGTTAGCTTCTTCAAGTCCTAAGTGAAGATGGGCGGTCTTAACTTTGGAATCTTAAGGATTGGGTCATTGAGCTACTATTTATTTATTATGGGTTTCTTCTAAGCAAGCGTGCTTCACCGTCGACCACATCGTCGCTTACCATCAGGTGAGATAGTGGTCAAGCGCAAGCCTATAGATAATTAAAAAAACTTTTAACTGAAACGCCTTGCAGCAATTATACCAATGGTACACAAACTTACAAATACTAACTGTAAGTCCAGATTTTCTCACGACACATACCTCCCAGTTGTGATGACGCGGATCGAAAGACCAAAGAAATCAGTCTTCCAATAGGCCAAACCTATTGCCTTTTTAACCGACATCAAAAAAACCGGGCAAGTGCGAGTCGGACTCGCGCACGAAGGGCTCCGTACCATTATCGCAAAAAAACCGGCCAAGTGCGAATCGGACTCGCGCACGAAGTGTTCCGTACCATTATCGAAAAAAACGGCAAAAATCACGTTTGTTGTACGGGAGCTCCACTTAAATATTAATTTTATTTTGTTTTTAGTAATTGTTGTTATAGCGGCAACAGAAATACATCATCTGTGAAAATTTCAGCTGTCTCGCTATCACGGTTCATGAGATACAGCCTGGTGACAGACGGACAGACAGACAGACGGATCACGGAGTCTTAGTAATAGGGTCCCGTTTTTACCCTTTGGGTACGGAACCCTAAAAAGGAACAGGTTCTGTATTCGGTTGTATTTTTTTTATGTCGTCATCTCAGAACTCCAAAAGCATTATTTTTAGGGTTCCGTACCCAAAGGGTAAAAACGGGACCCTATTACTGAGACTCCGCGATCCGTCTGTCTGTCTGTCTGCCTGTCTGTCTGCCTGCCTGTCTGTCTGTCTGTCACCAGGTTGTATCTCATGTACCGTGATAGCTAGACAGTTGAAATTTTCACAGATGATGTATTTCTGTTGCCGCTATAACAACAAATACTAAAAACAGAATAAAATAAATATTTAAGTGGGGCTCCCATACAACAAACGTGATATTTTTGACGTTTTTTGCGATAATGGTACGGAAGTCATCGTGCGCGAGTCCGACTCGCACTTGACCGGTTTTTTTTGTCATTTTTCAGAACTCCGAACTAGCCGATTTAGAGCATTATTTTTAATTTTTTATTTTCAACTTGTTAACTGCAACTGCAAAGCTTCATTCTGAAAACATATATCTGGACCTGAGATGCATAAAGGGGCGTCCATAAATTACGTGAGGTGTTTTTTTTTGTTTTTTGTCGGATGTCGAGATTGAAGCAATAGACATCCGACCTTATGCGTCTCAGGTCCAGATATCAGAAAAGGATTCATTAGTTTACTACTTATACTTAGTAGATGTTAGAACACTTTTGTACCAAACCTATATATATTATTATAGGAAAAGGAGGTTAAAGAAGGTCAGTGACCTAGGTCAGTAACCTGTCTGTCAAAGTGCCAATTTACAACCAGAACTTCACGTAGTTTTGAACATTTTACGAATTTTAAAATAGATTTTTTAATATCTCATCATAAAATATGTCCTGTCTGTCGGTACTGATGAGCATGAGGTCATGGATTCGATTCCTGGATCGGGCAAGTTGTTATTAGGTTTTGCTTCTCGTTCGTTATCTCGATTTTTTCAGTAACAGCCCGGTTTCTTTATTTGAGTTCGCTTGATGGAAATATGCCTATTACATTGGACTTGGACACTTGTCCCACCACGCCGACGATCAGCGAACAGCGAGTAAAGCTAAAAACTAAAAACGATTAGGCGACAAGCGAGTGTGTAGTTCCGATAGTTTTGTCGCTGGGCTATAAGCGAGTGTTCTCGTGCGACGGCTCGCCCGACGGTCGAGCCACCCCAAGCGAGTGGTGCGGGGATTACACGCACCACTCGCTTGGGGTGGCCGCACTGTAGGTTGAAATGACCGCTGGTTGGTCTATCGGCGTGCGTTCTGACTGCCAAGCGAGCAAGCGAGCATCGCTGAGCGAGTATAACTTTGATAGCTCTTGTCGCTGTGATAAACTTGTGGTGAGAGAGTACTCGCCGGCAGTGTGAACAGCCAGCGATCAACTACTACTGTATACTCTTTTTTAATTGACACGGGAACACGGGTTCTTATATCTTTTGTACGTTTCATCACTCAGCGAGAAAATAGTCGATAGCTAATCACTTACTCGTCGGCTGTGGAAGTGCCTTAAACATAACTAACGAATTATGGATACTATAAAAGCGGATGTCACTTTTTTACTCGACTGCCGGAGGAGGGTAATGTGTTTATCATTCTATATATGTATGTTTGTTCCTATGTGGCGTTCTACTAAACCCGTTGTCCGTTTTTGCTGATTTTTATGTCAATCGATTCGTCTTTGGTCTTAACCTTCCGAGTGTCACTAGCTACATTAAAATTGAAAATAGAAAAATGGCGGCTTTTGGGTGCCATATTATGTAGGGGCAATCTTTTTTTTGTGTTCCAATCCCATCGTTTGTATCATAGGTATCAAAATAAAAGGTTTTGAGAGGTGAATTCAAAAAAATATAACACTTATATGTTTAGATGTACATAATCGAACAAAAAATTGCGTAAAAAGTTATAAATAAAAAAGATTAATTCAAAAAATCAAAAACCCGAATGCTTAAGAAGCGAACTAAAAAAAAATACGTAAACAAGAAGAAAATCTGGTTTTGGTCAGCCAGCTCGCGAATATGTATTCCCCGACTGCACAGCAAGATTTTCTTCTTGTTTACGTCTTTTTAGTTCGTTTCTTAGCAGTCGGGTTTTTTTTGATTTTAGGGTCTATAAAACACTGTGAGGCGTGATGTAACATGTGGTAATTTTGTTTTCTACCATGTTTCTACCGTTCTCTTTACATACATTTTTAAAACTGCATAAATTGCATAGCCAAACCATTCATCCACGTGCAGTTTATCAAATAGGAAATCACTTCAAAACACTGTTCCTTGATTGTGACAATTACATTACTATACATAAGTATATAACCTTGTGTCTTCATATTCGTCGACCTTCAAGTCCGCAGTTTTTATCAATCTTATCACTATTCTTTAGTTAATAATTTTGCTAATATGACTACATATGTGCAGTAGGTATGTTTTAGTTTATCTATTATTTTCCACACGTGATATCCGGAGCTGGTATTTGGTTATTTGTATACCTACTGTAAGATTGTTACAGGAAATAGTTTTAGAAGGCGGAAAATTGGCCTTTTTACCCGATTGACGAAGGAGGGTAATGTCCTACATGCCTACGGCCGATTTAGGACGACTTGCAGAAAATCAAAACAAATAATATTTTCATTCTGCAACTCGTCCCACGTTAATATCAAAATGAAAAAAGGTAGCAGAAGTGTTAATGTGGGCATAATAAAAAAAAAGTTATAAATTGTGTAATCAATTAATACACGTGATAATAATGACCAGCATTCATACATGTAGGTTTAATAATAATAAACATAAAATAATAAGTATATAATATAGTAAGTACTGACATTTTAATGTTAAATAATCTATGAACAAAACGAAAGTAAAAATTCTTAAATAAATATTGTTATATCTTGTCTTACTAACTGTACCAAACGCTGATAAAGTTAAGCTCCACACAAACATAAACGTAGTACGAGTTGCAGAATGAAAATATTGTTAATTTAGATTTTATGCAGGTCGTTCTAAATGGGTTGTAAGCGACTAGTACGACTAGTGGAGATATCAAGCAAGTGTGCATGGTCCAATGTCATATTCATTCATAGGAAAGATCACAAAACACATGGAATTCCGTTGGTTGATTCAGTTGACTCAACGATCGTCAGTTTAATTTTATATCTTTTTTTTTAACACAGATTTATATAGTAAGTCCTCGCCAAACTTCTTGGCCGCCCTGAAGTTGGTTTACTCGTTTACCGGATGCGCGAGGCACGAAACGTTGCTGTTTTGTATGTGATTTACTACTGCGCAGCCATTGTAGCCAACTTCAGGGCGGCCAAGAAGTTTGGCGAGAACTATACCTATTACTATTATCGAAATTGATGTGGCTGAGAATCGAATAGTCATTCAAAAACACTCGTGCAAGTTGTTATTGTCAATTAATTTGTTTGTTACTGTGACGCTCGACACAGTTAGTATTATAGGTAGGTACTACATAAGAGCTTGAATGTGTATGCCTTTATGGTACGTATGATTCTGAATAGGGATGTTTCCTGGGTAGAAAATTGATAATTCCGTAACCCGTGTCAAATAAATAAAAACTGACAAAGATAAAGTGCATCAAAGTTCAGGAGTTTGGGCTTGTGACGTCACTTTGTCAGTATAAAGTGTAACACACCTAGACGTCACCCGATATTTCACTGCGCCATCCTGCGACGAATCGGGTCAGCGACAGAGTCTGCGTCCCTGACCCGCTCCGCCGCTTCCTTCTGCGAGATTGCGTCCTCGCAGAAAGATGCAACCGCCTCCCATGCCCTTTCGTGCCCAACTCCATTTGAGTTCCATAACACGTTTTCTGACATCGTAGACATTCGTACGTCTTCGGATCTCGGTTGCCTGCGCCTTATGCTAAGCATAGGCGCAGGCAACACAGAAATGGCGTCGGGCGCGGACATGGCACGTCCGAGCAACGATATACCGTGTGTCCTAAATTGCGCTTTATTTCCATGCATTATGTATGAAATTTGAATGGAATAGGAAGCCGCCCGTGCCATGTCCGCGCTGTCCTAAATTGCGCTTTATTTCCATGCGTTGTTTCTAGCTCCATGGCTCTCTGTGCTACTCTAAGTCACAAGTTTCGAAGTAATCACAGTGGACGTTATCCCCGCTGATTATTTCTTGTTTGTAGCAGTAGACGCTATCTCCGCAGAAGAAACCGCCGTGGACTTTATCCTCGCCGATCCTTGCTTGATACGTAGTTTGTAGCAGTAGACGTGATCTCTGCTGCTTCGTAAGGCATAGCACGCACTGCGATTTTTATTCGCTCGAATTTTTCCGCACATTCTGTGATCTATGGATATATATGAAGCTGCACGCACTGCGGAAAAAAAATCGCGCTCAAATAGTACTAAAAAATCCGCGCGAATAAAAATCGCTGTGCGTGCTATGCCTTAGTGGCAGACATTTAGTGTAGCTCACCTTCCTTTACGTTATGTGCAACGTCTCAATGCTACTGGTGAGACCCGCTTGTGGCAGGCCAGCAGCACCGATTTGCTAACGTAACTGCGATATACCAAGCTAAGCACTGCTTGATGAGGAGTCACGATGTGTTCCCGTGGATCCGTGACATCCGGCTCGAAGGACCAAAAGATGTTGAGGTTTTATCGTCGTTGACGAGTAACTAGGTAGTTGTAGAAGTTAGTTTAATACCAAACCACTGTTATGTGCCAAATATTTATTAGGTTGCTGCTAGTAACCTAAGGCGCACTTATTGTTGAGTTACGTCAACACGAAAATTAGCGTGTGTCGGTTTTTTTGCTGTATCAGCATTATCGGCTCGTAAACATCCTTTTATTATCACTCACAGATATTATGGCTATAAAAGAAGTCACTAATGAACTGATGGCTATTAAAGATGTATTGTAGAAGGATCGAGAAGACATGTTGCAATCAGCCCAAAATAAATTAGGATTAATCTTTTGATGAATCCTTTGTCCTTCTATCCGCACGTTGACTTGGGACAGATATATATGATCTCTGAAGAATTACATAATACGAACTGATAAAGACGACTAATATTGATATTATTTAAACAGCTTAGTTATTTATAACTTTTCCATAAACAACATGTTTATAGTTGTGTGTTGTTATTATATAAAGTAAGTCTTTATGTCGTGATGTTAGTCACTGTAGTACTATTCTATAAAATCACACCGTGACCCATTCATCTTTAGCCTATTATTGTTCCCACTGCTGGGACACTGGCCTCCTCTCTGTGAGAGGGAATGGGCCGTAATCCAAAACGCGGGCCCAGTGCGGGTTGGTAGATGTCACATGTCTTCGAATTTTTGGTTCTAGGACATGCTGGTTTCCTCGCGATGTTTTCCTTCACCGTTTTGAGAGCAGTGGTGATGAAATAATTTACACAAAATTAGGAGCCTGCCTGGGCTCGAACCCACGACCTACAACTTGTAAGTCGCGGCCGATACCACTGGGCCACCATTGCTCTCGAATTTAACTTACAAGATTTGAATACAGACAGTGAAAGTGAATAAAAGTTTGTAAATAAAATATTAACTAAAAATCTTGTTTTAAAACAAGCTTTTTTCGTATTCTCAGCAAACCCTTTCATTTGATACCCAAATCATGGCTGTGCGCAAAAAATAACTAGTCCGCCATCATCGGCCGTCCGCCATATTGTTTTTTTTATTTTGTTTAAAAACGTTCGTTAATGTGTGGGGCCACACTAAGAATTTCTTCCTGTATCGCGAGTGCGTTTACAAACATATAATCTCACATACACAACACCCAGAGCCGGAATAACTATCTGCAGATCATACAAATATTTGTTCCGTGCGGGAATCGAACCTGCGACACGCAGTGCAGCAGTCAATCGCTCAACCACTGCGCCAACCGTGCGCCCAAATTTAAAATGATGTCACTTAGCTAACCCCATGCATTGACATCCAAACTAAACGTGTATGCAAAATTTCATCGTAATCGGTGGAGGGTAATTGCTTTAAAATTCAGTTGCATAATTTGACCCGAACACACTTACATACATACATTGCAAATTAAATTAAAAAAAAAACTTTTTTTAAACAAGCTTACCGTGCATTGACATCCAAACCAAACGAGTATGCAAAATTTCATAAGGTTGCCCTAACATTCTTCCATGCAAACGTAGTCTGGCGATTACTCCAATGTTTGACGGTGTACTTACGTTCAAAATAAAAAATGATATCAATTTGTCTCAACATTATTTAGCCCTGAGTGGAAACAAAAAAGTAAAAAAATATGTATATTTGAATGTTATGAGCGTCGAAAATTCTATATTTCAACACTAATTTTAACGCATCTTTGAGCGCAAATAAATACCATAAGAATAAGGAAAATTGCAAAACAGTCACCATACAAGAATAGATTAATACTTCAACATTACACAATTATATTTTGAACAGATACATTTAGTAATTTTTTTCATGATATCCATACTCCCAAAGGTCTGTTTATAAAATTTCTCGCGGCCGTTTTCATCCTGAATCATTATCCTTTCGCCAAAAATTTGCAAAAGTGTGTATTCGTACGCGAACTAGCTTCTTACTGCTCATCCAGCATCGATCTCTTTCGCACGTGTTGTCGGATGTTAGATGTTATAGCGTGCATTTTAACCCCGCGCACAAAATAGTCCGTGCCGTCGACTAGGGCAACCTTAGTCGTTTGAGAATAACTGCTTTAAAATTCAGTTACAAGATTTGACCCGAACGTACTTAGTTACTTACATACGTTGCAAGTTAGTAAAAAAGCTTGTAAAAACCCGAATCATGCTGTGCAGTCGGAGGATATATATTCGCGAGCTGGCTGACTAAAACCAGATGTATCCTCCGACTGCACAACATGATTTTCTTCTTGTTTACGTCTTTTTAGTTCGCTTTCTAAGCAGTCGGGTTTTTTGATTTTTTGAATTAACTTAATTTTTTTACCGAATTAGGTACATTTAAAGATATAAATAAGTGTTCTATATTTTTGAAATCAACTCTTGAAAACCTTTATTTTGATACCCCACACGATGGGTTTGGAAGAAAAAAGAAAATTGGTCCCCCACAATATGGCGCCCAAAAGCCGCCATTTTTCTATTTTCCAATTTTAATGTAGCCAGTGACACTCGCAAGGTTAATACGAATCGATTGACGTATAAATCATCAAAATCGGCCAACGCGTTTGGTCTCTGGAACGCCACATAGGAACAAACATACATACATAAATAGATCAGTCTATTTATGTATGTATGTTTGTTCCTATGTGGCGTCTTCGGAAAACTGACCATGCCGGGTTAGAGGCGCGCAAGTTTTCTCTATCGCTAGATCTAAACCAGCTGGTGAATGTGGCAACGCGGGTACCGGATGTTGACGGCCATTCACCCAACTGTTTAGACCTTCTCCTGACAACTGATCCGGACAGCCATTCGGTGTCGGTCTCAGCCCCGCTGGGAACGTCTGACCACTGTCTGGTGAAATCCGTATCGACTTGCTCTCCTCCAGATGAGAGCCCTAGAGGCACGAGGCGAGTATGGCGATACGAATCAGACTCCCGAAGGAGGGTAATATGGTCAGCCATATTACCCTCCTTCGGAAGTCGGATAAAATTTTTTAAAGAAAATTCCCTATCGTCAATAACTATGGTAATACTATCCAGCTACTTATTTACATCTGTTTTTGTTTTCACATATTCCTAGTCCATTTACATTTTTCATAAATCATTTCTAATAATATCTACCACATAATTGATGTGCTAACCCTACAAGTATCATGTAATAGATAGATAGCAATAATAATCTTTAGAAAACTGTCCTTAATCAGGTCATTAAGCTATTTATTTTGCTAACTATACTTAATTAGTGTAGCCTATGCCCTCTAATTTATCGTTTGATAGCATAATTGTTAAACATACAAGGAAATTATCAATAAAAACATTAGGATTAAAACGATAAGTTTATCGACATGTGTCTATGTTCTATGTGTATTAAATAAAAATAAAAAAACCCCCGAGAGAAAATAAGCCTTGTACTCGCGTCGGGGAACCGATAAGTAAATAAAATAAACTGCTGTACAAGTTGTCAGTTCTCCGATGCGAGTACGAGGCTGCTTGTGTCGGTTTTTTTTTTTACTTTTTTATTTCATGTTTTTTAAACTGCATATAATATACCCAGTAGTAGACACGCTTCAATCGACAATCTATCGAAACACGTAATTTGACACGATAAGTTGCGAAAAAAACCAGATTCAAAGAGTAAAATGCGGATAACTATTGAACGGCTAAACTGATTTTATTAAAACATAGCTAAGAACAATCTCGACAAAGTCACCTTTCAAACAAAAAAAACTATATCACAATCGGTTTATCCGCTTTGGTGCTATGATGCCACAGACAGACACACAGCACAGATACACAGCAACACACGTCAAACTTAAAACATCCCCTTTTTCGTCGGGGTTTAAAAACCAGTAAGATTAATCTGTAATTTGGCTGTGAAACCCCATGTACCTATATGTTTTTACACAAGAAAACGAAGCATGTAAGGGTGTCATCCCTGCCATACGTTGAGACGCAGGCGGCGCGGCGCAGTGCAGCGCAGCGCAGAAATCTCTCCGCAGGACAGACGAGGCAGAAATAGGTTATGTCATTATGGGCTGCGACCGAGGCGACACAGCTTAGTTTAGTTGTCGGCGGCGGCGGCTTTGACGCGGGGCGTGTGCGAGAATGTCGAGTTCAGAGTCCCATACCGACTACTATTGATTTATAGTCTTTCAAAGCGCAAGATATTTTTTGTATTATTTCGTACAAAAATCACACAAAAATGTTTGCCAGCCACATGCGTTACACAGGAACTGTGTCGCGTCGACAACTGTGTGCAGGTCAGAGCAGACACGTGCCAGCGGCGCACGCGCCTACGCCGCAGCATACGGCGATCCGTATAGTTCTAGCGAAACTTCTTGGCCGCCCTGAAGTTGCCTGCTGTTTTTGTATGAGATTTACTACCAACTTCAGGGCGGCCAAGAAATTTGGCGAGAACCATATTAGTTCATACTTTACAAAATCTGCGCCTTTGGATCGTAGGCATCGTAGCAGATAGTGTTCTGTAATTTCTGCCTACCCCCATGAGGAAAAACCTTGACTTTATGTTTTTTTGGGGTGGGTATGGGATCTACCTCCTAGCGGTCCATCCCGGGCAACGGCACCACAGGCTTGCCTGTGGTACGGCTGAACGATCCCACTTAAGCGGTGGTAGGCTCCGCAAGGGGCCGCCTGGCTCGCGACCACCATCCCACCGGAGCCCGGCGCCAAGCAGCTTACTGTGTTCCGTCGGTGTGTGGGACTGCCAGTGCCTTTGGGGGAGAAGAAGGATGTCAGTTACGCTGTTCAGAACCGGTCTTGGTCTCTGGGAATAGCTCGCCGGGTAACTCATTTTTGGAGGGTAGCGGGATCCGAAGCACGGTGCCAGCCGTTGGCTGACCGCAGTCAGTAGGGGGCCCAAGTAGCACGCCAGCCACGTGCCAAAGGCTGCCCCGCAAACTCGCGAAAAATCCCGGATTGCTCCACCGTGCCAGCTGGCGACTGGATGGGAGGACCCGGTGGCCATATCCGGGGGGGTTCGGGCGTCACCGCAGTCTCCAAATGAGTTCCCCATAGGTTGGGTTATCTCTAGTGTTTCACTTGGTTCACTGAGCAGCGTCTCGACAGTTCAACTTCTTCCCCAGCAAACTCTAAACCAACATGAAAAAAGCAAAGAAGAATATGGTGAAACAACGGCTGCACTTCCTCCCACTAAAAGTGCACCTCACTAACATCAGGGGGTTGCACTCTAATCTCGATCCGGTCCACCACCACATTGAGACCGAGAAGCCGCACCTGTTTTTCCTAACGGAGACGAAGATAACAACCCCGTCGGACGTGGCGTACCTCAACTACCCGGGTTACTCTCTTGAACACAAGTTCAAGAAGCAGGCTGGGGTCTGTGTGTACGTCCGCGATGACATTTGTTGTCGTCGTCTCCGTTGCTTTGAGAAATCGGGTTTTTCTGTTATATGGCTACTTGTGGACACTGGCGTGGAGAAGTCTCTCTACATCGGCGTCTATCGGTCGCACGCTGGTGACCAGGAGGCGACAGCGCTCTTTAATTGCCTCGTGGAGTCGGCTGACATGGCCCAGCAACGGTACCCAACAGCGAAGCTTAATTTTCTGGGGGACTTTAACGCCCATCATAAGGAGTGGTTGTACCCGTACCGGAAAACTGACCATGCCGGGTTAGAGGCACGCAAGTTTTCTCTATCGCTAGATCTAACCCAGCTGGTGAAAGTGGCAACGCGGGTACCGGATGTAGACGGCCATACACCCAACTGCTTAGACCTTCTGCTGACAACCGATCCGGACAGTCATTCGGTATCGGTCTCAGCCCCGCTGGGAACGTCTGACCACTGTCTGGTGAAATCCGTGTCGACTTGCTCTCCTCCTCCAGATGAGAGTCCTAGAGGCACGAGGCGAGTATGGCGATACGAGTCAGCAGACTGGGATGAAATGCGGCACTTTTTTGCGTGTTATCCTTGGCGGCATGTGTGCTTCTCCTCGGGTGACCCCTCGAGCTGTGCGGATGCGGTTGCGGATGTGATTCGGCAGGGAATGGAGTATTTCATTCCATTCTCCGACATTCCGCTCGGTCACAAATCCCGACCTTGGTATAATGCAGAATGCGCCCACGCTGAGGCCCGAAAAGAGTCTGCCTACCAATCCTGGGTCGGGGCTCGCGACCGTAAAGTTAGAGCGCGTAGGGTTCGCGCGAGGAAAAGAGCTTTTAATTCTGCCGCCAAGTTCTGCAAGCGGGTTTTGCGTCGGGCACGTTTTGACCATATCGGACGTATTGGGGCCAAGCTGGCATCACACCCTCCGGGTAGCAAACAGTTCTGGTCCCTGTCTAAAGCGGTTGAAACGAATTTCTGTCGGCCCACTTTACCTCCAATGCTGAAACCTGATGGGTCGCTGGCTCACTCTGCGAGTGAGAAAGCAAATTTATTTGCATCTCTCTTCGCTAGCAATTCACGTCTAGACGCTGGCTCCAAACAACCACCTACTGTACCTCATTGCGACTCTTCGATGTCGGAGATCGCTGTGCACACTAAAGAGGTCCGGAGAGTATTGTGCAGTCTAGACGTGAACAAGGCCAGCGGGCCTGATGGCATTCCAGCACGAGTGCTGAGGCTGTGTGCGCCTGAACTGTCTCCTGTGTTGACGCGCTTGTGCCGCCTCTCTCTTGTTAAAAGAACGGTTCCAAAATCCTGGAAGCTTGCAAATGTGCAACCCAGCCCATTACCGTCCGATCGCCATTACCTCCATTCTGTGCAAAGTTATGGAAAGGGTACTGAACAGTAAGCTGCTGATCTACCTTGAAGACAATAATCTCCTCAGTGACCGTCAATATGGCTTTCGCCGGGGACGGTCAACTGGCGATCTTCTTGTGTACGTCACGCACTGCTGGGGCGAAGCCATCGAGAGACACGGCGAAGAACTTGCTGTATCGCTTGATATCTCGAAGGCCTTCGACAGGGTCTGGCACGCGAGTCTGCTCAGTAAGCTTCCTGCTTATGGCATCCCCACTGGTTTTTGTAGCTGGATATCAGACTTCCTTAATGAACGGTCGATCCGAGTAGTCATTGACGGCTGCTCCTCAGACCTTATGGCTATTGATGCCGGAGTAACTCAGGGGTCTGTTCTCTCTGCAACTCTTTTCCTGCTGCACATCAATGACCTACTTCAGCCTGGTATTGTTGGGTGCGCAGATGACAGTACTGTTTCAGAGAGATACTTGTCCAGCGCAAAAACCAGCGTGGATGAAGTTCGTTCCTTGAGGGAGGCTATGGTTGAGCGGACAGATTTGACCTTAAGCCTTGTATCCCAGTGGGGTGATGACAATCTGGTCTCTTTTAACGCCACCAAAACACAGGCGTGTCTTTTTACCGCTAAAAGGAGTCTGTTCGATCAAACGCCTACATTTCGGGGTGCGTCTGTTCCTGTGACTGATCGGCTCGAGCTCCTAGGCATGGAGTTGACATCCAGTCTCAACTTCGGCTCCTCCATTGAGTACAAAGCCCAAATCGCGGCCAAAAAACTGGGCATCCTAAATAGAGTGAAGCGATACTTTACGCCTGGACAGCTTTTAACCCTATACAAAGCGCAAGGCCGATCCTGCATGGAGTATTGCAGCCACCTTTGGGATGGTTCAGCTAAGTATCAGCTTGCCACGCTTGACTCAGTGGAACGCAGAGCCAAGAGGCTCATTGGCGACGTTGAACTGGTGGACGCCAAGCTTCACAGCTTGGCTCATCGCCGCAAAGTTGCCTGCTTGTCGGTCTTCTACAGACTGTACTTCGGTGAGTGTGCTCAGGAACTCCACGACCTCATCCCACCAGCCCCCTTCTACCATCGGACGTCTAGACGCACTGCAAGTTATCATCCTTACCTTGTTGCCATTCCACCAATTCGAACCAAGCGCTTCCTTTATAATGCGCACAGCGAATGAATGGAACTCACTACCTGCGTCTGTGTTTCCGAACGCATTCTACCCGAATCCTTTCAAAGTTAGAGTGAACAGGCTTCTTCTGGGTAAGCTCACTCCATCGTAGACTCTGTCTCTGTCACCTATGACCTAGACTAGAGTCAAGAGCAAACCCATTACAAATAAAAATAAAAAATAAAAATGCTGCCCATAGTAAAAGTATTTATATTCATGAATTCTTTCATTCCTTGAAATATATGTTCCTAAGTACTTTCGTCCCCTGAAATATTGTCGATGAATTAAAAATCACTGTATTTTACCAAACAGTTTGAAACTGTTTGGTAAATTACAGTGATTTTTTGTAATCCGCCGTTACGGAGAAATTGAGTGCACACCAATGTGCACACATTTTGGTATGATTGAGAAAATCGCGCCTGCGTAGTCTGTTCACGCGTTTGTCTTAATCTAACCAGCCCCCATTAGCATGAGTCGTGATAAGGCCGTGATCTGTCATGCTTTTTCATTAATTAATCGATAATTTATAATTGGTGGTAGATGATTTGCAATTTATGATTTCGTCGTAATTCATAGAGGTATGTAATAATCAGTTGTTTTTATCTATCTATCTATTCTAATACCTATAGACGAGTAATTCTTGTCAATATATAATCTGAATCTCAGAAACGGCTCCAACGATTTTCATGAAATTTAGTATGCAGAGGGTTTCGGGGGCGAGAAATCGATCTAGCTAGGTTTCATTTTTAGAAAACATCGTTTTCTCTATTTTCACCCGGGCAGAGCTCGGTCGCCCAGGTCTGTTTACTGTTGAGAAACAAGAAACGAAATATAGTGGCGCAAAAAAAAAAACACCAAAACATTACAGACTTCAAAAAAATTTCTACTTTACAAAAGACAAATTATGTTAAAAATCCGAACTCGTGCAAAAAAGATGTAAGTACTAGAAAAATCTACATAGTCACGTGCTCTTATTTACTTACAAAACATATCTCTTATCAAATTAGGCATAATTTGGAGGATTTTACGTCACCTCCTTATCATTCAAGTGATAACACAAAGTTTATTGATTCTTGGATTAATCACAACGACATTGTAATATGAACTACATTCACTTATTCAACAACATTGACCATAGAAACTTTCCTGGGTTGCAAGTTGCAAAATGTAATTGGATTTTTTGATCTGGCAGCGGCGGATTTGATGGCAACCCCGTAGCAAAGGAGTATGGATCGTACCAGGTGGTGTTCAGTAGTTCCTGCCTACCTCCATGGGAAAGAGGAGTGAGTTAATGTATGGATCCACACACGGGAAAATTCGGAAATGTGGGTGCAGATACTATAAGGAATTCCTCTGCCAAAACACTTTAAGGAAAACAGAAGTGATGTTAAAGTTGCCCTAGTCGACGGCACGAACTGTTTTGTGCGCGGGAAAAATAAATGCATGCTATCTCATCCGACAACACGTGCGAAAGAGATAGATGCTTTGATGAGCAGTAAGAAGCTAGTTCGCGTAAGAATACAGTTTTGCAAATTTGTAGCGAAATGGATGATGATTTAGGACGAAAACGAGTGCTCGAAATTTTGTAAATAGACCTTTGGGTATATACCCCAAAAGATACATTTAGTCGTTTGCCCTAAAATTAGTGTTGAAATATGGAACTTTCGACGCTCACAACTTTCAAATACATATTTATTCTACTTTTTTGTTTCCATACAGGGCTAGATAATGATGAGACAAATTGATATAATTTTTTATTTTGAACTTACATCGTCAAACAGTGGAGTAATCGCCAGACTAAGTTTGTATGCAAGAATGTTCGACTGGGACAACCTTAAGTTCAGAAATTATGGACAAAATTCGAAGCAAAATCATCAGTTCATGACAATGTACTTTGGTTTTGTGCATATGCTTATTAAATGTACTCATAAACTTATATCCAATTTAAATATGAACCGACACTGTATAGTTGAAACAGCTGGACAGTAGATATATTAAAATATGAACCGATACTGAAATATAAATAAAACATCTGGACAGTAGACAATCCATATTATTAAGATTTTTCACGCTCGCCTGAACGAATAGTCTTCTAGCAATGAACACCTTCAACTGTCGACATGATATTTAAATAAAAGATCACCAAAGGCACCCCTTAGATAACTTGAGAACTTCCGCAAAACGATAAAGTGATAACTGATAAGAGTGCAGTGTTTGTTTATGAACATTGTAAATATCTGTCTATCACATCAGCGTATACTAGATGAAACGTAGTAAAGGACTAATAATAAATTTATTATCGGTCTTCGAGTGCCGAATCCACTCAAATCTATTAAGACGACGACAACGACCTTGAGGGAACAAAACGCGCACCCGTTCCACATCCACACACGCGCGACTCAAAATTCAGTAGTTTTTTGTACTTTCCTTATTATTATTTTTAAAGTCATAGGACTTAAAAAAAAGCGTTAGATCAAAATCCAGATAGTTAAATTGTCTTTGAGATGGTGAAACTTCATTAAAATACTGTGTTCGTGTTAGATATAACTTTACAATTTAATTAAACTATTTTATACGAATGAAACTGAAAATGTTCATAGTTAAAATTATTAAGAAAATGGTCTAAAAAACATAATTTTCAATAAAAATACGACTGGCTAGTCGTAATTTTTAGCCGTTTAGTCGTGATTCTCATTTTAAAATCAGCTATAATACTCACAACGGATCTTTGTGTCACTGAATTGGCAGCAAGACCCTGCGCAGTAGTTATTTTTGTGTCAATGTTAAAGGTGAAGATAGCATTGTATAACTGTCTCTTTCACTCGCTTGCGTTTGTTGCATCGTCCTATCTCGCTTACTCTATGCGGTATACTCGATGACAAACTGTTTCTTGGGCAATGGTTGGCAGAGCCAATTTCAGAGACACAAAGATCCGCTGCGACAACTATACTGAGGAGTATCTGCGCCTTAAGTTATAGAAATTAAATATGTTTTCTCTAGCTTCTGTCAGCGGCTTCGTCCAAGTGAATGTCGCAAATTAACGCAAGAGTCATAAAAAGTATACTTACCAAAATTCATCAAAAAAAGTTCTGCTGTTTAGTTGTGAAAAACGTAACAAACGGATCAGACAGAGTTACTTATCATCGTTTTATAACATTAGAAGGTATGGATTTTCATCATTTCAAGGAGTGTAAGAAATCATGAATATGAACAACACTATAAAATACCGACAAAATTAGCTGTTCCTTTCGTTTTGTCGAATTATGGTACTGAACAGCAAATTATTTTTTTAATATTTTAGAGTTGTCAAAGTCTTTAATATTTATTGTATTCTTTTAACTCCTTAAACATAACTAATAAGATAAAAGCCACCGTATATTAAATTTGCCACGCAGTATTATGTAAAGTGGCCTCAAAACCGAAGTGATTCCGTGTGACGTTGCAGTGTTGTTTAGCCATTTCATTGAGGAAATGCGTACAAAGATAACTACAAATTACGCAGTAGGTTCTAAATTAAGACAGTTTTGCGCAGCAAAACATAATCATTGATAAGATTTTTTTTTTGTCAAAATATGGGTCAAGATATTTATCAGACGAGAATGTTAATATTTTAAGTAAACGGAATGTTTACTTTAGTATTTTTAAGGAGACATTATTTGTTAAAACTTACTCAAAGAATTTTTGGATAATTGCCCCTTGCGAACTTGATTCTTACAAGCAACAAAAATAAAAAAACCCCCGATTTTAATTTTAATTTCATGCTTTTTAAACTACATATATCATACCTAGTAGCAGACACGCTTGAATCGACATGATACGATACGTAGCGAAAAAAAAACCAGATTCAAAGAGTAAAATGCGAATAACTTTTGAACGGCTAAACCGATTTTATTCGAACATAGCTAAGAACACTCTCGACAAAGTCACCTTTCAAACAAAAAAAAACTAAATCAAAATCGGTTCATCCGTTTAGGCGCTATGATGCCACAGACAGACACACATATACACAGCAACACATATCAAACTCACTCCTCTTTTTTCGTCGGGGGTTAAAAATATAGCCCAGTCTCATTTGTAATAAGGAGACTGGGATGTAAATCAATATTGAGTTTAGTTCACAAGTTACAACTTCAATGGAAAATTAACTATCAAAAAAAGGTTGAGTAATTTTCGATCATTAACACACAAACTTTCCGTGCACGCACCGAGGTAAACATAAACAAATATTTGATACGATATTGGTAACTCAATTCTTAATAATTTGTTTGGAAACATTATGCAAGGCTGTTGGAACAAATATCAGCTGTATTGTCATAGGAAGCCAGTCAAACTTGCTACCAACTGCCAACCTATATCTAACATCCTAATATTATACCTATCTCAGAGAGGAGGTCTGTTTCGCAGCAGTGGGAACTGGGAACATTAAAAGGCTGATGATGTCTGATATCAACAGCGTCAGCTTTTGCCTCGTAAAAGTCTATCAGGGTGCTGGTTTTGTTGTACAGAGAGCACGACAAGAAGTATGGTATTTGGGGCGTAGTTCCGCAATTGATATGTGGCTTATTGGAGAACCACCATCTAAATAAGTTGTGCCTGTTGCGGCCCACTTCGCTTCGTAGTCGCTTTGGTTTTCAGGTGGGCCATTGCGTTTGGTGGCTCGCAGTAACTATTCTGGTGAGGCTAGGCATGTGACTGCGAGGTTAATGAATATAAACATGGACGGGAGGGCAAGGCAGGCCAAATAATATCCATGGATTATGTGAGAAATGGCATGAAATAATTATGTTAAGTCACCGCCTGATAACAAAAAAATAAAAGTCGTTAACACCTGTCTACCAATGTATTCCAATATTTCAAAACGATACGAAAAAAATATGTAAAGGCAGTGTCGCTAACACGATCAAAACAAACGTATTGCGGTAAGGGGCGTCCTTGAATCTTTCAATTGGCATGAGTTACAAACCTTTTGGTAAAAGCTATGTTCAGTCGTATTTATTGTAGATACTTACTAGTATAATACCAAATTATATCCTTAATTTACGTGTGGACCGATTTACGTGATTTAAACGGATAAAATGGTTGTACGCCGATACCATTTATTTGGGACCAAAATTATCAAAATATCTCCATAAACAAAAAATCATGTTTTCAAGTTACGTAAATATACTTTTTGGTACAAGTCGGATCAATGACGTTTATTTTTAGTGTTCCGTACCCAAAGGGTAAAAACGGGACCCTATTACTAAGTCTCCGCAATCCGTCTGTCTGTCTGTCCGTCTGTCTGTCCGTCTGTTTTTGCGATAATGGTACGGAACCCTCCGTGCGCGAGTCCGACTCGCACTTGGCCGGTTATTTGTTATCTGGCGGAGAGTAGCTATATGAGTAGTTACTTTCAAGCCATATTTTCTTTTAAAAAGTCGTTCCGTCTCTGTTCTTTCCCTACTCATATAGTCACATTCATTCTCAACGCTGTACATTTGTCCCTATCTCCTATGCCATATACATTTATTTCGTAACAGATAACTAGGTAAACATAACCTTTGCATATCTCATTACTTACACCCATCCGACACAAACTGGCTTGCAGAGAAACTGGTCCATCTCTCAATACACCGATCTGAAACAAACTGGCTCTCACAGAAACTGGGCCATCTCTAGACCGCAAAGGAAAACGCCCTTGGCGATAAGACAGTAATATTTTACGCCTGTTATCTGACGAAATATTCCATTCATACAATTCCATTGCATTATTTGTTTTTATGATACTTGCATGATAATAATTATTATTTATGTATTTCTCTGACAAAGGGTATGTCCATTTTTATCCCTTTTTTAGGGTTCCGTACCCAAAGGGTAAAAACGGGACCCTATTACTGAGACTTCGCGATCCGTCTGTCTGTCTGTCCGTCTGTCACCAGGCTGTATCTCATGAACCATGATAGCTAGACAGTTGAAATTTTACAGATGTTGTATTTCTATTGCCGCTATAACAACAAATACTAAAAACAGAATAAAATTAATATTTAAGGGGGGCTCCCATGCAACAAACGTGATTATTTTGCCGTTTTTTGCTCGATATTAATAACGGAAATATGCTTGAAATATTCACAGAATATTTAGTTGTATATTCACTTCAAAAAATTATAATTATTAAATTAAAATAAAATAATTTAAGGGGTAATTCCCATACAACAAACGTGATTTTTTTGCCGTTTTTTGCGATAATGGTGCGGAACCCTTCGTGCGCGAGTCCGACTCGCACTTGGCCAGTTCTTTACTAACCTGTAGATGTTTCTTTAAGGGTACACTAGTCGACGGCACGAACTATTTTAGTGCGCGGGGTTAAAATGCATTTAATATCAACCGACAACACGTGCGGAAGAGATAGGTAGATGCTGTGATGAGAAGTAGGAAGCTAGTTCGCGTACGAATACACACTTTTGCAAATTTGTAGCGAAATGGATAATGATTTAGGACGAAACCTAGGGTGCGAAATTTTAAAAACAGACCTTTGGCAGTCTAGATATCATGAAAAAACGACTACATCTATCTCTTCAAAATAAAATTATTTGCATTGTTGAACTACTAATCTATCCCTGTATGGAGGCCGTTTTGCAATTTCCGTTTTTTTATGGTATTTATTTGCGCCCAAAAATGCGTTAAAATTTGTGTCGAAATGTGGAACTTTCGACGCTCATAACTTTCAAATATTGCCTTTTTTTTCCTTTTTTGCTTCCATACAGGGCTATACTCCATTTATTATAACATTAGACAAAAGAGGCTCGCAGAAGCAGGAGTACGAAACCTTTTATTTTCAAGTCAAGTTCAAACAATTTTAATAAATAATGTATATGATTTTTTTGTAAGTCACAATGTATGGCATACAATACAGCGTATTCTATCTATCTACTCGTCACGATTCTTGGATAGGTACATGAAAAGAAAAAAAATAGTAACAATCAGTTTATTAAAAACAACTTTATCACAATATGTCCATGTTTTCAATCAAACAAATAATTATAACACAAAACACCACTTAACAATTTAGTTACTGCTGCCATCAGTCATCACAAATGATAATAATTAATTGACATGGGTGGTAACAAAAGTCATAATTTTAACTATAATAATTTTGAATGACAGAGAATTAACAAAAATACACTTTCACAGGCTAAATACCAACTCAGAAAACATTTTCCAGAGACAGAAGTGTGAGATGAGATTTATGATGATGAGGTCTTTTTCCTCAAAAGGAATGTTTTTGTTTTTTAGCCACTCCTGAATATCTGCCTTTCGTGTGGCTGTAGTTGGCAGCTTCTCCAATTTCCTCGAATGATATGGTGCATTATCCATAACAATAACTGCACCACTCTCGATTTTTGACAATATTA
Source organism: Orthosia incerta (assembly GCA_948252205.1). Taxonomy (NCBI): domain Eukaryota; kingdom Metazoa; phylum Arthropoda; class Insecta; order Lepidoptera; family Noctuidae; genus Orthosia; species Orthosia incerta. The sequence continues at coordinate 11,560,210 of OX411765.1, read as the reverse complement.
ATTTGAACCACTTTTCAAAATTGTGTGCATCCATTTCAGAATGGTAGTCTCCATCACCCTTTTTGGCTTCAAATATTAATTCACCATCCATTAAAAACCCATCCGTTAATCCTGTGAAATTAAGTAAAAGTAAATCAATAATTGTGTACCGGTGGCGTAGATTACTTGTTCGCTGGAAATAGATTTTAACCTTTAAGTAGCAACCGAAATTAACTGCATCATTACTGTCCTTGAACAGGTTAATCTACAACCATAAATATCTTTCTCTGAGGGGAGGCATTAAGACTTAACCAGATTTCAGTGACAGATAACGGAGTGATCATTTTATGAATGATTTGGTAATGTCACATTACCAAATCATTAGTAAAATGATCACTCGTTGATCAATTCTTAATTTAAATGTATTTCTTTTGAAATTATCAAAAGAAATACATTTAAATCAAGTTTTACCAATAAGGCCAATGATAAGCCGTCTTCCTTTTCCAGTTGGGTTCTTAAACCAGATGATAAACCTGCCCGGTGTGCTTCTTTTGACTTAATAGTATTGTCTTGCCATACCTTGCATTTCGTGTGTCCTGTATGTATAATTCAAATTATAGATGTAAATACAATATTATATCGACTTATGTTGAACTATTAATACTTCACTGTATTGTTTTGCATAAAGGAGGCTTTACATAGCTTACCAAGTTATGTAACCTTCTTTCAGACTATAAATATTAGCAGCACTGTACCTTCATTTAGCCAAGTCTCATTTAATTTTTTTTTTTTCCTTCGTTCCTTAATCTCTTAATTTAATGGAGATATTTCAACCTCCATAATACAATCTCTTGTTTATCAATTAGGGCACTTTTTCTGCTTCTTTTAATGTAAGTAAATTTTATTTATTTCTTGATAAGTTGTATAAAGTGCTTCTTTTAAAATCGGGTAGAGGCTCATCACTATTTACAGCTTCCAGAATCTTGTCCAACGTTGGTAACTCATTATCAAAGAAAAAAGAATGAATTTTTCTCCATACGAGTATTCCACTTAACGTTATATCATCATAATCGTCAGATTTTGAGTATTTCCGTTGGCGAGGAGGGGGTGATTGCAGGCGACCTTCTGTATTGTACTCTTTCAGTACATTATAGACTGTTGCACGAGATATGCATATATAAGAAGATTAATAATGTATGTTATTACCTCACAAATCGTGTTACTTTTAAATACGTTTATTTATTATGGTAATAATTTTATGATTCTTACCTGCAATTTCTGCAGTTTTGTTAATTAACTGTGTCCTATAAGCAGGAGAACCTTCGGGCCTGGACCCCTTAACATCTTTATAAATATTTATGACTGTTCTTTTTTCTGCAGCACGAAGCGTTGTTTGCTTTGTTCTCTTTTTCTTGGGAGACAATATTTTAACGTCGTGATCAACGTTGGGGCCACGTTTTTTACGCTGTTGACACTGATCAGCGTTACCAGCAGTTTCAGAGCGTATATGTTGCGCTTGCAATCCACTCGGGCCTGCACATCGTCCCTGTCCATAGTTCAACAAAACGTACCGCTTTGTACGAATAACACAAAACTAACACTTATAACGATAACAAAACAATAACAACAGAAACATAACAACTAAACCACGAAAATTCAGCAATAACAACGAAAAAAGGCGTAGCATTCACAAGTATCCACAAGCGAATGACAATTGACAACTGCAGATTATTTATGCAATTTGACGGAAAGATGACATCATAATCCGACAAAATTAAAAAACACGTGCTGCCACAACTTATTAAGGGAATAGGTAACATTTTAGATTTGGTCGAGTTATAGTGACATGAAAAACGTTTCCGGTACTATCCGCCCCTGCTTCTTTTAGGTTTTAAACATTGACACGACATTATTTTATGTGAAAACTAAATAATATTAAATGAAGGCCTTGTAATTTCAGAAGGTAGATAGGTTTAATAAGTGCAATTAAGTGTGACAACTGTTATTTAAATTGATTATATTTAACTCCACATCAATCTTGACTGTAATAGTGTTAGTTGTATTTTTATTACAAAGTGTGCACCTAAAAGAGCCTTTTTTAACTTCTGTCTAATGCTATAGTAAATGGAGTATAGATAATGATGAGACAAATTGATATCACTTTTTATTTTGAACGTACATCGTCAAACAGTGGAATAATCCTTAGACTACGTTTGTATGGAAGAATTTCCGACTAGTTTAACCTTAATAGTTTGTGGTTATCGGTGTGAAAATATGTTTATGCATTATTGAATTTTTATTACCTTGAAAAGAGAGATTTGTTTTGGCCATTTGGGCCTTTTAGCGAAATAAACACCACCTCGTTTCTTGCTTCTATACAGAATGATTGTTATCAATGGGCGGGGGCGCACGGTTAGCGCAGTGGTTGAGCGATTGACTGCAGCGCTGCGTGTCGCCGGTTCGATTCCCGCACGGAAAAAAAATTTGTATGACCTACAAATAGTTGATCCGGCTCTGGATGTTTGTGTATGTGAGTGTTTGTAAACGCACCCACGAAACAGGAAGAAATCCCTAGGGTGGGGAAAAGTTTATAAAAAAAAATTGGCTGTCTTTTAGGGGGTAAATGAACTCCTGAACGTGAAAAGAGTTGGTTTTCCAGCGAAGGGCTATGGTAACCAACCCTGAATTCGTGAAACGAAATCGCCTGTTACCTATCAATACTAATATTAAAAAGAGGAAAGATATTTTTTTTTGTTTGTACCGAATAGGCTCCGAAACTACTGGACCGATTTAAAAAAATATTACATTACTGTGGGGTGGTCCACGGGAGCGAAGCCGCGAGGAACAGCTAGTACTAATATTAAAAAGGGGAAAGATTTTTTTGTTTGTTTGTACCGAATAGGCTCCGAAATTACTGGAACTATTTAAAAAAATGTTTCACCAATTACATCATTCCTGAGTGACATAGGCTATTTTTTAATCCCGAAAACGGGTCCTGTGTGGTGGTCCACGGGAGCGAAGCAGCGGGGAACAGCTAGTATTGTATCAAGTAATGCCTAATTCGTTTTTTTTTTTTAATATTGCGGAGATTAATGGAACCAGCATTCCGTCCCATAGCAAAAATTGTTGATATTCATGAGTACATTCACCCCCTAAAATATTGCCAATAGATTAAAAGTCATCCTGTATATTCTTCTGGTCCTAAGTGTTTTTTTTGGTCCCCTGAACTTATTCTGCAACTCTATCTTAACCGAGGTATTTTTATGTTTATCCTAACCAATGCAATTCTTCTCAATTCTAGGCCTCAGACAGAAACAGGATCTCCGCGAGCTGGTCCCCAATGCTTCCAGAAGAAAAGGCAACACCGCTTCAAAGGAAGACGTCAAGTTGAACATGGAAAAGTGTCTCATCGTCTCCAAAGTTACCAGATATGAATATGAGAAGTGAGTAGCTGAATTTATTATAATATTTAGCCAGAACTGTTCCACTAGTGGGTCACCATTTCTTCCATCAAACATGATTCTGCACTATTTCTTTCCAATCCAGTTCCTTAGGATTCCGTACCCGAAAGGTTCAAACGGTGCCCTATTGCTATCACTCACGTGTCCGTCTGACTGTCCGTCGTATGTCACACAGGTTTTGCAGACAAACGGTTGGAGCTACAGTCTTAAAATTTTTACAGTATTAGATCATCTTGTTGCCCCAAAGCCATAAAAATGGTCAAAAAATATTTTAAATGTTTTTAAGGGGCTGCCTCATCGAGGGGGTATCGTTGTTTAAAAGTCGTTGAGTAGATAAAAACCGTATTTTTTACCGACTTCAAACAAAATGAGGTAATCAATTCGATACGTATTTCTCCGAAATTACTTATCGGATCGTGATCATTCTTTTTTTTACTGGATTAAGTATCTCACAACTTATAGAACAGTGCAGTTTCATCAAAATCTGTTCAGCATTTTTCAACCGAACTCCTTAGCGACACACAGTACGAATGTGTAAATTACGTAACGTAAGGTAACGTTCCGTCTTCGTGGGTCCACTTTGGTTGAGACCGCTGAGAAACTACCAATCAGAACGCTGTATTTTCATAAACTGAGTTTAGTTGAACTAATCACGATTAGTATCATTGGTGAAATCGGCCCATAGTCTAGTTGGACCGACGATCTAGTCACAGATAATATATAATACTAGCATACAGATGCCTCATAGCAGCGACTTGCAAGTAAAAGGGTTTACTAAGGTTCGTGAATACTTTATTTATTAAATACAGCGACGATTTATTGTATAGTATTTGTTTTACACGTTTTACAGTTTCATTGTACCAAAATGTGTTACAAAACAAATTAAAAAATCGAATGGATGCTTCTGAAATTTAAAACTGCGACATCTATTGGCATCAATTTTAAATGATCCATTCAACTAATCTTTGAAATATGATTTAAGAGCCCAATATTCCTTAATTTTGTGCTTAAAAGAATTAATTAAACAATAATATATTTTATTATTATTAGTTTTTTATATTTCACAAGACTCAATAATAAATAGAAGCTTATCACGCCATCTAGTGCATTTTATTTAACCAAATTTTCTTTCTTCGCGTTGGGTGTCCGATCCGTGACCTTAAGGGTACACTAGTCGAATTTTTTTCCATACAAACGTAGTCTAGGGATTATTCCACTGTTTGACAATGTACGTTCAAAATAAAAAGTGATATCAATTTGTCTCATCATTATCTAGCCCTGTATGGAAGCGAAAAAGTAAAAAAATAAAATATTTGAAAGTTACGAGCGTCGAAAGTTCCACATTTCGACACTAATTTTAACGCATCTTTGGGCGCAAATAAATGCCATAAGAAGACGGAAAATTGAAAAAAGGCCTCCATACAGGGATAGATTAGTAGTTCAACAATGCAAATAATTTTATTTTGAACAGATACGTTTAATAGTTTTTTCATGATATCCAGACTCCCAAAGGTCTGTTTATAAAATTTCGCGCGCTTGGTTTCGTCCTAAATCATTATCCATTTCGCTACAAATTTGCAAAAGTGTGTATTCGTACGCGAACTAGCTTCCTACTGCTCATCGCAGCATCAATCTCTTCCGCACGTGTTGTCGGTTGATATAAAATGCATTTTAACCCCGCGCACAAAATAGTTCGTGCCGTTGACTAGTGTAACCTTAAGATGAATGCGAAACACACAGGTCCGGTCAATGTGGCGACGCTTGGGGGCTGGATATACCAGCAGTTGACGTCGTTCGGCTAAAATGATAATGATGGAACTAGAAATTAAATAAACATTGCCTCCTACTCGGCTAAAATAACTTGAACGCAAATAATTTCTGAATCATCGGCACGATAGGAGTAGGAAGACTGAACTAGAAAATTTTACACGTGGCTAAGGCTATTTGTTTATGTAATAATAACATTTATCTAGTCTTAAAAACAGTGCAAAGTCTAAAACGTAACTAATAATAGACTTGCATGAATGGACATCTGATCACGCAATTCATGCTTTAATATTACAAATGCGATAGTTTCTCTGTCTGCCTGTCTGTTAGCTACGTTTTCACGGCTAAACTACAGAGGGCTTACTGCCGCACTCGGAAACATTTAACGGTTACTTAAACGCTCCTTAGTATTGATTTTGTACTAAAAATCAATACCTACTAAGGATCGCCTTAAGGCCGTACCCTGACCAAAAATCAACTTGAGATATGAGCATTCCTATTGGCCTAGCGACACTGGTTGCGTATGAATTACGGTGGTGAATACGCCCAGATTTTTGAATAAAATCGTTATAAAATAAAACTTACAAAATGTTCTTTATCAAATTGTCTATCCATTACTGTTAGTATAAAAATAATTAATGAACACATTACGAGGAGATGCATGCTATCAATAATTATTTCACATTTTACGGTTTTGTTGGAAGGAGATTAGTGAAACATATACCCCTTTAAAAAATAAAGTGTACTACCATTTTAGAATCAACATTATGTAGAAATTTAGTGTATTTTTATTAATTGATATTTCCTTTTATATAAAGAGTAGATAGCTCTTAAAAACTGTACAAAAACGACAAGCACGGCGTTTTGCTCGGGGAGGCGCCTTAACCTTTTTAACGGCTCTGAGTGCGGCAGTTAGTGTGAGTTTTACTCATGCTCATTCGCGTTACCGTAAACGACAATTTGTATTGAAAATGGATAAGCGCCGTCTGGTGATAGTAAGGAGAAACCTCTTTTTAACACGCTTTTATTAGCTTGTTATGTATCTAAGTAACTATGTATCAATGTAACGGAATCTTTGAACGTGATTTTCACCCACTTCAAAACGTCGGATTGATTTGAAACTTTGCACACCTATCAAGGACCGATGACAATGCAATAATTTAGTCAAAGTCAAAGTACTTTTGAAAGTCAAACAAAAATTTAAATTTACAAGTAATAAAAGTCGATTCTACCGTGCGCGTTTAAATTGTTTGTCCCATTAGCCTTACCAAGATCTTCAGGATTAGCGACTTTTTAGTTCAATTTACCATTACAGCGTGTTTTTTAGTTTAAAGAACTACAATTTATTTTGTATACAAATTGACAAGAGATCCTTCCCATCACGATCGAGTGCGTTAAAAAACTCGGCATAAGCACACTGAATAAATTCTAATTTATTTTGGTAAAGACACAGATAATATATTACTATCATACAGATGCCTCATCCCATACAAAGAAACCGTGCCGACCTAACTAGCGTCTGATTATACTGATTATTTTTGTACGTACATCGATCGTGTAGGAACTATAGGTAGAGGTAACATCTCTGCCTTCTCCTTTGGGGAACACTGGCGTGATATTATGTTTGTCATCTTCTAATCACGCAACGATTTAAATTTTTGCGTTATGTTCACTTATTATCAGTCAATGTTCGAGTTATCGGCTATTGGAATACGGGTCAAGTCTCATAACTAGTAATAATTACTCGCAGTATGTGTTTGAATCTGTTCGATGTTAAGTAATGTATGATTTTATCGGTTACTAGCTGCTGCCCGAATGCCCGCGGCTCTGCTCCCGTGGACCACTCCACATGACTCATTTTCGGGATTAAAACATAGCCTATGTCACTCAGGAATAATGTAGCTTTCTATTGTTGAAAGATTTTTTCAAATCGGTCCAGTAGTTTCGGAGCCTATTTGGTACAAACAAACAAAAAAATCTTTCCTCTTTATAATATTAGTATAGATATATAAGCTATTGTAGAAGATTCAGAGACGATAGCAGGCCTTCTGCAAAATTTTGTACATTCTTCAATGTTTTTCTTAATTTTCTAAGTAATTTGACATTGCAGTCTAAATTGTGTACCATTGCTGGACAATACTTGTTCTTCGTTATCTCTCTATGATGCATTGAGATTTCTGCCAATGTCTGGCTATCGCCACATGCAAGTATCAATTTGAAACGCAATCAATCAATAGCATCAATCAATATACATATAATAAATCTGTAGAAAAGTAATTTTTGTACATCGAAAATATTTCAAAAAAATATTACATATAATCTGTAGAAAAGTTATTTTTGTACATCAAAAAAATAGCCAGGTTGTTAAAGGATAACCACACATCACATCACATCACCAGCCTATTAACGTTCCCACTGCTGGGACACAGGCCTCCTCTCTGTGAGAGGGAACCAACAGAACCTATTGCCGGCATTTTTTGAATTTTTGTCTGTTTATTTGTGCACGCATCACGTGAAATGTACGAAACCAATGTTAATAACTTTTTCAACACACTTGCTCATAAAGTGACTCTAATTTCACCGCAATTAGGCATATAATGATACCTGTAATCAACTTTTTCATTGCTATTATTCACAAGTGAGTTATGGTTTTTTTTTAAATGGTTTCCTGCCTTCATTTTAAATACTTTTAAATTAAACTAATTTTAAAAGTGTCACAAATCAATCCAATGAAAATTAATAAAATAAGTCATTAATTCTAATCCAGTTAAAATTTAAGTATTTTCAATATAATGTAACACTGTTAATCAATTAAAAATGTCCCATTAGACATTAATCCTTTTCTATTCCTGTCATGGAAGTAGTACTTACTATATCCATAACATGATATGGGTAGTAATTACTATTTCCATGATATCCATTAAATACATAAAATGTGGCATATCTTCTTGTCCAATAATTCAGCAAAATGCTAGAACCTAACATATTGCTTGCTCATTTCATGCAACTTCGTATTCAACTAGATAATTTCAACTTGTACGTGTTTAATAAATAAAACTTGCCCTCAAATATAACTTTTGTTTCTCTGCAATAAAGAAAACTTGTAATTCCCCATTTTGTACGTGGCTAAAACACTATCCGCGAAAAGCTAAAAAAAGAAAGTAACCTCATTGTTATATAGATAGTCTATGGCCGATCGCCATTGTTAGATGCGCGCGCATAGGAAAACTAATTAATTTACCCCGCCATTGCGAAAAATTTTTCACTACTCGTTTTCACTGTTGAAAATGATTTTTTGTATAAATTTCACAAGTGTGTTGAAAAACGTCGTATGATACACGTGTGTATTGATGATTACCGTCCTTGGCTCTCTTAAGACCCTCACCTAAAGGCTCGGGTCTCAATGGCGCCTCAGCGGTAATCACCAACATTACGCACTTGTACCATAATGTACTATACTATTATACATAAAAATTGTGCGTAACTTGAAGAATTACTTAGTTTATGTTTTATCGCAATCGGTTCACGCTATCAAAAGTTAGATGAATTTAAAGTGTTCATGAAGTAAAATTATCACAACACACCCAATTCAGATACTCGGACAGTTGAACTCGATATTCGATAGATGGCGTTGTGCATTTGAAGTCATTTTCTGAATAGCGACGAGCGACGAAAATTCTCCGCGAAAGAATGATCAGTATAGAAAAAAAATTGGTAGGTAGGTAAGTAGGGTAGGCAGTAGGGTAGGGCTGGTAGGCAGGTGACGGGAGCGAAGCCGCGGGCACAGCTAGTTATATCTATGTTGTGTACTGTGAGGACGTAGCCAGTGGGCTACGGGAATCAAACACATCCTGCTTTCAGGCGACTAATCTAGATATGACAGCCAAGCGTAGCAAAAAACATCTTCACCTATTTTTATGTTCGAAATTCAGTTACCTTTTAGAAGTTATCTGTTGCCAGTCTTAATATAGGCAAGTAGGTTGCCTTCTTAATTGGTGAGTCCTCGCAGTACCTACCATTGCTGGACAATACTTGTTCTTCGTTACCTTTCTATGATGCATTGAGATTTATGACAATGTCTGGCTATGGCCACATGCAAATATCAGTATTTTTGCTGTTTAATATATTTAATCGCATTGCAAAAATACCGTCTTGGTTAAAAACCGGCCAAGAGCGAGTCGGACTCGCGCACGAAGGGTTCCGTACCATTATCGCAAAAACGGCAAAAAAATTACGTTTGTTATATGGGAGCCCCACTTAAATATTTATTTTATTTTATTTTTAGTATATGTTGTTATAGCGGCAATAGGAATAAATCATCTGTGAAAATTTCAACTGTCTAGCTATCACGGTTCATGAGATACAGCCTGGTAACAGACAGACGGACCGCGGAGTCTTAGTAATAGGGGTCCTGTTTTTACCCTTTGGGTACGGAACCCTAAAAATGGCTTGAATTAAACCAGTTTACGGACTCTTGAATAAACCGGCTTCCTTGCACCGATATAGCATTAGCTATCGTAAATGTTAATTGCCATTGCCATACCGGTTTTACCCTACGTTTAGTAGATATTGTAGTACATAAGTAATGACAATAAGATATATAATAAATTATTATGTTGTTGGTAGAAAAAAAAATACATACTATTAATAGTGGTAATCTGGGGCTATTTATAGACTATCTTAGAATAATATTTTTTTATTTGTGCGTTGTTGACTGCTGGAAAACAGGCCTCCTCTCTGCGAGATAGAGCGGGCTGTATTTGTAATCCACCACGCGGGTCCAGCGCGGATTGGTAGATGTGACATGTCTTCGAATTTTTGGTTCTAGTGCATGCTTTTCTGCACGATGTTTTCCTTCATTGTTGTGAACGCAATGGTGATAATAGTTATTTATGCTACAAGTGCGGAAGGCAGGTGATTTCCGATGAGTAATCGACACGAGTCGGAAATCATCTTACGCACATGTATCATACAACATTTTACTATGCATTGAGCGAGGAAATAAAACCATATATCTGAACCAAGCAAGAAATTAGTAAAATGGCGGGCTTATTCAAGGGCGCTCAGCATATCCACAGATTAACTTTTACTGCGCATGTGCAAATAGCTGTCACGTCGTAACGCAAAAAGACACGAGCAAAATATTCATTCTGCCAAACATATTTAATGAATATTTAAAATGTATTTATTGATCAAAATCTAAATCTAGAGTAATTAAAAACGCCTTAAATGAAGTATTAGTTTTGTTTTACCCTTAATATGAATGATAATCTGTACTTAACTAATTTTTTAAACTTTTCTCAAATAATATAAACTCTATGCGGCGGGCTGACGTTGGAGTTAAAATAAAAAAAATACAGGAAAGTAAAAAGCACTAGTAAAAAAAAGTGACACTTTCCGCACAGTTTGCCTGCTTGGAAAACGCTCTTTTCAAGGACATGCATTGTAAAATAAATTACATAAATTGCCTGCCTAAGTTCGAATTCAAATCCACGAATATACATATAAATTACCACAAGCAATTGCATAAAATATTTGAAAAAAATCGGAATACCTCCTTCTAGGTTAATCGTTGACATGCGGGCATCTGCTGGATGCGAGACATAACACTTTCGGCTGTGTAGTGAATATGATGACAAAAAATAAGAAACAGAAAAACATAATGTTTGAATAATCAATGGAAAATTATGGGATTTGTCAGAGCATATAAAAAAAACATTATCTACGTAATGCAAAAATTCGCAGATGATGACCTACATTAGTTTTTTTTCGATCTGAATATTGATAAGAAGGAGATAATGGTATCGCGTGTCTGAAAAAGAGCATGTTTGAGGTAGTTGCACGTGATTTTGTAATTTATTCATTTTCTGACTTCTGCCAGTGGCTTCTCCGGCGTAGAAGTTGGTAATCATCCTAAAGGAACGTACACCCGGGATAAAAATCATAATAATCATATCTTATGTCTTAATCTAGGACATTGTCTACTTGTGTGCCAAGTTTCATCCAAATCCGTTCAGCTGTTAAGACGGGAAAAGGTTACAGACGAGTTATTTTCGCATGTATGGATTTTGACTGCTTTTTAGGGTTCCGTACATCAAAAGGTAAAAAAGGAACCCTTGTAAAATCACTCTCTTGTCCGTCTGTCCTTCTGTCCATGTGTCACCACCGATTTTCTCAGGAACGGGTAGACCTAGCAAGTTGATTTGGTCTATGGACCCATCACAGTAACGTCCAACCTCTGTAAGAGTATGGAAAGGGTTTAGGTGTATAAAAATCAAGGTCCTGAGTCACACGATAAAAAGATATGGGAAAATTTAGATTTACGCGAAACTTGTAAGTACCAAACACACAAACCACTGGGCAGACCGAATGAAGGAAGCTTACCAATGAGGCTTTCATGCCAGACACTGTCAAAAGCCTTCGAGATGTCGTGGGAGACGGCAAGCGCTTCTCCGTGCCTCTCAATGGCCTCACACGCTAGAAGATTTCCAGCCATATTGGCGGTCACTGAGGATGTCGTTTGCTTCTAGGTATGCCAGGAGCTAACACTTGAACACCCTTGCCATACTCTTACAGAGGATGGACGTTACTGAGGTGGGTCTGTAGTTGGCCGGGTGAGCTCGACTGCCCTTCTTGGCACAGGCTGAACGTTGGCATGTAGGACTATTTTACGCACAAGCACAATTAAACAAGGAATAAACTTGCTCTGAGCACAAATTGCAGTCAAATTAAAACTTTACGAGAATTAAGCAAAAAACTGTTTTTTGGGCTCTTTTACAGCAAATTTTTGTAACTAATTTTCACAGATGATGTATTTCTGTTGCCGCTATAACAACAAATACTAAAGACAGAATAAAATTAATATTTAAGTGGGGCTCCCAAACAACAAACGTGATTACGTGTGGGGGTTTTTTGCGATAATGGTACGGAACCCTTCGTGCGCGAGTCCGACTCGCACTTGGCCGGTTTTTTTTTATGAACCGGGGAACCGGTTTTATATGTTCCGGAACCGGTTTTGCACATACATTATAAGAACCGGGTATATCCGATAACATAGAACTGGGTGGCCTAATTACAAAGACTGCATGGCTTTCACACTTTCTTTTGAAAGGTTTCTTTGCAATTATTTGAGTGGATAAGCTATAAGAGAATGTAGAGGAAGAGCAAAGAAACCACTGAAGGATTCTATGAATGATGATATTATGTCTAATAATTTAAACATATAACTTTTCTTCTCAGCTAACCCTTTAATTTGATACCCATACCCTGGCAGTGCACAATAAATAACTAATCCACCATCTTGGATTGTCCGCCATATTGGATTTAGAATGACGTCACTTATCTAACCAAGCATTGTCATCCAAACTAAACGTGTATGCAAAATTTCATCTTAATCGGTGGAGGGTAACTGCTTTAAAATTCAGTTACAAGATTTGACCCGAACACACTTACATACATACATTGCAAGTTAATTAAAAACTTGTAAAAATGGGGTGACTTTGGAGATGACGACTAACTGAGACGTATGGAAAAAGAAATATTGCACCGACCACAAATAAATTCGGATAACGACAAGACAATAATGATGATCTTGACCCTTGTTATCCTTTGGAAAGTTTTAAAGACATTACGTATAAACAAACTGGTTTGTTTGACTCGTTATCGAAGCAAATACTTGGCAACCAATATTTGTATCATCTATCTTATTTATTTTGTAATAACGATCGGAAAAATCGGACGGAATCCAGTTGCTTGCAGCTCTAGAGCTGTTGCTAATTGATGATAATATTTAATTTAATTTATTTTTTTCCTTGAATCTTGAAGAATTCTTTTCTATCTTAGCTATGTGACTGATGGGACTTCCCATCTGCAGAAATGACGGGCTTCCTTACGAGAGCAGTGGTGGCCCAGTGGTAACGGCCGCGACTTACAAGTTGTAGGTCGTGGGTTCGAACCCAGGCAGGCGCTTTACTTTGTGTAAATTATTACATCACCACTGCTCTCAAAAACGGTGAAGGAAAACGTCGTGAGGAAACCGAACCAAACCAAAAATTCAAAGACATGTGACATCCACTAGGCCCGCGTGGTGGATTACGACCCATTCCCTCTCACGGAGAGGGGACCTGCACGTACTACGGACCAAATGCGAGTCTAAGTGCGCAAAAGTGGTCCATCTATCCTATCCTATCCTATCGGACTTCCTTACAAACGTTCCCTGGTTGGTTTCGGTAGATCGAATCAGAAGTTTACATGGAGCGACTATCTATCTGAACTCCACAACCCAGTAACTGGGTGACACGATACCGCTTAACAAGACTGGGATCAGATTTTCTGGCTCCTAACTACTGCAAAAAAACCAGCCAAGTGCGAGTCGGACTAGCGCACGCAGAGTTCCGTACCATTATCGCAAGAAACCGCAAAAAAAACACGTTTGTTTTATGGGAGCTCTACTTAAATATTTATTTTATTCTGTTTTTAGTTTTTTTTTTTATTCAACGGTCTAGCTATCACGGTTCATGAGATACAGCCTGGTGACAGACGGACAGACAGACGGACTGTGGAGTCTTAGTAATAGGGTCCCGCCGTTTTTACCTTTTGGGTACGGAACCCTAAAACTACAAATCGAGGCACGAAAGAGTCTTTATGTTAATAATGGTCACCCATCCACGAATCGAACTCTGCAAGTGTTGCTTAACCTTAAAGATCAACTCGTGCGGCTATTATTATTTAGCCACGAGATTCTCAATAATGCATTTATAGGACTATTGTCAGTTAATAAAACAATAACAAAACACAATAACGACTTTATCATTTGACTTATCAGTGCTGTTATTTCAAATAAAGCCGACTGAGCACATCAAACAAGGCTTTGTGTGCTAACATAACATTATAACAGGAAAAACAAATGTTAGACGATACGCAATTGAATATTGAAGAAATAATTGAACATTATGTGTTTATTATATACTTACCTGCACCTTATATATACATGCTTATAGGTTTGTTTCCATATTAGTTGATCAAACGTCGATCAATGGCATACATCGATATTAGAATGGATTATTCGACGATCAAAAACTACCACAATCGACTGACTTAGATCAATATCATCGATCGACAATCTATCTATACGAGTGTTGTGGTATCACCCTTAGGCTTCTTTATGCCAGTCTTATGATAAAATTAGGACCTCTTATCTTACACCCAGTTCCTGAAAAATAATCAATTAGCAAGAAGAATACTCGTATCATGCTGTGCAGTCGGAAGATACATTATTCGCGAACTGACTGACCAAAACCAGATGTATCCTCCGACTGCACAACATGATTTTCTTCTTGTTTACGTCTTTTTAGTTTTATTTATTGATTTTATGAATTAACTTTTAACATTTATAATATTTTAGAAAATTTTATTTTTTACACATATAAGAGTTATATATTTTTGAAATCACCTCTTAAAACCCTTTATTTTGATACCCCACACGACGTGTCTGTAAACAAAAAAAAATAGGAAAAGGGGTCTTTTGGGCGCCCCACATGGCGCCCAAAAGACCCCATTTTTCTATTTTCAAATTGTATTGAAGCCAGCGACACTTGCAAGGTTAAGACGAATCGATTGACGTATGAATCACCAATATCGGCCAACGCGTTTGATCTCTAGAACGCCACATAGGAACAAACATACATACATAGACTGATAAACATATTACCCGCCTTCGGCAGTCGGGAATAAAATAACCTGTAAAATTACAGGATCAATGAAATAGTATGCTTTTCACGACGGGATTGTAACCTATTTACGGACCAACTGTGGGCTTTCAGAAGTCGGATGACTAGAATACTTGAACCTGATGTAGACTTGAACAACCCTATGTGGAAGTTTCTTTCCTTATTTTCTTTAATTTCACTCTACTTTCTTCACTACGAGTATTTTGACCTTCATTAAATTCTTACTAAAACTTACATTCAACGTTATCACACAAAAATTGGGATTCCCATTCAAAACAGCTTTGTGATAATGAAACTTCATAATTACGTTTCACATGACAGATAAGAAACGACAAGATAAAACATATCCTAACAATATACACGCGTGGTTCAGTAAAAGTTAATACATTTGTACATAAAGCGTATAATTATCTTTTCATCATGTGCGTCAGTGTCGTCAGTATATGTTTGTTGAAATTATGTTTTCTTTTGTTTACGTACATAGGATTTGTTTTTTTTAAGGAGGTGTGTTTGAGTGAATATTACTTTTTCATCATCAGCATAATGCTTATTTTGTTCCATGACCAACGCAATAAACGATTATTTGCAATATTGTGTTATTTAATTAATAAATTATCATCAATAATTTATCTTTGATACCGTAAAGTTTTTGGTCCTTCGAGCCGTATCACGTTATACCTGATCCCCTTGCTTTAAATTCGTTAGAGCATAATACATATACGCTTCACTCACTAGATTTTAAAAGAAAATGCTGCATGAAAAAGCGAAACCTAGTCTTAGTGACTAAGCTAACCGAGACCTAGTCCTATTTGTCCAAATCTTGTGGTCCTTCGAGCCGTATACCTAAAACGTCACTAACAAAAACATTTTCTCTCAATTCCAGGCACAGTCACGAAAACATATCAGAAAAAGAGCTGGAGAAGGTCCTTCGGATGCGAGGTTCTGACTATGACTGCATGGTAGCCACTCATAAGACACAGAAGGCCTTCGAGGAGAACGTGGCTAAGAGCCTTAGGGAAATGGGGCTCAAAGTTGAGATGGCCAGCAGGTATAATATTTTTTGTTTCTTTTTGTTAATAGGAGGAATACTAGTCAATCTTCAAGGTTAAGCAATGCTTGCTGAGGTCGCCCCGTAGATATGTGTCCATCTTAACATACCGAGATTCCGTCGTGATTTGTAAGGCGCAGGCCACATAGAATTGGCGTCGGGCGCGGACATGGCACGGGCGACTGCCTATTCCATTTAAATTTCAAACAAAATGCATGGAAATAAAGCGTAATTTAGGACACACGGTATGTCGTCATAACCCCGTCCGAGCAACGCCATACCGTGTTTCCTAAATTGCGCTTTATTTCCATGCATTTTGTTTGAAATTTGAATGGAATAGGAAACCGCCCGCGCCCGACGCCATTTCTGTGTGGCCTGCGCCTATAGCCGTTGGAACCAGCTGTCATTTGCAGATCTTTGACCGTCGTTATGAATAGTCAGTAGCCAGGAAACCTGTCTTACCAGGGGGTATCACGCTACCCAGTTATTCGGTTGTGGAGGTCAGATACGAGTAGGCAGGCGCTCCATGTAAAGTCAGCCGCAAATATTTGGAAAAAGGCAATTTATGAGTTTTAATAAGGTGAGCTATTTGTGAAGGAGCTCGTCTTACCACTAAAGCTATTTCTAATGCATGCTGGGTTGCTGTCTGGAAGTTAAATGTGCTATTACAGACATTACAGCTTTGTCTCTGAATTGCAATAAATTTGCGATGTCTGTGGTATTGCAGATAGTCGGTGGTGACCATAGCTCATCAAGCCTTCTACATATTTGCTGCTCAATAAAACAGATTTTAGAAATACTTGCAGAGGAATAAATCACCCTTTTCTGAGTTGTCTGTAGTGATGTTCTTTGAACCACCAAAATTAAATGTAGGACAGGGAAAATCCGGTAATTCATATTATTTTATAATTTTCAGGTTAACATATAACGAAGACCTAATAAACTGGTGCGACGTGGTGGTACCGTGTGGTGGTGATGGCACCTTTCTGCTAGCAGCTTCTAGAGTTAGAGACGCCAAGTGAGTTCACCATTTTTTTTTGTTTTCTTCTTATATCCTATATGAGAATAACGCCTGTCCCCTTGCCTGGGAGTGTGGCTATGGTACACTCACTTTGCACCAGTCATGTTCAAGTCCTATGATAACTTGGGAGGAGCCAATTGCCATCTTTGCTGGGGAGTTTGTTGTGCCACTTATTCTTCCCAGCTAAATCACTAGAAAGTGAGGACGGCGGGCGTTTAGAGGTAATTCTTGATGTAGGTAGATCTTTGGCGTTCAATAAACTCCTTTTTCAATACAGTTGTTAAACATGGCGTACTTTCAGAGGCTATAATTATGATTCGAAAGTTAAATCTTACGCATAGGCATCTTTCTGTTACGCGGTGACTTTTGTTTACGAGCTCGATCATTATGTTTGCAGTTTAGTTTTAAATTTATAAGTCAATTTAAAAAAGTTTAGTAGCAAGGAGTTTTCAAACATAGAATAAAATGGGATAGATTTTCTACGAGGAAAAATGAATGATTCCGTACGTTTTAGCATTGAATTCTCAAAAGTCTTATAAATGGTTGTTTAATATATTTAATTACCAGTTTTAATTTAATTATTTTCACATCAACATTTGTCAAAAATCGAATAGGCTGTATAGCTGTATAGGCTGTTAACGTTGTAAAAAAATAAGTCCAGTTGCAAAAACGCGCCATAAGTCAATTTAAAAAAGTTTAGTAGCAAGGAGTTTTCATACATAAAATAAAATGGGATACGATTTTATACGAGGAAAAATTAATGATTCCGTACGTTTTAGCATTGAATTGTCAATTTTTTTTTAAAAGTTGTTTAATATGTTTAATTACCAGTTTTAAGTTAATTATTTTCATATCAACGTTTGTCAAAAATTGAATAGGCTGTATAGGCTGTTTTCTTTGTAAAAAAATATGTCCAGTTGCAAAAACGCGCCATATTGAAAATTTTATTTTTTTGTGAATAAACAAATCTAATTCTTTGATTTGTTTATACTGTTTCTCACAACTGTATTGAAATACGTCGTGTGATACACGGGTGTGTAGGTTATTGCAAACTCGTGTCATTAAAAACCCTCGCCTTCGGCTCGGGCTTGTTAATGACAGCTCGTTTGCAATAACCTACTTTCCACCCTTGTATCACAATGTACTATTTTTGAAGTCAGTTAAAAAGTTCTGGCTCTGTCTTATTTGAATAAATTAATTTTGATTTTGAGACTTACTTATGGGCACTTAATTATTGGGAATCCGGGCTGCTTACTGAGAAACTCCATACCAGTAAAAAAAAAATATTTTGCTTGCTCCTCCTACACACTATTTATTCTTCATTATATGTGTTTACAATGTTAACTGCCCGAAAAATGTATCCATTTTCATCATATTTCTGCCCTTATCCCATGTTACTTGGGGTCGGCGCAATACGTTTTCTTTTTCCATACCAACCTGTCCCTTTTGCCCTGTCACGCTATAACTGACTCCATTTTCTTTCATATCACTCCTCACACAGTCCATCCATCTTTTCTTTTCTATCCATATTACTATATTTTTGTTAAATTTCTACACTTCTCTTTTTAGGTTTAGAACTCCGAAATTAGGCTAAAATTATATTTATTTGTTTTCAGTAAACCAGTAATAGGCTTCAACAGTTCACCTAAGAAGTCTGTAGGGCGTCTCTGCCTACCCACATGGTGTTCGAACGATGTTAAGGGTGCGTTCACGGCGCTGAAGGAGGTATGTGATCTAATTACATTATTTTATTTGAATTTCTTAAGTCATCTTTACCACATCTACTGATGTGGTAAAGATGTCTATTCAGGAAATAAATAATAAAATGCTACCACCAATAAAAACACATTTAGTGTGAGGCCAAACGAACGTAATTTTGTGAGTTGTGAGTCGCGAAATTTACGTTCAACTGAAATTCGGTTAGACTGCCGGACGGACGTAATTTCAGTTGCTATTCTACGTTTGTTCGGGGTGCTGACGCTTGCCTTGTTCGCCTCCCTCACCTCGAGCGCAATTCGGTTGAAATAATGTGCGTGAGTCAGCAGACAACTCATTTTGCGTCGCCGTGTGCCACAAACAGGATTTCAGTGTGAAACCGAATGCAGCTTAAATTCCCCGACGCATTTTACGCGACTCACAGCTCACAAAATTAAGTTCGTTTGGCCTCACCCTTAAGGTAAAAAAAATATGAAGAAATTTTTCAGTATTTATGCCATTAGGGCTTCAGCTAAGTATACATGTCCGCTGTTCTTATCTGATCAATTTCGTTGCGGGATCCAACCAAGTTCAATCAGACTTGTGAAGTTTCATTATCTCTAGGTTTTTCTGGTGGTCGCCACTGTTGATTCTGGGTTTCAGCTGTTATAGTGGTAGGGTATAGTGTGGCGGGGTTTTCAAAAATAAAATAGCAATGACAGATGGCAACACTAGATGGTACCATCAATGGATTTTTTTATTGCATTTGTTTACTAATCCTTTTACTTTGTCATTGCTACTGTTGTATTGGGACTCGTCGAATAAATGTTCTCTATTTCTTATTTCTAAATCTTTCAATTGTACTTAATAAATATTTATGGTTGCAGGGCAGATTCAGATGGATGCGTCGTTCAAGGATACGTACGACGATCACCAGCGAACCAAAACTGTTGGAGACCATCACACCGATTGACCTACACACGCTACACTTTTGCAGGTTAGTTCACATAATCTTAAGATAAGATAAGAAAAATTTATTAGGACACCTTTATTTAAATACATTAAGCACAACAACAAAATAAAATAGTAAAAATTATAGCACAGGTTCACAAGAAAATACAAATATTTAGTGCATTAAAGAAACCCTAGACCCCACACCAGGATATCCTGTGTCGTGGGATCTAGTTTTTTCGTCGTTAATGACACATTATTTTAAGTGCACTTGGAGGTAGTTAGCAAATATCCGGCTAATACACTAAACAATAATTAAACTTAACTTAACTAATGGTAACATACAATAGTACATTGTGATACAAGGGTGGAAAGTAGGTTATTGCAAACGAGCTGTCATTAACAAGCCCGAGCCGAAGGCGAGGGTTTTTAATGACACGAGTTTGCAATAACCTACACACCCGTGTATCACACGACGTTTTTCAATACAGTTGTGAGAAACAGTAAAAACAAATCAAAGAATTAGGTTTGTTTATTCACAAAAAATTAAATTTTCAATATGGCGCCTTTTTGCAACTGGACATATTTTTTTACAAAGACAACAGCCTATACAGCCTATTCGATTTTTGACAAACGTTGATGTGAAAATAATTAACTTAAAACTGGTAATTAAACATACAAACAACCATTTAAAAAAAAAAATTGAGAATTCAATGCTAAAACGTACGGAATCATTAATTTTTCCTCGTATAAAATAGTATCCCATTTTATTCTATGTATGAAAACTCCTTGCTACTAAACTTTTTTAAATTGACTTATGGCGCGTTTTTGCAACTGGACATTTTTTTTTTCAACGAAATACAGCCTATTCGATTTTTGACAAATGTTGATGTGAAAATAATTAAATTAAAACTGGTAATTAAATATATTAAACCACCATTTATAAGACTTTTGAGAATTCAATGCTAAAACGTACGGATTCATTCATTTTTCCTCGTAGAAAATCTATTTCATTTTATTCTATGTTTGAAAACTCCTTGCTACTAAACTTTTTTAAATTGACTTACAAATTTAAAACTAAACTGCAAACATAATGATCGAGCTCGTAAACAAAAGTCACGACCGCGTAACAGAAAGATGCCTATGCGTAAGATTTAACTTTCGAATCATAATTATAGCCTCTGAAAGTACGCCATGTTTAACAACTGTATTGAAAAATTATAATAGGTATTTTTTTAAAGGTTTGTGAAGAGTGTAGGTATGTGTGTGTCTTTGTATGTGTAGTGTGTGTCTGTTTGTGTGTGTCTAGTGTAGTTTATATGTATATCTGAAAGGGATGTGATACGCCTAGGTGAGTCATTACGATGGATTTATTGTAAGGGAATAAGAAAAGCTTCAGTCTGCGCATAGTCTTGAGCAGATAGCCATTTGATTACTTTTACTTTACAAGTATGCTTTGAGCATCCTATGTTAAAAGTGTTGTTGATGTTTTGATAAATGAATGGACCCGTGTATCTAGGTGATCTATTAGCGAATTTAGTACGAGTAGTGGGAGTTTTTCATGTTATCTGTCTACATGACCTGGTAGATTTGTTTTGGGCAATGAGAGCTTGTCGGTGAAAGCGTAGTAAGATAGACATAATAAAAAGTTGTCTTACCCTAAGAACTCTACATTCTTGATACAGACTGTCAGTTGGATATAAAGAAAGAAAGAAAGAAAGAAAAAGTATTTATTTGTGACCCGCACAGGAGACACGAGAAATCAGCTTAAAATTAAACAAAATTAAAAATAAAAACCCCGTGCGAGACCAAAAAGGCTCCTATCTCAGCATATCCTATCGATATCGATAGGGCCTTTCATAAGCAACCTTTTAGATGCTTCTTTGAGCTCGTTCCAGTTTGATCAAGTGACTCCTCGCTGCTGCACCCCATGCCGATATACTCGTACAATAGTTTAAGATGAATTGGCACAGAGCGAAGTACACACATCTGAGAGTGTTGTGGTCTGCTATGTTCCTGAGTTTTTTGAATATAAACATTAGTTTACGGACCCTAGCAGTAACAGCATCTATTTGTTTAACCTAAGATAATTGGTTGTCGATCAAGACGCCAAGGTACTTGATATGGTCAACTTGTTCGATCTCGACACATCGACAAGAGTCACTGCCAAGGTGTTTGCAGGAATGAAGTTTAATTCGGAGTGGACTTTCGGGCTCAACACGATTAGATATATTAAATGCCATGTATTTTGTCTTACTGACATTTATAGTAAAAAAGGTTTTGCTGCAGCCATTTCATCACTATAGCTAATCCCCTCTGAGTAGCATCAACGACCTCAGCTCAACTATAACCATGGAATACAATAGCCGTGTCATCTGTCACTGTTACTGTAGAGATCATTGATGTAGGTTAAGAATAGAGTTGGCCCGAGAACACTACCCTGAGGCACGCCAATATGGATATCAAAATACTCGCTTATTGCTTCATCTTTAGCTTTTATTCTCTGCTGTCGGTTTGATATGTAGGAGTGAAACCAGTTCTTTGCTAGACCCCGTACACCCATTAACGACAGCTTCTGCAAGAGTATCGGCCGCGAAACTGTGTCGAATGCCTTAGCCATATCTATGAACACACCAACGCATTTATGACCAGAATCTACCCTTTCAGTGACGTGGTCAACAAGTGTTACCACTGCATCCTCCGTAGACATTTTTTGACGAAAGCCATACTGGTTATCGGATAGCAGTTTCTCTTTTGCTAGATATTTTTGTAACCGGTTTTTGGGCAGTTTTTCCAGTATTTTGGACACAGAAGATAACAGGGAGATAGGTCTGTAGTTAGTAACGAGATGAGGGTCACCAGATTTGAAGACGGGACAGATCCAAGTCTTTCCATTTGGTTCTGTTTTGGGCTACTTGTAGCCATTTTGGGCCAGCAGTAGTTTTTATATCATCCTCCCATCTTGATATTGGGCGACCCTTCTTTCATTTCCCTTGTGGCCCTTTTCATGAGGTTATTCTTCTAGTCCACCTCTGGTCCTGAAGTCTTGCTACATGTCCAGCCCATTTCCATTTTTTTTATTTTTGGCATATTCAAGAGCATCTATGGATTTTGTGGTTTCTCTTATTTTAGTGTGTATGTTTTTTTTTCCTAATATTAAGCCGTCACATACGAAAACGAAAGTAATTTAAATCTTGTAAAAACACTAGGCGAATTGATTAATTGATATGATTTCTTTCTCAGATACCCACCTGTACATAACACACATGACATATCGGACTCGTACGATATAAGCTCAAGGAATGATTGCAAGGAACCAGCAAGTCCGACGCTCGCAACCAAAGTATTACCGGTTTTGGCGTTAAATGAGGTAAGATTCATTCAAATTCTTTTTTTTTTTTAACTTGGTTCAACACTAGGAATTTCTCCCCCTGTATCGTGGGTGCATTAACAAACAGTAACAGCCAGACTGCTGGAACAACTATCTTTTTTTTTCATTCAAATACTTGCCCCGTGAGGGATTCGAACCTGCGACACGTAGTGCAGCAGCCTATCGCTCAGCCACTGCGCCAAATGTGTCTATGGAGTTTCTTGTGCATTCTTCTCCATAACAAGCTACTTTTACGAATGCACGGTAGAATCAACTTTTACTACTTGTAAATTTTTATTCATATATGTATGACGTTCAAAAGTGCCGCTCACTGGCCTAATTGAAATAAATATATTTGACTTTGAACAATTTTAGAGTTTCAAACTAGCATTTATTTATAATTATCATATGCAATTACCCCGAAAAACTCATCATCATCATATTTTTTATCAAAGACGAAATGATCCATAGGAAAACAAAATGTTTATTAGCACCTTCAAATATTAACATAAAGGAACAGGTCAAATCATTTTTTTTTAAAACGTTGCCCCACACTAGAAATTTCTTCCTGTATCGTGGGTGCGTTTACAATAGTTATTTATGCTACAAGTGCGGAAAGTAGGTGATTTCCGATGAGTGGTTATTTTATTCACGAGCGAGCGAAGCGAGTGTGTGGATAAATCGACACGAATCGGAAATCATCTTACGCACGTATATCATACAACATTTTACTATGCATTGTGCGAGGAAATAAAAAAATATATCTGAACCAAGCAAGAAATTAATAAAATGGCGCTTATTCAAGGGCGCTCAGCATATCCACAGACTAACTAATAGTTAATAGTTCCTCGGGCATATCTACTGCGCATGTGCAAATAGCTGTCACGTCGTAACGCAAAAAGGCACGAGCAAAATATTCATTCTGCTAAACATATTTAATGAATATTAAAAATTAATTTATTGATCAAAATCAAAATCTAGAGTAATTAAAAACGCCTTAAATGAAGTATTAGTTTTGTTGTATCTTTTATATGAATGATAATCTGTACTTAACAAATTTTTTAAACTTTTCTCAAATAATAAAAACTATGCGGCGGGCAGACGTTGGAGTTAAACATTAAAAAAGTACAGGAAAGTAAAAAGCACTAGTAAAAAAAGTGACACTTTCCGCACAGTTTGCGGAATTCGTTCCGTTCCGTTCAATTTGTTCCGTGCGGGCATCGAACCCGCGACACGCAGCGCGTGCGCCCAATAATATTATTATGTCTATGTTGCTCTATCATATAAATATGACTCAAAGATATGTGATCATAGATATATGATAGTTAGATAGAATAAATTAAATTGTACCAGTCATTAAACGAAATTATAAAGAAAAAATAGTGAGGCTCCTATGTATGCAATATTTGTAAGTATGTGAGAACCATGTTCCTATTTATCAAGTGAAGGGTTTACCTGTTAGTGCTTGTAATACTTTATACCTATATGTAGTATAATAGTGCTAGGTGCATCGCCCTCACGTACATGAATTTATTAATGTATGTACTTTAATATTGTAAAACATTTTTCTTTATAAAAGAGTAAGTATGGAGTTTCTTGTACATTCTTCTCCATAACAAGCTACTTTTCCGAATGCACGGTAGAATCAATTTTTATTACTTGTAAATTTCAATTGTTAACGTTCAAAAGTGCCGCTTAATGGCCTAATTGAATAAATACATTTGACTTTGACTTTGACAGATGATAAAACAAAACAAAACTGTCCAAAAGGAGGTTCAATATTGATATTCTGGTTTCGATCGGGCGCACGGCAAGTACTGCGTTAACGTTGGGGAATATGTACGCCTTAAGTTATATCACAAATTCGTAACTTCCCTTGTTAAGGTTACACTAGTCGAAATTTTTTCCATACAAACGTAGTCTAGGGATTATTCCACTGTTTGTCGATGTACGTTCAAAATAAAAAGTGATATCAATTTGTCTCATCATTATCTAGCCCTGTATGGAAGCGAAAAAGTAAAAAAACAAAATATTTGAAAGTTATGAGCGTCGAAAGTTCCAAATTTCGACACTAATTTTAACGCATTTTTGGGCGAAAATAAATACCATAAGAAGACGGAAAATCGCAAAACGGCCTCCATACAGGGATAGATTAGTAGTTCAACAATGCATATAATTTTATTTCGAACAGATAGATTTAGTAGTTTTTTATGATATCTAGACTGCCAAAGGTCTGTTTATAAAATTTCGCGCGCTCGGTTTCGTCCTAAATCATTATCCATTTCGCTACAAATTTGCAAAACTGTGTATTCGTACGCGAACTAGCTTCCTACTGCTCATCACAGCATCTATCTCTTCCGCACGTGTTGTCGGTTTATATAAAATGCATTTTAACCCCGCGCACAAAATCTAAATCTAGAGTAATTAAAAACACCTTAAATGAAGTATTAGTTTTGTTTTACCTTTTATATGAATGATAATCTGTACTTAACTATTTTTGTAAACTTTTCTCAAATAATAAAAACATCATGCGGCGGGCTGACGTTGGAGTAAAAAATTAAAAAAGTACAGGAAAGTAAAAAGCACTAGTCTAAAAAAGTGACACTTTCCGCACATTTTGGCTGCTTGAAAAACGCTCTTTTCGAGGACATGCATTGTAATAGTACATTGTGATACAAGGGTGGAAAGTAGGTTATTGCAAACGAGCTGTCATTAACAAGCCCGAGCCGAAGGCGAGGGTTTTTAATGACACGAGTTTGCAATAACCTACACACCCGTGTATCACACGACGTTTTTCAATACAGTTGTGAGAAATAGTAAAAACAAATCAAAGAATTAGATTTGTTTATTCACAAAAAATATTATTTTCAATATGGCGCGTTTTTGCAACTGGACATATAATTTTACAAAGATAACAGCCTATTCGATTTTTGACAAACGTTGATGTGAAAATAATTAACTTAAAACTGGTAATTAAATATATTAAACAACTATTTAAAAACTTTTGAGAATTCAATGCTAAAACGTACGGAATCATTCATTTTTCCTCGTATAAAATCTATCCCATTTTATTCTATGTATGAAAAATCCTTGCTACTAAACTTTTTTAAATTGACTTATAAATAATGCCGCGTTTTTGCAACTGGACATATTTATTATTCAACGAAAACAGCCTATACAGTTTTTTTTATTGTTTTATTTGTTCCTGACGGAACAGGCTAAGGTCTGAGACCATGCTGCCTAGTCTTCAGTGCAATTTTAACATTCTTTAGTATGCATTAGAATACGGATGTAACAGATTCTAATGTTTTATGGAGTATTTGGCAGCAAATTGTATTGAGTCAGCCTTCCCAGTAAGCTTAGCGAAGGTAGTCAAAACTACAATAAAATTCTCCGCACCACTATCCTGAGATCGCTTCTGTCAATGAATTCACATATTGTCCAGTTGCGTAGACAGTTGAGACACAAAACTACACCAATTTTATATCACAATATCCACTAGGAATCAATTTGCAAATAATATTAACAGCCGCTGAACTTCACTCGGAAAAATCCCTCCAAAAACCTCCAGCCTGGATAGGCTGTATAGCCAATTCGATTTTTGACAAATGTGAAAATAATTAAATTAAAACTGGTAATTAAATATATTAAACAACCATTTAAAAGACTTTTAAGAATTCAATGCTAAAACGTACGGAATCATTTATTTTTCCTCGTAGAAAATCTATCCCATTTAATTCTATGTATGAAAACTCCTTCCTACTAAACTTTTTTAAATTGACTTATAAATTTAAAACTAAACTGCAAACATAATGATCGAGCTCGTAAACAAAAGTCACGACCGCGTAACAGAAAGATGCCTATGCGTAAGATTTAACTTTCGAATCATAATTATAGCCTCTGAAAGTACGCCATGTTTAACAACTGTATTGAAAATGACTTTTACATACCTACTAGTAAATAAGAAAATCATGCTGTGGAGTCGGACGATAGGTACATCTCGTTTTGGTCAGCCAGCTCGTGAATATGTATCCTCCGACTGCACAGCATGATTTTCTTGTTATTTACGTCTTTTTGGTTCGCTTATTAATCAGGCGGGTTTTTTGATTTTTCAATTTACTTTTTTATTCAATTATTTCTCAGGTATTCATCGGAGAAAGCGTAACATCCAGAGTATCCCTCCTCCGACTACAGATCGACAACGGCGCATGGTCTCACACGAAGAGCTCCGGGCTATGCGTCACTACCGGCACCGGCAGCACGTCCTGGCACTTTAGGTACCACTACATAATATATTATACTAGCTGTAGCTACAGTACGATACTGGAGAATGGTCTCACACGAAGAGTTCCGGGCTATGCGTCACTACCGGCACCGGCAGCACGTCCTGGCACTTTAGGTACCACTACATAATATATTATACTAGCTGTAGCTACAGTACGATACTGGAGAATGGTCTCACACGAAGAGTTCCGGGCTATGCGTCACTACCGGCACCGGCAGCACGTCCTGGCACTTTAGGTACCACTACATAATATATTATACTAGCTGTAGCTACAGTACTATACTGGAGAATGGTCTCACACGAAGAGTTCCGGGCTATGCGTCACTACCGGCACCGGCAGCACGTCCTGGCATTTTAGGTACCACTACATAATATATTATACTAGCTGTAGCTACAATACGATACTGGAGAATGGTCTCATACAAAGAGTTCCGAGCTATACGTCACTACCGGCACGGGCAGCACGTCCTGGCACTTTAGGTACCACTACAAAATATATTATACTAGCTGTAGCTACAATACGATACTGGAGAATGGTCTCATACGAAGAGTTCCGAGCTATGCGTTACTACCGGCACCGGCAGCTCGTCCTGGCACTTTAGGTACCATTACATAATATATTATACTAACTGTAGCTACAGTACGACACTGGAGAATGGTCTCACACGAAAAGTTCCGAGCTATGCGTCACTACCGGCACCGGCAGCACGTCCTGGCACTTTAGGTACCACTACATAATATATTATACTAACTGTAGCTACAGTACAACACTGGAGAATGGTCTCACACGAAGAGTTCCGAGCTATGCGTCACTACCGGCACCGGCAGCACGTCCTGGCACTTTAGGTACCACTACATAATATATTATACTAACTGTAGCTACAGTACGACACTGGAGAATGGTCTCACACGAAGAGTTCCGAGCTATGCGTCACTACCGGCACCGGCAGCACGTCCTGGCACTTTAGGTACCACTACATAATATATTATACTAGCTGTAGCTACAGTACGACACTGTAGAATGTACTTACACGAATATTTAACTCGCGGTTTCAATTCCGTGGCCTGACTGCGAATATGTACAATCTGCACATCATATCTTATGGGAGTGTATTCTTTGACAGAATGAACGCAATATTATGCTGAATAATGTACAGGCTGCATCAGGAGTTGTTTACTATACGGACCTTGTGGAAACTAGAACAAATTTCCGTGCGCTCAAGCGTTTTTGCCATACCTATTATTGGAATCAAATATAACAGCTCACAATGTAGGACCCATTAATATTAATTTTTATCCGTGGTGCTAGGCAACTGGGCTTATCCCAGTTGTAAACGACCCTTTGTGCCTATTTGGGCTATATATTGGCCTAGTTTGTTCTGTCTCCTGCTTGATATATAGTGGAAATTTGTATTTTTTCCTTCTCCTCCGTTATTCTTTTCTGATTAATTTCGTTGCGGGATCCAAGACAGTTAAATTCATTCGCCGGGACTTCGTCGAGCTTCATTGCCTCGGCGCTTTTCTTGTCGCCACTGTTGATTCTGGCTTTCAGGAGTTGCAGTGGTTTGGGAATAGTGCGGTGGGATTGTCCCTAAAAAATACCGTGGGTTAAATTAAATTAAAAATGTAAAAAACTCAAAACAGAAACCTCTAAAAAGTTAAATGAACCCCGATTCAAAGACTATAACGCCCCCTTCCGTAAGGGGTTAATAGAACTTTATCGGTGCTAATCAGCCGAATGAATTCCTCTTAATCCACTTTTGCCTCTTACAACCATGACTTTTCTTATTTCCAGTATAAACTGCCTCCGAACTCAGTCAGTACAAGAGCTAATGAAGATATTACAACAACAATTCGGCGTCCAGATTGATACCGCGCTGGAGAAAGCGAGAGAAGTCACGGAGAAATATAACGAGAGACTTATGTTTGCTGCAGGTAGGACTTTGTGTTAATTAAGTATACAGAATGAGTTTTTCAAGTGGAAGGCCAAATCCGAAATTATGAGGTATAGCGAAAAACACACACTCGCACAAAAACACACTTTCGGTCCTGATTTTGATGAAAAGCATCTGTTGAATACAGGCTTGCGGATCTTGGATCCTACAAGGTCTATACACGCGAAACCGCGACACGCGGCAGCGGTAACTAGGGGTTTGTTCTTTGGTATACCGATTCCCGTATAGCTGGAAAGTGGTAGTCCTACAAGTATACAAGCATACACAACTTACAGCTACAACTTACATTTGTCCCCGTGGTGGTCTCCTGGTCTCGTTCAATCCCGTGTCCGGTCGGGGGTTATAGGGGGAAAATATATATAATAAGTTTTGGGATAACCGACGTGGTCTGGACCGACATGCCCGGCAGAAAATCTAAACACGTTCCCGACAAACATACTTCGCCGCGCGCGAAATACATACACAAACAGGTCGATTGTCAGTTCCACTCGTGGATCGCGAACGTAATTTCGGATAACGATTGATTGGTTATAAGCCAATTTCAACAATGTTAAAACAAGACCATATTTTACGTCTCGCGATATCAATGACATTTCGATAATCCACAGATCGATATTCCTAGCCAGGAATCGAACTCGTACTCTATTTAAAAATAAACACAGACGCTGTATCATTTACATCATCTTATAGTGTCGCTAATAAGGATCAAATTCTGGGAAGTAATGCATACGCCCACTTAAACTTAAGGAATTACCAAATTTTTTACAAAATAATTTTTACGGTGTAGTGCGCTCGCCTATAAGTAACCTATTCACTTTTGATATAAATACCCCGAGGTTGCAGCTATCGGGCAACACAGACCTCATTATAAGCTGATATTTAACTCAGTTTCATCTCTTCTACCCTCAGATTCCGACCAGCTAGCATACTCAGTCCGTGAGTACATCACATTCGAGGAGTGGCCCACACCTCGAGGACTGAAGGTCAGGGACAGAGCCAGCTCCGTCAAGGTGAAGTCGCATTGTAATGATGCAGGTACGTAGTCATTCTGCCTTTTTATTATTATTACAAGCTTATATACTACCTTGCTTACGTATGTGTCCTGCAATTATGTGAATCCAAAGCATATGATGATGAGCATCATGATAAATCGTAAGTAGTTTAGTTATTTTATACCCAGGCCACCTGTTCATTGGAGGGCCCCCAAATTTCATAAGATTATTTAAAAAAAACTAAGTAAAAAAGAACAAAATACGAAATAATAATACAGTATAATCTCACTTATCCGGCACTATTAAAAACCAGAGGGTGCCGGATTATTGGAATGTTCGGTTTACTGGATATATAGAGAAAAAATCATAATGAATACATTAACTACACACTATTCTCACTTAAAAACAGGTAAATACGTATGCACGTGCACTTGATAAGTTTTGAGGTTAGACTGCCAGACGACGACTTAGCGACCGGAGCGCATAGGCGTAGAGGGGTGAGGGAGGCTTGGGCGGAGGGTGCCGGATTATTGAAGTGCCGGATTAGTGAGATTATACTGTATTAAGCTGCCTGGGTGAGAAAAATACTGCGTATAATTTACATAGATTCTATACATTTTATACTGGTAGGATTATCTTGACAACATGTACATGTACTTCAAATACTAGATATAGGTCTCACGCCAATTATTTTTTCGTAGAACAAGCAAGTAGACAGAAAAATTAACGTTATACGTATGCTGAAAGCACGAAGAACAATAATTTGACTACGGGACCCTACTACATGTGACCGCTTTTTATCTTCCCGAGGCCCATTTCCCTGAATTTGGTGTGCACAGGGGGCCCCCGCATGGGCTAAGACGGCCCTGCTAGTGTGGGATAACAGTTTAAAAAAAATCTTTGACATAATATTTTATCTCTTTCAGGTCTAGTTATCGACGGCAGCGTCTCCTTTCCATTCAACGACGGTACAGAAGCGATCCTAGAGATTCACCCTGAAGATTCCCTGATGACGGTCCAAATGGACGACGATAGACCATAAGCGGTCTTTTAGTACACTTTTGACTTTTAATATTGAAGTTAGAACGGTAGAGAGAATTGAGAATGCAGGACCGGTTATCCATTAACCCGCTAAGGCCCGCGTGGTGGATTACGGCTCATTCGCTCTCACAAAGAGGCCTGTGTCCCAGCAGTGGGAACGTTAGAGGCTGATTACTAGTAACTTTTAGAGCTGTCATAATGAGGGTTTTCTGAAATGAAGTGCACTAGGTGGCAGCACTGAGACATCAGGTATCTTGTTTTGACACATGTCAAAACCCTTATGTTTTCTGACATTAGTTAAAATGATGTCAACCTCATGTTGATGTCATAAGTTGCGTTTTCAAAGTAAATACCTTTTGCCAAAGTGGCGCCAACTGGTGGGGTGAGTTTTCTTGAAAACCCTCATTGAGAGTTATTGAGCATAGTATGTCTTAGGTGTAAAATAAATAAAATGGCCTAGATGTGATCATTGAGCGGCATTTTAGTGTTATATACTAAATAATATGTACCTAATTGTTAAGAAAGACCTTAATTGCGTAACTGTTTTGATAACACGAAGCACACGCGCTCTCTTGAATTTTGACAACTCAACAGTATTCATTGCGTGTTTTACGCTGAACGTGTCTTACGCGAGAAGACGAATTTTTGAACATAGTATGTTGCTTCATATTAATATCTATAGTAACATCCTGTATGTTGCTTCATATTATGAAGGAATGAAAACAAGCAAAGCCATGTTCGCAAGTTTCTATCTTAATTCGAAGGTTTTTGAAGTCAATTTCTAATCCATTAGAATACCTAATCCGTTGTTTGAAAACCGTGTGCCGCGCATTGTCAAAGTAAATAACGCAATGTACAGTACAAACATTTTCTTAATGTCAATCGGCAAACTTCGTGTTTCGTCAGTCGTCGGATTTCTATCAGTTGCCCTTTGCACTTGGTGCAGACCGGACGCACTTAATCAACTTGGAAGTATATAGAGTTGTTAATACTTTTTTAACATAATGTACTTTATTTTAAAAATGGGAGGAAAGCTGCTAAAACTGCTATTTTAACAGCTCTATATATTCCACTCGGAAATCTAAACAAAACAACAATAAAGTACTTATTTCTAAATTCAAATTAATTATTATACACGAGTAGCCCGCGGCTTCGCTCCCGTGGACCACCCCACAGGACCCAATTTCGGGATTAGGCCTATGTAAATCAGGAATAAAGTAGCTTTCTATTGGTGAAAGAATTTTTCAAATCGGTCCAGTAGTTACGGAGCCAGAGTCCAGCAGTCGGTACAAACAAAAAAATCTTTCCTCTATATAATATTAGTATCGATGATAAATCTAATAATTGATGGACATGGAAATTAGCATTCGTTTGTATTCGGAAATGCGATGATCGCCGAGGAACATTAAGAAAAAAAGTTGAACTGTATGTTGTTGTCAAAACGAAGAGCAAATTATTTGTGATACACATTACCCCGTATTGTCTATGATTAGGTTTTTTTTTTAATTAAAAACATAGTTGTCAAATGTCACATAAACAAGCTATCTTATAGATTAAATTTGTAGTATGTAAGTACCTATAATTCCTTTTATCACGACCAATTTATTGACTATATCTTTGTATCTCTTGTATACAACAAAATATTGCAGTACTACCTGTATCTCTATATCGTATATTTATCTTTTTTTTTTTTTTTTTTTTTTTTAATGGGATTGCTCTTGACTCTAGTCTAGGTCATAGGTGACAGAGACAGAGTCTACGATGGAGTGAGCTTACCCAGAAGAAGCCTGTTCACTCTAACTTTGAAGAGATTCGGATCTTTCTTTTTTCATTTGATAAAGTTTAAAGTTATAAAGTTATCGGAAAATGCTTGAAATATGGATGTAAGAGGGAAAAAGTAATTTTTAACAATATGGCCAAATTCTGAGGATAAGAATAGGCCATTAGACAAAAATATTCGAATTTTATGAAAGTGCTAGCTGTCGGCCCGGCTTCGCACACGTGTCATCATCATCATCTGCCTAGCCTTTTCCCAACTAGGGGTCGGCTTCCAGTCTCTTCGCACAAGTGTACTAATGAAAAAAATATGCTTTTTTTATCTAAAGATTTATTTTTCTCCAAACCTAGTCCTGAAAATTACAAATACAACAACAAAAGAATTAGCCAAATAGGTGCAGCCGTTCTGAAGTGATGCGCTTTCATGCGAATTCGGAAATTGACTTTTATTTATAAAAAAAATATCAGTAGGTAGTGAATAAGGCCTATTTGTGATTGTCAGTGAGAATAATACTTCCCAAGAGCACTTTTGGGCACGTTGATATGTCTTAGAATACTTCTTTAAAAATAGATATCGCAAGTCCCCCAATCCGTATGAAAACCAATCGTGCCACTTTTTAAACGACGAAAAAAAGGAGGAAGTTCTCAATTCGGCATGTATATTTTTTTTGTTCTTTATTTATCCGTTTCTAATTTTTTTTTTGTTGGGTAAAGTATACCTCAAAGTTGGTCCCATTTAAATTTCAAAAATAATATCCGCCTCTAAAGGTAGAAAGAAAGGATTTATTGATAATTTGCTCACTGAATTTTGAATTGAGAACCGATTCTGTTGAAATTAAGTAAAAGCGATAAAAAGAAACATTTTAGTAAAATAATCGACGAAATAACGAACAAAAAGCAAAAAATAAAATAGTACATTTAGTGACGAGCATAAAAATTCGACATTTTAACACGAGCGATGTAGCCAATTTCGAAATCTACATGCGAGTGTTAAAATAAAGCTTTTTTATGCGAGACACGAACGATTCTGTTTCCACTACCTGATGAGCTTATTTAATTAAATGCAAATAAGTTCCAACAACAATTTATTAGAAACGTTCAGACTAAAAACCACAGACTATATACACACAATTACCGCCTGCTTTTTCGAGAGTTAACAGGTTCAGTATCATTCTGCTAGTTACATAATGATATCAAAACTCCATACATATTTATTTCGTAACTGTTATTATGGTTTTTTTTTATTTTATAATCTTGTCTCTAAATGTATATTTCGAAACGAATTTCTTAGGCAATGTGTTACATTATGGACAGGGTAGTGGAAAAAATGTTTTAGTCTAGCATTATAAGGCGGCGAAATAGCGTCCAATGAAGAGCATTGCTTTTCTTCTTGACACGCGAAGAACATGCATTCGCGTCACATAGTGAGTTTAGATTAATGTCTGTGGTCTTTCCATAACTTAGCTGTGCTTATGTTTAAGTAGTCGAAAATTAGTTTAGACGAAAATGTATTTTCACGTACCGACGTCACAATCGTGGTCGTGGATACACTTGAGCATACATATGATCTAGTCTAGGAGCCGTACAATAACGTGTCAATGCCATCATAGACCAGGGTCGATAAAACTACAAGTCCTATGGAAAAAAGTTAAATGGCAAAGTTGTAGGTAATATAAAGATCTACAACTTTTGTATTTACACTTTTTCACATAACCTCAAAATTTATGTGTAAAATTCAAATAACCGAGATTTGGTTTTTTATTTTTATCTTTTACAAAAAATAAAGCCGAAAATCGAGATAAACAGTTTTCACCCTTAACTCACCCCCTTCTTCTTGCCGGCTTCAGATCGCCCGTAAATTATTTGTTCTTCCATTTTTGTTATATTCTCTTTCTTTTCCAATGGGTTTCATCCTACTATTTTTTTTATCATTTTCAAAGGCCCTGGTTTATCATGATTCCGCTGTAAAAAAAGGGATAATGCTCGTCGACCTGTATAGCTCCGTCTCTCTCTCACAGTTGAAGCATGATAGTTTGGACACGACAGAGTAAGACCCTCATCTGCCTAGCCATCATCTGCCTAGCCTTTTTCCCAACTATATTGGGGTCGGCTTCCAGTCATACCAGATTCAGCTAAGTACCAATGTTTTATATGGAGCGACTGCCTATCTGACCTCCACAACCCAGTAACTGGGTAACACGGTACCCCTTGGCAAGACTGGTGTCGGTTCTCAATCTGACTACCTGTAACGACTGTCAAAGATCTTCAAATGAAAGCCGGAACCAACGGCTTAACGTGCTTTCCGAGGCACGGAGGAAACTCGGTATGTTGAAATGGTCACCCATACACTGACCGACCTCGTCAAGCGTTGCTTAATCTTGATGATCGACCCGTGCGGCTGTTATTGTTTAGCCACGAGCTCCTCCACACATTTGCACATGTGCGTGAGTAATAGATTTAAATCATTTAAAGTTTATAAAGCATGAATATGTACCTTATATTAGTGTCTTAATATTTATACTTTTCCTGCTTATTGCAAGGGTTTTAGGCTAACAATATTATGTATGTTAATAAATTAATGCGAATCTGCGTTAAAAATGTGGTTGCTCTAAATTTAGGTAAAAAGCAGGACCAAATATGGTCGAAAAGGCTAATTGTTCAAATATGGTCAAAAAGTATCTTGACGCTAGAGCAATTATGATTTTTAGCATGGGCTTAATAAGTTGACCATGGAAGTTTCAAATGGCGTAAGAAATATACACTGCACATTCAATTTTCAACCTTCGGCTCATAGCCGACAGCTGAAAATCCAACAGCGCAATGCTTTTCTACATTTGTAATTTCCATCATCAGTGTTGTTAAAAGTTTTGAAAATAATAGTATTGCAACGTAAACTGAAATGCCTGAGAATTCTGTGATTATCTTTTAAGTGGCACTAACAGTATTCCCCAATATTGTTGACCACTCTGAAGCAATGTCTGCACAGGGGGGTGTGTGTAAGGGACAGATGTATATGACTTGTTATCTGTCACTTACGCGATCTCAAAATAACCTTACTCTAAGAGCTTATGGTCACCCCCCAGTAGTAAATCTTATACTAATAAAATAACACCGCGCAAAAATATTGGGGATTTCTGTAATTTGGTTATTATGTTAATTTTCTTTTATAATTTTGTAAATAATAATCATTAATATTATTACTGTTAAGACTGACGGTTTGTGTAGATTAAGTTAATATTTAATTTTATTTGTGGTAGTTTTTTATCCTATTAGATTTATAATTTTTCATGAGTTACTGTAAAAATTGTGACATTCAATAAATTTCTATTCAAATGATTAAATGCTTAAAAGAGTTTATGGTTTATGCATTTCGACGAGACTACAGAATAGGCTACCTTTCTATATCTATGTTCAAACAAATCAAGTGATGGCGCGTTTACGTTCCGTTGGCCACCGTATACGGCGACAGCTTTCGGTTGAACCGGATCGGTTAACCGAATACGACCGTATTCGTTTAAGTGGTCGGTTTATCGGATTCGGCGACCGCATTCAGCCGAACTGTGTACACTCGTGTTGAAAGCATCGTCATGGACAGACATATTGTGTTACGAAAATATATTCAAGAAACGCTCTACAAAAAAACACACAATGCATGTCGCGTGTGCCATCCGCGCTATTCGATTGAACAATAAGTGGCGCGTTACAACAAGTCAGCCGTGTTCGGTCACCGAAAGCGATCTGAGGCCGAATACGGCTATAAAGCCGTAAGTTGGCAAGGTTTTGGCGTAGTGGGGGTTCGCGCATATTCCGCGAACAGACCAACCAATACTGTGCTTTGAAACTATCTTGTGTTTTGTTTATGCTGTAACATATTTTCTTAGTGGCAATAAATGTTTTCTTTCTGTCTTTCTTTCAACCACCATATAGAGCGAACGGAACGTAGACGCGACACGATTGGTCAGTCAATCCTTGTGCCAACTGACCAACCAATCGCGCGCTCGGGACGGTCCTAAACGCTCCCCGCGCCCCCCCTCACTACCAAAGATATCTAAAAAATTACTTCTGCGCATCTAACGACTCTTGCTAACTTACGTGCCGCGGATTATAACCGAAAACCTGTTTACACTAGTCGGTGACCGAATACAAGCTTCAACTGAATCGGTCAAAACGACCTATTGTAAATGAGCTATAACATTCTATAAACGAAAGCGTCGCGTCAGCGATTGGTAAAATGTTAAAATGTATGAGATCACCTGAGATCCAAAACTCACGTGATCAATAGGTACCTTCATGCATCGCCATCGCTGATATTGAATGACGCTTGTCTACAGCGTCTGGTGAAATAAATTTTGAACTTTTGACAATCGCTGACGATGTCTGAATGTCACGTTGTCTAT
The DNA here is from genome assembly GCA_948252205.1 of Orthosia incerta. NCBI lineage: Eukaryota > Metazoa > Arthropoda > Insecta > Lepidoptera > Noctuidae > Orthosia > Orthosia incerta. The sequence continues at coordinate 11,522,744 of OX411765.1, read as the reverse complement.
AGCCCAAACCGTAGCCTAAATTTTCAGTTCACGAAAAATTATTTAATAAAAATTATAGTTTAGTTGTTTTCACTCAATATTATCAAAAAAGTACGATCAATTTGTGTACTATTATAGAAAATTTGAGATTTGTCTAAAAAAGTGTCAACGGGCCTATTATATTGAAAAAGAAAATGGCGTCGTTAGTTCTGATTTTCGCGCCAAAAGATTCTTGTATAGTTTAAGTATGAGTATTGTAAATCGGATAATTGTCCTTGTAAATTAAATTATTTATCGTCTTATGTATTGGTACGTTGTTTTTGTATTTTCTATATTATTGTATACATGGAAAGATTGTTAGATTGGCGAAAATATACATACAGTTATAGACTATTTTGGTTTTATTTAAATATACTCCTAACCCTAAAAAGAGACCACAGACGGACTTGTAGTAATAAAACTATTAAGCCCTAAAATGCAATTAATTTTATCGATAAAAACAACCCACATAAGGCGTATAATCCCCACACGTTTCTATTGCATTTCCTAAAATTCTACAAATATGCGCAGGGTTTCTTTTTAGGCAATAATAAAATTAAAACTAATTTGCTTAGAGCTGTGATTATTTTGTCATTCTGTAGACGAACTCAAAAACTAACAAAAACCTATAAAAGACATGTGTTAATCTCTAAATATTTGGCAGAATTTTACGCAATACAACAAAAACTTGTGAAATTACGTTTAAAAATTGTCTTTTATGACTCAATACAAAAATATCTTATGTTTTGAAAGTTAATCGTTTTTTTTTAGATTTAATATGCTATCCCCGTAAAAATAACAAAGTGTACGCCTCTGCTAGACCTAGTTCAGAGCTATGGTTGTTAGAATATGTGAATATCGTAATAAGTAAGTCAGGTACTAAAATTGCTCTATCTTTGATGGTGTGTGGGTTGTTTTTATCGATAAGATTAAGTGTATTTTACGGCCCTCAAGTTTTATTACTACAAATTCGGAGACATTGTATAGATAAACGCACACCTTTTCCCCGGGTAGTCAGAAACTACAGAACGCCACCTGCTGCTACGATCCTTACGTTCTCTTTCTTGTTTGTTTACGTTCATACTTCTAGCAATAGATGCACGCCAGTTATGAGTACACCGTACTATTTTCTTAATGTCCCTCGGCAATCATCGCATTTCCGAATACAAACGAATGCTAATTTCCATGTCTATCAAATATTAGATTTATCGTGTATAAAAATTTGAATTCGGTACTAAGCACTTCATTGTTGTTTTGTTTTGATTTTCGTGTGAACTATAATATAGAACTGTAAAACTGTTTTCCATTAGCAGCCTTCCTGCCATTTTTTTAATAAATTACATTAAGTTAAAAAAGTATTAACAACTCTATATACTTCCAAGTACATTGAGAGCGTCAGGTCTGCACCAAGTGCAAAGGGCAACTGATAGAAAGCCGAGAACGTACGAAACACGAAGTTTGCCGAGGGAAATTAAGAAAATTGTTGTACTGTACCTATTTTGCAGTTTCTTTTTCGTGTCTGTTTATTATATGTGTTGAACTTACAAGTACATTAAATAAATAAAACACAAAAAAATCTTATCAAGTCAGTATATTTGTTAAAAAAAAAATCGTACACTGTCTTACCGCTCGGTATCGTTCCAGAACCCCATTGTATTAAACTAGTTACATTACAATAATTAGTGGAAAAAAAATAACTAAAAAAAATATATTAACAATGGGGTAGTATGAAACGTATATCGAATATATTCGTTGTTACTTTACATACATTGTATAGTAAAAACTAAAAAAACATTGTCCATTGAAAGTATGTACAACCCTTAATTTTACGGCCTCAAAAAGTGCTGCCATATAGTGGGTAGTTTTATAACTAGTGTGACTATTTGAAAATAATAAGTTTATAATTTTATCCAAACTGTTTTAAAATTTTCAAACCAGTAAAATTCGCAAAGTAATCAGTCTAAAATAATATTAAACCCTTATTGAAAATATTTTTGAGGCCTAAAAATAATCATAAGTATTCTCAATGGACAATGGCCCAAGTAAAAAGCTTAAAAAAAGCAACTTATAAAAAGCCCAGATTAAAAATTAAAATAGCACCGTTTGGACGGAATTACTGGCAGAAAGAAATCTTAGAATTAAAACTTAAAAAATATGGCATCCATCTTGTCCAATTATGTTTTTAAACTTTTAATTCACTGCTAAGTAACTAAGTTTTAATTAACTGTCAGTGAACTAAAATTTTGAATGAACCGCGTAGAAGAAATCTAGTTCCCGCCACCTATAGAAAAGATAAAGACCTGTTTAAACTAGAAATTAATATTATAAAAAAAATGAGAAGCGAAATTTTATAATATTTTTGTCATAATAAAAAAATATTTAAAATAAGTTTACTTTCTGGTATAAAACTAGAATAGAGAGAAAATAAAAGAAGAATATTGTTCTTACTTATTACTAAAATCAGAAGGAACTTTATCAAATAATAATTTTAAAATCTAGTTTGACAGGCCTTTGCAACACCCTAGAAATGACATTTGTCATCAATTTATTTCTACATCTTTACGTAATGCAAGGCAACCAGTATATTTCTTAAATTACATTTTATTTTATATAAAAATATTTCGAATCACGACGTATACGAACGAACGAATTATCACAAATTTATTATTATAAATATAGGAAATGTGGTTTTAAAACGTGTTTAAATAATTTTATTTTAATGTATTTGATTTATACCTGAGAATAACATTTTTATTTAAAAAAAAAATATTTAAGGTGCCTTTTATTTTTATAAAATTTTTGAACCGTTTTTTTCTGCTTTTACTTGATAGAAAAAGAAAAATTTAATGTGACGTCACGTTTTAAAACCACATTTTCGACTTATTGTATACATTGCTACTTTTCGTGGAGTGTATAAAATGTGATGTTTGTTATCAAAAGTATTATTATTATATCTGACACAGATGCACTCCTTTCTAGTTTATTGTAATGGTAAATTTAATACACGTGGTAAAATAAACTAAAATCTAAATACTAATATATGACTCAATCGTTGTGAAAATTAACACAACTGTAAAAAGTTTATTTAATTTTATTTCACTCACTGACAGATTCTTCGATTCCACCTTCAAATAGGCATTTCGATTTTCAAATTATCAAAATATTTTAAATTAAACACAACGCTATATTATAATGGCGAAATTTATAAAAGAAATGTACAATTTTTACAGCACATTTCGTTTTTATAATAAAAAAATTCGATGTTTTAGAAACCAATGCGTAAATATTATAAAAATAGAATAATATGTCCAATACTTAGATGGCACTTAGCGAAATGAAATACACACATTATAGTTTAGGAGCTAGAAACACTCATCTCTTTTTTGTAAAGCTACGTTTGCATAAACAAAAAAAGTCAAATTGAACTTATAGTTACGGAGATAGATAGTTTCTTTTTTCCTTTCAATATGACTTTTTGTGTTAAAATCAAGTACGCTTTTTAGTTTAAGAGCGCGGGTGCATTTTTTTCTTAACACATCAACACACATTCCGTGTTTGTAAAAAAAAAAACAAAACCAATTTTTACAGTCTCCACAGAAAAAATATGTGTATATCATAAGCGTTAAAAACTGTACCAAATATCACTTTAGCTGGTATGTGAATACCCTGTGTTTGTGTATGGACCACTGTATAATGAGCTGCCGGTCCTGGAGTAAGTCTTCGGGTTCCTCCTTCTGGCCAGGATAAAAGCAATAGCTGCAATGACGCAAATCATCAGGATGACACCCGCTATGCAGATGCCGATCGCGAAGTTCCGCTGGGATATGCAGATTTCGTCTTCCTTCTAGAATTTAAGACATTTTTTGTTGTAATGAGATTAAAAGTAGTATACAACAGCCTTGTAGTGTCAAGCGTGAAGCTCAAGATCGGTCGCGATGGAGGACTTTGGTGGACGCCCTATGCTAGGTCATGGATCTTAAGTGTGATAACAACATTTGTGCCACATGTTAAATTTAGTGTTGTTAGACATTATTTTTATTTGTTTATTAATTTGTTTTTTTTTAACCTTTGTATAGATTCTTTTACCGATTGTTTTGTGAATGTGTGAACATTGTAGGCCTTCTAGATTTCTAGATGATTGTTAACATTTGTTAACTTTTTGTTTCGTTTTGCATTTTTTTTTGTTTTTTTAATTTCGTACGACTTATCGTCGGGCTTACGTTGTCCCCCCATATCCAAGTTCTAATGCTGTAACATGGCAATATTGTAAAACCAAACAAATTTTTAAAAGAGTAACCATGGAGTTTCTTGCCGGTTCTTCTCCATAGGACACGACTAACCCGAACTGTGCACCTTTTGTCGACGTTTTATAAGTGCCCATGTAGGCCTATGTAAAATAAAAATATATATTTTGATTTCGATTTTAAGTCAAGTTGTAGTCAATCTAATTCAAGGACATGGAATACGAACAATATCAGTTTTTTTATTTATGTTGTAATAGTTGTACGTAAAAGCTATACAGATACATCAATAATGGAATTTACAAAACTAGGCTACCAGTAAACGTTCTAGATGTGGGTGGATGCATCACTATTTTGAGGGTGGTACTATAAGGCACAGTTCTCTCCAAACTTCTTGGCCGCCTGAAGTTGGCTACAATGGCTGCGCAGTAGTAATCCCGCACTGGGCCCGCATCGTGGATTACGGCAGTGGGAACATTAAAATGCTGATGATGAGGCTTTCCGATGTAAAAGGCGCGGCCAAGAAGTGTGGCGAGTACTATACATCTCTGCCTTACCCCTTCGGGAATACAGGCTGATATTGTTTACATTATGCTATGAGTATCTCACCTTCTCGCTAGTAACCTCATCGAGGTCAGGCGAATCAACTTCATTGACGTACAGTCCCTTGAACAGCTCCACGGTGGCTGGAGATCCCTCGTCATCACGACGCACGCGACGCTTGTGGGCGCATGGCTCCTGTAAGTGAAAAATTAAACAATTGTTATCTAAGAAAAAGGTATTTATTAAATTTTTAAGGAAACTAAGAATTTTTTCGATTCGTTACTATTTTATTCTTTAAATGTAGTGACGATTTGTTTTATAGTTTTTTTCACGTTTTTACAGTTTCATTGTACCAAAATGTGTTACAATACAAAAATAAAACATCGAGTGGCATGCCTCAGAAATTAAAAACCGCTCCATCTATTTGAATCAATTTTAAATGATTTGTTCAAATAATCTTTGAAATGTGAATTAAGAGCCTAATATTAAATATTTTTTTGATTAAGAGTGTTGATTAAACAAGAACATAAAAAATATGATCAATTCCACTCCAGAAAATGTTAACTTTACACACAATTCAAAAACAAATCCAAGCATATCGCGCCATCTAGTGAAATTTACTTGAACCAACGTTTTTTCTGTTTGCGCTGGGACCCCGTGTTAATACTTAATACTAACTAAAATACTAGTTGGGCTGCAATAATTGTTTAATATCTTGCGTATATCTGCAACGATTTATACCTCCAAGCTATCTTGAAAGTTAAGCGAAGTTAAGCTTGTACCTATGTTGGTATATAAAAAAATAGACACGAGTTTTTTTTAAATAAAATAAGATTGAATATAAATAAACACAACGAAGAAATAATAACTAGGCAATTAAAGAAAGTATTGCTTATAATAACTAGGCAATTAAAACGGACAAATCTTTATTTTTCTTTTTTCCATAGTAACTAAAAGAAGCATTTTTGCTCTTACTATTTACAACCTTCATCTCATCAAGGGTGCCTTAAATGCTCTAGCTCTAAGGGAGAGAGACATTCGCTGACGAGAAAAAGCTTTGTCGGCATCTCCAGAGACAAATTAAGGCGCTATATACGCCCCATCGTAACGCAGTACTGGCCGTGCGCCCGCTCGATGCCATAATATCAATATTGAACCTCCTTTTGATCAGTTTTGTTTGCAAAATATTATTTGATTTACATATGCTATGTTAGTTATGAAGAAATTCTAGCCATCAATTTTTCTGTGTAAAAATATTTTTAAACATCCAAGTCGTTTTGGAGGAGTTTCCAAAAGTTGCGAAAAAATATAGTGTCGTTAATTATTTTTTTAAAGCAATACTATTAGTTACACGAAAAAACCTTGTGTTCAAAATTATGTACTTGAAACAATAATAAATATATATTTTTTTCAAACCTTTTAACCTAGCCGTTACTAAGGAGTATACTTTAGAAAGTTACCGTTTTACGGCACTAAAGCGTATGTAGGCTCTTAACTACCTACATGTCAAAATGAATTGCGTTTCTAATTGGTGTAAATTGTTGGCAGGTATTTTAACTGGAATTAAATAAATGGGCAAATACCAGAAAATTGGAATCATTATGATCATAGGAGACGAAGAATTCCAGAGTTCCGAGTGTTCCAACACGTAAAAAGAAACTTGTAAAGTACGGGTACTAAAAACGAGAGCCGCAGTTCCATACAAAAGGATTTTGTTTTAAACTCAGTTTTTTATATTAATGAATATAATGTCGTTAGATATGAAACAAAAAAGTTGGACCAGCTTCTAAACTACACCGACCATCAATCGTATTTTTTTAAATTCTGTTTTCAAAATATTATGTAAATGACGTTACATTTTTAAAGCAAAAACTATGTCTAGCTCCTAAACTATTCAGAGTGTAGATAGTAATTTAATAACGAAGCATGCAAGTAATTGGTACAGCAATCATGTTATGAGCCAGAAGTAATTTTGTATTACGATGTAATATGGTAATCAATTCCTACATTATGTAAGTAGACACTATACTTCAGCCGTTTGGAAGATACAATGTTTAATAAGAAAATAAAACGACATATTTTATAAGGCTACCCTCTACTCAACAACAAAAATAAACCAAATTCGATATAATATATTGTATCTGTTGTACATCGATTTAACTGAGTTGTTACACATTAAAGATAGATTGAGAACATAAATTATCCAAGGTCATAGGACTAGAAGATTAGATTAGGCCGAACCTAAAATATTCACCCTTGCTGTCAGCTGATTAAGCTGTCAGTACTTTGTTATACTTCATCTAAGATAGCTTGATCTCTGCGACATATGTCAAAATTACGTGTTAATTATTGTTAGCCTGTCAAGCGCTATTGTTACTGTATTGATACTGATAGCTGTCGCAGAGATCAAGCTATCTTTTATGAAGTATAACAAAGTACTGACAGCTATAAACGATAATTCCATCTAAATTGATAGGGTAGTAAACCTTATACCAACGTGCTGGTACATAAATATCAGACACTAGCTTTTATCCGCGGCTTCGCTCCTATGGTTTATCCCAAATAAATCATACATTTGCCGGGATGGGTACCTAACCATGACACCCAACAATAGTGTATTACGTAACTTTCTATCCGTCGCCAAATTTCCCTTTTACAAAAATGTAATGCCGCCTCCCCACAGTCCACACGCTTGCTGTTTACCACAAACAGTGGTCAACAGCAAGCACGTGCCGAACACTGACCACAACCACCCAACACAAACACGGCATCCAAATGCTTGGCGATCGTGCTTGTATATTCCGGATTGCCAAACATGACAGACGACGAGCTTGTTATGGCAGCGATTACTTTCGGGTTAAATTCCTCATTTTTACTTACAATTTAGCTTAGGATACACAAAATGTCACGATTCGTAAATTTGACCAACACTATTAACTCTGTCCGTCGCCCGCAAGCTCGCGCGTACTACTGAACTGAACAAGTGTCTGGATACATAGCAAACACGTTTGTCGAACACCCTTTGATTTGTGCATAAAAACCGACACCGATGCCGAACACGGGCGAACACAAACAAAAACAGACGAACACAAACAAACACCCATCCACACGTTCATGTTTGTTGATTGCTGTTCGCCATTGTTCGCCAAGCGTGTGGAGGTGGCATAGAAACAAATGATTTTACCTTTTGTTTTGTCAATTGTTTATTTGTCTGGAAGTTTGTAAAAGCTGGTAAATAAATCATCATCACCATTTCAGCCGACACACGTTCACTACGCTGCCTCCCCAAGTGTCACATCGACCGGTCCTGTGCGTCTCGCATCCAGCGATTCCCACAGCCAGTCTAATTGCGTAAGTGGATTCGGCAAGCCAAAGGTTTTGACCCCATGAAAGAGTATCACAAATTCTCTTTAAATAATTAGGTATTGCCAAAAAATATTCTCTTTTATTGGTGAAGATATTCTTTTCGAAAGAGTCCAATAATTTTTGGCATTACCTAATTATTTAAAGAGTAAGAACTCTTTGCCTTGCCGAATTCATTATGCATTAAGGCTGCAAGGTATACGTCCACTTAGCGGGAGTCCTTTCAACGCTTCGTCTTCCCGTACGCGATCGCAACTCAAGAACTTTTCCCCTGTAGAAATGTGCCCTGCCCACTGCTACTTATGTTTCGCAATATTTCGGGCTATGTCGGTGTCTTTCGTCCTCCTGCGGATATCATCATTTCTGATGCGATTTCTCCATTACCTTTTGGGTGATTTTAAGCCTTCTGATGAGGCCCATTGTGAGCGACTACGTTTCAGTTCCGTAAGACATCACTGGCAAAACACACTGGTCATAGACTTTCGTCTTAAGACACTGGTATATTAGACGAGACGATACCATGCAACTACCCGAACGGTATAAGCTTGGCTTAATAAATAAAGGTGCAAACAAACTTACGCAATCCGTAGGATGGTTCAGATCGCACAGCTTGACTTCACAGGTGTAGTACACACTGGCGGTGTACGGGAACTTGTGTGCAGGGAAGGACACACGAGCTGTCTGTCTGTCGGACGAGTACTGGAACTGGCCCATGATCTCGCCGTCTAGGGGGCAGCTGGGGAGAGAAAGGGTTAGGAATTAGTGTATGAAATTCTTATGGCAGACTAAAAAACAAATTATGCGGTTAGGGCATTCGAGATCGCCATGTGCGTTGCACTATTGACCTTTCCTTTGGCTTGCTTAATTTGGCTTTATGAAAAAGTCATCAAGGTATTTTATGTCTGGCGATAACTTTGACACTAATCTTTGACTAAAATAGGAAATCATTAATAAGGTGCCTTTACACTGACACAGTAGGGTAAATTAACATTATATGTGTTGTATTACATTCAATACAAATAGGATACTGTCAAAATAATTGTGACACAAGTAAGTACGATCAAGTAAGCAGGATACTGTCAAAATAATTGTAACACAAGTAAGTAGGATACTTCAAATTAATTGTGGCACAAGTAAGAAGGATACTGTCAAAATAATTGTGACACAAGTGAGTAGGATACTGTCAAAAACATTGTGACACAAGTAAGTAGGATACTGTCAAAATCTTCAGTCTTTGAAAATATCTAATCAAACCATTTCTGATAAGCAAGAAGTCGCTGAGACATTAGAAAATTTCTTTACCAACATTCCGTTAGAGGTTACGAAGTCACTTCCCTCCTCATCTAAATTGGCTGCAGCTCTTCTTAAGGAATACTTTACTAAAGACATACCAACCTTTAAATTTAAACCAATATGCATTGATACAATTAAAAACGCGTTCAAAAGTCTCAATATAAAAAACACTGAAGACTTATGGGGGATATCCGTTAGGGTTCTTGGAGATATTATTGACTCAATTGCTCCTGTCCTAACAGGCATATTCAATCAATGTTTGGACAGCGGCACGTTTCCTGACTTAATGAAACACAGTAAAGTAGTACCAATTTTCAAATCAGGCTGTAAGAGCGATCCCTCTAATTATAGACCTATATCCGTGCTACCAGCATTGAGTAAAATCTATGAAAAAATCATGCTGGACCAGATGTTGTCTCATTTCAATTCAAATGGGATCCTGCATAGTCAGCAGTTTGGTTTCACGAAAGGTAGGTCGACAACAGACGCGGGAGTAAAACTTATCAGCCACATCTTGGAATCTTGGGAGAAGTCCCAGGATGCCATTGGCATTTTCTGTGATCCGTCAAAAGCGTTCGACTGCGTCGACCACAACACACTGATCTGTAAATTACAACACTACGGAATTCGAGGACAAGCTGCTGATCTTGTGCTTTCCTATTTATCAAACAGACAGCAAAAAGTAAATGTTAATGGGGCGACGTCCTCCGGGTCTCTAGTCAAAATGGGCGTGCCCCAAGGTTCAATTCTCGGCCCTTTCCATTTTCTTGTTTACATTAATGATCTCCCTTTTATGATGGCCAAATTATCGGATATAATTCTATTTGCTGATGATACTTCGCTAATTTTTAAAATAGATAGGAAAGATACGGATGTCTTACATGTCAATGAAAGTCTAATTGTTCTCTCGGAATGGTTCGCAGCTAACAATCTTTTACTGAATGCGAAAAAAACAAAATGTCTAAAGTTCTCTTTACCAAATGTACCTCAACGTGACCTAAATCTAAATCTTGACGGCAAAAATCTTGAAATAATAACGGAAACTGTATTCTTGGGGATTACTATCGATTCAAAATTGCAGTGGGGCGCGCACATTAGAACTCTTTCGGGCAGGTTAAGTTCGGCTGCCTATGCAGTAAGGAAGATAAGGCAGTTAACCGATGTAGCCACAGCTAGACTAGTATACTATGCTTATTTCCACAGTATTATGTCTTATGGCATTCTGCTGTGGGGGTCAGCAGCAGACGTTGACTCAATTTTTATCTTACAAAAGAGGGCAATCCGCGCGATCTATAAAATGGGTCCTCGCGAGTCCTTCAGAGAAAAATTTAAAGAGATCGATATACTGACTCTACCTTCACTTTATATTTTGGAATGTATTTTGTATGTCCGCAAAAATCGAGGGCTTTTCAAAACTAGAAGTGACTTCCATAATTTAAATACACGCAGTAAGCACGAAATTGTAATACCCAAATTCAGATTAACGAAAACTAGCAAGTCTTTTCTTATAAACAGTATACGCTTTTATAACAAGTTGCCTAAGTCAGTTATAGAACTGACCGATGGAAAGTTCAAAAACTACATCAAACGTGTCCTTGTTAAAAAAGCATATTATAAAATCAAGGACTACGTTGAAGATAAAAAATTTGGCTTTGACACCCTCTGCGCATGCGGCTTCCCTGGTAAATCATAAACGGCACAAATATATGGATATCTCTAACTATTCTCAATCTCATTTTTTTTTCTCTTTTAATTAGACTTTTTACAATATTTTTCAATCATCATTATAGCCCTTTGCTAAGAATAGTTACAGCACTGATTACAGTATTTGTGCCACATGTTAAATTTAGTGTTGTGGTTTTTTTTTACCTTTGTATAGATTCTTTTACCTATTGTGAATGTGTGAACATTGTAGGCTTTCTAGTTTTCTAGATGATTGTTAACATTTGTTAACTTTTTATTTCGTGCATTATTTTTTTTTGTTTGTTTTTTATTTTCAATTTCGTACAACTTATTGTCGGGCCTACGTTGTGCACCTTTTGTCGACGTTTTATAAGTGCCCATGTAGGCCTATGTAAAATAAAAATATTTGATTTTGATTTTTGAAAATAATTGTGACACAAGTAAGTAGGATACTGTCAAAATAATTGTGACACAAGTGAGTAGGATACTGTCAAAAACATTGTGACACAAGTAAGTACGATACTGTCAAAATAATTGTGACACATGTAAGTACGATACTGTCAAAATAATTGTGACACAAGTAAGTAGGTACCTTAATTAATTGCTTGAGATGAAAGAAAGAAAGAAAACATTTACACAACACATCATCATCAGGCATATCTCAGCATTTCATTTATTTCTAAAAATAAATAACTTAGCGCTGGTATAAGATATGCTATATAAGAGGCATCTGTTAAAATCCCACCGCCATGAACTTTTAGGATTACTCGGCATTGAGCAAAAGATTATCGAAACAATCCCTGCAAGACCTTATAGACCTGCATCTTATCACTAAAAAGCCTTATCTACTTACCCATCATCAGCAATGAGGCTCTGCTCAGCCCAGCCGAGGCCATCTCTTACTGAACACTCGGACACCAGCAAACCGAACTGTCTTTGCTTTTCAAGCGAAACTACCAGGCTCAGGGTGTCTCCTATACGTACATTTGACGCCACCTGAAAGTTAAGGAGTTAAGGTTTATTATTTTCAGCAGAGGACCCTTCAGTAAAGTTTTATGCGGTTTCACAAAATGTCATAGAGCGAAGTACCATGGAGGTTCATCTGTCAGATGAATGAATTTAGAAGAGGCCATGAATTTAAAAGAAAGGTTGGTCTTTTTAGGGTTCCGTACCCAAAGGGTAAAAACGAGATCCTATTACTAAGACTCCGCGGTCCGTCTTTCTGTCCGTCCGTCTATCACCAGGCTGTATCTCATGAACCGTGATAGTTGTAATGTATTTTTTGATGTATTTCTGTTAGTTGCCGCTATAGCTACAAATACTAAAAACAGAATAAAATAAATATTAAAATGGGGCTCCCATACAACAAACGTTATATGTTATGATAGTTTTTTGCGATAATGGTAGGGAACCCTTCGTGCGCGAGTCCGACTCGCACTTGGCCTTTTTTTTATGGCAACAACTAAGTTTTATTAAGATAACAGAGCTCAGCTAACCTGAAGAATTTTTTACGGATCTCTGGTATGTCGGATAGGAGATTGACTAAATAAAACAATTTTCTGGATACAAAATATATCTTTAAATCCTATCCAATTTAATATCATAAATTTGAAAAAAATATCCTGTCTGAAATGTTCATATGTAAGTTAATCAATAACACCTCAATGCCTGACCAGATTCGAATGAAACTTGGCACAGGGGTACTTTATATCCTGAATTAGGAGTTTTTATCCTGGGATTAGATTTCCATGGGATGTGGATGGGCAACACGGTTGGGTTAGTGGTTGAGCGATCGGCTGGAGCGCTGCGTGTCGCGGGTTCGCTGCCTGCCCGGAACAAATATGTGTATGGCCAAGATACAGATTGTTGTTCCGGATCTGGGTGTCTTGTGTATGTGAATTTAAATGTTTGTAAACGCTTCCACGATACAGGAAGAAATTCAAAAGAGAATAAGTTTGCAACATTCACACAGGCAAAGCCTCCGGCAAGTTTGTTTCCCATAATGCAAAAAAATAAACTACAATGTGCCTGCGTCCTCGACAATCAAAACATTTACTCAAAAATAAAACAAATGAGTCCACATCCCGCTGCATGTGGCTTGCATTTTGATATCAACCAATCAATATCTGGCCTCCTTGGTGCATAAATAAAAACTGGTTGGACGACAAATAGGCCGTGGGCGCAATAATTATGGAGAGCTTTAGAACTGGGCTTCCTTGACTTTTACGAGCATTTTTCAAGGCTTTGACTCAGATCAAATAAAAAGTCAAGATGGAACGTTGCAAACAACAAGGTGAAGCTGGTTCAAACTATGCCTTGCCGTACAAATACAACAACGAAACTACGCCTTAGCTTGTCATTCGAGCTCACAGATCAAATAATAAAGCTCGACTGACAAGCTAAGGGGTAGTTTCATTGTACGTGAGTGTAATTGTGTATTTGTACGGCAAGGCATAGTTTGAACCGGCTTCACTTTGTTGTTTGCAACGTTCCATCTTGACTTTTTATTTGATCTGAGGGCTTGGTAAAAAGTTTATTGTTGGTATTAAAAAAAATCTGTGCAAGGCATTTATTTGGATCGTAATTAGTCCGCAATCAAAGCTCTGTCCTTCACAGTTTAAAATATTATACACAAGCGTTTACTTAATTTTTTAAATATAAAATACCGGCCAAGTGCGAGTGGGACTAGCGCACGAAGGGTTCCGTACCGTTATCGCAAAAAAAAACGACAAAAATATCACGTTTGTTGTATGGAAGCCCCGCTTAAATATTTATTTTATTTTGTTTTTAGTATTTGTTGTCATAGCGGCAACAGAAATACATCATCTGTGAAAATTGTCTGTTGAACTGTCTAGCTATCACGGTTCATGAGATACAGCCTGGTGACAGACGGACAGACAGACGTCTGTCCGTCCGTCTGTCACCAGGCTGTATCTCAGACTGAACGCGGAGTCTTAGTAATAGGATCCCGTTTTTACCCTTTGGATACGGAACCATAAAAATATGACTTTGTAATTGTTTTTTGATTAGGATGGACGAGCTCTACCCACGGCTAAAAAGCTGGTAACATGATTTCTTTCAACACGAAGCAGAAGTCATCAATGGCAATGGAATGGAATGGTGCTGATCTTTAGGCACACGGCAGTGGCATTGCGTTGGGCAGGCTTTTACGTTACATACAATATAACTTACTTGTTTATCTTCGGGGTCTCCCTTATAAATCTTCATGGATACGGAAGGCAACAGTCCTGAGTCCTCGTCAAATTCGTCACTGGAATAAATAATTTACAAATCATTCGTCAAGTGGAAAGTGCTTTATATTTTCTAACAAACTTAAGATCTCCATAAAATAGTGATTAAGATCAAAATCCGAATAATTTTAGTGAAAGGTACAATCGTACACATAGGTCCGTTTTACAGGTCGTATAAGTTTTTATTGGGCAATGGCGTAGGCAGTTGTATGAGCGAGTTTACATACACAACAGTAATAAAATACTAATCCGTTTTATCGGACGTCCATCCTTGCAGGACGTTGGTTGGTGTAAACATTACCCCCAGTAGCGACGGATCTGTTGAAACGGTACTGTAAATGCGGTGTGAACAACACCTCCAGTAGCGACAGATCCGTTTAAAACGATCCGTAAAATACGGATGTTATGTGTTAACGAACCCTTACCAGCACCCAACTGCGTAAAACACTTTCTATCACAATCCGAAGACTTTAATACAGACTGCTAAACGTTTTGTGCCTTATTACAAAAAGCGGTTTAACCAAAACCCAGACCGTCGCCGTACGATACTTTAAAACTAAGTTTTTAGTTAATCCGTTCTTGAAACATTAGGTCCATGGGGTCCGAGTGCTCTTCGAGTATTTCGAGAAGTAAGCAAACGGTTAGTCGACTCTTCAGCGTCTGTTCACTCGTCGACAGCGATGTGGACGAATTTTTCGACGCCCTATGACCCCTGCCCTTTTATACGCGTTCGTAGTTTTATTTTATTTTTATTTAAGTGTATTTATAGGTAGTTATTTTTAATTAGGTATTTTATATTATGTAAATTTTAATTAAAAGTCTTTTTACAAAATAATATAATAAAACATAAATAAAAACCTTTGGAATCCGCTTTTTGTAATAAGGCACTTAATGCTTGAAAAATTGAGCCGCTTGACAACGTAAAGAACGCAATGAGTGCCGTTGAATTGTCACGACGATAGGCATTGCTATATTGGTTACTGCTCCATAATATAAGAATTTCTCTTCTGCGAGACACTGGCACGACCGTTATTCAGATACTCATCATCTTCCTACCCTTTGTTCCATGTTAATTGGGGTCGGCACAACATGTATTTTTCTTCCATACCGTCCTGTGCTCCGCCACGATATCACTGACTCCCTTTTCTTTCATATCACTCCTCACACTGTTCATCCACATTTATATTCATAACTCTTTTAATAACATGTGTTTCATCCCTCCTCATCACATGATGAGAGATTGATTTGAAAGGTAAACCCCTTGTCCTGGTATGGTACCAGGACAAGGGGTTTACCTTTCAATTTTTCTGTCGCTAGCGCCACTTTTAAACTTCAATCTCTAGTCATCCATCTTCTTCATAGCCCAACATTCTGATCCATACAGTACGACAAGTCTAATCACGAACTTGTAAATTTTCCCCATTAACTTGAGGGGCATCCGTGGGTCGCAAATTGTTCCAGTGACCTGTCGCCCTTTCATCAATCCCAAGTTGATCCAGTGTTCAGATATTAAGGACCTAACTCTTCGCCACTTCTGCATGGTCAGTGGCAGCGCAGAAGTCACGTTAACTGCATGTTTTGGAGCTCAGAGAGCAGGAGGAGACATGTTCACAATGAAATTCAAAGACCTACAAACAAAAAATTGCTACATACTTGCTATTATCAATAAAATCTTCACTCAGCGAGTTGGTCAGCCTGTCAGCGCGCGGCCGGTACAGATGGAAATGCGTCAGGTCCCTGCGACGGTAGCGACATCTGACGTGGTAGCCTCGACCCTGGCCAGTCACCAGCCGGAGGTGTGGTTGTACGATGATGTTGTTGTAGTATTCTACGGTGCCATCCTCCTGAGGAAATAAAGAAAGACGGGGAATTAGTAAAGCATTTCATAAAAATTGTAAATTGTAGTTCTAAAAACTAAAAAACACGCTTTAATGGTAAATTGAAGCTTGTCGCTAATCCTGAAGATCCTGGTAAGGATAAGGATAATGGGACAAACTAAATGGCGCCCAAAATCCTCAATTTTTCTATTTTCTAATGTGGCCAGTGACACTTGCAACGAATCGATTGACGTTAGAATCATCCATAGAATCATCAAAATCAGCCAACGCGTTTGGTCTCTAGAACGCCATATAGGAACAAACATACATACATAGACTGATAAACCCATTACCCTACTTCGGCAGTCGGTTAAAAAATACTGCTATCCCTGATGTCATACTGGCTCTCGTCCGTGGTTGATTCAACCATATAGCTTTATAAATTTTACTCACACGCATTTTCTTACTGTATCTTGGATGTCAATGATGGATGGACGGTGAAGGAAAAGTGTGAGGAAACCTGGACTATGGCTAATATGTCTTGAATAGCCTTGAGCAAACATGTTGAGTACTGCTGGTGCCTTCTTCGTATGAGAAGAGGACTTTGTTCTACTGACATGTCATTCCCATTGCCGCTTCCACTTAAGGCGCTATATACGCCCCAATGTTAACGCAGTACTGGTCGCCAAAATAACAATATTGAACCTCCTTTAGAACAGTTTTGTTTGCAAAATATTATTTGATTTACATATGACATGTTAGTTATGAAGAAATACCAGCCATCAATTTTTCTGTGTAAAAATATTTTTAAACATCGAAGTCGTTTTGGAGGAGTTTCCAAAAGTTGCGAAAAAATATCATTTTGTTAATTATTTTTTTAAAGCAAAACTAATAGTTACAAGAAAAAACCTTGTGTTCAAAATTATGTAGGTACATGAATCAATAATATTTTTTTTTTTTTTTTAAAGATTTTAACCCAGCCGTTATTAAGGAGTATGCTTTAGAAAGTTACCATTTTACGGCACTAAAGCGTATGTAGGCCCTTAAAAAGCTATGTCGACAACTGTAGTTGGATTCCGGAAAATTTGTTTCTAGATTTTACTCTTCAAAGAAACAAGGAGCCAAGCTCGATTTTCAGCGCGCAGATCGACTAAGAATTTGTGTTACGCCGACCAACAAAAAATTCTAGTTCCTTGCTGATCTTAAGACGACGACTAACGCCAACGACCTTGAGGTAAAAAACGCGCACTCGTTTCACACCCGCGCGACCCTAAATTTAGTAGTTTTTTGTACTTTCCTTATTATTCTATGACTTTAAAAAAAAGCTTCAGATCAAAATGTAGATAATTAAATTGTCTTTGAGATGGTGTCGATTTCATTAAAATACGCCCAGCGGTTTTGGTGTGATTGTCGTGTTTTTGTCCGTTTTAGACGTAACTTAATAAATTAATTACACTATGTTATACGAATAAAAATCAGAATTTTCTTAGATCAAATTATTAAGAAAATGGTCTAATTGAACATATATTTTTTCCAAAAAATTACGACTGGCCGTTTAGACGTGATTCTCATTTTAAAATCAGCTACTCAAGGGAATCGGCGCCTGAAACAGGCATTTATCTTTTACTTATCGAGCTTATTATTCTTCGCACATAACAAACTATCACGGACACTGTACCAACGAGCTAGGCAGATTGCAACAAAGTGCGTGCAATCGAAGACCATGGCCCATAACACCATAATTATACATTTGTGACGCTTGATTACTTGATGATTGTTGGCTACTTTACTTGTCGATTAGTTTCTTGTTTAATTGACCACAAATAACATAACATCACACGTGTATTTGACTTGAAGAGTTAGCCAGAAATGTGCCTACATTTCGCCAATTATGCTTAAGGTTACACTAGTCGACGGCACGTATTTTGTGCGCGGGGTTAAGACGACGACTAACGCCAACGACCTTGAGGGAACAAAACGCGCACACGTTTCACACCCGCACGACCCAACATTTAGTAGTTTTTTGTACTTTCCTTATTATTCTATGACTTAAAAAAAAAGTCTCAGATCAAAATGTAGATAATTAAATTGTCTTTGAGATAGTGTTAATTTCATTAAAATACGCCCAGTGGTTTTGGTGTGATTGTCGTGTTTTTGTCCGTTTTAGACATAACTTTACAAATTAATTACACTATGTTATACGAATAAAACTCAAAATTTGCTTAGATCATATTATTAAGAAAATAGTCTAATATAACATATATTTTTTTACAAAAAACTGCGACTAGCCATTTAGACGTGATTCCCATTTTAAAATCAGCTACTCAAGGGAATCGGCGCCTTAAAATGCATTTTATATCAACCGACAACTCGTGCGAAAGAGATATATGCTGTGATGAGCAGTAAGACGCTCAAAATAAAAAATGATATCAATTTGTCACATCATTATCTAGCCCTGTATGGAAACAAAAAAGTAAAAATGAAAAATATTTGAAATTTATGAGCGTCGAAAGTTCCATATTTCAACACTAATTTTAACGCATCTTTTGGTGGAAATAAATACCTTAAGAAGAACGAAAATTGAAAAACGGCCTCCATACAAGGATAGATTAGTGGTTCAACAATGCAAATAATTTTATTTTGAACAGATACGTTTAGTCGTTTTTTCATGATATCCAGACTCCCAAAGGTCTGTTTATAAAATTTCGTCCTAAATCATTAACCATTTCGCTACAAATTTGCAAAGGTGTGTATTCGTACGCGAACTAGCTTCCTACTGCTCATTAAAGCATCTATCTCTTCCGCACGTGTTGTCGGTTGGTATAAAATGCATTTTAACCCCGCGCACAAAAAAGTTCGTGCCGTTGACTAGTGTTACCTTAAAACGTAATTGGATAAATGTGTGTGTGTCCAATCATAATTAATAATAATTATCTCAGTTAAAACACCTCTGCGTGGAGGTTCGTCAACTGTAGAAGTTCTATAACTCTGTGTATTCATAAAACTATTGAAAAATACCGAAAAGTTTACGTATGATTAAGATTAACCACAAGAAAACCGTTAGACATTCCAACACAAACGAAAGCACGACAGTGAACCAAATTCAAATAACCACAAATTAAAATTCGAACCCGAGTCGATTTCCGTCCCGAAATCGTGCGCCGGCGCAGTCTGGTTGTACAGGAAATGACGTCACATCCCCCTATTGTGTTGCCACGGTGGGCTTGCTTGTTTCTCTGACTAACAGACATGTATGGTAATTTCGAAATTCAAAAAGGGTACTTAGATTTTTATATCCAGAGCTTTTTGTCGGTATATGTAGATTGTGTGATTTAGATCTTCGTAATGGAAGGTAATGTGGTAGAAATATTGAAAAAAGAAGCGTTACTTGTTCCAGGTATTTTTTCAGATCGACACGCTTGGTTGAGGGTTTGATGACCTCAGAAATTGTTAAAAGGAGACGGAATTCAGAACTCAATTCTTACTATAATGGTAAGAATCACCAACATGCGTTGAGCAAACCGTAGTGATCATTGATCTCAATGGCCGTTCCTTCTCTGTATAAGAAGAGGTTTTTCTCTGTATTGTCGGTGACTATTAGAATGACCAAGGCCAAAAGTATTCCATTTTTAAGATAGCGAAAGACCACGGTATGGCAACCAAGATTCTTCTTCACGAGGTGCTCTTAAGGAGATGTCAATGATAAAACAATAGCAAAAATCAAAATACAAGGCGAACTTTGTAAATTGAAAAAGAACACAAAACAGAATCTGCAGCTTTATGAAAAAAAATCTGGCTGACCAAAACCAGATGTATCCTCCGACTGTACAACATGATTTTCTTCTTGTTTACGTCTTTTTAGCAGTCGGGCAGTCGGGTTTTTTGATTTTTTTAATTAACTTTTTTTATTTATAACTTTTTAGTTATTTTTTTTCTAATTAACTACATTTAAATATATAAATAATATATATTTTTGAAATCACCTCTTAAAATCCTTTATTTTGATACCCCACACAATGGGATTGGAAGAAAAAAACATTGTGCCCACACAATATGGCGCCTTCAATCCGCCATATTTTTATTTTCCAATTTTAATGCAGCCAGTGACACTCGCAAGGTTAAGACGAATCGATTGACGTAACAATCATCAAAATCGGCCGACGCGTTTGGTCTCTAGAACGCCACATAGAAACATACATACATATACTGATAGACACATTACCCTTCTTCGGCAGTCTGCTAAAAAGTATTTTATCGATAAATCCTACAACTATACAGCTACGAGTACATGTCTAACTCAAACATTTGACACTAAATTGAAAATCTTACAAAATATTTACATAACACTATTTGATAGTTAAGCCGTATCTAACTGCGCTGTCGACAGAAGCATCGGCTAACGTATTCACGTAGACATAACTGCAATAATTATTATGTCAACCTTTTACTTGTAGATTGTCAATTGTTATATTGGTTATGTCGTTGCACTGTCGATTTTGTTTGCAACACATTAACTATACAGACTGTCTTGTCTTTGCAGTTTTAAATGAATCTGAATTTATTTTGGGGAATTGAAAGACTATTTTTTCAAAGTCTTCGTCCTTTTGTAGGAAATTGCCTCCACTCCAATCGAATCAGTTGCCATAACAACGAAAAAATCTCTCAAGTCGAGGATGATATGGGCAGAGAGCGCCGACTGAATTTCCTTAGTAAAAATTCGTAATTCGAGGTTTGGCTCTCGCCTATTTCCTCTTCCAATATTGGACTAATTTAAAAGATATTCCATAAACTGAAAAACATATATAAAATAAAATAAAAAACCCTATGTTTACCAGTCTTCGCTCTCTGCCCATATTTCCTCTTAATATCAAGCTGTAACTATCAATTTATAATCTCGACTCTGCCTTATGAATTAGAATATGTGAGTATGTATCTCTAAAATACCGAAAATAAAATATATCTGTATTTATGTAATATGCTCATATTCAAAAGACACTTTCACATCTAGAGGATTGAATCCCTTAAATTAAATGAGATCAAAAGTAAAAAAGCCTTCAATTTCCACCTCAGAAAATGCAAGGGCATAAATCAAGATTGAACTCAGTCGGAAGCCATGCCCCAAAAAATCCAAGCCACCATTTTGAAATGTCAAAAATAATTGACAGCAAAACATTGCAGTGAATCTTTGTTATATACATTACATAAGACAAATTACATACTTACAGATGTTTTGAACATCAAAATGTGAACAGGTTACCATTAAAAATGGCGAAGAAAGACTAGTGGCCTTTTAAATGACCTTGTAGCTTGGCCGAAAGGCGTGAGTGGACTTAAATGAGGCGAATATAACGTGTGAAGACTAGGTGTGTTGTAAATGGCGGTAGGTGGGCGATTAAATTGTGGTAGATGAGCTAAGGTAAAAACAATAAAATTGTTTATTTATCCAAATAATACACACAGACACACGTAAAAAAAAAGTGGTAGAAATTCAGTAGGCATAAAAATATAGCTTGTGCATAGAAGATTTAGGACTACAAAATAAAAAATAAACCGGCCAAGTGCGAGTCAGACTCGCGCACGAAGGGTTCCGTACCATTATCGCAAAAAACAGCAAAAAATTCACGTTTGTTGTATGGGAGCCCCACTAAAATATTAATTTTATTCTGTGTTTAGTATTTGTCGTTATAGCGGCAACAGAAATACATTATCTGTGAAAATTTCTACTATCTAGCTACCACGGTTCATGATACAGCCTGGTGACAGACGGACAGACAGAAAGACAGACGGTTCGCAGAGTTTTAGTAATAGGGTCCCGTTTTTACCCTTTGGGTACGGAACCCTAAAAAGGCGCAAAAATTATAACTCTAAGTTTGATATTATAAACTCGTTTCTTAAAAACAACACCAGTTTTATTCTGTTTTAAATACTATTTTTACAAAACCAACCAACAGACAACAGCTAAAGTTCAGAGTAATTCACAGTATAATTATGGTTAAAGGATAAGAGATAAACCAATCAACCAGGAGGTCTTAGGATTGACTGACAGGACCTACATTGCCCTACGGGCATGCTCATCAGAATCTTCCTAGCCCTTTCCATCCTATGAAAAGACCACCGCACTGCTATATCCCTAATTTTAACAGTCGTGAAGATACAACCTACTTCTCATCGCATAATGCCACCTGTTTTGGCAGGGCGATTCACATTACAAACCAAAGAGACGTAAATGCGTAATGATTGCAGAATCCTGCGCGCGAAGATGGCCGACCCCGATTCTTTTAAGTATGTATCTCTTATGTAATAGTCGAGAGGTAGACGTGGACTGAATTATCAGTATTTTTTTTGTTGAATATCTTTTAAGAGGTTTTTATGGATTAGTGTTTATAATTTTTGCTGGTGGTATTGAGGTTTTTAAAGGAATTACTGGCTAGCTTACGGATATTTTGATTGACATTATTAACTATAAAACATTCGCGTTTCATAATTGAAAAAAACAATACATAACGGGAATTGAACGCGATGATTTCGATTATTTATTTACCTATTTCACCCGACGTTTCGGCCGTGTTGCAACGACCGTGGTCCCGCGTAGAATGTGCATAACTCCAGCTTCCTCATATGTGGTAGAATAATTCTATCTATGCCAATAATATAGGCATAATAGCAGCAATCAAAGTTCCGAGTCTTAATTTAGCTGCCACAAAAACTTCGGTAATATGAGTCGTTTAGTATGTGTTAGCTGGAGTGACGTCACCCCAGCTTTCTCATTCAATACAGGCAAACCAGTGGGGTTAGGGTTTCGGACTATAGTCAAAAAAATAAGGCATAATAGCTGCACATGGAAGGAAAGAACTGAACGCTAATACTTAAAAAGTGCTAAAACTATGATAAAAAAGCGTAGACCGTCGGTAGGAACGTCGCCGTCGGGTGAAATAATAAATAAGCATGAAATAAATATTAAAATCGGGGTTTTCGGGCAAAACAAAAAAATATGTGTCCAATATTTTTAGGTTATCTAACTGACGGAGTAAATAGATATTTGTTGACAATTACCCTATTGGCATGAGGGCAGGGGGGTGACCATAAGCTCTTAGAGCGGTATCAATTTGATATCGAGTAAGTGACAGATGTATACAAGTCAGATACATCTGTCCCTTATTCGATCTCAAATTGATACCGCTCTAAGAGCTTATGGTCACCCCCCAGGTCAATGATATTGACGAATGGGTAATACTAATAATACCTGAATCAATATAGCGGTAATTCGCAAACTGCAATATATAGTGTAACCGCAACCTACGTATAGGTACCTATCTAATAAATCCTTCTATCAAATAATATCATTACAAGATAAAATTACAAATTAAAAACCACCGATTTTAATTTTTATTTCATGTATTTTAAACTACATATAATATACCTAGTAGTAGACACGCTTCAATCGACAATTTATCGGAACACGTAATAATGACACGATATCTTGCGAAAAAATCCAGACTAAAAGAGTAAAATGCGAATAACTTTTGAACGGTTGAAACGATTTTATTTAAACATAGCTAAGAACACTCTCGACAAAGTCTCATTTCAAAAAAAAAAACAAAATCAAAATCGGTTCATCCGTTTAGGCGCTATGATGCCACAGACAGACACACAGATGCACAGATACACAGCAACACACGTCAAACTTATAACAACCCTCTTTTTCCGTCGTCGTTTGCTAATCAATATGCTTCCACGGCTGAACGGATTTGAAACAAAACTTGGTACACGGGTAGAACCATGTCCTGGATACGTTCCTTTGTTATAATTGCCGGGCTCCGGGAAGCCTAGAACCGGCCGAGCAATGGTAGACTTGCGTTCTGCATTGGGTGGATACGGGTCCATGAATAAGAAGAGAGTTTCAGAGACATGTTGGAATTGTTCGTGAAAGCGTTCTCAAGCTCTGAACAATGAAATCGGCTTTCGTTTTGCTGTCAAGAGTCTTCAAATGGATAATGTAGATTGTAGAGGAAAAACATCTCACAAATAATTTATAAAATTCAAGTTTACAAGTTCTCCATTCACAATTGCCCACGTTATGTTGGAGGTCGCATCGGTCACAACACAACTACTTATAACTAAACTAGTGACGTGCCCCTACTCCACTCGGTTTTTACAACTTGACAAAACTGAGAGTTTACTTTATTATATTATCATTCACCGGCCCTTATCCCAATGAGGGCTGCCGTTTTTGTGCACACCAGTTGGCGCCACTGGCGAGTAAGTTCCATACGTCACTATAAATATAGCTGTTAAACGTTGTTATTGCGCGCACGGAAGCAAATTTCGAATTAAAATCATTTCTAATGCCGTAAAAGTGCGATTTATTATAAAAATCGAGTATGCCGTAGTTTTGTGCAACCCTTTTTTCGAAAAAAAACGAGGATAAAACTCTAGGTATATCAATTGAGCGTCTAATTACAGACACAATAGAAGAACGCTTACGCACACATGGTGTGCGAACTGTTTGGGGTTCGGTCGGGATGGCTTGAATTATTAAGGAAACTGCCTTGGACTCTTTTAGATAATATTTATTTAACACTGTGACTGTACACGACAAGACTTAGGTTTACGACGGAACCGGACGACCACGTCGTCGTTCCATAGACCATAATATATATTTTATAATCATAGACTACAACACGAACAACGCGTCACGGTTGGTAAAATCCTTACCTATCATAATATGCAATTTTGACAAATATTTACAATACTAAAAAATTGTAAATAAACTCGTGCTAAAAGCCAAAAAACTATGGACATTTTGAAGACCTCATATTACACCAGCGCCCCTAGCGGCAAATTCAAACGCGGTAGCCCCCATTGGCCGACGAAACATATCTCCTTCCTCTTCATTTCTCAATTTCCTTCATCACAGCAATCGGCCTATTTCTAGATACATTTTATCATCTTCAGAGCCCATTCATCGTTTAAATATAGTCTTCCCCTACCCATATTCGTATTCAAAACTTTCCTCTTTACTCTGCAACTGCATCTTATGCCCATCATCAGCCTATTAATGTTCCCACTGATGGGACACAGGCCTCCTCTCGTGAGAGGGAATGGGCCATAATCCACCACGCGGGCCCAGTGCGGGTTGGTGGATGTCACACGTCTTCGAATTTTTGGTTCTAGGACATGCCGGTTTCCTCACGATGTTTTCCTTCACCGTTTTGAGAGCAGTGGTGATGAAATAATTTACACAAAGTAAAGCGCCTGCCTGGGCTCGAACCCACAACCTACAAATTTTAAGTCGCGGCCGATACCACTGGGTCACCATTGATCTTATACCCATAACATGTCAATGAGTTTCCATACATTTTCAGACACTGGTGCTACTTTCAGACTTGCTTACATAATAATTTCATATTTATTCCCTCTTAGCAATCTCATAGAGTTCTTTATTAAATGTAGGTTTAATATTAATGTTCTAACGCATAAATCCTCTAGAATAAATCCTCTTAATTAACGTGAAAACTGCATCAACATCCGTTGCTTAGTTTAGAAGAACAACGCGGTCATACATACAGACACAAAAAGCAATTTCATTTTATGAAAATACTTAAAATTACTAAAGATTATTTACTGATAATCTTACATTGAATGCCGCAACTATTCTCGTGTACATAGTTATTATGTATGTAGCTATTTAGCTATTGTGTTTATTTCTGTTCCTTGTGAATAGAGAAACGATTAGAACAACAATTATTATTTAATTTTTAGATTTAAAATGGTAATGACTGTCTCGTTGGTCTAGCAAGCGCTACTGGTTCTGGTGGACGACGTTTTATTATGTTCTAAGATATATAATGTAAATGTTTTGTATTTTAAATGTTGTGTTATTATATTTAGGGAACTTTGATAAGTTACTAGCGGACGCCTCGCGGTTTCACTCGCGTAATTCCCGTTCCCGTGGGAATACAGGGATAAAAACGCGGGGATAGTGTAACTTCCCAACGCGGCAACGGTGAAATAATTTTTGAAATCGGTCCAGCCGTTTCGAAGTCTACAAGGAACATAAATCCATACTTTCTCTTTTATATAAATATGTAGATTATTATTAGAAGTTATCATAAGTACAACTAGTTTTTTACGTTTTTCATAGTTTTTAGGTTTCCGTACCCAAAGGGTAAAAACGGGACCCTATTACTAAGACTCCGCGGTCCGTCTGTCTGTCTATCTGTCTGTCCGTCTGTCACCAGTCTGTCTCATGAACCGTGATTGCTAGGCAGTTAAAATTTTCACAGATGATGCATTTCTGTTGCCGTTATAACAACAAATACTAAAAACAAAATAAATATTTAGGTGGTGCGAGCCCCACCTAAATATTTATAGTATTTACAAGAAACGTGATTTTTTTGTCGCTTTTTGCAATAGTGGTGCGGAACCATTCGTGAGCGAGTCTAACTCACACATGGCCGGTTTTTTTATATTGGAAATAAGTAAATTTTAAGACCGCGGTATCGCATTAGGTATACCTGTAATGATAGTTGTAAGGGAGATCTTAATAAATAAATTTATAATTTCTCAATAACAGTCCTCTGTCTGGATTTTGTCTTATTGATGGCAGTAAGCTCGGACCTCTGTTGCACGGGTCTTATACATAACTCTTGAAAAGAGGATTTACTAAAGATACCTCTGCATAACACTTCGCGTTATTTTTTTGTGCCGCCGGCCGGGTCATTTTTTTCCGGCGTGATTTTGTAAAGCTTGTGGGATGAAATAAATGTCCATACATTTTTGGAGGCATGGTATTTTTATTTATTCTTGTGTATTATGGTGTATTGTTGTAAATAAAATAAAAACATTGTGAAATAATGTTTTTTTTTTTTGTACACAAACCTGAGAAAATTTCCCTTACACTGAATTTACACAATATTTACAAATTAATTACATGGTAAAACTGGATACATCCTTTGGAAATATGATAGATAATTTCATAACAATTCTAACAACATAAATTTCATACATGGGTCCCATACAAAACTTTCGAGAAATCGGCGTTTTAGTGAGACCGGCAGGCTTATTACGTATCTTTTGCAAGAGCAAAACGATAGCGATCAAACGCTTTATGCCATAAAAGTCGGAATTACCTGCAGTGTAGGTATGGTAGGTCCTACACAATCGTTTGCTAATAGCTCGCTGTTTGTCAAATGCACTTATTTAAAAAAAAAAACCGCCAACAACTCTAAAACTTCTGAGGAAGAGCAATGATTGCGCAAAAATCGCTATCGTTTTGCTCTTGCAAAAGATACGTAATAAGCCTGCGGGCCGATAGCGCAAAATGGCGCCGAGGTACCCGTGCGGATGAGCGATGTTCGGGCTTTCAGCTGCGCGTACGAGTGGTTATACAAGCGCGATGTCTTATTAGGTACATTGTTATGTAGGCGTATGTTTTAACAACCTATACAGTTGAAGTTTGCATATTATATTAATGCTGCGCAGTTTTGCAATAAACTGGCTAACTCCTTTTTTGAAATGTCAATTTTTATTGCAATGTTACTAAAAAAGGTTTTATGGATTAATCGCTATTTGCATAGTAGATATGCTCTGTTTATGCAACTTGAAATTGTAGCCCTCGCCAAACTTCTGGGCCTGAAGTTGGTTTACCGGATGCGCGAGGAACGAAACGGTGCTGTTTTTGTTTGAGATGTACTGCTGCGCAGCCAATGTAGCCAACTTTAGGGCGGCCAAGAAGTTTGGCGAGAACTATATCATTTGAACGATACGATAAGATAAGATATTTATTTTGCAAATATGGGTACAAAAAAAACATGGTAACATAAACAATACAATTAGGAACAGCCATATTTAACCAGAAGGCAAGCAAAATTTCAAAAATAAAGTAGAGATGCTAAGTTAATTATAATAAAGATATACAATGTCAATATGATGATAGAGCAGTGGTGGCCCAGTGGTATCGGCCGCGACTTACAAGTTGTAGGTCGTGGGTTCGAGCCCAGGCAGGCGCTTTACTTTGTGTAAATAATTTCATCACCACTGCTCTCAAAACGGTGAAGGAAAACATCGTGAGGAAACCGGCATGTCCTAGAACCAAAAATTCGAAGACATGTGGCATCCACGAACCCGCACTGGGCCCGCGTGGTGGATAATGGCCCATTCCCTCTCTAATAGAGAGGAGGCCTGTGTCCCAGCAGTGGGAACATTAATAGGCTGATGATGTGATGATGATGTGAATGTCAATATAAAGGTTAATTAACTATAATAACAATTTAATTATGAAGTATTTCAATAGTTATTTAAACACCGTGAAATTTAAGTGGTTGTTTTCCCGCGGCAGAACGACTTGCCTTAAGGAGTACTTTCGAAGCATAGAGTTAAAGTAAAAAAATAACGATGTTTTTGTTTTAAAATAATTTAAAAAAAAAACATAAACTCGAAAAAGTGAGTAACAATAGTAACTTGTAGGTACTAGGTACTACGGTGAATAATACGGTGGTGACGCGAGTAGTACCTAGTACCTACAAGTTACTATTGTTACTCACTTTTTCAAGTTGATGAATATTTTTAAATTATTTTAAAATAAAAACATCGTTATTTTTTTACTTTAACTCTATGCTTCGAAAGTACTCCTAAAGGCAAGTCGTTCTGCCGCGGGAAAACAACCACTTAAATTTCACGGTGTATAATACACAATTCTTCTGCAGCCAACTTATTAAATGTCATATATTTCAAATTTATAATCTTTACAAAAAGCAATCAAGAAATGCCTTTCAATAAGATTCCAATATTATACTGTCTGTTTTTCTGAAAACTTATCTTTATGTATAATATTTTGGCCAATTTGGCAGCAATGGAATCGTTATCATCACCATCATCATATCAGCCGAAAGACGTCCACAGCTGGACATAGGTCTCCCCCAAGCGTCGCCACATTGACCGGTTCCGGATGTCGGAAGCGTTATCATACTATAGCAATTATAAAGAGTGGTTTCAATCATTCAGGAGGTGAAATTATTCATGAATGTTAATTTTCACCTACCAGATAGCAACCCTGAAATTGCGATAGAACAAGTGTTGCTGCATTGTCCTAAAAGGTTATTTATTTCTTATGTTTCAGAGTTGATGCTGGAATAAAAGTTATGTAACTAAATATAGTATGAAGTTTCTTGTGCATTCTTCTCCATAACAAGCTACTTTTCCGAATGCACGGTAGAATCAATTTTTATTACTTGTAAATTTTAATTGTTAACGTTCAAAAGTGCCGCTTAGTGACCTAATTGAAATAAATACATTTGACTTTGACTATATAACACTTTAACCGCAAAAACATATGAATTAATCAGACCTATATCTTCTACCAATAATACATATATAATAATTTGATAAATAATTGATTCATACTTACTATTTAATTCTGTTTTTACTTTAGGAAAAAACACTGATATTATAAATTTGCCGAAAAAAAGATATTCCCTCCAAAGTCTTGGTGTTACGGTGGTTATTTGCACAATTTTTGAACGCACTGCGGCATTTTGACGTCTTAATGTTGGCTATGATTGGACCATACTAATTTGAAATAAGACCACAACCGTATTTTGTGCTCTAATTTTTCGGCCCGGTCTTGTAGCGCTTACCGGGAATCTCGTGTACCTATTATTGATCGAAGACCTGCAGCCTAATTGCGTAACTGAATTCGTTTTTGGGAAAGAATCGATTCTTTCCCAAAAACGACTTTAGGTATTAAAATGCAATACGTAAAGTCGTTTTGGGAAAGAATCGATTCTTTCCCGAAAACGAATTCAGCTACGCAATTAGGCTGCTGTATTTTCAAAGTTGCTTATTTAGATTTCGGGGTAACTATCAATAGTACTCGTAAAAATGCTTTATAATGATGAGTACAATGACCCCTTTTTAGGTTTTGCCTTGTTTCAGTTACTCTCTGTACAAAAAAGGGAGTACATCCCCAATTGTTTTGTCCGCTTGCTGATGCGCATGACATGGCGCGGTTACACTAGTCGACGGCACGAACTATTTTGTGCGCGGGGTTAAATAGACCGATAGCGCTAGGTTTTGAGGTTTCAAAAATATTAAAGTTGTTTGTGTTTTGCATATAGTTTCCGGACCATTTGCCCAACCTAATACCTAAGTTTGTGTCATCCTAGGTATTTGCATAGGTAGAAATTTAGGTATTTGTCTTTTCGACCAGTATTGGACGAAAAGAAAATTAGAGATGAAAATTTTACTTTCATGATAATAACGAAGTAGTAACTGATGTACATAAGCATTTTGTGTCATCTCTGTCCACGGGAATCCTAATACTTAACCAGTACCTAACACGTAGCCCAACTAGCTCTAAAAAAATATTATAATAGGTAAAATAGGTGTTACGCGTTTTAGAGTACTGATATCTGTTGTTCAAAATATTTTGTGTCGAATTCATCCACGGCTTTTATAGATATTTAATTTTTTTACTACAACAATTTGTAATATCCACAAAAAAAAATGCAAGTTATTAGAGTTTACGTACTTTTGATTATTATGGTATAACAAAACACTATTCATAATTTGTGTCATTTTTATCCACGATATCATATTATTTAAAAAAAAAACTAGACTTCTTCGCACGAAGGGCGAGCGCGTGTAAAAGCGGGGGCGCGGGCGCGGGCGGCGGGCGGGTGTGCCAGCCAGCCAGACGCGCGGCGCGTTTCTTTGTTTACATTCGGTATTTGTAAGTTGCAACAAAGAAGTGCGTGCGTTATTTATGATGTATTCGATTGATTAAGGCCCACTTGCACGAAAAACTTTCAGAATTGCTAACATGAGGTTCAATTGACAATATTGTATATCAAACTGTCAATTTAACCTAGTGTCAGCAACTAACTCTGATTTAAGTATTTTGCGCAAGTTAGTTATGAAGCTGTGAAAGACTTAAATGCAGGTATTGTAACTCATTAAGGCATGGTTTTCAACACAGCATTTTTTTGCATTGTTTATTATTTATTTTCAGCTGCAGGCATAAGTTGTTTTGTACAATTGTAGGTTTCATGTTACTAATTTTAATTGCTCTTTCAGTTTTGTTAAAATCACTCCAAGTATGATTTTTGCAATGTTACGATGTACAGATTTTAAGCATTTTTAATATAGCATTGTAACTACCGTTACAATGGGGTCATGAAAACTTTTGAAAGATTTTTTTAGTGAATATTATTGTATCTTATTGTACGATTCAAAATTATACATACAACATCTTTGATAAATATTATTGTAAGCATCAATTACAATGTGTGTCAATGTTACATTCGGATAAAAAGACAGGTTCCATAGTACAGGAAGTACTATGGAAGAGCTAATAAAACTCGTTTTTTAATAATTATTGTAATTCAATTAATATTCATTGAAGCGGCTGATGTGGCACAGCAGCGGTACCCTTACGGCTAATTAGTGACACGGGGAGCTATGCAATGCTCACCACCAGGAGTGGCTCTTCCCATACCAGTGCATTGATCATGCTGGAGGAGAGATGCGTAAGCTTTCGTTAGCGCTAATCAGCCATCTGGTTCAGGGGGCAACGGCAACGGGGGATGTTGATTCGCACACGGCCAATTGCTTGGAACTTCTGCTGAAAACCGATCCAGACCGATAGGTACTCTATGTCGATAACTTCACCTTGGGTAGTTCCGACCGCTGTCTGGTAAAGTCTGTGTCCGTCTACTCTTCGCCCAAGAGGCACACGGCGGGTTTGTAGGTACAAGTTGGCAGATTGGGATGGGATACGATCTTTCTTCGCATGCTGATCCCTCATCTTGCGCGGACGCCGTGACTGATGTGTTGCGTTGGAGAATTAAGTACTACATTCCGTTCTCTGACTTACCAATGTCTAGCAAAGGCCGGCCACGCAGACGCGCTTAAACATGAGGCTTATTTGGCATGGATCGACGCTCGAACGGTTAGTGCGAGTCACGTAAGTTAGAAAAGAAGGCCTTCAACAGCGCTGCCAAGTCCTGCAAGAAGGAGTTGCGAGGGGCTCGGTTCGACCACATTGGCCGAATAGGGACATAACTAGCTTCTTACCCAGCAGGTAGTAAAGCGTTTTGGTTCCTGGGTAAGTCGGTTGAGTCGAACTTCTACCATCCCTCACTACGACCACTGCTAAAACTATCGACGAGTCGCTAGCCCACTTCGCTGAGGAGAAGGCAAACTTATTTGCCTCTCTATTTGAAGTTCGTAGGGTTCGTACTCTGCAACTTCGACTTAAACAAAGCTAGTGGACCGGACGGGATACTAGCACTTGTCCTTAAAACTTGTGCGCCCGAACTATCTTCGATCTTGACACGTCTATTTCGCCTTTCGTATGAAACTGGAAAAGTGCCGAATGCTTGGAAGTAAGCTAACGTACAGCCCGTGTCCCAGAAGGACAGTCCATCTAACCCAACCAATTACAGACCCATCTCTACGTGTGCTGGCATACCTAGAAGCTAAATACGGCTGCCGCCGATATCGTTCTACAGGGGATCTTCTACATTTACATCTTGAGTAAGGCCATCGAGAGGCAAGGGGAGGCGCTTGCCGTCTCTCTCGACAACTCGAAAGCTTTCGATAGGGTCTGGCACGGAAGCCTTATTAGTAAGCTTCCTTCATCCGGTCTGCCTGGTAATAGTATGTGTGATTGGATTGCAGATTTCTTGAGGGATCGATCCATTCGAATGGTTATCGATGGTTGCTCGTCGGACCAATTGGATATGAATGGATCCCTCAAGGGTTGGTACTCTCAGCAACTTTATTTTAGCTGCACATGAATGATCTGCTAAAAACTTGGGTATGCAGACGACAGCATTGTTGCTGAGAGGTACTTGTCTATCCTTGTCCTTTGTGATGGTATGGTGGAGCGTTTCAGTTTATCCTCGAAGGCAGTCTCCAAATGGGGCGATGCCAATTTGGTCAAGTTTATGCCGCTAAAACCCAGGCATGTCTTTTTCCCGCTAAAATGAGCCAATTCCACTCGGCTCCTTCCCTCGGAAGTGTAAACGTTGCGTTAATGGACCATTTTGAGCTTCTTGGCATTACTTTTAACACGTTCCTCAATTTTGGACCATACATTGAGGCAAACGCTCAGTTAGCTGCCAAAAAGTTGGGGATCCTCGCAAAAGTGAGACGTTTATTCACGCCAGAACAGTTGCTCAAGTTTTATCAAGCGCAAGTTTGATTATGTATGGAGTACTGTTCTCATTTCTCGGACGGATCTACCAAATACCAGCTTGACGCACTTAAGTTTATCAAAAAACGGGTCAAGAAGCTCATCGGAAATGAGGCACTGGTCGAGTCAAAGCTCCAGAGCCTTGAACATCGTCGCCGAGTTGCTAGCTTATCGGTTTTTTATCGGTTGCATTTCGGGGAGTGTGCAATGGAATTACATGATCTAATTCCACCTAGCCCATTATATCATCGGACTACAAGACGTACGGTGATTTGCTATCGATAGATGGTGGGGATCTCACCCATACGCACTAAACGTTTTGGGAATACTTTCATTGTGCGCACAGCTAAGAAGTAGCATTCCCTGCCGGAGTCTGTGTTGCCCGATAGGTACAAGTTGGAGTTTTTTGGAGTTTTTTGAATAGGTTACTTTTAGGTAAGCGTGCTTCATGTTCGACCACGTCATCGCTTAACATCAGGTGAGGTAGTGTTCAAGCGCGAGCATATCAAATATAAAAAATACGTTCCCCCATTGCAATGCATACCACGCAGTGGCTAGTAGAACGATGGTAGATGATTAATTATTATTATTATAGCAGTGATGGCCCAGTGGTAACAGACGTGACTCACAAGTATGGTCGTGGGTTCGAAACCAGGCACGCGCTTTACTTTGTGTAAATTATTTCATCACCACTGCTCTCAAAACACAGAAGTAAAAAAAAAAACGAAGACATGTAACATTCATCAACCGACACTGGACGCGCGTGGTGGATTACGGCCCATTCCCTCTCCCAGATAGGAAGCCTAAACGCACAATGGACAAAATGGTAGTCTAAGTTCGGAAAAGGGGGACCATGTATCCTATCCTAATGCTTACCACGCCTATCGTTTGCAATTACTTCTTCACATTTTTTTCTAATCATTCTCCTTTCTCACATATCTGTAATATTGAATGAGTCTAAAAACATTACTATATATATACACTACTCTTAGTTTTTCTCCAAGGCCATTTATTATTATTATTATTCATTTATTTCAATCAACTTTGGATCATACAATTAAACTAAATTGAAAATTTACAATCAATGCAATCAATTTATGCTGATACGATTATATTCAAATGATGAACTAAAAACCTATTCTCGATGTCAACACCATCTTTCTTAACAATGATAACATTTAAAGTAAGTGATTATATTTGAGAATAAAAACATTGTAACTTAAAATTACAATTATGGTTAAAATAACACATCACACATCATCAGCCTATTAATTTTCCCACTGCTGGGACACAGGCCTCCTCTCTGTGAGAGGGAATGGGCCACTATCCACCACGCGGACCCAGTGCGGGTTGGTGGATTTCACATGTCTTCGAATTTTTGGTTCTAGGACATGCCGGTTTCCTCACGATGTTTTCCTTCACCGTTTTGAAAGCAGTGGTGATGCAATAATTTACACAAAGTAAAGCGCCTGCCTGGGCTCGAACCTACGACCTACAACTTGTAAGTCGCGGCCGATACCACTGGGCGACCACCGCTCTTGTATTAAAATATAAATAGTCCAAAATTTAAAATGTATTATTACATTGTATGTCATTTTAAAATGAATTTAACACAAAGAAACCGTTGTTACCCAAACTTTTGTGTATTGGAACTTGATTTACAAGTATACTTTAGTAGAAACATTTTTCATTTTTAATTACAATGAATTTATTTTATTTTACAAAAGTAGTTCTTATTGGCACAGAAATACGGTTAAAAGGCAGAAATAAAGTTCTGTTCTTGCTGATTTCATCTATACTCTAATATTATAAAGAGGAAAGATTTTTTGTTTGTTTGCTTGTTTTTACCGAATAGGCTCCGAAACTACAGGACCAATTTACAAAATTCTTTTACCAATAGAAAGCTACATTATTCCTGAGTGACATAGGCTATATTTTTATCCCAATAACGGGTCCTGTGTGGTGGTCCACGGGAGTGAAGCCGCGGGCAACAGCTAGTATGACATAAAGTTGTAACCCAATGTGTAACTAAAGATACAATGTTATTCATATTGGGTGTCGATATGTGGTCTCATACTAGACGTTAATACAGTGATTGTTAAAGAAAGAGGATTATTGAAGTTCATAAAATCGAACATTGTAAGGGATGACGGAAAAGCAGACTGATTTAAGGAGCGCGCTGTAATAAAACTAAACTTAATCACTATCACCACACAACAAAAATATCTAGAATTTTTTGCTTCGTGTATATTTTGTATTGCTGACTGTACACTGCCTACTCGAAGCGGGGCGCGGGATATCGAGAAGCCGTATAACAAAAAAGCGGTAGGTAGGTACGCCGATACCTAGCTACCTACCTACCGCTTTTTTGTTATACGGCTAATTTGAATCTGAAAGCTATATAGGTAGGTATGCCGATACCTACCTACCTACCGCTTTCAGGTTCAAATTCGAAGCGAATCGAAGGGTCAATCTAATATTATATTTACCATATTGACCGTCTTCTTAGCATTGAAAATTGACATTCGTAGGCAATGAGAATGCAGACACGCGCGCTTTGTACATAATTCGCACGTCATTATTTTCATCTCTATAGGTTACCTACACATTTGTTTATTACGTGGCGGAGATAAGAGTCAATAATTACTCAATATGATAGTTATGTTATTTATATAGGAAGCCTTCGCATCTAAAAAGAAATCGTACCGAACGAAAATGATTGTGTGCGTGCGTAATGCCGCCTGAACGCGTCCGCCCGCTTCGACTGCCTGCTTCGACCGCAACCATTGTTTTTGTGTTTTATTCATTTAAATACTTATCGTGCATGAAAATGACACAAATTTACAGTGTCGATTTTTCATGCATTTATGATATTGATTATGTGAACTCTAATAATTATAATATTTTTTTGAAGCGTTTGTAGCTTGGAAAAACAAAACAATTGAAAATCTTAAAATTGCGTGCCCTAATTTGGCACAAATTTAAATAATAGGCATGTAAAAGTGATCTGAGAAGGGAAATAGTTATTTCATAAACTTTAATTTTTTTTTCGCACTGTTTTTACATACTGTTTTACATACTATTTCAGTTTGCACTGGGCAAATATGACACAAATTGGGTTTGCACACTCCACAGGCTATCCTAGATATGATACCATAATTATTATAAACTTTAATTTTTTTTTGCCAGTTTTTATTTGAATAAAAATTATCAACCACAAATCATCGAATTACTGAAAATGCAAGTAACAGATGTGACACAAAACGCAATAATAAGCTACATAGGTACGACTTTATCCATAGGCAAAAAATCAGAAACTTTAGAATTTTTTTAACTTATGACATCAAAATTGGCCAGCGCTATCGGTCTATAAAATGCATTTTATATCAACCGACAACTCGTGCGGAAGAGATAGATGCTGTGTTGAGCAGTAGGAAGCTAGTTCGCGTACGAATACACACTTTTGCAAATTTGTAGTAAAATGGATAATGATTTAGGACGAAACCGAGCGCGCGAAATTTTATAAACAGACCTTTGGCAGTCTAGATATCATGAAAAAACGACTAAATCTATATGTTCAAAATAAAATTATTTGCATTATAGAACTTAATCTATCCCTTTATGGTGGCCGTTTTGCAATTTTCCTTCTTCTTATGGTATTTATTGACGCCCAAAGATGCGTTAAAATTAGTTTTGAAATATGGAACTTTCGACGCTCATAACTTTCAAATATTTTAATTTTTTACTTTTTTGTTTCCATACAGGGCTAGATAATAATGAGACAAGTTGATATTTTTTTTTAATTTTGAACGTACATCGTATAACAGTGGAGTAATCCCTAGACTACGTTTGTATGGAAGAATATCGACTAGTGTAACCATAAGTATGCGATTTACTACTGCGCAGTTTTCGTAGCCAATTTCAGACCGGTCATAAATATTGAGGTTTACTGTATTTTGATATTTAAAAGGAACCTTAAAAATTGTGAGGAATTAAATTTATTAATAATTATAAATAATTTGCACATTACTTCCGTAGTTAGCCGACTCGAATCAATTGCCGAAAATTTGTAGTTAGTTAAATGCCATTTTTAATTCTCACGATTTCGAGATTTTGACCTCGACTAAGAGCTGTTAAATGTTTTGCCTCATCTTGAGATACAATTTTAGTTGTTATTCTATGTTTTGAAGGTTTCCTTTCAGCAACCGACTTCCAGAAAAAAAAAGTTCAAAGCAAAAAATAACTTTCTTGACCCATTGTCTTCCGTTTTTCGACACCGACTGTTGTTGTTTTGGAAGACGGTTTGATTTTTTGTTAAAAGTTTTTTTTATTTTTCTCTTTTTAGTTTTGGTAGGTATCTCCAATTAACATGGTAATCATATACAGCCAAAGTACATCTCTTGACGATTCCAGTAAGCCCAAACACGACTAGGATACATTGTTTTATATCAGAGTTCCAGTGCCTACCTTCCGGCTTCATCATCAGATCAGTTCGATGGTGCCATTTTCATCAGTACCATTTATTTATAAGTATTTTATTCATCATAGTCGGTTAACTATTCGAGATATCTTATACCCGTGAAATACTAAGCATTTAGGAGTTCCAGTGGCCATCTGTGATCTTCCTCAGTTCCACTTCACCAAATGATACTTTCTGAGTGCAAATGATTGCACTGTTGATGAAAATACCAAAATCGCTAGCCTGCCTATAAAATTTGAGAAGTTCCCTCGATTTCTCTAGAATCCCATCATCAGATCCTGACCTGATGACTATGGGACCAACTAGAAAGTATACCATTTCAAACAAAAGAAGAATATTTGAAATCGGTCCAGGCGTCTTTGCGTAATCGGGGAACAAACATAAAAAAGTCCCTCCTTTTTTTGAAGTCTGTTAAAAATGGCGCAAATGTATCTCCTGGGTTTGAATTCAGATCCGATTCCCGGGCCTATCTTCGTCAGACAAAATAATAGGGTAGTATTTTAATTCTATAAAAATGTCTTTTAAAAAAAAAACTATCATTCGTGGTAGCCAATACTGAAAATACTCCAAATTTCTATATAATTTTCTATATTTCCTCAATTTCAACAAGATCCTAATACATATTCACGACATTCATCACTTAACACGTGACGTCACGGTCCTTAAGTACATAAACAGTCACATTATATAACATTATCCAACGAGGCCTCTACACGTCGACGTCCAGTCTGCTAATGAGTATAGCCTTCTGTTTCCACGCGATAATGTTATGTATTTTACATAACTAATACATAAACATACATATTATGTAATATTAGGTAAAGGTACCTTATGTTTTTATTGTTTTATCGTTATTTTCACCGGTAATTTTGACAGAACAGAACCAAAGAAACCAGTCATCTTTGAATACAAGAGGTCTAGGTCGTTGGCATCCATTGCTCGCAGAACGGATGATCGATGGGGCCGAAAAGCTCTGGATTGACGACTACGAAGCAGAAGACGCAACGTTAGGAGGTCGATGATTTAGGCTGCGGGAATGCGTTGGGGGATGCCTAAGTCCAGCAGTGGACGTCTTTCGGCTCATATATGATGATGATAGAGGAACCAACCCTACTTAGTATCGGAGAAACACGATAAATATAACAGTTCTAAAAGATATAGTCCTCGCCAAACTTCTTCGCCATCCTGAAGTTGGCTACAATGGCTGCGCAGAAGTTAATCTCATACAAAAACAGCACCGATCCGTCTATATGAATGATCTACATAATATATCATACACTAGCTCTTTCCCGCGACTTAGTTCCCGTGACTTATTTATATCCTGCAGAAACCGAGCATATTTCCGGTATAAAAAGCTTATGAAACTCAGCTGTAAATGAATAGGATTTGTATTAGCCGAGCGCAGAAAGTTTGCCGATGATGCCATGAGAGCACTCCGATGTTCGGCGAACAAACGAGGCGAAAGCGAGCGGTAAGTCATCGGCAAACTTTCTGCGCCCGGCTAGTACAAGAAGTTATGTAGGTATAACAAAATATAACAATTACGTATTTGAAGGTCGTCCTTTATTTGATTTGACAGTAAATTATAGAACCTCATCGTTGTTATAAAAACTTTGTATTTCTCACCCTCTTTTGTTTTGTGACAGAAAAGTAAATGTTAAAATCAACTTTGAATAGAAGTGTTATGTTTATTTAGGATCTGGATGTGTGTTCCTTGTTATCGTAAGCTTTTTTTAAACATTGTTTTGTATTCTGGTAGAACCGTAGCAAATATTTTCTTTTCAACATACTTAGAAAAAAAAAGATAATTCCTTGCCATATAAAATGCCATTCTACATATATATCAGCGAAATCGACTGTCGATAAGTTAAAAATACCGAAATTATAATTAGAAATTTCGCATGACGTCACGCGTTGGTACATTTCTTACTTACAAGTGACGTCACAAGCTACCACTTCAGTGTGCTAAGTGCGAGTTTTTTAACGTACTCACTCGTGATAACGTAAACGATCTCTTATGTCAAAATGTATACAAAAAAAGAGGTTTTGCCTTGCTTTCACCAGACGGCGCTTATCCAGTTTCAATACAAATTGGCGTTAACGTTAACGCGATTGAGCGTGAGTAAAAACTCGCACTAAGCCCACTGAACTTTAATGCGCTTTAGCGCTTTATCTTCGTAAATTAATTGACAAAGCAAAATATACATGTCCAATATTTTTCATCCTTTATTTAAGTTCAGGATTGCGGGCTGGTACGAAAGTGAGTAAAAAGTCTACCATAAAAATTTTCCCGCGAGATTTTAACTCACTGTATCGTCGTTATTTTTTGTTTACGTGATATAAGAAAAAATACGTATCCAATTTTCTTATAAATCTACCTGAAGGACTAAAATATGATTTTTAGTTAGTATCCCTATTACAATGTCACTGTTTTAACTGTCACTGAGCGATCTAGATGGCGATGGCGTCGAAAAAGATGGCTTTATGGTTTGGTTACACGGGTTTTCATTAAATCCTGTAAATATTGTACGAATTGTCTACAAGCCAACACCTAATACACTGCCTAATACAACAATTTTCGAGTATATAATTTAGGGACTTATTTTAATATGGATTTTGATTAACTAACTAACATTTTGACTTTATGTTATTTAGATATTTTAATTTAATTTGAAATTAAATGGGGTTAAGAGTTACCTGAATAGTCGTTTTTTTATTTTTAATATTGAAGCGTGTACTTTAAAGACCGGCCAATATTTAAACAACGGCTCTGAGTTTCAATAACTTGGATTGATTCTTGAATTACCTACATTGCGGGGCACCATCGAGCGATTGTTCAAATCATTCATCAGCAGGCTGCATCATAATGCAACTTGCATGCAAGCTGGTTGCAGGTGAACACGTGGCTTAAGAATCATTCGTTGTAAAAAATATTATTTTCCTTGTAGAAAAACGTGATTACTTGATAATGTTAAAAGCCTTAAACACTACATAGTCGTGTTATTACCTCAATGGCTGACTAAACTATGATGTCACACAGGTACAGTGCGTGCAACAGATTTGTATGCAGGTGTCAAAAGTGCCTTCCAATACTGCTAGTTTCACGACTTTCTTGTAGCTTATAAATATTGACATGAACCGGACCTACATAGACAACTGCGTTTATCATTGAGTGCTTATATGTGTAAGTCACTCACGATTGGCCGGAGAAAAGTTCCCAGAAAGTACGATTGGCGGAAAAACGTTACCAAAAATAAGATTGGTTTAAATGAGAGCTCCAAACTTTATAAAATAAAATATGCTCAAGACTTGTCAAGTTTCTCCTTGGAATTGATGTTTATTTTGGCCTACACACAAAACTATTTCGCCATCTGTACAAAGTGCGTCCTTGTGAATGAATCGTGATTCGCTCACACAAGAAATCAATAGAAACGAGGAACATTAATTATTACCTACATATAAGTTGATTGCTTCCCGTTCCTAAAGCAATGGAAATTTATATTCTGTAGTGTAAATAAAGTTGATTGAATGATAGAATTTATATTTGAAGTGGTGGTCAATGATTTTTTTCTTACGATTTATGTAATACGTCTGGGCAGGCATAGGCACTGGCTAGGCTTACCTAAAACTTAGTATATTTTTGTCCAGTTTGCTAATGTAATTTTGCCCAAGGTTTTCGGATAAAAAGGTAAAAATGTTTGTTTGTTTTTAGGAAGTAATCACTGAAAGTACTGGACCAATTACGATTCTTTTTTCAATGATTCAAAACTACACTATCACTGAGTGCCACAGATAATTGTGTATTATTCTTTTTATACTGGCAAAATGCAAATGCCCTATGAGATCGACAAAGGCACGGGAGCGAAACCGCGGAAACAGTTACTAAAGTCACCGCCAGATAACATATAAATAAAAGTCGTTGACACCTGTCTACCAATGTATGCCAATATTTCAAAACGATACGAAAAAATGTAAAGACAGTGTCGCTAACATGATTATACTAACGTATCTCGGTAAGGTTTACTTGGCGTTCAGTAATGAATTAATCTATACTATCTATACTAATATATAAAGAGGAAAGATTTTTTTGTTTGTTTGTACCGAATAGGCTCCGAAACTACTGGACCGATTTGAAAAATTCTTTCACCAATAGAAAGCTACATTATTGCTGAGTGACATAGGCTATTTTTTAATCCCGAAAATGGGTCCTGTGGGGTGGTCCACGGGAGCGAAGCCGCGGGCAACAGCTAGTATCTCATAAACGCGTAGATTTAAAAGGATAAAATGATTCTACGCCTATATCTTTCATTTGAGACAAAATTATCAAAATATCTTAATAAACAAAAAAATATGTCTTCAAGTTACGTAATTATACTTTTTGGTGCAAGTCGGATCAATAACTTTTATTTTATTGTTATCTGGCGGAGACTATACAAACTCTTTGGTTGATAATGAGACTTCTATCTAGGAGAGAGTAGAGAGTAATCTCCGGAACCGCTGCACCTATTTGAAAATCTCTTTCGCCATTGAAAAGGTGCATTATTCGAGATGGCATTTGTTACATAAAACCCGGGAAAAGCTGGGGCGTGCTACTAAATACTGATAAAAAGATAACACAATATTAAGATGCCGTTACCCGCGTGCTCTACAAGACAGACATTACATGTAGATTCCTATCACGCATACACGCACACACGCGTTTCCTGATGTTACGCAACCAGTGTGACTAAGCGGAATAAGCGATATAAAGGCGCCGTTCCACAGCAGCCCACGGCTAAGCTACGCACTGTCAAATAACGGTCGAATGGGTTTGACAACCTAAGGACTGGTTTTGTTTGCTCCGTTCATTCTGCTTTACTGTTTTATCGTCTCCTTATTTGTACTCTATTTAGAATGTGACACAGTCAAAACAATTGAAACAGATTTGATTATACATGGCAAACTTTTTTATAAAATGTTCAGTCCATTAAAAACAAAATAAAGATTTCGTTTTTGTCCTAAAAAGGAAATAATTCCATATCTGATGAAGTTATAAACATCTTTACTGCACTTACTTAGTTATGCTTAGTATGAACAAGTAAAATTAAAAAAAAA
The DNA here is from genome assembly GCA_948252205.1 of Orthosia incerta. Taxonomy (NCBI): domain Eukaryota; kingdom Metazoa; phylum Arthropoda; class Insecta; order Lepidoptera; family Noctuidae; genus Orthosia; species Orthosia incerta. The sequence goes on along the minus strand of OX411765.1, from coordinate 11,479,764 downwards.
ACCGCCGACAAATTTTCATTTCATGCTACATAATTTATCTAGTAGCAGACACGCTTCGATCGACAATCTATCGAACACGTAATTATAACACGATATCTTACGAAAACACTAGTTCAAACAGTAAAACGCCCATAACTTTAGAACGGCTGAACCGATATTCATCAAACATAGCTCTACACTCTCGATAAAGTCATCTTCCAAACAAAAAAAACGAAATCAAAATTGGTTCATCCGTTTAGGACCTATGATGCCACAGACAGATTTGTTGAAATTTATAATCTGTATTCTTATCTCTACTCTATCGTTACATATCTGTCATGTCCTTGATACCTTGCCCTTGTATGGCTGTTCGCAATCTTATGAATTTTAATTTTATAATTCAAATTAATCTAATAATAATAACACTGGACAATAATGTACTTTTGATATTCTGTGTTACTATATAATTGTGCATTGGATGTGCATCTTTTATTTAACGATTCGTCGACCCCTTTGTTTTTCTAACCACGATCTTTGGATCCACCAATCGCTGCTGCTGCTGCTGCTCCAACCCAGCTCTGCCACAATATTCACAAATACACATATGTATATGCAAACACACAAACACACAGGTACACACGTCAAACTTATAACTCCCCTCTTCTTTCGAAAGTAGGGTCCACTGTTCGCCACGGGTAAGCTACGCACGGATGCTTGTCTGACAAATAAATAAACCACGTAGCTAACACATCAGATCTCGCATACATGTCTTACATATCAGTGGACAGCCGACTTAAAGAGGCACGGATATTGAGCAAAATAGTGTTAATTGATTGATTCTTCTGAGTGTTTTGAAATATTTTATGGGTTGCTTCTGAAGTGAAAATTGATGTTATTTGCGTAATAGACATCTACATAGGAGCTTCTTTCGTTATTTGTAATAATGCTGAAAATATAGAGGGCCTTGAATTGAGATAACTACACTTCATGGGATCGCAGTATATCAGAGGATGGGTGACCAACCGTTTTCATTTCTAGTTCTCTACGTTACACGGAAAGTACGTCGGTCCTGGTCTTTATGATCTGATCTTTATGGTCGGTATGATCTTTGAGTTGTACAGAAGCCCGACCTTACAAACCTACCAAGGCATATCATATAATTGCCTGTAACTATTTAAATACTTTTATTCACCTACATCCAGTTATATAGATTGTAAGCCGATCCAAAAATGGTTGGAAATAGGTGTAACTGGTGGTTCACGTACAGTAACAATCCCACCGCACTATTCCCAAACCACTGCAACTCCTGAAAGCCAGAATCAACAGTGGCGACCACCAGAAAAGCGCCGAGGCAATGAAGCTAGACCAAGTCCCGGAGAATGAATTTAATTGTCTTGGATCCCACAACGAAATTAATCAAAAAAGAATAACGGAGGCGTAGGAAAAAACATAAATGTCCACTTCCCTCCATATCAAGCAGGAGACAGAACAAACAAGGCCAATAGGCACAAAGGGTCGTTTGCAGTTGAAATTTTCACAGATGATGTATTTCTATTGCCGCTATAACAGCAAATACTAAAAACAGAATAAAATAAATATTTAAGTGGTGCTCCCATGCAACTAACGTGTTTTTTTGCCGTTTTTGCTAAGAAGAAACCTATTCACTCTTGACTTAAAGACCCCAAGGTTGTAGCTATCAGGGAACAAATACCCCGGAAGGGAATTCCACTCCGTAGCTGTGCGCACAATGAAAGTATTAGCAAAACGCTTTGTACGTATGGGAGGGATGTCCACCATGTACCGATGGCGTCTTGTAGTCCGATGATGGAAAGGGCTAGGCGGAATCAAATTGTGCAGTTCCGTCGCACACTCCCCGAAATGTAGCCGACAAAAAACCGACAGGCTGGCAACACGGCGTCGATGTTCGAGGCTCTGGAGCTTTGAGGCGACCAGTGCATCGTTGCCAATAAGCCTTTTCGCCCGTCTGTCGATCGACTCAAGTGCATCAAGCTCGTATTTGGCAGATCCATCCCAGAGGTGAGAGCAGTACTCCATGCATGACCGAACTTGTGCTTTATACAAGTTGAGCAGCTGTTCAGGCGTGAAGTACCGTCTCACGACACCTCATGTCATATAAGCGTCAAGCCGTTTGGGCTGTAGAGCGTGCTATAGAAATGGACATACATACATACACTCGAAAAACAATACCTTCCTGCAGTCGGGTAAAAAAGGGTATCATCACTCATAATGACGAACCCAGATGCAAGCATATCAATTTTCTACAACACAAAGAACCGGTAGCTACATTTAATTTTTATTCGCCCATAACATTATGACATCCAAGCACATACTAATTATTTCTCCAAGGTTTGCGTAGGATGCACTTTAGATCTAGCAGGTAGGTGTGATTCAGACATAACAATGGTGCAGCGTGGCGAATTACAGGCTAGGTAGAGGTACGGCTTTGGGTACGGTTGGTAAAGAAGATGTGTATGCAGGCTTTAGTTGTGATCTAGCTCTTTATGAAGGAGTTCATCCGGGGATGTACTATAGTAATACCACTGTACAGTAAAACTATTTTCTTAAGAGGAAACGGGGACAGAGAGCGCCGACTGAATTTCCTTAGTAAAAAGTCATAATTCGAGGTTTGGCTCTCGTCTCTTTCCTCCTCTAATATTGGACTAATTTAAAAGATGTTCCGTAAAATGAAAATTTAAGATGTATACTATGTCCCTATGTTTTAATTTTGATGATACATTATCTTTAGAAGCAATAGCCCTCGAAAAATGCTCAAAATTGCGCTGTCATCAGAGGCTTAGTGTACAAATTTGACAAATATAAATGAAAAAAGAAAAACATAGGGACATAGTATATATCTTACTTTACCAGTTTATGGAATATCTTTTAAATTGGTCGAATATTGGAGGAGGAAAGAGACGAGAGCCAAACCTCGAATTATGACTTTTTACTAAGGAAATGCAGTCGGCGCTCTCTGCCCATATTTCCTCTTATTGTCCCTCGGCAATCATCGATTTTAGCAGCTTTCCCCCTAATTTTAAAATAAATTACATTAAGTTAAAAGAGTATTAACAACTCTATATACTTCCAAGTTGATTGAGAGCGTCCGGTCTGCACCAAGTGCAAAGGGCAACTGATAGAAATCCGACGACTGACGAAACACGAACTTTGCCGAGGGATATTAAGAAAATAGTTGTACTGTACCTATTTATGTTGAATGGGATGAATGCTGGTGTAATTACAGGCTTATGGAGCATTTAGGAATATCCTTATCAAACAGGCGACCCACCTGATGGTGGCTATAACAGAGACAACACAGTTTGCGTTGCTATACCAGTAAGAATTCGTGTAATTTTACTGGCCTGAAATTCAGAAAAATTGCTTGGTCGGCCGAATTAGCCACCGTATACACAATCTCTAGTATTTATTCTGTCTCGATGGACTCATTCAGAAAGAGTTTTGTGTGTTACTAAGTAGTTTAAAAATGTTTGCCTGTCTAACAATTTGTTTTGTTAGCTGTACGTACCTGTATGCAAATTAAGTAGGCGCTATAATAGGCAATAGCTTGGGCAGTACGTACGTATTTGTTAGTTGCTTATTTTGCTTGTCTGGCCCAGCACAAACATGAGTGTTTTTTCCCAAAAAAAATACCGTAAATCCGAGAATATTTACCCGACTGCCGAAGGAGGGTAATGTGTTTATCAGTCTATGTATGTATGTTTGTTCCTATGTGGCGTTCTATAGACCAAACGCGTTGGCCGATTTTGATGATTCTTACGTCAATCGATTCGTCTTAACCTTGCGAGTGTCACTGGCTACATTAAAATTGGAAAATAGAAAAATGGCGGCTTTTGGGCACCATCACCAAACCCATCGCATGTGGTATTAAAATAAAGGGTTTTAAGAGGTGATTTTGAAAATAAATAACACTTATATGTTTAAATGTACCTAATTCGAACAAAAATGGTACTAAAAAGTTATAAATAAAAAAATATTATTAAAAAAAAACAAGAAACCCGACTGCTTAAGAAGCGAACTAAAAAGACGTAAACAAGAAGAAAACAATTCTGTGCAGTCAGAGATTACATCTGGTTTTGGTCAGCCAGCTCGCGAATATGTATCCTCCGACTACACAGCAGTCCAACACGTACTCCTGGAGACACGAGGAGTTGCTGCCTAGACCAGCTGGTAGTAAAAGTTACTTAAATTATCATTGGACATGGTATTACACTCTCTTAGACGCTCTCCTGTATTGCAGGTCTCCTTGCACCGACACGTTACTCCCGAACATACTAGGATTTGCTGCCCAGACCAGCTGTGTAGACCATCAGGTAGTAGAGCTACTTACATTATCATTGGACATGGTATTACACCCTCTTAGTGGCAGGGTGTACTGCAGATCCCCTCGCTCCGACACGTACTCCCGGAGACACGTCGAGTTGCTGCCCAGACCAGCTGGGTAGACAATGCCGTTGAATGAGTCGTAGATACTGCAGATGAGAGAGAAGAAGAAGATTAGGAAGGGAATTAGAGATTGAGAAACATTATGGTGTAGAAAATCTACTGCCATATCAAATTTGGTAAATATCCCAAATAGTTTATGTTCATAGGATTTGATCAGTTCATCGATGACTACTCACATCACATCACATCATCAGCCTATTAATGTTCCCACTGCTGGGACACAGGTCTCCTCTCTGTGAGAGGGAATGGGCCGTAATCCACCACGCGCGCCCAGTGCGGATTGATGGATGTCACATGTCTTCGAATTTTTGGTTCTAGGACATGCCGGTTTCCTCACGATGTTTTCTTTCACCGTTTTTGAGAGCAGTGGTGATTAAATAATTTACACAAAGTAAAGCGCCTGCCTGGGTTTGAACCCACGACCTACAACTTGTAAGTAGTATTGGGCAACCACTGCTCTCAAAGATGACTACTCAATCAGAATTAAATATCTACAAATGAGTAATGTTTATTCTGTAAATTGCTATATAGAATCGACCTAAGCTTGGAAAATCTAGGGTTTCTTTTAACCGACTGCATAATTCCGCAGGCCAGATACGGCCAGCCAACCCTGCATTACTGCAGGATATCTATTCTTCAAGAATCATTCATAAAATCAAGTTTCATCAAAAACAATATCCCTGCATATTTTTGCGGTGGGCTCTCATACTATTATAAATTCACGCGAAACTATCATAATTGAAATTAAGTGATGGACAGACAACTACAAAAAATAACTTGAAGAATAAAAATAAATGTTCCTCAATGAAGTTGTGGAAAATCCAACAGCTAAAGATAATTATTTTGCCATTACCTATTCATTAATATTTCAGCTAGCTAATAACCTTAATTACCACTTTATAATTATTCTGAAACACCAGTCAACATAACTACTCAGTAAATTATTTATAATGAGTAGCAGACAATGGATAAATAAAAAGACTTCAGTCATGCAAATTGTAAAAGCTACGATTTGCACAATATTATGAACTAATTTGAAGATATTAGGAAACTGGGCAAGAATAAATGGCACTAAACAAAAGATGGCGGATCACAATAGACATTTTACAGTTATATTCTTGGAGAACGACAAGACATGTTAATCTATATGTATGTTCTCTTCATTGACAATGATTAACCACGGTCTAGCAGAAATTTGCCGTTAGCGGAAATCGCGGTGGTCATTATCTAGTTTTTTTTTTTATCTTTTATTTTAAAAACCGTTGCCCCACACTAAAAATTTCTCCTGTATCGAGGGTGCGTTTACAAACATATAAACTCACATACACAAAATACCCAGAGCCGGAACAACTATCTGTAGGTCATACATATATTTGTTCCGTGCGGGCATCGAATCCGCGACACGTAGCGCAGCAGTCAATCGCTCAACCATTGCACAAACCATGCACCCAAAAGCCAAATTCCCATTCATGAAAATATTTTGTAACTATGTATTTTGGACTGAAGTCTACTGTGAATATCTACCTATTTATCTGAAGTTTCAGTAAGGTCCAAAATAACAAAAGGAGCTTTTCAAAATCGTAGAAACCATGGCCTTGTGAGCTTATTGGTACACACTATGATTTTATTTCCTATTTTGGCGTACTGTGCGTGTTTCAATCCAAATCTATACTAATATGTATTATAAAGCTGAGAGTTTGTTTGTTTGTTTGAACGCGCTAATCTCAGGAACTACTGGTTGGAATTGAAAAAATATTTTTGTGTTGGATAGTTCATTTATCGAGGAAGCTATATAACATCACGCTTCGACCAAAAGGAGCGGCGCATAAATGAAAAATTTGGCAAAATTATTCCTTTTTGAGAGCTTCCGTAAACGGTTTAAGTTACGCAACAATCATGTATGTAGGGTAGGTAGGGTAGGTAGGTAGCCAGTTAACGGGAGCGAAGCCGCGTGGGACAGCTAGTAATATATAAATTTATTGAAATCAATAAAAGCTTGTTAACATAAATCAATTGAATCATTTGAGGGTTACAATTAATTAAAAAAACAGATTGGTGTTGCAACCAGCACTATAAATTATGAAATAAGTGAATAGGGCATTGCCATTTCTACAATATTAAACACAATAATTTAACCTTATTAATAAATTACAGGTAGAGCAAGAAGTAAAGTTAACAAACAAAGTTTACAAATAAAATTAGAAAAAAAAAAAAAACTTAATCATCCTAAAATAAATTGAATAAAAAATAAAAATAAATAATTTGTCATACTCTTTCAAAGAGTTATACCCTTTGCCCTGCCGAATTCACTTACACAATTAGGCTGCAGTTCTTATAAACTTAATATTATCTTCAGCAGAAATATGAGTTCTAATTACACCTCGACCAAAAACAAGCTTGTACTAATGTATAGTATTCTCTTATTTTATTAACTCTTTCAAGTTTTTGATTCTTCACTCTCCCTTCAAACCTTAGTGAGAACATCATCTCACTTTTCTTATTTAACGAACGCCTTTGACCACTATGTCACCTGATGGTAAGCGATGATGTGGTCGACGGTGAAGCACGCTTGCCTAGAAGTAACCTATTCACTCTTAGGTTGTAGCTATGGGACCACAGACTCCGGCAGGGAAGGACACAACAACTGGCCGAACGATCGCTTTGGCTCCTTCACACTCTTCTGCTGCTGACTGTATTAACTTCACAGCCAATATGCTTAGTCCAATCTTTTGTGTCTATGGTTCTAATCAAATGTTGTTATTTTTCACCTCACTGTTACTAAAATTCAAAGACAAAACTGAAAACTCCACACTCAACTTACCTATTTCTCCCTTGCGTGCTTGCGAGTGAGACGGTGACATGCATGCTGTCCTTCTCGCACGCCACAGTGAGGGTGTCGAGAGGAGCCACAGAGCCCGGCCACGCTGTCGTGTCAGCTTCCGTGGCCGTGCCCACCGTTGTCGTTGCTAATTCTGTGGACAAAAAGAAACTAAAATTTTAAAAACTGTCCATTTTTCCTTTGACGGAAAAGTCAGAGGTCTCATCCACCCAGCTCAGACAGGTCTGGTAAAGAATGTTGAGGCAGAGGAATAGCTCAGCAGGCGGCGAAAAGACTTCTAATGTTGATGATGAACAGGCCAGCCGTACCATGACATGTCAAAACTATCATGGCTCGACTGTGAAAAAGGTACAGATTGTATACAAGTCCTATACATCTATCTCTTAGGCACACTCAAAATAACCTTCTTCTTATGTGTGCTTATAGTCACACCCCTATGTGAACTTATCGCTTCAAAAATCAATTTAAAAAATTGCATTTTTTGAAAGCTTTTGACATTTCTCGGGACTTTGCCCTTTGGAAGGCGTACGAGGGGCTGATACCATACCAACTCGCTTCACCAGGGGCTTTCTATGAAATGAGGCACCAATCGGATTATCCCTGTAAGCAACTCCCAGACAACCCACGGTTGGTTCAGGACTATTGCGCGTTAAACAAATATATGTTGGTCTATGGCAGTGGTGGCCAAACTTTCTTAATGGGGCGACAGAAAATTTAAGAAATTTCAGAGGAGGGCAAGAATTATAGGAAAAATGCATTTTGTGTTGAAACTTTTAATCATATAAAACCATTACAGCATTACACACTTGCACAAATGATAAAATTACAATTTAATTTTAATTCGAAGGCCCTGCCATGGTAGGCGTATGAGACATATTTCATTTGAAATTGCTTTTGATTTGCCACAATTTTTTCGCACTAAAGAACTCGAATCAACTTTATAAATTATCGCGGGCCATATACTATTCATGTTGAAGGGCCGTCGGCGGGCCGGATTTAATGTTTTCGCGGGCCGGAGCTGGCCCGCGGGCCGTATTTTGTCCATCACTGGTCTATGGAATTGGCAGGTTAAAGTAAACTTAAACAAATTATTATTATCACTAACGGTCACGAATCACGTCACTAGACCGTGAGACTTGACTCAGTTTGCATTTATTTTCAAGTTGCAGTTTATTATAGTAACAGTAAACAAAAACTTTAATAACACATAAATTATAATAACAGGGTATTACTTACAAACTGGACTATATAACGCGAAAATTATAACCTATGCAACTAGCACAACTGCAATCAAATCAAAACTTTATGTCTCAGAAAATTAAGTAAGTTTTGGTTTACAAACAAAGCTATTGTTTACTCAATTATCATACATAATAATTACGGAGGCAGAAAGCATTACAAATTATATGTAACTGATATAGTTAATGTGTTTAGAAAGTTAACAAATAACGGATCTTATGTGCAGTAACGGAACATGATTCTGATAATGTTTTTTTTTACGGTAAGGGAAATATATTGAGGCTACCTGGAATCTACGGTCTGAAATCACAGATATGTAGGAAGTTGCTCGTTCCATCGTAGTGCGCCAACATATTCCCCGGGATCCGGCTCGAAGGACCACTGAATGGGCTCAATTGGGACTTTATAAAAAAAGAGTGGACTGTATTAAAATAGGTATAATGCTTCAATTTACACGATCAACTCAGGTTGAAATATATACAAAGAAATGCCCGTAATGGCTGGCGTCTGTGAGCTGAGTGGTGCGGCGGGTTCAGTACCCCGACACAACGCGCCTACCCCGTGGACGCCCGCGCAAATGTGATGCGCCAACATATTCTCGGGATCCGGCTCGAAGGACCACTGAATGGGCTCAATTGGGACTTTATAATAAAATAGTGGACTGTATTAAATTTATATTATCAACTCAGGTTGAAATATATACAAAGAAATGCCCGTAATGGCTGGCGTCTGTGAGCTCAGTGGTGCGGCGGGCGCGCAGCCGGCTTTCGCGTCGCGGGTTCGGTCCCCGATACCCCGCGCCTGCCCCGCGGACGCCTGCGCATATTTGATGCGCCAAAACTCATCATTATCATTCCTACCCTTATCTTAATTTATTTGTAGTCAGCTACATTATTCTTCTTCCATTCTTCTCTACTTGTCGCCATGTGTTCAATTATTTTCTAGACATATCTTATTTCAGACAGTTCACCCAGCGTACCAGCGAAGTATATACTTTTTGTCTTTTTGTACAAATTTCCATTGCGAGACAAAATTAAAAAAAAAAGTTTTTTTTCTAACCACATTCGCACTCAAAATGGACACTTTTCCTCGTATATTGAAACTTTACCAACGTTAATTCATTTACTTATTCGGAATATATTATTGGATAAAAACTAATAAGCAAATCTCATATGTAAAACCAGAGGCACCGTAAGTACATTGCTACCAGAGACAACGAAAACATTCGCATATTCTTTTGAGGGCTGCGACTCCTTAAGAAAAGACATTTCAACCGGAATTTGATGAACTAACAATAAATTGAAAGAGGATAGAAAATTTACTTAAAATAAAACTGAACAATAATTGTCTGAATTTATAAAATGATCTCAAATTTCTTACTCGAGTAACACGTTTAAAGCAAGAGCAATGGTCGACTTCCTACTTTACAAAAGAAAACTTAAATAAGGCACTTTAATATTGATTGATAAACGAGACTACCTAACAAGGAGAATTAAACTTTTCAACATCTATTAAATCAAATCTGTACTAAAAAACTTCTATCACGATATTTGGACAAAAAATATCGTATATATCCTATTATATCTAGGATCGTTTACCTTTATCATATAAAAACTCACCCATACTTAGATTGGTTAGGGTTACCAACTTCATTTAGAAGAAACAGAGTATATTCTGATTTTGGATAGTATAAAAAGAGTATACTAATTTTAAAGAGAACGTTTTGCAAGTGCGGAAGGTAGGTGATTTGCGATGAGTGGATAAATACGCGTAGGGAATCATCTTACGTACGTGTAACATTCAACATTTTACTATGCATTGTGCGAGGAAATAAAAAAATATCTGAACCAAGCAAGAAATTAATAAAATGGCGGGCTTATTCATGCGCGCTCACGGCTCAGTATATCCACAGATTAACTAATATTTCCTCGGGCATATCTACTGCGCATGTGTAAATAGCTGTCATGGTCATGTCGTAACGCAAAAAGGCACGAGCAAAATATTCATTCTGCCAAATATCACATAACATCACATCACATCATCAGCCAATTAATTTCCCACTGCTGGGACACAGGCCTCCTCTGTGAGAGGGAATGGGCCGTAATCCACCACGTGGGCCCAGTGCCCGTGCAGTGGATGTCACATGTCTTCGGATTTTTGGTTCTTGGACATGCCGGTTTCCTCACGATGTTTTCCTTCACCGTTTTGAGAGCAGTGGTGATGAAATATTTTACACAAAGTAAAGCGCCTACCTGGGCTCGAAAAATTATTAAAAATTAATTTATTGATCAAAATCTAAATCTAGAGTAATTAAAAACGCCTTTAATGAAGTATTAGTTTTATTTTACCTTTTATTTATATGAATGATAATCTGTACTTAACTAATTTTTAAAACTTTTCTCAAATAATAAAAACTCTATGCGGCGGGCTGACGTTGGAGTTAAAAATTAAAAAAATACAGGAAAGTAAAAAGCACTAGTAAAATAAAGTGACACTTTCCGCACAGTTTGGCTACTTGGAAAACGCTCTTTTCGAGGAGATGCACTGTAAAATAATTGCACGAATGCTAGACGTCAATTAATAATATTCCACTGTTTTTCGCTTCCAATCTCTGAATTATGACAGAAAAGACAAGTGAAATGACTGGCGTTCAAATAATTTAATTCAAAATCAGAATCAAATAAATAAAGTATTAAATCGTACTCTACTTCCTTTCTTTTGTCTATACTAATATTATAAAGAGGCAAGATTCGTATTTTGAATGTAACGAATAAACTTAATAACTACTGGACCGATTTCAAAAATTTACCGTTGGGAAGCTACACTATCCCCGGGTGAGATAGGCTACTTTTAATTCCTGTATTCCCACGGGAACGTGAACTACGCGGATGAAACCGCAAGGCGTCGACTAGTAGATTATAAAGTAAGCCTAAGCGAAATAACTAACTAATAACGTTGCTCGCAGAACGGATGACCGATGGGGCAGAAAGGTTCTGGAGTGGCGACTGCGAACCGGAATACATTGCGTTGGAAGGCCTCCCACCAGGTGGACCGATGACCTGAAGATTGCGGGGATCCGCTGGATGCAAGACACACGGGACCGATAAATGTGGCGACGCTTGTGGGAGGCCTATGTCCAGCAGTAGACGTCTTTCAGCTGATATGGTGATGATGATGATGATGCGAAATAAAGTACATTTTTTATGTTATCCTACACTGCTGCATTGTTGCACTGCTGTGCAAAGGCCTCCCCCAAAACCTTCGAGGTATTCTCAGGAAAAATTAGTATAAGTACTCTATTTTAGAGTACGGTTGGTGACCCTACTCATACTATACTTATTGGATATAAAGTCGCACTGTCCGGCGGTGACTGGTCATTGACCCGTCGCACACGCATCCAGCGTCGCCAAGACGTTTTTATGGGAGACACTGCCTTGAATGTATTTGTTTTGCCGTTTAAGATACACTGTTTATGGATGATATAACATTTACTTAGAAAAGGAAGTATTTGTTTGACAATTTATAGGATTCAATGTGGTGGGTAGGGACTATGTAAGTTTGAGTCAATGAGGAAAAAACGTATGTTATAGTCTTGTAGAGAATTTCGTGACAGAAACAAGACACGTTCACAGAATTGGTAATCAAAAACCAGTGTCCAAACAGAATTACTTCATCATTAATTAATAATTTATATAAAGAATCTTTCAAACGTCTAGTTGTCACTTTGTGTGACCCAAGGGCTGGTTTTAACCTTACTTTGTTTGAAGAGAGACATTATAATACAACATAGCAATGTTGCCAGTCTTTTTGGCACATTACCAGTCGACTGCGATGTGTAGAAGCTTTTAGTTTAGTAACCATAAGCCAAAGAAGATGGAAATAAATAAGTAAATAAACAATGTTTTAGTCAAATTTTTTTGTAAGGCGATAATGCTTGACAAATAATAACATCATTGCAAGCCGGAGCACAAAGTTTTTATCTTCCATTCTTTTCTGTTAGTTTTATCATTCATTCCACACTTTCTCTATTATTCCTAACACAGTCCATCGGTCTTTTCTTAGGTCTCCTCTCCCTCTCCAAACATTAACATTTATATTTGTCACTGGATAATTGCAGATACCTAAATCTATACTATATATATTATATATGTATTATTATTATTATCTATACTTTATAATATGTATTATATATTATATATATATTTAATATTATATAGCTGAAGAGTTTGTTTGTTTGAACGTGCTAATCTCAGGAACTACTGGTTAGAATTGAAAAATTTGTTTTATGTTGGATAGTCCATTTATCGAGAAAGGTTATAGGCTATATAACATCACGCTACGACTAATAGGAGCAGAGCATAAATGAAAAATGTTGCAAAAACGGGCAAGATTATTCCTTTTTGAAAACTTCCGTTGCGTGCGCTGCGTAAACTGTTTAAGTTACGCAAATATCATGATGGAATTGTTCCTCTTTAAAAGTTACTAAAAAAAAGTCCGTGACAGCATATGTCTATCTTTTAAAAAAAACATACAAGAAGTCGAACATAGAACCTCCTCCTTTTTCGAAAGTCGGTTAAAAATTTACTCACCATAACCTTTTTTATTGTAATCAAATTTGTTCATTTGTGAAGGAGTTTTATCAACATTTATACTAATATTATAAAGCTTAAGAGTTTGTTTGTTTGTCTGTTTGTAGGGTAGGTAGGTAGATAGATAGCCAGTTGTCGGGAGCGAAGCCGACGGGGGTCAGCTAGTTTATAATAAATCGCGTGACATTGCACACTCTTTCTTCTCAATAAGGTACGGGTAAATTTTAAACTATCGATTTTGGATGGGCTTTATTGTATTTGAAATGATTTGCTCACAATATATCAAGAATTTATAATCTCTCAATATTAATATCAAACTTACGGAGTCTGCAATGATCCGGTGACATATTCATTTACAACAAAATTCTTGTACGCCTACCCAAGATTACATTTTATAAGGATTACGGAAGACCGCCACTGCATGTCAGATAAGATGTTACCTATAATGGTCCTTGCTTATGGCCACAGGACCAGTTCTTGTTACAAACTCAGCAACAATCCGAGGAATCTCAGGATATGTCTCCAATGACAGATCTTTATAGCTCTTTATAGGAAAGGCCTATCCTTTGGTAGTGGTTGTTAAATTTTATCGTCCTTCCTTTGTTTAGTTCGTAAGGTAGGATTTTGGATGTGGTGGTTTCAATCCATCAACAGGAGATATACGTTTTTAGAATTTTGCGAATAGTAAAAGTTACGATTATAGTGTGTATAGTTGAAATCGATCTGAACATCATAAATGACAAGTACGTTTGTGTGGTAACTAGGTATTTTATTTTTAAAAAATGCAAAGAAGAAACAGCTCCTGCTTCTGTAGTTATTGTAACTGAAATAATGAGGAGTTCTGCATCATTTAAAGTTATTAGAGGTATGCGGAACAGGATGGCAAGTCTCGCATCCTCCATTGAAGATAGAGGTACCTCCGACCAGACGGTTGATGACTTGTATCAAGTGGATAACCTGCACGAAGATTGATTTCGGGTTGTTGCTAGTCGTGCGGATAACTTTGCTTACCCGATGTTCATTAGTGAGACGTCAGGTCTATTTTCACATCACATCACATCATCAGCCTATTAATGTTCCCACTGCTGGGATACAGGCCTCCTCTCTGTGAGAGGGAATGGGGTTTCCTCACGATGTTTTCCTTCACCGTTTTGAGAGCAGTGGTGATGACATAATTTACACAAAGTAAAGCGCCTGCCTGGGTTCGAACCCACGACCTACAACTTGTAAGTCGCGGCCGATACTACTGGGCCACCACTGCTCTCTACTACTGGGCCACCACTGCTACCTCCAGGTCTATTTTAAAAGCTTTTAACTAACTTGCAATGCATGTATGTATGTAAGTGTGTTCGGGTCAAATCTTGCAACTGATTTTTTAAGCAGTTATCCTCCACCGATTAAGATGAAATTTTGCATTATGGTGGGCGGCCCAAGATGGCGGACTAGTTATTTTTTGTGCACTGCCATGATATGGGTATCAAATGAAAAGGTTTGCTGAGGAGAATACGAAAGAAGCTGGTTTAAAAAAAAAAGAATAATTTTTAACATTCGATGGAAAAAGATATATATTAAAAGTTTTGTAGTTTGTATGTGGTGGTTTAGTTGATGCTACTAATACTACATGACATATGCATCTGGTTAAACTTGAAGCCTGATGATGAGAGCTGATGAGAGTGAAGACTTACCTGTGGAAGAAGGAAGCTGCTTGGAACGCGCGGTCGCTAGCAGCACTGTCATGAGGAGTAGTCGCCACATGGTTCAGTCTGGAACAAAAGAATACACATTGTTAGCTAAATTGACAGCGGGTTTGAAAGGACCAATAAATGTACAATATATATAATGAAGGACCGATCCGTTTCAATAATGTGTTGATTGTTCTAGAGGACCGATAGTCATTGGACCAAAATTGATCAGATTTTGAGATTTCTCATAAAGCTTGTGTATTTGATTACGAAGCAAAATGAAAATAAGTCACTTATACCAAATATACATATTTTCATTTTGTTCAGAGACTAGAGGGTTTTCTTGACGACCCTTTTTAACTCCCGACAGAAAAAAGTTTGACGAGTGTACGAGGACAAAGAGTATGAAAAATCGACCAATCACATAGACGGAAATACACATCGCGTCTTTCATCTCGTCAATTTTTCATACTGTTTGCCCATTGCCTTGTCGAATTCGTTACGCAATAAGGCTGCTGTGTGTTTGTGTATGTGTATTTGTGTATCTGACTAAGATTTCGTTTTTAAGGTTTCGTACCCAAAGGGTAAAAACGGGACCCTATTACTAAGACTCCACGATCCGTCTGTCTGTCTTTCTGTCCGTCTGTCACCAGGCTATGTCTCTGATAGCCAGACAGTCGAAATTTTCACAGATGATGTATTTCTGTAGCCGCAAAACAGAATAAAATAAGTATTTAAGTGGGGCATACAACAAACGTGATTTTTTTGCGATAATGGTACGGAACCCATTGTGTGCGAGTCCGACTCGCACTTGGCCAGATTTCATTTATGTTTGTAAGGGGACTTTATCGGTTCAGACATTCTAAAGTTATGGGCGTTTACAATTTGAATCGGGGTGTTTTCGCAAGACATCGTGTCATTACATGTTATTAGATTGTCGATCGAAGCGTGTCTACTTCTAGATAAATTATGTAGCATGAAATATAAATGTGTCAGGGGTTTTTAAAATTTTCTCTGTTCAGGTTAATACCTCGAAATTCACGTCACGTTTTTATGTGTTGATTGTTCAAATAACTCATGTAAACTATTTTATTTTACAAGGTAGATACGTCGTCTTGTCGATAATTACGATTTCAAGTATTTGTCCTTTCAATTGTTAAATTAAAAAACGATTACGCTTTTGCGCTACTAGAGTTTCCTCTGACATAAAAATCATTTACCACATAGAAATCGTGTTAAATATAACAATAGTTACATAACAAGGTCGGTCAGGTCCTAGCAGCAAATGTAACCAAGTCGAACACCAACAGGCGGTGAAAGGACCCAGCCTTGCCGATTACACAGCTGATACGATTTGGTCAAGTTTCAACGCTTTTAAGTACATTATTATAATGTCCGTTTGTAGATGTAAACGTAAGGGAAGGCTAAAGAAACTATGGCTGAAATTATGATATGGCAAGGGACTCTAGACAAAGTCACATTCGATAGTAAATATCCGAGTAGTCAATATCCGACCCAACTACATCACTAATTGAGTAGCGAAAAACTTTATACGTGAATACATTCAAAATTTTTCAAATTTCGATATAGAAAGAAACAAGGAGCGTGTCAGATCCAGGAACGAATCATACCATTCCCCGTGGCTCTAACGCGCGGTCGTATCGGCTGACGCTTTCGCAATTGACGTATACAGATTATTTGTTGCAGCTTAAAATACCTTGGTTGTTTGTTTCTGTCATTGAATAATTTGATTTTAATTTATGGTAGTTGTTGTAGGTTGTTTGAAAATACTCATACATAAATTTTTGTTTTCGGTTTGTAAATAACTTTGCAATTAAAGGTACTTAGTTTTCTTCTCATTGTTTTGTTAAATTTATACTTAGTCAGTGTTTTAGGGTGAGGCCAACGAACGTAATTTTGTGAGTTGTGAGTCGTAAAATGAGTCGCGTAATTTACGTTCAACTGAAATTCGGTTACGCTGCCAGACTGACGGACATAATTTCAGTTGCTATTCTACGTTTGTACGGGGCGCTGATGCTTGCTTCGCTCCCCTCCCTCACCTCGAGCGCAATTCGGTTGAAAGAATGTGTGTGAGTCAGCAGACAAATTATTTTTCCGTCGCCGTGTGGCACAAACAAGACTTTAGTATGAAACCGAATGCAGCGTAAATTCCGCGACGCATTTTACGCAACTCAAACCGCGATCTTACAGACACTGCTGGAGGTGAACATTGTAAAGCAGTATCTGTCGAAGTCAACAATGTGAATATATTAGCCTTGTATAGATCATGCAAATGCCCTAACAGGGTCGCAGTAGGTTTCTTACGTTATTTTTTATCACCTAACAGCCCTTGCATACCTAATATTTAGAGATTTTAAAGAAGACTATCTCCGTAACGGCAATACTGTAGTATTCAAATTATTACGTGACGCTGGTTATCAATCTTTATTACTCACATACTTAGATACTTGTGAAGTTGGATTTTATAACTCCTTCTTCAGTTACCATCGTCTTATGTGGGCCCGTTTTTAGACGTTGTGAGTCGGTGAAACCGTTTCAATGTTCATGTAACAACATAAAGCCCTCTTCTTAGTCCGCATTATTGTGCAACAACAGAACCCTATTACTGCGCGTGGCCTGACTCGCACTTGGCTGTTTTTTTCAAACATAGAGATGAATGAATTTATATCCTCATGAAAGTCCTTCGAATTGTGATTGTAAGTTACGCAATTCAGTTGCAGGACTACACACAAAAGTGATAAAAGCAATACTTATAACACTTACAAAAAGAATCGGTTACATTATCTCGAGTGAAAGGGACGAAGCCTTGCCGATATGTCTGATACAGTTTTGTACAACTATCTATTCGAATATTCGGTTGTTGATAATAAATCTGGGCCTGTCGATGAAGATGACGTCTCAACTCAAGATGCTTTTTCATACAAAGTAATTATTGTCCTATTTGTACAGTTTCGGTTGACGATGGTAACGCTTTCTAGCCCAGAAAAAGAGCAGATTGATGCGAGTCATAAGACTTCCAGGGGGGTGATCATTCCACCCGGTGGGTTCCCGCATTGTCGATGCGGGGGGACTCAGTAACCGTGGCTTGGTCACCCACGGTGAAGTGAAGAGGAACCCGTAGAGGGACCGCTCGTCACTCGTCAGGGCTTTTGCCGATAAGCCGACGACTTAGCGGCCAACAAAGTAGGTTACGGTGTTGCCTGGGCGACATCGCAGCTATGGCGGGCCGCGATGTCTATGGGATACCCATACAATATCGCGGCTGAGGGTTGGGGTCGCAGCGGGAGAGGAGTGCCGGTATAGCGTTGGCCGCTCTCCCTATCCCCTGCGGCCGAAAAATGGTAGGTGGCGGGGCCATTGACCTTGACCCGTCACAGGGGACCAAGGGTGCCAATGTCCCATACACGGGGTCGTCTGGCACCCATGTGCTAGTTTGGTCCCTGGGGTCGTCACGGCGCACAGTGTGTTCTGGTGTGCCGGTGATGGAGGTTACTCCCCAGAGGCGGGTCCGGTGACGGACAGCCGCGGCGGGTTCGCAGTGAGTGCTAACGCGTGCCCGTGTCCCCGCCATAAGCGGCACAGGAGGACAACGTGGAGTTTTAGTGGGTTGGAGTCCCAAATAACTGCGCTATCTCGCCGCGGTAGTGCAGTATGCATGAGCATTTCACCACGAAAAAAAAAGGGGGATGATCATAAGCTCTGTGCAAGGTTATTTTGAGTGTGCGTGAGGGACAGATGTATATGACTTTTATACATCTGTCCCTTTTTGACAGTCCTTTTACACAATAAAATAATGTAAGGTCGAACCATTATAGTTTTGACACGTCATGGTACGGGGACTTGTCTTACTGGACTCTCATTACCTAATAACATTTGAAATAGGTATGTCAGGAAACATACTGTTAAAAACATTAGCTTCTGCCAGTGGCTTCGCCCGCGTGAATGTCGGTAATCATCCCTAGGGTGTTCCCGAGTTATAATCCAGCCATAGTCCAGGCCCTAACCTACCCGTGTGCGAAGTTTCATCGAAATCCATTCGGCCGTTATGACGTGAAAGATAACAAACAGATAGACAGAGTTATTTTCGCAGACATTACGATAATATTCTAATACCAATTAATTACATTGAAAAGTCTCGATTAGCCAGCATGCCTTTCGGAACATTGGACCACATTTAACACCTACTTAAATAAAACCAAGATATAAAACCGACAGTGTTTTATTACATTTGCATTGGCAACTAGCTTATTCATTATATTCGTGTAATACACTATGCAAAAAACCTCACGTTTGCTGCCAAGGACAATAGAATAGAAACAACACAAAACGTGGTCATACGCAATGTCAGTGACTGGTGTTGTTTCAACTGGACGTGATAGTGTTTAGCTGTTGGTTTGTTTGTATTTAGGGCATTTATAATAAGGTATGTTTAGATAAGAGACATATGTTAATACATCCACATTTATAACCTATACTAGCTGTGCCCGCGGCTTCGCTCCCGTCATCTGCCTACCCTACCCGTCCTATCTACCTATAATTTTTTTCTTAGTATCATTCTTTCGCGGTGAATCTTAACACCGCCACTCATGAAAATGACGTCAAATGCATATCGAATATGGAGTTCAACTGTCTAAGTATCTAAATTGCGGGCGTTGTGATATTTTACTTCTTGAACACTTTAAATTCATATATCTTTTTATAGAGTGAACCGATTGCGATGAAACAAAAACTAAGTAATACTTCAAATTACGCACATTTTTTATGTATAAAAGTTATCTACATTGGTTTCGTAAATTTTACGTGATGCGTGCACAACTAAATAGACAAACAGATACACAGACAAACAGACAAAAAAAACAGAAATGCTGGAAATGGGTTCTATTGCTTATCCTATATAACACCGTGGCTGTTTTATTGGGAAATATTTTCGATGTACATAAATTGCTTTTTTATATATTTATTATACTAGCGGATGCCTCGCGGTTTCACCCGCGTAGTTTCCGTTCCCGTGGGAATACAGTGATAAAAAGTAGCCTATGTCACCCGGGGATAGTGTAGCTTCCCAATGGTGAAAGAATTTTTGAATGATTGATATTCATGATGATTACTATCCTAAGGGAACATACTCCTGTTGTAAAAAGTATCTTGTGACCTAATCTAGGTCATACTCCGCCCGTGTGCCAAGTTTTATACGAATATGTAAAAAATGTAGCTAACAGACAGACAGAGTTATTTACTTATGTTTATGTTAAACATTAGTATTAAAGTATGCATGATTCTAAGGTATTATTAGTACATGAAGATAATTGCAGGCAGAAGTTGACAGCTTCATGCAGAGTTGCAGACTTATATGGTGTTCAAAGTAAACACATTCTTACAATTTAGCGAAATAGGAGTTTGTTGCGCAGCTTCTTTTCACAGATCAAAAATGAGGAACTGGTGATGGGTAAAGGGTGAATGATGCTTAGAATAGAATAGAATAACATTTATTTGCATAAAAACATTGTATAGAAGATGGTACAAAATTAAATTCAGAACATACATGTTTTTGCTTAACATTAAGCGTGCATATTTTTCGTGCATACAATACAGTCATTTAAATTTTTTGTCAAAAAACTTTTGGGTTGATGCCATCCAGGTTTGACAAAATCACGTGGCAAATTGCCATATCCTAACCTACACTTTCTTGCTTGAAAAGTAACTCCCTAAACCTGCAGAGCATTTTTCATCAATATAGGAACTAATTACACAATGCCTAAAATGTAGCTTAGAACAATATTTTAATTCTACATCTGTGCTAAAACAAACAAGCTCCAATTCCATATTTAAACGAAATAAAAGTGTAACGTTAACCCGTTCACTGGCGCACTTGTTCAAATAATATATCATTGCGTAACTACAAGTAAAAGTATCGTAAACGTAATGTATGGGACAAATAAACGAACGTTTGGCAATGAGCTACTTAGGTTTTAGCTTACCGCATTATCACCGAACTAGGTGATAACGAAAATGTCAGAAGGGCCACTAAAATGCACATTGTACAGCATATAAAACCTTTTTGGCG
Organism: Orthosia incerta; assembly: GCA_948252205.1. NCBI lineage: Eukaryota > Metazoa > Arthropoda > Insecta > Lepidoptera > Noctuidae > Orthosia > Orthosia incerta. Next base: position 11,458,869 of record OX411765.1, on the reverse strand, counting down.
CATTATAAATTTAATGGCACACGATAAAGATAAACACTAATTTGTATTTTAAAAGAAGAATAAAACTGTCAGGACAACGGAAGGCCATTGAAGCGTTAATAATGTGACGTAATACGAATAAATCCTATTAAGGTTACACTAGTCGATAATTCTTCCATACAAACGTAGTCTAGGGATTACTCCACAGTTTTGACGATATACGTTCAAATTAAAAACTGATATCAATTAATCTCATCATTACCTAGCCCTGTATAGGGGGAGCTCGTGGCTAAATGATAACAGCCGCGCGGGTCGATCATCAAGGTTAAGCAACGCTTGACGAGGTCGGTCCGTGGATGGGTGACCATTCCAACATACCGAGTTTCCTCCGTGCCTCGGAAAGCACGTTAAGCCGTTGGTCCCGGCTGTTATTTGAAGATCTTTGACAGTCGTTACGGGTAGTCTGAAGCTTGAGATCTGACACGTCTTGCCAAGGGGTACCGTGTTACCCAGTTACTGGGTTGTGGAGGTCAGATAGGCAGTCGCTCCATGTAAAACACTGGTACTTAGCTGAATCCGGTAAAACTGGCAGCCGACCCCAATATAGTTGGGAAAAGGCTAGGCAGATGATGATTACCTAGCCCTGTATGGAAGCTAAAATTTTTAAAAAAGATTTTTTTTTAAAGTTATGAGCGTAGAAAGTTCCATATTTCAACACTAATTTTAACGCATCTTTGCGCGGAAATAAATACCATAAAAAGAAGGAAAATTGAAAAACGGCCTCCATACAGGGATAGATTAGTAGTTCAACAATGCAAATAATTGTATTTTGAAAATATACATTTAGTCGTTTTTTCATGATATCTAGACTCCCAAAGGTCTCCTTATAAAATACCGCGCGCTCGTTTTCGTCCTAAATCATCATCCATTTCGCTACAAACTTGCAAAAGTGCTTATTCGTACGCGAACTAGCTTCTTACTGCTCATTACAGCATCTATCTCTATCGCACGTGTTGTCTGATGAGATAGCATGCATTTTAACTCCGCGCGCAAAATAGCTCGTGCCGTCGACTAGTGTACCCTTAAGCGTTCCGTCCATAGCCATACGCTTATTATATTTGCGTATAAGTGTTTGTGTAGATTTTTCTGAATGTTGGGCTGTGAAAAAGATGGATGAAATGAGATTACATGTAGCAAAGATGAGAATATTGAGAAACAGAGACGTGGTCGCTTACAATGGGCCTCAGAAAGCTTAAAGTCACCCAAAGGGCAATGGAGAGGGCTATGCTCAGTTTCCTTGCGTGATCGAATCAGAAGTGAGGACATCCGCAAGAGAACCAAAGTTAAGACGTAGCGTTGGAAGTCCTTCCTCTAGGTGGAGTGACGACCTGGTCAAGGCTGCGGGCGTCCGGTGGATGCGAAACGCACAGGACCGATCAGTGTGGCGACGCTTGTGGGAGGCCTATGTCCAGCAGTGGACGTCTTTCGGCTGAAATGATGATGATAATGGAAAAGAGCGTCCGAGGAGTTTCTCGCATGTTCTTCTCCATAGAGACCTACTGTGCGAAAGTGTAGTTTCATTTTAGTTTTTTTTTTGATGACAATTCAAAACTACCTTTAAATAGTTTAGTTGACATTTTTATTATTAAACAGTAGCGCAGCCTTGTTTTAAAAGTGATATTACCGACAGCTTGAAGCAAAACGTTGTTGATGCTGCATGGTCTTTGTATAAAGTGGTCCTTCTGTCTGTATTATCTATCTGTGTACTCTGTGGTTATCGAGAGAAAAAGGTTACGTGAGATTTAATCCTCTTATGGCTAAGAAAAAAAAGGAAGGATTCTTATTATGAAAATCTACTTGACCAATGAATGTAAGTGACGGGTAGCTTACGTAATATCGTAAGCTTATGATAAACTTAACATAACTGCTTCAAAAATGGAATGTGAACAAATAATATGAACATCAAAGATCATGCTTTTACTATTCTAAGGATTATTAAGAAGTGTACCATCATTTTGCCAAATAACTAAGGTCTTATTAAGGCTCCCCTAGTCGACGGCACGAACTATTTTGTGCGCAAGGTTAAAATGCATGCCATCTCATCCGACAGCACGTGCGAAAGTGATAGACGCTGTGATGAGCAGTAAGAAGCTAGTTCGCGTACGAATTAGCACTTTTGCAAATTTGTATCGAAATGGATGATGATTTAGGACGAAAACGAGCGCGCGAAATTTTATAAACAGACCTTTGGGAGACTACATATCATGAAAAAATTACTAAATGTATATTTTCTAAATAAAATTATTTGCATTGTTCAATTACTAATATATCCCTATAAGGAGGCCGATTTGCAATTTTCCTTCTTCTTATGGTATTTATATCCGCCCTAAGATGCGTTGCGAAGCTCATAACTTTAATTTTTTTTTCTTTTTTACTTTTTTATTTCCATACAAGGCTAGATAACGATGAGACAAATTGATATATTTTTTTAATTTGAACGTACATCGTCAAACCGTGGAATAATCGCCAGACTACGTTTGTACGGAAGAATGATCGACTAGTGTTACCTTAAGAGTAAGGTTGTGTAAGATACAACGTAGGGAGCAAGTTTGTTGCCCACTTCCAGTTGCAAAACGAGACTCGAGACTGATACTGTCCTAATGGAAAACACACATCTTACATTATTATAAAAATGCCAACTCGGAGAGGTTAAAACCCCTGACCACTTCATCGAGCATTCGGAGAGCTTTGGCATATCATATGGAGTTTCTTGTGCATTCTTCTCCATTACAAGCTACTTTCCGAATGCACGGTAGAATCAACTATTATTATTTGTAAACTTTAATGTAACGTTCAAAAGTGCCGCTTGGTGGCCTACTTGAAATAAAATATCTTTGTCTTTGTCTTTATCAGTATAGACTCCAGCCTTCACAAAGGTTTGATTCTACCTGTAACCTAGATACTATGTACCGAAATTGCACGTTTTTGAGTGAAATAAACTGCTATTACTATATCTATAAAACATTAAACAGACTCCGGTCAGGTCGGCCAAAGACAATCTACACAGGCTCATCGGTAATGAGGCACTGGTCGAGTCAAAGCTCCAAATCCTTGAACATCGTCGTCGTGTTGGCAGCTTGTCGGTTTTGTATCGGTTGCATTTCGGGGAGTGTGCGATGGCATTGCATGATCTAATTCCGCCTAGCCCGTTTCATCATCGGACTACAAGACGTACGGCGATGCGCCATCGGTACATGGTGGACATCCCACCCATACGCACTAAACGTTTTGGAAATACTTTCATTATACGTACAGCTAAGGAGTAGAATTCCCTGCCGGAGTCTGTGTTTCCAGATAGCTACAACCTCGGGGTCTTTAAGTCAAGAGTGAATAGGTTACTTCTAGGCAAGCGTGTTACACCGTCGACCACATCATCGCTTACCATCAGGTGAGATAGTGGTCAAGCGCGAGCCTATAAAAAAAAAAGGTGGGGGTACTCGGTTAGTTCCGATCTTCGGTGTTTGGGCGGCGTCTCTCCGCAGACAATGGAGTACCTTTTATCTTGCTCCACATGCTCTATTGCTTGTTCTCATGATATCCTTATGGTTGCGTGAGAGGGTGGCGGTGTCGTGGCCGAATACTGGTCCAGGCAAGGGATTTAGCTGGAAAGTTTGCCATTGATAAGCTAAGAAGAAAATTTAAAATAAATTGTAGTTCTAAAAACTAAAAAACACGATTTAAACGCTTACGGTAGAATCAACTTTTATTACTTGTAAATTTTAATTTTTGTTTGACTTTCAAAAGTGCCGCTTATTGGCCTAATTGAATAAATATATTTGACTTTGACTAAATTATTGCATTGTCATCGGTCCTTGATAGGTGTGCAAAGTTTCAAATCAATCCGACGTTTTCAAGGGGGTGAAAATCACGTTCAAAGATTCCGTTACATAGATACATACCAAGCTAATAAAAGCGTTTAAAAAGCCAAAGGTGCATCGTGCATCCTTATAAAGAAATAGTTGGGTCCTTGTAACTACATACTGTTTAGTGGATACTGAAACAAGATTAACTGGTTGATAGCCAACAGCTCACTAACTTCCGCAACCTTTAAAATAAACCTGATGTGCAAGAAACCAACTCTCTTGGTTCTTTAATTTTGTTTTATGAGTAAAACTGTCTTTATTATTATCTTGGGAGAGATGAGGTGCAAGATATAAGTTAACTTTAGATGTTATAAGATTTTGCAATGACACTATTTCGAAATTCGAACAGTTTCTCGTCAAACCGCGATGAAAACTTTAAACTTTACTGAATAGCTGGGAGCAGTGGTGGCTCAGTGGTATCGGCCGCGACTTACAAGTTGTAGGTCGTGGGTTCGAGCCCAGGTAGGCGCTTTACTTTGGTGTAAATTATTTCATCACCACTGCTCTCAAAACGGTGAAGGAAAGCATCGTGAGGAATCCGGCATGTCCTAGATCCAAAACATCGAAGACATGTGACATCCACCAACCCGCACTGGGCCCGCGTGGTGGATTACGGCCCTTTCCCTGTCACAGAGAGGAGGCCTGTTTCCCAGCAGTGGGAACATTAATAGGCTGATGATGTGATGTGTGTGATGTAAATAGCTAACGCAATGTTGCAAGTTGTTGTATGAATACCCTAAAATAATATATGTGCGTACTGCACTATTTATCTAGCTGGTTACTTAATTGTACCCCATACAAACTTACACATTGCTTAATCAAACAAGTTTAAATAGTAGAAAAACCAACCTTATACGTACGGTCTAAATTCTCCACTTGTGCTACTAAGCTATTAATTTTAAACTGGGGTACACTTGTGCCTATACGTTTCAGCCGTTGCGACACCTCTTAAGGGTACACTAGTCGACGGCATGAACTATTTTGTGCGCGGGTTTAAAATGCCTGCTATCTCATCCGACAACTCGTGGAATAATCCCTAGACTACGTTTGTATGGAAGAATTTTCGACTAGTGTAACCTTAACTCGGTTTATGCCTTACTTGGAGAATGTGTAGTACATTAGTCGATATATCTCAATGTACTCTTATTTACATCTATGAGTCGGCAATGGTCACATATGGGCTCGACTGGCGCACCCTAAGCGGGCCGGGCCAACTATTAAGGGCCTACATCCGCTTTAGTGCCGTAAAAAGGTGACTTTCTAAAGCATACTCCTTAGTAACGGCTAGGTTAAAAGGTTTAAAAAAATAAATATTTAATATTATTTCATGTATATTATTTTTACACGTGGTTTTTTCGTATAATTAATATCTTTTTCTTTAAAAAAATAATTAACAACACGTTATTTTTTCGTTACCTTTGGATACTCCTCCAAAACGACTTGGATGTTTAAAAATATTTTTACACGGAAAGATTGATGGCTGGCATTTCTTCATAACTAACATAGCATATGTAAATCAAACAATATTTTGCAAACAAAACTGTTCAAAAGGAGGTTCAATATTGATATTTTGGCATCCAGCGGGCGCACGGCCAGTACTGCGTTAACATTGGGGCGTATATTATATTGCCTTAAGTAGGTACCATGTCGGCTGGTATTTTTTTAAGACGGCTTCAGATAATTTCATGGATGTAGTTCTTGACAATATGAATGAGAAAAACATTTGTTAAACATAATTCTTAAAAAATCTCGTAAAGCTTGTTAACCTCATCCCTTGGACAAAAGTCACCGCCAGATAACAAACAAATGAAAGTCGTTAACACCTGTCTACCAATGTATTACAGTATTTCAAAACGATACGAAAAAAAAAAGAACTTTTTTGCAAAAAAATACTACCGTCTTCCAAATAAAAAACTACAAAGTGAAAAATACCTTTATTTTTGGAAGTCGATGTCTTTCATCATTCGTAGGTACCAATTTTTATGCTATATAGACACCGACTTCCAAAAATAAAGGTATTTTTCACTTTGTAGTTTTTTATTTGGAAGTCGAGTCGGTAGTATTTTTTTGCAAAAAGGTTTTTTTTTATTTTACCCTTTTTAGTTGTACCTACCTAATAGGCAAGTTGTATAGTAAGTAAGTACCTATAACGCCAGAATAGATTACCCGAATAACATGAAACTTGAACATAATCGGTGAAATGAGGGATCTGCGTACCCCTTTCGAGCGTACTGGCGTGATGTTATGTTATGAAATGGTATAAACAATAAACAGACATGCGATTGCAGCAATCCCGAGAGATTTGCCGTTATTTATTGAAGAGTTCTGTTGTATATCTCCGAAGTTCTTCATCAGATCTTCACCAAATTAAAATGGGACCAATTTCGAAATATGTTCTTACAATCAAAAAAAGAATTTTCAAAATCAGTCCACAATTGACGGAGATATCGGTGATCAAACACAAAAAAAAAACATACATAATGTCGAACATAGAACCTCCTCCTTTTTGGTAAGTCGGTTAAAAATGTAAAGGCACTGTCGCTAACACGATCAAACAAACGTATCGTGGTAAGGGGCGTGCTTGACCCTTTCACTTTGCATTCAGTAATGAGTTAATATCTCATAAATGCGTGGACCGATTCAAATGGATTTTAATGGATACCTTTAATTAGAGACCAAAATTAACAAAAAAAACATGATTTCAAGTTAAATAATTATACTTTTTGGTCCAAGTCGGTTTTTTTTTCTGGCGGAGACTTTAATAATTTGATAATTTCGTTGTAACAGTAGTTTCTATTGCCAATTCCCTAGTAACCAATCATTATTCTAAACGCTGCTGGGCTGTACCTAACAGAGAACACTGAAAGTAACCGGTTACCCAATTCCTCTGGGACTCATCCGTAACGGGGCGGATGTGACGTTTGTATTGTATTATATTTCTGAACACGTCACACTTGACAGACAGTTCCTATTTCCGGGGGAAGTGGCGTATTAATTACTCGTTGATGTCCCATCTTAACTTATTAATCCGTGGAATTTAACACATTGAAACCTCGAAGTTTGTTCAACAAACAAAAAAGTGTTCATAACAAAGATGGACGCTAAATGAAGAATTCAATCTTCTGTTAGCGGTCATCTCGGTCATAGAAAAAAAATGGTTTACTACGCCATATTTGATGCCAAAGGAAAAAAAAAACAAAAAGAAATGGAGAAGAAAACCTTTAACTGACGTAGAGTTATGTTGGCGAAACTTTCGTGGATGAGGAGTTCTTTGGATGAAAACTTAATGGATTAAAGATTCTGTTAATCAACGGTTCAAGGACCAATCGACTGAAGGCTAAACGTTATAGTTTTTGCATCGATTCCAAATGAATTGGTCAAGTTATCCAAAGTAAGCTTGCAGGAAGCCATCTTAAAAATGAAACTAAAAAAACTGGTCAAGTGCGAGTCGAACTCGCGCACGAAGGGTTCCGAATCATTATGGCAAAAAACGGCAAATAAATCACGTTTGTTATATTTGAGCCCCACTTAAATATTTATTTGATTCTGTTAGTATTTGTTGTTATAGCGGCAACAGAAATACATCATCTGTGAAAATTTCAACTGCCTAGCTATCACGGTTCATGAGATACAGCCGGGTGACAGACGGACAGACAGACAGACAGACGGATCGCGGAGTCTTAGTAATAGTGTCCCGATTTTACCCTTTGGGTACGGAACCCTAAAAAGCATTGCATTGCTATTACTATTGAAAAAAAAACACCTCATATGTACTTAATTTCAGTTTATAGCTGTAGGTCACCTAATACTCAGTCTGTATTTAACCTAGATTTGAATTCAATCAGACCACTAAAGGACCGGCTACACCAAAGGTTACCAGAGCAAATCTACCCACAGTATACCTCTAACGGGTACTTGCCTACCTATTTCGTCTCAGTCTTATCCGGAGAAAGCTCCACGCTCTTATGCAAGCCTTGCATAGTTCGGACATTCACTGCGACTAAGTCTAGATAATATAGATAGATATAAATACTAGAATAGCAGTTGGCACTTGGCTGAAGAAATACTTGGAATGGAGTACTGTTGTTGTGAAGACACTGTGTAATTGTTGGAGGGAATCCAAAGGAGTTTGCTTGATTTTTAGGGTACCGTAGCCAAATGACAAAAACGGACCCTTATGGATTCGTCACGTCTGTCGGTCCGTATGTCACAGCCACTTTTTTCCGAAACTATAAGAACTATGCTGTTGAAACTTGGTAAGATGTATTCTGTGAACTGCATTAAGATTTTCATAAAAAAAACAGAAAAAAAAAATTGGGGGTTCCCCATACCACAGATAATATAATACTACAGCCCATACTTAGAACTGAAACTCTATTTTTTTTTCATCATACCCATACGTGTTGGGTATCTATGGATAGGTCTTCATGGTTTCTAATATATTTTTTTTCTAAACTGAATAGTTTGCACGAGAGACACTTCCAAAGTGGTAAAAGGGTCCCACCCCCCCTGTAACTTCTAAAATAAGAGAATGATAAAACTAAAAAAAAAATATGATGTAGATTACCATGTAAACTTCCACCGAAAATTGGTTAGAACGAGTTATAGTAAGTACTTATTTTTAATACGTCATAAATCGTAAACCGCAATTTACCAAGTACGGAACCCTTCGTGCGCGAGTCCGACTCGCACTTGGCCGGTTTTTGTCTCGTGAAGTTGTGAAAGATATCGTTGAAATCTTTTATATAGCTAACTTTAACAGTTCTAAAGTACGTTGTTGTTTAATACTTACTTTATCTTTTGGGTTAAATATTTTCCCATGGCATTCAAGGATTGAGTAACTAATTAATCAGATAAGTAACTTCCAGAGATTCTTCCTACAAAGACAACCTTTCAAACAAATTATCAATTTTACCGCTAGAAGTTTGGATGTCTGCATCACTTATAAATATCTAGTCGACTAGCGAGTAACAACATCAACAGCCTTTTTTAATGTTCCCACTGCTGGGACTCAGGCCTCCTCTTATAGTGGGCTATAATCCACCACACGGGCCCAGTGCGGATTGGTAGATGTCACATGTCTTCGAATTTTTGGTTCTAGGACATGCCGGTTTCCTCACGATGTTTTCCTTCACCGTTTTGAGAGCAGTAGTGACGAAATAAATTATACAAAGTAATGCGCCTGCTTGGGTTCGAACCCACGACCTACAACTCGTAAGTCGGGGCCGCAACCACTGCGCTACCACTGCTCTCTACTAGCGAGTAAACTGTAAATTTTTACTTAACTTCCGAAGAAGGGTAATGTGTTTATCAGTCTATATATTGTATGTTTGTTCCTATGTGGCGTTCTAGAGATCAAACGCGTTGGCCGATTTTGATGATGCTTACGTCAATCGATTCGTCTTAACCTTGCGAGTGTCACTGGCTACATTCAATTTGAAAAATAGAATAATGGCGGATTTGGGGCACCATATTGTGGGGGCCCAATATTTTTTCTTCCGAACCCATCGTGTGGGGTATCAAAATAAGATGAAATTTATAAAAATATATTACATTTACCTACATGTTTAAAAGTACTTAATTCGAAAAAAAAATTAACTTTAAAGCTATAAATAAAAAAAAGTTAATTCAAAAAATCAATAAACCCGATTGCTTAAGAAGCAAACTAAAAAGACGAAAACAAGAAAAAAGTCATGCTGTGCACTCGGAGGATACATAATCGCAAGCAGACGCACAGCGTGATTTTCTTCTTGATACGTCTTTTTAGTTTTACACTAACTTTTTTTTACTTTTCGATAATCGTTAAAGCTGATAGAATATCATTTTGTGTAGAGTCCAAGATTTTGTTTATTAAACTTAACAACAAGAGAATACCATACCAACATATTGATGACATCACACACCATAGCAGTTAGCTCAGCTGACCTCAGCAAGCCACTAAACCTACATAGCAAAAGTAATTTCGACCGGCCTTGCAAATTATCAGTAGGTGTCGTTTGAATAACACGTAAAAAGGCACATAGACTTCGTAAATAGGCTGTGCCTTTGTTGCAATATGAGTTAGTCATTTACTTCATGGACTTACATAAGTTATTTGTTAACGATGGCAGTTGATTTTATTGCTATATTTGAAGATACCTACGTCAATCTGCCTAGCCGATTCCTTACTATGTTGGTCTTTTTAGGGTTCCGTACCCAAAGGGTAAAAACGGGACCCTATTACTAAGACTCCGCGGTCTGTCTGTACGTCTGTCACCAGGCTGTATCTCATGAACCGTGATAGCTAGACAGTTGAAATTTTCACAGATGATGTATTTCTGTTGCCGCTATAACAAAAAATACTAAAAACAGAATAAAATAAATATTTAAGTGGGGCTCCCATACAACAAACGTGTTTTTTTTTTGGCGTTTTTTGCGATAACGGTACGGAACCCTTCGTGCGCGAGTCCGACTTGCACTAGGCCGGTTTTTTTTTTGGTAAAATCCCACCGCACTATTCCTAAAACAATGCAACTCCTAAAAGCCAGAATCTAATCGAAAATATAGTTGTCAAATTGCCTCTGTTGACAGCACATTTCTGAGCATCTCTTGAGGGTTCTAGTGCTTCTTAAGATAATGTATCATCAAAAAGGAAAACGTAGGGGCCCAATATATATCTTTGTTTTCAGTTTATGGAATGTCGTGGTGGCCCAGCGGCTAAGACCTCACCTCTCGTGCTCGAGGTCGTGGGTTCAAATCCGGGCAAGTACCAATGTGACTTTTTCAAATGCATATGTACTTTCTAAGTTTATCTTGGACATCACAGGCAGTGGTGAAGGAAAACATCGCGAGGGAACCGGGACTTACATAGTTAATGTAAGTCTGAAATAGCCAAGTCAGAGGCCTGTGGGGTTCCCAGAGGCGGCTTAATTAACTCTGACACCAGAGGTGGCCACATCTCACACGAAAGAAGAAGAAGAAGTTTATGGAATATATTTAAAATTTGTCCAATACTGGAGGAGGAAATAGGCGAGAGCTAAACTTCGAATTACGAATTTTTAGTTAGGAAATTCGGTCGGATGTCTGCGACCCGTATTTCCTCTTAATGTGCTTTCAGATGGTCACCTAAGCTATCCATGGTCCGCAACACAGTAACTAAGTACAGTGCTCGACAAACTTCTGGGACACCCTGAAGTTGGCTTTCCGCATGCTTGAGGCACGAAACGGTGCTGTTTTGTATGAGATTTACTACTGCGCAGCCATTGTAGCCAACTTCAGGGTTGCCTAGAAGTTTGGCGAGAACTATAACATATATTTTATACGTTTCTAACTAAAATACAGCAACGCTGCTTGGTGGTGGAAGTAGGTATAATAAATGATATTTATTTTGTAACTTAGTTAAACAAAAAAACATTAACACGTTTTTGTTTTAACGTTATTTGAATCTAGAATTAAATGGCGTTTCGTAGCTAACCTATGAATTTTTAGGAATCAGACTCAGAGAGTTAGATCATTTTAGAACTATATAGGTTACAGTCTAAGGCAAGGTTCCCTATCCATTTGCATAAAAAGTTTACACATGGCATACTTTTGTTTATCCTAATTATATTTACGCATAACATTATTTTCGCATAACAGCTTACGCATAATTTGTTTAAGCATAATTACTCTAATCATAATAATGTTTAAGCATAACATTCTAAAGCATAAATTTGTTTACGCATAATGATAATAAAACATATTTTTTACGCTGCGGGGCTCCAGCGATCCCACGCTAGCTGCTTGTCGTAGATGTGTTTAACGCTCACCACCGCAGCTTCGGCTTGCTGGCCGGCCTCGCCGGCCAACCTAAGCCTCGGCTGGGTGCGTTAAAACCACCAGCTCCTCAGCTCGCAGGCCGCCTCGCCCTTCTGCGCCAACGCAATTTCAAATTACACTCTAGGGGTAGGGCAGACAAGACTACGTGGAGTCGGTTTTGCAGCGATTCGTTTCTGTCACAAAAAATTAAAATACGTAAAAATAACTCAAATTTGTTTCTGTTATTTCTATTATTTTTATGCCTTAATACTATTATGCTAATAGTCATTAGGGCTAGTAATATTATGCGAATAAAAATTATGGTTAAACAAATTAGCCTTCTAGATAATTATGCCAACATAAACTGTATGGCAAAAAAAATATGGCTAAGAATTATTACGGCAAAACAAATTATGCCAAAACAGTTATGCCAAAGTATATTAGGAAAAAGGACATATGCGAAAAAAAGGGATCCCCTTAAACAAAGAATCTCAAAGATTATGTTGGCTTTTCAGGTTTATTCCCCGCAGGTTTCATCATCCGCATTTTTAATGTGCCCACTGCTGGGACACAGGCCTCCTCTCTATGAGAGGATAGCTCAACTAAAATCTACTTATTTGCCACAATTTCTATTCCCCGCTCAAAAACTAACAACGTACGATCAAAACCTTCGAACCAACACATTCTTACTGTACATCTAATTAGTGAGTCTAGCCATCGTTTAACTGCGGGTACATCTGTTACGCTTGACGAAAGCCGCGGAGTTCCGGGTTCAATCCGATGCGTATAAATTATGTGGTTGGCAAAAACATGACATTGCAGAGTTAATATGCGTGAAGACATCAATTTTAAACACCATTTTACGTATTGTTTTGAAGTTAGTAACAATGGGTTTTGGGTATTTTTTTCTTGGTTTTCGCATGTGTTAGGCAAGCATGACTGCTTGAAAAAGTTAGATTTTGGTATGTTTTGACTTTGAAGTATTTAATTTTGTTTGAATTAGTAAAGGCAGACCAAGAAGACTGCTATTTTGCTTTTTTAAATGAGTCCTATTTCTAGCAAAGGATTGCAATAGGCTAAGTTGACTGATGTCCTCGCAAAACAGCAGGAAAATATTACTTCTGGAGTATTTTTTTTAAACACCGGAAAATCTAACCGCTGTTAAATTGGGAAAAAATCCTTTTTGGCTACTGAGAGCAAAGGAAGCCATCTTTTATCTTCAGATTGCCCGCTACAGCTCCCTAAGGTTTGGTGGCAAGACGAAGAAACAGGGGAGGGGCGCACGAGCCAGGGTCGCGATTGAGTCACAACTAGAGGCTTCACATTCGCAGCTATGAACGTCTGACAAGACTGCTAACTACTGAAGTTAGCAGTCTTGTCAGACGTTCATAGCGATTCCCATTACTATCTTATACTTGTCCAATGGCAGTTCGATCTTGCATAGAATACTGTTCTCATCTCTGGGACGGATCTGCCAAGTACCAGCAGCGGGCCAAGAGGCTCATTGGCAATGAGGCACTGGTTGAGTCAAAGCTTCAGAGCCTTGAACAACGTTGCCGAGTTGCCAGCTTGTCAGTTTTTTATCGGTTGCATTTCGGGGAGTAAGCGATGGAATTGCATGATCTAATTCCGCCTAGCCCGTTTCATCATAGGACTACAAGACGTAAGGCGATGCGCCATCGGTATATGGTGGAGAACCCGCCCATACGCACTAAATGTTTTGAAAATACTTTCATTGAATTCCCTGCCTGAGTCTGTGTTTCCCGATAGCTACAACCTCGGGGTTTTTAAGTCAACAGTGAATAGGTTTCTTCTAGGCAACCGTGTTACACCGTCGACTACATCATCGCTTACCAACAGGTGAGATAGTGGTCAAGCACGGACCTATCAATAATAAAAAATAAAGTTGTGCGACAGAGGCAGTGGTTTGTTTTCAAAATATTCAAAGCAAGTGCTAAGTTTCTTTTATAAATCGCAACATAGAAATCACTTAACCCAATCCTCTCGCGCCAGACCTGTCAAATAAATACGCGTTACCTGACATAGTAACGGTTAGCGTTGCGCAAGAGTCTCTAGTGTAACACTTTCGTTGATCTGTACTCACATACATACAGACAGCTCTCGTTACGGAGATTAACGACCACTTAGATGCTGGGTATGTGGTACATATTTTCATAGAACCGAGAGTATCTTTGAATGAATCTAAACGCTCTAATACCAGTGCAGCGTTATTTTCTTTTAAATATCGTTGCACATGCTGAGATAGGAGTCTTTTAGGTCTAGCACGGGGTTTTCTTTTTTTGCTGATTCCGGTAAGACTGGAAGCCGACCCCAATATAGTTGGGAAAAAAGCTAGGCAGATGATGATGATGATTGTTTTTTTTTTGTGTTTTTGCTTATCGAGTCTCCTGTGCGGGTCACAAATAAATATCTTTTCTTTCTTTCTTTCTCTACTTGAGTGGTGTTTGATTCGAAATTATTCCTTGTGGCTCGTTTTTCTGGAGATCGTAAGTACGAGTGCTGAACGTGTATAAGTGAGTGGGTTCCATCCCTAGAAATTCGGTGTTTGATCGGACTTCTTATTACGGTTTTGTTGGTCTAGGGCTCGTAAGCACGAATTCTGAGCATGGGGTTTGATGCCTGGGTCGGACAAAACGTTATTAAGTTTTTCATTAAGATATTCTTAGAGTCTGCTGTTGTCCAGATAACCAGACACCGGCACACTAATGTGTGTCCCGTTAAATGGTAATAAGCCTGTCTCATTCTAAACACTTCTGTTTTACTTTTGTGCCACAAAAAAACAGCACTTCTCCTTACAATTCTGGTTGTTCGCAACAAAACTTTTTACGCCACAGCCAATCTCCACCAGAATACAAAACAGTACAATCTCTACATCTCAATACATAATCAGAAACGATTGCTAACTCATTACGTAATACATTGCCGGGTTTGTCACAAGCGCTGGTAATTCTCTCGGAGTATAAGCAGCATTGTTTTAAAAACATATATAATATAACATTACGCTTATGATTTCACCCCGAATGATTGGGCCGAGATGCATTTATACGTGATACGGTGCCTAAAACGAGTGATTTTTAACCGAATTCAAAAGGAGTTGACCTGTATGTTTTGTATGTATGTTTGCCTGCGATTTTCTCGCGTTTGTCTGAACCGATTTTGATTATTCTTTTTGTATTGTATTAAGTATCTCTCAACTTAGGTCATAGTGCAAATTTCATCAAAATTGGTATGACAGTTTTCAAGATATGGACAAACAGCACGATTGTGTAAATTGAGTTATGATGAGTATATTGTCAACCCTTTAGATACTTTACTATGGCACTTGATCAATTTGTAGTGATGGTGAACCAACACTAAAATTGTTAAATAAAAATAAATCGCAACAAATTTAACCGACTTCAAAAACAAAACACTAAAAAGTGCAAAATAACTTTCGTTTCGGAGGTCTTTTGTACCACATGTTTTTATCAAAGTCGGTATCGAAGAACGGAAAACAATAGGTACCAAAGACACCGACTTCGGAAACGTTATTGAAAGTAATTTTTCGCTTTATAGTGTTTTGTTTTGGAAGTCAATTTGTTTTTTTTGTTTAAAAGTTTTTTTAAGAAGTCAGTCAATTAGCTTAGCCTTTTTGCTGAGGTCGTCTTCCAGTCTAACCGGATGCAGCTGAGTATTTTACATGGAGCGACTGCCTTTCTGACCTTCCAGACCTTCCAGAATATAGGGTCTAAACTACTGGGTATCGTAGAATAGAATAGAATAGAATACTCTTTATTATGTACACCATATAAGTTACAGAAAGTATAGACGAAGAAAACATTGCACTGGGTGACACAATGGGCGGCCTTATCGCTAAAAGCGATCTTTTTAAGACAACCTTTTTTTTTCTTTATCGTATTACCCAGTTACTGAACTGGGTAACACAAGGGCAAGACTAGTGTCTGATTTTCTGCCAACGTCTTTAAATGGCAGCCAGAATGAAATGGTTGGTCACCCATCCACGGTCCGACCTCGGCTAACATTGCTTAACCTTTAAAATCGACCCGTGTGGACCTAGCTTTGCTCATTATGTAATACATCGCCAGTTTGGCCACAAGCTGCAGTTATTCTTTTGAAATATAAGCAGTATTGTTTAAATGAGTGGTCTAATTCTCGTTTGGGTTCTTTTAGAAGTGACATTAATTTATTATTTCTTACGACATTAGAGGTTATTTTTCTTACGACGAAAAGTCAAGGTGAAAAGAGTCTTTAAGCTTAATAAAATAATAATTATGCCAGCCTGTTCTGTGCTGGTCGCTGTTAATGTGATTTAAAATAGTATTGCTAGTTAAAATAATAAATAGTCGTATGTTAAACTAAGTTTTTGCGAAAAATTTGGTGAAAATATCTTAACAATTTCTTCTTAGGGCTTACTGTGGTGGCCCAGTTTTAATGGCAACAATTAACGTGTCGTACGTAGAGATGGACAAAAGATGGGTTGGTTTGAACTATGCTAGTATTATATTATCTGTGGTTTGAACCATGGCGCGCCATGTACACATAATTCAATAGAATTGTGTGTAAAATTAACATTTTTCTGGAATTGAACATAAAAATTGTATGTTCTTGTTTAAACAACTCTCCTAAGTTCAAAATTATGGAATATTGGGCTCTTATTTCACATTTCAAAGATTATCTGAACGGATCATTTAAAATTGATGCCAATAGATGGCGCATTTTTAAATTTCTGATGCATTCCACTCGATTGTAAAAATTTGCATTGTAACGCATTTTGGTGCAAAAAAAACTGTGAAAACGTGCAATAAAATACTATAAAACGAACCTTCATTGTATTTAAAGATAAAAATATTCACCAACCTAGTAAACCCTTTACTTGCAAGTCGCTGCTAACACCATCTATTGCCGTGAAACGGGATCGAACGCGATTGATGTAAGTACTTACAAAAATAACAAGATTAATCAGCTGAAAAACGCTAGTTACGTCGGCACGGTGTCTTTGTATGGGATGAGGCATCTGTATGCTAGTAGTTTCTCCTCGGTTGATTTCACATTTTAATAGATGGGCAAGAGATGGGTCTAAATCCAATATTCAGGATAAAACCAATTCAAACATGTTTATGCATGTTTATAGAATTGGCCAGCTCAAACATGTTTATCCCAGGCAGAAACATAATTTACTTTGGGCAATTTGTTTTATCACCTCTGCTCCAAATATTATACTGATGATGCTATGTTAAAGCTATAAACCCCATTAAAGGATGTTAAGGTTAATTTAAAGATACTTAAGACTCTCAAAGTCTAGGAAAAGTAAGAACTGGACCGGACTGGAACGGACCCGTATCTCATTATGTTGAAAGGTACAACCGCATTACAGTAGACAAAAAAATAACATTAAAATGTAATAAAAAGAAACCGGTTTATACCGCGAATGCATTCTCTCGATTCGAAGAGATAAATTCTCGGAACGGTCCTTAAATCTAATACGTGAAGTTATGTCCTTTTATCGCATCCAGACGGGAAAGGATTTCTAATAAAATGCAATAAAATAAAATGGATAAGGACTTCTGCAACTTGGAACAAAGAAAATAAGGATTAGAAACATGAAAATTGAAATAAATGAAACAAAAACTTAAAAAGTTAGAATTATTCCAGACTACGTTCTGCACGAGGCTTCGCCCGTGTGTAAGTCGAAAATTATTCCAAGGCAGTGGTGTCTCATCCCATACAAAGAAACCGTGCCGACGTACTATACTGATTACTTTTTGTACATCGATCGCGTTCGGTTCCGTTCCACGGATATGGATGGTGATCTATCTATCGCCGTGGAACGGAACCGAACGCAATCGATTTACAAAAAATAATCGGTATAATTAAATGACAAACGCTAGTTTTCTTTGTATGGGATGAGGCATCTGTATGCTAGTATTATATTATTTGTTCCCAAGGGAACTTATTCCCGGGATAAAACGTGTCTCATAACGTGTATGATTGAATCTACTCCACTTTACCAAATATTAATTCGAAAGACGCGGCGGGGGATTTTATTTTAAAATATGATATGATTATTATTGATAACATCATCAACATTATGGCCCTGCCTTTAATTAATATCTAGTGATGATACATATGTTCGCTATATTTATTATATTTTTCGGTAAGTCACCCTATTAATAAGTGTAATAATAAACTCTGTAACCAAAAATTTCGCCCATATACACTAACAATTTTCACTCGACTAACATATAAAAACACCACAACACCTACTTACCTGATTGTTTACGTTACAATATATGTTAAATAATTTTTCGTTTTAGTGCATTATTATCGTCTACAAAGTTGTTACATTTTGGTATTGATAACTTATCATCAATCATCATCATCAATCATCAATATCAATACATATAATAAATCTGTAGAAAAGTAATTTTTGTACATCGAAAATATTTCCAAAAAAAAATAGCCAGGGTGTTAAAGGATAACCAACAGAACCTATTACCGGCATTTTTGGAATTTTTGTCTGTTTATCTGTTTGTCTGTTTATTTGTGCACGCATCACCTGAAATGTACGAAACCGATGTAAATAACTTTTATACATAAAAATTGTGCGAAACTTGAAGAATTATTTAGTTTTTGATTCATCGCAATCGGTTCACTCTATAAAAAGTTAGATGAATTTAAAGTGTTTAAGAAGTAAAATTATCAAAACCTCGGACAGTTGAACTCGATATTCGATAGATGGCGTTGTGCATTTGAAGTCATTTTCTGAATGGCAGTGTTAAGATTCTCCGCACAAGAATGATGACTATAGAAACAAGTGTAGGTAAGTAGGGTAGATGACGGGAGCGAAGCCGCGGGCACAGCTAGTCTATACTATAGACAAGGTGCCTTATGAACTGATTGCATAATTGCAATCATAAATTAATATCATTCGTCACAAGTACCATAACAGTACATGGTTTATTAAACTTGAAGTATGTCCCCAATTACCTCATACCTTTCCGCTCTTCTTAGCTATAAACCAGGTTTAAAAATACTGGACTTATACGGTCCCCACCAGGTCGACCGGTCCATTGGTTTATGGCATGGAGAATTTCGTGTTTCGCCCCAGGCGACTTATGTCTGACCTCCATACGCCTTTCAGAAACCTGTTACAAGTTTCAAGTTATGGTGGCATAACATGGGTGGCATTTTTGGTTGTGGTTTTAAAGAGTACGCGTCTGGTATCAAGGGATTTATTAAGGCTTAAGGGTACACTAATCGACGGCACGAACTATTTTGTGCGCGGGGTTAAAATGCATTTTATATCCACCGGCAACACGTGCGGAAGAGATAGATGCTGTGATGAGCAGTAGGAAGCTAGTTCGCGTACGATAACACACTTTTGCAATTTTATAGCGAAATTGGTAATGATTTTGGACGAAACCGAGCGCGCGAAATTTTATAAACAGACCTTTGGGAGTCTGGATATCATGAAAAGACGACTAAAAGTATCTGTTCAAAATAAAATTATTTGCATTGTTGAACTACTCATTTATCCCTGTATGGTGGCCGTTTTGCAATTTTCCGTCTTCTTATGGCATTTATTTGCGCCCAAAAATGCGTTAAAATTAGTGTCGAAATGTGGAACTGTCGACGCTCATAACTTTCAAATATTTTCTTTTTTTACTTTTTGCTTCCATACAGGGCTAGATAATGATGAGACAAATTGATATCACTTTTTATTTTGAACGTACATCGTCAAACATTGGAATAATCCCTAGACTACGTTTGTATGGAAGAATTTTCGACTAGTGTAACCTTAATATAGACTAGAAGGCATGATGTGACAATGCAATAGTTTTTAACCCCCGACGGAAGAAGAGGGGTGTTATAAGTTTGACGTGTGTTGCTGTGTATCTGTGAGTCTGTCTGTGGCATCATAGCTCCTAAACGGATGAACCGATTTTGATTTAGTGTTTTTTTGTTTGAAAGGTTGCTTTGTCGAGAGTGTTCTTAGCTATGTCTGAATAATATCGGTTCAGCCGTTCAAAAGTTATCCGTATTTTACTCTTTGAACCTGGTTTTTGTCTTAAGATATCGTGTCATTATTACGTGTTTCGATAGATTGTCGATTGAAGCGTCTCTGCTACTAGTAATTTGTATGTAGTTTTAAAATAATGAAACGAAAAATAAAATACAAATTTAAAAAACCTCCGGCACAAAAACCTCTAAAAAGCAAAAAATAGACCTCGTACTCGCGTCGGATTTTGGTGTCGCGGGTTTTTTAAATTTGTAATTTAATTAATAGTAAAGTATAAAATTAATTACTCTAATTTTGACCACTATCTAATACAATCACAGAACAAAAAAAACGCCTGGATACAATAGTGACCGATAATTTATAGTCAACGATGGATCACGCTTGTCTAAAAGTAGGTACCCTATAAACCCATTAGTCAAAGGCACCCAAGTTATCGCAGAACTCAAGTTATCGTTAGTTGCTCGCAGAACGGATGGCCGATGGGGCCGAAAAGTTCTGGAATGGCGACCGCGAACCGAAAGACGATGCGACCCACTAAGTGGACCGATGCGCAGGGCATTCCCGCAACCTTAACCAGGTGTTAACGGAATGCGCTGAATGCTAGACGCACGGGATTGGTCAATGTGGGGACGCCTTGAGAAGGCCTGTGTCCAGCAGTGGACGTCTTTTGTCTGAAATGATGATGACCCACGTCATAACTATCGGGAAAAATTGTTGGTAGAGGAGCTCGTGGCTAAATAATAACAGCCGCACTGGTCGGTCATCAAGGTTAAGCAACGCTTGACGAGGCCGGTACGTGGATAGGTGACCATTTCAACATACCGAGTTTCCTCCGTGCCTCGGAAAGCACGTTAAGCCATTGTTCCCGGCTGTCATTTGAAGATCTTTGACAGTCGTTACGGGAAATCAGAAGCTTGAGATGTGACACCAGTCTTACCAAGGGGTACCGTATTACCCAGTTACTGGGTCGCTCCATGTAAAACACTGGGACTTAGCTAAATCCGGTCAGATTGGAAGCCGACCCCAATGTTGTTGGGAAACATACTTGGTAGAGTTCTTTGCAAAGAAGCTAGTCTGGGGTAGTAATACCTCTTTAACTAGCTCTGCCGTCAAGCATGGTGCTGTGTTACAATTTGAAGGATATAAGTGTTGGCATAATTAGAGGCCCCTATGACATTTCAGTTTTGTGTAGGCCAAATTCACTCTTGCTTTTGTAGTAGAAGCTAATGTCTTGATTGTGCTTCTACACAAAATGCTCTAGCACAACTAATATCGCAGTGTGAAAACCAAACAGCCAATTTAACTATTTATTTTTTGTTGTGTTCATGCTTAATTTCAAGATCAACAGAATAACCATTAAACTATGAGCCAAACTATTAAAAATACAATAATGGTTTCAACGCACGCAACATGCTCCAGTGTCGTTATTAAAACGCAAAAAAAAGTCAAAAGGTCCACTCGTTTTAAGTTTATTTTCTAAGGACTCTCCAAGCGTCGTCGCCACATTGACTGATCCGCATCCAGCGGAAACCAGCAACCCATATGTTACCAATAAATGGTGATATGAGGTCCTAGACAAAGTGACATTTTTTCAACGATAGCGATTTTGTGGTGATAACGATTGTGAAAAACGTCCAAAATCGGATATACTATGCGCTACTATTTCGCCCAAATATTTGTAACAATCGTTAAAAGGGCAAGGCAAAGACTAAGATGTCGACGATTATTCTAGCGTATTATAAAGATGTAGAGATTAAAAGAAGATGAAAATAAAATTGAAGATTTAAAGATTTCGTTTTTTTTAAGGTTTTTTTGAGAGGAGGCCTGTGTCCCACCAGTGGGAACATTAATAGGCTGATGATGTGTGTGTGTGTGTGATTATAAAGATTTTGAATTTGTACTTCTATATTGTGATACTTCTGTGAGCTCTTTATATTGAGGTATTTTGTGTAAGTAATATGAAAAGTGATTCGAAAAGCTGCGCCAGCGCTTGTGCCGACTGCGTATGGCATGTCGAGCACAAACGTGTTGAAGAAAGTTCGTTGAACGAATTAGCTACCAGTAAGCCTGCCAAGATACATTATTTTCGAACACTTCCAGGGTTAAAAAACACAAAATTGGAGGATTAGGGACCGAGTGTTAACATTATGAATACGGAAAAAGTCCTTATCCAGTTGAAAGGGATATACGCGCGGCGCACGGTTGGCGCAGTGGTTGAGCGATTGACTGCTGCGCTGCGTGTCGCGGGTTCGATTCACGCACGGAACAAATATTTGTATGACCTATAGATAGTTGTTCCGGCTCTGGGTGTTGTGTATGTGAGTTTATATGTTTGTAAACGCATACAGGATGAAATTCCTAGTGTGGGGCAATGTTTAAAAAAAAAATAAAGACTTTTGTGTCTTTTCATGAACTGTTATTGCTACCGAAATGCAAGAGACATAACGAAGCAATCTCGATATTTTATTGAATAGACATGTCTCGAAATGCAGAGAAATCATTTCATCTTAAGAAGTAGGGAGAACTTAGGGAGATGCGATAGATATTTTTGACGATAGCTCGTAAATCGAACCACTCACTTAATCCTTCTTCCATTCAGCATCTTCCAAATTACTAAATCTATAGCAATTCGAACACTTCCGTCACTGTCAGTACCGGTCGCGCGACTACTCGCCCGGTCGACTGGTTGCACAAGGTTGCGGTGACGTAAGCATAACCGAACGTTTTCGGCAACCGGCCCCTTGCCTCGTCGCTGCAGACAGAGATCTTATTAGCTCCTTTAATAGA
This sequence comes from Orthosia incerta, assembly GCA_948252205.1. Lineage (NCBI taxonomy): Eukaryota > Metazoa > Arthropoda > Insecta > Lepidoptera > Noctuidae > Orthosia > Orthosia incerta. Next base: position 11,436,363 of record OX411765.1, on the reverse strand, counting down.
TCTACTTGGAGCTTCGGATCCCGTTAGACAGAGGTTACGTGTCTCTTAAGTTATGTTTCACTGTTAGATCGGTATTAATGTTGTTTAGTAATGATATGCTACCATTATATTATCTGTGGTAATGGAAAGGAAGACTAAGGTAAACGACATGAATGAGGCCCATTCTGTATTGAACTGCACATTAAGGGCGAGTAATTTTTGCCAATACGGAGTAGGTGGTGGCGATTTTACATCAAAATATAAAATGAGATTATTATTATTATTATTGATATTCTTTTTACATCATTTTTGAATAGAATAAAATAGAAAACACTCAAAAGCACTCAAAGTAAAGATTTAATAAAAGGTGTCATGTCTAACCAAGCTTAGCCAAAGAGTTGTGTGTTCCATAAAGCTGCTTGGTGAATACACATGTCGGTGTTTTCTTCCACATAACACATTAGAAATCCCGGTACACATCGCACCTCAGCGGCTGAACTCTACATCTTTTTGGTCCTTCGAGCCGGAAAGCTTGATAAATATCGACAGGATTGGTCCACAATTGCCCCCCGATCGGGCAGATTTGCTGGAAGATTGGGGAAAAGGCTGAAAATAAATCAGTTTTAATGCACAACCAGTTATTGCAAGACAAAATAAGGTCTCATGGGCCACGTAGTGCTAATAAAGCAGTGGCTAGTAAGCTTCTAAGGAAGAATTCGATGATGGTAGATACAGTTGTCTTACTGACAACATAACAGTTTACAGGGGAATAGGTAGCTTGATTTTAATAAGAATTAGAAATGTTAAAAAACCGGTATACAATCTTTCCTGAAGGCATGACTTAAATTCCAAGGCGTAGTATCACGGAGTATGTCAATGCCACTACACAAGTATGTTATCCTTACGATCTATTTCCTTGAGAGTAATCTAATGTCAATGTATGTAGATCAACCTTTACGACATTTTATTAGTCAACAAGTATGTGATTGCTTGTTGACTAATGGAGGAGCTTGTGGCTAAATAATAACAGCCGCACGGGTCGATCATCAAGGTTAAGCAACGCTTGACGAGGTCGGTCCGTGGATGGGTGACCATTTCAACATACCAAGTTTCCTCCGTGCCTCGGAAAGCACGTTAAGCCGTTGGTCCCGGCTGTTATTTGAAGATCTTTGACAGTCGTTACGGGTAGTCAGAAGCTTGAGATCTGACACCAGTCTTGCCAAGGGGTACCGTTACCCAGTTACTGGGTTGTGGAGGTCAGATAGGCAGTCGCTCCATGTAAAACACTGAAACTTAGCTGAATCCGGTAAGACTGGAAGCTGACCCCAATATAGTTGGGCAAAGGCTAGGCAGATGATGCAGTATTTGATTGCTACGTTGGTTCAGTGATTGCAAACGCGAATGCAGATAGTGGCGTGTTATGAGTTCGATTCCTAGGTAAAGCAATGTGTTTTTGGATTTGATTTGAGATTTCGCAGTTTAAGTTTGGCGTTTCGATTTGTGTCTGGTTATTGTCTATAGGCTAGCCTTCTGGGACTTATTAACCTCTGGGATTACCATGCAACTCTGTTTACTCTTTTAGGGAATACAGGTTTGATGTTTGTCGTTAATCTAATCTAGATTGAAATTCGTATGTTTGTTTGTAGAATGCAGGTAATCTCCGAATATCTGAGTGAGTCTGAAAGCTATTTTATTAGCTAGGTGCCATAAGTTGCACTATAGCAAAAAAATAAGAGTTCTTTTGAGATGAGCCACGGAAAAAAGCAACGGAACATAGGCAGTTATAATCATTTTAAACATTGCATTTTTTGTTCAATTTTCATTCCATAATACCTTTAAATCTCATCGATTGTTGCTATTGACATTCCTTTTCCTCCCAGAGAAAACATTGACACCAGTCATGATGACAACTAAGTTCACAAAAATTTTCCCCATACAGACTTGTCTAACGAGAGAGGCGACCGGACAATGATACGTTATCATTCCTTAGAAGAACGTGTCCATAAGAGGCACGTGTATAACGGGGGGGCTCCACTGTCCCGTTACACGTCGTCACCGTGGCCCATTGTGTGATCAGTGGCCTGTGTCTGTGTTTACTTTTGATAGTGTGAGGTGTCGGTTCGATGCTGGTTGAAGATTAGCGGGCTCTAATTATGTAGATAGGATACTTATGTCGTCAATTTGCCAATATCAGTCCTATTTTAGTGTAAGAATGCCTTGCTAATCTAGTGGTCACTCAAATACAAAAACTCAAACTCAAAATCATTTACCTATTTCAATTAAACCGAACTTTTGAATTGACAAGCAAAATATGAAGTGGCACATTCGCAAGCTTCAGTAGGTCTCTATAGAGAAGAACGTGCAAAAAATTCTACGGTACACTCTTTTCAATCAATATTCCAATCACTCGATAACAATATCAGCTGGGGAAGTGCTAACTTGAATTTTTCCATTCATATGTATTTCTTAGTTTCTTTACACCTCTATTTATCCCTTAAGGAATGCCGGCGAGACGATCATGAAAAAGTTTTTTATCAAACAATTTATTCCCAGACCGACTTGATTGATTGAGTCAATGATATCCCTGACATTTGCATCGATTCGATCAACCATCACACCACAACAACATGACGTTCTAAGCCTCTGCGCATGAGTGCAGAACTCGACAGGTGTGGACAAGGTCAATATCGACGTGCTTCAGTGCACTAGCACGGACATCTAGGGACATGGTTTAGTCAGTGTTGTTGTGTCACCATTGGCAATATGTGCTGCAATTGTGCCTGATTTGGTGATAAACGAAGGTCACGGTTTTATAGTATATGAAAGGAACAACGACTCCACAATATATTGCTGATGGTGCAGGGTCGGGACTCGTAGGAAATAGGCCACCGATGAGGTGGATCGATCAGGTTAAATCTGCAGTTGGAAGCCCTGTTAATGAATGCACTAGATTTTCATCTATAGGACCAGATGGAGAGATCGTGAGGCGAGTTACAACAACACCAGCGATTGGAGAAAATTTATAGTAATCACGACTGTGTCAAGAGCGAAGCGAAGAAGAAAGAAGGTCCGCTCGATGTGGCGAATCGATGCTTGGATAAGACCTGTCAGTAGCTTTTTGGTTGAAAAAATGAAGTGTGGTCGATGGGGCCGAAAAATTCTGAAGAGGTCACTGCGTACTTGAAGGTACAATGTGCAAAGCTTGAAAAGATGATGATCACATGTCTGCTGGACTAGATGGAAACCTCAGGAGTGGTTGATGTGACGGTGCTTGGAGAAATCCTATGTACAGCGGTTGAGGTTTTTCGACTGAATTGTGAAATTAAAATACCCGGAAAATTACTTGATTCATTGACGTAGGTTCGAGTAAGTAAGTGGAAGTGTAGAGGGCTTAACATGTGTGTTGAAGAACTGGTAACTGTCCGAGACTGTGATTGGGATAAGAATTCGAGAGATCGACGACCATAAAATCTGGCCGGGTAAGAAGAATGTGGAAAGCGAATGTTTGCTATGTCCAGCAGTGCAACTGAATGTATGAATTCTTCTTAAATCGTCAATTATATCAGTAACTTCTCTGCAACTAAAGGTTACCTCAGTCAAGCGTTACGATTTGACGTTATCGAGTAGTTACGCTTGTTAACCTATGAATTGCATTCGTGTTGGTAAACCAGTAATAGAATTAAATAATTTTACGATTCATCTGATAAGGATTATTATCATTATCTTCCAATTTTGAAAAGGTGATTAAGAGCTTATGAATTTGAGATAGGCATACTTAAAAAATATCAGAAGCTGAAGTTGGCTTTAGTCTTGAATAGTATGTGTGTGTCTATGTTGTCTGTCTGCTTCGTTGGTCGTAAGTGCTACTACTGAACTTACGTCATGGGTTTGATTCTTGAGTTGGGCAAAATGTTATTGGGTTGTTTTCCATCTGGAATTTTTCAATAGCATCCTGGAGTCGGACAGCAACGATAGCCGAGAGTTGAGAGCCGGAGTGGCTTGGCGACGCACATGACAGATCAGTGTGGCGACGCTTGGAGAAGGCCTATTTCCAGCAGTGGACGTCTTTTGGCTGTAATGATGATGATGACCCTGGAGTCTGGTCGATGGCTCTCTTCCTATGACCCTGGATTTATGTCGTATAAACAATGCCCCCACATTTCTCCAGTTAATACATAACTCCCTGTCTATCCCTTTGAATACAGGCGTGATATTATGTAGTCAGGATTAGTCAGGAAACTATATATATACTAATATTATAAAGAGGAAAGATTTGTATTATCGTATGTAACGAATAAACTTAAAAACTACTGGACCGATTTCAAAAATTCTTTCACCGGGTGACATAGGCTACGTTTTATCCCTGTATTCCTACGGGAACGGAAACTACGCGGGTGAAACCGCGAGGCGTCCGCTAGTTACTAACATACAGATTTGCTTGTGTTCTTCAAATTCAAATATACAAATTCTTCTATTTCTTATTATGTGTTCGGTAACAATTTCAGTTTAACCTTACAAGTGTACACAGATACCGGAACGATTATGTGTGTATGTGTTCTCATCATATTTCATTGGTAAAACCAGTTTCTGTACATGACGTAATAGCCATGCATGATGAACAATTTTCTGCTTAACGAAGAAGCTGGTGGCAAAAAACCACGATTACTTAAGTGTTTTTTCTTTGAACGATCACTGATTTTGAGGATAAGATTTTAATTTTATTTGGCCTTGAGATTGAATAGTTCAGTGCTGACCAAAATTATTAGAATGTACATAATGGAAAGAGACTAGGATGGCACTTGAGTGGGAAAATACAGACTTGTGATTTCATTTCACCCGGAAGACGTCCACAGCTGGACTTTGGCTACCTACACCACATGAACCGGAGCTGAGCTTCTCGCATTCGGTTGAAATAAAATGTAATAATTCGATAACAAAAACCGGCCAAGTGCGAGTCGGACTCGCGCAGGAAGGGTTCCGTACCATTATCGCAAAAAAACGGCAAAATACCACGTTTGTTGTATGGGAGCCCCACTTAAATATTTATTTTATTCCGTTTTTAGTATTTGTTGTTATAGCGGCTACAGAAATACATCATCTGTGAAAATTTCAATTGTCTAGCTATCAGGGTTCATGAGATACAGCCTGGTGACAGGCAGATAGACAGAACGACGGACCGCAAAGTCTGAGTAATAGGGTCCCGTTTTACCCTTTGGGTACGGAACCCTAATTACCCTAAACCGGGCGGATTGGAAGGAAGAAAGGCATGGGCTCTGCAGTTGGACCGAACAGGCTGAAAATAAATAAATAATTATTCCTATCTAAAAATACTTCGTAGAGTTATATTTTTTTCGGTTTTTGAGACCTATTCAATACTTAGATCCTACTAGCCACTCATATTAATACAGATCAGCTTCAAATTCAATTATAATTCACATAGAAATTCATAAGGTAGACATAACAAGATAGTCAATTGCAAATACTCGAGCAACTGTCTGACTCAATATTACGAAACTTATGGAAAGTAGCCCAATACCAAATACATTTGAAAAATAAACACAATGGAATCCGTTGTCAAAACAATCACTTATCCAATTTATCACTAAAGAAAGATATAATTCATAATGATATTATACATTCAAAAGTAATTCTGTATGTCTGTTTGATTGTTACGTTTTCACACCGAAACTGCTAAACCATTGTTGATGAATTTTGGTATAGAGAGATATATTGGACATTGGAAAAGGATCTAGAATACTTTTTAACCGACTTACTAAAAAGGAGAAGTTTCTATGTTCGACTTTGTGTTTGTTTATTTTTTTTGATATATCTTCATCGATATCTCCGTCAATTGTGGACCGATTTTGAATTTTATTTTTGTTTGAAATAGTATGTTCTGAAATTGGTCCCATTTTAATTTGGTGAAGATCTTATAAAGAACTTCAGAGATATACAACAGAACTCTTCAATAAATAACGGCAAATCTCTCGGGATTGCTGCAATCGCATGTCTGTTTATTGTTTATACCATTTCATAAGATAACATCAGGCCAGTACGCTCTAAAGGGGTACGCAGATGTGTACAGTTCACCTTGGTACACTCTCATTTCACCGGTTATGTTCAGTTTCATGATATTTGGGCAATCTATTCCTATTCTATCCTATTCCGATTCTTCCAAAAATAAAGCTACTTTTCACTTTGTTGTTTTCTTACTTGGAAGTCGGTAGTATATTTTTGTTAAATGTTTTTTTTTTTATCCCAACAGCACAATCCTTTGGGATATTTTCCGCCTTTTACGCAGGCGAAACCGCTGGCAGAACTTAGTATTATATAATTATCTTGTAATATGTATCAATCTCTAGACGTCTAAAAAGAGGTTTAATACCGTTCTTATTACAAAATGTCTGTTTCATAATATTCCCATAAAACAATGGCGTTTTGGCCAGTGTGAAACCATTTCACAAACACCAATTTACATTTACACCTTCCTTAACCAAAAGCCATTTAAATATCGACCTTAACTGCAAAAAAATAAGAGTGTGATACCTGTTTTTGAAGTGTACAAGATAAAATGGTTTCCATAGGTAGAATGCGAAAATGGCCGTTTAACCGACCTTGTAGATAAAAAGTAGTGTGCTGTTATTTGTCTCGAGTGGGTCGTATCGAGGCTGATCCGCGAATGAATGGTCGATGAATCAGATCAGTTATAAAAAGTTGTTTTAAATGTGATTTCATTGCTTGGAGTAATAATTTTAAGTCGGACTTATAAGGAGGCTTCCATTACAAATAAGGTGAAATTATTTAAGAACTCTCCAACAGCTGCACTATTAAATACTGTGTATTAGTATAAAAATCGGAAACAACAGCTAAAAATAAAATCTGGAAATTTGGTTCAAAATTATGTCGGTTTTATATCGGTTACATTTTGGAAAGTGTGCGATGGAATTACATGATCTAATTCCGCCCAGCCCGTTTCATCATCGGACTACCAGACGTACGGCGATGCGCCGTTGGTACATGATGGACATCCCACCCATACGCTCTAATGGAATTCCCTGCGGGAGTCTGTGTTTCCGATAGCTACAATCTAGGGGTCTTGAATAGGTTACTTCTAGGCATGCGTGCTCCACCGTCGACCACATCATCGCTTACCATCAGGTGAGATAGTGGTCAAGCGCGAGCCAAATATAAATAAAAAAAAACTGGAATTTTGTTTAAAAATTTGGGAATTCGTTCGAAAATCTGAGTATTCGCTCTTAACTCTGGTAATTCGTAAGAAAAAATTAGGATTTCACTTAAAACACTGGGATAAATCTGAGAATCATTTAACTATCAGTTTATCAGGAATGAAAAGCTACCGAAAAATAAATGAAAATGGTTTTAAAACAAAAGGTTTTTAAAGGAAGAAAGAAGTTGTAAGCCGTCCAATTAGAAAATACCTCACTAAGAATATTTATAAAGTTCCGTCCGAGTAAAATATCTTGATAATTAGTACCTACTTGCTGTGCCTGCGGCTTCGCTCCCGTCATCTGCACCCTACCATACTTACCAGCCTGCCTGCCTACTCCACATACTCAAAAATATACACACTACATACCAACTTTTTTTTTCTAGTGTCATTCTTTCGCGTAAAATCTTAACACCGCGATTCAGAAAATGACGCCATCTATCGAATAGCGAGTTCAACTGTCCGAGTAACTGAATTGCGTGAGCTGTGATAATTTTACTTCTTGAACACTTTAAATTCATCTAACTTTTGATAGAATGAACCGATTGCGATGAAACAAGAACTAAGTAATTCTTCAAGATACGCACAATTTTTATGTATAAAAGTTATCTACATTGGTTTCGTACATTTCACGTGATGCGTGCACAAATAAACAGACAAACAGACAAAAATTCCAAAAATTCCAAAAATGCTAGAAATGGGTTCTGTTGGTTATCCTTTAACACCCTGGCTATTTTTTTTGGAATTTTTTTCGATGTACAAAAAATATTTTTCTACAGATTTATTATTATAATATGTATTGATTAGATACGATTATAATTAGGATGAAATTGTTACATAATATTAACTTTAAGTTACGCCCTTCTTCGTTAGTATTTGGGTTGTATCTTCAAAATGAGCTATCACACTAGACTTGTCTCATCGTGCTAAATAAATGCATAATTTATTTTTTCAAAGTCAAATTTCTCTATTTCAATTAGGCTATTGAGCGGCACTTTCGAACGTAAAAATGAAAATTTATAATTATTAGTAATTGATTCAATTGATTGCAAAGAACGGACAAGAAACTCCTCCAAGAAACACACAATCTTTAAAAAAAAAGGGTTTTAAAATATTTACATACAAACATTACTTCATATACGTGAGGACGATGTACCCAGACTAACACTACTATACTACATATAGATATAAAGTATTACAAACACTAACAGGTAAATTCATTCATTTGATAAATAGGAACATGGTTCTCACATACTTAAAATATTGCAAACATAGGTAAGTTATCTAATTCAACAACAAAGGTGCGAGTAAAAAAGAGAAAATAAAAATAGATATACAGATATATGATATATAGATTAACCAGTTTTATTTTGCCTACACTAATGATTGCCCTGTAGAGTAGGAGTTTTATATCTATCTGTTAAATCTAATTGTCTGCAAATAAGCCGACAGCTCTCCTGATGATAAGTGGTCAACGATTTCTATCATCATCATCATCATCAGCCTTTTTAATGTTCCCACTGCTGGGACACAGGCCTCCTCTCTGTAAGAGGGAATGGACCATAATCCACCACACGGGCCCAGTGCGGTTTGATAGATGTCACTAGTCTTCGAATTATTGGTTCTAGGACATGCCGGTTTCCTCACTATGTTTTCCTTCACCGATTTAAGAGTGGTAATTGAATAATTTACACAAAGTAATGCCCCTACCTGGGTTCCTACGACCTACGACACGTAATTTGCGGCCTTTACCACTGGGTTACTACCGCTCTCCCGCTATGTGGATCTACTAGAGGCATATTTTCATCGTGGAGAGGATTCTAAAATGACTCATGTACCTGTAATTACACTGGCACACATACCCTTCGAGCTAGATCACGGAAACGTTGCGTGGCAGCTGAAATTGTTAAACCTTGCAGACATATTTATCCAGCATTCCAGACGAAAATCTATACAAAGAGCTCTACTATAACTAAGTACTTGAAACAAGCGTGTTCAGGAAAGGAGAAAGGAAATAAAGTGCCTACATAAACATTACCTAACGCCTATAAATATCCAACCAATGACAATCTATAAAATCTGCATGTTAGATGACGAAACAACAAACAATGCTACACAATTCTAAGTCACAAACACCCACGAGGAAGCTGAAGCTACAAGGTCTGACCAAGAAAATGTGTGAATAAGTTATTAATGTAAAGAATTTGTTTAGATTTTGTTTGAGATTGTTATAACAACAAAAATCACTTTGAGGCAGTCTGACAAATTGTTTTGTTTGGTCATTTGAATATAATATAACTTTGGTTTATTTTGCTTTGTAGATATTTGAGATGAATACTGCAAATAGTCCATGACAACAACTGGATCACAGATAATAGCATATAGATGTCTTATCCCATACAATGAAACCTTGCCGACGTAACTAGCGTTCCACGACGATAGATAGATCGCCATCTATATCCGTGGAACGGAACCGAACGCGATCGATGTACAAAAAATAATCAGTATAATCAATACAGTACGTCGCGCGTCGGTACGATTTCTTTGTATTGGATGAGAGACCACTGAACTGGATATATAAAATTGAGAATTAGGATCGGTAAATGTGGCGAAGCTTTGGGTATGTCCAGCAAAGGTCATCTGTCGTCTGAAATGTTTATGATATAAAATTGAGAGCCACAAACTGACTGGTTGGTCTAATGCTCGCAAATATGACTACTAAGCTTAAGGGTACACTAGTTGACGGCACGAACTATTTTGTACGCGGGGTTAAAATGTATTTTATATCAACCGACAACACGTGCGGCAGAGATAGATGTTGTGATGAGCAGTAGGAAGCTAGTTCGCGTACGAATACACACTTTTGCAAATTTGTAGCGAAATGAATAATGATTTAGGACGAAACAGAGCGCGCCAGATTTTATAAACAGACCTTTGGCAGTCTAGATATCATGAAAAAAGTCTAAATCTATCTGTTTAAAATAAAATTATTTCCATTGTTGAACTACTAATCTATCCCTGTATGGAGGCCGTTTTGCAATTATCCGTCTTCTTATGATATTTATTCGCGCCCAAAAATGCGTTTAAATTAGTGTCGAAATATGGAACTTTCGACGCTCATAACTTTCAAGTATTTTCTATTTTTACTTTTTTGCTTCCATACAGGGCTAGATAATGATGAGACAAATTGATATCACTTTTTATTTTGAACGTACATCGTCAAACAGTGGAATAATCCCTAGACTACGTTTGTATGGAAGAATTTTCGACTAGTGTAACCTTAAGGTCATCTCGGGCAGATTTCGTCCAAGAACTGTATATATGAGTTTTCTCTTAAGTAATTCTCTGTAGCAGTCCACAGTCTGAATGTCTACCTGGTTAAAGACAAATTCTAATATAGCAGTAGTTCGTCTCTATTAATACTATGAAAACTGCCTACTTCCTCAAATTCAAAATCAATTTATTTCATCCATAATGTACATACAGGTGGTAAATATAAGTTTCAGAAACAATTATGGACCCTGTCGAGCAAAGCAACATTCTGGATATATTCAGAGGTCTATGAGAGAGGAATCATCATCTTCATCAGTCTTTTAATGTTCCCACTGCTGGAACACAGGCCTCCTCTCTGTGCGAGAGGGAATGGGCCTTAATCCTCCACGTGGGCCCAGTGCGGGTTGGTGGATGTCACATGTCTTCGAATTTTTGGTTCTAGGACATGCCTGTTTTCTTACGATGTTTTCCTTCACCGTTTAACGAAAAGAATAGCTTAAGGCCGAAAACGCCGCGCTAGTCGAATTTTGTGCAGTTTTTAAGAGCTATCTACTCTTTATTTAAAAAGAAATATCAATTAATAAAAATACATTAAATTTCTACATAATGTTGATTCTAAAATGGTTGTACACTTTTTTTTAAAGAGGTATATGTGTCACTAATCTCCTTCCAACCGTCTCCGCGTAAAGTGTTCATTAATTATGTTTTATACTAACATTAATGGATAGACAATTTGATAACGAACATTTTGTAAGTTTTATTTTTTTCAAAAGACCAATATTCGATTTTATAAAGATTTTATTCTAAAATCTGGGCGTATTCACTACTGCAATTCATGCGCCACCAGTGCCGCTAGGCCAATAGGAATGCTCATATCTCATGGTGATTTTTTGGTCAGGGTACGGCCTTAATATTTCAGAGAATACGTAACAAAGAAATTCGCAAAAAAACTGGTTTTACTAATATGCGTCACTTTCAACATCACTAAAATCGTCAAAATCCGGAAGACACTAACATTCAAGGTTTCAAAACTACGCATCTATTTAAAACTAATCACAGATACACTAATGTTTAACAACAGAAGGCTCACCGTACACTGGTCGTTTGGGTTCGACCTCCGACTGATGACCTTAGGAACGTGTCAATTGTTACCTTAGAAACTTATGTAATGTTTAACATACGTACGTGCAGTGCTGTGCTAAATATGTGATGATGGATAGTTCATTTAGAGCTTAAAATCACGACCGTATTACCTGAAAAAGAAAGCAGAGATCCAGGTTAAGGGTACACTAGTCGATAACTCTTCCATACAAACGTAGTCTAGGGATTACTCCACTGTTTGACGATGTACGTTCAAAATAAAAAATGATATCAATTTGTCTCATCATTATCTAGCCCTGTATGGAAGCAAAAAAGTAAAAATAAAAATAATTTGAAATTTATGAGCGTCGAAAGTTCCATGTTTCGACACTAATTTTAACGCATCTTTGGGCGGAAATAAATACCATAAGAAAAAGGAAAATTGCAAAACGGCCTCCATAGAGGGATAGATTAGTAGTTCAAGAAGGTAAATAACGTTATTTAGAAAATATACATTCAGTAGTTTTTTCTTGATATCAAGACTCCCAAAGGTCTGTTCATAAAATTTCGCGCGCTCGTTTTCGTCCTAAATCATCATCCATTTTGCTACAAACTTGCAAAAGTGCTAATTCGTACACGAACTAGTTTCTTCCTGCTCATCTAAGCATTTATCTCTTTCGCACGTGTTGTCGGATGAAATAGCATGCATTTTAACCCCGCGCACAAAATAGTTCGTGCCGTCGACTAGTGTAACCTTAAGAGCCGCATTTCTTTACAAGGCAATGTTTAAGTTCCATGTTAAACGAGTCTTGATTTGATTTATGCCTGGTTTATGGCTTGCCAATGCACCAAACCATGCGTTAATCCAGATACTGGGTGCAACAGAGATTTTTGGAATAACAAACTGTATACACTTTTCCCGATATCTACGAAGTACTCACAACACTTCGTAGATAGTAGGTAAGGATCGTAGCAGGTGGGGTTCTGTAGTTTCTGCCTACCCCCATTGAAAAAGGCGTGACTTTATGTATGTATTATTTATTCTTGTAACTAACCATTGGCTTTTTAAGTGTCTTATGCGCTTTTAATGCCATGAAAACAGTAAAAGAGTATCGTGAACAAGTAAAATTAAAAAAAAAATCCCGACATATTTTTATTTAATATTAATTACATAATTTACCTAGTAATACACGCTCCGATCGACAATCTATTGAACACGTATTTATGACACGATATCTTGCGAAAACACCCCGATTCAAACACCTATTTTCATCAAACATAGCTATGAACACTCTCGATAAAATCAAATAAAACAAACGAAATTATAATCGGTTCATCCGTTTAGGAGCTATGGTGCCACAGACAGATACACAAATACACAAACATTTAGGTACACATGTGAAACTTAGAACACCCCTCTTTTTCCGTCGTGGTTAAAAACCAAGAGAGGCAAGATCACAGACGCGATTGTATGCAATTTGCGTGCCAAAAGACGGAGTAAAGTTACGATCAATGATCGTAATCTGAGCTTTTCATTTAGCATTATCGGCACCGGAAATCTACCGAAATCTAGAAAAATGCCTTTTTATTCCATATTCAACTGTAAATAATGTATAGAAAAAGTTGGCCGAGGCATTGGAAAAGTTTTCTTTCATTTGTAAGTAAATTGGTTTTTAAATTGTTTGTGAAAAAGTAGCACGCTTGGTTTTCATATAGATGGAGGGACTTGCGTTATCTGGTTAGATTTATGTCTGTGGGCAAGATAAAGAGACATTCTGTGGTTAATCCTAAAATTATGGACTTTTTGACAATCGACATCCTAACAGAATATCACAGAGCCTCTGAACTTACAATCACCAACACCAATAGTGAGCAAGCGAGTGAGTGAGCAAGAAAGCGAGTGAGTTTGATTCATGCTCATTCTTTTTCTGTACAAGAGCAGGCCTTTGCCCTGCCGTGTGACAATCAAATCCTTTTATATATTGTAAAGGACAGAGAACATCCCACATGACAAAAACAAGTGGGCGTTTATAAACTAAAGGCCAGATTCTGAATCACAATATGGCCGCCAAGAGTTGTCAATGAGCTAACATAATCTGAACCACAGATAATATAATACTAGCATACAGATGCCATATCCCATACAAAGAAACCGTGCCGACGTAACTAGCGTTTTTCATCTGATTATACCGTTAATTCTTTGTAAATAGATCGCTTTCGGTTCCGTTCTACGGCGATAGATAGATCACCATCTATATCCGTGGAACGGAACCGGACGCGATCGATGTAAAAAAAATATCAGTATAATCAGAACAGTACGTCGGCACGGTTTCTATGTATGGGATGAGACACCACTGATGTTAACTAATACCCTAGTCCAGGACGTTTGGTGTCCTGACCAGATTTTGTCCGGCTTTATCGCTTGTGGCAATTCTTTTTTTTTTTAATAAAATATGGCGTTTATTTTTTATCACCTACATCTTTTACTATAATAATTGTGTATTAACGAATGTAGGCCTACCTATAATTTTATCAAGAGTTTTTAATTTTTGAAATGATAACTCTACTTGGGATATCCAACTTTCACGCGTAAGTAGTAAAAAAAGACACTATACTTCCTAAAAGATAGCTTGATCTCTGCGACATATGTCAAACTGACGTATACGTTATTGTTAGCCTGTCAAGCGCTATTGTTACTGTATTCATACTGACAGCTGTCGCAGAGATCAAGCTATCTTTTATGAAGTATAGTGGTTGTTTTCACAAACTAAAGGCCAGATCCTGAATCACAATATGGCCGCCAAGAGTTGTTAATGAGCTTATATAATGTTATAGACAGACAGACAGATATATGAGACATTACATTGTCTTATAACTTAGCATTATGCTGTAAAATATGACATAATATGGTGACTTTGAAGTTGTCACTGAATAGATTCTTTCCTGGTTTTCGACGTTTGAAATAGTGTTGATTATTTCTGGTTGTCGTGTGGTTAATTTACGCTCGCTATTATTTTGTAATTGGAAAATTGTCTGACGTTTGTCTGTTATGACTTATGACTTTTCTATTAAATTACAGAACCGGTTTTGATGAAATTTTCAGAGATAAATTAGCATATAGAGAAGATACTACACCCCGGCAACAATAAACTCAGTGTCGATATTAATTTGTCTTGTGCACTATGGACGTTAGAGGCCACCTATATATAAATAGGTTTGTAGATATTCGTAAGCTGAGTACAGGCATATATGCTGCTGTCTACATAGTATATTCAATCTGTCGTTAACCTGTATCCAAAGATATACTTTAGCTTACAATAGAGTCACTAATCCGGCACTATTAAAAACCAGGGCGATTATTGCAATGTTCGGATTACTCGATTTTATTGAAAAAACACCAAGACAAATTAAATTAAGCTATCATAATGAACCAATTTAATGTAGGCAACTGTGGGGAAGACACAGCCAGAGAGTGCCGCAGGCTTATTACGTATCTTTTGCAAGAGCAAAACGCTTTATGTCGCGCTTTATGTCATAAAAGTCGGAATTACCTGCAGTATAGATATGGTAGGTCCTATAGAATAGTTTGTAAATCGCTCGCTGCTTTTCAAATGCACTTATTTCAAAGAAAACCGCCAACAACTCTAAAAATCCTGTATTGAAGAGCAATTATTGCGCAAAAATCGCTATCGTTTTGCTCTTGCAAAAGATACGTAATAAGCCTGCGGGACTAATGGATGTGCCGGGTTACTGAAGTGCTGGTTTAGTGAGATTCTTCTTTACATACAATATAATAACTCACTTGTCACTTGAACACCTTTTTCATGGAGGTAGGCAGACACTACAGAACCCCAACTGTTACGATCCCTACCATCTCCTTTTGCTTCGTTAACGTACTTCAGCTTAGGTTACATATATAGAATTTATTGCTTTAATAGATAGATTTCCAACTTAAACATATTATAAACAACTCGACAGATTTTTTCAAAGTTTGAATATAATCCTTGAAAGACCAAACAAAATTCTCTCGATGAGATCCAATAATTCAAATATCAATTCATTGAAGTCTCCTTATACGGATTAAATACGTGATCACGAGTATTCCATACGAAATTGCACAGATACATTCATGTAAAGATAATAGATAAATGGTTTGTCTAGTTTGTTTCAAATTGAATCAACCTTCAGTTTATGTTTTATGCATTGACTTAAATTGGATTTGCAGAAAGGTATTATGTTAAGTATAAATAAATTGAAGTGATTGATGGTATCTTTATTTACCGACATTAAGTCTGTAAATATATAATGCGTTCTACTAGAAGTTTTGTAAGACATTTATTATTATAACTAGCTGTGCCGGCGTGGCGGCTTCTCTCCCGACACTGCCTACCCTAAAATCATGCTGTGCGAGGATACATATTCGCGGTCAGCCAGCTCGCGAATATATATCCTCCGACTGCACAGCATGATTTTCTTCTTGTTTGCGTCTTTTTAGTTCGCTTCTTAAGCGGTTGGGTTTTTTGATTTTCTCAATTAACTTATTTTTTGCCAATATTTTTGTTGTACAAAAACGACTTTTTTATAGATTTCATATGTATTGATTGATGATAACTCTAGTTAGTGACCGCTACTTTGTTTGAAAACCAACTTGATTAACTTTTATGTGTCACACAGGTTCATAACCAAAAAGTGGTCTAATTGACAACCGAACTTCATAGGTATTTGATCTCTAGGTTTGATAATCAAGGGGATAAATAAAATGGCTAAGGGTCACGGGCTAACCACAACAAATGAAAATGATACATTTTGAACTAACCAAATCCCCCAAAACGGAACCCTCTTTCTTCGCCGTTTTCTCCAAACAATATAATATCATACAAATACAAACTACATTGCGTATTGACTCCCGCGTAGGCTTCGTTACGAGCGTGACGTCACAGCATGACATCATGCGCAGTAGGAACGACCTACACTGCGCGCAGAATGTCAATAGTGTTCTAATGTCAATCTGTCAACAATGTCCAGGTATTTTAGAAGTTTTCCTTGTTTGGTAGTTGAATGTGAAAAGCTTCTTTATTTTGAACACGGTAAAGGTTTTTTTAAGATGCTTTTTTGCATGATATGAATACGGTGGTTGTCAAAGTTTAAAGAATTGTATGTGTGATAGATTGTGTGTATTTTAGGTTTTCCTTATGTGGTATTTAATACGAAATGATTCAAAAGTTTCTAGATGGTTATTTGTCCATGTCACCTGATGGTAAGCTATGATGTTGTTGACGATGGAGCTCGCTCAGACATAAAACTAACTAAACACCATTTGAAATAACATTAGACATGTTTCCAAATCTATTTACAGTCCGTTCAACCGATTTTGAGTTCTATCCCGTAAACATAAGGTTGACATAAAAAGCATAAACCTGTTACCAAAACCAACTGTTTACTACAGCTACCATATGTCGTATCACCAATGCAATAGAAGTCAAAATCGGTTGAACGGGCTGTAAAATGGGCTAATTTAAACGTCGAATGTTATCACAAATGGAGTGTAGATATCGCAAGTCCCTCCAACTGTATGAAAACCAAGCGTGCCACTTTTTCACACACAATTTAAAAACAAATTTACTTACCAATTAGAGAAAACATTTTCAATGCCTCGGCCAACTTTTTTAAAACAGTCTTTAGAGCTTAATATGGCATAAAAAGGCATTTTTCTAGATTTCACTGGATTTCCGGTGCCGATAATGCTAAATGAAAAGCTCAAATTACGATCATTGATCTTAACTTTACTCCGTCATCTTGTTAGGTTTATATCTGTGAGCTCGCTGGACTAGAAGTGACGTATTCACTCTCAACTTAAAATCCTCCAGAGTCTCAACACACGTGGCATTAGATCTCAGCGAAGGCGATAGTCGAAGATGGGTTTTCTTTTATTTAGTTGAATTTGAAAAGCTTCTGAGGTTGATGAAGATTTCCGGTTTTAACGAGTTTTTTTTATTAAAGAGATTCTGGTTAATTGTGAAGATTTAAGATAGAAACAGTGCAGCTTTTACTTCGGTTTTGTAACTAATAAAGGGAAAAGCTTTTTAATCACGAAGATATTTTTAGATTTTTATGTGGGTTTATTTCCGGAAGGATTTATTATTATTATTTATATACTTTATTATACACCATTAGTTACATTTATAATGAAACTTTCGATCTTTTTCTTTATTTTTTTTCGGAAGATGTTCCATTCTGGGGCTTCTCTGGCACAGTATTAAATAAATAACAAATTGTCTTTGATCATTAATGAAAACAATAAATACGAGGAGTCCAAAAGAGGATTTAGGGCAGAACAGGGGCTTTGGAACATCTATGGCAATAAGATGACATAAATTATGACATTGACGAAAAGATTACACTGGAAGTGGAAAAGGGTTTTTGGACCACTTTCTACAGAATGAAAGACGGTTTTAGGCACTGCATTAGGATGAAAAAACGCCCTATTTTCCGAAACAGTTATTGGTATTTGGTCATTTAGGCAATGCACCTCCCAAACTACGATTTTATTTATCACTAGCTGCTCCCCGCGGCTTCGCTCCCGTGGAGCACCCCACAGGACCCGTTTTCGGGATTAAAAAATAGCCTATGTCACTCAGGAATAATGTAGCTTTGTATTGGTGGAAGAATTTTTTAATTCGGTCCAGTAGTTTCGGAGCCTATTCGGTACAAACAAACAAAAAAATCTTTCCTGTTTATAATATTATATATTAGATTATTACGAGTATTATAAAAGTCGTCTTTTATTAGTTACAACTACCTTGAAAACCTTGTTCATTTTCATCTACATAACTAGATACATTGTTTCATCCTATGATCTCATAACTATGACCAATACCTAGCCAAGAGTACTTAAAATAATCACAAACTAATTAACTTCACGACTCTATACCCGTTGCACCTTATATTAATAAGTTGGAAGAAGACGAGCCATTACTGGCAACCTCGATTCGAGGCCGACGAGACCACGACACCAATGCATCACTCGTCACCCTTATTACTAAGGTCATTGGGTCTAATTTATGATGACTAACTACGTAAGGTAGGCTGGTTTTTGTGCTAGCTAATTGGAGGGATTTAAGGTTGATTTTCGCGTGTCTTTGTTTTATGTAATTTGCAATGTTAATTTATAATGTTATAGGTAGTCGTGTTATATAATTTGTAGCATATTTAGTGCGTAGAGATATTTATTTAGAAGATGATTTCTTGATAAGTTTTCACAATAAAATTGATAGTGTGGTTTGACTCAATGAAATCTATTTCAAGATTATGTTGCATTGCAGACATTTTATCAATATTCAAATCATTCTCTTGACGACTCCAACTAAGCAAAAAAGTGGAGTTCGTACTTACGACGTCTAGCTTTTCAGTTCGTGTATAAAAACCCTTGTTACCGTTGCTCATTTAAGGGTTATAAGCTTTTGAAGTTTCAACATGATGCTTCGATACCCAGGTGGATTTTTCGACTATACAGGCCAGGCTAATAACTCACTTAGGGAGACGCAACGGAGACGCCCTCGCAACCCAAGCCACCGCAGGAGACGCCCTGGTCGTCGGAAGTTGCAAGCCGATTCCCGGCCACCGTAGGCTCGGGCTTGCAGACGGCGAGTAATGGGTAGCTCGAAGCCCGAGTCGACGGTGCGTAGTATTCCACGCGCGCCTCAAAGAGATGCCAGCAAAAGTGACGGGGCCTGCTAGGGCTGATGCCTGTCTGGTTCGCGGATAAATTTGAAAGAGAGTTACCGCGGCCCTGGCACAAGCAACTGAAGGAACACGGGTGGGTTTTAGTCAGTAAAAGTCTGACAAGCCCTCCAACTACACCCAGAGCGGGAGCAGTCATTGGATGATTTCCAAACCCAAGGCTATTAACTCACTTCCTAATACATAAGACTGAAGCACAACTGCTGAAATTTTCATGCGTCATATTCATGTGCCGCTTGAGGGCGTAAAAGCGTAGTTTTATGTCATAAATTTCTGCAGAAGCACCCAACCACTCCTCATAATTGTCACGTAAATTGTCGAAATCTTAACATAAACACATAATTACTCAACGGTCCATGTTCGATGCCCCTCAGTATGGACTCACAAGGGCGAGAGAGGGCGACATGACGTGTCGACCTGTGTGTCGTTGTGCAACTTTAGACACCCACATTTGCGAATGATCTTCATCTACCAATATTAAGATTGCGGTTTATTAGCAATTTTAAAGATTTAAATTTTGTGTTAATTTGTATGTTGATGAAATTTAACCATTTAATACAACCCCCTGAGGCGTAATACACAAACCTACATTTATTTTACTAGTTGTGTCGTTAGTCTTATCGGGTCGAGTCTATAGCCTCGTAGTCGGGCACTAACCAGACTCTTGTTGGCTGAGAACTACGAATTTATTGAGTGAAAAGCCAATAATTAAGATTAAGAAAAAATTAAGATCAAAAGTGTCCAGTGTCCAATGTAGGAGCACAACTGTATTTAAGCTCTGGTGTAACCGCCACTTACACGTGGAGTTGCCCACAGCAAACCATGTTTAAAAATAATGAATAAGATCAAAAGGCAAGAGTGGTGTTTTAGTCTATAGGCGCCTACGGTGAGTACGACACAGCAGAGCTGGCTCGTATGTGAGGCAACTTAGGCGTCCAATGAAGATTTGCAACACATGCCGAAAAAAATATAGCTACCAATAATATTTTTCTGTACCCCAATATACGTAGGATCTCAAGCACAGTAGTTGGGTTCACGAACAATGGGAGCAATGAAATAGATCGACGAATAGTAATTACTTTTGGAGCAAGCTGAAGACCTAAATTCCAGGACAACTTTCATACTTCTATCGTATCCGCATAGCGATTTATTTACATCTGATCCTCAATTTGCAGCCACGTAGATTGTAATGTAACAGTGGATACGATTTAGGAGACCGGATCGGAATACTGCACTCGCGGGACCCTCACAGAACATCGTCCCAACAACTGAACACAGTTTCCAAGAACAGAATCCTATATCTATCCAAAGACAATTCAATAATATATCGTCCTCTCTAAATGGCGGATTGGTCAAGTTGAGTAATAATAATATAAAACAAAATTAATAGTCTCTGCCCGAAGTCGGCAAGGTGATTGAGTAAACTGGTCCCTCCATTTTAAGAGTATCAAGATTATTCGCGTCTATATGAGTTTCGCAATATGGCGACGTTAATTTATTTAGATTTGTGTTTCTGCAGACACAGTGTTGCCCTCAAAAACCTTACCTTATTTTTGACGCAGTTCTTTTTAAAAAGGAATAAAATTAATCATTATTTTGTCTGTTTATAGAAGTGATTATCGCAATATAAGGATAAGAATGTATAATGAGGATATTTCTCTCTTGTTGTAGTAGAAATTTGTGCGGATATTGTTTCCTAAAAAACAGCATGTTTTTGTGACCGGCAACATTTTATTTTCTTCTGGTATTCTCGAAACTGGCCTCAAAATATTTGTGAAGAGGCTACGCTGATTAATTCATTGATATTTATAAAAGTTTCGGAATTATCGGGTATCAAAATATCACGTAATTTCTTTTCACGTCAAGTCAAGACTGAACATCGTCGCCGAGTTGCCTGCCTGTTGCGACGGAACTGCATAATTTGATTCCACCTAGCTCTTTCCGTCATCGGAGTACAAGACGTACGGCATCAGTACATGGTGGATATCCCACCCATACGCACAGATCATTTTGAGAATACTTTCATTGTGCTTACAGCTAAGGAGCCGAATTCCCTGCTGTATTGCCTGATAGCTACAACCTGGGAGTCTTTAAGTCAAGAGTGAATAGGTTACTTCTAGGCAAGAGTGCCCCATCGTCGACCACATCATCGCTTACCATCATGTGAGATAGTGGTCAAAATTCACCTTTCCGGGTACCTACAACCTAGGGTTTGTAGGTATCCGGAAAGGTGAATTTCGGCAGAGCATTTCACTCCTTCTAAATTCTGTACTGAATACTCCTTAACAAGAAACCTTTCATTAACAGAAACCCATGCACGCATCTAATTTGGATATAAGTAAACTAATGTGTATCTCAAACATTACATTAAGATACATAACTATTTAACACCGATACGAATGTAAACATCCAGAGCACCCACGCAGAATACATAATAGCTTTGTACATAGGCACAAAGCTATTATGTATTCGTTCCTGTGTAGTACTGCATATTTAGTATTTAGTACTTTGTGAATATATTGAGGGATATAAAGACTTTGCAAATAAGAATCTGGTTCCAAACATAAGGTGTAAGAATTTAAATGGCTGTTGTTGCTGTAATTCCTGCCTACGGACTTTGCATATATGATTGGCAACGCAAAGCTTGGACGAGGCATTGAAAATATGTCTGGAAGATAGTTGGTTACACTAGTCGACGGCACGAAGTATTTTGTGCGCGGGGTTAAAATGCCTGCTATCTCATCCGACAACTCGTGCGAAAGAGATAGATGCTGTGATGAGCAGTAAGAAGGTAGTTCGCGTACGAATTAGCGAATAAGTTGTAGCGAAATGGATGATGATTTAGGATGAAAACGAGCGCGCGAAATTTTATAAACAGACCTTTGGGCGTCTAGATATTATGAAAAAACTACTGAATGTATATTTTCAAAATAAAATTATTTGCATTGTTGAAAAACTAATCTATCCCTGTACGGTGGCCGTTTTGCCTTCTTCTTATGGTATTTATTGCCGCCCAATGCGTTAAAATTAGAGTTGAAATATGGAACTTTCGACGCTCATAACATTCAAATATTTTTCCTTTTTTGTTTCCATACAGGGCTAGATAATGATGAGACAAATTGATATAACATTTATTTTGAACGTACATCGTCAAACAGTGGAGTAATCCTTAGACTACGTTTGTTTGGAAGAATTATCGACTAGTGTAACCTTAACTCTGAATGTGGAGGAGTACTTTGATGCCTAGGTGTACCTTTCTTTTGTATATATATAGAGTTAGGTTTACTTAAGTTAGTATAGTTTAGTTTTGTTTAGTATTTAAGTATGTACATATTTTGTCGATTGGAAATAAAAAGATCCTTATCTTTACTATGAAAATTTTACATAACTATGTACCAACGTATTTCGTAGAAAGGTCTCTAAATGGATTTTATAGGATGCTGAAGTATTTATGCTAACAAAGTAATGTTCTTGTAATAAATAAATTACACATATCTGAAGTGTAAGTCTGTAACTTTACTAAAGGCATCCTACACACCTTTTCAAAACGTTTGTCTCCAGAATAAGACTTGGTGGCTCATCGTCTATTTTTTATCCCCCGAAAAATCTTACAGGACTATTCAATATTGTTTATCTTTCCTTAGGCAATATGTTGGCACCAAGACCATGGACTAAGGATAAGCAGGAGGTCCATATTACCAAAATAAAAAAGTTATATAAAACCTCATAAAAATATAAAGTGAAGTGTAGCAAAAGATTGCATCAAGGTTGCTTGTTTTTATGCTAAACTGAACGTAGGAGGTCTCTGCTGCCCACGTTATCATTAGACGGGGACATGGTGACGTTGTAATAGGCGTGTTAAATACTGATAGAGGTCTTTAAATTATTGATTAGTGTGTTTGGCCTTCTGTAAGTTAGGTACCAGGCAGTAGCGGATCCAGAGAGGGGAGCTAAAGTGCTCATGACCAAAAATTCATCTCAGTCCTTCAGTGACTCATCTTAGATTATACTTGATATTATTCTAAAATCTTTTAATAGGTAATGCAATATCTATGACAAAGTTTATGGTGATGTAGTGCGTAAGCTTCCCTACAAGTCGAAGTACTACGGCTACTTCGGAACCTAAATTTTACGGACACGGATTGGATGCAGTGCGTAACCGCCCTAACTAACACTTCCTAGGGGGTGGCCATATGACTTGTATACATCTGTCACTTACGCGATCTCAAAATAACCTTACTCTAAAAGCTTATGGTCACCCCCCTGTCAACTTTACCATCTATTAAATTTCTCTATTGTATAGTTTTTTTATAGTTCACTGATATATATATTGAAATCAAGCATTAATAAATAACTAATAATCTCAAGACTTATCCAATAAATTGCAATTTATAACACCGAAGCTCATTTGTCAGTTTCAAAATTTGCAAAAAATTAAGTGAAAAAAAGTAATTTCAAGAGTCTATCAATTGGTCAATAAACCCATTTCTACGTCTATTCAATGATTCATGGAATTCTGAAAATGGTTAAGTACCATATACAGCGTTTCTCAATCAAGATCTAATCAGGGATAATTAAAATGTCGGAGAGATGACGTTTTGGGGTGCCATAATAAATGCTAGGTTCAATAACTTTGGTTTATATGGATTTTTCATATTAATTGTGATTATAAAGAAACTGTAAATGGCTGATGCTGAAAATGGTCTTGTCATTAATTGTTGTACCTAGCTGTGAATTCAAATCTTGGTGTACTCGGTATTAGGACCAAATTTGTGGGTTCAATGGCAAGGATCAGTGTATTGGACCGTTTTATTATAGGCATTACTTTAAATTCTAAATTAGACAAACGGTAAAAGAAAAATCCTTGTATTCCATAAGGAACATCGACTATCAATTTTGGGTCATACATTGAGGCAAAGGCTCAGCTTGCTGCCAAAAAGTTGGGGATCCTTGCGAAGGTGAGAAGGTACTTCACGCCGGAACAGCTGCTCAACTTGTATCAAGCGCAAGTTCGATCGTGCATGGAGTACTGTTCTCATCTCTGGGACGGATCTGCCAAATACCAGCTAGATGCACTAGAGTCGATTGAAAAGCGGGCCAAGAGACTCATCGGCAATGAGGCACTGGTCAAGTCAAAGTTCCAGAGCCTTGAACATCGTCGCCGAGTTGCCAGTTTGTCGGTTTTTTATCGATTACATTTCGGGGAGTGCGCGATGGAATTGCATGACTTGATTCGACCCAGCCCGTTCCATCATCGGACTACCAGACGTACGGCGATGCGTCATCGGTACATGGTGGACATCCCACTCATACGCACAAAACGTTTTGGGGATACTTTTATTATGCGTACAGCTAAGGAGTGGAATTCCCTGCCGGAGTCTGTGAGTCTGTGTCCTGAGTGTTGCCCGATAGCTACAATTTTTTTTAAAGATTTTTTGTTTGTTTGTACCGAATAGGCTCCGAAACGTAAATGTAGCTTTCTATTGGTGAAATAATTTTTCAAATCGGTCCAGTAGTTTTGGAGCCTATTCGGTACAAACAAATAAACAAAAAAATCTTTCCGCTTTATAATATTATTAAGTATATTAGGTATTAAGTATAGATTAATCTTCAACAAGACCACACAGCACTAAATAATATACACAACAAACCTCTGTAGCATATCTAGTCAGGTTATTATTTTATGTATGTAACGTTGTGCAATCCACCCACATGGCTCATCTTGCAGTTACGACATATTATTGAGTATCGACGTTCATGTGTTTTTGTTCCAAATAATTGTGTGTTACGACATTATGGAGGTAGCAAGTGGTGCCTGCCTGCCTACTGCTTTGTGTTGATTTTTGGTGAAATGTCATAACGGTGGTTCAACAAGGGTTTCAAAAAAATAGTTTTAATTTTTAAGGGCGTGTAGCAAATATAAATGTATTGTTCCATACAATTTTAAACTTGAAAAAATATTTCTGTATAGTTTGCAATACTAAATACTAAATTTAGTATTGCAAACTATACAGAAATATTTTTTTAAAATACTACACAAAACTAGGTAACCAACTCTTCAAGCCATAGTAAACTTTGTTCATTTTTATAAGTAGGAAAACTTAAACTGAATTTGGCTACAATGGCTGCGAAGTAGTAAATCTCATGCTAAAACAGTAGCAAGCCATGTTATGCGCATCGGAAAACCAGCTTCAGGGCGGCCAAGAAGATTGGGGAGTACTGAATGTTTGTATTGCACAGCTGTTCATTTGAAACCACTAATAGCCAAAACCTTCCTCGTTCTCCCCAAGCACCAAGTGAACTGTACCGAGACGACAAGCGCTGCGGTGTGCGCCTGCGAAGTCAAGGCCACGCCCACTAGTCGCCGACGCACGTGCGTCACTGCCGGAACTGGCTACTGACTCTACCGACTGCAAACTTCGACTAAAATACCAAAAGATATTGGTATGTTAGAATGAATGTGAATGCTAAGCTTGAATGTTATGGATTAGGATTGCAGTTTGTGGTTCACCAATGAAGCTGTAGGTGATCAGCACTGTGAAATCACATCCAAGAGCCGTCAGCGGACGCTTCGTGGTTTCACCCGTGAAGTTAGCCTGCACATGTCACCCGGGGATAGTGTAGCTTCCCAACGGTGAAATAATTTTTGAAATCGGTCCAGTAGTTTTAAAATTTAATCGTTACAAACAAAAATACAAATCTTTCCTCTTTATTTTATTAGTATAGAAATATAGATATCACACTCAGAGACAAGGTACGCAATGAACATATCAGAGGGTGCTTTAAGGTTGCAGAAATAGCAGATAAAGTGAAAGAGTCCAGAATGAGATGGTACGGTCACGTACTTAGAACAGATGACCATGTCGTGAAAAAGTACCTTTCCATAGCTACAAAGAAGAGAGGAAGAGGAAGACCTCAAATCACATGGATGACGAAGGTACAAAAGGACATGAGGAAGGTGGGACTTACGGAACATGACGCACAAGACCGAAATAAATGGCGCCACATGATTGGGGAAGCCGACTCCACGTAACGGGAATAGGCGAGGCGAAAGAAGAAGACGAAAATATAGAAGAATAGATATAAATAAAATATAAATCGTTTATTTTCTCTTCACAAAGTTTCTTACATTAATATTGACACCGTATTCGCCATTGATGGTCTAGATTTGATGACTGTGTTCAGTTCCATTGGTAAAATTCGCCATAAGAGTGCGTTCTTTTTAATGCAAATTATTGCGGTATTACTGGCGAAGTTAACATGTTGGTTCGATAATATTTGAGGGCAGAAGTTTGCCGATAGCCCTACAGATACGACAAAAATATTCATATCTATTTTCATAGTTATTAAAGAAGACCACAGTCCATATAACTAATAGATTAAAACGTCAACACCTAAACTACCTTGGTGACTGCATAGACGCAAGTACAATTGCTGAGCTTGCGATCCTGCTTTTGATTCTCGATCCATTATCCTTCCATCCTTATCCTTAGTAGGGATCCAGTAGAATATCAGCGTCAGGTATATTTGCCTGACACGTGCTGAGCTGGACTCCCATTTGGGGCAACCTTGACACGCACACCGCACTGTGTTTTGATTGTCAAAATTAATGTTACTGGTGTCACTTTTACTTTTGTTTCGGTTTCCTTTTTTAGGGTTCCGTACCCAAAGGGTAAAAACGGGACCCTATTACTAAGACTCCGCGATCCGTCTGTCTGTCTGTCTGTCCGTCTGTCACCAGGCTGTATCTCATGAACTGTGGTAGCTAGACAGTTGAAATTTTCACAGATGTTGTATTTCTATTGCCGCTATAACAACAAATACTAAAAACAGAATAAAATTAATATTTAAGGAAGGCTCCCATACAACAAACGTGATTTTTTTGCCGTTTTTTGCTCGATGTTAATAACGGCAACAGGTAGACGCTTGAAATATTCGCAGAATATTCAGTTGTATATTCACTTCGAAAAACAATAATTATTAAATTAAATGGAGCTCCTATACAACAAACGTGTTTTTTTTTCCTTTTTTGCGATAATGGTGCGGAACCCTTTGTGCGCGAGTCCGACTCGCACTTGGCCAGTTTTCTTTTTATGTTGGCGCTTTGTTTTTAAACATACCTACATGAAAATTGTAATGATTTAATTAAGATTTTGTGTGTTGTGCTGTGTCTTTTGTGTGCACTAAATAAATGATTTATCTATCTATCTAGTAGCGCTTTTAAGTCTGGATTGGCAAGCAATATAATGTTCAAAATTGTTAGCCATCTATTATATTAGACTTAAAACGTAAGAGTTGAATTTTTATTTCCTTCTATATAACTGTTCTCAAGAATAAAACCTACTTTTACCAGATGAGTCAAGAGAGCTAATGTGTTGTCGCAACACTGCGTTTAGTTCGCGTCTCAGTTACTTAAGCATTGCGTGTTACCTACAAACTCTTGCGCATATTGTTATAAAGCCTGGGAATTCAATAAAAGGTTCAAACTACTGCTAACTGAGGTTAACTTTAGATCGTGTTGTTGATAAATGGGAGCTTTGGGGCCGAAACGCCAGATGGCGTTGTGATGACCTAGGAAATGAGGACACAGGAAGATATGGGCACCCTCGTTCTATCAAAGAACTAATCAATCGCTTAAGTTTACACTAGTCGATTTTTTTTCCATACAAACGTAGTCTAGAGGTTATTCCACTGTTTGACGATGTACGTTCAAAATAAAAAGTGATATCAATTTGTCTCATCATTATCTAGCCCTGTATGGAAGCGAAAAAGTAAAAAACGTAAATATTTGAAAGTTATGAGCGTCGAAAGTGCCACATTTCGACACTAATTTTAAAGCATTTTTGGTCGCAAATAAATACCATAAGAAGACGAAAAATTGCAAAACGGCCTCCATACAGGGATAGAGTAGTTCAACAATGCATATAATTTTATTTTGAACAGATAGATTTAGTCGTTTTTAGGGTTCCGTACCCAGAGGGTAAAAACGGGACCCTATTACTAAGACTTCACGATCCGTCTGTCTGTCTGTCTGTCTGTCTGTCCGTCTGTCACCAGGCTGTATCTCATGAACCGTGACAGCTAGACAGTTGAAATTTTCACAGATGATGTATTTCTATTGCCGCTATAACAACAAATACTAAAAACAGAATAAAATTAATATTTTAGGGGCCCCCATACAACAAACGTGATTTTTTTGCCGTTTTTTGCTCGATATTAATAACGGCAACAGGTAGACGCTTAAAATATTCACAGAATAATTAGTTTGTATATTCACTTCAAAACATAATTATTATTAAATTAAAATAAAATAAATTAAGGGGGGCGCCCATACAACAAACGTGTTTTTTTGCCGTTTTTTGCGATAATGGTGCGGAACCCTTCGTGCGCGAGTCCGACTCGCACTTGGCCAGTTTTTTCATGATATCTAGACTGCCAAAAATCTGTTTGTAAAATTTCGCGCGCTCGGTTTCGTCCTAAACCATTATACATTTCGCTACAAATTTGCAAAAGTGTGTATTCGTACGAGAACTAGCTTCCTACTGCTCATCACAGCATCTATCTCTTCCGCACGTGTTGTCGGTTGATATAAAATGCATTTTAACCCCGCGCACAAAATAGTTCGTGCCGTCGACTAGTGTTCCCTTAACATCAGGCAAGAACGATATTAAGAGCTGTCTCATCATGAAAAAAAAAATACTTGAATGATTTTGTCCTGGTGGGTAACATGGATAGGAAATCTATTTTGACTAAAGTGTTGCAAATTCTATAATAATTTGGGTCTTTAATGCAGTTAATATTTTGTCCAAGCGTATTTTCATAAGTTTAAGTTTGAGAAGGATCCTAGATATTTGAAAACCGGCCAAGTGCGAGTCGGACTCGCGCACGCAGGGTTCCGTACCATTATCCCAAAAATCGGCAAAAAAATCACGTTTGTTGTATGGGAACTCCATTTAAATATTTATTTTATTCTGTTTTTAGTATTTGTTGTTATAGCGGCAATAGAAATACATCATCTGTGAAAATTTCAACTGTCTAGCTATCACGCTTCATGAGATACAGCCTGGTGACAGACAGACGGACAGTGGAGTCTTAGTAATAGGGTCTCGTTTTTACCCTTTTGGTACAGAACCCTAAAAACGGCAAAAAAACACGTTTGTTGTATGGAATCCCCATTTAAATATTTATTTTATTCTGTTTTTAGTATGTGTTGTTATAGCGGCAACAGAAATATATCATCTGTGAACAACTCTCTAGCTATCACGGTTCATAAGATACAGCCTGGTGACAGACAGACAGACAGACGTACCGCGGAGTCTTAGTAATAGGCTCCCGTTTTTACCCTTTGGGTACGGAACCCTAAAAATCGACTTCAAGCAGCTTTGCTCCATGCTATCTCGCTGGTCTTTCATTTATATTATTATCAGAGGTAGAGATGAGAATGTTGAGATGGATGTGCGGAGTGACGAGAATGGATAAAGTGAGAAATGAGTATATTAGAGGAAGTTTGAAAGTGGCGCCAGTGACAGAAAAGTTGAAAGGAAACCGTTTGTCCTGGTATGGTCATCTGATGAGGAGGCATGAAACGCATGTTACTAAAAGAGTTATGAATATAAATGTGGATGTATGGAGAGGGAGGGGACGGCCAAAGAAAAGATGGATGGACTGTGTGAGGAGTTATATGAAAGAAAAGGGAGTCAGTGATAGCGTGACGGGGGACAGGACGGTATGGAAGAAGAAAACGTGTTGCGCCGACCCCAAGTAACATGGGACAAGGGCAGGAAGATGATGATGATCAGAGGTATCGCAATAAATATAGAATAGGATTTCATTAATCATCATGAATAATGATGATGATGAATACAGAAAGCGTTCTCATAGCCATATTTATTACAGTTCAGCACAAAATCATATAAAACCTTTATAAAACATTTGCCGGTACTAAATTAGATCGCAAGTTTGCAAACAAGTTATCTTGGCGATCAAGTGCTTGCTCCACATGAAACACGACTAATGCAATATTCGTTAAAGGCATTTATCCTTATGAAACGGTGTGTTTTATTTATAATGTTTTCTTTAAAAGTGTTGTAAATTTGATTGATTTGATTTATAATAAATTAGGGATTAGAACAGGTAGAATATATTTACCTAAATTTAACCAAAGATTTGAATTTTGGGATTTCAGAGGCGGTATGACGGTATTATACTTTCTTTATTAAGCTTAGACCGGAAGCTTAGCACCGGAAGACGTTGCGTTGGAAGGCCTCCCACCAGGTGGACCGATGACCTGGTGAAGGTTGCAGGGATCCGCTGGTTGCGGGACGCACGGGACCGGTCAATGTGGCGACGCTTGGGGAAGGCCTTTGTCCATCAGTGGACGTCTTTCGGCTGATATGATGATGATGATGATCAAGCTTAGATCAGACCATTTAATGTTCCAGTTTATTTTTTAAGGATTTATATAAGGATAAAAATCTAAACTGATTGGATTGATAATTTTTAACGTGATGCAGAATATCAGAAGATTTTTAACCCGAAAAAAATAACGATGCCTGTGAGATCAGATTAGACACGGGGGGAAAACCTAAGTATTTACATAATAAGTAAAGAGTTTGTTTCGGAAGGCTAACTTAAACTTCGCTGGGAATAACATCATTGTAATAAAAGGATAATCTGGTTATATTCTAATGAATCTAATCTAACAAATTAGTTGAGATCACCCGCGTATACATAGCGTAACAAATTCATTCAACGGCCGAAATTCAAGGCGACGTGTTATGCAATGTAGAATGCAATGAGTTCTGTTAGAGCAGCTGTTTCTGATGCATTTTTGTATCCGGTCTTAAGGCTATTTTGTGAATACATATTTAATAGATGCGACATTGCGACATCTATGCTACAATGCGACAAATGTCTTCATAGAAAATGTTGAGCCTGTACTTTAAGTTAAATATATGATTTCGAGTTGTCGCATTTCACCTGTCTGTGGCATTCAAAGCGACAACTCACACAATGCAGAATGAAATAGGTATATTATATCTGCTGTTTCTGATGCATTTTGTATCCTTATATATCTATTCGGAAAATGTGGGCAGAGAGCTCCGACTGAATTTTCTAAGTAAAAAGTCATAATTCGAGGTTTGGCTCTCGTCTATTTCCTCCTCCAATAATGGATCAATTTAAAATATATTTCATAAACTGGGAAAGAAACATATTATTATATACTGCCTAGCCTTTTCCCAACTATATTGGGGTCGGCTTCCAGTCTTACCGGATTCAGCAGTACCAGTGTTTTACATGGAGCGACTGCCTATCTGACCTCCACAACCCAGTAACTGGGTAACACGATACCCCTTGGCAAGACTGGTGTCAGATCTCAAGCATCTGACTACCCGTAACGACTGTCAAAGATCTTCAAATGACAGCCGGGACCAACGGCTTAACGTGCTTTCCGAGGCACGGAGGAAACTCGGTATGTTGAAATGGTCACCCATCCACGGACCGACCTCGTCAAGCGTTACTTAACCTTGCTGATCGACAGTGCGGCTGTTATTATTTAGCCACGAGCTCCTATATGCCTCTATATTTGTCTTCTTTCATTTATAGTTGTCAAATTTGTACACTAGGCAGCGCAATTTTGAGCAATTTTTGAGTGTTCTAGTGTTTCTAAGGAAAACATAAGCCGACCGCTTAACTGAGACCGCTCCTAAGGTAGTAAGAGAGATGTTGACACCCATCAGCGTACTATCGACTGACAGGGCACTACACCCGCGGCGACACTAAGTCCGCTTGTGTTGCAAGAAGTTTTAATAAATATATAAATACAGCTCTTCCGTACCGCTCAGCTACTTCAGAAGGGTCTCAGTTAAGCGGTCTATATAAATATTTTAGTTTAATATATATGTAATTTAGTTGTTGCATCTTGTTGCACTTGTCTGTGGTAGCTTTCATACATCTAGCTGCACAAGTGCATATTCAAGGCGACAGTTTAGAATGCAATAATTTCTATTAAATAAAACAGCTGTTTCTGATACATTTTTGTATCCGGTCTTTATGTGAATTAGCTAAAGGAGAATGCGGTTATGCAACAAAGCGTCTTCATATAAATTCTGCTATCTATAGAGCTATTTTAGTTAAATGTCTATGAAACCGAGTTGTAGCATTGTCACGTCGCACCTGTCTGTAGTAGCTTTCATACAGAGCTTCACAAGTGCATATTCAAGGCGACATGTTGCGCAATGTTGAAGAAATAGATTCCGTTAAAACAGCTGTTGTTTGATGCATTTTTATATTCGGTCTTATGGCTTTTTGTATATCTTTTGGTCTTGTGGTCGTAAGCGCTACTGCTGACTGAGCACGTGGTTTTGGGTTCAATTCTCGAGTCAGGCAAGGTGTCATTGAGAATTTTCTTCTAGAATTTCTCAATAACAGCTCGGAGTTTGGACTTGTCCCCAGTTGAAGGCAATAGGCGAGCCCCCTATTCATACTTTTAATTTTGATATATTATCTAAAAACAAATATTTTCTTGGAAAAAATAAGTAATTTTTTAAAATATTTTTATTTTATTATTTATATAATAATCTCATCGGTAGTTATATTTTCGAGCCGTTTTGGGTTGATACTCTTGGTCCGTGGGGTCCGAGTGCTCAGGCTTTGTTTAAAGATCTTTCCATACTCCTAGTTGATACTTCGCGTGCTCCAAAGGCTGGCTTTTACCTTGGTCAGAGAATAAGCATTGCCACACAATGTGGCAATGCTGCAAGTCTTTTGGGCATATTACCAGTGGACAACGATGTGGAGGAGTTTTTCGACGCCATATTTTAGTTTAGAATATTTTTAAGTTTAGGTAGTGAGTAGTTTTTGGTTTAACTGTGTATTTGTAGTCTTAGTCCTAATGTTACATTAAGGTAACACTAGTCGACGGTACGAACTATTTTGTGCGCGGGGTTAAAATGCATTTTATATCAACCGACAACACGTGCGGAAGAGATAGATGCTGTGATGAGCAGTAGGAAGCTAGTTCGCGTACGAATACACACATTTGCAAATTTGTAACGACATGGATAATGATTTAGGACGAAACCGAGCCCGCGAAATTTTATAAACAGACCTTTGGGAGTCTGGATATCATGAAAAAACCACTAAACGTATCTGATTAAAATAAAATTATTTGCATTGTTGAACTACTAATCTATCCCTGTATGGAGGCCGTTTTGCAATTTTCCGACTTCTTATGGTATTTATTCGCGCCCAAAAATGCGTTAAAATTAGTGTCGAAATGTGGAACTTTCGACGCTCATAACTTTCAAATATTTACTTTTTTGTTTCCATACAGGGCTAAGATAATGATGAGACAAATTGATATCACTTTTTATTTTGAACGTACATCGTCAAACAGTGGAATAATCCCTAGACTACGTTTGTATGGAAGAATTTTCGACTAGTGTAACCTTAAGATTATACATTAGGCTTTACATAACTAGTAAAATGTGTTTGCAACTCTGTTTTGCCCTTCGGGGATACAGTCGTGGTGTAATCTGCTCTGTATCATCATCATCATCAGCCTATTAATGTTCCCACCGCTGGAATACAGGCCTCCTCTCTGTGAGACGGAATGGGCCGTCAGCCACCACGCGGGCCCAGTGCGGTTTGGTGGATGTCACACGTCTTCGAATTTTTGGTTCTAGGACATGCTGGTTTCCTCACGATGTTTCGTTCACCGAGAGCAGTGGCGATGAAATAATTTACACAAAGTAAAGCGCCTGCCTGGGCTCGAACCCACGACCTACAATACCTGCTATTCAGATCAATCTGTGCACGAACTTAAGTATAAATTATATCAGGAACGATTATTTCTGGTCTAAAAATAATAATGAATAAGTACTTGAATTCAGTAGCAAACAATTCGGCGCTTACTCACGCGAATCGACGTCAATGATGTAAAACAAAACAAAGAAATCAATTGTTTTAACCTTTACAACACAGTTGATGTTGTTTACTTTGCCGTTAAAATCTTAAAAGGTCTCAGGTTGAAAGAGAGGAGACGAAGAGAGGAAAAAGAAGAAAGCGAGAAACTAGACTCTTATCCTTAAGGAGGAATTCATCAAGTCTTAGACCATGTCTAATATTAATTTTATAAATTAATACTTGATCACCAAAACTCAGATAAAAAAAAACAAATAATACTCCAACCATAATTGAAGGTTTTTAATACGACAATAAATTACGTCATTCATAAAGTTTAACATGTCTGACATCATAAGCTTACTTCACAAGACCTTAGACATGAAACTTCGCAAGAGCATAAAAATGTTTTTCTCCTTAACATTGTATTTGTAATCTAACCTTAGTCCTATTTGTGTAAGAATGTAACCCCTACTGGTTATGAGAACCGGTTGTTCGTCGCCAACCTTCAACTGCCCACAATGACCAGCTATTACATTTTAATAAGCATATGCATTCAAAATGCATAAAAGAGCCCCGGTTCGAAGGACCAGAAAATTATGGCAGTTGGGTATAACTTGTCTTTGAAATTTTGAGCAGTTGGGTATACCCATCGATCAACAATACCAACTGATCGAAGGGTATACCATGCTTATGAAATCATTAGTTAGGTTAAGTGAAATAAAATTAAGCAAAAACATTCATTGATAGTAATAAAAACTTAAGACAAAAAGACCAATCCGTCATGCCTTATTCGGGTTGACCTTACGATTAAATCCGAAGGCTTTTTTTCAAGCCCACGATTATTAATGGCCAGATGTTTTTTAAAGTATCGATGATCCTTACCTTTGAAACACTTTTATCCCACACAATAACTTCGAGGTTGACACCTCATTAAAAAAAAAAACAATAAAAAAAATCACACAACACTTCTTTTGTGCCTGGACACTACCACATTCCTACACATGAAGAAATAATTAAAAAAAAAACTATTCACATTATTCCAATTTTGAATTTAAAACACACGTTCGATTTTAACAAAATACGTTAGAAGAATGTTAAATTTTCAATTTGAAAATGGAGATTCGTGTTCGTTTTTTAAAAAGTTCGTTGGCTGTTTCATCGCGGCCGCGCGCTCTGTGTCGGGTGTTGCACTGGCGGGCGGCGCGGGCGCACACCGAACGGCCTTTACCAAAAAGGTCTTATAATCCGTGTGGGCGATTTTGGACTTAATTGACTTCGCCTCGTACAGCTTAGGAGTGGAATTTCCTGCCAGAGTCTTTGTATCCTGATAGCTACAACCTAGGGGTCATGATGTCAAGTGTGATAGGTTACTTCTAGACAAGCGAGCTTCACCGTCGACCACATCATCGCTTACCATCAGATGAGATAGTGGTCAAACTCAAGCTTATCGCTAAACATTTCTTAAGATGACGACTAACGCCAACGACCTTGAGGGAACAAAACGCGCACTCGTTTCACACCCGCGCGGCCCAAAATTTAGTAGTTTTTTGTACTTTCCTTATTATTCTATGACTTTAAAAAAAAAGCCTCAAATCAAAATGTAGCTAATTAAATTGTCTTTTAGATGGTGTCAATTTCATTAAAATACGCCCAGCGGTTTTGGTGTGATTGTCGTGTTTTTGTCCGTTTTAGACATAACTTTACAAATTAATAACACTATGTTATACGAATAAAACTTAAAATTTGCTCAGATCAAATTATTAAGAAAATAGTCTTATATAACATATATTTTTTAAAAAAAATTACGACTTGCCATTTAGACGTGATTGTCATTTTAAAATCAGCTACTCAAGGGAATCGGCGCCTAAATCTCCGTCCGTGTCTGAGTGTAATTAGGAAATATTGATTCGTAATAAAAATAAATAAAATTTTGTTTCGGAAAGTCGTTAGGCTTTTTTTGCTTTGCGTGACTGTATGCCATAGGAAACAAGCTTGAAGTTTCAATTGACAATTATGTTGAGTTAAGTAAAATGATTTAACTATATACTTCTGAGATAAACAGTGATTACATGACTGAAAAATAACTATATGCTTGAAAATTTTAACGACGTATAAATTTTCAGAGACAAAAAACTTAACATCATGCAACTCAATAATAACTCGAATTTACTACGCGAAAACTTGTTTATCCAAACTAATATTAGATATCTATTATTTAGCTAAATTTTGAACGAATAAATTGTTTCTTTTTTTGTTCAGATACTTAAGTAAAATCTCTGGAAGTACTGCCGGTAGATGCTGTAGAAATGTGACGATTGACACCGTTATGATTTAGGTGAATTGAGCTGTCATTCTGACCAATGGTTCTAGAGATCGACAGGTCACTTCGAGCTCTAGCTGAAGTGTCACGGTGACATGTCTACAGAATACCACTACTGTTACATCATCATCTTCTTGCCTTTATCCCATGTTACTTGGGGTCGGAGAAACACACATTTTTCTTTCAGATCACTCCTCACACAATCCATCTATCTTTTCTTTAGCCTTCCTCTACCTCTCCATCCCTCCACATTTACATTTATAACTCTTTTAGTAACATGTGTCTCATCCCTCCTCATCACATCACCAAACCTGGACAAACGATTGCCTTTCAATTTTTCTGTCACTGGTGCTGTGTCACTTTCAAACTTCCTCTAATACTACTACTATTCCGATTAGCAAAATTCTTTCGCTGGTAGAAAGCTACATCATCATTGAGTGTCATAGGCTACTGTTGATCCCGGATAAATGCACACAAAGCCACAGGAAAAGCTAGCTAAGTATTATTATTATTTAAAAAAAACGTTGCCCCACACTAGGAATTTCTTCCTGTATCGTGGGTGCGTTTACAAACATATAAACTCACATACACAACACCCAGAGCCAGGACAACTATCTGTAGGTCATACAAATATTTGTTCCGTGCGGGAATCGAACCCGCGACACGCAGCGCAGCCGTCAATCGCTCAACCACTGCGCCAACCGTGCGCCCAAGTATACTTTTATTGTCAGTATATTATAAACCGTCTATATAAAATTGCGTATTTCTATTCAAGTTTGATTAAGATCCAGACCTAGTTGTCCCCCCAGCGACGCCCTGAACCGAGGTTCCGACCCCACAGGGGGTAGCCCTCAGCGCGGTCGCTTAGGTTTAGAAACTTGTGCCTGGCTGGAGGTTATATAGTTTAGTCACAGGGAAACCTGGTTAAGCAGTAGTCGGTCACTTTGACTGAACTGCGAGACGCCAAGTAGGAAAAAAAAAACAAATTTGAAAACGCGAAGGTGTTAAGACCATTTCAAGTCCCTTCGTTATGTAGATTAATTTGTATTACTCTGCTAGTATTATATTATCTGTGGTATAACTCTGTGGTGTAATGAATTCTGCGAGCTATTTTGAGATAGGCCGACGACGTGGTATGAATATTGATGTTCACTGTTCAGTTTAAGTGTCTACTTCGGATTGGACCTATGCGACGTTACTCTTAACCAAGCTGTAAAGCAAATTATATCAAAGCTACGAAGATCGGGTAAAATATTGATTTACTGAGATACATTATGCAGAAGCAGTAATCAAAGAATCGTGTAATTTATTGGTCTTTGCAGCATCTCTCCACTCAACTTTTATGCATTTCCATCGGCCATCATCTCAGTATGCATGCACATCTAGTTTACCCGACTGCCGAAGGAGGATATTGTGTTTATCAGTCTATGTATTTATGTATGTTTGTTCCTATGTAGCGTTCTAGAGACCAAATGCGTTGGCCGATTTTGATGATTCTTTCGTTAATCGATTCGTCTTAAATTTGCGAGTGTCACTGGTTATTTAAAATTGGAAAATGCCGGATTTTGGACGCCATATTGTGGGGGCCCTTTTTTATCTTCTAATCCCATCGTGTGGTTTATAAAAATAATGGATTTTAAGGGGAGATTTCAAAAATATTAAACACTTTTAAGTTTAGATGTACCTAATTAGAAAAAAAACGTTAACTATAAAGTTATAAATAAGAAAAGTTAACTCAAAAAATCCTAAAACTCGACTGCTTAAGAATCGAACTAAAAAGCAGTCAGATTTTTTGTTTTTTTTAATTAACTTTTTTATTAGATACCTTATCTTTTGCACTTAGTCTATGGAACAGAAATTGTAGCAAATTGAAAAATTGACAAGTCAATACTGCTGTGATCGGTTAAATGAATATTATCAACAGTCAAACGCATCATTTTATTCGCGTTTACTTTGTGACCCGTTGATAATTACGTTCTCAGCATCTAATGTGAGTTTTATAGAACTATAACAATGCTTTGCGAAATAATATATATTATGCCTTATTGCCATAATCGTCTTAGACGAGGTACTCATCATAACGGCTAACTGACTGATTATATCGGTAACCACCGGAATAAAGTACGTGCTAGGACTAACGGTCCTTCCTTACATAATTTAAAAATAACTACATGATTCATAAAAGTTTATTTTAAAAGCAGACGTGACGAAAATTATGTCGGTGTCACGGTCACGCTTCTTGAACACAGAAGGGGTAGCCTAAATTACCATGCATGGCTGGCTGATGCTGGCAATGAGTCCCATGGAAATAGGGGCGAGTTGCCTGTAAACCTGGCAAATAGCAAAGTTCTTCCCTTAAAACACCAGCCTGTACGAAGAAATTTAATCAGAGTAATAATATTGAATGGTATGAAGTTAAGAACCCTTTTAGTTCTTATGCATTGAATATAAGATTTATATTTTTGTATGTAACGAATAAACTTAAAACCTACTGGACCGATTTCAAAAATTCTTTCACTGTTGGGAAGCTACACTATCCCCGGGTGAAATAGGCTACTTTTTATGCCTGTATTCCCACGGGATCAGGGACTACGCGGGTGAAACCGCGAGGCGTCCGCTAGTAGAATATAAAAACAACATAACATTTTCACCATGCTTGTATTCCCCGAAGGGTAAATTGGTAAATAGAGGCACCTCTACCTATAGTAAAAAAAAATGTGTTATCTATACAACATAAATAATATAATATAATATAATATAATATAATATAATATAATATAATATAATATAATATAATATAATATAATATAATATAATATAATATAATATAATATAATATAATATAATATAATATAATATAATATAATATAATATAATATAATATAATATAATATAATATAATATAATATAATATAATATAATATAATATAATATAGTATAATATAATATAATATAGTATAATAGAATATAATATATAATTTACCGCGGGGCGCAGCAAGTAAAATATACTTTGAATTTCATTAATTTGTTAGACTATAGTAATAATCCGGTTCGAAGGACCGTTTTTAGTTTTGATTACCAACTTACATAATTAAATTTGAATAATTTCATAAGTCACGCTAAAAAAAAGAGTATTATAAACTATTGTAGAATGGCCTAATATGTCTTACCTTAATATAGAGGTGCTCTCTATACATATCTTTTTGGCCAACTCTATTTTACCCTCTTGATGATTCTATCAAACTCATCTCAATTCTATTCACCTTTCCGGTCTCCCGCCATGACAACAAAAACACATGTCATGTTATTTCATTGAGCCCTTTTTTTACCTGTGGCCGAGTCGAACAGGTGATATTTAACACCTGTTGTATTAAGGCGCTTGGTAACGTGGCGAGCTAATCTCATACATTTTAAATAATATGGAATTGTAAAAAAAGCTTAAATAAAATTTAGTTATTAGATAACTTATGTATGTATTTGTGTATCTATTATAATATGATTAAAAGTAAATATTCGTAATGTTATGTGTTACTCGTACACCAATGTCAGCCCCATTTCATGTCCAGGCTATCACTGCCCATTCCAGGTTGCCTGGAAGAGATCGCGGTATGCGATAAGGACGCCCGTTTTTTATATTTTAGTTCTAAGTTTCCTTTTCTATGTTTTTATCTTGGTGTACCTACAATAAAGCATATATATATATATATAAATAAATAGTTATTTTATGACTGTGTTTTTTTTTGAAAAAGTCAAAAAAAACTACAACATTCTTTACAATGAACAAGAAGTTAGAAACGATATGAATCTTTCATTAATTAGAAAAATGTATCGGTAAGTTTGAATAAAGATCACTTTATTCAAACTTATAGTGATCTTTATTCAAACTTACCGATACATTTTTATAAAGATCACTGAATGTCGTGATGGCCCAGTGGCTAAGACCTCGCCTCTCGTGCTTGAGGTCGTGGGTTCAAATCCGGGCAAGTACCAATGTGACTTTTTCAAATTCATATGTACTTTCTAAGTTTATCTTAGACATCACAGGCAACGGTGAAGGAAAACATCGTGAGGAAACCTGGACTTACATAGTTAATGTAAGTCTGAAATAGCCAAGTCAGAGGCCTGTGAGATTCCCAGAGGCGGCTTAATTAACTCTGACACCAGAGGTGGCCACACCTCACACGAAAAGAAGAAGAAGAATAAAGATCACTTTGCAATGATTTTTCAATTACATACAAGGAAAGACTGAAAATCGGAGAAAACTACAGCACATAGGATATTCTTAACTACAACATATCTTAACATTTCGTTTTCTCAACAGCAACGGTTAAGGAGAAAATGGAAAAATAGAGTACTCTCAAACATAGATAATGGTCTGAGCCTTTCTCATTCAGTTATGAAATGAATACTGGAAGAAAAGTTTGAGAGAGATAAGCGATCATACAGCCAGTAGATGTCGTTTTCTAGAGTTCTGATGCGGTTACGTCACAGGCTTGCAGGAGCGGATAAGTTCTGCTCTTAGACATAGATGATGTGAAAAGACACAATAATTAGTCACATCTTTGACTCTTTCTACAGTGTTTGTACAGCCTTTTTCTAGAGTTATGATTCAGCGACGTCACTGACTTGCAGGAGCGGATAAGTTCTGCACTAATACATAGAGTATCCGAAAAGAGAGAGATAAAGATATTGGCCGCATAGTCGCTTTGTCTCTACAGAGTGGTCAATTTTGTTTGAGTAATGTTCAGTCCATTCTCTAGGTTTATAAATAAATAATAAATAAATCATCATTTATTTCAGATTCATCTTACGATTACATCCATATTTGTTAAAATATCCATATTTGTTAGTACAATTGCGAGGTTACAAACAACTAGTGTTATTATTAATTGATTGATTATGAGGGTACCAAGCGCCTTAAGCACAAGGCATATTGACGCAATGTGAATCAATCAATTTTATTGTCAAGCATTCACTTGGTGCTAGCTTGAGTAAGATGTGTGATGTCATTTTAACTTTATAATGTAGGTAATTTGTAATTACATCTCAATCTGCCAAGCTTTTCCCGAACTATGTTGTGTTCATCCAATCTAACCGGATGCAGCTGAAGGCCATTAAAAATTATAAAATAAACATGTCAAGTTACATCATCTAAAAACAAATTGGGCGCACGGTTGGCGCAGTGGTTGAGCGATTGACTGCTGCGCTGCGTGTCGCGGGTTCGATTCCTGCACGGAACAATTATTTGTATGATCTATAAATAGTTTTTCCGGCTCTGGGTGTTTGTGTATGTGAGTTTATATGTTTGTAAACGCTCCCACGATACAGGAGAAATTACTAGTTTGGGGCAATGTTTAAAAAAAAAAAAAAAAAAAACTTTGACAGTTGTTACGTTAGCAGAATCCAGAACACCTACGAGTTCCGCAAAAGGATATTGTGTTACCACGTCAGATTGTGGAGGTCAGATAGGCAGTCTTCTCATGTAAAATACGGTTTACTAATAATAAGCATACAATATATTCCCATAATTTACATTGGCATAACGAAATTCAGCATAATGATCATTACGCGTTGCTTAGTTTCAAAGATCGATCCGTGCGATTTTTTCTTTAGCACAAGATTTTCTCGTGGGATACTAGTGTAGATAGTACTAGTATCTCACGAGAAAATCAGAAAAAACATCGGCAGAGTAAAGAAAAAACATAATTTCCATACTATAACAAAAACGAATGCAGGTGAAAACCAGTATTTTATATAAGCTACTGCCTACACAAATCGGTTACGGGGTAAAACTCAGGTTACAGTTGTCAGATATCTATATGATCTATAAATAATAACAGGCTCAACATGCCTGTCGGGGCATGAAGGGGACTTGGTATGAAATGGATGGCCACCCATCCAAGGAATGATCTTGGCAAGCAAAGTCAAAGTCAAAGTCAAAGCACTTTATTTCAAGTAGGCCAGTTACAGGCACTTTTGAA
The DNA here is from genome assembly GCA_948252205.1 of Orthosia incerta. Lineage (NCBI taxonomy): Eukaryota > Metazoa > Arthropoda > Insecta > Lepidoptera > Noctuidae > Orthosia > Orthosia incerta. The sequence goes on along the minus strand of OX411765.1, from coordinate 11,393,855 downwards.
TTGTCAAAAGACAAAATAAAATATTACAAAATTATGGTGCTACAGTCCCAGTCACAAGACATAATAACTGTGAAAGTACCGTAGATGCCCATTCCAAGGCGTAGATCTCTATGGAGAAGAACGGGCAAGAAACTCCATGGACACTCTTTTTCAATTAGGTAATTATTACAAATCATTTGTTACATCATTCATGTTGAGATTACACATTATGTGAGAACGATGTAGAAAGTTAAAAGTGTCCATAGTAAATATAAAAAGACAATTCAGTAATAAAATTAGAATCAATTAAAATAAACCATGGCAGCTAAGAGATGACCAGTCCCAACCGACAGCGCCCGTTCACGAACATGACACATGTATCAGCACCATTCAGCTCAACCATTTTGAAGGGAGCTAAATGATCCGACACATTGCATTACTTAACCCAAAAGTTTGACCCGTGCGCGCGTGTGGCTTTTATTATTTAGCCACGAGAAATAAATTACCAAGACTGTGAAAATAAAATAGCTCATATCAACTTCACGAAGTAAGTTTTATAAAAGCAACACATTTGTTCGCGAGATGGCAATAAAAAGACAAACAAAATCCCATATAAAGATACGCCTCTGCGATCTTGCGACTCGCATTAATTTTATTACATATTGAATCCTACTGAATCACTCAGAAAACATCAGAAGAATCGACCACATTACTCGATTCTGACCCTTACACCGACAATTACTAATTTTGAAACTGTCAAAAATTATTGACGATTACGTAATAGAAAAATAAAACTTTTATAACAAGTTATTGATCCTTTAAGGTTAATTTTCCGTTAGCAAACTCTTTGCTAGATAAAACCTTCTGAAAGTTGAAACAGAACTCGTTCCGTAAGATGAAAAAAAAGAAGTTTATGCTTTGCCAAGTCGTTTTTGCCGATGCACGGGTGAATTTTTAGTGTCCTTTCGTTTATACTGATATGTTCTGTATTTAAGTGTTCATGTGATTGGTCTGTACTTTTGCAAGACCTTCGGGTGTATCATAAAAACGTTTTACTTTTGGCATCGAAGAAGTTCGTTGGTTATTTCGAGTTTGCAATGTTAAGGCATGTTTGTTGAATACGATCACGAACCGCAGGCTTATTACGTACTTGCAAGAGCACAATGATATCGATTTTTGCGCAATAATTGCTCTTCTACATAAAAGTTTTAGAGTACTAGGCAGTTTTTTTAAATAAGTGCGTTTTACAAGCAGCGAGCGATTAGCAAACGATTATGTAGGAACTAAAATACAACATACACTGTAGGTAATGCCGACTTTTCACACTAACATTATAAATTGAAAAGTTTGTGAGCGTGTTTGTTACTCTTTCACGCAAAAACTACTGAACGGATCTGGATGAAATTTGGCACAGAGATATTTTATAGTCTGGAATAGCACATAGGATACTTTTTATCCTGAGAATATGAACTTTTGGGATAATTTTCTGGCAGAAGTTAGTATGATACAAATTGTTTGATCGCGCGATGATTGCTGATTGCTGTACCTTACGTAATAAGCCTGCCGGTATTTCATCATCATCATTAATTAAGCCGAAAGATGTCCACCCTATCGAAGTGTCACCTCATCCGTCCTGTGCGGCTCGCATTCAGCGAATTCCAGGTCATCAGTTCACCTACAGGGAGACTTCCAACCCTGCGTCCTCCAGTACGCGATCGCCACTCCAGAACTTTTCGGGCTCATTGACCATCTGTGCTGCGAGCAATGTGCACAACCAGTATTTATTTTAAAAGTTTTTCAATCAAAAATATAACAAGCTAAATATTAACGGCGAATTACAAAATTACATGTTCTAATAAAGAAGAAATGCTATTTATAAACAAGAAACTAGATAAAAAGCTGTCTAGATCGTCTTCCCTCAGTATTTTTGAGGGTTCCGTACATCATAAAGCAAATTCATAACAAAGCAACTCATAAGAGACTTGTGTATTTGTGTATCTGTCTGTGGTATCATAACCCCAGATCCGATTTTGGTTTCGTTTTGTTTTGTGAAAGGTGACTTTATCGTAACTCGTAAGTGTTCTTAGCTATGTTTGATGAAAATCGGTTCAGCCGTTCTAAAGTTATAGGTGTTTTAATGTTTAAATCGGGGTATTTTCGCAAGATATCGTGTCATAACTACGTGTACAATAGATTGTCGATCGAAGCGTGTCCACAACTAGATAAATTATGTAGCATGAAATATAAATGTGTCGGGGGTATTTTTTTAATTTACTTGAATTTTAAAATAACTAACTCGCAGGATACTACAAAGTCCGAACTAAGTTAAGTTTTGGAAATCGGTGACAAAATACAAATATGCAGTGTCACTTCTATGACTAAACTTATTTAACTAGTATTTATCCTTTCTCTTTTCAAACTGCAATCACTCATGTGACTCAGGAGCCATTTACGTCTGTTTATAACATCGACTAATGCAATTGCCTACATTACCAAGTTAAAATGACATCACACATCACATCTTACTCAAGTCAAGTGAATGCTGAACATTTTATTGATTGACTAGTTTTTCCCGCGGCTTCGCTCACGTTTCCAATCCAACGAACCGGGTTTTTTTACAAGATTTATATTATCATGCTTTCGTACGTGTGTCCAGCAACTAGTAATAGATTTTTCAAGCACTTCCTGGCAACTTATTAAGCTGAAACTTGACGTACTTTTATTTATGTACTCGTATTTACTAGTTTATCCTCGCACTGGAACGCCTTGCAGCAATTACACCAACGGAGCACAATCTTATAATAACTATAAGTCCAGGTTTCCTCACGATGTTTTCCTTCACCGTTATCTGCGATGTCCAAGATAAACTTAGAAAGTACATAATATGTACTTTTTAAGTTAAGTTGTTTCCGTGGATCCAGGCAAGTGACTTTGTCAATTCATATTATGAATTGACAAAGTCACTTGCCTGGATCCACGACCTCGAGCCCGAGAGGCGAGATCTTAGCCACTGGGCCACTTAACTAACTTTGGAAGCATTAAAATAATAGGGTACCATAGAGCTGGTCTCATCATGGAGTCGGAAGGTGGCTATAGCAACTCCTTAACCACAAAAGATGGCACCATCGTGTTTGGGCGCATTGAATTCGTATTGACAAGCGATATAACATTTCAAACTTTTTAGGCCATAAAGCTTGTTTAATTATTTATTTCGGAATAAAAATGCAATCAACGATAGTGTAACTTTGCTAATTGGAACAGTACTGCTAGAGATGCCAGAAATCCCTTAACAAAAATAAACAAATAAGTAATGATAAATTTCCTCGTGGGATACAAAACAGATGCACTGTTTCTCCGGGACTCGTTAAGACGACGACTAATGCCAACGACCTTGAGGGAACAAAACGTGCACTCGTTTCACACCCGCGCGTCCCAAAATTTTGTAGTTTTTTGTACTTTCCTTACTATTCTATGACTTTAAAAAAAAAGCCTCAGATCAAAATGTTTTTTTTTATGTTTTTGTTTTTTAAACAACGTTGCCCCACACTAGGAATTTCTAAGATCAAAATGTAGATAATTAAATTGTCTTTGAGATGGTGTCGATTTCATTAAAATACGCCCAGCGGTTTTAGTGTGATTGTCGTGTTTTTGTCCGTTTTAGACATAACTTTACAAATTAATTACACTATGTTTTACGAATAAAACTCAAAATTTGCTTAGATCAAATTATTAAGAAAATAGTCTAATATAACATATATTTTTTCAAAAAATTACGACTAGCCATTTTGACGTGATTCTCATTTGAAAATCAGCTACTTAAGGGAATCGGCGCCTTAAGCTTCATTGTCTCGACGCTTTTCTAAAGAAAGAAAAAAAGAAAGAAAGAAAAAGTATTTATTTGTGACCCGCACAGGAGACACGAGAAATCAGCTTAAAATTAAACAAAATTAAAAATAAAAACCCCGTGCAAGACCAAAAAGTCTGGTGGCCATACTGTTGGTTCTAGAATTAAAAAGTTGCAGTGGTTGGGAATTGTGTGGCAGACTTGTCTCAAAACATTTGATGAACTAGCTTCTGCCAGCGGCTTCGCCCGCGTGTCGTATGTTTCCCGTGTCGTTATTTAAAGTGTCATATTTCTTTTAATCCAGGCTAAAGTGTACTTGTGTATCAAGTTTCATTCAAATCCGTTCAGTTTTCAAGATATGAAAAATAGAGTTATCTCTCTTAATGTTCTATGTCCCCCAGCCACTAGCTGGGGACGGGTTCCCTCTATCTGGCAGAGTCTTGATGCTCTGAAATGTATTTGGCCTAACACACTTGGCATATTCTTCTTTAAACGAATATTTTTTAAGCATAAAAAATATTTAATATAATTTTTGTTTGGCCGAATGTTTATATGTCCGAATTTACAATGGCTTACTTTTAAGATGGCAGAATTTTATTTGGCATAATTTCGTTAATCATAACGTTTACTTACGTTTACGAGCGACGATTATTTAGTACAATTTCACTTGGCATAATATTATGAAGATGGCAGAAATTCATTTGCCGGTGAAGTCGGCCAGCAAGCCGAAGCTGCGGTGGTGAGCGATAAAACCATCTGCGACGATAAGACGATAAGCTCGCGTGGGACCGCCTGACCCCCGCAGCGCCGGAGCCATGACAGAAACTATGCCTGATGCATGCTTGCTTGCTTGTTGCATGCTTGCTGCATGCAAGGTGTATGGATGTTTGCATGCTGCATGCATGTTGTATGCTTATTTGCATGTTTGCATGCTTGCTGCATGCATTTTGTATGCTTGTTTGCATGCTTGCTGCATGCATGTTGTATGCTTGTTTGCATGTTTTTGCTTGCATGTTGTATGCTTGGTTTGCATGTTTGCATGCTACATACAGGTTTGCTGCATGTATGGTGTATGCTTGTTTGCATGCTTAATACAGGGAAAAAAACTGGCAACACTGCCCGAGTGACATGTTATATTTGTGCTCCGTATTTTAAAATTATATTTAATTAGTATTTAAGTGTAATTAGGATATAATTAGTAGTAAAATCTCAACAAAACGCTATAAATACTCAGTATTATTGTTTTACGGGAAAAATATCGAGTTATACAAAAGTTTGTGACACGGAACCGGTAACCTATCAAACAGCTGACGACTGAAGTCTAAAGTGCTGAACTACGGATATTCTAAGGGCAGTATTGTTTATTTATAGCACACAAAGTGTAAATTTAACCTTGTAACACGTTCTTGTTAGTTTTAACGTCTAAATTATGTTGTTCTAGTACTGTGCAGTGAATCTAAATAGTTTTGTTGATATAGTAGAAAACGAAATAAAACAGATCCCAATGTGCATAATTCTATTAATATATTCAGATAACTTAATAATAAACATTTACATAACGCTATGATCGTTATTTTGCATAATTTAAATAGAAAACTACAATAAAACATTAATTCAAATTCTGGCCATCCTACCCACAATAAAAAATAAAATAAAAATCTAAAGGCAATCATTAGCAACTAAAGTCAGTAATAAATAGCTTGATAAGCCAATTTAACAGCCTACCTCATTTCACTACTGAACTACACTAACTATTCCCTCCATTTCCAGCTTTGCTTTGTTTTGTTTTTCCTCTTTTCCTTTGTTTCTCACTGTTTCTTTTTTTTTTTTCTATTTCTAGTAACCAATCCGGAAACCATGCCTCCGATGACCCGTAAGGCTACCGCTCAGGACTTAGAAATTAAATTGAGAACGGCACTCCAGGAACTTAAGGACTCACAGAGCCAATGTCGGGAGATGTTGCAAGAGAGAGAGGATTGTGAAGTAGAAGTTGAGAACATTGTTTATAAAAACACAATCCTTAAACGGGAGCTAGTTGAACTTAGTCAAAAATACCAGAATGTTGTAGATGAACGCGACCAACTGAGGGTAGTCACGGATGGTTTCAATAACTGCAGTTATCTTTATGAGGAGGCTTTAAGTAAAGTTAGGGATCTAGAAGAAGAATTGATTCACGCAAACTCTCATATTTTTAAATTACAAAAAGAACAGGAAACAACTCAGGTTGATGAAACTTGCCATTTGTATGATGAACTTATTAAATCAAATTTTAAACCTGATTCAATACCAACAATTGACCTAACTGAAGATTCTTTAATAAAACAGAGAAATTGTTCCAAAGTTAGTCGTAACAAACTCAAAAAATATGCAAAACTAAATAAAATAATTAGAAATTGTAACAAGTATAGGAAACAACACAAATTCTTTATTAAAAATATTCCACTCAGGAAAGAACGTGTTGACCTAGTTAATAAATTAAATAATTACCAAATTAAATTAGAAGACAGCAAAAATATCTATGAGATTGACACACACCGCTTACAGACTGAAATCCAGGTACTTGAGAACAGACTTAGTTCTCTTTACAATAAATATGTAAATTCAAAATTACAAATTAAAGAACACATTTTGGCCGCAAATGAGTTAGTGATGTGTCAATGTAACTGCCAGACAGTTTCAAATCAAATTGCAGTCCAGCCTGATGCTGCGGAGGACCCGATCCAAGCTGGGAGGGTGTCTCAAGACACTGTCTTCGCACAAGACGGTTCTAATGTAGCACAGGATTTGCCTCAATTAGGCCGGCCTGAAAGTGCTGGCTTTTCATCTAGTCATAGAAAAGAAGGTTTTCATTCGGTTATGTTTTCGGATGGTGTTGGAAAAGGTTTAGGTAAATTAATAAATGGCAATCAGAGTCATTCCACTTTTAATTATTGCATGCCCGGGTCATCATACAAGCAAATAATGGAATCTGTGACAAAGAATATATATAAACCAGATACCAATATAACTGTATTTGTAGGTAATAGTATAAAAGTAAAAAAAGATGACATCACTGAGTGTGTAAAAGAGATGTTAAAGTTAAATTACAATAAAATTATTTTGTGTGCCTTCCCTTACTTGGATAAATTGTCAAATAGACAAAATAATCACATTCACATGCTTAATAAGCATCTGCACTTTCTTGTGAGTCACTATAGTGATAAACTAGTTTTTTTTGACATCAACATTTTTGTTGGTAAATTAAAGTCGACAGGCGATACTTTGTATCTGCCTCTTAGGGTAAGACATCAAATAGCTCGGCTATTATCTTATACAATAAACTCAGACATAAGTAGTATGTCGAAGTATCCAGTTATTATTGATATTAGTAATAGTACTAATTTAAATATGGTCAATACCTTGAATAACGTTAGCAAAAATGCTATTAATATTTATTCTTTAAACTAGTTGATAGGACAAGGGAGGGTACCAATAACGGAGTAGTTACGAGTATATCCACCATCAAAAAGGTACCTTCTTGCTCGCAAAAAAATAATTTGAAAAAAAGGTCTGAGCAGAATTCTCTGAAATTATTCCATCAGAATATTCAGGGTTTTTCTTCGAAGGAATTGGAAATCGAACTGTTTTTAGAAAAATCAATGTTTGAAATTGTTTGTTTCACTGAGCATTGGCTGAAAGATTATGCAATGTTAATCAATTATGAAAATTATACAGTGGGCAGTTGTTTTAACAGAAATATTATGTTGCGTGGGGGTTCACTTATATTAATTAAAAATGGTATTAAATCAAAACCTCGTAAAGATATAGTAGACCTATCAGTTGAACATAGTGTTGAACTGTCCTGTGTTGAGCTGGATAAGCATGTCATAGTGTGCGTTTACAGACCCCCAAATTATAAGAACTACTCTATATTCGAGTCAGTGATGGAAGATGTTTTGGCAAAACTTGCAATGGGTAATAAACTAATAATTGTCTGTGGTGACTTTAATATTAATATTCTAGAAGATAATTCAGACAGCAGTAGGTTATTAAATCTCTTTAAATCATTTAATTTGTCACATGTGTTTATGGAACCAACCCGAACTACAGTGACTTCTGCTACATGTATTGATAATGTTTTTTGTAGCTGCAACTACTTGGACAAAGCCATTATAAATTCTCTGCCTTCGGATCATAGTGGGCTACTGGTAGCCTTTGAGTCCATTATGCTAATAAAACAAGAGCAGATTCAATCCAGACCAATAACATCCGGTAAATTAAATAAATTTAACAGCACTTTAATCAGTAAGTTAAGCATCCAGGACCTCACAGTGAATGATGGTAATATTTTGTATGATGAAGTTTTCTCAGTGGTTCAAAAAGAGTTCAATAACACTTTTAAGAAGAAAACTAAAACTATATGCCCTAAGTTTTTATTCAGTGACTGGGCGACTACAGGACTTAGAAAAAGTAGGGAAAGACTTTACGAGCTATATGGGCTTAAGCCTTGTATTAACACTGAAACGTTTAATAAGTATGTTGCTACTTACTCAAGAATTTTTAAAAATTCCTGCAAGGCAGCTAAGGTCTTGTACATTAGCAATAAGGTTAAATTAGCAGAAAATAAAATCAAGACGGTTTGGAAAATTATAAACAATGAAACGAATAGGAATAAAAGAAATAGTAGTGATTACACGCTTGAGACCACACACGGACTTATTAGAGATAACAAAAAAGTTGCGCAAGAATTTGTTAATTTCTTTACCAACATCCCAATTAAAACTACTGAAACTTTAAATTCTTCGCCCTCGCTTGCTTTTGGATTATTAAACGCGAACGTTTCATCCTGCCCGATTGTATTTAATTTTTCACATATAAACCCCATGACAGTAATAAAAGCTTTTAAGCAAATCAAGATCAAACCGACTGAAGATCTGTGGGGAATGTCCATCAAAGCTTGTACCTCCATTATTCAGACTATAGCGCCGTACTTAGCGTTGATTTTCAATTTGTGTGTGGATCAAGGAGTTTTTCCGGATCTAATGAAATATAGTAAGGTTATACCACTTTTTAAATCCGGGGACAGTAAAGACACAAATAATTATAGACCAGTATCCGTGTTGCCGGTTTTCAGCAAGGTATTTGAGAGGATAATGCTAAATCAAATGCTCATTCATTTTAATACGAATAACATCTTGCATGATAGACAGTATGGTTTCACCAGAGGACGTTGTACAACTGACGCTGGTGTCGCTCTATTAAAACACATCTTTGATGCGTGGGAAGATTCGCAGGATGCCATAGGTATCTTCTGCGACCTGTCGAAGGCGTTTGATTGCGTTAATCATGAAACATTACTTCTGAAACTTGAGCATTACGGGCTAGGTCAATCAGCGTTAAGTTTAGTTAAATCTTATTTGAATGATAGACAGCAATTAGTTCAAATAAACGGTGTGAATTCGTCCGGGTTAAACGTTAAAATGGGGGTACCCCAGGGCTCAATTTTAGGTCCTTTCTTATTTTTAGTATACATAAACGATTTACCCCGTTTATTGGAAAACAAACTTAACATGGTGTTATTTGCTGATGACACATCTTTAATTTTTAAAATAAATAGACGTACTTGTCAGGTTGACGACGTAAATAACGCGCTACGGCAGGTTCAGGATTGGTTCACTGCCAATAATTTAGTTTTAAATGGTAAAAAAACCAAGTGCGTAAAATTTTCCTTGCCGAATGTCAAAAGTACTGATTGTGACATTATATTAAACAAGGAGAAGCTAGAATTCGTCGATAAAACGGTTTTCCTGGGGATCACGCTGGACTCAAGGTTGCAATGGGGTCCTCATTTGGTATCCCTTGCGGGGCGGCTGAGTTCGGCGGCTTATGCTGTTGGAAAGATTCGTCGGTTGACGGATGTGGATACCGCCAGACTAGTCTATTTTAGTTATTTTCATAGTATAATGTCTTACGGTATCTTACTATGGGGAAGGGCTGCAGACATTGAGTCAATTTTTATTCTGCAAAAACGAGCCATCAGAGCGATATACAATCTTCGCCGGCGCGATTCTCTAAGGGAACTGTTTAAGGACATTAACATCATGACGGTTCCTTGTCAATATATTTATGAAAACATCATGTACGTAAGAAAGAATTTACATCTTTTTAGTAAAAACGGCGACAGACATAATTATGTTACTAGAAATAGGGACCAATTAGTTCAACCAGGTTTCAGACTGGCTAAAGTAGCCTCATCTTTCATGGGGTACTGTACAAAATGTTACAATAAAATTCCTCCCCACATTCTTGAACTGAATGAGACGAAATTTAAAACTTGTATAAAACGCACACTATGCAGGCTGGCATATTATAAGTTGGGGGATTACATCAATGATAAAAATGCTTGGCTAAATGCTAGTCCTGCTCCACAGCCACTAGGGCGCAAAAACAAGTGTTAAGCAGAACATTATTGTTTTGAATTATTGTTGGACCTTCTGAAGACTGTCTATATATATTTGTATTGTATAAACTCAATTTCATTCATCAAGGTATGTACTTATGTACCTAAATATTGTAAAAAGTTTTTTTTTTAAAAAGAGTAAGTATGGAGTTTCTTGTGCATTCTTCTCCATTACAAGCTACTTTCCGAATGCACGGTAGAATCAACTATTATTATTTGTAAACTTTAATGTAACGTTCAAAAGTGCCGCTTGGTGGCCTACTTGAAATAAAATATCTTTGTCTTTGTCTTTAAAAACAAAAACAAAATTGTGTTCAATCTTTTTTATTATTTTGGTAAAAAATTCAAAATTATTCTATGAATTTTCTGTAATGTGACAATCGATTTGAAATTTATGCCTAAAGATGATTCTGACTTACTTAAGGGTACACTAGTCGACGGCACGAACTATTTTGTGCGCGGGGTTAAAATGCATTTTATATCAACCGACAACCCGTGCGGAAGAGATAGATGCTGTGATGAGCAGTAGGAAGCTAGTTCGCGTACGAATCACACTTTTGCAAATTTGTAGCTAAATGGATAATGATTTAGGACGAAACCGAGCGCGCGAAATTTTATAAACAGACCTTTAGCAGTCTAGATATCATGAAAAAACGACTAAATCTATCTGTTCAAAATAAAATTATTTGCATTGTTGAACTACTAATCTATCCCTGTATGGCCGTTTTGCTTCTTCTTATGGTATTTATTCGCGCCCAAAAATGCGTTAAAATTAGTGTCGAAATGTCGAACTTTCGACGCTCATAACTTTCAAATATTCTATTTTTTTCCTTTTTTCTTCCATACAGGGCTAGATAATGATGAGACAAATTGATATCACTTTTTATTTTGAACGTACATCGTCAAATAGTGGAATAATCCCTAGACTACGTTTGTATGGAAGAATTTTTGACAAATATGCAATCCTGAAGCTGACTCGTGTTTAATATTGCACTTATGTAACTTTATTATGAGGCTTTTATGTTTTATGTGCTTATACATTATTACGATCATACAGACCATATACGAGTAATGTATACACCGCCAAATAAATGTTTATTATATAATATGTTTTATTTATTTTTATATTGTATGTATGTATTTTATGTTCATCATTTCAGCCAAGGACGTTTACTGCTGGACATAGACCGCCCCCAAGTGTCGCCACATTGACCGATCCCGTGCGTCTCGGATCCAGTGCCTTCCCGCAACCTCAACCAGGTCATCGGTCCACCTAGTGGGAGGGCTTCCAACGTATCGTCTTCAAGTTCGCGGTTGCCATTCCAGAACTTCTTGGCCCCATCGGCCATCCGTTCTACGAGCAATTCTTCGAGCTATGTCAGTAACTTTGGTTCTCCTGCGGATATCCTCATTTCAGACATGATCACGCAAGGAAACTCCGAGCATAGCCCTCTCCATTGCTCTCTGTGTGACTTTAAGCTTTCTGATAAGGCCCATTGTGAGTGCCCACGTCTCGGTCCCATAGGTGTTCACTGGCAACACACACTGGTCATAGACTTTTGTCTGGCACAGAAGATACCACGCAACTTCCCGAACGCCGCCCAGCCGAGTTGGATTCGACGGTTGATTTTATGTTGTATCTAAGTAATATAATTTAAGATATTTTTATACACTGACATCCCTATGTCTATCTCCTCTCGTACAGTCAATCCAAAGGTTATCTGTAAGCGATTGCCCTGTGCCTTAAGACCGCACATTGAGCACTTATCTTTATTAACGTTTTGTCCTGTAATTATAGTAGTCTACAATAAAGTATATAATAAATATTTATGGAATAATGTTATGGAATCTATCTACTAGGTGCAGCCCGCGAATTCTCAAAAAACTAAAAAAGAACATGGTTTTAACTTTTTTACGCGGGACCCTAATTTTTTTAATATAAAAGTAGCCTAAGTTACTTCTTATAACATCAGCTATCTGGCAGTGAGAGTCCTAGCAAAATCGGTCCAGCTTCAAACAGAACGATAATCAAAAATCTAGAAAATTAGGTTTTTATTTAAAGTTTTCGGGCAACGCTATCTAGTGACAAGATGTAGTAACTAGTATCGAATAGCGTAACAAATGTTCTCGAAAACTCGTGTCAAATCGAACTTTCTAGAATATTTGAGCCGAACATTTCTAGGCGCTTCGGGAACTATGGGTTCGAAAGTCGAATATCCTGTAAAGTTCTTGAAGTATCTAGAACAGTATAGAACGTTCCAGAAACATCTTCTGCTATATATTCTGCTATATAGCAGTCGGGTTCGTCCTGAGACAGTTTCGATTAGGAAGCGAAACGAAGCGACAATAGTGCGATGTACTAAAGTTTCAGTAAAAAAGAGTGATTAATTAAAGTCTGATGTTTAAATAATTTATCCCTGAACCCCAGCTCGTAACAGTATTAACACTCAATTAAATTAGTATTAGCATTAGTAAAAAAAAAAACTGGCCAAGTGCGAGTCGGACTCGCGCACGAAGGGTTCCGCACCATTATCGCAAAAAAGACAAAAAAATCACGTTTGTTGTATGGGAGCCCCCCTTAATTTATTTTATTTTAATTTAATAATTATTATTTTTTGAAGTGAATATACAACTAAATATTCTGTGAATATTTCAAGCGTCTACCTGTTGCCGTTATTAATATAGAGCAAAAAACGGCAAAAAAATCTCGTTTGTTGTATTGGAGCCCCCCTTAAATATTAATTTTATTCTGTTTTTAGTATTTGTTGTTATAGCGGCAATAGAAATACATCATCTGTGAAAATTTCAACTGTCTAGCTATCACGTTTCATGAGATACAGCCTGGTGACAGACGGACAGACAGACAGACAGACAGACAGACAGACGGATCGCGGAGTCTTAGTAATAGGGTCCCGTTTTTACCCTTTGGGTACGGAACCCTAAAAACAAAACGACTTCCAGATCAGCGGATCCCCGCAACCTTCACCAGGTTATCGGTCCACCTGGTGGGAGGACTTCCAACGCAACGACTTCCGGTTCGCGCTCGCCACTCCAGAGCCTTTCTGCCCCATCGGCCATCCGCTCTGCGAGCAATGTGCCCTGCCCACTGCCACTTAAGTCTGCCTTTAGTTTCGCCAATTCAATTCAATTGCCATAAAAATCATATATAGCCAAAGTACATCTCATGACGATGCCAATAAGCCCAAACACGACTAGGATACATTGTTTTATTTCGGAGTTCCAGTGACTACCTGCCGGCATCATCATCAGATCAGTCCGACGGTACCATTTTCATCAGTACTATTTATTTATGAGTATTTGCTTCATCATAGAGTTCCATTGGCCATCTGTGGTCTATTTCACCAGTTACACTTCACCAAATGATACTTTCTAAGTGCGAATAATACATTTTGGCATTTTAATCAACAATGCTGATTGCATTTAATTGCCTATAATATTTGAGGAGTTCCCTCGATTTCTCCACGATCCCATCATCAGATCCTGACCTGGTAGTGGGGACCAAAGTATACCCTTTCAAACAAAAGAAGACTTTTCTAATTTGGGAAGTCGGTTAAAAAGCTGTTATTTTGACATTGCAAACAAACACTTCTATTTTATTTATTTGTATAGATTGCTTTTATGTCCACTCACTGACATCACAGTTATATCCTCTATCTAATAAAGAGAATAATTTAATATTAAAACCGCATCAATACAGGTTAGCTATTTCTGAGATTGCGTCATACACACATACAGACATTGTTTTGCTTTGAACAGTATAATTTATGCAGCTCGAAGAATATTGATGTGCAAACTGGATTCTCAAGGCATTTGGCATTTATGTGAGCCTTCCTTTGCAATATCTTCTAGAGACATTATTTTTAAATGTTTTTGTATATTATCTCGGGATCTTTTTTATCGTGTCTTCCGCCCCGGGGCGGGCGAAGGGGCCTATCAGACTCTATCTGACACACAAGTCGTTCTGCAGCTAACTTTCGCCGGGGCGCTGGAGTGCGTACGCGTTTCGTCTCCCTCCCCCAGCCAGGTAATTGCCCGCATGAATTCATGCGGATCCTATCACCCTCTGCGTTCGTATACGGTCGCAATTCCTCTAGAGAATGTGCGCGGAATACGGTATGGTACCGCCATCGCTATCTCGGTCCTTTGACTGTTCAGGCAACAGACACTCCAAGTCTGTTACCTGCAGGCTACATCCATATGGTGGCTGGAGATCGTTTCACTATATCTCGGGACCCTAGGTTTCTGGACCTTTGGAAGGTGTACGAGCGCAACCATGTTTCAGAGAACCGTTAGACATTTTAATTCAATGAGTCACCGTTTTTAATAAACACAAAATATATGAGCGAAGAATGTGGTGGTAAACCACGTGAATTTTAATCCACCTAAAAGGTTAAGCTACGCTTTCCGTATCCAGTATGTGTCTGTGTGTGTCAGTGATCAATTGCAAATTGGTTAAAAACAACACTATTATATGTCAAACTTTTTTGTCAATTTAAAATTACATATTGAAGAGGCTATATTAATGCTGTAAAATCCTAACCATCCCACTAATATTTTAAAGGCGATAGTTTGTAAGTGTGTTTGTATGTGTGTTACTCTTTAACCTAAAAACTACCGAACGGATCTGGATGAAATTTGGCGCAGAGATAGATTATAGCCTGGAATAGCATAAAAGTTACTTTTTATCCCGGGAATATGGTCCCTTGGGATAATTTTCGACATTCTCACGGGCAAAGCCGCTGGCAGAAGATAGTTATATTATTTTATATATTTATATAAGTTTGTTTATTTGTTTGTTACGCGTTCACGCCTAAATCTCTAAACGAATTTTGTTTAATTTTGGTACATATATAGATTGGACCACGGAGAAGGATATAGGATACTTTATTTTAATTGGTATAATAATAATAAAGCCTTATTTATTCCTTAATAAAAAAATACATAATTTGATATTTAATATAATTCGAGAATTTAAAAATAACTTAAATTTAAATTACAATAATAATTATAAAATCAACATGAATTGAATTTAATAACATACAATAACAAAAAATTCATTATTACATGAAAAAACAAATCACTATTAATAATCAGTTAGCCAGGCAATTGGCTTGCAACTGAACACAACAAAAACAAAAATAATGACAAACAATAAAAAAATCCCAATAACCGTCGACAACGGTCCTCTGGAGAGAAAACATATACATAAGAGTACATATATCTAGGCAAGCAAATATCTTTCAAAACATCTAGACACCGAGATGAACTGACTAGACGTGTGAACATGGCCTGGAACAAATTTTGGAGTCTTATAGAAGTTCTCAAATCAAATCATCGTGTATATTGCATTCTCTTTCTTATGCATCTCAAACATGGATATTCAACAGATACACTTGTAAAAAGATACAAACCACCCAAAGAGCCATGGAGCGGAGCACTCTAAATACAAAATTAAAACATAAAAGGTCAAATGTATATGTGAGAAATACAACTAAAGTTATAGATGCTCTACAACACTGTAAAAAACTAAAATGGAAATGGGCTGGGCATGTTGTACGTATGAAAAATGATAGATGGACAAAAAGATAACCACTTGGAAAGGGCCATCAGGAAAGAGAAAAAGAGGTAGACCAACGGAGAGGTGGCTCGACGAAATACTGAGAACAGTGGGCAATAATTGGATGGAAATGGCAATAGATAGAGATATCATCATCATCTGCCTAGCCTTTTCCCAACTATATCGGGGTCGGCTTCCAGTCTTACCGGATTCAGCTAAGTACCTTTCCAATTGATAACCGCCTCCTTTTTAGTTGGTTAAAAAGTATTAATATCGAGTATATTAAAACTTTAGTTTAATTTACACACCAAGAATTTTGGTAACTTTACTTATAAAAATTGCGAGCTTCGTTTTGTTTTCATTTACTTGCAATTATGTTGTATAATATGTCATGGACCAAATGATTAATCAGGGCACTATGTATAATGCCCAGGCATTATTAATCTAGTCAAGTCAAACCGCGTAATGTAATGTATACTAATTTACACTTTTATATTGATTACATTGTCTGGTCATTATGAATATTGCAAATTGACGGTTGAACAATTCGATTATTGTCAATGACTTAGTCCAAGAGCGAGTGAAGCAGGCTCGGGAGCTTAGGGAACTCCGACACGAATAGGATAGGTCCTTAGGGGATGATCTCCTTGATGTTAGGTTACTTCAGAACCTGCAGACAGATACGTCGACTTTGTTATTTTTAATAGTAATCGTACTTGTTTACGTATTCTATATTAAAATCAATGTCAACATTAAAACATTTGAAAAAATCACATCTTTTTATTATCCGGGCATTATTCAGAAAGCCCAATATTTTCAATAGTTTTTAGTATTTTGCCTACTCATATTGGGCATTTTTCATAATGTCTGGGCATTATGAATAATGCCGTATTAATGACATCTCTCGCCTTTTGAAGGTTTCTATAAAAAATCCTATAGGTTGAAAAAGCCAGTAGTTACTTTTACCAAAGATCACCAGGATTCTGGCTACATCAAAGTAGCACTGCAAGTTTCAATCTTCCACTATGTTCGTCCAATCTGCATTGCAATTACTATTTATTTTAGAAACAATTTATAACACCTAAAAGTATCTTAAAAGTCTTCCCATAATCTTACCTATTACGTTTTTGAAACGGCTAACCCATCGGCTTTTCCCATCTTCATTTTCACAAAAAAGAACCTTATCTTTTCCTTTCCAAAAAAACAATTTCCATCAACCCCTTATTTGCTAACCCTACGCAACAGTCTACGCGATACATCTGACACACCCGAAGAGTAGCGTGTAAAGTCTGCATTTCTTTGAGATGCACTTGTCCTCCCCCCTCTCCCCCCCTAGACGGCTCTTAGATAAAGAGGGCTCTACTTTCGCGCGCTTTGAGCAGAGTCCCTGGGTTTTGTTAGGAGTGCTGCCTCCTACGTATAGCAGAGTTAGTTGTTAGGTGTTGTTTTGTAAACCGTACATAACGGAGCCAGGTTAGGATTTCTATTGTCTTCGAAAGTATAAGGATATAAATCTGTGTTGAGTTTAGATTTGTGTGTGCTTGGTGTTTGGACTTTTTTTAATGGTGTTTGCGAACGTGGGTATAGGAATTGGTGTTTGAAATGTTTGCAAAAAATATGTCAGTAACCTGATAATTTCTATAATTACTAAATTGAAAAGTCAGAGAGGTTCACATAATAACTACCCGTGAAAAATCTTCAACTTCTCTTGATGTCGATAGCTCACAGTTTTCAGCCTTTAGGAATCCACTGCTGAACATATTCGTTTCTTTCTCTCTAAAAATAGCTAATTACGAGTGGTTGTTCAGTTTCAACAGTTTCAAATGCACTGGACTTGACCAGCTCAACTATTATAACAACAAAAGTATAATCTGACATTAACCAAAATAGTTTTAAAATAAAGAGAATAATGTGACCTTTCATTGCATATATTTATTTTATTCAAAATCGATGGACAAAAATGTACCGAATCGTTTAAAAAAAACGGTTTCAGAGGACTTTATTTTTCGTCTGTAAATTTTGTTAAAAATGAGGTATTGCCTGTGAATTTGATCCTTATTAGCGACACTATCGGATTGTGTAATAATCAGCGTATTTATTTTTGCAAAATCAACGGGTTCGATTTTCTCTTAGCAATAGATAGAGATAAATGGAGAAAAATGGAGGAGGCCTTTACTCTGAAGAGAGGTCCTTAATAATTGAAAACTAGTTATGTATATTAGTGAGAACATAACCCATGACCATACAACAGCCGACTTAATAAGCATTACACTCTTACACAACATACAACCTTAGTCTTGTCGTTAATAACTGTGATGCATTAAAGATTGCAAAAATACCTCTCTCGCGTGTAGAGACAGGTGGATAGCCTTCAGTAAAGTTTTATTCATCCATCATCAGTAAACTTCTGTTAATTGTAAAATACTTATCTTTTCCTTTATAGCCTTGTTATAATCAGTTTTCGGGACCTTTTTTACTAAGATTCTGCGGTCCGTCTGTCTGTCTGTCACCAGGCTGTATCTCATGAACCGTGATAGCTAGACAGTTGAAATTTTCACAGATGATGTTTTTCTGCGCTATAACAACAAATACTAAAAACAGAATAAAATAAACATTTAAGTGGGCCTCCCATACAAGAAACGTGTTTTTTTTGCCGTTTTGTGCGATAATGGTACGGGACCCTTCGTGCGCGAGTACGACTCACACTTGGCCGGTTTTTTCCATGGGAACGTACTATGAATACAAGTTTTATATACAGAGTGAGTTTTTTAAGTAGCCGTGGATGGCCAAATACAAAACTATGAGGAATAGCGAAAAACACTCAAAGGAGTAACGAACCAATTTTGATATAAACTAAAAGTAACTCATTAGATTTTTGAAAAATCAATGTTCCTAGCCAGTAATAGAACCCGCTTATGTTGAAAAAAAAACGCATGCTGTATTTTTTAGTTATTACACCATTCGATAGTGCCGCTAATAAAGATCAAATTCTGGATGGTAATGTCTAACGGAAAACTTGAGTAAAACTGAATTTTTAGGAAATTACGAAGATTCGTATCATGCAATTGATGACATGAAAAAACTCACAAAACCCACCCTGTATATGCCGCAGGAGAAAATACCAGGGATTTCACGAAATCCCTAGGGATACCACGAAATCACGGTAGATGTCGAATATTCTTGTTATTTTTATAATCTATAGGCTCGCGTGTGACCACTATCTCGCCTGATGTTAAGCGATGATGTGTGACGGTAAAGCATTCTTGCCTAGAAGAACCGTTTTCAAAGACCCCAAGGTTGTTCCCCGATAGAACAAAGACTCCGGAAGGGAGTTCCACTCCTTAGCTGTGCGCATAATGAAAGTATTAGCAAAACGCTTTGTGCGTATGGGAGGGTTGTCCACCATGTACCGATGACGCATGGCCGTACGTCTTGCTGTCCGATGATGGAAAGGGCTAGGTGGAATCAAATTGTGCATTTCCGTCGCACACTCTCCAAAAAGTAACCGATAAAAAACCGACAGGCTGGCAACTCGGCGTCGATGTTCGAGGCTCTGGAGCTTTGACGCGACCATTGCATCGTTGCCAATAAGCCTTTTGGCCCGTCTGTCAATCGACTCAAGTGCATCAAGCCGGTATTTGGCAGATCCATCCCAGAGGTGAGAGCAGTACTCCATGCATGGCTGAAGTTGCGCTTTATACAAGTTGAGCAGCTGTTCAGGCGTGAAGTACCGTCTCACCTTAGCAAGAATCCCCAACTTTTTTGCAGCTAACTGAGCTTTCGCCTCAATGAATGGATCGAAGTTGAGGGTCGATGTCAACGTATTACGTCTATTACGTATTCTTAAAACGTTTGATGAGATTTTTATAGGCAACAGCTCTGCCGATCCTTTTCGGAAAAACGAGCGTGAAAATATTTTGTGATTTTTTCTAATTTATTCTGAAAGTTGCACCTACGAAAACGAAAAATTTAGCATTTTGTGAACAAAAGACATCAACGAGCACACATTAGAAAAATGTGCTCTTTAGTAGAAGAAGTGTATTTTGTTTTAATAAAAAAAAATGTGTGTCTTGTTACTTCTAATATTATTAATTAATAAACTGGCTTTAGACTTTAGCTTGATACCAATAGATATATTTAGGGTCATTCATAGGATAAAAAAAACCGGCCAAGTGCTAGTCGGACTCGCGCTCCGAGGGTTCCATACAAACCTCAGCTTAAAGGTATTATAGACCTGAGTATTTGATATGAATTTCAATTTAATACCTCTACGCGTTCATTTGGAAAGGGGTTATAGTAAGTTTAAAATTATCAAAAATATTTTTATTATATGAAGTAACTAAAAAATTACGGTTTACGCAATTTTTCTTTTATTTGTGCTATAAGACGTTGCTTCGTACCAAATTTCAAGATTCTGAGTTCACGGGCAGTACCCTCTAGGTTTTGATTCCCTTGCGAGTGTCGAAAATATGCGGCATAAACGTCTGTATTTTTTGATTGCGTTGGCTTAGAAGTAAGATTTTTCCACAGCTTTAAGGGACAGTAAACCTGAGTATTTGATATAAATTTCAGCTTGATACGTCCACGCGTTCCTGAGAAAAAGGGTCTTGACAGGCAGATGGACGGACGGACAACAAAGTGATCCTATAAGGGTACAGTTTTTCCTTTCGAGGTACGGAACCCTAAAAATCAATGTGAAATTATTCATATAACATTAAAATATAAATTTGACTCATAGATCTTTGATCCTAGATATATGACAGTGCAAAACCCCCCTTATAAGTAAGGCCTATTTGGATCTCTGTTTGGTTTGAAATTGAAACCTTTAAATCATCGGCGAATTAAGCTATAGTACAGAACTAAAATAAAAATAATATAACAAATTAAACGCCTTCATAGAACCACGGCACTGAACGCAGTTAAGAATTCCAATAACCATTTTATAACAATTAGCGTGTTCTCCACCAATCCATTCTAGACTATAGTAGCGCAAACATACCGCTCATGGCGCCATCTATATATTTAAAACTCCGGAGTTGTATTTTAGAAGGCTTTCAAAAGGTACCTCGGTTCTGCTTGGTCGTCGTATGGTGGGTGACTTTCGACAATACTGGGTGGTTCATCGTTTAAGTCATAGATGGCGCTGTTTGAAGTTAGAGTAACCTGCGCGGGAGTAGATTATAGTTTTAAATTAAGACTTTTGTAAGAGCCTGGCTGGAGGCTATAGTTTAGTCTCCACAGGGATGACCGGTTAAGCAGTAGAAAAACTTAGCATTTAACTGGGAGACGCCACGTATTAAAAAACCGGCCAAGTGAGAGTCGGACTCGCGCACGATGAGTTTCGTACCATTATCGCAAAAAACGGCAAAACAATCACCTTAGTTGTATGAGAGCCCCACTTATACATTTATTTTATTCTGTTTTTAGTATTTTTTGTTATAGCGGCAACAGAAATACATCACCTGTGAAAATTTCAACTGTCTAGCTATCACGGTTCATGAGATACACACAGACAGACAGACAGACGGACCGCGGAGTCTTAGAAATAGTAAATAAGTAGGGTCCCGTTTTTACCCTTTGGGTACTGAGCCCTAAAAAACAAAATACTTTTGTAATATATACTATACTTTCCTAAACTTTATAATATAACATCACGCCTGCATTAGTTGAAGTGCTGGACAGAAGTACACCTATAATATACCAATACTGCATCAGTAAATTTTAAGTCCCATTAAGGGAATGCCTATTGCCAGCAACTGGGTGCAAATCCAGACTACGGGCTGAAAAATAAATAAATATTTCTTTTATTCGATTATAGATTCGACTCCCTGGTAGGGACCAGGGAGTCAAATCCCTCATGCCATAATCATACTCATAATCATTATTTATTTGCTCAAACATGAGTACAGTACACACAACAAATTGTCAATATGTAAGAGATGTAAAAAAAAGTAAAATACAGAGCGTCATGTTTTCCTTAGTTTATAATGGCATGCAAATATTAATAATAGAATATAAATCAAAATAATAAAATGCAAAACATAATAATAAAATTCAAATCAAAATAATAATGCCCAAATGTCATGTCAATCAATGATTAAAAATGTGCAAATTTTATATTATTATTCTCGAATGTCAGTAAGGCTTAGCACGCACTGCGATTTTTATTCGCGCGAATTTTTTTCCGCAAATTCTGTGACCTATGTAAATGTATGAAGCTGCATGCAATGCGGAAAAAAAATCGCGCCCAAATAGTACAAAAAATTCGTCAAAAATCGTGTTAAGCGTTAGATTATTAAAACACGTCAAAATATTAAATAACATTACAGTATTTATTCTAGTTTGTCACGTTTTAGTCAAATGAAATAAAAATGTCATATAAATTATAATAAGAATACAATTCAAAAGTATCGTTCTAGAACGTCAGAACAAAAAAATTAAGAATATACACCGTGAAATTTAAGTGGTTGTTTCCCGCGGCAGAACGACTTGCCTTAAGGAGTACTTTCGAAGCATAGAGTTAAAGTAAAAAAATAACGATGTTTTTGTTTTAAAATAATTAAAAAAAAAAACAGAAACTCGAAAAAGTGAGTAACAATAGTAACTTGTAGGTACTAGGTACTACGGTGAATAATACGGTGGTGACGCGAGTAGTACCTAGTACCTACAAGTTACTATTGTTACTCACTTTTTCGAGTTGATGAATATTTTTCAAATTATTTTAAAATAAAAACATCGTTATTTTTTTACTTTAACTCTATGCTTCGAAAGTACTCCTAAAGGCAAGTCGTTCTGCCGCGGGAAAACAACCACTTAAATTTCACGGTGTATAAAATAAAAAATAAAAAATGTCAACATACTAAAATAATAAATCAAATCAAAACTATCAGTTGTAACAGTAAATTATTAAAAATGTCAAGAATAATAAAAGCAAACAGATTAAAAATTTTCATTTAAAAACTCATTCAGGTTATAATAGCTTTATCTGCTAGGAAATTCTTAACTTTCTTTTTAAATCTATTCCAATTTTATAAAGAGGAAATATTTTTTTGTTTGTTTGTACCGAATAGGCTCCGAAACTACTGGACCGATTAAAAAAAATCTTTCACTAATAGAAAGCTACATTATTCCTGAGTGACATATACTGTTTTCTAGTCCCGAAAACGGGTCCTGTGGGGCGGTCCACGAGAGCGAAACCGCGGGGAACTAGTGCTAAATAATTTAACTGCTTCCAGCTTTTTGGTAATTTATTGTAAATTACCATGCTTAGTAGAGAGCACTTGCGATCACTAAAATAAAGACTTTTTTAAATCATTGTAATAAATTTACAAACCAGACCATCCCACTTGATCTTGGGGCCATCTTGGTCTGATTCTAATCAGATAATTAAAAAGATATCAAACCTATTTTACGACATCTCCGCCTACGATACCTGTAACGGAGATTTTGTTCACACTATGTATGTTAGCGACATCTGCCTCCTTTTTGCCAAACAAGTCCGGTTAGTTGTGTCGCTGATCGATTGTTTGAGCATTTGGGTACTAGATGGCGCTGACATACGTATGACATAGTTGAAAGTTTAAATAAAATATATTCTATTTGTGTGAAATCATTTAATTCAATAAGCACACAAATTCAACATACAAATTCATACATTATTAAATTCTTTTCAAATTAGTTACATAAAAAATGATAATTTAGTAAAAGGCCTATGGCTTAAAAGCAAAGTGTTCAGGATCGGTGGTTGCAATGACTTGAGCCTTTACTACGAGTGAACTTGCATTGAGTGGACGGTGTCCAGAAATAACCTCAAAGGCAAGGACCTAAAAGTTACATAATGCTATATGGGGCAAGGCTGGCTAGCGTCAAAATGAAAAGCTCATCATAATCAATGATCCAGTAGGCGCTGGCCCCAAATGCTATCTTTAGCTATAATTTTAATATACCTAAGAACGCTAATGGTCAACTAGCTGTTCAAGCTACAGCAGTCTCCTCTTGCAAAAGGTTCCGAGCATAATTGTCATCATCTGATATACAGCAAGCTTACGGACAGCTACACAGAGAACGATGCTGTTTGAGGAATCATGTCTCCAGCATTGAATATTGTGGGTAATCTATATCCCTTCAGAAAGTGAGTGGTTTATACTTTGTAACCTCAATTTATTGTATTGATGGAACGTGTGCTTGAAGAATTAAATTAGTTGACCAAACTTAAGTGTGTTTTACTTCAGTCAGCTTCATGTGAGTTAATCCCTGCAATTGTCACAAGCTACTTACTACCCATTGAGCTAGCTGGTTGGGTAAGGAAAAGCTGCCTTACAATTGTACGCCCAACGTGTCGCATGAAGTTTTACTGAAGTACTTAATTTTTAATTTTGTGTCTAGAATAACTTTAATACTTACTTAAGAACTTAACCAAACTATTGGTTAATTTCAATATTGTTTAATTTCAATCTTTAAATAACAAAACATTAACTTTGTATAAAATTTCAAAGTGCGGTTATAGTCACATGTTTTATTTTCAAACTAAACCTTTTCACTAGTGAATGTTTTGTTAAACTTAATATAGATAACTCTAATCTAACATAGTTATTATAACTGTTAATTAGAGATAAGTATATAGAACAATTATTGTTTTGTTCAACATGCATAAAGCAATTTGGATTGACTACCTTCGTAAAGAAGAAATTATACATGAACTAAAACATTTTAATATTTCAACAGATGTTAAAGCAAGCAGAGATGTGATTCGAAAGCAGTATCGTTCCCTGTGTAATTTGTATCGGAGAGGCAGCATCAAACAGGAGGATTATCCGGCACCAGCAGTGATGGATGAGGTACAGTTGTGTTCGGAACCTGTTGCTGAGCTGTTACGCTTAAATAAAGAGTTGACTCCAGGAGATACTGTTACAATTAGGCGAATATTAGCTCGTTCACAATACTACTTAATGAGAATTTCTCGTGTGACTGATGCGTCACCGGAATTACTTGAACTTAAAAATA
This sequence comes from Orthosia incerta, assembly GCA_948252205.1. Taxonomy (NCBI): domain Eukaryota; kingdom Metazoa; phylum Arthropoda; class Insecta; order Lepidoptera; family Noctuidae; genus Orthosia; species Orthosia incerta. Next base: position 11,369,012 of record OX411765.1, on the reverse strand, counting down.
AATTAATTAATATTATAACCTCATTACAAGACGATTCTGATGATGAGGAAATGCAATCTACGCATGAATCATCACCAGAAATTGAGCCAGTGGAAAAACCACAGGTAGTCTTTGTAAATGACAGGTCATTGAACTTAAATACACTAAACTTGAAATTTGATGGTACTACATGCGTTAGGGTTTTCATAGAAAGATTGGAGGAGTTGAGGCAGGCTAGAGGTATACCTGAGGAGCGTGCATTGATTGCTTTTACTGATATTTTAGAGAAATCAGCACTGAATTGGTTTAGATCAAACAAACATACTTTTACATCATATAGACAGTTGCTTGTTTGCTTACGTGAAGATTTCGACATACCAGACTTGGATTATAAATTGACCCAAGAAATACGTTCCCGTACGCAAGCTAAGCACGAGTCAATGATAGTTTATATATCTAATTTGCAGGGTATGTTTAATAGGTTGTCAAAACCTCTGCCTGAAAGTGAACAATTAGAAATCCTAATGCATAACATCAGACCAGAATACATGAAGGAGATGGCCTTACTTGACATCAAATCAATTAAGGATCTCCAAGTATATGGTAAGAAATTGGAACTTGCCCGTGCTAGGGCTGAACAATTTGTAGAACCTAACCTCTCGAAACAAAAACTTGGTCAAGATTTCCAACCTAAAATAAAGTGTGCTAGTTTACAGAAGTCTAGTAAACCTGTTGCAGCAGTTGAAACTCAATCAGCCTCTGAAGCCAATGTCAGGAAATGTTTTAGATGTGATCGCACAAACCATTCCACAAAATTTTGCAAAGCTTCAAAGGAGGTGGTTTGTTTCAAGTGTGGTGAAAAGGGAGTCAAAAGTATAAAATGTCCAAAGTGTTCAAAAAACTAAGGAATAAGAGCCACAAAGACTTAGTCATCAATTTAACATCTTGTACACACAATATTAATAGTGTGGCTCTTTTTCAGGCAAAGTCAGATGACATTAGACCTCATTTATTGGTTAACATTTTGGAGTTGGAAGTTTATGGTATGTTGGACACTGGTGCAGTTTGTTCAATTTTGGGAAATAATTCACATAAATTATTTATGGAATATGGATTTAAATTAGTTAAATTACCCAATGGACAAAATGTGAGAACTGCAGATGGTTCAAAAATTAAATGCTTAGGCTATATGCAACTACCTATTAGTTATTTGAACCAAATCAAGATCATTAAGTTCTACATAGTTCCCAACATAGTAACTTCAATCATTTTTGGAATGGATTTTTGTAAAACATTTTTAACAACACTTGATAGTGTATTGAATAATGGAAAAGTTTTTGGCCTACCTGACAATTATATTAATTTGGTAGACACAGACCAAGGTTTGGAAAGTTTAGAATCATTAACTTCTGATCAACAGATAACATTACAGAAAGTTATTGATAAATTTGATGAAATTAATACAGAGAAAGTCGGTTTAGGCAGGACAAAATTAATTACCCATAAAATAGACACTGGTGATACTCCACCAATTAAGCAAAGGTACTATCCTCTATCTCCAGCTAAACAACTAAGCTTGGAAAAGGAACTGGATAGGATGTTGCAGTTGGGTGTGGTTGTCCCATCCAACTCACCTTGGAATTCTCCAGTTGTTATGGTAACTAAACCTAATGGTGACTTAAGACTTTGTTTGGATTGTCGAAAACTAAATGCTGTTTCCAAAGCTGATGCATATCCTTTGCCTTATATCCATCAAATACTGGATAGTCTTAGAGATGCAAAATATTTGACATCAATTGACCTCAGTGCTGCATATTGGCAGATTGAATACGATAGTGAGAAGTCTGCTGAGAAAACTGCATTTACAGTTCCTAGACGTGGACTTTTTCACTATGTGACAATGTCGTTCGGTCTAGTTGGAGCATCTGCCACCATGCAGCGTCTGATGGATAAATTGTTTGGTCCTGAATTTGATAACAAGGTTTTTGTCTTTCAGGATGACATTATATGCATCTCTAATGAATTTAGCAAACATGTTGAGCTGTTGGAAAGGGTATATCAGCGTTTGGCAGAAGCAAACTTGACAATTAATATGAGCAAAACTCAATTCTGTAGAAAAGAACTCAAATATCTTGGATACATGGTTGATAAGCAAGGTTTGCGTACAGATCCTTCTAAAGTGGAAGTAATCCTTAACTATCCAACACCTACTACTCCTAAGGAAGTTAAAAGATTTGTAGGCATGGCAGGTTGGTACCGCCGCTTTATACAGGACTTTTCAAAAATCTGTAGGCCGCTTAGTAAGTTAACCTGTAAAAATGTTGATTTTGTATGGACAGAGGAAGCTGAAGAAGCCTTTACTAAACTAAAATCAAGCTTAGTTTCAGCTCCAATTCTTAAATGTCCAGACTTTAGCTTACCATTCTCAATCCAAAGTGATGCATCAGCATATGCTATTGGTGCTGTATTGACCCAATCATATGAGAATTTTGACCATCCAATTGCATTCTGTAGTAGACTACTTAACAAACATGAAATTAACTATACTACTACAGAACGTGAATTACTAGCAGTTTTGTATGCTCTAGAACAATTTAGAATGTATGTTGAGGGTCAAAAATGCAGTATTATTACTGATCATGCATCATTACAATGGTTTTATAAATTAAAGAATCCTTCAGGGCGATTGGCTCGATGGAGTATTCGCTTAAGTCAATTTGATTTTGACATTAAGCACAGGAAGGGTAAAGATATGGTTTTACCGGATGCACTCTCAAGAATTAAAGTAGAATCAATAGAAATTTCTGATAACATTCAAGATAAGTGGTACTTAAAAATGGTAGAAAACTGTGAAAAATATCCTCACAAGTTTCCCAACTATACATTTAAAGATGGTAAATTGCTTAGGCATTCTAAAAATAAATATAATTTAACTTCTCAATTCTCTTGGAAACAAGTGATACCAAAAGAAGATGTGGGACCCTTATTAAAACAATTTCATGATGATCCCACTGGCGCCCATCTCGGAATATTTAAAACTCATAAACGTTTAGCACTACATTGTTTTTGGAAAAATATGTATAAGGATGTCGAAAATTATGTCAACAGTTGTCAAACTTGTAAAGAGTACAAGCCGGTAAACTCATCTCGCCCAGGTTTAATGGGTAACCCAAAACAAGTTAATAAACCATTTGAAGCAATTTGTTGCGACTTATTAGGACCTTTTCCTGTGTCTACTAAAAGAAACACAAATTTACTAGTATGTTCTGACTACTTTAGTAAGTATGTTATGTTGTTTCCTATACGGAATGCAACAGGCACTGCTATAGTCAAAATACTGGAAGAAAAAGTGTTTCTTGTGCACGGAATACCTAAATTTGTCTATGTCGACAATGGTCCTCAATTTATTTCAAAGCAATTTAGAGATTTAATGTGCAAATATAATGTGCCTAATATTTACTACAATCCAAGATATCATCCCCAGGTTAATCAAGCTGAGAGAGCTATCAGAAATATTCTGTATGCGATTGCCTCATATGTAAAATCTAACCACAGGCAATGGGACAATCACATACCAGAAATTCAATGTGCACTTAATACTTCAGTGAATGAGTCAACAAAATTTTCTCCATACTTTCTCGTCCATGGACGAGAAATGTTTGTAGATGGAAAACTACATCAAAACTCTGAAGTGCCACAACCAGTTTCTGATCTAACCGTGGTGGATCACCGAATTCATGGTGAAAATTTAAAAGAACTTCAAATGATTTTCAAGGAGGTTAGTAAAAACTTAAGGCTTGTTCACGATAAGAATAAAAAGCATTATGATTTAAAGAAGCGACCTTTGGAATATAAGGTTGGTCAAATAGTCTATAAGAGGACATTTACCTTGTCGGATGCTAGTAAGCATTTTACTTCTAAACTAGCACCACGTTTTATTAGATGTGTTGTTTCCATTAAACACTCACCTGTTGTGTATAGTTTGAAAGACATGCAGGGTAAGGATTTAGGTAGATTTCACATAAAAGACATTTTGAAGTATGAAGACTCCTAGTTAATAATCATTGTTGTGTTAATGGTTTAATATTTGCACTAACTCAATAATGGAGGTGCAAATATTTAATTGAGAAAGGGATGAATGAATGCTGGTAGGGTATAAGGATTTTTTCAAAATTCATTCGTGCCGGCACGGTTTACACAATCATTTATAGGTTATGTATGTATATGGAAGGATGAAAGGTAACGCAATGATGCAAAAACTTAGTAGTATTCTCATTATAATCTTAACTTAAATAGACATTTACTGAAATCTATACAGCGAATAGGTGCTCAATGTAATGCTTTCCTTATTGTTATGGGGGTATTTACTTTCTGTTGCGAATCTTAACTTGATTGGGTATGTTCCTATATCTATACAACGGATGGGTACTTAATGTGACGTTTGCTATTTTAAAAAAGCAACGTTGCTCTTTGTTATATATTGGCTAGATGGATGTGGTATTTGCCTACATTTATTTGTCTACATACAATCAACAACTTGGTATTTAAAATAACACTTGCCCTATTTGAATGACAGTGTTCCTTGTTGTTGGACTTAACTTGTTTAGACATTTGTCTACACTAGAGTGAAAGATGGTTAAATCTTTTATAGATTATAACCCAACTCTTAAACATTTAATACATGTATATTAAATGTTTTATTAATCATAAACTGATTTTAATAAACCTTAATCAGATTGGATTAAGACTTATAAATAAGCTAACTGCTTGGCGGTTGTGCTGTGATAAATGAATGTTATGCATTACTAATTTATTGTAGGACAATTACTAAGTATGTTTGATTAGTTTTAGATAAGAGCAATCAAAGTTCGTATCCTATAGTTAATATACTATCTCTATTATTTTAATATTTAGTATATTTGTTTTGAACCTAATTCTTTTTTTTAGAAGACTTAATGTAGGTAGTTCTAATATAAATTATATTTGACTACCTCAATACCTGTCAAGGAAAATGATAATTTCACATTGTGCATGGGTATTGACTAAATCAAATTAAAAAATTGTTTCACAATTTTTTAACCGGGAAAGAAGATATTGTAACGGAGATTTTGTTCACACTATGTATGTTAGCGACATCTGCCTCCTTTTTGCCAAACAAGTCCGGTTAGTTGTGTCGCTGATCGATTGTTTGAGCATTTGGGTACTAGATGGCGCTGACATACGTATGACATAGTTGAAAGTTTAAATAAAATATATTCTATTTGTGTGAAATCATTTAATTCAATAAGCACACAAATTCAACATACAAATTAATACATTATTAAATTCTTTTCAAATTAGTTACATAAAAAATGATAATTTAGTAAAAGGCCTATGGCTTAAAAGCAAAGTGTTCAGGATCGGTGGTTGCAATGACTTGAGCCTTTACTACGAGTGAACTTGCATTGAGTGGACGGTGTCCAGAAATAACCTCAAAGGCAAGGACCTAAAAGTTACATAATGCTATATGGGGCAAGGCTGGCTAGCGTCAAAATGAAAAGCTCATCATAATCAATGATCCAGTAGGCGCTGGCCCCAAATGCTATCTTTAGCTATAATTTTAATATACCTAAGAACGCTAATGGTCAACTAGCTGTTCAAGCTACAGCAGTCTCCTCTTGCAAAAGGTTCCGAGCATAATTGTCATCATCTGATATACAGCAAGCTTACGGACAGCTACACAGAGAACGATGCTGTTTGAGGAATCATGTCTCCAGCATTGAATATTGTGGGTAATCTATATCCCTTCAGAAAGTGAGTGGTTTATACTTTGTAACCTCAATTTATTGTATTGATGGAACGTGTGCTTGAAGAATTAAATTAGTTGACCAAACTTAAGTGTGTTTTACTTCAGTCAGCTTCATGTGAGTTAATCCCTGCAATTGTCACAAGCTACTTACTACCCATTGAGCTAGCTGGTTGGGTAAGGAAAAGCTGCCTTACATACCAACCAAAAAGAAACGTGACTTGCTTAATAAAATGTTTATGAATAAGATTTTGTTAGATAATCCTCAAATTCTCAAATGGAAACATATCAATCAGTCTGTCTAGCGATTTCTCAACTATGTTAGGGTCGGCGTCCAGTCTAACCGGATGCAGGTGCAACCATTTATATCTAATACCTTTAAGGAGCAATTCTTGTATCTAAGCTGAAGAGTTTGTTTGTTTGCACGCGCTAATCTCAGGAACTACTGGTTGGAATTGAAAAAATATTTTTGTGTTGGATAGTCGATTTATCGAGGAAGGTTATAGGCTATACGAGTATAACATCACGCTACGACCAATAGGAGCGGAGCATGTATGAAAAATGTTGCAAATACGGGAAAGAATATTCCTTTTTGAGAGCTTCCGATGCGTGCGCTGCGTAAACCAGAGAGTTACGTAACCAGTTGACGGGAGTAAAGCCGCGGGATAGCTAGTAATATTATAGAGCTGAAAAGTTTGTTTTGAACGCGCTAATCTCAGGAACTACTGGTTGGAATTGAAAATTTATTTTTGTGTTTTATAGTCCATTTTTCGAGGAAGGTTATATATAGGCTTTATAACATCACGCTACGACCAATAGGAGCGGCGAATAAATGAAAAATGTTGCAAAAACGTTGCGTTGCGTGCGCTGTGTAAACGGTTTAAGTTACGCAACAATCATGTAGGTAGGGTAGGGCAGGGTACGTAGGTTGGTAGGTAGGGTATGGTAGTGTAAGATATGTAGGTAGCTAGGGTAGGGTAGGCGGGTAGACAGGGTAAGTGGGTAGATATGTAGCCAGTTGACGGGAGCGAAGCCGCGGGAGACAGCTAGTATATAATATATATAGAAGAATTGCTCGTTTAAAGGTATATATTATAATCTGAATCTCGGAAATAACTCAAATTTAGTATGCACCCTGGTTTCTGGTGCGATAAATCGATCTAGATAGTTTAAATTTTTAGAAAGCGTCGTTTTTCCTATTTTCACCCGAGCAGAGCTTGGTCGAGAGAGTGCCACTACACCCCTGCACCATGCCTGTTTGACGGAATCAAACAGCTTCTGAAGGGCCTTAAGAGCCGGTTTCCCACCCGCCTTTAGGAGTTCGGCCGTGATTCCGTCATTACCCGGCGCCTTGTTGTTTTTAAGCTGTTTCAGAGCCATCCTAATAGTGCTAACTCACGTCCGGATTTGGTACGGCCGGACCGACTCCGCCCACAAATGCTTTCTCGCTTACACACGCTTGTTTGGACCGAGACGGAATCAATTTAATAATAATAATGTCCGCGGACCACTCTACACACGCTCGGATATGGTCGGGGCCGGACTAACCCCGCCCACAAATCCGTGGTCCGGCCGTACCAAATTCGATCGTGTGTTAATACTATAATCTCGTACAGGCTGACGTCCGGGATGTCTTCGGTATAGTGTCGGGTCTCCCTCAGAAGCTCCGGTTTGACGGATACGATCCTGCCATTGTCGATCTTCAGTTTCGTGAGCTAGCTCTGCCCAATAGCCAGATCCCTTGGAAACACCTTAGAGCCTTTATTTCGCTCAATCGCGTCTTTAGTACCCTCGGTATTAAAGCGGTGGAGGTTTCTTAATAAGGATTTAGAAATCTGTCTATTGAGCTGCTGGTATTTGCTCATCTGAAGACTGCAGGGTCATCACAAGCCTCTTCTTCATAAGCTTGAGAGTAGGATCAGAGAGCTCTTTGTTTCTATCTGTACGACGGGTCTTGAAGAACTTAGACCCAACCGCATGGACATTTTCCACGAAAACATCGTTGTAATCGTCCACGGAGCTCCCTAGACACTCGAAACGATTCTTGAGTTCGAGCTGAAAGCTCTCGGGGTTTACGACCTGGATCTGTCCTGGACGGAGCGTGGACTTCATCAGTCGAGACTTTTCAAGCTAAATATTAATGTTCAATGTACCTCTTACCATGCGGTGATCGCGCCCGGTTTTCACCGAATTGATCACAGACATCATTGAATATGATGAAGAAAGAAATTTCTTGGTTGACATGATGAAGACGATCTCATTTTTCGTTGCACCATCGGGGCCTTGCCAGGTCCATTGCCTGTGCTTACGCTTTCTGAAGACGGAGTTCATCATATAGAGACCCTCCTCCATAAAACTGGCCAGTAGGTGACCTCGGTGGTTTCGACGTCCAACTCCAAATTGCCTCACTTGCTACTCATTATTTATTGTATTTATTTATTTTAGTACATGGAGGACTTACAGCTAATAAATACAAACAAAAAAGGAAACCATAGTCAACAGAAAGCCAATTACAAATCCTCACGTAAAGATGGCGTATTATTGTCTCGTTTGCCCAGTGTCGCGTTGAAATCCCTCATGACAACGGTGAAGTGAGTTTTGAAACCATACATGGCTCTAGAAATATTCTCATACATCGGGGCGTAGACCTGTATGACCTTCAACGAATATCTCGAGGATTTTCTGAGTTAAAAGTACGCCACCTTGGTCGACACACTCTTGATCTTCACCACGTTATTCACATCACGAGGGACTTGTGGACGATGAACCCGACACCACCTTGGGACTGCCGGTCACAGTCTCGGAATTAGAGCAAGTTACTGGGTTTGAGGATCATCGAGTCCTCCCCCTCTCTTCGGACTTCAGATAACCCTACAATACTCCATCGTAACCTTCTCAATTCCTCTTCGAGATCGGTGATCTTCTCGTTGGTCCGGATTGTGCGCGTATTGTACGTTGCCAGGTCCAGTCTTCGGTGTTTGTTGGGGTAGCTAGATCACCTGCTCCCACTGCTTACTATTAGTATGTAGAGACTAAAACAATTTAAATGAAACTGCACTTATACAAAAAAATATTTTATTAACATACAAAAAACATTAAATAAAAAAAGACAATACGTCTAAAAATAAATAGATTTATTTTCTAATCACGTAATACTTATAATTATTAACAATATAGACCACATAGTCCTTTGGAATCCTAATTTAGGACTTTACGAGTATTTCATCACTTTTACCCTTAAGGGGGTAAAGTTACCCATAAAATGTTTAACGTTGGGGTAATAATATATCACATTATGATCATTATATTACCCTGATTTTTATAAGTTATTCTTCCGATATACTTATATCGGTATGATATTAAATATAAATAAAAATACCCTTTGAGAATATTACTTTTGTTCGTATTGATGAGATCACAGTGCTATCAGAATTTTCATGAATGTATTTGTATTGTGATATAATATCGTCACAAATTATCATCATGAAGAATTTAATAACGTAATGACCATGTATTGTGACAGAAAAAAATATACCAAAAAATTATGTCAACGGTAAAACTTGAACGAAATGCAAGATATACTGAATATTAAGGTATTAAGATACACTTGAAGCTGATTTCAAAGAAAAAGTTAGAATCAGGGGCATAGCTACCGCCGTATCTGCCGTATCAATTATACGGGGCCTCTGGGCCACGGGGACCACCGATGTGCGTAAGCAAGAATTAATAAAAACTTCCCAAATTTGTTTTTAATAGAGGAAGAAACTTTAGAAAAACTAAATTTATCATCAGGTATTTAATAAATTAGTTTGCCGAAAAAAAGGCAAGGAGAGTGTATATTTAATTTGAATTGTTTGTAAAAATTTTGGTAAATGTGACAATTATGATGAATAAATATTTCTTTTAATTTTATGCAAACATTTTTTTTTCTTTTGTGAGAAATCTTTACTCTTCATAAGGGCCCCCAAACTAATTTTTATACGGGGCCCCGCCAAGGCACGCAACCACTGGTTAGAAAGAATACATCTTTTCGTACAGAGGTCCCAAATAGGGATGTTTCCTGGGTAGAAAAATGATAAGTGTATTCAGTCCGTCAGTCAGATAGTCAAATAATATTGGACACGTATTTTTTTCTTTATCAAATAAATCAAAATAGACAAAGATAAAGCGCATCAAAGTTCTGGAGTGGGGGCTTGTGACGTCACTTTGTCAGTATAAAGTGTAGCACACCATGACGTCACACGATATTTTAACGCACTGTATCGTCGTATATTTTTGTTTAGGTGGCAAAAAAAAATGTAATGAATTCTTTCAACTAGGACGTTATAATTAAATCATGAATTCATCTATGAAGTTGGTGTCATATATGAATTAATGTGATGAGTTGTGATATTTCGAAAATTTATATGTGACAAGACAAATGACAAATCGTTGATTCTGAAAATGAGAAACGACTGCTTCTTATGACTGACATGGATGGATGGTGACTGACCAATAATATGATATTCGTGATATTAGATGAACAAGATGTAATTATTACTGACACAATATTTTAAATGTGGTATAGTCATAAATGAATGATGAATTAATTATTATGTGAGGTTTGGGTGATTTAACTGCCAATGATAGTTTTATTAAGATCATTTAAAAAAAAAACAATTAAAACTTTTTAAATTGTACGAATTATAAACTGAATGGGTGACTGAATGAATGATTGATTGATTGTTTGGTTGAATGAATGATTGCGTGATTGGTGACATTTATGATTAAACTCCAGCCAATGCATTTTGTGCGATTTCTCCATTATTCTCCTTTCAAGTAAATTCTATTTGCAATAAGTTACGTTTGTCTCTTTACAAGGTACTATTTTTTTTGTTGACTGAGTATTTTTCTGCATTAATTTTTAAATATCCTATGGGGTTAGCAAGTTCGTCTATCCAGGGTACAAACTTCAGTATGATGATATACTGAATGCTTTTTCAATAAATTAATAAAAAAACATGTACAAGCAAAGAAGCCATGAATTTATGATGAATGATTGGTTGATGGGTTGTTTGGATGGTAGGTCAATCGATTGATTGATTGGCTGTGTGAATGACAGATTGATCGCTTGATTAGTTCGATGGCAATTAGGTCAGTGGTTGAATGAATGATTGATTGAACGACTGGTTGATCGATTGATTGGATGACAAGATGATCGATTAATTAATGAAAGTCTAAATGGTTGTATGAATGATTTCGGCAATTGTGTATTATACAATCTTTTTCATCCAAATGTTTAGATACTATTAACAATTTTTGTAGACTCTGTGAATTTGTTCCTGCATTACTTATACGAATAATTTAAAAAAAATATTGACAAGTTTTTCGATCCAGGGCACAAAAAACCTCTGAATGTAGGGTTAGACTCCAGCTAAATGATCTCTTCCGCAGTTAATACTCCTCTAGACAAGAACTAAGAGCGTGTTTTGCCCTTCTAGCTTAATTTTAAATAACAATATTATAAAGAGGAAATATTTTTTTGTTTGTTTGTACCGAATAGGCTCCGAAACTACTGGACCGATTTAAAAAAATCTTTCACCAATAGAAAGCTACATTATTCATTATTTTTTAAGAACGAAAACGGATCCTGTAGGGTGGTCCATGGGAGCGAAGCCGCGGGCAACAGCTAGTTGTGAATAAATGTGAATGATTGATCGAACGAATGATTAGTACGGTGAATGATAAAACAAATATTGCATGTTTTTCTGATTAAATATATGAATGACTGATTACATGCTGATTAACTTTGAATGAATGTTCGATTGAATGTATCATTGATCGAATGAATGAATGATAAATTGATTGTTTGTTTGATTGATTGATTAATTGGATGATTAATTGAATTACTGGTTGGTCGATTGAATATTGATTGCTTGATGGAATGATTTTCTCCAAGTATTTAAATACTATTTACATTAATTACGTCTCTCTTAACAAGGTACTCATATTTGTAGACAGTATTTTTTTCTTACATTACTTTTATATATCTAAGGGTTGACAAGATTGTCAATCCAGGACACAAACTTCTGTATATTGGTATATACTATCAGGGTGCTTTGCCCTTCCAGCTTCAATGAATGAATGTGAATGATAGATTGATGGCTGAATGCATTTTTAATTGAATGAATGTATAGTTTAATAATGATCTTGAATTAATTTATGATTTAATGAATGTGTAATTTCATTATGATCTGGAATGATTTTTTGATTTATAATGTGATTGATGGATTGATTTAATGACTGATTGATTAATGGGCTGAACGAGTGATTAAATGTTTCGTTGATCGAATGATTGGCTGAATAATAAAATTGATTGAATGATTCACATAATGAATGATGGTGATTAAAGGACTTGCTGAATGTTTGAATAAATTGCATCTAAGGGTTTTTGTGTGTGTTCCTCCTTTCTTCTCTAAGTATTTAGATACTATTTACAATAACTTACGTTTCTCTTTTTACAAGGCACTCATTTTGTAGACTCTGAGTATTTTTTCCTGCATTATTTCATTAAACTATTTCTTAAACATCTAGGGGTTGACAAGCTTGTCGATCCAGGGCACAAACTTCTGTATGTTGGTGTAGACTCCAGGTAAATGCTCACGTCCGCAGCCGATGCCCCAGGACACCAAGCCTATGAGGGTGCTTCGCCCTTCCAGCTTCATCGTGAGCGGACCTCCGCTGTCACCTTGGCAAGAGTCGCGGCCGCCCTGGAAAGAAGACAGTAGAAGATTGAATAGTACAAGTTTGAAAAATTCTAAGTAAAAGATTTTAAGTAGGACTAAGGAGAAATATCCAGCGATATGAAATTCTATCTTTATCTATAATTTAAAATTGAATACATAAAAATTATCCTACAGTTCATGTTTCATCATTATCATCATCATTTCAGCCGAAAGACGTCCACTGCTTGACATAGGCCTCCCCCAGGCGTCGCCACATTGACCGAACCCGTGCGTCTCGCATCCAGCGCCTTCTCGCAACCTTAACCAGTGGGGTGACCATAAGCTCTTAGAGCGGTATCAATTTGAGATCGAATAAGAGACAGATGTATCTGACTTGTACACATCTGTCACTTACTTGATATAAAATTGATACCGCTCTAAGAGCTTATGGTCACCCCCCGTGTCATCGCTCCACCTAGTGGAAGGCCTTCCAACGCATCGTCTTCCGGTTCGCGGTCGCCATTCCAAAACTTTCAGACAGACTTCGACTTTAATTTTTTTTACTTTCAGTTCATGTTTATTTCGATTAAAAGCAAATCGAGAATGAAATGATACATAAATAAAGTTTCGGCGTTTGAAGACAGATCAGTCTTATAGCAGAAAATGTTCCCACTGCTGGGACATTGGCTTCCTCTCTATATAGGCTGTAATCCACCACGCAGGCCCAGTATAGGTTGGTAGATGTCACATGTCTTCGAATTTCTCTATATAGGCTGTAATCCACCACGCAGGCCCAGTATAGGTTGGTAGATGTCACATGTCTTCGAATTTCTCTATATAGGCTGTAATCCACCACGCAGGCCCAGTATAGGTTGGTAGATGTCACATGTCTTCGAATTTCTCTATATAGGCTGTAATCCACCACGCAGGCCCAGTATAGGTTGGTAGATGTCACATGTCTTCGAATTTCTCTATATAGGCTGTAATCCACCACGCAGGCCCAGTATAGGTTGGTAGATGTCACATGTCTTCGAATTTCTCTATATAGGCTGTAATCCACCACGCAGGCCCAGTATAGGTTGGTAGATGTCACATGTCTTCGAATTTCTCTATATAGGCTGTAATCCACCACGCAGGCCCAGTATAGGTTGGTAGATGTCACATGTCTTCGAATTTTTGGTTCTAAGACATGCCGGTTTCCTCACGATGTTTTCCTTCATCGATTTAAGAGCAGTGGTGATGAATGCGCCTGCCTAGGTTCGAACCCACGGCCTACGACTCGTAAGTTGGGGGCCGTAACCGCTGGGCCACCATGTTTGCTCAAGGCACTAACTCGCCTTGATATCTATAATATTATAAAGAGGAAAAAAATTTTTTTTTTTTTTACCGAATAGCCTCCGAAACTACTGGACCGATTTGAAAAATTCTTTCACCAATAGAAGGCTACATTATTCCTTAGTGACATAGGCTACTTTTTAATCCCGAAAATGGGTCCTGTGGGGTGGTCCGCGGGAGTGAAGCCGCGGGGAACAGCTAGTGTATAATAAACTTAGGTAAATGATATTACCTCTTTATATCCAGCACATAAGAACACATCATGTATGGTCTCCCGTCGTCCGGCTGCTCTGAACCAGCGCTGACAACGCTCGTTAGGAATTACTTCCACGTCGACTTCCTGAAATATACAATCAAGGGTTTCACACTTATATATATTATTTACGTATATGTATTATATTATGTATAATTAAGAAAGAAGAAAGAAAGAAAAGAAAGAAAAATGTTTTTAATTGTCACAAAACGACATACAATATAAATACATGCTTATGCTAAACCCTTAACAGCAGTATATATATATATATATGTATGTGTAATTATATATATATGCATTACATTATATATATATAACAAAGGCGAAAATTTGTGAGTGTGTGTGTTTGTATGTTTGTTAGTTCTTCACGCCAGAGCGGCTAAACGGATTTGGATGAAATTTGGCACATAGATAGATTATAGTCAGGAATAGCACATAAGATACTTTTTATCCCGGGAATATGTTCTCTCAGGATAATTTTCGAGGGCTAAGCCACTGGCAGAAGCTAGTTAATTATATAAATTTAACTATTTTTTTTTATGTCTTCCTGCCTTTTTAGGCAAATGAATATATCGGAAACAGCATATCTTGCGAAATTGGCTATTCGGTAATCCTGCTTCTCCTATTACCCAATAAACTTCAATGCAACCGTGTTATGGGAACTCTTAAGTACGTTCAATCTATACAATGTGTCCGAACTCGTAGTAATACAACTTTAAGGCCGTAAAATACAGTTAATTTTATCGAAGTTTTCATCAAAAATAAAAAAAGGGCAAGCAAATTGAACCTTGAGGCACAATTATGCCTTTATTAATATGTGTTAGTTGGACTCTCACAAGGGTTCCGAACCATAATTACCAACTTAACAAAACTTAATCAAATAACCATTATTTATTACCATTAACTTAAGATATCCATACAATTTTTGGGGCTTAGCTTGCCAGAACTTTACACAGGCTTTTATAATGGGTTTAATTTTTTTCAATATTTGGGATGATTTGTTTAACAAATTACCTGTAACACAGAAGGTACAGAACTCTGTCCGTGTCTCGTCCGTCCCCATCCTGCTACGGTCGCCATTTTGCCTGCTAGCTTCATCTGCTTTTGAGGGAGACACACCTAGAAAAAGGAGGGTAGGTTTTTTTAACAGAAAAGACGAGGAGATAATTAAATGGTTCTTTACAAATATGTGTCCTACATCGTCTTGTTTAAAATATGTGTAAAACTTCGTGAGCAGTCTCGTACGACGGTAGTTGGACATTGTATCTTTGGCCACAGATAATATATAATACTCGTACTAGCATACAGTTGCCTCATCCCATACAAAGAAACCGTGCCGACGTAACTAGCGTTTTTCATCTGATTATACCGATTATTTTTAGTAAATCGATCGCATTCGGTTCCGTTCCACGGTGATAGATAGATACACCTATATCCGTGGAACGGAACAAAAAAATAATCAGTATAATCAGTACAGTACGTCGGCACGGTTTCTTTGTATGGGATGAGGCATCTTTATGCTAGTATTATATTATCTGTGCTTTGGCCTTCTCATATTCAATTTTTGTGTAAATGATTTCATCACCACTGCTCTCAAAACGATGAAGGAAAACATCGTGAGGAAACCGGTATGTCCTAGAACCAAAGATTCGAAGACAGGTGACATCCACCAACCCGCACTGGGCCCGCGTGGTAGATTACGGCCCATTCCCTCTCACAGAGAGGAGGCATGTGTCCCAGCAGTGGGAACATTAATAGGCTGATGATGTGATATTCAATTAACTTGGACCTTACTTATTGTTAGTCTATTAGTACAATTACTAATAGACTAACAACGAGTAATGTTACAGCATTTTTTTAAGCGTCTGATTCCCAAACAAGGCGGACCTGTATTAGTGTTCCACGCGTGCCTCAAAGAGATGTCAGCAAAAAATTGACGGGGTCCACTAGGGCCGATGCCTGTTTGGGTCGCGGATAAATTTAAAAAAGAGCAACTGAAGGAACATGGGTGGGTTTTAGTCAGTAAAAGTCTGACACGCCCTTCAACTTCACCCAGAGCGGGAGAAGTCATTGGATGATTTCGCACCCGAAAAAAAAAAAAAAACAATGGCGGACCTGTATGACAGGAGTACGCGCCCTCCTCTATTTTATCTTAATAACTAATGTCAAACCAAATTAAAATTAATATTAAATTTGGAAGCAAATTAATAATAATTGTTAACATAATATCGAATGTCAAATCAAATTAAAATTTTGAAGGAAAATTAATAATAATAATATAAAATTTTCGAATAACATTAAATTTAATAATAATAACTAAAATTAGGTCTAAGTCGTACTGTGTGTGTGTATATGTGTGTGCGTGTTTGTGTTTGGGTAGATGAATGAATATGTTTCTATTAAAAAAAAAAAAAAATAGACTGATTTGAAAATTAATTAATTCCTATTAATTTTTTTCTCCTGAATGAGAGAAGCTTAAGGCTGGTGGTTGTGGTGATGCTTGAAGGAGGAAAATGTCCAGCTGGAGAAAAAATCACACTGTTGGAACAGTGTGATTTTTTCTCTTAGATGAAAAAATAATGATGTGGTACTTACTGGTAAAATATGCTGCTTAAACACAACCCCCCTGTCCAGCTGAACCAAAGCCACGTCGTTCCTGAAGTCAGCTGGTTCATAAGATGGATGGACTTCCTTCCTTTGTACCGCATACTCTTCGTGGGAGTATCTCTCACCAGAGTCTCGTACATCCCATTCACCGAGACGTACTCGTAGTTGATTGTTTGGGGTGCTGGAAGAAAGAAATTGAAAGTTGAGTATAAATTTAGGTTTTATAAAAGGACCCATGGTTGAATCTTTTAGGCGCCTTCACATCACATCATCAGCCTATTAATGTTCCCACTGCTGGGACACAGGCCTCCTCTCTGTAAGAGGGAATGGGCCGTAATCCACAACGCGGGCCCAGTGCAACCCGCACGGTGGATGTCACATGTCTTCGAATTTTTGGTTCTAGGACATGCCGGTTTCCTCACGATGTTTTCCTTCACCGTTTTGAGAGCAGTGGTGATGAAATAATTTACACAAAGTAAAGCGCCTGCCTGGGCTCGAACCCACGACCTACAACTTGTAAGTCGCGGCCGATACCACTAGGCCACCACTGCTCTCCGGGGCTCTCTCTACTTTGTTTAAAAAAAGAAAGATAAAGGAGCGAATAGAAGTTCTTCTATTTCATCATAATCATCTGTTCGGAGTTTTGATTTCTATCATGGTATTTTCGTAAAGAGCTAGCCCGTTGGGATGTTCTATAAGCAAAAATGATGTTCAAACAAAATTGCAATCCGTTTAGGGAACGCAAGTAAGGAACCGACCTGGTGAAGGTTGCGCGGATCCGCTGGTTAATAGACGCACGGGACCGGTCAATGTGGCGACGCTTGGGGACTGATATGATGATGATGATGAAGGAACTTCAAAACATGCTTCTAAATCTAGTATTGTAAGACGTGCGTTATCGGTTAGTGAATTTAAGGTTACACTAGTCGACGGCACGAACTATTTTGTGCGCGGGGTAGAAATGCATTTTATATCAACCGACAACACGTGCGGAAGAGATAGATGCTGTGATGACCAGTAGAAAGCTAGTTCGCGTACAAATACACACTTCTGCAAATTTGTAGCGAAATGGATAATGATTTAGGACGAATCCGAGCGCGCGAAATTTTATAATCAGACCTTTGGCAGTCTAGATATCATGAAAAAACGACTAAACGTATCTGTTCAAAATTAAATTATTTGCATTGTTGAACTACTAATCTATCCCTGTATGGTGGCCGTCTTTCAAGTTCTTATGGCATTTATTTGCGCCCAAAAATGCGTTAATATTAGTGTCAAAATGTGGAACTTTCGACGCTCATAACTTTCAAATATTTTCTTTTTTTACTTTTTTGCTTCCATACAGGGCTAGATAATGATGAGACAAATTGATATCACTTTTTATTCTGAACGTACATCGTCAAACAGTGGAATAATCCCTAGACTACGTTTGTATGGAAGGATTTTCGACTAGTGTTTAAGAAAAAATATGACTTAAATTGATTCCATGAAGCTTAAAGACTAGCCGTCCACACAGCTTTTGCAAAGTCATCAATTCGACCACAACCTCATCAATCAAGAATTGTGCTGAACCATGATGATTCAGCAGTCAATCAAATATATTTCAAAACCGTCTTAAACTTAGAACGGATGTAGAACATAGCCATTAGTTCGTCATGTTAGAATGTAAGTTATGTAAGAGAGAGTTATTCATCCTCCTTCGTTTTTTAGCCGACTGCTTCGAAAACCAAAAGGAGGGTTATTACTAGTGATTTGAGGATGGGTTCTTGTCTAAGGAGATGCTATGAAATATTAGTATTGCCGGAGATGTACATAGAGTTAGAAAAAAAATAGTGCTACATAATATATTGGGCATTGCTGGTTCAAGGCGGCTCCCCGAGCAAAACGCCGCGCTAGTCGTTTTTGTGCAGTTTTTCAAAAGCTATTTACTCTTTATTTAAAAAGAAATATCAATTAACAAAAAATACATTAAATTTTTACATAAATTTGCTTCTAAAATTGTAGTATACTTTTATTTAAAGAGGTATAAGTTTCACTAATCTCCTTCCAACAAAACCATAAAAATGAGAAATAATTATTGATAACATGCATCTCCTCGTAAAGTGTTCACTAATTATTTTTTGTATAACACTAATGGATAGACAATTTGTTAACGAAAATTTTGTAAGTTTTATTTTTTTCAAAAGACTAATATACGATTTTATAAAGATTTTATTCTAAAATCTGGGCGTATTCACTACCGTAATTCATGCGCCACCAGTGCCGCTAGGCCAATAGGAATGCTCATATCTCATGCTGATTTTTTGGTCAGGGTACGGCCTTAAGCAAGTACTGATATTACAATTTTGATTCAATAATGTAAGTACGTTCTAAGTTAAACTTCTACATTTTTTGACATTTTACCCATCAGAGAATAAAGCAAAACTCAATAATGTTCTGTAATCGAACAGCATTGAATATGAACACCATCTACATTACAAGAAGGAGATATTAACTTTAAAACTTTCGCGTTTCATAATTGAAAACAACACACAAATATATCACGGGAGTTTAACGCGATGATTTCGATTATTTATTGAAATTAAAAAAACACAAAGTTTCAATCGGGATGACGGTTACAAATTATCCGCGGCGTGGAATCCAGTGATTCAAAAACCATTACCTCGTTTTGTGCAGTCGGCGAATTTACAGAATAAGGACACGGTCAGTGTGCTTATTCTATAAGTCAAAGTGTTGTGTGTAGAAATGTGAGGGTAGAGGAAGAATTTTCTGCCCCAACGGAGCCAATACACCGAGACACCAGTCTACCCGGGACCACGGTCGTTGCAACACGGGCGAAACGTCGGGTGAAATAAGTAAATAAATAATCGAAATCATCGCGTTAAATACTCGTAATATATTGTTTTTCAAGAAGGAGATATTACAAAAATAACAAACTTGTCAAAATTATAATAATACAGTCATAAGCACTCGTTCTAAAACACACGACTCACTATTTATTTCTTATTCCGGCTATCTAGGCTAAACTCCAGTTACAAAACCGTAACCTTTCAGAACGGATATAAAAACGGACATAGTCATCGATCACTCATATTAGAACGTTCATTACATAATACATTACCCAACAGTTAGTTACCATCACAATTAAAAACAGACTTAAGTTTTTTTTTGGTACACTAATGACCAAAATTCAGGATTAATTTTTGCCTTTCAATTTGGAGTCAACCAAACAAATTATGTAAGCACACGAATACGAACTATCTCCTTTATATTATAACCAACTAGCGACTCACCCCAGCTTCGCACGGGTCCAATTATAAACACAAACCTTCCTTGTTTATCATCATCGTCATCATCGTATCAGCGGAAAGACGTCCACAGCTGGACATAGGCCTCCACCAAGCGTCGCCACATTGACCGGTCCCGTGCGTCTCGCAACCAGCGGATCCCCGCAACCTTCACCAGGTCATCGGCCCACCTGGTGGGAAGCCTTCCAACGCAACGTCTTCCGGTTCGCGGTCGTCACTCCAGAACTTTTCTGCCCCATCGGCCATCCGTTCTGCGAGCAATGTGCCCTGCCCACTGCTACTTAAGTTTGGCAATTCTTCGGGCTATGTCGGTAATCCTGGTTCTCTTGCGGATCTCTACATTTCTGATTCGATCACGCAAGGAAACTCCGAGCATAGCCCTCTCCAATGCCCTTTGAGTGACTGTACGCTTTCTGATAAGGCCCATTGTAAGCGACCACGTCTCAGAGCCATATATCATCACTGGCAACACACACTGGTCATAGACTTTCGTCTTGAGGCACTGTGGTAAGTTGGACGAGAAGATACCGTGCAAATTCCCGAACGCTGCCCAGCCGAGTCGGATTCGACGATAGACCTCTTTCTCGAAGTTGGCCCTACCCAATTGGATCGTTTGTCTGCTGTGATTGGTTGAATGAATTTTTAACAGCCAATCACAGCAGACAACACGTAATAACGTAACGTGTAATTTAGAGGTGAGAAACTCGACCTTAGGCCCAGTTTTTTTATCCCTAGTTAACTCAACCAATGGTTAAATGTGCTAACAAATGGTTTCAAATTATGATAAAATGTGTTTTTTTAATCAATTTTTAGCCTCTCAAATGGTCAAATAAGTTGGAGAGTTAATTATTTGACCATTTTTGTTAGACTAACAATTGATGATTAAAGGCGATTTAACGAAATTTAACCATTGGTTTAGTTAACTACGGCCCAGTTTTCTGATCCGTAGTTAACTCAACCAATTGTTTTTTTCATCGATTGTTAACCTATCAAATAAATTAGAGAGTTAATTATTAGACCATTTGAGACTACCAATTTTGTGAAACGCGTTTTACCGAAATTTTAATCCGTTGGTTAGCTTATTTAACCATTGGTTTAGTTAGTTAAGGATATAAAACTGGACCTTAGAAGGATTTAGCGGGGAAACATACGTGCACAGAGGTTGACAGCGGCTTTTTTTTAAACTACTCCTATAGTTTCGATTTACTCAAATATAGTCTCAACTATTCAGATTTTGTCTGACCAGTCTTTAGCTATTGTTTTAAACAATTTATGAGTTCTTTTTTAAATTATCCATACACTCGCGTTTAACAGATAGTGGTTGATGATCTCGTCGATAAGGGAGCACAGTTGCCTAGAAATAACCAATTCACTCTTGACATATAGTGTATATCTCCTTTAATGTTCTCCTTTACGTTATATTAATGACGTATGTTACTTGTTTAGTATCGCTAATGGTTCCGTCGACTGTCCTGGACTTCTTTCTAAATTAACGATGCGCACTAATCAGATGGGGCTTCGACAGCGACCACTACTGCATGTACCTTATGCAAATACAAATTATAGGCGTAATGCATACTTTCCGAGAGCCAGTCGCAGTTTTAACGAGATTTCTTGTGAACCTGGCATTGATCTATTCTGCACCAATCCAAGCACAGTTAGGAGACTTTTAGCAAAGCCATTTTTTGTACAAGAGGCACCTGCATGCACTTGAACCGTTTATTGTACAAATAGTTAAATTAGAATTAATAAAAATAGAATGAGCTAACTTTGATGAAGTACTCGTAGCTTAGATTATTGGGAAGTAATATTTTTTCTTTTCTTGTTATTTATCTGTGGAAGCTTGTTATTAGCAATTTAGTTGTATATTATTGTTATTATAATGTTATTAGTCTGTAAGCTTTCCTAAAATGTAAAAATAAATAAATAAATAAATAAATTAATTTTTTACTTTAAATCAATTATGTTTTTTTTATTATTATTGGTAGTCTCGCATTTGATCTCATCATCAACATTTCAGCCGAAAGACGTCCACTGCTGGACATAGGCCTCCCCCAAGCGTCGCCACATTGACCGATCCCGTGCGTCTCGCATCCAGCGCCTTCCCGCAACCTTAACTAGGTCATCGGTCCACCTAGTGGGAAGCCTTCCAACGTATCGTCTTCCGGTTCACGGTCGCCTTTCCAGAACTTTCGGCCCCATCGGCCATCCGTTCTGCGAGCAATGTGCCCTGCCCACTGCCACTTTAGTTTGGCAATTCTTCGGGCTATGTCGGTAACTTTGGTTCTCCTGCGGATATCCTCATTTCTGACATGATCACGCAAGGAAACGCCGAGCATAGCCCTCTTCATTGCTCTTTGCCCATCTCTGTCCACATCTCTTATCTCACCTGCTGGTAATCAATCATTTAGTCAATGGTTAACCATGCTTGTCTAGAAGTAACCCATTAACTCTTGACTTAAAGATCCTCAAGTTATAAAACCAGGATTAGGGTTAGACCATGTTATATGGCCACAAAACTAAAAGTCTACGTTTCTACGACCCAGTAAAATTGTGAAAGTCAGTAATTATGAACAAAAAATAGACTGGACTAAAATCTAGGTGAAGTTTCAGTTAGATTGAAAATTTCTGAGAAATTAACGCTAATGATCTTTGAGTTTTTTTGGGACAAACTGTCTTAGAGAATTGGCGTGAAATTAAGAAAGAGCAGTTTGGAGATAAACTAAACACAAATGATACGATTTCATTAAAACTGTGTGAAATAAAAACGGCCAAGTGCGAGTCGGACTCGCGCACGAAGGGTTCCGTACCATTATCGCAAAAAACGGCAAAAAAATGACGTTTGTTGTATGGGAGTAGGTAATATTTACGGGGGGCCCCTTAAATATTTATTTTATTCTGTTTTTAGTATTTGTTGTTGCAGCGGCAACAGAAATACATCATCTGTGAAAATTTCAACTGCCTGGCTATCACGGTTCATGAGATACAGCCTGGTGACAGACAGACAGACAGACGGACCGCGGAGTCTTAGTAATAGGGTTCCGTTTTTACCCTTTGGGTACGGAAGCTTAAAAAGGCAGCTTCGGATATAAAAATTTATTTATACTAAATTAAATAAATTGTTTGATGATTTTTTTATTTTTTTTATTCTGTTAAGTTTCCATTAACTCCATTCAAGATTCTTGAGATTCTCCTTCTGATTAAAGATGGATACTTGGGCAGACCATGTGACTTTCTTTCTTATTTTGTAGACTACCATAGACTCCTATACAATATTAAACACTCACTCACTTACTCGTGATTGAAGATGGTTAACGCTTGCCTAAAAGCAGTCAAATCACCTGTTACTTGAAGACTCTGAGCATTGATAGAGCTATCCGAAAACACATAATCTTTGGTCTAAGAACCTTCTTACGCTAGGAGTTACAAGCACAAGAAAAGAAGTAGGATACTCACGTGGCAACACAATGCGCAGCAGTGATGACCCATCGATCAGATATCAACGCTCCTCCACACGCCAGCTTCTTGCTCAGAAAGCCAGACTTAATCAGAGCCGCTTGCCACGGATGAGAACCGAAGCCTGTAGAATGGCCTCCCACGATCCGGTTGGAACGGGTGAAGTGTTCACCACAACCTGTGAAGATGATGATGGTTGTTTAGTTGATAGAAAAAGATAGACCTGAGACTCGAGAAAAAGTGTCATTCTAAAACCGATGGTGACAGTTAAAATGCCAATATGTAAAGGATTGGTCAGAGGCCTTAAACAAGTGGCATTCAATCAACGAAAACGCCACGATAGCAATTGGTAAAACGTCTAATATAGTTTATGCAATGATCATATAATAGGGGTTATTAAAACACGAGCGTGGGTTTATCACATGAGGCGAAGCCGAATGTGATAATATTAACACGCGAGTGTTTTAATATCTAATTATATGCCGTTGCATACACTATTTTATCTTCACTCATACAGTTGAAATAAAACAAAAGTGTAAACGGAATAAATATGTGGTATGGCGGGCAATTTAGATTCTCATTGCGCATGGCATCTCATAGGCAATAACACATTAAGTCAATGAGCCCATACGCGCCAATAAATTAAAAAGTAAAAGTGTGCTATAAAAATTAAAAAGTTATTTTATGATGCAGTTGTTTGAAAATCGAAGCAAAATGTTGTATTTTTTTAATTTTACTTATCCACGAATATAAAGTACGTGTTTATACAACATTTTTTGAATTCGTATTTGAAACATTACGTTATGAGTGTAGATAAAATGTATTAGATTGCGAAAAAGTAGAAATGTCGCGTGAGCAGTGAACAGGGGGGTCCATAAGCTCTTAGAGCGGTATCAATTTGATATCGAGTAAGAGTCAGATATATCTGTCCCTTATTCGATCTCAAATTGATACCGCTCTAAGAGCTTATGGTCACCCCCCAGTCCCTTACATTAGCATTTTGACAATCGCCATCGCTGAGAGAATTACACTTTGACAAGAGCGTCTGGAAGTGAGGGAAAGTCAAAAATTTATGACTTGGTTGCAGATGTCGACTGACGAATACATACTGATCAATCTTGAAATATAGTTACTGTAGTCACAGCGGATCTTTTTGTCTCTGATGTTGGCTGCGACACCCTGCGCAGTAGCTATTTTTGTGTCAATGTTGAAGTAGAAGATATCACTGTATAACTGCCTCTTTCACTCGCTTACGTTTGTCGCATCGTCCTATCTTGCTTACTGTATGCAGGATACTCGATGACAAACTGTTTCATGCGCAATGGGTCGCAGAGCCTAACTTCAGAGACACAAAGATCCGCTGTGACTACTGTATTGTTTTATGTTGAAGAAAATTTATTGAAATAAGACAGCACTTGAGGATGTGGCTTTTGTGATGCAGGATCTCCTAGTATAGAAGTGTTTGTATGATCATCATTATCATATTCCTGCCTTTATCCCATGTCACTTGGTCGGTGCAACACGTTTTATTCTTCCATACCGTCCAGTCGACTACCTGTTTTTGTCATGTAGAGTTTATAAAGAAAAATATTTAGGTAGACTGACTGAATTTTTGAAATTACTGAAAATATTACCTATACTCCGGTCAAGATGGAGATACAATATTTACAAACAAAGCTCGGACAGCACAATCGGCTGACAGCAGGCGTGAACATTTTAGATCCGCTCTAATTTAGTCTTCTAGTTCTATGACCTTAAATATGTTATGTCATCAAAATATCATTCATCATTACTAACTCAGTTAAATTTATGTACAACAGATACATAATTCAATATCGAATTCGTTTTATTATTATTGTTATGTAGAGGGTAGCTCTAAAAAAATGCTATTTTACTTTGATAAACTTCATAAAAGATAGCTTGATCTCTGCGACAGCTGTCAGTATCAATACAGTAACAATAGCACTTGACAGGCTAACACAATGAGGAATGAAAATCTATGGAGACGGCCTATTCTACTATATGAAGAATAGTTATACACATATCTATCAAATCGACACACGCATGTCAAAAAGCGTTTTGTCTCTTTTTAACTAACCAAGAACTACATATGAAAAGAGAGACATCTAAATGTTTGTCAAGGACTAAACTTGGTAACACTTTTGTGTGACGTCAAAATCATGTCTATGCGTGGCCGGTCGCCATGTTGATTACCGAGTAAAATTGGTAGTTGTGTGCTGTTTATGTACGTTTATCTGTGTAGTTGTGCTGTCAAACAGTTGCAAATGGCCTACCTCATTGGCCAATGGGCAGCCATCTTAAGTTCCCGATTTATGTAGGTATCACGCTAATTTCGTAGGTATGGCAAGTCCATAGGTTTATAAGTCAGTGGGCTAACAATAACGTATACGTCAGTTTGACATATGTCGCAGAGATCAAGCTATCTTTTATGAAGTATAGTAAACATTGTATCTTAAAAATGGCTGCAGTATAGATACGAATTATGTTCTTAAAGTATATGATGCTTAATATACATAATAAATAAGTACATAGATACACAAAAGAGAAAGAACATCAAACAAGTATTACGTAATAGAAATTGAGCCGGATTTCAATATTTTTTTAATTCCTTTTTACGTAAGCAAACGACAAAAATTGCGGACGTAATTATACTACAAGCTTTCATTTACCATAACACTGGTAAATTAACAATAAAATTGTGCATTAATGTCTTGATTTTTATGATTCCTTTTAATGAAAGATCCTTTCGAAATATGCAATTAAAATATATATTTAAGGTTAATTAACAGCCAATGCTTTATTTATAGACTTTCTCAACTCCCGCTTGGACTACTTGAAGTTTTATGCGATAAGTATTTCATACGAGTATGTCACCGGATTATTGTCAAAACCGACAGTTTTTAATAAATCGCGTGATATTGTAAACTGTTTCTTCTACATAAGGCACGGGTATATTTTTAAACTATAGAATTTGGATAGAATATATTTTAAGTATTTGAAATGATCTGTTCACAATATATCGAGAACGTATAATCTCGCAAGATTAATTTTATAAACTTACGGTGCCTGCAATAATCCTGTGACAAATATAACACAAATTCTATGCATAGCCATATGTTTTTCATTTTATAATAATCTACTTTTTGAATTCGGTTAGTAATAATCGGATAGGTATCAAAATGGCTCTGCCTGAGTAGCTTACGCAGAATAAAAATAGTAATAATATACAAAAAATAAATACATACGTACATTATAGGTACAACACAGAAAACAAAAATTAAATACAACAATATATTAATAACAACGGAATAAAAACTTATAACTAAAAGCGTGTGCTGTACAGTGCTTTGCATAAGTCATTTTGCAAACATGCAACGTCAACGGAAAGTCATTTTGTTGAAAAACGTCGTTTCAAAGTCACTTTGTTGGAAAACGTCGCAATAAAACAACTTTCTTGAAACGCGTCGTTTCAAAGTCACATTGTTGTGAACTGAGACAGACGAAGTGTCATCAACAAAATGACTTGAAAATGTACGTAAACGGTGCGTGATGATTATGAAAACGCAGTGCAAATAAAAAGCAAGAAAAGGATAGAATGAACGACGAAACTCAAGTTTGTAGCTATATATTTTATACCAGAAAAAATTACTGTTATTTAATACTGAATATTCTTTAAATCCCTCTATTAAAATTTGCTACACAATATTTTTCAGGCATTTAAACTTACTTCACGATCAGGAATGTTTTTCTTTGATTGCAATTATCCGGAAAATCTACTTACAAATATGGGGGGAAACTGAAACATCCATTGAACAAAAAATAATGATAACATATTATACTTGTGTATTGAAGTTAATATTAAACAAAACTTGAGTCCCATCGCCAAAAAAATTAAGAAAAAAAAACAAAAAGATATAAAGCCTAGTTCACAAAATCTCACCGGGAAAACTAGGTCTCGTCGGCTTATGGTTCGTGTGTACTGGCACATAATCATCATCACCTTGAACATTATTGCCCTCATGATAATCCGGCTTATAAAAATCATCAGGTTTTTGCGTACTACCCTCATGGTACGAAGGTTTCACGTGATAAAAATGATTTTGGATCCAACTCGGCCGGTTATTACCGGTTTCATCCAGTTCTGGGTGGTTTGTTTCTGGTTTTTGGTGGTAAGTCGGCTTTGCGTCAGTGTATATGATTATGGGGTCTTCGAATTGGTTCGTATTGGTCTGGTAATCGTAGTTTTCGTGTGGGAAGGTCCCGATCAGTTCTATTAGGTCACCTGGTGGAATGTCTGTGGGTTAGTGGTTGTGATTGGAGTATGGTGTTGTTATGAAAGATCAGTTTTTAATGGGAAGGTTGTTTAATGTAGATATTGTTGCAAATAGCATCATTAAGTAAGATACGCAATTAATGCTGTATAGTGTGGTTAGCCTAAAAGCTTATTTTATATTTTCTTTCTTTTCGGACTAGGAGCTGCAATGGTTGGAGCGCAATGTGAAAATAACCTTGTGAATTGTCTTTGCTTACTATAAAAACGGCAAAGCACAATCTCTTCTATGGAGGTACAAATTAAACCTGATTAATTTTCGTGATTCTTTACAGAAGGGTATAATAAAGGTAAGCAAGGTAGTGGTGGGTGTATGTGTGGCTTAAATTAGTCACTTTTTCATTGCAATTTGGGGATTTACCCAAATTTTAACGCACGGAAGCATCTCAAAAAGAAATCTCTGCATAGACAGATATACATACTGCTTGGAATTTTTTACGCACCTTCTTCCCTGATAAAACACCAGGAAGACATGATGGGTGATTTGCCCTATCTTTTGTAAATTTTAAACGTTCATAAGTGCTGATTCTTAGACAAACTTGAATAAAGGCATTTTGATTTTGAGAGCCCCGAGCTTCTACAAGCCACATATACGTCGAAATCTAATAATAGCCATCAAGCCGTCACGCTAACAAGAAAGCCTGAGATCATCGTCATCATCATCTTTGCAGCCGAAAGACGGCCACTGCTGAACATAAGCCTCGCTCAAGTGTCGCCACATTGACCGATCCCGTGTCTCTTGCATCTAGCCAACTACGCGGATTACCGTAACTAAAGCTTATGTGTCTCGAAAGTCTTCAGCCAACGTGTTACAGACTAATAGTATCTATCAAGCCGTCACGCTAACGACCTCGCATTTAGAGCCTACAGCTTTAAAGCCTGAGAAATCGAGCCGCAGTGAAAATTGGAGAGAAAGTGCTGACCATTGGAGCGGTAACACAATGGACGCGGTAAAGAGGGGTTCGATAATTATGGCATGATGTAATGGCGGGCTATGGGGTTCCGGCGTTCGGTAAAGATTAGACTGTTGGTCTTTAGGTATTGGTCTTAAAACCGAGATTTTAGTTTCCGAGCATGCTGTTCCAGCTAATACTGCCGTTGTCATAGTCATGTTAAATGAATGGATGAATAGTACTATCACTTTTCCACTACGGAAACATGATTACACGTCATAGAGAATAGAGATCCTAGGATGATAAAACAATCTATGTATTTGCCTTTGCCAGTTCTTACTAGAAATAAAGCCGTTTACCATAGCACACCCTCCCACAATAGCATAATTATATACATAAGCAGCACCCTATCAGTGATAGGATGCTGCTTAAGTATTTTTTTCGGCTAGGTACATAATGCTTTCTTATTGGACGGGCTCATATACATAATCCCAACCAGAATACGGTGGCGGCAAGTCAATGTCAGTTAGGCTCGAAGGATCCTATATATTAGTAAAACTATCTATCCAAATATCAGCCTTATTGCGTTAGTGAATTCGACAAGGCAAAGGGCAAAGAGTATAAACAATCGACTAATCACATGTGAGATGAAAGACGCGATTCCGTCTATGTGATTGGTTGATTATTCATTCTCTTTGCGCTTTGCCTTGCTGCCGAATTCACTTACGCACTTTAGAGGAAATATGGGCAGAGAGCGCCGACTGAATTTCCTTAGTAAAAAGTCATATTTCGAGGTTTGGCTCTCGTCTCTTGCCTCCTACAATATTGGGTCAATTTAAAAGATATTCCATAAACTGGTAAAGTAAGATATATACTATGTCCCTATGTTTTCTTTTTTGCATTTATATTTGTCAAATTTGTACACTAAGCCTCTGTTGACAGCGCAATTTTGAGCATTTTTTGAGGGCTCTAGTGCTTCTAAAGATTATATATCATCTAAAAGAAAAACATAGGGACATAGTATATATCTTTAATTATCAGTTTACGGAATATCTTTTATATTGGTCCAATATTGGAGGAGAAAAGAGACGAGAGCCAAACTTCGAATGATGACTTTTTACTAAGGAAATTCAGTCGGCGCTCTCTGCCCCCGTTTCCTCTTAAGCTGCAGGTTCTCCAATCTGATATTTCGATAACCATAGGAGTAAGGATGGTAAGTTATCCTAGGGAGTTGTTTTTTTCAAGAGTATTATTTAATAAACGGTCATATTAAGGTTACACTAGTCGATAATTATTCCATACTAAACTGTTTGACGATGTACATTCAAAATAAAAAATGATATCAATATGTCTCATCCACAAAGTTCCACATTTCGACACTAATTTTAACGCATTTTCGGACGCAAATAAATACCATAAGAAGACGGAAAATTGCAAAACGGCCACCATACAGGGATAGATTATTAGTTCAACAATGCAAATAAACTTATTTTGAACAGATACGTCATTTTTTCATGATATCCAGACTCTCAAAGGTCTGTTTAAACAATTTCGCGCACTCGGTTTCGTCCTAATCCATTTCGCTACAAATTTGCATAAGTGTGTATTCGTACGCGAACTAGCTTCCTTCTGGTCATCACAGCATCTATCTCTTCCGCACGTGTTGTCGGTTGATATAAAATGCATTACAACCCCGCGCACAAAATAGTTCGTGCCGTTGACTAGTGTACCCTTAAGCATCGATTCAAAAAGAAGAAGCGTACAAAATTTCAAACAAAAAGAAGAAGCGTACAATATGTCTATGAAAAAAAAGATGGCCCACTATATTGTGTCGATGGCTAGCTATTTGGTAAGAAATAAATTAAAACAAAATTAGAAAATCACAACTTCTTGATTGCAACACCCATTGTAAAACAATTGACTCACTGTTTCAATGCGTTTTGAATATATTATCAATCAGCTGAAATCGTGAAAGTGTGAAGTTTCCATTACGCCATCCATACACAAGTGTATGAACGATGCATGTGTGTGTGGATTTATGGAAGGTAAGGCTGCGGAAATAAATACGTAGAATTAACTTGCGCTGTCGACCAATCAGTGCGTAAAGTTGTTAGGTTGTAGTTCAAGGTATAAGCGGAGCGTTTTAGAGATTTGAGCAAAATTATTTTACTGTAATAAATGGAGCCCGAGAAAAGTAGGTCGTACTTAGCAAGGTACGTACTTAGCAACTGAGGTAGGCTACCAGTCTAACTGAATGTAACTGGATGTCACAATTTCACAAGGAGTGACAAAAAGCGATAGGTTCTGAAGAGACGACCGCGTACCGGAAGACGCAGCGTTGGAAGGCCTCCCTCTAGGTGGAGCGAACCTTGTCAGGGCTGCAGGAATCCGCTGGATGCGAGACGCACGGGACCTATCGAGGGCGACACTTGGGGGAAGCCTATGTCCAGCAGTGGACATCCTTCGGCTGAAATGATGATGATGATGACAAGAAGTGACTGCCTCTCTGAACTCCACATCACAGTTAGTGGGTAGCTCGAAAACTCTTCGTAAGACTGTTCGTCAGATTCAAAGCCTTCGTAATCATCAAAGTAATCTAATTCTAAATCTCTTCCACGAGTTCCAAAAAGTAAAAAAAAATAAACTCGCGCTCGCTATCGCTCCCGCTCTTAACTTGCGCCATACTAGAGAGAGTGCACCGTATGTGACGTTTTATTTCGTAACCCCTTACAATGTCACACGTTCTGTCACTTCTAAGGAACTGTCGCGATCTCTAGACAAAAATGTCGCAATGTCATCATCATTTGACCTCGAAAGGTGATGTTAGTTGGACATTTGTTTAGTCATTGATGGCATGGGACCGTGAAACTAATAATAAGGCACTGTTAAGATGTCTTTACGTTTTAATTGTAGTTCATACTAATTTTCTAAAACCTTTTTGAAGTGTAAACTTCTTTAGCTGTGTTGAGCGATTTGACGAGCTATTGTGACGTGTTCACAACTGTAGGCAGTCCCCATGACTGCCTATTTTCTTTTAGTAAAAGCTACTGC
Organism: Orthosia incerta; assembly: GCA_948252205.1. NCBI lineage: Eukaryota > Metazoa > Arthropoda > Insecta > Lepidoptera > Noctuidae > Orthosia > Orthosia incerta. The sequence goes on along the minus strand of OX411765.1, from coordinate 11,337,290 downwards.
TAGGTTGCCAGATTCTCAAGCTTCAGAATACACGAGTCTTCAATAAATAAAAGAACCAACAAAAATGCAACAATGGAAATCTTTTAGTTAATGAAAATACTGATGAGTTATATTATTGGAGTATTCCTCGAAGCGCACCCATGATGAAATATAGAGAAGTGCATGACATTTTAATTGACTGTAGATACTAGAATTTATTATTATTATATTTTATTGGAATGTTTTTTTTTAATTTCGACTACTTAATTTATAATTATTTAATAATGTGTGATAATTTATTTTAATCAGCATGTTTGTACCAAATTAATATTTGTACGCCGATGACGGCTAGACATAGCGTCCTTTAATAATCACAACATCTATACCTAATCTACCTATGTTCAACAAATAAGAATATTTGTATTTGAATGACTCGTAATAAATGATATCGATAGACGTTTTAAAATTCAACTATCCTAATGGTTTATTTGTTAAAACTACCAGGTAAGCAGAAATGAACTGGAACTAGGTGCTTAAGCGAATAACTATTTAGTTTAATAATGGTAAAAATACAGGTTTAGAAATTGTACCATTTGTTGTTTTGAAAAGTACCAGGGTGACAGAAATGAACAGAAAATAGGCGCCTAAACGATCTCACTAAGTTATGCACCAACGATTAAACAGAGAGAGGAATATAAATTATTAGTTATTATTTACTATATCGATTTTCTATAAAAACGTAAAACATTGGTTCGTTAAGTAAGAACACTTGGCTGCCTATTTAGTGTTCATTTGTGACTCACTGGTACTTTTAGTTAAACAAATTCAAGAGTAAAATTTTAAAGCGTGTTCTTCAATCATTAGTGAGCTCTAAAACGGCAGTTGAATTTTAAGATTTCTATAGATATAGTGAATAATATCGAATACATACTTTGTATTCCTCTTTGTGTTTAATCGTTGGTGCATAACTTTGTGAGATCCTTTAGGCGGCCTATTTTCTGTTTATTTCTATCACCCTGGTACTTTTCAAAACAACAATTATTTAATTTCTAAACCTGTATTTTTACCATTATTGATATAAGTAGTTTTTCGCTTAAGGTTACACTAGTCAACGGCACGAACTATTTTGTGCGCGGGGTTAAAATGCTTGCTATCTCAACCGAGAACTCGTGCGAAAGAGATAGATGCTGTGATGAGCACTAAGAAGCTAGTTCGCGTACGAATTAGCACTTTTGCAAGTTTGTAGCGAAATGGATGATGATTTAGGACGAAAACGAGCGCGCGAAATTTTATAAACAGACCTTTGGGAGTCTAGATATCATGAAAAAACTACTGAATGTATATTTTCAAAATAATATTATTTGCATTGATGAACTACTAATCTATCCCTGTATGAAGGCCGTTTTGCAATTTTCCTTCTTCTTATAATATTTATTGGTGCCCAAAGATGCGTTAAAATTAGTGTTAAAATTTGGAACTTTCGACGCTCATAACTTTCAAATAGATTTCTTTTTTACTTTTTTGTTTCCATACAGGGCTTGATAATGATGAGACAAATTGATATCATTTTTTATTTTGAACGTACATCGTCAAACAGTGGAGTAATCCCTAGACTATGTTTGTATGGAAGAATTATCGACTAGTGTAACCTTAAGCACCTAGTTCCAGTCCATTCCTGCTTGCGTCAACGTCTATCGATGTCATTTATTAAGAATCCTTCATGCTCATTCGCCTTTATGTTTCATCGTGGGTGCGCTTCGAGGAATACTTTAGGTGCGCTTCAAATTGGGTGTGGTTTGAAGAATACCTCATATTATTTTTAGGTGTAGTTTAATCCCATTGTGAAAGTTATTTTTAATTTTGAGTACTCGTACAACCAGACGCTGCCTATCTGATCTCCACAACCCGGTAACTGGCACCCCTATACCCCCTTGCAAGATATGTAGATTTTATGCAACAATTTCAATTTCAAATTTCAATTCATGATTTTATGAGTCACAGGTCTCGCGCACCTTTTCAAGGTGCACCTTGAAAAGGTGTGCAAGTCCTGTGACTCATACATAACATACTCGTATTTACGTGCTCAAATTACTAACACACCGAAGGTACCCGTCTTTTCCTTGCACCACAAAGGAGAGAGTACTGTGTAGAAATGACGCTATATTTCGTAACCGAAAACAATGTCTCACTTATACGAGTACCGGTTTTGTCACCTCTTGACGACCATTGTGACATCTGCCGGGTGACACTATTATTTTGTTATGACGATTCCTGTTATGTATGATAGATAGACCAACCCAAACTAGTTTTCCTTGGACAGTTTAACGAATCGAGAATACTATTTATTCTAAAAATGGGGGCTCTTAGTTAAGAGTGAAAAGTTTACTTCTAGGCAAGTATGCTTCATCTGTAACAACATCATCGCTATCCATCGGATGATATAGTGGTCAAACGTGAGACTGTTGTTAATAAAAAAAGGAATACGTACAATTTTTAACATAAAGATTAATCTATACTAATATTATAAAGAGGAAAGATTTATCTGTTTGTTTGCTTATCTGTACCGAATAGGCTCCGAAACTACTGGACGGATTTGAAAATTCTTTCACTAATAGAAAGCTACATTATTCCTGAGTGACATAGGCTATTTTTTAATCCCGAAATTTAGTCCTGTGGGGAGTGTGGTCCACGGGAGCGAAGGCGCGGGCAACAGCTAGTAGGGTATAATAATGGATCTCATCGCTAAGAGCAATATTTGACCCATTCTATGAAATATAAATCTTATCAGTTTCATTTGTCATTAGTCTGTGACACATTTTTAATAAGTTACGAATAACCGCTCTGTGAAATTGACATTAAGACAATACTGCTTCGGTAACCAGTAAACCAGATTATAGTATCTGGTTTACTGTTTTACCGAAGTAGTATTGCATGAAAGCGTGAACGGAGCAAACAAATATAAGATAAAAAAATCTCCATATAATTGTACAAGTTGAACAGCCGAAAAAAAAGCAAAAATCCGGACTGCTTAAGAAGCGAACTAAAATGATGTAAAAACAAAAAAAAATGCTGTGCGGAGGATACACATGATTTAGGTCAGGCAGTTCGTGAATAAGTTTAGAAGAAAAATTAGGAGTCCTACAATATGGTGCCCAAAATCCACCATTTTTTTTTTTCTATGTCTCCATTTTAAGTGGGTCACTTAAAATGGCTTGGCGCGCAACTAAGAAGAATCTAACGCCACATCAGTTATCAACATCGACCTATGCGTTTGGTCTCTAGAACGCCTCATAGGAACAAACATACATACATAGACTGATAAACACATTACCCTCCTTTACGTCGCAGTCGGAAAACAAACTACAGCAAAATCGGGCTCTGAAAAGTATGAAACAAGAAAATATTCTTATAGGATAGCCGTGGTCGTATGTCTTTTATTCTAGTCAACCCCAGTCCTTTCTTTAGATCGCTACAGCTTATACCTCAGACCACATAAGAGAGTAGTTGTGATATTTCGTAACTTGGTATGGTGTCACACGTTCTACACGTGGCCCTAAGTGTACATGATTTGTATAAACTTATAAACGTCGGCGAAACTGAGATGTGGAGCTGTTGCATTTTAATTTTGTGTTGTTCAATTTTTCTTGAGATTATTTGTTTGTCGAAAGTTATTCGATTCAAGACGATGCCGCAAAATTTGCGAAGTACGTATTGACCAACATTTGTTCTTCTGTTTTTTACGGTTCCGTGCCCAAAGGGTCCAAACGAAACCCTATTGCTGCCTAATCGCCCAAACGGTTGGACCTACAATCTTCAAACTTTCAGTTTAAGCATCTTGATGACCCTATGCCATACATATTGTCAAAAGCCCACTGTTGTTGTTCTGGGTAAGCTCACTCCATCGTCGACTTTGTCTCTGTCACCTCTGACCTAGACTAGAGTCAAGAGCAAACACATCTCGAATCAAAAAATAAAATTTAAATGTTTTTAAGGGGCCTCCCATACAGCTAAAGGGGGGGGGATCTTTTTGGCCTATCCTTTGGGGTATCGTTGTTTAGAGTTTGTTGAGTAGATACATATTGTATTTTTTGTTTATAAAAATATCGGGAAACAAAGGAATGACAAGCCACGAATGTCAGCTTTTGTTACAAAATTTTGTTCCGAAGAATTTTTTAACTTGCCATTAACCTATGAACATGAAATTTAGTGATAATGTTAATTATTACGTATATTTTACTAACAAATACGATAAATGATAAATCAGATTTTTCCCTCATTTTTCCTATTACAACCAACATAATTTTGCGGTTTGGTACGGAACCCTAAATGGTGTGTAATGCTCATGCCTTCTCTGTATGAGAAGAGGATTTTGACGTTCAATGGGACAGCAACGAGCTGGTAACAAGAAGAAGATTCACTGATCATCATCATCTGCCTTTTAATGATCTCTGTGAGAGGAAATGGCCCTCAATCCACCACGCGGGTCCAGTGCGGCTTGCTGGATGTCACATGTCTTTGAATTTTTGGTGCTAGGACATGCCGGTTTCCTCACGATGTTTTCATTCACCGTTTTAGAGCAGTGTTGATGCAAAAATTTACACAATATGAAACGCCTGCCTGGGTTCGTATCAAACCCACGATCTACAATACGTCAAACGGGGCCGTTAACATTGAGCCACCACTGCTTATTCATCGATCAAACTAACAAGAACTGAGAGGATGTCAAATTTCCATGAAAGTGGAAGGGAATCATCGTAAATATCTTTTTAGTTGTGATGTATGGGGTTTTTCCACGAACTTTCAATTTGAGGGTCCTAACCATCGAATAGACTTATCAGAACTATTAAAATTTGTCTGATTAAATTTAAATTGTTACACACAAGTTAGGACACGATACACAAAAAGTTACTCACAGAATATAATAATGAAAAGAAAAAATGTACAAAAGACCAACTTCTACTAAAATTAAATTGTTTTTGTTACAAAAAGGGTCCACAAAATTTGTTTCTGTTAAAGAAATATGATTAAACACATGCAGACTTCCAATAATTGATTTAATTACACTAAAAAATCCTACAATTATTTTCGTTTGCCCGACATTTTGGCTGGATTGGTTTCATTTACTCTTCTACTCGTTAATAATCTAAAAATGCAGTAAAAACCAAAGATAATTGTCATATTAACTTAAGCATTTGAAAAGATAATTTTCAGTTCATACAAGTACACAAAACATCGGGAAATGAAATAAATGAAAATCACTCTTGATATAATTTTGGCATTCTTGTATAAAAGGACAGCAAAATAAAAACTTACTAGCATTATGGACCACAGGGGCGACCTCTGTTGGTCTTTCCGTGGTCTCTCTGTCCACACAGCAGGCCCATATCATGCCTCCAGAGCATAGGTCCAGAGGTTTACCACCTCCAAGTACACATGATATGCTCAGACCGCAGGGGTATCGGGCACCCCGGTACCGGCAGGTTTGGGGGATCACTGTAATGGAGAAAAATTTATGTTAGATATAATACAAACTCACATAAGTAAAAACAATGTAAGACAGAGGGTAAGAACACCTTTTTAAGGGTCCGTACAAAAGGTAAAAAAGGAACCCTTATAAGATCACTCTCTTGTCCGCCTGTCCGTGTGTCACCACCGATTTTCTATTGAACGGGTAGACCTAGCAAGTTGAAATTTATACCAGATACTGAGGTCTATTAGTCCCTATTAGGTGTATAAAAATCGAAAAAGATATGGACAAATTTAGTTTTTTCGAAAACTTGTAAGTACCAAAACTTACCTTAGTTTTCAATTGTTTTTATTTTTCTGAATTTTCCCTGTACTTGTGCTGTAAGACCCTGCTTTTAACCAAAATTGACAATTCAAGGTCAACCGGAAGTACCCTATAGGTTTTGGGTCGAAAACCTATATGGTAGTTCCCGTTGACCTAGAATCACGAAATTTGGCAAAAAGTAAGGTCTTACAGCACAAATAAAGGCAAATATAAAAAAGTTGAAAATTATAAAGAGTGTCCCCATACATATATACTTAGTTATACGCCACCCTGGGTACGGAACCATTCGTGCGCGAGTCTGACTCGCACTTGGCCGGTTTTTCCTATTACAACCAACTTCTTTTCGTGGTTTGGTACGGAACCCTAAATTTGCGAAGTCCGACACGTACATGGCTGGTTTTTTTTTATTGAGATTTCTTCTAATGACTTCTCCCGCTCTGAGTGAAGTGGGAGGGCGTGTCAAACTGTTACTGACTAAAACCCACCCGTGTTCTATCAGTTGCTTGTGCCAGGACCGCGGTAACTCCCTTTCAAATTTATCCGCGACCCAGGGTAGGGGCTATCACAAAGTGATATCACAAAATAGAAAGTATGATATTCAGTCAACGATAGCCATTGTGAACTTGCCAAAATGCTTGGGATTGACCGCGTTATATTTCGATAGCGCATCATTATCGTTGGGCCCCAAATTTTAAACAGTCGAGTCTATTTCCACCAACTAAGCACAAATTGAGGCGCTGGGTTGAAACTGTAAAATTCCTAATGAACAAGCCCGATAATGTTTTGTTCGACCTGGGCATGGAGTCCCAGCACTAACAAAGAAAATTTAGTTCAAATAAATGTCACTAGATGACGCAATATGCATCGATTTGTTATTGAATTGTGTGTAAAATTTACATTTTCTAGAATTGGGCATAAAAATTGTATGATATTTTTTAATCACGTCTCCTAAGCGCAAAATTATGGAGTATTGGGCGTTTAATTCACATTTCAAAGATTATTTGAACGGATCATTTAAAATTGATTCCAATAGATGGCGCAGTTTTAAATTTATGAGGCATGCCACTCGATTTTATTAAATTTGAATTGTAACACATTTTGGTGCAATGAAACTGTAAAAACGTGCGGAAAACACTATAAAACAAATTTATCACTGTATTTAAAGAAAAATATAGTCACGAATCGAGGAAAAACTTGTAGCTGCTAACATCATCTATAGCCGCGGAACGGAACCGAACGCGATCGAAGTACTTATAAAAATAATCATCTTAATCTTTATAAGTACTTCGATCGCGTTCGGTCGAAAAACGCTTGTTACGTCGGCACGGTTTCTTTGTATGGGATGAGGCATCTGTGTGCTAGTTTTATATTATCTGTGACCTGGGGATCGGACCTCAGCGTAGGGCAGTCCCGCCTGCAAAAGTCGTTCCTGGAAAACAAATTTAAAAAAATATGGTTTATAGAACCAGCTCGAGCTATTCGGTGCGTATTCGTGATTATTTATATATATTAATTCGTACCCGTTTTTATAAAGTTCTTAAAACACGAATACGTAAGAAATATGAGTCCAATACATGCTAATGTACTAATACAAAGAACTAAGATTAATTCAATTTAATACTTTTTACACAATGTTTATGTGATGATGCTGTACATCGACAAAATCAAAATCAAAATCAAATATTTTTATTTTACATAGGCCTACATGGGCACTTATAAAACGTCGACAAAAGGTGCACGGTTCGGGTTAGTCGTTTCCTATGGAGAAGAACCGGCAAGAAACTCCATGGTTACTCTTTAAAATTTTTTTGTTTACAATATTTCCATGTTACAGCATTAGTACTTGGATATGGGGGGACAACGTAGGCCCGACAATAAGTCGTACGAAATTGAAACAAAAAAACAAACAAAAAAAATAATGCACGAAATAAAAAGTTAACAAATGTTAACAATCATCTAGAAATCTAGAAAGCCTACAATGTTCACACATTCACAATAGGTAAAAGAATCTATACAAAGGTAAAAAAAAACACAACACTAAATTTAACATGTGGCACAAATACTGTAATCAGTGCTGTAACTATTCTTAGCAAAGGGCTATAATGATGATTGAAAAATATTGTAAAAAGTCTAATTAAAAGAGAAAAAAAATGAGATTGAGAATAGTTAGAGATATCCAGACAATATTACAATATTAGACAATATTATTATGACATAATTGACTGTATCTTTTAACTACTTGCGTGCAAATGCCGAAAGATATTTACGATTCGTGTACAACTGTTTGTTAAAACAACGCTTTAACATGCAATTTAACGGATATTTATTACATTTCTTTATTATAGAAGTTACACTCGTAAAATCATTACTTATGAATATAATATAAAACATTTAATTTATAGTTGTCTAGAGAATATAGGCTATCCAAGTCTATGATCGTTTCAGTCAAGTTTTTGAGGACAATCCCACCGCACTATTCCCAAAACACCGCAACTCCTGAAAGCCAGAATCAACAGTGGCGACCACCAGAAAAGCGCCGAGGCAATGAAGCTTGACGAAGTCCCGGCGAATGGATTTAACTGAATGGATCCCGCAATGAAATTAATCAGAAAAGAATAACGGAGGAAAATCTAAATAAATGTAAATTGCCACTTCCCTCCATCGAACAAACAAGGCTAATAGGCACAAAGGGTCGTTTACAACTGGGATAAGTCCAGTTGCCTAGCACCACAGATAAAAATTATCATTAATATTAATGGGTCCTATCACCTAACATTGTGAGCTGTTATAGTTGATTCCAATAATAGGTATGGCAAAAAAGCTTGAACGCACAAAAATCTGTTCTAGTTTCCACAAGGTCCGTATACTAAACCACTCCTCATGCAGCCTGTACATTAACCAACATAATATTGCGTTCATTCTGCCAAAAAATACACTCCCATAAGATATGATGTGCAGATTGTACACATTCGCAGTCAGATGTAGAGCCAAGTTTGTATATGTTTCTCAAAAACAAGTAATTTCATAATAAGCTGAGAATCAGTACTTTTAGAAGGTTAAAATAAACATAAAGACAGTCCCCCAAATACCCCATACCACTTCCTCGTGTATTCGCTGAGAAGAAGTAGCGCACCTAATATTGTTACAGATATATCTGTTGCTAGGCAACCTGTACTGGTTCCCATGTTCCCATCATCTATTAGACTACTCTCACCTACGTTAAATTTGCCTAAGCATGGCACAGATAATATAATACTAGCATATAGATGCCTCATCCCATACAAAGCAACGGTGCCGACATAACTAACGTTTTTTGTCTGATTAAGATGATTATTTTTATAAGAACTTCGATCGTGTTCGGTTCCGTTCCACGGCTATAGATGATGTTAGCAGCTTGAAAATGTGTATAATTTTATGGTGTACAATAAAGTATATTCTATTCTATTTTTTGTACATCGATCGCGTTCGGTTCCGTTCCACGACGATACATAGACACGTGTGTTAGCAGCGAATTGCAAGAAAAAGGGTTTACTCGGTTCGCGATTTTTTTTCTATAAATACAGTGAAGATTTGTTTTATAGTATTTTTTGCACGTTTTTACAGTTTAATTGCAACAAAATGTGTTACAATACAAATTTATACAATCGAGTGGAATGCCTGCGAAATTTAAAACCACGCCATCTATTGGCATCAATTTTAAATGATCCGTTCAAATAATCTTTGAAATGTGAATTAAGAGCCCAATATTCCATAATTTTGTGCTTAGGACAGTTGATTGAACAAGAACATACAATTTTTATGTTCAATTCCAGAAAATGTTAATTTTACGCACAATTCAATAACAAATCGGTGCATATTGCGTCATCTAGTGAGATTTATTTAAACCAAATTTTCTTTCTTAGCGCTGGGACCCCGTGGCTTTACGCACCGGAGCGTCAGTGGACACGAAAAATCTGACAACAGTCTTGCCAAGGGATAATGTGTTTCCCAGTTACTGGGTTGTGGAGGTCAGATAGAGTACCCTATATCTGAATCTGACCCCAAAATATTATTTGGGACACGCTTTCTTCGTCTATAGTCGAGTAAACATCATTAAAATCCCATACATTTTTCCGATCGGTCGAAACCAAACAATCCGTGCGATCTCTTACATAAGCTACGATCAGCACGCAACGTGATTTAAACATTCAGATCGATACCGTGTAGTTGAACGACCGTCCAGTTTCTCTGAGCGGGCGCACTTTTACTCTCGACTCGCGTGACTCAGATCAAGGTTCTGATATCAACGCATTTTCTTTAGTTTTATTGTAGTTGTACTCTTTTACTTTATCTTTTGAATGGAATTTTAAATGGGTAAGTAGTGTAGAAGTGTTATTTATTTTAATAAAAGTACATGGGAGAGCTCTGCTCGGGAAAATGTGAAAATAGATAAAAAGACCTTTTCTAGCAATGAAACCTAGATCGATTTATCACCCCCGAAACCCCCTGCATACTACATTTCATGAAAATCGTTGGAGCCGTTTCCAAGATTCAGATAATACATATATACAAGAATTGCACGTTTAAAGGTATTAAACAGATTAGTTAGAAGTTATGTAGCTGAAAGTCACTATTGATATACTTATCGCATCCTTAGAATTAAAGTGATCTAATTCAAAATTGTTGTAATTTCTGATTTTACTATTAATACTTTAAAGACTACTCTAAAACCATGTGGTGAAAGAGTTCCGAATCAAGACGACACTTTATGAAGACTTTTTGCTCGTTTCCCACAAATTGTATTTTTTTAATTAGGCCACTTTCATTCTGAGGACGTCATATATGTTGAGTTAGGTAGTTAAAGTGCTCAACTTTCTGAGAAGTGCACTTTTTATCATAGCTATTCTCCTAATCCCTATTGTTTGTACATTGATATAAAAATATGTGTCTATTGGATAATATTGACGGGGTTAAATCCAGATACAGGGCTACTTCCAAGTTTTTCCAAATCGATAATACTTTGCCCGACCCAGAGACCGAACCCAGAACTGCACACTCAGCAGGCGCTTACGCATGACAAATGAAACCAATGAAGCAATCTTTCTCAGCAATAAACTTGAGATATCGCTATTGATTTCCTATCCTTGATTGCATCTTATAACAGGCGTGAACGCCCGCAAATTTTAAACTATTTCCTTTTCTAGGTCAATATCAATTAGCTAAGTAATTTGTTAAAGAGATGTGTACACTTTTTGGTGTACAATAAAGTATCATCATCTTCATTTCAGCCGATAGATGTCCACTGCTGAACATAGACCAGCCCAAATGTTGCTACACTGTCCGGTCTTTCAACGCAACGTCTTACGGCTCGCGGTCGCCATCCACCATCCGTTCTGCGAGCAATGTGCCATGCACACTGCCGCTTACGTTCGGTAGTTTTTCGGGCTACGTCGGTAACCCTGGTTCTCTTGCATCTCTTGCTCTTAATTTTTGACTCGATCACGCAAGGGAAATCCGAGCATAGCCCTTGGGGTGACAGCTTCATAAAAAAGTATATTTTATTCTAGTCTAATGTCAAGTTACTTATTTTCCATCTAAGTTCTGCCAGCGCCTTTTACCGCATTGTTATTTGCTGGGACTTGCCTCCTGCTGATAATCTAAACTGTTACAAGCATTTATCTTTACAAGGAATCTGGAACTTTCTTGTTTATAACACGTTTATTTATATGATAATAAAGTACGGAGATCATGCAGTTTGCATCATAGTCATGTTTATGATAAGATCTATATCCTTCTAAATTACCTAATATGGGCTTTTAAATGACAAAGATTTGCTATTTGACAAGAATGATTTAAAACTGTCTACAAAGCGCATATTAAATTGGATTAACTGATGCTTTGTTGGGAATATGCCTAGATATATAATTTTCATGTAGTTACTGAAAATTCAGGCCTCCAGCTTTATCCACAACGAAGTTACAAGGGTCTAAAATGTTCTGAATGGCTTCGAGAAAAGGATGGTACGGCTGTACTTTTGTTGCTCGACTTGTCGACTTGTTCGGCGATTCCCGGGTTGATTTCCATTTGGAATTTCTCAGTGGCAACCACAGAATTTAGTTTTATACCCGGCAGTTTGCAAAAGGCTCGTTCCCTATAATATGTAACTTTACATAAACATTACTGGTGAAATGAGAGCAGTGGTGGCCCAGTGGTTACGGCCGCGACTTACAAGGTGTAGGTCTTGGGTACCCAGGCAGGCGCTTTACTTTTTGTAAATTATTTAATCACTACTGCTCTCAAAACGGTGAAGGAAAACATCGTGAGGAAAACGGCATGTCCTAGTAACAAAAATCAGAATATATGTGCATCCACCAAGCCGCACTGGGCCCGCGTGGTGGATTACGGCACATTCCCTCTCACAGAGAGGAGGCCTGTGTCCCAGCAGTGGGAACATTAAAAAGGCTGATGATGATGATGAACTGGCGAAATGACGGTGTACTAAAAGTGGTTAACTTTTCAGTGAATGAATATGTGATGTTATGTTATGAATGTTAAAACCTCTGTTACGAGTATGTATTCAACAATCATAAACTTTCTTGTTTATAACACATTTCAAGCACGGAGAGTATGCAATTTGCATCATAGTCATATTTATGATTTGCCTAATGTAGCAAAAAATTGCTATTTGACTAGAATAAGTTGAAATGTCTACAAAGATAGTGAGTGATAGAGTTAGATTGTATCTGATTTATTTTACTTGACAAGTCTGTGTGGAAAATGTGTTCTTGAGTGGCGAGCACGTAGCTTCAATCGTAAATTCATCCCCAAGTACGCCTTTTTTACAAGATTTTATCCCCAACAGGTTTCTCTGTAATATTGCGTATACGTTTTGGTGTGGATGATTATGCACGGCTAGCCAAGTGACATCATTCTAAAGCCAATATGGCGGATGCCCAAAGATGGCAGACCAATTATTTTTTATATCGCAGGATATGGGTATCAAATGAAAGGGTTTTCTGGGGAGTACGAAGCTCAGTAGTTTTTGTGTGAAAGGGTAAGGGGCCTAACTGATGACGCTAACGGTAGACGATACCGCGCTCGATGTTTTTCAAGTGCAAATCGCAAGAACTGCATCGCACTGCGTTCGTGTGTGTACTTACAATATCACTTGGTAAAAATCGCTTTTCGGTTAGGACACTTACAATCATTTATCTATTCAACCATTGACCATCACAAACTTTCGCACTTAAAATATAGTAGTAGCATAATGTTTCACAGATCGATTGATCGGCGCAAAGCTACAAATACTTAGACCAGTTAGCAAGTATGTTGGTCACCTCAACGAGCTGTTTCCGTTAGGTTGGCAGCTTTTACTTCTTGTATACAGGGTGTCCCAGAAATCGACGTCAAGCCGTAAATGGGTGATAGACCAAGTTATAACAGTTCTCAGAAAAATACGAAAAAATATCTATCTCATGTTTTTAAAAATTTATGGTCACTTTAAAAATTTACTAAAAAAATCAATCCCTGTAATGGTTCTTTAACTCCAATTGCTACAAATCCCATAATTTATCTAATTTTTTTATTATTATGTAATCTTGAATAATGCTTGTGTAGATTTTTGCCTAAAATTCAAAGCCAACTCCTCCTACTTGGAAGAAAATTAAACTTTTTCAAAACCAAATTATTCAAATTTACTATTTCGCCCAACTTTAACTGACTGTACTGAAAAAAAAATGTACTACGCTAGTTTGGCAAGTAACATGAAAAATTGGCGCATTTAATAAGGATTCAAAAATGGTGTAACACTTGCTAGATTACGTTTTCAATAATTGGTCAAGTTTTTTTTTGTAAATAGTCTCAGTTTTTACACAAAATGTCCATACTTCCTTAAAATGACTTTAGCTTACCTAAAGCTTTGCTAAACTCCGTTTCTAGTTCGATAGAGACGGAGAGAGTCATTTTACGAAGTGTGAGCGAGACAGAGAGTGACGCCACCTTTATCAGTGACACAACCTTTATCATGAAACGGAGATACAATTTACCGATGAGTGCGAATGAGACAGCAGTAGTTATTGTTCTGTTTTGTAAGCGCAGACGCACACACAATTACAAATCAGTACGTTACGCTGCTTTGTTTACTGCGCATCTCCGTATTCGTTCATGTTGATTCCGTACTTACCACTTTTTGCGTTGTTTTCTGGACTTAATTGCTTGTGATTTGGACTGTTTAATTCCTCTTTCTGACGACCTGTGCTTTACTCTGGACTGTTGCTGATCCTGTGATTGTGTAGTACTACCATGGCTGTGTACACTGCATTGGAATATGCAAACATGCACCTCGTTTATGGGGAATGCAGATGCAATGCCAATGCAGCCGCTAGACTTTATCGTGAGAGGTACCCGAACAATCGTCACCCAGATCATCGAGTTTTTATTAATGTGCACCGTTCACTATCAGAGGGACGATTCCCTAACCAAGTACATGGTGAAGGAAGACATCGTAATCCGTACGAAGACGTCGTACTACAAGCAGTCCAAGAAGACCCAAGTGCTTCTGTACGTGGAATCGAAACAAGCACAGGTGTATCTAAGAGTACCGCCCACCGAATCTTAAAAAAGAACGAGTTCCACCCGTATCATGTACAGCGAGTACAATCATTACTACCACGGGATTACGCTCCCAGAGTTGCGTTTTGCCAAAGGATGCTAGAAAGGCACAGAGAAGACCCTCGATTCTTAGAGAAGATTTTATGGACCGATGAGTCAACATTTAAAAAGATGGCTACATGAATTTGCACGAGTGGCATGTAGAAAATCCAAATTTGATGAGGCAAGATAAGTCACAGTATCGATTTAAAGTAAACATGTGGACCGGGATACTAAATGGCAAAATAATTGGACCTTTTGAGCTGCCAGAGATTTTGAATGGCGCAGTTTATTTGGATTTTCTTCAAAATACTTTACCAGATTTATTAGAAGACGTGCCACTGAACGTTTACAGGGAAATGTGGTTCCAGCAAGATGGCTGCCCAGCGCATTATGCACGTTTAGTAAGAGAACATCTTGATGAAAAATACCCGCTCAGGTGGATAGGGCGCGGTGGGACAATCTTGTGGCCACCCCGTTCGCCTGATTTAAATCCCCTAGATTTTTTTTACTGGGGAGCGGTAAAAGAGAAAGTGTACTCAAAAACAATAGAGAATTTAGCCGAGCTGCGGGAAAGAATAACGGAAGCCGTTGTCTTTGTAAATAGGGGAAGATTTGCCCGGAAAATAACCAGATCTTTTTTAAGACGATGTCGTGCTTGCATTGCCGTCGAAGGAAGGCAGTTTGAACATTTATTGTAATAAAAAAAAATTAAATCTGATAATTTGTTTTTTTTTTCTAAGATGAGAAAACTGGTCCTGAAAGTAAAAAGGTTGAGTCACTATCACAACTTTGCTCTTAAATTACGTAAAATTTCGATTTCTTATCTCGCTCACACTTCGTAAAATGACTCTCTCCGTCTCTATCGAATTAGAAACGGAGTTTAGCAAAGCTTTAGGTAAGCTAAAGTCATTTTAAGGAAGTATGGACATTTTGGGTAAAAACCGATACTATTTACAAAAAAAAAATTGACCAATTATTGAAAACGTAATCTAGCAAGTGTTACACCATTTTTGAATCCTTATTAAATGCGCCAATTTTTCATGTTACTTGCCAAACTAGCGTAGTACATTTTTTTTTCAGTACAGTCAGTTAAAGTTGGGCGAAACAGTAAATTTGAATAATTTGGTTTTGAAAAAGTTTAATTTTCTTTTAAGTAGGAGGAGTTGGCTTTAAATTTTAGGCAAAAATCTACACAAGCATTATTCAAGATTACATAATAATAAAAAAAAATGATAAATTATGGGATTTGTAGCAATTGGAGTTAAAGAACCATTACAGGGATTGATTTTTTTAGTAAATTTTTAAAGTGAACATAATTTTTTAAAAACATGATAGATTTTTTTTCGTATTTTTCTGAGAACTGTTATAACTTGGTCTATCACCCATTTACGGCTTGACGTCGATTTCTGGGACACCCTGTATTTATAAACACGTGCGAATATACGACTACTGATTTTCTTTCCTTTCGAGGTGCGACAGGAAATGCTTTATAGATGGCAATTCTTAGCGGGCTTCTGTTTTGGTTATTATAAAATACAGTACTCTCTCGCTAATCGACCACAAAATTCTATTCAATAGCGGATTACTGTAATCGGTGGATTATAGTGTTTATGAACAAAATAATCACATTGAATTAATAAACGAAATTTTGATTTATTTATTTAAAAAGCTATTATCATCTGCCTAGCCTTCTCCCAACTATATTGGGGTAGGCTTCCAGTCTTACCGGATTCAGCTGAGTAACAGTGTCTTACATGGAGCGACTGCGTATCTGATCTCCAAACCCCAGTAACTGGGTACCACGGTACCCCTTGGCAAGACTGGTGTCAGATCTCAAGCTTCTGACTACCCGTAACGACCGTCAAAGATCTTCAAATGACAGCCGGGACTAACGGATTAACGTTCTTTCCGAGGCACGGAGGAAACTCGGTATGTTGAAATGGTCACCCATCCACGGACCGACCTCGTCAAGCGTTGCTTAACCTTGATGATCGACACGTGCGGCTGTTAGTAGTTTTATTATATTTATTTAAAATGCCATGACCTATAGATTTAAGAAGGATTGCCTTGGTGTTAGAATCCAAGTGTTATTAAACAACGTGCGTGACTGACTGACTGATCATCAACAAAATCCTAAGGTACCCAAACACCCTGATCGGGAACAACTAGGCATCTGTAGGCCATACAAATATTTGTTCCGTGCGGGAAGCGAATTTGCGACACGCAGCGCAGCAGCCGTTCGCTCAACCACTGCACCAACCGTGTCGTATTTTTTTTTTGTAAAATTACGACTAATGGTCGATGACTTATCGAACCTGCTCACAAAATTTCACGAGAATCGGTTGACCTGTAGAGGAGAAAAGCTGGATGTCCACCGGACATCCGGACATACGAAATCATTTTTGCCCAAACTGAAGCAGACGCTTCGCGCTCGCTTGGTTAATAAAATAGCGATTTCCGGAGCATGAGTGAAGGCACTCCATTATGATTCAACTTAGACATAATTTAGAACAAGGACAATGTACTCTATGTACAGATGATCACTCACATTTCTAAATCTGGCTTTAAAGAATGCTTTAATCATTGTCAGTTGACCAATTACTTTATTATTGTGTCATTCTTATAATACATACATACATAAACTCACGCCTTTTTTCCATGGGGGTAGGCAGAAACTACAGAACGCCACCTGCTACGATCCTTACATACTTCTTTTGCTTCACTCACATAAATATAAAAATAAAAAAATGTCCAAAAAAAAATGATGAATTAGAAGAAGAAACGTACTCATTCTAATCATGTCGAAAACACCTCTTATTTCCTTTCATTTTGAAATGTTATTGTATATTGGTTACGGCATTTAAGGACTCCAATTTTTTAAAGAAATGTACATATTTAAGACGACGACTAACGCCATCGACCTTGAGGGAACAAAACGCGCACTCGTTTCACACCCGCGCGACCCAAAATGTAGTTAATTTAGTAGTTTTTTTGTACTTTCCTTATTTTTCTATGACATTAAAAAATAGCTTCAGATCAAAATTTTGATACTTGAATTCTCTTTGAGATGGTGTGAATTTTATTAAAATACGCCCAGCGGTGTTGGTGTGATTGTCGTGTTTTTGTCCGTTTTAGACATAACTTTACAAATTAATTACACTATGTTATACAAATAAAAATCAAAATTTTCTCAGATAAAGTTATAAAGAAAATGGTCTAATGTAACAAATATTTTTTTCAAAAAACTACGACTAGCCGTTTAGACGTGATTCTCATTTAAAAATTAGCTACCTAAGGAGATCAGCGCATTAAAAAAATGCGTTATTAAGACGACGACTAACGCCAACGACCTTGAGGGAACAAAACTCGCTCTCGTTTCACACCCGCGCGACAATTAGTAGTTTTTTTTGTACTTTTCTTATTATTCTATGACTTAAAAAAAAACCCACGGATCAAAATGTAGATAATTGAATTGCCTTTCAGATGGTGTCGATTTAATTAAAATACGCCCAGCGGTTTTGGTGCGAATGTCGTGTTTTTGTCCGTTTTAGACATAACTTTACAAATTAATTACACTATGTTATACAAATAAACTTAAAATTTTCTTAGATCAAATTATTAAAAAAATGGTCTAATGCAACATATGTTTTTTTACAAAAAACTACGACTAGCCGTTTAGACGTGATTCTGATTTTAAAATCAGCTACTCAAGGGTATCTGCGCCTTAAAGATGTGTATATTTTTGTTTCGATTTGCGTAAGTAAGTACAACGTTTTACAGTAGGTATAACTTCAGTTAGCACAATCGAACGACTCGGAAGAAAAATGAATAATCTAAGTGTACCTGTTATGCTAGTACTCTAAAATATTATTTGTGACTTATTAATAATTTAAAAAAACACTCTTTGTAATAATTATTAAATTTGAATATTTTATTTTATTTTAATGTTAAATATCCTACTTATTGGCTTTCACATGATTAATTTTTATAATTGTGGTATCAATAATAAAAAAGGAAATATTGATTAAAATACTCACTCTTCCCCAATAAATCCATAATAGAATCATCTTCTTGTGAAGAACCATATCCATTGTGGTATCCTGAACCTTTCCGTCTTCCCAAGGCTCCTAACATTAGAATATCTTTCTCTTGTTCATTCGCAGGCCTCCTTCTATCCGATGGCAGATCAATATCCTTATCATCAACTTGTAATGTCAATACGTCATTCTCATTACACAAAATACTATGAAAACAACTTAAAAATGCGAAAGAAAACAGAAAAGTTCTCAAAAACATGGCGTTGAAAACACTTTCGCGCGTTCTTCTACGCGTTTTGAAATTTTTCTTTTTAATTTTTCCCGCCGCTCCATGAAGTCCGTTCTCGATTACATTTTTACACATTTCACTGGTTTCTATTACACCTCATGTTTTTTGTCACTTTTTTTGTTCACTGCTGTTTTTTTTTATTATTATTGTTTTGTTTTTGTTTGTATTGTTTATTTGCGTGAGACGTCTTGTCGCGGGAAGTTGGTTATCGGAAGTAAACTGCGATCGCCTCGCGCTTCGTTCCTTTTCACTTTTTGTTAGAGTTCCCCAAGCGTTTTACATTTTCTTAACTATACTTAATTGGTCATATCTTAAGAATCTCATTAATTTATTGTCACCCATTAACTTTTACCATCTGTAAAGTAATTGTTTTAATTAATACGATGTCACATATCTTTTTATAAGGAAATTATAGTTTGGTATTTATATGCAGAACCAATTGGGAAGTTATTTTTTTAGTTTGATAAAAAACAATAGCTGTATGTCCGTTGTCTATCGTGTATATGGTGTGCGTGACGTTTAAATATAAGGTGCAACTAATAATAGTATATTTCACATTGTAAATTCAGTACAAACATGAACTACCTACTTCCAATTGCTTTAAACTAGTGTTATTAACAGTCACAATTTGACAGTTATATATACGGACTTGTTAATTTAGATATTTTACTATTTTTCTACTTAAATAATTGACACCTGCATAATAATTTTGAAAAACGTTTACTGTTTGAGAATTAAATTCTAGGTTAAGCTCGATTTTGTTGTGAAGCTGTCATATTGTAAGAATATTGTGTTTGTATGTTTTTTGCAAAAATAATAAGAACATTTTTCATTTTAAAAATAGATTTGAAATAAGATGAAATGTCGGCTACCATAACGGAACAATGTTTTTCACCTAAATGTTAAGTTACAGTTCTTAGAACTTTTACAGTTATTTCACAGTAATTGTAATAGCTAAATCAGTTCTCACGATCATTTAATTTAACTGATGTAAAAAGTAACAGGATTGCCCAATTATTTTATAATAATTTGTATATCACGTAACAACTAAGATTTTAGTTTTTTGACCCATTGACAATTTACTATGTAAAATAGATTTCATGCGATTTTCCAAACATAATTCAGGAGTTTATACGTCTTTATTAATAGGTACTTAACTCAATCCTGTAGACATTTCTATTAATAATTGTTAAGGGATAAGTTGGTACTGAAAATAAAAGTTTTTCGTTTTACAAATGTCTAAGGACTTAAAAATCTACAAAAATATTTTTTCTTCTTTAGGGATGTGGTTTCCGCACTTAGTCCGTTGTAAAGACCATTATGCGTGAGCCATGGTGGCCGTCAATCCAGCCAGCCCATTAGCAGACTATCAGGCCTCGTATAGAAAATCGGCTACTTTTATACTTGTTAAAATGCTGAGCAAGAAGATTATAAGAAAATCCTCGTTGAAATAGCGACATCTTGATTGTACGGCCTCTACATTATTTCCATATTTAGTACTGGATAATGAGATACAAAAACGGTTTTAATGCGCATTCAAGTATCAAGATTGAGTGGTCACACTTGAACACTCATAAGACGCCGACTTTCGCCGTAGCTTTCCAAAACATGACTTTAAATGGGCGAAAAACGTCGTAAGTAACATCACACCGCATAAATTTAGATTTTATATTCATCACAATAGTGTCCAAACTCATTTGACCGCTGCCCATCGGTGACAAATCCCTCTGATTGATTTGGAGTAATAAATGAACTGGAAAATGCGACCTTAACTTTGATGAATCAAGGTTTAAACTTGTCTGTTGTGGACTCAGGACGTAATTTGTACAAATAGACAAGTCTGCTTTCTTTGCTAATGACATCTGTTAAGGTTAATTCCGTGGTATTGCATTATCTGTGGCTAATTCATTTTTGATAGGGCTGTGATTCTTACGGATGTACTCGGGAACTAGGTCAACAATTAAAATAAAAGGTTCGCATTACAAATTGGATAATTGCATTTTATTGTTTTTTGAAATGTTTCCCAAGCATTTATTTACGATCGGTTTAATTGGGTAAACTGCAGAAAGTTGGCCGCAAGGCGTAATGAATTACTATCAGGCCCTTCTAGTGCCTCTGGGCATAAATTGCTTAGATTAAAATGAAAGGGGTCTTAGAATGTAATAAATTGTTTTAAAATATGTAAAATTATTATAATCTGATCTAAAAATTGCAGGTTAAGCCGGCAGACATCCAAAAAGAAATTAAACACAGTAACAGAGGCTCAGCATTTCTGAGCAATAAAAAGCAAACGGAAAGACACAACGAACGAAATCGAGAGTGTATCGGAACGTGGTTTGACAGCTCGTCTTTCCCGCCATTTTCACTTTCGTTTCGAATGGCGCGAACTGTGTGAAATTAGGCGCCATATTGGCACATGATTACCGAACTATTACGGCGTTGAAATGGATTGAACGTTACCTTTTTTTCACAGTTTTTTTTTTTAATAAATGGAGTCTTTGTTTTATACATAATGTCTTGAAGAATTTTGTATAGCGATACAACACAAGGTTTTATAGATCTGGAGTGAATACGGGCAGAAGATTTTGTAAGAGGGATAAAGCGATCGTGCAGATTTTTTTTCACAACGTGATTTTTTTTATATTATCTTCCAATATCTTTCATCATCAAAGAAACGATTTATGCTGTTCTCTACATTTTTTGGAGTTATGCAAACATAAATGTGCTGTCATTTTGAAAGGTGTACTAAAAAATCAGGCGGTATATGAAGACTTTGTGAAAAGAGACGGGTATGGTATTATTGACTCATTCTACCAGAGTAGTCAATTTCTTCAGGGAATTGCTCACTCCATTCTCCATGTCAGATTTCGGAATAAGGAAATGCGATAATAGCTAATTGATTGATCGCTTTCTGAATACTAAACATGCGTAAGACGTAAATGAGTATTTTTTCCTTTACATAATGAGTTTTAACTGATTTACTTTACATATACGCAGTAATTTGCCTATTTTCACGCTTTAATTCCCATAGAAAGTTTTTATTACGTCTTAATTTGTAGTCTTCACTATTCAATCATTACTCAGTAATGAACGTTAGTAACTTCAGTATGTAACAAATGTAGATACGTAATTGAGTTTAGTTAAAACAAAAAAAAAACCTTTACTACCCGTTACTTTGTAGAACCGTTACCTCATTAAATATTACAGTACTGAGACACACATAAAAAAATCTAATCCGAGTGTATAACATTTTCTTTCTTAATCCATGTACTTATGTCAGGTTTAAACTTGAAATATTTTATATGATTAACTTGAGTTTTCCTAAAATTGAAGCCCATTGATTTATCGCCTTTTGTTTCTTTTGTACATGATGATTTAATGAAAACCGCAATGTGGCATACCAATTTATGTTATAATAATACTTAATAATAATTTAATAATAATCTTAGGCAATTATGTGATAGGAAATGTTCATTACTATGCTAAAATGTCTATGTATTTATGGTAGAATAAAGGCATTTTTTTTTCTTTTGTACACACCATTTGGCATCATACTCAAGCATATTTGAACCCTCCAAATGTAGACCGCTCATGACTAAAAAATTAAGGCTAAAACAATAAGAGCAGAATACAAACCAGGCTTATACAGTCACGAGCACGACATCTTTAAGTTGTGTGAAACAGAACGAAACACGACATATTACGTATGCGAATAATGCGCGAGCATCATAGTGTTGCAACTTTGTTGTGTTAAAAAAAATAAAGCTTCAAGATTTTGCAAATGGATTGTGAGGACGGATGTTGTGATGTGATGTGGCATTGTTGTCTCTTACGACAGAAAGTAATAGCCAGGGTTAGGATGTCGTAACTTTATGTTGGAAGACGGTAGTGCTGGGCCATTCTGCTATCAAAGAAAATTTGTAATAGCAATTGTTAACAAAGATAAACAGCGACCACCATTTTTTAACGAACTTAAAAAAGGAGGAGGTTTCTCAATTTGACGGTTATTTTTTTAATGTCTGTTCGCGGATAATTTCGTCGTTTATGAACCGATTTTGATGATAATTTTTTTGTTGGAAAGGAGATATCTTAAGGGTGGTACTGTGATAAGAAAACCAGAATCTGATAAAGGAAATCGAGGGAGCTTCTCAAATATTATAGGCATACGTATAGCGATTTTGGTATTTTCATCAATAATGCAATCATTTGCGCTCAAAAAGTATCATTTAGTGAAGTGAAGACCACAATGGCCACTGGATCACTGGACTTCGGAAAAGAAAGTTATTTTTCGCTTTGTAGTGTTTTGTTTTAGAAGTCGGTTTGATTTTTTGTTAAAAAGTTTTTTTATATAATGGTAGGCTCGCATTTGACCACTATCTCACATGATGGTAAGCGATGATGTGGTCGACGGTAAAGCACGCTTGCCTAGAAGTAACCTATTCACTCTTGACTTAAAGAACCCCAGATTGTTGATACTGGCGGCTTCGCCCGCGTGAATGTCGGAAATGATCGCAAGGTAACTTAAACCTGCTCCAGGACATGGTCTACCCATGGTGTGCCAAGTTTCATTTAAGTGATTCAGATGTTAAGACGTGAAACTACAACAATCAGACGGATTTAGTTTCGTATTTATAACCTTATACCTACATAATGGCAATACGTCAATAAGGTTTTCAAATAAATGACTGAAAGTAAAGATTACACTCTTCATAAAAATAAAAATTCTAAAAGGAAAATCGTTATTGTTTTCCATCAAAAAGTAGAATGGCCCTGCCTGCTACGATAACTTAAAGAGGTGAGATAGATACGTGACGTGAATGATGACAGTCTATGATGGATAGCATCTTAGATATGAAAAGTTGGAAAGTGTAATGTAATATTTCGCAATTTGAACAGTAATGGAGACGGAAGTTGACGACTTCACGTATCTTGATCGAAGGAAGTCGTTAATGAGATAATCAAAGCACACTGAGAAACAGTCAAAGCGCATTTCTAAAAATATGTATAGGAAATTGTGACCCCTATTTCCACAACGTAATGCAGACATTGCATTCGCATTCGAAAATTCGAACGTCGAATGCGCGTAAGGTAAAGGCAAGATTTACAGCGCAAACTGTTGACGTACTGAATGAAGATCGTGGGAGAAGATAAAAAAAGAAATTCAAGCAGGTCGTTATCCGGCTCGCTGTTTGAAGCTTCGTTCACCTTGAGCTAGGTAAATCCATGCTCTTTGATACAATACAATTTGCTTGTTTTATTAATATTTCACTATGGCTCACATGAAAACGCCTTGGTCGAAGATACAGGATATAGAGGGTTCCTTACACAGATAACCTGTGTTGCCATCAACATACCGCCGCCCCAGGCAGATAGACAGTTCATCAATTCTTATTCCAGTTACAATACATCAGTAAATCTTAAAAGAAGCCCAAAAACCATCTCTGAGAACTGGGAACCGATCACTGTTCCGAATTCGAGACATTTTTTTCAAGTCGCTGTTGTTAAACATTTGTATTCGCCCACTGTTTCTCTCTCACTTAGTATTTTGATATGTGTTTAAAAATAAATATTTTGAACAAATGTTATTTCGGATAAGTGTAACTTCGGTAAAAAGTTTTTCGACCAAGTGAAACGTCGGAGTAACGAAAAAAATCGAATTGATAATAGGTTAACTGAGACAGTGGCAGACGTGACTTCGATGAAGTAAAAAAACCGGCCAAGTGCGAGTCGGACACGCGCACGAAGGGTTCCGTACCATTATCGCAAAAACGGCATTAAAATCACGTTTGTTGTATGGGAGCCCCACTTAAATATTTATTTTATCCTGTTTTAGTATTTGTTGTTATAGCGGCAACAGAAATACATCATCTGTGAAAATTTCAACTCTCTAGCTATCACGGTTCATGAGATACAGCCTGGTGACAGACGGACAGACAGACAGACAGAAAGACAGACGGATCGCGGAGTCTTAGTAATAGGGTCCCGTTTTTACCCTTTGGGTACGGAACCCTAAAAACGAAACGATAATAGTTGAAAAGTTTTAGATGAAATGAAATTCGGTCAAATGTTTTTCGAACTTATGATAAGTAATCCTGAGAACTATTACATAGCAAGTGTTCAAACTCAAATCCATAAGCAAAAGCTTAGTAAAACACTAAGTGGAATACAATAATGGTACAAGGTACAAGTTAGCCCTTGAAAGAAAATCGCATAAAATCATGAACTCAAAACAAACATGTAGATATATGTTTGAAGGGTATACAACGAAAGAGTTTTTAACGTATGAAAATTACTCAAACCACATTGTATTATCATTGGTCTCAAATTAAGGATAAGCTGTTTAAAAACATAAGCTGAAAACCTAAGAAAATTCGACTTAAAATTTTTACGTTCACACTCTCTAAGAGAGGACTCCTGATTACCTGAGTACGAATATATACATTGGGTATATGCAAGATATATGCCTAATAAGGAACTATACAGGACACATGACCAAGTTATGGTGGCAGATAGAGGAAGATATAGAGAGTTATCAAGCATTCAATTATGGAGACAAGATAGGCAGACGATATTGTAAGTGGACATTAAGAGCTGATAGTAATGAATTGAGAGCGGTCATTGGCAAATTAAAAGGTGTTGATAATAATGACGATGGCCATTTGTTGGGTTCGGTGTATGGGAGAGTAGGAAAAGTGTGAAAGACGTACGGTGTGAAACATGATACAGCTAGAACAGGAATTAATACTGAGATGACAGCTACTCTGAATGTTTATAAGAAGAAAATATGCTGCGCTAAGCGTTCAATCTTGACGACAAGGTAGGCTGCTGCTGTATTGTTAGTATAGTGGCATAGAACCGAGACGAATGGCACATTACAGTAGGCCTTGAGATGGTGGTGAAATAAGAGCTGTTGATAATAATGATTATATGGGATGATAGAATGGTGGTTTGTGAGGCTCAGTGTATGGATGAGTAAGGGAATACCAAAGGCAAGGGTGGATTGAAGCTCTGATTGGTAGAAATGAAGTAAATACGGAGATGATAGCTACTAGAAATGGATGGAAGAAGAAGATTTCCTGTGCTATGAATGGCCAAACTAAGCGTTCAATAATGGAAGCTACATAAACAGACGTCATTGTTAGTAGCACAGAACGTAAATTGATATCTGTTAGTGTTGAATACAAATATGACAACGGTGAATTGAGAGCTATAGATGGTGGATTCAGAGCTGTTGATGATAATGATGATGGTGGTTTGTGAGGTTTAGTGTGTAGAAGGATAGGAGAGCAAAGATGGATGGGTTGTGTGAAACGATAATATGACGGTTGATATATAACTACTATATAACTATGATAACAGTTGATAGAGATGTACCTATAGAAGAAGATATGCTGCGGATACTGCTAATAAATTAGAAAAAGTGCCTCCTGCCCATTTCAATATTTCGTTGTGTCTTTCTGCATAAGCATTTTATCGATTTCGACTCAAAACTCAAAAATAAGTAGAGTTCTGTTATAAAAAAAAACAAGTGCATAAAGATATGATACGTTATTATTAATTTCATGGACGTACACCCGGCAAGTAACACAAATAAATTTTTTTGAAGGCCACATTTGTAATGCGTAAGATCAAATTTTAACAAAGCAAACAAAAAGTTGTTTTAGCCGAATGACGGCTTCTTAAGGGTACACTAGTCGACGGCACGAACTATTTTGTGCGCGGGGTTAAAATGCATTTTATATCAACCGACAACACGTGCGGAAGAGATTGATGATGTGATGAGCAGTAGGAAGCTAGTTCGCGTACGAATATACACTTTTGCAAATTTGTAGCGAATAGGATAATGATTTAGGACGAAACCGAGCGCGCGAAATTTTATAAACAGACCTTTGGCAGTCTAGATATCATTTAAAAACGACTAAATCTATCTGTTCAAAATAAAATTATATGCATTGTTGAACTACTAATCTATCCCTGTATGGAGTCCGTTTTGCAATTTTCCGTCTGCTTATGGTATTTATTTGTGCCCAAAAATGCGTTAAAATTAGTGACGAAATGTGGAACTTTCGACGCTCAAAACTTTCAAATATTTTCTTTTTTTTACTTTTTCGCTTCCATACAGGGCTAGTTAATGATGATACAAATTGATATCACTTTTTACTTTGAACGTACTTCTTCAAACAGTGGAATAATCCATAGACTACGTTTGTATGGAAAAAAAATCGACTAGTGTAACCTTAATAGTTGTAATAACTACATCGTCTGCATGTTACGCTCTGAGAGCACTGAGAAATGAAGTCAGCATAGAACAGCTAAAAATGGTATATTTTGCGCTGGTGGAGTCGAAAATTAGATATAGCGTACTTTTTTGGGGCAATAGCTATGAATATAGAAGAATGAATGTAGAAGAGCTCTCGTACTACAAAAACGTGCAATTCGTACCATGGTCCGCATCTCACAAAGGGAAAGCTGCCGACAACATTTCATCAATTTAGGCATACTTACAGTGCCAAGTCTTTATGTACTGGTGCTTTTAAGTAATATGGCCAAAAACATACAAGACTTTGAGACATTAGAAGAACGGCAGATAAGAGAAGGCACCCGTAGACTGGACTTGAAGAATAAAGGTCTTACAAATCATAATTTAAGAATTGTTAAACACAGTCCACGATACCAGTCTGTAAAATTGTTCAACAAGTTGCCTATAGACATAAAAAGTGCTGTCTACAGTAGCAGTTTCAAAATAAAACTAAAACATTTCCTATTGAATAAGTGTCTATATGCTGTAGAAGAACTGTAATTTTGTTTTATTGAGATAGTCAAGTTACAGTTAGTTTACATGTTGAAAGGTAATATCGAAAAAATGGAAATTTATCGTTTTAAAATTGTTAATGAATAATATGAAATTCAAATGTAACCTATTTTAGTATGTATAGTGTAATTGTCTAATTTTGTGTGTAAATTCAGATACAAGTTACTTGTTTATGAATAAATGACTAATGACTAATGACTATCGCTAATTAGCAATTGGCACTAATAAGAGAGGAATAAGGCAGCAACATAGTTGGGAAAATAAAAGCGGCTACGCCAATGACAGCTGTTCAGGAGATAAAGTTTAAAATAGTATCTATTAGTTTAAAGCCATTGAACTTGATCAAAGTGAAGGTTTAGAGAACCTGCTGACCGATAAATCTAAATACAGGGGTTTTAACGAGTATGTGCGAATGACGTGCTAGACATGCGGGCGAAATCAGATGAGTTTATCTCTTTGGTTAGATACAAATTCATAAGAGGATTTTAGTGTTTTTGCCACAATATACCTTTAGGAAACGGGTTACAAGTTTGCAGAAGTTTAATAACTATCTGTCTATATCTTAAATAGATTTATTTTTTCGCCCGTATCTTGTATGCATGTTTGTATGTATGTAATATTCTTTATTACCACGTATCTTCCAAACCACTTGACGGATTTTTATAATTAAGACATCGTTAGATAGGTCTTGGCCGCCCAAGTATTCTTAGATAAGTGCCGTTGAAAAAAAAGAAACATGGCGGATTTTGGGCGCCATATTGTAGGGGTTGCAATTTTTTTTTCTCAAAACATATCGAGTGGGGTATCAAAATGAAGAGTTTTTAAAGGTGATTATGAAAATAAAAACCACTAATATGTTTTAAGTCATTCGAAAAAAAAGTATTACTAACATAATTCGGACTACCTACTTCTTATATTTTGATATGATAATATTTTAATAAAATCTGTGATTCAATACGAAAAATAAATTAACATAAAATTCTCATTTGCATTGGCTGTTGTCACACTGCACAAAATAAATCCGTCACGCACACCAAAGTAAATAAATGAAAACACTTACCATAAAATAATAAAAAATTATAATATTAACGTAATAGAAAACAAACCTATTAAGAATTCGCATCAATCAAAAATATTTAAATTTCGAATGCAGCTACATTCTTTAATGTTTACCTTAGCAATAATTACTAACTATTCTGCAAAAAGTTTCTGCATTGTTTTAATGTAACCAAGAAGGATTTAGTATGATAAATTTTAGTTCTAGTATTATTTTGCACGTGCTATAGTTTTTAGTCACTCTGCGACACTGTTTGTTCTCACGACAAGGCAACGGACGCACCCGCGTGGGGTGTTAAACATTCTACTTTCATTCGAATAACTAGCCATTTGTATGTAAATAATATTTCTTTGTAACTTTAATTTATAGGCTAATGTCATGTTTACGGCGTAATTATTACGTTTTGAGTTATGTAATGTGTTACTCAAGAGATTTTTTGTATCGATGGAAAACAATCGAGAGTATTTTTTTGTTTCAATTCTTCAGGTTGTGATGGTTTAATCTGTTCTGGTGCAATACTTCGGTTTTATGAATTCATAAATAAATAAGCTAATTATATTTTTGTGCGTATTTTTAACAACATATACAAAGCGGCGTATGAGTCATGCGTCGCGTCTAAATTTGAAAGAGAGTTACCGTGGCCCTGGCATAAGCGTCAGCGAAGGAACAGGTCTGTGTTTTAGTCAGTAAGAGTCTGACACGCCCTCCCGCTTCATCCCGCGAGAGAAGTCGTTGGATTATTTTCCAACCCAAAAAAAAATAACGTATGAGTCATACAAAATAATATGCGTGAAAGTCCAAACTGACAGCCGGTCTATACAAATGGTAACGGATGATTTTTCTCAAGAGTTATTATAACATGCTGTTGTAGTATATAAGACAAATAAAATACTTATGAAGAAAATAAATGAACTAGGTATTCACCTGTACATATGTGTGTGTGAATATAATAATAATAATATGTGACTTCGATTCTCCTAAATGCACAAAAAAGAGGATTTATTGATGAATCTGCCTGCTCTCCTTCCATGTTTCAACCTTGAACGTTTTCTTCTACCATTCTCCGTTAACCATGACGTCATCATTCACTGCCTTTGCTTTCATAATCCATCAATCCTCACGCAATCTATCCATCTTTTCCTACGCCTCTTCTCCCTCTCCATCTATTTTTTTTGTCAGAAATATTTACTCAAATAAATTAAAACAAAGAAATAATACAACAAAAGAATGTCCTCCTAAAAATGACATAATCCACAATTCAAAAAAAGAATACACAACGAAAAATGTTGCCAACATCACCGCGAGAGAGAGGTGGCGCGAGAGTCGAAAGTGGCAACTCGTTTTACTTTTCGATTTTTATGCTTAGGTTGGCTTAACATGGTCTTGAATAACGAGATAGTGTGAACTAGGTTAATATTAGCATGTGATCAGGATTGAACGAAAAGGGGGACGGATTAGCATTAGATACAGTTTTTTTTTATTATTTCCTGTGTTTTATTGATAGGAAACTACGGTTTTATTTGAATATTTTATTAATTATTAGATTTCGCAATACTTTGTCTACACTAATATTGTAATTAAGAAATATTTGTTTGTAAGTTTGTTTATAATGGATAAACACAAAAACTTTTTAAAAACCGCTTTTGAAAATTCTTTCACCACTACGTAGTAGCCACGGGAGCGATGCCGCGAGGAAAAGCTAGTTTTAAAGACAAAGTGGTTCTTTGTTAGAAGTAATATTATTGACGGAACTTTTGGAAAAGGCGCGAACTTTTTATAAAAAAAAAAATGTTCAAAGGAACGAGGAACAGACATTCAATGCTTAAGTCACTAAGTACCCCAAATTTCGTTTCTGTTTCGAATATTTATCATTTAACTCTGTACTATGACTTTTTTAGAATTATTATTTCTTCCATTTCAGCCAAAAGACGTCCACTGCTAAATATGGGTCTCAAGTGTCACCACATTCACCGGTCCCGTGCGTCTCCAGCGTCAGCATCCAGCGGATTTATGCAACTTCTTCCGCGGTCGCCACTCCAGAACTTATCGACTCAATCGAACATCCGTTTTGCGAGCAATGTGCTCTGCCCACTGCCACTTAAGTTTGGCAATTCTTCGGGCTATGCCGTAACCCTGGTTCTCTCCTACCAATAGTTTTCAAGAAACTCATGTCTGGCATGGAATTTTACCACTTTTTGTGACGTTTTTTAAACAGCCGGTTAACGAAAACAAAACATCGCAACCAACCTGCTTTCTCTCAACCTTCACAACGGTTACCTAACTAACTTATAACGGCTATTTATAGCGGTTATATAATGTTATTATGATAATATCTCGTTTCTTCAAATTATAGACATGAGTGGCCATTTTGTTGGTCAAATTATAGATTCGCGATTTGATTTTAATAGACAGTTATTTTGTGAAATAGGTTTAAGATTGATAGCTTTTTAAAACAGAAATAATGTTAAAAAACCGGCCAAGTGCGAGTCGGACTCGCGCACCGAGGGTTCCGTACAAACCTCAGCTTGAAGGTATTATAGACCTGAGTATTTGATATGAATTTCAATATAATACCTCTACGCTCTAAGCGTTCATGAGGAAAGGGGTAGTAAGTTTAAAATTATTAAAATGTTTTTATTGTATGATGTAACTAAAAATTTACGGTTTTCTAAATTTTTCCTTTATCTGTGCTATAAGACGTTGCTTCGTACCAAGTTTTAAGATTCTGAGTTTACGGGATATTTCTCGTGAAATCAGATTTAAGGCACTTTAGCTTTAAGGGACAGTAGACCTGAGTATTTGATATAAATTTCAGCTTAATACATCGACGCGTTCCTAAGAAAAAGGGTCTTGACAGAGAGACAGACGGACAACAAAGTGATCCGATTCGATGTACGGAACCCTAAAAATAACATTTACCTCAAAAGGTTTTTGTTATTTCGAAGATTCTTTCGCAGAAAATATGGATGGACTGTGTAAGAAGTGATATGAAATAAAAGGGAGTCAGTGATAGCGTGACGGGGGACAGAGCGGTATCGAAGAAGAAAACGTGTTGCGCCGACCACAAGTAACTTGGGACAAGGACAGGAAGATGATGATGATGATGAAGCTTCTCTCGCAGAGAAGGAGCCTGAGTCACAGCACTGGGAACTGATTATTTTGTCTGTCCTGTTGCCTGACGTATGCACATATAGTACTTACTTAGGATATTACTACGCTAAGTAGCGCTTGTGCGTAATCCATGGATTGGAGACAATAATTTTACACTACAAGATAAGTTACAGGAACGAAGCTGTGGGAAAAATCTTTTGATTCAATCCATACTTATAATTACAACGGTGAAAATTAGTCTGTGTGTCTGTTACCTTTTGAATTAATTTGTACACGGGTAGACCACGTCCTGAGGCCCTAGAAGTGATTTTCTATAGATATAGATAGTATGTCTAGGGACTTATCTAGGGCCTCTGAATTAGGACATGGAATACCTCCATTGCTCGCAGAACGGATGGCCTTTAGGGCCGAAAAGTTCTAGAGTGGTGACCGCGTACCGGCGGACGCAGCGTTGGAAGGTCTCCCTCTAGTTGGAGTGACGACCTGTGTGCTTATTCCAAGTTTTTTAACGTACTCACTCGTGATAACGTAAACGATCTCTTATGTCAAAATGTATATAAAAAAGAGGTTTCTCCTTACCGTCCCCAGACGGCGCTTATCCAATTTCAATACAAATTGACGTTTACGTTAACGCGATTGAGCGTGAGTAAAAACTCGCACTAAGGCCTCTGTGTGCTTATTCCGAGTTTTTTAACGTACTCACTCGTGAAAACGTAAACGATCTCTTATGTCAAAATGTATACAAAAAAAAGAGGTTTCTCCTTACCGTCCCCAGACGGCGCTTATCCAGTTTCAATAGTAGTAGTTTACGTTAACGCGATTGAGCGTGAATAAAAACTCGCGCTAAGGCCTCTGTGTGCTTATTCCGAGTTTTTTAACGTACTCACTCGTGATAACGTAAACGATCTCTTATGTCAAAATGTATACAAAAAAGAGGTTTCTCCTTACCGTCCCCAGACGGCGCTTATCCAATTTCAATACAAATTGACGTTTACGTTAATTTGTATTGAAATTGGATTTGTACCAGATTTGTACCAGATGCCTTAGTGCGACTTTATAATTAACGCGATTGAGCGTGAGTATAAAGTCGCACTAAGGCATCTGGTCAAGACTGCGAGAGTCCGGTGGATGCGAAATGCACAGGACCGATCAGTGTGGCGAGTGGCGACGCTTGGGGGAGGCCTATATCCAGCAGTGGACGTCTTTCGGCTGAAATGATGATGATAATGATACATCCGTTGTATCCAGGGACTACGTTTCCTTGGTATAATTTCCGGCTTGAACGCGGGCGAAGCCGCTGGCAGAAGCTAGTGTTCACGAAAATTGTATCCATCTTCGATAGCTTATCCAACCGCAACTTTTATAGTCGATCACACTTAGACTACAATTTCACACAAATTGCTATAAAAACGATAATGTAAGAAAACTTATGATTACGGTTAATAACATTACTTAGTATTACAGCAACGTGTTATGTAACGCAAAGGTTGCAGAGAAAGCAAACGTGCCGCTTTGTACAGACTTTGGCAGGTTAGGCTGTGTTCAAAGAGGAGGCTGAACTAAACTTAATAATGTTGATAGATATTATTTAGAATCTATACTATATATCTATACTAATATTATAAAGCTGAAGAGTTTGTTTGTTTGTTTGAACTCGCTAATCTCAGGAACTACTGGTTGGAATTGAAAAATCCTTTTTGTGTTGGATAGTCCATTTATCGAGGAAGGCTATAGGCTATATAACATCACGCTGCGACCAATGCACATCGTTGCACATGCTGAGATAGGAGCCTTTTTGGTTTCGCACGGGGTTATTTATTTTTATTTTTTATTATTGTTTGTTTTTTCTTATCTCGTGTCTCCTGTGCGGGTCACAAATAAATAATTTTTCTTTCTTTATTTCAATAGGAGCCGAACATAAATGAAAAATGTTGCAAAAACGGGCAAAATTATTCCTTTTTGACAGCTTCTGTTGCGTGCGCTGCGTAAGCGGTTAAAGTTATGCAACATTCATGTATTTAGGTTAGGTAGGGTAGGGTAGGTAGGTAGCCAGTTGACGGGAGCGAAGCCGCGTGGGACAGCTAGTTATTATCTTTACTAATATTATAAAGCTGAAGAGTTTGTTTGTTTGTTTGTTTGAACGCGCTAATCTCAGAAACTACTGATTGGAATTGAAAAAATCTTTCTGTGTTGGATAGTCCATTTATCGAGGTAGGTTATAGGCTATATAACATCACGCTACGACCAATAGGAGCGGAACATAAATGAAACATGTTGCAAAAACGGGTAAAATTATTCCTTTTTGACAGCTTCCGTTGCGTGCGCTGCGTAAGCGGTGAAAGTTACGCAACATTCATGTATGTAGGGTAGGTAGGTAGCCAGTTGAAGGGAGCGAAGCCGCGTGGGACAGCTAGTATATAATACGACTGAGCACACGAGGTCAACATTCCATAATGTCGACAATATGTAAAATGTCTTGACTGTCTTTGTGCCGATCGTCGTTACGGCTTAACTGGTTGAATGCCGTAATTAAAGAAACAATTAAAAGCCATTGTGTCTCGCGTGGATCCAAGTTTCAGAGATAATGGCCCATACTCAAGGGGTTACTGGCCAAAAGTTTCGACGCTTATCTGTCAAAGCAAGTGAAGGTTGGATCAAGGCAGAAGACAGTACTTCTTGATATGGCTCTCAATGTGAGCAGCTCTTACCACCGGTAGCTTTATTGGACACTGCTCCCGAAATAGTTGGATCCCCACTTTTTATCATTGGCGTACCCACGCTGGGGCAGGTGGAGCAGCCTGCCTCACCCTTCACCTTGACCCGAAACTAAAAAATAACTGTTCAAAAAAATCTATCAAATGAGTGCAAACATTTTCGAGCTTGCTTCGCTCGCCCTTTCATTTGTCATTCTGCATACAGGGCCTTGGATGGTTTAGTCGCCCTGGGTTCCCGATAGACTTGTATAGTGGTTTCTATTATTTTCAAAGTTTCCTTACTGTTGCCCGACTCCTTAGGAAATGCTGGATACTCCCATGCTTTTTACCCGACTGCCGAAGGAGGGTAATGAGTTTATCAGTCTATGTATGTATGATGTTCCTATGTGGCGTTGAAACGCGTTGGTTGATTTTGTGATTCTTACGTCAATCGATTCGTATCAACAACCTTGCCAGTGTCACTGGCTACATTAAAAATGGAAAATAAAAAATGGCGGATTTTGGGCGCCATATTGTGGGGCATCAAATTTTTTTTTTTTTATCCAAACCCATCGTGTGGGGTATCAAAATAAAGGGTTTAAAGAGGTGATTTCAATTTAAATGTGCCTAATTCTAAAAAAAAATACTAAAAAGTTATAAATATTAAAAATTAACAAAAAAATCAAAAACCCGACTGCTTCAAAAACGAACTAAAAAGACGTAAACAAGAAGAAAATCATGCTGTGCAGCCGGAGGATACATCTGGTTTTGGTCAGCCAGCTCGCGAACATGTATCCTCCGACTGCACAGCATGATTTTCTTCTTGTTTACGTCTTTTAAGTTAGTTTTTTAAGCAGTCGGATTTTTTTATATTTTTAACTAACTTTTTTTTTATATGTCATAATGGTTTTGTTTAAGAATATTTTAAAATGTTATACATACTCGTACTTATATTAAATCTCTCCTTTTTCTCATGGTGGTAGCCAGCAACCACAAAACGCTATTTGCTACTATCCTTACACATTCCTTTCGCTGTTTTATGTTCAAACATTTGGTCATAGACTCAAGCCGGTAGGAGTCGTCAGAGAAAAAAACGTTGCATTTGAGCACCTTGGGATCGATCAGTCCAACAACAATTCATAGGAAGTATTTACTTCATTACACTTTTTAATTAAATCCTGTACCACCATTCTGCTCGCGTCCTTACAGCTACAAACGTTGGTTGGAGCCGGATGTCGCTTTCACCGCGTTAACCTATGCGGTAACGTTACAAAACACACCGCCTTCCAAAACATGCGCGCCTGGTAACTGCTAACATAATCGAGTTATTTAATTCGTAAGTTAACGAGGTAATAATTTTATCCAATTAAAAAAAAACTTTTTTTAGACAAGCTTTTTAGCTTACCGTGCATTGTCATCCAAACCAAACGTGTACCTATGCAAAATTTCATCTTAATCGGTTGAGGATAGCTGCTTTAAAATTAATTTGCACGATTTGATCCGAAATACATACATACAAGTTATTAAAAAGCTTTAAAATAACTCTTATCATTATATTCTAGGCATTTTTGGTCTGTCAAGGAGTCTCTCGTCTCCAAAGCGTAGATAGGATTTGGAGAAGGATGTGTAAAAACTCCATGGACACTCTTTTAAATCAGTAAATCATTACGAAGTATTGATTATATCATTCGTGTTGACATTTTACTCATAATATAACATGATGCTTGTATTCCGCTTCCATGATGCTTTGTGTTTTTGCTCTTCAAAGTTAGAGTGAACAGGCTTCTTCTGGGTAAGCTCACTCCATCGTAGACTCTGTCTCTGTCACCTATGACCTAGACTAGAGTCAAGAGCAAACCCATTACAAATAAAAAAAAATAAAAAAAAAGTAGTAAGCGGAAATTCGTACATCTACAGTTTAAAATACCGCCTGCTGAAACATGGGCACCTGGTAACTGTCGACTTATAATCGAGTTATTCAATTCGTAAGTTAACGAGGCAATGTTAGCGAAAATACGCTGAAGTAACATTCAAGTTAAAACTATAAAACCCGAAGGAAACCCGTAATGTAAACAGAACTGGTCAGTACAAAAAGGTTTTTAATGTTATGTTGACAGGAATATCGTGTTGCCCAGTTACTGGGTTGAGGCGATCAGATAGGCAGTCGATTCATGGAAAAGCCTGATATCTAGACTAGAAGCTAAGCCCAACATGATTAAGAAAAAGCCAAAAATGATTGACGAACGAAAGAACTGAGACGATTATAGACTGAAAGTTGATTACAACATAGTTGAATAATATTTGAGAAATGGATGGCTAAATGATGTAATCAAGTTTGTGTGAAGTTTAGCTCACGTACTGACCTTACTTAAGCGAAACTTAGATGAGTCGACTTCTAAAACAGGTTCCCACTGTCCAAACTCTGAGGTTTTAACAGTTTCCTACCACTATTATCCATCTTTAAATGCGAAAATAAATCGGTCTGTCTGTTTGTTTGTTACAGAGATAGATTGGATTGGTCGGCTTGACGAAGGACGTAGGATATAGTTGTCGACACGTAACTTAGCAAGAGTCGTTAGATGCGCACGAGTCGTTTTTTAGGTCTCTTTGGTTACCAAGCGGGACGCGGGGAACGTTTAGCACTGTCTTGAGCGTGCGATTGGTTGGTCAATTGACACAAGGATCGACTGTCCAATCGCGTCGCGTCCACGTTCCGTTCGCTCTGTATGGTGGTTGGTCAGTTCGCCAAAACCTTTAAAGAGAATTTTCCGGGGGTCACAAAATAGATCTTTGCGCACTTTCCAATACTCAAATTGTTAGTTAAATTCGTTTTTAATTTTTATCCGGAATCTATATTGATAGTAGAAAAATACTGCTTAGACAGATCTACCTACAGATATTTTTTTGCTGATTATGATGGCATTAAAACACTAAAGTTGCCCAATTGTCAAATAGTGACACTCTTGCTATAGGACGGTAGTCCAAGTATGTACTTGTAGAGATTACCTAGTTATGTGCAGTATGTGCACTCCAAATGCACCTCACCTATTAACAGCTCATTGATAAAACAGACTAATCGTGTTCTAACGACAGTTAAACTTAACCATTATTATAATCATGAGGTATGGTATCGTCTGGGAATGTCCAGAAGATTCACTTAAGGTTACACTAGTCGATTTTTTTCCTACAAACGTAGTCTAGGGATTATTCCACTGTTTGACGACGTCCGTTCAAAATAAAAAGTGATATCAATTTGTCTCATCATTATCTAGCCCTGTATGGAAACAAAAAATAAAAAATATTTGAAAGTTATGAGCGTCGAAAGTTCCATATTTCAACACTAATTTTAACGCATCTTTGGGCGCAAATAAATAACATAAGAAGACGGAAAATTGCAAAACGGCCTCCATACAGGGATAGATTAGTAGTTCAACAATGCAAATAATGTTATTGTGAACAGATAGATTTAGTAGTTTTTACTTGATGTCTAGACTGCCAAAGCTCTGTTTATAAAATTTCGCGTGCTCGGTTTCGTCCTAAATCATTATCCATTTCGCTACAAATTTGCAAAAGTGTGTATTCGTACGCGAACTAGCTTCCTACTGCTCATGACAGAATCTATCTCTTCCGCACGTGTTGTCGGTTGATATAAAATGCATTTTAACCCCGCGCACAAAATAGTTCGTGCCGTCGACTAGTGTTCCCTTAATAGCCTATAGCAGGGGCCACCAATTACTTTCATTTTGGGTCCGTTTTTACAAGCTTTTATTTAACTTGCAATGTATGTATGTGTGTTCGTGTCAAATCTTGCAACTGAATTTTAAAGCAGCTATCTTCCACCGATTAAAATGAAATTTTGCATACACGTTTAGTTTGGATGACAATGCATGGTTAGCTCAGTGACGTCATTCTAAATCCAATATGGCGGACGGCCAAAGATGGCGGACTAGTTTTTTTTTAGCACTGCCATGATATGGGTATCAAATGAAAGGGTTTGCTGAGAAGAATACGAAAAAAGCCTGATTAAAAAAAAGGATAATTTTATTTAAATTAATTTGACCGTCGCGGTTCGCAAGGTAATGTATGCTAGTATTATAATTATCTGTGGTAATGTAAAAAATGTAATTTTTTGTCTTCACCCTTCTGTCACTGTCTGCCGTAATTACTGTCAAAGATCCACTTATTGGCAGGCGGGAACAACAACTTCACATATTTGGCTCGAAAAGTACATTGAGCTAAGAAAGTACTTAGGTACGGACTCTCGGTAGGTTATGGATAGTCACCCATCCTCGGACCTGGACAAGCGTTGCTTTACCTTGAAGATCGACCCATGCGGCTAGTATTACTCATAGTTAGCACGAGCTGCGTCATATTTTTTGTAGAATGTAGGTCTCTCCACACTCAATTTACCGTTTGTTATACTAGTGTTAATAAATAAACGAAGTCTAGTATTGGACGTGTTTTTTTCTTGCCAAAATATTTAAATATTTCTGACAAGCGTGGGTTCGATTCCCAGGTCGGCCAAAAAATGTTATTGGGTTTTTCCATTATACAGTAGCAACCTCTCCCCGGTCGTGTCTGATTACCGTCCGATTGGACAATGATATATATGTATTGGATTATTCGGTTTCTTCCGTGATGGTTGAGCTGAGTGGTTCCAATCCATGCGACTTGTTTGTGAACGGGCGCCATCAGTTGGGATTGGTCATAACTTAGCTGCATCGGCCTGTTTTTAATTACTTATTGTATTTTTGAATTATTTGTGTTAATCTAGACGTTTTTACGTGCACGTATTTGTACATAGTTTTATATGTATTGTTTCCAACAAGAATGATTTAACCAAATACTTATAACTAATATTGATGGAAAAAAGTGTCCGTGGAGTTTCTTGCATGTTCTTCTCCATAGAAACCTAGACTGACGCTTGCGAATGTGCAACTAGATTCATATTTTGTTTGACAATATGAAAGTACTTTTAAATGGTTTAGTTGAAATAAAGTATTTTGATTTGATTTGATTTTGAGAGTAAAAAACAGAGATTGCTACTGGTTTGCGCACACACTTCTACTTTATAATTTCTCCTGTCTACTTAGGTAGCTAAAGTTGTCAAAAATAAAAGGCCGTTTTGACAGCTATAAAAATACTTATTATTAATTAAACTTGATGCTTGCGAATGATACTCGTTATAGTGTATGGGTAACATAGTAATTAATTAGGATTATGAATTTGATTTTTCAATTCAAATTCATATTATCGCGACATGTAAAATGAGAAACGTCAACGGACTTCTTCGATTGTGACGACTTTAATCTCCATTGAGCTGGTCCACCGTGGCCGAAATTCGGTCGGCAGAATGATCCTATATCTAAATACTTACGTCCCAATTCATCGAAGAACTTCGGCTTCAGACCACCAGCTTCGAACTTCACTTCATCTTCATCATAACTTTCAGTCACTGGCCGGTCAATTTGAGTCACTTTGTCAGTCACTTTTGTCAAACTCACATCACTATTAATCAAATTGTCAAATTCCGACTTTGGCAATGCTGATTTGAACTTCAAATTCTTTAAATTACCATCATCGTCCATTATGGTTATATCTTCAAAATTATTGACCACATCACTACTTTTGCCCACACTTTTAATAATATCCGAATTGAATTTATTTTCATTCAAAAGTTTTGTTAGGACCACATCAGTTTTTTTGTTCACAAAGTTTTTTGAATCGTATAAGTTTTTATTGACGAAATCTAAATCTATATCACAGTTCACGTTAAAAAATAAATGTAAGAAAACTAGCACTTTGGTTGAGGTAAACATTTTTTTTGTTTTGACAACACTGTTTTCTTTTTTAAATTTTTGACAGCACTTTAAATTTGGAACGTTCGATGTTCTTTTTATTGGTTTCGTTATTAAAAACTGAAAGTTATATTGATCTGCGTTCGCTCCGACCTGAGGGGAGCGAATGACGAACATTTTGGACAAGACAAGTTTGGTGAAATGTTTACGTAACCATTTAGTAGATAATAGGTATAGATATGACAGTGGTCAGGTGGCCAGGGCATTCGAAACGGTTTTTGTTCTCTTTCTTGCGAAGTGGGACATCAAATTTCTTTGGAGATTTTTTTCCTTTTTTCCTTGATGCGTAATACACGTCATTTTTTTACGTAATAATGTGCTGTTCCGGCTTCGACTCAGTATTTTTTTTCGTGTTCAAAAAGTAGGCCATGTCCTTTTCTTTATGCTATTGCTCGTCTGCGTCTTAACGCGTAAATGAACATTTTAAATAGGGCATTACGTAAATACGGCCAACATTTTAACGTGTTTATTTACAAACGGCATTACTAATGGCGATAGCTTGGGTGTCGGCTTTTTGACACATCAAAGGGTTTTAGCTCGTAATTTAGGACACACTCAAATCATTATGATTTGGTATGTTAGTGTTAATTTTGTTATATCTTTGAGATTCTCGGGACCCTAGGGTCCTGAACCTTTGAAAGGCGTGCCAGGGGCCGAAACCAACTCGCAGAGGCCTTGTGAGACATGTAAGATGAAATGTGACACCAACCGGCGTTTACCCCTGTATGCACTTGTCACTACTCAAGAGCACTCAAGGACAATCCCCGGCTGGAGCAGGATTATTGCAGAATATGGAGACACATTGGACTATGGGTTTGTGAGGTTTCGTGGATCGATTACCTAAAACTGTAGAAGGACTATTAGCACCTGCCTGACCACTGTTGATCTAGACGGCTATAAAATGGCAGGGGATGACTTGCACACTCAATGCACGGTGGGTGCATAAACAGTTGCCAGCACTTTAGTGACGAAGCACCAAAGGGGCAACATATACGGAGAGGTATGTACGTACGTATGTAAGTACGGTCAAGATCTCTACCAGCATCTTACTGGGTTAACTTCCTTCCTCCTAGCACGTTTGCTCTTGCGAATCTCCACTCAAGTCAGCCAATTAAGGCAAGAGAGAGGTGGGAGCTCTGTAGCCCATCAGTGTTCACACCGACCGGCCAATAAAGGCAAGGGACAAAGGGACAAGACTTCTCCCTGGAGATCAGATCCGTGGGGTCGCCACTGCCCACCTGCTCGCCACAAAGCTGCCCTACGGATTTATTATTTATTCATTAGTGTTATGTCCTTTATTTTATTTCTTTACGTATTATCTTCATTTCTAAATATTTTGAAAAAATAATTTAAAAAAACATTTGAAAATATAAAAAATATAGGGCCACCGGTATCGTCCAAGATACTGGCTCGGTCAGGGCTCCAGAGAGGATCCATCCAACTATACGAGCCGTGTCCAGAAGTACTGCTTTCTGAATCAAGCCCTTGACCCGACGACCTAACAAGAGCCTCATAAGGTGTTGGTCGAGGCTCGTGGCTATTATATAAGCCATTGGCTGACACGACTATCGGTACAATGATCGCTGAGTCCACAACCCAAATGTGTCGTAACCTCGCGAGCAAAGTCAAGATACTTGATTTGCTTATCTTTCTCGGCTTTCATGAGGTTACCGTGATACGGGACGGTAATGTCAACAGTCATTGCATGTCTCTCGATTCGGTCCACCACCAGAATATCAGGCTTATTGATTAAAATAGTCCAGTCAGTGATGATGGATCCCAGTAGGTACAATGTGATATTTCCATTTTCGAGAACTGGATCGGGCACATACTTATAGTACGGCACCTCCGATGCCACAAGAGTGTATTTCATAGCAAGTTGCTAATGGACAATCCTGGCTATAAGGTTGTGCCTATGCAAGTACTCTTTGTTAGCTATAGTGCGCGCGGAACTAGTTGGCCGCGCCTTAGGAGGCGACAGGGGTGAGGGGGCGGGTTAGGACAATGGACAATGACAATGTCAATGGGTCAATGGGTCATCCCGGGTTTTACTGTCGCCCCCGCCTCTCCGTCCCACCGCTCACATACCTAAGGCGCGGCCAACTAGTTCCGCGCGCACTATAGATGAGAACATCCAGAGATAATGTGGCGAATTGATTTACCCGGACGGTGACATGCCCGACAGATGCCAATCGTGCCATCCTTCACAATAAATCCCCGGTAGTTATTCGTCATGATAACTTCGTCCATAATTGCATAGACAAAACCTTCGGTTTCCCCAAAGAGGTCACCGAAACGCAGCCAGGTTACAACCGCTAATTGGTCTACATCGGACCCATTGAGTATGACGAAAGAGAACATCAATACCGGTATGACCCAACCGTTGAAGGCGCGCACCTTATTCCGCCCGAAAGAAGGCTATTGAATACCTTCTTCAGGCGGCCAAAGAAGCGTTCCTTCAACGATTGCTTCATGTCAGTAGCGTTGATACCTAACGCTTCCGACATACCCAAATACTTACAGGTTTCGTTTGGCGAGAGGGCTCTCAGGTTTATGGAATCCGCGAGTTGAATTCCCACGGATTCCACAATCTCCCCTCGCTTTACATGCATGACCGCACGTTTGTCCACAACAAACTCCATTCTGATGGCGATACTAAAATTTTCAGTTATTTTCAGTGGCTTCATCAGCTGAAGATTGCTGAGGGCAAAGAGCTTCAGGTCATCCATGTAAAGGAGGTGAGATATAACCTAACCACCTCTCTTCAATCGATAGCCCGGCCCTGAATTCTTCAGCAACGTGTTTAGAGGATTCAAGTCTAGACTAAACCAAAGTGGACTCAAACTATCGCCCTGGAATACACCTCACTCGATCCTTACAAACCTGTAAGGATCGAGTGAGGTAGGTTCGCTATTCCTCTGGACATTTCGACATCCTGCATAGCGAAGGACCGTGTTCCATTGCCCCATACACGACATCTGGAAGGTGTGTAGAGTTGTATCTATTTTATACAATTCTAGCACCCTCATGAGCCATGTATGAGGCACCGAGTCATAGGCCTTCTTCTATCCAACATGTCGACAGATCCTTTCGGGAACGCCGAAACTGTTGGCTAATGGCCATATCTATAAGGAGTAGCTCCTTAGTACCGCGGGACCCATTCCTACATTCATTTTGAGATACCGACATGATGGAGTTATCGTCGATGCGTTTGTTAATTTTAACTCTCAAAATGGATGTAATAACCTTACAAACCTTCGGTAAACATGTAATAGGTCTATAATTTTTGGGTTCCGCGGTGCTACAGAGGTGGCAAACGAGTGTGCGACCTTTGTAGCCATTTGATCCAGAAGTTGTACAGCCCATCCGGCCCTGGAGATTTCCAGTTCGGCAACGGATGGACTGCACGGGCTACATGTTGGAGGCTGATTGTGATAGCCCCCATTTCTTGTATTGAATCGCACGATTGCTCAACCTCCCGAGTGCATTACCCTTCGGTGTAACTGACAGGCACCGACCAGATGCTGCGCCAGAATGTGCACATGGTGTCATCATCCGGCAGGCACGTATCAGTCACACCTTGGTCGGGTCGCTCCCAAGCCCGGTAAACCTTCCTTTCATTTCTTTGGATCAGTGGGTACTTCTTTGGAAAAAGAGGAGTGTTATAAGTTTAAAGCGTGTATTTGTGTATCAGTCTGTGGCACCCAAATGGAACCGATTTTCATAAAAAACGGTTCAGCTGTTCAAAAATTATGCGCATTTTACTCTTTGGATCGGGGTATTTTCGCAAGATATCGTGGTATAATTACGAATTCAGATGGATTGTCGATCGAATATTAAAACAATCCATCAATAAATTTTATGTTGTTTAAAAAGCATGCCTCAAGAGTTTTTAATTTAATTTATCTTCTTTTATTGTCAAGTCATTGTCTGCATTCATCATTGTTAATATTCATATGAACTGTCTACAAAGTAAATTGAAATTGGGACCTGTAAAGCTTTGCTAAAAGAGGTGTACAAGCTGTTTCGCTCTTATAATTCGCGACTTCGCTGGCTGTCTTAACGTCATTATCATTTCAGCCGTAAGACGACCACTGTTGAAAATAGGCCTCCTCCATGTGTCGCCCCGCATTGACCGGTCCCGTGCGTCTCGCATCGAGTATCGATGCCCGCAACCTTCACCAAGCCAAAAACCTGGCCTGTATGGCAACAAGCAGTGGGTACCTACATTAAACGTAGATTTAAAATGACGACTCCGATGGTTTTCCAAAATGTTTATTTTTGTTACCCTTCAGGTCGCACATCACTGACAATTATCTATTTAAGGCGCAGATACCCCCCAGTAGCTGCATTTAAAATGAGAATCACGTCTAGGTGTAATTTTTAGGAAAAAAACCGCACGCCGTATTTTAATGAAAATATCATCATCTCAAAGACAATTTTTATCATCTACATTTTGATCTAAGGCTTTTTTTAAGTCATATAATAATAAGGAAAGTACAAAAAAATACTGATTTTTGGGTCGAGCGGGTG
Source organism: Orthosia incerta (assembly GCA_948252205.1). Lineage (NCBI taxonomy): Eukaryota > Metazoa > Arthropoda > Insecta > Lepidoptera > Noctuidae > Orthosia > Orthosia incerta. The sequence continues at coordinate 11,292,499 of OX411765.1, read as the reverse complement.
TGGAACATGTGCGTGTTTTGTCCCCTCAATGTCGTTGACGACTGTCGTCGTCTTATCACGACGATTACTACAGACTTTAAATAAAAAACCTTGGATAAAAATGTAGATAATTAAATTATCTTTGAGATGGTGTAAATTTCATTAAAACATGTAGTTTTTTTGTCCGTGTTAAATTTACAATTTAATTATACTGCGTTATACGAATAAAACTGAAAATAATCATCAATCAAATTATTAGGAAAATGGTCTAATGTAATATATATTATTTCCAAAAAAATTAAAATCAGTTACTGAGGGGTATCTGCGCCTTAACTTAGTAAAAAAAGATACATTACAGCTTTACATCATTTTTCTCAAGCTATTTACATTTTTTTTGATCGACTCGCGCTTCACTACTATGTCACCTGATGGTAAGCGATGATGGGGTCGATGGTGAAGCACGGTTGCCTAGAAGTAACCTATTCACTCTTGATCTAAAGACCCCGAAACTATTCTTCCTCATCTGTAATCACAGTTTACTCTTAGCAGTCTTGAGCATCTTCCTGAGTTCTTTGCGCAGGAGTTTCCCACTTGCAGATTTTGGTATCTGCTGCACGAAGCGAACACCACCACGAAGGTGCTTGGGGTTTGATAACTGAAACAACAGAGATGAACATTTTTAGGAAGCTTTGACTGGATTTTATGATATATGGACTGAATGGAGACTGGAGGAGCCGCAAGAATTGATCTTCAAGGTAAAGCAACTCTTAATAATAGAATAAAAGCATACTTAAAATCTTAAACTTTTGCGATAATTTAATAATAAAACATCTGATCTAATATATAAGATTAGATGTTTAATGATAAATAAAATATTACTATAAATCTCCTTTTCAAATTTCGGCTGCTTCTAGGCTGTTTTTTAAATCACCAGATAATTTTCATTTGATGATTTTTTATGGGCACAGGATGAAATTAACCAGGTGTCAAGTTAATAATAGTCCTCTTGACCGAATTTCCGCCACGGCTGCCATCCTCAGCGAAGACTATAGCCATCGGTGCAGGCGATATTATAGTGCGCAAGTGTGTGCGCAAACGCAGGTGCACTCTGTTCCCTCCCTGTCATAGTTCGGAGGGACGAAAAGCCGACACGACCGAAGAGAGAACTAACGCAGGACCAACACTAAAACGTGCATTAGCGTTGGTCCTGCGCTGGATCTTTTGCCCAATAATATTTTTTGCACGATCTGGGAATCAAACCCGGTGACCTCACGTTGCCAAAGGATTAATAATGAAGACACTAACCCTCTCAGCAACGAACTCCTTAACCTCCTTCTCCGTCAGCATCTTCCCTGGCTGAGCCACTACGAACGCCAGAGGCACCTCCCCAGCTGTTCTGTCCTCAACGCCGATGACTGCAGCATCCCTGATGCCTTCATGTTGTAGGAGTACTGCTTCTAGTTCCGCTGGAGGTACCTGAATGAAGAAAAGTAGTGAACTAAACCTTCTAACTAATAATTTCTAGGTCATGGCAATGTCTCTATAATGTGGTCTTATATCGGAAAGACACATTTTAAGGAAACTGTCCGATTGTGAAAAAAGACAGTTTTAAATTCAATAGGGGGTGGGAGAGCCAAATGAGCTAAGCCGAGCACAATTTCAGGCTCCAGGCTGTTACTGAGAAATTTCATATAAAATCAATCTGCCTAACGTTTTCCCAACTCTATTGGGGTCGGCTTCCAGGCTTACCGGATTCAGCTGAGTACCAGTGTTTACATGGAGCGACTGCCTATCTGACCTCCACAATCCAGTAACTGGGTAACACTGTAACCCTTGGCAAGACTGGTGTCAGATCCCACGCTTCTGACTACCCGCAATGACTGTCAAAGATCTTCAAATGACAGCCGGGACCAACGGCTTAAAGTGTTTTCCGAGGCACGAAGGCAACTCGGTATATTGAAATGGTCACCCATCCACGGACCGACCTCGTCAAGCGTTTCTTAACCTTGATGATCGACCAGTGCGGCTGTTATTATTTAGCCACGAGCTCCTCCAGATAGAAATTCCATATAGAAAACCCAAAAACACTGCTCCAACCGGGCATCGAACCCATAGGACCAGCAGTAGCGCTTGCAACCACAAAGCTTCTATTTTTTGATGGATAATCATCCAATGACTTCTTCCGCGCTGGCTCTGAGTGAAGCGAGAGGGCGTGTCAGACTTTTCCTGACTAAAACCCAGCCATGTTCCTTCAGTTGCTTTAGCCAGGGCCGCAGTAACTCTCTTTCAAATTTATCCGCCAGGAACATTACGCGCCAACGACTCGCGCCTGGTCGTTATCGGGTGGCGAGCTACCCATTACTCCGGGATATCCACACAATGGTGACACCTGGGCGTTTCCTCTCGCCTTATCCTGAACAGGAACCTTCCGAAACAGCAGTGTCTGGTGAGGACCTGCGCCAGGTGGAAGTTGAGGACGCTGTGGCGCCTCTCAATCCACTCTTCAAAGATCGCCGCAATTGTGGCGTGCCCATAGAAAGAAGAAAGAACCCTAAGCCTGTGGTAGTAACCATTTCAGTTCCTACAATTTTTTTACACATAGACACCTTACCTGATAGCCCTTATACTTGATGAGCTCTTTCAGTCTGTCCACAATGAAGAAGTAGCGGTCTTCATCATAGTACCCCACGTCACCAGTCCTGTAGAACCCCTCATCATCGAAGTCAGAACCTTTGCTCTTGCCGACGTAGCCTTTCATAAGCAGCTGGCCTTTGGCGCATATTTCGCCGCGCTCGTTTGGGCCTAGAGGTTTGCCGGTTTCTAAGTCGGTGACCTACAAAAAGTAACTAAAATAAAATAATTTTATCATTATGACAACAGTTATAAAAAAAGTATGCTTAGATAGTTTGGTCATGTTGGGTGGATGGATCAACGGTATTCAGGCGTATGTGGGTGGAAAGGTCGGGAGAGATCACAGATAATATAATATACTAGCAGGTCTGATGATGCCCCCCCCGGTGGGTTCCCGCTTTGTCGAGGCGGGGGGCTCAGTAACCGTAGCTTGGTCACCCACGGTGAAGCGAAGAGGAACCCGAGGAGGGGCCGCTCGTCAGGGCTTTTGCCGATTAAGCCGACGACGTAGCGGCTAACTAGTACGTTGCGGTGCCCCTTGTTAACAGGCGACATCGCAACTGAGGCGGGCCGCGATGTCTTATGGAGATTCCCAGGTCCCATACGATATCGCGGCTGAGGGTTGGAGGCCGCGGCGGGAGAGGAGTGCCGGTATTGCGGTGCGCCGCTCTCCCTACCTTCCGCGGCCTAGACGGGGTTGCCACCGTCTGATGGCGGACGCGGTGGGGCCGCAGGGGAGGAGGAGTGTCGGTATAGCGTTAGCCGCTCTCCCTATCCCCTGCGGCCGCAAAATGGAAGGTGGCGGGGCCATTGACCTTGACCCGTCACAGTGCGACCAACGGTGCCATACACGGGGTCGTCTGGCACCCATGTGCTGCAGTGTGTTCTTGTGCGCCGGTGATGGGGGGTACTCCCCCGAGGAGGGTCCGGTGACGGACAGCCGCGGCGGGTTCGCGGTGAGTGCTAACGCGTGCCCATGTTCCCGCCATAAGCGGCACTGGAGGACACCGTGGAGTTTTAGTGGGTTAGAGTCTTACATAACTGCACTATCTCCTCGTGGTAGTGCAGTATGCATAAGCAATTCTCCAAGAAAAAAAAAAATGTCTGATGATGCACCCATGTGTAATGTTAGTATAATTACGATGAATATGGCCATAGGAACTCCTCAACCAAACTGGATGACAACATTGTGTTTGCACTCATTGGATATGTATGATAAGTGATAGTATATTTCGAACTTTTTATTTAAACTCGTTTTAGAAAGAACTATTTTAAACCGACTTTAAAAAAAAGGAGGAGTTTCTCAATTCGTCAGTAACTTTTTTTTTAATGTATGTTCCCCGTTTACTCAAAGACGCCTGGACCGATTTGGAAATTTCTTCTTTTGTTTGAAAGGGTATACTTCTCAGGTGGTCATATGTTCATCAGGTCAGGATCTGATGATGGGATCCCATGGAAATCTAGGTAACTCCTCAAATATTATGGGCATGCATATAGCGATTCATCAACAATGCAATATTTTGCACTCAGAAGGTATTATTTGGTGAAGTGGATTGATGAAGAATATATCAAAGATGGCCACTGGAACTCCTTAAAGATAAGTATGTCACAGGTAGAAGATATCTCGAATAGTTAAGCGACTATGATTAAGTAAATACTTATAAATAAATGGTACTGATGAAAATGGGTACCACTGACTGATCTGATGATGAAACTGGAACTCCAAAATAAAACAATGCATCCTAGTCGTGTTTGGGCTTATTGGAATCGTCATGAGATGTACTTTGGCTATAAATGATTTTCATGGTAATTTGAGGTACCAAAACCAAAAAGTGAAAAATAATAATCTATTTTATAAAAAAAAACAAACCGATTTCCAAAACAAAACACTCCAAAGCGAAAAAATGTTGTTTGCCGAAGTCGGTGTCGAAAAAAGGAAAAATAATAGGTAGGTATCAAAGTCAAAGAGTGCGCGCAAGATAAGTCTGCGCGCGGCCAAAATTGGAACTAATCGTTTGTCATTTACGTCAGGTGTCAAGAGAGTGTGTTGTATTCCGTGTTTTTATTCGTTTCCGAAGTAAATAAGCGCCATCATTATGCCAAAAGTAATTTAAAGTGATGGCAGAGATGTTTTCTTGAAGTGAACAAGACAATAATGGGCCTCCGGTACCGTTTTACAAAGATAGAGCCCGCGTTGCTTATTTGACAGGTAACTTTTAGGAATACCATTAAACTAAAATTTCCCTAAATTTTCGTACTACCGGTGCCTGACAGTACCTATTGGTTTTTCGGTGGTACATTAATATTCCAGCGGGACAGGACCGGTATCATGTAATATAATCAAATCAAATCAAATAATAATATATAATGCATCATTGTTTTTTTGTTTTAGGCGTTTCTGAGCGCACCGTCACCCAAATAACTCAAGCGGGTTATGCGGCAGTAGCTTCTACAAAAATTGTTGAAGAACAAATTAAAAAGAATTGAAATTTAAATGGACGATATTTTCCACTGCAGGACCATTGTTAGACCAAATTAGTAGGTAATTATTAGGGCGTACTACTTAGTATAAGATTTTCAACAATTTCATGAAGCTTTTTTCATCATATTCTATGCAAGTAAAATAAGCTAGTAATTAATTATGCTTAACTTAAAGCCTATGTCCAGCAGTGGACGTCTTTCGGCTGATATGATGAACTTAAATTACTTTAAGTTTCGAGTTATGAAAAATGACTATTGATTAAATGAAGGAAAAAAGATCAGTTATGCGGGCAACATTAAGCACGCCACCCGTCGGCCGTCGCGCGCAGACTTATCTTTCGCGCACAGATGTATTCTGTCACCAAGACCTAGACTAGAGTCAAGAGCAAACCCATAACAAATAAAAACAAAAAAATAACCGCGTTATGATTTTCACACAAAAATAGAAAAAGAAACAATAAATTTTGGGGGTTCCCCATACGAACTGAAACTCAATTATTTTTTTTCATCAAACCCATACGTGTGGGGTATCTATGGATAGGTCTTCAAAAATGATATTGAGGTTTCTAATATTTTTTTTTTTTCTAAACTAAGCTTGCGCGAGAGACACTTCCAAAATGGTAAAATGTGTGTCCTCCCTCCCCTGTAACTTCTAAAATAAGAGAATGATAAAACTAAAATATATATATGATGTACATTACCATGTAAACTTCCACCGACTCCGTCATAAATCGTAAACCGCAATTTACCAAGTAGGTACGGAACCCTTCGTGCGCGAGTCCGGCTCGCACTTGGCCGGTTTTTTTCGGTTTGTAGTGTTTTGTTTTGGAAGTCGGTCTGATTTTTATGTAAAAAAGATTATTAACTTATATTTATTTATTTAGAAGAGAGAACACTAAAATAAAGAAAGTCCTCCTCCTCCTCGCGTCGAGCTCCTCATTACTGAGGGTCGTGATTCCTCCCTCTTGGAAACCATTTTTCTTTCCTACCGGTTTGCGCCATCTGTGCCTGTCTTTTGCGTCGTGGAGCCAGACCAACCTTTATCACAGTATTAGGAACCACAACTCCTACAGTTCCGGTCTTATGGGTGTTCGGATCTCCGACGTTTAACCTTAGAACTCCCAGCGTCATCTCCGTGGCTCCATAGCCTTGGTACACTCCTTCCAGGTTGGGGAACCTGAAATCGATAGGAGAACGGTTTTATTTATGTCAGCTTTTTTGATTAACGATAGGCTCGCGTTTGTCCACTATCTCACCTGATGGTAAGCGATGATGTGGTCGACTGTAAAGCATGCTTACCTAGAAGTAACCTATTCACTCTTGACTAAAAGAGCCCTAGGTTGTAGCTATAAGGAAACACAGATTCTGGCTCCACAGACTCCAGGCGTCCAGCTTAATATCTAAGTATAACACTTTTATGAAACCTTAAAGTTATTGAAAAGATTATATTGCGGGCCTCACCGAAAATGTCACTCAAAGGGCAATGGGGAGGGCTAAGCACGGAGTTTTCTTGTGGGATCGAATCAGAAATTAAAAGAACTAACGTTACCGACTTAAAATAAATAAAATAAAAAAAAAGGCCTATGGATGTCTTTTGGCTAAAATGATGATGTTTTCATCATCAGCCTTTTAATGTTCCCTTTGCAGAGACACAGGCCTCCTCCCTATGAGAGAGAGAATGAGCGTCTCGCGTGGATCCACGTTTCCAGAACTTGAGAGGTTAATCCACCACGCGGGCCCAGTGCGGGTTGGTGGATGTCACATGTCTTCGAATTTTTGGTTCTAGGACATGCCGGTTTCCTCACGATGTTTTTTTTCTTTCACCGGTATTAGAGAAGTGCATAAAGTAAAGCGCTTGCCTGGGTTCGAACCCATGACCTACGACACGTAAGTCGGTTCCGTTATCACTGGGCCACCACCGATACATGATGCTGATTTAAAAGACAATACATTGCAGTGGCTGTCTTGAATTACTCACTTTTCGTGAACAGAGCTGATGGTATCCTTGTGAAGTGGAGCAGCCCCGGAAATGATCACCCTGACTGAACTGAGGTCGTACTTGGACTGGTTCTTACAAACTGCTACCAGAACTGGTGGTACCACTATAAGTTGGGCTGCCTGGAATTAAAGGTATGGTTTACTTAGTAAGGGACACCTACCTATACAACTCAGTGACTGGATAGCCTTTGGTAAGTCCGGTGTTAAATTTAAGTACAAAATAGAGTCGGGGCCACGAGGCCCGGTGTGTAATAGATAGTTACCCATCTACGGACTGACCTCGACAAGCATTGCTTAACCTCGAAGATGGACCAGTGCAGCTGTTATTATTCAGCCACGAGTTAATCCAGTATTGTTCTGCCATAAGAGTTGTAAATTGAATCTAGATAATTACAAAATTTTGGAACAACAAATTCTATGTTATGTTATAAAAAAGTTCAAATTCCATTGCAACCCATACTATTCTAAACTTTCTTCTTGTCTCCACCAACTGTCTGGCTAAATTCAGACAGTTGGTGGAGACTGGAGATGGATTGAAATTATTTCAAATCATAAATTAGATACGGTACTCAGTTTCTCACCCGATACTTCTCAATGGTCTTCAAATACGAGTCCACATCGAACTTGGCCAGGTAAACCCTCGTCTGCCCAATGACGAAGACAGTCAGCATCCCCACCAGACCCATGACGTGGTACCAAGGGGTTATCGTGAGAGAGATCACTGTGGGATCGGTGTATGCTGGACTGTAACAAAACAATAAAGAGTAATGCGGAACAGAGTGTAGATTCCGGCAGCCTCCATTGAAAAAGGAGGATCCTCCGACTAGACAGACGGGAAGTTGTGTCTGGTCCAGGCAACTGCCCGACGGTGGTTGGCGGACTGTTGGATACGTTCAAATCGTGCCGAAAACTCTGCATGCGCGATGCAGAAGTTTTGTGACGACAGGTCATTAGTTCGTAGGTGGCAGCATAGATGCCGCTACAAATTTAATAGTCCTTTTGAACATTTTTTTTTGCCACGGCGGCCAATTCCAACGGAATCTAGCCAAAGCTTTCGACGTGCAGATATTTTACTACTTATTGTTATGTTATAAATGCAAAACATTGATTTTTAGACTCATTTTTCTCTATCGATTTATTCGTTGTTACCCTATCATTATGTGGCAAAGAATATAAAAAAAAATATCTTGTAAAGCAACTGAAGAACGTTTTGAATAACAGGAGCAGTATGATTTAAGGAACTTCGAGAAAACTGGTATACCTTTAACATTTATGTTTTGGGTGGGCTTTTATATTGCTTGAACAATTCTGATTGATGACTGGTCTTATAGAATAAGTTGAAAGGAAACTGTTTGTCTTGATAGGGGACGGGCATGTGAAGAGGAGAAATGAAGCAAATATGACAGAAAGATTAATGAATATAAATGTGGATGGAGAAGACGAGGGAGGCCAAAGAAAAGCTGGATGGATTGTCAAAGTCAAATTCTTTATTTCAATAAGGCCACTAAGCGCAACTTTTGAACGTAAAAAAAATAAATTTAAAAGTAATAATAATTGATTCTACCGTCCATTTGGAAAAGTAGTTTGTTATGGAGAAGAACGGACAAGAAACTCCACAATTACTCTTTAAAAAAAAGTGTACTACGTTTGGTAGGTATATAGGTATAAAGTATTACAAGCATTGACAGGTCAATTCATTCATTTGATAAATAGGAACATGGTTCTCACATAGTTAAAAATATCGCAAATTACCTAATCCATAGACAAGTGGCATTGGCAGTCAGTGAAGACGATAGTCAAAATCGGGATCGATCACATGAGTTTTCGATATCACTTGTCAAGCCTATACAATTTTGCCTTTTTGTCAATCGCTATCGCCACGCTTTCAATGGTATAATGTGCTACCCTAAAGATTGTCCTATGGAGCAGGATCAGCATGTTTCCAAGCATTCTTATCTTGAATAATAATCATCTAATTTATATTATGCTTGTTTAGAAAGTGTGCTTATAATATTTTTTTAAATATTCTTACATTGTGTTTTCTCTCTTTGATTGTGTGAGGAATGATATAAAAGGAAACTGAGTACGTGGAAGCATGACAGGAGAGAAAAGAAGGAGAAAATGTATAGCGCCTACCACAAGGAACAGGGGAGCAGGAAGATGATGACTGTATACATATAATAGAAAGCTGTTAAAAACTCACAAGCAACATGTAGTAATAATATTCAGATGCGTGATCATCACACCTTTGGGCAGTCCAGTTGTCCCAGAAGAATACAAAATAAATAACGTATCCGTCTGTCCCTGAACTTCCACAGATTCAAACTCTTCATACTTCACGTTCTTAGCTTGACCGTTACTTTCAAAAACTAAATCGTTGTACATCAAGACGCCATGTTGCTTTTCTTCGCCGAACAGGATGATTTTCTTGACGAAATTCAATGATTTTAGAGTTTCAGCGTGTAATTTGTACATTATTGGCGAACAGATAATGTATTTCGGCTTCGATATGTTTGTTACGTGGATTATTTCACCTGAAATTGTTAAAAAGTGTTCATCATAAAGCACAGATATTGAGCATAGTGTGCCCAGTGCTGGTACACAGGCCTCCTCTCTGTGAAAGGGAGTAGGCCGTGCCGGTTTCCTCACGATTTTTACTTCACCGTTTTGAGAACGGTAATGATGAAATAAATTAGGTACACAAAGTAATGTGCAAGGTTGGGGTTCCAAGTGTTCCAACCTATACCTTCGACACGTAATCAGAGCCGTGATCTTTTCGGTCTCACCGATCATCTGTTCTGCGAGTAACTAATGTGCCCACTGTCATTAAAGTTTGTGGAGGTATGCGTAACAGGGTGTATAGTCCCGCAATCTCCATTGAAAATGGATGAACCACCGAGATCTTTGATTGCGCGATGTGGGATTTGTGTGACGTCAAGTCTTTTTTGTAGTTCGTATGCGTCGAGATAGATGGCGCTACATGTTTATAGCAGCTATAACCTATAAAATAGCTAAATCTTCGTCCTAAATTACTTTGGTCACATCGCCCGGAGACAAACAGATAACTTGGGGAAACTGTTTGTTGCGGGAAAGGTAGATGGGAGAAGGCCACGCGGACCAAGGAGATCAAGGCGGAGACGGGACTCACGGTGACCAATGCCCTGAGAAGAGCCGAAGACAGAGTGGCTTGGAAGCAGCTCAACGACTCCGACAAAGCATTCCAAGTTGGGCGTGTAGTAATGAAGACAACGAATTAGAAGATAATCAAAACGTACCTTTAACATACCCCGTACTAATAGTAGTCAACACGGCACCCGTGCAAGCAACTCCCACCACAGCCCCCGCGAACGCCTGTCTATTCTCAGACATTAACCCGATCGTGTCTCCCTTCCTAACGCCCATGCGAGTCAGCGAGACGGCGAAGTTCATCGCTTGCTGTACTATTTCTCCATAGGTTATTCGTTCGTCTGTTACTCCGTTAATCTGAAAATGTTTTGTGATGGAGTTTGTTACTGTCAGAACAGAATACCTACATAAATTAAGGGCAGCTAAAAAAAAATCTTTACAATGCATGTCCTCGAAAAGAGCGTTTTCCAAGCAGCCAAACTGTGCGGAAAGTGTCACTTTTTTACTAGTGCTTTTTACTTTCCTGTACTTTTTTAATTTTCAACTCCAACGTCAGCCCGCCGCATAGTTTTTATTATTTGAGAAAAGTTTTAAAAAATTAGTTAAGTACAGATTATCATTCATATAAAAGGTAAAACAAAACTAATACTACATTTACGGCGTTAATAATTACTCTAGATTTAGATTTTGATCAATAAATTAATTTTAAATATTCATTAAATATGTTTAGCAAAATGTATATTTTGCTCGTGCCTTTTTGCGTTACGACGTGACAGCTATTTGCACATGCGCAGTAGATATGCCCGAGGAACTATGAACTATTAGTTAATCTGTGGATATGCTGAGCGCCCTTCAATAAGCGCCATTTTATTAATTTCTTATTTTTAACTTTAACTTTCTCTTGTTTCAGATATATTTTTTTATTTTCTCGCACAATGCATAGTCAAATGTTGTATGATACACGTGCATAAGATGATTTCCGACTCGTGTCGATTTATTCATCATCGGAAATCACCTACTTTCCGCACTTGTAGCATAAATAACTATTTCTTTTCTGCCGGATGCAGCGGCTTACCAGTATTTGTCATGGAGCGATTGCCTATCAGACCTTCACAACACGATATCCCTTAACAAGACTGGTGTCTCAGGATAGATCTAGAACGAATATCATTCTCTCAGCGATATTTATATTGCCGAAAAGTTTGCCACCGGTACATGGTGGACATCCCACCCATACGTACAAATAAGCGTTTTGCGAATACTTTCACTGTGCGCACTGCTAAGGAGTGAAATTCTCTGCCGCAGTCTTTGTTTCCTGATAGCTACAACCTTGGGGTCTCTAAGTGAAGAGTGAATAGGTTACTTCTAGACAAGCGTGCTTCACCGTCGACCACATCCTCGCTTACTATCAGGCGAGATAGTGGTCAAACGCGAGCCTATCATTAAATAAAAAAAATAAAAAGTCCACAATTGGTATGGGGATGCGCACATTTCGGTGCGCATCGCAACACCACGTGGCCATAAACCTTTGTATTTTGAATTTTGTACACTCGTTATCGCTGACAGAATATACCTTTTGAGGCTAAGGCACTTGTCCCACCGCAACGAGCAAGCGATACAAGAGTTATCAAAGAAAATACTCGCTCAGCCATGCAGAAGTCAGAACTTTCGGCAAGAGACAAACCAGCCGCCAGCAACCGGCCGGCCCGTGCAAGTGCCAAGCGACAAAGCTATCGCAACTACACACTCGCTCCTCGCTGCTCGCCAACCCGTATCGAGTTTCTAGCTCTACTTGCTTCTCGCTGATCGTCGGCGGTACCTAGGACAAGTGTCTAAGGGCCAGTTTCGGGATGGAGTATTTGGAGTTAAGAACATGTCAGACGCAAGCTTGGCAGATTTTCAGGCTAAACTAGGCATTGACAAAAACTCAACTTCATATATAATACGAGTAGTTTTATCAGATTTTTTTTTGTTTGTGTATCGTTATCAGTAGGTATATCATGCTGTTTATAACAGTTTATGCAATAAACGTTTTGTTATCTGTTATAATTATTACTTGCGTGATAAAGAAGTGCATAGGTCAACCCTACCTCAAAATTTCAAATTACGAGTAGTGTAAAACAAAGTCGCTGTCCGCCTTTATCTGTTTCTCCACTTAGGTACTTCTTCTAAACCACGAAACGAATTTAATACGGTTTTCAGCAACAGAAAGCGCGAAACGAGGAAGGTTTGTGTATATAATTTTGTGCCGTGCGAAGCCAAGGCGAGTCGCTAGTAATGTTATGTATAAAAGAGGCTTGTGTTTAAAAATAAAAGCCTGGAGCACTGCACTAGCTGAGAAGTTAAGCTGTGAATAACACGAACAGTTCTTGGTTCCTCCCGTTCTTTTTAAAGCACATTAAACAACTGTGCCTTAGTTTATGCTAATCAGTCTACAATGTTCCCGATGCTGGGGCAGTCACACAGGTCTCCTCTCTGTGAGTGGGCGTAGGCTGTCTGTAATCCACCACACGGGCCCAGTGCAGATTTAAGATAACATGTCTTAGAATTTTTGGTTTTAACAAGGTACACTTATGTAACATTTTTGGTTATATGTTCTAACATGGCGCTTTTACCGTTTTGAGAGCAACTGTGATGAAAAAAATAAACAAAGTCAAAAGCGCCAGTCTGGTTGGAAAGATCGACTTACAACTCGGGTGAGTTGGGCACGTTTACCACCGGCCACCATTGCATTTTCATACAAAATTATAATCTTCTTTTTAAATGTTTTACGTGATAATTGATAATAAAATAATTCAAAGACAGGCACCACTTTACTAGTGCAGTATCCAAGACTACCACTAAATGCCTTCTAACTTAATCAGACCTTGGATCACTTCCAACTAACATTATACTAGTCGGTAAACTGCAAACTGCGAAAAAGGTGCAATTACAGACTTCGCTTCATAACGGCTAAAAAACAGATTCCTACATACCATAGCGACTTTCTGTCTATGTTCCCACAACTTAGACAAAATATAATCTCCAAAGTTTAAATTAGCTGGAACCACAACATTCTGGGGCCCGTACACATAGTTAGGATTCCGGAACATTTTGCCTTTACAGCTCAAAGGTCTTGATTTACGTAAATAAATTGTAAATAGCGAGTGTGCGCACCGAGTATCCGCGTAATACTAACGAACGCGAATTGCGATAACTATGTACACAAATACATATGTAGGTATCGGTAAAGGAATCTATCTACCAACGGTGGTAAACAATTATTACGTTGTAGATAATTTATTTATCTACTTTATCATTGATTGCAGGAATCAGTAGCTTAGTGCCTGAATTGAGTATTTAGTGAACGACTGAACGTACTTTAATGCTGATAGTTTTTAGGGTAAAATAGAGATATACCTAACTTTAAACTCTTAAGTCAAAAATCGGTGGTTGGTAATAACAGTCGCAAGGGTCGTTCTTCAAGGTTCAGAAAAGCTTTCCGGGTTCATGGATGGGTGACCATTCAATACATATATTCCAAGAGTCCTCCTTGCCTCGGAAAGCTCGTTAAACCGTTGGTCTCTGCTGTTATTTAAGTCTTTGTAGTCAGTAGACAGAAAATCTGATACGTCTTGGTTTTTTTTTTGGCGTGTGGAATTGCCCATGCATACTGCGCTACCTAGTAGATGACTCCGGCAGTTCAAATCCAATTGCCCCAATCGCAGCTCACTGATTACCCAGTTTCGCGTTGAAATCCCCCATGACCACGGTGAAGCGAGTTTTATGACCATGCATGGCTCTGGAAATGTCCTCATACATGTTCTCTACTTCGTCGTCGGGGTGTGCTGAGGTCGGGGCGTATTGACCCTGTATGACCTTCAGCGAACACCTTGAGGATATTCAAGTATAAGGTACGCCACCCTGATCGACACACACTCTCGATCCTCACTACGTTGTTCACAAGGGACTTGTGGACGATAAACCCAACACCACCCTGGGACTGCCGGTCACCCTCTCGGCAGTAGGTAGAGCAGGTTACCGGATTTAAGGATTACCGAGTCCTCTACCTTTGCCTGTGGTACTACGGACCAGCTCCGTAGTACCACATTATTTCCCAAGTAACATAAGTATGCCAAGTATCAGCTAGGATGCCAGGAAGTGCTTTAAAAATCTATGACTAAACTCTGATTATTATTTTCGTAGACTAAACTGACATTTGGGGGTTTGTCACTTTATCGTTACATAAAAATTGTAGTTCTAAAAACTAAAAAACACGCTTTAATGGTAAATTGAACTAAAAAATCGCTAATCCTGAAGATCTTGGTAAGACAAAACAAACAACAAACACACAAAAAAATCACGTTCAAAGATTCCGTTACATTGATACATACCAAGCTAATAAAAGCGTGTTAAAAATAGTGTCGTTTACTATCCTGAGTGATCGAAAATCGAAGTAAATCGGAAATGGAACTATTTCACGGCAAACATATTACATTTGTTAAGAAACTAGCGGCTCTTATTTAGTTTCTCATTTATGTCAGACTTCATTTTATCGATCGCATTTATATTATTATTGACTAGCTGTCCCACGCGGCTTCGCTCCCGTCAACTGGCTACCTACCCTACCTACATGATTGCATAACTGAAACCGTTTATGCAGCGCACGCAACGGAAGCCCTCAAAAAGTAATATTCTTTCCCGTTTTTGCAACATTTTTCATTTATGCTCCGCTCCTATTGGTCGTAGCGTGATGTTATATAGCCTATAGCACTCAGGAATAATGTAGGTTTCTACCAGTGATAAATTTTTTGAATTGGATCATTAGTTCCAGAGATTACCCCCTACATACAAACTTACAAATTTTACCTCTTTATAATATTAAAAAATCGCTAATTCTGAAGATCTTGGTAAGACAAAACAAACAACAAACACACAAAAAAATCACGATCAAAGATGCCGTTACATTGATACATACCAAGCTAATAAAAGCGTGTTAAAAATAGTGTCGTTTACTATCCTGAGTGATCGAAAATCGAAGTAGATCGGAAATGGAACTATTTCACGGCAAACATATTACATTTGTTAAGAAACTAGCGGCTCTTATTTAGTTTCTCATTTATGTCAGACTTCATTTTATCGATCGCATTTATATTATTATTGACTAGCTGTCCCACGCGGCTTCGCTCCCGTCAACTGGCTACCTACCCTACCTACATGATTGCTTAACTGAAACCGTTTACACAGCGCACGCAACGGAAGCCCTCAAAAAGTAATATTCTTTCCCGTTTTTGCAACATTTTTCATTTATGCTCCGCTCCTTTTGGTCGTAGCGTGATGTTATATAGCCTATAGCACTCAGGAATAATGTAGGTCTCTACAAGTGATAAATTTTTTGAATTGGATCATTAGTGCCAGAGATTACCCCCTACATACAAACTTGCAAATTTTACCTCTTTATAATATTAGTATAGATTTCATACTTAACACAATAAAAGTTTATGCACTATGTCTATGAATACTGTTATATTTAAATATATTAAGTTTATATTCATAAAACATTTATTTACACTAATTAGTAAAATTAAATTGAGGAGTCATGTCACATTGATTCGATGAATCACTTATGATTGAGCCATAGTAGTCTATGATTGAGCCTTACCTAACAATATGCTCCGCGCTTGCAACATTAAAAAAAAATAGCAGCTGTCAGTTGAAGTTGCCATTCAAACAAGAAGTGAAGTGTAGTTGCCGAACAAACAGACGGAAGCAAGGTAAAATAAAGCCAGGTAAATAATAAATAAAAGTCGTAGAGATTACATAATATTGTTTATATTTCATTTATTACATAGTGCGGCGCAATCACGCGAGATAGCTGTATGTGTCTTTCTCGCCCTCCGTGCGTTCTAAGTACTCCTTCTCGATCAGGATATCGATGCATTTCTGAAAACGAAAACAATTTTCTTTATTAGCTTAACTATAGGCACAGATAATATATAATAGTTTATAAGCTATGTACTGACACCTTTTGACGTTATATTAATAAATTTAATGTTTCTTTTTCAATAAATTTAATTAAATTTTTTAATAATCTAATTAATAATTCTGTTTTAATTTATGTTTTTTTTATTACTCTATGTTTGATTTTGTGTTTTGTATTGACCGTGTATGGATATGATATCTGAAATAAATGTATTAATAATCATATGTACTAGCATACGGATGCCTCATCCCATAAAAAGAAACTGTGCCGACGTAACTAGCGTTTTTCGATGGACTATATGGACTATTTACTAAAAGTAAATCGATTGCGTTCAGTTCCGTTCCACTATAAATGGTGTTAGTAGCGACTTGCAAGTAGAAGAGTTTACTAGGTTCGTGAATATTTTTTCTTTAAATACAGTGAAGGTTCGTGTTAGTTTATCTTTTATATCATCATATCTTTTTTGTATCTTTTTGCACGTTTTTACAGTTTTTTTGCACCAAAATGTGTTACAATGCAAATTTTAACAACCGAGTGGAATGCCTCAGAAATTAAAAAAATACGCCATCTATTGGCATTCATTTTAAATGATCTGTTCAAATAATCTTTGAAATGTGAATTAAGAGCCCAATATTCTTTAATTTTGTACTGAGAGTTGATTAAACAAGAACATACAATTTTTATGTTCAATTCCAGAAAATGATAATTTTGATGGCGCGACATGTACACACAATTCAATAGAATTGTGTGTACATGTCGCGCCATCTGGTGAGATTTATTTGAACCAAATTTTCTTTCTTAGCAATGAGACCCCGTGGTATAAGCATCTTGTTGATTCATGCAAATTGTCAAAAAACATATGTTTTACATTTTTTAAGTGGGGCTCCCATACAGCTAAAGCATTTTTTGGAAAAAAAATTTTACCTTCCCCATCGAGTGGGGTATCGTTGCTTAAATATTGGAAAACAAAGGAATGAGAAGCCACTAAAGCCAGCTTTTTTTACAAAATTTTATTTCGAAAAATTTTTAACTTTCAATTGACCTATGAACTTGAAATTTGGTGATAATGTTTATTATTACGTATATTTCACTAACAAATACCAATATATTGATAAATCAGATTTTTCTTAGAATTTCCCTAATTGTTCCTATTACAACCAACATAATTTTGCGGTTTGGTACGGAACCACGACACTCACTTGGCCGGTTTTTTAATCTTTAATCTCTCGTGTCTCCTGAGCAGGCCACAATAAATATTTTTACAATGCATGTCCTCGAAAAGAGCGTTTTCCAAGCAGCCAAACTGTGCGGAAAGTGTCACTTTTTTTACTAGTGCTTTTTACTTTCCTGTACATTTTTAATTTTTAACTCCAACGTCAGCCCGCCGCATAGTTTTTATTATTTGAGAAAAAAATTAAAAAATTGTTAAGTACAGATTATCATTCATATAAAAGGTAAAACAAAACTAATACTTCTTTTAAGGCGTTTTTAATCACTCTAGATTTAGATTTTGATCAATAAATTAATTTTAAATATTCATTAAATATGTTTGGCAGAATGAATATTTTGCTCGTGCCTTTTTGCGTTACGACGTGACAGCTATTTGCACATGCGCAGTGGATATGCCCGAGGAACTGTGAACTATTAGTTAATATGTGGATATGCTGAGCGCCCTTGAATAAGCGCCATTTTATTAATTTCTTGCTTGGTTCAGATATATTTTTTTATTTCCCCGCACAATGCATAGTAAAATTTTGTATGATACACGTGCTTAAGATGATTTCCGACTCGTGTCAAAATACCACTCATCGGAAATCACCTACTTTTTGCACTTGTAGCATAAATAACTATTTCTTTATTTCATAAGTTGTCTGCCCTTCATGCCCGACCACCTGCACCTTACGGAATTTGAACGTAGCAAATGACAGAGCTATCCGAGTCTTTACATACTGGTCGGACAAAATCTGAATGGTTGAGACTATAGTTTCCAGTTAATCGACACGAAATAAGAAGAATAAGTGATGAATATTACCTTGATGACGGGCACTCTCGGCTTGAACCGTGAAGACAGCTGGTTTAGTACTTCAACCACTAGATGCTGGTGTTTCAGTGTTTTGCGTGTCTTCATTATCCTCACAATTGCGGCCTGCAAACAGAAATTATTGTATTAATATAAAATCATCATCATCATTTCAGCCGAAAGACGTCCACTGCTGAACATAGGCCTCTCTCAAATGACGCTACATTGACCGATCCCGTGCGTCTTGCAACCTTCACCAGGTCAACGGTCCACCTAGTGGGAGAACTTCCAACGCAAACGTCATCCGGTTCGCGGTTAAATAGAAAGAATAGGGGAGTTCGTGGCTAAGATAGACGACTGCTGATAACGATTGAAAGACTTGTGCTAAATAACAACCGCTAGAGGGTTGATGTTCAAGGGTAAGCGACGCTTACCGAGGTCATTTCGCGGATGGGTGACCATCTTTGACATACCAAGAGTTCTTCGAGCATTGGTTGTTTGATAAAATCGTTACTAAAGTCAAAAAATTTACCCCAGCCTTTTTTAAAGTTACTCAGGATCTCTCTGAACGTTGTTATCATATAGTATCAACTAACATGCTCCATGTACAAGTAATTAATTTTTAATTTTAGAGAACTCCCGACACATTTTTATTTCATGCTACATAATTTACCTAGTAACAAACACGCTTTAATCGACAATCTATTGAACACTTAATTACGACACGATATTTTGCGAAAACACTCCGATTCAAACAGTAAAACGCCCATAACCGGCTGAACCGATTTTCATCACACATAGCTAAGAAACACTCACCATAAAGTCACCTTTTAAACAAAAAAAATAACTAAATCAAAATCGGTTCATCCGTTTTGAAACTATGATGACAGATACACAAACAGACAGGTACACACGTCAAACTTATAACATTTCCCCTCTTTTTCCGTCTGGGTGTTAAAATACTGGTATTTAGCTGCAGTCGGGTTAGACTCATAGTTGGGAAAAGGGTAAGCAGATTACGTTCTCTGCCTACTCTTACTGAGGCTACAGGCGTGAAGTTATATGGTTACCTGAATGAGCATCTTGCGATCCTCCTCGATGTGTTTGTGCGTGGCTTCTTGTTCCACCTTCAGCTCTGTCTTCAGCGGGATGTTAATGTTCACGCGGAGTTTTTTGCTGTAACGAAAACATATTTAGTTAAAATTTTGCTTTTGTATGGCTTTACCTGCATTATAAGTCAGTTACTTTTGGAATTTCTTTTCCATTTTTGTCTGTTTTTTTTTAAATCTATTTTAGTTAACCGACTTCAAAAAAAAGGTGGTTGTCTACCCGATATATGTATTATGTAATATTATTGGTACTGCGAAATATTCACATTAATCTATTTAGGCTTCAAAACAAATAAATAATTAGAAACAACAAGAAGTACCAAAGACACAGACTTCCGGATTTTTTTTTTCACTTTTTTATGTTAAGCTTTGAAGTCTATTTATTTATTTGTTAAAAAGTTTTGTTTCATTCGGTTGTCTTGATATCTTGTACCTTTGAGATTGCGGCAAAAAAATAATAATTTCGATTTGAATTTAGAATTTAGGAGATACTCACTTCTTATAACCTACATACAGATCCACGACAGATGACTCGGTCAGCTCGGACTCGTCGTCCGTACACACCAACAGCTTCGCTTTCAACAGGATTTGTAGCACCTAAACAAGAAAATATATGTTTTTAGCAATAATAATATTGATTAATAAAAAACGGGAGTGTCACACCACTAACTTCCAAACTTTAGGCTATTACTGCGCAATTCGTAACGGAAAAACCGAATAACATTTTATACCCTACCTGGACATGGAACCCAGGACCCCACGCTCGGAGGTCGCCCTTGCGACCACGACATCAACGAGTAAAAACGCATCAAAGTGATTTAATGCATATAAATATTTGATGGGCCCACGAAAGAAAAGTCCGCCTTGTATCCCGAAAAATGCCAAGAATGAAGTGAATAATGTGAATATGGTTGGAATGTCCACCATATACTGGGTGCGTCTCTGTACGTCTGGTAGTCCGATGATGAAACGGGCTAGGCGGAATTAGATCATGCAATTTCATTTCACACTGCCTGAAAGGTAACCGACAAAACACCCTCAAACTGGCAACTCAGCGACGATTTTCAAGGCTCTGGAATTTGACTTGACCAGTGCCTCATCGCCGATGAGTCTCTTGGCCCGCTTTGACATGACCAGTGCCTCATCGCCGATGAGCCTCTTGGCCCGCTTTGACTTGACCAGTGCCTCATCGCCGATGAGCCTCTTGGCCCGCTTTGACTTGACCAGTGCCTCATCGCCGATGAGTCTCTTGGCCCGCTTTGACTTGACCAGTGCCTCATCGCCGATGAGCCACTTGGCCCGCTGTGACTTGACCAGTGCCTCATCGCCGATGATTCTCTTGGCCCGCTTTGACTTGACCAGTGCCTCATCGCCGATGAGCCACTTGGCCCGCTGTGACTTGACCAGTGCCTCATCGCCGATGATTCTCTTGGCCCGCTTTGACTTGACCAGTGCCTCATCGCCGATGAGGCTCTTGGCCCGCTTTGACTTAACCAGCGCCTCATCGCCGATGAGCCTCTTGGCCCGCTTTGACTTGACCAGTGCCTCATCGCCGATGAGGCTCTTGGCCCGCTTTGACTTGACCAGTGCCTCATCGCCGATGAGCCACTTGGCCCGCTTTGACTTGACCAGTGCCTCATCGCCGATGAGCCACTTGGCCCGCTGTGACTTGACCAGTGCCTCATCGCCGATGATTCTCTTGGCCCGCTTTGACTTGACCAGTGCCTCATCGCCGATGAGGCTCTTGGCCCGCTTTGACTTAACCAGCGCCTCATCGCCGATGAGCCTCTTGGCCCGCTTTGACTTGACCAGTGCTTCATCGCCGATGAGCCTCTTGGCCCGCTTTTCGATCGATTCTAGTGCAAAAAGCAAAATGCAAGCAGTTATTTGGCAGATCCGTCCCAGAGATAAGAACAGGCCCTCTATGAGATCCCCAGGGATGTGCCCCAATAGGCGTTGCACAGAGAGGGTTCTGGAGTGGTCTTTTGATAAGCCAGGAGAATTCTACGTGATCACCGGGGTGGTTTCAGTGAGGTAAAAAGCCCACACTGCCTGGTCTTTTCCCCAAAATTCCAGGAACCTTTTAAACGATTCCAACTGTTAACAAAAAAAAAAGCCCTCTATGAGAAGGGGCCTGTGTCCCAGCAGTGGGAATATTAATAGTCTGATGGTGTTGATACCTGTACGAGGAAGTCTCCTTTGATGCCGGTGTGCTGCTCCAGTTGACTGACGGTCCAGGAAGTGTTGTCGTTGTACTGCAGCAGCACCGCCATTTGGAACGTGCTGGCTTGCAGTGTGTATCTGTAAGGAGAATAATTTTGCTACATGTGGGTAAATAAGTTGAAATTAATCATTTTTAATTCTGTAAAAATAAAATAACTCTTAACGCGGGCGTCCGGCATGGTTTTTAGAAAGCATATTCAGGGTGAAAAGTTGATGGCTGTAGCGGTTTGTTAAAAGAACACCGAGAATATATATCTGAAAAGTTTCAGCTATGAGCCTTTTGGTCTGGGGTCCCCTTTCAGTTTTCCAAATTGGACACTTCACATGCTGGGCCGTTGATTTTCATTTGAACGGATGCAAAATGACAGACATAGGCAAATCGGACCAAAAAATTATAGGCTTTCCCTTAATCTGTCGACATTGAAAACATTGTTTTGGACAATTTTAAAAGTCCTAGATTTAGAGAAACCTGAGTCCAGCGTTTCCTCTAGACGTTTGCTTTCGACCGTTAAATCACGGGCACCTTTGGTTCAAATAAATTGCACTAGATGGTGTGATAAGGGATTGGATTTGTTATTGAGTTTTGTGAAATATTAATATTTTCTAGAGACAATCATAAAAAAAAATATGTTCTTGTTTAATGACCCTCTTAAGCACAAAGTTAAGGAATATTGGGCTCTTAATTCACATGTCATAGATTATTTGAATGGATCATTTAAAATTGATTCCAATAGATGGCGCGGTTTTAAATTTCTGAGGCAACCACTCGATTTTTTAAATTTGTTTCGTAAGACATTTTGGTACAATGAAACTGTCAAAACGTGCAATAAAATACTATAAAACAAATCGTAGCTGTATTTAAAACAAAAGTATTCACGAACCGAGTGATTAAACTCTTTTACTTGCAAGTCGCTGCTAACACCATCTATATCCGTGGAATGGAACCGAACTCGATCGATGTTCTTAGAAAAGTAATCAGCTTAATCAGACGGAAAACGCTAGTTACGTCTGCACGGTTTCTTCGTATGGGATGAGGCATCTGTTTGCTAGTGTTATATTATCTGTGGTTAAGTATTGATATAATCGAGAAAGCCGATTCTGGTCACTAGTCGCCGAACTTTTCCTTTACCGTGGGTGTGTTTACAAAGATTTAAATTCACAGATACAAAAAGCCAGACCCTGAACAAATATTTTGTGCCTTGCGGGTATCAACCCCGCGACACGCAGTCGCTCACCCAATCGCTCGCCACTTTGTCTCATACACGATAATACCCACCTGTTCTTGAAGCAGTTGGTGACCAGCTCGCCCTTGGACATGTTGTAGAGCCAGTTGAGCTTGCGGCCGGAGTGCTGCGACGAGTAGAACGTCGTGAACCTGTGCACTGAACGCTCCAACTGGAATAGAGAAAAAGAAACACCATTAGTACAGTCCCCGGCACGTAACTTTTCAAGGTTTTGGCGTAGTGGGGGTAAGTTTGTGCATAGTGCACTTTTCTTTATTTTTCTACATTAATAAAAACTATGGTTCTTAATAATAAATTACAATCTAGCCTTAATAGAATAATAAACAATATAACACTAACTTATTATTATATTGTGTAATGTTATGACTAAGAATAGTGTAAATTTTGCACTTTTATACAGTTTGGTAGCACTTTCTTAGAGTCTGATAAGTTAATAGTACATTGTGATACAAGGGTGGAAAGTAGGTTATTGCAAACGAATGACACGAGTTTGCAATAACCTACACACCCGTGCATCAAACGACGTTTTTCAATACAGCTGTGGGAAATAGTAAAAACAAATCAAACAATTAGATTTATTTATTCACAAAAAAATAAAATTTTCAGAAAATGCCGAGTTTTTGCAACTGGACACATACTTTTTTTACAACGAAAACAGCCTATACAGCCTATTCGATTTTTGACAAATGTTGATGTGAAAATAATTAAATTAAAACGGTAATGAAACATATTAATTAAACAACTTTAAAAAAAAAATGAGAAGTCAATTTCAATGCTAAAACGTACGGAATCATTAATTTTTCCTCGTATAAAATCGTATACCATTTTATTCTATGTATGAAAACTCTTTGCTACTAAACTTTTTTAAATTGACTTATGGCTCGTTTTTGCAACTGGACTTATTTTTTTACAACGTTAACAGCCTATACAGCTATACAGCCTATTCGATTTTTGACAAATGTTGATGTGAAAATAATTCAATAAAAACTGGTAATTAAATATATTAAACAACCATTTATATGACTTTTGAGAATTCAATGCTAAAACGTACGGAATCATTCATTTTTCCTCGTATAAAATCTATCCCATTTTATTGTATGTATGATTATCCTTGCTACTAAACTTTTTTAAGTTGACTTATAAATTTAAAACTCAACTGCAAAAGTAATGATCGAGCTCGTGAACAAAAGTCACGACCGCGTAATAGAAAGATGTCTATGCAAAAGATTTAATTTTTGATTCATAATTATAGCCTCTGAAAGTACGCCATGTTTAACAACTGCATTGAAAAAACACTTAGTTCACGTGTAACATGTATAGCACAGAATTGTTTGCTTTTATTTTTTCACTTATTATACATTACACTAACTCAAATGGTTTAGTTCTCTTTAGCCTACGCACTATGTCCGTGTTATCTAGCAGCTGGATTGCTTCCACATTCACATGTCAATGAAGTCTGTGTTCGTGGGCTTCAGCGAGGTTTTGGATAACGGTGGTGACGAGTTTCATTTTAAGGTCGCGGTGAAGGTCGTCATTTCTGATGTACCATGGTGCATTAACAGCATCTCTGAGTACTTTCATTTTGAAATTGTTGTATAATTTTAACATTGTTTGTTTAGTATAGCTCCATAGTTGGATACCATACGTCCAAATTGGCATAAGAATATGATTGTATATTATAATTTTATTGTGTATTGATAGACAGGATTTCCTTCCGAGTAACCAATACATATTTTTGTACCGTATACCGAGTTCCTGTCTTTTTTTTTTTTTTTGCTTGTAATTATTCTATGGTTATTGCCATAATTTATTGTCTATTTAAGAAAGGAGAACAATTGTTACATAGGTAAAGATTAAGAAATCTATCCCCTTGCCTCAACTCTCTCCGTGCAACGACACCTGCACACAGAAAAACCTTTGTGAGCATATATATAAAATATATACTCATTCCCAAACATTATGTGTAGACAAGTAACATCTGGGTGCTCTGGGATTTTGGACTAACCAAAAACCATCAACAAATACAATGGCTATTTGAAAGTGCTGTCCTTGGACATCATCATCTTTTGAAGTTTCATTAAAAAACCTTTCGAATTCGTCCCGTTTAGATACACATCTGATCAGACCCGAACATTTTTACCCTGGGACCGATTATTTATTGTTTTTTTTTTTCAATGTATAAATTGACGCCAAGATACATTTGAAAGCACTCCCATGTCTGGACAGCATTTGGACCAAACCCGCTCAATGTCCTTTATTGCATCCATAATAAAAGTAGGTCGATAGCAAGATGAGTCATCCGAAAATCTTGTGATGCATTGTGGCCAGTGGAAGGTTCGATAACTTACTTCGGTGGGTAGCTGGAAGCACGAGGACTGCTGGAAGGGCCAGGAGCCAGAGGATAGCACCTGGATGCTGAAGTCGATGTGCAGCGGCTGTTCCGTGCTGTTCGACATGTGTTTGCGGAAGTTCTCGTTCAGGTCCTTTGATACGCCTATGTCCTGGAGAGTGAAGAAAAACATATTATTTTCTGGGTTATAAAGTATCCTCAGTCCTAATCCAGGTCCATAGTCTACATTTACCTGTCCCTAATTTTTTAAAAAATCTGTTGATACGTGATCACGGGGTCCCGACGCGAAGATAGAAAAGGGGAATGCCCATTTTGTAAGGCAACTTGGGCCCCTTTGAAAAAATAGTTGTATCTTGATGAATTTGGTTGAATATTGTAGAGAAAAAACATGTTGTATTCATAGTTAAAAAACATTTTTTATTTATTTTGCGGTGATCACGAGATATATTTATTTATGAAATGAACCTTTATTACAATGCTATAAGGTGCATACAAATGTCCAAGTGAAGGAACCTGATCTGTTGTTGTCTGTACATATAAAGTAAAGGACACGGATGGAAAAAAACACAAAATATAAATCCTATATTTGGATAATATTGAAATCGCAGACACAATACCTCATAAGGGGCCTGTGTGTGGGCAATCTCCTTTGTTTCAAATAAATATCACGAGATGGCGCGATTTGTATCGATTTGTTATTGAATTGTGTGTAAAATTAACATTTTCTAGAATTCATCATAAAAATTTTATGTTCTTGTTTAATCAACTCTCCTAAGCGCAAAGCTGTGGAATATTGGGTTCTTAATTCATATTTCAAATATTATTTCAACTGATGATTTCAAAATGACTCAAAATAGATGGCGAGGTTTTAAATTTGAGGCATTCCACTCGTTTTTTTTTTTTGTATTGTAACACATTTTGGTAAAAAGAAACTGTAAAAACTTGCAAAAACACCATAAAACAAATCGCCATTGTATTTAAAGAAAAACATTGGCGAACCGAATAAACCTTTTTACTCTTCAGCTAGTAATAAATAATAATACAAGAATTGCTCGTTTAAAGGTATTAGATGATGACACTTAAGTCAGTCAAACCCTTTTTTTCATCTGAGTGAAGATTTATTAAAGAAAATTAATACGAACCTGGAACATTCTCTGTAGTTTGCTTGTGTACTCGAATCCGCACGCCTGCTTCAGTTTTGAGATCATTGATGCCTGCAAATAAATCACAGCTTATTAAAATACATTTTCATAAGTACAATCAGTTACAAATTCACATGAATTATGGTAGTCAGGCATGAGCTTATAAATTTAAAATTCAAAAAACCGTACGTTTTTAGACATTAGCGCGCTTGTTAAATGCCAACATTTAACAAGCACGCTAATGTCGATCCATTTTAAAAATCATGTCAACAATTATAGTCCTCCTGACCAAAAATTCCTAATATAAAAACCAATAACACAACCTGGGAATCGAACCCACCCCGCTTATCTTCATTTCTGTCTGAGTGTGCTTTTACCCTAAAATTTTACATGTGCAATATTCTTATGTATAACCGAGCATCCATAGGCTTTACAGGCTAGAAAACAAGTCGATTACTAGTATGTTACCTCAGCGTCATCGCTAGCAGACATGTGTTGCACCAGTCGCTTCGCCAGCATCTTGCTGTAAAACTTCTGGAACACGTCCTTGTCTTCAATGTATTTGAACACAACCATCTGGAAATATGGAGAAGATCATTAGTGTCACTATTTTTTCTGAAATAAACTATAACAGGGGTTCCCAAACTGTGCGTCGCGACGCCCCGGGGCGTCGTAAACGAGAAAGAACAGCTGTTGGAACTATGAGATATGTGTAAAACGAGCCTGAAATTAAAAAAAAACACTCCTCGATAAATACAAACAGGTACTCTCCAATAAATACAATGTTTTAAAATTTTAGAATAATGTATCTCAAGATTATTAAACTCTGGGTACTGTATTCCTAGTATCGCTTGATACATCGCGTCGCACCTGGCTATTCTACAGTTGCAGTAATAAAGTTGTAGTGCAGATAACAATGCAGCAGTGGACTGTTATAGGCTGATGATGATAGTGATGATAGATTACACATCAATTAAGAAAATTAAAGGAGGGAAACTTTTTCGAAATTTTAGCTCTGATTTGAAAAGTTATGCTCAGAAAAGCGAGCTCATTGACTATACTTTTTCCTAATAATCAATACTAAGGTAAAGGGGCGTCGCATAAAAATACACTATTTAAAGGGAGTCACAGTATAAAAAAGATTGGGAAGCCTTGAGCTATAGTATCTTGTTTAACGAAGAATAAGACGAACTGTACAATGCCTATGGCTAGGTCATAACAGCCGCACGAGTCGATCTTCTAGGTTAAGCAACGCTCGTGGATGGGGACCATCCATTAGAACCAGTTTCATTAAAGAAACGAATCTAAAATGGCGGTGCTTATCATGTTCTCTCGCTTCCACACTATAACCGGCACTAGTGTGTACTATCCCCGGCACGTAAGTTGGAAAAAGTCGTTAGATGCGCAGAAGTCGTTTTTTATTTTAGGTATCTTTGGTAGTTAAGCGGGGCGCGGGGAACGTTTAGGACCGTTGCAAGCGCGCAATTGGTTAGTCAGTTGACATTAGGATCGACTGACCAATCGTGTCGCGTCCAAGTTCCGTTCGCTCTTTATGGTGGTTGGTCAGTTCGCGGAATATGCGCGAACTTACCTCCACTACGCCAAAACCTTGCCAACTTACGTGCCGGACACTATACCGAGACTACACTGCAACTCAGAAAGCACTTTAAGCAGTTGGTCCCGGCTGTCATTAGCAGACTTTGAAGTCTTATGGAGGAATGCGGAAAAGGGTGTAAAGTCCCACAAAGCTCCGTTGAAAAGGGAGGATCCTTCGACCAGACGGGTGTTGTGCCTGGTCCGGACAACTGCCCCTGTAGTCCCCACTACAAACAGTCTTAGAAAAAACTCACTTTTGTTGCGCTGAACGCGCTTTAGAAGTTGAGTAGCCCAGACCTCATCTCCAAGTCGAGTAGAAATGTGAGGTCTGGGCCACTCAACTTCTGAGCCGCGTTGAATAATGTTATTTTCAGAAACTAATTTTACCATGTCTTCTTCTTATTTTAGTTTCTTATAGTTTCTTATTTTGTAATGTAACGTGTTAAAACAAATATAATTGTTATTTTTTATGCATCTATAAAAGTGAGATTTTCTGAGACATCCTGTATATGAAGGATAGTTCATATGTGGCGTCACAGATGTCGCTACATGACGTCAGGTCTAGTTCACATGTGGCGGCCATAGATGGCGCTGACACCAATCTAGCAAAGGGTTGTCGTGTAAATAGGGGTATATAGTATTTATATCACTAACTGCGTGCAAATTGCTTGCAGAATGGATAGTCGATGGGCCGAAAAGTTCTGGAGTGGCAACCGAGAAGCGGAAGACGCAGCGTTAGAAGGCCTTCTTCAAGGACCAATGACCTGGTTTAGATTGCGGGAATCCGATGGTTGCGAGACGACCAGTGTGCCGACGCTTTGGGAAGGGCTATGACCAGCAGTGGATGTCTTTCGGCTAAAATGAAGATGATGAGGAGTATCATACCACTTGATTGAGCGTATCCTCGAGCTCGGCCTCCTCGGGGTTCTTGCTGGACTTCTTGAGCAGCAGATCGCAGTACTTGGCCAGCAGCTCCGGACTCTTCGAAGATGAGTTGGCTGCCTTTGTCACTGCGTTACCTGGAGAAAGGTTTTTTTTAAATTATTTTCATATAGGCACATTTCTGATTGGTAACACTAAAATTTTATCTATAAAAATGTTAAGTGTGGTTCTATAAAACCCTATTTTGCCATTAAGTTGTGCCCACTATTCCGTCCGTTCCACCATTACCGCTGCAACCTGGTGAAATAATAGACATAATCTCGGTCTTCGCTAGTCCATACTAATATTATAAATGCGAATGTAACTCTGTCTGTCTGTTATCTTTTTAACCAACTTCAAAAATAAGTAAGTGATCAATTCGAGTGTATATTTTTTTGTGTGTCTCCTCAATACTTTATACTAGCAAAACCGGTTTTGATGATTCTTTTTTTTTATTTGAAAGCTGGTACTTCTCAGGTCCTATTTAAATTTAGTGAAGATCTGATGAAGAACTTTGGAGATATACAACAGAACTCTTCAATAAACAACAGCAAATCTCTCCTGATTGCTGCAATCGCGTATCAGTGTGCTTAGTGCGAGTTTTTTAACGTACTCACTCGTTATAACGTAAACGATCTCTTATGGCAAAATGTATACAAAAAAAGAGGTTTTGCCTTGCCGTCACCATATGGCGCTTATCCAGTTTCAATACAAATTGGCGTTAACGTTAACGCGATTGCGCGTGAGTAAAAACTCGCACTAAGGCCTCTGTTTATTGTTTATGTCATTTCATAACATAACATCACGCCGGTACGCACTGGACTGTACGCAGATGTGTACAGTTCACTCTGGCACACTCTCATTTCATCGGTTATGTTCAAGTTTTATGTTATTCAGGTAATCTATTCTGACATAACTTTGTGCATAGGTACCACAACTACAAACTACAATACAACCGTCTTCCAAAAAAAACACTACAAAGTTAAAAATAACTTAAATTTCGTCAGTCGGTGTTTAAAAACAGGAACACCGACTTTACAAATTGAAGGTTTTTTAAAGGTTGTAGTTTTTTGTAAAATAATATTTTTCGATAAGACGGATAATTTGAGACACTGGTAAGTACAGAAGGACATAGGCACCGATAGTGTATTCCCTTGGGATGATGACACGGGCGAAGCCGTGGGCAAAAGCTTGTATAAAATAATACATACTGTTAATAAACCGTCCGCAAGCCTTGTCGAGCGCGGCCACAAAGCCGGAGTCGTTGTTGAACGCCACCAGGACTAAAGCGTTGTATTTCTTGTGCACCTCCAGTATCGTTGATACGTAGACTTTGGGATCCTGTCGGAGAAAAAAATGAGGTTTAATAAACATATTGTCAATAATGTGAGGAGCTCGTAGCTCAATATTAAAATCCACATGGGTCGATCTTTTTTATTATTATTGATAGGCTCGCGCTTGACCACTATCTCATCTGATGGTAAGCGATGATGTGGTCGACGGTGTAACACGCTTGCCTAGAAGATAACCTATTCACTCTTGACTGAAAGACCCCGAGGTTGTAGCTATCTGGAAACACAGACTCCGGCAGGGAATTTAAGGTTAAGCAACGCTTGCGAGGTCAGTCCGTGGATGGGTGACTATCATTACACATATCGAGTTTCATCCGTGCCTCGGAGAGCATGGTAAGCCGTTGGTCCCGGCTGTCATTTGAAGATATATGACAGTCGTTCGTCGTAACTCAAACACCTGTGCATTAAATCTATCCGCCCTAGCCTTTTTCAAACTATTTTGGAACCTACTTCTAGTAACTGGATGCAACAGTAAATACATGTAAGAACTGTCTATCTGACCTCCACAACCCAGTAACTGGGTTATCCGATACCCTTGGAAATACTGGTGTTCAGATTACCTGAGCACCGACTATCCGGAACGACTATAAGAGATCTACAAATGAAAGTCAGGACCAACAGCTTCCCCCCCGATGGGTCCTCGCGCATTCTCGAGGCTGGGGGTGCTGACTAGCCATGGCTTGGTCACCCACAGGGAAGTGAAGAGGAACTCGAGGAGAGGCCGCTCTTCAGGGCTTTTGCTGACGACGTAGCGACCAACAAATAGGTTGCGGTGCCGCTTTGGCGACATCGTAAATGAGGGGGACCGCGATATCGTATGGGAGGCATCGCGGCTGACGGTTGGAGGCCGTGACGGGAGAGGACTGCCGGTATTGCGGTGGACCGCTCTCCCTACATTCCGCGGCCTGGACAGGTTTGCCACCGCATGATATGCCGCGGACGCGGTGAACCGCAGGGGAGGAGTGTCGGTATAGCGTTGGCCGCTCTCCCTATCCTCTGCGGCCGAAAAGTGGTAGGTGGCGGGGCCACTGCCTTGTCCGTCACAGGGGGATCAAGGATGCCATACACGGGGTCGTCTGGCACCCATGTGCTGGTTTGGTCCCTGGGGTGGTCACGGCGTGCAATGTGTTCTGGTGCGCTGATGATGGGGGTACCCAGAAGAGGGTCCGGTGGCAGACAGGCGCGGTGGGTTCACGGGCGCGTGCCCATGTTCCCGCCATTAGCGGCACAGGAGGACACCGTGGCGTTTTAGGGGGTTGGAGTCCCACATAACTGCGCTATCTCCCCGTGGTAGCGCTGTATGCATGAGCATTTATACACGCCAAAAAAAAAGTACCAAATGTTTAACGTGCTTGCCGAGACACGGAGGAACTTCACTATGTTAAGATGGTCACTCATCCGTGGACCGACCTCAAAGAAATTACATTAATCACGAGCATCACAAGGTAACTCTAAAACATATGCATTAATTATCACCTACACGTTCTAGTCAGTTATTGATGTCTTTCGAACGCCATCATGAGGTCAATGTCAGTCACCTGCGACGTGATTCGACTGATGATCGCCGAATATCCATACTTATCCTGACTACTAATATATCACATCACACTAATATTATTAAGGCGAAAGTTTGTGAGTGTGTTTGTATGTTTGTTACCTCTTCACGCTCAAACGGCTGGACGGATCTGGATGAAATTCGCACAGAGATAGATTACAGTCAGGAATAGCACATAGGACTCTTTTTATCCCGGGAATATGTTCCCTCAGGATAATTTTCGACTTTCACGCGGACGATGCCGCTTTCAGAAGCTAGTAATATTAAAATGCTTGTTTGTTTGTTACGCTTTCACGCCGTAACTACTTGACTGATCATCATGAAATATCGCAAACACGTTGTCAGGGGTACAGAAAAGAACATAGGGTACCTTTCATCCAGAAAAAAAGTACTGTTCCCGAGGAACATTAACGCGAGCGAAGCCGCGCTCAAAAGCTGGTACTTTATATCTTCTATATATATAAAAGAGAACGTATGTTTGTATGTTCCTTATAGACTCTGAAACGGCTGGACCGATTTTAATGAAATTTACAGACAATCTTTAGATTGACCCAGCGGATAATCCTGTAAAGTTTGGTGCCGATCATTTTTTTTAACTTTGAACGTGGGCGAAGCCGCAGGCAGAAGCTAGTTGTTAATAAGCTCAATATTAACTGTGCCAGTATGTCAGTTTGTTTATCTTTCCACGTCTTAGAAGCTGTACGGATTTGGATGAAACTTGGCACATGGGTAGACCATGGACCATCCTGTCATGTTCCAAATTGTTCGTATAGAAAGCTACATTATTCCTGAGTGACACAGGCTATTTTTTATCCCGGAATCGGGTCCTGTGGGGTGGGCCACGGGAGCGAAGCCGCGGGGAACAGCTAGTACTTAATAATATTAGGAATGGTAATTCGACTGATTTAGACCGTGTCTTGAATAGGGCAGTTGACAAAATATATCTATTAAGTCCGTCAGTTAGATAACCTAAAATATTGGACACGTATTTTTCTTTTTCCACGTAAACAAAAAATTACGACGATACATTGCGTTGAAATATCGTGAGACGACACGGTGTGCTATACTTTATACGGACAAAGTGACGTCACAAGCCCCCACTCCGAAACTCATCCGCACTTCATCTTTGTCAGTTTGTATTTATTTGATAAAGCAAAAAATACGTGTCCAATATTATTTGATAATCTCACTGATGGACTGCATAGAATTATTATTTTTCTACCTAAGAAACATCCCTATTAGGATAGAGTATACTTTTCATTCGAATAATACTTTCCCTAGAGTTAATTTACAAAATTCAAGCGGGCGAAGCCACTGGCAAAACCTAGTCTTTTGCTATCTAGTGATAAGGCCAACTAGCTAGTCTATAACGTCCTTAACAAACCATATATAACACAACAACGCACCATAAACCTTAACAACATAGTATAAATTGGTCTGGAACATAAGAACTAGTATCATTCAACTGTTGCACATCAACAATGAAGTTCCTAGTCTTGTTATGTGTAGTGATCGGAGCGTTCGCTGAACCTCCTCGCTTCAGACAGGCGAGGTTCAGGTTCCAGCGCCAAGAATTAGCTCCGACGACCACCGACTCACCAACAGAACCAACCACGGAAGCATCAGGACCTTACCCTGCTTCCGGATGGAAGCCTGCTGGAGAACCGTTCACACTGCCTAACGAACAGCCTGAGAAACCTGCTGATCAATACGGTGCTCCTGATTCTGGGTACCCTGCCTCTGGATGGAAGCCTCAAGGACCAGCCTTCGAGTTACCAGCTGCCAGCTATGGTGTTCCTGATGCAACGTACGGCGTTCCCGGTTCTACTGAGGTGCCAACCACTGATAACCCTCAAGCGGAGATGTTAGAGGGCCAAGTTGAAGTGCAGAAGAACGTTGGCAGTTACTTCGTCTTGCTTCCCAGTGGACTGCTACAAAAAGTTGAGTTTGTGACCGAAAATGATGTCCAGAACTCTAAGTCCGCAAGGCTCCAATTACGCAAACCTGCACCTCATCTCGTGTTTAGACCTTAATTTTTGATTTAAATAAATGCTTGTAAACCAACTGAGTATTTTTACCTGAATACAATCAACCTTCTAAAATCGATTGGGTCCTTAAGAATTTCATGCTCCTACGAGGTGGAAAGTTTCAAAAAAAAGGGAAAAAAAAATACCGACAAAATAAGGGAGATATTTAGTTCCTTATTTCATTGGTTTAATTTTTGTTAAAAAGGTATTTTATAGTTTTTAAGTTTACTTAATTTCAATAGAATCGGTTCACAATTGAAAATTCAGGGTTTTTTTTTTCGTACCTTCTGAACTCTCCTTCTAAACTTATTGCTAAATTGCGTAAACTGCACAATTGCAGTTTTACTGATTTAGCAATAAGTTTAGTTTATAGAATAACTAGCACTTCACCCGCGACTTCGTTCGCGTGATCCGTATTTTATCATACAGATGACATTTTAGTTCATCCCCTTAAAGGTTGAATTTCCAAAAATCCCTTCTTAGTGATTACATCTACATCATACAAAGAAGCCCTGTATAGTAAAATTCTTCAAAAATCTTTTACACCCTTTTTTTTTGGGTGGGAAATCATCCAATGACTTCTCCCGCTCTGGGTGAAGCGGGAGGGCGTGTCAGACTTTTACTGACTAAAACCCACCCGTGTTCCTTCATTTGCTTGAGCCAGGGCCGCGGTAACTCTTTTTCAAATTTATCCGCGACCCAGACAGGCATCGGTCCTCGCGGACCCCGTCAGTTCTGCTGACATCTTTTTGAGGCGCGCGTGGAACACAACGCGCCGTCGACTCGGGCCTGGTCCTTATCGGACGGCGAGCTACCCATTACTCGCCGTCCGCAAGCCCGCGCCTACGGTGGCCGGGAATCTGCTCGCGACTCCCGACGCCCAGGGTGTCTCCTGCGGTGGCTAGGGGCGTGAGGGCGTCTTCGTTGCGTCTCCCTCACGCGTTCCGCCTGCTCCTTCGCGAGCATTACTGCTTCGCAAAGGAGGAGACAGATTCCCATACCCTCTCGCTCCGTAACATGGCCTGAACCAGGGCCGGACGCGAGAGGTTGCCACCGCCGATCGCCTCCACGAGGACACGGCGGTGCCCAGCCCAAGCGGGGCAGATCTCCACCGTATGCTCCACCGTGTCCTCCGGGCGATCCACACAATGGTGACACCCGGGCGTTTCCTCCCGCCTAATCCTGAACAGGAACCTTCCGAAACAGCCGTGTCCGGTGAGGACCTGCGTCAGGCGAAAAGTGAGGACGCCGTGGCGCCTCTCTAGCCACTCCTCAAAGAGGGGCCTTATCGCCGCAATTGTGGCGTGCCCAGCGCTGGGTTGCGACAGTCGCTCTTTCCATGTCGCCATGAGATCCTGCCGGAGCTCTGTCCGCCGAGCCGCGATTTGTGGCGGCCACGGCGTTTCGCCTCCTCGCGCCATTCCCAAATGTGCGCGAGGACTTTTGCCTCCAGATCCCATGGCGGCAATCCGGCAAGGAGGCTCGCCGCCTCGCCAGAGACCGTGCGGTACCCCCGGACTAGCCGGATGGCCATGACCTTTTGGGACGCGATCAACCGGCGGACTGGTCGCCGTCTCAGGGAACGCGCCCACACCGGTGCCCCATAAAGGGCCATGGACCGCACGATCCCCGCGTAGAGCCTTCGGCAGGAGGCGTTTGGACCCCCTAGATTAGGCAGGAGCCGCTTGAGGGCTGCTCCGGCCCGCTCCAGTCTGGGAGCCAAACGTCGGAAGTGCTCCACGAAATTCCACCGGCTATCGAGGACGAGTCCCAGGTACTTCATCGTCAACCCGACGCCGATGTGAACCCCTCCTACCGTTATTTGGGAACCCGGCGGTGGCGCGTTCCGAGGACCATGAAAACACATGGCCTCGGACTTGTGCAGGGCAACCTCGAGTCCCAATTGCCGTATCCTCTCAACGACTGTCGCAACCCCGCGTGTCGGTAATTGCGCCGCCGCCTGGTGCGACCTCCCCTGCGCCAGGACTAGCGTGTCGTCAGCGTAGCAAATTACGCTGACGCCGCTAGGGAGGTATCTTTTACACCCTAGGGAGTGTTTAATCGTCTTTTAGGGGTAGTTTTGAAAAACTAATAATGAAAGCCTTAACTATTTACTTAGGTTAGTATTTGGCATAAATACTAACCTAAGTAAATAGTTAAGGTTAGTAGAGACATTAAACCTCTGTAAATTGATATCTAAATAATAGTATATTATGCAACTAGTGATTAAAGGACGGTTTTAAAGCGAGGGCCATAGATGAATCACGAACAAGTGAAGGAATCTTTCAACTTGAATCACGAGCATAGCGAGTGATTCAAGTGTTAGAATCCTGAGCGACGCGAGTGATTCATGGCCCTCGATATAAATCCGTTTTATTCAAGAGTTGCATACTATATTTTATACCATGACTACGAGAAAAAGAAAGATTTAAGCGAAAAGCACAAGGAATAATAATAAATAAATGTTTTATTACCTTCAAAATTTACAAAAAAATTTAAAACTCAGGGTTTCACATTTTTTGTAAATTGAAGCTGAGCTAGGTAACAGCATCTGTGTTTCAGGGGCCAGTGACCACCTCCGTTACGTTACATACTTATAATTAATTAAACACCAATGCAATTAGTATTAGAATTACAATACAAATAAGTATTCACTAAACATCCCAGACTAAAATCAAAATCATGAAAATCATTATTGAAATCCTAAATATTAACAAACTGAAAATTAAATCGATGAAGAAGTTTGAAAGTCGAATATTCTTTGCACAAGGAGTTTGTATCGAGTATTTGAAGCGCAACGAGGTTGTATAGCATTGAGATGGACGTCGAATATATATTGGTGTGTTCCAAATTCAAACACCAAAACAGTGAGAAAAAGCTGCTTTTTATTCACTGTTTTCAATGAATAAATAGTACATTGTGATACAAGGGTGGAAAGTAGGTTATTGCAAACGAGCTGTCATTAACAAGCCCGAGCCGAAGGCGAGGGTTTTTAACGACACGAGTTTGCAATAACCTACACACCCGTGTATCACACGACGTTTTTCAATACAGTTGTGAGAAACAGTAAAAACAAATCAAAGAATTAGATTTGTTTATTCACAAAAAATAAAATTTTCAATATGGCGCGTTTTTGCAACTGGACTTATTTTTTTACAAAGAAAACAGCCTATACAGCCTATTCGATTTTTGACAAATGTTGATGTGAAAATAATTAAATTAAAACTGGTAATTAAATATATGAAACAACCATTTAAAAGACTTTTGAGAATTCAATGCTAAAACGTACGGAATCATTCATTTTTCCTCGTAGAAAATCTATCCCATTTTATTCTATGTTTGAAAACTCCTTGCTACTAAACTTTTTTAAATTGACTTATAAATTTATAACTAAACTGCAAACATAATGATCGAGCTCGTAAACAAAAGTCACGACCGCGTAACAGAAAGATGACTATGCGTAAGATTTAACTTTCGAATCATAATTATAGACACTGAAAGTACGCCATGTTTAACAACTGTATTGAAAATAAGCTTTTTAGAGGGGGAATGGTATAAAAAAAAAAATACAGTGCATTAATGAAAAACTGTGTAACAATGAGATTTCATATAACATTTCTGCACTGTTTTGGTTCTAAGCAAAAAATTCGTCCTTTTTTATCGGTTTTGCAGTGATTAATGATAACATTACTACGTAGTTGAAAAAAAAAACATAATCCCTCCATATCAAGCACGAGACAGAATAAACGAGGCCAATAGGCACAAAGGTTCGTTAACAACTGAGGTAGCCCATAATCTAACAATCCTAACATTGCGAGCTTTGATTCCAATACTAGGTACGGCAAAACGCTTAAATGCACGGATTTTTTCTAATTTCTGCAAGTTCCGATAGTATGTAAATAACTCTAGATGCAGCCTGCACATTATCCAACATAATATTGCATTCTATCTGCCAAAGAATACACTCCCATAAGACATGATGTGCAGATTGTACATATTCGCAGTCAGATGTAGAACATTGACATAAAGGCGAGGCAGCAAGCTTGAAGGAAAATAATTTACTTTTAAAGTTACCATATCCTGTGAGAAGTCTGTACCTGTTGTGAGAGTCACAACTCACAAATAAATATTTTTTCTTTTTTTCTGTAGAGCAGTGTTATCTATGGTTGCGTACCGTATGCGCGCACTCGCCGCACTTGTCGATGGCCTGCAGCCCCTGCGCGTGGATGTGGTGCTCCAGCAGGCGCCGCAACTAGAGCAGTGTTATCTATGGTTGCGTACCGTATGCGCGCACTCGCCGCACTTGTCGATGGCCTGCAGCCCCTGCGCGTGGATGTGGTGCTCCAGCAGGCGCCGCAACTAGAGCAGTGTTATCTATGGTTGCGTACCGTATGCGCGCACTCGCCGCACTTGTCGATGGCCTGCAGCCCCTGCGCGTGGATGTGGTGCTCCAGCAGGCGCCGCAACTAGAGCAGTGTTATCTATGGTTGCGTACCGTATGCGCGCACTCGCCGCACTTGTCGATGGCCTGCAGCCCCTGCGCGTGGATGTGGTGCTCCAGCAGGCGCCGCAACTAGAGCAGTGTTATCTATGGTTGCGTACCGTATGCGCGCACTCGCCGCACTTGTCGATGGCCTGCAGCCCCTGCGCGTGGATGTGGTGCTCCAGCAGGCGCCGCAACTAGAGCAGTGTTATCTATGGTTGCGTACCGTATGCGCGCACTCGCCGCACTTGTCGATGGCCTGCAGCCCCTGCGCGTGGATGTGGTGCTCCAGCAGGCGCCGCAACTAGAGCAGTGTTATCTATGGTTGCGTACCGTATGCGCGCACTCGCCGCACTTGTCGATGGCCTGCAGCCCCTGCGCGTGGATGTGGTGCTCCAGCAGGCGCCGCAACTAGAGCAGTGTTATCTATGGTTGCGTACCGTATGCGCGCACTCGCCGCACTTGTCGATGGCCTGCAGCCCCTGCGCGTGGATGTGGTGCTCCAGCAGGCGCCGCAACTAGAGCAGTGTTATCTATGGTTGCGTACCGTATGCGCGCACTCGCCGCACTTGTCGATGGCCTGCAGCCCCTGCGCGTGGATGTGGTGCTCCAGCAGGCGCCGCAACTAGAGCAGTGTTATCTATGGTTGCGTACCGTATGCGCGCACTCGCCGCACTTGTCGATGGCCTGCAGCCCCTGCGCGTGGATGTGGTGCTCCAGCAGGCGCCGCAACTAGAGCAGTGTTATCTATGGTTGCGTACCGTATGCGCGCACTCGCCGCACTTGTCGATGGCCTGCAGCCCCTGCGCGTGGATGTGGTGCTCCAGCAGGCGCCGCAACTAGAGCAGTGTTATCTATGGTTGCGTACCGTATGCGCGCACTCGCCGCACTTGTCGATGGCCTGCAGCCCCTGCGCGTGGATGTGGTGCTCCAGCAGGCGCCGCAACTAGAGCAGTGTTATCTATGGTTGCGTACCGTATGCGCGCACTCGCCGCACTTGTCGATGGCCTGCAGCCCCTGCGCGTGGATGTGGTGCTCCAGCAGGCGCCGCAACTAGAGCAGTGTTATCTATGGTTGCGTACCGTATGCGCGCACTCGCCGCACTTGTCGATGGCCTGCAGCCCCTGCGCGTGGATGTGGTGCTCCAGCAGGCGCCGCAACTAGAGCAGTGTTATCTATGGTTGCGTACCGTATGCGCGCACTCGCCGCACTTGTCGATGGCCTGCAGCCCCTGCGCGTGGATGTGGTGCTCCAGCAGGCGCCGCAACTAGAGCAGTGTTATCTATGGTTGCGTACCGTATGCGCGCACTCGCCGCACTTGTCGATGGCCTGCAGCCCCTGCGCGTGGATGTGGTGCTCCAGCAGGCGCCGCAACTAGAGCAGTGTTATCTATGGTTGCGTACCGTATGCGCGCACTCGCCGCACTTGTCGATGGCCTGCAGCCCCTGCGCGTGGATGTGGTGCTCCAGCAGGCGCCGCAACTAGAGCAGTGTTATCTATGGTTGCGTACCGTATGCGCGCACTCGCCGCACTTGTCGATGGCCTGCAGCCCCTGCGCGTGGATGTGGTGCTCCAGCAGGCGCCGCAGCTCGCACAGCCCGTCAGGGATGCGCGCCACCAGAGCGTACATGCGCCCTAAGTCACTGTTCTTTTCGCCGTCCAGAAGTTTCTAAAAAAAAGAACAAACATTAATTTTAGCAAGTTTTTACGTAGTCCTCTCAGCAAATCCATCCATTTGATACTCATATCATGGAGGTGCATAAAAAATATTAGTCCGCCATCTTTTATGTTCCGCCATATTGGTTTTCGAGTGATGTCACTGAGCATCATTGTATAGCAGCCTGGATATAACTTATAAGGGGCTGTCTTGGCTAGTCACTCCATTGTCGTCTCGTGTAAGTAACGTAACTAATACAAACTCTTTCATTTAATCCTATATCTAGAGGTGGGTATTGTATAGATCAGAATGTTGGGCTGTGAAAAAGATGGATGAAAAGAGATTGCATGTAGCAGACATGAGAATGTTGAGACGGATGTGCGGAGTGACGAGAATGGATAAAGTGAGAAATGAGTATATTAGAGACAGTTTGAAATTGGCTACAGTTGTAGTAAGTTGAAAGGAAACCGTTTGTCCTGGTATGGTCATGTGATGAGGAGGGATGAAACGCATGTTACTACAAGTTATGAATATAAATGTGGATGGATGGAGAGGGAGGGGACGGCCAAAGAAAAGATGGATGGACTGTGATATGAAAGAAAAGGGAGTCAGTGATAGTGTGGCGAGGGACAGAACGGTATGGAAAAAGAAAACGTGTTGCGCCGACCCTAAGCAACATGGGGCAAGAGATGATGATGATGATCATAGAGGTGCATAAAAAATTATTGATCCGCAATCTTTGGGATTCCGTCTTATTGGATTTAGAGTGAAGTCCCTAGGCATCATTGTATAGCAGCCTGGATAAAACTTTTAGCTGAAATTTTGTTTCTTTGTCCAAAAAATTTGTTTATGATATGTGCTAATATTTTTTCAATTGTTTATTTCTTTATATTCAGGCGTGGATTGTAATAATCTAATTTGCTATTCGTTTATTTTTACCTGGAACTCAGCATGGAAGATCTCGAGATGTTTCTCTATGAGCACTCTGTCGCAGGTCTTGGCTAATCGCTCCATCGTCGTCTCGTGTAAGTACACTTGCACGCGTCGCTGTTCTTCTTGGAGGCGCTGTTCAGCCTGGGATAAAACATAAGAAATAATTATTAATAAAAAAACAGCTTCATTTGATATCCAATAATGAAAAAAAAGTTGGTCCGCCATCTTTGGGTGTCCACCATATTGGATTTAGAATAATGAAACGTAGGTAACCGTGCATTATCATCCGAACCAAACACGTATTAAAAATTTCATTTAAATTTTAGATGCACTCCAAGTCCTCGAGAAACAAAGCTTCGTTCGTGTCCTTGTAAACCACCTGGTTCTAGTACCCTGTTACCCAGTTACTGGGTTGTGGAGCTCAAATGGCAGTCGCTACATTTAAAATACTAATATTCAACTTCATATATTTCATGTTGGACTGGAAGCCGACACCAACTAGAGGAGCACGGAGTTTACTTCCGTGATCAAAAATGAAGACATCCAGTAAGAGAACCAGGGTTACGGACATGGCCCGGCGAATTGCCAAATATAAGTGGAGTGGGCAGAAAAAATTGGTCGCAGAAAGGTTGGTCGATGGGGCTAAAAAGTTCAGGGATTCTACTCCCTATCTCCGTCAACGAAGTTACGGGCCCCGTCCTAAAGTACTACGAAACTACGGAGTGAACAAAACAATTGTTAAGTTAAATTTTTCGGACGGGTAATAACACATCAGGAGTAGGTACAACT
Organism: Orthosia incerta; assembly: GCA_948252205.1. Classification (NCBI taxonomy): domain Eukaryota; kingdom Metazoa; phylum Arthropoda; class Insecta; order Lepidoptera; family Noctuidae; genus Orthosia; species Orthosia incerta. The sequence continues at coordinate 11,250,921 of OX411765.1, read as the reverse complement.
GTCAAATTGTGTTGTCATTCATTCTTAGTTCTGGTCTCAAACGATTCATCCGTCCGTAGGTGATACGGAATAGGAAACATCCGAAACGAAGGACGAAACTACGGACTTCGTGCTTAGGGAGTAGATAATCTGGAGTGGCGACCTTGTACCGGAAGACATTGCGTAGGCCTCCCACTAGGTGGACCGATGACCTGGTGAGGATTGCGGAAATCCACTAGATGCAAGACGCATGGGACCGGTCAATGTGGCGACACCTGCGGTTCAGCAGTGAACTAACTTATACTTTTTAAATTTTATTTGGTACTTACCAAAGATGTCAACAGTATGGGCATACCAAAAACTACTGCATGAAACCTTATCGCTGCGTAAAATGCGCTGAAGCACATAAAACATCAGAGTGCAAGAAAATCGACCGTAACTCACCTGCCACGTGTGCTCTGTGCTTAGGACCTCATCCTGCTAACTACAGGGGTTGTGAGGTTTATAAAGAAATTCTTGCTAGAAAAACTCTCCAGCGATTGCCGTCTAGGCATAAAAGAGAAGAACCTACTTTACCAAAGACAACCGAGCCCACCCAGCATCTAACCGAGAATACTGCCAAATCCAACAGTAGGGAAATTGAGAAGCAAAATAAACAGCGATATAAAAAGTCCTATGCCGAGGTTGTTTATACAGATCAGCCTCAAAATGCCCAACAAGAATCATTCAAATTGATTGAAAATATATTCATCAAACAATCCGAAAAACTAGATCTAGTCTTACAACAAATGAGTACACTTTTGCAACTCATAACTACACTAGTCTCCAAACTGTCTAAATGACTGCGTTAAGGATAGCAACCTGGAACATCAATGGCCTGGCACCCAATAAAGATGAAGTGGAAATGTTACTGCATTTACATGATCTGGACATTCTCCTCATATCGGAAACCCACTTTGTCTCCAGCAGTCTGGTTAGGATGAAAGGGTACTACGTCTACTCCACGAACCACCCTGATGGCACAGCACACGGAGGAGCAGCCGTTATTATAAGGTCGTCCATAGAGCATTATGAGCTCCCGAAATTTTCCTCAGAACACATCCAGGGCACCTCAGTTGCAATTTCGGACCGAAATGGAAATTTCAACATCACAGCTGTTTACTGCCCTCCAAAGCACAGATTAACAGAGGAGCAGTTTAATGAGTTCTTTGAAAGTCTGGGACCTCGATTTGTGGCTGGGGGCGACTGGAATGCCAAACATCTGCACTGGGGCTCTAGATTAATAACAACCCGAGGCAGAATTCTGAAAAGCAGCGTCGACAAAAACTGTTTGACCACTATCTCTACACCAGAACCAACACACTGGCCCACCGACCCAAACAGACTGCCGGACGTTCTGGACTTTTTTATAATGAAGGGATTGTCGCGTCTTTTCTTCAAAGTTGAGTCCAGCCTTGACGGATCGTCTAACCATATTCCTGTGATACTCACAGTCAGTACTAATGTACTCAGCCAGGAAAGACGACCGTCATTATATAACAAGAAAACTGACTGGGACGCCTTTCGTGAAATAATAAATACAGAGCTAAGTCTACATGTGGCCCTAAAAACTGAAGATGAGATAGACGCGGCAGCATCTAAATTCACGACTACAATCCAATCGGCTTGTTGGAAATGTACTCCGGAAATTTCAAATGTAACAACAAGAAAAAACAAAATTTCAGCAGACATTAAACAGCAAGTTCTGGAAAAAAGGAGGCTTCGAAGAGTATGGCAAACTAGCAGACACCCAGCTGACAAAACTGCTCTCAATAATGCAATCAAGAAATTGAAAGCATGCATTGTTAAAGCCAACGATGACTCAATGGAGGCTCTCTTGGAGTCTCTTACAGCTACAAATGCTACCAATTACTCACTGTGGCGCGCTTGTAAAACACTGAACAAACCCTCAGATCCCAAGCCGCCAATTCGGCTACATAACAATACATGGGCAAGAACAAAACAGGAAAAAGCGAATGCATTTGGTACACATTTGGCTGAAGTGTTCACTCCAAACGAAGCAGATCCACAAACTGACGATTCGGACATCGACAACATTCTGAGCCAACCCTTTCAATTGGAGTTACCACTGAAACATGTTAGCCCAAAAGAAGTAATTAAAACTATTCGAAAAATGAATGACAAAAAGGCACCTGGATTCGATCTCATTGACAAAAGGGTCCTCTCGGAACTGCCAAGAAAAGCTACACTATATCTTGCAACTTTGTTTAATGGCATTCTCAGAACCGGTTATTTCCCGGCTTTGTGGAAAGTTTCGCAAGTTATAATGATTCCGAAACCGGGAAAACCGCCTCATGAAATCACTTCCTACCGACCTATCAGCCTACTACCGATAAGTTCAAAAGTCTTTGAGAAAATACTGTTAACCAGAATGCTATATGAAATTGGCCAGAGATCTCTAATCCCTGACCACCAGTTTGGCTTCAGACAGCAACATGGCACTGTGGAACAGATCCATAGAGTTTGCAGAACGGTCCGACAAGCACTCGAACGGAAAGAATACTGCTCTTCTGCATTCCTTGATATCCAGCAGGCCTTTGATAGAGTTTGGTATAGGGGTTTGCTATGCAAGATAAAAGCCCTTCTGCCATCTTCCTTCTTTAATATCATAGAATCATATCTGAGGGATAGAATATTCCAAATAAAGGAGGATGAGTGCACATCAAGATTTCACCCTATATTAGCTGGAGTGCCTCAGGGATCCGTTCTGGGCCCATTGCTGTACACTTTATATACCTCCGATCTACCACAGGATGACAATGTTACAGTAGCGACTTACGCGGATGATACAGCAATTCTTGCTTGCAGCAGTTGTCCTACCGAAGCTTCCGTAATCCTGCAGAGCGCTTTGAATAACGTTGACAAGTGGCTGACCAAATGGAGGATAAGAGCTAGTGCCAATAAATCCGTCCATGTAACATTCGCTTTACGCAGGGGAACTTGCCCACCTGTCTCGATGCGTAATAATCTTCTTCCACAAGGTGATTCAGCCAAATACTTGGGAATGCACCTAGACCGCAGACTTACATGGAGGAGACACATGGAAAAGAAAAGGGATGAAATAAACCTAAAATACAGGGGGCTTCACTGGTTACTCGGCCGGAACTCCAAGTTATCTCTAGACAACAAGCTCTTAATCTACAAGACTATGCTCAAACCTATATGGGCATATGGGATCGAACTATGGGGTTCAGCATGTGACTCCAGCATAAGCATAATACAGAGGGCTCAAAATTACATCCTGAAGCAAATTTCCAACTCACCATGGTTCTTAAGAATCTCGGAAGTACATGATCATTTAAATATCAAGACAGTAAAGGAAGAGATAAGATCGTCCTGTTCCAAATACAAAGCACGACTTGCAATCCATCCGAACCAACTAGCAATGCAGTTAACTATTCCCGAATCAATACGCAGACTGAAAAGGCGGCATATTTTGGAAATTGACAGCTGCACTTAATTCACTATGGAGATTTTCCCAAAGGGGATTTTGCTCTGAAAGCTACAAAATTATTTCATCTCATCTGCTCATAGTCTACCGACTGATTGCAAGATTATAAACAAAAAAAAAAAAAAAAAAAAAAAAAAAATTTGGTACTTACGAATTGTATAATTTCTCAAATAATTATCTTCTAGAATTTATCTTATATTAGAGATTTGTCATTACTGGGCGGTAATTTTATCACAAGTGCTATGTACGCCGTACTTGTCATTTGCATTGGTCCTAAAGTTTTATACATTACTAGCTGTTTCCCGCGGCTTCGTTCCCGTGGACCACACCACAGGACTCATTTTCGGGATTAAAAAATAGCCTATGTCACTAAGGAATAATGTAGCTTTCTATTGGTGAGAGATTTTTTTAAATCAGTCCAGTAGTTTCGGAGCGTATTCGGTACAAACAAACAAACAAAAAAATCTTTCCTCTTTTTAATATTGGTATAGACTAGCTGACCCCCGCGGCTTCGCTCCCGTCAACTGGCTACCTACCTACCCTTTTTTAGAACTTTTAAAGAGGAACAATTCCATCATACATGGTATTTGCGTAACTTAAACCGTTTACGCAGCGCACGCAACGAAAGCTCTCAAAAACGAATATTTTTACCCGTTTTTACAACATTTTTCATTTATGCTCGGTTCCTATTGGTCGTGGCGTGATATTATATAACCTATAACCTTCCTCGATAAATGGACTATCCAACACAAAAATAATTTTTCAATTCCAACCAGTAGTTCCTGAGATTAGCGCGTTCAAACAAACAAACTCTTCAGTTTTTTATTAGTAAATCATCATCTGCCATCATCTGCCTAGCCTTTTCCCAACTATATTGGGGTCGGCTTCCAGTCTTACCGGATTCAGCTAAGTACCAGTGTTTTACATGGAGCGACTGCCTATCTGACCTCCACAACCCAGTAACTGGGTAACACGGTGCCCCTTGGCAAGACTGGTGTCAGATCTCAAGCTTCTGACTACCCGTATCGACTGTCAAAGATCTTAAAATGGCAGCCGGGACCAACGGCTTAACGTGCTTTCCGAGGCACGGAGGAAACTCGGTATGTTGAAATGGTCACCCATCCTCGGACCGACCTCGTCAAGCGTTGCTTAACCTTGATGATCGACCCGAGCGGCTGTTATTATTTAGCCACGAGCTGCTCAGCTTTATATTAGTAAAAAATATATATTATATAGATTAGTATTAGAATAGATGTTTTCGATATGCTATGCATGTGATGTGGCTGTGCTATTTTAAATAAATAAATAGCAGTGGACGCGTTTCGGATGAAATGATGGTGATGATAATTATTTTTCAATACAGTTGTTAAACATGGCGTACTTTCAGAGGCTATAATTATGATTCGAAAGTTAAATCTTACGCATAGGCATCTTTCTGTTACGCGGTCGTGACTTTTGTTTACGAGCTCGATCATTATGTTTGCAGTTTAGTTTTAAATTTATAAGTCAATTTAAAAAAGTTTGGTAGCAAGGAGTTTTCAAACATAGAATAAAATGGCATAGATTTTCTACGAGGAAAAATGAATGATTTCGTACGTTTTAGCATTGAATTCTTAAAAGTCTTTTAAATGGTTGTTTAATATATTTAATTACCAGTTTTAATTTAATTATTTTCACATTAACATTTGTCAAAAATCGAATAGGCTGTATAGGCTGTTTTCGTTGAAAAAAAAATGTCCAGTTGCAAAAACGCGCCATAAGTCAATTTAAAAAAGTTTAGTAGCAAGGAGTTTTCATACATAGAATAAAATGGGATACGATTTTATACGAGGAAAAATTAATGATTCCGTAAGTTTTAGCATTGAATTTTCATTTTTTTTTAAATAGTTGTTTAATATATTTAATTACCAGTTTTAAGTTAATTATTTTCACATCAACGTTTGTCAAAAATCTAATAGGCTGTAAAGGCTGTTTTCTTTGTAAAAAAATATGTCCAGTTGCAATGTCCGCCATATTGAAAATTTTATTTTTTGTGAATAAACAAATCTAATTCTTTGATTTGTTTTTACTGTTTCTCACAACTGTATTGAAAAACGTCGTGTGATACACGGGTGTGTAGGTTATTGCAAACTCGTGTCATTAAAAAACCCTCGCCTTCGGCTCGGGCTTGTTAATGGCAGCTCGTTTGCAATAACCTACTTTCCACCCTTGTATCACAATGTACTATATGCGTACCTTGATCATGTACTCAGTGACAGGGTTGTTCCTTAAGAAGTCGGTGCTCTCGCGCGTGTAGAACCGCTCGGTGTCTTCCAAGAACACGGCTTCGAAAGTCTCCTTGTACACTGCCAGGTTCTGACCACGGGCAGACGTCTCATCCTCGTTCAGGCCTAGAGCTACGTAGCAGTTGATTACCTGAAAAAAGAGAGTTTAGGATGAGAAAAATAAGAAGAGATTTTGGAAACGACTGTGTAAGTCTTTGTTTACGTAGGTATTGTCTTTATATTCTTCGTATGTTACGACGACGACGAAAGTCAATAATGGCTAATTAAAAGAGCATACACATACATAATAATACAAAGATTAAGTTCGAGAACAAAATCGATAAAATTTGTTGTTCTTAAGCAAATAGGGATGATTATTTAAGTCAAGAGTGAATAGGTTACTTTTAGGCAAGCATGCTCCATCGTTGACCACATCATCGCTTACCATCAGGTGAGATAGAGATCAAGCGCGAGCCTACATTAAATAAATTAATAAAAGTTATTAAAAAAAATCATAAAACCCAACTGCTTCAAAAACCGAACTAAAAAGATGTAAACAAGAAGAAAAGCATGCTGTGCAGTCGGAGGATATGTGTTCGCGAGCTGGCTGACCAAAACCAGATGTATCCTCCGACAGCACAGCATGATTTTCTTCTTGTTTACATCTTTTTAGTTCGGTTTTTGAAGCAGTCGGGTTTTTTTTAATTTTTTCATTAACTTTTTTTATTTATAACTTTTGTTATTTTTTTAGAATTAGGTACATTTAAACATTTAAGTGTTACATATTTTTGAAATCACCTCTTAAAACCCTTTATTTTGATACCCCACACTATGGGGTTGGAAGAAAAAAAAAATTTGGCCCCCACAATATGGCGCCCAAAGCCGCCATTTTTCTATTTTCCAATTTTAATATAGCCAGTGACACTCGCGACGAATCGATTGACATAAGAACCATCAAAATCGGTCAACGCGTTTGTTCTCTAGAACGCCACATAGGAACAAACATACATACATACATAGACTGATAAACACATTACCCTCTTTCGTCAGTCAGGTAAAAAACGTAGTACTTACTCCAGAAACAAGCCTCGTGTTGATAGTCTCCCCGTTGCGTTCTCTCTCGATGAGTTTAAGCACCGCATTGGTGACTTGCTTGTTGAGGCGCTGGAACAGATTGTCTCGCCACGTCACCAACGCCAGTTGGTAGATCTCATAAATACCCTGGAAAGTTAAATACAGTTATGAGCCTGGGTTCAGAGATAAATTATTCAACCAGCTGATTTTAATACTTCTCAAACAAAATGACTGTGCACTTTATCGCTTTTATTTATTCGTCGTATCGATGATTCCAAAATTAAACACATTTTGACCAGAATTCAGCCACGCCAACAAACAACGTTGTCATTTGCCTCACAAAGGTCTTTTAAGGTGTAGGTGTTTTTGCACAGAGAGCAAGACAAAAGGTGAGGCATTGTTTGGGACGTGGCTCCGCAATCGCACTGTGGGTCATTGGAGTACCCCCATCTCACTAGGTTGTGCCTGCAGCGACCCACCTGGCTTCGTAGTCGGTTTAGAGATTTCCAGGTGGGGCAAGCCTGGCCCGCAGGGAGCTTATCTGCAGGCTCAATATAGTCAGCTGGACGGGAGTGTCTGAGGAGCCGTAGATTTTTCTTTGTTTCCTTGCTTTTATTTATTTATTATATACTTTATTGTACACCATAAGTTACATTTATAAAGGAAACTTAAAACTAAAAACACATAAAATGGGAGGCCTTATCGCATTCCGCGATCTCTTCCAGGCAACCTGGAATGGACAGTAATTGCGGGACACGAAGTGGGTCTGTTATTGGTGTGACAATACCCAGTTAAATTCTATATAATCAGTGTTAATCCGTTCTATATAAAGGGCGAATCCGTTCGCCCTTTATATAGAACGGATTCGCCCATTCGGAACATGCCAGACTGTTATAGATACGACGAGAACTTTCCAGACTGTTCGCTTGATAAAGACATTCAAATAGTACTTTGGAGACCGTTCTCGACGTGACAAGAACATTCCAGAATGTTCAGTTGAGAAAGACTAAAACGAATAACTGCCGTTATTTGATACGAGATGGCGCTTCTAGCTACTACTAGTTTCCTTCTTCCCGTCAATAGATGGTGTTGCATTTTCTTGTAACAATACTTAGATCGTATGATTATTTATGATATTAGAGGTCGTAAGACCTTTTCTCTGAACTAACAATTAGCAAAAATTTAAGAGAAAGGTCGTGGTTACCGTACCGTTAGCATGCTATGACTCATCACTAAAAGTATTTCTTGCTCTTAAACCAAGATAATGATGACGTGGAAGTTATATCTCATCTCACAATGAATCTTATCAGAAGGCTTCAAGTCACCCAAAGAATAATAGAGACAGCAATTATCAAAATTTACTTGCGTGATCGCATCAGAAATGAGGATATCCGCAGCAGGACCAAAGTTACTGACATACCCCGAAGAATTGTCAAACTTAAGCGGTATTCCGCAGGTCAAATTGCTCGCAGAACGGATGGTCAATGGAGCCGGCGACCGCGTACTGGAAGACGACGCGTTGGAAGCGTTTGTAGAACGCTAGCATCAACTGCTAAAGAGTAGGGATGGGTCCGATATATCTAAACGTAACTTGTATCGGATATGTGTTAGATATCATATCATATCTATATCAAAATAACCGATATCACAAAAACTGTATCGAATCAAAACCTCTACTTGCGTGCGAGAAAAAGCCGTAAAAATACGAAAACGTACGAACTACGAACAAAACGCAAACTTCACAAACGATAGGAACTATATGCTCTATCTCTCTTTCTAAGTATTACATATTCTTTTATTGATATAAAAGAGATGCAGCAAATACGAGGTAACTACATTTGAAATAACATTAGAAATTTTTACAACCACTTTTGGACTGTACCGTTCAACCGATTTTGAGTTCTATCCCGTACATATAAGGATGACATAAAAAGCATAAACCTGTTACCAAAACTAATTTAATACAGCTGCCATAAGTCTATAACTTTAAAAGTGTGAGTTTGCGTTCTAAATAACATGTTAACTTTTGCAAACTGTACTACTGATATCGATATCTGAAAACAGTTATCGATTTGAAAATGGTATATCGGTTACATAACCGTTTGCGCAAAAAACCGAAAACGTCCATCTCTATACAAGAGGTCTAGTGGACCGCCATAGATAATGTTAACGTAGAAGTTACCTTTCGTCCCTCCTCGCACTCGCGCTTAACCCAGTGCCTGTTCAGATATGCGCAGACACCGTTAAGCACTCGCGACGAGAATTGGTACTCTTCCCATTGCTTCGTGTAGAACGCTAGCACGTCTTCGCCCATTAACTCTGCTCCGTTCTGGAATTAAGTTTTTTTTTTGTTTAGTTTTCTATACTAATATTATAAATAGGGAAGATTTTTTTGTTTGTACCGAATAGGCTCCGAGACTACTGGACCGATTTAATCCCGAAAACCTGTCCTGTGGGGTTGTCCACGGGAGCGAAGCCGCGGGCAACAGCTAGTTTATTATAAAGAGGTGACTAGAGATCTTGGTTCCAGTGTCTCACTTTCGACACACCTAAGATTCATCTGCCTTCCAATTTATCAAATATGTTGAAGTCAGTCTAATAACACTGACTGCCATCTGATCTCCAGAACCCAGTTACTGGAGTAACAGGATCATCCCTTGGCAAGACTTACCGAAATGTTGGTAGGTACTATTTGTATATTTATTTGGAGCTTTTAGGGACGTCTGTGGTCCAAAAAACGCACCACAGGTCGCACCTACGATACCGGAAGAAATTCCTAGTACGGGGCAACGTTTATTTAAAAACAACAAACAACAACAACAACAAGAAAGGTAAAAACTTGTTCTATATATCATACTTTCGACAGACTCTAGTTTAAGCCCAAAGATATGTCAGACAAATTAATTTTGAATGCATTTCTAAAGCACTTAGAATATGCGTGTTGGTCGTGATACAGAAATAAAAGTACTAGGATATCAGAACAAACCTGCAGCAAATTAATGAGATAAAGTCGGAGAAACTCCTTCAGCCTCTTGTAGAGTTCGAGGCCGACCAACTGGGCGCCTCCCTGCACGTGACCTGTCGTCTGCAGACAGAAATAATAATGCATTATTACTAGGAAATAAAGACAAGTATGTTTTGTAAAACTACTTCAGAGCAGCCAAGGGGGCTACTTTTAATGCCGGTATAAATCCCTTGGGAATGATAAAATACTTTTCACGCGGGCGAAGCAACTGGCAGAAGCTAGTTATCTACTAGTTAAAATTAAAAAATTCCAAAACCACCGACAATTTATTTTTATTTCACACTTTTTAAACTACTAAATTTATCTAGTAGTAGACACACTTCGATCAAAAATCTATCGAACATGACCTAATTATGACACGATATCTTGCGGAAACACCCCGATTCAAACAGTAAACGCCCATAACTTTTGAAGATCTTAAGATTACACTAGTCGAAAATTCTACCATACAAACGTAGTCTAGGGATTATTCCACTGTTTGACGATGTACGTTCAAAATACAAAGTGATATCAATTTGTCTCATCATTATCTAGCCCTATAGGGAAGCAAAAAAGTAAAAAAAAGAAAATATTTCAAAGTTATGAGCGTCGAAAGTTCCACATTTCGACACTAATTTTAACGCATTTTTGGGCGCAAATAAATGCCATAAGAAGACGTTTCGTCCCAAATCATTATCCATTTCGCTACAAATTTGCAAAAGTGTGTATTTGTACGCGAACTAGCTTCCTACTGCTCATCACAGCATCTATCTCTTCCGCACGTGTTGTCGGTTGATATAAAATGCATTTTAACCCCGCGCACAAAATAGTTCGTGCCGTCGACTACCCTTAACCGATTTTTATCAAACAAATTCAAACAAAAGAAAAATCGAGATAGGTTCATCCGTCTAGGAGCTATGATGCCACAGACAGACACACAGATACACGTCAAACTTATAACCCCCCCTCTTTTTCCGTCGGGAATTAATAAAATGTCCCTAATTTCAGTATGCCTTTTGGCATAGGCCTCATCTAAAAGTTTCCACTGTGGTCTGTCCTGAGCTATTCGTCTCCACCTTGGACCAGCGGCCCTTTTTATTTCCTCCTCCCATCTAAGACACCGTCTGTCACGGCTTCGTTGCCCATTTCTTGGATCAACGAATAAAATTACGTTATGAATAAATAAAATTACCTGTTTCTTCCCCCCGCTATAGTTGGCCCGTCCGCCATTGTTGTTCTGAGAGGCTCGACCACTGGAACTACTGCTGGCGCTTTGATGGTGTACTGATGTACAGTAGTTGTACACATGACTGTATTCTGCTCAGGAGTGTATTGTATTGAAGAAGAATAACATTATAACAGAATTGTTTTATTTTTTTCACCCTGAATTCAAAGCCAAAGTCTCACTTCCTTCTTTTCATTTTTTTATTATTGGTAGGCTCGCGTTTGAACACTATCTCACCCGATGGTAAGCCAAGATGTGGTCGGCGGTGTAGCACGCTTGCCTAGAAGTAACCTATTCACTCTTGACTTAAAGACCCACAGGTTGTAGCTTTCAGGAAACACAGATTTCGGCAGGGAATTCCACACCTTAGCTGTACACGCAATTAAAGTATTTCCAAAAAGTTTCAGTGCGTATGGGATGTCCACATTATGACAGATTTATTTTGTATTTTTCAGCCTGAATTGTCCCACTGCAGGGCAAAGACCTACCTCCCTTCCTTCTGTCCATTTCGCCCGGTTTTGAGAGAGTGTAGACCAGTCCCTTCTGAAGAACTCAAGTATGTCCCACCATCTTTGCCTGGATCTGCCGCGATGTCGCTGGCTATTTTCTGGGACCCTCATTGAAGTTGATTTAGCCCATGAACCGTTCGACATACTACAGACGTGTCCAGTCCATTTTAAATTGGCTGCTTTTTGGGTAACGTCTGCGATTTGTGTTTTGGAGCGCTGCAATGAATTCCGTTAATCTGACTCTCATAATGCTGCATGCTCTCCATTGCTCGCTAGCAAACCTCAAGCTCAACCGGTAAGACAAGAAGCCGTCCCAATAAAGTTGGGAATAGGCTGGGCAGATCGATTGATACTGCGTAATATTAAAATTGAATAAATACATCATCTTCTTGCCCTATTCCATGTTACTTGGGAACAGTCACGCTATCAAAGACTCTCTTTTCTCTCATATCATTCCTCACATAGTCCATCCGCCTTTTGACATAGACATACATATATTAACTCATCCCATTTTCCCGTGGGGGTAGGCAGAAACTATAGAACGTCACCTGCTACGATCTTTACATAGTTACGTCTCTCGCTTCGTTCATACATCTAGTCATACACGCAAGCCGGTTATGAGTACTGCGCACTTGGCCTTTCTGAAGAACACCATCAATAGGATCCGTGTATATTCTTCTAGGGCGTCTCCTCCCGCCGTTTTAATATAGATAAAAGACCTTTTGATTTTCATAAAAGACAGTAAAAAAAAATCTCCATTTCAGTACATTAAATGATGAAGATATCGGTACATAAACGCCCGATAAGAACCGATCGATAATAACCTACGTACGTCGTGTTGTTTTGTAAACAGACGCGTCGAACGGCCCTAACGGCTTTAAAAATAGAACGGCCTGATTCTTTTTTAAACTTTTTATAATGGATTTAGAAGACCCATTTCATAACAGAAAATGGAGTCTTTTTTTAGGGATCCGTACCCAAAGGGTAAAAACGGTACCCTATTACTAAGACTCCGCGATCCATCTGTCTGTCTGTTTGTCCGTCTGTCACCAGGCTGTATCTCATGAACCGTGATAGCTAGACAGTTGAAATTTTCACAGATGATGTATTTCTGTTGCCGCTATAAAAACAAATACTAAAAACAGCATAAAATAAATATTTAAGTGGGGCTCCCATACAGCAAACGTGATTTTTTTGCCGTTTTTGCGATAATGGTACGAAACCATTCGTGCGCGAGTCCGACTCGCACTTGGCCGGTTTTTTTATAAACTTTGCCCCACTCTAAGAATTTCTCCTGTATCGTGGGTGCATTTACAAACATATAAACTCACATTCACAAACATACAGACCGGAACAAATATCTATAGGCCATACTAATATTTGTTCCGTGCGGGAATCGAACCCGCGACACGTAGCGCAGCTGCCGACCGCTAAACCACTGCGCCAACCTTGTCGAAATCGTGCCAAATGTGGGTGTACTTTAGGTACCCCTCTACCCATACATTCGGGGAACACCAGCCATGATGCTCTGTTACGTCTAGAACTACAATCAAGAAACAATAGAATATATCTTAATAGCGGAAGAAACTGCTCAATTTGGACCGTTCAATAACCTCCAACGACTAACATCTTGTGTCTGAACTACAGACGAATGGCATACGGAAGTATTGTACAGTTTCCTTATACTTTGTTCATGTGGTTTATTGCAGTTTGCAAAGTTAAGTTTGCCTGCGAAATCTTTGTTATATCGACATTAGTAGGTTCTGAATATAAAATCATGCCTGTATTCCTAAAAAGGGCAGAGATGTTTGTACATTTAGGTCATATAGTGCACCCACATTCCGCCAGTTGTTTTAGATCCCATGTGGGAGCGAGCATATACATTGTCATCAACCGACCACGAATACAGGCGGGCTGCTACTGAGGATTTGCAGATAGAATACCCCAATAACACTTTGCCCGACCCAGGAATCGAACCCAGGACCTCATGCGTAATACAGTATTGGAATGGGGAGAATAAAAGTAGCTTGTCCAGACAAAGACAAAAGACAAAGATATTTTATTTCAAGTAGGCCACCAAGCGGCACTTTTAAACGTTCCATTTTACAAATAATTATTGTTGATTCTACCGTGCAAAACAGAGAAGAACTACCCATCAAACTATTTCTGCCACCAAGGAGCGGTGCTGTGTTCCAGCTTGAAAGATCGTAGAAGTACCAATGCCAGAAGAGTTACAAGCACAAGTGAAGTACCTATCGGTGCTCCTGCTTGTTTTGACACCCAGTTTTTTTGCTGCGTATATCATTTTTGATTGACCGTTTAAGAAACACCACACTGCGCTCCAGAACGCAAATTGCAAAACTGAAGTGGGACTGGGCAGGCCATGTCTGTCGGATGCTGTCTAAGCTGTGGGCTCGTATCGTATATTGCAAGACTGGAGCCCTGATACAGCTGGAAGTGGTCGCGGCAGACCGAGGAAAAGATGGCGGGATGCCTTGGATGGCTTCCTCGAGAATAGGCGAGATGAAGCAAGAATAGCGAAAGAAATGGAAGGAATGGGGGGAGGCCTTTGCCCGATATTATTTTGACACAACCCATTTAATTTCATTTGTACGCCCATACTTTATAACCACTCATGTGTCCTATATCAAAAATTTCCTGTAGAACTTATCTTAAACTTCCTTCAAGACTCTCATTCCTCTGTATCATATTCACAATACGCACGCTTGACTGCGCAAGTCGCTGATTTCCAACTGTTTAGGGTCGACAACTTTCAGCAAGTTTACTAACTGTAAAATGTAAATGTTTTCGCAATGAAAATCGATTTCAAACGGAAGATTGCGCAATGAAATTTGCTAGTAAGTATCGTGCATGAAAAAGTACTCGTAGCAGGCCAAGACGCCCGAAATTCTACAAGACTTTTTCCAACTATGTCGGGGTTGTTCAGTCTAACGAAATCGAACTGAATTCCAGTATACTCTGACCTCCACAACACTCTTACTGGGATATAAGATAGCCCTTGGTAAAATCTGGGACATAACATGCTCTAAACCTACGAAAAACAGCCGCTATAAACGCCCTAACGCGATTTTCGAGGCATGATCGGTATGAAAATATGGTCGCTCATCTGCAACCAGTCTTCGGCATGAGTAGCTTAACCTGATCAATCGACCCATGCGGCTGTTATCACTTTTCCCCTGGATGCCTGACTGATAGATAGACAAGGCCACCGAAAATTCGCCTTGCTGACAACTCCTGCGCACGATTTTGGCTGCTTTCTTTTTCGATGATTCCAAATTAAATGAGTTTTGACCAGAATTCGGCGACGTCACCGTAAATGGTCTTTCAGAGTGCGCAGGTGTTGTTGGATAGAGAACACGACAAGACATTGTTTAGGAAGAAGTTCCGCAATCGCATTGTGGCTCATTGGAGTACCGCCACCTTTATTTTGTTTTCGCGGAGAATCCTTCAAAAGGCGCCAGGACTTTTGGGGAATAGATCAGGGAGTGTGGGCTTTTTAATTCACCATCAGCACATGAAAAGGGTAACCCCATGACCTCTTAAAAGACCACTCGGAACCCCGTCTGTGCAACGCCTGTTAGGGCACATCCCTGGGGAGACTGAAAAGCGTCTTCCCTGAGCCTCGCTGTGTACTGCAGCACGTGGCAGTGGTCCGCCTAGCTTCGTTTTTTTTTTGCAGTAAGCTTACTTTCGATCTATGAAATGAAAATGGCTGCCGATGCTATGGTTGTGTTAATCACGGAACACACACACATTAATAATACAAAAAGTAAACAACCATTTGACAGCAGGACAACCACGAACACAACCACAAAATTCGTCAAATAAAATGGCGAATATGGCACGTACCTACAACTGTCACTACGTCATAACAAAATGTTGCCATAATGAGCAACAACTGAAATATTGTTGTCTCTTTTGTCAAATACGATAACTACATTATAAAGAATGAAACAAAACGATGTTTCACTGTATTGTATCGTATTTCACTCATATTTGTATAAGCTAATGTATGTATATAACATCGCCACGCCTCCATGTTTTTCCTAGCTCAATGGATAGGACCGATCAGTGTGGCGACGCTTGGGGGAGGCCTATGTCCAGCAGTGGACGTCTTTCCGCTGAAATGACAATGTTGATGAGTAAACTTAGTTTAGTTTTGAAAAGGATACGTATACAGGTCCATATATCTCTTCTTTTCCATGTGCTGCCTCTTGTAAACCTGCTCGATACCCTCCTGTAGGTCGCCCCATATCTGCAACAATATACATATGGATCCCATAATTATAGAGTTATTGATGAAACATTGTTATTACACAAAGAGTCACCTAAAGATTTGCACTTTAATAAATAATCTGCTAATCAGTAGACAGTAACGATTTTTTTATAAATAGCCATAGTTTCTTGATCGGAACGCACAACGCTGTGGTATGCAGCACCGGACACATAATCGTATGAAAATCGTCTAGAATGGTCTTTTGCTCCGTCGCAGTATGCGCCAGCGGTGAGGAGTATGTGTCCAGCACCGCATACCGCAGCGTTGTTCGTTCCGATCAAGACACTAACGCCGTTTGTTCACGACGCGACACACGACACTGCAAAATGTGGTCACTGTTCAGAGCTCCATATATTTGCATGGACCGTTTGTTAATTACACGACACCGCACCACACGCGACACGATTTTCATACGGTATATCGTCGATGCCGATATGTTGTCGCGCTTTTTTTGCGGTGACGATTTAGGCATAGCACGGACTGCGATTTTTATTTGCGTGAATTTTTTTCCGCTCATTCTGTGACCTATGGAAATGTATGAAGCTGCACGCACTGCGGAAAAAAATCGCGCTCAAATAGTACTGAAAAATTATAGGTATAGGTAATGACCCTGTTAACGACGACAGACCGCACCGCACGGCTCACGCGTGGTTCGTTACTCACGCGCTTATAAAACATTACAAGTGCACTGCAGTGTCGTTGCATAATCGTGGCTAGATAACAAACGAACGGACGACAGACCGTATGCAGTGTGTCTTGTGTTAAAAATCGTGACCGCAAATCGTGTCGTGCGGTGCCTCGTGAGCAAACGACCTGAAGCTCCACACTGAGAAGACACGCGACGTTGCACGCACTCTTTATAATAGCCATACAAAATAGAACTTTATTTACAACACAAAAAGCTATACATTCCAATGAGATAATTCGGATAAACTTGTATTCAAATTCTCTCATTGAAATAACATGCCCTTTTCGATGGAAAATAAAGTTCTATATCGTATCACAATGCGCAAAACCAGTGCGTTGTCGGCCTTAGACAAGAATTTATCCTCGTTAACTTGGCATATCAGGTTTTCCTGTTTAGTGTATATGCTGCTTTTATTTTATTTAATCTCAATATGACACACATAATAATGAAAAAAAACATTTTTACAAAAAAAATAAAAATTTTAATAAAAAAATACTACCGACTTTCAAATAAGAAAACTACAAAGTGAAAAATAACTTTATTTTAGGAAGTCAGTGTCCATAACGCAAAAAATGGTGCCTACGAAAGACACCGACTTCCAAAAATAAAGTTATTTTTCACTTTGTAGTTTTCTTATTTGGAAGTCGGTAGTATTTTTTTGTAAAAAAGATTTTTATTTTTCACTTTTTAGTTTTACCTAAGTACCTAATAAGCAAGTTGTTTAGTAAGTTTCCTATAACGCCAGAATAGATTACCCGAATATCATGAAACTTGAACAAAGCCGATCAAATGAGACACTTGCTTACCCCTTAAGAGCATACTGGCGTGATGTTATGTTATGAAATGGTATAAACAATAAACAGACATGCGATTGCAGCAGTCCCGAGAGATTTGCCGTTATTTATTGAAGAGTTCTGTTGTATATCTTCGAAGTTCTACATAAGATCTTCACCAAATTAAAATGCGACCAATTTCGGAACATTCTCTTTCAAACAAAAAAGAATTTTCAAAATCGGTCCACAATTGACGGAGATATCGGTGAACATACATAAAAAAAACATACAAGAAGTCGAACATAGAACCTCCTCCTTTTTCGAAAGTCGGTTAAAAATAGGCATAAACAGAAATGAACAAAATTACTGGTCATTTCAAAAGAAGTTCTTCCAGCAGACCAGCGAAAGGAGAATTGGATGAAAGACGTAGACATAGGGTGCCGATCTAACATTCAGAATGTACAATAGGGATGTTTCCTGGGTAAAAAAAGGTTTATTCTATTTAGTCCGACAGTGAGATTATCAAATAATATCGGATACATATTTTTTGCTTTACCAAAATCAATAAAAATTACAAAGATAAAGCGCACCAAAGTTTAGGAGTAGGGGCCTGTGACGTCACTTGTCAGTATAAAGTGTACTAGCGGCGTGACATCACACGATTTTTTAACGCATTGTATCATCGTCACTTTATGTTTACGTGTCAAAAGAAAAAAAAACGTATCTTAGGCGCAAGAAAGACAGAACAGACATAAGGCGCAGGAAACATAGAAATGGCATCGGGCGCGGACATGGCACGGGCGGCTTCCTATTCCATTCAAAATTCATACAAAATGCATGGGAATAAAGCGCAATTTGATCAGGCGCGGGCGCCGGAATGGCGCGTCATAACCACGTCCGAGCAACGAGATACCGTGTGTCCTAAATTGCACTTTATTTCCATGAATTTTGTATGAAATTTGAATGGAATAGGAAGCCGGCCGTGCCATGTCCGCGCCCTACGCCATTTCTATGTGGCCTGCGCCTAAGAAGCAGACAAGCCGTCTGCGTCTACGTCTCTTCTGTCTGGCCTGCGCCTTAGGGGCGGGACAAACAGAAAAGACGCAAGTCGAGGACGCGTCGCAGATGCGACACCCTTTCAATAAATTTTCATACAAATTGTATAAAAGCGTCGCGACACAAAATAAACAAAAAAGACAGGGCGCGGATGAGACGCGGTCTATTCTGTACGCGTCCTCGTCTTACGTCTTTTCTGTTTGTCCCACCCCCAATATTTTTTGTTAATCTATCTGACGGACAAAAAACTAATTTACAGTCCCTATTGAGCAAAAACTATGTTATTCTTCGCAAGGCTAGTTTTAATATTATTTAGTAATGAACACCTTTTGTTTGATAGACAAAAGCTGATATTAATTCATAATACCAGTACACAAATCATGTTTAGTTCTAATTTCGTAATACCTGCATACTAGATGAAGGACAATATGTTTGGTTATTGTTTATATTAGTAGAAAAAACTATATTTATAGCGTTACTAGCTGCGGCGTGCAGCTTTGCCCGCGTGCTATTAGAGTACTTAAAGCGTAAATATTCCCCAATGTTAAGGCGCATATATTCCTCAAGTGCGCCCACTCGGACAGAATATCAATATTGAACCTCCTTTTGGACAATTTTGTTTGCAAAATATTCTTTGATTTACATATGCTATTTCAGTTATGAATAAAAAAATTCTGTGTAAAATATGTGAATTTAAACATCCAAGTCGTTTTGGAGGAGTATCCAAAAGTAGCGAAAAAATATCGTGTTGTTAATCATTTTTTAAAGCAAAACTATTAGTTACACGAAAAAACCACGTTTCACAAATAATGTACATGAATCAATAATAATTATTATTTTTTTCAAACTTTTTATTTTAACCTAGCCGTTACTAAGGAGTATGCTTTAGAAAGTAACCGTTTTACGGCACCAAAGCTGTTAAACACCCTTTTTGGTACCTATTCTGATTATTTCTGATGTATAAGCAAAATTACTGTAAAGTATAGTTCTCGCCAAACTTCTTGGCCGCCCTGAAGTTGGCTACAATGGCTGCGCCAGTAGCAAATCTGATACAAAAAAAACAGCACCGTTTCGTGTCTCGCATCCGGTAAACCAACTTCAGGGCGGCTAAGAAGTTTGGCGAGGACTATAACATCAAAATCAGTTCAGTAGTTTTTACATAAAATAGTATGGTGCAGCAGAAATAAATATCGTGGTCTAACCTAACCTAACGTGCTTATTCAAAACGTACAAGAACAAAATAACATGACCCATATTAATTCATTTTCAAAAATATCAAAACCAGATCTAAGATTATGAAGACTTTATAATAATCAAATCGCCATACATTGGCGAAGAGCCAGGTATACTAATAAATCTCCTCAGTCCTTATCGCCTTAGTTATAGAGTTCATTTTCGCGTAGACTCCCGAGAGAAAGCGGATCGATCCGAATGGCGGAAATAAAATTTTATTTCGTCATACATAACTGTGAGACAAGCTTAAGTCACGAATAAGAAACTGTAGAAAATCAACAATGATTGTGCATCTAGCTAAAGTGGCTTATCATACAACATCACGCCTATATATTCCCCTAATGGTTAGGCAGAGTTGCATCTATAAAATCACAGCCAGATAAAAAAAAAAACTTTTATAAGATATGAACTCATTACTGAATGCCAAGTGAAAGGGTCAAGGACGCCCCTTACCGCGATACGTTTGTTTTGATCGTGTTAGCGACACTGCCTTTATCTGTTTAGGAGCTATGATGCCACAGACAAATACACACGTCAAACTAATAACAGGGGATTAAAAACAGCACCGCGCTGTGCTTTGTGCATTGGAAAGCCAACTTCGGGCGGCCCAGAAGTTTGCCGAGAACTATACTGTACAAAGTTGATTTTCTGCAACCACTCACATCGTGCGCTTACGTCGCAACATGACGTGTGGTGATAGTGCAGTGCCGTTCGATGGAGACGTGACGTTTCTTGGCATGAGCGAAGCGATAACGCGCGTCTGTTATTGAGTCTAGATTCTAGAACTAGGGCTTATGATAATTGTAACGTAGAAATGCGTGTTGAAGCGAAAATTGTACTGATGTTTTGTGTGTTACTGATTTAGAAAATAAGATATGAAAATGGATGGCGATTTTATAAGGGCTTAAACAGACGGACTGTATTAGAACTGTGCATAAATATGTAAAATTGCAGTTTTCGTGTTGACCTTGCAGCGTAGCTTAAAAGTTATAAGTAAGGGAAGACCAAACAAACGTGCTTCTCACTGCTGGGACACAGGCCTCCTCTCTGTGAGAGAGGGAATGATCCTTAATCCACCACGCGGGCCCAGTGCGGATTGGTGGATGTCACATGTCTTCGAATTGTTGGTTCTACGACATGTCAGTTTCCTCACCACGATGTTCTCCTTCACCGTTTTTAGAGCAGTGGAGAAGAAATAATTTACACAAAGTAAAGCGCCTGCCTGGGTTGCCAAGATGCACCGAGTTTCCACAAACCAGTATACCATAACGCCCAAGTTCCTGACTCAGCACAGATAAGTTTATTATTATCAAACAATACAACTTCATCACATTTATTTATACACTACAGTTATGCAGCATCCGATACGTCACAGCACCCGATGACACAGGGAATTCGAAATGACGTCGTCGAAAACTGATTTGCGATATTAATAAACACGATTACGTTTTCATTTATCAGTTTATGCGAAATCATACCGATTCATCAAGTCTTCAAATGGAGACTTCTTGTTAAGTATAGTTCTCTCCAAATTTCTTAGCCGCCCTGAAGTTGGCTACAATGGCTGCGTAGTAGTACATCTTATACAAAAACAGAACCGTTTCGTGCCTTGAGCATGCGGAAAGGCAACTTCAGGGCGGCCAAGAAGTTTGGCGAGAGCTGTACCATGGGACGTTCCCTAGCTAGAGATTCCGATAACCTTATAAAGGTCTAGAATCTAGAGGGGTAAAGACTGGATGCAAAAAGCAAAGAACCGGATGTGATGGTGCTGATTAGGAAAGGCTTTTGTGATAGACTGCAATGGACAAAGCTGAATGATATATGTAGTTTCATGTATAAATGGTTTCGAAATAACTTGTCGGTGGCAGAGAGCAGGTCACATTGCTCACAGAACGAATGGCCGATGGGGCAGAAAAGTTCTGGAGTCGGACCGTGTACCGGAAGACGTTGCGTTGGAAGGCCTCCCACTAGGTGGACCGATGACCTCGTGAAGGTTGCGGGGATCCGCTGGATGCGGGATGCACGGGATCAGTCAATGTGGCGACAATCGGGGGAGGCCCACGTCGAGCAGTGGACGTCTTTAGGCTGATATGATGATGAAAGTGACAAAGGATTTATGTAAAGAGGATGGGCAGTAGCGTCCTTGCGTTTTTTTTATTGTAGACTGACACGCGGTTGACCACTATCTCACCTGATGGTAAGCGACGATGTGGTCGACGGTGAAGAACGCTTGCCTAGAAGTAACCTATTCACTCTTGACTATAAGTCCCCTAGGTTGCAGTTAATGCCCTGGCCCTGGTCCAGGCCATGGTACGGAGCGAGAGGGCATGGGAAGCTATCTCCTCCTTCTGCGAAGTAGTAATGCTCGCAAAGGAGGAGGCGTAACGCGTGAGGGAGACGCAAAGGAGACGCCCTCACGCCCCTAGGCACCGCAGGAGACGCACCGGGCGTCGGGAGTCGCGAGCCGATTCCCGGCCACCGTAGGCGCGGGCTTGCGGACGGAGAGTAATGGGTAGCTCGCCGTCCGATAAAGACCAAGCCCGAGTTTACGGCGCGTAGTGTTCCACGCGCGCCTCAAAGAGATGTCAGCAAAAGTGACGGGGTCCGATAGGGCCGATGCCTGTCTGGGTCGCGGATAAATTTGAAATAGAGTTACCGCGGCCCTGGCACAAGCAACTGAAGGAACACGGGTGGGTTTTAGTCAGTAAAAGTCTGACATGCCCTCCCGCTTCACCCAGAGCGGGAGAAGTCATCGGAAGAATTCCCGCACAAAAAAAAAAAAAAAAAAAAGTTGCAGTTAATATATAGAATTATTATTTACTAGCTGCCGCCCGCGTGATATTAGGTCTTCGCCCAATATGTTTATAAACTATAGCCAACGTGTTATTCTGATGTATAAGCTATAATACTGTGAAGTTTCATCAAAATCCTTTCAGTAGATTTTAAGTGAAAGAGTAACAAACATCCACCCATCCATCCACATAAACTTTCACGTTTATAAAAGTAATAAGATTTAATTACAACGGTCGGTCGAGAAATTTTGATGCGCCAATATCTTTTCCAATACTAGGAACTTAGGAAGTGGTAAAGTTTGCACGTTTTGTGGGCAATCGTTTTTAGGGTTCCGTACCCAAAGGGTAAAAACGGGACCCTATTACTAAGACTCCGCGGTCCGTCTGTCTGTGCCCAGGCTGTAACTCATGAACCGTGATAGCTAAATTTTCACAGATGATGTATTTATATTGCCGCTACAACAAATACTAAAACAGAATAAAATAAATATTTGAGTGGGGCTCCAATTCAACAAACGTGTTTTTTTTGCCATTTTTGCGATAATGGTACGGAACCCTTCGTGCGCGAGTCCAACTCGCACTTGGCCGGTTTTTTAGACTAACAATTGATGAAAAACGCGTTTTACCGAAATTTTAAACCATTGGTTAGCATATTTAACTATTGGTTGAGTTAAATACGGATAAAAATAAAACCGGCCTAGTGCGAGTCGGACTCGCACACGAAGGGTTCCGTACCATTATCCGTACAATTAAATTTTCACAGATGATGTATTTCTATTGCCGCTACAACAAATACTAAAACAGAATAAAATAAATATTTGAGTGGAGCTCCCATACAACAAACATGATTCACATCACATCATCAGCCTATTAATGTTCCCACTGCTGGGACACAGGCCTCCTCTCTGTGAGAGGGAATGGGCCGTTATCCACCACGCGGGCCCAGTGCGGGTTGGTGGAAACGTGATTATTTGCGGTATTTTTTGCGATAATGGTACGGAACCCTTCGTGCGCGAGTCCGACTCGCACTTGGCCGGTTTTTAATTTTTGGCGTTCAAAAAGTTCTAATTCTCAGCCTGAGTTGGGATACCGCTCTGATAGAGGATATGGGCCGTCCAACCGTAGACAACGCAAGTTTGTGGACATGAAAAATCTGCAATTTTGCAACAGACCAGTGATAATGATGCAAATAGCACAAAACTACGTACGAAGCTAAAGTTTAGATGCAATAAATAGGTTTCTCTTAATGTGAAAAAAATCAAAAAAACAACAGATGTGGTTCCCGTACCGGGATTAAAACAAAAACCAGTTGATCAGCTGCCATATCCCGTACTGGGAAACGAGTTCTCTATGGGTGGGCTCGCAATCTGTCACTATTTACATTATTACGGTGCTACAATCCGATACGGGCTGTACGAGCTAGGACTAACTCATATGGAATGCAAAACTGCGCGATCTTATTTTTTTAAAGAATTCTAGAAAAATAATAGTATATTATGCAACTAGTGAATAAAGGACGGTTTTATAGCGAGGGCCATAGATGAATCACGAACAAGTAAAGGATTCTATCAACTGAATCACGACCGTAGGGATGCTCGTGATTCAAGTGTTAGAATCCTGAGCGACGCGAGTGATTCATGGCCCTCGATATAAATCCGTTTTATTCAAGAGTTGCATACTATATTTTATACCATGACTACGAGAAAAAGAAAGATTTTAGCGAAAAGCACAAGGAATAATTATTAATAAATGTTTTATTACCTGCAAAATTTTCAAAAAATGTGAAAACTCAGAGTTTCACATTTTTTGTAAATTGAAGCTGAGCTAGGTAACTGCATCGGTGTTTCAGGGGCCAGTGACCACCTCCGTTACGTAACATAATTATAATTAATTAAACACCAATGCAATTAATATTAGAATTACAATCCAAATAAGTATTCACTAAACATCCCAGAATAAAATCAAAATCATGAAAATCATTATTGAAATCCTAAATATTAACAAACTGAAAATTAAATCGATGAAGAAATTTGAAAGTAGAATATTCTTTGCACAAGCAGTTTGTATCGAGTATTTGATGCACAAGGAGGTTGTATAGCATTGAGATGGACGTCGAATATATATTGAAGTGTTCTAAATTCAAACATCAAAACAGTGAGAAAAATTGCTTTTTATTCACTGTTTTCAGTGAATAAAATAAGCTTTTTAGAGGGGGAATGGTATAATAGTACATTATGGTACAAGTGTGCAATGTTGGTGATTACCGCTGAGGCGCCATTGAGACCCGAGCCTTTAGGTGAGGGTCTTAAGAGAGCCGAGGACGGTAATCATCAATACACACGTGTATCATACGACGTTTTTCAACACACTTGTGAAGAAAATAATACTAAAAAATCATTTTCAACAGTGAAAACGAGTTGTGAATTTTTTTTCGCAATGGCGGGGTAAATTAATCAGATTTCCTATGCGCGCGCATCTAACAATGGCGATCGGCCATAGACTAAAACAATGCGGTTACTTTTTTTTTTAGCTTTTCGCGGATAGCGTTTTAGCCACGTAAAAAATGGGGAATTTCAAGTTTTCTTTATTGCAGAGAAACAAAAGTTATATTTGAGGGCAAGTTTTATTTAATAAACACGTATAAGTTGAAATTATCTAGTTGAATATGAAGTTGCATGAAATGAGCAAGCAATGTAGGTTCTAGCATTTTGCTGAATTGTTTGACTAGAAGCTATGCCACATTTTATGTATTCAATGGATATCATGGAAATAGTAATTACTACCCATAACATGTTATGGATATAGTAAGTACTACTTCCATGACAGGAATATAAAGGTATTAATGTCGAATGGGACACTTTTAATTGAATAACAGTGTTACAATTTATTATATTGAAAATACTTCAATTTTAACTGGATTAGAATTAATGACTTATTTTATTAATTTTCATTGAATTGATTTGTGACACTTTTAAAATTAGTTTGATTTAAAAGTATTTAAAATGAAGGCAGGAAACCATTAAAAAAAAACTATAACTCACTTGTGAATAATAGCAATGAAAAAGTCACAGTTTGATTACAGGTATCATTATATGCCTAATTGCGGTGAAATTAGAGCCACTTTATGAGCAAGTGTGTTGAAAATTAAAATTTCTCGATGGGTATCCAAATAAGAAAAAAAACTGTTTGGTCCGTCACTAACCAAAAAAATATTAGACGCGTATTTTTGGCTTTATCGAATCAATAGAAATTGACAAAGATGAAGTGCATCTCTAAGTTCAGGAGGTGCTGGTGACGTCTCTTCCAGTTAAAAAAAACCGGTCAAGTGCGAGTCGGACTTGCGCACGAAGGGTTCCATTCTTGGTAAATTGCGGTTTACGATTTATGACGTATTAAAAAAAAACTACTTACTAGATCTCGTTCAAACCAATTTTCGGTGTAAGTTTACTTGGGTATGTACATCATATATATTTTTTAGTTTTATCATTCTCTTATTTTAGAAGTAACAGGGGACACACACACATTTTACCACTTTGGAAGTGTCTCTCACGCAAACTATTCAGTTTAGAAAAAAATTATATTAGAAATCTCAATATAATTTTTGAAGTCCTATCCATAGATACAGATACCACACGTATGGGTATGATGAAAAAATAAATTTGAGTTTTAGTTCTAAGTATGGGGAACCCCCAAAATTTATTGTATTTTTTTTATTTTTGTGTGAAAATCTTAATGCGGTTCACAGATTACATCTACTTACCAAGTTTCAACAGCATAGTTCTTAGTTTCGGAAAAAAGTGGCTGTAACATACGGACGGACAGACAGACAGAGAGACATGACGAATCCATAAGGGTTCCGTTTTTTGTCATTTGGCTACGGAACCCTAAAAGTGTACCAAAGCGTGAAACCGAAATTTCAATGCACTGTATCATCATCATTTTATTTAGGAGACAAAAAAAAAAAACATTTCAATATTTTTTGGCAACTTATCTGACAGGCCGAATAAAATTTTTCATGGAACTACCCCGTTCTCTAACTAAAATTTAGTACAGTTCAGTACTCCCCAATCTTTTTAGCCGCTCTGAAGTTGGCTACAATGGCTGCGCAGTAGAAAAATCTCATACCAAAACGGCAGCGCACCATGCTACGCGCATCGGAAACCTACGTTCAGCCCGGCTACATTGGGGATTACTGTAAATAAAATTCTAGCGCTATTGTACATACGTTTCGGTACGAGCTGATTCTTAGGTGCGGGTCGTTAAGACTTTGCCGCTTTTGATCAACGGTACGGTATGCAAATGCTGTGTGTACGGATCTCCGCTTTTAAGGTTACACTAGTCGAAAATTCTGCCATACAAACGTAGTCTAGGGATTATTCCACTGTATGACGACGTTCGTTCAAAATAAAAAGTGATATCAATTTGTCTTCTAGCCATGTATGGAAGCAAAAAAAAGAAAATATTTGAAAGTTATGAGCGTCGAAAGTTCCACATTTCGACACTAATTTTAACGCATTTTTGGGCGAAAATAAATACCATAAGAAGACGAAAAATTGCAAAACGGCTTCCATACAAGGATAGATAAGTAGTTCAACAATGCAAATAATTTTATTTTGAGCAGATAGATTTAGTCGATTTTTCATGATGTCTAGACTGCCAAAGATCTGTTTATAAAATTTCGCGCGCTCGGTTTCGTCCTAAATCATTATCCATTTCGCTACAAATTTCGTACGCGAACTAGCTTCCTACTGCTCATCACAGCATCTATATCTTCCGCACGTGTTGTCGGTTGATATAAAATGTATTTTAACCCCGTGCAAAAAATAGTTCGTGCCGTCGACTAGTGTACCCTTAATGCCCGTATAAGAGAAGTAGGTTTACGCTTTGATGACGTTTTTTGAGTGATCTTCTTTCTATAAGAGATCAAATAGGGGTCGTGTTACATATCATTTATTTAACGTTATGCAACATACAGGTACATAGGCGGATTTAATGCCTGAGGATACCATCACTTATGGGCCTTTACCAACTAAGGCCCTAAGGCTGTTCGAAAATGTAGTAAGATCGTTCTATAAGGCTTAGTTTTTTGATCGCTAGTAAACTCAACCAATGGTTAATGCTAACCAGTGGTTTGAAAAGACATGGCCAGATTCTGCCCTACAATCAATTCAGAATACATTAATGTACAGTAATTATTAATATGTGAAAATTACTTGTAAAAGAAATAAAAATTAAACGCAACAATTGCATTTCTCTAGAACAGGCGAAAAAAAAGCCAAAAAATAAGTATGTTAATTGTTTTTGAGCAGTTTCTATGCAGTGCATTTGCGTTTGAGAGTGATTGTCAAATAACACTGTCAACTGTCATTGTCAAATGCCAACTGTCACTGTCAACTGTCACTTAAACGCGACATCATTGCTTCAAAATGATTCGGCATTTTTTTTGTTTCCATAAACAGTGTCTCTCGCTTCTTCTCTGATCATAAAACAAAAACTATTGGAAAGCCATACCTCTAAGCTTTAATACGACGACGTACTGTATGTCAATGTACATGAATATTTTTTGTTAGGGCACAGCTCCATACAAATTCTGGCCATGTCCTTTCGGTAACCATTGGTTAGAATATTTAATCATTGGTTGATAATAGCGAACAAAAAACTGGGCCTAAGAGACCTCATCCATCGATTCGTGACAGCAAATCGTGATCTTTGGCTGTAGTCAATTACGTTAACCAATCATATCATCAGACGTGGGATTTGACACTAGAATAACCAATCGGAGATCCTGAACATGCTATCAGCACAGGTCCATTCAAACTTAAAGGCGTCTGTGAATTTTGTTTTTTACTATGCAGTACCCCTCAGCCCCGCTGTCTCATGTATTCACTACTGACTCGCCTAGTGTTCGGATTCCGAGCCGCTGTTAATTTTGAATCTACCTGTAACCTCGCAAGTTTCCAAATCAAAATATTTGAACACATTTTGCTCTATGACTAATATAATAACATTGTAAAATTCAAGTAAAACAAACCAACACTTTGAGGTGAGCAGTGTAATCATATCTGCGATTCTAAACTCAAACAATGAAAATGATTATTTTAATCGAGCCTTCTGACCACCTACCTTGGCTGACTGCAAGAGAGAGGTCAAGGTGAGAAGCTTACGTTTCGGGGTTACTGTTCAGACAAGGTCGGTGCTTGCAAATCTATCTTCAGAATTAACTTTTGTGTAGCCAGACGAATAGAAGGAGAGGCTGAATCGATGGGTGGAATCATTGACCGTTGGTTTTTAGGGTTCCGTACCCAAAGGGTAAAAACGGGACCCTATTACTAAGACTCCGCGTTCCGTCTGTCTGTCTATCCGTCTGTCACCAGGCTGTATCTCACGAACCGTGATAGCTAGACGGTTGAAATTTTCACAGATGATGTATTTCTGTAGCCGCTATAACAACAAATACTAAAAACAGAATAAAATAAATATTTAAGTGGGGCTCCTATACAATAAACGTGATATTTTTGCAGTGTTTTGCGATAATGGTACGGAACCCTTCGTGCGCGAGTCCGACTCGCACTTGGCCGGTTTTTTTATTTTTATTATCGAACGGTTCACGCTTGACCACTATCTCACCTGATCGTAGCGATGATGTGGTCGACGGTGAAACACGCTTGCCTAGAAGTAACCTATTCACTCTTGACCTAAATTGAAGCTATCAGGAAACACAGACTCCGGCAGGGAATTCCACTCCTTAGCTGTAAGCACAATGAAAGCAAAACATTTAGTGCGTATGGGTGGGATGTCCACCATGTACCGATGGTTTTCGCCGTACGTAGTCTGATGATGGAACATAGGCTATTCTTGTACGTGATTTATTGATTCTTTAATCTCTTGTCAAAAGGGAGTGAATAATTCTGCTCAACCTTTTTCCAACAATAATATTAAATTAATTCGATTATTTCAGACATAGGAAGTGCAGATTATTATTACTTTAATGATAACAAGATGTAAAATTTAAAAATAAATAATAACAGGCAAAAACTCCAACATACAATTTGATCCTAATCCAATTCCAAATTAAACAAAAATTGTAAAATAATAACAAATAACTATTTTGTTATTAACCGAAAAATTTAAATTAATACTTGTGTTTTTTCACTTTGAAGTTTCGGAGTACTTTCGGACGGGGCCCGTAACTTCGTTGAAGGAGACAGGGAGTAGCCAGATTACCTTGGCTTCTGTCTGACTATTCGTAACGACTGCCTAAGTTCTACAAATGACAGAACCTAACGTGCTTACCGAGGCACGGTGGAATCTCGCCATGTTAAGATGGTCACCAATACACGAATCGACCTCGGCAAGCCTTTACTTTAAAGATCGACCTGTTCGGTTGTTACTATTTATCCACGACTCCTCCTAAGGGCGCGGTCCTAATAAAAGCTATTGTAGTTCAAGAAGAGAGCGGCAATGAGATACTGGTCGAGTCTAGGCTCCAGAGCCTTGAACATCGGCGCCGAGTTATCGGATCAGAGTATCGGTTACATTTCGGGAAGTGTGCGTCGGAATTGCATGAACTAATTCCTCCTAGCCCGTTCCATCATCGGACTACAAGACGTACGGCGATGCGTCACCGGTACATGGTGGACATCTCACCCATACGTACCAAACGTTTTACCAAACCTTTATCATGCGCACAGCAAAAGAGTGGAATTCCCTGCCGGATACTGTGTTTCCTGATAGCTACAACCTGGGAGACTTTAAGTCATGAGTGAATAGGTTTCTTTTAGGCAAACCTGCTTCATCATCGCTTACCAACAGGCGAGATAGTGATCAAGCGCAAGCCGATCAATAGTAAAATAAAAGATACACTGCAATAAGGTCTACAATATAATAGTTTACTAATATCTAGTTCACAAGTTTGTAAGTATAGAAAACTAAGTCTCGATGGGACCGCACCCTCAATCGATAGGTTGTGTTATTGACCGTCGGTTTTTGAAACACTGGCAAGTTTGTGATTAATTGATTCGTTAATCCGTGCTCGAATGTGTGTGTAAGTGAATGTGGCCGACCAAAGTATTATGGAATAAGGATCGAAAAATGATAAAATCTGCTATAGAACAACCATCTTACGAAGGCGGATGAATCGTAACAAAATGACTCTTAGTTCGACGTCATAAAAGTCAACGGATGGAACAACTATTTTCCTTCAAGCTCGTTGCCTCACCTTTATGTCAGTGTTCTACGTCTGACTGCGAATATGTACAATCTGCACATCATATCTTATGGGAGAGTATTCTTTGGCAGAATGAACGCAATTTTATGTTGAATAATGTACAGGCTGCATCTGGAGTTGTTTACTATACGGACCTTGTGGAAATTAGAAAAAAATTCCGTGCGTTCAAGCATTTTTGCCATACCTATTATTGGAAACAAATATAGCAGCTCACAATGTAGGACCCATTAATATGAATGCAAATTTTTATCCGTGGTGCTAGGCAACTGGGCTTATCCCAGTTGTAAACGACCCTTTGTGCCTATTAGCCTTGTTTGTTCTGTACCCTGCTTGATATGGAGAGAAGAGGAAATTTGTACTTTTTCCTACTCCTCCTTTTTTATTTTCTGATTAATTTCGTTGCGGGATCCAAGACAGTTAAATTCATTCGACGAGCTTCATTGTCGCCACTGTTGATTCTGGCTTTCAGGAGTTGCAGTGGTTTGGGAATAGTGTGGTGGGATTGTCCCAACAAAAAAAAAAAAACTTTTATTTAACTTGCGATTTATGTATGTGTGTTCGGGTCAAATCTTGCAACCGAATTTTAAAGCAGTGACCCTCCACCGATTGAGGCGAAAAATTGCTTACACGTTTAGTTTGGATAACAATGCATGATGAGCTAAGTGACGTTATTCTAAATCCAATATGGCGGACGGCCTAAGGTGGCGGACTAGTTATTTTTAGTGCACTGCCATGATATGGGTATCAAATGGAAGGGTTTGCTGAGAAGAATAAGAAAAAGCTTGTTTTAAAAAAAATATCGACTGTCGTTTTGATTGATAATATTCTAGGAGCGATGGTCTTCTCAGGGAAGCTGGTATTAACTGAGGATCGAGTCAATTCGATTGGCTAGTACATCCAGCAGTGTTGTGTGTTGATGATGGCGAAGACACTTAGAGACTGCACTATATAGTTTATTTTTTAATGCCTTTGCAATTTGCATTATAAAAGTATAAGCAGTATAGCAGCTTCAAATACAAAGTCTTTGCCCTTTTGGGAACACCACAGACATTTTATTAATATAGGCTTAAATAAATTGTAATTCTAAAAACTAAAAAACACGCTTCAATGGTTAAGGATAATGGGAAACTGTTTAAATTATTGCATTGTCATCGGTCCTTGATAAGTGTGCAAAGTTTCAAATCAATCCAACGTTTTGAAGTGGGTGAAAATCACGTTCAAAGATTCCGTTACATTGATACATAGATACATACATACCAAGCTAATAAAAGCGTGTTAAAAAGAAGTCGTCTAAAGATGGTTGCCCAAAACCACGCATCCAGATCAAATAAGATACCAACTTGTTTGTAAGTAGCGGCACAATAGCACAAATGATGACGGAATAGTTGGGTACCTTCTACAATAGTTCGACGGATTCAAACTCACGGCATCAACATTTCAATCACGAGTTGAATGCCGTGATAATTTGGAAATGACGACAACGTATTGTTGAACTGTATAGCCATAACATGCGATTTCCCAGGATTAGCAGTTACAAGAATGGCATCCAATCCATCTGGAGCATTTCCCTAACTAAGTCTGGCTCGGCTTCCAGTCCTGGATGCAGCTGACTATTAGTATTTGACAGGGACCGACTGCTTAGTGCTTATCTGGCCCAAACACGATACCACCAAAGGAGATGTTTGATTTTGAGCCATCACTATGTACACTACATAGATAAATAGAAAAAAAAACCGGCCAAGTGCGAGTCAGACTCGCGCACGAAGGGTTCCGTACCACTATCGCAAAAAACAGCTAAAAAATCACGTTTGTTGTATGGGAGCCCCACTTAAATATTTATTTTATTCTGTTATTAGTTTTTGTTGTTATAGCAGCAACAGATATACATCATCTGTGAAAATTTCAACTGTCTAGCTATCACGGTTCATGAGATACAGCCTGGTGACAGACAAACTGACAGACAGACGGACTGCGGAGTCTTAGTAATAGGGTCCCGTTTTTACCCTTTGGGTACGGAACCCTAAAAAGGAACGTCTCTGCCCTGCGGCGGACAATAGAGCTGGTTATTTAGGCCTGTAAATGGATTAGATCATATCTAGAATAAAACTAAAATTCTTAGAACGAAATGTGCCACGGTCGTGTGCCAATGGGCTTAAACCATGTTATATTTGGGTTTTGGATGATCAGTCCATCTGCCAAGTGTGAAGTGTATGACAATTTACTGACAATATCTCCTGTGACCGTTCTTTGGTACTTAGATGAGACATAGGCCTTCTCCATAGCAGCATACAGACTGCTATACAAATTATTAGAGTTGCCGCGAATTGTGTTTATAGCGAATAGTCGAATACCGATTAATCGCCATTCACTTTGGCGAATAGTCGAATAATTCGACATTACTATTCGAAATAAAAAAAAACATTAAACACATTAAAAATATTTCTAATTTCTTCTAAGGTTGTGTGAAAAGAAAACAATAAAGTTAAAGAAATCTGTTTCATGTTATACATACCTACATATATGTGAAGAGCAACCCAAGAATGCCACTGCTGAAGAAATCGCCAACTACATCGCATTAGCAAAGGCTGACAGAAAAATAAACCCATATGAATGGTGGGCTTTGAGTACCAATAAGAATAGATTTCCTATTTTAAGTAAGCTTGCTAAACGATACTTAATCACACCAGCAAGCTCTGTTTATTCAGAAAGACTATTTTCCGAGGCAGGTTTAATTTACGAGGAAAAACGAAACCGACTTGCTCCAGAACGTGCAGAAAAAAATGTTTTTTTGCACCACAATCTGCCTCTGTTGGATTTTAAATATTAATTAAAAAGCCTTACTAATTTAATTTCATGAATATGATAGGCACAGGCACATATTACAGATAATAATTGATATTGGTTATTGTTTTATTAAGGAAAATAATTAAAATAATGATTATTTTTAACTCATTAGTTCTTTTTAACCGACTTTCGAAAAAGGAGGAGGTTCTATGTTCGACTTCTTGTATGTTTTTTTTTTTTTGTGTATGTTCACCGAAATCTCCGTCAATTGTGAACCGATTTTGAAAATTCTTTTTTGTTTGAAAGAGTATGTTTCGAAATTGGTCCCATTTTAATTTGGTGAAGATCTGATGAAGAACTTCGAAGATATACAACAGAACTCTTCAATAAATAACGGCAAATCTTTAGGGACTGCTGCAATTGCATGTCTGTTTGTTGTTTATACCATTTCATTACATAACATCACGCCAGTACGCTCTTAAGGGGTAAGCAGATCTCTCATTTGATCGGTTTTGTTTAAGTTTCATTCGGGTAACCTATTCTGGCGTTATAAGAAACTTAC
Source organism: Orthosia incerta (assembly GCA_948252205.1). Taxonomy (NCBI): domain Eukaryota; kingdom Metazoa; phylum Arthropoda; class Insecta; order Lepidoptera; family Noctuidae; genus Orthosia; species Orthosia incerta. The sequence goes on along the minus strand of OX411765.1, from coordinate 11,216,943 downwards.
TAAACAACTCGCCTATTAGGTTGGGTAGGTACAACTAAAAAGTGAAAAATAAAAAAACTTTTTTACAAAAAAATACTACCGACTTCCAAATAAGAAAACTACAAAGTGAAAAATAACTTTATTTTTGGAAGTCGGTGTCCTTAACGCAAAAAAATGGTATCTACGAAAGACACCGACTTCCAAAAATAAAGTTATTTTTCACTTTGTAGTTTTCTTATTTGGAAGTCGGTAGTATTTTTTTGTAAAAAAGTTTTTTTATGTTCGTTAAAAGTTTATTTTCGACGACTATCAAAAAAATTACGAGTAATGCCGAATACCGAATAATAGCGAGTATTCGCGGCAACTCTACAAATTATACACTTGGCCGACATGAATTTAAAAACTACCATCTGTCCCGATTAAAAAACTTCCTGAAGCTATTCTTAGCCATCGATAAATCAACAATTATAAATCAAAATTAGGACAGCACTTCTTGAGTTGCGAAATACCAAACATACCTACATACATTTTCTTGTTAATTCGAATAAAAACGATACCAAAACATGTGAAAGATCTTTTAGAAACATCAAAACATATGGTACTAATTTAAACGGTAACCTACTTTTACTAAGTCGGTTAAGAGTACTGTTATGTCAGTCTGTATTCGTTAGAAATGCAGTTTGTTTAGTTTTTTTTATCTTTTTATGTTAATCTTGAATTAGGGATTAACATATTATAATTATGCCATTTCCGATTGCGATACTGTCTAGAGAGAGACTAGGTTTTAGTTAAACTCTGATGATCTAGTTTAGTCTAAGACTTAGCCCAGTTTTTAGGGTTCCGTACACAAAGGGTAAAAACGGGACCCTATTACGAAGACTCCGCGGTCCGTCTGTCTGTCTGTCTATCCGTCTGTCACCAGGCTGTATCTCATGAACCGTGATAGCTAGACAGTTGAAATTTTCACAGATGATGTATTTCTGTTGCCGCTACAACAACAAATACCAAAAACAGAATAAAATAAATATTTAAGACGGGCTCCCATACAACAAACGTGCTTTTTTTTGCCGTTTTTTGCGATAATGGTACGGAACCCTTCGTGACCGAGTCGAAACGCTATACATTGAGTTTTTAAACAATTTTTTTCCTGACGGTTGAACTTGGTACTGAGAGCAACATCGACCTCGCGGGCTCTCGCTCGAGATTGCAGACCCGGTGTAAAAACTTCTAACCCACATCCCTGTCTACCTTTTTACAGTAAACAGGTGTGATAATACATATAAATACAAACCTGAATCATAAACGGTTGATGAGTATGACAGAGTATGACCCTGACTATATATAGCACTGCAGAAGCGTGGGTGTTAAAGATGACGAAGATTAAGCGGATGGGCTGATGCATTCTGTAAGGTGATATATTAGTATATGTGTATTGCCAGCGATGACCTACGGAACTGAGACGTGGTCGCTCACAATGGGCCTCATCAGAAGGCTTAAAGTCACCTAAAGGGCAATGGAGAGGGTTATGCTCGGAGTTTCCTTTTTTGATCGAATCAGAAATTATCAGCAGGAGAACCAAAGTAACCGAGATAGCCCGAAGAGTTGCGAAATTAAGTGGCACTGGACAGGGACTGCGGGCGTCCGCTGGATGCGAGATTCATGGAATCGGACAATGTGGCGACGCTTGGGGGAGATCTATGTTCAGCACGTCCTATTTGCGGGTCGTCTTTCGGCAGAAATAATGATGATGATATCAGAATGATCGAGGCTGCTTGGTTATTCGACCCTCAAAATGAGAGGTAGAAATGAGCGACAGTCTCCATTGGGATGTGACTTTAAAGTGAATTGCTGAAAAATAAAAAAAATATGAATTGCTGCTCAAAAAAAAAATGTTATTTGGGCTAACGACGGCTGCTTTTAAACAGTTTTTCGCTATCTGCTACTGAAAAAAAGGCCTCTAGATTATTAAATAACAACGAATAGATAGATCCAAGGTCGTCACATCCTTCCATCGACAACATTATAATTGAGACATTTTAACTACAACAAGCGTAAATATTTTAGTGTTATTTCCTCACAGAAAAACTAACCGAATCCTAACTTCAATGGGCATGTAGTGCGAAGACCCGATGACCACATCCTCAAAAAGTGCCTTTCCATGACGACACAAAAGAGAGAAACAGGTAGACCGCTGTCATATTGGATGACGAGTATCCAGAAGGACATGAAGAAGAGCGGTCTAACTACTGACGATGCTTATCAGCGGAACAAGTGGCGCCTCATGACCAGGAAATTCGACCCCGAGTAACGGGAAGTGGCGAAATAGAAGATTTCCTCAAATTAACGGAGGATCTATCTCATGGGAAAATCCTATTTAACCCCCGACGGAAAAAGATGGGTGTTATAAATTAGACAAGTGTTGCTGTGAATCTGTGTGTCTGTCTGTGGCAACATAGCGCCTAAACGGATGAACCGATTTTGATTTACTTTTTTTTTTTGTTTGTAAGGTGACTTTGTCGAGAGTGTTCTTAGTTATATTTGTTGTAAATCGGTTTTGCCGTTCAAAAGTTATGGTCGGTTTTCTGTTTGAAACGGAGTATTTTCGCAAGATATCGTGTCATAATTACATGTTCGATAGATTGTTGATCGAAGCGTGTCTACTGCTAGATAAATTATGTAGTTTAAAAAGTATAAAAAAATAATAAAAAAATTTACTTGTTTGCTGTATATAGTGCCATGAGGGTCATGGCAAAATAAACGTAAAATTTTTTTGAAAGGTTCCGTACCCAACGGGTAAAAACGGGACCCAGACGGGATCCCCCGGGATTAGTAAGACTCCGCGGTCTGTCTGTCTGTCGCCAGCCTGTATCTCATGAACCGTGATAGCTAGACAGTTGAAACTTTCACAGGTGATGTATTTCTGTTGCCGCTATAACAACTTATACTAAAAATAGAATAAAATAAATTTTTAAGTGGGGCTGCCATACAACAAACGTGTTTTTTTTTGCTGTTTTGTGCGATAATGGTACGGAACCCTTCGTGCGCGAGTCGACTCGCACTTAGCCGGTTTTTAAATTTCTTAGTCTGGAAAATGTTAGTGCGGTGAACCACGGCTCTCGGCCGATCATAATTACGAGATCGAAATTTTCTCGCTCTTGAACACATACTGACACCAAAAACTGACATTTCCTATGGGAAATTCTCTAACCAGTACAAAAAAACAAGTTACCAACTTACAGACAGACGAATCGAGTCGATAACCCACATCAAGTGAGTCAGCGACATTTACAGTTACGTTAGGCTGACGACAGACCACCATTTTATTGTGTTATTGTTACTGTGAGCTGACAAAAAGATTGGCAGATGGGTAAATGACACCGTATTTGTGAGGTTCACGACTATTTTTGACACAGGACAGGTAGTGTTAACATAACATAACATCACGTTTGTAATCTCCTAAGTAACAGATCCTTTTATAAAGAACTCTCTTTTGAAAGCAACTTTAACCTAAGTAGGAGATGTGCTTTTATAAAGGACTCCATTTTGAAAGCAACTTTAACCAAAGTAACAGATCCTTTTATAAACGACTCTATTTTGAAATCAACTTTAACCTAAGTAACAGCTCCTTTTAGAAAGGACTCCATTTTGAAAGTAACTTTAACCTAAGTAACAGATCCTTTTATAAAGGACTCTCTTTTGAAAGCAACTTTAACCTAAGTAGGAGATGTGCTTTTATAAAGGACTCCATTTTGAAAGCAACTTTAACCTAAGTAACAGATCCTTTTATAAACGACTCTATTTTGAAATCAACTTTAACCTAAGTAACAGCTCCTTTTAGAAAGGACTCCATTTTGAAAGTAACTTTAACCTAAGTAACAGATCCTTTTATAAAGGACTCTCTTTTGAAAGCAACTTTAACCTAAGTAGGAGATGTGCTTTTATAAAGGACTCCATTTTGATAGCAACTTTAACCTAAGTAACAGATCCTTTTATAAACGACTCTATTTTGAAATCAACTTTAACCTAAGTAACAGCTCCTTTTAGAAAGGACTCTATTTTGAAAGCAACTTTAACCTAAGTAACAGCCCCTTTTAGAAAGGACTCTATTTTGAAAGCAACTTTAACCTAAGTAGGAGATTCTTAAAGGACTCCATTTTGAAAGCAACTTTAACCTAAGTAACAGATCCTTTTATAAACGACTCTATTTTGAAATCAACTTTAACCTAAGTAACAGCCCCTTTTAGAAAGGACTCTATTTTGAAAGCAACTTTAACCTAAGTAGGAGATTCTTAAAGGACTCCATTTTGAAAGCAACTTTAACCTGAGCAGGAGATGCTTTTATAAAGGACTCCATTTTGGGCATTTTGAGTCATTTATTGACAAAAAGACCAGCTTTGAAGGTTTCCCTCCCACTTTCATGGTTTCCGAAACTAAATAAAACGGTGAAATCGCTTGTTTGTAAGCGATACAATTATTTAACTGATAAAAATCTACTCTATGACCAACCACTATTTATCTTGAAAAATATGAACAGTTCTTGGCGGTTATTGCTTGCATTGCTTGATATCTGTTAGGATAGGGCACGAAATCAAAGCCAAAAGCTAGTTAGCCATGTAAATAAAAACAAACAAGGTTCAATCAACCTTTAGGCACTTAGGCGTTTATTACCTGTCTTAACACGGAATCAAATGAACGACCCTGAACGCAGAAGGTAGACCAGTCAATGCACAATATATTGTCGGACAAGACTAAAAGTATTTAAACATTTTGGGAATACTTTAATTATGCGACAAGCCGGTACGGGGCCCAGCTAAGGAGTGGAATTCCCTACCGAAGTCTTTATTTCCTGGTGGCTATAACCTGGGGGTCTGAAGTTGATAGTGAATAGGTTACTTCTAGGCAAGCGTGTTCTATCATCTACCGCATCATCGCTTACCATCTGGTGAGATCAGTGGTCAAACACAAGTCTATTTAAAAAAACCGGCCAAGTTCGAGTTGGACTCGCGCACGGAGGGTTCCGTACCATTATCGCAAAAAACGGCAAAAAAACACGATTGTTGTATGGGAGCCCCACTTAAATATTTATTGTATTCTGTTTTTAGTATTTGTTGTTATAGCGGCAACAGAAATACATAATCTGTGAAAATTTCAACTGCCTAGCTATCACGGTTCATGAGATACAGCCTGGTGACAGACGGACAGACAGACAGACGGATCGCGGCGTCTTAGTAATAGGGGCCCGTTTTTTACCCTTTGGGTACGGAACCCTAAAAATGTCGTCAGGAAAGTATTGAGTATGAATTTGGGTGACAATAAGAAGTGGAAAAGACCAAAGAATGTGAAAATGTGAAAGACTTTCACAAAATCTTTCCTGACGATATTTTTTTAAATACATAGGCTTGCCTAGAAAGCAGGTGAATATTGAGATGAAGAATAGAGAAGTATGGAAGAAGAAGATGGAGCGTAGGAAGGCCTCCCTCTAGGTGGAGCGATGACCTGGTCAAGGCTGCAGGAGTCCGGTGGATGCGAAACGCACAGGACCGATCAGTGTGATGACGCTTGGGGGAGGTCTATGTCCAGCAGTGGACGTCTTGCGGCTGAAATGATGATGATGATGGAACAAGAAGACATGCTGCGCCGACCACAAATAAATTGGGATAAAGACAAGGCTTAGAACGCATTGCGGTTTTTAGCGCGCGAATATTTTTCACGCGATTTTTAATCCGCGTACTGAATAATAATAAGGCTTAGCACGCACTGCGATTTTTAACCGCGCGAATTTTTCCACCCATTCTGCGACCTATGGAATTGTATGAAGCTGCACGCATTGCGAAAAAAAAATCGCGCAGAAATAATACCGCGAGAAAGCCGTGTTTTGTGAAACCGCGGCGCGGATTAAATTCGCGCGAATATTTTGAACTCTATGAACAGGTATGAGACAAAAATGGCGCGGAATTTTATCTGCAGTGCGTGCACAAATACGTGTCAAATGTTGCCAAGTGGAAGCTTTATGCGGACTAAAAGTTTTAAAAACGTTTGGCTATAGTAGCGAATTATTACACTATTTCAAAACAAAAAGACTTGAACCAAGATTCTACGCTTTCTCTTAAGTGTTTTACTCGCAAATCGGTGTCAAAATCGATCTTCTACAGTTGTATCAGTAAACGATAGGCCGATTCAATTGATTGATTGATAGGTTTGCAAAATTAAAATCGTTTAAGCATAATTATGATATGAAAGTCACAATTTTAAAAGGACTAGGTATATAGAAATTATTGGTTCAACAGTTTTAAAGCCGGTTTGGTCATGTGATGAGGAGGGATGAAACGCATGTTACTAAGAGAGTTATGAATATAAATGTGGGTGGATGGAGAGGAAGGCCAAAGAAAAGATGGATGGGCTGTGTGAGGAGTGATATGGAAGAAAAGGGAGTCAGTAATAACGGGACAGGACGGTATGGAAGAAGCAAACGTGTTGCGCCGATCCCAAGTAACTTTGGTTAAGGGCAGGAAGATGATGATGATGGTTTGTGGTGTACGGTTTTCGCTACCATCGTAATAGGGTTCTGAATTTTCTGGAAGCACAGTCATTTTTATCCTGTTTTAACTGATGTTTTTTTTTATTGCGTCTGACCGCTTTCTCACCAGATGTAGTCGACGATGAGGCACGCTTGCCTAGAAGTAGCGTATTCACTTTTGACTTAGACTCCCAGGTTGTACCTTGCTATCAAGAAACACAAAAGCTATAGGAAAATCTGCCAAATGGTAACAAAATGGAGTTGATATCAAAATTATTATTTAGGCTTTCAAGCCGGGGAAGGTTGGGAGCGACATTCAGTTTTGGTAGATAAAATAGGAGTTTCTAGTCTTGACGTGAGTCTGTCTATAATTAACTCAATGAGCTCATATTTAAATATCATACACTCGAAGTAAGTATCTAAAAAAACGTGGCACGCACTGTACAAAGCTTTAGCTTTGTACAGTGCGTGCCACGAAAGATGAGACATGACCGCGCCTACCGTGGTCTGTCTGCCGCCCCGATGACGACCGGTCACTGCTCGCACTCAGACCTCATACCGCTAAAGAGATAAAGGTGAACGCGCACCTATCCGCGCCGCACGACCCGCATTACAGCAAAATGCTGTAGGTATACGGATTTCACCAGCGCGTGCGGATGACGTCATCAGATTTGGTGCGGCGAGTGCGATGCGGGCGGCGCAGAGACGTCATCCGTGTCCGTATAGAAAAATATGAAGATGAAGATGAATCTATAGTTCAAGATGTACAGAAGTGGATACGATGCGTGCGGCTCCTGCGGTGCGGATAGGTGCGCGTTCACCTTAAATCGTCTACTGCACAAGTCAAAACCACGGTGTGTCAAGTTTCATCTTTCGAGGCAAGCATTGTACAAAACTAAAGCTTTAGGTTCTTACTTCGAGTGTATGATACTTAAGTATGAGCTACGCTTACGCACTATAACCCTTTCATCAATTAGCACTATAATTAATCTGCCCTAGCCTTTATCAAGTACATTGGGGTCGACTTCCACTTAAATCGGATGCAGCTGAGTACCGGCATTTTACATGGAGCTACTTCCTGCCTGACCTTTACAACTCAGTAACTGGGCGATACGATACCTCTTGGCAAAACTGGTGTCAGATGTTCCGTAACGACTGTCACAGACCTGCAAATGCAGCCGGGACGGTCTTAACGTGCGTGCCGAGGCATTGAGGGATGTCATCATCATATCAGACGAAAGACATCCACTGCTGGACATAGGCCTCCCACAAGCGTCGCCACATTGACCGGTCCCTTGCGTCTCGCATTCAGCGGATCCCCGCAACCTTCACCAGGTCATCGGTCCACCTGGTGGGAGGCCTTCTAACGCAACGTCTTCCGGTTCGCGGTCGCCACTCCAGAACCTTTCTGCCTCATCGGCCATCCATTCTGCGAGCAATGTGCTGCCCACTGCCACTTAAGTTTGACAATTCTTCGGGCTATGTAGGTAACTCTGGTTCTCTTGCGGATCACGCCATTTCTGATTCGATCACGCAAGGAAACGCCGAGCATAGCTCTCCATTGCTTTTTGGGTGACTGTAAGCTGAGGGATGTAATGATCACATATCCACGGACCGACCTCGTCAAGCGTTGCTTACCCTTGACGATTGACCCGTGCGGCTGTAATTATTTAGCCACAAGCCCCTTCTAAACTTAAAATGGCTGACTTTTATTGCAGTCTCAGGTACATGCAGTCTTCTACAATAGCCCATCTCATCACGCCCAGAGCACCGAAAAAATGCTCCATGTAGAAAACTTATTACGTCAGTTTGACGAAATACTTCAACTAAAACCATTGTCGTAAAGTGGGTCGATTCGAACAATCATAGGCGTTAGTGTCAGTATAATGGTCTTTATTTTAAAAGATATAAGTATGGAAATCCTCTGTGATATTAGTGCTGTTCGATTCGCTTATTAGTTATTTACTTATAAAGAGTAATATAGGTCATATTTGTATTTGTATAACGGTGAAGGTCGCTTGTAAATATTATATTATATAAAACTGCATTACCACTGACTCACTCACTGACATAATTGTTCTCCCAGATGGTGGATGGGGAGGTGGGTATATTTTGACAGATTCGTAAACAAGTGACTCTCGCGAGTTTGGGAAAAGTCCCAAACCTCCCCTTTTCCTCCCCCCTCCTCCCCCCCTCTATCGTATCTCGGAAACTAAGGTACCCGTAGTATGTTTTTTTTACGGATTCGTTTAGAGGAGGCTCGGAAAAGCAAAAACCATTTTTCAAATTTGACCCCCTCGCCCCCCTTCTCCCCCCCTTTAAGCGGATCTCGGAAGTTGAGAGACATGGAACATTTCTTTTTTCAGATTCATATAAAGGGGCAATGCTATAGTCACAAACATACCATTTTTCAAAGTTGACCCCCTTGCTCCCCTTCTCCCCCCTCCCCCCCGTTTTGGCAAATCTTTTTTTTTTGTTTTTTTTTACGGATTCGTTTAGAGGAGGCTCGGAAAAGTAAAAATCATTTTTCAAAGTTGACCCCCTTGCACCCCTTCTCCCCCCTCCCCCCCCCCCCCCCGTTTTGGCGAATCTTTTTTTTTTCAGTTTTTTTTACGGATTCAGCGTAGGGATCCCGAGTGGAGCGAACCTACGAGACCGAGTGCAGCGCAGGGGGGAGGTGGCGAGCGAAGCGAGCCGGCGACCTCCGTAGCGTAACGAAGGTTGAGTGGGTGAAGCGAAACTCAGTGCCTGGCGACGACAAGCAAACATTAGGGTTATGTTTTTTGGAACAAAGTTTAGGGTAGGTGTAGGGTAGGTTAGGGTAGGTGTAGGGTAGGTGTAGGGTAGGTGTAGGCTAGGTGTAGGGTAGGTGTAGGGTAGGTGTAGGGTAGGTGTAGGGTAGGTGTAGGGTAGGTGTAGGGTAGGTGTAGGGTAGGTGTAGGGTAGGTGTAGGGTAGGTGTAGGGTAGGTGTAGGGTAGGTGTAGGGTAGGTGTAGGGTAGGTGTAGGGTAGGTGTAGGGTAGGTGTAGGGTAGGTGTAGGGTAGGTGTAGGGTAGGTGTAGGGTAGGTGTAGGGTAGGTGTAGGGTAGGTGTAGGGTAGGTGTAGGGTAGGTGTAGGGTAGGTGTAGGGTAGGTGTAGGGTAGGTGTAGGGTAGGTGTAGGGTAGGTGTAGGGTAGGTGTAGGGTAGGTGTAGGGTAGGTGTAGGGTAGGTGTAGGGTAGGTGTAGGGTAGGTGTAGGGTAGGTGTAGGGTAGGTGTAGGGTAGGTGTAGGGTAGGTGTAGGGTAGGTGTAGGGTAGGTGTAGGGTAGGTGTAGGGTAGGTGTAGGGTAGGTGTAGGGTAGGTGTAGGGTAGGTGTAGGGTAGGTGTAGGGTAGGTGTAGGGTAGGTGTAGGGTAGGTGTAGGGTAGGTGTAGGGTAGGTGTAGGGTAGGTGTAGGGTAGGTGTAGGGTAGGTGTAGGGTAGGTGTAGGGTAGGTGTAGGGTAGGTGTAGGGTAGGTGTAGGGTAGGTGTAGGGTAGGTGTAGGGTAGGTGTAGGGTAGGTGTAGGGTAGGTGTAGGGTAGGTGTAGGGTAGGTGTAGGGTAGGTGTAGGGTAGGTGTAGGGTAGGTGTAGGGTAGGTGTAGGGTAGGTGTAGGGTAGGTGTAGGGTAGGTGTAGGGTAGGTGTAGGGACAACAACACGCGAGCTGCTTGCAGCTCGCGCACCAAGCAAATACTAGTTATTGATATAAGATTGCAATAGTTGTAATAGATGATCAGATCAAAACATTATGAATGTGTCTTTGTTTTAAAGAAATAAGTATCATAATTCCTTGATAATAATTAGAATCTTTCATGTTATTGTTGAATAACAAATTTAGTAAATAATATCAGAATGTAATCCTGATATTTAAGAGACTTTTTGTCCTTTGAGTTTACTTGAATTTACAGGTAACATAAGCCCTACCTGTTTATTTTTCCTGTATGAACCATTACAAAGGCTTATCAATAATAAAAAAAAATCTGCCAACAACCCCTTCATAAAGGCGTGAAGTTATGCTAACAAACAAACTTCGTTCACAAACAGGTGATTCGTAATCACAGGGCTCCGTATTGTCTAACGCGAGTGGAAGCCATAACGAACCTAAGGGCGCACACGTGACTGTCGCCCTGGTATTTAATTAAGTCACAAGACGTCTAGGTAGGTTATTAATTCGTTGAATAATTGCTGGAGGTATGAAACTTTTTGACCTTTACCTTACGACCTATTGTTAAGTTTGAAACTACCCTTAATATGACATTTTGAAGGTAGTATTTCTGAGGAAAGTTTTAAGTATGAATGTGAAAGGCTGTAAGAGCTGGGGAAGATCAAAGATACGATCTGAATGGATTTTGTGAAGGGTGATATGCCCACAAAGGGGGCGATTATCGAGATGACGACAGATAATTATGGAAAAAGAAGACATGATGCGCCGACCACAGATAAATTGGGATTTGGGCAAGAGAAAGATAAATTGGATAAAATTCCTATTAGTGAAGAACAATTGAATAATTAATATCTAGCTCTCGTTTGCTCTTTCGATTTGTTTTTTTAGGGTTCCGTACCTAAAGGATAAAAACGGGAGCCTATTACTAAGACTCCACAATCCGTCTGTCTGTCTATCTGTCTGTCCGACTGGCTGTCTGTCCGTCTGTCACCAGGCTGTATCTTATGAACCGTGATAGCTAGATGGATGAAATTTTCACAGATGATGTATTTCTGTTGCCGCTATGACAACAAATACTACTAACAACAGAATAAAATAAATATTTAAGTGGGGCTCCCATACAACAAACGTGATTTTTATGCAGTTTTATGCGATAATGGTACGGAACCCTTAGTGAGCGAGTCCGACTCGCACTGGCCAGTTTTTTGCATCTAGGTTTGAGTCTGCTTCTAACTACAGTGCCATAGATATATTTGTATGACCATCAAGATTGTAACGTGATCTCCAATGCATAAAAGAATCTAGTCGTTGCAAGATTGGTCTGGTCATTTACCAATTTTGGGAATACTTTCATAGTGAGTACTGCTAACGAGTGGCATTCCCAGCCGGAGTCTGTGTTTCCTGATAGCTTCAACCTGGAGGATGTAGCTATCAAGCCACAAGTTTGGGACCGCATTTTCGCTAATTTGGTTTGTTTGAGTGCTCAGGTTATCTTACTAGACCTCTTTCGTATGTTAGAACACCAGGTGGCGGGCGGCCTTAATCGCGGTCAATCAGGGATATTTAGGGCCTTTTTTAGGTGTCCGTACCCAAAGGGTAAAAACGGGACCCTATTACTAAGACTCCGCGGTCCGTCTGTCTGTCTATCTGTCCGTCTGTCACCAGACTGTATCTCATGAACCGTGATAGCAAGACAGTTGAAATTTTCACAAAACATAAAAACAGAATAAATAGTATATTATGCAACTAGTGAATAAAGGACGGTTTTAAAGCGAGGGCCATAGATGAACCACGAGCAAGTGAAGGATTCTAACAACTGAATCACGACCGTAGGGAGGGAGTGATTCATGATGATTGAATCACGAGCATAGCGAGTGATCCTGAGCGACGCGAGTGATTCATGGCCCTCGATATAAATCCGTTTTATTCAAGAGTTGCATACTATATTTTATACCATAAATACGAGAAAAAGAAATATTTAAGCGAAAATCACAAGGAAAAATACTAAATAAAAGTTTTATTATCTTCAAAATTTAAAAAAAAATGTGAAAACTCAGTGTTTCACATTTTTTATAAATTAAAGCAGAGCTAGGTAACAGCAACTTTGTTTCAGGGGCCAGTGACCACCTCCGTTACGTTACATAATTATAATTAATTAAACACCAATGCAATTAATATTAGAATTACAATCCAAATAAGTATTCACTAAACATCCCAGACTAAAATCAAAACCATTATTAAAATTCTAAACATTAACAAACTGAAAATCAAATCGATAAAGAAGTTTGAAAGTCGAATATTCTTCGCACAAGGAGTTCGTATAGAGTATTTTATGCGCATGGAGGTTGTATAGCGTTGAGATGGACGTCTAATATATATTTGTGTGTGTGTTCTAAATTCAAACACCAAAACAGTGAGTAATAGTGCTTTTTTTCAGTGAATAAAATAAACTTTTTAGAGGGGGAATGGTATAAATAAATATTTAAGTGGGGCTCCCATACAACAAACGTGATTTTATTGCCGTTTTTTGCGATAATGGTACGGAACCCTTCGTGCACGAGTCCGACTCGCAATTGGCCGGTTTTTTTACCCGTTTGCAAGGAACGGAATATCGTAGGATACATATAGTTTTGGTTAGCTAGCACGCGAATATGTATCCTCCGACTGCACAGCACAATTTTCTTGTTTACACCTTTTTAGCAATCGGGTTTTTAATTAACTTTTTTTATTTAAGTACCTAACCTTACATTGTTTTTAATTAAATAGTCTGAAATATTGGTTGTCGAATGACTGGCAACCGATGCAGATCCTGATGCAACGACTCGTTTCGCAAGATATTGCAGTGCAAGTGATTGCGCAGTCGCAATGTTGACTAGATAGGGCACATATTTGAGTTGAAGTATTTTATATAATTAAATTAGTAAGTTGATTCAAAGACTCGTGAATGAACCATGAAAAACTTGATGTTATAAAAATGTTTCAGTATTTAAATAGTGTGACATTATTCGGCGATTTTTTTCAAAATTTGGAATTCGTAAAATTAGGTGCTAAGAATGACAGCCTTTGCTCAATGATACACTGTACACATCTCAAAAAATAACAAAACCTAAGAAATATTATGTAAAAATGCACAGATTAGTATAAAAATGGAAGGTCATGTTGGTGTGAACAATACAATATATTTATTGCAATTCACAATGTGAACTTGTTGGTAGGTTCCAAAGATTACGATCATTGTGGAGCCTGACCGGCACAGCAAAGAAGAAGATCCTTTTTCTATTCCAATGCCAGACTTTTGTACCTCTTTCTTTTTTTTTACTGGTGTGGGAAATCTTTCAATGACTTCTCCTGCTCTGGGTGAAGCGGAAGGGCATGTCAGACTTTTACTGACTAAAACCCACCCGTATTCCTTCAGTTACTTGTGCCAGGGCCGCGGTAGTTCTCTTTCAAATTTATCCGCGACCCAGACTTTTGTTACCTCCTGACATTACTTTATGAACTTAAGCAAAAAATTGGATACAAAGAAAGCACTCCATTTGTAACTACTCTGTGTCCAAAAAACGCTATAAAAAAATATAATCCTTACCTGATCAAAATCCTTCTGTCGCAAAGGCATTTGGGGCCGCACATTGGTATTACTTATTGAACTCATCTTGCTTCAATGTCGCATAAATACAGGAACAAACTGACTATACACGATTCATATGATGTAATAAAAAAATTATACTATTCACGTTAAGAGATCACAGTGTTGCCCAGCTTTATTCAGCTGTTATATACATAATTTATGTTTTTTTTTTTTTGTTTTGTCTATTGCTAGTACACTATGTTGTTGCCTTTGCTTGTCAATTCTGGAAAAGAAGGAAATTGGTTATGGTTAGTACACAGATGAAATAAAAATAAAATGTATTGTAAACAAAAGATCTACTTTATTTCGTCTGCCCTGTTTTTTCTACTCTTTAACATGAGTGCATATTATGAATGCAAATAGTAGCGGTCCATTGCGCGTGGGGCCCACCACTGGCTAACTTGGCCAGCCTGGCTCAACATGACAATTATGAATGTACCTACATCATAATAAGTAGCATTTGATAATGTGATAATTGATAAGAGTAAATAAACAAAACACAAAGGAAAGAATTCAAGTTCACTGACTCAAAACTTCTAGATTTGATACACAAAAATAATGTTTTGTTTTATTATTGCAAATTAAACTTTATTCTCCTAGTCATATAGAACAGATTTCTAAGCTCTACCTATTTCATACAGCTGTAGTATGCTTTTTCCTGTGAGATAATTCTCTCAATTGGGAACTTCACAGGTAAATAAAGTATTTTATGGGATTTATTGGGTGGGTTTCTGAATTGAGTATTTGGAGTTAAGAAAGTGTGAAACCCTACTTAAATGCCAAATTGGAGTTTGACAACTACTCATTTTATAAAATCTGTATCCAGAAATTTGAGAATTGGTTAACACTCAGAAAACAGTTAGGAAAAGATACTATTACTAAGACTCGGCGATCCGTCTGTCTGTCTGTCCGTCTGTCACCAGGCTGTATCTCATGAACCGTAATAGCAAGACAATTGAAATTTTCACACATGATGTATTTCTGTTGCCGCTATAACAAAAAATACTAAAAACAAAATAAAATAAATATTTATCCCATAGAACAAACGGGTTTTTTTTCAGTTTTTTGCGATAATGGTACGGAACACTTCGTGCGCGAGTCCGGCTCGCACTTGGCCGGTTTTTATTGTTGAAACTTATATGTCATCTCATATAAGTTTCAACAAAAAAGTATCTTTTAAAAGTATTTAAAGATATATTGAAAAATCTATACATTTGACTCCATTATCACTTCTGCCTTTCAAAATTTCAACTAGCCAAAAGTAACAGGATACTATGTTCAAAACAAAAATAATGTACTGATTTAAATGAATACTTTTGAATAAAATATTCATATTTTACTTTGTTGAAGGTCAAAAGAGTAACGGTAAGTCTTTAAACTGTAGATTATTTAGTAGATTTTGCACTTTCAAAGTCGGGAAATAAAATACTGCCTTTTGCTTTGCCCTGTGAAAAGTGTAATATTATCCCAAAGGAACATTATACTGGGATAATAAGTATACTGTGACTTATTCCAGGACATGGTCTACCGTGTGCCAAGTTTTATTGAAATCTATTCAGCCGTTAGGATAATAAACAGACAGACTGAGTTACTTTCGTATTTATAATAGTAACATGGATTATGTATGGAAAGAGTTACTGCACAGAACTTGGTATAAAACATCTATTTATAACAAAGATGCCATTGCATAAGAAATTTTGTTTTGGGACCTTATAGACTTCTCTACTAACGGCAGAACGGATGGCCGACGGGGCAGAAAACTTCTGGCGTCGCGACCGCGAACCGGCAGACGTTGCGTTGGAACGGCTCTCACCAGGTGGACCGATGACCTGGTGAAGGTTGCGGGGAACCGCTTGATACGAGACGCGCGGGACCGATCAATGTGGCGACGCTTGGGGGATGCCTATGTCCAGCAGTGGACGTCCTTCGACTGAAATGATGATGATAGACTTTTTAATGTCATCTTACTACCAATTGAAATTCTCAGAGACAGTATTTTACTGTAGCATAGGATACATGGACCCCTTTGCCGCACTTAAGACTCCCATTTGGTCCGTTGTGCGTGTCATCCACCACACGGGCCCAGTGCGGGTTGGTGGATGTCACATGTCTTCGAATTTATGTTTCTAAGACATGCAGGTTTCCTCACGATGTTTTCCGTCACCGTTTTTGAGAGCAGTGGTGGTGAAATTATTTACACAAAGTAAAGCGTCTACCTGGGTTCGAACACGCGACCTACAACTTGTAAGCCGCAGCCACCACTGCTCTATTATTTTACTGTGTTTCGAGATAAGAATTGTCTGATCTCTTCAATTGTGGAATTGAACAGAATTAATTTGAAATTATCTGCTAGATAGATTAACCATACCTTATCAGGTGGTGCAACAACCCATAAATCATGACAGCTAGGTAATTGTGTTTTTTTAAAACTTTATTTTGGAAAATGATAATTGCTAAACCAATTTTTTTTTATTATCACTTTTGGCAAAACAAATCAAGATCCTAGGATAAGGATAAGAAGGCCTATGTCCAGCAGCTGACATTTTTCATCTGAAATGATGATGAGTACATAATGGCATTTTTATGGATACTTGTAACAATTTGTATTGTTTACTGACAAATGCAAGACAATACTGTTGGAATGTCTGAAGTATTCTGAGAATGTATACTTGTTATGTCTAAGAATGTGGCTAGACATCTGCTGTTTAAGTCTTAAGGGGTGAGCAATAGGTCCACCCTTATTTCATGGGATTTAGAACTGTATCAGTGACAAATGGGTTAGTCGGACATTGCACATCTGGAGGCAAGATGGGCAGACAACATTGTAAGTAGAACCTTGATAGGTTTGGGACTTTCACGAGAAAAGGGAAAAAATACCCAGGACCAAGTTATACTATGGACAATGATGACGAGTTATCTTACAGGATAGCAGAAGGATATAAAAATGAAAATGGAACCGAATCTTTATAATTATATCTGCCTGATTAATAAACCAGAATTGATGGCAAAGAATATAAATAAACATTGTAGATGTCAAAATGGGGACTGACTTACAGCATCTGTAATCAGAATTTAAATATTGGCAAACAACATTGTGGGTAGAACCTAGATAGGTTTGGGACTGTCATGAGAAAAGGGAGTAATATGCCCAGCAGTGGACCAAGTCGTACTATGGACAATGATGACGAGTTATCTTACAGGATAGCAAAATGAAAATGGAACCGAATCTTTAATAATTATATCTGCCTGATTAATAATCTAGAACTTATCCAGCAGAGGTGATGGAAAAGAATACAAATAAACATTGTAGATGTCAAAATGTGGTCTAAGCTCTAAGGTCCCAGTCTAAGGTCCCAGCTTCTGAAATCAGAATATAGAGTTGAGAAATTGACAAACTTTACTTTAGCATTAGAACTTTGTTAACTATGCATTAGAGTTTGACAAGTTCTGAACTTCAAATTCTGAATTAAGATACTGAGGGTACATAGTGATGATTGAATACACACAGCAAATGCAAATATTATGCAGTGTTTATATAAGTAACTAAATCACATGCAGCAACTGCAGTGAAAGTATTACAGTATAGAAAGTGACAGATTACTAATTACATATGGCCACTATTAAAAATATTGATGGTGCAATGGTTGTGAGGTTGATGTTTAATGTTCCTGCAGCTTGGGACACAGTCCTTCTCTGTGAGAGAGAGGATGGGCCTTAATCTACCTCACAGGCCCAGTGCGGGTTGGTGGATGTCACATGAATTTGAATTTTATATTCTAGGACATGCCGGTTTCCTCACAATTCCCTCACCGTTTTTAGAGCAGTGGTGATGGAAATAATTAACACAAAGTAGGAGGTTGATGTTGGAGAAGCATTTTTTTAGGAGTGGAAGTTTGATGATGATGACTATTCTGCTACTGTATGAAAGCTTGTAAAAATGGATGGATGGATGTATACTACTCTTTCATGCAAAAATTACTGAATAGATTTGAGTTTATCTTTACAGAAATATAGTTTATAATAACACAGACTATTATGTATAATGTAGAACTAATTCCATGCAAGGCTGCAGTTATTTCTAAATATAAGTAACTTACTAAATTTAATTGGGTGTTAGTAGGAAAAATTAATCATAAAAGAATTTAAGTTTGGTGGAAGGATTTGTGACATCCACAAACCTGCAATGGGCCCGCGTGGTGGATTACAGCCCATACCCTCTCACAGAGAGGAGGCCTGTGTCCCAGAAGTGTGAACATTAATAGGCTGATGATATTATGTGATGTGAAGGTTTAGGCTTATTTAATTGCATGAACATAAACAATATTAAGGCGTTCCTGGAAGGACTTTGTATAGCAGTCAGCGGGAAAACTTGTAGTAATAGAAAAAAGCATTCAATCCATCTCAAGATTTTCTATACTGTGTGTTTCAACCGAGTAGTCACTAGAAATAGTTATGTTAGTTTAATATGAAATTCTCATTTTCTCATAACAAATTCCTAGAAGTTATAATGACTTATGTAAATATGAGTTTGTTTGTCAACAAGGAAAAGAAATACACATTTTACATCCTAATATGACTTTGAAAGTAACAAATCCAAAAAGATGGCTTGGCAATCTGTAGATATTATAGATATAAATAATATAGGATAGACAGTACCTACATGATTGAAAATGAGGTAGGACCATAGGAAGTAAAAGATTAACTTTTAGACAGTTAGAAAGTTGATAATGACACAGTAGGCCTTACACAATAACGCCTTCGCCTGGAAAATCCAGCTGTTTTGCATGTATTACATAGAACACTTTTTCTGATAAAACAGCAAAAAAAAAACTATGTCAAGAGGATAACGATCAAGTATAACTGCATTTTTAAACAAAACTCACTGAACAGTGGCTGCCCATCCAACTGGAACGCCTTATTTACATAAAAAATATCCCATATGACCAACGTACCCACTTTCTATGACGAAAAAAAAACTCACAGTACAGCGGAAAATAGCGGGAATTTAGTAAACGTCAGTCGATTACATGCAATACTCACCAGAAAAAGTAAAAGTGACTATGCATATGACAAAGGAATCAAGATTTTGCAACCTAAACAAGGGCAGACGAAAACATGTTTTTTTTTCAATACCCTACCATACACACTTGGCGCATACCTTCACAGTTTCACAGACACACTTCATGGCACTGTATTTAACACTAAATAATCATAAAATAAACGATTTAAATAAAATAAATTGTTCAATTACGACTGATTTCTTTGCTTGACAATATACAGGTAGGTACACATCTGTACCTGACAATAGACTGACAGGTATTTTTATTATCCTGCAAAATACGCTCCAATATAAAACCACTAGGAGTAATACTACGCAGTCGATGTATATTATTTGATCGTATTATACTTACGTAGCAATCGTTTTTACGCTGTCATCGACCACATTTCACTCGAAATTATCGCGACACGATGCAACGTAACGATGTACACTTCATAGATCACAAATTGATTTGTAAAATTCAATACAGGAAATAATAGGCCCTGATTATATTAATCATTTCTTTCACGCACTCAAATGAAAAGAAACAACAAGAGGAAGAGAGAACAAAACCGTATTTTATTTTTAACCTGAAGCAGCAGATGGCGCTTGGGTCCTCGTTTTAAGGATGCGTTCAGTATTCTAAATTGAAGGTCTCAGAATTCAATAAATTTTACGCAGTTTCTAAACACTATATTTTTGTATTCTATATCACTACAATATTGATAATGTTTGAACCTATAATAAAATAACAATTACTTTGAATCGACACATAGACTCCATAACTTTGGGTCAGAAGGTGCAACTTGGACAAGATAAGCCTCTTCCTAAGTAAACTTTGGTCTATGTACAGCTGTGCAAAACAAAAAAAACTGTCTACCAAGGGAAAGCGTGAGTTTATCAAGTTTATGTACCATATATCTACCAGTTATCCTGTACGCAAGTTGCTCAAGAAGGCAACAGGCTAATTCTATTTGCGCTGGACATACAGTTATCACCAAAATTCTTGACCGCGCTGAAGTTGGCTACAGCTACAATGGCTGCACAGTAGTAAACATACATAAACAGCACCGCGCCGCCGTGCCTTGAGCTTTAGAAATCCAACTTTAGGGCGCCAAGAAGTTTGGCGAGTACCACCTACCTACTGTACATAAAGAATTTCGAAAGGGAAGCTTAACAAACCAAATAAACATTTCCCTGTCAGTTATTTTGCTAAAAACCGTTTTAGCCTTACTACGATTACAAGATATTCGATATCGATTCTTTTGCTTTGGATAATATACTTACGCAATTCGGCTGCTGGTTTGATTGTCTGTCTCAGGGTTGTTTTTGCCGACATTAAAAAAAAAAGAAAAACGGGAGGTTTTTGGCGGGATTTCTTCGAGTGAAGTTCAGCGGCTGTTAATATTACTTGCAAATTGATTCCTAGTGGATATTGTGATATAAAATTGGTGTAGTTTTGTGTCTCAACTGTCTACGCAACTGGACAATATGTGAAATCATTGACAGAAGCGATCTCAGGATAGTGGAGCGGAGAATTTTATTGTAGTATTTACTACCTCCGCTAAGCTTACTGGGAAGGCTGACTCAATACAATTTGCTGCCAAATACTCCATAAAACATTAGAATCTGTTACATCCGTATTCTAATGCATACTAAAGAATGTTAAAATTGCACTGATGACTAGGCAGCATGGTCTCAGACCTTAGCCTGTTCCGTAAGGAACAAACAAAAAAAAAAAAAAAAAAGAAAAACGACAATCTTTCTTTAGTCTTTGGATTAATGTTACCACCTTGGGGTCTTTTCCCCAAAATAGTGGAGTTGTATTATAGATTTAGCTTTAGGAATATGGGTCAAATGCTGGATCACCTGCCCCACTGTTTCTCTCTGGCTTGAAGCTAAAAGGTTACAATAAATAGGTAACGAAATTTATTTTCATTTTCCATCTAAAAGAAACTGCCACAATTTTCGAGTTCACTCCGCTTGCTCTTACATCGTACATTATCCTCATTATCTAACTTTTCTGTGAAAGTTGACCAAGTAACTGATATTATTCGATTCTAAATGCATTATGTGAAACTGTCCTATCTTCTCTGATAAGTCTTTTCATTTTGAAAGTGTGAAAAAAATTCAAGTTCATTTCGATCACCTGCATCCTACATTGCCGTTGTACTGTATACGTAAAACGTTAATAGAGCCTTAAATACCCGAAACAGAAACCTAGGATTATCAAACTTGCTTCACTCACACCATTAAAGTCGTCACAATCTAAGAAGTCCGTTGACGTTTCTCATTTTATATGCCGCGATAACTTTCTACGTAAGAAATTGAAAAATCAAATTCATAATCCTAATTAATTACTATGTTACCCATACACTATAACAACGAGTATCATTCGCAAGCATCAAGTTTAATTGTATTTATAATTTAAAGCTGTCAAAATTGACCTTTTATTTTTTGACCACTTTAACATTCTCTTAGGTGTTTGCGTAACGGGGTGAGGAGCTCCATTTAGTTTTGTTATCCCGGGTCCCTGAAAGACTTCGTTCGTCACTTAAATTGCTTATCGAGTGTCCTTACTTTTGCCGCACCCTTAAGCCAAAGCGCTGTTCGTGTTATGGGTGATTTTTAATTGTCTCTGGCTGTAGCATGTTTTTAAAAGTAAGTTGTTTTCAAATTCAGAGCTTTAGAATTTTGACAATCCATTGTAAGAAAAATTCAATGGCACTCGTTTTGATTTTGGAAGTTATGTAGTGTTGAGATGGTTTTTATTAAGTATTTCAGTAGTATGTTTTTAGAGTCATAGTAATGTAGGTTTTTTATAAAACGTTTGAACAATGAATAAATAAGTGAGTGAATGATTTTTGAGAAACTTTTAATTATGGATCCCGATCTCGATCATTAACTGGAGGGCCTACATCTATAATTAGAGGATTTTTGCAAGGACATGGGAGATCCAATCCATATTTCATAGCGAGGCAACACTGCTGCTTGCTTGTCAATAAAAAAATGTAGACAACGAATTGACTGTGTAGTGTGTACGAAACTGTGATTTTATTTTAAAGTTTATTTTCTTAACTTTTTTAATCGTAAAAGAATACGACAAAACTTTTTTAGCGTGCGTTTGTAGCTTATTGAAGGCTGTACAAAGAGAAAGTACAAAGCTTCCATCATGTGTTATGTTATAGTTACTGGTCGAAGTTTAGCATGGCTTTTGCTAAGTTTGGTAGCTTTCATGTTAATTTTAACTGGTATTATGACTCCTAAATGGCTTATGGGACAGCCCGTGGTGCTGAACGAGAATAATATCACCAGTTTTTATGTTCCAAGCGTCGGTATTTACAACAGGTGAGTTGAAGAGAGATTTTTTTTCAACCAAGTAAATATGACTTTTTAATATACTGAATACTTTAAAGTTTAGGAAATATTTTATTTTATGATTGAGTCTTCAAATAAATAAATATTGTACCATTACTGTTCTTTATTTTGTTTTGGTTTTAATTCAAGTCTACTTATCTTGTGGTTGTCTTTGCATAAATGCTACATGTATATTATTTTACTAGCTCCTAGGGACAATTTATATACATAAACCTTTCTCGTTTATTGCTCTTTTTATGAGTGTAAATCGTGTCAAAACCTGTTCCATAGTTTAGTAGAAGTAAGCGGGGAAGCAAACATAAGCAGACAACGATTTTGTTTTATACTAATTATAAAGTTATTTATTACTTTTTTTTTGTTTCAAGATGTATCCGCATGAAGAATGACCACAACAATTGTGCATCATTCTCTTTCTATGGTCTCGCTACTGCAGCTGAAGTGTATCCGACACCTTGGAAAGTGGCTATGTTCTTTTTATCTCTATGTAAGTGTAAAGTATTTCATTCTTCCTTCTCTGGGTTCAATATTTGGGGTTGGGTCTCATCAGTTGCCTGCATCAAGTTTTTTACCCAACTGCCAAAGCAGGGTAATGTGTTTATCAGTTGATATATGTATGTACATAATATGTTTGTTCCTATGTGTCGTTCTAGAGACCAAATGCATTGGCTGATTTGATGATTCTTACGTCAATCGATTCATCTTAACCTTGCCAGTTTTAATGGCTACATTAAAATTGGAAATAGAAAAATGGCGGGTTTTGGTCGCCATATTGTGGGGGCCCAATTTTTTTTAATTTCATACCCATTGTGTGGGGTATCAAAATAAAGAACTTAAAGAGGTGATTTCAAAAATATATTTAACACATATGTTTAAATGTACAAAATTCGAAATAAAAATGTTAACTAAAAGTCATGTGACTTTTAGTTAACATTTTTATTTTGAATATTAGTTTAAGACATTTAACTCTGCAATAGTACATTTCGTGTTGAGCATAAAAAGTTGACATTTTAACACAAGCGATGTAGCCAATTTCGTAAAAAGCTACATGCAATTGTTAAAATATAGCCTTTTTATGTGAGAAACGAACAATTCTTTTTCCACTACCAGATGAGCTTACTTAAATGCAAATAAGTTCCAACAACAATTTATTAGAAACGTTCAGACTAAAAACCACATACTATATACACACAATCAACGCGCGCTTTTTCGAGAGGTAACAGGTTCAGTATCATTCTGCCAGTTACATAATGATATCAAAATTCCATATAAAAGTCATTTCGTCTGTTATTACGTTTTTTTTTTATAATCTTGTGTCTAAATGTTCATATTTCGATACGAATTTCTTATGCAATTTGTAACATACTCGTAATAGACAAGGTAGTGGAAAAAGATTTTTTCTAATCAATTTTGTTTCTCGAACATGCTAGTTTCCTCACAATGGTTGCCTTCACCGTTAGAGTGGCCAATTACTTTTAAATAAGCTTTCTCTTAACAAGTGCTAATCAGTTCAGAGATTTTTATGAATAAGTCTCTATATTTTTGCGAGCTTTTATTCGACGTGCCCTGTTAGTGAGTTGGTTCATTAGTATGCATGGGTTAAATCTTGCAACTGAGTTTTAAAACAGTGAGTCTCAACTGATTGAGCTCAACTAAAATTTTGCAGACATGTTTGGTTTGGATGACAATGCACGATACAAGCTTACTAATCCTATAGATGCCTACAAGTTGTTTTTTAGGTCTCTGGTTACCAAGCGGGACGCGCCGAACGTTTAGCACCGTTCCGAGCGCGCCTTTGGTTGGTCATTTGACATAAGGATCGACTGACGTTCCGTAGGCATATTACGTATCTTTTGCAAGAGCAAAACGATAGCGATCAAACGATTTATGTCATAAAAGTCGGAATTACCTGCTGTAGGTATGGTAGGTCCTAGAGTCCTAGACAACCGTTTGCTAATCGCTCGCTGTTTCTCAAATGCACTTATTTAATAAATAAACCGCCAACAACTCTAAAACTTTTGTATTGAAGAGCAATTATTGCGCAAAAATCGCTATTGTTTTGCTCTTGCAAAAGATACGTAATAAGCCTGTCGTTCGCTCTTTATGGTGGTTGGTCAGTTCGCACACTATGCGCGAACTTATCCCCACTACGCCAAACCCTGGCCAAGTTACATGCCGCTGACTAGACTCATATTATAAAAGCAAAAGTTTGGATGGATGGATGTTTGTTACTCAATCGCAAGAATAGCTAAAGGGCAGGCTTGCAGTGTAGGTATGGTAGGTCCTACACAATCATTTTCAAATCGCTCGCTGTTTGTCAAATGCACTTATTAAAAAAAACCGGCCAAGTGTGAGTCAGACTCGCGCACGAAGGGTTCCGTACCATTATCGCAAAAAACGGCAAAAAAAACACGTTTTTTGTATGGGAGGCCCACTTAAATATCTATTTTATTCTGTTTTTAGTATTTGTTGTTATAGCGGCAACAGAAATACATCATCTGTGAAAATTTCAGCTGTCTAGCTATCACGGTTCATTAGATACAGCCTGGTGACAGACGGACAGACAGACAGACAGATGGATCGCGGAGTCTTAGTAATAGGGTCCCGTTTTTACCACGGAGCACACAACCAGTGGAGAGAGCGTGCGGAGGCTACCGCGGGCGCCAAACGTATGCAATATCAATCTCATGCGGCGGAATTTTGGTCAGTCGCAGCATTTGTAGGCTAAACGCACGAACGTCACGCGCTTCCGTCTTTAATACAAATAAAACGAAAAGTAATGGCTAGTTTTGCAATTAAATGGTGTGAAAAGTGTACTAATACTTCAAGTTGCACAAAAGATTGAATAATATTTCACAGTTATGTGGTTTTCTACTCCATTTAATCAATTTCATTAGATAAAATCAAATATATTTATTTCTGGATGGTTCGCTTTGCTGTCTCTTTCTCGTACACTGATTTGCACATTAGCAGTTGTCTCTTTTTTTCACGATAGTGCTGTTTGCAGCATCACGACAATTATATCGATATGTAATAACTAATAAGCTTATAAAAATAATAAGAACTGCAGCTGTGTACGTTCTTTTGTTTGTTATTGTCGAGCCCGTATTTACCTTATCATAAATGTTTATTATATGTACCGAAGATTCTAAGAAATTCGTTTTTTGTTTGTCTGTATCCCAAAGAAATCCTTATAGACTAATAATCAGTTAAAAAATAAGTATTACTTACTTATTGTTTAACTTCTTAGTGCTAACTATAAAATAAAAAAATAAAATAAAAACAATATCAATATCGATAAATAAAATTATCGATATCGATTTTGTTTTTATTACTTTTTTGGAATCCCTAGAGAATCAGTTGTCATTTGGTTGTCAATCTGTCACCCAATCACAGCGAGGGAAGGTTACCTCTGCCCCCGCTGTTTCTTGGTGACTTCGATTTAGAACAAAAACGTACCTATGCTCTCTCCACTGGTTGTGTGCTCCGTGGTTTTTACCCTTTGGGTACGGAACCCTAAAAAAAACAGCCAACAACTCTAAAACTTCTGTATGGAAGAGCAATTATTGCGCAAAGATCGCTATCGTTTTGCTCTTGCAAAAGATACGTAATAAGCCTCCGGATCTGGATGACATTTGGCATAAATATAGATCATAGTCTAGAATAGCACATGGGCCGGTATAGATACACTAGACGCGGACGAAGCCGCGGGCAGAAGCTAGTAATGAATAAAAGCTTGTTTTATTAAGTTTTTTTTAAAATGTATTTCTGCCCAATATATTCATAATATATTGCGTTGTCTATTGATTTAGTATTTCATTGTCATTCTATAGTGCTTCAACTGTCTTATTTGGCATGTTATCCATGCAAATTAAGTCCTTGTAACTAGTGGACGTTCATTCATTAATTCTCACAGGATGTGACTGATGTTACATACTTAATTAAACAGCTGTTGATAGTTTTTGCTACACATAGTTTGTCGTATGTCATTATTTCGCAGAATTTGGTCCTTATTAGGTGCGTTTTTTTTCTAAAATCAACGGGTTCGATTCCTGTCTAGGAATCATCATCTGCCTAGCCTTTTTCCCAACTATATTGGGGTCGGCTTCCAGTCTTACCGGATTCAGCTGAATCCCAGTGTTTTACATGGAGCGACTGCCTATCTGACCTCCACAACCCAGTAACTGGGTAACACGGTACCCCTTGGCAAGACTGGTGTCAGATCTCAAGCTTCTGACTACCCTTAACGACTGCCAAAGATCTTCAAATGACAGCCGGGACCAACGGCTTAACGTGCTTTCCGAAGCACGGAGAAAACTCGGTATGTTGAAATGGTCACCCATCCACGGACCGACCTCGTCAAGCGTTGCTTAACCTTGATGATCGACCCGTGCGGCTGTTATTATTTAGCCACGAACGTCTAAGAATATTGATTTAAAAAAATCCAATGGTGCAGATTCGGATTTGGCCATCCGCGCCCACTTGGAAAACTCACCTGTATACCTTGTTGCTTGCGACATGCAAATTAATAATTTCCATGACCATTTCTTATTGATTTAATGAGTATTCTATCTTTCTATGGATGACCGTATGGTGTCGGACGTAAATTATTTCACCATCCCATATCTTCCCGTGGGTGTCGTAAGAGGCGACTAAGGGACACACAAGAATATGGGCAGCAGCGTTCTCTGCGCACTTTAACAACAAACTGCGATCGCCTACCCGCCTGCCAAGCGTGGCGATTACGGCAAAGCCCCTCAAACCAAAATGAATAGCCCAAAGACAAAACGGCCCCGAGTGCCCGTCAGCCCGTCTACCCTCGACTACGGTAGCGGTCGAGGCGAAAGCGTGGCAAGACGTGCGAAGAATCCCCGGAGTGGACTCGGCTACCCCGAGAACCGGGAGGACTCGATAATCCTCAAAAGGTGACCGGCAGTCCCAAGGTGGTGTCGGGTTTATCGTCCACAAGTCCCTTGTGAACAATGTGGTGCAGATCGAGAGTGTGTCGACCAGGGTGGCGTACCTTATACTCAGAATATCCGCAAGATATTCGCTGAAGGTCATACAGGTCTACGGCCCGACCTCGGCACACCCCGACGACAGGTAGAGACCATGTATGAGGGTATCTCTAGAGCCGTGCATGGTTTCAAAACTCACTTCACCGTTGTCATAGTGGACTTCAACGCTAAACTGGGCAAACGAGACGAGGATGAGCTGCAACTTGTAGATGTATGTCGGAACCACCGGGGTCACCTACCGGCCAGTTTTCTGGAGAAGGATTTTTCAGAAAGCGTGATTACAGGAAGTGGACCTGGCAAAGCCCCGATGGAGCAACTAAAAACGAGATCGACTTCATCATGTCAACCAAGAAGCAAATGTTCAATGATGTCTCTGTGATCAATTCGGTGAAAACTGGGAACAGTCACCGCATGGTAAGAGGCACATTGAACATTAATATCAAGCTTGAAAGGTCTCGACTGATGAAGTCTACGCTCCGTCCAGCTCAGATCCAGATCCAAAACCCCGAGACCATTCAGCTCGAACTCCAGAATCGTTTCGAGTGCCTAGGGAGCTCCGTGGACGAATACAGCGATGGGTTCGTGAAAGCTGTCCATACGGTTGGGTCTTAGTTTTTCAGACCCGCCGTACAGATAGGAACTAAAAGCTCATGCTGATCCTACTCTCAAGCTCATGAAGGATAGGCGTGAGATGATCCTGCAGTCTTCAGACGATGCGTTGAAAAACCGGCAGCTTAATTGACGGATCTCTCCTTGAAAAGAAACCTCCGCCGCTTGAATACCGAAAGTATTAAAGACGCGATTGAGTGGCATAAGGGCTTAAAGGTCTTTAAAAGAGATCTGACTATTGAGCAGAGCCAGCTCTCGAAACTGATGACCGATGATGGCAGGATCGTATCTGCCAAACCGGAGCTTCTCAGGAAGATCGAGAGATCTTATATCTAGAGGCAGTTTATTTACCAGTTTATCCTCGCACTGGAACGCCTTGCAGCAATTACACCAATTGAGCACAATCTTATAATAAACTCACTACAAGACCAGGTTTCCTCACGATGTTTTCCTTCACCATTGTCAATGATGTCCAAAATTAACTTGGAAAGTACATATGAATTGAAAAAGACACATTGGTACTTGTCCGGATTCGAACCCACGACCTCGATCACGAGAGGCGAGGTCTTAGCCACTGAGCCACCACGACATGGTGTTAGTTGTACACGTCAACCAGTAAACCCGTTGCGATTCCAGCAAATGACCTTAGAGCTAAATTGACCCGACACTATACCGAAGACATTCCGGAAGTCAGCCTGTATGAGATAGGAAATTAGGATGGCTCTAAAACAGCTTAAGAACAACAAGGCACCGGGTGATGACGGAATTAAGACTGAACTCCTGAAGGCGTGTGGAAAACCAGTAGTTAAGGCCCTTCAGAACCTGCCCCTGGCCCTGTTTGATTCCGTCATATTTGAGGGGATAAAACGCCACAGGCATGGTGCAGGGGTGTGGTGGTACTCTTCTTTAGGGTGACAATGTCCTACTGAAGAACTATAGGCCCATCTCACTCCTTAGCCATGTCTACAAACTGTTTTCAAGAGTCAACACGAATCTTCTCGCGCGCATTTTCGCCTCCTGAACAAACCGGACTCCGTAAAGGCTTCAGCACCTTAGACCATATACATACGCTGCGGCAGGTTATACAGAAAAGTACAACCTGACTCTCTGTTTACCGTTTGTTGACTACGAGAAAGCCTTCGATTCGATCGAGACTTGGGCTGTACTGCAGTCTCTCCAACGGTGCCAAATCGACTAGCGGTACATCGAAGTGTTCTTCTTCTTTTCGATTCGATGGGAAACTCTTCATAAATTTTGGGCCCAGTAGGTGGCCAGCCATCGAAGTGTTGAAGTGTTTGTACAAAAATGCCACCATGTCAGTTCGACTTCAGGATCAGACCTCGGAACCAGTCCTTCTGCAGCGGGGTGAGAAACAGTGAGACGTCATATCGCCGAAACTGTTCACCGCTGCACTGTAGGATGTCTTCAAGGTTCTGGACTCGCCATTGACGTTGATGCCTACATCAACGTCAATGGCGAGTACATCACTCACCTTCGGTTTGCCGACGATATAGTGGTCATGGCTGAGACCATGGAGGACCTCAGTAAAATGCTCGACTCAGTAGAGCTTCCGAAAGAGTGGGTCTTAGGATGAACATGGACAAAACCAAGGTGATGTTGAATGCCTATGTTACACCCACTCCTATCAAGGTCGGAGACTCTACACTCGAAGTTGTGCGCGACTATGTCTACCTGGGTAAGGCTAACTTCGAGAAACGAAGTCAACCGTCGAATCCGACTCGGCTGGGCAGCGTTCGGGAAGTTGCGCGGTATCTTCTCGTCCAACTTAGGCGGCTACGGTTGGGGCCGAGGAAGAGTCTCTTTGAATCTCCTTTTATTACCTTGTAAAAATAAAAGTATTTGTAAATGAATAAATAAACTTACCACAGTGTCTCAAGACGAAAGTCTATGACCAGTGTGTGTTGCCAGTGATGGCATATGGCACTGAGACGTGGTCGTCATAATGGGCTTCATTAGAAAGCTTACAGTCACCCAAAGGGCAATGGAGAGGGTCATGCTCGGAGTTTCCTTGCGTGATCGAATCAGAAATGTACAGATCCGCAAGAGAACCAGGGTTACCGACATAGCCCGAAGAATTGTCAAACTTAAGTGGCTGTGGGCAGAGCACATTGCTCGGAGAACGGATGGCCAATGGGGCAGAAAGGTTCTGGAGTGGCGACCGCGAACCGGAAGACGTTGCGTTGGAAGGCCAGGTGGGTCGATGACCTGGTGAAGGTTGCGGGATCCGCTGTATGCGAGACGTACGGCACCGATCAATGTGGCAACGCTTGGGGGAGGCCTATGTCCAGCAGTTGACGTCTTTCGGCTGATATCATGATGATGATGGTTATTTACAACCAATCCAATCTATGGAAAGTATTGTGGTATAATCTTGAATATCTTCTACAGGTGCAGCCATACAATTTGCGACAGTGCTAGCAGGAGTCATGGCATGCTGCATACAATCAGTATTTAAGAAGAGCGTCATTTCTCTGGCGGGGGCTACGCAAGCTTTAGGAGGTAAGTGATTTTATCTACACTCACAACGTAATGTTCCAAATATGAATTCCTAAAATATTGCATAAACACGTATTATATTCGTGGATAGGTAAAATTAAAAAAAGAAAAACCATAACATTGCAACATTTTCCTTCGATTTTCAAACAACTGCATCATAAAATTAAATGAGGGCGCCACAATCGCTCAGATAGCAACCCAGTTAGTACGACCCAGCTGATCTTGATACTTGAATAGTATTATTTATTTATTGGGTATAAAAAATGAGTAAATATATTAAATAAGTATATTTATTAAATATTTAATATGTAGTAGTAATAAAACAACAATTTCACAAAAAATAAGTATTTTTAATAATCATTTGCTTTCCATATAAACTCAGATATAAACTAAAATTAATAAAATAAACTAATCTAATAAATCAAAATCTAAATACTCTACACCTTCCATGGGATCACTTAAGTTCGTGTAGTCTATTTTAAGCTCTGGTATTGATTCGTCACTGATTTCTAAACCACTCTCATCGGCACTGCTGTCTGCACCATGGGACGACCCTTCATGTGTTTAGCTGGTGTTGAGAATTTCCCACCGTTTTCAATGCCGTGTTGCACGATTCTGCGCACTGTGCTTACAGAAACACCTAAAACAAGCAAATAAAAGAATCACTGTCAGACCGACGAAAGAAATTCCGCGGTAAATAAATGTGAATATATTTTAAAATTGTTTCTTTCCATTTAGTCGATTGCATCAACAAATATGGCATAGCAAAAAAATATTTTCGTATCCGCAATAAATTACATTAATTGTTTTTGCCTTACTATCAACGTTGTTAAGTCGCGCTATAACTACAACGGTATTAGTTTACCTTAGCATAACCTTAAAAATGGTAGACAAATAATTTGTAAATGATATGTGGTTCGAAAATTTAGCTCCCTGAATGTATTAATCGTTTGTAATTAACGTTTAGCGTAACTTTCAATAGTTACTTACCAGTAAAATCTGCTATACGATGGTAAACATCTTCTAAGTTGCATAGAAGCTTCCCAGCTTGGAATTCGGCTGAACACCACATATAAACTTTGTAAACTATATTACAGGCACCTCCACGAATTACCTTATTCATGATTTGCCACTGTTTTTCTATCCACACTCAGAAATATCACACAAAAACCAAAATTCTTACGAAAATCGAAACCGATCGAGAAAAATTGACAGCTCAAGTACTCAGTTTAGATGTTGCCAGAAATTTAAAACTTTTAGTTCCCAAATATTTAATTTCTACTCTTTTATGTCGTACTGTACTTTTAAATTTTTGGCGCTTATGGGCTCATTGACATGTAGAAAAGTAGTGTCATTGTTTATGGAGGCACGCGCTGCGCAGTCATGCGCAATGAGAATCTAAATTGCCCGCCATACCACATATTTTTCCGTTTCCAGTTTTGTTTTATTTCAACTTTATGAGTGAAGATAAATTAATAGTGTATGCAACGGCATATAAATAGGTATTAAAACACTCGCGTGTTATTATTATCACATTCGGCTTCGCCTCCTGTGATAAACCCACGCTCGTGTTTTAATAACCCCTATTAAATGACCACTGCATAAACTACTATTATTTTACGTTGATAACGAATTTAATGAGGAGAACGTGATGTTAAATGGATCTAGGTCTTATATTAATATGAGGGGGCTACATGTTTTGCCATTTATGGCGAACAAAATTAGTTGCACTAGACAAACAATACATTTAATTTAAATTAAATTGAAATTACAATGTATAGATTTTAATTCAATAAAAAATCACTATGTCACTATTTGAATTCAATTAAAAATCACTGTCACAATTTAAAATTCAATTAAAAACACTATGTCAAATTTTTTATTCAATTTGAGTAAGAAAGAAAGAAAAAAAAACACATTCAGAATTCTATACAAGCGAAATATCGTTTAAAAATTCATCTACACTGTAATAGCACTTCTCTAGTAATATCCCCTGAAGGGACTTTTTAAATTTGTTTAAATTATCAGGTGTTTTATTATAAATATCGGGAGCAATACCAAAAAAACTCTTTTTCAATAAAGCAGTTTTACACTTGTATTGACATAACAGATTCTCATATTGGGCACGAATTGGGGTTCTCTTAACTGCTGCAAATTTTTGAAATAGCTGTTGATTATATTTTACAAATAATGCAGTTTCCAATACATACAAAGATGGAAAAGTCAGTATTTTAAATTTCTCAAAGTAAAGAACACAACTATCCGTTGTTCTTAGACAACACATTGATCGTATGCACCTTTTTTGCTTTGTTTTTTTGATAATCTCTAAATAAACACAGTACCTATGTTGTAGTTCGCAACAGTCCAGAAATAAACCAATCCTTTATTATTACACCCACGTGAGAAGTTGTGGTCTAATCTCGCCTTGGGACTTGGTTGCATCATAGACACAACACACGTCTCCAGTTTGTAGTAGTACATGTCAAATACTACTAGCCATAATACAAGTAAAATTTAAAATACCCCCTGACACATTTTTATTTTATGCTAGATAATTTATCTAGTAGTAGACACGCTTCGATCGACAATCTATTGAATACGTAATTGTGACATTACTGGCTGTCCCACGCGGCTTCGCTCCCGTCAACTGGCTACCTACGCCTACGAATGTTGCGTAACTTTAACCGCTTACGCAGCGCACGCAACGGAAGCTCTCAATAAGGAATATTTGTTCCCGTTTTTGCAACATTTTTCATTTATGCTGCGCTCCTATTGGTTATAGCGTGATGTTATTTATTCCTCGATAAATGGACTATCCAACACAAAAATAATTTATCATTTCCAACCAGTAGTTCCTGAGATTAGCGCGTTCAAACAAACTCTTCAGCTTTATAATATTAGTATAAATATACAAAAACACCCCGATTCAAACAGTAAAACGTCCATAACTTTTGAACGACTGAACCGATTTTCATCAAACATAGCTAAGAACACTCGATCCATAAAGTCACCCTTAAACAAAAACCGGCCAAGTGCGAGACGGACTCGCCCACGAAGGGTTTATTTTTATTTATTTATTTTTAATACTTCATGCACAAAAACGTACAGAGGCGGACTTAGGCATTTTCTACCAGTCGACCTTTGGGTGATGCAGAGACAAATAGTGGTAGGTGCAATATTGAGAATAAATCACGATAGGTAATATTTATTCAAATACAAAGAAATACATACATACACATACACTATATACACAAAAAGTAAATAAACTAAATACACGAATATACATAAACAGATAAATGGAGAACATTAACGCTGTGATGATACTACTGCCAACTTCTTACGAATGTGCTCGCGAACTTTCACTTTGAACGCTAATCGATTCCGAAGGGTTCCGTACCATTATCGCAAAAAACGGCAAAATAATCACGTATGTTGTATGGGAGCCCCACTTAAATATTTATTTTATTCGGTTATTAGTATTTGTTGTTATAGCGGCAACAGAAATACATCATCTGTGAAAATTTCAACTGTCTAGCTATCACGGTTCATGAGATACAGCCTGGTGACAGACAGACAGACGGACCGCGGAGTCTTAGTAATAGGGTCCCGTTTTTACCCTTTGGGTACGGAACCCTAAAACGAAATCAATATTGGTTCATCCGTTTAAGAGCTACGATGCCACAGACAGATACACAAATTCACAAACTCAGGTACACACGTCAATGTACGTTCAAAATAAAAAGTGATATCAATTTGTCTCATCATTATCTAGCCCTGTATGGAAGCAAAAAAGTAAAAAAAGAAAATATTTGAAAGTTATGAGCGTCGAAAGTTCCACATTTCGACACTAATTTTAACGCATTTTTGGGCGCAAATAAATGCCATAAGAAGACGGGAAATTGCAAAACAGCCACCATACAGGGATAGATTAGTAGTTCAACAATGCAAATACACACATCAACACGGTCTAGGGATATTTTTAAAAAAGCGAATTACTATCAATGTGTTAATTATTTATATGACATGTATATATTTAAAAGATACGTTATTTAATATTCTACCATTTTTTAATAATGGTTAAGGTACTTCGATTAAAATTTCAGGATTTTATGGAAAAAAAATGAAGCAAAGACGGAAACCGTATATGAATTAACTTTTAATTTATGAGTAAAAACTGAAAAAAATAGAAAAATCATTTAATTTGTGTGTATAAACTTGAAGTTAGTAATCTGAGAAAGCGCCCATGATGTTCATAACACATCGGCAACGATTCGGCATGCTCAGAACAAGGTTGTCAATGTCTTGCTGCGGAATATTGTCCCATGTCCTTCTGAGGTGCGCAAAAAGTTGATCTTCTGAAGCCAGATTTTCATGAACTTCCTTCAGAGCTCTTCCTTGCAGCATATCCCACGCATGCTCAATGGGATTTAGATCTGGCGATTGAGCAGGCCAGTCTAAGGCCCTAACATTGTGTGTATGTAACCAAGCTGCTACCGTTCTCGCCGTGTGTGCCCGGGCATTGTCGTGCATGAGCAGGAAATCTTGCCCCATTTGTGTTCTGTGGGGCAAGATTACGGGCCCTAGCACCTGCTGGACGTATCGTTCTGCCGTCATATTGCCCCGCACCCAAACGAGATCCGTCCGTCCTCCAAGACGAATTCCTGCCCAAACCATAATTGTTCCTCCTTGGTATGGGTGAACTTCCTGAGGGTTCTGAAGACGGCTCCATCGTCCAGGAACTCGCCAAACACGCGTCCTTCGTGAATCTCGATGGAAGCCGAACCTGGATTCATCCGTGAACAGCACATTGGACCATTGCTCACGGCCCCAGTCCACGTGGTTCCGAACCCATTCTCATCGTCGTCCACGATTGCCTCTCCGTAAAGGTGGGACCCGGAGTGGTCTACGAGAGCGTAGATTGCTTTCATGCAGTCGCCTTCTTACAGTTTGGTCACTTACAAGCACTTGGTGT
Source organism: Orthosia incerta (assembly GCA_948252205.1). NCBI lineage: Eukaryota > Metazoa > Arthropoda > Insecta > Lepidoptera > Noctuidae > Orthosia > Orthosia incerta. The sequence goes on along the minus strand of OX411765.1, from coordinate 11,181,606 downwards.
TCCACTCGCAGCCTTTGGACCAATTGAGTCGCCGTTGCATTTGGTTGAGCTCGCGCAGTAATTTGCAAAAATCGGTCTTGTCTGGTGATGATATTTTTAATCAAAAAAATTACAGTGTGTTTGGGACATAAAAAGGTAAGTTTTCACCTGATTCCATGAAAAAACATTTTTTTTTAGTTAAAGATAAAAATAAAAAACCAAAATCTTGGTTATTTGAATTATTGACATAAATTTTGAGGTTATGTGAAAAAAGTTTAAATACAAAAGTTGTAGATCTTTTTATTACCTACTAGCTGACCCGGCAAACTTTGTTTTGCCATAAAAACACCAAACATTCATCTACCCTACACCTACCCTACACCTACCCTACACCTACCCTACACCTACCCTACACCTACCCTACACCTACCCTACACCTACCCTACACCTACCCTACACCTACCCTACACCTACCCTACACCTACCCTACACCTACCCTACACCTACCCTACACCTACCCTACACCTACCCTACACCTACCCTACACCTACCCTACACCTACCCTACACCTACCCTACACCTACCCTACACCTACCCTACACCTACCCTACACCTACCCTACACCTACCCTACACCTACCCTACACCTACCCTACACCTACCCTACACCTACCCTACACCTACCCTACACCTACCCTACACCTACCCTACACCTACCCTACACCTACCCTACACCTACCCTACACCTACCCTACACCTACCCTACACCTACCCTACACCTACCCTACACCTACCCTACACCTACCCTACACCTACCCTACACCTACCCTACACCTACCCTACACCTACCCTACACCTACCCTACACCTACCCTACACCTACCCTACACCTACCCTACACCTACCCTACACCTACCCTACACCTACCCTACACCTACCCTACACCTACCCTACACCTACCCTACACCTACCCTACACCTACCCTACACCTACCCTACACCTACCCTACACCTACCCTACACCTACCCTACACCTACCCTACACCTACCCTACACCTATCCTACACCTACCCTACACCTACCCTACACCTACCCTACACCTACCCTACACCTACCCTACACCTACCCTATACCTACCCTATACCTACCCTACACCTACCCTACACCTACCCTACACCTACCCTACACCTACCCTACACCTACCCTACACCTACCCTACACCTACCCTACACCTACCCTACACCTACCCTACACCTACCCTACACCTACCCTACACCTACCCTACACCTACCCTACACCTACCCTACACCTACCCTACACCTACCCTACACCTACCCTACACCTACCCTACACCTACCCTACCCTTTTTTCCCCATTTTTTTTTGTTTTTAAACCTTCCCTGTATTCTGTCGACCAAAACAAAAAAAGAATTATGCAAATCGGTTCACCCGTTCTCGAGTTTTAATCAGACTAACGAACAACAATTCATTTTTATTTATATAGATATAGATAGATAACTTTTCCATAGGACTATAGTTTTGCCGGAAATCGAGATAAACCGTTTTATACCCTCAAAAACTCACCCCCTTGCACTACACGACCTCAGATCGCCCGTAAATTATTTTCCCTTTCATTTTTGTTATATTCTCTTCCTTTTCCAATGGGTTTCATCCTACTATTTTTTTTTTCCTTTTAAAAATATATCGACCTTGGTCTATTATGAGTACTACGGACTTAATATTTTTGAAGAACACCACAATTAAGATCCGTGTCCTTTCAGTACGTCTCCTCTCGGCATTTTCCTACTTTTGTTACTCACTTTTGATACCATTCTTATTATTTTTCAGGTTTATTCGGCGTACTAGGACTGCTCCTATATCCTTGGGGTTGGGGTGCTGCCCGCGTCAAACGACTTTGTGGCGAAAACGCCGAGCCTTACATACCCGGCGACTGTTCTATTGGTAAGTTGATAAGTTTTACGAACATCTTCATAGTACTGCCCTTTTTTTTTATTTGTGATGGGTTTGCTCTTGACTCTAGTCTAGGTCAGAGGTGACAGAGACAAAGTCGACGATGGAGCGAGCTTACCCAGAAGAAGCCTGTTCACTCTAACTTTGAAGAGATTCGGGTTGTATGCGTTCGGAAACACAGACGCAGGCAGTGAGTTCTACTCTTTTGCTGTGCGCATTATGAAGCGCTTGGTGCGAATTGGTGGAATAGCAACTAGGTGAGGATGGTAACTTGCAGTGCGTCTAGATGTCCGATGGTAGAAGGGGGCCGGTGGGATGAGGTCGTGGAGATCATGAGCACACTCTCCAAAATACAGTCTGTAGAAGACCGACAAGCAGGCAACCTTACGGCGATGAGCTAAGCTGTGAAGCTTGGCATCCACCAGTTTGACGTCGCCAATTAGTCTCTTGGCTCTGCGTTCCACCGAGTCACGCGCGGCAAGCTGATATTTAGCTGAGCCATCCCAGAGATGGCTGCAATACTCCATGCAGGATCGGACTTGCGCTTTGTCCCATGTTACTTGAGGTCGGCGCAACACGTTTTCTTCTTCCATTTCGTCCTGTCAACTGTCACACTACCGCTGACTCCCTTATCTTTCATGTGGCTAAATAATAACAGGGCAATGCATGCAGCAGGATAATGCATGGGTGACCTATGACCATCTCTTACATATCGAGATACATCCGTGCCTCGGCTAACACGTAAAACCGTTAGTCCCTACTGTTATTTGTAGATGTCTGATAGTCTTTACGAATAGTCTGAAGATTAAAATACTGAAAGCCAGTCTTAAGAGCCCCTACAAGTTTCACGAGCTAAAAACAGAAAACAGCTACTTTTTCAGCGCAAATTTCTCAATAATTACAAGATATATGATAAATCTTTTAATGCAATTTTTTGCTTCACATAGTTATCTAGTATATGTACAATAAATAGGTTTGATAACTGCTCAAATTAAATTAGAAAAAATAAATTCCATACACACGTTTTTACGAAACACCAGGTTTTTAAATTGCTTTTTTAGCTTACTGGTGGCGAATAATAATCTGCAAAAACTGGAATGGACTGGGCATATAGTAAGACTAGTAAGCCACCAATTTTGTTTTTCAAAGTTTAAGTTATTTGTACTTTAAAAAAAATGTTGTCCACGCGGAAAAAAGGCAATGTTATCATGTGCGAAAGCGTCTACGCGTAAGAATATGTTGAATATAAAAATAATTTGAAATTTGAGGTGTTTATCAATCGAATCCAATTTTTATATTATATTTTTGAGTACTTATTTTATTGTAATAAATTGTCTAAATAATGCCTTATACCTTTGCGCTCGCGCGAGGCAATCCGCCTTCGATCCTTCCTCGCCGCCGAGGCCCGTCGCGACGTCCCCGCCAAGATATACAAGCCAGCCCGCGCAATGCTGTGCCGCTAGTTAATTGGAGTTTCTTGTCCGTTCTTCTCCACGTAGGCTTATTCCAAACGGATGGTAGAATCACTTTATTAAGATCCAGCCATAGTTGTCCTCCCAGCGACGCCCTGAGCCGAGGTTCGACCCCACAGGGGGTAGCCCTCAGCGTTGTCGCTTAGGATTAGAAATTTGTGCCTGGCTGGAGGCTATATAGCTTAGTCTCCACAGGGAAGCCCCGTTAAGTAGTTGTCAGTCACATTGACCGAACTACGAGACGCCACATAGAAAGAAAAAAAAAAAAAATAATTACGACTGACCTGTGTCGTTTTTATTTTTGAAATTATGTTCTTTATCATATATCTTGTAGTTATTGAGAAATTTTTGCTGAAAAAGTAGCTGTTTTCTGTTTTTGGCTCGTGAAACTTGTTCTTAAGAGGAAACGGGGGCAGAGAGCGCCGACTGAATTTCCTTAGTAAAAAGTCATAAATCGAGGTTTGGCTCTCGCCTATCGATATTATGTAAACTGAAAATTAAAGATATATATTATGTCCCTATGTTTTCCTTTTTGATGATACATTATCTTTAGAAGCACTAGAACTCTCACAAAATGCTCAAAATTGCGCTGTCAACAGAGGCTTAGTGTACAAATTTGACAAATATAAATGAAAAAAGGAAAACATAGGGACATAGTATATATCTTACTTTACCAGTTTACGGAATATCTTTTAAATTAGTCCAATATTGGAGGAGGAAATAGGCGAGAGCCAAACCTCGAATTATGACTTTTTACTAAGGAAATTCAGTCGGCACTCTCTGCCCCCGTTTCCTCTTAAGACCGGGACACATCCGAATTCGGAACTCTCTGGCAGCGTCTGTGTTCCCTAATTCCAATAACTCGTCAGCCTCCAAAGCAAGATTGAACAGGTCCTCGGCGTAATCGAGGTCAAGGGCTGGCTCACCATCATCATCATAGAGAAGCAGTGGTGGCCCAGTGGTAACGGCCGCGACTTACAAATTGTAGTTGGTGGGTTCAAACCCAGGCAGGCGTTTTTCTATGTGTAAATTATTTCTTCACCACTGCTCTCAAAACGGTGAAGGAATACATCGTGAGGAAACCGGCATGTCTTAGAGCCAAAAATTTCGAAGACATGTGACATCCAGCAACGCGCACTGGGCCCGCGTGGTGAATTACGGCCCATTACCTCTCACAGAGAGGAGACCTGCATATAAATGGACCAAATGGGAGGGTACGCACTTGCCCTCCTATCTCGCATCTATCCTATTCTATCATTATACTCAGCCTTTTTAATGTTCCCACTGTTGGGAAACGGGCTTCCTCTCCGTGAGAGGGCATTGGCCCTAATCCACCACGCGGGCCCAGTGCGGGTTGGTGGATGTCGCATGTCTTCGATTTTTTGGCTCTAAGACATGCCGGTTTCCTCACGATGTATTCCTTCACCGTTTTGAGAGCAATGGTGATGAAATAATTTACACATATTGTCTACGCGCGTGCCAAGTTTCATTCAAATCCGTTCAGTTATTAAGACATAAAAAGTAACAAACAGACGCAGATAGATAATTGAACAATGCAAACCTGAAATGATTGTGTTTATTAATAACTAGCTGACCCCCGCGGCTTCGCTCCCGTCAACTGGCTATCTACCTACTACCTACCTATCTAACCTACGTACCTACCCACACCTACCTTACCTACCTACCCTACCCTACCCTATCCTACATACCCTACCTACCTTCCTACCAATTATACTACTATACAAATGTAACCAACTTTTGTTTCTACCGGCGATCTAATAAAATTTTAGAACACAAGCTGCTATTGTGACATAACAATGATAGTGAAATATATTCTCTCGCAGACATTTTTGTAGGTAATAATGAGTACTTTAATCATGTAGTACAGTATTTTTATGTATCATCAGTTTTCGCGCTGCTGCAAAATTTTGCTACTTTGGGTTACATTATTGCAATTTTCATAAGGAACTCTTATTTTTTTTTAATAAATTTTAGTCTATGTTACTCGGGAATTATTTAGCTTTCCATAGGTAAAATAATATTTAAACTCGGTACACTAGTTTCGGAGCCTAATCGGTACCAACAAACAAAACAATCTTTCCTCTTTATAATATTGGTATAGAAATGCTCAACTATTTGATGACGTAAATAAAATATTAAATACTTACCCCCGGAATACCTACGTTTTGTAGGTCAATACTGTCCAAGTTTATTCCCTTATGAAATTAGTCATCCTTTATTGATCTTTTTGCTTGATTTTCCTTAACCATTGAAACAGCATTCTGTAGTTATACTATTTATTAATACCAGACAAGATAATGTAACTACAAAGAGGTTTCAAGAAACATAAGATCACGCCTGTATGCACCAGTGGGTTAGGCAGAATAGTTAAGGTTACACTAGTCGATAATTCTTCCATACAAACGTAGTCTAGGGATTACTCCACTGTTTGACTATGTACGTTCAAAATAAAAAATTATATCAATATGTCTCATCATTATCTGGCCCTGTATGGAACCAACAAATTAAAAAAAATATATATTTGAAAGTTATGAGCGTCGAAAGTTCCACATTTCGACACTAATTTTAACGCATTTTTGGGCGCAAATAAATACCATAAGAAGACGGAAAATTGCAAAACGGCCACCACACAGGGATAGATTATTAGTTCAACAATGCAAATAATTTTATTTTGAACAGATACGTTTAGTCGTTTTTTCATGATATCCAGACTCCCAAAGGACTGTTTATAAAATTTCGCGCACTCGGTTTCGTCCTAAATCATTATCCATTTCGCTGTAAATTTGCAAAAGTGTGTATTCATACGCGAACTAGCTTCCTACTGGTCATCTCAGCATCTATCTCTTCCGCACGTGTTGTCGGTTGATATAAAATGCATTTCAACCCCGCGCACAAAATAGTTCGTGCCGTCGACTAGTGTTACCTTAACTGCAGATTAGTTTTTCGACGTTTTTAGACGGAAATCCACATTGCTCCATTTATCTCGCAAGTGATTGGTCAATTGTTCATACTCTTTCATGGAGTCAAACCACAGACATAAATCTAACTAGACAACGCAAGTCCCTCCATCTGTATGAAAACCAAGCGTGCCACTTTTTCACAAACAATTTAAAAAACCAATTTACTTACCAATGAAAGAAAACAAGTTCCAATTTCTCGGCCAACTTTTTCTATACATTCTTTATAGCTCAATATGGCATAAAAGGCATTTACAATGCATGTCCTCGAAAAGAGCGTTTTCCAAGCACCCAAACTGTGCGGAAAGTATCACTTTTTTTAACACGCTTTTATTAGCTTGGTATGTATGTATCTATGTATCTATGTATCAATGTATCAATGTAACAATGTATCAATGTAACGGAATCTTTGAACGTGATTTTCACCCACTTCAAAACGTTGGATTGATTTGAAACTTTGCACACTTATCAAGGACCGATGACAATGCAATAATTTAAACAGTTTGTCCCATTATCCTTACCATTAAAGCGTGTTTTTTAGTTTTTAGAACTAGAATTTATTTACTAGTGCTTTTTACTTGCCTGTACTTTTTTTAATTTTTAACTCCAACGTCAGCCCGCCGCATAGAGTTTTTGTTATTTGAGAAAAGTTTTAAAAATTAGTTAAGTACAGATTATCATTCATATTTAAGGTAAAACAAAACTAATACGTCATTTAAGGCGTTTTTAATTACTCTAGATTTAGATTTTGATCAATAAATTAATTTTAAATATTCATTAAATATGTTTGGCAGAATGAATATTTTGTTTGTGCCTTTTTGCGTTACGACGTGACAGCTATTCGCACATGCGCAGTAGATGTGTATGAACTATTTAATCTGTGGATATTCTGAGCGCTCTTGAATTAGCGCCATTTTATAAATTTCTTGCTTGGTTCAGATATATTTTTTTATTTCCTCGCGCAATGCATAGTAAAATGTTGTATGATACACGTGCGTAAGATGATTGCCGACTCGTGTCGATTTATCCAAATCTAAAAAATAAAAATACATCAGAAATCACCTCTTTCCGCACTTGTAGCATAAATCTTTTCTAAGATTTCGGTGGATTTCCGGTGCCGATAATGCTAAATGAAAAGCTCAGATTACGATCATTGATTGTAACTTTGATCGTAAGGCTTAGCACGCACAGCGATTTTTATCCGCGCGATTTTTTTTCGCACATTCTGCGACCTATGGAATTGTATGAAGCTGCACGTATTGCGGATTAAATTCGCACAGGAAAAAATCGCGCGGAATTTTATCCGCAGTGCATGTTAGTTAAATACAGTACGGGGAAAAAAAATCGCGCGAATAAAAATCGATCGCAGTGCGTGTTAAGCCTAACTTTACTCCGTTTTTTGACTTGCGAAGTACATACAATCGCGTCATCTAGATAAGATTTATGTCTGTAGGTCAAACCCTTTGCCTTGCCGAATTTACATACGCAATTAGGCTGCAGGTCTCCTCACGATGTTTACCTTCACCGTTGTCGGCGATGTCCAAGATGAACAGAAAGAACTTAGAAGAAACTTCGAATTGAATAAGTCCCATTGGTACATGCCCAGATTTGAACCCACGACCGCACGAGCGAGCCACTGGGCCACCACGCCATTTTGTTATATAATTAGACATTTATTAATAAACTAGCTGTGTCCGCGGCTTCGCTCCCGTCATCTGCCTGCCAACCCTACCATACTTACCAGCCTGCCTGCCTACTCTACATACTCAAAAATATACATACTACACAACATTTTTTTTTTCTAGGGTCATTCTTTCGCGTAAAATCTTAATACCGCGATTCAGAAAATGACTTTAAATGCACAACGCCATCTATCGAACAGCGAGTTCAACTGTCCGAGTAACTGAATTGCGTGAGCTGTGATAATTTTACTTCTTGAACACTTTAAATTCATCTAACTTTTGATACGCCGAGTTACTTAAAAACCTAGATTCCAAAGGTGTGAAGCAGATTTTAAACATCTGCAATTCCATCTGGAAGACCAGGAGATGGCCTGAGGAGTGGACAGAGTCTGTTTTTGTTCCACTTCATAAAAAAGGCTCTACCAAAGACTGCAGCAACTACAGGACATTAGCACTTATTCCACATGTTAGCAAGATACTCCTGTACATATTAAATAAAAGGCTGAAACACTTTCTCAATCCACTAATTCCAGAGGAACAAGCAGGGTTCGTTAAAGGCAAAGGAACTCGGGAACAAATCCTGAACGTTCGCCAAATCATAGAGAAAAGCCGGGAATTTAACAGCCCTGTGTTAATGTGTTTCATTGACTATACTAAGGCCTTTGATTGTGTGCAGTGGGATAAGCTGTGGGAGGTGCTAAAGGACATGGGTGCGCCTCAGCATCTTGTTGACTTGATCCGATGCCTCTACATCAGCAACCGCTCTTTCGTCAGAATAGACACCGATTGTTCTAATGTGTTCTCCATCAAGAAAGGCGTTAGACAGGGATGCATCCTTTCACCCTTACTCTTCAATATATACGAAGAGTATATAATTCGGAAAACTCTTGAGGGCTGGGAAGGGGGGTTTGCTGTTGGTGGAAAGCGCATCTCTAATCTGCGCTACGCTGACGATACTGTTCTCCTTGCTACAACATATGACGACATGAAGGAGATATTGCGTAGATTGGAGGTGGAGAGTGGCAAGTTGGGGCTTGCAATAAATAGGCACAAAACTAAGCTTATGGTGATAGATCGTGCGGAAAAGCTATCGGGCGCCTACAACATCCAGGGCATCGAAGTTGTAGATAGTTTCATTTATCTGGGGTCTATTATTAACACTGAAGGCAGCTGCGTCCCAGAAATAAAACGACGGATAGCTATGGCTAAGGATGCTATGACACGCTTGCAGAACATCTGGAAAAATCGTGGCATAAGTTATAAAACCAAAGCCCGTTTAGTCAGAGCATTAATTTTCCCCATTTTCCTCTATGGAGCTGAGACGTGGACGATCCGAGCAAGGGAAAGACAGAGGGTAGACGCATTCGAAATGTGGTGCTGGAGGCGGATGCTTCGAATACCATGGACAGCCAAACGCAAAAATGTGTCTATCCTTTACCAACTCGATATCAAGACCAGATTGTCTACAATATGCTTACAGCGTATTTTGACCTATTTCGGTCACTTAATGCGAAGGGGAGATGGAAGTTTTTTTTTTTTTTTTTTATTTGTAATGGGTTTGCTCTTGACTCTAGTCTAGGTCATAGGTGACAGAGACAGAGTCTACGATGGAGTGAGCTTACCCAGAAGTAGCCTGTTCACTCTAACTTTGAAGAGATTCGGGTTGAATGCGTTCGGAAACACAGACGCAGGCAGTGAGTTCCACTCATTCGCTGTGCGCATTATAAAGGAAGTTTGGAAGCGCTTGGTTCGAATTGGTGGAATGGCAACAAGGTAAGGATGATAACTTGCAGTGCGTCTAGATGTCCGATGGTAGAAGGGGGCTGGTGGGATGAGGTCGTGGAGTTCCTGAGCACACTCACCGAAGTACAGTCTGTAGAAGACCGACAAGCAGGCAACTTTGCGGCGATGAGCCAAGCTGTGAAGCTTGGCGTCCACCAGTTCCACGTTGCCAATGAGCCTCTTGGCTCTGCGTTCCACTGAGTCAAGCGCGGCAAGCTGATACTTAGCTGAACCATCCCAAAGGTGGCTGCAATACTCCATGCAGGATCGGACTTGTGCTTTGTATAGGGTTAAAAGCTGTCCAGGCGTAAAGTATCGCTTCACTTTATTTAGGATGCCCAGTTTTTTGGCCGCGATTTGGGCTTTGTTCTCAATGGAGGAGCCGAAGTTGAGACTGGATGTCAACTCCATGCCTAGGAGCTCGAGCCGATCAGTCACAGGAACAGACGCACCCCGAAAAGTAGGCGTTTGATCGAACAGACTCCTTTTGGCGGTAAAAAGACACGCCTGTGTTTTGGTGGCGTTAAAAGAGACCAGATTGTCATCACCCCACTGGGAGACAAGGCTTAAGGTCAAATCTGTCCGCTCAACCATAGCCTCCCTCAAGGAACGAACTTCATCCATGCTGGTTTTTGCGCTGGACAAGTATCTCTCTGAAACAGTACTGTCATCTGCGTACCCAACAATACCAGGCTGAAGTAGGTCATTGATGTGCAGCAGGAATAGAGTTGCAGAGAGAACAGACCCCTGAGGAACTCCGGCATCAATAGCCATAAGGTCTGAGGAGCAGCCGTCAATGACTACTCGGATCGACCGTTCGCTAAGGAAGTCTGATATCCAGCTACAAAAACCAGCGGGGATGCCATAAGCAGGAAGCTTACTGAGCAGACTCGCGTGCCAGACCCTGTCGAAGGCCTTCGAGATATCAAGCGATACAGCAAGTGCTTCGCCGTGTCTCTCGATGGCTTCGCCCTAGCAGTGCGTGACATACACAAGAAGATCGCCAGTTGACCGTCGCCGGCGAAAGCCATATTGACGGTCACTGAGGAGATTGTTGTCTTCAAGGTAGGTCAGCAACTTTCTGTTCAGTACTCTTTCCATAACTTTGCACAGAATAGAGGTAATGGCGATCGGACGGTAATTGGCAGGGTCTGCACGGTTGCCTTTTTTGGGCACTGGTTGCACATTTGCAAGCTTCCAGGATTTCGGCACCGTCCCTTTTACAAGAGAGAGGCGGAACAAGCGTGTCAACACAGGAGACAGTTCTGGCGCACACAGCCTCAGCACTCTCGCTGGAATGCCGTCAGGTCCGCTGGCCTTGTTCACGTCTAGACTGCACAATACTCTCCGGACCTCTTTAGTGTGCACAGCGATCTCCGGCATCGAAGAGTCACAATGAGGTACAGTAGGTGGTTGCTTGGAGCCAGCGTCCAGACGTGAATTGCTAGCAAAAAGAGATGCAAATAAATTTGCTTTGTCACTTGCAGAGTGAGCCAGCGACCCATCAGGTTTCAGCATCGGAGGTAAAGTGGGGTTTCAGCATCGGAGGTAAAGTCTGGAAAAACTGGTCATTGTTGGCAATACCGAAGGGAAAAGAGCACGAGGCCGGTCGCCAACACGATGGTCTGACCAAGTGAAGGATGCTACCTCCTCAAGCAAATTTCAGCAGGTGGTGATGGCAACTTTGGACCGGTATCGATGGAGGCTGATTGTCCGCTCAAAGGGGTCCAGTGACCACGATCCTCAGTAATGAGGGACCGATTAAAGAAGAAGAGAACTTTTTATAGAGTGAACCGATTGCGATGAAACAAAAACTAAGTAATTCTTCAAGACACGCACAATTTTATGTATAAAAGTTATCTACATTGGTTTCGTACATTTCACGTGATGCGTGCACAAATAAACAGACAAACAGACAAAAATTCCAAAAATGCTAGAAATGGGTTCTGTTGGTTATCCTTTAACACCCTGGCTATTTTTTTTGGATTTTTTTCCGATGTACAAAAAATATTTTTCTACAGATTAATTATATGTATTGATTGATCATCTCAACTTTTCCAGGTTGGGCTCTCTTCGTGACAGCGACAGGTATCGCTCAAGTCTTCCTCGCGAGTGCACTCTCCAAGACTGCAGACAAGGCAGCTAACTCAGATAAGGTACAGTTTCAGATGGACGAAGGAAAACAGCTGATCTGTTTAGCTTAACGACTAACTAGGTGATGACGTATTTTTGATATAGTTATTTATGTTGAATACTGCCCAATGAATATGTGTTGTGTTGGTTTATGAAAACGTTGACCATACTTGAGACCTTGTCGTGATATTGACGAAATAGCGATGTCAAAATGACTAGAAGTTGCCCAGTAGAGTCTGTCGAGCGAGTCTTGTCCCATGAAAAAGGCGACAAATTAAAACATCTAACAGGTGTCAACACTGATATAGTACGCTGAAAACTTGTTTGATAGAAATTTGATTGAGATTTTTTAATTTGCCGCCTATTTCATGGGACAAGACTCACTTGACAGACTCTAAACTCGAACTATACTAAGGTTGAAAATGCAAATCAAATCAAACGATTTATTTGCACAATTAACAACATGTAAAAAAATATGTAAAAGAAGGTACATTGTATTATAACCTAATGGTGTGCAAATGAGTTTCATTGATATTAGAGTCACTAATTAAATTGACTCGATCGTAGAGCTTCTCGTTTCAGTAATAGAAATCCTCATTTTCAAATGATATTGAGCCTTAAAGTTATACACAATTAATAACATTTTTGCGTGACAAAGTCCTTTAAATCAACGTTTGACATGACCACCATTATAAAAAAAACTTACGCGTTGTTATAATCGTTGGGTGCCAAACCAAGTGTCAAAAAAGTTTTACAATTTAATTAGACATGCACTTGCATAAATAAGAGAACCCTTTTTAATTATATACATTCAGCCTCAATAAGATGTACCCTATAGTACATCTTTTTGATGTACGAATATGGAAAATAATCCATTGTTTTGTCTACTAAACATGGTTAAGATACACAATTTGATACTGCTTCAACACTTACAGCGCCATCTCTTGGCGCATATAGGAAATTTACAGAGCCATCTCATGGTAAACCGAAGAAAGTAACAACGCCATCTCTTGATGATTAGAAGAAATTGTAATTTTATTTTTAAACAAAAAATTATACTTTTTATACCATAGTTATACCAGGTTTTGACACAAAATAATGGCCTCTTGTCAACATTATACATTATACAACTTTTTTAATTGTATCTGCTTTTTGGCAGTTTTTGCTTATTTGCGCGTATATTAAGCTTTTAAACGTGTGAAAATTACGATAGTTTTAAGAATATTATTGTATGATTTGATTATGACTGATCACATTGACTGAATCTCATATTGCGTCCATATGAAAACCAAAATAAAATCTTACAAAATTGTTAGGCTACAGTTTATATATCAAGCCGCTTTTTATACCAGTAAAGTATGTTTTTAATCAACATACGGTTTGTTTACAGAGATATATTACAGACGTGCCTTATCTTGCTTGGTTTTATCGAACAGATAAAACTATGCCAACAAAATCAAATTGAATTAATTAGCGAAATGCTGCAAATGGGTATCGATACAGTGTTGGCGATAATGTATTATTTTTTTAATCGATTAAGTAATTTGATTAAATTAATCACGATGAATATAACAATCGTGATTAATAAAATTCATTAATAATCGTTGATTTCATTAAACGTATCAAGATATTTTTAATAACCAGTATCCTAAATTATCAGATAAAATCTAGCCACGATGACTGATGACTGATGACCGATGACTAGCTACTTATAGTTAACAACGACAAAAGGGGATAATATATGCTGAAAGTACAATATCAGTGATCGATCTCTCGAAACGGGTCCAAACTTCAACGAAATTATTCGCGATTAACTATTAATTATTACGATTAATAATCGTAATAATTAAAATTCGATTACGATTAATAATCGTAATATTTAAAATTCGATTACGATTATTATAATTTATTCGTCAATTACGATTAATTTTGTAGTGACAATATTTTTTTTGCCAACACTGCTGTGAGATCAACGGCCCGTGGTAGTATCGACATTTGATATCAATACCTTTCACGTCCGCGGCGTTTCGCTAAGTATTTTAATTTGACCATGTACTTTGTTTATTCACACAAGATTCTAGGTACAAAAAAAAAATTGTTTTAACCTTTAAGCAAGCTGTTATGTATATCATAATATTTAAGCTATATATTTTAAACATTATTTTTATAAGCACACTGACTTTTGCCATTATTTGATATCGTTTTTGGAAGAAGGATTCAATTGAAAATACTATTGGAAGTTTTTATTAAAACATAGCTATAGTCATTAGTATTATTTTTATCTTATTATTATTGAGAGCAGTGGTGGCTTAGTGGTATCGGCCGCGACTTATAAGTTATAGGTCGTGGGTTCAAACCCAGGCAGGCGCTTTACTTTGTGTAAATTATTTCACTACCACTGCTTTCAACGGTGATGGAAAACGTGAGGAACCGACATGTCCTAGAAAAAAAAAAACTTAAAATGTTTCCCAGCAGTGGGAGCATTGATAGGGCTGATGATGATGATTATTTTTATCGTAAATAGAAGAAATCACTGAATGACAGGCACTCTAACCTAGCTCAGAAGTCAGGATTGCATTTTTTGTTATTCTGTACTGTCATCATCCATCATTTCAGCCGAAAGATATCCACTACTGGATATAGGCCTCCCCCAAGTGTCGCCACATGGATCGGTCATATGCGTCTCGCCTTCAGCGGATGCCCGCACCCTTCACCAGTCTTTGTCTTCATTTCTGATTCGATCTCGCAAGGAAACTCCCAGCATTAGCCCTCTCCTTTGCCGTTTTGGTAACCAGTACTATGCCAATAAAGATTTTATTATTTATCCATTCATATATAACGGTTGTTTACTTTTTTAACCGGGAGAGATTTATATCATAAGTTATTTTCAACTAGTGAACAGTGGCGGCTGGTGGATCATAGTAGTGGTAGTGCACCTTGCCGTCTCACTGGGTAATTGTGTTAGATATGCTAAAATTCACAGGAGCCTATGTAAATCGGCAAACCATCTCGCTAGCGACTTCTAATTCGACGCCAACGCCATCTAGTTACGTCGTTGTACAACTTTTAAGATAAATTTCGTTCGTCAAACCTCGCCCGCTCTCGGTAATCTTCGGTTTTCTGGTGCGGCGCACGAGAATGGTCATATTTCGCCGTACATTTTCTATTGAACTATCTCTGTCTCACGCGCCAGGCGTTTTCGCTTGTTTCTCATAGAATTGTATGAACTCTCGCCGTGCGCTTTAGCCTAGCGCACGGGGAGTATTTTTTACAGCAATATACGTCTTATTACTTTAGCAAAGAGCTTAAATTTGTTCGTCATAATTTCGTATACATTGAATAGATCGTTTTATTTTATTAAACATTTTTATTTTATTTCTAAACCTTTTTAAATCTGGCAGTTCAGTGCACGAGTGAACTTAAAGTACAGCCGCCTCTGCTAGTGAATCCTTTTTCCAAAACCTTCATAAAACATCACAATATAGAGATACTGGAATCATCACATTAGTTTTAGTTTTGAATGGAAACCACTGACTGATTTTTTTTAATTCCATCTTCGAACAATTTTTCCAATATTTTAGATACAAATATGTATGTATGTAAAACAGTCGAATGTAAACTTGTATTTATTCTAAAATAAGATATAGAAATATTGTTTCGCATAAAACGAATTAGCTTTAGTTTTAGTTTATCCCTTAATTCGGAAAGGGGTCATTCAGTGCACACATCGAAATGGGGCACTTTTTTCTACCAAACTCGCGTAAAAATACTCAGCTGCAGCATAAATAATGTAAAATATGGAGACGGCTTCCCCCTCCTCAGGAGGTCTATATCATGGACAGCTTCAAGCAAAAATTTAACAGAAACTACTCTTCAACAAGTAAAGCAAATAACTCTTAAACTACATTATTTATCTGGTGAGTCTACCAAATAAATTATGTAGTTTAAGAGTTATTTGTTTATTATAACACGATATGTTGCGCAAATAACCGTTCCAAAGAATAAAACGCGCATAACTTTTGAACGGCTGAAACGATTTTCACAATCATAGCTAAGAATATTCTCAATAAGGTCAAACAAAAATTGTTTAGGAGCTGTGATGCCACAGACAGATACAAACATACATACACATGTCAGACTTATAATTATAAGTAATACTATTCTCCCGTAGACTGGTGTCAGATCTCAAGCTTCTGACTACCCGTAACGACTGTCAAAGATCTTCAAATAACAGCCGGGAACAACGGCTTAACGTGCTTTCCGAGGCACGGAGGCAACTCGGTATGTTGAAATGGTCACCCATCCACGGACCGACCTCGTCAAGCGTTGCTTAACCTTAATGATCGACCCGTGCGGCTGTTATTATTTAGCCACGAGCTCCTCTTGGGCCATAAAAATAAATATTTAGACATAATTTAGACTTTTTCCCGACTGCCGATGGAGGTTAATGTGTTTATCAGTATATGTATGTATGTTTGTTCCTATGTGGCGTTCTAGAGACCAAACGCGTCGGCCGATTTTGATCGTTCTTACGTTAATCGATTCATTCAGTGTCACTGCCTACATTCAAATTGGAAAATAGAAAAATGGCGGATTTTGTGCGCCAGATGGTGGGGGCCCAATATCTTTTTCTTCCAAACCCATCGTGGGGGTATCAAAATAAAGGGTTTTAAGATTTGTTTTCAAAAATATAAAACACTTATATGTTTAAATGTACCTAATTCTAAAAAAAATGTTAACTAAAAGGTTACAAATAAAAAAGTTAATTCAAAAAATCAAAAACCCGACTGCTTAAGAAGCGAACTAAAAAGACGTTAACAAGAAGAAAATCATGCTGTGTAGTCGGAGGATACATCTGGTTTTGGTCAGCCAGCTCGCGAATAAGTGTTCTTATTTACGTCTTTTTAGTTCGCTTAAGCAGGTTTTTTGATATTTTGAATTAACTTTTTTTTTTCAACTTTGTTGGGATCGGCATCAAGCCAAAATCGGATGCAGCTGAGTACCATTACCTTACGTAGAGCGATTCCCTACCTTACCTTCTACAACACAGTAGCTGGGTAACAGGATACCCCTTGGCAAATCTGATATCAGACTAGTTTTGTCTGACATACTGTGTACAAATAAAAAATCAAACCGACTTCCAACACAAAACGCTACAAAGCGAAAAATATTTTTTTCTCCGAAGTCAGTGTCTTTTGTACTCATTGTTTTTAGACACAGACTTTGAAAAAGAAAGTAATTTTTCGCTTTGTGTAGTGTTTTTTTTTGGAAGTCGGTTTGATTTTTTGTTAAAAAGTTTTTTATTTTCCTCTTTTTAGTTTTGGTAGGTGCCCCCAATTAACATGAAAATCATTTATAGCCAAAGTACATCTCATGACGATTCCAATAAGCCCAAACATGACTAGGATACATTGTTTTATTGAGTTCCAGTGGCCATTGTGGTCTTTTCCATCAGTTCCATTTCACCAAATGATACTTTCTGAGTGCAAATGATTGCATTATTGATGAAAATACTAAAATCGTTGTATCGCCTATAATATTTGAGGAGTTCCCTCGATTTCTCTAGGATCCCATCATCAAATCCTGGTTTCATTATCATGGCACCACCCTTGGGATATCTCCTTTCCAACAAAAAAAGAATCATCAAATGTTACGAAGTTATCCGCGATCACACATAAAAAAATATACGGTCGAATTGAGAAACCTCCTATTTGGGAAGTCGGTTAAAAAATGTAAGGATCATTTGATTTTTTTTTTCTGATTTTAGGGTTCGTTATAAATTTTACAATGTCTTTTTAGAACTATATTATATTAAAAAGTAAATTTTCCTATTTGGGCTGTCTTCTAATCTTTAGCACAGATAATATAATATCTTTAGTCACAAACATAATCAAAGAAATGTTTAGTAAATACTCACTATTTTTATGCTATAGTATTTATCGTAGTTAGATGTAGGGTGAACTCACCAATTTTTGGCACAAGATTTAATATTTTTTGTTATAAATTGGAACAGCAACTTTTGTGATAAGAGGTGTTTTTTCTCATACCAATTAATTAAGTAAAAAGAACTGATTTGATGACTGATATTAAAGCTGATAAAGAATTTCAATCACTTTCGTTAAAAGCATAATAAATTATCGAGTAGGTAAATGATATTTACTTGCCAATAAAACAAATACATAACGTCATTATTTTTTTGAAGCCGGTTAACAATTGGTTGTGCACCCTGGATAAGTTATTTATTTGTTAAAATTATCGTATGAACTTATTATTTTAGTATCACAATAATTATTTTTTCTTTATTTTTAGGTGCCATAATAATTTCCTTTGGCTTTAATTATTAAAACGGTTTGGAAATATTATTTTGATGACTTTTGTATCATTGTAAATGTCTGATATTTGACAATACCTTAATTTTTAATGATTTTGATGATGATTAAGAATAATAAAATTTAACTTTATTGTCTTTGCAAAGAAGACATTGCATTAATACAAAAGTAATGAATCTCAATAATGTCCAAATTAGTATAAAACTAAATGACAGTATTATTTTTGACATTTCCATGTCTTTATGGACTTTTCTTATGAGATTGGTTGTATTTTTTGATGTTTTTGAAAGAAAAATGCTTGGCTTTCAGTAAACGCACACTATTATAGATAATTATATTTTACATTTATTTATTTATACACCGTGGCATTTTAAACTAGCCCACTTCATGTATCCAATGACTACAAAACATCCATTAAAAAAAATAATATGAACATTGGAATACAAAAAAAAAAAAAAACATTATTATGAAGGCGTGGCGTTTGGAACACTCTATAGCAAGCGCGGTCCTTGCATTCCAAGGGGCAGCGACATCTTTATCAAAATTCATTCACCCTAGCGCAAAAATGTGTTCCTTGTTGTAATCGTAATGTATTCAGTATGCAATAGTAGATTGTATAAAAAAGTCAGTTAATTAATCATAAAAAAAAACGCGTAGCGTAGTTTATGTCGGATACATTAAGTGGATCACCTTTGTAAGACTACTAAAATTTTACGGTTTATATCTAATTAAATAAATGAAAATTTTATTATGAACAAATATAGATTTAAGTGAAAAGGATCATTTGAGTGAAAAGAGTTTTGTGATTTTGATATTTTGTAATTTGAATAATAATTCTTACGTATGGTTGACAATTGTCCTTTTCACCCTAGTGTTATGTTTTAGATTAAGATTATATTGTACTGTTTACAAGAAATATACATTGTGTCTGTATTTTATATACGAATTATTGAAATTATATACCATTTTAATCGAATATCTGGTTTTCATTTCTACATTTCATCTTATACGACTTATACGAGTATCATCATCTGCCTAGTCTTTTCCCAACTATATTGGGGTCGGCTTCCAGTCTCACCGGATTCGGCTAAGTACCACTGTTTTACATGGAGCGACTGCCTATCTGACCTCCACAACCCAGTAATTGGGTAACACGGTACCCCTTGGCAAGACTGGTGTCAGATCTCAAGCTTCTGACTACCCGTAACGACTGTCAAAGATCTTTAAATGACAGCCGTGACCAACGGCTTAACGTGCTTGCCGATGCACGGAGGAAACTCGGTATGTTGAAATGGTCACCCACGTCATCCACGGACCGACCTCTTCAAGCGTTGCTTAACCTTTATGATCGACCCGCGTGGCTGTTATTATTTAAACACGAGCTCCTCATCTTATACAAGTATGTATTTTTAATTTTTTATTATAGATCGAGCAGTGGTGGCCCAGTGGTATAGGCCGCGACTTACAAGTTTTAGGTCGTGGGTTCGAGCCCAGGCAGGCGCTTTACTTAGTGAAAAGTACACCAATGCTCTCAAAACGGTGAAGGAAAACATCGTGAGGAAACCGGCATATCCTAGAACCAAAAATTCGAAGTCATGTGACATCCACCAACCCGCACTGGGCCCGCGTGGTGGATTACGGCCCATTCCCTCTCACAGAGAGGAGGCCTGTGTCCCAGCAGTGGGAACATTAATAGGCTGATGATGTGATTATAGATTGGCTCGCGCTTGACCACTATCTCACCTGATGGTAAGCGATGATGCGGTCGACGGTGTAGCACGCTTTGTTTTTAAATCATTTTCCGTCTGTAGGAATGTTTCTCACATTGGATTATTTCCTTTTTGGCTGGATTTTGTGAGGATTCGATCAATAAAATACTAGTTATACAATTCCATACAAAACTACTCTTTAAAACCGTCGCCAGTTGTGTTTACGTAATTCTAAGAATTCCAGTTGAAATGAATATACATTAATGCAAATTCAGTCTTAATTGCAATGCTTAAACTTTAAAGTTGCATTCACAAAGCTATGCACAACCTTTCTTCGCTGCTTAACATACATCAAAACAAATTTAATCTAAAACGCATGTTTTAAAGTCTAAATTACAAAGTTCCAGAACAGTCGATTTTTGTTACAATAGTTTGCGCTGAGTTTGCGCGTTGTCGACGCAAAGTTGGTCAAACAATCATAATATTTGATAATTGATTCATAATACTATTTAATTCGGTTTTTACTTCATGAAAAACACTTAATGATACAAACTTACCGAAAAAAGATATTCCTTCCAAAATCTCGGTGTGACGGTGCTTATTTGCACAACGCACTCTGCGGCATTTTGACGTCTTATTGTTGGCTATGATTGGACCATCCTAATTTGAAATAAGACCACAACTGTATTTGTGCTCTTATTTTCCGGCCCGTTTTTGAAGCGCTTACTGGCAATCTAGTGTATTATTGATCGAAGTTTTGGATGGATTATGTGAGTAGTAAATTGAAAGTAAAAGAGTCGGTAATAGCGTGGTAATGGACAGGACCCTTATTTTTTTTGGAAGTGGCAAGCGATTCCTCAAAGTACACCCAAAATGTCATCGATCGATGTCGACCAGTCGACACAAAACTTATTCCATATCGGTCAATGGTCGATAGTTAAATTCTGCAATTCTACACGATCGAACAAAGTTGAATAAAAACAGTCGTCACTGGATCGCATCTTAAAAGACGACAAGGTGCAATAGGCAGGCGACATAGTGGCTGTCGAGGGTAGAACCTGAACCAGACTGTTACTTTAGCGTGGAGACTGGCCCAGGCACCGTTGAGCGTGTAACCAGAATGCTGTGTCTTTGACCCCGAAAACAAAACATTGTGTGACTTCGCGTGCCCAAAGGCTGACTTGAAAAACATCCACATTTTAAGCTACATACGAGTATGTACGTATCACAACGGTATGTATTTTCTAAGAATTCCATGTAGATCGTGAGTGTAATTGACAACGAAATTACGTGATAATCATGCCTACTCATCAAAGTAATTTCGTTCTAAGAAAAACACAAGTTTTCCTTGTACCGATGACAAAAGTATTTCACGAATAAACAAGTCTTTCGTTGTACATCCTTCCTAGTATATTGTAAATGCAATGGATGGATGGATATTTGGGTTTATTCCCATCGGCCACCCTCGAGTTGCCACCCCGGTGGTCGATGGGAATTATTTAGTGAAATCAGCCACCTTCCTTTATTCTCATCTGCCACTGGGGTATACTTTTTTTCTATAAACAGCTTTCTATATGCATGTTCTTTACTGTACATTGAACATAGGCGTCGGACGAGTTGGGAAAGAGACGAAATACGGCTTGAGACGAGTTGGGAAACTGACTACATGTAGAAAGTGACGTGTTAGTGAAAGAGACCTATTAGAGACAGCGACGAGATAGGTAGTGTGACGAGTTGTCATCACAACCATGCAAGGGTTGCCTGTTCGAAATTTAAATAAAACCTTTGATGAGTTACCTCCTTGGTTGCATGTTTCGGAGTAAAAGATCGTTATATTTTTAAAGTACACGACAGGTATGAATTTACTATGTAATTTATTTGGCCGCTACACACGACAGATATGGATTTTCATACATTTATGCCGGCCGCTGCTTGCATGTATATGACCAGTACAGCAATTTCGATTTATCTCGAAGAAGGTTGTCAAAATAATGCTGAAATTTCCAAGCATGTTTGAGAAAAAACAATTTTCACGCGGGCGAAGCCGCTGGCAGAAGCTGGTTGAATATAACATTACGCCTGCAATCTCTGAAGGTTTAGGCGAAAGGTTACCGATATTAACACAGATTCCGAGCTGCTACAGAGCGCATCTTTGGTGGAAAGCACCCCAATTGAAATTCCTTTCAATACTTACCGACAGCGGCGACAGCATCAATTTTGGTATCTAAAGTAAGTGGAGAACTAGTTGAGGGATGCCATGTGTAAACCATTTTACAGATAATAATAGATACGCTAAGGTATGACGTACAAAGGTAAGCAATCTCGTACCTACTAGATTTAGGAAACTATCCAACAATATGCATCTTCGTTTACAATTTGAAGCTTCATTTATCGAATACTATTAAGTACCTAAATGGCCCAAGAAAAAAATAAGGCCGATGTGCGAAAAAAATCCCACTAAGGAACATTACTGCCAATTGCTCCCGCCAGATGGCGCTTGACGGCTCGGAGTAAACAAAAACATAACAACATCGCGTCTACTACTGCCGAACTCTTTTTTACTGTTTTTAAGATAACTTGTGTTCAAAAACCAAATAATAATATTGGGGAAGTTAGTTAGCTTCATTTTTCTTTCAGTATTTGTTTTATGTTTTGTATTCATAAACTGCGAAATTTTGTCGCTGGACTTTGACAGTTTTTTTTTAGGGATGTGTCCGATATATCTAAACGTAACTTATATCGGATATGTGTTAGATATCATATCATATCGATATCAAAATAACCGATATTACAAAAGCTGTATCTAATAAAAACCTTACTAGCGTGTGAGAACTTACTAGTTTGTTTACGCAGAAACCTGTGGCGCCATCTGAGCGCAGCTTTGCGGATAGTTCCCTATTAAGTAATTTTACCGGAATTATGTTCATTGAGGTAGTAGTATTAAAAGTTACCTGAAAAATCTTTAAAAGGTCAGTCTGTCAGTCAAAGGGCACAAAAATCAGTTGTTTTCAATTTGTGCTCAGAGCAAGTTTATTCCTTGTTCAATAATCCCAATTGCGCACAAAAAAGTCTCGCAAACACTTAATCTTGTTGATAAAAACTATCGACAAAATTAGGTAGGTATTTTACGGCCTTACTTCAAGTGCGGTCATTTTGTTAATATTGTATGCTATCTTTTCAGAAGAATATACCTATCTAATTGCAGTGGCCAGGGTATATTGCTTGTAGCACGGATGGTCGATAGTGCCGAAAAGTCGGATGGCGAGCTTACCGGAAGGTGAGGCATGCTTTCCGTAAGGCCGTAACCTGGCCCCGTCTAGTCCCGTGGCCTGGTGAAGCTGTGGTGGGTGAATAATCTAAGGATCCCATATCCCCTAGCTGGGGCAAAGGGCGTCCACAAAACTTCTCCATCGCATCCGATCCTGAGCTTCGGCTTACCTCGCTGGTTCGCTTCATGCCATTCCGATAGCCGTCACTTAGGTATGCCAATACGGTAGCACAGATATACATTTTTTCAAATGTAAACCGTTGCCCCACACTAGGAATTTCATCCTGTATCGTGGGTGCGTTTACAAACATTTAAACTCACATACACAAGACCCCCAGATCCGGTACAACTATCAGTAGGCCTCACGGTAGCACAGCAGCCGCTATAATACCTACTAGCTTTAACGGTAGTACCAAAGGTCCTAATGTTTTCATAGTTAAGACAACGTCTACGTAATTGTGCCAAAGTTTTCTAGGTGTGGTAAAAGTGAGAAAATAGGTTTGCATACTTATGTAAGATTTTCTCCGCATCCATTTAACTTCAATGCTGTATGTTCGTCCATTCTAACTTGCGATCTTGACCCGTCTTTCTTTAGTACGAATATCTACCTTCAAGTCGTGCTACATACCAATCATTGTTATGTTTAGGTAAATCTTGATCTGTAACCCTAGCACGAACACATTTATTTATGTAGGTTACTAACCTGTTTTTCGTAAACCTGTTTGGTTTTTCTTTTATATTCTTAGGAGGCTTTGGGTAAAAAGCCCAGCCGACAATCTTCTTGTTCTTCATCGGTAGGCAATTTAGATATTTTCACCTCAAATCTTTGCCACTTCCCCGGCATCGTCGGAGACAGCGCATAGGTCATTTCGGCTACATTTTTGGGACACAGAGGCCTTGAAGACAGGATAGGACACTTCCTACTCCGAGCATAGTTTGCACTTCGATGCCGCATCCACACCCTGCTGTCGTTCCGTCAAGGTAGGTTCACTTTGCGAGGCTAGAGTTACACCTTCGTACCTGAGCTCTGACTGAGGACATGGTCTTTAGCAATATCAGAGGTATAGTAAGTGCAAGTGTTAAAGCTGTCCCATGTAGCTCTCTTCTTATTCGTTATATTCATTTCTGAAGGTGATTTCGGATTCGTGCCCGTCATCGGAACGCTTTGACGGAGTCACCGACGAGCTACTTCCACCGTCTTCAGTGTGCTTAGTGCGAGTTTTTTAACGTACTCACTCGTGATAACGTAAACGATCTCTTATGTCAAAATGTATACAAAAAAAGAGGTCTTGCCTTGCCGTCAGCAGACGGCGCTTATCCAGTTTCAATACAAATTGGCGTTAACGTTTACGCGATTGAGCGTGAGTAAAAACTCGCACTAAGGCCTCAGTGTGCTTAGTGCGAGTTTTTTAACGTACTCACTCGTGATAACGTAAACGATCTCTTATGTCAAAATGTATACAAAAAAAGAGGTTTTGCCTTGCCGTCACTAGACGGCGCTTATCCAGTTTCAATACAAATTGACGTTAACGTTAACGCGATTGAGCGTGAGTAAAAACTCGCACTAAGGCCTCGGCTCTTCTCAGGGCAGTGGTCACCGTGAGCCCTATAATCGCCTTTATCTCTCTGATTCGTGAGTAGGTGAACTGATATAGCTATCCCATAGATAAAGTTCCAATGTCTTACCTATAACATATACCTAATATCAGCACGGAGCACCCTATCTAATTAATCTGTAATTCACCCTTTAGAACCTACAAAACCTGACAAGTACGTGTCGGGCGGGCTACTACAGAGTTCCCTAGTTGCACAATAATGCGGATTAAGAAGAGGGCTTTTTATTTTTTCATGAGCATTTAGACGGTTCCTGCGGCGGCTCACAGCGCACAGTGTTTTATGAAGTCCATTTTTCAGACATCACATTTTTATTTAAAAAAACTGATAACGGTACCTAAATAATAATTTAAATGCAAGATTTCGTATCCCCATTTAGCAAGCTGGTTTGAATTATCTGATGTATGACGCTAGGATACCAACTTGGTGTCTAAAAAATACTACTTTTACAAGTACATTTTATAAGTTGGTCGACTATTACTCGTAAACTTGTAAAACCTGCTTAGCTGTGATAGTTTTCCTTTTCATTTCGTTATTTAAACTACCGCCGTGATTTTTTTCACATGTCCAAAAGCAACCATTTAGCTGGCAGGGGGGGGGGACACTTGACTCAAACACAAAAATTTGCAATTTAAAACTAAATTTAACGCAAACGGATCCCTGCATCGAAAAATGTTTTTCACAGACCCATTATATTTTTGAATGGTCTATTAAACGATACCCCACGCCAATGGATAGACGAGGAAAAAAATACATCCCCACTTTACGTGTACAGGAGGTAGGTAACCTAAAATATTTTTTTCATGATTTCATTTTACCACTTTGTCGGCGTGATTAATATGTAAGTATATCCATGCCTTTCTAGTACTAAGAGTCTCTGAACTAAGCTGCGGATGGACAGACGGACATGGCGATCCTTATTGACTACGGCACCCTAAGAAGAATCTTTCCCAACCAACTAAAGATTGAAAGAATCAATGTACACCAAACTTTACTCTCACATCACACATCACTTCATCAGCCTAGAGAGGAGGCCTCTCTGTGTGAGGGATGCTAGTATTATATCATCTGTGGTGAGGGGAACTTTACTCTCGGTCTAGTATTATATTATCTGTGTCTCAGTGTTTTGGCGATTTCAGCCTATATAGTACCTACAGATTTATTCATAATGTTGGTCATGAGTAATATGTCTGTTTTACATTCGAGATTCACATTGATTGAATGAACATTTTGTCTTTAAAGTGCTCGGTAGAGTAAAAAATTTCACGTTGGCATGTGTGTCCATCGCATCTTAAAATTCTCTAGCCCATTTGGATAACGTTTAATATATGGTTAGATACTCGTAACTATCTAATACATATGAACAATTATCAATGCACTTCTAAACGTATTTTAATCGTCCTTCAAAGATGTGTCAGCCATTATAAAACCTAGATTTATAATACAAAACGTGGCAATTATTGTGACCCACATCTAATTTGGATCGAAAGGAAACGCACATCGGTCCGATCAATCAAAATATATCAACATTTTTGTGAGCAATTTACAAATTCTGTTGAATACTTATCGATGTTAGGGTGAGGTTCGAGTTGTAGCGGGATTAAAAGCGATAAGCGAGTATCGTAAGCGATTTATATTCACGATTGGCTGAACAGAATAATCAATACATACCTATAATATATTTTTTTTATTTTATTTTTATTTTTAATGGGTTTGCTCTTGACTCTAGTCTAGGTCATAGGTGACAGAGACAGAGTCTACGATGGAGTGAGCTTACCCAGAAGAAGCCTATTCACTCTAACTTTGAAGAGATTCGGGTTGAATGCGTTCGGAAACACAGACGCAGGTAGAGAGTTCCATTCATTCATAATAAATCTATAGAAAAGTCGTTTATGTACATCGCAAATATTTACAAAAAAAAAAATAGCCAAGGTGATATAGGATAACAAACAGAACCCATTGCCAGCATTTTTTGTATTTTTTTCTATTTTTCTGGTTGTATTTTTAGTTGTGAACGCTTCACGTAAAATGTACGAAATGTAGATAACTTATATACAAAAAAAATGTGCGTAACTTGAATATTACTTAGTTTTTGTTTCATCGCAATCGGTTCACTCTATCAAAAGTTGGATGAATATAAAGTGTTCAAGAAGTAAAATATCACAATATACTCGGACAGTTGAACTCCATATTCGATTGATAGCGTTGTGCATTTGACGTCATTTTCAGAATGGCGGTGTTAAGATTTGCCGCGGAATAATGACCCAAGAAAAAAATTATACGTAGGTAGGTAAGCAGTGTAGGTAAGTAGTTAGTAGGGTAGGGTAGGTAGTTGACAGGAGCGAAGCGGCGGGCACAGCTAGTGTCCAAATAAAAAACAAGAGGATGATGGGTATTTTAACGACAGCTAGAAGACGCATCCGGCATCTTCTTTATTCGTCCTCTTGATATTATGGTTACTGCTTAGCCATTAAGGAATGGGTAGGTCTTTTTGGAAAAGTTGAACAGGGGTTATAGTTGAGTTAAGGAAAAACACTGTCCGTAGTCTGCCCTGTATCAATCATTCACAGGTACGATGACTGAAAGAGACGACGTACTAAAATGCTTAACTTTTTCTAAAAATCGGTGGTCGTTTTTTATTTTTGAGAAGGGGTTTCTGAAAGTTTCGAGGGGACGCAGATTCCGCGACACGGAAGCACTTTCAAAACGAAAGACATTTTCTTCTCTCATGTGCTGAATAACCCGCTCACACTAGAACCACACCCCAACTAACTTAATCCTTACAATCCACAACTACCAAACAAACTTTTTCCTCACCTTACCCCCATACAAATAAGGTCCAAATTCGCCTACCCAAAACATTCGCCATAGAACCATGAATCAATCACCTCACACTCAGTGATTACAGTAAGACAGACGTTCCCTTAGGGTACCGGGTTCGATCCTGTGCGAGGCATCAATCAAAACTCGTCTATTTTCACATTCGTGATTTACAAATCGTTTGTGTTTTTATTTTTCTTTAGAATTAAGTTGGATTTTGTAGAATACTAGTTGTAGCCTGAGGGTTATCTTCTAAAGAAAAAGGATTTTTATTGCCGTAATATTTAATTCGCTGCTATAATTTTTGAATGATGTATGTCCTTAAATTGAGTAGTTATAATTTTTTTTAGGTATTGTTAGAAACTCTGAAGGAGCTTGTGGCTAAATAATAACAGCCGTACGGGTCGATCTTCAAGGTTAAGCAACGCTTGACGAGGTCGGTCCGTGGATGGATGACCATTTCAACATACCGAGTTTCCTCCGTGTCTCGGAAAGCACGTTAAGCCGTTGGTCCCGGCTGTCATTTGAAGATCTTTGACAGTCGTTACGGTTAGTCAGAAGCTTGAGATCTGACACCAGTCTTGCCAAGAGGTACCGTGTTACCCAGTTACTGGGTTGTGGAGGTCAGATAGGCAGTCGCTCCATGTAAAACACTGGTACTTAGCTGAATCTGGTAAGACTGGAAGCCGACCCCAATATAGTTGGGAAAAGGCTAGGCAGATGATGATTGTTAGAAACTCTGAAGCTTAGACGGTAATGCATTATGTAAGGTATGCATCTGCCCTTAAAAAAAAAAAACTTTTTAACAAATAAAAACACTACGAAGTGAAAAATAACTTCAATTTCGGATATCGTTGTTCCTGTTTTTGTTTCTTGGTTTTTTGACACCGAATTCCGAAATTTTAGATATATTTCACTTTGTAGTGTTTTTATTTGGAAGTCGGTTAAAAAATACAACAAAACAGGAGGAGGTTCTGTGTTCGACTTCATGTTTGTTTTTATTTTTTGTGTACCGGTTATGTTCAGTTTCATGATATATGGTTAATCTATTCTGGCATTATAGGTACCTTACTTAACTACTAGCCTATTAGGTAGGTACTCGTATAACTAAAAAGTGAAAAATGTTTTTTTTTTTTTATAAATACTACCGACTTCCAAATAAGAAAACTACAAAGAGAAAAATAATTTTATTTTTGTTAGTCGGTGTCCATAACGCTATAAGTAGTATTTTTTTACAAAAAAAAGATATTTGTGAAAAAGTTTTTTTATTTTTCACTCTTGTGGTACATAATGGACAAGTTCTACAGTAAGGTACCATAATGCCCACAGTGATGCCAGAATAGATTACTCGAATAACATGTAACATAACCGGTGAAATGTGTGTACCAATACCAAGGTAAACTGTACACATCTGCGTACCCGTTTAGAGCGTACTGGCGTGATGATGTTATGTTATAAAATGGTCTGGCAGCAATCCCAAAAGATTTGCCGTCATTTATTAAGACGACGACTAACGCCAACGACCTTGAGGGAACAAAACGCGCACTCGTTTTACACCCGCGCGACCCAAAATTTAGTAGTTTTTTGTACTTTCCTTATTATTCTATGACTTTAAAAAAAAAGCCTCAGATCAAAATGTAGATAGTTAAATTATCTTTGAGATGGTGTTGATTTCATTAAAATACGCCCAGCGGTTTTGGTGTGATTGTCGTGTTTTTTTTCCATTTTAGACATAACTTTACAAATTAATTACACTATGCTATACAAATAAAACTCAAAATTTGCTCAGATCAAATTATTAAGAAAATAGTCTAATATAACATATATTTTTTTCAAAGAATTACGACTAGCCATTTAGACGTGATTCTCATTTTAAAATCAGCCACTCAAGGGAATCGGCGCCTTAAAGAGTTCTGTTATATATCGCCAAAGTTCTTCATCAGATCTTTACTAAATGTAAATGGGACCATTTCAGAATAAACGTCTTTCGAATAAAAAAAGAATTTTGCAAATCCGTTTATATATGACGGAATTATGCACGAACATAACTAGAAAAATTAAAATTAAAACGTCCGATTTGGAACCTCCTCCTTTTTGAGAAGTCGGTTAAAAAATAACGTTGTACTGCATACTTATTCGTCGCAAACTTGATTGAGAACAAAATGAAAATTGGAATCAACATCCTCGTCACTATTTCTGCTGCCGAAAGATAGCTGGACGTAAGTCTACCCAAAGGCGATGCTGTGTTTCTTTCGTGAATTTCTGAGTATTCGAATTGACACAATTTAATTGTACTTTTCAGTCATGAGTTGCACACCTAGTCAGAGTCACCCATATCATTAGAGGCTGCACTCGATATGGTGTACAACGATTCTAAGGGCCGCTTTTTCAATAGTCTGATAACTTTTAACCAAAGACCTTATACTTCTTACAGAAATACGTTTATGGTCTTTGCTTTTAACTGAGGAATAAAAATGGCCGTTTGACATATTTTTAATCGACTTCAAAAAAAGGAGGAGGTTCTCAATTTGTCCGAATCCTTATTTTACAAGCTTTTATTTAACTTGTAACAATGTGTGTATGTAGGTATGTTTGTTCGGGTCAAATCTTGCAACTGAATTATAAAGCAGTTAACCTCCACCGATTAAGTTGAAATTTTGCATACACGTTTAGTTTGGATGACAATGCATGGTTAGCTAAGTGACGTCATTCTAAATCCAATATGGCGGACGGCCCAAGATGGCGGACTAGTTATTTTTTGTGCACTGCCATGATATGGGTATCAAATGAAAGGGTTTGCTGAGAAAAAAATACGCAAAAAGCTTGTTTAAAAAAAAACTTAGCTGTCAAACCGCCATTTTCATTTCTCTGTTAAAAGTTATCAGAGTATTGAAAAGTCGGCCCTTATAAGTATAAGAATCAAATAAATAATTATTGTCTAATCTTTTTCTCAGTAACTTTGTTCAACTAAGTCCGGATGAAGCTATATAGTTTTCAGTTATAGACGATGGTGCGTGAGCAGAAACATTTTTTTATTCTATAGACTCGCGCTTGACTACTAAATCACCTGATGGTAAGCGATGATGTGGTCGACGGTGAAACACGCTTGCCTAGAAATGGGAAACACAGACTCCAGCAGGGAATTCCACTCTTTAGCTGTACGCATAATAAAAGTTTTTGCGTATCCTGGGTGGGATGTCCACCATGTATCGATGGCGCATCGCCATACGTCTGGTAGGCCGATGATGAAACGGGCTAGGTGGAATTAGATCGTGCAATTCCATCGCACACTCCCGGAAATGTAACCGATAAAAAACCGACAAGCTGGCAACTCAACGACGAAGGCTCTGGAGCTTTGACTTGACTAGTGCTTCATTGCCGATGAGTTTCTTGGCCCACTTTTCGGTCGACTCTAGTGCATCAAGCTGGTATTTGGCAGATCCGTCCCAGAGATGAGAACAGTACTCCACGCATGATCGAACTTGCGCTTGATACAAATTGAGCAGCCTTTTCAATCATGCACCGTGTGCTTTTGAGATTTTTGCTGTAAGTATAAGTCAAATTCAGCCTAGTGAAATGATAATAAATAAATAATTTTGCAGTACGAAGTTATCATGCATGAGACCTACCAAATTGTTTATAAGGTAGGTATCATTTTCAATACAGTTTCTTTAGATGCAGTTGAGCCCATAGGTACTCAAAACAAAACACAACAGGTTTCTCAAAACGATTTGCACCTAAAATCAAAGAAGTATTCCTTTCGTTTCCTTTGTTCAACTCGTGCGCAAACGCGTCACGAACGCACTGGCCAATCAGAGCCGTTCGCGCCTCGGGCCTGTCACGATTCGACGCCTTCCATATTTGAATGCATATCCTAATGTTCTGTTCGTTTTTTAATGTGTTTGTGTGTGTCTGTTATGTAATAGTATTGGTAAATAATATTTTAAGTAAGCATAGAATGTTTGGTTAGGTACCTGAGGTTGTTTGATTTCTCGGTGTCACGATTTTGTCATACCTAAAGTCAGACCATTTTAATAGGTAACATTTGACAATTCATCAAAATTCAACAACGTAACCTTGTAACGGCGGGCATAATATAAGAACTGCACAATTGCTTAACTTTTTTCAGTTACTATTACA
The DNA here is from genome assembly GCA_948252205.1 of Orthosia incerta. Taxonomy (NCBI): domain Eukaryota; kingdom Metazoa; phylum Arthropoda; class Insecta; order Lepidoptera; family Noctuidae; genus Orthosia; species Orthosia incerta. The sequence goes on along the minus strand of OX411765.1, from coordinate 11,149,733 downwards.
TATTTATTGTAATAATGACGAGTAATTTTACGATTTGCTTTCACTAATAAACCATTCTAAAACTAAACTGACAGACGTCAAATTTTACCTATTAAAATGGCCTGACTGTAACTATTAAGGATACACTAGTCGAAAATTCTTCCATACAAACGTAGTCTAGGGATTATTCCACTGTTTGACAATGTACGTTCAAAATAAAAAGTGATATCAATTTGTCTCATCATTATCTAGCCCTGTATGGAAGCGAAAAAGTAAAAAAAGAAAATATTCGAAAGATATGAGCGTCGAAAGTTTCACATTTCGACACTAATTTTAACGCATTTATGGGCGCAAATAAATACCATAAGAAGACGGAAAATTGCAAAATGGCCTCCATACAGAGATAGATTAGTAGTTCAACAATGCAAATAATTTTATTTTGAACAGATAGATTTAGTCGTTTCGTGATATCTAGACTGCCAAAGGTCTGTTATAAAATTTCGCGCGCTCGGTTTAGTCCTAAATCATTATCAATTTCGCTACAAATTTGCAAAAGTGTGTATTCGTACGCCAACTAGCTTCCTACTGCTCATTAAAGTATCTATCTCTTCCGCACGTGTTGTCGGTTGATATAAAATGCATTATAACACCGCGCACAAAATAGTTCGTGCCGTCGACTAGTGTACCCTTAAGTCACACTTATATTTGAAAGAAAATTATGGTACTTGTGGCAGTCATAATAGGTAATTAGGTAGTCGCTACTAGTAAAATACTGGAACCAATTCAGCTGTATTCGGTTAGTCTCGAAGCCGACCGCAACAGAGTTAGCAAAAGCCTAGGCATGTTGATTACAAGGAAAATATCAATTTAAAATAAAAACCCCGACACATTTTTATTTCATGTTTTTTAAACTACACTATTTATCTAGTAGTAGACACACTTCGATCGACAAAGAAAATGTATCGAACACGTAATTATGACGCGATATTTGCGAAAACACCCCGATTCTAAGCGTAATACACCCATAACTTTAAACCGGCTGAACCGATTTTCATCAAACATAGCTCATTAATAAGAACACTCGATCGATAAAGTCACCTTTCAAACAAAAGGTTTTCAAACACATTCTTTGAAATTCCCTCATTTTTAGGGTTCCGTACCCAAGAAGAGTAGAGTAGGTTGTGTAGGGTAGAGTAGGTAGGGTAGATAAATGTTTGGTGTTTTTATGGCAAAACCAAGTTTGCCGGGTCAGCTAGTAAACAATAAAATCCATATTTTAGGATTTTTAGTAAATCACACCTCCAACTCTTTAAATAATAATAATAATAAAACCCATTTATTTCCAACACCTTAAAAAATTAACATTTACATTATATTTTTACTTATAATCTATTTATCGTTTTTTTATTTTAAAATTATATAATTCCTAAGTTGTCTGGTGCTAGAACCCCAGTCTGGGTAAAGGCCTCCTCCAGTTTACTCCAAGTCTCTCTATGCCTTGCTTTTGTTTGCCATTCTTTTCCTGCTATGGCTGTTATTTCATTAATCCTCTACTCTTTAAATAAGGGGATGGAAAATATGATCAAAATAAAAAAAATATTGTCATAACATAAGCAACTTACAAATAGAAATGAAATACCACCAAAAACATTTCCATGTAAAATATTGCCAAGACGATAGATACCATTTAAGGCTTGCACTGTCAAAAAGTTATCAGATCTCATGTAGAGCCAAGCTTCTATTTCTCACCTCAAACTTTACGCCTTAGTCAAAATATGTGGCTTGGCCGTTTGTTACTTTCACATGACTCGTAACTGACTTTTAGTAAAGTCACCACTTACGATTTCACGTATTCCGTATGCGCAACTCCTCGCCGCCATGTTTCGTTACTACAAGATATATTTTATAACAGACTAGCTGTTCCTCGCGGCTTCGCTCCCGTGGACCGCCCCGCGGGATACATTTTCGGGATAAAAAAATAGCCTATGTCATTCAGGAATAATATAGCTTTCTAATGGCGAAAGAATTTTTTAAATCGGTCCAGTAGTTTCGGAGCCTATTCGGTACAAACAAACATACAAACAAAAAAATATTTCCTCTTTATAATATTGGTATAGAAAAGTAATGAACAGTGAGTACCTTTTTCACCTTACGGCCCTCTTTATTTGGGCGCGGCGCAACACGTTTTATTCCTCCATTCTCAACCATCTCCAGCCACGCTATTATATTGACTACCTTTTTATTCCTCCATTCTCAACTATCTCCAGCCACGCTATTATATTGACTACCTTTTTATTCCTCCATTCTCAACTATCTCCAGCCACGCGCTATTATATTGACTACCTTTTTATTCCTCCATTCTCAACTATCTCCAGCCACGCTATTATATTGACTACCTTTTTATTCCTCCATTCTCAACTATCTCCAGCCACGCTATTATATTGACTACCTTTTTATTCCTCCATTCTCAACTATCTTCAGCCACGCTATTATATTGACTACCTTTTTATTCCTCCATTCTCAACTATCTTCAGCCACGCTATTATATTGACTACCTTTTTATTCCTCCATTCTCAACTATCTCCAGCCACGCGCTATTATATTGACTACCTTTTTATTCCTCCATTCTCAACTATCTCCAGCCACGCGCTATTATATTGACTACCTTTTTATTCCTCCATTCTCAACTATCTCCAGCCACGCTATTATATTGACTACCTTTTTATTCCTCCATTCTCAACTATCTTCAGCCACGCTATTATATTGACTACCTTTTTATTCCTCCATTCTCAACTATCTCCAGCCACGCTATTATATTGACTACCTTTTTATTCCTCCATTCTCAACTATCTTCAGCCACGCTATTATATTGACTACCTTTTTAACCAACTTTACAAAAAGGAGGAGGTTATATGTTCGGCTGCAGGTACGTTTTGTTTATTTATTAATTACTTTAAGCACACAAACGCACAGAGAATACAACCGACTTCCAAGTAAAAACACTACAAAGTGAAAAATAACTACAATTTTGAAAGGCGGTGTCAAAAAACGCAAAAAACGAAAACAGGAGCACCGACTGCCGAAATTGAAGTTATTTTTCACTTTGTAGTGTTTTTTATTTGGAAGTCGGTTGTATTTTTTTGTAATAAAGGTTTTTCCAGCATATAAACCTCACTCAATCCATCTATATGCATCTTTGGCAACTTTTTAGGGTTCCGTAGTCAACCAAGGACCCTTATAGTTTGGCCATGTCCGTCTGTCCGTCCGTCCGTATTTTCTCGACTATCCTGTGGTGTGGGGTATCGTTGGATAGGCCATTCAAAAATTTTACGGGTCTGTAGAAAACATTTTTAGATTACGTGATTCGTTGGCGTGAAATTAAGCTTTAAATGGCTAATTTTTGTTAGACGCAAAAAAAAGTGTCTCCGCCCTGCCAGCTGCCAGCTTTTGAATATGTGGAAAAATTCACGGCAGTAGTATATATACCGAAATTAAAAGAAAAACTATCACAGTTAAGTAGGCTTTACAAGTTTACGAGTAGGTAATACTCGTAGTCGACCAACTTAAAAAAATGTACTTACTTGGAAAAGTACCTAATAATTTTGTATATTGAAGTATGTGGATGGGGACAACACTTTTCGACCGGCAAAGTTAATTTTGTCCCTTTGGTAGAGCAATGTTCGGTGCTTTCATTGTTTACGAACGTTACTAAGTAATGTTACCTATTTATGTTGGTGAATGTAGCTGTTTATACGGTCTCTGTGCGCGAGTCAGACTCACTTGGCCGGTTTTAAGGTTCACTGTCCGTCTGTCTGTCTGTCACCAGGCTGTATCACATGAAGCGTGATAGCTAGACAGTTGAAATTTTCACAGATGATGTAGGTATTTCTGTTGCCGCTATAACAACAAATACTAAAAACAAAATAAAATAAATATTTAAGTGGGGCTCCCATACAACAAACGTGATTTTTTTGCCGTTTTTTGATAATGGTACGGAACCCTTCGTGCGGGAGTCCGACTCCCACTTGGCCGGTTTTTTAAATCTAGAGACCGGTAATCGCTTTTTTCATATCCCCCCAAATTAATCAATTAGAAAAGAAAAAGTTACTTCCACTAGATAAAAATACCTACATACCAAAGATAATGTTTGTCTATCAATCACAAAAGCGCTTCTAAAACAAAAGAAATCTTCAGAATCACAGTAAGCAGTAATTAAATTATATAAATAATTACTATCATAAAACTACTAGGTGTTGCCTGCGGCTCTGTCTTAATAAAAAGGTTATTAACTAAGCAATAAAGGCAATCACCGTCTGTTTTCTCCGAAGGGAACCTAGAGATGTTTATTAGTGTTGCTCTTAATTTGCCCGTAATACGGAAAAAAATCTACGTTTTCAATACCAAATGGAGTCAGGGACCTATAGGATTCGCTTGCTTAAAGCTTGGTTACACTAGTCGATCATTCTTCCATACAAACGTAGTCTGGCGATTACTCCACTGTTTGACGATGTACGTTCAAAATAAAATGATATCAATATGTCTCCTCATTATCTAGCCCTGTATGGAAACAAAAAAGGATAAAAATATATATATTTGAAAGTTATGAGCGTCGAAAGTTCCACATTTCGACACTAATTTTAACGCATTTTTGGGCGCGAATAAATACCATAAGAAGAAGGAAAATTGCAAAACGGCCACCATACAGGGATAGATTATTAGTTCAACAATGCAAATAATTTTATTTTGATCAGATACGTTTAGTCGTTTTTTCATGAAATCCAGACTCCCAAAGGTCTGTTTATAAAATTTCGCGCGTTCGGTTTCGTCCTAAATCATCATCCATTCGCTACAAATTTGCAAAAGTGTGTAATCGTACGCGAACTTCTTACTGCTCATTAAAGCATCTATCTCTGCCGCATGTGTTGTCGGTTGATAAAGCATGCATTTTAACCCCACGCACAAAATAGTTCGTGCCGTCGACTAGTGTAACCTTAAGGCGCCGATTCCCTTGAGTAGCTGATTTTCAAATGAGAATCACGTCAAAATGGCTAGTCGTAATTTTTTGAAAAAAATATATGTTATATTAGACTATTTTCTTAATAATTTGATCTGAGCAAATTTTGAGTTTTATTCGTATAACATAGTGTAATTAATTTGTAAAGTTATGTCTAAAACGGACAAAAACACAACAATCACACTAAAACCGCTGGGCGTATTTTAATGAAATCGACACCATCTCAAAGACAATTTAATTATCTACATTTTGATCTGAAGCTTTTTTTTTTAAAGTCCTAGAATAATAAGGAAAGTACAAAAAACTACTAAATTTTGGGTCGCGCGGGTGTGAAAAGAGTGCGCGTTTTGTTCCCTCAAGGTCGTTGGCGTTAGTCGTCGTCTTAACTGTCTAACTCCCCAAAACCAGGTTTAGACCTAATCCAGTAAAATCCATCCATCAATCAAATCCACGTTGAGAGAATTTCATAGACCGACATGAATTTCCGTGCGTTCAAAAGCGTTTTTGCCGTACCTATTATTGGAATCAAATATAACGGCTCACAATGTTAGGACCCATTAATATTAATGCTAATTTTTATCCGTGGTGCTAGGCAACTGGGCTTATCCCAGTTGTAAACGACCCTTTGTGCCTATTGGCCTTGTTTGTTCTGTCTCCTGCTTGATATGGAGGGCAGTGGAAATTTGTATTTTTTCCTACTCCTCCGTTATTCTTTTCTGATAAATTTTGTTGCGGGATCCAAGACAGTAAAATTCATTCTCCAGGACTTCGTCGAGCTTCATTGTCTCGGCGCTTTTCTGGTTGTCGTCACTGTTGATTCTGGCTTTCAGGAGTTGCAGTGGTTTGGGAATAGTGCGGTGGGATTGTCCCAAAAAAATAAAAGTAAAGACCGGCAATGGAATTTATTGAAATATGGAAGTGTAAAATTAAGATTTATTTAAAAAAATGTGTTGAATAAGTAGGTTATGTATGTATGAGCCTTTGGTAAGTGAATTGAGACTGTAATGTCTGTCTGTCTGTTTGTTACCTTGTCACCTATCGGAACATGAAACTTGGCGCATATGACCTACCCAAATCCAGGATTAGGAAATACCTAGGTTACTTTTTACATTCGCTTGGGATGATTCCCTACTTTTACGCGGGTGTAGCCACTAGCCGGAGCAATTGAACTAATAATTTGTGGGTGCACGGTTGGCGCAGTGGTTTAGTGATTGACTGCTGCGCTGCGTGTCGCGGGTTCTATTCCCGCACGGAACAAATATTTGTATGACCTACAGATAGTTGTTCCGGCTCTGGGTGTTGTGTATGTGAGTTTATATGTTTGTAAACGCACCCACGATACAGGAAGAAATTTCTAGTGCGGGGCAACGTGTTTAAAAAAAAAAAAAAACTAAATTGAACCATGTTGATAATAATACCTACTAGCGGATGCTTCGCGGTTTCACCCGCGTAGTTCCCGTGGTAATACAGGGATAAAAAGTAGCCTATGTCACTCGGGGATATTGTAGCTTCCAAACGGTGAAGGATTTTTTTAAATAGGTCCAGTAGTTTCGTAGCCTATTCGGCACAAACAAACAAACAAAAAAATCTTTCCTCTTTATAATACTCGTACTGGTATAGACTTACAGGGCTATTTCGATGATGGATCGAAGTAACAATTAAAAACTATTTAAAGTCTACTGCGGAAGGAATGTTAAGCGCTTCATATGGTTAATTATATTTGTAGAAAAATAATGGTATCTACTGTTTAATTACATTATATCACGAGAACTGGGGGGTGACCATAAGCTCTTAGAGCGGTATCAATTTGAGATCGAGTAAGTGACAGATGTATACAAGTCATATACATCTGTCCCTTGTTCGATCTCAAATTGATACCGTCCTAAGAGCTTATGGTCACCCCCCCCGTGGTGGCCCAGTGGTAACGGCCGCGACTTACAAGTTGTAGGTCGTGGGTTCGAACCCAGGCAGGCGCTTTACTTTGTGTAAATATATCATCACCTCTGCTCTAAAAACGGTGTAGGAAAACATCGTGAGAAAACCAGCATGTGAGAACCAAAAATTCGATGACATCACGTCCATCAAACTGGGCCTGCGTGGTGGATTATGGCCCATTATCTCTAAAAGAGAGGAGTCCTGTGTCCCAGCAGTGGGAACGTAAAATGGCTGATGATGATTTATAATATTGCATCGTTGTTGATCCCACTGTCATCCCCTGTCGGATCACTAGCATGTCGCCAGAAACGCGAGTGGTCAAATACACATTTCGCCAGAAAATGCGTATTATCTGTCATAAAATAAACATTTTCTGGAATTGAACATAAAAATTGTATGTTTACAAAATTATGGCATATTGGGCTCTTAATTAACATTTCAAAGATTATTTGAACGGATCATTTAAATTGATGCCAATAGATGGCGCATTTTTAATTTTCTGAGGCATTCCACTCGATTGTCAAAATTTGCATTAGTTTTCATTTTGGTGCAAAAAATACTGTATAAACGTGCACAAAAATACTATAAAACGAACCTTCACTGTATTTAAAGAAAAAATATTCACGAACCTAGTAAAACCTTTTACTTGGAAGTCGCTGCTAACACCATCTATCTATCACCGTGAAACATGGAATCGAACGCGATCGATATACAAAAAAATATCAGATTAATCTGACGAAAAACGCTAGTTACGTCGGCACAGTTTCTTTGTATGGGATGAAGCATCTGTATGCTAGTATTGTAATATTATCTGTGGTATCTGTCGTGTTGCGTGTCTGCCGAACTGCGTGTCTGTCGAGTTCCATTTGTGACAAGTTGCGAGATCTAAGAGCTGACGAAATACGTATTTGACCACTTGCGTTTCTGACGGCATGATAGTGATCGGCACTATCGTATCGCATCGGTGCACGGTGTGTGCATTAAAGCCGTTAAGACTTCACTTTTACTTTTGCAAACCACCGTGCACCCGTGGGAAAAATCTCTTTTTATCTCCAAACAGCAATTAAAATCCCATAATTATTATTACTCGATGATTTCTTTACAAAAACCATTTATTATTGAATCACTGAAACCAGTATTTGAGATTGAGAAATGGTCTTAAATCTTGACTAAAGTCTAGGGCGATACATCACGTTTTGTTAGTTAGTAAATAATTGAGACGGGCCGAAAATTTTAACTTTTTTTCGATGAGTGTCTAAAATAACATGTAATTCTGTTTTCATTGGTTTCGCGAGTTTATAGTGTAGGGTGACCATTAAAAAGGGTCCATCCATTCATAGGACGCATCCTTTGCAAATAAATAATGAAGATTATGCGTCCTTCCTTCTTGATATTGATACTAAATAATTTAATAAATAATAAGTAAATAATTAATTTAAATTGTTTCATACAAGATTGTATACTAAAAAGTACTTATGCATTCATAAGATTGCTACCTTTTGCTGTTTTTTTTGCTTGATCTTTACTTCAAAGCTCATGTCGTGACAAAAATTCGTATTTCGTAGATTGTAGTTGTGGTTGTGGTAAGTCATACATCGTTCGGACGAAGCGTACGGTTGCTTGTAGAATTTCAGAGCATATCAGGGTGGTAAAGAACAACGACACCCAAAAATCGGCCATAGCTCAACAACTTTTGGAATCAGGATTGAACCACTGGATTGAGTTACATAGCCCTCAGGTCATTTCGACAGAACGCCACTATATCCCTAGACTGGTGAGGGAAGCTATCGAGATTACCAGGATGGGTTTCAACTGTCGAGATCTTGGAATCCAGTGGTTCAGCTGTGTAAAACCCGAAAAAGTGCCGAAAAATTACGCGAGCGGACACAGTGCGTTTCGTGTGTCGTCAACAGAATCGAGTTATGAGTGACAGTGCTAGCGGTACTGAGTGCAAAAAACGAACAAGAAAGAGGGTAGACCGATTTGTCCGCTCATAAACACCCACCCGCAAAGACTTCAGTTTATCCGTGATCATGGTGCTCGCAACAGCACCGAAATATCGGAAACTCGCAACAAACAGTAAACATGGTAAATATCCCGCTTCTAATGTTAATATTAGTGTTAGTGACCATAACAGTTTAAAAACTAAAAATAAAGTTATTAGGTTCTTCAGTCAAGAAATTCTCAGTTGGCGTCTGTAGTGATGAAGTTAATAGGGTGCCGTTCCCTTACCAATACAACTCATACTCTAGTCAATAATTTAGCCAGTCAAGACAAACTAGCTTTGAATTTTGTATACGAATTTTTATACAAAATTTAAAGATTCCCTAACTTAAAATCGCCGGCAATACACCGAAAATATCCCCCTAACAGACACCCTACCACACACATCCACCCGTTCTCACGGGCCGGGAATCGAACCCCCTATAATCAACCAATCGGTACACCGCAATTAGATCAGACGGACAGACGTACACTCCGCTTATGTATACATATTTGTTATATGCCTGCTCAAAACCTGCCATGTAGGTTGCAGATATATTTCGATGTCATAATTTTCTTTGTTAAGATTATCCAAGACACCTTTTGTTGCGGTTGTGGTGAACAAAAATTATTTGAAAGGTAACCGGGATTTTTTTGCTAAGGTTAACATACTTATCGTACTAATATTATAAATGCGAAAATTTGTATGTATGGATGTTTGTTAGTTAGGTACTCAATCACGCCAGAACGGCTGAACGGATCTGGATGAAATTTAGTGCGGATAGCACATGGGCTAAAATAAAATTACGTTCAGCTTCATAATAATTCGCGTCTTAAGCATCTCCTTGAAACACCTTCCCACACTACAGACTTTTACTCCTACTCCTTTACTGTGCACGCGGTGCGGTTGTGGAACTCGTTACCGCCTGATATTAGGTACTGCCAAACTCTTGCAGTTTTTAAAAAGAGAGTGAAAGAGCATTATCTTTCCATTCCGTCTTAGGTGCATATAATTTATGTATTATTATTTATGATATTAGTTAGTATTTATTATTGTAATATTTATTTTATTGATATGCATGTATATAAGAGTACATATTAATTATCTATACAGTATTAATCTTCTTTATTGTGAATTGTTTAATATATTTTCTTTTTATTCCCCTATACACACGGTGTCTACACTACATAAATATCTTTTTTTGCAACTCTCCTCTCGCAGGTATGCTGGAAGAGATTTCGTTTGAAATAAGCATACCTTTGTACCTATTTTTTGTTCCTTCTTTTTGTCTATGTATTATGTGTGTGTACATTAATGGTTAAATAAATAAATAATGCTACTAATTCAATGAATTGAGTTAAATTTTGGACATATTGTGGCAAGCGAGTTCTGGAAATCTCGGCTAAACTGAATGAAATCGCCAAAACGGAATGAGCAAGCATGTTTATCAGTTCTCGTTCTTTTTCTATTGAGTAAGGACCTTTGTCCTGTATTTTTATTAATTGATATTTCTTTTTAAATAACTAGTAGGTAGCTCTTAAAAACTGCACAAAAACGGCTAACACGGCGTTTTGCTCGGGGAGGCGCCTTAAATGTTTATTCTAATACCTAGATTCACCGCACATCATCGTCATCATCATCATCAGCCTTTTAATGTTCCCACTGCTGGGACACAGGCCTCCTCACTGTGAGAGGAGCCCAGTGTAGATTGCTGGATGTCACACGTGTTCGAACTTTTGGTTCTAGGACATGTCGGTTTTCTAACGATGTTTTCCTTCAGCGTTTTGAGAGCACCGCACAATTAAAACTATAATTTCAAATACCAATGCATAATAAATAGTCGTATGCTAAACGCCTGTCTAGTTGCAGTAGCAAAACTGCTCACCCCGTTACGGCTCATAAGCGTGGTGTTACGTATGATATCAGTAAAAAGTGTTAACAAGTGATGCATACAAAGTACGGGTAGATTGTATCAGTTTGACGGATCATTGGGTTGGTTGGTTAGCAACTATGTTTTTAGTTGGACTGCTGGTTTACTGCTGTGCAGTATGCAAATTTTAATCCAAATATTTTTTTTTCTTTAACAGAACCGTGTGTGTTTAAAGCTTCATCAATCCAGGAGGTCAAGCTGCTCTTGCCGTGGCCAACAAATAGATGAGTAACCATTCTCAATATCGGTCCAAACTCGTCTGTGCCTCAGAACGTTCTACCATAAGTTGCCAGTTGCAAATTTTATTCCAAATATTCGTTTTTCTATCTTAGGTAAGATAGAAAAATACAATGACCGTTTTTTAAAAGGAGTTTTAGAACATGTTCGCTATCTTCGTCTTTCGATTTACGGTTACACGTCAACGGTCACGGTCAACGGCACGAACTATTTTGTGCGCGGGGTTAAAATGCATTTCATATTAACCGACAACACGTGCGGAAGAGATAAATGCTGTGATGAGCAGCAGGAAGCTAGTTCGCGTACGAATACACACTTTTGCAAATTTGTAGCGAAATGGATAATGATTTAGGACGAAACCGAGCGCGCGCAATTTTATAAACAGACCTTTGGGAGTCTGGATATCATGAAAAAAGGACTAAACATATCTGTTTAAAATAAAATTATTTGCATTGTTGAACTACTAATCTATCCCTGTATGGTGGCCGTTTTGTAATTTTCCGTCTTCTTATGGTATTTAATAGCGCCCAAAAATGCGTTAAAATTAGCGTCGAAATGTGGAACTTTCGACGCTCATAACTTTCAAATATTTTTTTTTCTTTTTTGTTTTCATACAGGGCTAGATAATGATGAGACAATTTGATATCACTTTTTATTTTGAAAGTACATCGTCAGACAGTGTAATAGTCCCTAGACTACGTTTGTATGGAAGAATTTTCGACTAGTGTAATCTAACCTAATGTCTCCCTAGGGTCGGTTTATAAAATTTCGCGCGCTCGTTTTCTTCCTAAATCATCCATTTCGCTACAAACTTGCAAAAGTGTTAATTCGTACGCGAACTATAGTCCATCCATGTCTGTGATTTAAGTTCCGAGTTCAAAACGTTCTGAATTATGACGGATAGAGTTTTGGATGTAGTGCGTAAGCTTCCCTACAAGAAGTACTACGGCAAGTAATCGTAGTACTTCTCGGAACTATTTCACGGACACGGATCGGATGTAGTGCGTAACCACCCTTACGCGTTATCTGCTGTGATTTTCGTCAGCCAAGCACAGCAGATATTAATTTTGCGATAATTTAGTTGGGGGTTAGTTTCAAGACATGTGACATTCTGTCAACAAACGTCGCGAGAGCGATTGAAAAGAAAAACAAAAAACCGGCCAAGTGCGAGTCGGACTCGCGCACGAAGGGTTCCGTACCATTATCGCAAAAAACGCATGTGAGCCCCACTTAAATATTTATTTTATTCTGTATTTATTGTTATAGCGGCAACAGAAATACATCATCTGTGAAAATTTCAACTGTCTGCTATCACGGTTCTTGAGATACAGCCTGATGACAGACAGACAGACTGACAGTGGAGTCTTAATAACAGGGTCCCGTTTTTACCCTTTGGGTACGGAACCCTAAATAAAATTATGGGAATGCCGCGGAAAACCGCTATAGAAAACTCACGTGATCCTTATATTTTGGACTTTTTCGATCGCTGATAGAACGGCTCATTGTCTAGCTAGGCCCTTTGTTATCCTAACTTAAGGTTACACTAGTCGAAAATTGTTCCATACAAACGTAGTCTAGGGATTATTCTACTGTTTGACGAAGTACGTTCAAAATAAAAAGTGATATCAATTTGTCTCATCATTATCTAGCCCTGTATGTAAAGTTGTGAGCGTCGAAAGTTTGACATTTCGACACTAATTTTAACGCATTTTTGGGCGCCAACAAATACCATAAGAAGACGGAAAATTGCAAAACGGCCTCCATACAGGGATAGATTAGTAGTTCAACAATGCAAATAATTTTATTTTGAACAGATTGATTTAGTCGTTTTTTCATGATATGCATGACTGCCAAAGGTCTGTTTATAAAATTTCACGCGCTCGGTTTCGTCCTAAATCATTATCCATTTCGCTACAAATTTGCAAAAGTGTGTATTCGTACGCGAACTAGCTTCCTACTGCTCATCACAGCATCTTTCTCTTCCGCACGTGTTGTCGGTTGATATAAAATGCATTTTAACTATTTTGTAACAAGCATACCAACAATGTAAAACATTACATATTATTATAACTTATTATACTTAGGTAACATCTTGCACATCACGAAGGAACTTGCCTTCAAAATAAATCAAAGCTTACTTGACTGCAACATGAGTTATGATCGCAACGTACCGCGTTCGATTCCCGGCTCGTAATCTCAGCCCGAGGCCGGGAATTAGCCCCAATTAAGTACATCAAACATAGTTTTTATTTCGCATCCCGATGTTTTGGGTTTTTAGTCGAAAATTCGAAATTCGATGTTTCTATGTTTTCTAATTGGCGAGCAATTTGAAGGCATTTTTTTTGGGATGGTTCTGTTCGGGTCTGTAGTTTCAAATCTTTTTGTTTAGTTTTAATTTTATAAGAAATTATTGCTTTACTAAAGGCGTATCTACTAATTCTAATAATCCATAGCATAAAGTTATAAAAAAAGTGATTTTTTCAAGCGGTCTGAAACGCGCAGAATTATGGGCGAATGAAAATTTTCAAAACAATTTTGTAAAAACAAATACAGATCAATACGCAACTTTTTTCTCAGAAAGAAACTATGCAGCTTAATTTACCCATCACTATCTATTATATCAATCAATACATATAATAAATCTGTAGAGAAGTCGTTTTTGTACATCTAAAATATTTAAAAAAAAAATTGCCAAGGTGTTAAAAGGATAACCAACAGAACCCATAATATTTCCAGCATTTTTGGTATATTTGTCTGTTTGTCGGTTTTAGGGTTTGTTTGTCTGTTTAGTTGTGTATGCATCACGTAAATTGTACCAATGTAGATAACTTTTTTTATGTATAAATATTGTACGTGACTTGTAGTACTTAGTTTTTGTTTCATCGCAATCGGTTCACTCTATCAAAAGTTAGAAAAACTTAAAGTTTTCAAGAAGTAAAATTATTACAACACACGCAATTCAGATACTCGGGACAGTTGAACTCCATATTCAATAGATGGCATTGAGCATTTGACGTCATATGACCATAGAAAAAAAATTGATAGGTAGGAAGGTAAGCAGGGTAGGGTAGGCAAGGCAGTAGACGGGAGCGAAGCCGCGGATAAAGCTAGTTATAAAATAAAGTCCCCCGCCGCGTCTGTACGCGATAAACTCAAAAACTACTGACTCGATTTTCATGCGGTTTTCACCAATAGAATGAGTGAAAAAACGAGGAAGGTTTTTGTGTATAATTTGACATTGGCAAAGCCGGGTTGGTTCACTAGATTTACAGAGAGGAGGCCTGTGTCCCAGCAGTGGGAACATTAAAATGCTGATGATGATGAAAGCCGGGGCGGGTCACTAATTTTATATAAGATACAAATTAACTAGCTTTGGCGTCGCTTCCATTACCCTATCCTACAGACACCAAGCATTTTTTAGGATCAAAGTAGCCCATGGGACTCAAAAGCACTTGTAATTTAATATATACCTATTTTATAAAGAGCAAACACAGACAAAATTAGTTATGTACATCATTTGATAGAGGGAATCTTCTTTTATCATTGGCTACACATGACTTTAAAAAGTACACAATATTCGAAAACTTTAAAAACATACATAGAAAAGTAATACCTACTTGCATCCCCCAATGAACCTGCCTGCCTATTTATTATCAGTAAAGGAAAAATCCGATAAATTACAACGTACGGAAAGAAGGTATGTATTAACAACGACGTAGGGTAAGTTCTTGAATAAATTATGACATAATTCCTACTTTTTAGGGGTCCGTAGGAACCGGGAGAAACGGCGTGTAGGTGTAGTGTGGAAAAAGAAAAAGAAAAACAAAATTTCCACTTCCCTCCATATCAAGCAGTGGTGTACTAGTACGTCCACATTTCAATAGTTATGCATAAGTCCCATGTTAAAGGGGGCGAGTAAATGGACATCAACCAGACACAATGCCCAATGTTGAATGACAGGCCTTCGGATCACAAAACCAAGAGGCAGACACTGGGGCCCATAGCAATGCTGCGACTCCTGGATCCTATCAGGTCTATACCCGCGAAACTGCGATATGCAGCAGCGGAAAGCTAGGGTTTTGCTCTTTAGAGATACTGGTTCCTGCCTGACAGGTGGAACGTGCTACTTACAACTATTACACTTACCCTTGACCTCGTGGTGGTCTCCTGGTCCCGTGTCCGGTCGAGGGTTATAGGGAAAAATATATATATAATATTAGGAAAATGAGGGACAACCGACGGCTTCTCGACCGGAAGCTCCGGCATCCACCAGGCACGTGCCTGGTGGATGCCGGAGCTTCGACCACGTGGTCGACACAAAATACCTCGCTGCGCGCGAAATATCCACACAAACAAATGCACAGTCGAGCCACTGAATGCTGCTACTGGAAAATTCCAGATGGTCTCGATAGTACTTTTTCCAACTCAGTGCTCATGCTGAGATTAGCACTTGCGACCAATATATCAGCGAGGCAGTCCAAATTTATGCCAACCAATTAATCAATCAAAACTTCTTTATTTCAATTAGGCCACTAAGCGGCACTTATGAAAGACAAAAATTAAAATTTAAAAGTAATAATTATTGATTCTACGGTCCATTCGGAAAAGTAGATTGTTATGGAGAAGAACGGACAAGAAACTCCACACTTACTCTTAAAAAAAAAGTGTTTTACATACATACATTAATTCATATACGTGAGGACGATGCAACCAAACTAAAACTACTATACTACGTATAGATATGAAGTATTACAAACACTAACAGGTAAATTCATTCATTTGATAAATAGGAACATGGTTCTCACATACTTACAAATATTGCAAACACAGATAAATTACCCAATTCAACAACAACGGAACAGTGTGCGAGTCAATTTCTTAAACAAAAAGAGAAGAAAAATTAAAATTAAGTATTACTATATTTATGAATATAGCCAGTTTGATATTGTCTACACCAAAGATTGTCCAATGGAGCAGGACCAGCAATCCAGTATGTTGCCAAGCATTCTTATCTTGAATATAATCATATACTTTGTAATAAGCTTTTTTACAAAGTGTGCTTTTAACAAAAGTTTTAAATTTACGTACGGAACCATCCACCACAATTAAAAACTCGAACACCCAACAATTTTTCATTTCAAAAGTTAAAAGCGGCGGTTTGGTTTAACTGAATTACTAGTTAAAGGACGTAATAGTTACCTTAGTATTAACTGTGGCATACCTTCTGTGTAGGTAACTTGCTAACTAGACCCGAGGCTCTTATTTCCGATAATTTCGGAATTTCAGAAATAGTCAGCTGTGAGTTTCTCATGACAATTTGTCAATATATATAAATAGTATACACGTCGTGAGGTCATAGATGAAAGTGTATGAGCATTTCAACAAGTAAATTTTAACTGCGTCGTTCTTTCATACGTCATTGTTTACGTAATATGTTTCTTCTTTGATATATATTTTTTTTATTATCTATAGGCTTGCGCTTGACCACTATCTCACCTGATGGTAAGCGATGATGTGGACGACGGTGAAAAACGCTTGCCTAGAAAAAAAACATTCACTCTTGACTTAAAGACCCCTAGATTGTAGCTATCGGGAAACACAGACTCCGGCAGGGAATTCCACTCCTTAGCTGTACGCATAATAAAAGTGTCCCCAAAACGTTTTGTGCGTATGGGTGGGATGTCCACCATGTACCGATGATGCATCGCCGTACGTCTGTTAGTCCGATGATGGAACGGGCTGGGCTTAATCAAGTCATGCAATTCCATCGCACACTCCCCGAAATGTAACCGATAAAATACCGACAAACTGGCAACTCGGCGACGATATATTATCAACTCGGCGACGATATTCGATGGATTACGAGTTGTTTAGTGATGTGTCACTATTATTATTTCAACTATTTAAGTATTAATTGAATAATATTATTGAGCCATTTTAAATCTCCTTCTTGAAACGATCTTCGATATGGATTGTCATATTCTGTTGCGATGCAAATAATCTTGTAATCTAACTAATATTATAAACTAGCTTCCGGCAGCGGCATCGCCCGCGTGAACGTCGAAAAATAGCCCGAGGAAACATTTTCCCGGAATAAAAAGTATCCTATATGCTATTCCAGACTATAATCTATCTCTGTGCAAAATTTCATCCAGATTCGTCCAGCCGTTTGAGCTTGAAGAAGTAACAAACATACAAACACACATACACACACACACTCACTCACAAACTTTCGCTTTTATAATATTAAGTGTGATGTGAAAGTTTGGATGGATGGATGTATGTTTGTTATTCAATCACGCCAGAACGGCTGAACGGATCTGGATGAAATTTGGCATACAGATAGATTATATTATTATTATGTCTGGAATAGCACATAGGCTAATTTTCATCCTGCTATAATGTTCCCTTGGGATAATAAAACACTATTCACGCGGGCGAAACCGCTGTCAGGAGCTAGTACTATTTATAAAAGTGAAAGTTTTGGAGGATGGAAGAGATGGATGGATTTTGTTACTATTTCACGCAAAAACTACTGAACGGATTTTCATGAAACTTTATAGAAATATAGCTTATATAAATAGGCTATAATTTATAAAGATATTGGGTGAAGAACGAATACCACGCAGGCGGAGCCGCGGGTGGCAGCCAGTTAATTTATATGCCAAATTTTTCCCAAATTAAAATGCTTTTAATAGTTGGAATATAGTTACGGGGACGCCGACCCTAACACAAAGTGTAAGACATGATAGTAAAAAATTAAATTTATTGCAGCCCTATTACCTAGGCTAATTTTAGGCCTTTTGGAACAGTCAAATGCCTGTTTAGGTATGTCCACCTATCATTACAATTAATGCTAAAATAAAGAAAAAGAAAGAAAAAAGAAAGAAAGAAAACGTATTTATTTGTGACCCGCACAGGAGACACGAGAAATTAGCTTAAAATTAAAAATAAAAATCCCGTGCGAGACCAAAAAGGCTCCTATCTCAGCATGTGCAGCGATATCCAAAAAAGGAAATAACGTTGCGCTGATATTCAGATAAGACCAACTGTTGATGCCACGGACACACTTACGGAAACGGAAAATACTTAAATAATACAATAAAATAGAATATATAAATAACAAACAAAATAAAATAAACACAGAAGGTGGGTCAGAGTATGTGTAAGTATTATACAAATATAAAACATATTAAAATGTAGGTAGACCTATGTAGACCGACGTCCGCGATGCTCAATAATTATTTGTCGAAACCATAGACAAAAAATAGAGCGCACGGACCAAAGGGTAATTTATTAAATACGGAAGAAATCTATGGTCGGCTGTCAAAAGAAAAAAATGTTGGAAAATAAGGGTTTTTGGCGGGATTTTTTCGAGTGAACTTCAGCGGCTGTTAATATTATTTGCAAATTGATTCCTAGTGGATATTGTGATATAAAAGTGGTGTAGTTTTGTGTCTCAACTGTCTACGCAACTGGACAATATGTGAAATCATTGACAGAAGCGATCTCGGGATAGTGGAGCGGAGAATTTTATTGTAGTATTGACTACCTCCGCAAAGCTTACTGGGAAGGCTGACTCGATACAATTTGCTTCCAATACTCCAAAAAACATTAGAATATGTTACATCCGCATTCTAATGTTACTAATGAATTCAAGAAAAATACTGAAGACTAGGCAGCATGGTCTCAGACCTTAGCCTGTTCCGTAAGGAACAAAAAAAAAAAAAAAAAAAAATGTTGTTATGTTATGAAATAGTGTAAATAAACTTGGTGAAAAGAATACATAGAATAGTATTATGCTAGTATTGGATAAAACGGAGTGGTGTGAATGTTATTGGTATGTGGTGTGGTGAAAATGATTATGTCTGTTTTTTTCTGGTGCTACTACTGGAATTACCAAATCGATGTTGATGTTTTATTAAAAACTTTTTATAAGGTTTTAGGCTCAGAAACATTATTAAAGTTTAAAGTTACCGTAGAGAAGAAATTATGATAAGTAGCTCGCACACATGCACCCGTGCAAAATGTTAAGTAATCTCAACAAAATCCGTGCAGCAACACAAGTTTAATTTCCTTCAAACATACTGAAAGTGAGAATCTTTAAATGAAAAGTGTAGTTACTGTGTTATCTACATCTGTACTTACAATGGTCGATTGTTCTGTTCCGTGCGGCTATCTGAATTATCTGATGGATCTACTGCCAGTAATTCGGTGTTTAACTACGTTTCTGGGACCTTTGTGTTGAACCAATAAAAGAAATGGTTTCAAAGGCACACAACAACGAGTGCAAAACTCTAAATGTCTTAAGACTCTCGTCGACATGAGTGACGTAACGATGCAACAACTATTTTTTAAAGAAATTCCCGCTTGTTTGAGAGGGCCTTTATGGGTAGAGGCTCTTCTTCTAGCTTCATTTTTTCTAGCACAAGCTTTGCCCCGCGGTTTCGCTCCCGTGGCCCACCCCGCAGGACCCGTTTTCGGGATAAAAAAATAGCCTATGTCACTCCGAAATAATGTAGCTTTCCTTATGTGAAAGAATTTTTAAAATCAGTTAATTAGTTTTTGAGTTTATCCATTACAAAAAAAGTTACAAACAATCAAATCTTTCCTCTTTATATTATTATATACTAGCTGTTGTCCGCGGCTTCGCTACCGTGGACTACTCCACAGGACCCGTTTTCGGGATAAAAAAATAGCATATGTCACTCAGGAATAATGTCTATTGCTGTCTATTGGTGAAATCATTTTTTAAATCGGTCCAGTAGTTTCGGAACCTATTCGGTACAAACAAACAAAACAATCTTTCCTCTTTATAATATTATATACATTATAGATTACTATAGATATAATAATATATTAAAATTAAATAATGAAAAAAATATATAATATAATATCATGTAATATTATTAAATAATAATATTACACAGTGCAGACTAGCTTTTGCCCACGGTTTACCTTTCCCAAGTCCATCCCACAAGAGACGTGCATTTTGGAATAAGTAGCATTCTGCCAGTGCAATTTTTGTTGTAATCAGTAACTACATTCTGAGATATCCTCTTATAAACAAATAAACATCAGATTTTTAATTTCGTAGACTAAACTGACATTTGGAGGGTTTCACTTTATCGTTACATAAAAATAGTGTCGTATCCTGACTATCCTTAGTGATCGATAGTTAATCGAAAATCGAAGTAGATCGAAAATGGATCACGGCAAAAATATTACAATTGCTAAGAAACTAGCGGCCCTTATTTAGTTTCTACTCATTTATTTCAGACTTCATTTTATCGATCGCATTTATTTTATTGTTGATTTCATATTTAACACAATAAAAGTTTACGTACTATGCGTATGAATACTGTTATATTTAAATACAATAAGTTTATATTCATAAAACATTTATTTACACCAATTAGTAAATTAAATTGAGGAGTCATGTCACACTGATTCGAAGAATCACTTATGATTGAGCCTTACCTACAACACTACGCCACGCGCTTGCAACATTTAAAAAAAATAACTTCGTTGGCAGCTGTTAGTCTACGAAATTAAAATCACAGTTATAGCACAGATTACTAAATAGTTACTTCGTAAGTTATAGTTACATTCGATAAGATTTAGGATGTTTTCACTTGTAAAGATATACGTTGTAGTCACCACCGCCAGTATTGATTATAGATAGTAAAGAAAGGCTGAAACAATTGGATTTATGGTCTAAAATTCTGGACACACTGATCGTGATTAAGCTTAGTGAATAAGATTTCTTCTCTTATTAGAGAATATATTTTTGTTGCACAGGCTATGTCTTATATGTAGTTATGAAGAGATTGTTGGTTTGTAGTAGAATTACAGAGAGGAATAATATTTTTTATTTCTATGGATGAAGAAACTAAGTCAGCAACTTTTACGTTTTTGACAAGAAATCAGATGCACAAATATTAAACATCAATTTGTGTTACCGTAACGTTAACGTTCCGCTACTCGATAACAGATGGCGTTAGCAGCGCCAGTGAAGCAAGATTACAATGTTGGCGCATAATTTGCTTGTAGCAAATTGCACAGGCCTTATGATTAAATTGAAGGTCAGATCGTCTTCACTTGTGAATCTCGTAAGAGTTCAAAAGTGTAGGTGAACTCCTGTGGCCGATTATAAGGTATACTATTGTCTCCTTCGGGTTGGCATGCAATATGTCCAATAAGCCAATATTTATATTCTGTGGTGATTGGATGGGTTAGTACAGCATGGTTGGTAGCGAAGCGGACTGTCCAGGTTACGCAGGATGTTGGTTCTTTTTATGGTTCCGTACCCAAAGGGTAAAAACGGGACCATATTACAAAAATCTTAGACTCCGCGGTCCGTCTGTCTGTCACCAGGCTGTATCTCATGAACCGTTATAGCCAGAAAGTTGAAATTTTCACAGATGATGTATTTCTGTTCCCGCTGTTACAACAAATACTGAAAATAGAATTAAATAAATATTTAAGTGGGGTCCCCATGTAACAAACGTGATATTTTTGCCGTTTTTTGCGATAATGGTACGGAACCCTTCGTGCGTCAGTCCGACTCGCACTTGGCCGGTTTTTTATCCTGGTGTTACCAGTTTTTCAGTTGACACTTTTCACTTTACATCAACCGTGGCTCGATTGTGTTTGTTGTTTAAAATTATAGGGATTATTTTTTGTATTTCAGCCGCCAAGTATCAAAACTGTTTTGTATTGAAGCTGCTTATATTACTCCAGACTACAGGCAGTTGTCTAGCTTGACATCGCATCTTCTAACGCCTTGGTGTCTGGGAAACGTAAAAAAAATGTATTTCCATTTGATCAAAATACTACCGTATCATAGGTAGATACTTCGCCTTTTCTACCATCACTTATGGACGTTGTATACGTATTCACTGCCTTCCTATTTATATTCTCTCACACACAATCCATTCATATTTTCTTTGGGTAGTCTCTTTTCATAAGAAAAGAGACGAAGACGACGAGACGAAGAGAGAAGAAAAGTATAATGATTCTTGTGTCTTTATAGACACCAGAATCATTACACTTTTCTTATGGGGATTGATCCCTGAAGCAAGCCCTTCTTATAACTCACTTTTTTAGATAACTAGCTGCCTCCGGCGGCTTTACCCTCGTGGATTTAGTACATACTTAATCCTTTTATAATTAACTAACACTTCGCCCGCGCCTTCGTTCGCGTGATCAAGAACTCGCAAGTATTTTATCCTACAGATGACTTTTTAGGTTCAACCCCTTAAAGGTTGAATTTCCAAAAATCCTTTCTTAGTAGGTACTCCTCTACATCATAAAAACGCCATGTACAGTAAAATTGTTCAAAAATCTTTAACACCCCCTAAATCGTCTTTTAGGAGTAGATTTGAAAAACTAATAATGACAATCTTTACTATTTACTTACTTATTTATGCCAAGTTTAAAATATGTATGCCCAACACATTTCCACCTTTTCACCTCCTTATAGGTGAAATTTCCAAAAACCAATAAATACATGAATTCTTTTTATATAGCGTGAATGTAAAATTTCACGTGTCCAATTTACAAACTGTACTGTAACTGAAATTTCATACAAACTTTCAAACACCTTTTACCCCCTTAATTTTGCATTTCCAAAAATCCTTTGTTTGAGGAACCTGCCAAATTTCATCTTTATACGTCGGTGGTTTATGCGTAGCGGTTTCCGATATTTCTCTCGATATCTCTCTCACAAAGAGGATGCCTGTATCCTAGCAGCTGGAAAATTAAAAGGCTGATATTGATGATGAACATCATTTCAGCTGAAAGTCGTCCACACACAACATAAGCTTACCTCAAGTGTCGTCACATCGACATCCAGTAGATTTTCAAATTTCGGCAAAAACATCTTTTTGTTTCCAAAACATTTCCTCCTGCATACCTCCTTTAAAACATTACCTGCACAGGACATACCTATGTAAGTACCTACCAACAGATAAGCATCTCGTTACCAACCTACCTTCTTACCCCATAGGTACCTTGAAGATACACCTCGCGTGTCCAGGTTGCGTGAGTCGAGGCAATTATGTGTACTGCGAGCCACAGTCGGTTTTCTTTTATTTGTATTGCTGCAGTCTTTTTAAGCCTCAGATATTTTATGTAAATCTTTATGTTTATGTATGTACGGGAATTTATTTGTTGAGTGTTGTTATGTACTTAGGTGATATTAGATGCCTAAAGTGAGGTTTGTGTCCGTTTTATAAGACTTCTATTAAGGCGCGTCCCCGAGCAAAACGCCGCGCTAGTCGAATTTAGTGCAGTTTTTAAGAGCTATCTACTCTTTATTTAAAAAGAAATATCAATTAATAAAAATACATTAAATTTCTACATAATGTTGATTCTAAAATGGTAGTACACTTTTTTTTTAAAGAGGTATATGTGTCACTAATCTCCTTCCAACAAAACCATAAAAATGTGAAATAATTATTGATAGCATGCATCTCCTCGTAAAGTGTTCACTAATTATTTTTTATACTAACACTAATGGTTAGACAATTTGATAACGAACATTTTGTAAGTTTTATTTTTTTCAAAAGACCAATATTCGATTTTATAAAGATTTTATTCTAAAATCTGGGCGTATTCACTACCGTAATTCATGCGCCACCAGTGCCGCTAGGCCAATAGGAATGCTCATATCTCATGCTGATTTTTTGGTCAGGGTACGGCCTTAACTAACACAATACACGTTTTTAGACGACGACGCTTACGTATCTCAAAGAAGCACAAATGAAGCTAGATATAGTCGCACTAAATGTCTCAATTATATGATATACCCGTGGGAATACAGGGATAAAAAGTAGCCTATGTCACCCGGGGATAGTGTGGCCTCCCAACGGTGAAAGAATTTTTGAAATCGGTCCAGCCGTTTCGGCGTTTATAAGGAACATACATACATACTTTCTGTTTTATATTTAGATTCATCCCACATAATTAGTATTTTTTTTTATTGCAATGTTACCTACTCATTTTAATACTATTGAAATGTAAATGTTCCTCACTATTTTTAACGGACATAAATTTGTTTTATTTAAGTATACATACACACGTCAGCTTGCAGTATAAAACTGATTTACATCCGTCACCTCACACATCAGGGGGGTGACCATAAGCTCTTAGAGCGGTATCAATTTCATATCGAGTAAGTGACAGATTCTCACAGATCTCAGTTCCAGTTGAAAACCAGCGTCAGGCACTAGTTGTCTGATTTTTTTTGCTGAACTGGGCCTTTTTGGCTTAGTTGTGAGGCACACTTTCCTGCTAACTTCTTACGTCAGTGGATCACCGTTGCGACAACCCATGTGAGATAGCACAACAGCGACCCACGAAAACACAGTCTAGGCGACACGAAATCATACTTAGGATACTGTTGGAGCTGTCCCACACCCTGCGCACCATGGAAGCGTACCTTTTGCGCATGGTTGTGTAGAAACAATCTACATACGCATCCGCAAACATTCCCGACGCACAACAGAAGCGAGGCAGCCCCACCAGCATCCTATAGTAATTTAAAAATGTATCTGGATACCTAAGAATAGCCATTTTCCCAACCCTATTTTGGAGCCAGTTTCCAGTCTAACCAGATTCAGCTGAATACCAGTGTTGCACATGGAACAACTGACTGTCATCCAAAAATACATCTAAAATACACAGCTCAATTTGTAATAATTATATATAAGTTGTGATAAATAAAGACTGCACTAAAGAAAATGATATTCAACACAACAGTAAGGAAATACCTACCATAATCTAGAAATTATCTGATTTAGAGTTAGCGTCGAGTTATTATTTTGTAGGTACGATACGCAGTAACTCCGGAAAATTTAAATCACTACACAAATATGGGCAGAGAGCGCCGACTGAATTTCCTTAGCAAAAGTCATAATTTTAGGTTTGGCTCTCGTCTGTTGCCTCAAAGTCAAAGTCAAATATATTTATTTCAATTAGGCCAGTAAGCGGCACTTTTGAACGTCATAAATATGTGAATTAAAATTTACAAGTAGTAAAAGTTGATTCTACCGTGCATTCGGAAAAGTAGCTTGTTAGTTAGAGTCTGGCAAACGAAAGTAGACACTCGAATTGTTTGCAAACTTTTTATACGGCAATGCTATACTAATGTCAACCCCAATTTTCCGTATGACGCTACTAAGTTGATACTTTGTTTTAATTCGTAATCACTCTTTATCTTTTTGTAAAAACATTTTCTCTATTTAATAACTTTAAAAGTTTCATTACTAATGTAGAAAACAATGATTCCTGTGACTCTTATGAATCTTTTCACATGGATGTCTTAGATTTAGATTTTGATTGATAGTGAATAAACCAAAATTATTATAGAATATTGTTGCTTTTTTTTATTCAGATTGATATATCTAAAGTATTACCTACCTAAATGTATTTAGGTTGGTATTATAGTATTTTATTCAGACGAGGTAATATAAATAATTTTAAAGTATCAAATTAGGTTATTCCAGGTATCGCATACTAGTTTTTGGGGTTGCTATCCTGATATTTTTTTAAATTTGCCGCGCTTTTTCAGTCTCTACTTTCGTTTGCCAGACTCTAGCCTCCACCAATATTGGA
This sequence comes from Orthosia incerta, assembly GCA_948252205.1. NCBI lineage: Eukaryota > Metazoa > Arthropoda > Insecta > Lepidoptera > Noctuidae > Orthosia > Orthosia incerta. The sequence goes on along the minus strand of OX411765.1, from coordinate 11,124,035 downwards.
CCAATTTAAAAGATATTCCATAAACTAGAAAAGTAAGATATATACTAGATTTTCCTTTTCTCATTTGGTCAATATTAGTCAAAATTTGTACACTAAGCCTCTGTTGACAGCGCAATTTCGAGCATTTTTTGGGGGTTCTAGTGCTTCTTACATAGGGGCATAGAATAAATCTTTCATTTTCAGTTTATGGAATATCTATTAAATTGGTCAAACATTGAAGGAGGAAATAGGTGAGAGCAAAACTTCGAATTATGACTTTCTACTAAGGAAATTCAGTCGGCGCTCTCTGCCCATATTTCTTCTTAAGAGTCCCTACAAGTTTCACAAGCCAAAAACAGAAAACAGCTAGTTTATCAGCGAAAATTTCTCAATAACTACAAGATATATGATAAAAAACATAATGACAACAATAAAAACGACACAGAACCGTCGACTAAAAGCCCTTGAGCGAGACTGAAATACTGAATGCCACGCGCGAGCGCAACGGTTTATAAGGCATTATTTGGACAATTTATTACAATAAAATATGTAGTCAAAAATATAATATAAAATTTGGATTCGACTGATAAACACCTCAAATTTCTAATGATTTACCAGTTATTTTAATATTCAACATATTCTTACACGTAGACGACGCTTTCGCACATGATAAAATTGTAGTATACTATATGCCCAGTCCATACCATTTTTTGCAGATTATTATTCGCCACCAGTAAGCTGAAAAAGCAATTGAAAATCCTGGGATTTCGTAAAAACGTGTGTTAGGAATTTAATTTTTCAAATTTTTTTGAGCAGTTATCAAAAATATGTAATGTACATTTACTAGATAACTATGTGACGCAAAAATTTGCATTAATAGATTTATCATATATCTTGTAGTTATTGAGAAATTTGCACTGAAAAAAGTAGCTGTTTTCTGTTTGTAGCTCGTGAAACTTGTAGTGGCTCTTAAGAGAGATTTTTGACCGGTTCCTCTAACGTTATTTTTATGAATATTTGACTCAATTAAATTTCACACAACTAAGTAACTTTATACATCTTCTTCACTGCAGTTTGCATAATTATTAATGCTTACCAAAAACAATTTTGACACCATGACCTACATACACAGCAACACACAAAGAAAAACGGCATATCTGACCAAAGCTGACAAAAAACGGCACTATCAGAATTAGGATCAATAGTGTATAGTGCGTTTAATTACACTGTGAGCCATTATTGGGTGTAATAATAGAGTAGGTATCCAATCGGCAGATTTATTAGAGGTGCTTGATTGATAGGTCATCGATTAGGAATGGGGTGCAGTGGAGCTGTGTTAGGCGGTTAATTTTTTTGGACAGGTTTTTTTTTATCGTAGATAGGCTTGCGCTTGACCACTATCTCACCTGATGGTAAGCGAAGATGTGGTCAAAGGTGTAGCACGCTTGCTTAGAAGTAACCTATTCACTCTTGACTTAAAGACCCCTAGATTGTAGCTATCGGGAAAAACAGACTCCGGTAGGGAATTCCGGAAGGTTAGTAGTCAAAGATGGTTAAAGTAAAAAGGTAATCAACAAAAATAATTCAAGACTTTTTATTAATTTGAATAGAACACAAGAGATTTTTTCTGTCTGAAGTTCTTTTTTGTTTATTTCTGTGGCTACGATTTTTAAATATCGCTGGAAAACACGGAATACCTAATAATTTGGTGATAAAAAAAAACACGTTAATTGAACAAACAAAATGTAGGTCATTATATGATGAGGTACTGGCAGAATGCATGAAGTATAGTAGATAAAGTTTTTTTATTTAGCAGGAGTCGTAGGAGACGTAAAACCCTTTCAACTTGTAGGCCCTTTTGGTCTGTTTGACAACCTGTAACATAACACAAGGTTTAAATGTTATTTTTTTGCTTTCACTCTCTTAAAACAACCCACAAAAGACATCTGCAACAGACCATTCCAAAAACTTTTAGTCCCAACATCCTCTCCGCAGTTTTCCCGATTAATATTTTAATTGATGCATCGTTTCCCCAAGTTTTATTTTCCGTATTAATGCATGCATTATAATCGAGGTTCGGTGGGTTTGATTTATTGCCCGGAGCGTCTGCCGGTCCTGTGGCTTCACGACCTGATGCGGAGGTGACGGCAGAAATTGAAGAATTTGATGAATTATTAAAATTAATCGATAAATCGTCCTTTGACGGATTGGTCGGAGAAGGTAACACACCGGGCAGAGTGGAAGACTATGGGGCATCAACAGTGGGACGACATAGGTAGACAACAAAAGGAAACTGTCCTTTGGAAATGGAGATAATGTGATGGTGTAAAATAATCATTTGATTACAATATTTAGATTGTAGTTGGTTGAAAGCTAAAGTCACTGTTTCTTCTCAAGGCTTTAAGCTTTCGAGAAGTTTTATGATTGAAAAAGCTTTGCTCTATCTTGACAACAAACTTGTGATGATAGCTGCAGTTGCAGTGCTGAGGCTCTTTAAAACATACGCATGTAAATGTGTACGTTGTAAGTTGGATAAATAATAAGGATTTACAAATAGCGTTCCAATCCGCACCTACATACTCTAATAGATTGAAATAGGTGACATGTTAGCTTTAGTAGCATGGTACAAAATATATGTAAGATAAAGACAAAGATGATTTATTTTTCAAAACATGTGTTCAAAACTTGCATGCCTATTGTATGTACAATAGGCATGCAAGATGTTCACTTCTTATTTAGCGCTTATAAACATGTTTTGCCTAATGAGGCGTACAAATATGTGTTTTACAAATTGATTAACTTACTAAAATATAGCAATGTCAGATATAATTATACAAAAATAACAATAGATCGGCTTTTATCTTAATTAAATGTCATATAAAATCAAAATTAATAAAATCAAACAAACTCAAAAAAAGTAAAATAAAATCTGAAATAATTAATTCAAAAACTTTCATAAAAACCATAAAAAATATAGTAAAGAAAGGCAAAAAAAGTAAAATAAATAAAATCAGATCTAATATGAATGACGATAGCACCATTAGAATGCTTCCATGAAAACACAAAAAGAATTAGCCGCAAAAATAAACGTTTTTAACAAAATATGTTAATTTTTAATTGCTTTGCAATATTTGACAGTATTTCGAGTTCTAAATGTGATGCAGACAAATCTATTACTGTCTGTTAATTTCTTCATTTTCTGTATTCCTGAACCCATTAAGAAATCCTGCCAAATTTTCTACAACTTTAAGCATGCATGTAACTTCGATCTCGCGTCCACCTTGTCAATATTTGATCCGAGAGGTGATATCTTTAGTGACGTGTTGTGATTGACTGTATATCATTATATCAGAAGAGCTGTGGGCGATTCCGAGGGTTTCTCAGAATCTTGACACATGCTCGATCTTTGGTTGACATTCAGGAATTTAGGTAGTTAACTGATCTTGTATATTATTTATTGACTCTTAAGAGCGTCCGAAGAATACCGAGAGAAATGGAAGGAATGGGGGAAGGATCGCCAAAGTTGAAGTAAGTGCATGTAAAAACAGGTGTTGTTGAAAAGAGCTGCGCTTTATTGAAATTTCATCATCATTGGGCGATTATAATGATGATACAACAGTGCTGAGTTGCTTGCACAAGAGGGTGACCATAAGCTCTTAGAGCGGTATCAATTTGAGATCGAATAAGGGACAGATGTATCTGACGTGTATACATCTGTCACTTACTCGATCTCAAATTGATACCGCTCTAAGAGCTTATGGTCACCTCCCAGGAGTATGATAATTAAGGCTAAAAACAAAAGAGCGTCCATGAAGTTTCTCCATAGAGTTTATGTAAAAACTATTTTGTTTAAAGAAACTATGTATGGACAATTTATAGAAAGGGTATCACTACTGAGATGATGATTAAAATATATAAAACGTTTTTCAAAAAACAACAACCGATTTCCAAATAAAAACACTACAAAGTGAAAAATTTATTATTTTTCGGAAGTCGGTGTAAAAAACGAAGAAAACAAAAAAAAGGTACACCGATCGCCGAAAAATCAGTTATTTTCACTTTGTTTATGTTTTCAACCAAATACGCGTGTGTATTTAGTAGTAAACATAAAGTCGAACATAGAACCTCCTCCTTTTTGAAAGTCGGTTTATAAAGAAGTATACCAGTAGAAGACATGCCAAACCCAAACAAATTTGGTAAAAAAAGTTAATTCAAAAAATCAAAAAACCCGACTGCTTAAGAAGCGAACTAAAAAGTCGTATATAAGTTAAAAATCATGCTGTGCAGTCGGAGGATACATATTCGCGAGCTGGCTGACCAAAACCAGATGTATCCTCCGACTGCACAACATGATTTTTTGAATATTTTTTTTTTTCGAATTATGTACATTTAAACATATAAGTGTTTTACATTTTTGGAATCACCTATTAAAACCCTTTATTTTGATACCCCACAAGATGGGATCGGAAGAAAAATTGGGCCCTCACAATATGGCGCCCAAAACCCGCCATTTTTCTATTTTCCAATTTTAATGTAGCCAGTGACACTTGCAAAAATCGATTGACGTACGAATCATTAAAATCGCCCAACGCGTTTGGTCTCTGGAACACCACATAGGAATAAACATACATACATAAATACATACAAAGACTGATAAACACATTACCCTCCTTCGGCATTCGGGTAAAAAGCAAGATAATGATGATCACCTGCCTGCAAAATTAGTGTCGTGAAGTTAAACCAGCATCCTAATTGCATAATACACTAAATCATAGTTTGTATCAAAACCGAAAGGACTCTTTAATCCGATGTTTAGTATGATTAAAATACGTCGAAATACGCAATGAATACTGTAGAATGGTCGAAATGAAACAGTTTGTGTTCGATTGTATGAATGTATAATGTTACTCTGTTACCCCGCAGATCAGCATTAAAGCCTACAAAGTTAGATACTTAGTAAAGAAGCTACCTGCTGTAATTATTATTCGGTCATAGTAAACCCGTACTCAGAATATTTTTGAGCATTTGCCCTAAGTTTTGATATTGATACCCACTTGAAAACTTCATCCATATTTGTACCTATATTACCTACCAAACAAAGTCAAACACGAACATTAAAATGCAAATTTCGTTCAACCTTTGTAACAGGATATAGAAAAATACCGTAAAATTACAGGAACTTGAATCTTAAAAACCGTAACTTATACGACTTTTTAATGTTCTTTTAACGTAAGATTTTTCGTGTAAAAAAATAGATGAAAATAAAAAATTCTGGACTCTAAACAGACCGACCGTGGTAGAGGTAGATAAAAAAAAAAAGATAACGTTCTCAAAATGGCCGCGGGCTGTCGGCAGTCAGAGTATGGCTAGCAGAAAAGAGTGCTTTATTTTCTTTTTATTAATAGAAGACATAATTTCGTTGCTGTATTAATAATCTTAATTACGTATTCGGTAGCGGCAAATCCGCTTTGTACCTAAGTTATATATTCGTTTCGTAACAATATTTAATCCAGCTTGTAGTTAAATTGAGTAACTGTGACCAGTTTGCAGTCTGTGACTACCTAATAGTAGTTCGTCCTATGTAATATGTGATTAGGTACGTACACATCTAGAAAGCTGCTTGGCACATCAGATATTCTTTAAAACAATGTTAGGTTAGGAACATCACTCACCTTCGGTTTGCCGACGATATAGTGGTTATGGTTGAGACCATGGAGGACCTCAGTACAATGCTCGATGATCTCAGTAGAGCTTCCAAAAGAGTGGGTATTGGGATGAACATGCACAAAACCAAGGTGATGTTGAATGACTATGTTACACCTACTCCTATCAAGGTCGGAAACTCTACACTCGAAGTTGTGGGCGATTTATGTGTACCTGGGACAAACGATATAATTGGGTAGAGCCAACTTCGAGAAAGAGGTCAACCGTCGAATCCGACTCGGCTGGGCAGCGTTCGGGAAGTTGCGCGGTATCTTCTCGTCCAACTTACCACAGTGTCTCAAGACGAAAGTCTATATATGACCAGTGTGTGTTGCCAGTGATGACATATGGCTCTGAGACGTGGTCGCTTACAATGGGCCTTATCAGAATGCTTACAGTCACTCAAAGGGCAGTGGAGAGGGCTATGCTCGGAGTTTCCTTGTGTGATCGAATCAGAAATGTAGAGATCCGCAAGACAACCAGGGTTACCGACATAGCCCGAAGAATTGCCAAACTTAAGTGGCAGTGGGCAATGCACATTGCATGCAGAACGGATGGCCGATGGGGCAAAAAAGTTCTGGAGTGGCGACCACGAACGGGAAGACGTTGCGTTGGAAGGCCTCCCACCAGGTGGACCAATGACCTGGTGAAGGTTGCGGGGATCCGCTGGTAGCGAGACTCACGAGACCGGTCAATGTGGCGACGCTTGGGGGAGGCCTGTGTCCAGCAGTGGACGTCTTTCGGCTGATATGATGATGATGATAGGTTAGGAACAGGAGCTGTAAGGGGAGAGATGGGTGTTATTTTTAACCCCCGACGGAAAAAGAAGGGTGTTATAAGTTTGACGTGTGTTGCTGTGTATCTGTGTGTCTGTCTGTGGCATCATAGCGCTTAAACGGATGCACCGATTTTGATTTAGATTTTTGTTTTTTTGTTTTAAAGGTGACTTTATCGAGAGTGTTCTTAGCTATGTTTCGTGAAAATCGGTTAAGCCGTTCAAAATTTATGGACTGTTTTCTGTTTGAAACGGAGTATTTTCGCAAGATATCGTGTCATAATTACGTGTTCGATAGATTGTTGATCGAAGCGTGTCTATTACTAGATAAATTATGTAGTTTAAAAAGTATGAAATTAGGTATTTACCTAAGATACAGTGAGTATTTGTATATAAAAAATACTCAAGACTTTTACCAAACTTTGACCTATAATGTGTATTATTATATTTATCTGCAAACGCTGAAATATTGGAAAACATTAATTTGTTCTACCTAATCAAAATAAAAGAATTAAAGTTGGTACATTTTTTTGCTACCACTCCCAGTTCCAGTACTTAGTACAGTAGGTAAGTATGTTATTTTCTTTAAACTAAGATTATAATAATTTACAAAATTTGTAATTACATTCCGAGCTACCGAATACATAAATAATGTTTTTAGCGACTGTCCAATAACAGCTTGTGATAAAACTGAAATTGTACTTGAATTCAATAATTAGTCGAAAAAAAAACATAGGAATTAAAGTGGCGTTGACATATTGATTGATTTATTTGGTTTTAAGTAATATTTTTTCATTGACATTGCTGTCTTTTGTGGGAATAGGTGATGTTGTATCTTCCCGTGGGTATTTTTTATTTTTTGACGCTGGTATGGTAAATCCTGAGGAGCTCGTGGCTAAATAATAACAGCCGCACGGGTCGATCATCAAGGTTAAGCAACGCTTGACGAGGTCGGTCCTTGGATGGGTGACCATGTCAACATACCGAGTTTCCTCCGTGCCTCGGAAAGCACGTTAAGCCGTTGGTCCCGGCTGTAATTTGAAGATCTTTGACAGTCGTTACGGGTAGTCAGAAGCTTGAGATCTGACAACCAGTCTTGCCAAGGGGTACAGTGTTTACCCAGTTACTGGGTTGTGGAGGTCAGATAGGCAGTCGCTCCATGTAAAACACTGGTACTTAGCTGAATCCGGTAAGACTGGAAGCCGACCCCAATATAGTTCGGAAAACGCCAGGCAGATGATTATGGTATGGTAAATTCTCTTAGTACGATCAAACTGCCTCACTTACGAGCCAGTCAGACAATTTATCCATAGACATAGCGTCCGTGCCCTTATTTAAGAAAACTATGTTTTCCCGTGGTTTCACTCGCTTTGCTGTCTCACAGGAAACGTGCATTTTTTCGAGACAGTTACAGCCTTTGACAATCACCGAATGAGAGCAGTGGTGGCCCAGTGGTATTGGCAGCGACTTACAAGGGTTCGAACCCAGGCAGGCGCTTTACTTTGTGTAAGTTATTTCATCACCACTGCTCTCAAAACGGTGAAGGAAAACTTAAAAAAACTGGCCAAGTGCGAGTCGGACTTGCGCACGAAGGGTTCTGTTACGGGGTGGTTCTTAAAATGGTTTTTAAAAAACAATTAATTAAGCACTGGAATAGAATTTTAATTGACTTTCGGTAAATACAATAAAAGTACGTATCCGCGACGACGTTCAAATCCACACTGCCTATCCGGCTCTAGAAAACTAGCGATGTGTCGTAAACGCTGACAATGCAAAGATGGTTCCACGTGTAACGACCAGCGTGGTCATCATTATTATTTTATATGCATTCGCGTGTATTTTAAGATATAACAGCCCCCCGAATAAAATGGAGCATCCGAGATGAAAGATGCGAAATTTAAGATTTGAAGCGGATTGGATTTGGACGTCGTTGGAGATTTACAGATTGTTACTTATAAACTAAGCACATTATAATACTATTTTAGTAAAACATAACGAGATTTAGTAACGAGATTAATTTTGTTTATTGGTTACCAAAATGTTTCTTTTCAATGATGTTGGCCTTGATGTTGACAGATCAGGCTCAACAGTTTCTTCAAACACAGATAGTTCAATAGCTTGTTGAGGATGACTGTGATTATCTACTTTCTTGGTGTTATTACATTGGTTGAATATTTGTATGCAGCATGGAGCTTTTGAATTTGGGCATATTAGTTTTCGACCTCTGTAGAGTAGGTATAATAAGAATATGATAAAAAATGTGTAGCTTAAGGACATATAATGAACTCCATATTTTTGGAAGTGGGTCGGATCTTCAATGTTATTTAATTCTTGCTCAAACGAGTTTAGGTGCATACTGGCTTGTAGTAAAGAGTCTAGATTATTAACATTGTTTAATTTTAGGTATGGTAAACGTGAAAGTGTATTGTTGACCCTACTCCTTTCACAACAGTCATCTTCAACTAGGTTGAAATTAGAAACAACATGTGAGCTTACATTTACGAAAACGTTTGATGATGGCACAAATTGTAAAGTTTTATAAAAGGCTTTGCAATTTTTGGTTAAAGATAGTATTCCTGTACCGAATAAAGTTTCATCAAAGCTACTGCCATCATTTTCACAAGATACATGACATTTGCCTGGTTCAGATAGAACAAATATCCATCTATTATTACTAATTTTATGAAACACTTGAATAGAGCCTTTTAACAATTTAGTCTCGCAAGAGTTAGGTAGCTTACTGACTAATTCCGTAATTAAAATAGTTTCACAGATTGGGTTCACGACACTTGAGTATACACTTTCTAATTCACATATGTAAAACTTTTCACGAATCACTTTGCACTTGTCTACACTGTGCAACGGTGAGTAAAACATATGATCGATTGTTATTGCAAGGTAAGGTCGACTGGGAGCGATAAGTGCGAAAGTGTCTGGTTGCGCAACGTCATAGGGAACAGGCATTGGGATTATATGGTATAAGTTGTATATTTGAGGTAGGACGAGCGGGATTCTAATAACTACGATTATTTTGTTATTATGAAAATAAGATATAAGTCTCGAAATATCAATAAGATCGTGAATATTTTGTAATGACAAAGATAAAGGGAGTTCGTAATACCTTGGCATATTATTCATATTCCGTTCAAGTTCGTTATAGAGTTGATAAGGACTAAGTACAGTCGGATGTAGAATATTGACTTTACTAAATAGAATCGCGTTATTAATATCCTCAATGTCGAACGACAAGGAAATAATGATGCTTTCAATAGCGTTGAGGAATGTATTTATATTAGATTTGACATCCAACTTATCATTAGAATTAGTTAGTTGCTGAAAAGCTTGATCGATTATTTCAAGGTTTTTGTTAAGCCGTTTTTCATTTTCATTTAGTTTAGATATTGAGCTATTAAACGTTGTAATGGTTGATTTGATTATATGTATATTATCTTGATTGCACGATTGGGAGGACAGTGATACGTTTTTGAAGGGAATCAAATGGACACAATAATCTTTGAATACGACTTTAGACTCAGTGGTATTCAGTATTGAGATATTAATGCGATTATTAGGTTTAACTGAAACAATACAATTTGCTAAGTAGACTCCTTCGGCATACATATGATCAAGAACTAGACCTTCTTTCATGGATTTTAACTCTTCTAAGGAGTTTGACACAGAACATTCAACTATCACCTCGGAGCGAGGCGGGATGGTATAGACAGGCTTACTGAAGTTTAGCGGTATGAGATGACCATCAATGAGCAATGAGTTTTGAGAATACCTAACGTCACACCCAAGTTTTTGTAAGAAATCATTACCTAATATGCCATCGTAATTAAGCCGTACTTTATCACTGACGGCGTGGAAAGTGTGACTAAAACAGACTTTAGAATTTGGAGGGAGAATATATTCGAAATCGATGGTGAATGACCCTAAAGTTTCGTAGCAGGAGTCGTCTTCACTCAGACCTTTGAGTTTAATTTTATCACTGGATAAGGATGGTGTAGAATTAAAATTTTGAAGCTTAACAATACTAACACTAGCTCCAGTGTCGATAAGAAAACACAGAGGTTTGTTTGAAAAATTGGTATTGAGAAATACGTGGGGTAGAGAGATTTTGTGAGATTTAATTTCATGAATTGGAGTGACGGACTCCTGGTTTTGTAGGGCATTAGGACTCAACGAGACAGAGGTTCCTGACGGAATATGTTGAGATTTGTTTGAGGTGTGTGTGCTTTCGGTTTGGGGCTGGTTACCCTGTCGCATGGCAACACGAGATTTTGAGTGGCCTTCGGTTTGGGACTGGTTACCCTGTCGCATGGCAACACGAGATTTTGAGTAGCCTTCGGTTTGGGACTGGTTACCCTGTCGCATGGCAACACGAGATTTTGAGTAGCCTTCGGTTTGGGACTGATTACCCTGTCGCATGGCAACACGAGATTTTAAGTGGCTTTCGGTTTGGGACTGGCTACCCTGTCGATTAGCCGGATGGGTTAGAAGTTGACCTTCAGTTTGGGGCTGGTTACCCGGTCGATTGGTCACAATTGATTTAAAAGATTTAGATTGATTATGATTTAAATGAAGTTGTGGGTTTGTAATGCGAGATTTTGTTGTGCCTTGAATACGGTCGGGCGTAGTGCGGCACGCTAGCGACACCCGACTGTTTAGTTTAAATCGTCAGCACATTCTTCAGTTTCTTCCTGCGATTCAACATGATCGTGTAAAGCCATAACGTTATGTTGAATCGAAGGGTTATTCTTTCTAGAATTGTTATATTTGCGCCTATAGCATTGAGAGATATCATGGCCCGGTTTCTTGCAATATTTACAGACTGCGTCTGTTGATTGACTCGGCTGAGAATTTTGTTGATATTGAGAGTTAGACGAGTTTGGAGGTTGTGACCGAAATCGGTTTTTTTTCAGGCACTCGTTTTCTAAGTGACCAGGTTTATTACAAAACTTACAAGCTTTAGCGATTTTTGGGGAGATTTTTAGAGAGAAATTTTGAATTTTTTCTTCTTCGATCGCGATGTTAATAGCATCATTCAGAGTTTTAGGGTTTCTACACCGCACCATATTACTGAGGTTAGGTTTTAAGCCAAAAATAAAAGTGTGGAGAGCTAGGTCTTCCGTCATTGCGATTCTACCTGACAGATCTTTCTTAGTAGTTTCGGAATTGTGAATTTCGGTCTGCATGTCGGTGAGACAGGTTTCCAAGCGCAAAGAGAATTGTGACACTGACTCATTTTGCTGTTGCCTACAAGATTGCAACTCGAAGAATAAATGGCTATAATGTTTCCTTTCACCAAAATTTTGGCGAAGGAATGACTGCAACGAATCAAAGTCATCGAAAACTTTGTTTGAGCAGGCTATTTGAGCTTTGCCTCGCAATTTGGATAGGATATATTTTAGGAGCAATTTTTTCTGACTCTCGGACGCTAGGTTTAGTGAATTTTGGCAATTAGTTAAAAATGCGGACAAGGTCTCACGATCTCCATTGTATGTATCAATAAAATCACAAAGAATTTTAATAGGATATTGTTCGCTTAGCGAGATTTCAGTTTTACTCATTTTGGTCATAAGTTGACTAACGATCAAAAGAAGGTAAATAAATATATTCGATAAAATAAGGATTTGTAAGGAAAACAAATAATATAGATACTATTTGGGACAAGGTTGAGCAATAACAAATTATCAAATGTTCGACTCACAGCAGCACCGCGAGAAGGAGTGTGGACATCGTAGATTTTGAGTAGAGCAGGTATGTTGCACTCGCAGCTCAACAGGAACCAGGGCAGCAGCGGGACTTCGTCGGCAGCGGCAAAGTGAGCGGCGGCGGACACGTGTCGCACAGACAACGTGTATAGCAGCGGAGCCGACGGCGACGGCACCAGGTAAACCAGGTAAGTGCCTAGTTGGGTAGGATGGTGGCTGCGAGTCCTGACACCAACGTCAGATAAGAAGCACGAACAGGCTTAATCACGTTGTGAAGTCACACGGCGCAGACACGTGGCACCACGTGGTGGTGATAGGCCAGAGGGTGGCAGGCTTACGTGGTAAGACTTACTGTCGCAGTTCCTCGGAATTCGTAGAGTTTGTGATTTGCACACCAACTAATTTTGTAAGAGTTAGTAAGAGTTCGAAGGATTTTGAAAGAGTTTGTCAAGACGCACTCCGCGGATCGTATAACGGATACCAGCCAACGATTGCTGAGTATCCCACTTCTGACACCACTGTTACGGGGTGGTTCTTAAAATGGTTTTTAAAAAACAATTAATTAAGCACTGGAATAGAATTTTAATTGACTTTCGGTAAATACAATAAAAGTACGTATCCGCGACGACGTTCAAATCCACACTGCCTATCCGGCTCTAGAAAACTAGCGATGTGTCGTAAACGCTGACAATGCAAAGATGGTTCCACGTGTAACGACCAGCGTGGTCATCATTATTATTTTATATGCATTCGCGTGTATTTTATGATATAACAGTTCCGTACTACTATCGCAAAAAACGGCAAAAAAATCACGTTTGTTGTATGGGAGCCCCACTTAAATATTGATTTTATTCCGTTTTTAGTATTTTGTTGTTATAGCGGCAACAGAAATACATCATCTGTGAAATTTTCAACGGTCTAGGTATCAGGGTTCACGGACAGACAGACAGACCGACGGATCGTGGAGTCTTAGTAATAGAGTCCCGTTTTTACCGTTTGGGTACGGAACCCTAAAAATGAAGGAGGTTCTCAATTCTACTGTATGTTTTTTTGTATGTTTATTAATCGATTGCTCTGCCAATTATGAATTGATTTTGATGATTCTTTTTTTTGTTTGAACTAATATGTTCCCGAATTGACCCTATTTATAATTTGGTAAACATCTGATGAAGAACTTATATAAAACAGATCTCTTCAATTATGACGGAAAATTTCTCGGTATTGCTGCAATCGCATGTCTGTTTATTGTTTTTACCATTTCATAACATTTTCACGCTAGTACGCTCGAAAGGGGTACGCAGATGTGTAAGTACCGTTCACCCTGGTACACTCTCATTTCAATGGTTATGTTAAATTTCATGTTATTCGGGTAATGTATTCTGGCATAATTTTTGGCATTTTAGGTACTTTACTAGAGAACTTGTCCATTATCTACCACAACTAAATAGAGAAAAAAAACTGTTTTACTAAAAAAATACAACCGACTTTCAAATAAAAACACAACAAAAGCAAAAATTACTTCAATTTCGGAAGTCGGTGTCAAAAAACGAAGAAACAAAAACAGGAGCACCGACTTCCGAAATACAATTTATTTCGAAACTACACAATTAGAATCTACTGTTGAAGTAAGTAATAACAAAATTAGCTCGTTGATTCTTAATTAAAAACCGTACTAAAATATGTTCTGTATTCTCATACCATATCAATTCATCGTGTTCGTCGAGCTTCATTGCTTCGGCGCTTTTCTGTTGGTCGCCACTGTTGATTCTGGCTTTCAGGAGTTGCAGTGGTTTGGGAATAGTGCGGTGGGATTGTCACAAAAAAAATACCATATCAATCTCAAATCGACAGGACCTAAATAGTTTGAAAACATATAATAATATTATTTGCCTTAGGCATTAGGGTATCCTATGATCCTATCAAAATCAATTCATTCATTCAATATTCAATATCATCAATATCAATACATATAATAAATCTGTAGAAAAGTAATTTTTGTACATCGAAAATATTTCCAAAAAAAATAGCCAGGGTGTTAAAGGATAACCAACAGAACCTATTTCCGGCATTTCTTGAATTTTTGTCTGTTTATCTGTTTGTCTGTTTATTTGTGCATGCATCACTTGAAATGTACGAAACTAATGTAAATAACTTTTATACATAAAAATTGGGCGTAACTTGAAGAATTATTTAGTTTTTGTTTCATCGCAATCGGTTCACACTATCAAAAGTTAGATGAATTTAAAGTGTTCAAGCAGTAAAATTATCACACTCGATATTCGATAGATGGCGTTGTGCATTTGAAGTCATTTTCTGAATGGCGATGTTAAAATTCTCCGCGAAAGAATGATGTCTATAGAAAAAAAATTGGTAGGTAAGTAAGTAGGGTAGGCAGGAAGGTAAGTAGGGTTATAGTGTAGGCAGATAGATGACGGGAGCGAAGCCGCGGGCACAGCTAGTCTTGCCTAAAAAAGCACTCTGACGCATACATTCTTTTCGGCCAATAAATTGTTAAAGATTCTAATGCTTCCCAAAACACCCATGAAAGTTATATGTATGTTGTGAATAAAATCATAATTACAGGGTTATAACATACATTTATCGAATTAATCTATCGGTTACGTACGATATTAAATGGAGCCTCTTTCGGCTTCCGACGCCGCTTTTTAAAAGTTCTTTATTTTTTCTGTATTTTTATGTGCCGAAGATTTTTTGAGATTGATATGCGGGCAGACAGCTCACAGTTTCGTTGTTTTTAAATTTCTGAATTATTTTAACACTTAAAAAAACTTAGTTTAGTTAGTGCCGTTGAGTAATTCTTATGGTTTGTATACAAAACCTGGCCAAATGTGGTTTATAAAGCTATCTCAAACTTAGTACCAGTGTGGGCATCCCTTCGTAGGATATGTCTCACCTCCTTATCTGCCCAAATGTCAGACCATTTGCACCTTCCAGGATTCGAACGTGATGGTGAGCCACATAGGTACCGGGGGGTGACCATAAGCTCTTAGAGCGGTATCAATTTGAGATCGAATAAAGGACAGATGTATCTGACGTGTATTCATCTGTCACTTACTCGATCTCAAATTGATCCCGCTCTAAGAGCTTATGGTCACCCCCCTGGTCAGACAAAAGAAGAATGGCATTAATAATTGGGCAGTAGGGAGCCAGTGGTATCAGCCGCGACTTACAAGTTGTAGGTCGTGGGTTCGAGCCCAGGCAGGCGCTTTACTTTGTGTAAATTATTTCATCACCACTGCTCTCAAAACGGTGAAGGAAAACATCGTGAGGAAACCGGCATGTCCTAGAACCAAAATTTCGAAGACATGTGACATCCACCAACCCGCACTGGGCCCGCGTGGTGGATTACGGTCCATTCCCTCTCACAGAGAGGAGGCATGTGTCCCAGCAGTGGAAACATTAATAGGCTGATGATGTGTGTGATGTGAAAATAATCGTTAATCAATTTAACAATATGAGATATTTCTGTTGTGAAAACCGCAAAGTAAATTAAATTTGGCAACTTTCAGCTGACGCGCTAGCAATCCACAGATGTACATAATTTTTATAGAGCGTATTTTTGCATTAATTGTTAAATTTTTTTGTAGGCAGTTTTTTTGTTTACAGTAACAAAATCAACAGCCAATGGATCACGTTCCTGTTCACATGACCGAAGCCGCGGGCAAAGCTATTTACCCGACTGCCAAAGGAGGGTAATGTGTTTATCAGTCTATGTATGTATGCATGTATGTTTGTTCCTATGTGGCGTTCTAGAGACCAAACGCGTTGGCCGAGTTTGATGATTGTTTCGTCAATCAATTCGTCTTAACCCTGCGAGTGTCACTACATTAAAAATCGAAAAGTAAAAATTGGCGGATTTTGGGCGCCATTTTATGGAGGAAACAATTTTTTTTTCTGCCAAACCCATCGTGTGGGGTATCAAAATAAAAGGGTTTTAAGGGGTGATTTCTAAAATATAACACTCATATGTTTAAATGTACCTAATTCTTAAAAAAAATAACTAAACAGTTGTAAAAAAATCAAAAATCTCGGCTGCTTAAAAAGCGAACTAAAAAGACGTAAATAAGAAGAAAATCATGCTGTGCAGTCGGAGGATACATCTGGTTTTGGTCAGCTAGCTCGCGAAAAGACGGTATGGAAGAGGAAAACGTGTTGCGCCGTCCCCAAGTAACATGGGACAAGGGCAGAAAATTGCGGAATCTGCTGAATGCGGGACGCACGGGATCGGTCAACGTGGGGATGCCCGGGGGAGGCGTATGATCAGCAGTGGTGGACGTCTTTCGACTGAAAAGATGATGATGAAATTACCCCGCTGGAACCAATTTTCATTTGAATTCGCCGACAAGCATTGACCAAGCTTGGTAACCTGCATTGACACAATTACAGTTTAGTTTTAAAAACGATGTTTTTATAACAATATTAGTTGAACCGCTAAGAAAATTACAGTTTAATTATTATGTAATGCGTCTGTCACATTATTATTATTTAATTCAATCTAGATACTGGCTGGCAAATTATACAACAATGTATGCATATTTAAAAGTATGAACACTTGAAGATAACTGTATATTAACCTCTAACTGAAAATCAACTTTATTTTCAAGGAACTAATGTTGATATTCCAATGAGGAAATGTAGTTGGATGCGTCGTTTCAAAAGTCAAAGCCACGTCGGTCAAAGACGAGCATAAATTATTTCAGAAAAAAAATCAGTCAATAAGTCTTGAAATTAACGAAGCAAAATGATTTTAAATGCCACGGAATAAGACATTTAATCATTTAAATAAGCTTTTTCATTGAGAATTTTACGCTCAAAACCAAAATGGCGTAAGTCGAATTTTTTATATAAAAAACTACTTAAAATGGAGGTATTAAAATATGTTTCTTTTTGTGTATTTTTTTTGTGTTGTGTACTGCTACCTCACAGGGGCGTAGGTTCGAATCCGGCCTCAGGCATAATATGTATCGGTTCACCAATTATCGGTATGCAAGAGTGATTAATTTATTTTTATTGTGAATTTACAATGTCATCGGACTTGTATTGTTATTTAAATAAAATCTAGAAGCTGTTTTTCGGTCAGACGAAACTCGAAACCACAAATCTATGTATATCGCTTGATATTATTTGACGCCATTCCAAAAATATGTGTAAAATAGGTAATTCCCAGATTTTAGGTAATTTGTCTTGTTCAGTGAGGGACAAAGTTTTCTGTTGGCTTGCTCTTGAAACAATAAGTTTTAAACTGAAGTTCTAATTATTATTTACTCATCATCTGCGACTTAGTTTAGCAAACTTTTTTCATAAATGTTGTTTTTTATTTCAAAATTCACAATGTTGATCAAAAAAATTTAATCTCATACAAAACATCAGTATTTTAGATCACAATGGTTCGGTGTTTTTAAAGTTCAAAGATTTCTGGTGAATCTAGACAACTCTATGGAAAAAAAAGACAGTTGACATGTTTCGTGGGACTTAGAAATGGCGCAATGTGGAATTTCCTCTACACTCTACAAGTCTACACTGCTGCAAACTCCTTTGGCAGTACAGGCGTGATTGTATGTATACACACAGAAAAATCTTCAGAAATTAACCCTAGCAAACTGATTCTCTAAAAAAATATCTATTACACATAACAACACATTTTAAGAACCGAACCAAAAACAAAACAGACCAGAGAGAATCTTTCAAATCTTTTTTATTTTCCTCGGGTTCCCAAAGTTATCTGTGGTCCATCTAATCACGGTAGCCGCAGATAATAAAAGCTGCTGGTTCCCCGAACATTGGTCGTAATTATACCATTGGTACGGCGAGCCTGCGGCAATGTTGGGGTGATTTCCACTGTCGGGTTTTGTGATGGTTCGACAGTCGACACGAATTTTGTTGGCAGAATGAGTTTGACTTCATCCAATAGGTAATGATGTTACCGAGTTTAGACAGATGGAACTTATGTCATACAAGATGTTCTTGTAACCAATCACCTATACTTAGTACATACTGTGCAAATGAACTTCTTCCATTTGTTTAAAAAACAATTGTTAGCCAACACATCGTTTTGGAAAAGAAATTAGAAGTGTTTGGATATTTGAAGAGATGGAAATGCGGTAACACGAAAAAACAGGTTAATTTGTACCTATTTTTGCGACGTTTTATTTTAAAACCTGTCTTAAAAATGATAATGCTAGAAAACAAACAAACAACACACAAAATAACTCGAACTTATACATTGTACTGGAAATAGAAAATTTAGACCCTAGAGGCTTTCATATTATTTTGTCGACAGTTTACTGGCAAACCGCCCCAGCTCAATCGACACACCGTGCACTTGTACAGTATGTCGTACTCAATGGAAATCACCCTTGCTCTCAAAACTCCCGGAGTTACTTGGAAGGAAACACCTTCGCCTCTAGCCCAGGTCACGCCAAACATACTATAATGATCATTCTGTTTGCCGTCATCATCATCTGAAGACAGGGTTACCAACTGTACTTTAGTATAGAGTATTATACTCTGTTTTAGGCAAGCGTACTTTATAATCTACAAAAGGAACATATCAATTTCAATCTGCCTAGCCTTTGCTCAACTATATTGGGGTCGGCTTCTAGTCTGACCAGTGCAACTGAGTAACAGTATTTTTACATAGAGCAACTGCCTATCTGACCTCCACAACCCAGTAACTGGATAGCATGTTAATCCGAGGCAGGACTAGTGTCAGATTTCTTGGATTCTGACACCGTAACGATTGTTGAAGATCTAAAAATGACAGCCAGCACCAACAGGTTAACGTGCTTGCCGAGGCACGGAAGAATCTTACTATGAAATGTTTTTTTTTTAAACTTTTCCCCACACCAGGAATTTCTTCCTGTATCGTGGGTGCGTTTACAAACATTTAAACTCACATACACAACACCCAGAGCCGGAACAACTATCTGTAGGTCATACAAATATTTGTTCCGTGCGGGCATCGAACCCGCGACACGCAGCGCAGCAGTCAATCGCTCAACCACTGCGCCAACCGTGCGCCCCAAATGGTCACCCATCCACGGACCAACCTCGGCAAGAGTTGCTTAACCTTGAATATCGACCCGTGCAGCTGTTTATTATTTAACCACGAGCTCCTCAAGAACATTTTCCTTTTAAAATCATAATTATATATTCCATTTCTTCTAAATAAAGTTGGTGACCCTATAAGACCTGTTTACAGCTGATATGAGGCTATTTAAAGTCGTTACGATATAAAGCTTTATTAGTTGCTATGTAATTTTTATTTGGGTAAATGATATGGTTACCACCATTTTAGTAGTGTGATCTCTGCCTATGGTGTATTGGGCATGGATAAGAGCAGTGGTGGTCTAGTGGTAACGGTCCCACCTTGCGTATCGTAGGTCGTGGGTCCGAACCCTGGCAAACTCTTTACTTTGTACCACAGATAATATAATATTAGCATACAGATGCCTCATCCCATACAAAGAAACCGTGCCGACGTAACAACGTTTTTCGTCTAATTAATCTGATATTTCATTGTACATAGAACGCGTTCGGTTCTGTTTCACGGTGATAGATAGATGGCGTTAGCAGCGACTTGCAAGTAAAAGGGTTTACTAGGTGCGTGAATATTTTTTTCTTTAAATACAGAACCAAAATGTGTTACAATGCAAATTTTAACAATCGAGTGGAAGGCCTCAGAAATTAAAAAATGCGCTATCTATTGGCATCAATTTTAAATGATCTGTTCAAATAATCTTTGAAATGTGAATTATGAGCCCAATATTCCATAATTTTGTACTTAGGAGAGTTGATTAAACAAGAACATACAATTTTTATGTTCAATTCCAGAAAATGTAAATTTTACACAGATTCAATAACAGATAGGTGCATATCGCGATTCGCGCCATCTAGTGAGATTTATTTGAACCAAATTTTATTTATTAGCAATGAGACTCCGTGCTTTGTAGTGTGTGTGTAGTCCTTATGTATGAAAATTACCATTATATTTACCATGGCTGCGACAAATGAATTTCCTCGGCTGTATCATAACCTATTTTTCAGCATCACCGTCTGTGAAATAGTACAGAAAATTAAGCTAAAAATTAATTTGCCCATAAATGGTTGCAAAAATTCAATTTATGTTAAGATTAAAATTCATGATAAGAGTAAAAGTAATGTTCTAGGCCGGCTACCTAGTTAAAACTACGGTGTTGTACAATGCAGAGATCTTAAATAATGCAATGTTCGTCTGGTGGTAACTTGGATGAGTTGGTTTCTTTGAAAGCAGTCTGAGATCTGAATGAATAGCAATCGTATACCGAAAATAGGTTTAATTAACACATTAACGCTGGTGGTTATATTGGAGTACTTAGATAAAGGCATACAGATGGATGTTCTATATTTTGATTTTAAAATAGCATTTGACCGGGTAGATAACGACGTATTGCTCACCAAGCTTTAATAACTATGGCTTTTTCCCGAAGTTACTTAAATTCTTCGCAAGTTACTTACGAGATCGTCAGCAATATGTTCCACACGGTTGCTTTGTGTCCTTATCATATTCGATCTGGAGTAAGTCAGGGTTTCATTATGGAAAAAAAAAATGAAAATTTAAAACAAAATGCATTGAAATAAAGCGCATTTTAGGACACACGGTATGTGGTTGATCAGCCGTAGTTATGACGCGCCATTTCGGCGCCCGCGCCTGATCAAATTGCGCTTTATCTTCATGCATTTTTTTTTGAAATAGGAAGCTGCCCATGTCCGCGCCCGACGCCATTTCTATGTGTCCTGCGCCTTACCTGTAAAGTTAAACATGTATTCTTAAATAAATAAATCATTATTTAGTTTTTTTTTTAAATTCTGGTCAAAAACATATTTCTTTCATTAAAAAAAACGAAGCCCCTTACTATGAATTTCTCCTGTATCTTGGATGCGTTTACTTTAGTCTGCAAACCTATAAAATATTGCCATAATGCCATTGATAACAGACAAACTTTCTAACTGCAAATTTTTGATTCAGAAACTAACCAACAGATTCTAGAATCACTTTTTAATTTTCACCTTCTGCTACATAATTTATCTACCTACTCTATGCCCATCCAACATGGCGGCTACCACACCTTGAGTTTCGGGCTCTAATTAACGACTACGGTTTCAGTGTCCCCTGTCACATGCAAATTATATGGGGCTGCATTAAAAACGTCCCCACCCTAGCAGTCATATTTAATTTAAATATTTGGGGAATAAAAAGAGGGTAGGTATCTATGGGTCATTTATTAGAGGTAAAAATACACGGTCTTCAGGCAGGCATGCGTAGCGACAATGCGGCAGCGCATTTTCATTGAAACTCAAAGCATTTATTTACTACCAGCTTCTGCCCGCGGTTTCGCCCGCATTATCCCATGGAGACATTATACCAGGACAATTTCTGACTTCTAAGATACAGGCATCAGCCTAGTTTGGAAGTCAGGGTTCCATCATTTGTATTTTGCCTTATTGTATTTCTTATATGTAAACAATTTTATTTATGGCTTGATGAATGAATAATTATTATTTATTATTCCATTTATTCATTTTATTTACATAAAATGAATAAATAAAAACATTTAAAAATACAAAAATAGTAGCCCACCGGTATCGGGAACAGGGTCCGGACCGGACCGGTGGTCTGGGCTCCTGAGAGAGGAACCTCCTAACTATACGCGCCGTGTCAAGGAGTACCGCTTTCTGGATCAAGCCCTTGATCCAGCTGCCCAACGAGAGCCTCCTCAGGTGTTCGTCGAGGCTCTTGACTATTATGCCATTGGCCGTCACGACTATCGGCACAATAACTGCTGTTTTCACATCCCACATATCGACAACCTCGCGAGCCAGATCAAGATACTTGCTTTTCTTATCTCTCTCAGCCTTCACGAGGGCCTCGTGAAGGCTTATTATTTATTATTATTATTATAATAAAACTTTTTCGAAAAAAAATTCGACTTCAAAAACAATACACTAAAAAGTGCAAAATAACTTTCGTTCCGGAAGTCGGTATCTTTCGTAGGTACTTCATGCTTTTATCGTTTTGACTGCCGAAACGAAAGTTATTTTGCACATTTTAGTATTTTGTTTTTGCAGTCGGATATTTTGTTTGTAAAATTGCATATTTTGTAAGTTCCAGGTTAACTTACCGGTTTTCACAGCAGTTTTCTTGCATAACTGGAATGTAAATGAAAAACCGGCCAAGTGCGAGTCGGACTCGCGCACAAAGGGTTCCGAACCATTATCGCAAAAAAATCACGTTTTTTGTATGGGAGCCCCACATAAATATTTATTTTATTCTGTTTTTAGTGTCTTTTGTTATAGCGGCAACAGAAATACATCATCTTTGAAAATTTCAACTGTCTAGCTATCACGGTTCAAGAGATACAGCCTGGTGACAGACAGACAGGCAGACAGACAGACGGACCGTGGGGTCTTAGTAATAGGGTCCCGTTTTAACCCTTTGGGTACGGAACCTTAATAACGTAGCAAATGACGATGCTAGTAGAAATAAAACTCAAACTCGATATACTCAAATAATCATTTAATGTAATTAAGGGTACGAGTACACTAGTCGACGGCACGAACTATTTTGTGCGCGGGGTTAAAATGCATTTTATATCAACCGCCAACACGTGCGGAAGAGATAGATGCTGTGATCAGCAGTAGGAAGCTAGTTCGCGTACAAATACACACTCTTGCAAATTTGTAGCGAAATGGATAATGATTTTGGAAGAGCGCGCGAAATTTTATAAACAGACCTTTGGCAGTCTAGATATCATGAAAAAACAACTAAATCTATCTGTTCAAATTAAAATTATTTGCATTGTTGACCTACTAATCTCTCCCTGTATGGAAGCCGTTTTACAATTTTCCGTCTTCTTGTGGTATTTATTCGCGCCCAAAAATGCGTTAAAATTAGTGTCGAAATGTGGAACTTTCGACGCTCATAACTTTCAAATATTTTCTTTTTACTTTTTTGCTTCCATACAGGGCTAGATAATAATGACACAAATTGGTATCAATTTTTCTTTTGAACGTACATCGTCAAACAGTGGAATAATCCCTAGACTACGTTTGTATGGAAGAATTTTCGACATTAGATGCAGCTTCGGACATATAATACTTTTTACTAACAAACCATCCGAGGGCAGAATCTCCGTCCGGGTTTGCCCGGATCTGTCATAGTTTAGAAGGCGCCCGGGGAGCGTCCGGGCGGGGTTTTATTTGAACCCGCGTTTAGCGCAGGCCACACCGCCAGCTAGCGGGCGGGCGGGCTAGGCGGGCGAACATCGTTTCACCTCTTTACATACTTCAGTTCACACCGCGAGCTACCGACTAACCTAACGAGCTAAGCTAAAGAAATATCCGACGATTCCAGCGAAGCTACTCGTTCACCTCGTTGGTGCGCCCGCGCTTCGCTAGCTTAGCTCGCCCGCCAGCCCGCTCGCCCGGTTCGTTTTCGCTCTCCCATCCGCACCCCCCGCTTCGCCCGTTCCGCGCGCTCCGCCCGTCGCTCGTCTGTCCGTAGTTTTCGGTGTGAACCCCATAGTTTAGCTCGCCAATATTTCGCGTAGTTTGTATAATTTCCTTCGTTCTCTTCGCCCACCCGCCTAGCCCGGCCGCCTGCTAGCTGGCGGTGTGGCCTGCGCTTTACAGTCTTCAAATCATCACCGGCCGCCATGCCATCGCCGCAGCCGCGTTAAAAGAGTATAGTTTTGTTTTATTTAAAGTATTGAAAAATATAATACTGCTAATAGTTCCTCAAAACTTTAAGAAGATTCTGTTTTGTTTCTTTTTAAGACTAAATTTAGTATAAATTGTATAAAAATAAATAAAATGTTAATATAACCATTACAAATATATTTTATTCTACTGAGTAACTTAAGAAAAATACTCTATTCAAATGTCCGGGTTGTAAAGCTCCAAAAGCCGGAGTTTTGACGCTTCTTGTCCTGGTTAGCTGATTTAGGTGATGCCAACCCTATGTATTGTACATTATTATAAAGAGATTATCTGTCAAATTACTGAGCACTACTTTACCCACCTATTTTGGGATGTACCTAAGCTATACCTTCATAATGCTATCTGCCTAAAGAAACATAAGTACTTACATACCTATCAATATACATATAATAAATCTGTAGAAAAGTAATTTTTGTACACCGAAAAAATTAAAAAAAAAAAAAAACTTAACCAACTTAACTCATTTGCAGCATCTTTTGAATTTTTGTCTGTTTGTCTGTTTATCTGTCTGTCTGTTTATATGTGCACGTATCACGTGAAATGTACGAAACCAATGTAGATAACTTTTATACATAAAATTGTGCGTAACTTGAAAAATTACTTAGTTTTTGTTTCATCGCAATCGGTTTACTCCATCAAAAGTTAGATGAATTTAAAGTGTTCAAGAAGTAAAATTATCACAGCACGCAATTCAGACACTCGGACAGTTGAACTCGATATTCGATAGATGGCGTTGTGCATTTGAAGTAATTTTCTGAATGGCGGTGTTAAGATTTTCTGCGAAAGAATGATGACCCTAGAAAAAATATTGGAAGGTAGGTGAGTAGGGTAGACAGGAAGGTAAGTAGGGTAGGGTTGGCAGCCAGATGACGGGAGCGAAGCCGCGGGCACAGCTAGTATGTAATAAAATACTCTGTACACAAACATCACATAAACCTTAATTAAATTATAGTAATTACCTACCTATGTAAAATATTCACCCCTGAGTACATAAGCATTAATTTACTACAAACGTTAATTTACCTAAAAGGTCATATTAATATACTTAATGGTGTACATATATTTTATTAATAACTTAATATAGTTCCGATGGAGTGCGGACAGCATAATGTTTTAATTGCATTAAGTTTTAGTTGGTTGTAATTAAAATATTATATTGGATTAGGTACCTATCAATATGTTGATAGAGACAAGTCTCATCATTTTTATTTCATGTACATTATTATTAGTTTATTCTGTCATAATATCAGCCTGGGTTTTTCATTGGTTAAATTTCGAGGAGTGTGCGATGGAAATGCACAATTGATTCCGCCTAGCCCTTTCCATCATCGGACTAAAAGACGTATCTAGCGGGCGATGCGGTATAGCCCACTCATACGCACTAAACGTTTTGGGAATATTTTCATTGTGCGTGCAGCTAAGGAGTGGTATCCCGTGCCGGAGTCTGTGTTCCCCGATAGCTATATACAATAAGTTAGGTAATTCTAGGTGCTTCACCGTCGACAGCATCATCGCTTACCATCATTTAAGGTTACACTAGTCGACGGCACGAACTATTTTGTGCGCGGGGTTAAAATGCATTTTATATCAACCGACCACACGTGCGGAAGAGATAGATGCTGTGATGAGCAGTAGGAAGCTAGCTCGCGTACGAATAGTAGCGAAAAGGATAATTATTTAGGACGAAACCAAGCGCGCGAAATTTTATAATCAGACCTTTGGGAGTCTGGATATCATGAAAAAACGTATACGTATCTGTTCAAAATTAAATTATTTGCATTGTTGAACTACTAATCTATCCCTGTATGGGGGCCGTTTTTCAATTTGCCGTCTTCTTATGGCATTTATTTTCGCCCAAAAATGCGTTAAAATTAGTGTCGAAATGTGGAACTTTCGACGCTCATAACTTTCAAATATTTTCTGTTTTTACTTTTTTGCTTCCATACAGGGCTAGATAATGATGAGACAAATTGATATCACTTTTTATTTTGAATGTACATTGTCAAACAGTGGAATAATCCCTAGACTACGTTTGTATGGAAGAATTTTCGACTAGTGTACCCTTAAGATAGTGGTCAAACGCTTGCCTATTGTATTTTTTTACGTAATTCTTGTATTTCCTAAACGGATTGGCAGAGGTTTTCAGTAGACTACACACAATAGTAGGTTACATTTTCGACGTATACAGTTTTAACCCGGTTGCAGACGAAGAGCTAGGTCGAATGAACTTGCATGAACTATTAGAAGAGTCCAGGGTAAAATATTTTCCAGAGACCAAGGCTGAATGCCTAGGGTATGCTTACTGCTATTGAAACAGAACCATAACTTTCCAGCCCTTACCCCATTTTATTAGGAGCCTGCGCAGCATGTATTTCCTTTCCACACATCTCTGTAAGGCTACATCTCAGTATTATCACATAATCCACGCATGTGGCTATTTTAATGTAAGCTACATTTGCATTACCATCATCATTATCAGCAATCACTTCAAATACCACCATCAAACTACATAAAACTACATTTTAGTTCCGCTACTCAACAAGAGATGGCGCCACCAGTCACTTCACAACATCCACCATTTTAAATTGACATTAAATCATTTTAATTGCACTTAAAACGCATATAAATTAGCAGAATTAACTCCATTGACGTCTGTCAGTCTGTTTTTGTCGCATGGTATCCGAAACGCGTGGTAATCGCAGTCGTTAATGAAGTCATTACGAAAGATTGGCCTATTATGTAGCAGATTGAACTTTTACACCGTAGATTAGTTCGTCTTGTTTATATAGTGTTTATTGTGTGATTTCTTTGTTTATTCATGATTTTTGAAGTCGTGTTTAAGGGTAAGTGGAGTAGCTATTAGGCTACCTACTTGAAATTAATTCCTATAAAAGAAAAGTAATTTAGAAAATGCGTCTGAAGTGTTCTGAAAACATTGCGGGCCGAAGATTTGGTTGCCGATGCTGGTCCATCGACAATCAGTCGTACCAAGAGATATGTGTTACCTAATAACCGGACTGTGGATGGAGATCAGATAGGCTACTAAAATACTGGTATCTTTCAGCTGTCTCCGGTTGGATGGAAGGCTTCTTTTTTTACATCTAGGAATTTCTTCCTGTATCGTGGGTGCGTTTACAAACATATCAACTCACATACACAACACCCAGAGCTGGAAAATCTATCTGTAGGTCGTACAAATATTGTAGTAAATATTTATAGTTGAACCCAACGTTCTTAGGATAAGGCAGATTACCCTAAAGTACAGGAGAGAGTAGTAATCTCGGGGATAATTCTGACCCTCCAAACCACGATCCATTTCATCATCATCATCATATCAGCCGAAAGACGTACATTGCTGGACATAGGCCTCCCCCAAGCGTCGCCACATTGACCGGTCCCGTGCGTCTCGCAACCTTCACCAGGTCATCAGTCCACCTGGTGGGAGGCCTTCCAACGCAACGTCTGCCGGTTCGCGGTCGCCACTTCAGAACCTTTCTGCCCAAACGGCCATCCGTACTGCGAGCAATGTGCCCTGCCCACTGACACTTAAGTTTGGCAATCACGATCTATTACTTGGTGAATATAGCAACCAGGTATGAGCTGCTCCTCAGCCCTGAGCTCGGCCTTCCGCGCTCCCACTCTCTGATTTCACAATCCTGGATTAGTTAGAAAACTCGACCTAACATGGGACAATGGCAGGCATATAGCTACAAGAAACTAAACGGTGTCAAATTAACTGAATTTAGTGATGGTATAATGCAGAATACTATGGTTAGTTTAACCAGTGCTAAAGCATACATCAAGTTTGGTTGGTAAGTACTTACCGTCGCTAAGTTGCGTCGGTAAATAAACATGATCACAAAAATTTATGAATAAACGCGTTTTACCGAAATTCTAAGCTTAGCATATTTATTTAACCATTGGTTGAGTTAACTACCAATAAAAAACAGGCCAAGTGCGAGTGGGACTCGCGCACGAAGGGTTCCGTACCATTATAAAAAAAAACACGTTTATTGTATGAGAGCCCCACTTAAATATTTATTTTATTCTGTTTTTAGGATTTGTTGTTATAGCGGCAACGGAAATACATCATCTGTGAAAATTTCAACAGTCTAGCTATCACGGTTCATGAGATACAGCCTGGTGACAGACAGACAGACGGACAGTGGAGTCATAGCAATAGGGTCCCGTTTTTACCCTTTGGGTACGGAATCCTAAAAAACTGGGCCTTGGTCATCACCGTCATCCTTTCCATGCTTGATTAACAGTAACAGTTGTGGTCGGCCCAGCTGATATTCTTCCATAAATCTTTTATGAGCGTCACATCTCAGTAGTCACTCCGTTTCTACCACAGATATAAACCTAACTAGATGACGCGATTGTATGTACTTCGCGTGTCAAAAAACGGAGTAAAATTACGATCAACGATCGCAATTTTTGCTTTTCATTTAGCATTATCGGCACCGGAAAGCCACTGAAATCTAGAAAAATGCCTTTTTATGCCATATTGAGCAGTAAAGAAAGTATAGAAAAAGTTGACCGAGGCATTGGAAATGTTTTCTTTCATTGGTACGTAAATTTGTTTTTAAAGGTCTCCTATTCGCCTAGTCGCCTAGTGCGCAGGCGCCTAGTGCGGTCTGCGCACTAGTCATAACTGCGCGTCAGCGACTCGACAAAATATATTGTATGAGATAAAGTGTCGCGTTGCGTAGTTCCACTGCCGCGTAGTGCGGTTTATCTCATACAATATCATACAAAGTATATTTGGCCACGTCGCGTCGCGTCGCTCCGCTGACGCGTAGTGCGGTTTGACTTTAAGACCGTACCCTGACCAAAAAATCAGCATGAGATATGGGCATTCCTATTGGCCTAGCGGCACTGTTGGCGCATGAATTACGGTAGTGAATACGACCAGATTTTAGAATAAAATCTTTATAAAATCGAATATTGGTCTTTTGAAAAAATAATAATTACAAATTGTTCGTTATCAAATTGTCTATCCATTAGTGTTAGTATAAAAAATAATAAATGAACACTATACGAGGAGATGCATGCTATCAATAATTATTTCACATTTTTATGGTTTTGTTGGTTTGTTGATTAGTGAAACATATACCTCTTTAAAAAAAAAAGTGTACTACAATTTTAGAATCAACATTATGTAGAAATTTAATGTATTTTTATTAATTGATATTTCTTTTTAAATAAAGAGTAGATAGCTCTTAAAAACTGCACAAAAACAAAACGACTAGGCGCGGCGTTTTGCTCGGGGAGGCGCCTTAAATTGTTTGTGAAAAAGTGGCACGCTTGGTTTTCATACAAATGGAGGGACTTGCGTTGTCTAGTTAGATTTATGTCTGTGGTTTCTACTAATATTATCATTTCTTTGATCTTTCTCTTCGCAGCATGACTAAAATTCTATTTGCGTCATATTCCGCGTTAGATACATACCTATCTTGAGTAAATTTTGCCACCATCCAATCGATGCGATTCTGTGTCTTTTAATTGACCCGAGTACTGTTAGTCTGCACCCGGTTAACCTAAAAGAAAAACCATATGGATAACTTTAACTGGATATTCAAATTATTATTAAATAATAATAAGGAGCAGTGCTGGCCCAGTGGTATCGGCCGCGACTTACAAGTTGTAGGTCGTGGGTTCGAGCCCAGGCAGGCGCGCTTTACTTTGTGTAAATTATTCCATCACCACTGCTCTTAAAACGGTGAAGGAAAACATCGTGAGGAAACCGGCATGTCCTAGAACCAAAAATTCGAAGACATGTGACATCCACCAACCCGCACTGGGCCCGCGTGGTGGATAACAGCGCATTCCCTCTCACAGAGAGGAGGCCTGTGTTCCAGCAGTGGGAACATAATAGGCTGATGATGTGAATAATAAGGAGCAGTGGTGGCCCAGTGGTATCGGCCGCAACTTACAAGTTGTAGGTCGTGAGTTCGAGCCAAGGCAGGCGCTTTACTATGTGTAAATTATTTCAACACCACTGCTCTCAAAACGGTGAAGGAAAACATCGTGAGGAAACCGGCATGTCCTAGAACCAAAAATTCGAAGACATGTGACATCCACCAACCCGCACTGGGCCCGCGTGGTTGATAACAGCCCATTCCCTCTCACAGAGAGGAGGCCTGTGTCCCAGCAGTGGGAACATTAATAGGCTGATGATGATGATGATTAAATAATACTGTTTTTTTTTAATTGATGACTTTTATTTGGCTGTCAGTCTCACGTACTATTTGTTATTCTGTTTGTTTTAGCTGTAAGTCGTCCATTGATAAATAAATATTGACGATAACTCTTGATATGTTTAGTTATTTCAGTTTATCCGGCGGTTGCTAGACATCGCTATCGGCAGTTAGACCAACATTGTTTTCATAGACATAAAATTCGCAATATTGTAAAAGAGCTATACCAAAATTATTATAGTGTACAATAAAATACTTTTTACCTATCGAGCTTAAAGTAAACCAGATTCAGTTCAGGTCTGCCATATAATATTATGACTACAGAATATATAAACAGAAGTATCTAAACATATTATATCATCATCAGCCTTTTTGAGCGTTCCCATTGCTGAGACACAGGCCTCCTCTCTGTGAGAGAGAGAATGGCCATAATCCTCCACCGTCCTCCTCTGGTCCCGTGCGTCTCGCGTCTATCGTATTCCCGCAACCTTGTTATGTTTTAAGTCTCATGTAATAGGGGGCGATCCTATTGCCGTCAATCGGGTACATGTCCATACTCCTAGCTGCTACTGCGAAAATGAAGGTGAAAACCCGACTGCTTAAGAGCCCCTACAAGTTTCACGAGCCAAAAACAGAAAACAGCTACTTTTTCAACGAAAATTTCTCAATAACTACAAGATATATGATAAAAATTTAGTGACAAAAATAAAAACGACACAGGTCCGTCGTCTACAAGCCCTTGAGCGGCTTGAGCGAAACTGAATACTGAATGCCTCGCGCGAGCACAACGGTTTATAAGTCAATATTTAGACAATTTATTAAAATAACATAAGTAGGTACTCAAAAATAAAATATTAAAATTGGATTCGATTGATAAACATCTCAAATATCAAATTATTTACCAGTGATTTTTATATATTTAACATATTCTTACACGTAGGCGACGCTTTCGCACATTACAAAATTGCCTTTTTTCCGCGTGGACAATATTTCTTTTTAAGTACAAATACAATAAACTTTAAAAAACAAAATTGGTAGCTTACTAGTATACTATACGCCCAGTCCACACCATTTTTTGCAGATTGTTATTCGCCACCAGTAAGCTGAAAAAACAATTGAAAACGTAATCCCGATGTGCTAGGAATTTATTTTTCTAATTTAAATTGAGCAGTTATCAAAAATATGTAATGTACATTTACCAGATAACTATGTAACGCAAAAAGTTGCATTAAAAGATTTATCATATATCTTGTAGTTATTGAGAAATATGCGCTGAAAAAGTAGCTGTTTTATGTTTTTAGCTCGTGAAACTTGTAGGGGCTCTTAAGAAACGAAATAAAAAGACGTAAACAAGAAGAAAATCATGCTGCGCAGTCGGATACATATTCGCGAGCTGGCTGACCAAAACTAGATGTTTTCTTCTTGTTTACGGCGTTTAAGTTTGCTTCTTAAGCAGTCGGGTTTTATGATTTTTCTAATTTACTTTTTTTATAAAACTGTAACATATTTTTTTCGATTAGGTACGTTTAAACATATAACTGTTTTGGAATCAACTCTTAAAACCCTTTATTTTGATACCCCACACGATGGGATTGGTAGAAAAATAATTGCGTCCCCACAATATGGCGCCCAAAATCCGCCACTATTCTATGTTCCAATTTTAATGTAACTAGTGACATTCGCAAGGTTAAAATAAATCGGCCCACGCGTTTGGTCTCTAGAACGCCACATAGGAAGAAACATACATATACTGATAAACACATTACCCTCCTTCGGCAGTCGGGTAAAAAAACCCAATAACACTTTCCCCCACCCGGGAATCAAACCCAAGACCTCATTCACAGCAGTAGCGCTTAAGTCCACTAGACCAACGAGGAAGTCACACCCATATATTCAAAACAGACTTGAGAAATAAACTAAGAAAATGGTGGGATGAAGCGAATCAATGAATATAAAACGCTTGATGCATAATGGAACGAAATGTTTAATGTATATGTGTCGCTTTTTCCGAAGCGCTGTTCTAGCTTAAAGCGCCGCTTAAGACCTGATTTCTGGTGTTCTAGGCATCTATAATCAACAAAGTAACGTCACTTTTCCTTTACGAGTTGACAAAAAGGTAGTGAAAGGATTTTCAAATCCGTTGGGAAATAGGCCGTCGGATTTCCATTCCCAAAGAGTTTGCGTAGCGTTTTTTTGGTAAGTACTTGAAATTGTCTACTATTTATTCTATTCCTATATGCCTATTTATATTGTCGTGCCTGGCGCAAATATTTCTTTTCTTTCTTTTCTTTCTTTTCTTTCTTTTCTTTCTTTTCTTTCTTTTCTTTCTTTTCTTTCTTTTCTTTCTTTTCTTTCTTTTCTTTCTTTTCTTTCTTTTCTTTCTTTTCTTTCTTTTCTTTCTTTTCTTTCTTTTCTTTCTTTTCTTTCTTTTCTTTCTTTTCTTTCTTTTCTTTCTTTTCTTTCTTTTCTTTCTTTTCTTTCTTTTCTTTCTTTTTTTATTTTCTTTCTAATATATACAAATACACAAACATAAGTTGCAAATATGGTTAAAATACTTATGAAAAGAAACTCTTTTATCATATCCTGAGTATTGTACTTCTATCTTGAATATTCACATCCTTGATGGGCTCACCCGTAATGTTTTTAAAGTGCAATGTTATATATATGACACCACATCAATAATTTCTGGCCAGTGTATTTCTAAATAACTTTCATGAGCTTTGAGATACTTGATGGAACCATCCAAGGATTTAGTTGCAGCATCATTATGTGTTAGAATAACAGTATCTCTAATCCCAGTGAAACAGCACTTGTATACGTGAAAACATAATTTAATCAGCCTTTAATTTTCTCACTGCTGGGACACAAACCGCCTCTCTATGAGAAGGACCGACCCGAAGTTACAATGAAGGCTAAATACGAGTATGCACTTGATAAACCTAATTTTCATCCCTGACCCGATAACCAGCTCTCTCACCAACAATTTTCAACTCATATAAAATACAAACTTATATATGAACACACTACAAATCGAATTTTCGAACGTCGGTCAGTGATTTCAAAACTTCGTGCACGTGAAAAACTGCAAGAGCACCTTCGGGCAAAAACCTCGGTGCGCGGTGCGTTTGGTGGGACAGAGATGGCGAGAGGAGTGAACGAGAGGGAGGAGAAAAACTTGCGTCGGCGCAACCACGCTCGCATATCTGGGAAGTGGTGGGCATAGAGTAAGTGTGTAGAGGGGTTGCAAAGGTTTTGGTTTATACGACAAATGGTGTTTTAAATAGTAATTCATGAAAAGATAATTTTAGACTAGAATAATGGAGATCTATTTCATATACCTTGGTATAGTTAGCTTCTCAGCTACCAGAGGAAAATCGAATAAAGATGATACGATGAAAATCAAGAATGATCATGATAAAAAGAAAGACTCTTCTTGAAAGTTGTTCTACGGGGAATTTACAAAAAGACAAAATTTCGACAATTTTTACCATTTTTACCGAAACAAAATTGTTTTTACCGACTTATGCAGTAAAGCTTATTTCAAGAGTGACGACAATTTATCAATATCTTACAGCATAGTAAAATACTGGTTAAGGTTGCCCTAGTCGACGGCACAAACTATTTTGAGCGCGGGGTTAAAATGCATGCTATTTCATCCGACAACATGTGCGAAAGAGATAGATGCTGTGATGTGCAGTAAGAAGTTAGTTCACGTACGAATACACACTTTTGCAACTGTTTAGCGAAATCGATGATGATTTAGGACGAAAACGAACGCGCGAAATTTTATGAATAGACCTTTGGGAGTATGGATAACATGAAAAAAGACAAAATGTATATTTTCAAAAAAAAATTGCTTTGTTGAACTACTAATCTATCCCTGTAAATAAAATAACAAAGCCTTTCATGCATTAAATAAAGTTTACATCTGACAAGTGTAGTTTTAAATACAAAATGAAATACATATAAATCCAGTAACATTCCTTAGTAGAACAATAATCACAATAAAACTTATGTCATCTATCCCTGTATGGTGGCTCAATACTCCTTCTTCTTATGGTATTTATTTCCGCCCAAAGATGCGTTAAAATTAGTGTTGAAATATGGAACTTTCGACGCTCATAACTTTCAAATGGTATATTTTTTTACTTTTTTGTTTCCATACAGGGCTAGATAATGATGAGACAAATTCATATCAGTTTTTATTTTGAACGTACATCTTCAAACAGTGGAGTAATCGTCAGACTAGGTTTGTATGGAACAAAGATCGACTAGTGCAACCTTAAAGCAGTGTTTGTGACAAATTTATAGTTTTTTTACTCAGTTTGGTCAAAGCCCAGGGGGAGGATAATTGACCCCGTTATATTTTATTGCGTTCACTATAAAATAATCTACATTTTAATAGGTTTAATACCTATTCTACCATCTACATTACCACATCTGCGCCGCACGTCGCTTCGTCGTAACTTGCTTTTGATGTAGCGCGCAAAAACTGGCAGTCACCGGCTAGCCCATTCAACACCTAACTTTGCTTATAATTAATTGTCATTTTTAGCTTTTTGCTCATAGGACACCGCTTTTGAGGTTTCCGTTGACTTCCTGTGCTGTTAACTGGGACCTTTAGCAGTTAAGCACCTAAGGACTAGCAGTAGCAGTTAAGGACCTTTTTGGCGCAACCGCAGGGCACACTATATATGTAATTGTTTTAAAATTAAGTTCCCTTTTATTTGTACCTACATTGTGTTTATCTGCGTGTGGCAAATAAAATAGTTTTCTTTCTTCTTTAAGCTTAAAGGTCAAACCGCACTTCGCGTCAGCGGAGCAACGTGACGCGACATGACCAAATATACTTCGTATGATATTGTATGAGATAAACCGCACTACGCGGCAGCGGAACTACGCGACGCGACACTTTATCTCATACAATATATTTTGTCGCGTCGCTCCGCTGACGCGCAGTTACGCCTAGTGCGGTCTGACCTTAAGCTTCTTCCTTTTGTAGTTTTTTTCCGATTTTTCAATAGTCAGATAACTTTTAACTAAGGAATAAATATGGCGGTTTGACAGCATTTGCATAGATAATAATTATGTGAAACAACGTGCCATTCTAACAACGAAAGCGTGGCGGTAGCGATTAGAAAAGCGTCAAATGTATGGAAATTTCAAACGTTATCGAAATGTCAAGTGATCAATCTCTTACATTTTGGCATTTTGAACGTGTTTAATACAGGCCTTCGGATCGCAGCCAAGAGGCAACGCCGGGGCCCATAGCATTAGCAACGCTGCGACTCTTGGATCCTACCAGGTCTATACCCGCGAAACTGGAGTCTGTTCCTTGAGGTACCGGTTCCTGTGAGACAGGTGGAAGGTGACACACGATGGCACAACTCACAACGGATCACGACGTACTTTCAAACAATGATTGGTCTGCTAAATACCCATTTCAACAAAATGAATTGGGACCAAAGATTTTTACGTCTAGCCCGGCAAACAGGTTTTTCCGAGTCCTCTGTCAACTCAGTCGAAAACTATCAATTCAAATGACAGCGAGCTGACGTTTTGTTGCAACAAAAGGGACGAAACTTTTCTTTTCAAACAGGACGCTTAAATCGAATGAAACTTGTCTGCAAGTCTCATATTTATTCTACTGATAAAAAATATCTGCCTACTCGTATTGAAAACATTGTGGTATTAATGTAATCGAAGACATTGACCGAACTGGCGATCTACCTCTAGACAAAGAGATGTTTTCAGATATTACGAATGGCTAAAGACCCAAATGCTTTGAGTTGATCTGGTGATATACGGTAGCGCATGTACATTTTCATATTTTTGATGTCGTTGCCGCTGCTACAATATCACTTTGTGTAGACTCTGTTTGTCTTTGTGTTTCTGAACTCATTTATAATTTGACTTAGGTACTTATTAGGATACATCTGGTTTTGGTCAGCCAGCTCGCGAATATGTATCCTCCGACTGCACAGCATGATTTTCTTCTTGTTTACGTCTTTTTAGTTCGCTTTTTAAGCAGTCGGGATTTTTGATTTTTTTATTAACTTTTTTATGTTGTGTTTGCAACTGGACTTATCAACAATAAAGAGAGTAAAAGCAATACGAGATTATCTCACGTTGTAGTGGAAACATTTGCAAGTCAGTCAGCAAGATTGATAGCTAATACGTGGGGTAACTTTTTTATCGACTTAAAATAGTAGTTATATATTCTCATTTGTGATGGGTTTGCTCTTTACTCTAGTCTAGGTCAAAGGTGACAGAGACAGAGTCGACCATGGAGTGAGCTTACCCAGAAGAAGCCTGTTCACTCTAACTTTGAAGAGATTCGGGTTGAATGCGTTCGGAAACACAGGCGCAGATAGCGAGTTCCATTCATTCGCTGTGCGCATAATGAAGGATGTTTGGAAGCGCTTGGTGCGAATTGGTGGAATGGCAACAAGGCAAGGATGATAACTTACAGTGCGTCAAGATGTCCTATATATTCGACATATATATCTTGACATATATATTTGACCTGTATTTGCGTTCTCAAACGGTACTGGTACTTAGCTGAATCCGGTAAGACTGGATGCCGACCCCAATATAGTTGGGAAAAAGGCTAGGCAGATGATGATTTGCGTTCTCCAACGATTGAATTAAACAAAAAAACAGTACCTGTAGGCCATAAAACAAATAGGTTGAAGCCGAGAACAAACCCGCAATAAGTTTCTCAGCAGTTTGTCATACATCTTCTTCATTTATCATTTTTTTTTGTCGACTGACGTTCACGTTTGCTATAGCTCTCTCAGATGTCTCCACATTGACTGGCTTTGTGCGCCTCGCAACCAGCGGACGATATCTTCTTCATCCATGCTCTATTATCTCTATCTTCTGAGATAATTCGATAAGCTTTTGATATACTTAAATAAACTTTATCCAAAAATAATACCATCTTAAGAGAAAATCGTCTTCCGGTTCGCGGTCGCCATTCCAGAACTTTTAAAAAGAAAGCCAACCCAGAAAGAGGGCCACCCACTAGGTGGAACGATGACCTGGTTAAGGTTGCGAGAAGGCGCTGGATGCGTGACGCACGGGACCGGTCAACATGGCGACGCCTGGGGTAGGCCTATGTCCAGCAGTGGACGTCTTTCGGCTGAAATGATGATGATGATGAAGAGGAAATGCGGGCGCAGACATCCGACTGAATATCCTAAGTAAAAAGTCGTTCTTCGAGATTTGGCTCTCGCCTATTTCCTCCTCCAATATTGGACCAATTTAAAAGATATTCCATTAACTGAATAAGAAAGATGTATACTGTGCCCCTATGTTTTCTTTTTTGAAGATACATTATTTTTAGAAGAGCATTAGAACTCTCAAAAAATGCTCAAAATTGCGCTGTCAACAGAGGCTTAGTGTACAAATTTCACAAATATAAATGAAAAAAGGAAAACGTAGGGACATAGTATATATCTTACTTTACCAGTTCATGGAATATCTTTTAAATTGGTCTAATATTGGAGGAGGAAAGAGACGAGAGCCAAACCTCGAATTATGACTTTTTACTAAGGAAATTCGATCGGCACTCTCTGCCCATATTTCCTCTTAACCAATCTACCCACTGTTTCCAGTTAGTTGCCTCTTCTCTCCCCTTCATCATGACTTCAACGTCAAGACACGTGGCCATTCGCTCGACTTCCCACTTTGACCGTTGATTAGAGGCCATTGTGCGTATTGACTGGCTATTATCCACAATTACCTTTGTGTTATGACCTGATTATTTTGCGATGATCACTATGAGACGATTCTGAGTTTATTTTTTAGTTGAGGTGCTTTAGGAGTGAAAATAATAAATTAAATTATTTATTTCATACTGCCGTTTGCCAGCGGCATCGCCCGAGCGAAAGTTGAAAATCATCTCAAGGGAACATATTCTTGGGATAAAAAGTCCTATGTGCTATTCCAGATTATAATCTATCTCTGGGCAAAATTTCATCCAGATCCTTTCAGCCGTTCTGGCGTGATTGAGTAACAAACATACATACATCAAAACTTTCAAATTTTAACATCATTAAGATGAGATTGATAGAACCGGCTTGCTTGATTGCTTGCTTGGTTATGGTGGGACCTTAAGATGAAGTACAAAGTAACCATGGATGAATTGAGTGAAAAAGTATGTACCTATACTTCATAAAAGATAGCTTGGTCTCTGCGACAGCTGTCAGTATCAATACAGTAACAATAGCGCTTGACATTCTAAAATAACGTAACAATAACGTATACGTCAGTTTGACATATGTCGCAGAGATCAAGCTATCTTATATGAAGTATAGAAAGAAGATCAATATTGAGATAATGGCCAATGGAGATGTTTGCAAGAAGAAATCATGCTGCGCCAATCACAAACGAATTGGGACGAGGATGATGAGAAAGTACGTAGGTACATAGGTATTATTTAATTGATTTAGGGATTGTAGAATTTGTAGATAATATTTCGCTAGCTATTTATCTGTTTCAGTTCCACCTAGACTCAACGTTACAAAATAGAGAAAGCCTGAAAAGTCCTTTTTACCGACGTCAAAAAAAAGAAGGTAATCAATTCGACACATATGTATGTAATATTGTTGGAATTGCACAATATTCAAATATGTTACTCTGTATGGGATTCTAAATAGGTGTGCCAAATTTCATAAGTGTATGTATGTATGTTTGTATATTTGTATGTATGTTTGTCCACACATTTCGCAGAAACTACATATCGGATCGTGATCATTTTTATTTTGTTGGATTAAGTATCTCTCAACTTATGGAGCAGTGCAAGTTTCATCAAAATCGGTTAAGCAGTTTTCAAGATATGGAATACGAATAACGATAAAAACCAGACGTACCAAAGACACCGACTTCCGAAATGAAAGTTATGATTGTACTTTTTAGTGTTTTCCTTTAGAAGTCGGTTTAGTTTTTGTAAAAAAGTTTTTTAGACTCAACGTGTCTATTTTTTTGGGGTTTTCACAAGAGAACCTTTAAAAACAGCAGCTTCTAAAGGTACTTGAACGAAAGTTTATTTAAATAAGTAATCTGAGTTAGCTATGCCTGCAAGTATTAAATCTAAGTTTATACTAAATAGTCTTAAGAAGTGTGTGTAATTAGGTTAATCATTAGATGGGGCTGATATAACCTGTTGTGGGTTACAAGTCCCTAATAAATAAAGAGAAAAAAAAACATGACACAAAAAATACCTAAAGTTGCTAATTTGAAAACCCCAATTTTTGCGTCGTCAAAATACACCGACACTATTTCCATTTTCCCACACCACAAGGCCACCTTAAACATCAGAAATCACGGCTCCATACAAAATAACATAATCAATTCACACTTCTGAATAACTTGATCCTTTCCCATCCATCCGCACGGAATAAACCAATAGTCCCCCATTGTGACCCTATGAATATCCCATAGGGACGATATGAACTGACCCCGGGTGTGTGGGGTAAAAGGATATAGGGGAATTAATCTGTAATGTTGATATTAGTGGCGAATTGATTTGATTGTGGTTCAGAAATGTTGGGGATGGTTATTCGATGTTTAGGGTTCCGTAGCCAAATGGCAAAAAACAGAACCCTTATGGATTCGTCATGTCTGTCTGTTTGTCCGTCCGTATGTCACAGCCACTTTTTTTCCGAAACTATATAAGAACTATGCTGTTGAAACTTGTTAAGTAGATGTATTCTGTGAACCGCGAAAAAAAAAAACAATAAATTTTGGGGGTTCCCCATACTTAGAACTGAAACTCATTTTTTTTTTAAATCAAACCTTTACGTGTGGTTATCTATGGATAGGTCTTCAAAAATGAAATTTAGGTTTCTAATATCATTATTTTCTACTAAACTAAATAGTTTGCGCGAGAGACACTTCCAAAGTGGTAAAATGTTTGTGTTGAGTTTCGTCATTGAACTCAACACACACAATCATTCATATTTTAATTCATTTTTTTAAGTTTTGTCATTGATTTGAATGACTAAACTAAAAAAAATATATGATTTACATTACCATGTAAACTTCCACCGGAAATTGGTTTGAACGAGATATAGTAAGTGGTTTTTTTAATACGTCATAAATCGTAAACCGCAATTTACCAAATACGGAACCATTCGTGCGCGAGTCCGACTCGCACTTGGCCGGTTTTTTATTGTAATTGAAATGAATACTGATGAATTCGCAGTTTAGTTATCCAACATTATACTAATATTAATAAATGAAAAAGCCTGTATGTTTAGATGTTTGTTAAGCAATCACGTTTTAAATACGTACTAAATGGATTTAGATGTAATTTGGTATTCAGGTAGAGCATGGGCTCAAGATACTTTTGAAATAAAAATAATTATAAATAGTTTTCAAAAATACATTTTCATGTCTGCTGTCATGCCTAAACATTTAAATATCATTTTTAACAATTTACCCAGAAACTCTTTACACTGTACTTAAATAGGTGCCTCGAAAAAAGAAATGTAAATAAATGCAAATTCTCACAGTGTTAAATCATCAATCAATTAACATTTATGAACAACATTTTTACAACAATACAACATGTTCAGTGATCAGCACATAATCTGGGGGTGTTAGGGGGTGAGCACACGCGCGGGTGCAGTCACAATATTGCGCTAGCAGTGTGATCTGGCTCCTGTCCAAGAAAATAACTCCACGATAAAAAAAGTGATAAAAGTACAAATCATTCTGGCTAGCCTTTGCCTATGTTGGGGTCGGTTTCGACTGCCTATCTGACCTTACAACCCAGTAACCGGGTGGCAAGAACTGTGACAGATTGTATGGTTTCTGACCACCGTAATGCTGTTAAAGTTCTTCAAAGGTAATGGTAATTCGGTATGTTATTGATGGTCATCCATCCACGGGCTGACCCCGTCAAGCGTTGCTTAACCTTGAAGATCGACCCATACGATTGTTATTACTCAGCCACGAACTTGAATTATAAATTAAAATAAATGCAAATAGAATTCTCATGATGACACTTCATTACACTATTATTGCTCATTGAATCAGTACATAATCTGGGGGTGTTAGGGGGTGAGCACACGCGCGGGTGCAGTCACAATATTGTGCTAGCCGTGTGATCTGGCTTTAACCGGGTAATCGCTCTACTCGGTACGAGGGGTTCGGATGAGTGTAGAGTGTGCACAGTGGATGACTGGATGCGGCATACCTTCTGCCGTCCTTTGCTTTTTTTTTTGTAAATGTGACAAATGCTTGTTTGATTTTCTTATATGTTGTATTTGTTTTTTCTTAGCTTGTATTGTTCAACTCCTGGGTAAAGGCCTCCCCCATTCCTTCGATTACCCTCGGTGTTGTGTTTCATCTCGGCAATTCTCGAGGCCTCTCAAGGCCAATATTATTCGATAGTAAAAAATTCTAATAATAATAATTTAATAATAATTTATTTATTATCAGACATCAAAAGATCCACACTGACAAAATACAAATACTTAATTAAAAGGGTGTTAGTAACAATATAAAATCTTATAACCTATGTTAGTGCTTATATATACTAGGATGTTAGTGACAATTTATGTTATGACCTACGTTAGTACCTATATTCTAGGATGTTAGTAACAATATGGCTTATGATCTATGTTAGTACTTATACACTACGACAGACAGTGTTGTTTTGATGAGATGTCCCATTAGAGGACTCTCATCAAGCCTATCAGCTATCACCCTCAGGAGGCTGTTGCCACTGCCACGCAATCTGGCGAGCAGAGGCGCACTTTTCTTCCGCACGACAGCTGAAAAGCTGTAAGTGCTTTTGTTTTATTTTGTATATCCTGGAACAAAAATAAGTTATTCATTAAAAAATCTTACTAATGCAAGCTTACCTCAACACTAGAGAGGCAATAGGCACATTCTCAATTGCATCGCAATCTGTCACAAACACCTCTAATTTCTTTACATTTTGGCAAGTCTTTGACATTGATGGTCGCTGCGATAATATTGCGAGTTGAAATTGAACGTTTTTTAAGTACGAGAAATTGCTTTCTGGTCATTTAGAATTACCGCATCCAACTTTCACATCAATTTTCATCTCCCCTCGACGTCTGTGCTAATTGTAATAGGCTTATTTGCACATATCAGTGGCCGGCGTGGGACAGTCCTTTGTGCACTCGTAATGACGTCTAATTTGTTTACACAGGGGACTGTGCACGGAAAAATGTGCATAATTCCAATGAGACTTTACCAATTGAGACGTCATGCTCATTATAAAGAAATTAAAACATGGCGATAAAACTTTATTTACCCACATATGACCTATGGAACTTGGAACTTTTATTTCTATCACTGAGTAGTTTAAAAGATCACAGAGATATAGATAGGACCCCTTTGTCAGAAAGAGATAAACATACTGTTCAAAGGTACTTAGTGTTGCGGCCAGACGCAGGACAGACTGAGTTCAATCAAGCTGGTCAGCTTGTGTTTGCATTGCCGCGCAGACGTCGCGTCGGTTAAACGTATTTATTTACCTCTGTATATATTTATCATCATTGCATAGTTCTGTGTTTTGGAGAAAAAAGGAGTTTATTTTGCCTGTAGCAATAGGGAAGTATGACGAGATGCCAGGTGGAATAAGGCAGTGACGGAGTGACGACGAAGGACTGGCAGAAAGAATTTTGTTCGTCCAGCAACAAGATTGTTGCCATCGTGGACAAAACCTAAATAAAGGAGGCACAGGAGCGTGAGGACCAGCACAAGCAAAAAGAGCAGCCTATGACCAACCGTGGTGGAAGTTAGGCTGTAGATGACAATGAAGTTAGGCTGTAGATGACAATGAAGATAGGCTGTAGATGACACTGATTTGAAGTTAGGCTGTAGATGACAATGAAGTGAGGCTGTAGATGACAATGAAGTAAAGCTGTAGATGATAATGAAGTTAGGCTGTAGATGACAATGAAGTATGAAGAATTGCTTCGACCAGTGGCTTCGCCGCTTAAAATGAGACGCTTCCAACGACATCTCATTTGTCAAATTATGATAAGTAGTTTAGAAGT
The DNA here is from genome assembly GCA_948252205.1 of Orthosia incerta. Lineage (NCBI taxonomy): Eukaryota > Metazoa > Arthropoda > Insecta > Lepidoptera > Noctuidae > Orthosia > Orthosia incerta. The sequence goes on along the minus strand of OX411765.1, from coordinate 11,080,840 downwards.
TATGAGGGAATAGATGAACAAACAGACATAGGTACTTACATACATACCGGTCGAAAATATAACCCTCCTTTTTGCTTAGCCGTAGTCGGATAAATAGAGAGTTGCTCTATTGTAAAATTATTCAACTACATCCAGGTAGACTGGAAGCTGAATAAAGTTAATAGATTGACAATTATGTAATTACTGATAGTCATTATCTGTTAAATAAAATTAAAGAGGAGCTCGTGGCTAAATAATAACAGCCGCACTGGTCGATCATCAAGGTGAAGCAACGCTTGGCGAGGTCGGTCCGTGGATGGGTGACCATTTCAACATTCCGAGTTTCCTCCGTGCCTCGGCAAGCACGTTAAGCCGTTGGTCCCGGCTGTCATTTGAAGATCTTTGACAGTCGTTACGAGTAGTCAGTAGCTTGAGATCTGACACCAGTCTTGCCAAGGGGTATCGTGTTACCCAGTTACTGGGTTGTGGAGGTCAGATAGGCAGTCGCTCCATGTAAAACACTGGTACTTGGTGAGACTGGAAGCCGACCCCAATATAGTTGGGAAAAGGCTAGTCAGATAAAAGATATTGTCTGTTAAATTACCGGTTGCAATTCTATTAATCATTCTATTGGTTGATAATATCTATCACTTATGATATGCACATGATTGTGATTAAATAAGTAGGTAGCTATGTAGACCGTACCTACCTACTCAATAAAAAAATCACCATCATACATATAATAAATCTGTAGAAAAGTAGTTTACGTACATCGAAAATATTTACAAAAAAATTGCCGGGGTGTTAAAAGATACCCAACAGAACCCATTTCCAGCATTTTTTGATTTTTATCTGTTTATTTGTGCACGTATCACGTAAAATGTATGAAACCAGTGTAGATAACTTTTCTACATAAAAAATGTGCGTAACTTGAAGAATTACTTAGTTTTTGGTTTATCGCAATTGGTTTACTCTTTCAAAAGTTAGGTGAATTTAAAGTGTTCACGAAATAAAATAACACAACACACGCAATGCAGATACTCGGGCAGTTGAACTCCATATTCGATAGATGGCGTTATGCATTTGATGTGATTTTCTGAATGGCGGTGTTAAGATACTCCGCGAAAGAATAACCCTAGAAAATTGGTAGGTAGGTAGTAAGGAAAGTAGGGTTGGCAGTTAACGGGAGCCAAAGCCGCCAACAATTTTTTTCATTACATTATTTTTAAACTACATAATTTATGTAGTAGTAGAGCCATAACTTTAGAAAGAGTGAAACGATTTTCATCAAACATAGCTAAGAAAGAACACTCACCTTTGAAACAAAATCAAAATCGGTGTATCCGTTTAAACTACAAAAAAAAATGTTGAGACAATGAAAACATTTTCTTTCATTGATAAGTTTTGTTCCGAACTATTTTGTGCTCGGTGTTGATATAAAATACATTTTAATGTATTTTATATCAACCGACAAAACGTGCGGAAGAGATAGATGCTGTGATGAGCAGTAGGAAGCTAGTTCGCGTACGAATACACACTTTTGCAAATTAGTAGCGAAATGGATAATGATTTAGGACAAAACCGAGCGCGTGAAATTTTATAAACAGACCTTTGGCAGTCTAGATATCATGAAAAAACGACTAAATCTATATGTTCAACATAATATTATTTGCATTATTGAACTACTAATCTATCCCTGTATGGAGGCCGTTTTGAAATTTTCCGTCATCTTATGGTATTTATTTGCGCCCAAAAATGCGTTAAAATTAGTGTCGAAATGTGGAACTTTCGACGCTCATAACTTTCAAATGTTTTCTTTTTTTACTTTTTCGCTTCCATACAGGGCAGATAATGATGAGACAAATTGATATCACTTTTTATTTTGAACGTACATCGTCAAACAGTGGAATAATCCCTAGACTACGTTTGTATGGAAGAATTTTCGACTAGTGTAACCTTAAATTGACACTATTCTGACAGGGGAAACTAATACCGACTTCAAAATTTACATGAAAATGCTTAAACTTAAGTACCTACTAGGAACACCGTCAACCTGCTAAATAACATCAAATTAACTAAACAAAACGGCCTAATTAGCGACTTATAACTAGATAATAGTTTAAATAGCCACTTATTATAAGTAACTGTCAATTACAATACTATAATAATACTTAATAAGACAACAACTAGCAACAAGAACCCCTGCAAAAGTACTACGAAGGGTCATTTTAAAATGGTTGTCAGTAACCAGCATCAAAGACCTCTATAAAGCACTACGAACTATTGCCATAAGAAGTCATTATAAAATAGTTCTCACAATAGGTATTACACAAAATTATCGGCTATTCTAAAAGAAGCCCCGCCACGCGTCTCCAATCAGAGCTCGCGACAGTACATTTCTAAATTTGAATAAGCCAATTAGATTTCGTAATTGTTGTCTTCGTGGAGGGTAGTTAGCTAGTAAAATGTATTGGATCGGTGCGATTGCATGCTATTACAATTAAATAGGAAATAATTTAGTTGTATAAGTGATATGTTAGGAAAGGCATACTTAGTGTATCTGTCATTTTGTGAAGGTATATGTAATTAATATTGTGTTGTATGGAATTATTAAAATACTGGTATTCAGCTGCTTCCGTTAAGACTGGAACCCGGACTGGAATTCAGGCATATTATTGTAGACTTTGAATAGTTAGTGAAGGCACAGATAATATAATACTAGCATACAGATGCCTCATTTATGGGACAAAGAAACCGTGCCGACGTAACTAGCGTTTTTCATCTGATTATACCGATTTTTTTTTGTAAATCGATTGCATTTGGTTCCGTTCCGCGGTGATAGATAGATCACCATCTATATCCGTGGAACGGAATTGAACGCGATCGATGTACAAAAAATAATCAGTATAGAACGTCGGCACGGTTTCTTTGTATGGGATGAGACACCACTGGTGAAGGTAAAGGTACATTTACAACTATTAAAAATAAATAACAAGTAAAAATTAAAAATTTCCAAAACACCCGTATTTTTTTTTATTTCATTCTTTTTAAACTATATTTAATTTAACAAATATATTAACATATATACAAATGAACGTTCTAAAAAAAACAAGCCTGTATACAAATATAAAGGGGACTGGGAAAAGGGCTCATTGTGCTTCCAAAAATTCGTCCACATCGATGTCAATGGGGAACAACATTACCACGTTGGTTGGCAATACTGATTCTCTGGCCGAAGAACAGGCCAGCCCTCGGGTCACGTGGAGAGTCGACGAGCGTTGCGCTACGAAAGACTCGATGCACACTCAGACGCCATGGATCTAATGTTTCAACCCCACACGGCTCAAACATATAACTTCCGATAAGGTTGTTATATTTGCGCTGTTTGATGTTTTCTGCCATCAGTTGTTTTCTTGCCTGCGCCTGGTGACGGGGACCATCACGGGACACTGCTCACTAAACAAACACTTCCACACAATAGGCATAACGGGCAGTCCTCTATGCAGGGCATGCATGGAGACTGAGACAACCGTTGCGCACGTTCTCTTTGAATGCACAGGGGTCACCCAGATCTTACACAGATGTTCTAAGATAACCAGGAGCCCTAATAAGCTTCTGGAGGGAGGTGGGCTGGTTGGAATAACCACCAAACGGTCGCCATGGCCCACGCACAATGGTCCACCTGAGCGACTGAGTGCGGAAAACAAACCCCCTAACATAGAACATAGCAGCCGCCCCAGCACAGCCCGCCGTGCTAAGAAGATGTGATGGCGCAAGGGTCTCGACACATGTTGCATCCCACACCAAAGGCCTACCCAACTTCCAAGGCATTATGGTCATCCCGTCTGGTCTCTTCCCATCGTCGCGTGCCAAGCATTGGGTTTTAAAACAGCTGGCACGGTGGTGACAAGAGCCCGCCCGGCTAATCAGTCAGTTTTTTGTTGTTTATTGTTTAATCACATAGCTATGCAGTCTACGAAATTTTCACTTATTGGTATGACAATCAATTTAACAAACAACCCCTCATTTAAGAAAAAATATTCGCAATAGAATACTCGCATGGATGGAATTTAACGCGCCGAACATGATCGATAACAACGCGAGAACGCTGTTACGGTTTCGGTATTAGTTTGGGCAGGTTTGCCGCCAAAACCGAAACTATACTGAATTGTTTTTTTGCCGAAGCTCGACCGAAACCGAAACCGAACTTTCGGTCGGACACTAGTAGACACGCTTCAATCAACAATCTATAGAACATGTAATCATGACACGTTATCTTGCGGAAATACCTCACTCACTAAAACGCCCATAACTATAGAACAGCTGAACCAATTGTTATCACATTGCTGAAAAAACTAAATCAAAATCGGTATGAACCGAATAAAGTTGAATTTGTCAAACTTTAGCCAAAAAAAAATTACTTTGACACGTTCTTAACTCCAAATTCTCATTTCAAATACCTGGCCTTGGTAATGAAAAAGTCGACAGGTATAGTAATCCTGAATTCTTTAAATTATGGCAAATCACTTACAATTTACAAAACATTTACATTCGTTATAAAATTATCTCAACAATTCTTTTAATGTTTTTTTTTTAAAATCTGAATAACAATCATCAAGACCTTTTTAAAAACATCGATGGCTAGTCTAATCTTTTGACCAAGACATCATTATCAGCTCAAGAAAAGTATATATGTTAAAATTATATTATATGTATAATATTAAAAATATTTATTAAAGACTTGCCGCTTTTCCAGTGTAATGTAATAATAGAAAATAAAAAGGCGACGTATTACAAAGCAATTTTATCATTATGTGTTCGACATGGAAATGTAGGACTTCATACAATAAAATATTCTAGACTAATTGGAAAAATGCTACTTTAAAATGTTAAGCTTGTGTCACACACATACACACACACAACACGTGCGGAAGAAATAGATGCTGTGATGAGCAGTAGGAAGCTAGTTCGCGTACGAATTCACACTTTTGCAAATTTGTAGCGAAATGGATAATGATTTAGGATGAAACCGAGCGCGCGAAATTTTATAAACAGACCTTTGGCAGTCTAGACATCATGAAAAACGACTTAATCTATCTGTTCAAAATAAAATTATTTGCATTGTTGAACTACTAATCTATTCCTATATGGAGGCCGTTTTGCAATTTTCCGACTTCTTATGGTATTTATTTGCGCCCAAATATGCGTTAGAATTAGTGTCGAAATGTGGAACTTTCGACGCTCATAAATATCGAACATATTCTTTTTTTACTTTTTTGCTTCCATACAGGGCTAGATAATGATGAGACAAATTGATATCACTTTTTATTTTGAACGTACATAGTCAAACAGTGGAGTAATCCCTTGACTACCTTTGTATGGAATAATTTTTAACTAGTGTAACCTTAAGTGTATATGTTTGTAGTTTTAGTTAATTAAGTATTTTATACACTGTGTATACTTTTATCTCTGTAAATAAATATATGTATTAGATATAGAAAAGATGTGTTTCGGCAACATCCAAGTTCTCAGTTTAGTCAAGATTAAAATTTTGTTTCGCTGCAGCCTCAAACTCAGTAGATTTAATTGGCATTTATTTTTAAAATAAAACAAGTAATTTTTGAGTGCCTGTCTAATGTTTTTCTTTGTGATTTAGGCATTTTTTTGACATTTAATTTGATACAAATCATTATTACTAATATCAAATCTTATAAAGTTATAATTACAATAAACTTTTCACACACAAGTTTATATTCAATATTTCAAACATTTCATTTTATGTTGTATCGTGCATTATCTTTTGAAACAAACTTGTATGCAAAATGTAATATAATAAGCTATACTAATATCTAAATTAAATAAAAGATTATATGAAAAAGTATTTTTTGCAAACTAGTAAAAAATACTTTTTATACTTAACAAGGGTTCGATTCTCAAGTGTAGATTAAGCCTAACATTGACAAAGTAGAATGAAGCGATGAATGTGGTGTCTCCCCCGCACAAGACATGGACAAGGCTAGCTCGAATTAAATATTCATAAAAAAAAATCAAGGCTTTTCTACGAATGAAAAATCATTGCAAGAAATGCTTGTTAGAAGCAACTGTTTCCATTGTTATCATTAATTAAGGTATTTTAAAACGTAACTAAGGCTGCTATAAAAGTAAAAAAAAACAAATTAGAAGTCACACCTAGTCTAGAAAGAGCGGGATTCTAAATTGAGTATTCGGACTTAAGAGGAAATATGGGCAGAGAGCGCCGACTGAATTTCCCTAGTAAAAAGTCATTTTTCGAGGTTTGGCTTTCGTCTCTTTCCTCCTCCAATATTGGACTAACTTAAAAGATATTCGATAAACTGGTATAGTAAGATATATACTATCACTATATATATATCCCTATGTTTTCCTTTTTTCATTTATATTTGTCAAATTTGTACACTAAGCCTCTGTTGACAGCGCAATTTTGAGCATTTTTTGAGGGCCCTAGTGCTTCTAAAGATAATGTATTATCAAAAAAGAAAACATAGGGTTTTCAGTTTACATTCCGTAAACTGAAAACCCTATGTTTTCTTTTTCTCTTGTTATCCTCTATGTTATCTTTTAAATTGGTCCAAAATTGGAGGAGAAAAGAGACGAGAGCTAAACCTCGAATTATGACTTTTTACTAAGGAAATTCAGTCGGCGCTCTCTGCCACCGTTTCCTCTTAAGAACGTGTGAAACCCTAATTCAATCATTTTGATAGGGTTTCACTTTTCAGGCTAAAGCAGAGATTGACAAATGCTCAATTTCGAATTCTTAACCTCTTAAACGAGTGCCTAAAACGTGGATCATCATCATCATCTGCCTGCCCTTGTCCCATGTTACTTGGGGTTGCGGTTTTCTTCTTCCATACCATCCTGTCCCCCCGTCACGCCATCACTGACCTCCCTCTTTTCTTTCATATCACTGCTCACACAGTTCATCCATCTTTTCTTTGGCCGTCCCCTCACTCTCCATCCATCCACATTTATATTCATAACTCTTTTAGTAACATGCATTTCATCCCTCCTCATCACATGACCATACCAGGACAAACGGTTTCCTTTCAACATTTCTGTCACTGGCGCCACTTTCAAACTTCCTCTAATGCCATTCAATAATACCATTTCTCACTTAATCCATTCTCGTCACTCCGCAGCGGACCCCGTGGGGGACTTTAATTTATTATATGTCTATATTATCAATACATATAATAAATCTGTAGAAAAGTATTTTTTGTACATCGAAAATATTTCCAAAACAAATAGCCAGTGTGTTAAAGGATAACCAACAGAACCTATTTCCGGCATTTTTGGAATTTTTGTCTGTTTGTCTCTTTATTTGTGCACGCATCACGTGAAATGTACGAAACCAATGAAAATAACTTTTATACATAAACATTGTGCGTAACTTGAAGAATTACTTAGTTTTTGTTTCATCGCAATCGGTTTACTCTATCAAAAGTTAGATGAATTTAAAGTGTCCAAGAAGTAAAATTATCACAACACACGCAATTCAGATACTCGGACAGTTGAACTCGATATTCGATAGATGGCGTTGTGCATTTGAAGTCAATTTCTGAATCACGGTTTTAGGATTCTCCGCGAGTAGGGTAGGCAGGAAGGTAAGTAGGGTAGGGTAGGCAGAAAGATGACGGGAGCGAAGCCGCGGGCACAGCTAGTCACTAATAATGATAGTGATAGTGATTTGTCCGTCAAACGCACCTAACAAGACGTCTCGTACCTATAATGCACACAGCCCTTTCCATATAAATACTGCAGATAGTCCGTCCACGGCTAACATTAGCAATCATTATCTACCCTCCAGGTCTTTATGTATGCAGATTGGTTATTAGTGTTACATATCTTGGACTTAGGGGTAGGTGGGTGCAGTTTGAAGTTCTTTTCTTCTTCTTCTTCTTTTTTTTTTTTTTTTTTTTTCTTTTTAAAAAACGTTGCCCCACACTAGGAATTTCTTCCTGTATCGTGGGTGCGTTTACAAACATTTAAACTCACATACACAAGACACCCAGAACCGGAACAACTATCTGTAGGCCGTACAAATATTTGTTCCGTGCGGGAATCGAACCCGCGACACGCAGCGTAGCAGCCGATCGCTCAACCACTACGCCAACCGTGTCGAAGTTGGTTTAGAAATATGGTGGTCCCGGAAAAAAATATAATTTAGGTATCTACTTGGTACCTTATTCTTTCAACGATAGCATCGCCATCGCGATAGCGATTGGTTATCGGTACGAGATCCATCCCTTATATTTTAGCACTAGCTGACCCCCGCGGCTTCACTCCCGTCAACTGGCTATCTACCGACCTACCACCTACATACCTACTCACCTGCCCTACCGATCAATCTACCTACCCTATCGACCCTACCCTACCCTACCTGCCAATTTGTTAAACTATTTATTTGAATAAGAATTAATACTACAATACCAATGTAACCAGCTTTTGTGTCTACCGCCGATCTAATTAAATTTTAGAACACAAAATCTGCTATTAGTGAGATATATTCTCTGACAGACTTTTTGTAAGTAATAATGAGTACTTTAATCATGTAGTACACAATTTTTATGTATCATCAATAATTTTCACAGCGCACGCCAAATAATGAATTTTATAGGCACAATTTTGCTACTTTGGGTTACATTATAGCAATTTTCAAAAGGATCTATAATTTTTTTGAAAATAAATTATAGACTATGTTACTCGGGCATAATGTAGCTTACCATAAGTGAAAGATTTTTTTAAATCGTTCCAGAAGTTTCGGAGCCTATTCGGTACAAACAAAAAAATTTTTCCTCCTTATGATATTGGTATATATTTCAACAATAGCCATAACTGAGGCTGACGTGACATTATATCATCGAAAGCGTAGCGATAGCGATTTTTGACAAAAAGGCAAAATTGTATGGGATGGCAATCGATATCGAAAATCCCTACATTTTGACACTTCGACTATCGCCTTCGCTGACATCGAATGGCATTGGTCTAGAGCCTCTGATAGATTGACATTTTATCTAGAGCGTCTGCACTATCGAAATGATTTTGTTTTCAAGGGTACACTAGTCGACGGCACGAACTATTTTGTGCGCGGGGTTAAAATGTATTTTATATCAACCGACAACACGTGCGGAAGAGATAGATGCTGTGATGAGCAGTAGGAAGCTAGTTCGCGTACGAATACACACTTTTGCAAATTTGTAGCGAAATGGATAATGATTTAGGACGAAACCGAGCGCTTGAAATTTTATAAACAGACCTTTGGCAGTCTAGATATCAAGAAAAAACGACTAAATCTATCTGTTCAAAATAAAATTATATGCATTGTTGAACTACTAATCTATCCTTGTATGGAGGCCGTTTTGTAATTTTCCGTCTTCTTGTGGTATTTATTTGCGCCCAAAAATGCGTTAAAATTAGTGTCGAAATGTGGAACTTTCGACGCTCATAACTTTCAAATAATTTCTTTTTTTACTTTTTCGCTTCCATACAGGGCTAGATAATGATGACACAAATTGATGTCACTTTTTATTTTGAACGTACATCGTCAAACAGTGGAATAATCCCTAGACTACGTTTGTATGGAAAAACCTTAATTTTGGCATTTAGTCAATTGCTATCGCCGAAATTACTTTACCAGGTAAAAATTCGGTGAAGATCACATAAATGATGATTTAATTATTGTGTCATCATCATCAGCCTTTTAATGTTCCCACTGCTGGGACACAGGCCTCCTCTCTGTTAGAAGGAATGGGCCGTAATCCACCACGCGGGCCCAGTGCGGGTTGGTGGATGTCACATGTCTTCGAATTTTTGGTTCTAGGATATGCCGGTTTCCTCACGATATTTTCCTTCACCGTTTTGAGAGCGGTGGTGATGAAATAATTTATACAAAGTAAAGCGTGCCTGTGTTCGAACTCACGACCTGCAACTTGTAAGTCACGGCCGCTACCGCTGGGCCACTTCTGCTATTTTTCAATTATTGTGTAAAGATATTTATTTTTAATCAAAATAACTATGCGCTGACAACATTATAGTTAAAGAAAGTATTAAATACACATTTTCATTATGTAGAAATATATCATTAATAAGCTGTAGGTACAATGAAAGATGAACGTCACTCGTCGTCAACATGACAGGTCTGGATTCTAGGTGGCCAGTATGTAACAGTCCTCCGCCGCGATTCCTAGCTGCCGCACACCCGGGGCCGGCAGCAACTGCTCCAGGTGTCTGCGCCATATAACGCCACCGTCAGTTCGCACTTCATAATGCAGATTACCAAAACGACGCATTATCGTCCCGAACTCCCATCTCCATCTCTGGTCGGAGTATGCTCTGGCCTGCACTCGATCACCTACGGAATAAGCTCTGACGAGAGGCGGTGTGTTCGCTGATCTGAACGCTGTCGGCGCAGTTGAGTCCTTGAACATCACGTGTAGCTTAGTTCTAACGTCCCAATTGAACATTAGTCCATAGGGAGTATGTACATCCTGGACTGGTGTGCGTCTGAGCCGAGTTTTTAGCACAAGGAGCTTATCCGTAAGGTTGCCCCTCTCCCCATCAGTAGTCGACATCCTCGTCGCCAATTTATTAAATACACATTTTCAATATGTAGAAATATATAATTAATAAGCTGTACAATGAAAGATGAATGTCACACGTCGTCAACATGACAGGTATGGATTCTAGGTGGCCAGTATATACTCGGAACAGAAAGTTTAGACAAAAATCGTACACTCATTCAGCAGACATGATCGTCTTCCATTCGTCCGCGATCCCTTTACATACTTTGTTTCTGTCTGGAAATCGCAAGAAAGGAGTTGACTATTGAAATTTAGGCTGACAGCAGTGTTGCAGCATATCCATGGTTTGGATTACCTAGAAACCTGACTAAAAATCCCCAACTTTGGGGAAAATAAATCAATATACCCACATCTGCCCCACAAATCAAATATATAAAAGTAATGTTAATATAAATCAAACACGTTCATTAGAAAAAAAAATATTATAAATACTCAAAAGACGTTACACAAGTTAATCTACTTTTTGCAGCTCTCATTACGCCAATTTTTTTGGTTGACTTATCATTTGAAGGATCAAATTTTAAGCTCGCTCCTTTCTACTTAATACCTTCTCTAGTGGCCATAAGCGCTACTACAGTGTCATTATGTAGGCGATTACGATGCTCTATTTCAAATTCAAAGCGTCGAATACTCAAATCAGAAACCCGCCCTAGTACGCAAAATTTTCTTTCGACAGATGCGTTTGAGAAAGGCAGAACGAGCAATAGGCTTATTTTTAGCTTTTGATGGTCATGAATTTTGCTAAAAAATAAACTCTAAAACCTTCCTGTCGCATAAGTTGAGTTCAGCTTGAATTAAATATACATAAAAATACTTCTAGTACTACTTTTATTACTTCTAAGTTCAATTCTATAGTGTAAATATCTAAATATCCCGCGCTCTCCCCACAAATTACCCAATCAGACTGAAAATCCTCGCTGTTTGGGGAATTCTCCACAGATTGGCAACGCTGGCTGACAGAGATGGACGGAAGAACATGTTGCACCGTCCTTAATAAGTTTTGGCACGACTGTCTTATGGCAAAAATACTTGAGGAAATCTGAGCTTACCTACGAGTAAAACTTGTACATTTTTTTCTTTGTGTTGTCGACATTCACTTCACTCAAAATTCATTGCCCCAATTCTGTTGATATTCGCCTTCGTCTCCCATAGTGGTCATTTCAGGGTTTCTGTGAATGAAAAAAAAAAACTCATTCAGTCCTTTCTTTGCTAAAAATCAATTACTTAAACATAGGCCAGAACAAAGATTCTCCGACCACACAATTAAAGCCGAGTCTAACCAATTTTGATTGAGAAAAAAAATGGCGTCAGTGTTTTTTGTGAGCGTGTCCAAAAATGACACAAAACCTGCCGAAAGGTCGCCGGGATACAAAAATACAGAAAAAAAACACTAAAAATGATACATGTCTGTAGTACAGAGTATATAATTTGGCCCTATAATTTGTTGGGACATAGTTTTTTTTTCGTTTGCCGTAATTACGATTCGGGTCTCTTGTTTGTGAATCTTTCCGGTTTTTTTTAGTCGGTTTTTGGTGATCAACTTTTGGATGGCACGAAATGTGTGGCGTTTGATGACTTGTTCAAGGTGTTGTAGATATTTAAGTTAGATCAACCATCTTATAGACTACCTAAAATACACTCATCTTTCATGGGGTGCTGTGTTAAATTCTATAACAAAATACCTTGTAAAATATTAAAACTAAATGAAAGTAACTTTAAAACTTTAGTAAAAAGCACACTTTGTAAACAAGCATATTACAAATTAGATGATTATATTCAAGATAAGAATGCTTGGAAACATGCTGGCCCTGTTCAATAGGGCAATCTTTAGTGTAGACAACATATTCATAGTTATTGTATTATTTTTTTAAAGAAATTGACGCACACACTGTTCCGTTGTTGTTGAATTAGGTATTTTACCTATGTTTGCAGTATTTGTAAGTATGTGAGAACCATGTTCCTATTTATCAAATTAACGAATATACCTGTTAATGCTTTTAATACTTTATACCTGTACGTAGTATAGTGTGTAGTGCTATTCTGGGTGCATCGTCCTCACATATATGAATTTATTAATGTACATATATACTTATGTAAATATTGTAAAACACCTATTATTTTAAAAAGAGTAAGTATGGACTTTCTTGAGAATTCTTCTCCATAACAAGCTACTTTGCCGAATGCACGGTGGTACTCGTAGAATCAACTTTTATTACTTGTAAATTTTAATTTTTGTTTGACGTTCAAAAGTGTCGCTTATTGGCGACTTTGATTTTTTGCCACTGCGGTTGTCCCTTTCGTGGCTGTTCTTAACACTTATATAAAACTTTTAAGATATCTTAACATAATGTCTTTTTCCATCTTCGGCATCTAAGCCAATGTCGAGTTGTCGACTATTCTGTCAGAGATATTTTTTTTCTATATTTTTGGAAGCGAAGTCTGTTCAAAAAGAAGGATATTGATTCAATGCAACACGGTTATTACATTTTTTTTTTCGACAACCAATTAAAATGGCAGCCAACAACTTAACGTCTTTTTAAAAGCACTTTATTACAGTTTTCACAATAACTAATAACGCAACATCGAACCCTAATTAATTGCTTACAAATATGGAAAATAGGTTAAAAAAAATCATCCGTAAATAAAACCGGTAAAGTCGGCTATTTCAAACATTGAATTGAATAAAAAACACAATAATATAGCGGATAAGGCGATCATTTTTATTGTGCCTGATTGTACTCTTGTAAGAAGTGCAGTGCGTCTGTCAGCGAGACGTGAGTACAGACGAGAACAATGGTGGTTGGTGACCGCATTTTTCTTAAACTGGACGAGAATGTTTTGTTTAATGTGGAAAATAATATGAGGCGCTGGTGTCGCCAAAAAAGATACGTTATGAAAGGCCTTGGTTCTTTGAAATGCAGCCTGTGGGCAAGATATACGCAAAGATCGTACAGCACTCTTCATCAGCATTGTTCTGAACCAAACGTTTCGTTCCCTTTTTTGTTATTTTGTTGCAACACTGTGTCAACTCGCTGTCATTGTCGACAGCTTTTGATTGAGCTGAAGTTGACATTACTCGTAAAAATGTGATTGAAAGCGCAAGACGTGACGATTCGGTCTTGATCTGTTTTGTTTGGAATTAATGGAAACCCAGCCGATCGTTACTCGAAATTGTGTTCGCGGTACGCGAGTGGTACTGGAAATCGCCCGTGCATTTGTTTGTGTACATATTTCGCGCACAGCGAAGTAATTTTGTGTCTCCGGCCGGTGTGGCCGGTTTCCTCACGATGTTTTCCTTCACCGTTTTCAGCACTCTTCACGTTCAGTTTAATAATGCGTTTAGGATGCTGGTGAAGCTGCCCCGCTTCTGTAGTGCTTCAGAAATGCTCGCAGATGCGCATGTTGATTGCTAGTTACGTCGGCACGGTTTCTTTGTATGGGATGAGGCATCTGTATGCTAGTATTATATTATCTGTGCTTAAACATAAAGTGGACCTGGCAGAGCCTCGATGGTGCAACTAAAATGAGATCCAGTTCATCATGGCAACCAAGAAGCAAATGTTCAGTGATGTATCTGTGATCAATTCGGTGAAAACTGGAAGCGATCACCGCATGGTAAGAGGCACATTCAAGTTAAATATTAAGCTGGAAAGGTTTCGACTGATGAAGTCTACGCTCCGTCCAGCACAGATCCAGATCCAAAATCCCGAGAGCTTTTGAAGCTCGAACTCCAGAATCGTAACGAGTGCCTAGTAGAGTGCCTCCGTGGTCGATTACAACGATAGGTAAATGGAATCTGTCTGTACGGTAATAAATAAATAATTAAAAATCATTAGCACTGTGACGATACTGCTGCCAGTGGTGTATCATCCCATACAAAGAAACCGTGCCAACGTACTGTACTGATTATACTGATTATTTTTTGTACATCGATCGCGTTCGGTTTCGTTCCACGGATATAGATGGTGATCTATCTATCGCCGTGGAACGGAACCGAACGCGATCGATATACAAAAAATATTGGTATAATCAGATGAAAAACGCTAGTTACGTCGGCACGGTTTCTTTGCATGGGATGAGGCATCTGTATGCTAGTATATATTATCTGTGCTACTGCCAACTTCTTACGAATGTGCTCGCGAACTTTAACTTTATAGGTTAATCGATAGGTTACAATATGATAGATAACATAACGGTATTTAAAAAAATAAATAAAAAAAATTACTTTCTCTCTGCTTGTTCGGGCTAACCTTCAAAATGGCTGTATCGATTTTGACGATTCATGCAAAAAAAAGCATAGAGATCCAACCTCCTCCTTTTTGGGCAGTTGGTTAAAAATACAAAACCATTTTCTCGACGACTGTTCCCAAGATGTCACTGAACACAAATTGCCACTAGACCACAGAAATTCACTGAGCTAGCAACAGATGGACAAAATTATATGCTTTGTTATTACATAGGGGACCAGACAGAGATGCCGCATGTCTGCTATACGAAAAACAATGAGAGGGAGAGGGAGGGAGGGATATATAGAAACAAAGTCTGAATTAGGGCGTATATCGATACGCTCTGGTTCTTTGAGGGTAAGCAGTAGGCTAGGTTGGGAGATAGTAATGTTTGAAGCACGTAAAGATAAATGTTAGTCTGTGTGTTAATATTGGGTCTAGGAATTTTAAGTTTTATTTCAGTTATAGCTTGTGGCTAAATTTTAACAGCTGCACGGGTCGATCGTCAAGGTTAAGCTACGCTTGCCGAGGTTGTACCGCGGATGGGTGTTTTTTTTTTATCATTGTGTCTTTAACCAAACATAGCCGGCAGCTATTCAGATTGTTTGATGTCAGTGTATTGTAGAAAAAACTCGTCGAACGTCATTGATAAACTTACTCCTTTTTTTGAAGTCGGTTAAAGATACAAGTGTCTACGAAATTCATAAATTATTTGAGTATTTTAGTCCATTTCTGAATTCTCTACTTAGGAACCAAATTATCTTTAATCATATGAATAATCCGTAGAAAGATCACACGGTAATTGTGTGTGTAAAACTGTAGTTAGAGACTTACCCCCGATATCTACATTTAGAATTTGAAGTTGAGTTAGTATCTAACTCTAGTTTAACTTGAAAATCTGTCAAACTTTGCCATTAAAGTTCTCAATTCAGCAGCCGACCATTTATTGAAAACGGCCCCAAACAATAATATCATTTCATATTCAATCAAAAAAGATTATTAATCAACTAAATAATGCATTTAGATGGCATTTAGGTTTATGGTATAGGTACCTTAAAATGTCAGGTTACAACGAAACCTAGAATTCATTTAGTTTTATTACAACCTGTGATAATACTGGCCATAAACCTAGGTATTCTATTAATTATAAATACCCATTTCCTTCTAAACCTAGCTATGTACTAAAACTATGCATTTATGAATATTGAATATTTTATTTAAGACGACGACTGTCACCAACTATCTTGAGGAACAAAACGCGCACTCGTTTCACACCCGCACGACCCAAAATTTAGTAGATTTTTGTACATTCTTTATTGTTCTATGACTTAAAAAAAAAGCCTCTTATCAAAATGTAGATAGTTAAATTGTCTTTGAGATGGTGTGAATTTCATTAAAATACTACATTTTGGAGCGATTGTCATGTTTTTGTCCGTTTTAGACATAACTTTACAAATGAATTGCACTATGCTATACGAATAAAACTCAAAATTTTCTTAGATCAAATTATTAAGAAAATTATCTAATGCAACATCAACAACTCTAACACAACTCCTCTTGCACACTTCACATCTTTTATGTCAAAATGTATACAAAAAAAGAGGTTTTGCCTTGCCGTCACTAGACGGCGCTTATCCAGTTTCAATACAAATTGGCGTTAACGTTAACGCGATTGAGCGTGAGTAAAAACTCACACTAAGGCCTCAGGACTATCTGCGCCTTAATACAATGAAATAGTGCTGTAGGCACAGACATAAGTCTAATGCAACATCAACAACTCTAAAACAACACACAAAACAACAACAAATTTGATTCGTCGCCGGCCGCCGTCATTGCAAGCGATGCAAAAGCGTGCACCGCCCTCCCCGCGTCTCCCATCGTTGGGGCGCCGACCAATAATAGCACGTCAACACCGGGACGTGCTTACTCGGCTGCCGTTATTGCTGCTCCTGCAAAAGATCAGCGGCAACCCAAGCAAGCAAGGGGTGTCCATGGGCCCTCTGATCAAGTTCGAAGCTCGTTGCCAGCGGTAACAAGACCAGGACAGACCGATGAAGAAGGCTTCGTTCGAGTGGTGAAGAAGAAGAAGAAGAAGTCTGCTTGTCGCAATCAGTGCGGTTCCGCACTGACAGGGCCGAACATGTTGCTGCGTCCCGCTATTCCGTCGACGCAGCTGTACGTGTCACGTCTGCATCACTCCACGAAGGCAGAAGAGGTTGTGGAGTACATAAAGATAAAGACTAAATTCTCTCTGAGAGTCGAGCAGTTGGAGTCGCGTCACAAGATTAATTTCAAATCTTTTGTGGTGCGGGTTCCGACTCATCATTTAGAGACCTTCATGAAGGAAGAATTTTGGCCGAAGGGTGTCTTGTATCGGCGTTTCCGCGGAAGGTTACATGACACCACGACTCAGCGCAATACGTCGCCGACCCAACGTACTAAATAGATTTATGTTAACTTTGTTATCAATTATGTATTAGTTTATTTTTGTATGTTTAATTTGTGTATTTTATCTATGGGCCTTAGTTGCCTGAAATAAATAAATAATAATAAAATAATAATAATAATAAAACAACTCCTCTTGCACACTTCACACGAGTTTTCAAATATTAGAATTGTTTTGTTTTGTTTTTTAAGTTTCTGTTGCAATTTATTTGTAAGGTTAGTAAATTGTAAATCCGTAATTGGCTGTAATAGTAGTACAATAAGTGTGTTAAGGTATTTTTAAGAGCTGTTGATTTTGTGATTAATAAATAAATAAACATATATTTTAAAAAAAAATTACGACAAGCCGTTTAAACGTGATTCTTATTTTTAAATCAGTTACTCAGTGTGCTTAGTGCGAGTTTTTTAACGTACTCACTCGTGTTAACGTAAACGATCTCTCATGTCAAAATGTATACAAAAAAAGAGGTTTTGCCTTGCCGTCACCAGACGGCGCTTATCCAGTTTCAATACAAATTGGCGTTAACGTTAACGCGATTGAGCGTGAGTAAAAACTCGCACTAAGGCCTCAGGAGTATCTGCGCCTTAATGCAATGAAATAGTGCTGTAGGCACAGACATAAATCTAGCTAGATTAAACAAAGTGGGCCAAGAGGCACATTGGCATGAGGCACTAGTCAAGTCAAAGCTCCAGAGCTTTACATCGTCGCCGAGTTGCCAGCTTGTCGGTTACATTTCGGGGAGTGTACGATGGAATTGCATGACCTAATTACGCCTAGCCCGTTCCATCATCGGACTTCTAGACGTACGGCGATGCGCCATCGGTACATGACGGACATTCCACCCATACGCACTAAACGTTTTGGTAATACTTTCATTATGCGTACAGCTAAGGAGTGGAATTCCCTGCCGGAGTCTGTGTTTCCTGGTAGCTACGACCTGGGGTTTTTAATTCAAGCATATACTTCTAGGCAAGCGTGCTTCACCGCCGACCACATCATCGCTTACCATCAGGTGAAATGGTTATTGAGTTCCTCCATTTGTATGAAAACCAAGCGTGCCCCTTTTTCACACACAGTTCAAAAACAAACTTACCGATGATAGGAAATGTTTCCATTGTCTCGGCGAACTAGACTGGACTCTGTCTTAAGAGGAAACGGGGGCAGAGAGCGCCGATGAATTTCCTTAGTAAAAAGTCATAATTTGTGGTTTGGCTCTCGTCTCTTTCCTCCTCCAATATTGGACCAATTTGAAATATATTCCGTAAACTGAAAATTAAAGATATATACTATGTCCATATGTTTTCCTTTTTGATGATAAATTATCTTTAGAAGCACTAGAGCCCTCAAAAAATGCTCAAAATTGCAACCTCTGTTGACAGCGCAATTTTGAGCATTTTTTGAGGGCTCTTAGTGTACAAATTTGACAAATATAAATGAAAAAGGAAAACATAGGGACATAGTATATATCTGACTTTACCAGTTTATGGAATATCTTTTAAATTGGTCCAATATTGGAGGAGGAAAGAGACGAGAGCCAAACCTCGAATTATGACTTTTTACTAAGGAAACTCAGTCGGCGCTCTCTACCCATATTTCTTCTTAACATTGTCTGCGAAGTACCACCTGGATGCACTAGAGTCGGCAATGAGATACTGATCGAGTCTAGGCTCCAGAGCCTTGAACACCGGCGCCCAGTCTGTCCGTTTTTGGTGGGCATCCCACCCATACACACCAAACGTTTTGTTTTATTCTGCGTACAACTAAGGAGTGGAATTCTCTGCCGGAGTTAATATTTCCTGATAGCTACATCCTGGGAGTCTTCTTCTAGGCAAGCGTGCTACGAGATAGTTGTCAAGCGCGCAATAATAACAATAAAAAAACTTTTTTATAGAGATTTTACAGTTTAATACGGTACAATCAGGTATATCACTAGATTTCGGTTGTGTTCGGTGCCGATTAAATTAAAAAGCTTCAAAGGAAGAGCATTACTCTCCCTTTTATGACGCGTGAAGTAAAGAAAAATAAAATATATATTTGTGACCCGCACAGGAAACACGAGAAATGACGTAAGTACGTACATTCGCGTCATCTAGATAGATTTATGTCTTTGGGTCTAGGCCTGTGCCCAGTGGTCTATTACTGGGACATACACCTTATTGGCGAATTTACTTCTGTGACCTTGCAGAGTAAATACCTTTGACTTTTGTAACGGAAACTTGAATACCTAAAACTTTTCCGGGTGCCAATGATCCTTGCGGTTTTATGGTCAGGTATGGCAAAGATGGACCCGATATTTAACACGAGAAGTGTTCAATAATTTGCAGAACGTAAACAACGCACCACACTGGGACTGGTGTACCCGAGGCCCTAAACAACGCACCGCACTGGGAGTGGTGTACCCGAGGCCCTAAACAACGCACCGCACTGGGAGTGGTGTACCCGAGGCCCTAAACAACGCATCGCACTAGGAGTGGTGTACCCGAGGACCTAAACAATGCACCGCACTGGGAGTCGTATACCCGAGGCCTTAAACAACGCACCGCACTGGGAGAGGTGAACCCGAGGCCCTAAACAACGTACCGCACTGGGAGTGGTGTACCCGAGGCCCTAAACAACGCACCGCACTGGGAGTGGTGAACCCGAGGCCCTAAACAACGCACCGCACAGGAGTGGTGTACCCGAGGCCCTAAACAACGCGCCGCACTGTGAGTGGTGTACCCGAGGCCCTAAACAACGCACCGCACTAGGAGTGGTGTACCCGAGGACCTAAACAACGCACCGCACTGGGAGACGTATACCCGAGGCCTTAAACAACGCATCGCACTGGGAGTGGTGAACCCGAGGCCCTAAACAACGCACCGCACTGGGAGTAGTGTACCGGAGGCCCTAAACAACGCATCGCACTGGGAGTGGTGAACCCGAGGCCCTAAACAACGCACCGCACTGGGAGTGGTGTACCCGAGGCCCTAAACAACGCACCGCACTGGGAGTGGTGAACCCGAGGCCCTAAACAACGAACCGCACTGGGATTTGTGTACCCGAGGCCCTAAACAAAGTGCAATTCTATCAGCGTTGGCGATGGCTATATGCCAAAATGTTAGGGTTTGAACATGTGACATTTCGGTAGCGGTTGACATTTCTATACACATTTTTTTTCCAATCGCAATTATGGCGAAGGTTTCGTTGATAAGTGTTACTTGTCTAGAGCTCTTAGAACGAGATTCTCACCTCTAAATTATCGGAGAATTAAAGTGACAAATTGTCAAGCAAAGTACCTATGTGCTTTTTTTTTAAAGTCGGTGGGCTTTTGGTTTGTTGAAATCTCTACTATTGTCATTAACCCAATACTTGACTCCCAGACTTCTGTTACTGGAAATTACTTGGAAATTCTATATTAAAGTTACAACCCCCAAATGTTATAATAGTTTAGTCTACGAATTAAAAAATTAGAGTATAGTGCAACGTCGTTGTACTATACATGTGCCTCTAGCTAACCAACCCTTCCGGAACATTTCATTTCTTTCATTCAGACCAGGCGGGCAATTCACCAAAGGTGACGTGATATTGGCAACATAGACTCACGATATAAGAGCCTTTGCTCACGACTCCAGACTTCCCTTGAACTCGCGCAACAGACTGCGATCGGTTTGAAAACGTATTCATTAACACTATGTATGTGGTTGAAATAATTGAGTATCGCGACAGTTGGTGTAATTAACTGTTAAGGTACAATGTCGCGGGGTGGGGTCGCAGTGCGGGGTAAAGCGATTGTGCGATGTCTACCAAAGACATTAGTGGTTTACACATTAATGTTTTGCTGGAAGTACCTAAGAGGACATTTTGTTATCTGTTGTCCATTTGGAAATGTCACTTAATAAATCTATCTTCTATATATATATAAAAGAGAAAGTATGATCAAAAAATGATCTACGCTGATGATATACGCTGTGATGAGCAGAAAGGAGCTAGTGCGCTTATGAATGCACAATTTTGCAAATTTGCGAAATGGATGATGATTTAGAACGAAAACGAGCGCGCGAAATTTTATAAACAGACCTTTGGAAATATGGATATCAACAAAATAAAATTGTTTGCATTTTGGAACTGCTAATCTATCCCAGTTTGGCGACTGTTTTGCAATTTTCCTTCTTCTTATGGTATTTATTTCCGCCCAAAGATGCGTTAAAATTAGTGTTGAAATATGGAACTTTCGACGCTCATAGCTTTCAAATATTGCTTTTTTACTTTTTGTCTCCGAACAGGACTAGATAAAGATGAGACAACTTGACATCATTTTCTATTTTGAACGTACACCGTCAAACAGTGGAATAATCGCCATACTACGTTTGTATGGCAGAATGACTGACTCGGGCACCCTTAAGTTTCAGATATTTCTCATAAAATCGCTCCGCTCCCCGCTCCCACTATCACTCGACCCCACAACAAAACAGTAAAATAAAAGAAATTTTAAAAACAATGCCTCAGTAACGAAGCCGGGACAATAGCAGCACAATAGACCCGTCACAATAGGGCTGCACCACAATAGGGTTGTGCCGAGTGCGTTCGAGGACCATAGACTCGAGCGCACTAGTGCAATTTTGTTGCGACTCTAAGTCTCCGAGTCGATCGAGTTGTCAAGTGGTCTTGTGATCGGGGAGTTGGAGTAGCATTTGTTGATTTCCGATCTTCTGATAATCTCTAGAAGAAGCTTATGTCAGCCAGTCTGAAATGCCAAGATTTTCGTACAAGGTTTTTTTTTTCCGATAACTTTAGTTTAGGAACCTTGGGTTAGGCGATTTTACGAGTAAGTCTCGATTGACAGGTACATTCTTGCGTCTCTGCACTGTGCTAAAAGCAGGCGTTCTTTATCTTCCACATCGCAGTAAAATGCAAGTAGGTATTAAAAATATCCTGGGTGGCCAGTATTTTGATGGCAAATGGATAATGGATGGATGATTTAATTTTCATACAGAGAATAAATGCGTTTTTAACACGCTTTTATTAGCTTGGTATGTATGTACGAGTATCTATGCATCTATGTAACGGAATCTTTGAACGTGATTTTCACCGCCTTCAAAACGTCGGATTAATTTGAAACTTTGCACACTTGTCAAGGACCGATGACAATGCAATAATTTAAACAAATAAATTTATCTCATTATCGTTACCAGGATCTTCAGGATAATCGATTGAACTAAAAAGTAAAAAATAAATAATAGTTTACAAAAAATAAAAAAACACGCTTTAATAGAAAACTAAACTAGAAAGTAGAAAATAATTTTCAATAAATTTAAATTAAGAATAGTGTGATTAACAAAAATAAATTTATTGTAAAAAAGCGTGGGGTGCTTTTGAAGATATTTTCAAAATGACTCAACTTTTATCAATATCTGTCAATAAAATATTATAGCAATTGACATCAAGCATCCCACGCTTTTTTACAATTAAATATTTTATTTTGTTAATCACACTATTCTTCATCATCATCATCATCATCATCATCATCATCATCAGCCTATTAATGTTCCCACTGCTGGGACACAGGCGTCCTAACTGTGAGAGGGAATGGGCCGTAATCCACCACGCGGGCCCAGTGCGGGTTGATGGATGACATAATTATGTCTTCGAATTTTTGGTTCTAGGACATGCCGGTTTCCTCACGATGTTTTCCTTCACCACACTATTCTTAATTTACATTTATTGAAAATTATTTTCTACTTTCTAGTTTAGTTTTCTATTAAAGCGTGTTTTTTAATTTTTGTCCTCAGTGCAACATCTGTTAGATCAGACCTACATAATTTTATGATTACTGGGTTCATTGATTTCCTAGTAAGTAACATTACATAAACGCTATAAAATCAATACCTACCAATAATAACGTAATAAAATGTGACAGAGTGAAGCGATACTTTATGCCTGGACAGCTATTAACTCTTTACAAAGCGCAAGTCCGATCCTGCATGGAGTATTGCAGCCACCTCTGGGATGGCTCAGCTAAATATCAGCTTGTCGCGCTAGACTCGGTGGAACGCAGAGCTAAGAGACTAATTGGCGACGTCAAACTGGTGGATGCCAAGCTTCACAGCTTAGCTCAAATACCGGCACTCCTCTCCCGCCACGGCCTTTCCTCTGCCGCGATGCCTCTCATACGGCATCGCGGCCCGCCTCAGTTGTCAGAGTCATCGGCTTATAGGCAAAAGCCCTGTCGAGCGGCCTCTCCTATGGTTCTTCTTCGCTTCATCGTGGGTGAACAAGCCATGGCTAGAGACCTGCCGTCTCGACAATGCGGGAAGGGAATGGCTACCACAAGAAAAGCGCCGATACAAGGAAGCTTGTGGAATCCTGGGAAAACAAACAAATAGTGCCCACTCGAACGATTTTTCGCAAGCGCGTGACTGCTAAGCATCGGGCCTTGGTTCAATTCTCAGGCCAGAGATATTTTTTTCCACTTTTTCACAAGATAATTTACAGTAGCAACCAGAAGAACGAACCCGTGCCCGGCGGATGGCAAGATGTCGCAGAAGAGGATGGATTTTATCTATGTACTTAAATAAATGCTAACTTGAAAACGAATGGATCGATGTGATATTTTTGAAATTATGGAACGGTTTGCCGCATACTTGGATAATTCTGGAAAAATGAATGATGTTTTTTTTCTAGGATTTTTGTATGAACTCATTAAAGAGCTTAGTCTCTTAGGTCAGCTACATATTTTTAACTCACGGCTTTTTTAAGGCGCCGATTCCCTTGAGTAGCTGATTTTAAAATGAGAATCACATCTAAAACGCTAGTCGAAATTTTTGAAAAAAAATATATGTTACATTAGACTATTTTCTTAATAATTGGATCTAAGCAAATTTTGAGTTTTATCCGTATAGCATAGTGTAATTAATTTGTAAAGTTATGTCTAAAACGGACAAAAACACGACAATCACACTAAAACCGCTGGGCGTATTTTAATGAAATTAACACCATCTCAAAGTCAATTTAATTATCTACATTTTGATCTGAGGCTTTTTTTTAATGTCATAGAATAATAAGGAAAGTACTAAATTTTGGGTCGCATGGGTGTGAAACGAGTGCGCGTTTTGTTCCCTCAAGGTCGTTGGCGTTAGACGTCGTCTTAAAGAGGATATATCGCAAAAATATGATACTTATACTTCTGCCTACGTTTTCGGTAAATACAGCCGTGAAGTTATGTTCTGTTGTCTTTGCCTTTTCCTTTGAATTTACCGTTTTAAAGGGTAAGAGTGTAAATATGAAGACGTGATCATTCCATTTGAGTTACAATAACGGCATGCTCAGTGCTCCACATTTTAAAAAGCACTCCGCACCACTTTTTAGACGGCGAGCTTCTTGCTAAGGCCGTTTTTATGTTACGATAGCGACACGATTTTCTGAAAAAATAAAATTTACTGTTTTATCTATTCTTCTCTATTAGTTTGTTATTGTTGCTGTTGTGTTGGGTTGTGTCCATGTCGAATAAATGTTTGCTTTTCTATACTATCTGTACTATCTTTTCTGTACTATCTATACTATCTTTTTTCAGGAATTAGGCTCTGAAAGCTTTTTTTAACCCCGGACGGAAAAAGAGGGGAGTTCTAAGTTTGACGTATGTTGCTGTGTATTTGTGTGTCTGTCTGTGGCATCATAGCGCCTAAACGGATCAACCGATTTTGGTTTAATTTTTAGAGTTCCGTACCCAAAAGGGTAAAAACGAGATCCGTTTACTAAGACTACGCGATCCGTCTGTCTGTCTGTCTGTCTGTCCGTCTGTCACCAGGCTGTATCTCATGAACCGTGATAGCTGGACAGTTGAAACTTTCAAAGATGATGTAGTTCTGTTGCCGCTATAACAACAAATACTAAAAACAGAATAAAATTAATATTTAATTGGGGCTCCCATACAACAAACGTGATTTTTTTGCCGTTTTTTGCGATTATGGTACGGAACCCTACGTGCGCGAGTCCGACTCGCACTTGGCCGGTTTGTTTGAAAGGTGACTTTATCGAGAGTGTTCTTAGCTATGTTTGAATAAAATCGGTTCAGCCGTTCAAAAGTTATTCACATTTTACTCTTTGAATCTGGATTTTTTCGCAAGATATCGTGTCATTATTACGTGTTTCGATACATTGTCGATTGAAGCATGTCTGCTACTAGATATATTATACGTTGTTTAAAAATAAAAATAAAAAATCTGGGGTTTTTTAAATTTGTAATTTTCTCTTGTAATTCGAATCAATTGTCTACTTAATTATAATTGCGATGGTATTTTGGTAATTCATTAAAGATTAATCGGTAGACCTAAGGTGGCTGTAAACCACATTAGATCCGGTGAAGATTTAATTTCACGACGCGGACGCTGCCGTGTCTAAATATATTTTTACAGGATGAAATCGTAATTTCGCAATATTTTAAAAGTCACACGGTAAATTATTTTAAACGTACCTAATCTTTTTATTAAACTTTTAAATCCTCTCGGCTAAATAGTATATTCTGATAAAAAATCAAAATCAATTCATTTATTTGCGAAATATAGGTAGTTTTCAGAGTGAAATTTTTATATAAGTTCTTTAAATTAGACCATATCCTACCATGACACGGCCTACTGTGACATGGCTTAAGTCACACTTTTTATCACAGTTTGGGCGATAAAGCCATTTTGTCTTAAATGCTAGCACGGCGGCGTGAGATATTTTCTTGACTTGTGACATAACTTTTTCGGAAACTTTCCAATTTTATTGCAGTTTCGGTTTAACCTTGGCCATAAAAACCATTTAGGTTCCGAGAAGCATAGCCCTACGACGGACTGGTTCCGAATTATGGGCCTCCGAATCTTATTTTATTTTGCATAAAACGCTCTATATTTCCAAAATGGTATCTCGAAAACGGTATGTCCTAGGCAAAAAATAACCAAAATTTAGCCCCCTCTTTGCTACCTCCATACTAGCAGCATCCAACCAAAGTCAGCAACAAGAAAGGCATGTCGCGCCTTTAAACTGAGTCACATGGTTGACCCGTGCTAGCATTTAAGACAAATTGTAAGACATGACATAATTTATCATGTCTTGTCACAAATGTCTTGGGTACGCCCATGCTCGCCGGGCAAGGTGTGCAAAATATTTCAATAAAATTAATAAAAATTACAATATTAATTAACAATTGCATCATCTATACATTATATAATAACAACCACTGCACGTGTTTTTGACCCTCGACGAAAAAAGAGGGGTGTTATAAGTTTGAAACCTGTTTGTATGTGTATTTGTGTATCTGTCTGTGGCGTCATAGCTCCTAAACGGATGAACCAAATTTGATATAGTTTTTTTTTTGTTTGAAAGATGACTTTATCGATGAAAATCGGTTCTGTAGTAATGGGCATTTAACTGTTTGAATCGGGGTGTTTTTCGCAAGATGTCGTGTTGTAATTACGTGTTCAATAGATTTTCGATCGAAGCGTGTCTACTACCAGATAAATTATGTAGCATGAAATAAAAAAGTGTTGCAGGATTTTCAATTTTTTTAATGTTATTTGTTTCTAACAAGTTGGTTGCATTCTACGAAACTACGGCAAGGCGTATGGTACGAGTACGTGACGCGATGTTTTGATACGACGCCGACGCGACGCGACGCTTTGAAAAGTCGTACAATATAAAACCAGACATTGATTTTCCTGTCGCGCACTCGGTAAAACGAAAGCTTTTAGATACATTAACGCGATTGGAAAAACTGTGGTTTTACTCAACTTAGATATTTATTGTATTTGTATAGGAGTCTATCAGAAATTATGGGGTTGGACCCATAAAATATTTAGAGCCTTGAAGTGAAGTAAAGAATTATATTCATATATACAGGTTGGGTCAAAAATCGTGGGTCAAACGAAACAGGGTGATATTTTGGGCTATTTGCAGTAGGTCTTAAATAAAGTACATTATCTTTTTTTACTTTTTTTTTCTCCCTATCGCCCAAACTATCGCCCTATTTCGTTTAAGCCACGATTTTTGCCCACTCTGTATATTCATATTCTTTATTGTAGGTACACAAAACAAAAATACAAATCGACAATTTATTTACAAAGGCGAGCATAACCCATAATTGGGTTCTCTGACAGCAAACCTCAGTGTTATATTTACACAATTATGACAGTTAACGAAACAGTTAAAAAGCGCACAAACACAACCACAACACAAAACACAAACTTAAAAAAACAAATGAAAATTTCAATTCTTACTAACTAAATATACTACACAAATACGTGTACAGCACAAAATGCATAAACATAATACATACTATATATTATATAACTAAAATATATGCATATTTATCAGTCATGTTGATAGGAAATTTTCTCTAGTTCTTCTCCTGAAGATCTCTAACGAAGGGCTATCTCGTACGGTGTGAGGAAGATTATTCCAGAAGCGGACAGCACGAACAGTTTATCCACCGTAACGACTTGATGAGTAATTATAATTATTGAATATAAATTATGTAAACTACTTTCTAAAATTACATTACATCCATACTAATATTATAAATTCGAATTTAACTGTCTGTCTGCCTTTTACCTTCTCACGCCTAAATCACTGAACGGATTTCAATAAAATTTGGCAAGGAGATAGATGGCATTCTGGGGAAGGACATAGGGGTAGGGTAGGTAGGTATGTAGGGTAGGGTAGGTAAGTATGTAGGGTAGGGTAGGTAGGTAGGGTAAGGTAGAGTAGTTAGGTAGAGAAGGTAGGTAGGGTAGAGTAGGTAGGTAGGTAGCTAGTTGACGGGAGCGAAGCCGCAGGGGATAGCTAGTGTTTATATATGAACAGCCTATCTAGGTGGATAACTACTCAATTTTTGCTTGTTTTGGAAAGATAGATCTTCAAAATGCAGTAATTTATATTTTCCCAAAGTCTGTATACAACACGTTATGTTTTCGTTTTTGACTACCTTCTGAAATGCATATTGAATGGTCCTTCGAGTCGTTTATGGAATTAATTATGAAATAAAAGTAATTTTTATGGTTTTTGGGGTTCCGTACCCAAAGGGTAAAAACGGGACCCTATCACTAAGACTCACGATCCGTCTGTTTGTCTATCTGTCTGACTGTCTGTCCGTCTGTCACCAGGCTGTATCTCATGAACCGTGATAGCTAGACAGTTGAAATTTTCACAGATGATGTATTTCCGTTGCCGCTATAACAACAAATACTAAAAACAGAATAAAATAAATATTGAAGTGGGGCTCTCAGACAACAAACGTGATTTTTTTGCCGTTTTTTGCGATAATGGTACGGAACCCTTCGTGCGTGAGTCCGACTCGCACTTGGCCAGTTTTTTATGTATTTAACATTAAAACCTACTTACAACAATTCCTTTGTTTAGCTTAAAAGTTCTTATATATTATTATTCAGAAGATCGTAGTTAGAATATACGAAAAGATCTAAAACACAGCCTTGCCTTAAACCTTTCAGAAATACTATTATGTATATTGTTACGAATTTTAGTGGCTATGTCTTAGGTATAAGTATTTAGTGTTCATTTTGTATCCAAACGAAATATTAAAAGTAGTCTATCAAGAAAACATTTTCGAAAATCCCTACAAAACACAAGACATCAGTTCTATCTATGTCCCCTCAGAAGGTAAAAAATAAAAGTCATTAGCATGTACCCCAGCAGGGGTAGTAAAGGCGGGGGCGCGTTGCCATGGCGACCGGCGGGGCGGCGCTACCTAACAGGGAGTTGCAGAGAGGCGTATGTGAAATATTTGAGTAGGTATTTCTTTTGTGTTTAGGTAAGTTTGTTTGAAGAATATGTGGTTTAGTTTCTCGTGTCGCTTACCTATTATTATCTTGTTTTAATAATTCGCGTGTTTGTTAATTTAAAAGCTTAAGGTAAGCAAAGAAGGTGCAAGCAGTATTTTTAGGGTACTGTACCCAAAGGGTGAAAACGGGATCCTATTACTAAGACTCCGCGGTCCGTCTGTCTGTCTGTCTGGCCGTCTGTCACCAGGCTGTATCTCATGAACCGTGATAGCTACTATAACAACAAATACTAAAAACAAAATAAAATAAATATTCAAGTAGGGCTCCCATACAAAAAACGTGTTTTTTTGCGATAATGGTACGGAACCCCTCGTGTACGAGTCCGACTCGCACTTGGCTGGTTTTTAATTAAACCTAAGTAACTTACCCTTCTATAGTTACATATAATTGTGGTAAAGATTGGATGAAGAACTTCAGAGATATACAACAGAACTCTTCAATAAAAAAAACGGCAAATCACTTGGAGTTGCTGCAATCGGGTATCTGTTTATTGTTAACACGATTTCATAACACACAATCACGCCAGTATGCTCTAAATGGGTACGCAGATGTGTACAGTTATTCTGGCACTCTCATTCCACCGGTTATGGTCAAGTTACATGTTGTTCGAGTAAACTATTCTGGCTTCACAGTGGGCATTATAGGTACCTTACTATAGAACTTGTCCATTATGTACCACTAAAAAGGGAAAAATAAAAAACTTAAAAAAAATACAACTGACTTCCAAAAAAAACACTACAAAGTAAAAATAACTTCAATTTCGGCAGTCGGTGTCGAAAAACGAAGAAACGAAAACAGAAACTTCTGAAATTTAAATTATTTTTCACGTTGTAGTGTTTTTTTGGAAGTCGGTTGTATTTTTTGGTTAAAAAAGATTTTTATTTGCTTCTTTTATTTATTTTAAGCAAGCGTTATTGGAATTATTTGATCCATCAAGTTTGAATGCACATAAGGTTACACTAGTCGAAAATTCTTCCATACAAACGTAGTCTAGGGATTATTCCACTGTTTGACGATGTACGTTCAAAATAAAAATGGTATCGATTAGTCAGTATCCAAAAGTCTGTTTAGATAAACAGACTTTTGGGAGTCTGGATATCATGATAAAACGACTAAACGTATCTGTTCAAAATAAAGTTATTTGCATTGTTGAACTACTAATCTATCCCTGTATGGTGGCCGTTTTGCAATTTTACGTCTTGTTATAGTATTTATTTGCGCCCAAAAATGCGTTAAAATTTGTGTCGAAATGTGGAACTTTCGACGCTCATAACTTTCAAATATTAATTTTTTGTTTCCATACAGGGCTAGATAATGATGAGACAAATTGATATCACTTTTTATTTTGAACGTACATTGTCAAACAGTGGAACCCTAGACTACGTTTGTATGGAAGAATTTTCGACTAGTGTAACCTTAACATATCGCCTTAAAACGGAATGGCCAACATCCACAATGTCCTCGCTACCATTTGGTCAGAAGGACACAAACCACCAAGTGCCATGAGCATTTCAAAGCCAAGTAAAATTTATTCGAAAACCGCAAAACTACTGTCATTTTAAACCGTGTGTTACGGAAATTTTGGCAAGAATATGTGATATAAAATGTAGCTTAGTATTGTAAGGTAGGGTTGCGGATAAATTTGAAAGAGAGTTACCGCGGCCCTGGCACAAGCAACTGAAGGAAGTGAAGGAAGAAGGATTGGGTTTTAGTCAGTAAAAGTATGTCACGCCCTCCCGTTTTACCCATATAGCGGGATAAGTCATCGGATGATTTCACAACCAAAAACAGGATTGTAAGGCAAATTCCATACATTTTCTTAAGTAATATAATGAAGAGTTATCATTTTATGTTTATGTGTTTGTTAAGGGTAATCTCCGAAACTACTCATTCAATTTATATAAATTACTGTCACCGACCGTGCCATGAACATGGACATGGACAAAACCAAGGTGATGTTAATGCCCATGTTACACGTGGGTGTGTCTCCGACCTTGATAGGAGTGGTCCTATCAAGGTCGGAGACTCTACACTCGAAGTTGTGGACGACTATGTCTACCTGGGACAAACGATCCAGTTGGCGCCGCTTGGGGGAGGCCTATGTCCAGCAGTGGACGTCTTTCGGCTGATATGATGATGATGATATGATGACCGTGCCATAGACTTATTTTGTATAATGCACAAGTCATAACTATAGTATAGACGGAGAGACAAGTTATGAGAAAAATAAGAGAAAACCGTGCAAAGCAAGGGCAGATCGCTAGAAGAAACAGTATTGTTATATGGGTATAATATATGCGAAAATACGAATCGAATTGCTGGGAATAACTACATTATAAAATAAAGTCCCCCGCCGCGTTTGTGCGCGATAAACTCAAAAACTACTGAACGGATTTTCATGTGGTTTTCACCAATAGAAAGAGTGAGAAACGAGGAAGGTTTTTATGTATAATTTATCACAGACGAAGCCGGAGTGGGTCACTAGTAATTAATAAAGGTAAAATTAAAGCCAGGGAATCTGACACCAGTCTTGCCGAGAAGAGTCGTGTTACCTAGTTACTGGGTGTGAAGGACAGATATACAGTCCCTCCATAAAACTGACATTGAGATAGAGACAGACAGAGTGACTCGTTGATTGCTAATAAGAAAGCAACTAGTCACTAGACCTAGATATAATTGTTATAGTTTGGACATTTGGTACGTATATTAGCTAGAATATTACTTGCTCGCTATCCTAGCTTCAATAAACAGCCTCATGTAAACCGGGCATTACAGCTTAAAAACTAAAAACCTGAATCAATATTTCTTATTTTTAGGTACTAAGACTTAGTATCTGCAGGGAGAAACATTAGCCCTTCTTTTGCACTCTGCCGCAGTCGGTTAAAAATATTTGAGTTATGTTTTTATCGATAAAATCTTCTCGTCAATTAAAAATCATGTAAAATTAAAAGTTCTTGTGTGGTCCTCTATATTAAGCTCTATTTTATTTCAATCACGTATGCATACATAAAAAGCAAACATGTAAATTATTATGTACAAGTATCATGTATTAAATAATAAAGGCTTAGCATGTATTGCGATTTTTAGAAACAGTACGGTTACATAGATTACAAAACTTCAAGAGAAATCTATTTTCATTTCCCCCATTTCCCGCTTCCGCACCAGAGTTTTGTTACAGTAGAATTATGAACGGTGGTGTTGCCAAGTAAAATAAAACTTCGCGTTTTACAGCTTTTTACTACACTTTATGAATTTTCCGTCTTCAAAATTGTTAGGGCATAATGCTCTGTGTTGTAAATATTTTAGTGTGTTTTGTTCTTGCCATTTTAAACTACATTTTTTAAGAGGACATAATTGGCTTTACGGAGGCCAGAATTATGCCTTTCCATTGATCCACCAAACTTGCTAATTGGCTAATCTGTCTGCGGCACACAAGAAGAGAAAACCGACCACAGATTGTTTTCCTATGCTGTAGCTATTTCATATAAAAAACGCTAAAGGTTTGAAAACTTCAACAGCGCTTAATAATAACACAATATATAATTTTCATAAGCCTCCCGAACAAGCCGGATTCCATAGAACTTTAATTTTATTCCATAGAGCTTTAACACCGTAGACCACATACATACGCTGCGGCAGGTTATACAGAAGACCGAAGAGTACAACCTGCCTCTCTGCTAAGCGTTTGTGAACTACGAGAAAGCCTTCGATTCGATCGAGACTTGGGCTGTACTGTAGTATCTCCAACGGTGCCAAATCGACTACCGGTACATCGCGGTGTTGAAGTGTTTGTACAAAAACGCCACCATGTCAGTTTGATTTCAGGATCAGACCTCGGAACCTAACCTTCTGCAGCGAGGTGTAAGACAGGGAGACGTCATATCGCCGAAACTGTTCACCGCTGGAGGATGTCTTCAAGGTTCTGGACTGGAGAGGGCTAGGCATCAACCTCAATGGCGAGTACATCACTCACCTTCGGTTTGCCGACGATATAGAGGTCATGACTGAGACCATGGAGGACCTCAGTATAATGCTTGATGACCTCAGTAGAGCTTCTGAAAGAGTGGGTCTTAAGATGAACATGGACAAAACTAATGTGATGTTGAATGCCCATGTTACACCCACTCCTATCAAGGTTGGAGACTCTACACCCGAAGTTCTGGACGACTATGTCTACCTGGAACAAACGATCCAGTTGGGTAGGGCCAACTTCGAGAAAGAGGTCAACCGTCGAATCCGACTCGGCTGGGCAGCGTTCGGGAAGTTGGGCGGTGTCTTCTCGTCCAACTTACCACAGTGTCTCAAGACGAAAGTGTATGACCAGTGAGTTTTGCTAGTGATGACCTATGGCTCTGTTACGTGATCGCTCAGAATAGGCCTCATCAGAAAGCTTACAGTCACTTAAAGGGCAATGGAGAGGGCTATGCTCGGAGTTTCCTTGCGTGATCGAATCAGAAATGTAGGGTTCCGCAAAAGAACCAGGGTTACCGACATAGCCCGAAGAATTGTCAAACTTAAGTGGCAGTGGGCAGGGCACATTGCTCGCAGAATGGATGGCCGATGGGGCAGAAAAGTTCTGGAGTAGCGACCGCGAACCGGAAGTCGTTATGTTGGAAGGCCTCCCACCATCAGGTGGACCGATGATTTGGTGAAGGTTGCGGGGACACGCTGGATGCGGGACGCACGGGACTGGTCAATGTGGCGACCCTTGGGGGAGGCCTATGTCCAGCAGTGGACATGTTTCGGCTGATATGATGATGATAATGATATCATTTTCCTTAAATGCCCGGTTTGCTCGAGGCAAGTTCTTCAGATTAGGATAACAAGAATTTACTACGAAGCCCATCGCTCTGGCCTAGTATATACAGCTCGCTATCTCCGTTTTAGGATAGTCAGAGTCTCGAGCACAAAACAAACAACGACAACACAATCACACAACACAACAACACAACACAATGTTACTTTTATTTTCTTTTTTCTCTTTCATATTATTGTTGTTTAGTTTCCTATTCATGATGACTACGATGACTGCGGCGCGTGCGGCTCCTGCGGTGCGACTAGGTGCGCGTTCACCTTTAATTGGTAGTAATATAGTGAACAACTAAATATTAAATTTAAATTTATTCTACTCTAACTTCATGCGCAAAGGTACCTAATTTTTTGAGACAAGCCCTCCATACAATTCACTACCTCCTAAATCTCCTGAATCATCAGTGGAAACCACCAGAAACGCAACGAGCAAATTAATTAGAAAAGAACAGCAATGCAGATTTGAATTTGAATTTAACGATACAAAACTCATTCGAACTCGTTTGATACGATCATGTGACATTTAATATCGTACCGTGATACCGTGACCCTCATGTTTTGTGCCGTGATTCAGTGCTTGAAAGGTCAACGAGAGGGCAAGAGTGTACGGTTATACAGTGTCAAGTGGTATATCGATTTGATGTTTTGGGTATGAAAATTAATACAGAGTATGAAGTTAATCCATATAAATGAAAGAAAGAAAATGTGTTTAATTGTCACATAACGACATACATATAAATAAGTATTATGGTTATGCTAAACCCTTAACAATAGTATAAGTAGTACTTAAATTAAGTCAGTAAAGACGAGAAATAAATAAAAGAATAATAATATTTACTAGGTACCTAAATTTATATAAAATAGAAAAGAAATAGGGTTAAAAAGAAGCCAGGCAGATGCATATCGTGTTTTATTTTATTTTTGTGACAATGCTACCGCACTATTCCTAAACCACTGCCATTCCTGAAAGCCAGAATCAACAATGGCGACCACCAGAAAAGTGCCCAGGCAATGAAGCTCGACGCAGTCCCGGAGAATGAATTTAACTGATTGTGACAAGAAGGCTTCCACTCAGCATAATGCTGTGCCATGGAGGACGCACAGCAGTGCGCTGATTTTCAGTGGTCGCCTAGAAATGTGAAAGTGACTGTCTGTTTGTTAAGTTTTCACGCCTAGGTCACTAAGCCGATCTTATGAAATTTTACACTGATATATATCAGAGTCGCGGCAGACAACCAAGAAGATGGCAGACCGACTTTGATGTCTTCCTAGAGATGACACAAAACTCTATTAACCCCACTTTATTAAATATATTTTTCCAATAACCCCCGACCACACGGGATTCACCAGGAGACCACCGTGGGAACAAACGAGAGTATTATTTGTAAGTTGTGCCGTCGTGTATCACTGTCCACCTGAGTGACAGGAACCGGTATCTCAAAGATCAAACCCCTAGCTCACCGCTGCTGCGTATCGCAGTTTCGCGGGTATAGACCTTGATCCAAGATTCGCAGCGTTGCTATGGGCCCCAGCGTTGCAACCATGGCTTTGTGATCCGAAGGCCTGTATTTAACACTGGGAGTAATAGAGTCTAGAGTAGAATTTGTCTAGTAGTGGGACAGAACAGGCTATCTTTAATAACAGGTAATATGTAAAATGATTCATGCTGTGATAAAAATATTTGCCAGTTTCCAAGTTGACATCCTCAATTTATTTTACAACATCAATTACGAACGTAAACTTGCTAAACCTTTTTAAGACAAAAATTAACCGACGAAATAAAGAACTGAAAAGCAACAAAAAAATAGTATTCTAGCATTTTGAGGGGCGCCAAACAAACATGCAAAATAATTACCTAAAGCAGTGGTCCATAACAGTGAGTTTATTACTGACGATAAATGATAAACTACGGAATTTTCAAGCGTGATTTTGTCAGCTTTGTCATGTTTCAGTTGCTCACAAAGTTGTGTAAACATCGACATATTGCCAACTTGAACTCTGCGTTGATAAACTTCCAATTTACGCACAAAACTTGCAACTTTATCCTGCGCTGATAAGATATTCGTCATGTTCCCTTGCAGTGAGAAATTCAAACTATTAATTTCACTGAACAAATCAGCAAGATACACTGGCGAGCTAGATTTAGTCTTATTGGTCTAATCTTTATTATACAATATTACTGGCTTATTACCCCCGCAGAATACCTTTTTTACCCCCGCAGGGGTAATCACCCCCAGGTTAGGAACCGATGACCTAAAGCATAGAATGATTTTAGCTGGGCTGATCTTCAACGAAGATTGAAGAATTGTTTGTTTGGCGCCGCCTCAAAATGCTAGATTAAAAGGTTTTTTTTGCTTTTCAGCTCGTTATTTTGTCGGTATTTCTTTATTATATTTTTTTTTGTCTTTTCAGTTTACTTAATTTCAACAGAATCGGTTCGCAATTGAAAATTTAGTTGGAAAACTAGCTGTGCCCGCGGCTTCGCTCTCGTTATCTGTCTGCCAACCCTACCCTACTAACCCTCCTGTCCACCCTACTAACAAACTACCAATTTTTTTTCTATAGTCATCATTCTTTCACGGAGAATCTTAACACCGCCATCCAGAAAATGACTTCAAATGCACAACGCCATCTATCGAATATCGAGTTCAACTGTCCAAGTATCTGAATTGCATGTGTTGTGATAGTTTTACTTCTTGAACATTTTAAATTCATCTAACTTTTGATAAAGTGAACCGATTGCGATGAAACGAAAACTAAGTAATTCTTCAAGTTACGCACAATTTTTATGTACCTATTAAAAGTTATCTACATTGGTTTCGTACATTTCACGTGATGCGTGCACAAATAAACAGACAAAAAGAAAAAAAAAAGA
Organism: Orthosia incerta; assembly: GCA_948252205.1. Taxonomy (NCBI): domain Eukaryota; kingdom Metazoa; phylum Arthropoda; class Insecta; order Lepidoptera; family Noctuidae; genus Orthosia; species Orthosia incerta. The sequence continues at coordinate 11,044,076 of OX411765.1, read as the reverse complement.
AAACTGCTGGAAATAGGTTCTGTTGGTTATCCTTTAACACCCTGGCAATTTTTTTTGGAAATATATTCGATGTACAAATATTACTTTTCTACAGATTTATTATAAATCCTTTTTTTCTATCTGTAGGGATGGATTTTATGTATAATATTTAAATGCGACCAACTTCTACCCACAGACAATTAAAATAAACTGATTAAACTTAAGGTTACACTAGTCGAAAATTCATCCATACAAACGTAGTCTAGGGATTATTCTACTGCTTGACGATGTACGTTCAAAATAAAAAGTGACATCAATTTGTCTCATCATTATCTAGCCCTGTATGGAAGCAAAAAAGTATAAAAGGAAAATGTTTGAAAGTTATGAGCGTCGAAAGTTCCACATTTCGATACTAATTTTAACGCATTTTTGGGCGCGAATAAATACCATAAGAAGACGAAAATTTCCAAAACGGCTTCCATACAGGGATAGATTAGTAGTTCAACAATGTAATTAATTTTATTTTGAACAGATAGATTTAGTCGTTTTTTCATGATATCTAGACTGCCAAAGGTCTGTTTATAAAATTTCGCGCGCTCGGTTTCGTCCTAAATCATTATCCATTTCGCTACAAATTTGCAAAAGTGTGTATTCGTACGCGAACTAGCTTCTTACTGCTCATCACAGCATCTATCTCTTCCGCACGTGTCGGTTGATATAAAATGCATTTTAACCCCGCGCACAAAATAGTTCGTGCCGTCGACTAGTGTACCCTTAAGTATCGTTATCCATTTGTTGTAAACGCAGTGAACCTAAAGATTTGGTCCACTAAAAATTTACTAAATAATACCGCGGCGAAATAAGATCTCAATAAAAACGATACAATTACTTATTGTTTGGTTTTACGATAGCAAATAAGGAATGAGACCAATTTGAAACAATTACTCAGTCTTTTTAGGGTTCCGTACACAAAGTCAAGGTCTGTCACCAGGCTGTATCTCACGAACGGTGATAGCTTGACAGTTGAAATTTTCACAGATGATGTATTTCTGATGCCGCTATAACAAAAATACTAAAAACAGAATAAAATAAATATTTAAGTGGGACACCCATACAACAAACGTGATTTCTTTGCAGTTTTTTGCGATAATGGTACGAAACCCTTCGTGCGCGAGTCCGACTCGCAATTGGCCGGTTTTTTTTTTCTGCTGCCAAAGCTGCCAGGCGGCGGGTCTATATAACTTTCAGGAAGGACTGATTCCGGCGCACATTGAAAGTTTTTTCTAATATTAGTGCCTTTTTATGGAGTTTTATTATGGACGGAGATTAATTTTATTAGAAGACAGACTCACGTTTGACCACTATCTCATTTTTTTTATTGTCTTTAGGCTTGCGCTTGACCACTATCTCACCTGATGGTAAGTGATGATGTGGTCGCAGGTGTAGCACGCTTGCCTAGAAGTAACCTATTCACTCTTGACTTAAAGACCCCGAGATTGTAGCTATCGGGAAACACAGACTCCGGCATGGAATTCCACTCCTTAGCTGTACGCATTATGAAAGTATTTCCAAAACGTTTAGTGCGTATGGGTGGGATGTCCACCATGTACCGATGGCGCATCGCCGTACGACTTGAAGTCCGATGATGAAACGGGCTAGGCGGAATTAGATCATGCAATTCCATCGCACACTCCCCGAAATGCAACCGATAAAAAACCGACAAGCTGTCAACTCGGTGACGATGTTCAAGGCTCTGGAGCTTTGACTCAACCAGTGTCTCATTGCCAATGAGCCTCTTGGCCCGTTTTTCAATCGACTCTAGTGCATCAAGCTGATATTTTGCAGATCCGTCCCAAAGATGACATCACCTGATGGTAAGCGATGATGTGGTTGACGGTGAAGCACGCTTGCCTAGAAGCAACCTATTTATCAACTCAACTCAAAGCATTCGTCAAAGTATTTCAATTAAAACATTTAGGTAGATACTTTTGATTTGTCAAGGATTCGGTCAATGAGGAAGATGAAGCTTCTCTAAGGAGAAGAACGTGCAAGAAATGTGCTCATGTATGTATGTAAACAAAATTTGAACCTCAATGTATGGTTTCATAGAATATTAGGTTTCTATATATAAATAATTTTGCTCATGCCCAAATTTTTTCCACATCTTAGCCACTTACTTATAAAAGTCACACTAAATTGCTTGCATCAAGTTACCACATGTAAGGATTTAATTATAAAACTAACTTTTAATAAGAAAATAATTATGAAGCAACGCCTTCAAACCACGCTGAAATCATAAAAAAATATTTCAGCTCACAAACTATAAAACAGTGAAAAAAGACTTCACTCAGGTATTAAAAATGGTTCACTCCGAAAACCCTTCAAAGTAATATTTTCATAACAAAAAACCAAGCATAATTGAGTATCATATCTCATCCTTCCATCTCTCTCACACACAGCTCAAAATCCCACGTTAAACAGAGAAAGAACTACCCCATCTGTTGCCTCTCGAAACGTCTCTTAATGATATGCAATACGACCCTCTTTAATCACCCCTTCCTCTCCCACTCGAACGTTAAACCAAGGAGGAAAAGAGATAGAAATACATAATAGTGTTCCGTTTCGAAATTACATTATGAAGTAGTGGCACGCGACCAAATTACAAAGACCTCTCAAAGCCGTACTGTTTATTTAGAATCACGGCTTTTTTAAGCTATTGTAAAAGAAGGGAGGTCTTTTTAATTTGGTTGTACGTAGGATAATTTTTCATGGCTTCTAAAGTGACAAATGGCGCGGAAACAAATTTTATTTATAGGTTTTATTTGACAGCAAGTTGTAAATGAACTTTTAATGGTGCCCGTGTTTGTTTATTGTGAGAATTAGTGACTTATGTGATTTATATAAACTTGGAAAATATAGAGTAATGTACTGGGGTTGCTCAGTCGAGTTTTATTAAGTAAGTACCTACGCATTTGGGGGTTAATCGCGAAGAATTAAGTCGATTTTTGTTTTACGGTTTGCCGTGTCCTGTTATTTATTTGGATTTTGATTTGAACTTGGTGAGAAAAAAACTGGCTTTGTGCTATTAGGATTGAAGGAACAAATGACGAAGATTCTTAAAGAACTCCGGACAGCTTTGTACCTTTTGCATTTTTGGAATGGCTGTCGGAATAACATCCATGCCATGTCCTGCGATCTCTGATAACTTCACGTTACACTTTACAGGAGACAATATTGTAAAAGCTCAGAGCATAGCTCACTTCTTTAATATCGACTGCTCTTCATGCTCATAAAAACTAATATTATAAAGAAGAAAGTTTGTGACTGTGTTTGTACGTTTGTTACTTCTTTACGCTCAAACGGCTGGACGGATCAGGATGAAATTTGACACAGAGATAGACTATAGTCAGGAATAGCACATAGGGTACTTTTATAAAGATTATCGATGTATAAAAACGAGTTTTCTACATATTTCTTTCCCCATCCTTATCAAAGCCATTAGTGGTTGGCAGCACGTTTCGCAGCGCCATGTTGGTAACATTATAATCACGCCTGTCCCCCCCAAAGAGTTTGGCAGAGATGTAGGTATCCTGTGTGTGCTAGTAAATTGTTAAATCGACATTTCTCCAATTAAGTTCATGTTCCTTATATACTAAGGAAAGAGCCTACTGATAGCAATCGAGCAGAAAGCCATACTCCGGGCTTTAGAGAAATTCTAGTTGGAAAAACCATATTACACTTTACCGACTCGGAAAACCAACCCAACGAATCCTAGACCACCAAGGCAGTATGTACGTTTAATTTTCCAGCTGGGAGTTCCTGTTGAACAATCAGCACTTATAATAAAGAGTTAGTTCAAAACTAAATCCCGACAACAGAAAAATCACGCTCTGAAAAATATCATCATCTGCCTAGCCTTTTCCCAACTATATTGGGGTCGGCTTCCAGTCTTACCGGATTCAGCAGTACCAGTGTTTTACATGGAGCGACTGCCTATCTGACCTCCAAAACCCAGTAACTGGGTAACACGGTACTCCTTGGCAAGACTGGTGTCAGATCTCAAGCTTCTGACTACCCGTATCGACTGTCAAAGATCTTCAAATGTCAGCCGGGACCAACGGCATACATTTCATACTTTTCACGCTCTGAAATGTATGAAACAAGAAAATATTCTCATCTGAAATTCATGTACATACTATTCGATATGTATCGGGTATTAAATAAACAACTTACATATAATGAATATTTTATTCTATCTTCTATATATATACAAGAGAAAGTATGTATGTATGTTCCTTATAGACTCCGAAACGGCAGGACCGATTTTAATGAAATTTTCAGAGAATCTTTAGATTGACCCAGCGGATAATCCTGTAAAGTTTGGTGGCGCAGGGAGCATTTTTATAAACTTTGAACGCGGGCGAAGCCGCGGGCAGTTGCTAGTTTCATATACCTATATTCAGAGGATAACTGTGGTCGTATGCCACCTTACGGTAGGTGGCATACGACCAATACAATACATTCTGCAAAGTAGCATACGACCACCGGTTATCTATACCGATCAACAAACACTTTCCGACGCCATAATCGGGTAAAAAAAAGTTTTCATAACTTTTACGGGATATCATTTATCTCGCAAACGGTACGCTTGACATAAATATGATGTACCAAAATAACCCTAATTTAAAAATCCCTGTTCTATTATACCACGCACGATGGAATTAGGCGATTTTTTATTATTCCTAACTTCTTGCCCACTTTTTTTTTTTTAGCCTGGAGAAATGCTCATGCATACTTCGCTACTACGGTGAGATAGCGCAGTTATAAAACTCCACGGTGTCCTCCTGCGCCGCTTATGGCGGGAACACGGGCACGCGTTAGCAGTCACCGCAAACCCGCCACGGCTGTCCGTCATCGGACCCTCCTCTGGGGAGTACCCCCCATCACCGGCGCACTAGAATACACTGTGCCTAATGACAACCCCAGGGACCAAACCAGCACATGGGTGCCAGACGACCCCGTGTATGGCACCCTTGGTCCCCTTGTGACGGGTCAAAGTCAATGGCCCCGCCGCCTACCATTTTTCGGCCGCAGGGTATAAGGAGAGCCGCCAACGCTATACTGACACTCCTCCTCCCCTGCGGCTTCACCGCGTCCGCCATCAGCCGATGGCGACCCCGTCCAGGCCGCGGAAGGTAGGGAGAGCGGCGCACCGCAATACTTGCACTCCTCTCCCGCCGCGGCCTCCATCCCTCAGCTGCGATATCGTATGGGTTTGGGAGGCCCCATACGACATCGCGGACCCGCCTCAGTTGCGATGTCGCCTAGGCCTACATATTGGCCGCTACGTCGTGGGCTTATCGGCAAAAGCCCTGACGAGCAGCCCCTTCTCGGGTTCCTCTTCGCTTCACCGTGGGTGACCAAGCCACGGTTACTGAGCCCCCCCGCCTTGACAATACGGGAACACACCGGGGGGTAACTTCTTGCCCCCTAGAGGGCGCCATATTCAATTTAATATGACACACAGCCTATAACCAGCGGACAAACAAGACGCTTCCAACGACACCTCATTTGTCAAATTACGATAAGTAGTTAAGAAGTTATGAGGGAACAAATGAACATACATACATACATACCGGTCATAAACATAACTCTCCCTTTTGCTTCGCCGTAGTCCGGTAAAAACGCAATAATTCTACAGCTTTGGGTATATGAATCACATAAACAAAACAATTGAAAATACCATAAATCCCGTACTTACTGCACATAATCCTTATCGAAACCTTTTTACTAGTGGTTGGCAACATGATTCTCAGCGCCATGTTGGTATTTTAATCATGTAGATAATAATATGACCACAATACCGCTGCACGCATGGTAACGAACATAAGTGCGTTTAAAATTTGATTGTAGGAAGAGAGACAGGGAAAAATATTTTGAATACTATGTCGACTATTCGTGAAAGAGCCGGGCAATCCTGTTTTCATTTCTTCGATTTTTGACACCGACTTCCGAAATTGAAGTTATTTTTCACTTTGTAGTGTTTTTGTTTGGAAGTCGGTTGTCATTTTTTTTTAAAGATTTTGATTTTTAAATTTTTAGTTGTGGTACTTAATGGACCAGTTCTATAGGCTAGGCACCTATAACGCCCAAAGTGAAGACAGAATAGATTAACCCAATAACATGAAACTTAAATAAAAAAAACCGGTGGAATGAGAGTATAGGTACCAGAGTGAACTGTTCACACCTGCGTACCCGTGTGATGTTATGTTATAAAATGGTGTAAACAATAAACAGACATGCGATTGCAGCTATCCCGAGTGAATTTGCCGTCATTTATTGAAGAGTTCTAATGTATATCTCGAAATTCTTCATCAAATTTTGATGAAAAATGGGCAACAAATAATAAATGGGATCACATGACAAACACCAGCTTTCGAGTAAAAAAAGAATCATCAAAATCGGTTCACCCATTAAAAAGTTCTGAGGTAACACATAAAAAAAAATACAATCGAATTGATAACCTCCTCCTTTTTGCGAAGTCGGTTAATAAAATGATAAAATTCATCGATCATCATCATCAGCCTATTAATGTTCCCACTGCTGGGACACAACTCTCTGTGAGAGGGGATGGGCCGTAATACACCACGCGGGCCCAGTGCGGGTTGGTGTATGTCACATGCTTTTCAACAGTTCTATCAGTTAAACAATTTTCGTAATCTATCTATAAAGAACCTACAGTAGACTATCTTCTATAATGTATCGCTTAAATTCACTATTTCTCTTTATAATTTTAGTAAAGATCACAAAATAATGTTATTGACTGCCTTATATGTAGGAAATACTGATGCTACAAATCAACCACTACAATTATGCTTATATACTACATAACATATTCCAAACTACCAATAATAAACAACACACAGATATAAAACCCTAGTTTTTTTTCAAACCCCAACTCCTTGCCTATAATTGTAGCCTAGGAGATCCATAGAATATTAATGTTATTTAACCAAAACTAGGCCTGCTAAGTTTTTATGCAGATTTATTGCTGGCCAAACCATTTTAATGTGGTTCTGTAAATGGTTTTCTTGTTAAAGACACGCCCTAAATTCATTATGTACCTAAGACTTTTGAACATGGGCTTATAAACTCACGCTTTTCCGTATAAGGTGTAGGCAGAGATAAAGAGACACGAAGTGGTATTAATGATCCTTAAGTACAGTATAATTTGTACACTGAATATGAATGAGAGATGATAATGTAAGTAGTAATTTTATTTCTGTCTCGATTTTCTACCCATATTATTAACTAGCTGTGCCCGCGGCTTCACTCCCGTCAACTGCCTACCCTACCTTACCTTCCTACCTACCCTACTTCTTACCTTCCTGTCTACCCCATCTACCTAGTATCTACCAATTAGGGATGGGTCCGATATATCAAATCGTAACTTATATCGGATATGGCGTTCTATATCATATCATATCGATATCCATATCAAAATAACCGATATTACAAAAACTGTATATATCGAATCAAAACTACTTGCGACGAACGAACGAATAAGTCAAAACTTAAAACCGTAACAATGCAAAAACGTACGAACAAAACGCAAACTTCACAACCGATATTAACCATATCGCTGCACTACTGATATCGATATCTGAAAACCGTTTTCAATATCGATATGAATACTGTATGTCGGTTACATAACCGTTTGCGCAAAAACCGAAAACGCCCAATTCTGTTACCAATTTTTGTTCTATGGCCATTCTTTCGCGGAGAATCTTAATACCGCCATTCAGAAAATGACTTCAAATGCACAACGCCATCTCTCGAATATGGAGTTCAACTGTCCGAGTATCTGAATTGCGTGTTGAGCCCTTTAAATTCATCTAACTTTTGATAGAGTGAACCGATTGCGATGAAATAAAACCTTAGGCACAAAAAAAGTTAGGCACAATTTTTGTGTATAAAAGTTATCTACATTGTTTTCCTATATTTTACGTGATGCGTGCACAAATAAAAAGACAAACAGATAAACAGACAAAAATTCCAAAAATGCTGGAAATGGGTTCTGTTGGTTATCCTTTAACACCCTGGCTATTTGATTTGGAAATATTTTCGATGTACAAAAACGACTTTTCTACAGATTTATTATATGTATTGATGATGATTGATGATTGATACTGATCGATTGATGATGATATTGATTACATTAATCTAAACTAAATCGCGTTTTACTAAATATTTAGGTTAGTATCTAAGTATTTTAGGGGGTGCGTACTGGGTTAAGTGGAAGTCTATGGAGGAAACTTTAACTCAGCAGTGGAGAAACATAATTTGAATAAAAAAAGAGGAGAGGAAATAAGAGGTCTTCAAACCTTCTAGAATTGAATGACCCTTTTTAAAATCTAAACCACAAAGATTTTAAAACGAATAATAAGACAGCCTTTTACATGATACCATTTTTTTTCACTCTGATTCTAAATTTAAGTTGGAATAGTAGTGAAAAGCTCACCTATCCTAGAAAATTATCACTATGAATAAAATGTACAATTCGCTTATACTACAAAATGCACATGAATATTTCACATCAAAATACATAAAACACATTTCTAATCCCTTCCATGTTCCCACCCCACACGTCTTGTCCCTACCACGATTCACGCGCGACTGACCGCGCACAATACAATTTGATTTCGCAATGTTCGACTACCCTCTTCTTCCAGACAATTTCACCCGACAACAATAAGCAAAATTGGTCCTTTTGTGGAAAATTCAAGATAATTTTCTAGTTCAAACTAGTGGAAATATTGCTTGTTAGTTGCTTTTGTTGCTAAACTAGCTTTTTGTATTCTTTTGACTTTTTCGGGGGTAGTCTGAGATGTTAATTAATGTTGATGGGAACGATTGTAGGCACGTGCTTCTGTAGGTAAGCATGATTAAAGAACATCATAAAGAGTAATTATTATTAATATTAGTCATTTTTAGAATGTTTGTAAGATTTTTAAAGGTTTTGCAAGGTATAATGGCTGGCAGGTAAGCTGTCAGTCTACATGATCTTCTTCTTCTTTCTGTGTCGTGGTACATTTTAACTCCCGACGGAAAAAAAAGGTTGGTATAAGTTTGACGTGTATTCCTGCCTTTGTGTTTATGTAAGTATATGCGTATTTGTGTATCTGTCTGTGGCATCATAGCTCATAAATGGATAAACCGATTTTGATTTAACTTTTATTGAAAAGTGACTTTACATAGAGTGTTTTCGCAAAATATTGTGTCATAATTGACGTGAAGCGTGTCTACTACTTAATTAATTATGTAGCATAAAATATAAACGGGCGTTTTTTTATTTTACTAGTAAGTTTGGCCCAGTCGACCGAAGATCTACCGCAACGTCTAGCGTTGGCGTCGTTCAGTAGTGCTTTTTAATTCGTGTATATTTTAGTATTAAATCTGAATCCTTAGAGAATAGCACTACAGGTCGTCTAGTGTACAGGTAAACGTATACAAGGAGCACTCTAGTAAACGGGACAACAGGACCAATAATCCTCCACTTCGGCAATTTATATTTGCAGTGGCCTACTTGGGTACGCAATCAGTTCAATACTACATGACAGTAAGTATCATGGTTACCATATGACCATCTGCAATTCATGAGGCATGGGAGGTGAGTTGTCAACCTAGATATAAAGCTAATATGACTCGTGTGCTTGTAATCGCCGGCTAAAATGTCCTTCAAAGGAAACACAAGTATCCTGCTCAGAGATAGAAATGGGTATGGTGGTATGTATAGTTCTTCCCCTCACATAAAGATCTAGAAATTTTCACGGATTAATGAATGTAGGAAATTATTTCTAAACTAGCCTCATTTAAAAGCTTTCTGCATTAGAACAAAATTGTGTGCAACATAGAAAACTTACTTTATTTGTATATACTTTATTGTAGATGTAACTTGGTGTACAAGTTAAAATATAGAAAAGGAAATACTATAGGGCGGCCTTATCGCATACCGAGGTCTCTTCCAGGCAACCTGGAATGGACAGTGATAGCCTGGACATGAAATGGGGTTGACATGGTGAAACACAAAACATTACGAATATTTACTTTAAATATACTATAACATTATAATAGATACACAAATACATGTATATGTTATATAATAGATACATAAGTACATACTAATTCATTAAATGTTTAGGCAATTAAAGTAAATGTTGACTAACGACAATCACAGCGATAGGTAATGTACTTTTACGAATATTTTAAATACAGGCAATGCATTCCACAGACGAGTAGCTTGTACAGTAAAAGATTTATCCAAGAAAGTGGTGAAATGCATTGGCATTTTAAGTCGCAAATTATCCGATGACCTAAGTGATTGTGTGTAGGCATCGCAGATAAACTGTAAACGATCCTTGAGGAGAGGTAAAAAGGGGTGGAAGGAGTAAAGAGCACATTATACAAAAGAGAAAGAATATGAGCATTTTCATTGATCTTTCTAATGATAAGCAGTTACAACTGAGGTCATATAGGCACCCTTAGCCATGTATCACTTAAAAGACTAAATAAATACCTACTGCCGTAAAATAGGGATAAATGGAGAAGACAAGATCGTCTTTGTAGGGAATGGAAAGCTGGCACGTTAATCTGCTTGAAATAGGATAACTTTGCAATTAGTTACGATATCAAAGTAAGAAAAAAAGATAGGGGCATACATGTAGGCAGCAATTGCCCAAGTTAAGGTACTGCATTCAAAGAGTGCTTAGTAATTTAATAAATGCAATCCATTAACAAATATAAACCACTCATCCAAACAAACAAAGTTCAACAAAAAACACCAAATGATTGCTTCACGCGAAATCATCCACAATTTCAAAATCGATTGCATACATAACAATAATCATTTCAATTTGACAGACAGGTTTGTACCCACCCCTAAAACACAGCACACCCCTATTAACCAACATACCCGGAAACAGAAATGACTATATTTTTTTCAAAAAACCGCATCGCGACAGACGCGCGGCGCCTGCGCAGGCGGCTTCGAAATTTGAATTTGAAATTGGAACGTAATGGCGACCCTGGCGGCCATCATTAAAAATAGATCATAGACGCGGATCAAATGATTTTGTATAATTTTCTATCGTTTAATGCTTGATCTCTTTGTAATTCTGTTTTTTTGGAGACTTTTAATAAGCATTAGGTTTTAATTTTAGTCTGGGAATGCAGCGAATGCATTGTGGTACAGATCGGCCTCGACCGATGTTTTTATCAGTGTCTATTGTCTATCCTACTCTATACCTACCGATATCTACGGATTGAAAGGCCCTGAAACTTCAGGAAATTAAAAAGTTACTGTATCAAACGTATAAAAGGATAAATTAGTTATTTTAACAGCCTGATTCAATGTTAATTAATTTTCTGAAACAATATAGTCCATTCTCAACCGACTTCAAAAAGGGGGATGTTCTCAATGCGACTAGTTTTTGTATGTTTGTTACGCGATTACTTCGTCAATTATGATCTGACGAGTAGTTTTTATGTTAACCTTAAAAATGTGTATGTTCATGGTAATATAAGGTACAAAACAAAAAGAGAAAAAAAAAATAACAAAAACGTTAACTGACTTCCAAAACAAAACACTACAAAGCGAAAAATAACTTTCTTTTCGGAAGTCGGTGCCAAAAACGAAAAAAAAAAATGGTACCAAAGACACCGACTTCCGAAAAGAAAGTTATGTTTTGCTTTGTAAGTAGCGTTTGGATTTGGAAGTCGGTTAAATTTTCGGTTGGTCTGTTCCATAATTAGTTATTCAATCTACCAAGCTTTTCGTGTTATTTGCTACAGCAAATATGCTTTATTCTTTGGCAATAATTAAACCTTAAACTACTTCAGAAAATTCATAGATAAGCGATGTTTTGGCACTACATGAATAGTCTAATCTTTTCACAGACTGCGTTTTGCTCTAGTACTGACAAGGTAATTCAGGTATAAGACCCAGTTTGGCTGTGTTACTTTGTGGGTTCTTTTATCACGAAATTTTCTGTAGCAGTCCAGGCTCCGGATGGCTTACCAAAGACTTACACCAAAGCTGGCAATATGTGACTGAATCACATACTTGGATGATTAAGGCTACTAAACACAGTTCATTAATATCCGCCTTAATTATTGTTCATATATATATTTTTTTTTTGTACCCCTACCACTGTTGTGTTCTTTTTTAACCCAAAGGTTGACTGGTAGAGAATGCCTTGCTGCATTAAGTCCGCCTATGTATCACCAATGTACATAAAGTTTAAATAAATAAATAAACACCTCTTCTGACCTCGACGTGGAATACAACCAAAACAAAAAAAAAATGCAGAATCTTGACACAGTTAGTTTGTTGGATTTTTTTCGGTATGTCAAAATTTTTTTTTATGTATTTAAGTACCTATATATTAATACGGATGTATTTTTTTATTGTTTTTTTCTACTTGTTCTTTCATTTAGTTGCACCTGCCATGCTTTATCTCTGCCCATCCTAAGGTCGACTGTTAGAAAATGCCTAAGGCATTAAGTCCACCATTGTACTTGTGCATAAAGTTTTAGTAAATAAATAAATAAATCATCATGATTAGACTTTTAATGTTTCCACTCTGTGAGAGGAAATGGGCCTTAATACACCACGTGGGCCCAGTGCTGGTTGGTGGATGTCACATGTCTTCCAAATTTGATTCTAGGACATGTCAGTTTCCTCACGATGTTTTCCTTCACCGTTATGAGAATGATAAGTGGTAATGAAATAATTTCAGCAAAGCGCCTGCCTGGGTTCGAACCTACGACCTAAAATTGTATGTCGAGGCCGTACAGCCACCACTGCTCTCACACCAACAACCTCAAGTTTAATTTTATCTTTCGTCCCTACTCTAGCTGGCCCCCTACACACGCGCCGTAACGATATAGCCTAATCACAGGAAATGTTTTCGGCTCATGAATATGTAAACGATTTTAGGATGCAACGTAATTCTTAATGTTCTTAATGTCGAATGGCGCCTAAACTAATTATGTTAATTTTGTAGTCTAGACGCGGTACGCTTTTCTTGTTACCGGGGTGAGCAGTGGTGTTGGTTATTAGGGAAAAATAGAACACCAATTAGACGAAAACATGTGCAAATTGGTCGAGTTACGGCCTTTGGGCATATCCTGTGAGAGAGGAGTTTTTAGTCCCAGTGGTGGGCAAGTTATAGGCTGATTTTGAGAAGTGTGATATGATATGTAAGTACATTGTATTTAGATCTCGATTTTCCAAGATATCACAAGATGTTGTTATGTTTATTTCAAAGGTCTACTTTTAATCACTTCTTAGTTATTCAAATAATGACACGTTGGCTCCCCTGTGGCATATTCATAAGCCAAGGGAAATTCACTGAGAAATACCTTTGGTAGGTCACTGGGAAATTAAAATCGCTTTTCCTGTTCGCGAAGCTGCATCCGAAGAAAGATTGACAAGCTCACTAAAGACAGACGACCAGAATCAAGTGGCCATTATTTATAAATTAATGTAGCTCTCTTCATCGTTCGTGATACCTTCGATAACAATACGCAAGCTGTGGATGGATTTTCAGTAATATTAGAGGTCTGTAATAATATATATTTGTCAATTGAAAAAGGGAGTCAGTGACAGCGTGACCATTGTGCAGACCAAGATGGAAGCAGACCCCAAGTAGATAAAATGGGTCAAAAAAGTTGACTTGTCTAGTCACTACTTATTGTCATCATCATCATCTTACTGCCCTTGTCCGATGTTACTTGGGGTCGGCGCAACACGTTTCCTTCTTCCATACCGTCCTGTCCCTCGCCACACTATCACTGACTCCCTTTTCTATCATATCACTCCTCACACTGTCCATCCATCTTTTCTTTGGCCGTCCCCTCCCTCTCCATCCATCCACATTTATATTCATAACTCTTCTAGTAACGTGCGTTTCATCCCTCCTCATCAGATGACCATACCAGGACAAACGGTTTCCTTTCAACTTTTCTGTCACTTGCGCCACTTTCAAACTTCGTCACTACTTATTGTAAAGTACGCCGCAATTTCTGAAAATGAAAATCAATATAAACACTTACTTGAAAGTAACAGATCCTACGTAGCACTACTCTTGTTTTCTCAAAAACAATTCCACTTTATTTGCTTCAAAACAAGCGAAAACTGCAAACTCACTGTTTTGGCTCTATAATCAAAACAACAACACCACACAAAAAAAACCATCAACACCACCAAGAGAATTCCAAATACAAAATTCAGTCTTTGAAACCGAAAATGGCACGTTGCAAATTCAAATTAAGTCCTCAATCAAAAAAAGAACCAAGGAGGTTTCAAACGCATTGACAAACTTTTTGGCCGCCATTTTTTTTACGTTTGACATTTTTTAAAACAATACTTTTCTACTTTGTACGAATCTGTCTGTCCCCATCGCGGGTTTGTAGCGTAATGATTATTCACTATACAACATGCGGTTTTCTACCCAATTATAATGGTGTAATTTGAGTGAGCAAAGAGCAATCATTTGAGGTCAATACCAATTTGATGTCATGCTTATTAAGTATAATGTGATCGTATTAGTTCGAGGATATTGTTGGGAGCTTAAATATTGGGCTCGTAAATAGATATGTTGATGAAAAGCTAAAAAGTACTGTAATGATTGTTTTTCAGATTTATCGAACGATATAACACCTTATTCAATGAAAATTTACTTCTGTGGTTGTTTTCAATGCCAACTTGTACATTTAAGTGAGATTAACAGATGTTATTTTCAGCGCGTATCATCACATCAGCCGAAAGATGTCCTCTGCTAATCATAGGTCACCTCAAAGCTTCACCACATCGACTAGTTCGGTAGTTCTCGCATCCAGAGGACTCCCGCCCGTGGCCCTCACCAGGTCGTTGGTCTATCTTGTCGAAGGCCTTCCAATGCTACGTCTTCCTGTACGTGGTCGCCACTCCAGAACGAACCTATCAGTTTTCGACACTAGTTTTATTTAATTTTATAATCCTTCTTCTTCATATGTTTAGTTATGGTGGCTGAAAAGTTACTTTATTGAAGACAAAATATGCATTGTTTAAAATGAACAGCTTTGTATAGCGAGTTGGCCTATGTATAGTGCTCTATTTTTATGAAAATCAATACTGACACTAGAAACTAAAAAAATAAATCAACAATTGTCACAAAACACATTGCAAAAAGAAACAAAACAGCAACGAAACATGCTTGGCTGTATACAATGACGTCAGTGCCTCAAAATGCATTCACGAAAAAACTCAAACCTCATTTCATATGCCCGCGTTTTATAACCTAACCTATATTCAAAAACAAATTGTTTCTGCCCAGGACAGATGGGTATCGGCGTGATTATATTTCTAATCCCTCATTATTTCGAACAAGTCTAGTTTTAAGACGAAAAATTTTGAATTAACATAATGATAATGTTGGTTCGTCATAGAGTAGGTGAAGACAGAGGCTGTCAAGCTTTGAAGTTTGAATGAAGAGCAAAGCAGATTTCTGAAGAGCAAATCCCGTATTTAGAAAAGTTCAAAATATCTAATATCTTACATAGCCAACGACGAATGGTGGGCCATTACTCATGTCCAACCATTTATTTTAGTATTAGCATGCTTACGAGATAGCTGATATTTATTAAATAACCTCAAATTAGTTATTAGGGTCTTATCCACTGAGTACTTATGGTGTGGTCGAATTAAAAAGAGCATTCTTTACGCTGGCATTTTTTATAAACATATACACTATAACTAAATTCAGAATAATCTGCATACACTATTTTTTTATAGAGATAGGTAGAAACTACAGAACGTCGCGCGTCGGTCTCAAAAGCTCTGTCCTTAACTACTCTGTGACACCAGTCTGTTGTTACTCATGTCAACATGAAAAATACATGCCTACACGCCGAATACTTAAGTATGCGTAAGTATATAAGTTGAGTTTTGTCTGTCTGTTGGCAACATTATGAGTATCAAACTTTGGTAAAGTTTTCTTATAGACAATGCGAGTTTTCCAAGACTTTTCATCTGAAATTCAGGCGTAATTTGAAGTTTGTCGTCTTTTTTCTATTTGTTACTAACTTTTTCGCGTGGCTTCGATTCTGTAGTCTACTCCAGAGGAACTGTTAATTTTACCCGATAGAAAAAAAGGGATGTTATAAATTTGACGTGTGTAATGTTTCTATTTGTCTGTGGCATCATAGCTCTTAAACGGATAAACCAATTTTGAAATTTTGTTTGAAACTTGACTTTTTTGAGGTTCGGTTTTTCTATGTTTGATGAAAATCGGTTCAGCCGTACAAAAGTTATGAGCGTTTTACTGTTTGAATCGGGGTATTTTCGCAAGAAATCGTGTCATAATTACGTGTTCGATAGATTGTAGATCGAAGCGTGTCTACTACTAGATAAATTTATGTAGTTTAAAAAGCATGAAATAATTTTTTGTCGGTGGTTTTGTAAATTTTTATTTGTTCCAGGATAAAGAAGCCTATGATAGCGATATAGTTTGATAGCGTTTCTTTCTTAGATAGTATTTCCAGAGATTACATTAAAAAAAAAAACAAAAAATCCGACTGCTTGAAAAGCGAACTAAAAAGACGTAAACAATTTTTTATTTATAACTTCTTAGTAATTTATTTTTTTCGATTTAGGTACACTTAAACATATAAGTGTCGTATATTTAATATATATATTTTTGAAATCACCTGTTAAAACGGCCTTTTAGTCTCTAGAACGCCACATTGGAACAAACATACATACATAGACTGATAAACACATTACCCTCTTTCGACAGTCGGGTAAAAGGCGATAATTTTTTCCTCCTTATGATAATACTAGCTTCTGCCAGCGGTTTCGCCCGCAAAAAAAGTGTTTTCTTATCCCAAGTGAACATTACATCGGGATGAAAAGCCTATGTGCTCTACCTATAATCTAACTCTGTGCCAAATTTCATCCAGTTCAGTCGTTCTGGTGTGATTGAGTAACAAACATACATCCACACTTCCACACACACGTCCATCCAAACTTTAACATTTATTATGTTTACTAACATAATAAATGTTAAAGTTTGGATGGAGATTTTAGATAAGACTGTTTAGGGTGTTGATAAATTCCTTTTGAAAATGAATAAAAGAGCTTCTTTCAGTTTTTGTTTATTAATGCTGTATAAATTATTGCTAAGATCATCATCTTCCTGCCCTTGTCCCATGTTACTTGGGGTCGGCGCAACACGTTTTCTTCTTCCATACCGTTCTGTCCCCAGTCACGCTATCACTGACTCCCTTTTCTTTCATATCACTCCTCACACAGTCCATCCATCTTTTCTTTGGCCGTCCCCTCCCTCTCCATCCATCCACATTTATATTAATAACTCTTTTAGTAACATGCGTTTCATTATTTTAATTATTGCTAAGATAATAAATAATAATGTTTTTTTTATTTACGGAAAATTACAGTTAGGTTCGAGAAGATATGGATATGTTATCATAATCATTTAACGTAATCATACAACTAATAGGTAGAATGTTATTATGACACAATATTGTGTGTTGCAAAAACTACCCTGCCTCTTAAACTAGTATAACCTGTATCTTAAGAGACAGTGATAGTACAGTAGATATCTTTCATCTTTAATAATATTAATTGGATCGTACAAATTCTTATTCTTCTTTTCGTAACGATTCGACTACAACATTTCGTAAAAATTTAAAATAATAAATTAAACAAAAATTCCACATCACTTATCGAATTGCCTTTTCCTGATGAGCGAAACCGCGGCATAAGCTTAGCAAGCGCAAGATACAAACTTAATCATATTCTTTACATGGAGCCGTAGTAAAAATTATGAATATTATCATGCGCCTCTTAGGATTACAGGCCGTATTTAATAATAATGTTACTTATTATGGTTCAGATTTTGGTTGTAAATAATGTTTTCCAGTGTTAGCGATACTTTAACATGGCATGAATTTTTAAGTCTATTACAGGTTTAAGTGGGACGTGCCTTTATTTGGTTTGTTATTTCGCTCTTTCGTTTTTCGCGCCGCTGAAGAATATTTTAATATCGTGACATTTTTTAATATTATTGCTTTGACATTCTGGAATGATTATTTTGAATTGATTTAGTTTATTGAAATTTACACGACATTTATTTTTGTATCTTATTATTACTAAATATGATATTCTTTTAATTATTGTGATGTGTATTCCTTTTTTATAATATTTGCATGCCATTTTCAAGGCAAACATGACGTTCAATTATTTTGTATTCTAACATCTCATCATGCTGACAATTTGTAATGTATATAGGTACTCATGTTTGAACAAATAAAAATTTGATTTGAAGTCGGTTTAAAATATTTCATCGTTTGCCCAGCAGCATATATTTATCAAATCTGCCGAATTTACTTCATTCCAAAACATAAAAACCGAGTTGACCTCACACCACACATACATTACACCATTGTTTAGTTACAGATTCAAACTACAAACAAACTGTAAAGTTATACTTAGTTTATTGTAAGAGTTAATCTCTGCAAGTACTCATTCGATTATAGAAAAATATTTTATCTACAGGAAGCTACACTAGAGCTGCATAGGCCACTCTCACTTTTATGCCGAAGAAAATGCGCGGTTCCAGGGAAGTCTAGAAAAAAGCTAGTATCTATTTGTTGACACAGTTGGCTTATAAGAACGCAGCAGTTAGAAAACATAGCTTCAGAAACGCTTCAGTATCGCTGTCAATGGAATCGATACTAAAATATTTAGGTAACAATAATTTTGTAAATTATTAGTGTTATGGTTTATATGTGGGAAAAGATTAAATATTTTAATTTTACTAAGGTAACATATTTTCGAGGAATCATTATAGTTATTTTTATTTTATGATACCTATGTTTTTACGACATAATTTTGTTTTCATTCTTCCTTAATTGGTCAAACATTATGGGTTTGGAAACTCCCTCTAATTTAGTTGTAGTGGTCAAAAGGCATTCAGTCCTTTCCTGTGAAAAATTGGTATCTTACAGTCTTTCACCCTAGAGGCAAGGATGACTGCTGAATCTGGGTTACTGGGCAAAGTTATTTTGGTACAAGCACATGAGCCATTTTAGCCCCAAGGCAGCTCAATCCCAGAGCGAACCATGAGATTGAGCAGTGGTAGTCTAGTGGCAGCGGCCGCGATTCATTCAGGTGGGTATAGCACTTGCTATCATGCCTGTATCCTCTGTAGGGTACGCAAACCTAACATTCACCATCGAGGTAAAATCTCCTACCCTAACAGGGAATCAGCCTTCATCATCTGCCATTAAAAAAACTGCTTGAGGTCGTGGGTTCAATTCGGGGGCAAGTAAAAATGTGACTTTTTCAAATTCATATGTAATTTCTAAGTTTACCTTGGACATCACAGGCAACGGTGAAGGAAAGCATCGTGAGGAAACCTGGACTTATATAGTTGACAGATAATCTAATTCTGAAATAGCCAAGTCAGAGGCCTGTGGGGTTCCCAGAGGCGGCTTAGTTAACTCTGACACCAAAGGTGGCCACATCCTCACAAGAAAAGAAGATATGCCATTGCCGATGTTCGGGTTCGATAACAAGTCACTTTACTCTGTGTATATTATTTTATCACCACAGCTTTCAAAATGGGAAAGGATAATATCGGAACCGGCCAATGCGGCATGCCTTAGAATAGAACCACAGAGAGATTGGAACATTGTAGGTTTATACTTAGATGGATGATGTATTTCTCTGGAATTGCAATGCATCTGTGATGCCTCTGGTATTACAAATGCAAAAGACAGTGGTGGCCAATACTTAACCTACTTTAGTATCAGGTACACTATCGGGTAACCAAAAAAAAAACAATGAAAGAACGAAATAAAAAACCGGCCAAGTGCGAATCGGACTTGCGCTTGATGGGTTCTGTACCAATATCGCAAAAAACACGTTTGTTGCATGGGAGCCCCACTTAAATATTGATTTTATTCCGTTTTTAGTGCGGCAACAGAAATACATAATCTGTGAAAATTTCAACTGTCTAGCTATCACGGTACATGAGATACAGCCTGGTGACAGACAGACAGACAGACGGACCGCGGAGTCTTAGTAATAGGGTCCCGTTTTTACCCTTTGGGTACGGAACCAAAAATAATTATTTGTGACACGCACAGGAGACACGAGAAATAAGCATAAAATTAAAAACAATACAACATATAATACAATGATGCCACTCTTTGTAAAATAATAACAGACAAATCTTTCCCATGTCTCTTTTCATCTTTTAAAGTAACGCCACCCAACATACGAGCACATAAATGTACTTCGAAGACACGTATATATGTAGGTAACTGCACGCCATCTTCTTATTTATCAGAAACATGATAATGCTAGTAATTAACTAATAAACAATAACATTTTGTACTGATTGACATTGACACCACGCAACGCAAGTACAGCTACTGTCACTTTTATAATGTAACTTCACGCCTGTATTTTCTGAAGGAGTTCACAGAGATATGGGTACAGCCTCAGTTCGCTAGTTTTGTTTTAAGTCCCATATAATACTTAGTTGAATCGGCAGGCTTATTACGTATCTTTTGCAAGAACAAAACGATAGCAATCAAACGCATTATATCATACTGTAAGGTGTTCCCCGCGGCTTCGCTTCCGTGAAGTTCCACCCCACAGGACCCGTTTTCGGGATAAAAAAAATAGCCTATGTCACTCAAGAATAATGTAGCTTTCTATTGGTGAAAGAATTTTTTAAATCGGTCCAGTAGTTTCGGAGCCTATTCGATACAAACAAACAAACAAATCTTTATAATATTAATAATATACATATAGTATAGAAGTATAGAAAAGTCGGAATTACCTGCAGTGTAGGTATGGTAGGTCCTACACAATCGCTTGCTGTTTGTCAAATGCACTTATTTAAAAAAAAACCGCCAACAACTCTAAAACTTCTGTATGAAAGAGCAATTATTGCGCAAAAATCTCTATCGTTTTGCTTTTGCAAAATATACGTAATAAGCCTGCGGTTGGACTGGAAGCCGATCCCATTAAAAGAGTTGGGAAAAGGTTAATCAGATTGATTGTAATAGGAGGTGACTATTGGACCAGCGTATGATCTTCTTCTATAGCAGTCTATAGTCTAGATTTGGACCCTGTCAGTGGCAAAAGACATGTCGCACAAACAACAAAACAAAATAGTGTAGAAATTTACTTCCCTACCTAAATACCTCTGTTTATCCCTTTAAATACAAAGCACGAAGATTTTATTTTACTATACCTCAAAAGTTATCAAAATATCCAGTAAAAAGTTTTAAACCGAGATCCACCAAAAAAAAATCAATAAAACAACGCCATCTAACGTCGAGTAGCGTAACTACACTTACTAGCGCCGTCACGGCGCGGCGACTTTAAGAACTAAACCACGTCATACTCATACATCAAAATGGCCTGTAACCGTAATTGGTTCAATTTGCTTATTAAAATAGATTTATTTGCTGTTTACACTGTAACAGTGTAATGTTTGTTTTACTAGCACAGTTAACTATTACGTTGTATAGTAATTATTTAGTTGTAATACTTAAATGGTGTTTGAGAAGCGAATTAATATTTTGCTGTAGTAATAAATCATTTGCTGTTGATGTTAATGCTACTTATTTACTTTCATAAGCAGTTGTTTTGGTTTATTTGTATAATTTTTGGTTGTAATAAACCTATTTTTTGTTTGATAACCATCTTTGAGGCTCGAGAAAGCATTTCTCGTTGAGAGCATTAATATCAAAGTTTATTTCTGATTTTTTCACTACGCTATTATAAGTTAAGGTAGCCAGTATTGCGTGTGTGGAATTATTATGGTTTGAAAAACCAGACTAACACACCATCATCATCTTCCTGCCCTTGTCCCATGTTACTTGAGGTCGGCACACCACGTTTTCTTCTTCCATATCGTCCTGTCTACCGTCCCGCTATCTCTGATTCCCTTTTCTTTCATATAAATCCTAACATAGCCCATCCATCTTTTCTTTGGAAGAGCAATTCCTCAATAGGCTTACATACCGAATCTATCAAAATATCGTTACATTGCTCGCTACGGACAGACAGAGAGTTTTATAAATCTTATAAGAAAACAATTAGACTTTAGTAGCACCGCATCTAAGGAGTGGAATTCTGCCAAAGTCTGTGTTTCTTGATAGCTACAAGCGGGGGCGAAAAGTGGATAGGTTACTTCTAGGCAAGCTTGCTTCACCGATGACCATATCATTACTTACCATATTCGATAGATGGCGTTGTGCATTTGACGTCATTTTCTGAATGGTGGTGTTAAGATTCGCCACGGAAGAAAGACCCTAGAAATAAAACTGTAGGTAGGTAGACTTCGCCGCCGCCTAAACAAACTGAAGCCCACAGCATAGGTAGGTTGGGTAGGTAAGTAAGGTAGGGTAAGCAAGAATAAATCGAAATGAAGAGTTTAAAATTTATATATATATATATATTATAGTTGATATGTAGAAACTCTTGTTAAATAATAAGCTGTACAAAATCTTGAAAATCCTTCCACGAGAACTTATAAACTCTACCAACTGTACTGACTGACTACGGATCATTTTCTGAATTAAGTATTTCGAGTTAAGAACATGTCATACCGAATTAATGCCAAATTTTAACAATACTGGTTTTCAGGCTTAATTTATAGTTTGACAAATACTTAACTTCAAATTCTTAATTCAAAAATCGGGAGTGGGAAAATATCTTGTTAACTTGACATGAGAATATAACATATTCATGATTGTCTTACAACACAAGAATATATTTACTCAAAATGTCATGCAAAGCCGCCGTATACACTAGTGTTGCAAAATAAAATAAACTGACTTTTACTCCGGGAATGTGGTCGCCTAAATGTCGTGGCACCAACAGACAGGGTCGAATTGGAACTAAATCCTATTAGATTTAAGGAATAATTTTAAGACAGATATTCCAACTAGAATGTTTTTCGCAATAGATAAATTTGTTGGAAAGGTGTTTAACAAGACGTATAATGTTAAATCTTATGAACAAAAATGGGCATATTGGCCCAAGTAGAGCCTTAACTTTAACTTAAAACTTTGAAATAACTGGCCGTTAAAAGACGCACAGCGGCCTCTTTGGTAAAGAAGTTTTTCCTTTAAAAATAAAAATAAAAAAACTAACTAAGGCCCACTGGCGCCTAGAACTTAACTCAGAGTTAGTTGCTAACATGAGGTTAAATAACCAAGATGTGACATACTTGGCCGGGTTAGCTACTAGCTCGAAGTTTAAGATAATTCAGGGTAGCGCAACCCTGCCTAAGGTTTTCATTGTTTAAGTACCGACGGTAAATTTCAAAGAATCTTGTAATAGTTTATTGGATCATGAAAAGTACTTGAAAACTCTGTGGTAGGTGGGTAAGCACCTACTGAAAATACTCCGGGATAACATGATTTGTATCCCAAATCGTTTGATAAGTTCTAAATATTTGGGCAAAATGAACCATTCTATAATTAGGATTCATTACGATCTTTTGTGATTTGTTGCTTGTTCAACAAGGCCGGCCGTCGGAAAATGATTTGACAAGAAGTTAGATACATATGTGTTGTGTGGTGTCAGTTTTACAGAGCTCGTGGCTAAATAATAACAGCCGCACGGGTCGATCATCATGGTTAAGCAACGCTTGACGAGGTCGGTCCGTGGATGGGTGACCATTTCAACATAACGAGTTTCCTCCGTGCCTCGAAAAGCACGTTAAGCCGTTGGTCCCGGCTGTTACTTGTAGATCTTTGACAGTCGTTACGGGTAGTCAGAAGCTTGAGATCTGACACCAGTCTTGCCAAGGGGTACCGTGTTACCCAGTTACTGGGTTGTGGAGGTCAGATAGGCAGTCGCTCCATGTAAAACACTGGTACTTAAACGACTGGAAGCCGACCCCAATATAGTTGGGAAAAGGCTAGGCAGATGATGATCGTGTCATTTTTACAAGCTCTAAATTACCTTGCATTCTTCTTGTGTCGCATAATATGTAATTTTGGAAAAAATTAAATAATATGGGACTATGGAGCTGGTCTCATTCATGATGGAGCCGGAAGATGGTCATTGTTGCATGTGTATTGTCAATTAGTGATATAAAATTTAGAACATTTCAGTTCATAAAGCTTGTTATTAATAATAATAAAAAAAAAACTATTTGAAGCCTCTAAACGTCATTTACAACTAATAATTAAGTAATCTTCATCAGCATATTATTGATATCATTACACAGTAACTAGCCCGCTTATTTAACGTAGGTATGTACTTATTTACATAAGTAGGAATCCTGAGGGTATCTTCATATGTGGTCATGTACTTGATCTCACTAAATATGTGGTAAACAGGTGATCTGACTAGATTTTGACCAAAGTATATTGAGGTAGTTACGTTCGGTCTCATCTTCATCTGCTTAGCCGCATTTTAGCAGTCTATGTTATGTATGTTTGTATTTCCGTATGTTTCTCCGTAGCACCTAAACTATTCATCGGATTTTGATGAATAAGGTGTCAATTAATTCGTTCGGCCCGGGTAACATAGGCTAAAAAAACTGTGGTCGGGTTACAGTTTTAGCTTATACTTTTAGCTTCTTCAGCTTTTAGCTTATTCCCTTCTACAACTTTTAGCTTATTCCCAACTGTATTGGGCCGACCCCAGTTTAACTGGATCCAGCTGACTGTCAATATTTTAAATGGAGCGGAGAGTTGATCTGTTAGGCATTCAGTGGTGGTAGTTTTATTGTTTAGTATAATATTTTTCATTATTTTAAACGGATCGACTAACATTTTATCTAAATTAAAAGATACTATTTAATTGTTACTTATACTGCTAGGTGTGCGATTGAGACTGCTAGGTGTGAGATTGTTACTTATACTGCTACCTGTGCGAGGCCAACGCTAGGGCTGTGGACGTGGCTGAGTTCTGGTCGAAGCACAACATCTAAATTAAAATTTAAAAATGGAATCATCGACACGATGAAGAAGAAGACTGCTAGGTACCCATTTCTGCCCTCAAGCAATGCTGCTATGTTCAGGATTGGAATGTATGTAGAAAAGACAAGATTTTCAGTTTTGTTCCTAGAATGGCAAAGCACCTGTCTTTGGTATTGCCGTTGTTAAATTGCTGCGGCGGCGGCCACGTAGGGGGGCCTGCGATCCCACCGTGGTGGTGCAGTAGCCATGAGCATTTCTCTTCGGTAAAAAAGGGGGGACCGCGTTATGAAAACTTTTTCATCTCTCTTGTCTGCAAAGAAAAAAATCTAAGCCCGTGATAAAAGAATTTGGTAGTAGTCAACAAAATTTGCAGCGAGGTTGACGACTAGCTTCTGCTAACGGCTTCTCTCGCGTGATAGTCGAAAATTATCCCAAGGGAACATATTCCCGGGATAAAGCATAAATATCCTATGTACTATTCCAGACTATAATCTATCTCTGTGCCAAATTTCATCAAGATCCGTCCAGCCGTTTGAGTGTGAATAAGTAACAAACATACAAACACACAGACACTCACAAACCTTTCGCTTTTATAATATTAGTGTGATAAAAGAAAACTACTTTTGAAAGAGACACTGTTTATAGAGGAAAAAGGGGCAGAGAGCGCCGACTGAATTTCCTTAGTAAAAAGTCATAATTCGAGGTTTGGCTCTCGTCTCTTTCCTCCTCCAACATTTTACCAATTTAAAAGATATTCCGTAAACTGGTAAAGTAAGATATATACTAAGTCCCTATGTTTTCCTTTTTTCATTTATATTTGTCAAATTTGTACACTAAGCCTCTGTTAACAGCGCAATTTTGAGCATTTTTTGAGGGCTCTAGTGCTTCTAAAGATAATGTATCATCAAAAAGGAAAACATAGGGACATAGTATATATCTTTAATTTTCAGTTTACGGAATATCTTTTAAATTGGTCCAATGTTGGAGGAGGAAAGAGACGAGAGCCAAACCTCGAATTATGACTTTTTACTAAGGAAATTCAGTCGGCTCTCTCTGCCCCCATTTCCTCTTATACAATGCAAATAATCCAAAGCTTTTTAAAACACACGGACGTTGTATTGACCGGTAAAATGTTGCAGTAGATGAACAAGAAATTGTACCATACATGTATGTTTGTATGTGTTTCTTTATATCAGTACCTGCTGACCATATAGAGGTACTACGTTTCCTTCCGTCCATTCTTCAAAGTTAATCGGTTGAGCAACTATGTCAGCTTGTCGGTTAGATTTTTTGTTTCTCTTTGACATACATATGAGGCTTCACGGTTATTTCTTTGTAGGGTGGGTTGAGTTGCAAGTATTTTTTTTCTTCGTGTCAAGGCAGTATATCAAAATTCATTGATTCAAATATTCGCTATTACCACGGCGTTGTCGGTGGCAGCTAAGAGGTTTCTTTTGCTGTAAGTTTTGGGCCATCGAGGATAGGATGGGTGATCCATTAGGTAGGTATCGAGATTCTTCCGTACCTCAAAGAGCACGTTAAGCCGTTGGTCTTGGCAGACATTTTTAGGTCTTCGGCTGACGTTATGGGTAGTCTGAAGCCAGACTTGGTAAGGCACCGTGTTACCCAGTACCTGGGTTATGGAGGTCAATATCTCCATGTTAAATGGTATCCGTTTAGCCTGGAACATATTATGACGATTACAACTCTTTCAACTTTTTGAATCGTTTTATCTCAAAAACGGTGGCTCTTAGGAAAAAAGTATGTAGCCATTTTTAATAGATAATTATCTGATCTATAATTGTCTAGGTTAATTTTATGATAAAACTGTACCGTTTTCCTGCAAAACATGTTTACCCGTTCCCAAGTATTTTTAGATTTCATTTATGATGGTGTTTTGAACAATCCTTCCAATTTTCAGCTGGGTGCGAATTTTTGTAACCTCACTTCTATTTTTTGGTCTAATTTGACCGGACTAATTTGTGGGAAAAAGCTAGGTCGATTGATATAGCCGTAGGATCGGACGTGGAAAATTGTACTTAGAGTACCGTTGCAGGTTAAGCTTGAAATAAGACTTCTAAAAGACATAAATGAAGATAACTCTCTTAAAAAACGCTTCACGTTCGTCTGTGATTTTACAAGTTTTTATTTAACTTGCAATGTAAGTATGTATGTGTGTGTGTTCGGGTCAAATCTTGCAACTGAATTTTAAAGCAGTTATCCGCCACCGATTAAGATAAAATTTTGCATACACTTTTAGTTTGGATGACAATGCATGGTTAGCTAAGTGAAAAATTTTAAATTCAATATGGCGGATCATGGGACTACCAGACGTACGGCGATGCGCCATCGGTACATGGTGGACATCCCACCCATACGCACCAAACGTTTTGGGAACACTTTTATTGTGCGTACAGCTAAGGAGTGGAATTCCCTGCCGGAGTCTGTGTTTTCCGACAGCTACAATCTAGGGGTCTTTAAGTCAAGAGTGAATAGGTTTTTTCTAGGCAAGCATGATTCACCGTCGACCACATCATCGCTTACCATCAGGTGAGATAGTGGTCAAGCGCGAGCCTATAGGATACAAAAAAAAAATTGCCGACGGCCTAAGATGGCGGGTCAGTTATTTTTTGTGCACTGCCATGACATGGATATCAAATGAAAGGGTTTGCTAAAAATACGAAAATAGCTGGTTTAAAAAAAGATTTTTATCGAATTTTTTTTCAATTTCTTTTCTCATCTGAATCACGTTGGGTGTCAGTTTAGGAAAGGTAATTCGTAATTAAACTTGGATTTAAATTAAAATTACCGCTATAAATGAATTGCGAAAATGCTAGGCACATATTCAAGGTTATATATAGGTATATAGCTAATTATTATACCTATTACAAACCCTCGCCTCGTTCTTTCAATAATTAAAATAAAAGCGTGTTAAAAAAAACGTTCAATTGCAGGACGCAATTAAACAAAGAGACAATTATAGATTTGAAGGACAAAATTCCCGATAAAAAATCTATTGTATTGTTTAACCCCTATAAAAAAGGAAAAACTACGATAGGTATTTGAACTTTCCCCATAACATAACCCATGGCAAATGCATCCCTGTACAAATACCGTGGGACTTGCCATTTGACACACGCCATTTCGTGGAGAGCGAGATGGGGCATAGGCTCTCTCTTACACCATCTATTTCTATTAAGTACATAACGTAAATGTACTATGGGACATGCAAGAACTTTGGAAGAATTTGACTAGAATGCTTTTCGATTCATTTTTGAAGAATTGTCAGTTGGTTGAATTTTTTTTAAGGTACGGTGTTTGTATAAGAACAGCTAATTTTTCGGTGAAAATATTCTGGAAAAGAGAAGCATCAGAGGCTATAGAAAAATTTAATTCTATTATCGATGGCGACTTGGTTTACTCGAACATGACGTTCGATGTTTTGTTACAACCATATATTAAAAAAACCAACGAGCGTTTTTGTTTAACATTATATCGAGCAAAGGCACGAGCGCGGGTGACGTGGAGTGAAGTCAATAATGAACGCAAGGTATAAAGAAATGTTACAGTTAAATGCTCACTCGCCCTGAGCATTACGTCGAAATCTTCGAACGTAGACAATTCACAAGAACGTTTCATCATCATCATTCCAGACGAAAGACGTCCACTGCTGGACAAAGACCTCCCCCAAGCGTCGCCACATTGACCGGTCCCGTGCGTCTCGCAACCAGCGGATCCCCGCAACCTTCACCAGGTCATCGGTCCACCTGGTGGGAGGCCTTCCAACGCAACGTCTTCTGGTTCGCGGTCGCCACGCCAAAACTTTTCTGCCCCATCGGCCATCCGTTCTGCGAGCGATGTGCCCTGCCCACTGCCACTTAAGTTTGGCAATTCTTCGGGCTATGTTGGTAACCCTTGTTCTCTTGCGGATCTCTACATTTCTGAATCGATCACGAAAGGAAACGCCGAGCATAGCCCTCTCCATTCCCCTTTGAGTGACTGTAAGCTTTCTGATGAGGCCCATTGTCAGCGACCACGTCTCAGAGCCATATGTTATCACTGGCAACACACACTGGTCATAGGACGTTTCATTACATGGAAATGATTTAGAAAACTGAGCATTTATCTGTATTGTAACGTTAACCTTAACAGTGCAAACTGTTAAGGCTCGAGAAAATGCTCTAGTGTATACTCAACTATATATTTTTACTATTTTCCAATGACTTCTCTTCGAATAATCAAATTCAAATTCGGATGCGCCCGACGAATATACATTTTAATATAACTCATTACTCAAATAAAGATCTTAACTGTTTTAGATTCTACAGCACCAATGAGACTTGATTCTAGTTAGGTTAATTTATCAATCAACTAAGTTGATTCGGAGGTTCGGAAGACGTAGCTTGGGAAGGCCTTCCGTTAGGTGGAGCGATGACCTGGTCAAGGCTATGGAAATCCGGTGGATACAAAACGCACAGGACTGATAAGTTTGGTGACGCAGCAATTGACGTCTTTCGGCTGAAATGATAATGATTATGAAGCTTATTGTAGTCCACTGTTGGTATTTTCCAATTTTGGCCATAGTTACCTACACCCCGGTAATAACCCCTTACGCATCAAGTCAGCCCCAGCCATTTTTTTAAGGTCATCGGTCTACCTAACTGGAGAGCGTCCCACGCTAAGTTTCTTAGTAGATTAGCAAGCCTTCAAGCAAGAAAGAAAGGAATTTACTCTCTGTAGATTGCCGATTATTCTCCGAACGTACGTGCTTGAAAAGATTGCACAGAAAAAGTGTATCAAAATATTTCTTGATTCGTTTTTTATCAAGAGAATAATTGATTACATTACACTGCATACAATTAGTCATAATTAATCTGCATTTAAGGGTAAGAGTTGGTATGCAAATGACGTCAGTGGTACTCAACTGTGGGGTCGGATAAATCTTACTTTTGTATCAGAAAAGCGTTGGGTATCATGAACCCCAGTAAATAACTCTCCTTTCCCAGGTATACTGGAAGAGATTTTTGTAGAAATAAGAATCACTATTTTCTGTTCCTTTTTCAAGTTTATTTATTGTAAGTGTGTACATTAATTGATAAATAAATAAATGCAGTTTAAACCATTGGTCCCGTCCGTCATTTGAAAATCTTTGACATTTTTTACGGGTAGTCAGAAGACTGAGAAACCCGCCAAGTGCGTGTCGGACTTCGCACATTTAGGGTCCCGTACCTTGCGGTCCGTTAAGTTGTTTGTAATAGGAATAATGAAGGAATTTCAAAGAATTTAACTGATTTATCAATATATTGGTATTTTTGTAGTAAAATATGGGTAACAATAAACATTATTACCAAATTTGAAGTTGTTGCAATGAGAAGTTAGAAAACTTAGGAACAAAATTTGGAAAACAAGCTGACTTTGATGGCTTCTCATTCCTTTGTTTTCCAATATTTTTCAAAGCAGAAACACACAGTATGTATACTCAACGAGATCTGAACAACTTCAGACAATTTTTTATCTTCCAATTTTAAAACTTTTAAACTTTTTGGCTGTATTAATAAGATACTTATACTGAGAAACTTTGAAAACTGCGTATAATAGCTTCAACAGTTTGGCTGTAAAACCCGTGTGACAGACGACGGACAGATAGACAGACGGACACGTGAGTGATAGCAATAGGGTTCCGTTTGGGTATGGAACCCAAATAAAATTACACAAGTTTTGCCAAAGGGTATTGTGGTATAGTGTTCCCAAGTAACTGGGTTGTGGAGGGCTGACATGCAGTCACTTGATATAAAATACTGAAACTAAGCTGCCTCTGGTTAGGCCGCCGGCAGCCGACCCCAACATTATTGGTTGTGGCAGATTATGGTCCTAGATAAAATATTTGCGGACCTAAGGTTGAGAACAACTGCTATATATAGAGCGATAGCAGTTTTTTATCATCATGTAATTCTGTTCTTCTGGCGATATTATAAGTTACAGCCTTATCTAATTGTCTTGTAATTTGAATAGTAACAGCCAGGAATGGATCACCTATAAATTATAATACACTAGCTGACCCCCGCAGTTTCACTCCCGTCAACTGGCTATCTATAACTTCCTACCTACGTACCCAACCTATCTACCAACCTACTCACCTGCCCTACCTATCAACCTACCTACACTATCCTACATACCTACCTACCCTACCCTACCCATTTACCCTACCTACCTACCTACCCACCTACCCTACCTACCTTACCCTACCTGCCTATCTACCAATTTGTTAAACTATTTATTTGAATAAATACAAATGTAAGCAACTTTTGTTTCTACCGGCGGCGGCGCGGCGATCTAATAAAATTTTAGAACACTAAAGCTGCTATTGTGGCTAGAAACATTCTCTCGCAGATTTTTTTGTAGATAATAGTGAGTAACTTAATCATCTAGTACATAATTTTTATTGTATCATCAATAGTTTTCTCAGCGCACGCCAAATAATTAATTTTATAGGCAAAATGTTGCTACTTTGGGTTACATTATAGCAATTTTCATAAGGATTTCTAATTTTTTTGAAAATAAATTATAGTATATGTTACTCCGGAATAATGTAGCTTTCCATAGATGAAATATTTTTTTAAATCGGTCCAGTAGTTTCGGAGCCTATTCGGTACAAACAAACAAAAAAACTTTCCTCTTTATAATATTATATTATATAGTAATAGTATAGCATAGATATAAATATTACCAGTCTTTAGATAAATTACCTACCAGATTAATTGAATCAGCAAGATAAATTCCGAAGAAAAATATGTACATGGATGCCAACGAAAGGATGGATGAATGGTAGCGGCGAATTGCAGCAAAGGAGTTGTGCCAACCACAAGTAAAATGGGCCAACAGCAGGAAGATTACGTTTGCAAGATAAATTCCTCTTCTCATACCAAGAAGGAACAAGCATTGATCATCACGCACGCTACGCGTGTTGGCGATTGAGTCCAAGATACTTAAAAAAAAAATATTCACCGTTATTTTACCAAATACCAGCTTGATGCACTTGAGTCGATTGACAGACGGGCCAGGAGACTTATTTACAACGATGCACTGGTCGCGTCAATGCTTCAGAGCCTTGAACATCGACGCCGAGTTGTCAGGCTGTCGGTTTTTTATTGGTTACATTTCGGGGAGCGTGCAACGGAACTGCCCAATTTGATTCCGCCTAGCCCTTTCCACCATCGGACTACAAGACGTACGGCCATGCGCCTTCGGTTCATGGTAGACATCCCACCCATACGCACAAAAAGTTTTGCTAATACATTCATTGTGCGCATAGCTAAGGAGTGGAATTCCCTTCCGGAGTCATTGCTCCCTGATAGCTACAACCTTGGGATCTTTAAGTCAAGAGTGAATAGGTTACTTCTAGGCTAGCATGCTTCACCGTAGATCACATCATCGCTTACCATCAGGCGAGATAGTGGTCAAACGCGATCCTATCGATAATAAATAATAAAATAAAAACTTGGAATAGGTACCCTTTATATTGGCCTAAACTGTACCATTCCTGTGCAAATGCCCCATTCGTTACAATCCTCACGGTGTTGTGTTTCATTCGCCAATTCTCAAGGAAGCCATCCATCTAAAGCGCCTCTTCATCTTCTTGCGACATTGGGTACCTATTCAAATTGAAAACATCAGAAATGATAATTCTATTCTTTATTCAAATCTACTTCAAAACTTTCAAACAGTCAAAGTTTTAAAATACAAATCGCCAAGCAAAGAAACGACCGGTCGTTATTTTCCCGATCGCAATCATAGATGGCGCTGTCTGTCTATTCAGTTAACAACGAGCAAAGGAAACGTTTGATTCAACCTAAGTGTTGAACAAACTTTTTGTTATGATTAAAACTATATGGGTATATTTGATTGTACAAATACAGTGTTGTAAGTAGTTTCTATTAAGTATAGTTATTATTCTGAATTGAACTAATTTGATAATTTATTTTTTTGTTTGATTATTGGCAAGTTTAATTCAATTTATCTTGAGAAGAACTGTATTAGGTAGGTACCTAAGAACTTGATATATTTACTTACTACATCATGCCTACATTGAAATACTTTTCTTACAGTGAGAACATTACGTTTCGACTTTGAAACGTGGTAGGTAGAGTAGTGTATCTTTTGTCGCAAAGAATAAAAATACTGTTACTAGTGTTTGTTTTTAAAAATATCGACAAGTTCACTAAAGTAGAAGATACGCACAACGTAAACACTCGCCATAAAAAGAGGTTATGCGCTCAATCCTCAAGAATCAAAATGTTAAGTGATAGCCCATATTATCACATCATCAGCCTATTAATGTTCCCACTGCTGGGACACAGACCTCCTCTCTGTGAGAGGGAATGGGCCGTAATCCACCACGCGGGCCCAGTGCGGGTTGGTGGATGTCACACGTTTTCGAATTTTTGGTTCTAGGACATGCCGGTTTCCTCACGATGTTTTCCTTCCAAAAAAACGGGCCCATATTATATGGCAATATAAATATATAATAAGTTGCCCAACACATTAAAAACTGAAAAATCATTAATAATTTTCCAAAAAAGGCTACCTAATCCAAAAGTGTTTCTACTCAGTAAAAGAATATTTAGAGTCTAGCTTAAAATGACGAATTTATCTCAAGTGGCGATCTGTCCTATACAAACAATAAGATTTAGTCTATCCTATTTAACTTCATACAAAATTATAATTATAATTTGTACTAGGTACCTGTAAAAGATGACATTGATATTGCTGATTATTTGTATTAGATTCACTATTTTTGACATTTAATTTTGACATAACTATATTTTTCTCAATTTAATTAATAATAATGTTAAATAAAATAATAATTTAATAATAATGTTAAATGCATGCTAATTTTGGATGATAAGGACAGGAGAAAGATAATTGCAATGCTTGTAAAAGGCTGCTAAGTCTTGCACTAATATAACAAAACACCAACTATACACTTAGTTCGCAATAAACGTTTTGACTTTGACTTTGACTACTTAAATCATTTAATAAAAACCGGTCAAGTGCGAGTCGGACTCGCGCACGAAGGATGCCGTACCACAATCGCAAAAAAACGGCAAAAAAAACCACGTTTGATGTATGGGAGCCACACGTTTTTAGTATTTGTTGTTATAGCGCCAACAGAAATACATCATCTGTGAAAATTTCAACTATCTAGCTGTCACGGTTCATGAGATACAGCCTGGTGACAGACAGACAGACGGAGTCTTAGTAATAGGGTCCCGTTTTTACCCTTTGGTACAGAACCCTAAAAAGATACCAAAATGTCATCCAGGGTTATACCTACAACCACCATACCTGTTTCTTCTGTCATGCAGTGTTGCTATATTTCAGTTTGAAGGGTTTAGTTGCCGGTGTAATTAGACAGTAATTACTGGGACATTAGGCATTTCTGAGTCTCTCAGCCAACACACAAGTTACACAGATACCCATGCAGTGCCATTTTGGTGATTTCTTATAACCAACTAAAAAGTAAAGTAGCACCTGTTACAATGAGTTTATCTCAGAACTTAATTTATGAAATCTTCATGAATAACTAATGCTATGTATACCCAGGGATTCACTATATGCAAGCCTCTAAATGTCGTGAATAACACCTGTGTTGCCACGATTGTTTTAAGTCCTAGAAAACAGCCATCATCATCATCATCATTTCAGCCGAAAGACGTCCACTGCTGGACATAGGCCTCCCCCAAGCGTCGCCACACTGATCGGTCCTGTGCTTTTTGCATCCACCAGACGCCAGCAGCCTTGACCAGGTCGTCGCTCCACCTAGAGGGAGGCCTTCCAACGCTACGTCTTCGGTAACGCGGTCGCCACTGTAGAACTTTTCGGTCCCAACGGCCATCCGCAGGCTTATTACGTATCTTTTGCAAGAGCAAAACGATAGCGATCAAACGCTTCATGTAATAAAAGTCGGCATTACCTGCAGTGTAGGTTGGTAGGTCCTACACAATCGTTTGCTAATCGCTCGCTGTTTGTCAAATGCACTAATTTAAAAAAATACCGCCAAAAACTCTAAAATTTATGTATGGAAGAGCAAATATTGCGCAAAAATCGCTATAGTTTTGTTCTTGCAAAAGATACGTAATAAGCCTGCCGTTCTGCGTGCAATGTGGCCTGCCCACTGCAATTCTTCGGGTTATAAACAGCCATAAAAGTAAGGAATCTTCAAGCCTCGACTGAATGGGTTACTTCAAAGCTAGTGTAGTCCATCATGGCTCACCGTCAAGTGAGATAATGATTAAACTATCAAGTACGTACCTACCTACAAAAAAGAAACCGTTTCCGTGTCATGAAAATACCATTTTTGCGTAACAAACAACGTTATTATAAGTCCAGGACAATCAGACCAGAGGTCAATGCCACTAATTACTCCTTAATCAAGTCCTGCTGATTCCGTACAATGATAGCGTACCTAATAATACAAACATCTTCAATCAGAGCGTCTTATGAATCAATTTCATTTGCACCCCTTTTCCTGTATCTAAGGTCAAATGGACACACATCCCATTTTATAGTCTACCACTTACAAAACAGAGTACCATTTCCCTTGTCAATTTCCCCTAAATTGGTGATGGATAAGGTCGTAAGTGTACGAAAATTTGTTGAATGGTTTTGAGTTTTGTACACGAGATTTAGGGTTGGTATTCGTGTGTAAGTTTTGGGTAAAAATTCAAGTGCACTCGATTTGAAAGGAAGGCCCAATTAGATCCAATTCAGTTGTATTAGACAGTCAAGTTGTGGGATTTCGGCGGTCATCCTACTAAGGTCGTATCTTCACGGTTATTTTGGATTGGGCATAGGTAGCAGTGGGTATTAGATCTTCAGACTCTTACTTTCTTGATCTTTGTTGTTTTATAACCGCAAAGCAGTTGGATGCGCATTCGCTCAATATATTTCTATACTTAGTCTCAGATAAGTTCGTCAGAAAATCTCTTAACATCGCTATTTCGCGATAAAACTGGACAAGTCTTATCATATCAAGCTCTACTATTATTAAAATTTAATATCATACGTATCAATATCAACATCATCAAGTCATTTTTGTACTCAAATTGAAAAAAAAAATAGCCAGGTTGTTAAAAGATTGACCATCAGAACACATTTCCAGTATTTTTGGATTTTGTGTCTGTTTATCAGTTTATTTGTGCACGCATCACGTGAAATGTACGAAAACAATATATATAACTTTTATACATAAAAATTGAGCGTAACTTCAAGTATTACTTAGTTTTTGTTTCAGCGCAATCGGTTCACTCTATCAAAAGTTAGATGAATTTAAAGTGTTCAAGAAGTAAAATTATCACAGCACACGCAATCCAGTTACTCGGACAGTTGAACTCGCTATTCGATAGATGGCGTTGTGCATTTAAAGTCATTTTCTGAATGGCGCTGTTAAGATTCTCCGCGAAAGAATGATGACCCTAGAAAAAAAATTGGTAAGTAGGGTAGGCAGGAAGGTAAGTAGGGTAGAGTAGGTAGTAAATAATATATTTAAGAGGCAAACAATCCCTTTCAATTTTAATCCAGTATTTACAAAAAAAGAAAAGATAAAAAGATTTTCAAAATCACTTCATAAATTTCAAATTAAAGATACACACAGCACTCAAGCTTCTGCCTACCCCTATAATTGAACTGACACACAAAACAGTACTTAATACTTTCATTTAATACTTTTTAAATACTTTGAGGACCCTTAACTGAGTTCAAGTTGACGAAATACTCTTACTAAAAACATGATAAACCTCACAACTGTATCAATGGAAAATAGTCCTTATTTGGTTGCTGATAAAGTGGTATGCAACTGTATGGTTAAGTTGGTATTACAGTTGAATTTTCAAGAGTACTTTGAGAGAAGAATTGGTTCCAATATAATAGGTATTATCGCATCTGTTACTTTTAAATGTGGCTCCATTTCTGAGAGGGTTGTGGGTTCGATTCTTGGTTAGTTGATTTGTTATTTTCAACTTTTTTTTTGTTTGTCAATGTGACAAACTGCGATCATTATTTGATCTGATGGTAAGTTGTCACCTAAACCTATGGACATCTGTCATCATTTCAGCTGAAAGACTGCTGAACATAGGCGGAAGGCCTCCCCGAAGTATCGTCACATCAACCGGTCCCACAACTTCCTGCCGGGCGAGCACGGTCTCTGTGATAGGCTTGAGTCACGCATTTTATCACGGTTTTTGCTCCCAAACTGTGATAAAAATGTGTGAGTCATGACAGTGGGCCGTGCTCGCCCGGCTGCAGACACCGACCGCCTTAACCAAAACATCGGCCTACCCAAAGGGAGGCCTTCCAACGCAACGTCTTTCGGCACGCGGTCGCCACTCCAGAACTTTTTGGCAAAAAGTTTTTTTTTTTTTTTTCAAACTTTGCCCCACACTAGGAATTTCTTCCTGTATCGTGGGTGCGTACAAACATATAAACTTACATACACAAATACCCAGAGCCGGAACAACTATCTGTAGGTCATACATATATTTGTTCCGTGCGGGAGATAGAACCCGCGACACGCAACGCAGCAGTCAATCGCTCAACCACTGCGCCAACCGTGTGCCCGAAGTTGGTAAGTATGTATAAAAAATCTTAACTCGAAATTGTCTCAACTTGATATTTGAAACTCGGACCTCACAACCAGCAGCTTATTAAGTAGAAACGAAGCAATTCACTACGACAAAGTTCATAGAAAAACATATTTCACAAATATTCAATAGCCAAAATCCTTACTTTTATCCAAAACATAAGGGCGTGTGCACTCCACGTCCACGTAAAGCCGGGGGCGCACGCGGTATTATTTGCTAAATATTTATTAAGGCTTATTGTACACAGCGGGGTGTGTTGCACTTTTGTGTATGAGGTGAGGTGAGCACGGGGTGGTTTTGGTAGACTTAATATACATTAGAAGCAAATCATTAAGGAACATTTGCAGTTTTTATCTGCCAAAACACCAAATTTGACAAGTTTTTAAATGATTGCTTAAGTTGCTAATTGGTATGATATTTCGACTTGAATCTAAACATTTTATTATGAGTAGTACAAGAATTAGCCTTCTTATTTCAAATGATATGGAATGGTCTCATAAATTATCTTCACAATTCTGTCTAATCTGAGCCGTTCAATAAAGTAGTCCTAGTGTAGGGCCAAGAGGCTCATCGGCAATGAGATACTGGTTGAGTCTAGGCTCCAAAGCCTTGAACACCGGCACCAAGTTGCCAGTCTGTCGGTTTATTAACACTAACATTTCGGGGAATTTGCGATGTAATTGCATGAACTAATTCCTCCTAGCCCGTTCCATCATGACTATTGATACATCATACTATTCATTATCATCATTGACTACAAGACGTACGGCGATGCGTCATCGGTACATGGTGGACATCCCAACCATACGCACAAAGCGTTTTGGTAATACTTTTATCATGCGTACAGCTAAGGAGTGGAATTCCCTGCCGGAGTCTGTATTTTCTGATAGCTAAAACCTGGGAGTCTTTATGTCAAGAGTGAATAGGTTTCTTATAGGCAAGCGTGCTACATCGGCGACCACATCATCGCTTACCATCAGGTAAGTCCTACCGTTAGATGAACTGCGCAGCTGACATGAACTGATAGTGTTCCTAAATGTGCACAGTAAGTAGTAAAGAACAGCTGCTGTAACAGTTGAAGATGGTTTTACCAAGAAGTCTGGACCCAATGTTAACAATACGATATAAGAATAATTTTACCTTCTCGGGCAGTGAGGTTGATATTGAGAGCCAGTAAGGATTTTTTTAAGCCATAAAGGTATTTTGGAAAGCGGACTTGGCGATGAAGTTCGAACTATAAGTCTCGGAGACTCGGACCCACGTAGATAATACTCGTAACAAAATCACCCAGTGTGTAAGCACCAACACAGGTAGCAGCCATAGCTGATCGGATGAGCAACAAAAGTGCTCACAATAGAAGTGCAGTGAAGCCGTATTGATACTGCGAGCATAAGCATTCAAAGTGCTTGTGTGACCGGTAAGTATTTCATACAAAATGGCATGCCCATTTTGTATGGGCAAAGATGTTTTTTTCCGCGGTGTGAGAAAGTGGGGTTACATTACAAACAGACCTACTATTTTACCTCTTGATAATTATAATATTAGATTACGATAAAATCATGCCTGTAAGTATTGTCCAAGAACAGGCAAAAGAAAAGCATTATCTACCAATGGAACTGTATTTCTACCTATAAAACTATATTTCTACCGATAGAACTATATTTCTACCGATAGAACTATATTTCTTTCAATAGAACCATATTTAAGGGTCAAAAGTGCAGTCACAATCTATCAAAGTCCAAAACAGCAGCTTCAATTTTTTTAGGGCGGAATAATTTCAACTTTTCACTGTTAGTAGGTATAATCTATACTATATTGTTTTTATACACTATAGGCTCGCGCTTGACCACTATCTCACCTGATGGTAAGCGATGATGTGGTCGACGGTGAATCACGCTTGCCTAGAAAAAACCTATTCACTCTTGACTTAAAGTCCCCTAGATTGTAGCTGTCGGGAAACACAGACTCCGGCAGAGAATTCCACTCCTTAGCTGTACGCACAATAAAAGTGTACCCAAAACGTTGAGTGCGTATGGGTGGTATGTCCACCATGTACCGAAGGCGCATTGCCGTACGCCTGGTAGTCCGATGATGAAACGGGCTAGGTGGAATTAGATTATGCAATTTCATCGCACACTCGCCGAAGTGTATCCGATAAAAAACCGACAAGCTGGCAGCTCGGCGACGATTCAAGTTCAAGGCTCTTGAGCTTTGTCTTGACCAGTGCTTCATCGTATCATATTAAATCAGTTATGAATAATTAAACTTCTTCTACAAAAACTAACCATTTAAGTTTTGGGAGAGTAAGACTGCAATTTTGACCCTTGACTGTACCTATGTCTAATGTTAAAAAACGGACTCGCGCACGAAGGGTTCCGTACCATTATCGCAAAAAACGCCAAAAAAAACACGTTTTTTGTATGGGAGCCCCACTTAAATATTTATTTTATTCTGTTTTTAGTATTTGTTGTTATAGCGGCAACAGAAATACATCATCTGTGAAAATTTCAGCTGTCTAGCTATCACGGTTCATTAGATACAGCCTGGTGACAGACGGACGGACGGACAGACAGACAGACGGATCGCGGAGTCTTAGTAATAGGGTCCCGTTTTTACCCTATGGGTACGGAACCCTAAAAAGGAGTGAGTCTATTGGCAATTCAAACAACTCAGTTTATCGCAGTCCACTACTGGAATTAAATCTCTTCTTGGTAAAAATTTAGTATCAAGATGCATTCGGAGGGGGGAGAGGTGGGGAGGGGGGTAGGGAGAAGTTACCCCTCCCCCTTGGCACCACTCCCATTACAAGGTAATGCACCGTTCCTGAGAAAAACACGTTATTGTAACCTAACCTCAAAACACCTAAAAGTTGCTTCTGCATCGTCTCCGGCGCTGCGGGAAGTGCAACTCCTTCGCCCTTACGTAACAAAGCATAGGCACCCGTGCGAGCCGTAGCGGGTGAGGCTGGTCGCCGGAGGCGACCAGTAAGCCGAAGCTGCGGAGGTGAGCGGGCGGGAGTTGCTCTCCCTTCGCGCCGGTTTTTATAAACACTCTAGGGGTAGCAGCCAAAAGACTACGTGAAGTCGGGGTGCCCCAGTTCGGTTTTGGAACAGATTCGACCTATTTTAACTATGAAGTGTCCAGTATACAAGCGTTGGTCAATCGTGAAGGCAAACAATCAAAGTCCAGAAGATAAGCCAAAGTCGTTGAATAAAACCACAAAAACACCAAAAAACACAAAACGCACATTCAAGCGACTCGGGGAGAAACGGAATGAACGAGAACAAATGACACTGAACCACGTCACCCATGACGCAAAATCCATAGTTTTTTTTTTTTACGTTCTGTTTTAACAATTTTGCTCGAAATATTGCGCCACAGACAATAAACCGGTACTGTTTTGGTTGTCAATCGCCCATTTTGACGTTCGTTTTCACTGTTTATCTGATTGAGGTTAGAAACATTTTTTGTTATTTTCTCGAAAAATATGCAATACCTTGTAATAAGAGTGGTAGTGTTTTAATCAGGGACCCATCCCCTACCAGCTTTAACCACTTTTAACTCTCTCATCATGCATCTTGATACTAGACCCAAGCCCTCTTCTTAGCTTTATCAATTCCAGTTCCCCATCTTCTGCATCCAGTCTATCCCAAACCATTTTGTTATGGTTGTCGATTGCTGATACGCGATCTCCACTCTAGAACCCGTCTACTCCAACAGCGATCCTTCGGCACGGCCCTCTGCCAGTTACAATAATCTAGATTCTAACGGAAAAATCCAATTTCACTTTGTCTAACCGATGAATCAGTCCCAAGATCTCTTACTCTGCATTCGTACTTCTGACCACTAAGCATAAACATCAATCATCAATCCATATAATAAATCTGTAGAAAAGTCGATTTTGTACATCGAAAATATTTCCAAAAAAAATAGCCAGGGTGTTAAAGGATAACCAACAGAACCCATTTCCAGCATTTTTTGGAAATTTGTGTCTGTTAATTTGTGCACGCATCACGTAAAATGTACGAAACCAATGTAGATAACTTTTATAAATAAAAAATAACTTGAAGTATAACTTAGTTTTTGTTTCATCGCAATCGGTTCACTCTATCAAAATTTAGATGAATTCAAAGTGTTCAGGAAGTAAAATTATCACCACACCCGCAATTCAGATACACGGACAGTTGAACTCGATATTCGATAGATGGCGTTGCGCATTTGAAGTCATTTTCTGAATAGCACTGTTAAGATTCTCCGCGAAAGAATGATGACCCTAGAAAAAAAATTGGTATGTAGTTAAGTAGGGTAGGCAGGAAGGTAAGTAGGGTAGGGTTGGCAGATAGATGACGGGAGTGAAGCCGCGGGCAGAGTTAGTATACACTAAATCCTCTCAGTAACCCCTTTATTATAACTAATACCAGAAGCACGAACACCACAAAATAAGCCATATGTTCAATACTCCAAACACAAAAATAAATATTATTTAGACCAGATTATGACGGGTTAACAAAAAATAATACAATAATGATTTCTAATCTATTGTATGCCTAAAAGGGTTTGTCCCTTTGTGTATCACGCTCTTCGGTTTATATTAGAGACAGATTTTGACAGAATTCTGCATGGTATGTTACGAAAAATGTATTTTGAAAATATGTATTGTTATTTGAACGTAAGAGAAGCCGACATGTCTCCTTTTGATACTTAAACTCAATGTATTTATGGCAAATAAACTTATTACAGGTACTTTTGACAACGAGGCGGTCAGTTGCTGTTGGTCAGAAAGTAAAGGGCTTTTAAATAGGCTATAGATGCCCTGTAAATAGATGGTAGCAGTCAGCCCTGCTACCATTTTGATGATTACGTTTTCTTCGTACTATGGCGTAAGGCTCCTATGTAAGAGCAGCAGCCTAATTACGTAAGTGAATTCTCCAAAGCAAACGAGTCGATTCCTTCAAAGAATCAGAATCATTTCTTTCAACTTTATCGGTATTGCGAAACTAATTTGGAAAGAGT
Source organism: Orthosia incerta (assembly GCA_948252205.1). Classification (NCBI taxonomy): domain Eukaryota; kingdom Metazoa; phylum Arthropoda; class Insecta; order Lepidoptera; family Noctuidae; genus Orthosia; species Orthosia incerta. The sequence goes on along the minus strand of OX411765.1, from coordinate 11,001,423 downwards.
ACAAACATCCTCCTTTGAGTTGAAGTACATCTACTGCGTTATGTTTCATCAAACTCGAACATTACACAATACCAATAGTGAAGTTTTATCTCGATTCTTCCGCTTTCGTTCATTCTTTATAATCAGTTCAACTACCAAAAAAATATATAAAAAAAATATGAAATATTGGTAATGGAAACGAGCATAACCTTTCCGTTTCGAGTGTAATATGCAATACGTAAAGTCGTTTTTGGGAAAGAATAGACTTGTTTGCTTTGGAGAATTAACTTACGCAATTAGGCTGCAGCTTTTCCCGTGGATTTTCTTCCCTGGTCAATCCGACGGTAAGCATACATTTTACCAGTATATTATACGTACAGCAAGGAGTGGAATTCCCTGCCGGAGTCTGAGTTTCCCGGTTTACTAAAACCGCGGGGTCTTTAAGTCAAGAGTGAATAGGTTACTACTAGGCAAGCGTGCTTCATCGCGTACCACATCGTCACTTAACATCAGAGATAGTGGTCAAGCGCGACCCTATCTATAATAAAAAGAGTTTAAAAAATAGCCTGACACTCAGTTACGGTGACAGCGTTCTATCAGATAAAGATTTTTTGTAACCGTAATTGATTCAGTACATTTACAAACATACAATTTTATCAAGATTGTTTACAAGATTAGATGAAATGTGACAATAAAAACTTTTTCACAAAAATGTTTTTATTTCTCAAAGTCAGGTCTAACGGAATGACAAAATACCCATAACTTAATTTACACATTCGTGCTGTTTGCTGCTAAGGAGTTCGGTTGTATGTTCCATATCTTGAAAACTGCTGAACCGATTTTGATGAAACTTGTACTGTTCCCTAAGTTGAGAGATACTTAATCCAATAAAAAAATGTTCACGATCCGATTACTAGTTTTGGAGATTTGCGTGGACATACATACATACAAACATACCTACAAACATACACTTTTTTTAAATTTGGAACACGTGTTAGAAGCCTATACGGAGTAACATATGTGAATATTGTGCAATACCAACAATAATACATACGTACGTGTCGAATTGATTACCACCTTTTTATGAAGTCGGTAAAAAGAAAACACATACGTCAACCAGTTTAATCTTTGCTACGAACTAAGGAAATTCATTCAGCCATCAAAAATCAACCTTGAAACAAAACTAACGACCTTTGCAAACAGAAACAAATGATGTATCACGGCCCTAAAATAAACAAAAAAAAAACAATAAAATAATACAAACACAAAAACGAAATGACACGGAATCGTATCTGGGACCGGAATCACACATCTTGTGTAGATGCGATTCCTTTGTTTTGCACTCGACTAACTAAAGAATTTATTAATATTGAATTTGGACAAAAACACGACCTTGGTTTGGTGGGTTCCTATTGTGACTTGGGAGTTTGGTTTGGAGAGAAACTGTCCCTTTAGAAAATATATGTGTCGCATCAAGGCTGGCCGATAGATGCAAACCATCGGGAAGTCAGGATATATTCCCTTAGGTTAAGACATCGTGTGTGGGCAGGTCGGTGGGTACAATCGTGCAAATGAAATCACATAAGTTATTCGATACACTGGGTTTATTCAAATAGACACAAGTTACATTCTTGATTACTAATATTACGGACCGACACTGATTCTACGACGTCTTAGCTCTACGGCTGTCAGTACTCAACTGACTCAACTGCTCTATTCTGCACCACGCTAGAGCTTATAAAAGCGCGCTAATGCGCAGTTGCTCTTGATTGCCGCTAGGGGCGTGCTTGTGATTTGACTTTACGTCCATACTATTGACTAAACCCGACACGGCCATCCTGCGAGACAGGCGTCCTCGTCTGTTCCTCATTGTCAGGTTTTAACAGTGTATCGAATCATGTGGAAATCCTCAATGGATGTCCTCAGCCCTTGGGGAAAGCTGAGGGGTCTGTCAGACTCCTACTGACTAAAACCACATGGTGTTCTCTAGGCCGTTATTCCTCTTGAGAGGCGAACGTGGAACACACACGTCGCCTTCTCGGGCCTCTCTCAGGTGACAGATCCCCAAATCTATCACCCGCAGGCATCATCTTCTTGTCCTTGCTCCATACCATCTCATGGTCACCTCGTGTTGCACCACACGTCGTCATAGTCCACTCCATTCTGGCAATCGCCCATCTTTCAAGGGATGTTTTTCTGAAACATACAAAAATTCCAAACAGTATTCGCTCGTCCAATCCTGACTCAAACTCTAGAGTGAGGAAACATTTTGAAACAATCAAACATGATTATTCAAATCTCTGTTCACTATTGAAAGGAACGAGTAATTCTATTTCCAATTTAAAGAAAATAGCAACCTCATCGATTTGGTACCTAAAAGCACCCAATCTTCGTGATTACAAAGTTCAAGTACCACTGATAAGTCATAAATCTCAAATTAAATCAAACAAAAGAAACAATATACCATGTTTCTTATTCACGATTTTTAACCATCACATAGCTCTACTAGCTATCTCATAGCTCTCTTAGCTATCTCAATTGCTCTACTCGCACATCTCCACGATGTCGAGTCAACTCGACTCTCTGAACTTAGACCTTGTTCACACAGAGATTTAGTACTTACTACTTTATCTACAATCTCAATTGGTACTTGAGCCCCGTGTGTCTTATCAACACGATCTTCGCACAGTAATCAAAATTTGAAAACCAAAATTATTTCAATTTACGTAATGAGGGCTTGACGAATCGAACGTCATCAACATTAACATGGTGACCTCACCACACGCGTGACTGCGAGTTTACTTTCCTTTAACCTCATGACTCAATAGAAACTTTCTGTAAGGTTCCTAACACAGACATGAATTTTCACACCAGCCATAGTGTCACACAGACTTACAGGTGCCATACAGGCCTACCGTTGCCATAAAGGCCAACAATTGCCACACAGGTCAACAGTTGCCACACAGGCCAACAGTTGCCACACAGGCCAACAGTTGCCAAACAGGCCAACAGTTGCCACACAGGCCAACAGTTGCCACACAGGCCAACAGTTGCCACACAGGCCAACAGTTGCCACACAGGCCAACAGTTGCCACACAGGCCAACAGTTGCCACACAGGCCAACAGTTGCCACTTAGGCTTACAGTTGCCACCTAGGCTCACAGCTGCCACACAACGCTCGGCTACTCCTGACCAAACTAGATTATTGGGTTCGTGAAAATAGGGAAATTTTAGAACCCTACTCTTTAACTAAATCATTACCCTGGGCCATGTACCACTAGTCGCTCCAAACAAAGTTTAAAACTTATTCTGCAGCAAAAACTGCCAAGCTTACAGAAACCCTCGAGTAAAACCTCCCAACGCCACGGCTCCCTAGCCGACCAGCAATTATATTGCTCTCACAATGGTCTCTCGGTCTCTCTCTAGACCCCGACCTCCGCCAGAATCAACTGGTACGGTCAAACATAATACGTTCGATAGACTGAATTACTCGACACCTTAAGCTTGCTCATCATCATCAAATCCTTTTGACATCAACATCGACTGGTACATGACCCGCTGGCATCTGCCCTAACCTACCTTGTGCATACTTGTAGGTTCTAAGCGTACCTATTTAAAGCTTTCGGTGTATAACGATCACCGTCCTGTCATAATCACCTATCGTGGACTTAATTCAGGTCCTATTTAGTTTTCGAACCAGAGATTCCCACACAATACTTCATTAGAAAAAGGTCCAACGATCAAAAAGTTCAACAACTAAACAAAGTTATTGTAAAAATTCTCTTACTCTTTACCATAATTCAAAGGCAATGCACACTCAACTCATGAAACTTCTTCGTTGACCCATCGCCACATGTTACTCATGAGGTGCAGTCCAAAGTTCTGAGTATGACAAGTGTACAAGCCATCAGATTTGGTCTCACTGCCATTGTCATCAACTATGACGTCTAATTCTCAAGGAACTTGGTGATCGGGGATCCTTCTCACAAGATTCGCGCTTTTTACTCAAAGATCTTGGAACATACCGACTGTTTATATGAGGGGAACAATTAAGCCTGATAATATTTGCGTGACAATAACTCGTGTGAAGGAGCTTCACGAATTAACTTTGATCAATATCGTTTAAAATCAAATTATCAACAGTAACCCTTTACTATCGCTCACTAACTCAGTTTTCATGTAAGGAAAACGATCGCGAGATAACTGCTATCATAATATTACTTTGAAAGTAAGCAAGTGCATTCAGATCTAAAGACGGTGGTTGTAAATCGTTACGCAACATAAGATCTGTTCCGAATACACGCAAATGACCAGTACCGTTACTAACTCGATACAATTGCCTTCGCCCAACGACTTTACTAACTCGCTTTGCCACTGAAGATGACTAGTTGTTAAGTCACTTTGGATAGATCATCTTCATCATCCGCCTAGCCCTTTCCCAACCATATTGGGGCCGGCTTCCAGCCCTACCGGATTCAGCTAAGCGCCAGTGCCCCACATGGAGCGACCGCCCACTTGACCCCCACAACCCAGCAACCGGATAACACGGTACCCCCCGGCAAGACTGCTGTCAGATCCCAAGCATCTGACCACCCGTAACGACTGTCAAAGATCTTCAAATGACAGCCGGGACCAACGGCCCAGCGCGCCCTCCGAGGCACGGAGGAAACTCGGTATGCCGAAACGGCCACCCATCCACGGACCGACCTCGTCAAGCGTTGCTTAACCTTGATGATCGACCCGTGCGGCTGTTATTATTTAGCCACGAGCTCATTTTCTTATGGGATATTAAATCCTAAAGTTCGTACTGAACCAAATGTTGAAACTACCGCCAATAGGAAACTCATTAACTACTTTCTTACAAGTGTGTCTTAATTACCTAGTGATAGTGCTAGATGTAATCACGACCAACTCAGTGGTCAAACGTGAACACTCTTAAAGCTTGAACTAGCATCACTTCACTAGAGAACCTTCGACCTCATTATCGAAATAACATGGAAGCGACTCACCGAGTATTCCATTCGAAACTTGCGAGCGCCCGACTTCACAGCTGTGGTCGTAATGTTCGGCTACCACCTGCGAACTGCTAACCTGCCGTTCCATTTAACCTCTCGGGTGTTGACACATCAGCCTTCGCATACACCATCTGAACCACTAGCCTGCAGCAGAGGCTCCACTGCGACGTAATATGGTATCTGAAACGTGAAAAACATTACGAGAGTATATGTTCACACAGTTATCTTAACTATACTCAGATTTGATGGAAATTAACCGGTGCAGCGGTGTAGTAAACTAAACAGGAACAGCAAAATGGGTTATTGTTGACATGAACCACACAGACCACACAGTACAGTACTCAAGTGTCCAGGTAGGTAGATATGGGCTTTAGAGAATCCAATGAATGCCATAGCGTCAGTGGAATTTTAAGTCGCAATTAACGAGGCCTTGTAGGACTTACTACGTTCCAGATAGTTTGGATACCTGACTCGAAAAGAAGAATACTATGCTTCTCCTCAAACTTAACCCTCACTGCATAAAACTATCACAGTATCAAAACTAATCAAAATATTTCATTTGGTATTATCATAATTTCCAGAATGATGTGTTCGGTACGGCATTGCTACTATATGGCTCTTAAGTCTGAACAATAATATTCAGCTAAGGACCATTACCAGTGATAGTAGAATAATAACTCTTCAGCAACACTAAAACTTGATCAGTGATAACTAACATGAAATTACGACCGGACACGGGCCACCCTGACGATACACTGACCGCCATACCGTACACTAAATCAGAATTTTGAATAATGATTACTCTTGGCCATAGTCATAACAAAATGAAAACGACTCACCAGATTGGCATAAAGATCAGTGTGTATGGATCTATCCACACGTCTACACGCTCCTCCTTGACCTGTCCAGCTCCTTGGTTGTTGCTAGCCTCCTTGCTGCTCCCTTACGGACTGGTTTTTTCATTATTTTATTTTCGAGGGTAGTCGCAACTGACAGCGCGATATTTTTTTTGCAAGAATGTAACCGACATTTTCACTAGCTTTGTTTTTACGTGTGATCTCATTAGCACGACCGAATCCCAATTCTGATGTCGCATCAAGGCTGGCCGATAGATGCAAACCATCGGGAAGTCAGGATATATTCCCTTAGGTTAAGACATCGTGTGTGGGCAGGTCGGTGGGTACAATCGTGCAAATGAAATCACATAAGTTATTCGATACACTGGGTTTATTCAAATAGACACAAGTTACATTCTTGATTACTAATATTACGGACCGACACTGATTCTACGACGTCTTAGCTCTACGGCTGTCAGTACTCAACTGACTCAACTGCTCTATTCTGCACCACGCTAGAGCTTATAAAAGCGCGCTAATGCGCAGTTGCTCTTGATTGCCGCTAGGGGCGTGCTTGTGATTTGACTTTACGTCCATACTATTGACTAAACCCGACATATGTTTTTACTCGACTGCCGAAGGAGGGTAATGTGTTTATCAATCTTGTACATAGAAAAAAATTCAAAAATAAAATAGCCAGGGTGTTAAGGGATAACCAACAGAACCCATTTCCAGCATTTTTTTAATTTTTGTCTGTTCGTCTGTTTATTTGTGCACGCATCACGTGAAATGCACGAAACCAATGTAGATAACTTTTATACACAAAAATTGTGCGTAACTTGAAGAATTACTAAGTTTTTGTTTCATCGCAATCGGTTCACTCTATCAAAGGTTAGATGAATTTAAAGTGTTCAAGAAGTAAAATTATCACAGCACACGCAATTCAGTTACTCGGACAGTTGAACTCGCTATTCGATAGATGGCGTTGTGCATTTTAAGTCATTTTCTGAATCGCGGTGTTAAGATTCTACGCGAAAGAATGACACTAGAAAAAAAAAATTGTTTGTACCTACAAACAATTATTTTTTTCTAGTGTCATTGTAGGGTAGGCAGGAAAGTAAGTAGGGTAGGGTTGACAAAACACATGATTACCTAAAACTATAGCAGGACTATTATAAAATAAAATGGCAGGAGATGATTTACACACTCAATTAATGGGTTTCTCCAAAAACAGTCGCTAGCACTTAAGGGCCTACATCCGCTTTAGTGCCGTAAAACGGTAACTTTCTAAAGCATACTTCTTAGTAACGCCTAGGTTAAAAGGTTTGAATAAAATATATATTTATTATTGTTTCATGTTTATTATTTTCAACACATGGTTTTTTCGTATAACAAATAGTTTTGCTTTAAAAAAATAATTAACAACACGCTAGTTTTTCGCTACTTTTGGATACTACTCCAAAACGACTTGGATGTTTAAAAATATTTTTACACAGAAAAATTTATGGCTGGAATTTATTCATAACTAACATAGCATATGTAAATCCAATAATATTTTGCAAACAAAACTGTTCAAAAGGAGGTTCAATATTGATATTTTAGCATCGAGCGGGTGCACGGCCAGTACTGCGTTAACATTGGGGCTTATATATCACCTTAAGTGACGTAGCGCCAAGGGAGCAGCATATGCGGAGGTGTTTGAGGAGTGGAGAGGTATGCTTCGGCTATCAGGATAATCCCAGCAGTACGGTCAAAGTCCCTACCAGCATCTTACTGGGTTAACTACCTTTATTTATTCATTATTAGGTTTTTCTACAATGAGTACACTGTTACTTTATAAAGGCTTTAATTTGGCTGAACCGATTTTGAAGCGGTTTTCAGAAAAGTATTTGTTACATTCTGGAGAAGGTTTTGGTGTACAACAAATGGATACCCCGGGCCGCGACGGTCCGCATGGGTCCGTTATATTTTTTTTTTTCATTCTTTTTATTGGATTAGGTATCTCTCAACTAGGTCATTGTGCAAGTTTCATCAAAATCGGTTAGGCAGTTTTCAAGATACGGAGCATACAACCGAACTCTTTAGTGACAATCAGCACGAATGAGTAAATTGAGTTATTGTGGGTATTTTGTCAATCCTTTACGTACCTAACTATGGAACTTGCTCAAGGTCGGGGTCGCAAAACGATAAAAACATGTACGAAAGACACCGACTGCCGAAACGAAAGTTATTTTGCACTTTTTAGTGTTATGTTTTTGAAGTCGGTTAATTTTTTTGCGTAAAAGTTTTTACCTGTCTTCTTTTATAATTTCATTTTTCCTTGCAGGATGATAATCCATACACAGACCAAGCGTAACTTATCCTAGTATTTTATCCTTCATTCACAATCTCCAAAGTGGCACACACCAACCCAGCTTCCTCAGGTTTCCGAAAACCGATTCATTCTGCGCCTGAGCAGATAAAAAAGACATTTCTATATATCGCGGTATCATCAAAAACAAATTGGTGCCGCTACCGAGGCGGAAAGGTTTCTTATTTTTTGTTTTAGCACCTTTTGGGTTCCGTAGAGGTCAGTGACGATTGACTGTTGTGTTATGGTTCAATGAATTTGTAGACTGACCTCTGATTTTCAGAATCGCTGTTAGGTAGATCTTGTCTTGATTTTTAGCCCAGTCACGGAGCCAGTAGTCGCATGATGCAGGCTTATATAATAAAATTATATAATAAAATAAAATAAAATAATAAAATAATTTCAGCCGAAAGACGTCCACTGCTGGACATAGCTCTAGTGATGTCATATCGGTCAGTCCTGTGCGTAACGCCTCGCATCCAAATCAGCATATCTCATAATATGTATACCATCTGAGTAATTGATTTAAATATCAAATGAATAGGTATTTATGATGATAGTAAGTGGAGGAGCTCGTGGCTAAATAATAACAGCCACACGAGTCGATCATCAAGGTTAAGAAACGCTTGACGAGGTCGGTCCGTGGATGGTTGACCATTTCAATATAGCGAGTTTCCTCCGAGCCTCGGAAAGCACGTTAAGCTGTTGGTCCCGGCTGTCATTTGAAGATCTTTGACAGTCGTTACGGGTAGTCAGAAGCTTGAGATCTTACACCAGTCTTGCCAAGAGGTGCCGTGTTACCCAGTTACTGGGTTGTGGAGGTCAGATAGGCAGTCGCTCCATGTAAAACACTGGTACTCAGCTGAATCCGTTTAGACTGGAAGCCGACCCCAATATAGTTGGGAAAAGGCTAGGCAGATTGAATGATGATAGTGACTTTTTTATCATTAATAATAGTTTTAGTATTTTTGTGAATGCCTGAACGTATTTTTCGTTGCCATATCTTGCTGCCTTCTTCTATATAATATTTGAAAGAAAGAAAACATTTATTGCCACTAAGAAATGTTATAGCATAAACAAAACACAAGATAGTTTCAAAGCACAGTATAACCAGTATGGTAAAAGGAGCGGGCTCAGCTGATGCTGACCAGTGTGCAGCATGGATACTACCCTGGTCAACGCTGATTTTCAGCCCACCCCCCTTTCTTACAGCACTTATCATAATAAATCTCTTGATAAATACCCACCACACCCTTAATAAATACTTAATTTTACATACCCACAATTATAACAACATACCACAATAACTATTACATCAATTAAATTCCAATTAATTTAAAAATACCAAAAATAATAATTCATTAAAATACTGTAAGTGTATCTTCTGTGTACGTGTTGTTGGGTGTTATGAGTCATGTAAATAAAACAACTGGTTTCGGTGAGCACTAGTACACAACTGCTATATATAATTATTTATTTGACCATTATAATATTTGCTGTGCATGCGACATGTAATGTGTCGATGCACCACATTATTTCCCCCTTTAAAAACAAATAAACAAATCGAGTACACTTACATAAAAATAATTAAAAAGTTTACATAAAAAATAAGACAAAAGAAGTATTCTTTCTACACAAAATATAGCCATACACGAACAAAAATAAAAACGAACTTAATACTACGCGGTTACACTTTTCTTCTGTTTTCCTTTTTCCCGATTGCTGCTGTCTTAAACGTTTTGTGGTCCCTGTCCTCCGTTTGGGTGCTGACAGCAACGCATGGAGACTGTTGGAATCTGAGCTGGTTGCGTTTGCCTGGCGTCGACGTGCCGTGTCACGTTCTTGTATAACCGCTTCCTACACTTTCTGTACATGCAGTACAGTAGCACTGCAACGGCGATGATGAAAATGCCCCCCATAGAGATTTCCGTCATTGAGATGCTGGATCCCCCTGACCCAGCGGCAGTTTGTGCCACCACGATCTCTTCCTTGGAGCCCCAGCTGCCCATGTTTCCGAATATTGCAATTGTCTTGATCTTGCTTTACCAGCGTGTTTATGAGAACTTCCGCTACAACTTTTGCTGTTATCTCTGCTACTGGTACAGCTTCCGGCCATCTCGTTTCTCTGTCGATCATTGTCACGATGTATCTGTTTCCGTTGGATTCTGGTAGTGGTCCGACAATGTCTACGTGCACGTGGTCTAATCGTGCTGTGGGTGGAAAAATTCCGATTGGGGCCGAGTTGTGCCTATGTGTCTTGCTTTTCTGGCATGCCTGGCATGTTTTCGCCCAAATGCCGACGTCAGTATTCATGCGGGGCCAGAAATAGTGCTCGGAGATCATTTTCTTCGATAATCTTATTCCGGGATGTGTTATGTTGTGCATGGTGTCGAATACTTGTTTTCGAAGTGATTTCGGCACATACGGTCGTAAACTTGGTTTTGTATTTTCGCAGTGTAGTTGTCTTGTTCCTGATAATGTCGTTGTTTTCCAGTTAAGGTTGCAATTTTTTAACAGCTGAGTGAGTTCAGTGTCATTGCGTTGCATATCTGCTAACTCAGTCCAATCCACAGGTGTGGGGCAATCTATTTGCTCGAGTCGCGATAACGCGTCGGCCACCGGGTTCATGTTACCGGATAGGTGACGTATGTCTGTCGTGAACTGTGCGATGAACTCGAGGTGACGTAGCCGTCTTGGGGCTATCGTTTTACTTGTGCAGGTTTGTTTTGTAGTGAAAGCATGACATAACGGCTTATGATCGGTGTAAACTATCAACTCTCTTCCCTCGACATAAGGTTGAAAATGCGTTACTGCCATGTAAATGGCTAGCAATTCCCGATCATACGTGCTGTATTTTGACTGCGTTTCACTCAGTCCCTTTGAGAAAAAGGAGAGTGGCTTCCAGTTTCCGTTTTCATACTGTTGTAAAACGGCGCCCACGCACGTTTGAGATGCGTCTGTCATTAGTGATAACGGGCAATGCGTTGTTGGTGAAGACAATGTAACGGCGTCGCTTAGACTTGCTTTACATTGACCGAATGCTTCTAATGCCTCTGGAGTCCATTGTATTTCGGTTTTGTCATTTTTCTTCGATCCAATGAGGTATTTGTTTAACCGAGCTTGGTGTTTGGCTGCTTGTGGTATATTGTTCCGGTAGAAGTTGATCATGCCTAAAAATCTTCGCAAATCTTGTACGGTTTTTGGTATAGGGTATTTGGTTATTGCTTCGACCTTGTCTGGTAATGGTTTGATACCATCTTTTGTGATCTGATATCCGAGGAACTCTACTTGCTGTTTGCCCAGTTTGCATTTGGCTTGATTTATTGCGATGCCATGTTCGTCTAACCGTTTGAACGTTTCTTGTAAATGTCGACGGTGTTCGCTGGTTGAAGATGACGCCACTAGTATATCGTCTATATATACGAATACGAAGTCAAGTCCTGCTAAGACTGTGTTTAGGAATCTGACAAAGGTTTGCCCTGCGTTTCGTAGTCCAAACGGCATTCTTGGAAATTCGAATAGACCGAACGGGGTTATTACTGCAGTCTTTTCTACGTCTTGTACTGGAATCTGATTGTAAGCCCTTTTTAAATCGATCGTTGAATAAATACTGGTTCCTGGTAGTAGGTATGTGAAATCTAGTAGTCTCGGAATTGGGTATCTATCCGGTACCGTGATCGCGTTCAATCTCCTGTAGTCACCACATAGTCGCAACTCGCCGTTTTTCTTCGATGTCACGTGCAAAGGACTTGCCCACGGACTCTTGGAAGGCCTGCATAACCCTGTCTCTAGCATGTGTTCTATCTCCTTCTTCACTCTTAGGTATTTGTCCGCTGGCAAAGGTCTTGACTTGGAGTAAACAGGATGTCCATTGGTGATGATTTGGTGAACAACGTCGTGCTTCGGTCGTGACTCTGTATCGAGAGGTTTCAAAATGTTCGGGAAATCTGCTAAAATGTCTGCGTAGTCTTCGGTTAATTTTACGGTCCGAAGTGTAGGCGTGCTTGACTTCATTAACTTTGCGTTACTCTGAAGTCCAGTTGTACCATCAATCAAACGTTTATTCCGAACATCCACCAAAATGTTGTTTCTTTCTAGAAAATCGGCTCCAAGTATTGGTTGCGTAATGTCAGCTACGATGAAAGTCCAACGGTACGGGCGTCTCATATTCAGATTCAACGTCAGCGTTTTGTCGCCGTATGTTTTTATTTGTGTACCGTTTGCAGCGTATATTTTATATGTGTCGTCAGCTTTTAAACGATTCCCTCTTCTAGGTATGGCTGAAATGTTAGCGCCTGTATCTACCAAAAAACGATACCCACTTTTTCGGTCGGTAACGCATAGGCGGTTTGACGGTATGATAGCGCTGACGACCGCCTCTGTCAACGCTGAATTTAGTTTTCCGACGGTTTCTTCCAATTGCATGGATTTTCACAGTTCCGAGCTCGATTCCTGTACCGATGATGATACCTACATAACCAGTTGGGACTGTCGGGTGTAATCCTCGTCCTGGAGTGTGATCTTGTGCGCGGCTGGCTTCGGTTGCGCCTGTAACTACGGTGTCTACCATTATTTGCATTGGATTTCAAGGCTGCTATTTCTATGGTTAGCTTCTTCATTTGGTTGACCATCTCAACCATAAGCTGTGTTTGACCGCTTGATATTTCCGACACTTCGCCTGATCGTCCTTCCAATATCTTGTCTGCTATGGCGGCGAGGTTGTCAAGTTTCTGATCTTGACTGACCGTTAACACTGCTCGAACGTGATCGGGGAGTCTTGATATCCACAAACCATGGAGGGTTTTTTCGGCCACCTGACTCTTACGTGCCAATTCCCTCATTCGTCTCAACAGTTGCGACGGTTTTTGGTCGCCTAATTCCACTTCACTGACCAGCTTTTGAAATTGCCGCTCCTCCGATTCTTCGTACACGGCTAGGAGTCTTTCTTTAATAGCACCATATTTATTAGTGGCGGGGGGTGACATTATTATGTCGGCCACTTGACTTACTGCGTCTTTGTGGAGCTTGGACAGTACGACTCCGTATTTTACTTCGTCACCCTGTTTTTGGGGAGCCATCATTGTCTCAAACTGCGCGAACCACACCCTGGGCATCTCTATCCAAAAATCCGGGATCTTCGAGGATATTCCTAATGCTGCGACTTCGGCCTGACTGCTGTCCGTCGCTCCGCATGCTGGTAACACACCACAATTTCCACTTGTGCTCATGTCTTCGGTAACTATATGCCTCTTGAAAACCAAAACCAGTGAGATCCGCTTGTGGAAGGCTGGTAAGGTTGTGCAGTGCAGTTACCACGACACGAGGAAATCACTTTAAATCGCGGCGCGTGTTAATTCAAATCGGGGTCACCAGATGTAAGTGTATCTTCTGTGTACGTGTTGTTGGGTGTTATGAGTCATGTAAATAAAACAACTGGTTTCGGTGAGCACTAGTACACAACTGCTATATATAATTATTTATTTGACCATTATAATATTTGCTGTGCATGCGACATGTAATGTGTCGATGCACCACAATACCAAAAATAATATACCATTATAAATACCAAAAATAATAATTAGTTAAAATACCAAAAATAATAATTAATTAAAATTCCAAAAATAATAATAAATAAAATACCAAAAATAATAATTAATTAAAATACCAAAAATAATAATTAATGAAAGTACCAAAAATAATAATATAATTATAATTACTATTATTAATTTTTATTTTTTATTATTACAATTTGCTCTGCGGCTTGATCTACTCTCACATTGTTATACATTTCATATTGAAATGAGAATCACTCACATCATTCACAATATAGGTAATCCTGCCGTTACCATACATCCCAGCTTATACCAACATTTTATACAGAACCTCTCAACCTAAAGGCTGGGTCACACCTCTCCATTTTCGGGTTGTCGCGATTAGGTCGGTGGCACAATGGGAGACAGCGGGGCGCCAGATTATCTGACACAATGCTAATGTGCTCCACGGGTGACGTGTGAACAGGGCTTTAGGGGGTGGTCTGAGTTGTAAGCGGAGAGCGGTGACGAAGTAGCGTTAGGCGATTAAAGATGGAATGCGTTACCTATCAAGTTCGAAATGTTTTGACGTCAGACTGATACTATTGATTGGATCAAATCAATGGGGATTTTTTGTAGATGGGTCGTTTGTTTTCTAGATCGATTCCGTTCCTATACATTGACAAATTATTAAGAGACAGAAAAAACTCGGCGAATACAGAAGAATCCCTTTTTTTTTTAAAGTCTGTTAAAAATAGTAAACCGACCAAGTGCGAGTCAGACTCGCGCACGAAGGTTTCCGTACCATTAGCCCAAGAACGGCAAAAAAATCACGTTTGTTGTATGGGAGCCCCACTTAAATGTTAATATAATTCTGTTTTTAGTATTTGTTGTTAAATACATCATCTGTGAAAATTTCAACTGTCTAGCTATCACGGCTCATGAGATACTGCCTGGTGACAGGCAGACAGACCGGGAAGTCTTAGTAATAGGGTCCCGTTTTTACCCTTTGGGTACGGAACCCTAATAAAACAGTTCTCCTGGTTCCGATTTTAATCCCCGGGATGGGCTTTTTTTTAGTTTTCCTTTAAAATACTTAGTATCTGATCTACCCAAACCCTTTTATACAAGATAATAAGTCGATAGTTTCCAGTAAAACAATAATCCTGAGTATTTATAGCGTTTTGTTGTGTTTTTACTTATAAATGAAACCCTAATTACACTTAAATTAAATATAATTTTAAAATACGGAGCACAAATTTGACATGTCACTCGGGCAGTGTTGCCAACTTTTTCTCACTAGGCTTGCTTTCCTCCTTATGGAAAATTTAACACAATGAAAGTGTATGCTATGCACAGATCATAAAAACACTGTTGTTTAATGATCTGTGCATAGTATGTTAGCTTTGGCTCTAGAATGACATTACAGATAACCACGAAACAAGCCTATGATTTGTTAGAACGATGTAAAGTCTTTGTTCTAATGGGTAGGCAGGCTTGTTTACCACCACAACCATCGATAAAAAAATAAAATGTTATTGTGATTACCCGCTGCCGCTACCTCTTCTACCGTATCCCACCGAAAAGGATGACTGTTAAAATTTTTACTTTATAATGCAGTGGCACTAATAAAAGTCGCATCTCTCTGCGTTACGCATTTATAGCATTGTGTGTGATATGAGCTTATAATGCAGAGGGAATTAGTTACGATGTCGTTATGCTACCCGCTCCCGCTACATCCTATGTCTTACACCCACCAAAAAGGACGACAGTTGATCTTTTTACTTCATAATGCAGTGGCACTAATGTTAGTCGCGTCCCACTGCGCCGCGTATTTATAGCATTGTGTGTGATATGAGCTTATAATGAAGAGGGAATTAGTTACGATTGAGTTTTAATTCAACGCGGACAGCGCCCTCTGTAGGAAGCTTCTGTAAAAAACGTTGTGTTTTTTGTAGACACGTGATGTCTTTTGTAACGGGATTTCGTGTTTTTGTCAATAGGCAACTTAGGATTAATCTATTATCAAGAGAATGTGTGTGTGTTGTAGTTTAATACGATATTACAAGAAGCAGGAGTAGATTTTATCATAAGATATTTACCTATTGAAGCCATAGAGCATGGCGGAAGGAGCTGAATAAAACTTAAAGACTTAGCTCTGGATAGAAAAAGATGGAAATTATTTAAACAAATGCTGAATAAATTTATTGACCATCATGACAGAGAAGAGCAATGATTGTCCCATTATTTGTTCAGCCTGAAACCACGAGAACCATTAGACTACGTGTCAAGAATTCTATGTATCATATAGAATCTAGGATGTACTTTGAAGAGGATAAATGTATTGAAAACGTGATCGGTTACCCGTGTCTCCCTTTTCATCTTGATAGATGAAATAAACTTTTTTGCAATAAATTACTACCGACTTCCAAATAAAAAACTACAAAGTGAAAAATAACTTTATTTTTGGAAGTCGGTGTCTTTCGTAGGTACTAATTTTTTACGATAATAGATATTTTAATCTTTTTAGTTGTACCTATCTAATAGGCAAGTTGTTTAGTAAGTATCTATAACGCCAGAACAGATTACACGAATAACAAGAAAATTGAACATTATCAGTGAAATGAGAGATCTGCGTACCCCTTTCGATCGTACTGGCGTGATGTTATGTTATGAAATGATATAAACAATAAACAGACATGCGATTGCAGCAATCCCGAGAGATTTGCCGTTATTTATTGAAGATTTCTGTTGTATATCTCCGAAGTTCTTCATCAGATATTCACCAAATTAAAATGGGACCAATTTCGGCATATGCTCTTTCAAACAAAAAAAGAATTTTCAAAATCTATCCACAATTGACGTAGATATAGATGAACATACACAAAAAAGAAAAAAAAAACATACATAATGTCGGACATAGAAGAGGTTCTATGTTCGACTTTATGTATGTTTTTTATTTTTTGGACAATGAATCAGTCCGTCAATTGTGGACTTACCAAAAAGGAGAAGGCTCCTTTTTGATAAGTCGGTTAAAAAGGGAGAAAATAGCAGGGCGAAGTTTGAATCATCAACACTCGCCCGCAAACTTCGCCCTGCTATTCAAAGATCTCCACAGAAATGTTCCATGATTTTCATTCTTCTTCAACACCACCTTTTCCGTCATATACAACAACTTAAGTGTCATAAAATAAGTCATATCTTTGGAGAAACGTCTACTTTAGCTCACACAAAGGAGCAACAAATCAAACGCCAGTTAATTAGCAAGATTATCAACTAATATTAACAGTAAGTACAAATAAATAAATTTTAATTAATTAAGTCGTAAAGATAAGCGTAATTGCTTGTCAATGAAGAGTGACACAGTGTGAGGATGCTAATGTGTTAGGTATGTAATTTGTGTGATAATAATGTGATTGTGCCGACGGGTTAGTGTATTTTTAACTTTGCAGAATGTTTTGTTTTGTCACGATAGGTGGCATACGACCACGCGGTTATACTCTTTGGAATAGTTTGAACAACAATTTCAGATGAGAATATTTTCTTGTTTCACACTTTTCAGAGCGTGATTTTTAGTTTAACTCAGCTGAATAGGTACCAGTATTACCATAGACTGTTATACCTACACAACTAATAAACCATCCAGAGAACACTATGACTTTTATTTTTCGAGTTATAAGCAGACTTATACGCCAAAGACTTAACTCAGAGTTAAATCAAAGTTAATACGAAGTTAAATCGAAGTTATCAATCATCATCATCATATCAGATGAAAGACGTCCACTGCTGGACATAGGCCTCCCCCAAGCGTCGCCACATTGACCGGTCCCGTGCGTCTCGTATCCAGCGTATCCCCGCAACCTTCACCAGGTCATCGGGCCACCTGGTGGGAGGCCTTCCAACGCAACGTCTTCCGGTTCGTGGTCGCCACTCTAGAACTTTTCTGCCCCATCGGCCATCCGTTCTGTGAGCATTGTGCCCTGCCCACTGCCACTTAAGTTTGGCATCGAGCATTGTACTGAGGTCCTCCATGTTCTCAGCCATAACCACTATATCGTCGGCAAACCGAAGGTGAGTGATGTACTCGCCATTGACGTTGATGTCTAGCCCTCTCCAGTCCAGAACCTTGAAGACATCCTCCAGTGCAGCGGTAAATAGCTTCGTAGATATGACGTCTCCCTGTCTCACACCTCGCTGCAGAATGACGGGTTCCGAGGACTGATCCTGAATTCGAATAGACATGGTGGCGTTTTTGTATAATAAACACTTCAACACTTCGATGTACCGGTAGTCAATTTGGCACCGTTGGAGAGACTGCAATACAGCCCAAGTCTCAATCGAATCAAAGGCTTTCTCGTAGTCCACAAACGCTAAACAGAGAGGCAGGTTGTACTCAAGTTATCAATACTCGTATGTAATACATAATAGGCCGTGTTAGCTACTAACCCGGAGTTAGTTAAATAACCTAGGGTGGCGCAAGTGGGCCTTACAGACAAACAGACTATGAGTTTCATTTGTACCGAAGTTTATTTATTTACTATTTGGCCAACCAACAATTGTATATACTCAGAATCAGAATCAGAAATAATTTATTTGCAAAGAATGTAGGTAACAAAAACATAGTTTTGATGGTGTAAAAAACAAAAAACAATTGGATCCAGTACATTCTACCGTATGGCATGCAACATTAAGCACTATAAAAATCAAAAGCATTGCAAATCTATATTAATCAAAAATTGTCATGTAATCAGTTTCTAATGTCATGTTCAAAAGTCAAATTCAAATAATCACCATTTATCAGATCAGTTCATAATGTCACATTCTTAAAAGTAAAATACACTGGAAAATAGTCTTAGTATATCAAATTAGAATATAACATAATAAATTTAAATATTACTGAGAAATTTCATAGGGTGTTATCATTTAAAAACTCGCTGACAGTGTAATAGCATTTTCCAACTAGTAGTTTCGTTAATTTCTTTTTGAAAAAATGAGATGTATCATTTTTAATGTCATTGGGAATTTTATTGTAGATAACTGGTCCCATATGCATAATATTTTTTCTTAATAAAGCTGTTTTGAAACTACCTGTATGTAATAGACCTTTGTATTGGGATCTCAGTAATGCCGGTCTTGAAGAATGATTTATCATTGTTTCAAAAAGATTCAGGTTCATTTTAACAAATAATGCTACCTCCAGAATATAAATTGATGGAAAGGTTAATAATTTTGGGGATTTGAACATAGGAATACAGCTGTCTGTTGAATTAATGCCGGTCATTGATCTCAAGCAATATTTTTGGCCTCTGAATACCCTTTCTCGTTCACTGCAATTCCCCCAAAATACTACTCCATACCTTAAGATAGAGGCAACCAGACCATGGTAAGCTATAATGATGGTGTTTATAAAACTTTTTTCTTATGTTATTACTGATACATTTAAATTTCAAGTTTGTTTATGTCTAAGGTTAGTATTATAATTTCTTACAGGTTAGCACCGCATGCCCCATAAAATAATAGAGTAACAAATCAAATTTAAATCTAAAGGAAAATATAATATGTCAACTTGAAAACAAAATTAAAATCAAAAAAGCATCAAAAGCAAACTACAATCAAAATTAAAATCCAAGTCGAAATTAAATTAAAACCAAAATTAAAAATCGATAAAATTAAAATTACAATTAAAATAGAAAATTAAATAATATTAAACAGTGAATATAATTAAAAATTAAATGAAATTAAATCAATAAACTGTCAAAAAATAACATAAAATCAAAAGTTAAGGTTACACTAGTCGACGGCACGAACTATTTTGTGCACGGGGTTAAAATGCATTTTATATCAACCGACAACACATGCGGAAGAGATAGATGCTGTGATGAGCAGTAGGAAGCTAGTTCGCGTACGAATACACACTTTTGCAAATTTTTTGCGAAATGGATAATGATTTAGGACGAAACCGAGCGCGCGAAATTTTATAATCAAGCCTTTGGGAGTCTGGATATCATGAAAAAATGACTAAACGTATCTGTTCAAAATTTATTTATTTCCATTGTTGAACTACTAATCTATCCCTGTATGGTGGCCGTTTTTAAATTTTCCGTCTTCTTATTGCATTTATTTGCGCCCAAAAATGCGTTAAAATTAGTGTCGAAATGTAGAACTTTCGATGCTCATAACTTTCAAATATTTCCTTTTTTGCTTCCATACTGGGCTAGATAATGATGAGACAAATTGATATCACTTTTTATTTTGAACGTACATTGTCAAACAGTGGAATAATCCCTAGACTACGTTTGAATGGAAGAATTTTCGACTAGTGTACCCTTAAGTAAAGTTCCTTAAACAGCGTAAAGTTTTCAAGTATGTTTACAATCTCACACTTCACAATCTATATATCTATCTTCTATATATAAAAGAGAAAGTATGTATGTATGATCCTTATAGACTCCGAAACGGCTGGACCGATTTTATTGACTTTATCAGAATCCTTAGAATCCTCAGCGGGTAATCCTGTAAAGTTTGGTGGCGATCGGAGCATACGCGGGTGAAGCCGCGTGTAGAAGCTAGTATTGTATAAACTATTTGATCGTACCAAACTCCTATTTATAAAGTAGTTCCACAATAACATATTGACAAAGGTTAGGTAATGTAACACCCTTCTTCCTAACTATTGTGCTATGGGGGTGTGGTCAGTGGCGCAAAAAATGTTTTATAACTGTTCTACTGAGGGTTCGCGTCCCGGTTGGGATTTTTGCATTGATTTTGATGTGTTTTGGATTGTATTATTTTGTCGTTTATAATATTTTTAAAGGACAAACTTGTGCAGCCTGGCAAAGTCTATGATCTTGTGCTTTCAAGATGGTCAAATGTCGGTCCATTTTTTTGGGATGAGTTTTTACTTCTCTTTTTAGTTTTGGTTCACCATCACTACAAATTGAGCAAGTTCCATAGCAAGGTACCTAAAGGATTGACAAAATACCCATCTTCTTCTTTTTTTGTGAGGTGTGGCCACCATCTGTGTCAGTTATTTAAGCCAAAAACCCATAATAACTCAATTTACACATTCGTGCTGTTTGTCGCTAAAGAGTTCGGTTGTATGCTCTATATCTTGAAAACTGCCAAAACGATTTTGATAAAACTTGTTCTATGACCTAAGTTGAGAGATACTTAACCCAATAAAAAAGAATGATAATGATCCAATTACTAGTTTCGGAGAAATAGGTGGACAAAAATACATACATACATATAACGGCGACGTCACGGAGTATCCATTAGTTGTTTATCAAAACCTTCTCCTGAATGTAACAAATACTTTTCTGAAAACTGAATCAAAATCGGTTCAACCAAACGTGTACAAGGATACATACATACAAAGATACAAGTCAAATTGAGAACCTGCTTTTGAAGTCTGTTAAAAATAACTGGTTGTGCGCCGCAGCGGAGCGGTAGTCGTATTGACAACCGCACCGCTGCGGCGCCACAGCACTCCGACACGAAACGTCTAAATTGAAAAAGCCCTTAGTATCTACAACAAGCAATCTGAAGATTTACCCAAATACTAAAAAAAAAAAAACAGAAATCCCCCGGGTTTTCAGAAGTCAAAGTCTACTGTAGCCTGTAAACACAGATCATAGAAACAACAGTTGTTTCTATGATCTGAGCCTGTAAAGTTGTAAGCCTGTCAAACTTTGACATACTTGTACAGAAGAAGACCGAGACCGACTGCAGTACCTATGTACTCCTTTGTCATGACGTGTTTTCTGTATGTATTTTCTGTGTGTACATTAATAATAGAATAAAATAAAATTTATAAATGAATAAGACCAATCTAGTAAAGATAAAGTAGGGTTTAACACGTTCTTGACCCAATTTAGAAACCCGTCATAAGGAACTGCAAAGTGCAATGAAATTAGACAAATGTTCCTTTTCTAAGTATCTCAAGATATATTTTTTTCTGATTAATATGATTTTATTAATTCTGGCCTTGTTTTTTTAGTAAAATTCGGAACAAAAATCCTAAAGTATTTTGTTCCTATTCTTTACAAAGATACAGGATAACAGGACACAACACCTTGCTTCCGAAATAAGATCACTTCAAATCTTATTGTTGCTTCAAATGGGCGTAGTTTTGTGAAAAAAAGTGGCGAGGATGTTCTTTTAATGTGTATTTTATTGTGTTTTGTGAGATACGGTGAGTTTTTAATAGATACAGGTACACGTGTGAACCTTGATATTGAAGTGGTTGGTTAGATATCTTTTGAATATCATGTCATGTGCCTAGTTTTATCAAAATCCATGAGACAATGTTTACATCTCATTTTCCTGAGGCTCTAGATTAGTAATAATAATTATAATACCCTGTTCCCGATACTGGTTGGCCTCTATTTTTGATTTTTAATTCATTTTATAAAAATATTAAAAAATGTATAAAATAAGAAAACTTTTAAATAAAGGACATATTAATAAAAAGAGTGTCATTCGATTTCAGCGATGGGAATGGTCGAATTGAAATGCCAAAATGTAAAAGATCGATCACATGCCATTTCTCCAATCGCTATCTCCATCCTTTCAATGTTCTAACTTCATTGTCTACGGCCTCTGGGCTCTAAAGTGACAAAATCAAAATATTTTTTTTTATTTTACATAGGCCTACATGGGCACTTATAAAACGTCGACAAAAGGTGCACGGTTCGGGTTAGTCGTTTCCTATGGAGAAGAACCGGCAAGAAACTCCATGGTTACTCTTTTAAAAATGGTTTGGTTTTACAATATTTCCATGTTACAGCATTAGTACTTGGATATGTCGGGACAACATAGGCTCGACAATAAGTCGTAAGAAATTTAAAAAAAAACAAAAAAAATAATAAAACGAAATAAAAAGTTAACAAATGTTAACAATCATATAGAAATCTAGAAGGCCTACAATGTTCACACATTCACAAAACAATCGGTAAAAGAATCTATACAAAGGTAGAAAAAAAACAAATTAATAAAAAAATTAAAATAATGTATAACAACACTAAATTTAACATGTGGCACAAATGTTGTTATCAGTGCTGTTGTTAGCAAAGGGCTATAAAGATGATTGAATAACATTGTAAAAAGTCTAATTAAAAGAGAGAAAAAAATGAGATTGAGAATAGTTAGAGACATCCACATATTTATGCCGTTTAGTTACAACATTAATTCCAAATTTATTTATTAAAACTTTATTACAAAGGCGGACTTAATGCCTTAGGCATTTTCTGCCAGTCGACCTTAGGGTGGCGCAGAGATAAAAAAAAGGCAGGTGCAACTAAATTAAAGGATAAATAGAGATAAAATATATATAAAAAGAATATATATAAATATATACTTTGATACATACATACACACATAAACAATGTTATAGAGAAACCGAAACCAACAAATCAATTCTGTGATGATTCTGCAAACTTCTTGCGAATGTGCTCACGTGCCTTAAATTTGAAAGAGAACCGACTGGTTGCCATCCTGATATTCTGAGGGAGCGCATTCCAAAGAGAGATAGCCTGGACAAAGAAGGACGAGTGGATAAACCCAGAGCGGTGAGAGGGACATTGAAGAAGATGATTATTGGTGGAACGAAGATTTTTACTGTGAGCAGAGCAAAGGAATTGAACATGAGAAGTCAGATAAGAAGGAGAAGTGGGTTTATCAATAAAAGAAAACAGGGTAGTCAAGGCCCTCAGCGCTCTACGCTGACGAATGGGTAACCATTTTAAAAGTGATCGATGAGTGGATACATGATCATACTTACGGAGATTGAAGACAAATCGAATGCAGTTATTTAGAAGGCGGTCAAGTTTATTGAGTAGATCTGCATTCAGGTCATAGTAGCACACATCACCATAGTCAATTAAGGGAAAGATTATCAATAGATTAAATATATATAAGTATCATTCCGCTAAAATCTTCCCGAAAAAATCTCTATACCTACGACTTTCAATACCTACTATTAAATGTAACTTTACACCATAGAATTACCAACCATAGAGAAACTTTTGCGTCGGCAGAACTATGGGGCTATAGGGCTACGGAGCTATGGGGCTATGGCACGCTTATAACACCCGATACTAAGATTATAAGTATTTTGTACATTGTTCATTTGACGACAAAATTGGTGAGTAACAAATTATTTGACGTTTTATAACGGTATGCCGTTTTTTAGCGCGTGCCATAGAGTTTGATTATGATCTTTTTCTCTTTTATTGAAACTGAGTAGGAACAGTTTTGGAATAGTACCATCGGAAAATAAACACACAATAACATGATCTAACCAAGATTATTGTTTTGTCTGGACTTTAAAAGAGACTGTGACCTCTGAGTTTGTTTCGGCCTTTCTTCTCAGAGTAGTCAGATAGGAAATGCCGACCTCATCTAGTTTTAAAAATATGATTGACATGTAAAAGTGTTTGTACAAACCAACTTACAGAAATAAAGTCATTTATCAAACGTGACAAATGTCTAGTCT
Source organism: Orthosia incerta (assembly GCA_948252205.1). Classification (NCBI taxonomy): domain Eukaryota; kingdom Metazoa; phylum Arthropoda; class Insecta; order Lepidoptera; family Noctuidae; genus Orthosia; species Orthosia incerta. Next base: position 10,977,217 of record OX411765.1, on the reverse strand, counting down.
GTTAGTATTTTAAAATCATCATCATCATCAATATCAATCATCATCAATCAATACATATAATAAATCTGTAGAGAAGTAATTTTTGTACATCGGAAATATTTCCAAAAAAAATAGCCAGGGTGTTAAAGGATAACCAACAGAACCTATATCCGGCATTTATGAAATTTTTGTCTGCTTGTCTGTTTATTTGTGCACGCATCACGTGAAATGTTCGAAACCAATGTAGATCACTTTTATACATAAAAATTGTGCGTAACTTGAAGAATTACTTAGTTTTTGTTTCATCGCAATCGGTTCACTCTATCAAAAGTTAGATGAATTTAAAGGGTTCAAGAAGTAAAATTATCACAACACGCGCAATTCAGTTACTCGGACAGTTGATCTCGATATTCGATAGATGGCGTTGTGAATTTGAAGTCATTTTCTGAATGGCTGTGTTAAGATTCTCCGCTATATAGAAACAAAAATGGTAGGTAGGTAAGTATGGTAGGCAGGAAGGTAAGTAGGGTAGGGTTGGCAGACAGATGACGGGAGCGAAGCCGCGGGCACAGCTAGTTTTGAATAAAAAAAATCAACTGAACAGATCACATCGCCGATAATTTATTTTTAGAACTTCATAAATTAATGTCACCACATTCTTTTTTACCATATTAACCAGTTACAAAGTTGGCAGTGGGGCCCAGAGATTATCAGAGGTTACACTTCCTCAGATCTTATTTGATCCAAAGACATTTAAACCTATTATTTTAAAAATAGTAAGTTTCTTGTGCATTCTTCTCCATAACAAGCTACTTTTCCGAATGCACGGTAGAATCAACTTTTATTACTTGTAAATTTTAATTTTTGTTTGTCGTTCAAAAGTGCCACTTATTGGCCTAGTTGAATAAATATATTTGACTTTGACGCTTTTCTTCTGGTCGCCACTGCTGATTGTGGCTTTCAGTATTTGCAGTTGTTGGAGATAGCGTGGGGATTGCTCCAAAACTGAAATGTAGGGATTATTTAGTAACCAACTAACTCTACATACTAAATACATATAGAATATGTAGATACATCTTTGAAACGTCTTCCTATTTCAAAGTTTATGATGAACTAAGCGACTAATAGTACCTTACCAATTCACAATTCTGTAAATGGTTTGATTCAATGAAACTTATAATTAATAATCATAATGTATTTGTATAAGATCATGATCATTTCAGCCTAAATACATCTACTGCTGTGTATAGACCTCCTATTATTAAATAAAAACCCTCTGTTTTTGCAACAAACTTACGCAAGCCTTTGCAACAAAACATACCAGAAATAATTTATTACAAATCCAAATTCAAAAAGCTTATTAACTAATAACAAACAAGTAGATTAACAACAATACTGTTAGTTTAACAGTCAGTTAATTTCGCACGCGTCACCCAGCAAGCCTGCTGTGTTCAATATTGTCAAATTACTACCATTACTTCCATTTCTATCCACCCTACTTAGTGCAAGGATTGATTATTATTTAATAGGAACGTACGGGAGAAGAGAGACTTTTAAAGTTAATGTAAGACGATTAAACATTACATTTGAAGTGGGCGCCACGAGGAGCTATAAATTTTGTAAATAAAGAATTCTACTAAGTTACGTAGCGACAATTCAATCTACAACAAATACACCCAAATTCAATCAAATCAAAGTAACATACGTGTAATACGGAACTAACGAGCAATTTCACTTGGTCGGGTTATATTTTAGCGATTTAAAGCACTGTCGTATAATGTTTTATGGTACTGGAACGCGTCTACCACATGTGACCTTTTTTGGAACAATTCCACCGCACTATTTCCAAACCACTGCAACTCCTGAAAGCCAGAATCAACAGTGGCGACCACCAAAAAAGCTCCATGAAGCTCGACGAAGTCCCGGCGAATGAATTTAACTGTCTTGGATCCCGCAACGAAATTAATCAGAAAATTATAACGGAGGAGTAGGAAAACATACAAATTTCCACTTCCCTCCATATCAAGCAGGAGAAAGAACAAACAAGGCCAATAGGCACAAAGGGTCGTTTAAAACTGAAATAAGCTCAGTTGCCTAGCACCACGGATAAAAATTTGCATTAATATTAATGGGTTCTACATTGTGAGATGCTATATTTGTTTCCAATAATAGGTATGGCAAAAACGCTTGAAAGCACGGAAATTTGTTCTAGTTTCCACAAGGTCTGTATAGTAAACAACTTCTGATGCAGCCTGTACATTATTCAACATAAAATTGCGTTCATTCTGCCAAAGAATATGACCTTTTCCCAGCTGTGGGACAAAATAACTTCATCTATCAAGTTGTTCATCAAAGATTTTTGTCATAAGTTTTTTAACAGCCGGTATCACCAAAGATATTCATAGCTTAAATTAAATACTCCATTTTTTGAGGAGGAGCTCGTCTCTTAATAATAACAGCCGCACTGGTCGATCATAAAGGTTAAGTAACGCTTGACTCGGTCGTTAAGCCTTTGGTCCCGGCTGTCATTTGAAGATCTTTGACAGTCGTTACGGGTAGTCAGAAGCTTGAAATCTGACACCAGTCTTGCCAAGGGGTACCGTGTTACCCAGTTACTGGGTTGTGGAGGTCAGATAGGCAGTTGCTCCATGTAAAACACTGATACTCAGCTGAATCCGGTAAGACTGGAATCTGACCCCAATTTAGTTGGGAAAAGGCTAGGCAGATTGATTGATTATCTATCCATAAATAAAAATAAAAAAAAAGATTGTGTTTCAAATTATTTCAATTACATATAAAAAATGAGACAGCCCCAGCAGGTAATTAACAAAACTTGGGCCTGACTCACTCCTTGCCTTATTAAACTAAGCAAAAATTTCGAGTAAAGATGAGGTAAAAATAAAAAAAGGGAAACAAAATCATTAATAATAAAATAATCATCATCATCATCAGCCTATAGCAGTCCACTGCTGGACATAGGCCTCTCCAATTGCACGCCATTTGCTTCGATTTTCGGCAACTCTCATCCAGCTGCTACCAGCCACCCTGCGAAGATCGTCGCTTCACCTAGCCTGAGGACGCCCCATCTTACGTTTACCCCAACGTTCATCAGTTCTACGACTCATAAAAACTAAAAAATTATCACTACATATTATTAAACAAAGTCTTCGGCCGCGTCTGTTCGCATTAAACTCAAAAACTACTGAACGGATTTTCATGCTGTTTTTACCAATAAAAAGAGTGAGAAACGAGGAAGGGTCTTGTATATCATTAGCCACGGGCGAAGCCGGGACGGGTGTGTTGCGTGCGTGAGTGTATGTTGCATGTGTGAGTATGTGTTGTGTGTGTGTGTGAAACTCTAAAACATCACTATACTGAACATAGGTACCAATAAAATCTTTTAACAATCTTCAAGAAACAACTGCATCGCCATTTCTTTGAAAATACACATCTCGCTTTCTTCAAACGATTTTTTAATACCTGTGTTACTCTGTTTTTAACAACTGCCGACCAATGCTGGTATACCTTAAACCTGTTAGCATAGCACTTACGGTCATTGACCTACTTTAGACCAAGGCATCCATGAAATAAGACAGCCATTGTACCCATAGAATTAAGTTCTTTTTTGTATTAGAGATGTGTCTGTGTGTGTGGTGTGTGTGTGTAGATGTGTGTGTGATGTGTGATTTTGGTGTACAATAAAGTTTGTTTTATTCTATTGTATAATATTTGTCATACGTAATTTCGCAAAAACCTATTTTACAAAAAAATACAACCGACTTCCAAATAATAACTCTAAAAATTTAAAAATAACTTCTTTTTCGGAAGTCGGTGTGCCTGTTTTTTTTCTTAGTTTTTTGACACCGACTTCCGAAAAATAAGTTGTTTCACTTTGTTATATCAACTAAAAAGTGAAAAATAACTTTTGGTCAACAGTTTTTTTTTTTTTTTTTATCGATTGGCTCGCGTTTGACCACTATCTCGCCTGATGGTAAGCGATGATGTGGTCGACGGTGAAGCACGCTTGCCTAGAAGTAACCTATTCACTCTTGACTTGAAGACCCCAAGACTCAGATACTTGAACATAACCGGTGAAATGAGAGTGTACCAAGGTGAAATATTGTACACATCTGCGTATCCCTTTAGAGCGTACTGGCATGATGTTATCTTATGAAATAGTATAAACAATACTCTTTCAAACAAAAAGAAATTTCAAAATCGGTCCACAATCAACGGAGAAATCGGTGAACACAAACAAAAAAATACTAAATTAAAGTCGAACATAGAACCTCCTCCTTTTTGGAAAGTCGGTTAAAAACGGCAGTCCTTCCTGCTAATATCGTAAATCCAAAACTAAATCGGTGTACTTGTTTATCACGATTTTAGACCTAAATCTCTGAACCAATATCGATAAATTTGAGGTTTTCAGGAGAAGAATTAAGGAATATTTCCTATCAACACGACACATTATTTTATGTATTTACGATTTGTTCACTTTTGTATTATATAGTATATGTTTATGCATTGTGTGTTGCACACGTAATTGTTTAGTTTATTTAGTGAATGAGTTTTAATAAATTTTTGCTATGCACATGGATGTACTATCCTCAAATGCATGTTTATCTACGTAACTGGGATTTGCTGTTAGAGAACCCAACTATGGGTTAAGCTCGCCTTTGTAGTACATAAACTGCCCTATTGTATTTGTATGTTTTTATGTTTTGTGTACAATAAAGAATAAGAATAAATCTGGTATAGAGATAGATCGGATGGGATAGATCCTCAACATTTTGCACTAATGAAAAAAAGAAAAGAAACATATTTTTATGATTAACGATACACTGATTTTGGGATGATTTTGGTGTACAATAAAGAATTAAGAGATATGATTAAGGCGATATATACGCCCGAATGTTAACGCAGTACTGGCCGTGCGCTCGCTCGATGCCAAAATTTCAATATTGAACCTCCTTTTGAACAGTTTTGTTTGCAAAATATTGTTTGATTTACGTATGGTATGTTAGTTATGAAGAAATGCCAGCCATCAATTTTTCTGTGTAAAAATATTTTTAAACATCCAAGTCGTTTTAGAGGAGTTTCGAAAAGTTGCGATAAAATATCGTGTTGTTAATTGTTTTTTTAAAGCAAAACTATTAGTAACACGAAAAAACCTTGTGTTCAAAATTATGTACATGAATCAATAATAAATATATATTTTTTTCAAACCTTTTAACCTAGCCGTTAATAAGGAGTATTCTTTAGAAAGTTACCGTTTTACGGCACTAAAGCGTATGTAGGCCCTTAAGAAAGGGCAGTGACCGCTATTGCCAAACTAAAACGAAACAACCATACCCTAAGTTCAGTGTAAAAAATACAGAAGTGCGGACATTGGACTATAACATTTATAGTGGTGTAAGTATCGGCATGGCTCGGTAGTAAAATGAAGTACGGATTTAAAAGAGAAGGCTTGCTTAAAAATAACTTTACTTATGCATTTGAGAGACGTCAAAGACAGGCCGAAAGTACGACTTGGTTCACACGCGTTGTGCTTTCGTATTACACGATACTTCATACTATCACTGCTCTTCGGCACTTATTTAAATGTATGTGCCTTTTCTCTAAGCAACTTTGAGATTCAGGTAAAATCATTTTGGGTTTTGCTCATAAAGTCTTGTTGTTTTCAGCCGTTACGTTTTGCAAGCAAAACAATGACAAGTAAAATTTATTATACTTATGGCCTTTACCCATTTTTAGGGTTCCGTACTCGATAGGGTCCAGACGGAGCCCTATTGCTGTCACTTACATACGTGTCCGTCTGTGTATTTTCCGTTCCCATAAGTGTGTCCGTGGCATCAACAGTGGGCCTTATCAGAATATTAGCGCAGCGTTATTTCCTTTTTTGGATATCGCTGCACATGCTGAGATAGGAGCCTTTTTGGTGTCGCACGGAGTTTTTATTTTTACTATTGTTTAATTTTAAGCTTATTTCTCGTGTCTCCTGTGCGGGTCACTAATGAATACTTTTTCTTTCTTTCTTTCTTTTCTGTCTGTCTGTCGTCTGTCACACATTTTGTTCCGGAGAATTTTTTAACTTCCAATTGACCTATGAACTTGAAATTTGGTGATAATGTTTATTATTACGTATATTTTACTAACAAATATCAATATATTCATAAATTGGTACGGAACCCTGAATGTGTGAAAACGGACACGCACATGGCCGGTTTTGAGGGTTCCGGACCCGAAGTGTCCATGACATATTGCTGTTACTCACGTGTCTGCCTGTCCGTCGTCTGTCACACAATTTTGTACTGCAATTTTTTTTAACTTCCCATTGACCTATAAACTTGAAATTTATAAATGTGAAAGTTTGGATAGATTTGAGTGTGGATGTTTGTTTGTTACTCAATCACGCTTGAAAGGCTGAACGGATCTGGATGAAATTTGGCATAGAGATAGATTAAAGTCTGAAATACTATAATCTATGTCTATGGACACATAGGCTACTTTTTATTCCGGTATAATTTTCACTTGGGTTGATAAAACATTTTTCACGCGGGCGAAGTCGCTGGCAAAAGCTAATATTTACTTATATTTTACTAACAAATAAAAATATATTGATAAATCTGATTTTTTCTTTGGTACGGAACCCTAAAAGTCCGACACGCACTTGGCCGGGTTCTTTTAGGGGTTGGGATGTCTTCTTCTTCCGTACAAACTACATCAGGTGACTTCGCAGTCTCTCTCTTTCTAGCAAGGAATATCATTTTCCCGTAATTTTTTGTACTGGTTGGATTTCATATAATTTTCATGATACATAATTTCTTTAGTATACCTACTCCTGCTCGTACCTTTACCAAAAACAAGGCCTATGACAATATGATACTCATATTTGGGCCCATGACATCCAATATATTTTTTTAAGTTTGTAAAGGTCGTAAAACTACTGAACGAATGTCAAAAGTGTATACAGTGAGCATCGTCTGTCGTGACCAGTGTCGAATAACTAGTGAGAAAAGTTCTGCTAGTAGCGGCATCGTGCGTGAAAAACGAGTGAGGAACAGGGTAGACAGATATGTCAGCTCGTGAATAACACCCACCCGCAAATACTTTAGTTCTCGTGATCATGGTGCGGTGCTAAATATCGAGCGATTAACAAAAATCTAAATATACATGATAGCGCTGGCAAATGAAAACAGTACCACAGTCTGTAACAAACGTCAAAACATCTGATGACATAACGGAAATACGAATCGGTACCTAAATTCAGTAATAAATAAATATGTGATTTTGCATTGTTTTAAAATCGTGTTAAATTAAGCATAGTAATTAGTTTAGTAATTTCATGATTTGTTTATTTGTGTGTAAGTAATAATTTAAAAATAAAAAAGAAGGTAGTTTCCTAGATTATTCTAATCTAAGGGTAGTTCACTGTGACTGTTAGTTAATTTAAATAGAGTAATTGCGAATATTTGATACCTAATATGATTCAAAGTATTTGTAAAAAGCATTATTAATTACCAATCAAATATTGTACGCAATTACTTTATTTTTACTAACCTAATTCTAAAATAAATTGTTAAACGAATGTAACTGGTAGTTTTTTCTGTGTGACGTCTTGCTATTTGCAAAAATGTTTAAATAGATTCGCTTTAGTGAAAAATAGGACTGGATTGAATTGTATTTTGAACTGTGCACATCTCCTTATAAAATTAAGTTGATTTACTGTTGGTGTGAGTAATAAAAAGTGTTTACAAGATGTCTGATCGTTATCATTTGAGAACCCTGAGTACTTCCGCTCTTACATCAGAAGAAAGGGATCAACTCGAGCCTCAACTGGACCGCATTCGCCTAACCTACCGACCACTCGACCAAGACATTCGGATGAGCTGAATTTACTTCGTTGCCAGTTAAAGTTGCTGAGAAGGATGGTTTTCAAAAACAATACGCCAGTACCCACAAGCTAAGTGAAATTTATATACCTAATTTTGATCTTGATTAGCATAAAATAACAATTGAGCAAGTTACCTGTCTAACAGCTGTGTGAGACAGTTCAGTCTGTTAATAGGATGAAGGGATTTTTATGATTGCAGGGACGCATCAAGCAATCGGTAGACACTAATGCTCGTTCTCTTGCACTCGTAGCATAATTTAGTAGTGAAAATAAGTATTAATAGACTTCAAATCAAGCTAAATCTTTTTTCTAAATATAGTACCGAATCATAATGTTTATTTCAAAGAATTTCTCCTAATGCTCCAATGGCATAAGACCAAAGTAAACTATAGTAAACAACCCGCCGATGTAATATCTGAAGAACCCCATGCTAAACAACCAAGGCTCGCCTTCATCTTCTGCGATGTATTACAATTTCATTAAACCACATATTTCTCGTGATTGCAGGAACATTGACTGTGAAGTCTGCAAGAAACTAGTTCATCCTTTTGAAGGCTGCTGGCATACAAAGAAAAACTAGGAACATTCCGAGACAACCTCTGCTTCATCTGCTGCGCCACCATCTTCACGCGGGGAACATACTACAAAGAGGTGATATCTTTCTTGTTTAATTGACAGTATTTTAAAATTTTCGCTTATTAACAAAAGCTTTTGGGTCAATTTAAAGGTAAACTCCAATTAGAACTTTTGTATTATGAGGGTTTGGGGGTAGTAGCATACCATCGATTAAAGCAATTAACAAATTCGATGACATGACATTTGAAGTAAAACTTTATATTGTTAATTACTTAAATTAATATTTCATTCTAGTACAGACTATTTTAAGGTACTGAGTATTAGAAAATTTATTTTCATAAAGGAAGGTACAATAAAAAAATAAATAAAAAACAAAAAAAATACTTGCAACGCCATAAAGACGATTATGATAATACATTTAGGATCAGTGGGTCGTAGTAATGTAGTATTTGATCAAATCTCTCATGTTAACTATTCAAATTAAAATAGAGAATCATTAACTCGTGCAGTTTGTAGTCCCTGAATCATTTGTTTGTTCATTAATGAGTAGATAGTTTAGAATCTTTGGCGTTTCGAACTTCACCCCATTGATGATCATTGAATAAGTATAACTTTCCGATAAACTTGAGCCTTACGGATAATCTTACTGGAGGAAGACTACCTAAATTTACTTCTGTATCCACTGATAGATAAAGTATAAAAAAAAAAAAAATATATATATAAGTACGAAATTAATCTTTTGGTACCTCATGCAGATTTATTTCAAATGAGGAATCTGCTACTATAGGAACAGATTTCAGCCTTTTTTTTTATCGAACATGCTTTTACTCGCGGTACACTGTCAAGCTGAAAAGGTTTGGCTTAATAAAATAGTTGCATTATAATTGTAAATATTGAATTCCATACTGGATTCTACAAAATTGGATGACTGAACACAATCTAGAAATTAACTTCAATAAAACTAAAATAATTTAATTCCACCCTCGCCAAACAGCACCACTAAATATAAACTTTAGGTTTAAAAAAAAAAAAAAAAAAAAAAAAAATTTAAAAAAAATGAATTGGTTGATGATTTCACCCTACTAGGCCTAAACATTGATAAACACAAAAATTGGAAGTCATACATTCAGAAAGTAAGAGCAAAAATATCTAAATTCTCATACGCCCTCCCCGATATCAAAAAAAAAAAAGAAAACTACGGAGTTTAAAACTGCACTAGTAACGTACTACGCGTACGCCTACGCATGGTTCAAATACGGTGTCATCTTATAGGATAAAAGCACTGATGATGCACCCACGCTGTATACCCTACCAAAAAAAAAAATAAAAAACTAATAAAAATCTTAGTAAATATTGAAGTCACCGATAGTTGTAAACCGCACTGTCAGGAACTAAAGATTTTACCCTTACTCTGTCTTTATATATTCAAAGTTTGTAAATTTGTGCGTATGTACCCAGAATTCTTTACAAAAAGACAGGACGTACAAAAGAAAATTAATTTAAGACATAAAAATAGACTAAACTTACCACAATCGCGACTAAACATGCACTCCAATAGTACCTTTAACTGTCATGTCCATAAAAATTTATAATAAGTTACCTGAAATAATAAATAATTCAAATAAATATCTTTATCAATAAATTGAAGCTCTTCCTTGTTAGCAAATGCTACTATAGCATACGCGAATACCTAAATGATCGAGCCGACCCATAAACAAAATTTTTTTTTTTTTTTAAATAAATCTGAAGTGTCCAATAAATAACTTACCTTAAGAATAATAAATATTAAATACGTAATAAATAAAAATATTAATTAGTAAATAACATAAACATGAATAATTAAAAAAAAAAAATGATTTGTACTGTTACTAAATAGCTAATAAATACGCAGTATATAATTTTGAAACAATAATTATAATTCTTAAATTTAATTCTGTATTAATAGAACAGTATAACTTACTAATACTTAACCAATTATAAAATTTATCACAGTAAACATTCGGTGTTCTTCCTCCTCTCTCCTACTTAATCTATGATGTCAAAGTCAAAGTCAAATATATTTATTTCAATTAGGCCAGTAAGCGGCACTTTTGAACGTCATACATATATGAATTAAAATTTACAAGTAGTAAAAGATGATTCTACCGTGCATTCGGAAAAGTAGCTTGTTATGGAGAAGAATGCACAAGAAACTCCATACTTACTCTTTTAAAAAAAAAAGGTGATTTACAATATTTACATAAGTACATACATTAATAAATTCACATGTGTGAGGACGATATTCCCAAAAATAGCACTACACACTATACTACATACAGGTATAAATATGTGACCGACAGGGTCCATAACTGTGACTAATATAGTTATTTCCCTAACAACTATATACATTATGGAACGCAATAAATATTTTAAAATTGAGAATTGAAATAAAAACGAAATATAAGGCTACTGTATGGCCCTTTAGAACTCTTACTAGGTAAAATATCCTCGCCTGCAATTGAAAATACCAAATTCATTTTAAGCATAGAATGGCCGAAACGGCAGCAAAATCAAAAAATAACATTTTGGTTTTAGAAAAAGACTGTTCAGTTAATGATGGGGTTTCAAAGTAGGACCAAAATATCTGGAAACCTATCAAATGATAAACTATACGTAAGAAGTAAATAGTACAAGATAGGTGTCTAATCCTAATTTTAACCAAGCGCATAGACCGTGATAGCAAGAATAAATAATAATGAAAAAGGTTTAAAACTGTTTACAAAATTATTTAGAATTGAAAAGATAAGCTTATGGATAAAATAATGAATGATTTGTTGGAGTTGTTTAGTAAAATAAAATTTGGTCAAAACCAGTCAAAGACGGGCCTCTGAATCTATATGATCAAGCAACGATCTGCGACCTCTGAGTTTGATATGAGTTAGTTGGATAAAAATAAAATTCTGTTAAAACAAGTCAAAGACGGGCCTCTGAATCTATATGATCAAGCAACGATCTGCGACCTCTGAGTTTGACAGTTTCGCCAGACCAAGCAACATTGTTGCCTCTGAGTTTGTTTTGAGTTGGTTAATTAAATAAGCTCAATCAAGCCAAGTTAAAAGACTGGCCTCTGAATCTTTATGGTCAAGCCACGATCTGCGACCTCTGAGTTTGATTGAGTAAGCAAAATGGATGTGTAAAAAGGCCTTGGTCATGGCTATGCATTGAGTTGGTTGGTTAAATAAATCACAGTCAAAACAAGTCAAAGACTGGCCTCTGAACCTTAACGGTCAAGCCACAATCTGCGACCTCTGAGTTTGACAGTTTCGCCAGACCAAGCAACATTGTTGCCTCTGAGTCTGGCCTAAAAAATTTTTATTTGTATTTAAATTTTATTTTGCTTTCAGGGAGATTCGCTGGTCCTAGCAAGGCCCGCTCGTCAGTATGGCCGTGATAGCGCTGGCAAATGAAAACAGTACCACAGTCTGTAACAAACGTCAAAACATCTGATGACATAACGGAAATACGAATCGGTACCTAAATTCAGTAATAAATAAATATGTGATTTTGCATTGTTTTAAAATCGTGTTAAATTAAGCATAGTAATTAGTTTAGTAATTTCATGATTTGTTTATTTGTGTGTAAGTAATAATTTAAAAATAAAAAAGAAGGTAGTTTCCTAGATTATTCTAATCTAAGGGTAGTTCACTGTGACTGTTAGTTAATTTAAATAGAGTAATTGCGAATATTTGATACCTAATATGATTCAAAGTATTTGTAAAAAGCATTATTAATTACCAATCAAATATTGTACGCAATTACTTTATTTTTACTAACCTAATTCTAAAATAAATTGTTAAACGAATGTAACTGGTAGTTTTTTCTGTGTGACGTCTTGCTATTTGCAAAAATGTTTAAATAGATTCGCTTTAGTGAAAAATAGGACTGGATTGAATTGTATTTTGAACTGTGCACATCTCCTTATAAAATTAAGTTGATTTACTGTTGGTGTGAGTAATAAAAAGTGTTTACAAGATGTCTGATCGTTATCATTTGAGAACCCTGAGTACTTCCGCTCTTACATACATGGTAAATATCCCGAAACAAATATTAATTCTATAACATCCACAGTATCAAATCATCCATACATAGTATCAAATCATACTTAAGGGTACACTAGTCGACGGCACGAACTATTTTGTGCGCGGGGTTAAAATGCATTTTATATCAACCGACAACACGTACGGAAGAGATAGATGCTGTGATGACCAGTAGGAAGCTAGTTCGCGTACGAATACACACTTTTCCAAATTTGTAGCGAAATGGATAATAATTTAGGACGAAACCGAGTGCGCGCAATTTTATAAACAGACCTTTGGCAGTCTGGATATCATGAAAAAACGACTAAACGTATCTGTTCAAAATTAAATTATTTGCATTGTTGAACTAATAATCTATCCCTGTATGGTGGCCGTTTTGCAATTTTCCGTCTTCTTATGGCATTTATTTCCGCCCAACAATGCGTTAAAATTAGTGTCGAAATGTGGAACTTTCGACGCTCATAACTTTCAAATTTATATATTTTTTAATTTTTTGGCTCCACACAGGGCTAGATAATGATGAGACATATTGATATCATTTTTTATTTTGAACGTACATGGTCAAACAGTGGAGTAATCCCTAGACTACGTTTGTATGGAAGAATGATCGACTAGTGTTACCTTAATGCCCTTTTCATTAAAACTACGCACAAATACACCACTCAAGTACGCTCACACACACACCTATACCAGAGGACTCGTCCGAGCCGAGGCGATATTTTCCACATTTTCGCACAAACCGACTCTAAGCATTCTCATCGGAGGACACGTTAAGAACGCTTTGATGCTGCCGCTGTCTCAGTATATCTCCTGGAGTTTTTTTTTAACAAAAATAACTTCTTTCTTGTTGTCCAACGGCAGAGAGGGACAAATATGTCTTTAGTTTTTACCTTGTTAACAGGGCTGGCTACTCCGAGGACTATTTTAAAATTATGCAGCTTTAGGCGTATTTTTCAGGCGGCAAACGGTGTAAAGATAGAACTACCTAAGTCTCGCCTGTTGTAATTGACATGTTTTCTAATGGCATCCCTAAGAAATCTTGAATTTAAAACCGTTTAAAAAACCGTTTGAGCCGTAATTATAGAAACAATAAAAAAGCCATTTTGTCTCCCGTGGATTCACGTCTCAGGCACTCAAGGGGTCAAGAGGAAATGCGGTCGCAGACATCCGACTGAATATCCTAAGTAAAAAGTCATAATTCGTGGTTTGTCTCTCGCCTATTTCCTCCTCCAATATTGAACCAATTTAGAAGATGTTCCATCAACTGAAAAATACTACTGTGCCTCTATGTCTTCCTTTTTAATGATACCTATATAAGATGGTATATTTAGAAGTACTAGAACCCTCAAAAAATGCTCAATAGTAGCCTAGTGTACAATTGTGAAAAATATAAATGAAAAAGATAATTTATAAGAACAACATATAAATATCTTTTATATACAATTTATGGTATATCTTTTAAATTTGTCCAATATTGGAGGAGGAAATAGGCGAGAGCCGAACCTCGAATTGTGACTTTTTAGTAAGGAAGTTCAGTCGGCGTCTCTGCCCGCATTTCCTCGTGGTTTGAGCCCACTCCTTGCATAAGCACTTTAAAGTTCAGTTGGTTGACGAGAAGAAATAATAGGTATACCAGTAATGTGCTGAGTATTACTCTTATCCTTGTTTTAAACAAGGATAGTTCATTTATTTTAGAGGCACATATGAAAGTCGTTTCTTGTTAGTCATCCAATAAGATAGTCTTTAACATTACGGTTTATCCGTAATCATGGTGCTTGCAACAGCACCGAAATATCGGAAACTCGCAACAAACAGTAAACATGGTAAATATCCCGCTTCTGATGTTAATGTTAGTGACCATGACAATTTAAAAACTTAAGATAGTTTTTGTTGAAGAAAAAAGCGCAAAAATGGACTTCAAGTATCAAGATTATCTACACGCACCAATTAAGTCCAGGAAAACTAATAAGAATCAGGGTAAAGCAAACGGTCTAAATAAAACTTCAAAAGTTGGATGACATTCTATACTTCTTTCTTTCTCTATAAGTCAAGTTCTCTGAGTTATATCTTTAAAGACAGTCTGTTAACAATGTTTACTTTAATTAAAATCGAAACCCAAAAAATCTCCTATATTAAAATCACACCCCGGTCCGCTCTCTTTAGAAAATCAGTTCTGTATTCGCGCCAGCCCTGCCCGTAAGAATTCCTTCACTGCTATTGTTTTTGACGTACCAGAACTTTGACGCGTGGTTCGTTGGTGCCCGCCGATTGGAGTTCCTTGTGCCATTGCGTTGGGAAAAAGGTTCCTTAGGTATATTGAATATGCGTAAAAGTTACGAGAATCTGCGGGTTTTGGGATGAACAGGATCGGTGTGTGTGGTGATGATTGGGCCTATGTATCCAGCAGTGGTGTTTATTGCGTTTCATCCCTCCTCATCACATGACCATACCAGGACAAACGGTTTTCTTTCAACTTTTCTGCCACTGGCGCTACTTTCAAACTTTCTCTAATATTCCTCACTTTATCCATTCTCGTCACTCTGCACATCCATCTCAACTTTCATTCATAATAATGACATAGAAAAGTGACTTCATCATCATCTTCCTGCCCTTGCATCATATTCCATGTTCCTTGGGGTCGGCGCAACACGTTTTCTTCGTCCATACCATCCTGTCTCTTGTCACGCTATCACTACAGACTACCTTTTCTTTCATATCACTCCTCACACAGTCCATCCATATTTTCTTTGTCCTTCCTCTCCCTATTCATCCATCCACATTTATATTCATAACTCTTTTAGTAACATGCGTTTCATCCCTCCTCATCACATGACCATACCAGGACAAACGTTTTCTTTCAACTTTTCTGTCACTGGCACCACATTCAAACTTTATTTATTTATTTATTAGTTTGGGAAAACAAACAATTACACACTAGAAATAAACATAACAGTAGGTAGACATATACATATTATAAGTGCGTAACTCACTACGTTATCCACAGTTTATAAACTTTCTCTAATATACTTTACCCATTCTCGTCACTCCGCACATCCATCTCAACATTCTCATCTCTGCAATCTCTTTACATCCATCGTTTTCACACCTCAACATTCTGTACAACATTCTGTTGTAGGTTTTCCCCTTTAATTTGAGGAGCATCCGTGGGTCGCAAGTTGTTCCAGTGTCCTGTTGCCATTTCATCCATCCTAAAGTGATCCAGTGCGTAACGTCTCGATCTACCGGATGTCTGAGCAGATCGGTATAGGCGTTCCAGCAAGAGCTGCTATGGGCACGGAACTGGAGAGACAGCCAAAATCGCAGAACAAGTATTCAGTTTTGGTTCTGCTCAATTTCAGGCCAACACAACTCTCCAGCCTGTGCCACCAAACCTCTAATCTGCTCTGGACCTCTAGGCCACTCTCGGTAACCAGCACAATGTCATCGGCAAACAGCATTCACCAGGGTGTCTCTTCCTGTATGTCCGTCGTCAATGTCCATTATTATCAGGAAGAGGAAGGGACCATGTAACAAGACGTGATCCTATTGACAACAACCTGTCCGCAAACCTCAAGTCAAGACTTCGGGCTGCTAATGAAAAATGCCAGATGGAAAACTCTGTCCGACTGGGGAATCGAATCCACAAACAAAACAGACCAAACGAGTAAATAAGTTGAAAAAAATAAAAAATCCCGACTGCTTGTAAAACTAACTAAAAAGACGTAAACAAGGAGAAAATGAAGCTGTGCAGTCGGAGCAGGGATACATCTGGTTTTGGTCAGCCAGCTCACGAATAGAATCCTCCGACTGCACAGCTTCATTTTCACCTTGTTTACGTCTTTTTAGTTCGCTTTTCAAGCAGTCGGGTCTTTTGATTTTACTTCTTTAATTTATAACTTTTTAGTTATTTATTTTTCGAATTAGGTACATTTAAACATATAAGTGTTGTATATTTTTAAAATCATCTCTTAAAATCCTTTATTTTAATAACCCATAAAAATTTGACCCCCACAATATGGCGCCCAAAGTTCGCCATTATCCTATTTTCCAATTTCAATGTCACTAGCAGGGTTAAGACGAATCGATTGACGTAAGAACCATCAAAATCGGCCAACGTGTTTGGTCTCTAGAACGCCACAAAGGAAAAAACATACATACATACATAGACTGATAAACACATTACCCTCCTTCGGCAGTCGGGTAATAAGAAACACTATTACGAAAGTTCTTACACTACAAACAGCTGTTCCCTAAAGAAACATCTTACCCGTCTTGTTCTCGATTAAAACCATTTTGCGTACCAAAAAATGCGAAAAACCGCCTCGTGCATAAGTTTCATATTCACCGAAAAAAAAAAACACAAAAAGCGTGTTGCCAACCCCAAAAACTATTAGAGAATGCGGACGGAAGCGCCACGCCTACGGAACCCTTTTAAAAAATAATAAAACAGGCCCTTTGTTGGGTTCTGTATAGCTTTTGATACAAAAGGTATTTTTTAAAAGAGCTGTTTTTTTTTCGATTCACATCTGGCTATGAAACCTGGTATGAATGAGACGTTATGTTTTGGCGCGATGGCATAAGCTAGTAGGATTTTTATTGCAATTAAATTGGTAATTAAAATAACCAAATAAAGATCTATTGCCACTTAACCTTCTGAATAAATACAATTATTATTTCCCAAGAACTATTTCTGGTACTTAAGAAAGCGGGCCCAGTTTGGGTTGCTTGATGTCACATGTCTTCGAATTTTTGGTTCTAGGACATGCCGGTTTCCTGTTAAGAGGAAACGGGGGCAGAGAGTGCCGACTGAATTTCCATAGTAAAAAGTCATAATTCGAGGTTTGGCTCTCGTCTCTTTACTCCTCCAATATTGGATCAATTTAAAAGATATTCCGTAAACTGAAAATTAAAGATATATACTATGTCCCTATGTTTTCCTTTTTGATGATACATTATTTTTAGAAGCACTAGAGCCCTCAAAAAATGCTCAAAATTGCGCTGTAAACAGAGGCTTAGTGTACAAATTTGGCAAATATAAATGAAAAGAAGAAAACATAGGGACATAGTATATATCTTAGTTTATGGCACAGAGATAAACTATAGTCAGGAATAGATTATTTTTATTTATTATTATTTTTTAATATAGATAAGTATATAAAGGATACTTTTTATCCTGGGCATATGTTCCTACACGATAATTTTCGACTTACACGCGGGCGAAGCCGCTGTTAGAAGCTAGTAATATTATAAATGTGAAAGTTTGGATGGAGCCAAACGGCTGAACAGATCAGGATGAATTTATTGAAATTATAGTCTGGAATAGCAAATAGGCTCTTTATCCCGGTAAAATGTTCCCTTAAGATGATAAAACACTCCGGCAGAAGCTGGTATCGAATAAAATAATGCTTATTTGGGTAGTACCTTAGTAGTTATAGATTAAGCTCAAAATATAATTTTAAAAGTAATTAAGAGTTGAGTCGCAGGTGCAATTAACTGGCACTCGGCCGACCAAAGCGAGAAACCAGAGGCATATTCTCGAGTTATTTGAGTCAGGTCATTGTGCATGACTGCAGGTAATGCATGTAAAAGAAGACTGCACTATAATTTAGCAAATCATCATTTAATAATATGGGCATGTCCTATTGGTATAATTATTATGTATAGGATCTTGTTGACAGTACTTAGGTTCAAACTAATTTCAATAAATAATTTTGATTTGTCTATCAATTCTCGCAAGGGCGTCGCAGCCGATTACCCAGAGTGGGGAGGGGAGGAGGCATTGACATTACAAGATTTTAATAATGAATTATTTAAAACACAATCTAAGGGTTTTTTGTAAACTTCTTGATCACTATTATGAAAATCTTATAAGTTTTCTGTGCACACTCATCATGGGCAGACCGTTGAGGCGATTTTCCCCCATAGTACTTCTTAACCAGGTTTATAGTCTCCTGAGGCTCTCGTTCTACGTTTAACACACGGCACCGCGCACCGCCGCGGTAGGCGGTGAAGCGGATCTCATGTCGCATTGGCCTCTAATAAATCCGTTGATGCCTAACACACGTACACCGTCCGACCGCGCGGGTCGAGCGAGCGGTGTTCTCCCCTCCGCGTCCGCGGCGGTGCGCGGTGCCGACGTTGTGCACGGTAGAGCGATAAAAATTTTCAACGCTTTTCTCGTATCGGCCAATAAGGTGTTTGTCTCTTTTAGGACAGCAACGGTTAGTTTTGTTAAGTGAGTAGACTTAGGACTTTGATTTCTTTATTGGCTACATTATTCTCAATCTCTAGGAGGCCCCTCCCTGCTCCCTCCTTAGCGACGCCCATGATTCTCGTAGTCTGTGGTCACATATCATCATGCAAGTATTATCCAAAATTGAAGAGGTAGGTCTAGAAAACCCTTATTTGGCAAGTAAGTATGATGTCCACCATGTTGTGTACCATGTAAACTAAACGAGTACCTATATAAGGATAATGGCAGGTGATGATGTAGTTTCTGTCCACCTCTATGTGGAATCGTCGTGAGGATATGCTCGTATGTTTATTGTCAAACGTCATCCAAAATGGCCAGCATTAAAGTCATAATTTAGTCTTCAATTTCACACTTTTCAGTTCAAATTTTCCAATTAATAAGCAGTCTTAGTGTGTAAATTATGTGATTTGTGTGCACTAACGAAACTGGATTTTCTAGCAATTAAAAAAGCCAGTTACTAATTAATCGTTCCTACTAACACAGTTAACAATTGACATCTATATAAACTGTATTACAACTGTCAACTGTCACTCCTGTTAATTTTGACGTGAGCTGTCATTTTTTCGGCGTTCTTTGCGGAATACTGGCCACTCCTGGGCAGTAATTGTCAACCTTTAACATAGGTAAGACAAGTAGTCATTATTAATTGGTGATGTCTCTTTGTATCTGGGCTTAACTTGGAGTGTGGAGTTGGGTAAATTCTGCACACAGTCGTAAATATGGCATAAGAACTGAAGACATGCTTTTCTTACAGTGTACGAAACTTTTTCGCAACAGTGTTGGTCTAGTAACCATCAGTGCGATTGGTAACCGTAGAGTCTCTGGATTCGTTTGCCGGGTTATGCGAAGAATGACCGAATTTACCTACTTGAAAATCTTCAATTGTAGCCTGTAGATTTGAGATCACATTAGGCTGCCCCCTTTTTAGAACAGCATTAAAACATAGGTAACATTTGAAATGTGGGGATTAAGTCTGCTGTTCGAAAAGACGTTACAAGGGCGACGATTAATCGTTCAAGGTGCTTGAAACCAGAATCCAAAATGTCCGGACGGTAAGTCTCCCAATCAAAGGTGAATCAGATCACTACTTCAAGAGCCATGACAATCACAATTGCACGAGCTCAAAATATCCACCTTATATCAACCTGAAAACGTGTAATCATTTCTAAGCTATCCATTTTTGTTCCCAACTCCCCACGCAACACGTTCGACCAGCAAATGCTTTGTGGTACAGCCAAGTAGTGACAAAAACATAAATATCCTTTTGTGCAAACGCCGCTGTGACAAAAAGAGACATCACTATGAAACCATCTGCCAGACGTTTCAATAAAGGCACATATAATTGGATGGCAATCGTCATTTTAATTACACTCAGTGTTTTTCGCCGATATTCTCAAAAAGTCCAACCTTTTACAGTTTATTTATGGCCAGCGACACGGCCAGCGACTGGTGCGTTAGTGAGTTTGAATTGATTTTTTGAATTAGGAATATCGAGTTGCCTAGTTTTTGGCGAATTTTGAATTGGTTTTTCCGAGTTTATTTACGCAGAAAATTAAAGATACTTGGCTATTTCTGCAGGTGGGATCTATAAAATAAGTACGCACTATATATTTACGAGTACATCTCTTAGCTCAGGCTGCAGAAAACACTAATAATATAATTCGCCGAAAACCCAGTTTCTCAAACATTCGCAAAAGTAAGTTAATAAAGTGAAATAAAATTTTCATATAATAATTTTTTTCCTAAAGAATTCTTAATACCGTTCGTCATGGCTGCCAATTGCCAGTTTAATTGCTTATGTGATGTTTTTCACGTCTTGAACTGTCCGCTACCACAATTCATCAACCGGTAAATTGATTAAAAATTATCGTTAACATTTTTCAAACACTGTTTAAAAATTGCATTACAAAAGCTGACTCAATCGTGTTACAGACAGGTACAGGATGGCATTTGGACAATTGCCGTTTTTGAATTGTATTTTTCGAATAGTGCGAAATGTATGGAAGATTGTTTGGTTATAAAAAATACATAACTTTCTTTGTTTGTTTGGTGCGGCATTAATAGCTGACACGTTCCTTTCATCAA
The DNA here is from genome assembly GCA_948252205.1 of Orthosia incerta. Lineage (NCBI taxonomy): Eukaryota > Metazoa > Arthropoda > Insecta > Lepidoptera > Noctuidae > Orthosia > Orthosia incerta. The sequence goes on along the minus strand of OX411765.1, from coordinate 10,956,354 downwards.
TTCAAGAATTAAGTGAAAAGGAGTACCTAATTAAAAAGTGATGTGTTCGGTTCGAAATGGGTGAATATTTCTGAGATTTCAGATGACACATAAAATACGGTTTCTCTGTTCTATTGTTTTTTATTTAATACTAGCTGTGCCCGCGGCTTCCCTCCCGTTAACTGACTGCCTACCCTACTTTACATACCTTCCTGCCTACACTACTTATACCTACCAATCTTTTTCTTGGGTCATCATTCTTTCGCGGAGAATCTTAACACCGCCATTCAAAAAATGACTTCAAATGCACAACGCCATCTATACAATATCAAGTTCAACTGTCCGAGTATATGAATTGCGTGTGTTGTGATAATTTTACTTCTTGAACAGTTTAAATTCATCTAACTTTTGATAGAGTGAACCGATTGCGATGAAACAAAAACTAAGTAATTTTTCAAGTTACGCACAATTGTTATGTATAAAAGTTATCGACATTGGATTCGTACATTTTACGTGATGCGTGCACAAATAAACAGACAAAAAAGCCAAAGATGCTGTGGAAATGGGTTCTGTTGGTTATCCTTTACCAACCTGGCTATTATTTTTGGACATATTTTCGATGTACAAAAACGACTTTTCTACAGATTTATTATATGTATAATGACATTGGTGCCGTGGAAGGTGGGTAGGCCTCTGGTGTGGGACGCAACCTGTGTCGACACCCTTGCGCCATCTCATATTCCTAGTTCGGCGGGCTGTGCTGGCGCTGCTGCTGCGGCTGCTGAGGCCCTCAAGCGGCGCAAATACTGTAACCTAATTGGTAATTACAGTTTTGAGCCGTTTGGGGTCGAAACGCTTGGGTCATGGGGCCCAAGTGCACGTCTCCTTTTTAAGGAGATCTCTCGCCGACTGATCGACACCGTGCGTGACCAGAGGGCTGGCTCTTTCTTTGCGCAAAGAATCAGCATTGCCATTCAACGTGGCAATGCCGCCAGTCTTCTGGGCACGTTCTCGGATGACAGCGATGTAGAGGAGTACTTCGACGCCTAAGTGTACCTTTCTTTTGTATATAGTGTAAGTAGTTAGTTTAATTTTAAGTTTGTAAAGTTTACTTTTGTTTAGTTTTTAAGTATGTATAATATATATTGATGATGATTTCAATTACAAACTTTAACGTATGGAGCTTAACTGGTGGACTAATTACATTGTCTACCAGTCAACAAAATAGTAATGTAGTTATGGTGGATTGCTACCTACCGCAATGTAAAATTACGCTTATACTCTTTTTTTTTTATCTTATATAGGCTCGCGCTTAACCACCATCTCACCTGATGGTAAGCGATGATGTGGTCGATGATGGAACACGCTTGCCTAGAAGTAACCTATTCACTCTTGACTTAAAGACCCCCAGGTTGTAGCTATCGGGAAACACAGACTCCGGCAGGGAATTCCACTCCTTAGCTGTACGCATAATAAAAGTATTTTCAAAACGTTTAGTGCGTATGGGTGGGATGTCCACCATGTACCGATGGCGCATCGCCGTACGTCTGGTAGTCCGATGATGAAATGGGCTGGGCGGAATTAGATTATGCAATTCCATCGCACATTCCCCGAAATGTAATCGATAAAAAACCGACAAGCCGGCAACTCGGCGACGATGTTCAAGGCTCTGGAGCTTTGTCTTAACCAATGCCTCATCGCCGATGAGCCTCTTGGCCCGCTTTTCGATCGACTCTAGTGCACTCGCCGTTCCCCGGGGGATTACGCATAGTGTGGAGGTATACATATTTTTTTGTTTTCAATTATTGTTAATTGTTATCCTAAACACCACTTCAGGAATCTGTATTCCTTTACCTTTAACGAGTTCGCTTTCGAATTATGTGTTCCTCTTGATTGACAATCGCACTTTACGGTATAGCGCAACCATTTATTGAACTTTTAGAGTTATTACGATCTTAAATCGTTCTACCTTACCATTTTTATTGTTTATTTACTGCATGCCCCCTTGTGATATAGCTCTTCTGGAAAAGTACTGCTACCATTCCCATCTCTGCAACTAAGCATCGTTGTTATCATGTCCAGTATACCTGAAGGGCAGCGCCCAGAAGTCAATCGATCAAGCTTGATATATGCCAGTATTAGCGCCAGGCAATGCGATATTAATAGTCTAGCTAGACAATCAATCTGCCTTGCCTTTTCCCAACTACATTGGGGTCGGCTTCCAGTCTTACCGGATTCAGCTGAGTACCAGTGTTTTATACTGAGCGACTTCCTATATGACCTCCACAACCCAGTAACTGGGTAACACGGTACCCCTTGGCAAGACTGGTGTCAGATCTCAAGATTCTGACTACCCGTAACGACTGTCAAAGATCTTCAAATGACAGCCGGGTCCAACGTGCTTTCCGAGGCACGGAGGAAACTGAAATGGTCACCCATCCAAGGACCGTCCTCGTCAAGCGTTGCTTAATTTTGATGATTGACCACTGTGGCTGTTATTATTTAGCCACGAGCTCCTCATAGTCTAGACAGATTAATTAAAATATAAATCAAGCCATTAACGTAGAACCAAAGCAGCTCGGAAGACCACTTCTCCATTTTTATATACTTACCTGAAGTCTGCAGTTCTGTTACAATAAACAATTCTGCATTTGAACTCTGAAAAGTCCCTGCATTTTAACTAAATCCGAAGTAGAGTAAATTTTTTGTTTTTTAGGTCTTCCGTACCCAAAAGGTAAAAACGGGACCCTATTACTAAGACTCCGCGATGCGTCTGTCTGTCTGTCTGTTACCAGGCTGTATCTCATGAACCGTAATAGCTAGACAGTTGCAATTTTCACAGATGATGTATTTCTGTTGCCGCTATAACAACAAATACTAAAAACAGACTAAAATTAATATTTAAGAGGGGCTCCCATACAACTAAGGTGTTTTTTTTTTGCTGTTTTTTGCGATAATGGTACGGAACCCTTCGTGCGCGAGTCCGACTCGCACTTGGCCGGTTTTTTTATTCATCATCATCATCATCAACCTTTTAATGTTCCTGTGCTGGGGCACAGGCCTCCTAGGCCGACTCCTGGTCTGCTGGGTCTTTTTTATTGCATGACATAAATGGAATTTCAGAAGAAATTATAGACATATAAATTTATTGTGTTTCAGTTTTATTTTAAAACTTAGCACCGTCAACAAGCGTAACGTGGAACGACCACCAGGTTGATGACCTTGGCTGACTGGATGCAGAAAGGATAAAATCTGAGACGATATCATATCATAATAACTTGTAGGGGAGACATAGGTGACAGTACAGTTGCTCTACAGATTAGCTCTAAAAAATTATTATAAATTATTATTATAATTATTAGATAAGATATAAAAAAAAAAAAAAAGACACTGACATTGTAACAGCGATATTACGATTGTCAATATACCAAAATGTATGGGATTGATAACGTGATATTTCGGAGCGCATGTCAATCTCATATATTTTTGACATTTCGAGAATCGTTATCGCTGATAGAATATCTGTAGAAGTTATGACAAAACAAGTTGACACTTCAATTTTTGGGGCCCGTATTGGCTCACCTAAAGTTCTTTATCCGAAATTGTTCTTCCTAATGATTTGTAATCCGAATGATCGCTCTTCCTAAAATTTTTCATCCTAAAGTTTTCATTCATACTATTTGTAGTGCTACCAGCGATGTTCATAACAGTCAAGTTGCCGAAAATTTTAATTAATAATATCATTAATGTAAATATATTTAAACTCCTACTGTTTTTTATCATAACGCTTTTATCCCTAAACATAATTACCATAATATTTTCACTCCTACTCCTAGTGTAATAAAAAATATATGAAGCACCAAGAACATAACCATGAACCAGATGCTTTCAAGGAAAAGGTTTGTTTTTAAACTATTTCTTGTGATTACAAAACAACTGTTCACATTTTTACATTTAGCCATTTTATTTTTGGTTATTGTTGTTACATAGTTATTACTATAACTATACCTGAGATAGTTATGTCTAAAAAACCAACTGTTCAGAATGATTAAAGGTCGTTTTACTGATTTTTGTCTTAAATGAATGAAATTCAGGTCAGAGTGTCGTCTTGGGGGCACTATGAAAAAAATACTTAGAAAAATTTGGCGACCAATTTCGTAGTTGATCACAGTTCTAACCTAACCTAACCTAGGGATATCTTTGCTGATATTAAACTAATTTAATTGAAATGTGTATATTAAAACATGTATTTAACAACTTGTACCATGGTACTATTATTCTTATATGTTATACATGTTATGTGAAAATGAAGTTACGCAAAATTAATGTATATAATACTGATTATGACTTTGAATAATAGTGTAAAAGATGGTTATGTTGAGAAATTATAGGAAAACAAATAAAAGTATAATACATTTTAAGTTTATTGCTACTGACATTATGAAGTTGAATGCTTCGGAATTATGAACATTAGAGACAGAGTAGTTAGGAATTGTGATTGTTAGGATGAAAAATGTTAGGAAGAACATTTTCGGATTGCCAATTATCGGAGTTGAAAATTTAGGTGAACTTTGACGCACCCCAATTTTTGATTGTATACGGAATTGTTAAGAAATTATTTGGTTAAGGGATTTAATAGTGACCCCTCCTGGTATTGTGTCGTAAATTTGTAGAGACCTATGAATATCATATGACCTAGCAGTGGACTGCGATAGGCTGAGGTTGTTTTGGGTATAACAAAATGTCGTGGTGGCTCATGGTTTAACCATTTTCTGTTGAAGTTTACGGATTCGGGGACAACATTCTGTAAAACCATTATTTCTTTGGCTAGATTGGTCAGTGGCGTATACTCTTAGAAGTTTCTGGTTTCTGGCATCAATTATTTTTGTTTTATTTCAATAGCAGTAAAGTCTATGTTATAGTCTACTTACTGATGTCGTTAAATGTATGGCCTTATCTTTTATTATTATCTTTATGTACTATGCGTGTTTCAAGAATTGTTGCCAAATAAATGTTATTCGTTCTGCCAGATTAGAGGTGATTTCATGATACTGAAGAGAGAGCCCTCTCAGTTGTATGAAATGATATTGGAGAAGTATTATTTTATTATTTATTATATCATTTTCTATTGTGTGCAGTAACATTGCACCATTTTGCAAAACCATTTCTTTTGTCATGTAGCGGTTGAAACAAAAGCTATTTAACATCTGTCCATGTGTGTGTAATTAGGTTTCCGTTGTGGTTAACCAAACAATGAAATAAAAACACGAAAATATTATATTTTTCTCTTTTTATTTGACAAAAGAAATTAATTCACTTTTTTTTCTTATTTCCGCTTTCCTTATAATACATTGTAGTTATAAAGTAATTAAGCTACCTATATTTATATGTATAGTTTAATTTTCTATATATTACAAAAAATATTTACAAAGTTTTATTTCATCCCGTAAAGACCCATTCTAGAAATAAAGATATATCATAATAAAATCTATTCATATAACTTAAATATTGCAAAATAAAATAGTGAAAAAAAACTAAAATACGTATTTGAAAAACAAAATACATAAAAAAACATTGGTCTCGAAAAAATATTAAGAAATATGAATAGACTGTATTATACAGGTAATAAAGAAATTGCAGTTGAAATTAAAGATAATAATAATATTTATAGTTTAAAACTTAAAACTTTTTGCATTCAGAACACATTATTTTTGCACAAAATGTAATAAATACAATTTTTTTACTCAAATGATTGTTCTACGTTAAAAAAAAAACTTAAAATTATTTATCACAACAGACTGGTTTTGTGTTCCCGTTTGATAGTTTTTTTTTCGAAGATTTATATCTAAATAAATAAAAAATATGTATTAAAGCTTAATTTACGAATACAATTTTCAAATAATAATATTAGTTACAGCTGACCAATAATACTCTCAATAATTTTTAAATAAGATTTTTAGAGAAAACGTTAAAGGTAAAGCGAATATTGCAACCAATTTCCGTTTTATTTTTTTCACAAAAACAAAACAAAATTCGAATTATTTCTTTTGAATTATGCCTTTGACTCAAACGCCTGCAAGTTGCCTTTTAATTTTTGAAGGCAATTTATTTGTTCTCATTTCTTTTGAGGGCAACATTGAAATAACTATTTTAGAGGCATTCAAATCTAGATTGCCAATATTGAAATTCTATAAAAAATCTTTATATAAAATTCTACTAATTTAAGTGTTTCGGGAAACTAAAGGTAAAAACAAAAGATCCAACACATTCACATCTGTTTTATGTCAAAGTTGACAAATAACGCGATTCGTCAATTTCAGAGCGTCACGTGGTTATCAGCCAATCAGATTCGAGCATTTTAGGATACACGGTATCTGATTGGCTCATACGTGACCTGACGTAACGTTACTTTTAGGAATACAAGTTTATTGATGGGCCAAAGAATTAATTTGAGAATAGAATGGAACATAAAATAATTGTAATGTAAAACTCTAATAATATTTTTCCATAGTGATGTTGTAGGTATGTTAAATAATTTCAAAAGAAATAAATAAGATGACTACCAAAAATACTTTAAAAATCCAATCATGCACAGAACAGGGCGGCAGACATTAATTGTTTGGTCCATCAATATCTGTTTTTATTAACATATTTATTACATATACAGTAACCATTATGAACAATTATTTCCTATTTATAATTAATTATAAAAATTTACAATGATTTTCATTATTACTATTAAATAATTCTGCTTAAAATTTAAAGTTGGTTGTGCCGATGCTTCGCGCCATAAATACGACGCCATTTTGTGATGGCTGTCATTCCTGTCCGCCATTTTATAGTGAATATACACTTACATTTTAGTTAGGTTTGTGTTTGTGCGAGGGCTGTTAAACTGCTGGCCATACCCTGTTGACAATAGAAAAACCAATTTTAATAAAATAAAATATTTCACAAAAAAAAGACATTATCAACACGCTACCTACCTACTTTAAAATAAAATTTCTTTACGCCAGATATTAAGCGGAAATTATAAAAATTAATTGGAAATTTTGACATTAAGATCATTGGAAATTATGAATTAACTTTTATGCGCATTTGAATTCAATTAATTGGAAAATATTACAAAAGCTAGTTTAGTGGTTAAAAAAACTAATGTTTTTACAAGGCGAGGCTTCAATGATCTCAATTAAAGGGCACTTATGGAGCCCATGAGAAAAAAAGCTTAAATGTTTTTATTTTTCTTTCTTATGAGACTGGGAAAATATTTAAAAATAAATGTTTTACTATTTTCTTAGAGGCTTTCACTTATAACTTAATCATATAAAAATGAACCAAGATATAGTATGAAAACTTACTGAGTGACCCAGGATTGCCATCGGCCTGGTACCAGAAGTTTTGTGGCACGAAGACCAGGTGCCACTTCTTGGCTCCAGTCACCAACCCGCTTGCCAAGCGTGGTGATTCATTCCCCATTTTTGTAGAGGCCTATGTCCAGCAGTGGACTGCGATAGGCTGTTGAAGATGATCTCTTGATGAAAAACATGTTTATGGAACTTACATGAGGGGTCCATCTGGTACCAGGATATTCAGGCTTATAATATTTTATAAAGTACGTATGACACGCCTTGGGCACCAACCTTGCTGACTGGCTTATCTTTTCGTGCGTAAACATGAGTTTTTAACTTACGTTTTTTTGTCCAGAGCACGGTTTCAGCTGGTCATGCATTCCCAGAAGGGTCAAGTTGGAATCTTACAGTTAGCCAATATTTGGTTCCACTAAGTGGAATTGGCATTTTTCGTACAGTCAGTGATAAAAGTAGATGACGAAATGTTTTCTTTTTTCAAAATTTTATCTACGTTTTACGTTGCAGTTACTTTGGCTTTATTAAGGAAAAAAAAAATTTAATATATCGTCTATTTTGGCAGTCAATGAGTTTGTGTTGTTTCTCGTGTTTTTCTTTAGACGCCGTGCTCATGATGCTTTGCAATAATTACTAAGGCAGGCAGAATATGTGAAATCTTGTCACGAAGCGAGCACTTAGGTAATGCAAAAAGCTTAGTGTGAAACTACATCAGTAAAACAAACTTTCATCTACTTTCAACACAAAAAGTACCACTTACATTAAAACTATTCATAAAAAAACTTACGTAAGTAATCCAGGGTTGGCATCAGTTTGGTACCAGGAGTACTGCGGCACGTAGGGCGGGTGAGGCTGTGGGGCGCCCTGATGATGGAGAGCGTGGGCGGCGTGCGCGCCCTTCATGTCCCACGGGCCGGGCGGCGCGCCCTACGACAAAGAGAGGGGACGGTTAAGCTTTGTTGTCTGTGGAGTTTGCCTACCGAAATATTGCAGATTTTTGTTGGGTGACAAATAAGCCGACGGAGACGGCCCGACGGCGGTGAGTTATAACCGCCGCCTATGATACGAAATGTATTGCAGATACGTTGCTATCCATTGAATGTGATTGGTTTATAAAAAGGTGTTTTTTATGTTTATGTTGTGTGCTATAGTGGCTTGTAACAAATAAATGTGTTTTCTTTCTTTATCAGTGTTTTGTTCTAAGTTTTCTGCCTGCTTATTACTATGCAGGTAGCAGGACTTCTGACAATACAAGTACTTATTAGATAAAAAACATAAACCAAAATAATTTTACGGCTGCTGTTTCACAAATTCTTATTAAGTTAAATAAATTTGAAAGCAGTCAAGATCTAGGGATTGACGGAGATTCAGTCATTTTCTTTGCAATTTTTTATCAAATTGAAAACCATAAACTTAATATAATGATGAGCCTTTACATGAAAAGTCCTATCTCCATATCAAACCAATTAAAAATATTACACGTACTTCCAAGTGAAGTCACAGTAAAAGCTAGTCGAAAACTAATCGTCGAAAACGCTAGGCGCGGCGCCACACCCACGGCCATTATCTAATAAGTTTTATATAGTTTTTTATAATTTTCACACACGCAACCATACAAACTTGTTTTTGTGAGCTTTCTATGGAAATACGAGTGATTTCAATAAGTAAATTCAATAGCGGATTTGGATGGTGTTTTTGAGTAAACAAAATAATAATTGCAGAAAAATATAATTTTACTTTAAAAAATGAAGTCCAAGACGGCTATTCTGATAATTTGACTGCACGCTCAACAATTCTTAGAAAATACCTACTAGTACTTTTAAAGATAAATATTGACTATTTAAATTCAAAGTAAAAAACAATAACATTTTAAGACTCAAAAATTGCTAAAAGGAGTTCAGTTATAAACTAAAAATATATTGTTATAAAAACTACGTGTATTTGACAAACACGACACGGATTCGAACCCTTACCTTCAGCATCCAAGGCATAGGTCGACCCCTCATGCCATCTGCGCCGGGTGATCCTTCTACGTCATCGGATTGAGGCGCGAAATAACCCTCCTACGATAAGAAAAGTCCCCCTCAAAAATATGTATATCTTTAGGTAATGTATACCCAAACTTAACTCACTTGACAGAACATATAGCTTAAATAGTACAAATATCATATATTTACAAACAAATATTGCATTTTATTTCAGAAATAACAGGCCATTTTGTTTTCTAGTTAAAGGTAATTCAAATATTTTCGAAATTTGGATTCACTCATTCTTAATTTAAATTTGAATTCAAAATAAGAATTTTCCAATTATTGTATTTATTTTTCACATTGCTGTTTAAAATAAGAATGAAGTATTTGCCGTATCTTGCGTTCTATTTTCAAAACGTATTTGTTTTATATGCTATCAATTCTATTTTCAAAAAATATTTTCTAGAATTGGAAAACTCAACAAATGTGTGTCATTTCACGTCATAAGTGCAATAATTGGAAAACCTTTTTAAGATAGTATTTGACTTACGTATCCGACCCTCGGATCCCACGACTGTTGGTGTGGAGGCTTCACGTCGCACGAGCTACCGTCCGGCGACCGGCCTGCCGTCGGCTACATAGACAGAAAACTTTGATGGTTAAGAAGCTGCATAAGGCGCTTTTTTGCATGAAATAATCACAGAAAGTATTATATACTAGTGATTTATTTGATAATCGAACACTTAGTGTGTGAGTGACAATCTTGTCTTTAACTTCGAATAATAATCTCTCTTACATATCCAACCTTGACATCCCAAGCCGGTTGCGGCTGCTGCTTGACATCCCAAGGGGTGCCCGTGGGGGACAGCCCGGGGGAGAGCTCCGACACGGGGGTGGAGCTGGGAGTCGGCGAGTGCGCCTGCGCTGGACCCCCGCTCTGGTACGCTGACGGCGAGTGTTGGGAACCGCTGGAGCTGCCGCCGCCTCCTGTAGGGAAGAAATTCATTGGTTATTATGAAAAATACAAAATTAATTGGTCACTTCCAAAAACCCAAATGTTCCTTGAATGACCGGATATACCAAGTCTGCATAGCGGCAGATTGGAAAGTCTTGAACGGTAAAAAGTTGTCGTGTGCCAGCAACAAATTATTGTATTTTATTTTTTATTCTATTCTGTAATCTGAGTGAGGAGCTCCGTGGCTAAATAATAACAGCCGCACGGGTCGAGCATCAAGGTTAAGGAACGCTTGACGAGGTCGGTCCGTGGATGGGTAACCATTCCAACATACCGAGTTTCCTCCGTGCCTCGGCAAGCACGCTAAGCCGTTGGTCCCGGCTGTTATTTGAAGATCTTTGACAGTCGTTACGGGTAGTCAGAAGCTTTAGATCTGACACCAGTCTTGCCAAGGGGTACCATGTTACCCAGTTACTGGGCTGTGGAGGTCAGATAGGCAGTTGCTCCATGTAAAACACTTGTACTTAGCTGAATCCGGTAAGACTGGAAGCCGACCCCAATATAGTTGGGAAAAGGCTAGGCAGATGATGATTCTATTCTGTAATCTGTGTACCAAGAATGCCAATTTGAATTGATCTAAATGAAGCCAGGATAACCTCACTCTTTAAATAAAGGTACGATGAAATAAAATAAAAACATAGTTGATATTTTAGATTGTCTGTTTATAGAACTGCCAGTACTTTGTTGTGGCTGGTTCAATATTAGTTTGTTTCTTTCTGCTTGTCGCGTTTACCCTACAGATGGCGTAGTAAATAACCGATAAATTGAATCTCAAGAGTCATGAAGTTATAAAGGTTGCTTACCATGTAACAGTTGGTTGTTGTTAGGCGGGCTGCTGGGCGGAAGGCCGAGGCTGGGCGGCGGGGCGCCCACCTGGGCGGCCTTCATCATTTTCTTGTACTTGCTCCGGCGATTTTGGAACCAGATCTTCACCTGTTGAGAAAAGATAAGGTTAGAATAGTTGTCTAAGATTCTACAGTATGGACATAATGATGTAAGAAACTGTTGAGACGTGATGAAAATCAAAAGGCTTTCGATTAAGTAAAGACTATCCCAGAAGATTAGTTTTTGTTGAAATGTAAAGTACATAATCATTGCTTAATACTATACATTATGATCATCATCATTTCAGCCGAAAGACGTCCACTGCTGGACATAGGCCTCCCCCAGGCGTCGCCACATTGACCGATCCCGTTCGTCTCGCATCCAGCGCCTTCCCGCAACCTTAACAGGTCATCGGTCCACCTAGTGGGGGGCCTTCCAACGTATCGTCTTCCGGTAAAACCATACATCATTCAATTCAATTGATTGTATAACAGTCTTCTGCCTAAATGATGATTATGGTTTTGAAAAATCTTCTGTCAACTTGTATCACTGATTGATTTTTGGTAAATCAATTAGAACGACTTTCATAAGGTTTAACAGATAATTATTTGCTCAGACCCTTGATCAGAACAAGTTACTGAATTTGATGAAACTGCTAAAGAAAGACTGGTGACGGATGTTAATTGAAAATTAGTTTTTTGTCCGTCTGATAGGTTAATAAAAAAATATTGGACACGTATTTTTCTCTTGACACGTAAACATAAAGTGACGACGATATAATGCGTTGAAATATCGTGTGACGTCACGCTGCTAGTACACTTTATACTGACATAATGACGTCACAAGCCCCCACTCCTGAACTTTGAGGCGCTTTATCTTTGTCAATGTTTTTTAACTTGTAATAATACAACAACCTTATTGGAAGTTATATATTTGAGTTGAAACATTAGGTCCATGGGGTCCGAGTGCTCTTCGAGTATTTCGAGGAGTAAGTAAACGGTTAGTCGACTCTTCACGTGACCAGAGGGCTGGGCTTTTCCTTGGCCAGAGAATCAGCATTGCCATTCAACGTGGCAATGCTGCCAGCGTTCTGGGCACTTTTCACGTTGACAGCGATGTGGACGATTTTTTTGACGCCCTATGACCCCTTTATACGCGTTCGTAGTTTTATTTTATTTTTATTTAAGTGTATTTATAGGTAGTTATTGTTAATTAAGTATTTTATGTTATGTAAACTTTAAAATTGCAATATAAATTTACTCACTTGTAATGATAATTATCATTTTTCCGACCAGGCAACATCCCTATTAATTGGGGGTTCGATATCCATAATAAAAAATATTGTAGATACTGAAAAATACTAATGTGCGGGCAATTTAACAAAAAACGTGCATCAATATATCTATCAAAGTAATCGATATCAATTCATAATTACTAAAATCAAAAAAAATATCTTGCAAACTATTCAACAATGTGCCGACAGTCGTAACATACTAGTATTTATGTAAATGATTTAATTGACCATTCTTACGAATGTTAATCTTTCATATTACCATATATATGTACAAATACGAATACATTACGCGTATATATTTACATAAATAAATATATACTTTTGAGTAAAAGAAAATATCTTATGCGAATTTATGGACTGGATTCTATTAAATATATACATAAGTTTATCTAGTAGTGCTCCAAGTTTGTCCAGGAAATTCCTGGGCTCTACGTTCAAGGCACGGGAATGCATTTAGAACATGAGCAGGGGGCAAATCCGCTAACTGCTTGGGGCCTTCACTGGCCACTTTGGACCAACGACATGCTTATGAAGATGGGTCTAACAGCGAGTCCCATGTGAAAGTTGTGCGGGGAACATACGGAACGGATTTTTATCCGCGGTGCTAGGCAACTGGGCTTATCCCAGTTGTAAACGACCCTTTGTGCCTATTGGCCTTGTTTGTTCTGTCTCCTGCTTGATATGGAGTGAAGTGGCAATTTTTACTTTTTCAACTCCTCCGTTGTTCTTTTCTGATTAATTTCGTTGCGGGATCCAAGACAGTTAAATTCATTCTCCGGGACTTCGTCGAGCATCATTGCCTCGGCACTTTTCTGGTAGTCGCCACTGCTGATTCTGGCTTTCAGGAGTTGCAGTGGTTTGGGAATAGTGCGGTGGGATTGTCCCAAAAAGAAAAAAAACGGAACGCACGGAGCATCTTCTTTGCACATGCGATGCACTGGCTATGTAAGTGAATGAGTCTCCTAGGAGTAGAATGTCCAAGACCAGAAGACTATAGGATCATGTCTTCTGATATCGTTGTAAAAATCATGAATAAAGTTGTCAAACAGATTGGGGAGGAGAAAGTTTTCTAGGGGAACACAAAAGATCCCAATGGGACGAAGTGTCTGAGTTATTTCTCGGCCTCTCAACAAGATAAGATACTTAGTAGTTAGGTAAAACAACGATCTGAACTGCCTAGTTTTTCCAATTATGTTAGGCGCATTCCAGTCTACCCGGATGCAGCTCAACACTTGTATTTACTTGGTGTGACTGACCATCTGAAGTCCACAACTGGGTAACTTGATACCCCTTACAGTCTTAAGTCTGCTGTCACATTTTCAGGTTTCTGACCCATAACTACTTAACTAATGTCATCATCATCTGTTTCATCTGTTTTTTTTTTTTATAATCTACTAGCTGTTCCCCGCGGCTTCGCTCCCGTGGACCCCACAGGACCCGCATTCGGTATTAACAAATTGCCTATATCATTCAGGAATAATGTAGCTTTCTATTGGTGAAAGATTTTTTTTAATCGGTCTAGCAGTTTCGGAGCCTGTTTGGTAAAAAACAAACAAACAAAAAAAAAATTTATAGATTGGCTCGAGTTTGACCACTATCCCGCCTAATGTTAAGCGATGATGTGGTCTACGGTGAAGCACGCTGCTAGAAGAAACCTATTCACTCTTGACTTAAAGACCCCAAGGTTGTAGCTATCAGGGCACAAAGACTCCGGAAGGGAGTTCCACTCCTTAGCAGTGCGCACAATGAAAGTATTAGCAAAACGCTTTGTGCGTATGGGAGGGGTGTCCACCATGTACCGATGGTAGGTATAATAGGACTATTTCAACCATCAAAAATGTCTAAAAAAATTAGGGGAACAATACTATCAAATGGCATCAATTTTTCCACAAATGCCGATACAACCACAAAAACCGTTGATAATTATGTTCGATCTAGACGAAAAATTTTCAAAGCCACAATTGGCGATTTCCCATTGCCAATACCTATCTGATTTCGTACGAATACCTAAACTAACATATATTTTATACATAGATATAGCAAGGGTAGCGTGGATAAGGGCGGGGCGCCGGGGTTGTCAGCCGTTACTGTACCGTTAACGTAAGGGGTGGGATGAGTCGATAGTATTTTATCGATACATTTTTTTCGGGAAGTATTTGTGTCTATTTACTTGATTTATTATGCAGGGAGCTAATCGTTTGAGTATTAATCCGTTTCTGTAACAGTTAAAGTAATAACATAGAACCTCATCAATTAACCAAATTCCTTTGCTTAACCTGACAAGTCTTGTCTTTGATCCACATGCATAACTGATTATTTTACTATTTTTTTGATTATAAGTGAGATCTTAAAATAAAAGGGTCTTTAGATAAAATTATACGTACTCTCAATAACTTCTAAGAATAAATCATGCCGAAGAGAGAAAAACCAGATTCATTGTTATCATATGGAGCAAACAAGATACTGGTTTTTATAATATTTTGTAACAATGAAAAATTATAATGAGCCGCATTGATCTTAATCATTATACACAAACTTTTGACATAAATATGTTGATCTAGTGCTATATCTCTCCACAATATAATTTACAACTTCCTTACTTTAAGGTTGCACTAGTCGACGGCACGAACTATTTTGTGCGCGGGGTTAAAATGCATGCTATCTCATCCGAGAACACGTGCGAAAGGGATAGATGCTGTAATGAGAAGTAGGATGCTAGTTCGCGTACGAATACACACTTTTGCAAATTTGTAGCGAAATGGATAATGATTTAGGACGAAACCGAGCGCGTGAAATTTTATAATTAGACCTTTGGGAGTCTGGATATCATGAAAAAATGACTAAACATATCTCTTCAAAATTAAATTATTGGCATTGTTGAACTACTAATCTATCCCTGTATGGTGGCCGTTTTTAAATTTTTTGTCTTCTTATGGCATTTATTTGCCCCCAAAAATGCGTTAAAATTAGTGTCGAAATGTGGAACTTTCGACGCTCATAACTTTCAAATATTTTCTTTTTTTATTTTGATTTTTCCATACAGGGCTAGACTATGATGAGACAAATTGATATCACTTTTTATTTTGAACGTAAATTGTCAAACAGTGGAATAATCCCTAGACTACGTTTGTATGGAAGAATTTTCGACTAGTGTACCCTTAAAAATAAACAAGCAATTCTGTACCAACGACACGGTATCTCACATTTTCCTTGAGATAAAGCTGTAGCTATTGCATAAGAGTTATGATTGCAATATGTTATAGTTCATTATAGCTTGAATACAAGTTATAGGCATACAACCCGTCAGACCTGAGTGACAAGTAACGTTATTGATAAACGTCGGGTTACTGTGATGGCGGGTAGCGAGCGCGGATTTAAAAGTTTTATGTTAAGCTGTGCCCGTGGTTTTGCTCCCGTCACCTGCCTACCTTACTTATCCTACCTACCTACCAATTTTTTTCTAGGGTCATTCTTCCTCGGCGAATCTTAACACCGCCATTCAGAAAATGATGACGTCAAATGCACAATACCATCTATCAAATATGGAGTTCAACTGTCCGAGTATCTGAATTGAGTGTGTTGTGATATTTTACTTCTTAAACACTTTAATTTCATTTAACGTTTGATAAAGTGAACTGATTGCGATGAAACAACTACTTAATACTTCAAGTTACGCACAATTTTTATGTATATCTTTATTGATATTCATCTACATTGTTTTCGTACATTTTACCTGATGATAACTAAACAGACAAACAGACAAAAATTTCAAAATGCTGGTAATAGGTTCTGTTGGTTATCTTTTTACATCCTGGACATTTTTTTTTGAAATATTTTCGATGTACAAAAACGGATTTTCTACAGATTTATTTTAAGTATTGATGATAAAGAGTAAGTGGATGAGGTTGTTTTTTGACGGTTTAATTACTAATGAAAGTACACAGTTGATATATTGAAACACTCGAGATTTCGCTGTGTTTGAGTAAATTTTTCTTCCAAAATACAGTAATAATGATGGCAGCTGAAAACCCAACTAAGACTGAACTGCTTCTCGAGTAATTGATACAAAGTAACTTGAAAGTCAAAAAAGTTGCAAACAATTTGTGAAATCAACAATATTAGCGGCAATTTATTAAAACAATCAAGACATTGTTGATCACATATTTTTTTTTAATACGGCTAGATAAAAACATATTTTTGCTTTACAAGTTCCGTTTTCCGCTGCAACAGACACCACGCCAAGTGATCAACTTATATCGCCAATTCGTGTAATCAATGCATAACGGGTATGTCATGCAGCAAAAAAAACTGACGTATGCATTATTATTTATGTGTCCATTTTATATGAGTAATATTTCACGTGGACGCTTCTACGCAGTCGCAGGCGAAAGTATTACAACTGGACTTCTTATTTACAATGCATAACTTCACTTTATCTTTAATCTAAGACAGCAGGGAATTGTTAATCAGTTACGCAGGTATAAGCCGGCTTTTCAGCAAAAAACCTGCTTCGGTTTATAAACTTGCTCAAATCGATAAAAATCTAATCGATAACTGTCTTATTCTTCGTATCACTTATGAAGCCAGTTTAGTTATAAACAGTATTAAACAAATTACAAATCGCCCACTACAAACTTTTACGGAAAGGTGTAGGTGTAGTCTTATTTGTTTTATAATAATCATTCGTGTATCGATATCGATAAATTGAGCCGTGTCCAATCCCTCACCACCCACCCTTTGATTAGCCGGGTCGCAGTGCACGATATAACTTAACCCCGACGTCGCACCTAACTTATTGTATTGGTATTCAATTCACTTTGGCCGCTTGAACGAGGTTTGTTCTATAGGATTATTTATTTTGTCATGTTTAGTTGAATGTAGCTATGTGTTTTGTATATTATGATTTTATTAAGAGTAGTTTATTTTTATCCTTTTTTTACCTTTTTCGTTATATCAATCCACCGATTGCTACACATCAAAATTTCGTTTTATGATCTCTAATTCATTTAAGAACCCAGAAGAAAAATAAATGTACTGTAGCGACGGCTTTTGGCCAGATATAATTTCTACGTTCATATGTCATATCGGGCCAAACACTGTTGTACCACACCAATTTTACACAATAGCAGTACACACCTGAGTAGGTACCTGTATCTATCAAATTATCTACAGCCTTCCCAAACTCAAACCCGGAATATTACAAAATTATATTTAAAAAAACACATTCAAATAACACAGAAAAATGTCGAAATACTCAAGGTTTCTATCGAAAAAAACTATCGACAATGGTTCGTATGCATGTACGAAATCATTTCAATCGTCGGACCGTGGAGTATTGTGGTCATGACAAAAGACAGAGTTGTATAAAATTTTGTCAAATAAATGTTTATTACTGTTGATGGGAAGTTGGGAAACAGAGTTTAATTGTAGAAGACTTTTTTTTACGTTTTTGTGTTATAAAATTTTCGTTAGTAACTATGATGGCATTTTGAGAAGGACTTTTCAGTGAATCTTTTGAGTTTGCCGTTTTATTTTAAGTCTAAATTGTTTTAATCAGTAGTCTAGTCTAGTCTGCAACCTGCAGTTGTATTATTCACTGATGAAGTTTATTATTTCAAATTAACGTAGGCTCTTTTCGTCAGTTATGTAAATTCATTTTTATGTCTTTATCTTCTAAATAAGCTATAATCCATTTACGTACACTTGACTGATGTGTTTACGATTACTTTATAGGCTTAAAGTTTAATTACAAATGGAAAATAAACAAAAACCTAGGATTTATCAGCTGTTATAAGAAGCGCCCGTTGGAAATCCATTTTTGTGGTTGTCGTAGGCGATGTTTGGGCAATCTGCCATTGTGACGCAAAAAGAATAAAAATGCAATAAAATACTTCTACACTAATCTTGTTATAAAAGAAAAAAACATAATATCAGCTACAGCTGCCTATAATTTCATGCAAGTCGTAAAAAATATTTATTATAAAAAGCTCGACGACATTTCAGCGCATAACATCAAAAGCGAAAGACATTAAATTTATTTTTATTTGTTGAATGTAAGAAAGAATTATGATAAGATAGGTTCATACATTAAACACTATCTCCATTCCATTTTTAATTTATCAAAACATCGATAGTTGAAACCGTAGTGTCCCACCCCTAGCATCCGTCATCTGTCACATGAAACTGTCATTGTTATAAAAAAAGAAAAAATAACAACATGGCGGCGGCATATGCGACCACAATGCAATATGTATTTACTTGTACACGCACTGTTATTGCCACGAGAAATTGTGGGGAGTAAACACGAATTCGGGGAAAAAATACGTGAAACATGCGACATGTGCAATTGGGAATATTTGTGGGAATTAAAACACTTAACGGACTTAAAAAATGTTCGAATGCAGAACTCAGATCAAATAAAAAGTCAAGATGGAACGTTGCAAACAACAAGGTGACGCCGGTTAAAACTACGCCTTGCCTTATATATACACAATTACACGCACACACGTACAACGAAACTACGCCTTAGCTTGGCTAACCGGCGTCACCTTGTTGTTTGCAACGTTCCATCTTGACTTTTTATTTGATCTGAGACGCAGGCTTAAAAATGCACAAAATCTTGAAAACCATTCGAAAAGAGATCGAGTTGTTCTTCTCCTTAAATCTAGTTTAAATCTTGATCGAATCTTTAGACTATTGCTTGGTCTTTTTTTCTTTAAAAGTAGCATTAAAAATCAACCTATAAAATATTCGTACTGCTGGAGCCAGGCTTCCACTCTGAGATATGGGATTATCCACCTTCTGAGCCTAGTACGGATATGCAGATTCAATTAATCTATTTTACGACTGTCAACTCTTTCTATGATGATGAAAAATCAATACTTCTGTTCAATAAAATAATTACCACTCTCTTGCCATTCTTGGTTGCCTAGAAGAGATCGCGGAACGCGATAACGCCTGTTGTAAGTTTGTTTTGTTTTAAGATTTCTTTATGTATTGTATTTGTCTTTAGTGTACTATAAAGTATATATAAATATTATTAAATAAATGCCACGTCTTGCAGATTTATATATACTTACGAGTACTTATATTTGTATGTTATTTTTTTATCATCAACTAACCACTTTATTTGTGACAATATTTTTATTATCTATCTTAGTCACTCTATGAATCACACACAGGTACTTTATACAGGTTGCAATTTCCGATGATAATAAATTCTTAGATAAGAATCTGATGTTGATTATTGCTGGATAAATAAATTACCGTGGATTGAAGAAAACTTAGGAATACCTGTGTATGAATAAGTCAACTTAAGATAGAAGTGGCAAGTCAATGAAAAAAAAAACAAAAAAAAAGGAATGTTTGTCTCCAAACGTGTTTTTTACGCAAACATTTTCCGTAAGAAGCACAAAGATATGATTTGAGGATCTTTAATGCAGCAGACCCTTTATCGACCAATACAAACGCTCTCGTTCGCATAATAGCCGTAAAAACACCGTATTTATTAATCGGTTATATGTACATACAAAATTCATTTCATATTCAAAATGAAAATGTACTGAAATTAGTTATTTTTCATATCCACAGAATGTCCTACGCATGAGGGGTTAACCGCCCGTCCGTCGGCAACAAGAAGTATCAACAGACTTCAACAACATCCCATGTTGCACAATATCTGACCGCATTACAAATCGATCCTCAACATTACCTAGAATCACGTCTATTTCTGCCTATACCCAATGTTGCCAACATTAAAAAAACAGCCTTGTTCCCATAGGTTTCGACAGCGGACGGCGGTATGCACACAGTCGGCGATGCGTACATCGCGCGGCCTGCACAAAGACGTGGCGGGCATTCGTGGCATAGCATTGAGAAACTGGTGCCTTTCGCATACAGCTATTCCAGCACTTCCAGGGACTGGTTTATGTTGTATCGCTTGTATGGTGTAGGGTAGGCAGTAAACTAACTTTTGAAAAGTGAATTACTCAGATGAACCAAACTAAGGTGTGTTTATTCTATTCTATACTTATATATGACAAGCAAAGCCAATTTCGACTATTCTGCCAATATCTTATTGTAC
Source organism: Orthosia incerta (assembly GCA_948252205.1). Taxonomy (NCBI): domain Eukaryota; kingdom Metazoa; phylum Arthropoda; class Insecta; order Lepidoptera; family Noctuidae; genus Orthosia; species Orthosia incerta. Next base: position 10,935,824 of record OX411765.1, on the reverse strand, counting down.
CTAATTTGGAAAAGGAAGCGATTTATGGCACGTTAAAAAGTGTCTTATTTGACAGCTGTCAAAATTACAGTAACATTTTGAATGTCAGGCAGCCATTTTGAAAAGTTTGTAAGGGCTAGGGCAATGAATTAGATCGATTAGCTGTTTAGCCTCTGTGTCCTATCTAGTCACCAATGATAAATGTGAATGAAAATATAAAAAACTCGTCACGAAGATTTGAACAAAAATTACCTCGAAACATAGAACTGGCTTGTTGTAACTATTATGTAGTGGAGGATATATTTAAATTAGATCTCCGGATACTTGCATTAGAAAAGTCACATCAGGTATTTAGTGCGGAAAGCAGTGCGCCTACGTCTCTTTGATCAGAGCGACTGCAGGCAACATAAAGGAAACACTTACTACGGTATTTAAATCGTATCGGTTTTAATTAACGGAGCCATAGGATGTGGTTCTATTCTATAGAATAGAACATGTTCTATTTTATCTGTGAAGTTAGTTAATACTTGGTAGTTGATACCACAAAGTCTACGAGATTATACTTTTTAAAAGATAGCTTGATCTCTGCGACGTATTTCAAACTGACGTATACGTTATTGTTAACCTGTCAAGCGCTATTGTTACTGTATTGACACTGACAGCTGTCGCAGACATCAAGCTATCTTTTATGAAGTTTAGTAAGACAGGGTAGTTTTAGTGTTGCCGCTTGAAATTATGCTAAGTAGGATCTTTTGGGACACTATCGTTGTGTTTTCTTAATGTTGCAATTGATGTTCTTTTTTATTTAACTCTTTAATTGTTTTTAGTTAAGCTTTTGATTTAAAAGTAATTGGCGTGATTGAAGTTTACTAAGTTAAAAAGTAAGTTTCAAAACTGCTCTACAGATTTTAGCACGTCACTTTTTTTCTCGACCACGATTGAATTTATACATTTTTTTTTCAACTGTACCTCTTCTTATGGACTGAAATATTAACTGTGACTACAATACACTATTAACACATCAAAAAAGAACATTTTCGTTCGATATTTAAATCAGAAACCAATCAATCATCTGGCAGCTTTACTTTACGACTCCTATCAACAACTGTCAAAAAAAACATTTGACAAATGAAAAACAAAAGTCACATATCACAAAATGACATCGACCATCACCCATTGTATCAATCACTTTGGACGACTCAATCACTTCACCAATCAGTAAATGAGAAATATAAATATTTAATCGACTACATATATAAATGTTAATGTGGTCGCACTCGTGCATAAAGCGGTCCACGGATTGAAAAAAAGACGGTAGCCGCTGCGTGTCTGTGTTGGACAGTGAATGATGTGGAGTTGTCTTTAGTTTTATTTTATTTATATTTTTGCAATTGCAGTTTTGTGGTGAGGTTTGTTCTTTTTGTAGTACATAGTTTCGTTTATAGGTCTACAGTCGTTTTATTGTAGAAAAACGGGATTAATATTTGTATATTTTTTTGATTGCGAGTGAGAAAATAAAATTACCAATTGCGGTCTGCTTTTTTGAAACAGGACAACATGATTTTCTATTCAATAAAGAACTTGTTTTCAAGTAATTAAGCTAAAATGTAGTAATTATTTATTAGATACACAAGTCTTTACTTTAGATTTAAAAGTAAAATACAAAAATTTATAGCCATAAAATTAAAAATAACTTAATAATCTGGCAGTCCTCTAAAAAGCAATAACATCCAACCACAGTTTTATTGCAAAAAGAACTTTACATCTAACTTAATAAAACTCGAATTAGATTAATAAAAACAAACAGGTGCTAACTGTCGACACCCTTATCATAATCCAATAAATTAGTGATGCACAAACGCGTTTTACATATCGATACATTAGTGTTGTGACCAGCACATTAGGCGGTCCATTTACAATAAAAAAAAACATGGTCATTGAATATTTATCGAATGCAATGTTGATTTTTTGCTTCATGCAATTGTTTTGCATTAATTTTATTACTCTAAATGGCTATTTTATAAACTAACGTACACATAAAATTATTTTCTAGATGTTTTTGCCTTTAAAGGTGAAAAAATCTCAAGGCATCCGCAAAATGGTGTAGGTGCTAGTATTAATCCTAATGTAAGTAGCTGTATTACATTTTTACATAATGCAACATTGAATTTTACACAACAAATTGCGTTTTCGCTTGCGAATGGTGCGTTTTGAACGTGGCATTTGAGATAGAGTCATAATAATGAATTCGTTGAGTGGACAAATTGGTTTTACGTTGAAATGTGAACAGTTTAATGTATTATATTTAATTAATTTATCTATAATGATTGTTTAATTAAATGCTATCACGATAAATTTAATTGAAATTAAAATAAACTTTTACTGTCAGTAGTTTTAATTGAACATGTGATACTTATCACAGATGCACTAATCCTCGTCAGCCACATTATTGCTTACTATGAGGTAAGATAGTGGTCAAACTCGACCCTAACAACAATTTAAAAAAATCGACATGGTTATTGTCTAAATTACTTTTCCACTGCAAAATATCTACCATACCTTTCATAAACATTGCTTTTAGAAAAAAGGGCAAAAATTCAAAAAAGTCATAGCTAACTCCACCGAATCCGTAACAGCCTCACAAAATCTTTCGTACCACGTCTCGGTCACATCGACCCCGTGTTTACGCCGAGAAAAACACCAACATTCTCCTTAGAAAGGAAAAAATACCGCTCCTGTAATAAATTTGATGACCAGTTTGTTGCCACTCAATTGTGGAACGGGTCCACATTTTTCGAGAAGAGTAAATATTATTTGGCGCGAAATTGAAAGTTCATACTATCATTATAGTTTTAATTATGATTATTTTAAAATAACAGAGAGGCTATCCGCAGGCTTATTACGTATCTACGCTTTATGTCATAAAAGTCGGCGTTACCTGCACTGTAGGTATGGTAGGTCCTACACAATCGTTTGCTAATCGCTCACTGTTTGTCAAATGCACTTATTTTAATAAAAAATCGCCAACAACTCATAAACTTCTGTATGGAAGAACAATTATTGCGCAAAAATCGCTATCGTTTAGCTCTTGCAAAAGATACGTAATAAGCCTGCCGGTTTCTTAATATGTTGGATTCCTTTGTCTACTTACTTCGTTTCGATACAACTCTGTATGCTATTAATGATATTGTTTTACTCGATATTTTTATCTATGAACATTTAATATGAAGGTAGATATTGGTCGAATAGGATATTATCTAACGAAGAAAAGGAATGAATGACATGCTATGTCTTCTTGCACCATAATTTCTATATCCCTCAATCGATAAACTATCAAACAAAAACCCACGTCTACATTTTCCAACATTACACCAATCAAAGAAAAATGCCATCTAAGGAAACCATTACAATGTGCGTTTACTCAGTTTAACATTAATAAGTACTTCATCTTATAGCTCAGTGATACAGCAATTCATTGCTAATCGTGTTTATAGAGTATCCATGTCGATATGTTTTTTATCGATACCCGCACGTCACTAGAATTACGTAATAATGAATTTATGAGATTTTATAGTGTCTAAGACTTTATGTGCAGTTTTGCTTGCGTGAGAGAATTAAATCTTTTAATGTTTTTGTCAGTGTTTTTTGCTGTTTAATATTTTATGCACTTATTTTTACGAGTATTTTCTCTTAATTGGTGAACAGGAGTGTGGCTTAAGTAATAGTTAACAAGATTTATTGCTAATTGCTATTGACTAAAACATACTCATAAAATCATTCAATACTTAGTAGGTAAAAGATTTCCGAATTTTCGACTTTTTAGCACGCATTTTTACTTCAATAATAATCATTATTTATAGTTTAAGCAAAAATAAACCTCATTTCACTTACTATTCACTTACTAACCCATTTTTACCACACAACACACTCGCAAAAATCACTGCACATTTCTTTCATTCTGTCCGAATAACATTGGTTGGTATTTAAAAAATTAACTTGCTTAAAAAACTGAATGCGAACGAACCTCGGAAAAAAGTCGCAATAAGTTTTTGCGCTATAGTGAAAGGCCGTATGTTGGGTAGCCGCGAAATGTCTTTATCGGCGCCGACTCGATTTTATAGCTACGGACAACGGTGTTTGTAACGTGTCGACGTTTTTTATCGATATGTTTTTGGATTGCATGCAGTTGTCATCACTAATGTTTTTGACAGTTGATTATTGAACTAATTTTGATTACGATTTTGTCAAAAATTTATTAAAAGTAGTTGTTTGTCTACCAGCTACTTGTGAGTATTATGTTGTCTATATGTTTTGAGAATAACTAAGACAAAAGGAAGAATGACCCGATTCATAAAATCTACGCCCAAAGTAGTTTTCTAAGTCTATACGTAATATATTTTTAAATACGTTTATATAGACCAGATTTATCTTTAATGCGTTTAAAATATCAACTTCTATATCAAGTGTGCAGTGGTGGCCTAGTGTTATCGGTCGCGAATTATAACATGTAGGTCGTGGGTTCAAACCTAAGCAGGCGCTTTAATTTGTGTAAATTATTTCACCACCACTGCTCTCAAAACGGTGAAGGAAAACATCGTGAGGAAACCCGCATGTCCTAGAAACAAAAATTCGAATACATGTGACATCCACCAACCCGCATTGGGCACGCGTGGTGGATTACGGACCATTCTCTCTCACAGAGAGGAGGTTTGTGTCCCAGCAGTGGGAGCATTAAAAGAGGGATGATGATATCAATTTGTTTACAATATGCCCTAATTAACCCATTTTAAACCCCAAAAAGCAACCCTTACAACATAAAAGATCCACAAATTGAAACACATTACTCAACTTATTTCCAAATTACAGACATATGCCGAATTATTTGATCCCCCGTTGCCATGGCGACGCCCCACGCAGCAGGGTTATCGAAATCACGGCAAGCACACCAATTACAATTAGCGACTGTATTATATTTGTGCCAGCCCTTGTTATTAACAAATTGGCCTCAGTTTTGTTAATGAGTTCTTTATTGTATTTGTTTATATCAGATTTAATTTTCGGTAATTGTTAGTCTGTTGTGAGATGGTGGATCTTGTGATGATTTTTGCGATACCCGAGCCATGCTTTGAGCTTTTTTTAAGGTCATTGAAAAGAACTGCAGTTACAGAAAATCTTTCCAAGTAACCTGTCATCTTTGTGGAAATTTGTTGACCATTGGAGCAGATGAACACTTAAGAGTTATATTGAAATCCCCTGTAACAGAAGGCGAGCCTACAGCCATCAACTGGGAACAAATATTCAGTCTTTTCGCTGCTATTATGAAATCCTGATGGAAGAACCTAATCACAGTTTACTGGTGCTAGGAATCGAAGCCAGCATGGCGACCAGCAAGTTTGTTGCCGAAAACGGATTTTTTTTAGTTCAGATGAGCCTACCAATACCATAAGTAAACTATGCACACTTATTCATCCTAATTTAATTTCAACCCATTCATCCATAAATAACCCTTACTGGACACCATTAATTTCCCATATCCTTCATTAATGGCCCACCAATAAGCCCTCCGATCTCTCCTTACACAATAACGAAGTGAACTCGAGATCGTCTGTTATTTGAAACTCAATCATGCTGCTGTTTTCATTAATTTGGTTCAACTATTGCAACAGACGCTGTTTTAGGGTTAAACTTGGATTTGCATTTATAGGAAATAGTTAGAATAGAATAGAAAACATTTATTCGACATAGATACAATACAGCAGCATTATGAAGTTACAAAGGTTCCTTGTAGCAGTGGACTGTTGAAGGCTGATGATAATGATGATTTTATAATATGCATTGCTTGCCACACTTAGAGAAGTTAAGTTACAAAGGTTTTGTGTCTTAGATAACGGATAAGAAACTACAAAGTTTCAGGATAATCTTAAATAGCAGTGTTAAGACAATATAATGCAGATAATGACGAAGTATGATGAACAAGATTAAAAGATTTCAAAATTGATTAGATAAAGATCTATCTATCAAAAGACGACGATAAGCTAATAAGATCAAAACTGGTGGATAATCATCATCAAATGTAAGTCAAAATAGCCGAAGAATCAAATATAAAGGTGGTAAACCTTTATATTTGATTCTTCGGCTATTTTGACTAACATACTACTATCTAAAAATGAGAAAGTCAAACAATAAAACTGAAAGCCTGAAAGCAATAAAAGAATAGACAGTACAAAACAAAATACAATTCACATCACTCTTAAGCAACAGTCCTCAAAATTCACATCAATCATACGAAAACGTACAGCTTGAATTTTCTAAGAAACGAGACCAACTCCCACTTATTAGGTACCTACCAACCGTTCACTATACCCACCAAGTTAAAACACACCTACGAAGGTAACCCACAAACAAAACCCGTTTCTATCCCATCGAAATAAGAATGCATTGTTAGAAAAAAACACAGAAAAAGCAACTTTGTTTTACCCAAGATTTTTTTCTATTTTTTCTTCGTATTGTCTCAAAGAACACGCAAAGCAACAATTGCTTGGTTTTTCTTGAAGACGGAAGTTGCTATATAATTATTTTCAAATTAGACGCAATTGTAGATTTCGGATGTCTCTGCCTAGGCCGTGAGAAAGATGGTGACATTTTTGTTGTTACGTCAAGTCGGGTCGAATATGTGATTTGATTTTAAGTGTGTACCCGAATTTGGCGTGTGAAGACAGAAACAATAAGGATGGTTTTTGTGACACAATAGCTGAAAAGAAGAAGGAGGGTAGACCATCAAAAGGTCGTGAGTTCTGTGATATGTTGAATTTTAATCGTGAATTCATTGCATGTCTCAAATTAATAGTAAAGTAATAGACACAGCGTGACGAAGGAGACGAAGAGAATATAGATGACTAGAGTATAATAATATTCAACGTGGAAAAATATAAAAAAATAGGGATCTTGAGGTTTATAACCATGAAGGGAGATAAGATATTGGCAGTAGCATTAGTTATGTTAAACAGACTAACAATTTTGCAGACGCACTGTCTATTTTAAATCATTCCTTCACCACTTTACTTGCTCCTTAATTTGATTTCAACTATACTTCCTTGTCAGTCAGACGGATAAGTGCATAATTTGTTTTTATTACTCAAACAGTTCATGATTCTTGGAAAGATTATCCTCAGCAGTAGCCATTCCTAGTAGTGCTTCGAAATTATTACCTGTCTTATACAAATCATTGTTTAAATCTAGTTTTAATCCTGTTTTGCTTTAAATTTTACATAAATAACACGCAAACTAATACATCTATTATCTTGTAGCCTACTATATCAAATTTTTATTTATTTTGCACGCGACCATTCTCTTGTTAGCTATCTCTAAGACATGTATTTGGTCTTAAAAACCTCATAAATCTTTCACAAAATATTAGTATTCGCTTTAAGTTTCTTCTTTTATTTTCTGTATCTGATCGAATGCATGGTTATTGCTTTTAAGCGTTTCCATCATCACCGTCATTGCCAGCCTTGTTCTACCGACTAACTTTTGTGCTATTCTTTCCAAGTATGTGCGAGTTTCATTCAGGTATTTCCTGTGGTCTTTTGTAGATCGTAATAAGCTTTCATAATTGTCATTATCAGCCAATATTTATATATGTCCATTGCTGAATATAAAATATACCTACATGTGTATGTCATAGTGCTTTCTAAGCGCACTCTGCCGTCGCCTACTGTCATCTAGCTTTTCAATTTACCTAAGATCAAACTATGGATTTCTGCGGCATGTAGATCTAAATCAAAATATTTGTTGTTGTTCTTAGTAGTATATGAGTCAGAGTTTTCTGTTTAACTTGGTGAGTGTAGAAGCATTCAACCAAGACTGCAAAATGTCTGCTATCACAAAGGGTTGACCTCTACAAGGTTAAATGACAAAATACTTCTTGTGAAACCATCAACTTATAATTAGGAAACGAACGATTTCTGGAAAGTATGTGATCATTGTGCAGAAGCAGGTAGGTTTGGAAAATTGGAATCTAAAGAGACTTGTTAAGTAAATATTCACTTGAAACCAACCAACCCACCTTAAGCTCGTTAAGTGGATTTTACCAACAACTGCCTGCTCTTTCTTACAGTGAGGAGGGATGTGTGTACAAAACCAGCAGTGGATACAAAATAGACTGTTTTCATGCTACTTGGAATGAATGGCAAGAAAATGTTAACACGGATTGAGAAAGAGGACGGACAATGCTTGTTAATTTAAAGAGAGAAAATTGTTTGTGTCTAGTTAGTGGTTGATCTCTGAAAGTGTTAATCCGATAACAAAAAATCTTTCACTGGTATATAGCTGCTCTATCGTTGAATAACATCGGTTAGTATGTTATGCCGAAAAACGCACAGCTCCTGTGAAATATGCCACAGGAGCGAAGACGGGGGAAAAATCTAAAGTTGTGAGAAAATCCATTTGCCCTGTCAGTAGTATGACACTTACAGGCTGACATTATGCATAAGTTGCATAAATAAAATAATGAATAGTAATACAAAGCAGAGATAACATCTGTACCACTAATCCTTGAGAAGTCTAGTTGTACTAGAATCTACATAGACGGTTGAGTAACCGTTATGAACTAGGGATGGCCGGAGAATATAGTGAGAGTGGATATCGTTTTCATTTACAAGTCGTTTAGAAAAGATTGTATTTATGATGACAGGATTAAAAACTATTTTATCACAAAGAGAAAAGAGAGAACTTAGCGTAATTTTTCACAAGACTGGAGAATTTTGGATATTATAGCAGCTGAAATGAATAACTAGAATTTCTCGAATTTGAGACGTTTTGGTTGAAGAAGCTACTTAACTTTTTACAAGGCAAAGACTTATTCTTACCTTTCATAATAAAAGTTAGGAATTGGGGCTCAATAGTAATTGTCTTAAATGCAGTGATAGACATGGCACAGATTATACAATACTAGCCTACACATACCTCATCCCATACAAAGAAACCGTGCCGACGTAACTAGCGTTTTTCGTCTGATTAATCTGATCCGTTTCACGGCGATAAATAGATGGTGTTAGTAGCGACTTGCAAGTAAAAGTATTTACTCGGTTCATGAATTTTCTCTTTAAATACAGTGACGATTTGTTTTATAGTATTTTTTGCACGTTTTTACAGTTTCATTGCACCAATATGTGTTACAATACAAATTTAAACAATCGAGTGGAATGCCTCAGAAATTGAAAACCGCGCCATCTATTGACATAAATTTTAAATGATACGTTACCATACCAAAACCATAACCCAACAACCATTACATTTTGCTTAGGAGAGTTGATTAAACAAGAACATACAACTTTTATGTTCAAATCTAGAAAATGTTAATTTTACGCGCAATTCAATAACAAATCGGTGCCTTTCGCGCCATCTAGTGATATTTATTTGAACCAAATTTTCTTTCTTAACGCTGGGACCCCGTGACATGGGATAATTTAAAGTATATCAATCTTAGATTTTAAGATATAAACCTCATTCTAGTTGTGCATTGTTTAAAGTTCATAATCAACTCAAGAAAAATTACCCAGTAGGAGACGTAACGTTGTACCTACATTCTGCCATATTGCAAACCTAACTATAGAAAAAAGAAGTCGTACCAGCCCTATCCACAAAGCTTACATTAAATTTTCCTATAAATAATTGCAATTGACAGGTTTGTCTATAACGGTCTGGTTCCAGATCTAAATCAGTGGTTATGCTTCAGTTACCATCGTCGCTGGCAGGGGGCGTTGTTGTCTGAGCCAAATGGATGGCTGTCCAGAGAAAGTGGTGACTTTCCATGTTGCAACGGAAAAATCGATTTTGAAGTAAATGCATGGGTTTAAGAAGTGTTATAGAGTTGTTGCGGGTTGACAGACTGCATCCTTGTATGAACGTAATAATCATTGTGTGTTCGCAAACTTGTTTACCTGCCTTCGACTTTTGACAGCTCTACAATCTAAACTAATGATAAAAATGAAAAATTTACTTCCTACTGCTCGATTACAACAATTATTTCACTAAAATACACTATCGCAGTTTCATAAGCTATTTTTTTTTCTTAAAAAATGTAGGTACGTTGCCGATGGAGTAGGCCACGCGAATAATATTTAACCGACTTCAAAAAAAAAGCAGTCGGTGTCGCAAACGGCCAAAAGAAATAAGAGGTACCAAAGACACTGCCTTCCGAAACGAAAGTTGTTTTTTTTTTAGAAAAAAGTTTAGTGTATCAATATTGTCACTTGCGTCAGTTAATCACAATAGCCTACTGAGTGGAGATTCACGAATTGATGCCCGTAAAACTGTTCATTCTGAGAAAGTACATTTGATATCTCTCAGAGCAAAAGTCAGATGGCAATCGTTGTAAAATTTACAATTCACTAGTTTCTGCCATTGTCCGCTAGATGGCATTGCATTATTAGTTAGCACTGTTCAGCAAGATCAATTAGTTAAGGCTAAATTAGGCAAATTCACATGATTTCTGACTTAATTATACTTTGAAGGGTTATAGAGAGGTTATCAGTGATTGCTGGGTGCAATATCAACAATTACAGCAACTTCTGACTGTTTTATCGGGATTTTTCTTCGAAATGGTCTTTGCTTTTAGTTATTTATCTAAAGATCAGTAACCTAACTAAATGGTTATAAACTAGTCTTTGCTAGCTTTCATCCTATCGGGATGAAAAGTCCTAATCTAGGACATGGTCGACCCGTGGGCCAAGATTCATCCAAATCCGATTAGCCGTTGTGGCGTGATTGATAAACACATCCAAACATAAAAACTTTTAAATTATAATAATATTAGTAGGGTATTGATTAACTCTTGTACGAAAAATATAACCAACGCGTGGCTAATCTGTGCAAAATTGCATTTGATTTCGAGTTCAAGTTCTGTACATACAAAAAAAAATACAAAAATATTTAAAATCCATTTTCAACTTAACAAAAATACCAGCACGTATTATTTAAAAACAGAATCACAGACATCAATTTTATCCACACGCACACAAGGCCGTGGAAAATGATTGTGATTGTACCTCTTCGCTCATTATGTGCGCCTGGTACAAATGATTGATGTTCTTAGATTGTCCGTCGGAAAACCGTGAGTAATGTTAAGAAAATGTGCTGTTTGTTTGTGTTTTATTTAGTTATTTTTGTACCTAAGTACATAGGTTTTATCTATAGTATATAATAAGGAAAAAATAAAAATAAAAAATCAATCAGCCTTTTCGCAACTGTGTTAAAGTTGAATTCCAGTAGGTACTTACAGCCGATGCAATTGGACACTAGTATTTTACATCGAGCGATTGCTTGTCTCATCGCCGCAATCCAGCAACTACGTAACATGATAACCCTTGGGAAGACTGGTGGTCAGACTTCAGACTACCCGAAACGACTGCCAAAGCTCTACAAATAAAAACCGGGAACAAAGGCATAATAATATGGTGCAATGGAAGTTGCGAGTAGTTACCACTTATGCAATAATAATTTTTATGCTAAAAACATCTGCAATACCAGAGACATCAAAGTTGCGTTGCCATGCAAGAGACGAAACTGAAATGTCTCATGTGCAAGCATACACTGTCAACCATATTCTAGACTAGAGACTAACTAAGTTTTTAAAAGATACACAAGAAATCTGATTATACCTCTGAATACGTATGTATGAAGCATACATAATAATTTCAATCATTCCGTTCATGTGAACGTATATATTACATTAATGTACCTTGGGCATATTCGATCTAAATACCGTCCACCATATTATTATTATGTGGTTTTATAACCAGCGTCTGCCACATAAAAATGGTCCTTCGAGCCGGATATGAACCAGCGACCAATGGATACACACTACACCACACCACACCACCTATGGTTACACTGGCTATTGGAATGCACTATATCCTGCTAAGGTTCAGACTGATACGTATTGTATTTTTCCTTAGCCGTCATAAACAGACACTATTGGTTAAGTGAATTTGCCGTATCCTTTCCAGAACTGATAACATCATTGACCGATCTAGGTTACGTGAGGTCTGACATGAATTGGTCTAGGTATGACTAGGAGGCAAGTCTATCATGATTAGAGGAAAATTCCGAGAGATGATTAAACTTTCAAAGTTTTGTCTCGTCTTATAAGCAAACGATGACAATCAGGCAATCACAGTTCAATTGAGGTATTACATAAGGACAAAAGAGGCCCAATCCAAACACAAAATACATACCTATATTTTAAACCACTTTTTCCAAATTATGTATTATATCATTGCCCGTTTTATTGAAGAACTTGTTTATTCAAAGCGCAGGATGTGTTAATTTTTAGAAAAATAACGTTAATTCCTAGTAGTAAGTACCTAGATGTGAAAACCCATTGTCTTGAAAAAGTTCGGAGAGCTTTCCAATAAATAACAAAATAAGACAAGTCATAAACAAAAACGTTTTATTTTAAAACCGAATATAAAATAAAATTATATTCCAGAATTCCAAATTCAAAAATCGATTTCCATCTGTCATTTCGTCACGCCATAACCTAAAAACTGCCAATCCTGTGCAAAATACACCATATAGACTACAGTTTAAGGTTCAATTTTATTTGTAGTGCCATAATTGTCACTGAAAAGTACCGGGTAGGACTTGCGGTATTTTTGCCTCACGTACCGCGGTCTCGAGTCGCGTCGAGATCTGTCATTACTGTGATAACACTGTCTACGTGAGGAGAACTGTCCGTTGGTGTAGTGATGCGATCGGCTCGATAGTAGTTATCGATGATTTCGGAGTTAAATATTGGTTGGATATGTAGGACACGGAAAATGAGAAATAGCTGTTGTATTCGGGTGCATGAAGCTGATGAAGTTTTGGGATGTTAAATATCTTGGTCAACTTTGATAAGCAAATAAACTAAAAAGGATTAACAGTTTTGTAATAGAATTATTAAGTAAGTCTTCAAATCCTGTTAAGCATTTTCTAAATGACAACCTGTAGTTAAAAAAGACTAATTTTCATGAAACGATCGCCAACTAAGCTCTCAAATCTAGCTAAGCTATTTACCCTATCAACCAAGAAATAGTTATCACTGCATGGCCAAATGCAAAGCACAAGATCAGAATCCAAAAAAAAACCGAACTGTCAATCCCAAACGTCTATCACCCATGACAACTGTCACGAATGACATGACAGCCGTTACCTTTGAAGTGCCCTCCATTTTACTTTACCCTATAAATTAAAAAAACCGTGACGTTTCGACTGCATGTGCCCATCACTACATTCTACATACTTACAGCTAGCCGAGTTGTTTACAAACATATAATTACTTGGTAGGTCGATGCATATCAAAGGTAGGGTTGCCATACGTCTGAATTTTCTGGACAGAATAATAAAGTCTTGTCTAGAAAGCGGGGAAAATTCTATGGCGTCCGGAGTTTCAATTTTACGTAAAAATAAATAATAAAAAAAAACAACATGACAATAGACACACATAATTTGCGCGGGATAAGTCCTATTTTCGCTTTGCATTTACTTGATATTGTTGACATAAAATTGTATAGTTTATAGGAAAGTACTTAAAGTAATATTCGAATAACGTTGAAAAAATATTTTTTTGATCTGGTTACCCTATTCAAGGGTTTATCTGTGTGCGATTTTGACAGTTGTGTGTGGGTGTGTATATGTAAAGTGTGGGGTGTATGTGTGTGTGTAAACTAGTTCTCTTATATTATGAGTGATGGTAACCAACGACCACACAGTCGACTAATCAAATTAATTTATTTATTGTTTTGATTTCACTATGTAGGTCGCATATTTGGTTTTGTCATTCATAAGAAAGGTGTTTCAGTTTTACATGGCACGTGTAGATTCGTTATTTATTAATGTTATGTTAACCGACTTCCAGAAGACGGAGGTTTTCAATTAGACTGGATGTTCAGTTCAACTAAAATAGGTAAATAAAAATGGTGGCGTTCATTAGTTTGTGCTTATCCTAATGGGATAAAGCCGTGAGTTTATGAATGTTTGTAAAGTGATGAATTAGGGAATAAACTGTTCCGTTAGCAGATAACAAAATGTTTTAATTGAAACCAATATAATAAAGTATCAAGACAAGAGTCTAAAATATAAATGTGGATGGATGGAGAGGGAGGGTACGGCCAAAGAAAAGATAGATGGACTGTGTGAGGAGTGATATGAAAGAAAAGGGAGTCAGTGATAGCGGGACGGGGGACAGGACGGTATGGAAGAAGAAAACGTGTTGCACCGACCCCAAGTGACATGGGACAAGGGCAGGAAGATGATGATGACCAAAGACACAAATATCGTCTATGAATCAGATTTTGACTCATCATCATCATCAGCCTATTAATGTTCCCACTGCTGAGACACAGGCCTCCTCTCTGTGAGAGGGATTGGGCCGTAATCCACCACGCGGGCCCAGTGCGGTTTGGTGGATGTCACATGTCTTCGAATTTTTGGTTCTAGGACAAGCCGGTTTCCTCACGAAGTTTTCCTTAACGGTTTTGAGAGCAGCGATGATGAAATAACAGATTTTGACTATATTTTTCAATTACCTAAGACGTTTTTATTTTTAACCAGGTACAACACAAGATAGTAGAAAGTCTTCGTCTAGAAAATCTGATTTCTAGACACCCTACTTGATTAGCCCTACAGATTATACAGATATCTAACAAGAGCATCTGTCATTCTGCACTGCACGACTATTTTAGAATAAACTAAAATAAAACACCTATTTTCAAACAACAGACAATTTTAAATATTAATATTTAGCTAAACACCAGTTATTATTATAATATGTTTCGTTTTTTTTTGTTCTGAAACAATACAATATTAGTGGTTCAACTTACATCGCGTGTCAGTTTTTTTAAACTCATTGCAATATTTATGATAAAAAAATGTTGTGTCATTTTATATTTCGAAACCTTTGCAAAATTATATGTGGACTGTATTATTTTTTCAAGGTTGGAACACCGAAAAGTTTTGAAACTATGATGCAACCTATAAGGTTGCTTCAAATGTAGAATGCTATAAATTAAAGCAGATGGCAGCACATTCACACATGAGGACGACCATTTTGAGCAATTTTAGATGACATTAGCAGTAATGTCAAACTTATAGCCAATGAGATTGCATTTGTACCAATGTTAGTGGCAGCGTAAGTGCCGCAGATGGTTTTACTACTTTAAATAATATTGTTTATTAAAAATATATTTTTAAAAGGTAACCTTAAACGTCATCTAATCCCCCTTTACCCAATAAATACCCCACACTGGTTAAAGCCTTAAACCTCAGCAGTGTAGAAGAAAATATGTGTCTGGGGACCAGCCTTTTGCAGACCTTTTTAGATATTGAGAAATGCCATAGCAGGCAGCCCCCAAATTAAGTATGTCTCACTCTTCAGTATGTACCTTGATTGGAAGGATGGATGTCTGTAACATTTCATTCACATCAGACCTCCCACTAGGTGTACCGTTAACCTGGTGAAGGTTGCGGGAATGCGTTGAATGTGAGACGCATGGGACCGTTCCATGAGGCGACACTTGGGGGGAGGCCTATCTTCAGCAGTAGACGTCTTTCGACAAAAATTATGATGAGACCTTTCCATAATTGTCTTCACCACTCGCCGCAAGAGAATTGTCACAAAAGCCAAAAACTGTAGCAATTTTAACAGTAGCGCAAAACGAACGGTTTAATAAATTTCACACCCCGCTGATTATGCAAAATTTTGCACTAAATACATTACAAAACTTGACACCTGAACACAATTAGGCATTTACCAGTTAAAAGCTGATATCAATCTTATACAGCATAATAATAGCAATTATAATGCTTAAACACCACTTTAAAAGAGTATTAATTAATTATTTTTATCTATTTAGTATTATTTTGGTTAATTTTAACTGGTTAACATGATTTATTTAATTTTAAGCGCAGTTTATTTATTTTGGACTTATATCTACGAGCGATTTTATTTTATAAGCACTAAGCCCTATCTAGATTTTATATAAAATACTATTGTATTTACTCTTAATTTATACAAGAACTTAAATTTAAATCAACATTTAACTGTGTTTTAACATTTTTAATTTAGGTTTAAAATAAACTCATTCATAAAATAATATATGTAAGTAAATGTAAAGTTATTTATAATCTTAACCTCTTGTTTTATTTTAATTCTTGTACTAAAAGTTTAAAACGACAATAAAAAGACGAATATATTAATTTTTATATTTCATTCAAGAAATATAATTGCAATTAACATAAATTAAGTCTCTCTTTACTTGTTTTATTGTGTTTTATACGTTGTAAGTACATTTTTGGTAATGGAGGTGGTCCGAGTTTTAGAGACAATTCATCATCGCGTCTTCACCCACTGGAATCCCCATCGCCTCTTCCTCTCTCTCTACCTCTTTTTTCTAGTGCGAATTTACGCTTCTATGACCCATCCAGATTCTATGACGATTGTAACTATGCAGGCATCTAGAAGTTACCATCAGACCGGAGACTGGATTCTGGGCTGGTGATGGCAATATAACTAGCAAAAACTGGGTGTAATGTAGGGTGACATCTGAGCATAAAGGCTTGCTCGTATACTAGCTCGTTATCCCAACTTTAAAATCTAGCCTCGTGCAAGCAGGCATTATACTTTAGATTTAGAGATATAGATCCCTAGCCACCTGTATTTTCTTGTAGCAAGGCTATGGCAACCACCATGGCTAGTCCAAAGCAGATGGTGACACCTCAAAAAAAAATTGCAAATCGATGTGTAATTTCAACGTTTTATATGTATTTTATAGACACAAAGCAACTGGGATGAGTTAGACAGATGATAAATCCTTAGTCTATGGCAGTCTACATCCTTTTCTACTGGTGTCTTTTTCTCCTAGGACTTGAGTTACAACCATGGCTAGGCTAGTCAAAGACAGATGGTGTTGCCACAAATAAAATGATTGCAAAACGATGTGTATTTTTAACGTTTTAGTACGTTAGCTCGTATTGACCTCCGAATGTTCCCGGCCAGCCAGCGTTCCGCGCGCTGCCTCCGTAATTGATGTGCATAAACACGCCGTGTACAGGGTGTTGCGATTGTACTTTATGACTTAATCATGGTTTTATTTATGTGATTGATAGAAGCTGGATTTAGACTGGACGTGGAAGGCGGTAATGGGATGTGGTACTGTGCCAGAAATGGATTCAATAGTATTATTTTATTGTGCATTAGTGCTGAGAGTGGCAGACTCTTGTACTGGAAAACTAGATATGCCTTGGGTATTAACACTCCTAAAAACAGAACTGTGGGTTATGCTAAAATAACTTAAGATGTAGATACAGAATTCGTCCACCATCAGTGACTGTAATAGGATGTGCTGGCATGTACATGACTAACTGTGCTTGCGGCTTGGTCATTTTTCCGCAGAGAATCTTAACATCGCCATTCAGAAAGTGAATCATCAAAGTGTCATGAAAGTGAGTTCATCTATCGAATATGGAGTTCAACTGTCCGAGCATTGCGTGTTTTGTGATAATTTACTTCTTGAACACTTATATTTTGATAGAGTGAACCGATTTTACTGTTATTGTCAGAGCTGATGAGGATTGCTACTATCTTTGCATTATATAGAGTTAATCTTTCTAGTATTATATAGCAGCATAGCCAGCATTGTGTGAGTACCATGTACTTCAGAGCTATCATTGTCTAGATACCTACGTCTTCTATTGACTTGAATGACTCCGGTGGTTGAGAGTATGTCATGCCCACTCAAATGTCTCGCCGATGGTGGCGCGTGTGTCGGATCATTTAGCTCCCTTCAAAATGGTTGAGCTGAATGGTGCTGATACATGTGTCATGTTCGTGAACGGGCGCTGTCGGTTGGGACTGGTCATCTCTTAGCTGCCATGGTTTATTTTAATTGATTCTAATTTTATTTCTGAATTGTCTTTTTATATTTACTATGGACACTTTTAACTTGCTACATCGTTCTCACATAATGTGTAATCTCAACATGAATGATGTAACAAATGATTTGTAATAATTACCTAATTGAAAAAGAGTGTCCATGGAGTTTCTTGCCCGTTCTTCTCCATAGAGATCTACGCCTTGGAATGGGCATCTACGGTACTTTCACAGTTATTATGTCTTGTGACTGGGACTGTAGCACCATAATTTTGTAATATTTTATTTTGTCTTTTGACAATTCAAAAGTGCCTGTAACTGGCCTACTTGAAATAAAGTGCTTTGACTTTGACTTTGACTTTGATTGTTATGAATCAAGAACTAAATAATACTTCAAATTTCGCACAAATTTTATGTATAAAAGCTCTACATTGGTTTCGTACATTTTAAGTGATGCGTGCACAACTAAACAGACAAAAATGCTGGCATTTCCAGCAGCAGCAGGGTGTTAAAACATCCTGGCTATTTTTTTTGGAAATATTTTCGATGTACAAAAACGACTTTTCTACTGATTTGTTATATGTGTCGGGTTTAGTCAATAGTACGGACGTAAAGTCAAATCACAAGCACGCCCCTAGCGGCAATCAAGAGCAACTACGCATTGGCACGCTTTTTATAAGCACTCGTGGTGGGGATTGTTTGTGGGGAATACGGCAGTTGAGTACTGACAGCCGTAGAGCTAAGACGTCGTATAATCAGTGTCGATCCGTAATATTACGAGTAGTAAGCAAGAATGTAACTTGTGTCTATTTGAATGTACTTAGTGTATCGAATAATTTGTGTGATTTCATTTTCACGATTCTACCCAACTACCTGCCCACATACGATGTCTTAACCTAAGGGAATACATCCTGACTTCCCGATGGTTTGCATCTATCGGCCAGCCTTGATGAGACATATGTATTCATTGATTGATACTGATTTATTATATGTATTGATATTTACATTGATTATAATAGGTTTTTAGAGGAACACCTAGATAAGGTTTGCAGCCTTGCACATATTAGGAAAGCATGGCACAGGGAGAGGCTTATCCTTAACAATGGGTAAAAGATAATTGCCGTCATGAATAGAACTATTCATTATATCAATCATTAACTAAGAACTGCGTTAATAACTTGAATAGTGGTTATGCCAAGATGAAGCAGCATTCTCATAGAGATTTGGTGTTGGACTGTCTGGATACGATTTCGAATAGGTAATTGATGGCAATACGAAGTTACTGGTATGTCTAGATAGAGTTAAATAAGAATAAAAAAACCGCCAAAAATCATAACCAAAAATAAAAGCCCAGCAATAAATCAAACCAAACGTCCTATGCACAAAATAAATTTAGAAAGCACAGAGGCACACGTAATTAATCAATCATCAACGGCTTCACGAACATCCTATATTTGATCACACACACAAACATCACACACACAGCAATCACACACAGATACACCCACAGACACGGGCGCAGCAGTGCGTAAATAAATTTTGTACGGACAAAACTGTTATTTTAAAATAATAATTGATGTGCATTCACATTGTCCGTAGCGATTGTCAATGGTCGTGGTTTTTTTTTCTTTTGTGCCGCCGTGTCATTATATTTTTACCTAGAACTAAAATATAGGGATACGTTTTAATTTTTCCGCTTCGTTGTCAAGGCTTGTCTAGTGATTATGTGGATTTCAGTGGCTTTGGTTATAATAGAATTGTTGGGTGTGGAAGTCTCTTGTTTGAATTAGACCTTGAGTGTCGAGTAATTTTTGAAAATGCATAGGTCTCTAGGTGTCAACTTGCATATAGTACATACTAATTCCATACAACTTGCATTGAGCAAGCTTTGTGAACAATGGTCATTCTTTTTTTAAATGAGAAGTGATTTAGCCTTACAGTAGGCGTTCGTTTTTGAAATAACAGGCCTTACCCTGGAGTAGGTCACATATTGGCCGATTTTAGGAATTGGAAACCCGTATTATGATTGGATGATGGGACAATATAGGCTGGATACAGAAAATTTCATTTTATTTTTAAACTGCCGTATCTACATATTATAACGTAATGCCTTCATCACCCTTGTATTTATAACAACAATTTGCTGTCCCTGCTCTTTACATAAATTCCTTTAGTTACGGTCTACTGGTAAAGACTTGTTGTATTCTTTGCAATTAATTAGTATAAGCTTATTAGCTATCACCAGTACGCTGTTTCAAGACATTTTTTCTGATGTAAACAAGATAAAAATCATATTACTTTTAATTCAATCCTAAGCAGCTATTTTTAGCATTCATACTCGAAAAATAAATAACCTTCAAAATGTTTATTTATCAAAGTAAAAATTACTAATGGAATGATGTCATAATAATTATTCGTAAGACAAAAAGTTCGCCATCTTCGAATTTCAAATAATTCTCGCGCCAATCTTTTTAGCCGAATTTTAATTTCAAAGATTAAAAAGCAGATGCGAAATTCTTAAAGTTTGACAGTAACAAATTGTTGCCAGACTAAAAAACAAGTCGAATAAAATATACACTGTATTTACAACTACATATTTAACCTTTTGGTATCGTTTAATTCCAATTTATAAGGTTCCTTAACCAGTTTGATCAAGTACTGTTAGCAAAAAAAACATTGCTTTTTGAAACTCTGAGTAGACACGGCACCATTATTCTTTCAGTCGGTTCAAATCTATTTTGCTGTTGTTCTAAAGACATATTGCGTAAATGTGGACACATAAACTTGACATACAATGTTAAAACGGCAACTATTCTTTTACATTACCTAACACAAGTTTTAATATCGATAAATTCCACCATGTGAACATTTTTACATATAAAGTTGCATATTATTAAGAAAACTTACATTTTATACTCTTACTTCAACTAGCTGTCATTCTAAACTTGTCACCTATAATGTTGCCAGTTGCCAACACACAGTTCAAACTACAAAAAAATAACTCATAAAACGCACGCGGTATTTTCTAGTTAAACTTGTTTTCTTAATTATTTTTTATGAACCACAAGTAATGATACATAAAATACACCTCTTTCTAAAGAGGCGGTTTACGCAAACGAATAAAAAAATCAACCGATATATTTTTTTTTATTAAAAAAAACCAACTAAGCAACAATTGGTCAAGCGGTACTTCCGTGACAACAAAACTGGGGCTATGAGGGCTACCGTTGATGGGGTGGTCATTAAAATCCCATAAATAAAGCGAAGAGACGCCGTTCGACTCCCGATCGACATATGTTGCGCATCGACAGCCTGCTTTTGTAAAAATAAATACGTGACATAGAGTTACGAAACTTTAGAACTGGCCTCTGATACGTGTACAATAAATATAATGGTTTTTTTGTTTAATAAAAGAGTAGGGTGTTTTTTTTTTCGGACTTACAATATGCTGGAAAAATATAGGAGCCGTGGGACTAAATATGCTTATTGTATTTGCAACCAAATACCAATTTAACCATACCAGACATAAACTATATCACCTATGTACATATTTTTCTGTTCCTCCTTATTGTCTGTATATGTGTGTGTGCATAAATGGTTAAATAAATAAAAAATAAATAAATAAATGAAAAACACTATAAATAAATATAAAAAACGACTGCTCACCTTCTTTTTCATAATTAATATTATCAAAGAACGTTGCATGTTCCAACAGCTCATTCGTATATCAAAATGATTCTTAATAAAAACGCTATATTTGCAAATTACAATCATAATTAATTGTATGCTTTTAAAAATACATAAGTTCTATTCTTTATAAGACATTTCTATTAATAAAAATGCTTGTTTTATATTTAAATGAATGCGGTTTTTCTTTAAGCAAATTATGACGTACGATTTCATTAAGCTTGTTAAAATTAATTAAACAAATATAAATTTCAACGAAAACGTAGAAAAATGAAATGACATTTGCAATTACCTACTTACTTACATTTTCAGGAAATTACTACATCCTAATATATACCTACTATTAGGGATCGTTCAACCCTAGCCATCTAAGAAAAATAAAACGGTGTCAAGTAAAAAAACTGTCAATTCTTTAGCGCCATAATCAAGAAGACAGTCGAATCTATTTAGATGTAAACTCATATAAAAAAGTGCTAGTCTCCTTGTTCAAGCTACCTTCTAGTTTATATAATGACAAGTGTGAATAAATGGGCTCATTGTAACATAGCTGAATCTACATAATTATTGCCCAATGAATTGTTCATGGTACAACAAAAAACTAAACTGGATATATTATGCTTTGGCTATCGTATGGCGGCAGTTGGCACATACTTTTGTTCAAAAAATCTATATTGACATTCGTGGCATGTAAAAATTATTGAGGCGATTTCTTTTTGAATACTGAAGAGTTTATGTGCTTGCTGTGGCCTGAAGGTTTTTGCTTATGTTTTAAAGATCTGTTTATTAGTATTTAATTTTATATTGAAGAGAGAAAAACTGGCTGTTCAATAAAGTTTACCCTATGTAAGTTATAAAATAAATCGTTTTATCACGAAATTCGAACAACGTTTAAAAAATATCGGTCAAAAAGATAAAATCTTAATCACAAAACGTCAAGTCACGTCTAAACATTCCAAACTCATCCTTACATGTTAATTGTGTATGTTATTAGTTCGCAAGGTGTGAACCGACCTACAACTTGTCTGGCAGAATACAACACTTGTCCTTTGCCGAAAAAACAAAAGATTAATTTGAAAACGCAAAAAGGCTCGTACCTTGATCGGCCGATTCCCTTTTTCGTTTCAACTTGCGTCCATAAAAATGTCTTGGTGCAATACCTGAATTAAATCAACATATTCGTTTGTTTATTTTTTTTTTGTAACTGTCACGGTCTAGTAAGATATTTATGCAGGTTTTTACTCCAGAATAACGGAAGCTTTTTTGTTAGATCCTCGCACAAAATTACCTCATGATTTATTTGGACTTTTGATAGGTGAAGAAAGAGATTGCATCAGTCAGATAGATAGTCAGAATACACCTGTATTTTGATAACATCATTTGCTCAGTCGTTAGGACCGTGGTAATGAAGGTTAAGAAATAAAATGCCACGGCCTTGCAAGCGACACGTCCATTCATCTTGAGGTCTTAAACAGAAGTGACCTATAAAAGGTCGACCAATGACGCAAGGACCAAAATCTAGACTGACTAGTACTACAGGTTTTATGATCGTAATTTATATTAATAAACGGTAATATCTTTACTGCATAAATCTAGTTTGAAGGCTAGCTTTGTACAAAGTTTTGTTTATGTTTATCTGGCTATTACGAACATAGGTACAAAGGAATAAGGCTAACTAGTGATTGAAGCATTTGCAATCCTTTATATACGATGGTGATATTCACAAGAATAA
Source organism: Orthosia incerta (assembly GCA_948252205.1). Lineage (NCBI taxonomy): Eukaryota > Metazoa > Arthropoda > Insecta > Lepidoptera > Noctuidae > Orthosia > Orthosia incerta. Next base: position 10,912,518 of record OX411765.1, on the reverse strand, counting down.
ATTTTCTCATCACTATGACGTAAAAATTAACCAACAATACATTACTTAGAGGGCCTTAAGTGCTAGGTGTCAACAAATTCCCTGGACCACACACTAGGATTCCCTGTGTTGTGCGGTCCAGTCTCTTCCCAGGTAGGTAAGAAAAACATGTTCACTAGGTAGAATAACTAATTATACAGATATAAAACATAATTAGTATTAGAGGTCCTAGGGAAACATTATGGTGATCCGATTGGTTATCAGTATTTTCCAAGAGAATTCTACTGCATAGTCATTATTTTCTGGTTATCGCTAACATCACTGCTGGATTCTAGGCTCGATGCCTATGTTGGGCTAAATGCTAGCGATTTATATTCTGGATTTGTCTTCAGCTACTGGCTAAACTTTAGCCCCCTCCAACATGCGACCTCGAAATATCAATCCCTATGGATTGCTTGGTCGCTTTTCTGGTGGTCGCCACTGTTGATTCTGGCTTTCAGGATTTGCAGTGGTTTGGGAATAGTGCGGTAGGATTGTCCGAAATAAATAAAAATCCTATGAAGAAAGCATGCTTTCAGTTATTTGACACATTATAGGTCATCATCATCATATCAGCCGAAAGACGTCCACTGCTGGACATAGGCGTACCCCAAGCGTCGCCATATTGACCAGTCCCGTGCGCCCCGCATCAAGCTGATCCGCGCAACCTTCGTCAGGTCATCGGTCCACTTGGTGGGATGCCTTCCAACGCAACGTCTTCCGATTTGCGGTCGCCACTCCAGAACTTTTCTACCCATCGGCTATCCGTTCTGCGAATGTGCACTGATCACTGCCATCTTTTCTACTTAAGTTTGGCAATTCTTCGGGCTATGTCGGTAAGCCTGGTTATCTTGCGGATCTCTACATTGCTGATTCGATCACGCAAGGATACTCCGAGCATAGCCCTCTCCATTGCCCTTTAGGTGACTGTAAGCTTTATGATGAGGCCCACTGTGAGCGCCCACGTCTCAGAGCCATTAGCCACATTATAGGTACTCGAAAAGAAAGATCAGTCTTTTCATTTCATCAAGCCACAACGCATTTAATTGTTCCTTAGTATTTTCCCAGCGTGACGTTCCAAAGATGGCGTCGTTCCGGGCGACAAGTACAATAATGGACGCTATCTGTAGATCGACCTTACAGACATCCGTAGTTTGAAATTGTTTTATTATTTTTTAATAGCTTTACTTCGGAGAGGTGTTTAAGTCACGTGTGTTGATTTTACATCTTTTTAATCAAGATGCGGGATTTTTATTTTTTTTGTGAACAGTTAAAGGGAGTTTTAATTTGCAGTTTTGTTGGATCCGATAATGTCACTGTCACTTTAAAGAGACTTTTGTTGCAACTTGCAAGCAACGAATCTACAAGTGCAGGCAAATAATTTTGTTTCCTGCTTTCTGTAGTTTGTAACAGCGACGGGGGAGTAGGAAACACCGATTAGAAGGTGATCAGAATTTTATCATACGTAAGTAAGTATCTGTCATATTTTGACAGATACTTACTTATAGAGTCTCATCCAGTGTTTCAACTGGCTAAATCCTTGTCGGATTATGTTTTGCCTTATGTCGGATTATTTTAATTTCTTAATGCGAATTGTGATAGTAACATTATGTATTCTTACTTATTTTAGAAGTATCGTAAGCATGTAATAAAAATGCTATTTATTGCCAGTGAAAAAATCTTACAAACTATTCTACGAACGCGCAAATATCTGCATGCAACAAAAATACCTTTCGTGTTTCCTTTATAAAATCCAACAATTGCCATAGTTTACCTGCAACAAGAAACAGAGAAAAATATATTACACATATCATAGATAAAATATAAAATTTTGGCGCCGAAACAAACGCTAGCCGCCATAAATTCTAGTCCAATAAAAAAGCAATTTAAAATACATTCAAATTCGAAAAGAGAACAGGCCGATCCGGACTAGTGAGGTCCGCATGTTGGTTAAATATCGACTATTTTTTGTTTTAGTTAAGGGGAATTGTGGGTTCTAGTTATTTTGGTCGGTTCCCGTGGTTACGCACGCAACCATGACGTCATCCTTCGGTAACCACGCTAGCTGCACAACGTTATAACTTCACTATCGTGAGATTATCGGTGGTACTGTTAGTTCGCTTTTGCACGTAAAAAAATGATATTTTTTATTGACAGTTTTAAAAGTGATAACTGATGGAAAATATACCTGAGGTTTTTAATTATAGGGCTTTAAATTAAGTTGAGATGTTCATTATGTTTTTGATAATCAAACATTTTTCTCATTATAAAAATCATCAGTAATCTTACAAAAACAGAAAAAAAATATCATATCAATCTCAAGTCTTCATTCATACCGATATCAAAATTAAGTATACCTACTTATAATGTAAGTAAAAAAATGTTGCCCATTTTTTGTATTAACAACATATGAACACGAATTTTTGACTACAAAAAAAGATAAAAATACATACTACAGTTAACTAAGACCAGTGCAGCACGCGAACATTCAAAAACTAACGTCTTGACGTTTCCGGTTGGTAAAAACTCCTACTGACGTAATGCCAATATAAGTTTGATACTTCAAAACTTGCTGCACATCTCTATTTTAAAGACCATAGAGTTTAGAATCAACTACAAATGTCAAATCTGTAATGAACAATGTTGCCAGTCATACAATTTCGTCATAAAGGCGTCTTTTGATTTGGGTTCTGTTATTTTACCGGCAAAAAATATAAAAAGTATAAAATAAAAATGTTTCTTTTGTCTGTTCGTAACAGTTGGCTTGAAGTTGCATTGTTCTCAGAAACGTTGCGGTAATGAGGAAAATTGGGATATGTCATATCATGAAGGCTTTATGTGAGAGATTTAGAAAGGATCTTGAAAAAGGACTTATATTCATGAAAATAAAGCAATACTTTTTGTACTTAAGCACAAAACGATAATGCTTTGAAAAGGGAAGTAGCAAAACGAGAGCCAGTAGGAAGTAATTATTGCAGATTTCCTCCCGAAAAGAGTGACTGTTATCTATTAAAAGTGGGCTAGATACTTTAAGCTAAGTTTTTAAATGTCCGTTGACTAAAACCTTGAGTAATCTCAATCCTCAAAGCACACAATATTAATCAACTACTCACTTCCTAATTAAACCAAAGACAAGATGATTAAACACAAAAAATCAACGATTAGTAACACCAATTACTTGGCAACACTACCTAGGCAGAACGCGAAACAGTACTTTCGCCTATAGAAAAAAAAACAAAAGACTGACCCCACGATATTCAAATTTGGAATTATGAATGGTTTCGCCTGAGTTCGTTCGGTTATTAGGGTTCTTGAGTGATGAAAACCTTGTTAAAAGAGTATTTTTTGCCAAATATGTTTTCTTCGTTTCGTTTTTCTCGCTGTTTATGATATAATCTTTGTTCTGGAAAGGTAATTAATATTTGGGGTCAAAGTGCGTCTTAATGTGAGTGCCAAAATATCTGGCAAAGGAAGAATAATTTGTTAAAATGGTAAAGGTTGACTGGTAGACAATGCCTTGTTGCATTAAGTCGTAAAATAACTGTACAAAATAAAATTGAATATAATATGGTACAATAATTTCAATGGCTTTTTATTCAGATGGATAAATTAACACTTTGTATTAATAAACAAAGTGTTAATTTAGCCATCCAATTTCTTTTCTTCTATATTATAATATAATTTATTAAGATCTTCACATCACCAGCATATTCATTTTTGTAATAATTATTTACAGACTCGTTCCTCGACTGATATTTGTTATTTATTTAATTTTTTATTCAGTGTACCCAAAGTCATAAGTTTTACTAACCATTTTAGAGTTCTAGATTTGTTTAGTGCCTTAAAACATACTCGTAAGTTTTACTAAGCATTTCTGAGTAATAGATACTTGAATTAAGATAAATTTTATTCTATTACTAGTCAATAATGTTTTTATTTTTAAGTGTCTAACTAACATACTCGTATGTTTTTCTGTGTTATCGATACTAGAATACATATAATCAATTACTAGTCTGTAATCCAAGTCACATTGCACTAATAAAATAATACAAAACCTTTTTTTATACACCAATTTTTACCCAGCCCTACGGAACCCACTACACGAAGCTAACTGTCATTCATTCCTTCCATTCGTTCCTCAATTTTTTCAAATAGACGAATGATTGATAGATGATGATGTCTTTTTTGTTAGTTACGTCATTAGTTCTTAATTAGTTGTGAACTTGTTCATTTGTTGGCTGTATTTGTACGTGAATGTAGTAAGAATGGAAGTGGTAGTTTTTTTTCTTATTTTTAATTGTAATGTTTATTCTTTAAATTAAAAGCATTATTTTTTTTGTATTTATTTGCAGAAGGTTTACAAACACAAAAGTATTTTTTACATTAAATTAAATACCAAGATTTAGTACGACATTTATGTGAAATCTGGTAATTACAAAAATATTTGTTTAAAAAAAAAACAGTTTGGAAAATGAAATAAAAAAAAATTAAAAAAAAACTCTGGTGAAACGATTTACTGGTCGGCAAGATTTTCTATCCCAGACATCATTGTCATCATCCACAACCGGAATTCATCTAATACTGGGCACAGCCCTTTCAATTCTTCTGTCGATCCCCATGTGCCAACCAGGATACATACCGAATACATATTAAATCCTCATCATTATGTGAAAGTCTTTATAAAAGCCGTTCACAGCGCTATTAATGAAGTTATTACAATGTCCTCACTTACGGTTCAAGTTTATTCAATAAGGTTCGATAAAAAAAGTTCACAGATTGCATCAGCGGCGACCTTTTCTCTCAATCCAGTTATACTACTTAACTGGCTCGATAAACAGTAAGAACATTAATCTTATTAAAATGTTTCATTTATTACAAGAAAGTGAGAATTATTAATTAATAAAGCGTCAATAATTCAAGGGAATCGCAAGTGAGAGGCTACGATTTCAAATCTTATTCATCTTAGCTAAGTTTTAGGATCTTCATCAATATTGGAATGGCTAAGATTTGAAATCACAACCTGGTTCACAGTACTCGTAAAATTAAATCTCTGATGATCTATTTTGATGTACAGTAAATAATATATTCTATTTATCTAGGTACTTTAAATATGTACATCGAGGTTTTTTTTCCAATATGGCAATGATGGTTTCCAATAATGGCAGTCGCAAAAGCGTCAAAAGATAGGAAACTCAACTTAAAAAGAAAGAATAATTTAAAAAGCAGCCCACAACAGTCCACTGGTAGAACCAAAAATATGAGTAACAATATGGGTAAAAAGTTCCATTTCTTACGTAAACGAATCCTACTGCACGTAACACCAACAAATATCTAACAGGTTTTAATATAATCAGACTGCAATTCGGCCCTTCCAAGGCAGCGACCGTCACCTTTTCAACTTTTTTATAGCTACCTTACTTCCCTGAATTGGTTGTTTCCTTACTCCTTTCCTCGAAATACTTCAAGATTAAGTTAACATTACTTTTACTTTCAAGATTAAAAACAAAAGTGAATGCAGTTCCTCAAGTAAATGGTGTCATTTAGATAAAGTACTAACAGACGATTGCATAACTGATAACTGATCAATTCACAATGAGCCAGCTTTTGACCTCGAACTCGCCTGATGCAAAACAATTGGTTCTACGATGGAACGAGCGAGACCAGAAGATGCGGTCACTCTAGCTTTGAAGACTGACGGGTGTTACGATGGTAGATGTTATTGAACACAGGAGCTGTCTCAGAATTCCACATTTTGCCTGTGCGCATTTTAAATTTAAAGGAGGGCTGCTGAGTAGTGAGTGAGTCGGAATCAACCAAGTGCGGTACTATGAAGTAAAGCCAGTATACCGATAGTGAAAGAGATCAGATCGTGGAGCTCCACGAAGTATAATCTGCATCTGCATAAGACAGTTAGGCAAGAAAATTTTGAAAACGATTCACCGACTAATGTACTAAGTGACATAACAAGGTAAACTTGAAACTATACAAATTAAAACTCTTTTCTAAGGCTAGGCTAGGCTTCTTTTCTGCTAACCTTACCTTTAAGTAGACAATGATACCAGCTGTCATCAGGTGTTCAAAGGATGATATCATTGATTCATAAGATCAATGATACTGTTCAGTCACCAGCTGGTTATATTTCTAACTAGATCGTTGACTAACTTCAAGGATTCCTCGATAATAGAAATATAGATTATAGCTGTTTTTATATTTTTTGTCTACGAAGATGACACTGGTTAAATTCAATCTACGTAAAGCATTTGTACCAACAGAAAATACAAAAAAAAAATCGATCAAGCTTTTTTTAGTTTCAAGTAGCAAGCGTAAACGTAGTTTCAAGTAGCAAGCGTAAACGTAGTTTCAAGTAGCAAAGGCCTGTCGCAGAGATCAGAAAAAAAAGGATTACTGCTTTTTCCCAAAATTCCTAGACACTAATATAACCTACCAATTTTATTTTAAGCACACTCATCGAAATCACCAATGCCACATCCAGTAACCTACTCAGTACATCCACGTTCACATTCTAGCAGGTGGCTAGTAAGAATTATGATTTATGACAACACCAAAACAAATCGAGCCGTTAATTGGATCGATACTTATAATCGAGTATTGCACAACACTACCTTACTAATTGTAACTTTTATTACTACGAAAATTGATTAAGACATTTTAAAAAATATTTCCCTTTGACGGCTTATGTTAATTGAGTTTAATGTAAAATCGGCTTGTTTTAAGAAGAAACATTATATGGACTATTATAGTATTGAGAATTTAATGTGGGAAACGGTAAAATATTATTTGGTAAAGCTTCTTCAACTTGCCGCGCGAAAGGAAAAAAATAAATATTTCCAACTTTGAAACTTAAATCTATACTAATAATATAAAGAGTTATAGTTTGTGAGTTTGTGATGTTATAAGGGATAATCTCTGTATCTACTGAACCGATTTTGAAAATTATTTTACCAGTAGAAAGCTACATTATTCCTGAGTGTCATAGGCTATAATATATTTAAAAAAAAAATAGAGATCCTTATGAAAATTGCAATAATGTAACCCAAGGTAGCAAAACGCTGCCTATAAAATTCATTCTTTGGCGTGCTCTGAGAAAACTATTGTTGATAGATAAACATTATTAGGTACGTAGGTAGGGTAGGTAGGGTAGGCAGGGTAGGTAGGTAGCCAGTTGAAGAGAGCGAAGCCGCGGAAGTCAGCTAGTGATTTATAAAACTTAGATTTGTGATTATAGGATTTGGAAGAGGCTAAGCCAATAGCAGTGGAACAGTGTGGGCTAAGTAAAAGAAGTTTAGTGTATAAGTTAAAGATGGTAGCAGGTGGCGTTCTATAGTTTCTGCCTACTCCCATGGCAAGAGGCGTGAGTTTATGTATGTATAAAACTAAATTCCTGGTAGTGTGCGTTGAAATTGCATGAACTAATTCCTTCTAGCCCGTTCCATCATCGGACTACAAGAAGTACGGCGATGCGTCATCGGTACATGGTGGACATCCCGACCATACGCACCAAACGTTTTGGGAATACTTTTATTATGCGTACAGCAAAGGAGTGGCATTTCCTGCTGGAGACTGTATTTCCTGATAGCTACAACCTGGGAGTCTTTAAGTCAAGATTGAATAGGTTAATCCTAGGCAAGCGTGCTTCACCGTCGACCACATCATCGCTTACCATCAGGTGAAATAGTGGCCAATAAAAAAAATAAAAAAACTGAGTCGGAGACGTTTTGTGATTTTTATGACAACCTTACCTACTTTTGCCGAAATCAACATTGCGTAAGAATATAAAAGAATACTGAGTAATCTACTAAAAAAATATGTATGTTTTGTTTAACATTCTACTTACAAATTCAAAAATTAATTCGAATTACAAAAATTATGTCACTTCAACTTGGGCAACAACTTCGATACCAAAGACACTAAGTTAACTTTTTAATTTCTTTTTTTTCCATACGTTTGCTTCGTGAACAATTATAAGGTCATACGTACTGGCATTTAAGAAACTGACATTTATTTTATAGGGGCCAATAAAAATATTGAAAGTCCTATTTATAACCCTTTCATATTTTGTTATGATTTTTTTTTACGTTATGTTGAGGTATCACGCATGAGTGAAAGTAGAGTGGAAATTATTCTTAAGTGTCATTTCTTATTATGGAAGGGCTACATTGTCAATTTTGTTGAGCGAATTTTATTGTTTATAGGCTCGCGTTTGAGCACTCTTACCTAAAAGTAATCTATTCACTTTTTACTTACAAGACGCCCAGGTTTCAGAAAAGAGCTAGCAAAATCGTTATCCTGTAATTATTCTAAACAGAAGAAGTGTCAAACATGTGTCTCATTGACAATACCCGTATTTTTGCAATTAGTTAATAAATGTAGACGCTGGTGATACGGATCTGTATGACGAATCCTTCTCAGAAAATTGGTTGTTACAATTGCATGGACTTACTAACTCCTCAACAAGTAACTATTCAAATATGAGCTGCTACTTATCAGCGATTTTTGTATCGTCATCCTATGACTATCCTAACGATATACGCAACAACATAGCTACCTAACAACAAAAATATAGTACAAAGAAACGACTACTAGATAACCTACGTCTTGAGCAAGCATCCGGTAAGCCAATAGAGCCAATATACCAACCATCTTTGTTTGACCTCTGGCCTCTGCCACCCTTCCTCCTTTCACACCTTCGTTTGTTCCCACATGAGGAAGGGGGGGAGGTCAAGTGAAACTGGCTGATTTTAACAGGCAAACGTCACTTGAGCGAATTATACGATAATCGGGACTTCCTACTTACGGTCAACGGACAGTCACCGTGATTTGTTCCAGTTTAGAATTTGAACTTTTGATTTTTGGAACGTGTGTTCGAATTTTCGAATATGGAAGCGGCTGACTGTTCTAGTGAGGTGATGGTTTTGTCGATGGAAATTGTTGCCAAGTTTAGTGCGACAAAAATTATAAGTTTTTCGTTCTGGCCATATGATTCCGGTTGAAAAGTAATTCCATTATAGGATATGACGCATTAAATCCAAGTGAGCTTTAAAGACACACGACAGTCTCTTCAAACAAACACCAATAAAATCAATAATATTCCATCAAAACTCTCTTTCTCACTAGGTATGAGTGAAAAATCCTAAATCCTCAAGCTTACTTGCACAAAAAAGTACTAGTAAAGCTTTATACAGTGGCAGGCCTCACACAGTCTTGATTAAAAAGCAATAATGTCATTACAGCCAGTACAAAAAACCCATTACAGCAGTAAGTATGGAACTATACTTAAGTACACTCGCTTCTATTTATAGAAAAGTGAATCTTCAACCTAGTTCAGACTTATTACTGGCTGGTTAGAGAAATTCTCGTGTGAAACTGCTGTTTCAATAAATCTTGGATCGAATGTACGAATTTCGAAAAGTGACGTTTTGATTTTGGCAGTTTTTGTTGCCAATCCAAAATGTCATTCTGTAGTTTTTGATTTTCGTGGGCGAAAAGGTCTGTGTTGGCATGTGTTGGTTTCTTTAGTAAAATTATTCATTGGTTGAAATATATTAATTTGGTAGTTCAACGGAGTCATGAAAACTAGAGATGGATAGTCGGGTTACCAAGTTACTTTAGAAAATATTTATTATAATATTGGTGGTGTTTTTGACACTGCTTCCGCGGTTCTTATCAGAATTTTTGTATTAGTAGAATATTTTTTGTATAAGTATGTATCATAATGAGTCTGGTGGATTCGAAACGTATAGAACCGATCAGCGTGGTGACGCTTGGGGTAGGCCTATGTCCAGCAGTTGACGTCTTTCGGCTGAAATGATAATGATGATGATGTTTGTATCATTATAGTTATTTGGAGACCTTTTGTAAACGTTTGATGAAGAATTTCAACAGGTTTGATAAAACGTTGTAATTTATTTTATACCTGGTGAAATTCTGACACCCACAGCAATTGACTGGTTGGCATTTCCCAGGCCTAATGACAACCAGTACAAAAAAAAATATGAAAAATAACGAACGCATTCTACAAAATAGGGTGAAGGACACAGTAGACGTCATAAGTAATTATGAAATTAAAATTACGATACATAAACTAGACCTTTGCCATCAATTGCTTATAAGACATAGTACATATCTTTATTACATAATAAAATAACTGCCTTATTAGTCACCATAGAAAAACTGGCGACATGACATAGAACCAGATTAGAATGAACTCCCGCGGCCCCCGCTTTGCAAACAGAACATGGTTTTTCAGAAGAAATGTGGGTAATAATAAAAGGTCAGAATATATCGGTCATTTTACAGTCGTCTTTTGCTTATTATTATTATACATTGAGCAAGTCTCCATTGATGGACGATTTATGACTTTATTTCTTTTTTTCGCAAAAAGAATGACGTTTTTCGAAGAAGTGAGAATTTATGTTTGGTTTCGCGCCTTCAGTTACGGTGACAGCTTTTCTTTTTATGTTTTTGTAACGAAAAGCGGCTTTTGACGTTTTCTTGTCAAGATTATTTGGAATGTTACACACTTGTGTTACGTCTTTTTTTATCAATTACTATGTGTTCTTTTTGCAAAAAGTGTTCCTTTTAATTTTATTTGCGAATTAAATAAGAATCAGAATGACCTCTTGTCAAATTTTGACGTTAAGTCATGTCACGCCATATTTTAATTAATATTGCTACCAAGTAGATTTATAATAATAAAGCCCTACTATTTGCATAGCCACGTATTAAATGCAAAGTGACTGCGTGAGTACCAGGATCGCAGAGAAGCTTGCTAGTTAAATCTAATCCCATAGGTAACGCTCAAAGTATCCAATAACACGATAGGTTAAAGATCAAAATAATTACCTCCTTATTCAATACCGTGTCGTAAGGTGAAGCGGGCAGTTATCGGCACACAGCGAGCCACGTGCATCAATGCGGGTTTCCTAGTACTCGATATATTTTTCCTATTAAAACAAGTTCTGCACATTTTTATGTGCTTGCAAAAAATATATAGGTAAGGAGCGAAGTTCTATTGTTTTCATATAAAGGTTTGATGAAGTAGCAAGTTTTTGCTTGTCTTAGAAACTACGTTAGATGTCTTGTTAGTGTTCTGTCGTAAATTATTAACAAACAGACAGGAAATGAGGTAAATATGAATGAATAGCTTGGAGCTGGTGTTTAAACGCGTAGTTTTTCTAGCGACTGGTGGAGTTGCCGTTCGTTTTCTATGAGTCAATTGCGTGTTTGGTACTGTTGTTGGGACATTTGTGTTGCTTCAATTGCTTGCAGATCATGGTCGAGTCTAGATCTCTTGGTATGTAATTTGTATCACGAAATGTTGCAAAAAATTGCGCCGAGTTAAAGTCACTCGGTAGGTTTTTAAGCAGTAAAATCGAATCAACTATTTGTTTATATGTTTGGAAAAGGCAATCTCTGGGAACTGATCCGATTACCAAAAATCGTTCACTGATAGTAGAAGGCTACGTACGCTATTGTCGAATGCCACAGGATATTATGTTTAATGCGGACGAAGTCATAAGCAACAGCTAGTTTCTAATTCACAAGTTTTAGTTGACCTCTTCTTACTTTTAAAGTTAGCTAAAGTCCTTTTGTTTCTCAAAAGCCACTTACTTCCTCCTACAAGTGATGATTAATCTATCAACAAGAATCTTTTTGTGTTACAAACTAGTAATCGATTTTATACTATATTTATATGAAGCAATGTTTTCACTTTTTTTGCGCTTGCAACCTTGCTCACTTACAAACGCATAGTCAAGGTTCGATTTTTAAATTTCGACGCTTATGCTACTCTTGTCTTTTCTGTTTTTATATTTCAATTTAAGTTTCCAAAAATGGCGGCAGTTGTTTGTTTTGTTATGACGATTTTGAGACTTAATTAGCAATATTACTTTTGTTTTACTGTTAGTAAAAATAAAGCTCGTTACGTCTTTTCAAATTGTTTTTGAAGCCGGATTTGGAAATACAATTTAAAATTTGTTATGTAATTTTTTTCTGCTTTTTCATCTAATATTCAAAGGGAAAACTCCTCTTCTAAATTCATTGTATTGTCAATAATAAGTGAGTAAGCATGGTGATCCAAAAAAATCCTTGTTTCTTTCTGTATGCTTAGGTGTTATCCATATCGGGCGTGTATTATTTTCTTACATTACAATCGCACTTTGATTTATTTATACTCTTAATAAAAACATGACAAACGTGAACACACCAGTTATAATGTTTCAATCAAAAAGTTGCAATGTCTTTAACGGAATATTTTTGCATTACAAATCTGGTTGGGTGTGCTAGTATCAAATAAAACTACAACGTTAGTACGGTACTACTCACAAAAACATGTACTTAAATAAGAACTTTTTTGAAGCCAGCAGTTTTCCTTAAGACTCGCAAGTTGCAACGAATCATTCAGAATTACTTTAAAAAATGCGCTGAAAGACTCAGGAGGATGATCTATCAGGAATTGTCATCATTTTTCGTTTTTAATTGATTGACTGTCTTTCATAGACCGTTGGATTCCATTGAGTACACGTTTTTAAGGTATCCGTACCCAAAGGGTAAAAACGGGACCCTATTACTAAGACTCCGCGGTCCGTCTGTCTGCCTGTCACCAGGTTGTATCGCATGAACCGTGACAGCTAGACAGTTGAAAATTTCACAGATGATGTATTTCTGTTGCCACTATAACAACAAATACTAAAAACAGAATAAAATAAATATTTAAGTGGGGCGTTTTTTGCGATAATGGTACGGAACCCTTCGTGCGCGAGTCCGATTCGCACTTGGCCGGTTTTTAGTGTTATTACAATCGATTTTTCAAAGACACTATCATGCGAGACAGAGACAAAGCTCTACAATGCCTAAATGTTTCAATGTACTTAAGGGTCTAGTTAAAGAGAAATTTTTTTGGCGATGTCGATGATCGAAAAGTCATGCATACTGACATGTCTGTGCTGTGAAGTCATGCTGACTGGTGCTTCCGAAAAAACGTCACTTTGTTTTTCGAACAACAAATCATAGGTTGGTTGACAGTCATTTTTATCTGACTACGGCGAAGCAAAAGAGAGGTTTATGTTTTTCCTAATAGAATATTACTTCGTCAAAACAGTATTTCTCGTTGGCGACAAGATAACGGTATATATAATACTGCTATAAGTTTATTCTACAGGTACAAAACCTGAAATAGAGCTCATACCTCGTACAGCATATTGTATGCAAAGGTTCACATCTACGCTACGTCAGGTATGAATGAAGGAGGCGGGCTGTGTGCCCTCAATACGACGGGTACAGTCGTGGATACCACGCTTTTGGTTTAACGTGATTTTATTTAAGGTTATGTTAAAAGTAACATGGGGTCAAAGCTGGAAGAAGATGGTGATGTCAGAAGGGGCAAAAGAAAGTGTACCAAATTTTGGGGGCCATTATGTTTCAAATTGTTGCTGCAGATGGGGTGGTCGAAGATTGAGTTGAATAACAAAATCAGTCAAAATCAAAATCATTTTTTTTATTTTGCATTAGCCTACATGGGCACTTATAAAACGTCGACAAAAGGTGCACGGTTCGGGTTAGTCATTTCCTATGGAGAAGAACCGGCAAGAAACTCCATGGTTACTCTTTTAGTCAGGTCATGGTTTGCAGTAGAGAGCGCGAGTGTTTTAGGGAGAAGATCAAAATTGAATGATGTGGCGAAGATTGGCGGGGCCAGACCTGCAGAGGTCTACAGTCCAACATGGCTCTCAATGAACATAACAAAACAAAGAAGTAACTAATGAAATGTAGTAGTTATGACACATTTTTGACAAGCAGCGCTGCCATTATGTTTTTAGGATGTAGGATCACCAACATAATTTAAGTCGAAAGACCTCCAATGTTAGATATAGACATCTTTCAAGCTTCACCACATCGATCGGTATAGTGCTTCTCGAATCCAGCTGATTGCCATGATCTACACCAGGTCATCGGCATTAAGGAACTGCTACAGGTTGATGATAGATGGTGTAATTAAAAGATCATACGTCTTGTCTAGTTATTCTATTATGATCTGTGTGGACAATAGGAATAGTATAGCGAAGGAGATTTACGTCAACTTTATGTTCTATAATAAAAATATATTATACCATTGTTTAGTTATTTGTGACTGCGAGTTAGTAAGTATTACTTATAGATGAGCGCAGAGAGGGAGAGCAGTGATGGCCCAGTGGCATGACTTAAAAGTTGTAGGTCGTGGGTTCGAGCCCAGGCAGGCGCTTTACTTTGTGTAAATTATTTTATCACCACTGCTCTCAAAATGGTGAAGGAAAACATCGTGAGGAAACCGGATATGCCGGTTTCCTCACGATGTTTTCCTTCACCAAAAATTTGAAGACAAGTGACATTCACCAACCCGCACTGGGCCCACGTGGTGGATTACGGCCCATTCCCTCTCACAGAGAGGAGGCCTGTGTCCCAGCAGTGGCAACATTAATAGGCTGATGATGCGACTTATAGATAAGTTTCTTAGTAAATGTTGTTTTTTGGGCAATTATTTAACAATTAAAAATTATTTTGGCAGTATATATGCAATCTTGTGATAACATAAAACCAGCCTCTACTGTCTATTCATTTTCGTTTATTGTAAGCTCCAGGATGTTTCTAATTACATTCTGAACTAATAATGATAAAACCCGCGTAGATAAAGATAAAATCATCATGACTTTAATCCGTAAAAAAACCTGCTAACTAACCGCGAACCATATTTTCCTTCATGTGGCAATAAAAAAGATGCAGTGAAAAGAAGTTTCCTCAATAACATATCATCTTTATGAGCCATAAGAATTACGAAGGAAAAATCAGGTATTTTAGAATGAAAATGAAACTAGGTAAAGAAGAATCTCAAGTTGATGATGATGATGCAGTTAAGATACATACTGAGAAAATGCAGTCATGGGGACTGCCGAATGAAGTAAAAAACTCAAAACTTTGGACACATTAGCTTGTCGATGTCGCTGTCACATTAGCATTTAGCTGACGCGTACCCAAAAGTGTTATCCTTCCTAAAAATCTCTCAACACGGCTAAAAAAGTTTTCACTTCAAAAACGTAAACATTCAAAGAAAGTAAAACCAATTACGTAAATAAAATCCAAAAAATTTAAAACAATGTTTACATTAAATGTACTTAACAAAAATTCTTACCAAACAGGCCTTCGACAAGTTGTAACTTTTACCCTTTAACCGTTCCGTATTTGCAGACTTTTTATCAATGTCAATTAAAAAGTCAGTGCCGACAACAGGTCGTTTCACCCTGCTTTTACAAAAATGAACCACTTTCACTTTGCGCGCGATAATAAAATGTATTCAAAATTGTTTGTTTGTTTTTTTCTCGGAATGGAACGTATGAGGAAGTTTATGTATTATTTTGTCAGTCTTTCCTAGGACACGTGTTGATGTTGATTATTTCAGACAAATACGTATAGGCGTTAATTTTTTAGGCGATTGTGTCTTAATGTTATATCTTCGCCAGAGACCTAAATATACTAATATTATGAAGAGGAAAGATGGTGAGAGAAGACTGATTTCAAAAATTCTTTCACCGTTGGTAAGCTACACCATAGATTATATAATACTAGCATACAGATGCTCATCCCATACAAAGAAACCGTGCCGACGTAACTAGCGTTTTTCATCGCTGCGTCGGCACGGTTTCTTTGTATGAGATGAGACACCACTGGCTGCACTATCCCCAGGTGACATAGGCTACTTTTTATCTCTGTTTTCCCACGGGAACGAGAACTACGCGGGTGAAACCGCGAGGCGTCTGCTAGTTACATAATATAGATATCGGGGGCGACCCTGTTGCCATCAAGCGGATACAAATCCACACTCCAGAATGCTACTGAAAACTGACCACTGACAGATGAAAAAAGCCATAACACATTGCCCGACTCCGGCAACGAACCATATTTTGTCATAAAAATGGCATTTTGTTGAATGTAGAATATTATCAACATCTACTTTCATTCCACATTCAAATTCTCGCAACATTCCATACTCAAATCTCAAAATCTGTTCCCTTTCCAAACCGACATTCTCCACAGCCAGTACTAAACCAAAAACTAATTAATGGCCAGTATTAATCGAAAATGAAGTGATTAATAAAATTTCGCCGAGTAACTTTAATAAAAAAAACTTTGTCTACACGGTGTGTGCACACACGGTTGCGCGCGCAAGCAAAAACTGATTGATCAAACTGATATAAGTAAAGAAAAAATGAGCGAATGAATACTGTTATTCAATGTGTACAGTTTAATGGTCAAACTGTATGTCTTGTGTTAAATTCATCAAGAATTTGATATGACTTTTCGGTTACTTGTGTGTTGGCATTCATCATCATCATCATTTCAGCCGAAAGACGTCCACTGCTGGACATAGACCTCCCCCAAGCGTCACCACACTGATCGGTCTCGTGCGTTTCGCATCCACCGGACACCCACAGCCTAGACCAGGTCGTCTTTCCACCTAGAAGGAGGTCTTCCAACGCTGCATCGTCCGGCACGCGATCGCCACTCTAGAACTTTTCAGTCTTTTCGGTTGGTATTACGAGATCTTTTAAAGACTAGTTGCCCATTTGATACACATCCTGCTTAAAAATCATTTGACTAGGAAAACTATGGTTCGAGGAACCTAGCTGCCTATCCAGAAACTATCTACTTTTTTCTCAAAATCTATGTATTAAAAACTTGATAAAGCTTGAAAAAAACTAAGTAAAAGATTGCTAGAGCTTCTTAGTTCTCATAAAATAAAATATAGGGTCAAGAAATCGTGTGAAAAATATTTCAATGAAAATAAATCATGACAAGCAAAGTCACAGGAAAACATTATGCACACAGAATATCACCGGGTGTTGCAAAGGTCGTCAGTTTGTTGCGATATAGTACTACTTTCACGTTTTATACATCAAGGGGTAGACAGAGAATGCCATTTACCTTGTATGGGCTTTTCTTATTAAAGTGTTCTAGTAGCTCAGTATAATGTAAATACAGGTTGAGAGATTGAGGACTATTTTGGCAGTTTGTATAAGACATGCATCTTATTACGAGTACTTAGTTACAGGGATAGCACTATAACACTGTGGGATTTTGCTCCACTAAAACCGCACCGGTGATCACCATCATTACAAGAAAACTCCGGCACCCCATCTGTGCAACACCTGTTGGGGCACATCTCTGAGAAGCCCCCTTTGGTCTCTCCTGAGTCTCCGACTCTTTGTGCCTATTGGCATTGTTTGCTCTGTCTCCTGCTTGAAATGGAGGGAAGTAGCAATTTGAATTTTGTCTTACTCCACCGTTATTATTTTCTGATTAATTTCGTTGCGGGATCCAAGACAGTTAAATTCATTCACCGGGACATCACCGAGCTTCATTACCTCGGCGCTTTTCTGGTGGTCGCCACTGTTGATTCTGGTTTTCAGGAGTTGCATTGGTTTGGGAATAGTGCGGTGGGAATGTCTCCTGATCCTCGCCTGTGAGACTGTACCTATAGGGTAAATGCAGGGTAGCTAATGTTCTCTTTGCAGAGGAGGAACAAGTATAGATCACCAAGCTTGCTCATTGCGTGTTAACGACTTCAAACCAAGGTTTTAAGTCAAGATTTCGTCGCGATGTTTTCTTTCTATACAAGTTTGTTGGTTTCAAATCATATTTATAATTTATCAATTGCATTCCAAAGGCTTTATTTAAAAAAAAAGTGATAATAAAACAAGCATTTGTTCGCGTCGCGATTTAATTATATTTTTTTCTGTTCAATGAAGAGATTTTAATAAATATGGTGACCACACCCAGTCGTTGTAACTTACGGCTGCTTGTCACACCGGTATGTAACGTAAAACTATTATTTAAGTATTCTGTGGTGTGACCTTCTTACAAAGCCATAATGCATAACTATTTAGAGAAAAGTTTTTAATCTTTTACTGGCTGGGCATTCTTTAAAAATATTTTTTTCCATCATTAAAATAATAAATTAATCGTTTAAACTGTTCTTATTTGATAAGCAAGTCTTCTCCATAACAAACTACCTACCTTTGCGAATGCACAATAAATTCAATAATGATTAAATTTCAACGTAAAATTTTTGACATTCAGAAATACTGTTTAATGGCCTAATTGAAATAAATGATTTGACTTTGTTTATCAGCATCATCGGCCAAAGCAATCTGTTATAAGGCATTGCCTTGTGAATAGTTTGTTTAAAAATGGAAATCTTCCAACGCTAAGCACAACTGCTATTTTAATTCTGCTGCTTTAATTTTTATTATTGCTGCTAGTCACAATACAACCAGCAGCACTAACAAAAATTAAATAACATAATTAAACCACCACATACTCCAACACAGCCAAGAACAAAAGCATGACTTATCCAGAAAGTATTCAATACAGAACATTCGTTTATCAACATTCGCTCGCTCACTGCGGTGTAACACAATCCAGGTATGGGTGTGAATGTGTCTGTAAGTACCACCTTATGGGATGCGAAAATAAATAAATAATAAGGAGCCCGCCTCCGATATAAGCGCAGCTTATGCAGAAATGTTTTTATTAATAGCAAACTTTTATGAGAAGGCAGCTGTGTGGTTTTTTGAAGTCTATTAAAGGAAATTGATAGATTGCAATCTGTTCTGTTGACATTGGTGTAAAAAAGTTTCATAATTATAATTTGAGTTATTCTCATTTGCGAACTGTCCAATGGCGGATCGGTCTTAGGAGAACGGTTGAGGAATCGTGGGAGGAGTGACATGAAAGAAAAGGGAGTCAGTGATAACGTGACGGGGAACAGGACGATATGAAAACCAACCCCAAGTAACATGGGATAAGGGCAGGCAGATGAAGATTCTATTTTGTGTTACATTTGATAAATTGTCACATTTTCTAGAGCTCCTGAATTCGTGATTGATTTTCTTCACTAACTGTTAGGGATCTTGTTGATGGTGCGACGCAATTAAAATTGCGTCAATAGGCGATACCACGCACGTATCTTCTAAGAGAATTTTAAGTGAATATCGGTGGAATCCGTCCTGAACGTGCTTGCAATTTCGCTTAGTAAAAATGACTTATGGGGTTTGATATAAATCGAATCGCGTCGAACCATCATGAAGGTCGTACGAGTATAGTTGGTTTCTATAATAATATTCAGCAGAAGACATACTCAATTATATTTGATCACAAACAAACCCACTAATTTCTAAGCACATAGACACAATGTTAACTACCTAGATACCTATAGCTTTTCGTAACTCAATTCCTTGTAATTTAGGTCATATAACAAGCCTTAAAATTCTTGAATACATTAATGTTTAGATAAATTATTAGTAGTAATTAATTCATGTGGAAAAGCCAGTTGGATTTTACTAACTAATGTTGGAAATTAATAAATGTAGATATGCAAGGGCGACTGGGTATAAAACTTAGCCTGATGGCAATGAAAATAGCATTGTAGAGTTATGTGGAACAGGGTGTAAAATCCAAAAATAAGGGAAGATCCTCCGACTGGACGGGTGTGTCTGGCAAATGCCCGATATCATTGTTTTCGGGCCGTTTCTTTATGTTCAAACGGCACGGAAAACTTTGATTACGCTTTGTAGGATTTGTGTGACGTCAAGTCTTTTTGTAGCCACATCATCATGAGGTTCTGGGTTCGTTCCCTGTGTTGGAAAATCTGTTATTTTGTTTTATTTTAGGAATTTTTCAGTAGAAACCCAGAGTCTGGACTTATTCTCAGTTGGTGGCAATGTGCTCGCCTCCTGATCAGGGGGGTGACCATAACCTCTTAGAGTAAGGTTATTTTGAGTGTGTGTAAGGGACAGATGTATGTGACTTGTATAAATCTGTCACTTACGCGATCTCAAAATAACCTTAATCTAAGAGCTTATGGTCACCCCCCAGGTGTCTAAAATTTGCAATTTTTTATTTTTTATTCCAAAGACATGTTATCTAACACTTTTGTACTATGCTATGACCAATATTTTTCCTCCTTCAATAAATTACATAAATTAATTAAAATACTGGGTATAGACAAGAAAATTAAATTCTAAGATAGCCATATTGGTTTTTCGAAGTTGACAACCGGGTGACATTTTGAGGTCCTGATTATGCAGAATCAAAAGATTGAATTCTAAAATGTAGAGCATTTTAATATAAACTAAAATATAAATAGGCAAATATATGAGTACAAAACATTACCCCTTTTAAATCGCCACGGTCGGTCAAAAAAGGACAATGAATTTCCCCAACAAAAGGATACTTCAACACATCATGTACCAGGGCATCATAAAAGAAAAGAAGTTACTAACAAATACTTGGAAATCAAGAAAACGGCGAGCGACCGAGTTTCGAACTCTCGACACCGAGTCACTGTGTACAACACTGTGTTCCTTCTCTTTTATGATTGAAACACCGAAATCGTCTCTGTGTCGTTGTTGGAAAGCGGATTATAAGTAAACGTTGATTGCCTTGAAGTAGCGCCGGCGTGTTCTGTCTCACTCTATCGCGTGTTATCGGGTATTGCTGTCTCTTTCGCCATGTTACGCAAAAGGCGTTTTTAAAGAATGCTGGAACGTGTATTGATGGTAGGTTTTCTAATCGCGAATTCGTAATCAGATTATTTAAGTTACATTGTTGCGATAAATCTTGGTTAAATTTGGGGGTAGGCAGAAGAGCAGGCTTACTGCAAGCAGAATAAGTATCCATCCAACTGTTTGCTTTAATTTACAGGACCAGTGGCTCATTGGCAATAATATCTAATGGTAACAGGTTTGATGCCTGGTGATAGAAATTACAACAAAACATTCTACAAGGTTTAGCTTGTACCACTAAGTTACTATACCTATTCTTGCCGAATTTTCCGAGAAGAAAATTACCTTATGTCCTTTGCCAACTAACAAACTATACCATCAAAAAATTTCATCACATTCAGTTTAACAGTTTAGTCCAAAAATCCTACATACCGACAGACAGAACTCACGTTGACATTCACAAGATGTCAAGGGTATAAAAAGTAGTTTCCAGTAAATATCATAACAAACAATAAATATATATAAACATAGGTAAGTAATACATAAGCAGGTGTATGTGACGGAAAATCCAAAGGAAGTGGCGTAAGCTATACTAGCATAGACTATACCTAGGTACATACCTACCGATATACAAATTTTGTATAGGTTTATATACAAATTAGGTAGACAGACTATACGAAGTTCTATATACATATTAGAACTTCTACTACCTTGTTATATCACTTGACCAATTAAACCTTGACGGTTCTAAAGAAATTAAAAAGAGAAACGAAGAAAATGTGGCTATGGTAAAAATGGTAGACTAAAAAAAAGATGGATAGTAGTAGGGTGGTTAGGGAATTCAGGCAGCGAGGCAAGATATTTTAAAACCTTTGTAGGTCTGTAGCATCGTACCTCCCAAACTGGTGGACCGATTTCAATACGATGTTACAAGACAGTTCTATCTTTCAGGGACTTGTTACAAAATTCGGGCCACGAAAATTTTAATTGTGCGTTTTTTAAGGATTCTAGCTATTCTAATATTAGATACTTACATTATTATTATGAATGTATTTACAATATGCAGTAAACAAACCTGTATATTATAAGACGTGTATAATTACAGGAAACTCCACACTTTGACATTTTCGTAGATACAGACACACACACAAACAGACCATGATAAGTCACTGTGGCGACAGGTAGAGACAACAAAAAAAAATGGAATTTATTATTTCGATGACTTTTTTGTGTTTTTAAAGTTGAATATCTGGGTCATAGGTTTTTATTTTAAAGATCAGAGAAAAGAGTCATGCCAATAATTAGTAATAAGTTTTGTATAACTTAGGTATGGTGAAGTACCTTTCAGGTTATGTTATGCGTGAGATTTTTGTGTGTGTGTGTGTTAACTGTTTATGATGGGGGTCAAACCTTTTAAATAGGAAAAAATCTTTTAAATAGGACAGTGTTCAAAAGTAGGAAGAGCTCGTGGCTAAATAATAACAGCCGCACGGGTCGATCATCAAGGTTAAGCAACGCTTGACGAGGTCGGTCCGTGGATGGGTGACCATTTTCAACATACCGAGTTTCCTCCGTGCCTCGGAAAGCACGTTAAGCCGTTGGTCCCGGCTGTCATTTGAAGATCTTTGACAGTCGTTACGGGTAGTCAGAAGCTTGAGATCTGACACCAGTCTTGCCAAGAGGTACCGTGTTACCCAGTTACTGGGTTGTGAAGGTCTGATAGGCAGTCGCTCCATGTAAAACACTGTTACTCAGCTGAATCCGGTAAGACTGGAAGCCGACCCCAATATAGTTGGGAAAAGGCTAGGCAGATGATGATGAGTGTTCAAAAGTAAATTTAAAAACACTGCTTTCAGTTAGTGAAAAATATCGTGGTTTTTAAACACAATTTACCTATTTTGAGTGTAGTTTATTTGTGGAACATAGTTTCCATACAATAATAACAAATATTTTGGGAAAAGGCTAGGCAGATGATGAATAACAAATATTTTGTACTAAATACATCTACAAAAATAACATATGAAAAAGTTTTATTCAAACCCTCATGTCATCAATGCACGTTCCTAACGTGGGTTGTGACAGTCTCAACCCGTCACCTTTTCTGCTAACCCTACAACATTTTCCAGATATAATGAATGCATCAAGTCTAGTGTCAGCATCACCGAGATGCAGGCTGACTCAGCCGCGTGGTAAACCAATAAAATATTAAACGCAGTTGTACATATACATAGCAATTATATACACAATATGTTGTATCCAGTTTAGTATGATAAAGTATGTCGTTCTGCGGTTTATATTTTTTGTATTTTTCTCAAATAAATTCTGTCTGATATATAGGCCCAGGACCCAACATGAGCCAATCTTCATATAGAATAATATCTCGACTGTAATCCTCGAAGTGTCAGGCTATGATGTACTTACCCATAGAACAGTCCCACTGTTTACCAGTTATATTTAAATCTAATGGAATAGGACCCTTTTGCAATCAATTGGGACTCTGCATAATCACCTCCTGAGAAATTCCTGATGGAAAACCTATTAACATTTCGCCTGAACCGCGATTTGAACCAAGGTCCTCATGTTCTACAACATCGCTTGTGACCACTGAACGAATGAGACATGTATCACTTTCACCATTATTTACTTTACCTAAGGCATAAGTAAGTTTAGATCACTAGGTACTCCACGGAAACAAAATACTCTGTTTCTGTGCAGCATATACCTTCAAATCCATTACTCATACAGCTGATAAGCCTTTTACTCAGCTATATAAAATACCTACTTCCGTTAAAGGATTCCTATCATATCATATCAACAGGTGTGAACCAAACAAAAAGACTGCCAGTCAACAAGTTAAGTATAAGACCACGATCCTTACTGAAAACTATAACCTCCTGCTACAATCTGCTATCCTGGTACATTTGGACAGGAGTACAAGGAAAGCTCCATTCTACCTCCTGCTAGTTTTGCTTTAACTCTGATACATTCAGAAACTCTATGCACACACCTCACCTACTACAAAATCTTAGACCCTGGTACTTGTTGAAGATTACAAAATATAGTTTTATTTTGTAATCGTCCACATCATTAATCATTCACTCTACTCGAATGTAATTCTGTTGGAGACTGTGCAGCAAGTCTTCTTCTTACGTAGGTACTACTCTTATTGCAGTCATTTCAATGGTCACCTTCTTACTTCTAGCCTTATAATGTATCATGCTTCATAAAATGTCTCAATACACATTTCAAACCTCTAAATAATCTGCAGACTTAGGACAAAGGAGATTACACACATCTAACATTCAAAAAAATCTTCGTGCCTGGTACATTTGATCATGATGAAGACTCCTTATCTATTCTTAAGTAAAAAATCCTATATTTCAAACTCCTATACACTCTTGAACCTTTGAACATCCGAACAAAGGAGATACCACAGACACTTCACCTCCTTTAAAATCTTCGAGCCTGGTACATTTGGCACAATGTTTTGACTGGCGTGTGCCAGTGCGGAACGGTTTTTGTGCCATCCGACATCCGCCTGTCCCGATGATATGACTTACTGACGTGAGAGGCACCAGGCGTGGTGGTTCGAAGATATGTTAAAAGATATTTTAATGTTGAAATATTATTTGTGTACATTGTCACTTGATTTTTGTTTTTTTTTTTGTTTTTGGGTTCTAACTTCAATGAACTCTTATTTTTTTTAGCAAAGATTGCAGGAGTGGTAATAAGCTTTTTAACTCGCCCAATGAAGAATGAATCAAGCTAGAGGTTACTAGAAGAATATTAGATACTAATTAAAAGTCCGGTGTGTATTTGGGAAAATTTTGAAATGAACTGGTTTCTCGGAATTCGTTGGCAATACTCTGTTTGCAGATTTTATTGCCTTTAATTTCATTGTAACTAAACTATTTGTAAGAAGGTAACCTTAGCTGACTATTATTACTATAAGAAACATTAAAAAAATTAAACTTCCTGTATAAACAATAAAACATATACTTAAGTGTTTTAACATTAGGATTTAACTTCCAAAGTTCAGACTCTAATTAAGTTTTACTTAAAGGCTTATAAGCTTAAGACATAATATTTTATATTAAAAGTCGGCTTTTAAAAAAGACTTACCATTTTATTACTTAATTTAATTACTTAATAACTTATTCAAAACTAATTAATTTACATCAATAAAAACTATCTTGAAATACTTACATCGTGTATACCTTTAAAAGTGCATTGACCAAAATGTAAATGCACTTGCTGTATGCAATTAACACCCTAGTCCTTTGTAATAAGTTCTAGGACATGTGTTTCTTTAATGTTGTCAGATATCGGAAAGTTACATTTTGAGGATACGGTCCGACTGTGAAAGAATTCATTTTTAAATTCGTATTATGTAAAAACCTTGGTTCGATAGAAGCGATTATACCGTTAACCGTTTATCCTGGGATAGTCATGTCATGAGGAGGGATGAATGTCACTAAAAGATTTTGGAGAGGGAGAGGAAGACCAAATAAAAGATGGATGGACTGTGTAAGGAGTGATTTAAAAGAAAAGGGAGTTATGGCGTGGCAGGGGACAGGACGGTATGGAAGAATAAAACGTGTCGCACCGACACCAAGAAGCATGGGATAAGGGCAGGAAGATGATAAATGCGATATAAATAGTTTTTGTGAACTAACGTATTCTGCTGGCTTCCGAATTTATTTTCGGAAAAAAAAGGAACCCTATTGACTCAGCTATAGTGTAGCTTACTATTAGTGAAAGAATTTTCTAAATTGAATCAGTACTTTCAGAAATAACCACCTACAAACAGAGTCTTTTTCTCTTTGTAAAATTATTCTAGAGGCAACTTGTCTAAAAGAGATTTCAACAATAAAATGAATATATAATTCTACCAATGTTAGAAAAACCGTTTAGATATTGTACACTATTCAACTTAAAAACATAAAGATTTTCTTCAATATCAAACCTCAAATAGAGGTTTCTAAATCAACCTTGACTAACCATAAGTAACGGGCCTACCGTAGTACTTTACCACCGATAGCTCAAAGCGATCATGAACGCTTAGAAGGGCACAGCTTAGTTCCGCTTAGCTCATCTCAACCCTCGCTCATCTCTCAGTGGTGCGTAGCTTTTAAAACAAGAGAGTGACGTAATCGTAAAAATGTAAATTTTTGATATCTTTCCTTTTAATTTTAACAAACAAATGTAATTAGGCCAGACGGTAACAGAGATGGTAACTGTATATGACAAGTAAATGGTAATTGCATGATACAAGTTTATATTTTTTAGCTTGACGTCATATTTGATGGGTTTCCAGTTGAAATAGGAGTTTATACATTGATATTTGAAAAATGTTAACAGTTTGACACTATTTTTGGCAAGAAAATCACATAAATTTAAAAGTGATTGATCCTACTTTTACAACCTTACGTAACTTGAAAACATGATTTAAATATTTTTCTTTTTTGTTTCCATACAGGGTTAGATAATGATGAGAAAAATTGACATCATTTTTTATTTTGAATGTACATCGTCAAACAGTGGAATAATCCCTAGACTACGTTTCTATGAAAGAATTATCGACTAGTGTAACCTTAATAATCGTGTAAACTGCCTATGATGACATTTGTATAAATTATTTAGTAATCTATGCCGTTCCATACAACTGTTCAGTATAGAAGTATTATTTATCTGTGGTACTACCCACATCGCTGCACATTTATCAAAGTAGCATGTTTTTGTCATGTTCCATGTTATCGCGAACTAAGGAATGCATTACTAATGTAAAATGAAAAGAATTGTATAAATTAAAACATTTAATTTAATGTTTGTGATGATCTGTTTAGTAATGATTACGTTTACATTTGTCTAGTTGAGTGTTTAATGTAGAGCAAGTCTTTAGTTGTTGATATGGTTGAATTTAGATTAGTGGGAACTTGAATATGGATGTTTCCTGGGTACAAATATCATAATTCTATTTACCCCGTCAGTGAGAAAATCAAACAATATTACACCAATATTTTTTGCTTTATCAAATTAATAAAAATTGACAAATATAAAGCGCATCAAAGTTCAGAAGTGGAGGCTTGTGACGTCACTTTGTCAGTATAAAGTCACCTTGACGTCACACGATATTTCAACGCACTGTATAGTCGTGATAATGAAAAACTTGCAAGATTTTATTACAGACATGGAAAGTTACCGCTTAGCGGTAGGCAGATGATTGAAGATGGTAAGCATGAATTTGTCTCACGATTTCTTTACTTTCTACGGTATTTAAAACCTTCTAAAAATAATATATTTGAATCACATAAAATACTGTTAGAAACTGGGGACATGCAAATTGGATAGAGATATATAGAGCAAGCGTTGTCATCAATGTTTGTTCCTACTCTGTATAAGAAGAGGCTTTTGCCTTGCAATGAAACATTAATATATACGGGCTGCAGTTTTATTATTTATACTAGATCATATACCCTTTTTAATAGGGGATGATGTGTTAGAAACGGAACGCACCTGTCAATGTCAAATGTCAATGTCATTGTAACTTCAACTTAGAAACATCAGGAGTTTTTGGCGGGATTTTTTCGAGTGAACTTCAGCGGCTGTTAATATTATTTGCAAATTGATTCCTAGTGGATATTGTGATGTAAAAGTGGTGTAGTTGCAACTGGACAATATGTGAAATCATTGACAGAAGCGATCTCGGGATAGTGGAGCGGAGAATTTTATTGTAGTATTGACTACCTCCGCAAAGCTTACTGCGAAGGCTGACTCGATACAATTTGCTGCCAAATACTCCAAAAACATTAGAATATGTTACATCCGCATTCTAATGCATACTAAAGAATTCAAGAAAAATACTAACTGATGACTAGGCAGCATGGTCTCAGACCTTAGCCTGTTCCGTAAGGAACAAACAAAAAAAAATTAGAAACATCAACTCCTGGCTCGGCACATCAACAGGAGACACACTGGAGACCTAATTCATAAAAAGATAGCTTGATCTCTGCCACATATATTTCGAACTGACGTATACATTATTGTTAGCCTGTCAAGCGCTATTGTTACTGTATTGATACTGACAGCTGTCGCAGAGATCAAGCTATCTTTTATGTATCAGTTATGTTTATGTGTAAGTTTAAGTATCAGTTACCTTTGAGAATTGCCAAAATAAAACAACTGAAGACTACTTAAACCAACGATCTATTGCAGTTTTTTTTTCTTTATTTGTACTAAAGTGGTATTCCTCTCAAGGGATTCCAGAATGCTACTCTAGATTGAAAATACAGTAGCTCTTTTACCACAAAACAAGCTTCCACAGGTAAAGTGCTTGTCCATCCCGTTAAGGGCATAATAAAATGAAGTTAATTCCATTAAACCGACACTACAACTCAATTCCGACTCTATTTACATAAGATTATGACACATTTTTAATTACCGAATCGATCGCAGAGATCCAAAGATAAATTCTGTCACTTTTTACGTGTACAGTAAGCGTAACAAGTTTTCCAATAAAAATGTTAATAAAGTAGTGTTTTTTGTTTGTGAAACTTGTTGGTAGAGTGTACTAAAGGAAATTTATTTATTGGCCACATTCTTAATTGCAAGGTGAGATTGGTCATGATAGTTTTAAATTTAAAACGTAATTTCATGAGGATCTTAACAACAATGTAGCAGGTGCTTCGTTCTAGAGTTCTCCGAGTTGTAAGTATGTTATTGTGTTAAAGTAATAAATGTGTATCAATGTGAAAAAACCGGCCAAGGCGTATCGACTTCGCACATTTATGGTTCCGGACCAAACCGCAAAATGAAGTTAGTTCAGAAAAAATGAGGGAATTTCAAATAAAATTCTGATTTCAATATGTTGGTATTTGTTAGTACAATATATGTATTAATAAACATTATCACCAGCTTTCAAGTTCTTTAACTTTGAACATTTCAACGATAAATTGGCGGATGCCAAGCTTCACAGCAGGGCTCATCGCCGCAAGGTTGCCTGCTTGTCAGTCTTCTACAGACTGTACTTCGGTGAGTGTGCTGAAGAACTCCACGACCTCATCCCACCAGCCCCCTTCTACCATCGGACATCTACGCACTGCAAGTTATCATCCTTACCTTGTTGCCATTCCCCTAATTCACACCAAGCGCTTCCAAACATCATCCATAATGCGCACAGCGAATGAATGGAACTCGCTACCTGCGTCTGTGTTTCCGAAAGCAAACCCATCACAAATAAAAAAATAAAAATACACAGGGTGCCTAGTGCCTACCTCAAGTCAGATTTGCTATATGACTTTAGCCATATTACATTAAGCCAGGCTCTACTCCTGCTTACCCCATAAGATTTAAAAGCGTGAAAGCACCAAGTATAAAGTGTTTTTCCTTGGCACCGGCGCGGGCGCGGCGTGGCGGCAAACGCAGCGAGTTTTTATCAGTTCTTACTACCGCTACCTACTAAACCAAACGGCGAAACGGACGCAGTGACCATGAGTTGAGGAGTACGGGACAGTTTGATTGATGTTTAGAGATTGTGTATGAAGAAATTGCTAGAAAAAGTTCGGTTGGGCGTGTTGAGGAAAGAGCAAGGTCGCACAAATTTACATTGGTTGTTGAAAAAGTACTTTAAATTTTACAGAGATTGTTACTTATAAAACATAATCTTGAATACCTTATACTTGGATTAAACTTGATTGTCTTTCTACTTTAGTAATGCATTGGTGATGATACGAGTATAGCCTTTTATCTAATCGCACCTATTTTTTGCCTCGTTGTTATGTTTATTTTTCTCTGGATATTGCTGTCCCACTGCTGGGCTAAGGCCTCCCCCAAGTCTTTCCAGACATTCTAATTATTGTTATATTAAAATTATTATTATTTAACAACTCTACCTATAAACACATAAATTTTCAAAATAGAGCTTAAACGGCTTCAAATGAGTGCATTTACACAATGGGTAATTTTTTCAAAGATACAAAAATATGAAAAGCACATAGGTGAGTATAATCAGGCTATCACGTTCCCTGCAGGAACACAGTCTTCTTCTCTGTGAGAAGGAATGACGCATCTTTCAAGAAAAAAATGTCCCACAATCTTCTGCCCTCCTGGTGACCCTACCCCCTCTGTCCGTACATTACCATACAATGGTAGACACCTCACACGTCCTTGGTCCATTATCTGTTTATCATTCTACCTTCCTATTTGTAATTATGAATTGAACACTGTTTTTATGATGCTCTTCACCTAAGGTCGCCGGATTAATCACGAGAATAATTATTGTTTAAGTGTTAATGAATTTTGAGGTAACTTTTTGAGAGGTCAAAGATTTCGGTCTTAAGTGTAATTAGTTGTATTGAGGTGGGTAGTTAGTGCTTTGTTGTTTTAGATAAGATGGTACACTAATTTGAATACAGTATACAAGGTTAAGGCTAGGGTTTTTAAGAGCGCACTTTTGAACTACTAGTGCCTTTATGAAAAATATTATAGGTAAGCTTAGACTGATCTTCCAGTACTTATATAAAATAACTAGCTGTTCCCCGCGGCTTCGCTCCCATGGACCACCCCACGGGACCAAATAAAATAGCCATGTCACTAACTAATAATTTAGCTTTCTATTGGTGAAAGAATTTTTCAAATCGGTCCAGTAGTTTAGGAGCCTATTCGGAACAAACAAACAAACACAAAATCTTTCCTCTTTATAATATTAGTATAGATATAGGTAGTAACTCCCTAAAGGGATGTATTTTCTTGTGCTCGTGAATATTTTTATGAAAACAAATCTTGCTTTTCAAGCACTATATCGGTAGGCACTAGGGTACTACATAATATCAATATAGATCACGTGAAATCGAAGCAGCTACTCATAAGGCAACAGCCAAAAACTCAGCCACTGCACCTATCGAACCTTCATATTATGTCATAAAGATACAGGCTCTTGTTTTTTTTGTCAACACAAAAAATAATGGAATTAGAAATAAAAAACTACCTAGATATTTTATCTATATTTACGTGACACCATGTTACATACGGAAAATGAAGAAAAATCTAATATTCATAAGAAAAACAAACTTTTCAGAAACTTCCGGGAATTCACAAACTACCCACGTTTCTTTAATTCACAGAAAATAATAGATTCTGACTGTCTGTCGTGTGTAATTAAAAAGTTCTCGAAACATCCAAAGTTAGTAATTAAGAAGCAATTAAAACTACGCAAAGTTGCTTGATTTTACCAAGTTGAAGAATTTATTTTTGAAAATGGAAATTCTGTCATAGTGAGTTGTTATTTGTTTTCGACCATAGAGACAATATATCAACTGAATATAGGCCAGTTGTATTAGTAATTAATAAATGTTAATTCTAACGTGGCTACTT
Source organism: Orthosia incerta (assembly GCA_948252205.1). Lineage (NCBI taxonomy): Eukaryota > Metazoa > Arthropoda > Insecta > Lepidoptera > Noctuidae > Orthosia > Orthosia incerta. Next base: position 10,881,574 of record OX411765.1, on the reverse strand, counting down.
TTGAAAATTAATTAATTTTGTAGCTGTGAAAACTAATTAATTCATTCTTTTAGGCAAATTTGTACCTATGCCTTTAATACCTTTGAAAACAATTTTTATTTGAAGGGAATTAGTGCTCGTATTATTTTTAGGTTTTCTGTTATTAACTCAAAATAAGTACCTAGGTAAAAATACCGGGGAAAAGTGTCTTAGAGCTGATTAATCGTAAAGTAAGTGCCTATTTTACTAAGGCTAACGATTAAATAAGGAAAAAGGTAGGTAAAAACTACTACTAAAATATAAGCCTAGAATGGTAAATGTTCATTGAAAATAATGAACACACCTAAGTAAAAAGTATTTACCTATTATGTGTAGGTAGACAAAACTTTGAACGCTACCTCTTAACGTTTTTTCGAGCCTGGTACTTTTGATCTTGGCTACTTTTTTAATATATTGTTTTCAGGCAAGATCACTAATATTGTTCTAAAGAACTTATAATAATATACTAATCTACCTACCACATAACAGAAACAGCATAAACATAACAGAATGTATGTACTTAATGCAAAATAAATGTTGGAAATGAGTCATGAGAACGGGTCAGACGGGATGTATGGAAGGTATGCTCCTCTTGCAACCAATATTTATAGTTTTATATGCTTTATAACGGTAATTTGGGACTAAAATAGCCTGCACGAGGTGGTATATAAGTGTGGGTTGCAACATCCGGTGGTCCCTAGATAGTCAGTTCTGTTGCCTTGCTGACTGGCTATTTTTTCCATCGTGAGGCTGTATACTATCCCTGCAGGTATACTTAGTTCTTCCTAAGAGGCGAAGAAGAGTGATTTCAATAGTAGGGACATTTCGCTATAATTTGAAGAACTTATGTCAAAATTATCGACTTAAATCACATTATGCAGATAAAAACTTAATTATAATTACATATATTTGGAATTATTTGTATAAAAGTAAAAGGAATTGTCTTTTTCCATACATTCTCATTTTATAATGCAAATGAAAAGGGAGAATAAATAAATCCTTATTATAAAAGAAAGAAAACTATTGAATGGATTAAAGTCTAAACTTTAGACACTTTCTGATTCATTCATTTGCAATCTATTTCACAAAAAAAGTTAATTCCTCGTATTTGCCCGATTACAAATAACTACGAAACACATTTTTACCCACAGCCCAGCTATGATAGTAAAAATTTCTGTGGAACACGAAGGATTGCTCATAAAATCAATTATTCTGACCCGCAAGCGTGAAAACGTTTAATTACTCTCAGAACTCGTTTTTTGAACATTTTTTTTTCTATATTTGAGGTCACTCCTGATCAGTGCCGGTATTTTTCCGTTATATTTTTTTTCCATTTTTGAAAGTTCAACCAATCAACGGTGTTTTTTTTAAGTTTCGAATCCTTTGATTGTTGTAAAATGTGTTATTTTTCTTCTTATTTGGTTTTTGTTAATTTGTTATTTTAGCAATCAATTTTGCATGCCTCATATTTTTGCGAAATGTGGTTTTATGAGGTTTTTTGTGTGACTGGTTTTGCCCATCCCTTTATTGCATAAAAATGACTAGGTAAAGACTAAATAATATAAAATTGTATAACCATCATCAGGACATAGGGCCTTTTGTCACTATTTTAAAACTGGTACAAATCACTTGGCGCCAATAAGAACGTACCACAGATCAAGCAGCGATAGACAAGTAATATCCCGTAGATAATAACCGCAATAACTTGTACACGACAGTTTTGGGCTATATACCTATTACCTAGACTGGATTTGACGTTATCTGTCACTACATAGCTAATAGCAAGTAAAATTGTGTACACTTAGGAAACTGTATTGTTACGCAGATCGTAAACTTACCATTGTATAACCATTTTAATAGGGTAGCTATAAAATGACAGTTGTCATTTGAATATAGAACCAATCTAAATTGAGTCCAGCTACTAGAAGTTTCATTTCCCTAACTGTACACAGATAAAAACAACATCCCGTGCAGTTAACTCGCTGACAAACCTGTCAATTTTTTTTCAACACAGTATCCATTCGCATTTAGCTCGTGCCAAAAGCCGTAGTATCAAAAAGTACGAATAAAAAACAAAAACATTAAAGCTTTATAAGACAAGTCGATCGAGAGTAGGATGTGACGCAATATCAGTCGATACTTCGATCGTAATTACTAGATCACAAGCTGCCGACCGCTGATGCAATGTTCACATAAAAAATATAGAACTGTTTGTACGTTAGCTCTTAACGTTTCTGTTAGCCTGGTACTTTTGATTGAGGCTACCGAATATGAACTTTAAAGTGCCTACAATGTGGTTGCTCTAAGCAAGATTTTGGCTAAATAACATTCGGCTACCTCCTGTCATATCTTCAAGCCTGGTAACTTCAATACCAGAGACAAGGGTAAAATGTCAAAGGGTCAAATTCTTGCAGTAACCCCAGACGACGTCCTTCGTAAACGTAGTACTTCTTACTACGAATACTATGAAATGAATATCAACATCAGTTTAGTTTTTCTTAACTATGTTGTCAGTGTGTTAAATAGAGCGCCTGCCATTCCGACCAGCGCAATCCTGCTATAGTAGTCGCAGACTCGCAGTGGATCTTTGTGTCTCTGAAGTTGGCTGCAAGACCCTGCGCAGTTCCTATTTTTGTATCAATTTTTTTTTTTTGTAGATAGGTCGAAGGTGTAGCACGCTTGCATAGAAATAACCTATTCACTCTTGAATTAAAGACCCCGAGATTGTAGCTATTGGGAAACACAGACCCCGGCAGGGAATTCCACTCCTTAGCTGTACGCATAATGAAAGTATTTCCAAAACGTTTCCTAAAAGTGCGTATGGGTGGGAGGTCCACCATTTACCGATGTCATTGAATAGATAGATAGCATTGTATAACTGCCTCTTTCACTCGCTTATGTTTGTCGCATCGTCCTATCTAGCTTACTCTACGCAGTATACTCGATATCAAACAGTTTCTTGCGCAATGGTTCGCAGAGCCAAATTCAGAGACACAAAGATCTGCTGTGACTACTATACTGGGTAAAACAAACCCTTGGCACGAGCGGTTGCCAGACTGTCGCGATTCTGACTAGCTAGCCAGGACCGACGGCTGGAGAAAGACTCGTGCCAGCTTATTCAGAAGACCAAGAAAATCATAGGCACTAGAAAGGTATTATCTAAACCATAATGAATAAAACATAGGGCCAGGCAATTTATGTACATGAACACGGCAGAAAAGACAGCCATTTTAATATCTTGAGAAATTATGAAAGCAGGTTTCATTTATGGGTACTGGTTTTTCAGGATACTGAGGTAAATAAACATTATTGCTAGTAACTTTGATCTCCTTGTGAAAGAGCTGGTCTGGGAAACTACTACTGCTATATTTCTGAACTCTGTCATTCTATCGTGGACTTGGCATCTCATGCCATCAGGCGAGATGACGAGCTGCCGGATCTGAGTTTCCTGATAGCTACAACTTAGTGGTCAAGATAGCAAGTCAAGAGTAAATATAGGTTACTTCTTCACCTTCGACCACATCATCGCTTACCTGGAGAGATAGTGATCAAATGCGAGCGAATTATTAAAAAAAACAAGGAACAAGAAAAGTACTGCAATGTCCTGATTCGGAGGATACGTAGGTATGGGTGCCCGTTCCTCAAATCAGTACGTGGTTTCTTTCGATTTCCATTGCTTCGGAAAAGTGGTGGACCTTTTGTAAATTCGCCAGTGTACCTCTACGTCGTATAAGTAACATAATGTCCTGTTTCTATCTTTTGTAGTTAAGGCTGTGTATCGTCTGCCAATTCATCAAGCATAGAACAGCTTTATTTTATCGATTATGTACCTTCATTAAAAGATTTGAACGGTCCAGTTAGATAGGTCCAACTTCGAGAAAGAAATCAACCGTCGAATACGACTCTGCTGGGTAGCGTTCGGGAAGTTGCGCAGTATCTTCTCATCCAACTTACCACAGTTTCTCAAGACGAAAGTCTATGACCAGTGTATGTTGCCAGCGATTACTTACGGGACAGAGACGTGGTCGCTCGCAATGGGCCTCATCAGAAGGCTAAAAGTCACCCAAAGGGAAATGGAGAGAGCTATGCTCGGAGTTTCCTTGCGAATCAGAAATGAAGACTTCCGCAAGAGAACCAAGGTTACGATTACATGAAGCATTGCCAAACTCAAGTAGCAATGGGCAGGACACATTGCACGCAGAACGGATGGCCGTCGATGACCGCGTAACGGAAGACGCATTGTTGGAAGGGCTCCCTCTAGAGGAGTGACGACGTGTTCAAGACTGCGGGAGTCCGGTGGATGAGGAACGCACAGGGCTGATCAGTGTGGCGACGCTTGGGGGCCTATGTCCAGCTGTGGACGTCTTTCGGCTGAAATAATTATGATGATGATGATATTTAAAAGATTTAAAACTTAAAAAAACTTAGTTAAAAGTGTTCTACGAATTATTCAGGAAATGCCAATCTATTTGCCCACCAGAATCTCTTTAATGAGCAACTCATGATCCTACTTTGATCCTAATTTATTTATAGAATAACACTTGTCCAGGTTTTCAGAATAAGTTTTTATATAAACATAGATTAGACCTTGGAGAAGGATATACATTATATAGGAGATCTTTATATCCGAGCTCGTGGCTAAATAATAACAGCCGCACGGGTCGATCTTCAAGGTTAAGCCATGCTTTATGAGGTCGGTCCGTGGATGGGTGACCACTTTCAACATACCGAGTTTCCTCCGTGCCTCGGCAAGCACGCTAAGCCGTTGTTCCCGGCTGTCATTTGAAGATCTTTGACAGTCGTTACGGGTAGTCAGAAGCTTGAGATCTGACACCAGTCTTGCCAAGGGACCAAGGGGGGGGAGGGGTTTTACCATGTTGCCCAGTTACTAGGTTGTGGAGGTCAGATAGGCAGTCGCTCCATGTAAAACACTGGTACTCAGCTGAATCCGGTGAGACTGGAAGCCGACCCCAATATAGTTGGGAAAAGGCTAGGCAGATAGATTTTATATCTGCGGTATACGTTCTCTTGGAATAATTGCCGATTTTCGCGCATGTGAAGCCACTGGCGAAAGCTAGTCTTGTATGTACATACAAAAGTAGCCAGTAGTAGTTAGTAGTACTATGATATATTAATATAGCTGGCGCCACCTGCCGGCAACTCGTTAACGTTTTACTACCGAACTAACTGGATCTTGTACTGGTGGGTACTAAAGTGTTTACAGCGAAAATATTAAAATGCAATCTACTTTAAAAACTAAAGGGCAGTTGTAGAGATATGTTAGTTTGATATCTGCATTAGATCTGCAAATACAAATGACCACCCAATAATGGAACTAAATCAAGTACCTACTAAAGAAAAACTACTGACAAACCTCGTGGAAACAGTTGTAACAATTAAAAATCAATTATACATAGATAAGTTGTGTAGATATTGCATTTTTTTTTTGTTACAGTTCATTCATAAAACTGGAGTATTCATATTCATAGTTGACAGCTTATGTACAAAGGTGAAATTAACCCATAATTGAGTTCTCTTAGATGTTACACTTACAAAACTTTATCAGACAGTCTTATGGCATGAACTTCATATACAATACCAAGGCTCTAGGACATCAGTATGGTTGAATGTCACTCTAAACCCTAAAGTGACTTTTTACCATGGAAAGCGTGGCGTTAGCGATTGTCAAAAAGGCAAAATTGTATGGGATTGACAAGCAATATCGAAAAATCACGTGATCAATCCGTTACATTTTGACATTTCGACTATCGCCTTCGCTGACATCGAATGCCACATGTCTAGAACCCCAGGTACTGATTTAGATTGGAAGCCGTTACGTTGTTGGGTATAGGATGAGGACCCTAAAGTTGTCCAAAAATAAAAGGCCCGTTTTGACAGCTATAAAAATACTTAATAATAATTAAACTTGATGCTTGCGAATGATACTCGTTGTCATAGTGTATCGGTAACATAGCATTTAATTAGGATTATGAATTAGATTTTTTAATTTCTTACGTAGAAAATTATCGCGGCATGTAAAATGAGAAACGTCAACGGACTTCTACAAAAAAAAAAAAAAAAAAATTGTGTCATATAAATATCTGTCAAAAAATTTACAAATTGTGGTCAAGCGCAAGCCTATAGATGATAAAATAAATGTAGGATAATTAGAAGTGTTTTTGACAGATTGCGTTCGAGATGAGAATGCAAACGTTAAAGATAAGTTGATGACGAATTTCTCAAACTTCATAGGGCGAAATAGTGCGAGGAAAGATATGAAAAAAAAAAATTGTTAGTGATAGCGTAGCGTGACGGTTGTCAGAATTGAATGGAAAAAGAAAACATATTGCGCCGACCCCAAGTAACATGGGACAAGGGCAGGAAGATGATGATTATAATTCCACGGCTGTACCTTCGGTTTCCTATGTTGTCTGTCCTGTTTGCTGCATATCTCAAAATATATATCGAAACTTAAAAAAAAACAGTTCCAATTTTAAATTATAATATCCCTAATTCCCTAAGGTTACCTCCACACGATCATTCCACGAAAATTTGATTAAAGCATAATCATGCCAGTTACCCAGTACTACCAACTTACAGGAAGTAAACTTCAAGTAAAAACGAAAGTAGTAAAGCCGCGATAGATACACGTTTTACTGATAACGGACATGCAAAGCCACTGATAAAAATAACCGATAAGCAGTTGGATTTCTTGGTGGTTCACGGTTATGCACTTCATGGTTGGCAGTTAGGAATTTGAGATTGCAGTGGGAAAAGATTTTTTAAGACGCGTTTAACGATCAGTGCTTTTATAAATGACGATTTAGGGTATATAGATTATGGGGTATTAAGAGATCGGCTGTTTGATCTAGGGGTTACAATTTTACAAGTAAAACTGATGAGTATGTATTAAAAAAAAAAACAATACAACAGAATCTCTCTATAGCAGTTCCGTCTAGATTTGTAGCCAGTTAGTGGCAATAGGCATATTACCTACATAAGACTTATAGGAGCTGGCATAATATTAGTGATATATTCCGCCTTTGTCTACCCCTTTGATCAATCTAGTAGATGATCATTATACTGGAGTTATTCCTGACCAAAACACATTTAATTTGTGCTTTAGTGATAGACGAAGCCAAAAACTATCAATAGCGGAACGAAACACCCAGCGTCCATTCTAATAAAAATGTCGCATCTATCCCAATAAAAAAAAACAAGATCAGTAGTACCAACTGAATCCTCATTTGTCTACTAAAATATAGGCCAGTAAAACTTTAAAAAAAGTCAACTGACAATTAAATTAATTGGAAAATCGTTTACCAATTGATGGCAATTGGTAGCAATGGACACAATGGTGTTTTAATTGTTTTAAATAAAGATACGATGGGTAACGATCATTGGGATCAGCCATTTTGAAAACAGATGCCACGGCCATTCTGCATGCATGTGATATATGCTTGGCGGTCAAAGGTAAAATGGATGCATGTGCATCTTGAAAAAGGTTACTTAATTAAAAATGTACCTAAGACCAAATCGATGAAAAATAGAAAACTGATATTTTAGTTAGTCTTTGCATAGAGGTAGTGGACAGATTGTTTCTCGCGGCCAAATAATTAATAAAAAATAATAGAAGACAAACAGACTTTGCTTTTTTTTAAAATGGTGCCTTACAAGAACTGTATTGCTCATTTCTATAATTAACTTTAAATCTAGGTGTGCGAGAATTACTTTTAAAATAGTCCCACAAAAAATATCCAATACCGTTTGCACATTAAAACAATACCAATCAAATACTCCACTACATATTTATTACCACAGACAACAAAAGAAACACTCTTTCGGCCATAGACAAAAGGTTCCATAGACAACTTCAATAAAAAAAAAACAGAAGCCTTGCCACTTTAACGGAAGCACGTTCTTTTTTCGAACAATTGTTCTGAAACCGCACAGTCATGACATTTGACGAGCCGCTATTGGTCGTCGGGTCGACTTTGACAGCCAATCAGAGGAGGTACACGAAATGCGTAAGTCATCGTTCTTATCGTTTGAGATAGTGACTCGGCGACTTCTAAGACACGTTATGTATTTTTGTAAATAGAATTCTATGGAAGTGCTGGCCGAAAAGAATAAGGCTATGTGGTGAGGTTGCGGAAAAAGAAAATGAAATCTTTGACATTGACGTTCTAAAATCAAATCTGCGAACTCATACGGCCTGGGTTTTCCCGCCATAAACATTTTTTTAAGATGTTAATCAATGCATCGGTTTATCATCATAAACCCTAATATTTCTGTATAAAAACATATTTTTACACACAAACAATTAATAAAAAAAACTAAGAAAACGTTCTCATAGTTTTAATTGCTAAAATTAAAATAATTATGACACCTCAGTTGTTTGTTTAGACATAATAAGTTAATAACTTAGACTGAACTTTTCTGATTGGCAGATCCGTTAAGTTGAAATGTCATGCCAATTATTTTACACCTTCTATCTAATAAAAAATAAACATATTATCAAACTCTGGAAAAACATTAAACTTCATGTAATAGTAAAACTACTTTTTATGAACAAACTAATTAAATATCCCCTTTTCCTAGCTTTTCTTGGTTTTCCAACTTAAAGAAAATAATTCCATTATTCTTTCAAGCCTCGCTTCAAGTCTTATATTTTTACTTTTTGATTTCCTTTTTCATTTCATAGTTATGTGAGAAAAATGTTAGTTGTAATCAAACTTAAAGATTACTAAAGACACAAAAAACGGAGTAGGTACCTACATTACACCCATGTATTCAAAATCAACGTTTCATAGATGGGTCATATATTTTTTGACTTACCTACTTTTCATTGGCTTCTATGTTTACCCGGATGCTGAGAAGGGTTAGTAGTGTATGTTTTAATCGGAATATTTTAACTGTTGCAAAAAAAAAAACATTTCTGTGGCAAAAGAACATTTTCGCATTATTTACTAACGGTAAAAATGGGTCTTAAGAGCGGACTCTAGTCAACAAGAATTTGAAAAATAGGTATTTGAAGAAACTATTGCCGTCGCGCAGTGCCCGACCAAGCGAGCTATCAATGTGTGAACGAGTAATGTATTTGTGTGTGTAAGAGCGCGCCGCAGCGGCCGGGCGGCCGGCCGACTGCACGGTGCACGCGCCCTCGCCGCGAGTACCGAGCCGCTTTACACTTTACGAAAAAATTCAAAGAGTTGATTAATTTTGGAGAAATGTAGTTTTTTTTTAAATGCCTTCCGCCAGAAATAATTGATGGTCGTATACCACGAAATTTACCTGCAAGTGAAAGGATTGAAATTACGATAGATAAATGCACATTTTTACACGACTGTCCAAAAGAGGAGAGTTATGTTATGTTTATAGCGCTCATGTATGTTTGTGAGATTCTTTATTCCACCATAACTTCTAAACAGCTTAACCGGTATCAATTTATATGGTATCTTTAGAAGCGTAAGGTTATTAAAAAATAAAAATAAAAAAGGATATTTCATAAAAAAATTACTACCTATTCTATCATCGTCTAGCTAGTCTAGAGCTTACTTAGTATATATATAATAATATATAACAGTAGTATTAAATAATCATTTGTTCCCTAATAACATATCAAAAGAAATTAAATAAATATAACAGTACTATTCAATATCCCATAGAAAACTTATAAAATAAATTGTTTTTGCAATAATATCGTTTTATTACTAAAAGAGCTATGATATAAAAAATAAATCATTAAAAATAATTAAAAACACGCCTGCCTTGCAGTCGGGGGATCGATCCTTGGATCAGTTTTTTACAGGTCCCCCGACTTCGTTGAAAAGATTGGTTTTCAGTTGAGCCCATTCAACACAAAATTAATTTCGCTTGTTTTTAATTTTTTTGTTCAATTTTTTCATTCACTTTTCGACAAGCTGCCTTGTCAAAAAGTGCTTTTCTATACTAATATTATAAAGAGGAAAGATTATTTTGTTTGTTTGTTTGTTTGTACTGAATAGGCTCCGAAACTACTGGACCGATTTGAAAAATTCTTTCACCATTAGAAAGCTACATTATTCCTGAGTGACAGGCAATTTTTTAATCCCGAAAATGGGTCCCGTGGGGTGGTCCACGGGAGCGAAGCCGCGGGCAACAGTTAGTAATTAATAAGCGTGTTTTTAATTATTTTTAATAATTTTAATTTTAAATTCTATATATTAATTTAAATACCCACAAACCCCACTTCTCCAAAATTCATAAATCATTTTTATAAGTATCTGCTTTATAAGAAATCAAAATTTAGTTTGCATGATACTGGGTGTAAGACCAACCGAAAGAATGCAAATCAGCAGACAGGACGTAAGATGAGCGAACGAATCAGTACATCAGAGCCATCATTTTGAGGACCGGATCACCCGCGTCCGTAGGAAAATAAGCGTTTTGAATCCCTACACGTGGTCCCCGGATGGTGCTAATCATGTGACATACTGGTGGTAGGTTTCGACCGAAGGGCTTGTGACCACATAGCGGGCAAAGACATACTGCCAAGTGGCCTAGCCGTGATCCGGTTACGATGCCCGGTGCAGCCATTAGAGGAGTTGGGTCGAGATAGCTGTTCCACTGATGGAAGGCCGGCCAGACTCACGCTGTTATGGACGTATCGGGAGACTGGTCGCAGAGGGCAGTGAGCAAGTACGCAGCCACTTTAAAAAATAAGATGCAATATACCATTCGTATTATGAATTTGTAAATTTATATTGAAATTTTAAAGTTACGTTTCATTTGAAAGTCATTGCACCGAAAAAGGTCAAATACCATTTCTAGAACCTTTGGAAAAAAATAATTTATTATATTTATATTATACAGCGAGCGTCTTTTGTTCACTAAAAAGAGCCAATTCCATCCAGCTCCATCTTTCCGAGGTGTAACCGTGCCGATAACCGACCATATTAAGCTTCTTGGCGTATGCTGCTAAGAAGTTGAGACGGTACTTCACGCCAGAACAGGTGCTTAAGTTGTATCAAGCGCAAGTTCGATCTTGCATGGAGTACTGACTCATCTCTGGGACGAATCTGCCAAATACCACTGGCTTCATGCACTAGATTTGATCGAAAAACGGGTCAGGAGGGTCATCGGCAACGAGATCGAGTCAAAGCTCCAGAGCCTTGAACATCGTCGCAGAGTTGCCAGCTTGTCGGATTTTTATCGGATGCATTTCGGGGATTTTGCGATGGAGTTGCATGATCTAATTCCATATAGCCCGTTTCATCATCGGACATCATTCATCTACAAGACGTACGGCGATGCGCCATCGGTACAAGGTGGATATCCCGCCCAAAGGCACTAAACATTTTGCGTACAGCAAGGAGTGGAATTCCTTGCGTCTGTGTTGCCCGATAGCTACAACCTCGGGGTCTTTAAGCCAAGAGTGAAGTTACTTCTGGGCAAGTTTGCTACACCGTAGACCACATCATCGCTTACCATCAGGTGAGATAGTGGTCAAGAGCGAGCCTATCTATAATAACAAAAATCAGCGAATTCTTTTCAACAACGTTTGTTAGTTCGTTCGGTTGGTCTGTACCGAGCATTATTCTGGATCCTGGCTTAATTTTCTTAACAACTTTTGATCGTGTATTTGCAACTGCACTTGCCAGATCTTATGCATGACTAAGTTAATCATTCGACAAGTGCCTTCAACTATAATAAATAATACTCACAATCACACGATTTATTAAATAAAATCATTGTATAGTGTAAATATCGACATCGGTGTATATCACTAGAGTATCGATAAAAATATCGACAACTGCCACTTCCCTATTAGTGTACGTGTAAGCCTTACCCTCCCTCACCTCCAACCTCCACCCGTAAAGTGCGAAAAGGACAACTGCAGCTCAGGCTGATTTTACCTACAAAAACCTTGACCAAAAGGCGTTTCGTATTCCGCTGTTTTCTTCTTCAAAACTGGCCTGATCTTAAAAAATTTCAAAATTTAGAGGAAAAGTATATCTATGCTTCTGTCATTTTCTTTTTTGTTAAAAAGTTATCAATTTTGTCTGAAAGTCGTCTGAACATGGCGGTAAAAACGGGCATTTTTTTCGGATTTTAGTGATTATGTTTTCGAAAAAAGGAAATGATAGGGGCACGTATTAATTAGACCTTGATTTTATGGGAAAAAATCATTGCTCTGGAGGCATTATCCACGAAGAAAACAGCGGAATGTTTTTGTATGGAGAAAGGCCCAATAGAGTACCCTCTTAACAAACCAAAGTCGAATCAAGATACGCTCAATTTCAAATTCGGAAAACCCACCTCCATGATACACAGCAAAAACATGAAACATCAATAGAAACCTAAATAATTACATTAAAAAAAGAAATACAAGAAGAAATACTGCAATGGAACATAACACAGTTTGTGAATTCGTCACACCAGACCGTAGTATCAAATTAACTTCAGACATCCATCATCATTCTGTTTGACGCGCTGTGATCAAATGGGATTTTTTACATCAAGCCGGCCTGTCAGTACAACTGCGGTGTATGTGCAACGCCTTATTTTCTTTAATTTCCGTGTTGCTTATGGTTTTTCTGGTATGTGAGAAATCTAATAATGTTCTCATAGTGGGGGAAGGTTTCGAGAAGTGGTTAGATAGGAGATTTTATTGTTTTATGTTGCAAAGTGGAAAAAAAGGCTTTTCGCTTGAGTGAGTACTAAATAAGTAACAAAAAACTAAAAGGACCATATTTCTGCCAGTCTTATAAGATTTATTAATTACTCCCTTACGAGAGCCACAGGTAAGCAAAATTAATTTTAAAAATCCTTCAAGAAAAACGAATATACTAATAACTAAAAAGTTAGGTAATCATTTCAAAATACTCGTATGAATACAAAAATGCCAATATACTCGCAGATGAGAAAAATTATGTTCTTTATTCAAATCTGTCATCAAACTCTTTTTATGACGCATAAACCAAAACACTAGTGCAGCGCCATCCACGTTGAAACCGAAACTGTCGATTAAATACGTTTAATTGCAATTAAACGAAAAAGAACCGTAGATAATTCTGTTCAGACATGAGAATCGATGTTACGCTCATTATGGAATATTGTACGCATCTGAGTTTATTGGGTAAAACATTGTATTGAGTAAGATTTAATCAAGCTGTCCCACATCGTAAGGTTTTGTAATAGTTTGTGGTTATGGCGTTTTTATTAGTTATGTTTTTTAAGAGTTTTTTCTCTAGCCTAGTGTACTTATGTACTTGATTCCTTTACCAGCAATTTCTTTTTCTATTTTTTTCTTTTTTGATAATCTGCTTGTTTCATTTCTCTATCCGCAATTGTTTGTTTTTGACCTCTCATTTTTTCTACGACACAATAATTTTTATTTTCATCTTTAGCAACTTATTGTTATTGTTTTTTAGGGTTCCGTACCCAAAGGGTAAAAATGGGACCCTATTACCGGGACCCTATTACTAAGACTCCGCGATCCGTCCGTCTGTCTGTCTATCCGTCTGTCACCAGGCTGTATCTCATGAACTGTGATAGCTAGACAGCTGAAATTTTCACAGATTATGTATTTCTGTTGCCGCTATAACACAAATACTAAAAAGAGAAAAAAAATATTAATGGGGCTCCCATACAACAAACGTGATTTTTGTGCCGGTTTTTGCGATAATGGTACGGAACCCTTCGTGCGCGAGTCCGACTCGCACTTGGCCCGTTTTTTTACATATTTATTTTAGCTCTTGGTAAACTGCTTACTAGATTCTAAATCTACAATTGTTTTGTCTTAAACTTCTAAATATTTCTACGGCCCAATAAATATACCAATTTGTAATTTAAAGCCTTCTTACTATTGTTGTTAAGTTACCCTTTAAACCCCCTGCGTTAATTAAATAAAAAAAATTGCATCTTCAGCTCAACTCCAATCAATCATTAAACATTTTTTTTCATATTTTTCTTTCTTTGCAAGGCAACACAATGTAATCGATAAAAAAGTCTGACCTTATAAGCTTAATCCCATTGCATAACAGCAATTAAAACTGTGTTTTATTAAGGTACGGGTTCTAAGTTCTTTTAAAATGTTATTTATTTTTACATTTAAGATGTATTTTCCTACTTTTGGATTACAGTAAAAATCTTTATCTACACTCACAACGTAATGTTCCAAACATGAATTCAAAAAATATTGTATAAACATGTACTTTATATTCGTGGCTAGGTAAAATTTAAAAAAGAAACAATTACAGTGCAACATTTTCCTTCGATTTTCAAACAACTGCGTCATAAAATAACTTTTTAATTTTTATAGCACCCTTTTACTTTTTCATTTATTGGCGTTTCCTTGACTTACTGTCGAAAAGTAGTGTCATGTCTATGGAGGCGCGCGGTGCGCTGTCATGCGCAATGAGAATCAAAATTGCCCGCCATACCACATATTTTAGCGTTTCCACTTTTGTTTTATTTCAAATTTAAGAGTGAAGATAAAGTAGTGTATGCAACGGCATATAATTAGGTATTAAAACACTCGCGTGTTAGTATTATCACATTCGACTTCGCCTCATGTGATAAAACCACGCTCGTGTCTTAATGACCCCTATTATATGACCATTTATGTCGTATGTAATGAATGTAATTTTTTCAGAATTTATGTAAAAAAGTTAAACTAAACAGGGTTTTAATTATATTTAATACAATTAGAGCCAGTTTCTGGTACGAAAAAAAATAAAGATGTCAAACGCCAATTGTATCACTTGACATGCGTTTCATTTGTGTCGTGTCCATCATTTCTTTTGGGAAGCACTCGGTTCCACAAAGGAAATGATCGACGCTAGTACCGAATATTAATGGATATAAATAAAATTGACAAAAACCGATTCCTTCTAAGCAATCTTACTTACTTATATCATCTCGACATAACATAAAAACTCACTTCCCAAACATATCTCAACGCCATCTTATAATCTTAAAACAATACTAATTATTGCTGAAGTCTATAAAGGAACCCTGCACGGCAGCCTATAAGAAAAATGCTCAGCTTATAAAACAATAGCGCATCGGCAGCACCTTAAGACAAATGTAATGATTTATTGCTATTGACAAAAACCGTAACCACCAACTTACATTTACGGTTCGACACAACTCTATCCCAAAAGCTGAGGATTGAAAATCGTTTGTGTAACAAAAGTAAAAAGTTAATTATGTTCTAAGTAATGCAATCTCAGATTAGATTGTTTCGTTTTTGTTATAAAGACCGGAATAGTACGGAGTTCAATTCCTACTTTTTTGTTTTAATGTTGAATCGAATCGAATAGGTGTAGGGTTGGGATGAGGATAAGTGTCGGTTTATCGAATATGTCGAAGTGTATACTGTTTTACGGTTTCGCGATGTCATTAAAATGTTATGTCATGAAAAGTACAATTTGTGTTTAACAACTTATAAATTATAATTTACTTAAAAAAAAACTTTAAAATATTTTAAGTATATTTGTTTTATTATTTTGAATTAAGATGAAAATGACTCAAATATGCATAATGAATGAACAATTTAAAAATGAATATTGATTAAAAATTAGGAACCAGTTTTTCAGAAAACAATTAAAAATTTTTTTTTTTTTAAATAAGATAAGATTTGCAGTCATTTACATTGTTATTATGATATTTTTTGTTTGATTTTATTTCTTCCAAAATTAAAACAATACTTCTATCGATAAAATTGTCGACGGTTTAGTTTGTCGATTAGCACACAACCCTATATCGACGCGGGGTTCATCAAAGTGCGGCTCACAGACAATAACTGAGAAATATTAAATTATAATAAAATTAAGTTGGCTCTTACTTTTTATACCGTTAAAGTTAACTTAAGAACGAATAGAGAAGACAGTTATATTCTAATATTGTAGTTAGTAGTAAAAGTTGACATCCTTTTTGTGATCTTCATCATCACCAGCCTTTTAATGTCCCCACTGCTGGGACACAGGCCTCTCATAGAGTGGGAATGGGCTATAATCCACCACACGGGCCCAGTGCGGCTTGGTAGATGTCACATGTCTTCGAATGTTTGGTTCTAGGACTAGCTGGTTTTCTCGAGATGTTTTCCTTCACCGTTTTGAGAGCTGTGGTGATGAAATATTACAAAAAGTAAATCGCCTGCCTGGGTTAAAACCCACGACCTACAACTTGTAAGCCGCGGCCGTTACCACTGGGCATCTACTGCTCTTATTTGTGATCTACTCTTGTGTTAGTTCAAAAATAACTATACCATAACTAATTATTTTTCTAATCATTATGCTGTAATTGGTGAATTATGAACAAAACGCACGCATTTCATCATGAACATAATAATGTCTCTCTATTAAATATGTACACTAAATAAATGAAAATGACTTTATATCCCATTCGTAATTGAAGTATGAAATCAGTTTTTATGCACATAATATCAATCCTAAATGCCAAGTGCTGAATATACATCTGAATGACCTGCAATGAACGGTCAAGGTAGAGAGTTCCTACCTGTAGGTTCCTGTAACGCTTCATCAACGGATTTGTCACTGAAGTTCGTTTTTGCGAACAGACTCGACGTAGGTAGTCAATGGATATGGCTGTAAAGGTTACTTGAAAATCACAGCATTCTTGATAACAATACCTAATTTAGACCAAAGATGCAAGTATCAAGAATAGCTGACACAACTTTAAATATTTGAGTAAGGATTTAAAGTAATTCCAAATCGTTTTCCTTAGCTTTACCAGACCACATTTCATAATCAAACTAACAACCCAATAACCAAAGAGACTTGAGACTACCCGACAAGCTAACAAAACAGCCATGTCTACGCATTGCGCACTCTACATCGTTCCCGGTTCAGACCACGATTATTCATTCCCTACGGTGACACATGACGAATCAATTTCTGAACGAAACCAATCGGAATATGGTTTCCGAACGCATGCGTTTGCCTATGGTGCATGTTTTTTTTTTCTAATAGGCGCGCTTTGTTTGCAGTAAGAGTAAGGTTCATGGCTGTAATAACTTGTATTACTGAATTTTGACTATTTTAAAAGCCGGGTTGGGTTATCGTTAAGCAAAGGTTGCCGAGATCGGTCCGTGGATGGGTGACCTGACCATCCGTAACATACCGAAACCTCTTTTTATTTTTTAGGCGTAGGAAGTCATCCAATGACTAAAAAGGCCCTGTTCCTGCAGTTGCTTGTGCTAGGGCCGCGGTAACTCTCTTTCAAATTTATCCGCGACAGATTTTGGTCCCGGCTGTCATATTGTACATCTTTGACATTCATTACAAGTTAGAAGCTAAAATGTCTCACAACTTGCCAAGGGGTACCCAGTTGCTGGATTCTTGAGGTCAGATTAACTGTTGCTCCATGTTCCCATATTGACGGGCAAAGGCTAAGCAGATTGGCAAATTGATCGGCTTGGTCAAGTGTTGTACCATCCTGTCATAAGTACTACAAAAAAACTTGCCTTGTAATAACTGCCATTATTATAACAATTGTAAACTATTATTTTCTGATTTTATAAAAATAACTTAGTTTTTTTAGAACATTAGTGTTTTTCCAGATAAAAATTGTGTAGTACTAATAAGTCTTGTATGGTAAACGGTATTATACTTCATAAAAGATAGTTTGAGATCTGTGACATATGTCAAACTGACGTATACGTTATTGTTAGCCAGTCAAGCGCTATTGTTACTGTATTGTTACTGACAGCTGTCGCAGAGATCAAGCTATCTTTTATGAAGTATAGTAAGTATTACATATTTAACTGAAAAATGGTCCATGAAGGTGAAAAATAGTATGTTCGACTTATTGGTATGCAAGGAAGTTCTTTTATTACCTACTTACCAAGGTTCTTGCTTTCTTAATAGCGTAGCGGTAATGCTAAGCAATAAAAAATTACGATTTTTCCCGCCATGTTTCCAGATCCTTTTTACTAATTCATCGCAAAAAAATAATTTATACAGTGTCGATCGAAAGTAAAAAAAAATACCAAGCACTTTTGTTTCGTAAAAAAAAACCCATAGACTATTCACAATGAAATTACTACTTAGAAGCAGCAGTGCGTTATCTGTGACAGATATTAAAAAAAAAACTCCTTGTCTTTTAATTATACGTTACTGACATAAGGTGGTGAAGTAGCTTAGTTATTTTATGTTTTATTCTAACAGTAGTAAGGTGTATTTTTAGATGAACACTGATTTGAAATAAAAAAATGTAGTGAATGTACAGACTGGTAGATAATTACTAGGTGTGTGACATAATTACTATGCAGACAACGTGTGGGGATTTTTATAAGTTTTAATATTTTTTACTAAAAATGTTTTTGTTTATGTAACAGTTACTTGTTGCAAGCGACTGTTGAAAATGTGTTTAGATGTGATAGCAAAATAGAATAGATACCTATATTTATTTTAGAAAAACAAATTGCCAAGACATCTAGGAAAGAAATAAGCGTCATGTTATTTGCACACAAATCAACACAGTAATTGTAAAATAAACGACGAACATTATGTAATCACGGACAACTTTTTGGTCAGTGGATCGTCTTAGGGGGATTCCTTTCAGTTTCAAGAATGTCCTAATGTACTGTCCATTAGTTATAAAAAAATAACTATAAATCAACGACATTAATAAGAAAAGGAAAAAAAAACACCAAAAAGGATAATCTCGATATATTTTCTTTACAAATCATTCTAACTAGGAGCATCACACACATACACTGGGACTCTATGATCAATTATGGTCATCTCACAGAGAGGAAGTATGTGCCCCAGGAGTTAACATTGCATGGGCTTCAGGACGTTCTTTGCACAAAATTTCTTATCATCTATTACCACCTACCTGAGTCTGTGTTAGTCCCAAACTTGCGGCTAGTTCTGCCCTCTCCGGGAGGGCGAGGTACTGCGTCCGTTGAAACCTCCTGTTGAGCTGCTGCAGCTGAAGGCTGGAGTATATCGTGCGAGGTTTCCGCATCTTTTTTCCTTTGCCGTTCACACGGAGACCAGGGTCGTCGGACAGGCCGCATTTTTCTGTGGACAAAGAAGTACGAGATTATATTTCTGGTCAGAAGGTTTGCAGGTGTTTAGGCGTACACAAGTCTTTTTACCCGACGGTCGAAGGAGGGTAATGTGTTTATCAGTCTATGTTTATCAGTTTTTGTTTTTATGTTTGTTCCTATGTGGCGTTCTAGAGACCAAACGCGTTGGCCGATTTTGATGATTCTTTCGTCAATCGATTAGTCTAAACCTTGCGAGTGTCACTGGCAACATTATAATTTATTTATTATAATTTAATTAAAATTATAATATAGAAGAATGGCGGATTTTGGGCGCCATATTGTGCGGGCCAATTTTCTTTTCTTCCCATTTCCCAACTCAGAGGACACATCTAGTTTTGGTGGTTAGCCAGCTCGCAAATACGAGTATGTATCCTACGACTGCACAGTATGATTTTTTTCTTGTTTACGTCTTTTTAGTTTGTTTCTTAAGCAGTCGTAGCTTTTGGTTTTTTTACTTAATAAACTTTTTT
This sequence comes from Orthosia incerta, assembly GCA_948252205.1. Taxonomy (NCBI): domain Eukaryota; kingdom Metazoa; phylum Arthropoda; class Insecta; order Lepidoptera; family Noctuidae; genus Orthosia; species Orthosia incerta. The sequence continues at coordinate 10,862,020 of OX411765.1, read as the reverse complement.
TATAAGGTTTAGTTTGTATCCACGCTAGTCGTCGATTTTGTCTAGTGAAAGACGATGAATGTGGATTACCTATTTGCTACTAAGCTACATAGGAAATCTTTTTGGTAATTCCTCATAGACACATAATTATCAATTTTTCAGTCAGTTTTAGTCTCAGTAAAAATAATCTCTCAGTAACTATTACCTTCAGAGAGCAGGTGATGTTAAAATTCATTCACATTTAATTCCCGGTCACTTTAAAGTATTGATGTAATAAAAATCAATCAAGACCTTTAACTGATGGCGCCGAAATTATTTTAATTAATATTGAGCGTTTGGTACATGTTTCTGAATGTGGGCTTGTATTTTCACGCTTGTTAGAGATTGAGAGGTCTGGTAGAATTGATATTTTTTTTTATTAAATTTATGTGGAAGAGGAGTAGATCAAAGCGGTAGGCAAAAAATATACTAAGGAAACACATCCCCAGTTTCTGAATCCAGGAGAAGTCAATAAGCATTTGTGAAACACTACATTAGTTTGAAAACTGATCGAATATTGGGCCGGTTTCTGTATTTAGAACGCGTCAAACCCAGCTTGAATGCCAGGTTATCAGGCTAAAATAGAGTTGACGAATAACAAATTCTCATTTCAAAAACAGTATTACTGAGAGACCGTTTCGTGTCAAAAACGGCTCACATTCGAAATTCAAAAATTCAAACTTCAAAAAATCGAAAAACGGCCTTCCGAATTCAAACACCACCACGCGCAGCCCTCTATAAATCACAGCATATTTCTGCGCAATAAATCTACAATATAAATATTCAACGCACCAGACAGGCTGTGAAACATGGCCATCCATTTTGTAAAATATATGAAAGGCACTCCGCTACTTGATAATAGCTATAGTAAGTTGTAATTACTGGTCTCGTATCGCTACATCGAATCGCCTCAAGACCGACACCCAGCTTTTTGGTAAGCGTGCGCTGTAGTGGTGCGAATGTGAGCTGACGTGGTTAGTCGATTCGTGGTTTGACGATATATTATTTCATAAAAAGAATACAGGATAATAATACATTACACATGCTGCTTATGTCAATAATTACGGTTTTCTTAAAAAACTGTCGTCCGTTAATTAAATAAATTGTTGTAAAAAAGCATTTAATAAATTGTCATATATTTTTAAAGACATCTTAGCGAAATAGCTGAATAACACCCGAGATCTGGAATGACACACTCATAAAAATATTTAATGGCTACTGGAATTTCAATTAACCCAATCAAAGCAGCTTATGCACGTGCGATTTCGAGATCATTTTCTTCCAGAAACTGGGCCTTATTACAATTACCAAAATTTACAATTACCAAAATCAATTCGCGTAAATGTATTTCAGTAAATCGAGTAAAACCGTAACAATCGCAACACTAACGATACCACACGATTCTCAGCACTGCATATTAATATTGAACGCACTTCAACTTTTTTATTCGGTATTCGAACGTGCGCCGTGGAAAATTTTTGAATTTGGAATTGTCCGCGGCTCTTTTGGTGCGCTTTTTAAAAATCGAACGCGAGACCGTTTTTTTTTCTTGTTTAGATGCGCTTGTGATTATTAGCGTAATGGGTTTACATCCTTCAAAATGAATGAATATTTTAACTTTTAGTATAAGAATGAATGACAGAAAACCAAGCAATTATTACTCTTAATTGCTCCACTATAATGGGCAAAAGTCGTTAAAAACACAGCTAAGAAAAAAGAAAAATTCAAATATAGTTCCATTCCATTTCCAAAAATGAAGTTCCAATAACGAATACAAATCTTTCAAATTCAGTTATAAATGCAAAGACTAGCTGGCCAGTGTCGCGATCGGAGATAGATATGCAAAACTGTTTGCGCAGCCGAGCCTCATAAATCAATGGCGTGATATTAATACTTCAGTATGCACTTGGTAAATACGTATGAAATGAATAGGAGGATTTTGAAGGTCAATTTCTTCATAAAATTTGAAGAAAATAAACCGGTTTCTATTAGGGAATACGAAGCGTTAATTTAACTAAAGTCTTTGAAAAGACTAAACACCTATGTGTTTACGTTACATCTTGACTTTTCATTTGATCTGAGGCTGGAGCTAAAATACGCTGCATTTTTAGTAAGCTATGAAACTATAATTTGATGCTGGTAAAAACCAAATAACTAAACATCACGCCCGGTATTTCCCGTAGGTGTAGGCAGAGTAGGTCATTACTTCAATACATCCACCCCTCCCCAGTTTTGTTCAAGTCCTATTATAATGAGAGGTCGCCTCTCGTCTCTTTTACCATCAAACTGACACAAATGTGAACTCCAAGCTGTTATTGAATTTCTGAGGGAATAACCTTGAAGACTATCAGTCAATTCTTGAGAACTCTAGAGACCAAATTCATTCATGGTTTCGGCAGCGCATATCAACACCATTTTGAACTTCTGGTCAAGGTAAGTTTGTCATACGAAGTCGCGACCAAGAGCTAGCAACATCTAAATGTAATGATTTATGAACAGTCCACAATTTTACATTACATTCATCAAAAAACTCCCAACGAGCACTTCCCATGGTTCCATACAAAATGTATGTATGTATGTACCTATGTCGGCGTCCGTCATACATACAGACGAAACAATGCGATGCCTCGGGCCGCGACACACCCTCAAGCAGTAGTGATGTGCTGATGTCGTGTCGATAAGTAGTGATGGGAAAAAACGAAGTCGATGTTTTTATGTTATGTCATGCTACTTTGCTTGACTGAGAAAGTGCTTGCTGACAAATTTTATTCTTATACTGTATTTTTTTAATGAAAGTTCTATGTAACGTTCTTCTTATGTTTGTAATAGTTTTTATTCACCTTGAAATTAGACCATATATTTGATGCTATTAAACCCTAAACCAGCTCAAAAATTATTAAATCTTTCTTCATAATACTCGTAATTACACAGAAAATATGTCACAAACAAAATAAATCTAATAAATAAATATTAAAAAATGAAAGCAGAGCCACACACATACCATACTGCCAGTACTCCGCCCATAGCCCGCCTACCGAAAAACTGAACGTAAAATGTACCAGCTAAAAAACAATAAAACCTTTGCCAGATACGAAAGAAAAATAGAAAAAAATATTGTATGAACAGACGAGCGGGTGATAGCGGTTTTAACGTTTCGTTAATTTTGTGTTGAAGTGTACTTAAATAAGGAAAAAACTTAGAAAAATGTTCTAATAATACCACTTAATTATAATACCATATGCATTTAGCAAAATTCAATAAATAAATTGTTAGTATTGTTGCAAAAAAATACTTGAAAAATAGCGATAAGTAATAGGATATTGCGATTACTAAACTATTTTTTTATGTTTAAATTAGTTTAAATAAAACGCAATAATATTAACTGACTTTTTAAAACAGGAGGTTGTATATTCGTCTGTATATGTTTTCTATAAGAAGTTTGAAAATATTTTATTTACAAATATACAGTTTTTTTTTTCGAGTTTTCAAATAACCTTGGGTCGTTTTTTCATAAATAGAAAAGACACTCGTTTGTCCCACCTACGACGAGAAATAAAATCGCGCTGACCTTTTTTGAGTAAAACAAGAAAAAAATCTTCACTCTTTCTCGTTGGTACGTTACCGCGCTTTTTATTAAAAGAATATTATACTCTTATGGGAATCAAATTATTAACTTTTAATTACTTTTACCGTAGTCTATTAACTTATTAAATAATGTAATAAACGGGTTTATCGATAAACATGTTATGAAGTTGCTTTTCGTACCTTTTTTTTTCAAAATGTTGGTGTTTTTTTATTATGAAATTGGTCATGCACAATCGAATATAGGAATTTGGATAGTAAATAACTAAAAAAAAGAGTTTTATTCCTAAATACAGTTATGAATACAGATGCTGATAACGTTTTTAAAACAACCAAAGCCACAAACTAGTCCCATTTTTTTATTGTTTTTTCTGGTTCCAACGTTAGAGCACAAGGGGTGTGTCTAACGCTTCGCCTAAGGTTCTCTTTCCTAAGTAATCTTATTTAGATCTACACAGTTTCGGGAACTGTTACCAACCGAAGTGTTTGCTGTTTATAAATTATTAATTTAGTGTCGATAAGATTTAGATTTTTTGCTTGCCATTATATTTTAGTAAAGCTTGAGTAAGCTATGGAATAGCAATATTGGAATGGAGTATAATTAATTCCAAATTTAAATAGAAGTAGGCTGTTTAATCTTTTCATGTAGTTTAGAAATGGCAAAAGGCTGACATTTACAGAAAAATAGTCTATGTTATTACTATTCGTCTAATTGTAAAATAGTGGCGCAAAACCAGGTGCCATGGAAAGAATGGGAGGCATTTGCTCGGCAGTGGAACATACAAAATTATAGAATAGCTAAATAATGTTCAATTCAAGATAAATGTTTTGGTGATTCCTTCTCCAATACCAACATGTAAGTACGTATTTTATAAATCCTTTTTAACACATAAAATTATTAATATTTCTTGCAACTAGCAAATATTGCCGCAAAACCCATATTTTATTGAAGTGTGAACATGACAAGGTTTTATTACTTATTATTTAACTGGTTAATTAGCAGATACTAAATACACGTAAATATTTGGTAGGTACCTACTCATTATTTATATAATTACGAATCATTTATGAACGATATTGTTTAAAATAATTTTGCGCTGAAGTTGAAACACGTTTAAATATATTGACCATAAAATATTGTGATTCATTTATTTATATTTTTTTATTCTTCAAACGTGAATAATGCAACAGAATGTAGAATCTATATGACTGTGTATTGCACACTACTATTTCAATGTACTATAATGTTTAGCATCTTAATTTTTGTAATGCCTACTGTCAGTTGTGAAGTTACCCGTTATTTAAATAAGTCTATCTCTACAAAAACCATATATACTCAAATAAATAACTACGAACCACATCACTACACGCCTGTACCTCACGTGCCTTCCTTTAGGCTAAAAGCGAAGAATTCTTAAAAAACTTGATAAAAATGATGTTAAAGGTAATAATTAAAAGCTAGTTCGTCTGTAATTATTATGTGTATATGTCCCGCGGCCATTAGCAGTTGGTGGATAGGAAGGTTCCGGGGTAACATCACGACGAACACCCTGGGGGATGGGCTGAGGTACTTTTGGGGACACACCCTTTGGTTTTGACAGGATCGTATTTGATAGATAGGTTTTTGTCAACAAAAAAATCGGTGTCCATAATGCACCTTTTGGATTTTATATTTTCGAAAACGGTAAATATGAGGAATTATTCGTTACTTAGAAAATGAGAAATGGAAAGAACAAAAGGTGGCCTTTGCCTGAGGGACAATTCAGGCTGAAAATAAATAAATGATAAAATAGAGAAAAAGGCAGTCAATATTTTTGTTGAATTATAAAGTCCCGAGTGACGTATTAGCCTAACATAATAAAGTAATAATAAAAATGGTTGCGAATATAATTAAATACAAAATAATTAATCTAAAATTGAGCATTTTACTCAAAACCGCTTAGTGTGTGGCTGCGCTGTTTAACATTAAGTACTTTGCAAAAAAAATAGTTTCTAATTTTTTTTCAAATGTTGAAAAAATATTGTTGAATTATTTATAGAAAAGGTGTTGACACACTTTTTGCTTTTTTTTCTAATCTATCGTCTATTTCGTCATGTAAACAAAGTCACATAACATATTATAATTAAATTTAGTACAGTGAACGCGATAATTAGTTTATTTTACAAATAATAGCAGCAATAAATCAACAAATTGCCACTAAATCGACATTAAACGTTACTCATGTGACGGATTAGCACAATTATCTCATAAATTAATTTTGTCGTAAAAACTCACCGCGCGAGCATAGTAACAGTTCATAAAAATAATTAATGAACGAAATAGAGCACACTCCGTAGCGTACTGGGTGTGACCGAGTGAACGTTACGTTAAGCACTTTTTAACATGACTGTATCCTTTTTCTTTTTTTGAATTTCGAATATTTTTTAAGGTTTTTAAATGTGAGTGTGTTTTCGGTTTTAGATAAAAGCGCTTTGGCTTTGGAATTGAAATTTGAAGAATTGAAATTTTAATACAAATTAACTTTATTCCTTCTAAACTTTAATGGCAGAAACTGTGGTATTGTTACCAATTACCAACTGTTAAAAATATTGCCCGACATCCGTATAAGTTTCTCCATCAGAACCTGCACATCATAAACCAAGAGTGAGCATCTAAATGTCAGATGTGACAGCAGACAACATTTTTTTCTCATTCATGAGCTATTTCTTGGATGAAAGAAGCAACATTACATTGTTTATACTTCACACAGACTTCACTCCCGTCCCGCTCACTACAAACCGTGAATTTGTCTAAATAAAAAGTAGCTTATGGCACTCCTATTATAACTTTCTAAGTGTAAAAGAAATTTAAAAATCTGATGATAAGTTTCAGAGAAAATAAATAACTCCTTCATACAACTTTACCACTTTAGACTCACTTAAGGTTACACTAGTCGAAAATTCTTTCATACAAACGAAGTCTAGGGATTATTCCACTGTTTGACAAAGTACGTTCAAAAAAAAAAGTGATATCAATTTGTCTCATCATTATCTAGCCCTGTATGGAAGCAAAAAAGTAAAAAAAAAAATATTTGAAAGTTATGAGGGTCGAAAGTTCCACATTTTGACACTAATTTTAACGCATTTTTGGGCGCAAATAAATACCACAAGAAGACGGTAAATTGCAAAACGGCCTCCATACAGGGATAGATTAGTCGTTCAACAATGCAAATAATTTTATTTTGAACAGATATATGTAGTCGTTTTTTCATGATATCTAGACTGCCAAAGGTCTGTTTATAAAATTTCGCGCGCTCGGTTTCATCCTAAATCATTGTCCATTTCGCTACAAATTTGCAAAAGTGTGTATTCGTACGCGAACTAGCTTCCTTCTGTTCATCACAGCATCTATCTCTTCCGCATGTGTTGTCGGTTGATATAAAATGCATTTTAACCCCGCGCACAAAATAGTTCGTGCCGTCGACTAGTGTACACTTAAGTTTAGTAGTCAAATAACATTCCAATTACTTCACAAATTAAATTTCAAACAGACCATGCCTATTTAAACACACAAAAAGCACTATTTAACCAGATTATTATCATAAACTAAGTCAAGCAACATTTAATTTATGACAACAATTAATTAAAACAACGACTTCAAATTGTTCTGTCAAAACAAATTGTTTCCAAAATGATACAATTAGTATGAATGTGTTATTTTAATATGTTAAAGTTTATTTAAAAGATTTAGTTATATGGTAATGGCATATAGTTATGCGTTCTTACATTCTTTTAATGTTATATTTCATAAGATTTATATCTTAACTATAAACCAGAAGAGAAGCCAACCTCTAAATACTTAGGAAAGGTAACGCGAAATACAAAAAAATAAGTTAAATTTTTAGGAGTCCGTACCCAAAGTGTAAAAACGGGACCCTATTACTAAGACTCCACGATCCGTCTGTCTTTCTGTACGTCTGTCACCAGGCTGTATCTCATGAACAGTGATAGCTAGACAGTTGACATATCCACAGATGATATATTTCTGTTGCCGCTATAACAACAAATACTAAAAACAGAATAAAATAAATATTTAAGTAGGGCTCCCATACAACAAACGTGATATTTTTGCCGTATTTTGCGATAATGGTACGGAACCCTTCGTGCGCGAGTCCGACTCGCACTTGGTCGGTTTTTTATTTATAACAAGCCCATTACACTATACCCAAATCACCAGTTGGGAAAGGAAGCCAGAATTAACAGTGGCGACCACCAGAAAAGTACTGAGGCTCGACCAGTCCCGGCGAAACGGCTCAACTGTCGAAGGAGTAGGACGAAAATGATGACTGGCTCACTACAATGTTCCTACAGATGGGACCAGTATCTCACAGAGAGGAGACGTGTCTCTCTGTGAGATACTGGGATACGGGCCTGGTGCGAGTTTTTGGACGTCAATGTCCCTTCACGGATTGTTCAAGGATATGCTTCTTCTTCTTCTTTTCGTGTTAGGATATGTGGCCAGCTCTGGTGTCGGAGTTAATTAAGCCACCTCTGGGATCTCCACAGGCCTCTGAATTGGCTAGTTCAGGCTAAAGGATATGCTGATTTCCTTCAACAATTCTAGTGCCTCAAATCGATATAATTGTTTCCTATCTCGTCAAGAATGAATCCATCCCATGGTAAATAACGTTGAAAGGCCTCCTTCTAGATGAACCGATGATCTGGTGAAAGCGAAACGCACAGGACCGATGTGACAACACTTGGAGCCTATATCCAGCAGTGGACGTCTTTCGTCTGAAATGATGATGATGGTACACAATCAGAATTACTATCGGTGACATAAGCTATCAGTATCTTCTGTTCCAATTACAAATCAACCGTTATCAGCAACATTACCTCTGACACTTTCACGTTGTATTAAAGCACGTGACATACACAGTCGCGTGTCAAACCCGAAGGTGATAGAATGTGTCGGATTCGCGTAACCTTTGTGTCAAGAACTTAATATGAAGGGTGAAGGTACCCTCGGCTCTTTAATGTTGGTTAAAAGTTTTTATGACTATCTGTAGTAAGTTAAGGTAGCCTTGAAGAGCTATTCTTGAATTTAGGGGGCACCCTTTGGGACTTAAGTCAAGTCCAGAATGTATGGGATGGTCTTGCGCTATTGAAATGTCATGATATCATCAGCCTTTTAATATTCCCACTGCTGGGACACAGGCCTCTCATAGAGACGGAATGGGCTATAAATCCACCAGGCGGGCCCAGTGCGGATTGGTAGATGTCACATGTCTTCGAATTTTTGGTTCTGTGTTATGTAAAGTGTAACAACATGTAAGTCGCGGCCGTTATCACTGGGCGTATTTTTTTTTAATTACGCGAATAATTTTGAGTTTTTGACAACCTCTATCGCTAATTGAACATCATTGTATAGTTCCTCTGTACAGGAAGCTAAGGTAGCACATCAGGCGAGATAGTGGTCAAACGCGAGCCTATAGAAAAAAAAAAAAAAAAAAAAACGAAGTGGAAAAGGATCCTCAATTCGAAATCGAAGTTTGTTCTATTCCAGAGGAGAAACTCATTCGATAATTCATAAGGGTCTTAAGGAGCCCAAAGGACTGACTTAAATACAAAAAGACTCGTGTGTATGTGGACAGAGTCCTATGATCTAATCTGTAGAGTACTGCTATTGAAGAGAAGACCAAGATTTGGTTTTCAAAAGTAAATTTACCTGAGCGAGATTCTAGGACGAGGATAGGTAGCAAATAGGTCATGCAACCCGCACTGGGCCCGCGTGGTGGAGTACGGCCCATGCCCTCTCACAGAGAGGAGGCCTGTGTCCCAGCAGTGGGAACATTAATAGGCTGATGATGTGATGTGAGGTCATGCAGCAATATTCAGAAACTCACATAGACAACAAAAATATCAAGTCAAACCCATTTCTTACACTATTACACTAATCATCTAGTCTTTATTACTTTCTACCTAGATAAGACCAAAGTTATCACTTTCGATAGCATTAAAAACAAACTAATCACTTCAATACTCGGCTACTGTATTTTTAATTTATTTGCTAGTCTAGTTTCCAGGTGTGTAGTACCTATTAGTTATTCAATTGATTATTATGGTCAGGGTAAGTGACCTAAAAATATGACTTCACACATCACATCACACATCATCAGCCTATTAATGTTCCCACTGCTGGGACACAGGCCTCCCCTCTGTGAGAGGGAATGGGCCGTATAATCCACCACGCGGGCCCAGTGCGGGTTGGCGGATGTCACATGTCATCGAATTTTTGGTTCTTCACATGCCGGTTTCCTCACGATATTTTCCTTCAACCTTGAAAATATGACTTAGAAAAAAAAGAGGATATGGGAACGACATGGGGACTAAGCATAACTGGCAAATAGGCAAATATGAGCGTTGCCGAAATTATTATTCATCAGAATTTAATATACTGAACGCAGATAAAAAAAAACGCCGGGAGGGGACGCCCTAGAAAGAGATACATAGACCTTATAGGTGATGTTCTTCAGAAAGGCCAGGTGCGCAGTACTCACAACCGGCGTGTGTGTATGACTAGATGTATGAATGTGAGTGAAGCAAAAGAAGTATGTAAAGATCGTAGCAGGTGGCGTTCTGTAGTTTCTGCCTACCCCCATGGGAAAAAGGCGTGATATTATGTATGTATGAACGCAGATCTATAATAGATAATTCTCCACTGTTCTATTTTATTAACCCTTAGTACAAAAACATTTTTTACAATGCATGTCCTCGAAAAGAGCGTTTTCCAAGCAGCCAAACTGTGCGGAAAGTGTCACTTTTTTTACCAGTGCTTTTACTTTCCTGTATTTTTTTAATTTTTAACTCCAACGTCAGCCCGCATAGAGTTTTTATTATTTGAGAAAAGTTTTAAGTACAGATTATCATTCTTATAAAAGGTAAAAAAAAACTAATACTTCATTTAAGGCGTTTTTAATTACTCTAGATTTAGATTTTGATCAATAAATTAATTTTAAATATTAATTAAATATATTTGGCAGAATGAATATTTTTGCCTTTTTGCGTTACTACGTGACAGCTATTTGCACATGCGCAGTAGATATGCCCGAGGAACTATGAACTATTAGTTAATCTGTGGATATGCTGAGCGCCCTTGAATAAGCGCCATTTTATTAATTTCTTGCTTGGTCCAGATATTTTTTTTTATTTCCTCGCACAATGCATAGTAAAATGATGTATGATACACGTGCGTAAGATGATTTCCGACTTGTGTCGATTTATCCACTCACCGGAAATCACCTACTTTCCGCACTTGTAGCATAAACAACTATTTCACAGAAACCCCCTAATGCAGATCTCTCAAACTTAGGAATGGAACTATAATCCTCACGATGGAAAACCGCACTTGTAAACAATAGACCACTAGTGTCTTTAACCAATAATACAATGACATTAATTAAAAAATTAGTATCATCAAACAAGCAGTCTATTTAATCATCACCCCTTGTTAAACTCCGAAAGATTTATTGCCATGCACGCTGCCAGACAAAATATAACCTTATAGGTAATGTATATAGTTGAATATTGAATGAGTAGGGTCGGTGTGCTATGCGATCATTTTGTTTTGAGGCCATGCACGCGGACGAAATAAATTAAACCTTAACTCTACATAATGGAGTTGAATATAGAACGTGTAGAGTCTGTGTGATATGTTACCATTTTGTTTTGAGCTGTAAGTTTGTATTTGTGGTATGTTGGATTAGCAGAGATGGTTCAATACAAGATCTGTGTGATAAAATTGTTTGGGGTTCAATGGAAAGGGGAAACTGTATGAGTCAATAATAAGTAGGTACTCTTAACTGAAATTAAATGTCTCGTTGGTCAGTTGCTATGATGCCCAGAGGGTCGTCAAAAGTGTTGTTTTATTCCCACAGGATTTTCTTAGCAGCCGTCCAAGGTCTGATTTTGTGTATTAGGCTTGTACTCTTGCTGTTGTATCTTTTCTATCTCATGAATAAGACTCAAACGTAACTAGCAGAATAAGGGCACGCCAGGCATACGCATTATTATTCCATTTATTTCTATACTTTAATATTATAGAGAGGAAAGATTTTTTTGTTTGTTTGTTTGTACCGAATAGGCTCTGAAACTACTGGACCGATTTGAAAAATACTTTCACCAATAGAAAGCTACATTATTCCTGAGTGACATAGGCTTATTTTTAATACCGAGAATGGTCCTGTGGGGTGGCCTACGGGAGCGAAGCCGCGGGCAACAGCTAGTATTATATATACATACTTTAAAAATTTAAATACAAAAATAGTAGCCCACCGGTATCGGTAACAGGGTCCAAGCTACCGGTGGTCAGGGCTCCTGAGAGAGGAACCTCCTGATTATACGCGCCGTGTCCAGGAGTACCGTTTTCTGGATCAAGCACTTGATCCAGCTGCCCAACGAGAGCCTCCTCAGATGTTCGCCGAGGCTCTTGGCTATTATGCCATTGGCCGTCACGACTATCGGCACAATGACTGCTGTATTCACATCCCGAGGTTCTCGTCTTGTGGGATGGTGACATCGATTATTATTGTGCGGCGCGCTAACCGGTCTATCACCACTATATCCGGCTTATTGGCAACAATAGTCCTATCAGTGATGATAGACCGATCCCAGTACAACGTGACATGGTCATTTTCGAGAACTGGGTCGGGCACACATCACATCACATCATCAGCCTATTAATGTTCCCACTGCTGGGACACAGGCATCCTCTCTGTGAGAAGGAATGTGCCGTAAACCAGCACGCGGGCCCAGTGCGGGTTGGTGGATGTCACATGTCTTCGAATTTTTGGTTCTAGGACATGCCGGTTTCCTCAAGATGTTTTCCTTCACCGTTTTGAGAGCAGTGGTGATGAAATAATTTACACAAAGTAAAGCGCCTGCCTGGGCTCGAACCTACGACGTACAACTTGTAAGTCGCGGCCGATACCACTGGGCCACCACTGCTCTTCCTGGGTCGGGCACATACTTGTAATACGGTACCTCAGAATCCACTAGATTGTATGTTAAGCAAGTTGCTGGCGAATAATCCTGGCCACTTGGTTATGTCTGTGTAAGTACTGGCCGTTAGCCAGACGAGGACAACTAGAGATAATAAATGTCTGATGAATTCACCTGGGCGGTGGTATGCCCAACACACGTCAACCGTCCCGTCCTTCATTATATGTCTCTGGTAGTTATTTAGAATTATTATTAATATAATTTATTTAATAAAAACGTTTACAAAAATAACCTATCTATATTTATAGTTTATTACACACATAAACCTCAAATGTCAGGGTATAATTGTGTTATGTTATTTTATGTCAATGGAATCTATTCCTAAGCTCAAAGAGGTCTAACACAACTAGTCATAGAGTTTAGAGGGTCAAGATGAAAATTTATGGCCTACTACAGTTCAATATGTCACAATTTGTTAATTATACGGTTCTGTGTTTGTAGTTATAGTAATTTTTAATTACGGGTTTGTTTTACTTAGAGATTGATTACTTTTGTCCTAACAGAAATTATTTAATTAGTTTAAGAGAGAGTTTCCAAATAAAATAAAAAAATGGCAAGTTCTGCTCAATATTTAACAGAGGAAAAACTGAAAAGACAATCATAATCTAGAAGTATAATTCTGTCTAGTGCGGACAGAATACAATGTAACTTAGATCGCCTAAATCGATTAGCACGGACACAAATCTGTATTTGTTTGCAGTTAGACAGGTATTTCCGGCGTTTCGAGGCCATGCTAAAAACCTAGCCAAAACCTTGAATCCAGGAAGGGTTTAGAAATCTCCTAGTTCATTTGGGAAACGGCTATATGTATGTGAAAATCGACCTTGTATAGGGTTGCCAAACGAAATATGGTATGGAATTGTCTTTGTTCAAAGTCCTAAACATGACATTGGCTTTGGCTCGTTATTTCACGTTTGAAAATTTAACATTTAGCCTTCACTGTCAAATTTGTGTTTGACAGTTGGGTCTAAACGTCAACTGTCATGTTAGGATGAAAAAAAAATCCCTCAGTCTTTACGAGATATGTGACACTAGTAAATATAATTTGATGAAAATGACCCTTCAGTGGGCATGGTTTTAAGTGAAGCTGACTTCCCAGGGTGTGCAAGACTAAATTTTATATTGCCACTCGTCGTCGTTTTTAGTAGGAGTTTAAAAAAGGAGATCTATAAAATTCTATTGTTTGTGTTCAACTTTTTCAAATCAAACGTTTTTTGGTTTTTTTTTGTCAAAGAATTGAAAGTAGACAAAAATTATGACATATTTTTGCTTAGTAATCTCGAACTCAATTCGAAAGAATGACAGCTCAATTATGAAATAACATAGTACCACATATTCAACAATACTTAACTACAAAAAGTGGCATCCTTATTTGGTATTATACCAGCAAGGAAGACGCATGTCGGAACGCATCAATTTAATCATAGCTTCCTTTGCACGAAATTTTTGACGCCTAAAAAAGTTATCACGTTTTTTTTGCTGTGTCTGTGGTTCGCGTGCTGTTTTTTTCACGGATGGCATTCTCGAAAGCGAAACTGATACTTATTTTTTTTAATTTTCTGTGCCTTTCATGTAGATTTGAGCGATATTATTAGGTTTATGCATCTTATTAAAAACTTTAATTTGATTTGAATAGTTTGGTATGGATAATTCACGATTTCCGTATTTATGATAGGTATATGTTGTTTTATTTAACCTTTAAAGATTAATCTTCTGTGCATTTAAAATAGTTTCGTAAGCAGACAATGGATCAAACAAGATATAAACAGGTGCATAAACACGAAAAAATATGAGGATCTAAAGTTGCACTATGATAGGATTTTCAGTAAATCAGCTGGGACAGACCAGGACAGGTTGAATGGGAAAACCGAGGACAAATAAGGTCTATTTCTAGCAGTCTGCTGTAGCTGTGATAGCCAAGACTATAAAATGATAAAATGTAATGCGTTTATTTATAATAACAAAATGCGGTTCCCCGGACACACTGACGAATGCCGGGTGAAACCCATTTCTGAAGTACTATTTCACATTCTAACCTTTGTCTAAGCATTTTTAAAACATTCTACAAATATCTTTTAGGTTATTTTCCTTTTATAGAACGTACGTGTATCGTGATATACCATTGGCAGTTGGAACTCAGTAATATAAAGGTTAGTACACAAAGTCCTTATAAAGGTACATGATAAAGTTAGTCATAGACTTGATATATTAAAGGTTTGAAGGCAATTTATAAGTAAAATGGGAGGTTACGATATGGGCACAAGTGATATAAGTTCAAAACGTATAATCCACGAGGCCCTAGACAAAAAACATTCTATCATCGAAAGCGTGGCGATAGCGACTGTCGAAAAGGCAAAATTGTATGGGATTGACAAGCGATATCGAATAATCACGTGATCAATCCCTTACATTTGCGCCTTCGCTGACATCGAATGTCATGTGACAGTAAAGTACAAAAGGAATCCTTTACAATTGGTATGGTATGGGCATTGTGACTAAAAGAGTTCAATTAATCTTCATACTTAGCCTTTTTTCCAAATATGTTGGAGTCGGTTTAAAGTCTAACGTGATTCAGCTGAATAACGGCATTTTACATGGAGCGACTAACTATTTGACAACCACAAACTCATCTTTGCGCGCGGCGCTATGTGTGCGTAAGCATGTGCGGGTGGTTGTTTGCTCGTCGACTGCCGCGTCACTGCCACACAAATGCATAATGGTTAATTACAAGCACACGCACACATGGCGCAGTGAGCACTGATGAGTTGAACTATCTATAACTGTGTATGGATGGAGAGGAAAACGAAGGTCAAGGCAAAGATAAATGTATTGCGTTAGGAATTATATGTATGAAAAGATAGTTGAACACAGCGTGACAGGACGGTATGGAAGAAGAAAACGTGTTGCGCCGACCCCAAGTAAGAAGGCAGAGGCAGGAAGATGAAGATGATGATTTACATAAAATAGATATCCGTTACTTCAGACAGCTATGGTTGGTGGTTATATTTATGTATTAAATAGATCTCTCACCTCATCGATTCTACGGCAGCCATTAATTTTAAAGTAACTTTACACAATGTCAATTAAATTTAAAATGAAAACGCTTCTCTCTTCACTAAGTTCCAAGAAGACTTCAATAAAAAATCTCACTAAAGATCAACACTTATTTTCTATAAAAGCAGCACTTATTAACAATAATTCTTGCTTCTAAGTTCTAACGTAAAACCTATCAACATCTTCTCTTAACGTTTACTCTCAATTAAAATATGAAAATCTAATCTTTACTATTAAAAGTTATACTGCAAAACGAATACTAAAATCCTGTTTTAAATACTGTACCGACAAATTGAGTTAGCCGCAGGAGCTATGAACTGGGATTAAATTAATATTGAATAGTACATTTATGTGTCGTAAAGTTATGACATGATCATATTTTGGTACTAAAATTTATTTACTAAGATTTGTATAGGTTCGTGTATTTCTAAGTAAAGCTTCTTAATATCTACGATTTTCATTACCAACTTCTAAGTATCGGAAAGCAAAACAAAGCAAATGGTTCTTCTAAAGTAGAAAAAGAACGAGCTTTGATCACCTCAGTTGCTCACTGCATATTCACGATTTCAGACCACGAATATCAGGTTTCCTCACAATGAAAAGACTCCTTTGGAGGACTGTTCTTTCGAGGATAAAAATCTCCTGAAAATCAGTGCTATAGTGAAAAGTTCCCTTGGAACCTCACTCAAATGAACACAAATAATTCGAAAGCCAACTCATTTGTTTTTAAAAGTAAATAATTGCGGGTTCAAAATGGGACACCGTTCGAATTTCAAAGTAATGTTTATTTCAATATTTTCAAGTTACTTCTAGTATTTTACCAGTCTTGCCATGCGGTATCGTTTTACCCTGTAAAAGGGGTTGTGAAATTTAGATCTTCCAGTTATACTGGAAACAGTGGAAACCGACCCCAATAAAGTTGGAAAAATCTACTTAGATTGGTTGATTTTACTGGGATTTTCAGAAATTTTAGGTTCGTTTTGCAAAGGTTACAGAATATTTTGAAACTGTAAATTCTTAGCGTGAGTGACGAAAGCGTGTTTTATAAGCGCTTAATTAGTTATTTAGCTAATAAATATAATTATACGCACGCAAGCGAATTTATTGAAATATTTAGCGGTATGAGCAAAACAGCTTAGTCTTACAAAAGTATTAGTTATGGTTCGTTAGGTCATCGGTTGGCAAATGAACTAACAATTTCCTAAAAGCTTGATGAATTTAGTCAGTTGTCAAAACAAACGTCAAGGGATTTAATAGGCTGTCAAGAATCACAGCAGAGATGTGTGTATTCATCATCATCTTCTTACCCTTGTCCCATGTCACTTGGGGTCGGCGCAACATATTTTCTTCATCCATTCCGTCCTGTCCCCTGTCACACTCACGCTATCACTGACTCCCTTTATTTTCATATCATTCCTCACAGTCCTCAAACACTTTGTATTCAGTGTTTTAATTTTGTAGATTAATTGACGAAGAAAGTTTAAAAAATATATTAAGCAGTTCGCTAACAATGGGCCTTATCAGAAAGCTTACAGTCACTCAAAGGGCAATGGAGAGGGCTATGCTTGGCGTTTCCTTGCGTGATCGAATCAGAAATGTTGAGATCCGTAAGAGAACCAGGGTTACCGACATAGCCCGAAGATTTGCCAAACTTAAGTGGCAGTGGGCAGGGCACATTGCTCGCAGAACGGATGGCCGATGGGGCTGAAAGGTTCTGGAGTGGCGACCGCGAACCGGAAGACGTTGCGTTGGAAGGCCTCCCACCAGGTGGACCGATATGACCTGGTGAAGGTTGCAGGAATCCGCTGGTTGCGGGACGCACGGGACCGGTCAATGTGGCGACGCTTGGGGGAGGCCTATGTCCAGCAGTGGACGTCTTTCGGCTGATATGATGAAGATGTTCAGTCATGTCTCTTTTTTTTATTCTAACTGTGGCTGGCAAATAAACAAAGCAATATACATATTTACAAAACGTTATAGGTATTCTTCGGTTCTAGTGGAGACAACCATTCTGAAATCATTCCATATTTGCTGCAGGTACTACTGAACGAATTTATAACTTTTTGCAAAGAAACTTCATAAGCATACTAAGTTAAGATAATGAAATAAACGTTTTAATGTTCATTCCACACCAAGTCTCTAATAAAAGAAAAACTTATATTTTCTAGAAATAGGCAACAATTTGCATAAATGCGACATCATATTTAATTCACTAGGGTTGGCCCTAATCATTTGCAAGAACTTTAACGTCTGCAATTTACAGTCAGTTACAAAGCAAAAGAAAGTTATTTTAAAACGATACGCGAATCATTCTAAATTCAAACTCTGCTTTACAATTGGTCGCGGCCGATGCGACAAATAAAAGTTTCATGGGTGACTGTTAGGTGGCGTTTGGAAAAATTTTGTACCTACTTGTAGTAGGGTTGTGCAAATTGTTACTGAGAATTTTATCAATCGGTCTTCGTTTGACCTATCAATAATTTAATTTTATTACTTTGTATTTGATTAAAATTGATAGCATTTGATAATGATTTGGAATCGCAAGTAGATCCGGTGTTATTGTATATGTATGGATGGGAAAAGGGAAGGAAACCCAAGAAAAATAAGGATGGATTGTGTGAGTATCGACATGAAAGAAAAGGGAGAATAAAGAGAGAAAACGTGTTGCGTCGATCCCAAGTAACATGGGACAAGGGCAGGAAGATGATGAATTATTAGTTGGCCTGGTGAAGGGCATTGAAAGCGTTTGCCCACCGTTGGGTGTCTTATGAATGTTATGTTTTAGTGTGAAATTTTCTCTTACCAAAGTAGTGGTTTAGATGTGAAAAAGAGACATTCCCATGTTGATCTGGGGAGGGAAAAATACAGTGAAAAATGTAAAGAATAATAAACACTACTTTTTAAGAAATAAATTCTAGCTTTGTGTACTACATATCAAAGTTATACAAATAAATCAAATCGAGTTTCAGATCAAAAAGGGATGATTATCTCCTCTTACATAATAAACGAAAATTGTCTAAATTGACTTTTAACAAAAAGGCGAAAATAAAGTTACAGAAGCATCCATAAAACATTTTTTTTTATTTCTTACTAGAGCATCTTCACATAGTCTCATTTTCAATAACTACCTTGCAATAATTGCAACATATTTATATGCCATTGGAAAAAAAAACAAAATACTTCATTCAACAAATAAATAAGAATCTACAAAAAAATCGTATCAGAATTGACAACCCTAATTATACTTGAACTGTGCTATAGGGGACCCTATTAAATATTAACTCGCCGGTTCCGTACTACAATTACTAGTGTTTTGACGTACCGTATTCCATGGCACTTCAGATGTCACGATTTTTATATGGAATTCTTGAAAATCCGACTTGGATTTGATGGACATATTGAAGGGGAAATTCCGAAATTTTTGATTTGAAGACGATCAATAAATACATGTTGGAAAATTGTTTACTGTTTGGTATTTGTAAAGAACCGTTTACACATGCAATCGGAGGGAAATAATTATGTCTAAATCAAAAACAAAGATGGTGGCTTTTAAAATTAATAGACAGACTGACAGGGGTAAGGTCATATCACATACAGCCTATGCTCAACACAACAAGACATTTATCAATAAGTAACAAAATATACGAAAATGTAAAAACAATGAAAATTTTGAAATTAAAATTTTCACATTTTTCCATTTTTCATATTTCCCCCACAACATTTGAAAAAAGTTTAACTAATTTTTGTATGCAAAGACTATTTTCTACTACTCGCACAGTTGAATCGTGATCGTATCGTGTCACATAAAGAAACCAAAAGTTCACCGAAGTCTCAATAAAATATTCAAAAGAAAAGAGACATGTACTTTTTTTCCACTAAGGAGTTTTTATTAAACTTCGTGATAGTCATAGTTGACGCCTTAAAATGAAGGTTCAAGCTATAATGTGACGATCAGAACACTTTGGTGACGATAATTTTGGGGTGAAACTTAAAAAATGGGGTATTTCATAAGACAACTGTAATGTTTCACAAATTAGGGTAATTTATAAGTTGGAAATGGCTTCTTTTGTGTCGAAGGTGTTAAAGTACGTTTGAATTGAATTTGTGATGTTGTAATGGTAGGTATTATGTTTTGGGGGATTGGTAAATTCTTTTTGGTTGATATTTCTACTTGTTTTATTTCAATTTGCCCTATATTTGTAAAAGACAGTAAAATTGTAACTGTTTACGAGACTTTTTGTCAACTGTAATGTGGCAGGCAAAGACAACCACAATAAATTGCAGTAAACTATCTGACTTAAACACATTTTTCAAAAAATCAAAATCATTTTTTATTTTATTTTACATAGGCCTACATGGGCACTTATAAAACGTCGACAAAAGGTGCACGGTTCGGGTTAGTCGTTTCCTATGGAGAAGAACCGGCAATAAACTCCATGGTTACTCTTTTAAAAGAAATTGTCTTTACAACATTTCCATTTTTTTTTAGATCTAAAAGAAGTGAGAACTGAAACATATTTTTTTGTAAATAGTGTACAGTCCAAAACTGCAATGTCGGTGCTAATGACACAAGTTTAGTAGAACCATGAAAATACATACAAATTAAAGGATAAAAATAATTATAAATACATCAAATAGAACTTACCATCTTTAGGCGGACTGGCACACTGCGGCGCATAGGACCCTAAATGATAACCATAGGTATTTTGGTGCATCGGAGGAAAAGGATACCCTAACGACCTAGGACTGGGAAAGCCGGACGCCTCATGAGGATTCTGCTGCCCCCCAGGACTACCAAAATGATGAGGATGTTGATAACCCCCCTTGAAAGGACCATACCCATGTTGCTGGAGTTCAATAAAAGCAGATTTTGATGATACATTTGTCGGGGTGGAATTCGCGGAGTCATGTGGAGTTTGAGAGCCTCCTAAGTGGTGGTGTTGGTGGTCTATCGAGTCTTGGGTGGTGAGGGCCGGCTGCGGGGTAGATGGGCCCCCCCCGTCCGAAGACTGGGGAGGCCCAAACGGATCTGTGAAACTCAGGGTGGATGGCTTGTTGTTGGGGCTTTGAATTCGAGTAATTTTGAGGGATTTTATTATCTTCTTGTGTAGAGGGCCGCTGGGGTAGCCTGGAACAAAATAAATGGTGGTTAAATTTGAGTGACATAAAATTTAATATGGTGTTTGAGCATATGTAATAGTCGTGGCACAAATTGTAGCGAATGGTCTTTGTTCAAAATATTAAATTAGTGTAAAAGCAGTCGATACCTATCTAAATGGTTTTTCCCGAGGATTTGTACAACTCAGCGCAGCTACAAGCTACTGAAAATGATTGTTTTTCTTCAAGAAAATCAATAAAAAAATGTTGATGTTTGTGCAATAACGGTTATGTATGAAATCTTAGCCACTTTTAACTCGTAAAGTCTGTTTTCAACAACAAAAGTCGTATAAGCAACGAAAATACAACAAAACAAATTAATAAAGTAATAAAATAGCCATGATGGCAACACAATCAACACAAATATTCAACTCGTACGCGTATTTCGAAGCGAGCCAATCAGCCGTAACGGTGTTTTGAATAAATTGTAGGGATCCGTAAGTAAACGATAGGTTTCTGTATGGCCTGCCTATGTGATTACATAAAGCTGCAATGATCTTAATAATATTAAAAAAATAAATCAAAATAAATCATCTGCCTAGCCTTTTCCCAACTATATTGGGGTCGGCTTCCAGTCTTACCGGATTCAGCTAAGTACCAGTGTTTTACATGGAGCGACTGCCTATCTGACCTCCACAACCCATTAAGGTAACACGGTACCCCTTGGCAAGACTGGTGTCAGATCTCAAGCTTCTGACTACCCGTAACGACTGTCAAAGATCTTCAAATGACAGCCGGTACCAACGGCTTAACGTGCTTTCCGAGGCACGGAGGAAACTCGGTATATTGAAATGGTCACCCATCCACGGACCGACCCCGTCAACCTTTACTTAACCTTGATGATCGACCCGTGCGGCTGTTATTACTTAGCCACTTAATTATAATATTTAATAATAAATATTATTAAATATTCTTCTCTCAAAACGGTGAAGGAAAACATCGTGAGGAAACCGGCATGTAATAGAACCAAACATTCGAAGACATGTGACATCCACCAACTCGCACTGGGCCCGCGTGGTGGATTACGGCCCATTCCCTCTCACAGAGATGAGGCCTGCGTCCCAGCAGCGGGAACATTAATAGGCTGATGATGTGCTGTGATGTGATTCTTAATAATACGGCAAATGCAACCTTAGACCTCCGAGAGGAATTTTCCTATAGTTTGGGAGACAGAAACATAAAATTAAATTTGTCTGTATTAATCGATGCTACTTCTTAACCAAAAGTCTAATCTTTTACCTTTCGCTTTGTTTGTTTTACCACAAACCTAGATATATCAATCAATTGGGAATGGCTTTACTAAGGCTCGGTGCTGTTCTAAACATTTTGGAGACAAGATTTTTTTTACCAGAACTATCTAAGTTTGCTTTCTTATTATTTCACACCTATTCCCAAAACACGGGACCTTTCTAAAACCAGAAAGCCATATTATTCCTGAAAAAATGAATATCTTCTAAAGTATAAAAATCCCACCCACTCCCACGGGGTCAGTGAAGGTCAAAGTTGTGGGTTTTCTTCAAAACAATTTGTTTGGTCGTCACGCTCAATTGAGTCTGTAAGTGGACGTACATTGTGCTCCATGTAGGGGGACCCAGATGTCATTCGATTTACTTTATAATGCAGTATTTTATTTGTTTCAATATCTCTGGGAATTAAAAAGAGGTCCTCCTGTGGAATTGTATCCATTCATCTTTGAAATTATAGCGGGAACTAACTAAACAGCAAGGTGACAGAAAAGCTGGTCATTTAACTTATAAAAGAGAAACTGAAGATCGAAGAACACCAAACTTGCCAAAGACTTGCCAAAGATCAAAACATGAAAACTGGAAGATAATGTCTTCAACGGTGTTTAACATCAGTCTCAAGGTAGACCTTGGAAGCATTAAAACGGTCCTAGTCATGTCTTTTTTATATTATTGATTAGCTCGAATTTTACCAAAATCTCACTTGATAGAGAGGTTCTAATTTCAATGTCGCCAAAAGGGCAAACAAAACATAATGAAATTCTAATAAAAGGTCTCGCATTAGAAAATCACCAAAGGTAACTTGTTAGTAGTGTAAACTATAGGCACTAGGCTCCTCTAAGTTGTCTACCCTGATCTTTTCGATTTCGTTCTCTAGTCTGCCCAGCTCCAAAACCACTAAATCTAAATCCGTCACCTTACATTAGTCACAAATTAACACGTACCTACAAAACACCTAGTAATCTGTGCCGAATACCAAGAGCGATCTATCCTCTATAACGTGTGGTCCTTTCCCATTATATTTCATTATATATCGATGAACCAAAAAAACTAAATGAGAACGATACTATGCCACGAGATTTCTCACAAACCTAACTGGAACCTTGCCTTGGTATAAAACAAATGGTAAGATGGATTAAGATGAGAAAAAAAACCTCTTTTCGGCGAGATCTTTGTGTTAATTACTGGTAGGGTTGCTGCGAGGATGCTGGGTATCTTTAACTGTTATTGTCTGTTTGGCCTTTTTGGGGGATAAAGATGTTAGATTTTAAGTTAAAATTGATTGGGCTTAATAGCTAATAGCTACCACGAGTGACATTACTGAAAAAAAAAATTTGGCAAATCAGCTTCACTACTACGCCGTTTTACGATGGCATTTTGATAGCTATGTTTAGCTTTGAGAGACATTGAACGGTTAAAAAACATTACTGTATAAACAAAGAAATAAATTATTTCTGTTTTCTTCTTTTTTCATGTGTATCATTATTTTATGTAACCTGGCAATATTTCAATATTTCTTATGTATTCAAAGTATCGGTTTGTACTATAATACCGGGCCGGTAACAATTGACAATGCAGCTCAATGTGACTTTTTGTGGTCGAATAGTCCTTAAATTTCGTGCAAGGTGCTCATAGAAAATTTCCTGAAACAACTGTCATTGCGTCCCGAAACATCCCAATTTAATAAAATTTTGCACAAAAACAATAATATAGAGCGCAAAACTCGCTGTAAAGACCTGAAGTACTAGATTAATAAATGGCAGCACCGCATGCAGTATGATTGACACTAAACGTTGTTGTGGACCAGTTGCAGACTTGCAGCCAACCGCGGCAGTGTATTCAAAGTAAAAATTATTTTTAAGTCATTTTACAAATGGTAGTTACTGTAGATGGAAATATAAAGGATAGGTAAGCTTCCAAAAATTGAGATGGGGAACTGTGAAATAATATATATCTTGGGACAATACTTGGCTGCGAATAAGGAATGAGGGAGAAAGTGGTCATGAGCAGATGAAGAAGCTGCAAATCAAGTTTACCCTGGTTGCAGATCAAGAGCTACAAGCAAACTAAGTTAGTTTAGCTTGCATAGTTGTAAAATTTTAAATGCTTGTAATCTATGTAAACCAGCTTAGTGATAGATTTGCTTAGCTCTGGGTCTACAGGCGGCTTTAGAAAATTGTACATATTATAGACACTCGGTGGAGAAGTATTTTTACATAGATATCCATACTTAATACTCGTATTATAAATGCGTAACTCTGTCCGTCTATTACCTTTTCACGTCGTAACGGCTGAAGGAATTTGGATGAAACTGTGATGATTTTTATTCCGGTAGTGTGATCCCTTGGGATAATACAACACTTTTTACGCGGGCGACGCCACAGGCTGATAATTTATATATAATTGTAGTATGTTTATTACATTTCCAATAATTATTTTTCTTTCAATGAACATTCTAAATTCAATTTTACCTTCAGCACCAACCCTACACCACCATCATCTATCCCTTTCACTCTCTCCACATTCTCCGTCTCCATTTCCGAGTGTTCGGCCGGCGCCGCCAAAGGTCGGGTCAAATCGTTTCGTTTTTTTGTCTGTTTGTTAGCCGTGTTGATTGCTTATGTTTGTAATAATAATGTTTAGCCATAACTAATTGGTGTAGAGTTTTATTGAAAAATATTTATATCACACTGTATTGGAGTATTCAATTTGTTAAGGAAATGGTGATAAATGAGAATTGGTGATCAAGGGTGATGATGGTGAAGGATAAATTAGTGGTGAAGTTTTAGATCTGCGCCGCCTAGCAACTGTGGTAAATGCAGTTAGAGAGTAAAGAAATTGTTCATGACAGTGAAAGAGATTTGGATGATAATGAAATTAAAGGTTAAGACATAGATAATTCAAGATCAACAGAGACTCACTAATAACGAGACTCAGACATCACTAATAATGAGAGGCAGCATTTATTTTAATACACCTACATTTCGTCATATATAAAACTAGGAACGTACCTAAATAGCGAACTGTGAAGTAAGGATTAAAGAAATTGTATTCACTTGTTAACCTTAAAATCTGCAACATTTAACAACGTGGACCTGGGCATCCCATATATACGCCAACATCCAAAAATATATATTCCTTTTAAAAACATTCAAGTCAATTAAAAATAGCCCACATTCTATCAATATGTCCCTGTTCAATTCTGAGTTTAGATATATCTAGACCATTATTTTCTTACTAACTACTCCGGGCACGTAAACTTACTGATCCATGTCGCAAGGTTCATGGGAACCCGTGGAAAAACCCTATAAATAATGGGTGCCCCATAAAATGGTATTAAGTATTCATTAGAGATGTCCCATGCTCCAATGGCTTTTGTAGTTCAATGTACGAAATTTTTGTAGATTCAGGTTTTGGACGAAGATTTTGTTATCGTAGATTTTTGTGATCAAATATTTAATTGAAGTTATTTTCACTGATTATAAAAAAAAATATCATTTACACAGATTATTTTATGATCGATGTCCGGAAAGGGGGTGGCATCTGAATAACAACTGTTAAAGAACTATGGAAGAATACATGTTGCACTCACCCTAAATTAATTGATACTAGGGCTAACGAATATCAAATAATTTAGCATCCTTTGACTAATCAAGTAATGAAGTAGACGTTGAGTCATCTAGTTTCACTAACATTAAAGATGAGGAATGCAAAATCAATAAAATCATAATCTATCAAAATACTTCAATCAAAACAATCAATTAAGACTAACTGATTTATCTAATCATGTTTAAACTTAACGCAAAATCAAGAGTAGCAATAAATTTAATAATTTACGATCATTTTTCATCATTGCTGATACTATCTGTCTAATTACTCCATTGTTATTTATTCATAGGATTAAATTATTATTCATTAATACATTGTCAGCGGTAACATACGATTTTGCGATAACCTTAGAATTATGGGTCCTATCACTGAGTTCATCATCATTATTATTAGATGTCTTTTCTATTTCTTTATTTCTATATTTTCGTATTCTGATTTCATCGTTTCCAATTTCCTTTTATATACTTTCATTGCTAATGAAACACTAATACTTTGTAATCTATCTCATTTTCATTCTTCCTCATTTATCCCTATCTATTCTAGCTCGGCCCAACATGCGTCCTTCTGTTGTACTTCTATATGTGTTGTCAACTCACTACTCACCCCCTTTCTTGACATATTATCATCTTTTACACTGTCATAACTATCTAAATAGATATATGCATGAGCTCTTATATTTCAGGCAGTTCTAGTAGTCCATATTCTTGTTATACTGTTTCGTTTTGGTCACATTTTTAATTGCTCAAAGTACTAGCTTTAGTATATACTAAGAAATGTTAATTAAGTCTATATCTAGCGAGAATTCTGGCAGTATTCTTTCAAGACAAATTGTTGTCCCCATCCAAAGAGGATGGTTTTGTTTTGTGGTCGACATTGACAGGTTGCCACGACAAAAATTTACAGGCTTTTATGAATATTCATGCTTCAAATACCACTGATCTAGGACGGGAATCAAAAAACGACGGAGCATGTCCCAGCTGTTTGTATTCTAGTGTATCTTATAAAAGTAAAATGAAGTAAACTGGTTACTTTAAGTGCTTCTGGAAAGCAAAGAGCAATTTGTCATTATTAACCTAGCCACTAGTTGGTTCTTTTCCTTTGATACGAGTTTAAACACTTTATCTGAACTAATATTATAAAGAGGTAAAAATATTTTTTGTATATTGGTAAGAATAGAAACTAATGATTCGATTGCAAATATTATTATTATCATTGATGGAAATCTGCAATATCCCTGAGTACAAAGACACAAGATTTCCTTGGGATACGCCACAGGAGCGAAGTTGCAGGAAAAGTTACTGTACCAGAACTTTAATATTACTGCAATTGATGTTTTTGATTTAGGATAAAAAATTACCAATGGAAATAAATCTTATCTTAAGATTTATTTAGAAACATGATAGGAATGAAATGGACCAAAATGAAATAACATTTCTTTTCAAGAACAATTTTATTCAAACTAGAATTCTCAAGACTTACTTGCCCACACTCTTCAAAAAGGCTGTAATCTATCAATTGTTAAAGACAGAACAAAAAACCGTACGAGTACTATAAAATTATCAATCAAGTGAAACGGAATGATTGAATAACAAATGTTTTATTCCTATTGAAACAATGTCGTCGGTTTTATGAAACGGAGGGTAGACAAAAAAATGGCGCCATGTCTGACCTAGACTTATTAATTAAGTATATGAGGATGGTTAGAACTAGAGGGTTGAGTGGTACTTGTTCATTATAAACTTTTTCTCGACTTTTCTTTGTTAGGACTGTGGTTGTTGTACGCGGATGTTTGTAACATTGTATTGTTTGATTGTATGATGTTGGGAAATTAGATGTTGCTTTGCCAGTATGCATTTTAAAGCCATAGCTCAGATAATGTTTTAGAGTGATATGTAGCATTCTTTTCATATTGGTCTTTTGGTGTTTAGACAAGTGCAGTAATCGTTCTTCTGGACTTTTATCTTGTTGCTTTTCCTTCATTTTATATAATAAGTTCAACGTAGGCTTGTCATAGACCACATATCTTTTTACTCTTGTCACACTGCAATTTCTGCACTTGTACTTAAGGTTAGCGCAATACGTTTACTTCTTCCATTCCATACTGTGAACCGAAACGATATCATTGACTCTCTCTTCTTTCATATCATAACAAACAAATACAACTTTACAAAAATCCCAAATAACCTCAGTATAGAAGATCATTTCTTGCTCTATAAAAAGTTATTTTTGCATCAACATTAAGTTTCAATCATTTCGATCCTTCACTGCTCGCGTAAAACAAACTCCTCCATTATTCTAACTGAAAGTGTGCCCTGTATACAAATGTACCTCTTCCAATATCCCTTTGTTTCCTTCTAATAACTTATTATGTTAGTATTCTTCATAGTTAACGATTAATACGCATTGCTAGTTCTAAGAAATTTTGCCTTTAAGTTTTTCAACTGGTAGTTTCTTCTTTTGTTTTTGTAGAAATGCTATTAATGATAGGACAGATAATGGTGGCCAATTTATGGCCTTGTGCACTGACAATCGTTACGGGTAGTCTGGCGCCCGATAGTCCGACAACCAGTATTACTAAGTTCTATCGTGGTACCCAGTTACTGGGCTTGTAGAGGTAAGACAGGCAGTCGCTTCAATCTCGTTGGGAAAAGGCTAGGCAGATGATAGAATTAAGCTATATTTGTATGCTTTTATATTTGCATGCTTATTCAAGTACATATAGACTCCTTAGTGATTCTTTTCTTCTAATGGTTGTCTGGAAAATATACTTTTGTGGCTAAGTCTATTATTGTCTATGTCAATATCTTACGCAAGTCTACA
This sequence comes from Orthosia incerta, assembly GCA_948252205.1. Taxonomy (NCBI): domain Eukaryota; kingdom Metazoa; phylum Arthropoda; class Insecta; order Lepidoptera; family Noctuidae; genus Orthosia; species Orthosia incerta. Next base: position 10,833,497 of record OX411765.1, on the reverse strand, counting down.
TACTTCTTTTTCGTGTTCAGTAATGTTGGTTTCAATTTATTTAATTTCTATCTTATGCCAAGAGAAGGTTTAAGCCAAGTGTACATCGGCCTCGGACTCACAACCTTTCGAAACCTATCTCATAGCCGAAACTAGGACACAAAGGCCCTCCCCTTTTACCGTCACGCCAAACAACAATCACTATAAAAATACAAGAAAAAAGAAACAAGTTAAAAACAAAAAAATCTCCGGTCGTGTAACGGTGTCTTAAAACCATGTCGAATCTTATATTTTTGATCGTATAACGTAAAACTATGAAGCTGGCACGCGATGATCTTTGTAAAGCCGTGGCCACAATGCTTCGTTTGGCGAGTCAGTTAATTTTGTTGGGGATGGTATCCAATATAATGAATACCAGTATTTATGTTGTAACTAAATATCTGACCCCCGAACCCAACTGGGTAATACAATACACTTTGGTAATATTGGTGATAATTCTCCCGCTCTGACTGCTCGTAAAGATAGTCTAGTCATAGATTTAAAAATAACAGCTGGGACTTAACGTGCGATCCGAGGCACGAAGTCCATTACACATAGAGGCCCTCTATGTCTAATGGACTCCTACTAATTTGCACTGGGTTCACTGGGTGCATTACGACCCTCTCTTTCCCAAAGAGAGGAGGACATACCTACCAGTGGGAAGGTAAGATTCAGAACATTATGCGATGTCACTTATATGGCAGAAGCAATTCGCTGTGTGGATACGGCCTAAGATTATAAATATTGTGATTATTTATTGAGAACATGCGATGCTGCAATCTTTGCTGTTTGTTTGTGGATTTGTAGAAAGTTGAGTTGAAGCAGTCATCTTGAGAATGGCTGACAAATATTAACAAATAGTAGTAGAAAGACACAGAAGAATGAAAATTGATAAATGTATAGAAGATTTGAAAGAGGGGTAGAAAACTGGAAAGAAGAAGAACTGAAAAACGTATAAATTTTATCGTGAAGACTGACATCAAGCTTGTTATGTCCAGCTTAGCACAATCTTAAAACCCTTTCCAATCTTTTGATTATGGTCATCAATTTATCTTTATAAAATGTAATAGAATAATACCATAGGCTATGCACGTATTAGCTCATTATGAATAGTAATATCCTTTTCTAAAAGCGCTTAATGTATTAAAGCCACACTTTATTTTTACTTGAATACAGTTTTAAATTATAAATTTATTTATTGTATACACGAGTCTGAGCCCAAATCAGATCATAACAAATCTTAACACCACCAAACCAAATTCATTCTACTCGAAATCAGCAACAACTCGTAAATGATATGCAATATTTTAGCACTATGACGTAAACGCTCAACCATTACTGGTCACAGCAATTAGTTCAAGGCAAATCGCTCAAAGTCGAATCAAACACGAGACCAGCGGTTTTTGTTATAATGATTTTCCTATAAAACTTAAGATTAACCTATCACGAACGGATACTGATCAAAAAAGAGCCAGAGTTGAATTTGATCAAGATCTGGGTAGTGAAAAACACTTATTGTGAAATACAATTGAAGATAGTAATTGCTGGGTCAGTAAATCAGTAACTAATATTGTATTTATGAGTGCCATAGCACGTTATCATGACGTAAGATATAACAATTCATGAATATCGAGATGAGTGTCGAAAGTAATTGAGAGATAGAGCTTTTCAGCTGGATGCAAGAAGCATAGGACTGGTCGAAGTAGTGACGCTAAGGTTAGGACTTATATAATATAGCAGATAATGTATTTCGTCTAAAATGATGATGAGATATGTTTAAGCATGATGAGACTTTAAAGAGGAAGATATGAGTACCAGTAGCAAGCAGAAATGAAAAACAGGATAGGATTTTATATTCAAGAGTTGCAGTTACCTGCTTATAAAAATATTTTCCTCAATCAATGACATTGTCTACTTGCTCTATGAAATATATTGTATTTATTAAACTGTGAATTATAAATAGGACCGCCAATGTCTCATCTTTTGAGAACAACTGTAATCAAAAATTTTCACTTCTCATATTCCTAGCAATAGATCTTGATTTCTATAAATACTTGACACTTTGATCAATATCTTCTTAGCTTAGTTAGCTCAGAAGAGCTTAAATGAGAATTGTGTCACTATATAACTAGATCTATTCAGCATTGTGTAACAGTTTTATCAACCTCATAAAACCAAGATTAAATATTAGAAAGGATGCCATCTCAGCTAGTTTCCACGCCTATCAAGTTAGTCTTACTGACATCCCGGATGGGTAAATGTCAACAGACATAAATCCAGTGATAATTTAAACATAGGCAACCATGTTGGATCATATTAATATGCTGTTTTACTATGCATAGATCTGCATAGTGATGTTACAATAGATTGATTGATAGATAAAGATGTTTTGTAGTAAAGGTTGAGTTATTTAGCGCAAGAATGTTGCAAACTAGCTTGTCAGTTAAAAATACACTAGTTATGAGTAAGATATCTGAATTAAGCGTGTTGAGTATTTGCCCAACTGTACTAGCCTGAAAATCTTTCAAAATGTCGCACTAAAGTAGGGTTTGGCAGGTTCATAACTACAAATACTCAATGCAGAAATTGACCCTATGACAGCTAAATAAAGCAAAATCTATCAAAGATCCATATAAAAGGAAGGGGACAACGAGACATTTACATATTGAAAGGTTAAACTCACCCCAAAAATCGACCCCAAAACATATTTCATAATTCCAATATCACACTATAAAAAAATTACATAATACTCTAACCCCAACGATAAATAATATAACGGTAATTTGCGCGGTAAATCAGTAAACATAGTCGCGTGTCACAGCGGCCATTTTGGTCTTAACCTCATTGACAGCCCGGCGTAATGGCGGCCACAATAGAAAGGGCGCGAAGAATAGTCATTGTTGTTTATTAATCTTTAGACGTCATGGAACGATAAAAAATGGGCTGATTAACATTTCATGACACTTTTTGTGGAAGAAAGGCTTGAAGGATAATAGATTACTACAATTTTTTAAGGAAAAAACTGACAAGCGTGTTGGTTTTTCTTGAAAAATTTTCTCGTGATGAAAATACATTTGGAAGCAAATGTATTTTTTGTTTTATCACTGAATTAAAAGCGAGATTAGCAGAAAGGTTAATCAAGCTATATAGATAGATATCTAAGTTTGAATATATAAATCTACTAGTTTTTCCGAGTGGCGTCGTCCCTGTAAAAGTTGAAAATTATCTCAAAGAAATACCGGGATACAAAGTACTTACTTTTTTTAGTATTGTTGTTTTTCTTTAATTGTCAATCCAGGTTATATACTATATGTGTGCCCAGAGATGCGTTTGGCCGATTTTGCGTGAAAGAGTAACAATCATTCCATCCATCCAAACTCACAATTTTTCACATTTAATATTAGTAGGATCCTCTGATCAATTGCTATAAATATGCAGTAAACAGCACACAGATTGCCAATTACTTAATCAGCTTTACAAAAAGGTTGAGTAATGTGTTTAATTATAGAATCTTTCTACAATACCACAAACAATAAAATCATAATTGTAACAATAAATTAAAAAGACAAGCTTACAAGACTAAAACAATAGAATTAAAATCAACCATAAGTACCTACTAGTTAAAGATCTAATTAAAAGTATCAGTAACACTGTATCTTTAAATAATTAATATTTATTGCTTACTGTATGTCAATATCTCAGGAAACGTTATTGCTTTCATTAATATCAACTGTAATATTGCAAACAATAGATTTATCCTGTATCATCATTGCTTTGATATCAATAGGACAGAGATATCTTAATTTAAAAGATTATCTACAAAGTCTTCTTGGCCATTCTTCTCTATACGAAACTTCATAATTCTTTCTGCATGACCAACTCTTTGAAAATTATAAAGTGCCTGTTGATTGTTTCATTACAATAAATGCATTGAGTTTAAGTTTGAGAAGTATAATCTTCAGCAAGATTCTCTCAATCTTTATCTGATATAAACGTTTCAGTTACATCCACTTCTTTACTCATTTCAAAACCTACCCTCGACACTTAAGTACAATAAAATTATCTTCCAACTCAATAAAAGCCGTAAAACAAGATATTAACATTATCGCACTAACCCGTCACTGCATACTACCCTCATTTTAAATAAAACTCGTTTGATGGCTGTGACAAGCACTTAGTAATAGTCAACTGTCTTCTGATGTTAAGGTTTACTCAATTTTAATGCCAGCTGGTGTTTGAGTGGGTTTGGATATTCATGTATTTTCTATTCAAAGCTGTATTGCTTGCTGTGGAATATGTCAATAATATATCGAAGAGTCTTCTATTGCCTGTCATAGGTATCCAAAAAGTGAGTTAATGAGACCTGATAGATGAAGTATATGATGGCACTGGACTAGTTTTTTTTTAATGAGAATGTAGTTACAGTGGTACAGTGGTAACTGGCACAAAAAAAGAAGCCTATTGGGCATTCCTCTGCATGGGCACAGGCTATCAATGGACGAAATCGGGCTATTGATGATGTTGATGAAAACAGCAAGTGAATAAATGCAGAAAAAGAAGTTAACCATGGTGTTAGGAAAACTAGAAAAGAACTACGTTTAGCTGGCTGTGTCCTTAGTAATAACATGAAGTTATTTGTCATTTTGACTGATTATGTTAATGTTGAAAACTATGGTTTGTTATTTAAAGCTAATTCTTTGTTTAGGATTTGATTTACCTTATACAAACACATTGTTATAGATCTTTATTTAGATTATTGACGCAAATAATTTCCTTGGAAATTAAATTTTGTGTGTGTATTTTTCCATACCTCAAAATGTTTGAATGTTAAGTACGTCAACATTTTTGAACAGCCCTAAACTATGGCAACAATTAAACACAACAACACTAAACGACTAAAGATTCGTTCAATCCGATTAAAGACGAACCATTTCGCATCACTAACATGTTCGGTGTTAGTGACATTTGTAAGTAAGCAGGTGACGCTGACAATGTAAATGTAGAAATAGCTCTAATCCCTACTTGACATTGTATAGTCAATCGTTTTTTTTTAAAGCCGTCGAGTAAGCTTGTGGTCTAGTAATGTCAGAATAGTAAACGTTTTATCAAGTAAGCATGGATATTACAGATTAGTAGGTACAATGTAGGGTTGTGTCGTCAGACTTGTCAAAAGTATTTCAAATTCAAACTCAAATCATGTATTACGATAATACATACACTTCTGAATTGTCATGCAGTCGGTTAGTTCAAAACATGTAACATGTGCACTAGTTGCACATATTCACAAGCGTAGGAAGAAATTTAAAGGTGATCATCGTTATAAGCAAAAAAATCATTATCTTTTTCCCAGTACGTTGTCTTCAATTTTAACCGGATGGATCTGAATTCCAGCATTATAAAAGAGAAACTGCCTATCTGACCTCCACAACCCAGTTACTGGGCAACACTGTACTCCGTAGAATAACTGAATGCCATACTTAGCGCTACTGACTACCCGTAATTAATAAAGATTTACATATGACAGCCGGGTTCAAATGTTTGTATCCGAGACACGGAAGGATCTCGATTTATGTAGTAGATGGTCATTCATCGAAGGTTATCCTCGGTAAGCATTGGTCAAACTTGAAGATCGACCCTAACGGATGTAATTATTTATCCATGAACCTCTCTCGCATGAAAATGACATTAAAAAACTAACGCAATATGCAAGTCTGATTTCGGAACTTTCGTGTCATTCTCATGACAGCTGTCGTGATTGAAAGACCAATAAAGACAACAAAGAAAAAGAAACATAAATTGACGTGAGATTTAGCAACAGATGAAATAGCTTATTGAAAACACAGGAGTAAAAGTAGAAAACCAAATATATTAAAATAACATTAGTATTTACAAAAATAATATGACCGTATTGACAGAGACAGGGAGTCGACGACTCGAACTTAATCGCGGCTATGAAGAAAACAAAAGCAAACTACAAATTGAGCATGAAGTGCTGCACTCTTGGTGTTGTTGGATTTGGCATATCTCAGTAGCAACCTCTTGACTTTTTCCCTGTTGATGGCAATACAGGTAGATTCTTAATAAAAGGAACTTAAAACATGTGTGGCAACAGATGCAACTCTGCCTAACCCTTCGTGGAATAAAAAGCGTGATGTTATGTTATAAACTAATAAACAGTAACAAAGTAATGTGACAGCGGGAGTAAGGGGTAAAGCCGCCATTAAATTCGAATCCACCTAAACAAAAGTCACAGCCATTTTCTTGTAGACACTTAAGTCCAGATTGAAATCAGACTTCAACCCTTAATTTTTCACGAGACCACCTAACCAGGCTATCGCTTCCATCAGGTCTCAACAAAAGAAACGCCCGATAGCCATCAGCGTTTTCCGAGTAGCCACCGCTAGATGGCGTGCGTAGTACGTACTTAGATTGGCGTGAGATAGCAAATGGTATCCAAGACAAATCTTCATTTCTTTTTCTTCATTCTGATTGCTTTTGTAGTAAGCAGGGAACTTACATTATAACGTGTAGTTGATTTAGGTTTGGTTGATGAAGTGGTTACTGGCGAAATTGATTACTATTAAATTGAAGTAGGAGAAAATTTAAGTGAAAAGGTTGAAATGGCGTGAGGTTTTAGGCAACTAGTGGTCAAACGCATGCCTGTCAATAAAAATGATAAACTTAGGAACGGATTAACCAAAATCGTACAAAAAAACGAAAAACCCAGAACACTGGCAAAATTGAAAAGTGGAAAGGAAGATCTTTGATCTGCAATGCGACAGAAGTGGTTCATAATAATAAAAAGGATAGATAAGATGAATCTATCGGCTCAAATAATGGAAAATAAGCTCAGTAATTATCAAAGGTAGTTCCATTAGACCTGACGATATTTATAAGGAAGAGGATATGAAATAAGTTAATAAGCATGTGGATGTAAAATATCTTTGGACAAATCAAAATATTTTGATATATTTTATGGTCTTCATCAATGACGGCATCATAATTTTTATTCATGACAACCATTTTCATAGTTAATTCGTCTCTGCCATTGAAATTGGTCACAGTTATAAACTTTAGAATAACATTGCCTACATTTAAAATATCAAATAATATTGTAGCATTTTCGATTATTGTATCATCTTTCATTATATGCCAAAGTTGACTGAAATGATGTGGTACAATTTGGGAGAAGCTTATAATGTCCAGCAGTGTACTCTTTTTTACTTCCGACGGATAAAGAGGGGTGTTAAAGTTTGACGTGTGTTGCTGTATATCTGTGTGTCTGTCTGTGGCATCATAGCGCCTAAACGGATGAACTGATTTTGATTTAGATTTTGATTTTTGTTTGAAAGGTGACTTTATCGAGAGTGTTCTTAGCTGTGTTTGGCGTTCGTTAGCCGTTCAAAGGTTATGGACTGTTTTCTCTTTGAAACGGAGTATTTTCGCAAGATATAGTGTCATAATTACGTGTTCGATACACTGTCGATCGAAGCGTGTCTACTACTAGATAAATTATGTAGTTTAAAAAGTATGAAATTAAAAAAAATTGCCGGAGGTTTTGAAAATTTTAATTTTTTACTTGTTTCTGGTATATATATTGCTTTAGAGAGTCTGTCTACGATTTCTGTATCCCAGGGGCCTTACACTGACGTGTCAAAACAATCATGGGGCCACTGTGAGGGAGAGATGGAGCTATACAGGACGAATATACCTATACTTTTTCACGGAGAAATCGTGATGGCGTTGGCACGATATGATACGTCTCTGACCAAGAATAGATTTACAATGATTATGAAGAAATAAAAATTCAAGCAAATTCCTTGACAGTTCTAAACAATTTCAAAATCTATTTTTTTTTATATTTGTGATGGGTTTGCTCTTGACTCTAGTCTAGGTCAGAGGTGACAGAGACAAAGTCGACGATGGAGTGAGCTTACCCAGAAGAAGCCTGTTCACTCTAACTTTGAAGAGATTCGGGTTGTTCGGAAACACAGACGGAGGCAGTGAGTTCCACTCTTTTGCAGTGCGCATTATGAAGGATGTTTGGAAGCGCTTGGTGCGAATTGGTGGAATAGCAACTAGGTGAGGATGGTAACTTGCAGTGCGTCTAGATGTCTGATGGTAGAAGGGGACCGGTGGGATGAGGTCGTGGAGTTCATGAGCACACTCGCCAACATACAGTCTGTAGAAGACCGACAAGCAGGCAACCTTACGGCGATGAGCCAAGCTGTGAATAATCTACGTTCAATTTAAAGAAAATTCCATAACACGAGTGTAAATTCATAAATAAATATAACACCTAAACCTTCCATGTTATTTAGAAAAACAACCCGACTTAAGAGAGCGGTTAACATTTGCTCCGGAGACATTAATAAATCATTTGTCAAGGCGCCATTTTGTCTTATTAACCTTAAAAGAAAAGCGCGGTAATTACCGAGGGTTGGTGTGCTCCTGCGCACAACCAGGGATGGGATTGTAGACGAGTTAGTATTAGTCGATTATTTGAGGTAGATAATTGTAATCGAATAAGAGGAGCTCGTAGCTAAATAATAACAGCCGCACGGGTCGATCATCAAGGTTAAGCAACGCTTGACGAGGTCGGTCCATGGATGGGTGACCATTTTCAACATACCGAGTTTCCTCCGTGCCTCGGAAAGCACGTTAAGCCGTTGGTCCCGGCTGTTATTTGAAGATCTTTGACAGTCGTTACGGGTAGTCAGAAGCTTGAGATCTGACACCAGTCTTGCCAAGGGGTACCGTGTTACCCAGTTACTGGGTTGTGGAGGTCAGATAGGCAGTCGCTCCATGTAAAACACTTGTACTAAGCTGAATCCGGTAAGACTGGAAGCCGACCCCAATATAGTTGGGAAAAGGCTAGGCAGATGATGAATTGTAATCGAATATATTCATGTGATGTTGCCTGAGGGTTGTTTGGCTGCAAAATTTGTGTTATTTGGAATATTTGTTTAAATGATGCAGAAAATAATAACACAATGCTATATTTTGACTAGGTAGTTGGTATTCTAATTTTTATTCTTTGTGTCGCTGGCTGTCGATTTATTTTTTATTTTTTTCCATTCTTAGATACACACTTTTGATAAGAAGAAAATCAGATCAAATTAGTAATTTGCTTGTATATTACTGGTTTATACGTAATGAACTATGATGATTTATTGTATTGCTTAATATGTTTAACGAAACATTTCACAATCACCAAATGATGAATGAATATATTCCGCTCCTTCAAATCGACTAACAATCGAACACCCAAAACAAAGCGCCTCACTACATATCGATTGAAACATCTCTATCACAATCTAATAAAGAAGAGCTACCGTGGTCTGTCAATTAAATTCTTTAATTTCATTCGATTCGTTAGGCAGGTCATTAATTTTACAATAATAGCAATTTTTTGTTGTGTGTCTTGCCGAATTGACAGGGCGATGGTATTATAGACGTTCATTTGTTATAATGGCCGACTTTTGAAGTACGATTTTGAAGTTTGCGTGCTTCTGATATTACGCCATGAATTTAATGAACTAGTAATGTCGCAGGGGATGATATCTCGCTTCTAGTGGTTGAGATTGTGGGTTCAAATCTAGGCAAGTACCAATGTAACTTTTTCAAATTCATATCAGCATCCTTATTGTGTAAGTTCAAAGAGTAGCACACAGTATGCTTTCCTTTCATTCATTGCTTCATATGTTCAATAAACCCGCCGACAGCGTAAAACACGCAATGAATATTGTTGCTTCGTGCTTTTAAAACAGATTGCAATTCTTAAACTTATTAGAGTAGATAATATAAATATGAAATTATCAACCCGCTTTGAGCAAAGCATGGTCATCAATGCTCGTGCCTTCTCTGTATAAGAAGAGGCCCTGCAGTGGGACAGTCGGCTGGTGTTATAGTAATTTTTAATAAGTGAGTATAGTGCGCGGCACGTAAGTTGAACAAAAATGTACTAATGTGAAATTAAAAGATTTAAACAGAAATGAATCCCTTATAATTGACCTAACCGTTGACTATTTACAAATTGACAAGGTTTACGTCGTATAAAAAGAAGAAAACTCGGCCTAAATCGTTTAATTTCAATAAAACGTTAGTACATTTTTGTTCAACTTACGTGCCGTGCACTATAACTGGGGTGTGGAGATTAGGTAGCTAGTCGGTTCATATAAAATACTGGTGTTCAGCAACGTCTGGTTAGACTGGATGCCAACCCGAACATAGTTGGAAGAGAACAGGCAGATGATGATAACAGTCCCCATATTAAGTTCGACTTCGCGGGCCTACTGGTCATAAACACGGCTGCCAAGCGCGGGGGGAGCCTAGGATAGAATCGCAAGTCTGGTAACGTGGTATTGAAATTTTCAATCAGAAAATTAACGCAGTCAAAATGAGCAGACACAGTACATTGGTAGATATTTAAGTCCTTCGTTACGAATAGCCTGTTTATTTTGGTCCTTCGAGTCGGATAACTGGCAAAATATGTAGAAATTTACTACTTAGGTATTGGTACCGTCGGATCACTTATGACAGTCAGAAAGCCGAAACATTTTGATGCCATGATCATTCAAATGTACAACACTTGGAACTTGTTCCAAAAAGCAAGTTATTCCGTCGGTCTTAATTCATGTGCGAATAGACACTAGACAGTAATTGCAGGTTGTCAAATACTGCCCCAAAAATGTCAGACATATGCCACATACTTTTTATAATAATACATAACAGAGCGTCACGCCTGTAATCGCCGAAGGAGAAGGCAGATGTGTATAAAATAGTGTTCCCTAGTCATGTTACACATTTATGTAGAGGGGAACTTATAGTCAGTAACTAACTACAACAGATCAGATAGAGACAGATCTGTCAAGAGTCTTTAGACAATGTTTCATACCATGTCAGCGATGGTGATGGTCGAAATGACAAATGTTAGAAATTGATGATAAATAAATAATGACAACGATAGCGTTTGATAATCCCACAAATGTAAAAAAAAAACTATTCGCTATTGCCGCGCTTTCGTTGATAGAATCTCAATTGTCTAGAGTTTTAGGATGTTTTTAAGAATGTCACAATAGAAAAACTTAAAAACACTTTTATTAATCCGGTGATCGAATGGAAAGACCCTACACTCAACAGCAAAGTTTTACTTCATCATCATCATTTCAGCCGAAAGACGTCCGTTGCTGAATATGGGCCTCCGCCAAGTAACTAACGCCACTTCGAACTGTACTTCTCGCACAAAGATCAAAATTCTAAATGCCAACGATAAACTTACTATAAAAAAACATGTCATAAAAGCAGGCAAAGGCACTAATGTCGTCTAAGCAGCCATTGTGTCAACATGACATGTCAATAGTCAAAATAGACGTCAAGTGTCGTCGATTAGTAGCGATAAGACGTCAAATATTCGAATAAACTATTGATTTAGTAGCTACGATGGTTTATCAATGGGAATCTGATGGGTTTGTTGATTTTCGGGTGTTATTTGTTTTTTGTAACTCACTTTCGGGATTCTGTTTTTTTTGTTGGTGGCCAGATTTTTAGATGATTTTTTAATAAACCTTCTTTTTTTTATTAACCTACGCTGTCCTAGTTAACTGCTGGGTAGCCTTTTAGCTTTGTCTTCGTCATTTAATCAGTTTGATTTAACCTATCTTCACATAAAGGAGTATAATGATAGATATGTAAGAATCGTAGTAGGTGGAGTTCCTGTAGTTCCTGCCTAAAGCCTTGGGAAAGAGGCATGAGTTTAGTATGTGTATCTTTATTTAAGAAATAGTCTTGTCGTTGATATTAAAAGTGACTAAGACATTTCGTCAAGAGGATGGGCAGAGCAGCAGTATTTATTTATTTATTTTATTATTAATGTACACACAGAAAATACATACAGTATATTCCTGTTTCCTTTATATGTTACAAACAGCGGCTTGTTTTACTGAGCATGCAACATAAAAGTAATACTTAAAGGTGCGCCTGTTTATAAGTGATTACTGCCGCCTATATACATCTGCAATGCCAGAAGTATCGCAGGTGCGTTGACAGAGACAAAGCTAAATTATCTGCCAGGTTTGGTAATCTCTCAAAACGGTGAAATAAACATCTTGAGGAAACCGGCATGTCCTAGAACAAAAAGTTCGAATACCCGCGTATATATGACCGCATAGATTATGACCCATTCCTTCTCATAGAGAGGAGACCTGTGTCCCAGCAGTGAGAATATTATAGACTGGTTATGCTATGCTATGCTTGGTGATGATGTCAATGAGAAATAATTTACGTATCACTAACGGTAAGACCGTTAAAGAGTGAGAGAAACCCTTTCTAAGAATAAAAGGGTTACAAAACGATGAAAACATACAAATATCACAAGAAACTGTAAATTTTTAACCATCACACCTATTTTTAGTACCAAAAACCACTTTTCAGGTGTCGAAGCCAATACAAAAGGTAATGATAACAATTTGAATGAACTGAATACGTGTATTAACGGCAATAATCAATGCTTGTAAGGTAAAACAGCTATTATAGACGTCGACGGAAGGGGTCAGGAAGGAGTACATTATTGATTGGATTGTAAACGTGAAGAGTTCGAAATAGAATTTGATATGAACGGGTTGAAAACGTTTGTTTTACGTGGCATTGATGAAGTTTTAGAAAATAATTCTGTTTTTGATTAAATATATTGGTTCAGTGAACTATCTGATGGTATGGATGGCATCAGCAAAACTGGAGCTATGTATAGGAGTGATGTAAGAGACAAAGTTGATTTTTTAATTTCTGTGTCTGTATACAACAGCACCCATAATTCTGATTCACTCATACACTTGGGCTTACTATCAGGGGTGTGTCGGACCAACATACAACTAAAGTGAGATAGGTAGGACTATAATAAATACACCAACGGTAAAATAGACAACAGTGACCTAAGCAACATTCGAAGAATCACAGATTTATAGAAACCTTTCAAGCGACAGAAATTAATATTACCATCGAAGATTTGAACTTTAGGTCAAAACATATTCATATACGAGAATTCTTAATTAAAACGAGCCTCAGACTTAGAGATAAACCGGTGTTTTTAACAATAATTGCTGCTATAAAAACTATATGTGATTACTCGTGAAATCGGCTGTATTTTAATATTTTATTGATTGAAGGACCCGGCTTAATGAATTGAGAATTTTGGAGGAAGTAGATGCTGATGGAGCTAAAAGCGAAAAGATTGAATGAAGAATATAAATGAAGATGACATTATATCCTGAACATTAAATATAGACAACTAGCTGTTGCCCGTGGCTTCGCTCCCGTGGACCACATCACAGGACCCATTTTCGGGATTAAAAATAGCCTATGTCACTCAGGAATAATGTAGCTTTCTGTTGGTGAAATAATTTTTCAAATCGGTCCAGTAGTTTCGGAGCCTATTCGGTACAAGCAAACAAACAAACAAAAAAATCTTCAAAAGGAGATCACCAGCCCATTACCGTCCCACTGCAGGAAAAAGGCCTCTTCTCATTCAGAGAAGATGAGCATTAAAAAATCTGCAGACTTTTTAACGATGATCAAACACTCACTGGTTTCAGAAGAAATAGACTCATCTCCCAAGTATTATCTTATGGCTTATCTCAGCAAGAAACTAGTGAACGTTTTTGTTAGTATTCAATCAACTGTCACAACCTCGAGCGTAATCAAATGAAGTTAGTAGTTAGAATGAAAAATGAGTTCTTTCCCTATTGCACTAATATGGAACTAAGTAACTATACAAACAGACATGAGCCAAAGCAGTTTTAGGTCTTGGCAGAAATCGTAGCTTATAACAATAGGCTTATTTCTCACATAGGATCGATTCAAAAAAGGTTACCGCTAAACTCGTTAAATCGTACTTGCCGTTCTTAATAGGCTATTCAAATCACTCAGAGCAACATAAAACAGAGGTAAAATATTATTAGGTTTGTAAGCCTTAAAAGTTAAAGGTCGTCCTACGCTTTTAATCAATGTCATAAACTGAGTTGAGGGTCTCGTCTAACTGTTTGTCTTTATGTTTGTTTGAGATGTTCTCGTAAAACGCTCTGTTTCTTTGGCTTTTTTTTTTATTAAGTTTTAGTCATTCATTTATTGTGCATTATGATTAGCGCAGTCCAACTCAAGGGTATATAAATATATAAATTGTACACATTATTAAAATACTATATACGTAACTACTATTGAGATTTATCATCTGGTAAATATCACAGTATATTTCAAAGATAATTTTATACTGTTTTTTTTTCTCTGCAGCGACGTCTAACTTAGAAAAGATAACTTCTAAAGAGATTGAGTGACGTATATGGACACCGCTTCCTTGATGGATTACTATTCGAAATTATATATCTAGACTAGAGAACATCTCATCCAGAATTTAGTTAGCTCTTTCCACTATTCCAATAATTTTAAGCAAAGTTTTTTCTTAAACCACGCGTGCGCTATAGCAAGTTTTTTATACAAATACCATCCACAAGGAAAATATAGCAAAATAAATCATGGCAGCGTAGTTAATCTTAAAGTAATTACAATGATCATACTGTGATGATTGATAAATAACCTTGCCTGTTACCGTTTCATATGCTGAGATTATAATATTAGTTTCAAGATAGATAATGCAAAATTAATTATTTGCAGTTGACATTTGCAGGTTGATGTGAATTAACCTGTTAATGTCATTAATTTAAATCAAGTGGACAAACTTTGAGTTGAAGATAGATCGATGGATAGAATAGATACAGAATAAACTACAAATGAACTTGCTGGCAAAGGGTTATATGAAATGTTTATCGGTTTTGTTGTCATATTGGCAGTACTAATAAGTCATCAAGGTAAAGAACTAGTAACTGTTATTTCGCCTATTAAAACTCTTTATTCTTCAGAAGGGTCTAATTAATTTAAAACTTTAAATAAACCGCAAGAACTAATATTCTCTCAAATAAAACCAAAGCATTAAATACTACAAAAACTATAGATAATCGAAGAATGGAAATATTATTTCGCGAGTACCTAACCTTTCGCAAATTCTTTAAACTGACAGTGACATCTCCAAAGAAGAAATGCCGAAAGAAAGTCCAATATTTTTTGTTGATCTCCTTTTTGAGCGACTTTTATTAATACAAGAAATATAAAAAAAGGTGTTGGAATAGTATATGATTTGTTACTGATACCTGGAGCGATGCTCTACGGGAGGTCAAAGGAGCGCTGACAAGATGTTTTGAAAGGCGATGTGTAAGCTAACAGTCTGACAGATATAATATGCGATAGTAAGGAATATCTGTATTCCGGTTCAAATGTTAGCGTGATATGGCTGACTAAAGAAATGTTAGTGGATATATTAAGTAAATCATCTATATAGACAAATTTACTTTTTGAAGCCTGGATTCACGTTTGGAGTATTGTGACAACGTGTACAGTGAAATAATGTTTCCAGAAGCAAAAGAATTAATGACTTTTTAAGCCATATAGTGTAAGAATATAAAGTGTGTCGCTGATTGAACGCCTCACAGAGATCTAAATTACGATTGTTGAATATGCACAAGACTAAGCTAATGGAGTTTTATAACTTAGTAAATCGAACATAATTGAGTCAGTGAATGCCCAAAAGGAGCCAAATAGTAAATAATTCTGGATGACGCTAAATGGGAGTTCCTTTTATGACGAAACCGATTGCCGAACCGACGCAGGATTCCTCGAAATTCTCGAAGGGGAAAAAAGAGCAAATCAGAATCGGGCGAGAACAAAGTAATTCATGATTCATCATACTATACAGACACAAAGTTTTTGACCTCCGACTTTTCTTCGAAAGTTAGTTCTGCCGGCGTTTTTTGGGAATCACGGAATATATTTTAGTAAGGCGATATGACAAAAGGAAAAGAATAACTCAATTACGAGTATTTTGGAAAAATTCACGATTTATGATGAAACTTAAGACATACATCCAAATGAAAATTGCTGTCCACGGTCATTGACTTAGGAGGATGGGTTCCCAGAAAAAATCTAAATTCCGTCCTTCGAGCCGCGAATTCAATTCCCGAATCGGGAGAAATGTTTTTATTGCTCCTATAACGATGTATCGACAATATTGAATTAAGGACTGCGCAATAACACTGACATCTTAGGAGATCGATATATCGAATGAAATCGCTAATAGCCGAGTTATAGAGAATATAATTTTCTACTCCACCCTTCTCCAAGGCTACCAAAACTTATTTATTTAAGGGCTGTTACACTTATGCTTGTCTCACGATGTCCAAAAAGATAATGAAAATATAATAAATTCAAAAATGGAGTTAAATTTGTATGCGTATCTGTGATACGGTCTTAAAGTATATGGTTAAACTTAAGTTATTGCTTTTGTCTTAGAAGTGCGCGGGAGGATTCCTCTCGAGTGAATTTGATGAGTACCTAACGCTTGTCTAAACTACCTAGCTACTTAAGCTAGATAAATTTGTATGTATTACTTTTTAATTGCCTTTTTTTGGTCCTTAGTTACGGCTTAAAGAAAAATTTGCAAAGGCTTTTTGAATTTTGCAGTAATTTGGTTGAATTTTAACTTCTGTAAGATTTTTACCAAACAAAAATGTTTCTAAATGGGTAGCTATGAGGTCCGTAACTTAAGCAGTTAGTTATGAACAGGGTTTATCTTGAATATAAGTTTTTCAAAGCATCTCAGTACATTTGGGACCCCTAGCGGGCCTAGGAAAACGACCTCGAGATTTTCTGTACTCGCAAGACGAACTAAGGGTGAAAGTTTAATAAAAAATGAAATATTGTTTTTTTTAAATATATTTTACTGATTGGAATATGAGTTGACTCTTATAAGCGTCTTATTAGGCCTAAATTAAATTGCAATAAATAGTTCGCTTTTGCAAAAAATAATTAAATTTTGCTTATTTTAGAAACCTTTACTAATCCTGACTTGGACTTGGATCTATATTTGCGAAGCCCAAATTTTTTTCGGCAGCTTATTCTACTTTTTCTTTTCAAACTAACTTTGTTGCCTTAGATATGACTTTGCTGGTTGCTTTCAAACCTGAAGAACATAAGAATGTACAAAATAAATAGGTACTTACGGTTTTTGTAGAAATCACGCGATATTACACAGCATCACTTTTTCACAATAATTTTCTTACACCACAAAATTGTCACACAAAATTTATTTAGTTTCTCCTTTTATTTATCGTACACTTGTCTTTATCGCTCACTGGTCCTTCACTATACTCTCCACAACTTTATAAAATCGTTGATTGAACGATTTCGAATTTGGAAACGAATGTTTTGTTATTTTAAATAAAGAATTAGTAACGGATTGGGTACAGCACTAGAGAGGTGAGGCGTAGCAATCAAATTTATTATTGGCAGTAATTAGAAAGAACAGGACAGAATGATAATTGCCTATCAATTAACGATCCATGCATTACGATTCAGCAATTACAGAGCACGTGGCATCATTTTCCAATTTTACTTCTTCGATAGTCGATTTCGTTTTTCGTCCCGATTATATTACGTCACCGATGTCATTTTTTATCACAACACTGGTTCCTTTATCGAGTCTAAACGAGTCATAATATTCGTAGATTTAAACTATAGAAAATCACAGGCGATCACCTCACACTAAACACGAATGATAACAGTCATCAAAGTTTCGAAAAAACCGAATCGTCACAAGCTTCGAAAAAAAAACACGCTCGCCAACGCACACAAGCACAAAATTCTGTCCAATTAAAGATAATGTTTGTGGATATTTTAATAGCGTACCCCTCCGAAGAAACCCGACACAACCAACTCCTGTTGGATTTAAGCACTTAATGATCGGTTGGGGGAAATTGTGCGAGAAACGAACGGCCCAGCGTAGCTCCGTCTCGTTCTAATTAGTTCCTCACATCGCCACATGTATAGGGTTTCTGGCGCCACTGCTGCATCATAGGCGTGGCTTAATCCGAGGCGGTATTTGTCAAAGGAGGAGTTGTTTTCTGATTGGTTGGAGTGTGTAGCGCGATTTTTTTCGTTCGTACGTGCAGAGCGCACGGGTTGGCAATGTAAGATCGATCGTCGGCGCCAGGGTTACTATTATATGTTTTTTATGGGTATTTTTTGGCGGTGTTCAGTACTTTGGTAACCTGTTATGGAGGCCACGCCCAGTCGGCTTCTCGGGCACGGCAGACAGAGACACACTGGCCATCAATCGAGGTTCAAGCCGTAGGGTTTTTTTAAGTGCGGTTTATATTTTTTTTTGTAATTTTTCGTGAGTGTTTAGACTCTGTGCTGTGACTGTTTGTATGTCATTGTGTTTTGTATGTAATGCGTCGGTTGGATTTTGTTTCATTTTTTATTTAGGACATGCTGATGTGTTTTTTATTTGTTTGATTGTAAGATAGGGCTATATATGTATTGCCTTCGTGTGGGTGAGTTAGGTAAAGTTACAATTTAAAAGGAAGGTGTTTCGGTATCTAGTCTAGCTGGAGACCGAATGGATACTGTATATTTGATTGTATGATTTGGTACCTAGCAGGGAAACTATTTTTTTTTCAAAACTCTCCTTTATGAAATTCAGTTATAAGAAGTCAATATAACTTAAAAATGAAGACTGAATTTAATAGAATAGGTACTTAAAACCTACTTAAAAAAAAAGAATTTAAAACAAATTTGTAAGTGACTGTACTCTTCTACCTACTTACACTTGTAGCTCTAGGTAAGTACCTAGTTATTGCAGTTTCTAAAATCTGTATATTTTTTTAATTAATTTAGCAAAATATGTTTTCATAACAAAATCTAAAATCACTGTTTTTACATCTTTATTCCAATTAGGTGTTTGAGATAACTAACCAAGTTTGTTCATTCTTAGATATTTATTAATCATTCAGAGTAGGTACTACGTATCTATCTCAGAAGACCATAAACCAATATTGTAATCAAATGGTAATAAAATCGTCAAATTAATTTGATGGACACGAAATAGTGAATTAAACGGGTCTTGGGATTGAATAATATTTTGAAATCTGTACTTAGATGATCTGTGTATTAATTGCAGTTAACACTCAAGTAGGTAATTGAAAAGAGGATCAATACTTTCAGAAACAATGACTTATTTCAAGTGAATTTTTAGTTCAGAATCCTTCTAAGTTTTCCGGGATAAAAAGATTGCCTTATGTAATAAAAACCAGCCAAATGCGAGTCGGACTCGGTTTCGTACCATTATCGCAAAAATCGGCAAAAAAATATACTTAAATATTTATTTTATTCTGTTTTTAGTATTTGTTGTTATAGCGGCTATAGAAATACAACATCTGTGAAAATTTCAACTGTCTAGCTATCACGGTTCATAAGACACAGCCTGGTGACAAACAGACAGACAGACGTACCATGGAGTCTTAGTAATAGGGTCCCATTTTTACCCTTTCGGTACGGTACCCTAAAAATAGTCTTTAATTTTCATATTTAATTCAATTAAAAACTAAATGATATTCATTCCCAATTTTACTACAGATTTTTTTTTAATTTAGGCTTCAATAAAAACGGTGCGTTCCTATTTCAATTATTTATCTCAGTCTGATATGAGTAGTAAAAAGTAGGCAAGTTCATAGCAAGGTATCCAAAGAATTGACAAAATATGCAATACGAGTAACTTAATTTACACATTCGTGCTGTTTGTCCCTAAGAAGTTCGTTTGTATTTTCTATAATTATCTTGAAATCTACTTAACCGATTTTAATGAAACTTGCACTGTTCGTAAATTGAGAGATGCTTAATCCAAGTAATACAATAATGATCACGATCCGTTATGTAGTTTTGGAGAAATGCGTGGTCAACACATACATAAAAATTAAAAAAAAAACACGTAAAAAAATTGGCACACATGTTTAGAAGCCCGTATATAGTAACATAATGTGATTATTGTGCAATTCCAACAAAATTACAAACATACGTATCGAATTGATTACCTCCTTTTTTTGAAGTCGGTAAAAAAGAAGCTTCCTTCCTTTAATCTCAAATTACCTCTGGACATTTTTAAGAATACCTATCCTTAACAAATTTATTTTAATTGTCAATTTATTGTCTAAGCCTGAACAATGACAAATTGACAACACAGCTACCTAACAATAAAAACCGTATTCAGCTAACACCTTCAAAGGCCACTTTATATTGATTAAATTAATCGCCTAACACTAATAAACCAAATTACACAACGTAATAATCCACAACAGTTAATTACTGTCCCATCCAGCTATAAAATAGCCCTTACATTACAACGACGTCAAAGTTGTCACAATATTGTGTCACATCAACGTCAACGTCAAACTGACATTGGCAGGAACATCACTATTAGCTTCAAATTGTTCAATAAGTTTCTATCGTTCCGGGAAACATTTAAAAATTGTTACGTGACGGTGAAATGTTTCAGGATAGCCATGCATGTAATATTTTGATGGCTACTAACTTTTGTTAGAGGCTTCGCCCGTGTGAATTTATTTTTCATAAAAATATTATTATTGTTTCCTTTTCTGTCCCGCTGCTGGGACCTCCTCCATTATTCCAAGTTTTCTTTTCTTGAGCCATATCAGCCTCTGCAGTGGGCATCTAGGTCGTCTCGCCACATCTTTCTGTGCCGGCCTCGGCGGTGCCGTCCTTCCTCAGGCAAACAATTTGTGGAGGCTATTGCCCAGCGGTCGCTGTTCATGCGGCTAACATGACCCGCCTAATCCCATTTTAGCCTGGTAGCCTTTACTCCTACGTTTATGCTTCTCGTTCTAGAGCGCAGCGTGGCTTTTCTTATCCTATCAGCGCTTTTTACGCCCAGAATGCTGTGCTCCATTGCTCTTTGACAAACTCCAAGGCGAAACTTTTGTGACTCGGTCAGTGACCAGGTCTGAGCACCGTTGTTTAGGACGGACAGGATACACAGGTCGATGAGTTTTCGCTTCAGGGAGATCGGTAATTCGCCCTACATTAACGTCTTCATGGACGCTAAAGAAAAATTTAAATTAGACCGTGCATTGACATACAAACCAAACTTGTATGCAAAATTTTAACTCAATCGGCTAGGGATAATTTAATAGTTTTAAAGTTCAGTTGCATGATTTGATCCACACATAATATAACAAGGCAAATTAAATAGAATCTTGTAATGTTCCGCTGTCCTTTTCCGTGTTTTGGTTCTACCGGTGTGCCAAGTTTCATCCAAATACCGTTCAGTTGTTGTAGTTATTACCAGATTTATTTATGTATCCGCAAAACACTTTACAGAGAGTATGATTGCTTAGCAATTATTTAAACATACGGATAGAATTTCACGTATTTATAGATATAGCTCTCCCCTGAGCGTCGCCACACTGATCGGGTGTGTTTCGCATCCACCGGGCTCCTGCAGCCTTGACCAGGTTACTTCACCTAGAGGGAGGCCTATCAACGCTGCATGTTCCGGTACGCGATCGCCACTCCAAAGCTTTTCGGCCCCATCGACCATCCGTTCTGCGAGCAATATCCAATACCCACTGCCACTTAAGTTTGGCAATTCTTCGGGCTATGTCGGCAATCTTGGTTTTCTTGCGGATGTCTTCATTTCTGATTCGATCACGCAAGGAAACTCTCAACATAGCTCTTTCATTCAAAGTCATTAAATTTTTTGATATTTTAGTTTTATTTTAACCAGTCTAAAAACTATGTAAGTAGTTACAATATCTCCTATTGTAAAATGTGTATATCTGACAGATGTTTCCTGCTAACTTGTCTCATAAACACAATCACCTAAGACGTTAATTACATATCCATGGCACAAGCCTTTTAGGGTGAGGAAGTAGACCCTTGTGTTAGAATTTATGAATTATTTATTAGTTGCTAGCTCTAGCCCGCGGCTTGGATGGGCTTGAATGAGGTTTTGGTGAGTTAGTAGAATCTTTTTGTTCTTAAATCTACCTTTTTTAGGTTAATAGAAGATGTTCATCTTTGTTATGCTATTTTTAGTACAATACACTCTACAAATAAGCAAATAATTTAAATGTATTCTTATGGAAATTAGCTTTATTAAAATTAATCGTAACTAACCCCCGTTTTTTAAATTAAGGGCCGATTTCTGTATTGAATATTTGAGGTTAAGAACGTGTCAATACCTACTTTAGTGCCAAATTTTGACAGGTTTTCAGGCTAAAGTATAGTTTGACAAATACTGAACTCGTTCTTAACCTTAAGGTTACACTAGTCGAAGGCACGAACTATTTTTTGCGCGGGGTTAAAATGCCTGCAATGTCATCCGAAAAAACTCGTGCGAAAGATATCGATGCTGTGATGACCACTAAGAAGCTAGTTCGCGTACGAATTAGCACTTTTGCAAGTTTGTAGCGAAATGGATTTAGAACGAAAACGAGCGCGCGAAATTTTATAAACAGACCTTTGGGAGTCTAGATATCATGAAAAAACTGCTAAATGTATATTTTCAAAATAAAATTATTTGCATTGTTGAACTACTAATCTATCCCTGAATGGAGGCCGATTTGCAATTTTCCTTCTTCTTATGGTATTTTTTGCCGCCCAAAGTTGCGTTAAAATTAGTGTTGAAATATGGCATTTTCGACGCTCATAACTTTTAAATATTTTTCTTTTTTACTTTTTGCTTCCATACAGGGCTAGATAATGATGAAACAAATTGTTTTTTATTTTTATTTTGAACGTACACTTCTATGGAATACGTACACGTACGTTTCTATGAAAGAATTATAGACTAATTACCTTAAATACTTAAATCAAAAACCGGCCCTACGACTTTAAAGTGGCAATGCTGCCAGCGTTCTGGGCACGTGCCCGTTGATTTTTTGATGCACAATGAGCCCTTTTCCCTGTCCCCATCATATTTGTATATAGGCTTGTTTTCTTTTTTTAGAATATTCTGTTGTATACATGTTAATATATTTGTAGACTCGATGTACTTATTGAAATAGACTTTGAAGTTAAGAACTTGTCAAAGTTCACATACTAGAGTTTGACAAGAGAGATTTTCTGCAAGTGACATTTTATTAACGAAAGCGTTTCATGAGATTCAATAAAGTATTTGGCAATACCACAGATAATATACTACTAGCGTACAATACCTAACGCTAGATAAAGTGTCATTGTATCAGTGATTGCGATTGGAAAAACGTAAACAATGTATTATAATTGCCAAGCGCTAACGTGTTTCATGTGTTTCATGTGATCAATAGGTTCAAGGATTCAATAGGTATCTTAGGTACATTTTGGCATATCGACCATAGCTATCGCTTATACAATGACACTTCATCTAGAGCGTTAGGTAATGTACGCTAGTATTATATTATCTGTGGTATTGCCAAATACTTTATTGAACCTCTCAAAACGGCCAAATTCAACGACGGAAAGTATCTAAAATGTGGCTTGCTATAAATTACGTAGCGCGGACGTTATTCTTGGTCTACCCCTGAAATGTGTCAAATAATGGACTTAATTTGAGGGTTGCACCTTGTGTAGCTAAACAATGTTCCTTCCTTTTTTCTTCTTCCTTCTATGTAAACTAATATACTGAGACTAATATAAATTAGAAAAATTATATGTTCATACGAGTATATTATTAGTATATTATGTTCTACATCTCATTTTTTTTTACTTCGTTTTGTGTTTTGCGCTCGTTTTCTTTATGGCGGCGTTGGTATAACAGAACTGTCATGGCGCCTTGTCTTTATTAGCGCCTGTCGGCACTAAACGTCGTATTAATAGGCAATTCACACAATTATGTCGCCTTAATATGCTTTAACTTTTAAAATGGCGCCATTTATGTTAAGACGAAAATATAGTGCTTGTTTCGTTTGTTTTTTTTTGTGCTTTTCTATTTTGTTTTATAATGCAAGAATTTTCGCATTCGTATCTGTATTTCCAGAGATTACATTGTACAAAAAACAATTTGAAAATCCTTTTGATTACATGTCAAATGAACAAACAAAACTTAAAATCGAATAAATTTATACAATGTTACTAACTGTTAATTATGTCAACATTATTTTCCTTTTATTTTAGGTACATAAATCCTTTTTGTAAACAATAAAAAGCTACCCGAAATCATTAAACTCCATAATGAGATACAAAACTTTGAAGCCATAACATAATAATCGGTAATAGCGCTTCAAGCCGCTTTATTGTTCAATAAAGCCATTCAAATTTCGTTTCCTAGAAACTGTAATAGGAACGTGGAACAGGGCACTCTTTATATTTTTATTGTTTATTTTTGTTTTCCGTGGAAAGGAGCATTTTTATTTTGAAAAAAGAAGGTTTTATTGTCATTTGATTACTTTGAGCTTTTGCAGCGATTTTTCTAATAGGGTGTTAGTTTTATTTTCTTAAATGATTGATTGAGTATTGGTTATTTCTTTTAAAAACAGCAGGTGCTAATTTTACTCTGGGATTATACAATTATTTCGTACCTATTTCTTTTTCCGTTTTTTTTATTTTTATTTCATAATTTTGATTGTTCTGTGTTTTGTATATTATGTTTGAATAGTATAATTGGCTTAGGCCGTTTATTTAAATTAAATTAAATAAATAAATGGTAACCATTTTATACCTGTACGGTTTCATAAAATAATATTACACATTTAACTGAATAATTGTATAGCTGCGATATCTATACTAATATTATAAAAAGGAAAGATTTTTTTGTTTGTTTGTTTGTTAGTACCGAATAGATTCCGAAACTACTGGACCGATTTGAAAAATTCTTTCACCAATGAGTGACATAGGCTATTTTTGTATCCCGAAATTGGGTCCTGTGGGGTGGTCCACGGGAGCGAAGCCGCGGGCAACAACGGGCGGGGTCAAGGTTTCGCGATTTTTGTTAATTTTAAAGCTACTAAACAATTTATTATTTATCTATATCTCATGTTATATGAAACATTTAGGACCAGTTACTTAATTGAGTATTTTGAGTTGATAACGTGCCAAACCCCACATTAGTTTGACACAACCCCCAAAGTTTGACAGATTTTCAGGTAAAAGCAGAGTTTGTCAAATACTCAACTTAAATTTTATTATTCAGAAATCGGGAGTCACTCAAATAAGCACCTAAAGTGAGTCAACAACGAACATTTTATCATACAATACTCCATTTGAGACACTATTTTTGGGATGCCTGTATGACCATACGCACAAAGCGTTTTGGGAATACTTTTATTGGGCACGTGGCGCACAGCCAAAGAGTGGGATTCCCTGCTAGAGTCTGTGTTGTTTTCTGATAGCTACAACCTAGATATTTAAGTCAAGAGTGAATAGGTTACTTGACCACATCATCGCTTTCCATCAGGCGAGATAGTGGCCAAACGTGCCTGTTGATGTTAAAAAAAAATCTCTGTCAAAACCAAGCCGACCAATAAAAGAATAAAACCAACAAAAACAACAAATACACAATAACAAATCGATACACTCATTTGACCTATTTTTACAATCTCGCTCTTAATTAGTTAAAAACTCAAAGAAAACGTTCTAATAGTGCCTATCACCACAAAGGTATACCATAAACCAAGGACGCCAAACTTATTTTGAAGGTGGGCACAAATTTGGAGTTCAAATTTTGGCCCATTTTCAAAATAAGTTGGGCTTTCAGCCTTTGGACAACCTAGTTACGTATATAGATTGATAGATATAGGTATAGATAGTACCCTAGACTACTTATTCTTTGAAAAAAAAAATCAAATCAATCAAAACAATATGAATTAAATAAATCTCAATTGATGATGATGATCATGGGTGTAATTCTAAAAATGGATCAATCGAATCTATGGTGTTTGCTGAAACTTAAGACTGCTGTAAATTGCCGGTGTTTCAATAAAGATCGGTTTCAAGAAAGTATGTTTCTGAATTTCTATAATTTCTAGCTAGATATTCCATAATCGATTTAGTTATAAAAAAACAATATTAGATTAAATGACAATACTTTAAAAAATACCTGGTAGAAAATTCCAAAAAGGGTTCCAAAAATAAATAAACATTTTTCAAACCGCTGTTAGTTGGTTTGTGGCCCACGGGCCTGGTATTGGGCAGCCTTACCATAAACTATAAACTTACAACAAAAGCTTCACGCCTCATAAAATTAAAAAGTTAACAAAAAAAAGGTTGGTATTGGTAACAAACGATAAATGTCACAGAGAATAAATAACACTTAGAGAAGAAGAACGTCGTCGTAAAATACTATAGAGCTTCATTAAACTACTGTGCGTAGACAGGGGATTTTAAGTTAATGATGTTTTTAGAAGAAATTATGGGAATGTCAGCTTCTTAGCGAAATTAAAGATGTGTTTTTTTAGCCATATTAAACTACGAGTTGTTTTTCAGTGGAGATGTTTTTAAAGACTTTTGGTGATAAGTACATTGTTTAGTAGGTTTTAAATTAGATACCTATTGTGTTTATTAGGTAGCCTAGTAATAAGTTACCTTAGATACGATATTTTCCCATGTAATTTGTTGTGTTCTTACGTAAAACGTTTTTGAGGCACTTTCGCATTTCCATCTTAGTCGCATTTTGTCAAAACACCTCCAATTTCCCCATATATTTTGAAATGATTTTGAGATTGATTGTCGCTGAGATGATAATTGTGACTTACCTACTTACTTTTTGCGTTCATAGTTCTTCTTGGTATAATCGGATACTCTACTTGAAGACTTAATCTCGACTTAAACTTTTGCAAGAATTGTATGACTTAAAGCAGTAGGTATAATGTCAACAATGGAACGCTTTAGTACTGAAAAAGCTGCTATGCTTTTTAGAAAACTAAAAACAAATTATTTAATTTAGTCTGTCTGTCTATTAAGGTTACAGTAGTCGAAAATTCTTCCATACAAACGTAGTCTGGGGATTAATGATTTTGATTCCACTGTTTGACGATGTAAGTACATTCAAAATAAAAAGTGATATCAATTTGTCTCATCATTATCTAGCCCTGTATGGAAGCGGAAAAGTAAAAATAGAAAATATTTGAAAGTTATGAGCGTCGAAAGTTCCACATTTCAACGCATTTTTGGGCGCAAATAAATACCATAAGAAGACGGATAATTGCAAAACGGCCTCCATACAAGGATAGATTAGTAGTTCAACAATGCAAATAATTTTATTTTGAACATATAGATTTAGTAGACTGCCAAAGGTCTGTTTATAAAATTTCGCGCGCTCGGTTTCGTCCTAAATCATTATCCATTTCACTACAAATTTGCAAAAGTGTGTATTCGTACGCGAACTAGCTTCCTACTCATCACAGCATCTATCTCTTCAGCACGTGTTGTAGGTTGATATAAAATGCATTTTAACCTCGCGCACAAAATAGTTCGCGCCGTTGACTAGTGTACCCTTAAGTTCATATTATTGCATTATTTGCAAAAGTCTCCACGTTTTTTTTTCCATTCGTATACTGTACGTAGATTTAAATACCCATTGTCAACTATTTAGGCTGAGCACGCTCCTACAACCTTACATTGTTACAATTTATTCCAACGGTACCTCGGAACCATGCAAATTTCTTTTATAACTTACACTCTAAAGCACCAAGGGATACCCTTTACAAAGAAAGCACAAGTTACATACAAAGAAAGAATTTTTAGCGCCATGCGCCAACGAAGATTCCCGAGGACTCACGAAGTTAGCCGAACCCCGTCGGTCCCTTTGTAAATCTATTTAGGCTAGTCAATCATTTTTTATTAGCGAAATGACAATCAGAATGAGTCGGGCCTTTTGCTATTTTTTTTCTCAATAATGTTGCCCTATTCATCTATTGTTACGGGGAGGTCTAATAGACCCTTCGCAATTTTTTTTGGCTCGCAACACAGGTGAAGTGTTCAAAAGGGGTTGCCAATTTATTTCATGTTATTGATATTTTTCATTGTTCGCTGTGTTAATATTGTGATTTTAAGGATTATGCTCTTAAGTATTTTGTTGTATTATTGTTTAGTATCTAATGATGATTACAAATGAAGTAAAGATTGTGTTAGGCTAATAGTTTTAACACTCTTGTACTTTTATGATTAAAGATATATCCAGAATAATAAATATTTGTTTTATTGTACTTACACTCCATAAGCTCGCTCATCAGAAGATACTTATCTTGTGAAGATATTAGTGATCAAATCCAGAAGCCTGATGGAAGTGGACCTAATTTTAAAAGAATCTGAGTAGACAGTAAACCTGTTGGTCACCAGAACCTTGAACCTCTGAACCTTGCCTGTATGTCAATTTGAAACAATTTGAGGTATGTACTACTTTGTGAGCACCAATGACTTAATTAGGTAATTCCTTAGGCACTTGTCCCACTGCTGGCGACAAAACGATTAGCTATCAACAATATTTTCGCTGAAGAAACGAACAAGAGATACAGATTCCGTGACAAGAGTCACACTCGCATCACCCGCTCAGGCAGTCATTCCTACACGCGTTGGCTGGTTGGTCTCTCAGCGTGAGCTCTGACTGCAAGCGAGCATCGCCGAGCGAGTATCGCTGCGCGAGTATTATCTTTTATAGCTTTTGTCGCTGCGACAAACTTGTGGTGAGAGAGTACTCTCCAGCAGTGTGAACAGCCGCGCTAAACTATTAATATATGTCTGGTCGGGATCTGTATCTTTGGTTCGTTTCTTCACCAAGAAAATAGTCGACAGCTAATCGCTTCGTCGCTGGCGGTGGTACTGCAAGTGCCTTCAGCGTTAGTAAGTAAGTTCCAAATAAATTACACTACCAATTTACCAAATTACTTACCAATCTGTGCTCAAAGCAAGAGTGATCAGACATCTTCTGGGCTCGCTCGTTCCATCTTAGACCTCGTCCATCAGGCGAGATCGAGTTCAAGAGCTGGCCCATCATGAGTCGCGATCTAATCCAACTTCTATACGTACGAGTATAATCAAGATTCAGAAATTTCAGCATCCTTCAGTATCCAGTCAGTTTCAGCTGCCATCATAAGGCGCCGTGATTTCCTGTATTCCATGTTGCTGCATCACCGTTTGATGATTTACGATCTTTACAGTAACCACGAAGTCTACAAGAAAGAAAGGCTAGTAAAAAAAAAAGTTAACACAGAAGACAAAACTGTAATGATGGGTTGTATAGCTTCTAGTAATAGTATATTATGCACCAAGGGGATAAAGCAGTGTCTTACGTCACTGGCGGCAAGTCGAACCCAGAGCGTAATGAGGAACTCTAGAGTTATATAGAGTCCTGAATGAAGCGAGGGGTTCAAACTGCCCAAGACGAAGACAGGCTTTATCCCACTGGAGCATACTATACTTTTCACACCTTCTGCGAGAAAATAAAAAGCCAGGGCTCCATAAATTATGTATTTATTTCGTAAATAATATAAATCAAAAGTTATTATTTATGTTGGACACATAAGTCCAAATAAGCAATTAAGGATAGATTAACATTTTTGTTCGGACATCTATGGAAGTTGTGATAGAGTTTATTTCATCACTCAAAAAATCACAGCACCAAACACTGTCTTTTGTTTCACATTTTTTTTAAATCGCGCTTTTTGTTTATTTTTTGAGTCTACTCATTACCAGTTCGATTTTCGAACAATATTAGATTATGCACCAATGGCATAAAACAGTTCTTATGTCACTGGCGGCATATTGAACACTGAGTGGTAACGAGGGACCCTAGGGTTAACTCCCGAGCGAAACGAGTCCTGAGTGAAGCGAGGGGTTCTAGCTGCCCAATAGGATGACAGGCTTTATCCCGGAGGAACATACTCTACTGTTCACAATTTCAGCGAGACAATAAAAAACTGCTATATGTATTGATTTGAATATTGTCTTTGATTAATCGATTTTAGTGATGTAATCCTATTTTGGACCGCATGGTTTGTGATTCATATCTTTGCTGATGAGAACATTTACTAACAATATCCACATTCCAAATTCAAATCACTTTTAGTCCCTAGGGATTAATGAGCAATTTTATCTCTGTTTACGAAGAATAAACTAGCTCTTGTTTAATAGTTGTGATAAAAAAAGTTTTTGATCAAGACAATATTTCCCCTAACTTTTCTTTATTTCCTTAATCAAAGTATTCAATTAAATTGTCGTATGTTAAGTTCAGCTGAATATTGTTTAGTTTAGCAGGTACGTATTATATCTTGGCTTGAGAGCCTAACGTCGTCAAAAATGAATACATATCTGCAAAAAGCCGTTTGCTGTTACACATAATCCCGAAGAATCGCCGCAACGACGGATTCTGCCATTTACACACATCCATCGCGTTCCCTGACCTTTTCACTGGCCTAGTCCATCTAACTTATGGGAAGCCTAACTTGACTCGAGTGCTTAGGTTCAAAAAAAAAAGTTTAAGTAGGTAGGTATACTAAAAGCAGTATCCTTATGATAATGGACGCTCTGACGTCGTCGGACATACAGGAAGAGGCACCCTGGGGTATGCTGTTTGCCGATGATATTGTGCTGGTAGCCGAGAGTGGCCTAGAGGTCCAGAGCAAATTAGAGGTGTGGTGGCACAGACTGGAGAGTTTGACCTGAAATTGAGCAGAACCAAGACGGAATAGCTGTTCTGCTATTTTGTCAGTCTCTCCAATTGCATGCCCATAGCTCTCGCTGGAATGCCCATACCGAACTTTCAGTACATAGGGTCGCTCTTTCAAGGGAATGGCGAGCTAGACCGAGGCGTAACACACGGGATCAACTCAGGATGGATTAAATGCCGATAGGTAACTGAAACAACTTGCGATTAGACCTGTCGTACTGTGTGGATCAGAATGTTGGGCTGTGAAAAAGATGGATGAAAAGATATTGCACGTAGCAGTGATGAGAATGTTTAGATGGACGAGAATGGATAAAGTGAGAAATTAGTATATTAGAGGAAAATTTTAAGTGGAGCCAGGGACAGAAAAGACGAATGGACTGTGTGAGGAGTGACATGAAAGAAAAGGAATAGTAAACGCAGTGATAGCGTGACGGGGAACAGGACGGTATGGAAGAAAACGTGGTGCGCCGACCCCAAGTAACATGCGTTAAGGTTACACTAGTCGATAATTCTTCCATACAAACGTAGTCTAGGGATTATTCCACTGTTTGACGATGTACGTTCAAAATAAAAAGTGACATCATTTTTTCTCATCATTATCTAGCCCTGTATGGAAGCAAAAAAGTAAATATTTGAAAGTTATGAGTGTTGAAAGTTCCACATTTCGACACTAATTTTAACGCATTTTTGGGCGCGAATAAATACCATAAGAAGACGGAAAATTGCAAAACGGCCTCCATACGGGGACAGATTAGTAGTTCAACAATGCAAATAATTGTATTTTGAACAGATAGAATTAGTAGTTTTTTCATGATATCTAGACTGCCAAAGGTCTGTTTATAAAATTTCGCGCGCTCGGTTTCGTCCTAAATCATTATCCATTTCGCTACAAATTTGCAAAAGTGTGTATTCGTACGCGAATTAGCTTCCTACTGCTCATCACAGTATCTATCTCTTCCGCACGTGTTGTCGGTTGATATAAAATGCGTTTTAACCCCGCGCACAAAATAGTTCGTGCCGTCGACTAGTGTAAGGGCAGGATGAAGAAGCAGTTACACACGTAGCCTCGTTTGTCCTGTGGTCGCAAAACAGACTGCTGAGCACGGCAAAGAATTTTTCTTGGTTTCGTTTAATGACATTGACCATATGCCTCGTCGCTACTACATAAGATTTAAACTTAACTGCAAAACTTATTGAATATCTTTGCATACTCCTTCAGTGAAACAGGCGTGATGTTATGTCATGTGTCTCACTAACGCAGTCTAACTCAAGGTTTGAAAAAAGACCTGTGACGGTGAATCCCACAGTCTAATAGAATCAGTTAACCAATTTACTTAACCCATTATGTATGCACGAACAATTTAAATGATCATCACAATCAGATGCTACCGTTTAGGTTCACATGCGTGCGCGCAATGGTATGATAAACCACAATACAGAACTACGAACATAGCCCTTATTGCTTCGTTACTCAACCTGTGTTTTTCTTTTGTGTGGAAAATCATCCAATGACTTCTCCCGCTCCGGGTGAAGCGGGAGGGCGTGTCAGACTTTTACTGACTAAAACCCACCCGTGTTCCTTCAGTTGCTTGTGCCAGGGCCGCGGTAACACTCTTTCAAATTTATCCGCGACTCAAATTAAATCCGCGACTACTCAATCTGCCTAGCCTTTGTCCAATGATGTTGGAGTCGGCTTCCAGTTTACCTGTATGCAGCAGGGTACCAGTATTTAACATGGAGCGACTGCCTATCCGATCTCCAGAACCCAGTAGCTGGGTAACACGATACCCGTTGGCAAGACACGGTTCAGATATTCTGGCCGACTGTTGCAGATCTACAAAATATGACAGTCGGGACCAACGGTTTGAAGTGCTTGTTAAGACACGGAGGCATCATATGTGCCTATATAATATATATGTAGGCTGGTCACCAATTCAAGGACCGACCTTGACAAGCGTGCGAAGATCTACCCGTGCGACTGTTATTACTTCCTTAGTCATGAGCTCCTCAAAACCGAACTTACTGCTACAACATAAGGCACAGCTGTCACTGTCAAATTGTTGCCAAAGATATGCAGTTGACTGTAGGTTATGTATCTATGGTTTTATAGCGTGAATACAAATGGTTAATGGCGGGTAAAGTGCTGTCAAGTTTACTGTAATCGGAGGGAAATTTCGTTACGTTTGCTTTTTATTTGTTGCGTAAAGGAAATATTGTCATGCGGCCGATGTTGGTATGAGGCACTTAGGCTGTATGGCATGGATTAGAACTGCATCTTTCTTATTTTTAACTGACGTTAAAAAACCGGAGAAGTTTCTCAAGTCAACTCTTTCTTTTAAACCAACTTCCCAAAAAGGAGCAATTTTTTTTTTTATGTGTGTTCGCGGATAACTTCGTCGTTTATGAACCGATTTTGATGATACTTTTTTTGCTGGAAAGGAGATATCCCGAGGGTGGTACCATGATAAAGAAACTATGGTCTGATGATTGGATCCTAGAGAAATCGAGGGAACACCTCAAATATTATAGGCATACATGTATCGATTTTGGTATTTTCATCAATAATGCAATCATTTGCACTCAGAAAGTATCATTTGGTGAAGTGGAACTGATGAAGAAGACCACAATGGCCACTGGAACTACGAAATAAAACAATGTATCCTAGTCTTGTTTGGGCTTATTGGAATTGTCTTGAGATGTACTTTAGCTATAAATGATTTTCATGTTAATTGGAGGTACCAAAACTAAAAAGAGAAAAATAAAAAACTTTTTAACAAAAAATCAAACAGACTTCAAAAACAAAACACTTCAAAGCGAAAAATAACTTTTTTGTTCCGAAGTCTCTGTCGAATATCTATAGAATTTGTTTTGGAAGTCGGTTTGATCTTTTGTTAAAAAGTTTTTTTAATTTATGAATTTTTCTCTTTGATTTTACTCATTTGAATACAGGACAAAGATCACTTCAGGATCAGAGAAAAT
Organism: Orthosia incerta; assembly: GCA_948252205.1. Classification (NCBI taxonomy): domain Eukaryota; kingdom Metazoa; phylum Arthropoda; class Insecta; order Lepidoptera; family Noctuidae; genus Orthosia; species Orthosia incerta. The sequence continues at coordinate 10,799,965 of OX411765.1, read as the reverse complement.
GCAATCAAATATAACAGAATTCAGAAGTTTACGTGAAGTTAATTGAAAATGAATTCAGCAATTCAAATTGCAATCCAATTTGCGTTAAAATTAGTAAGGGCATCCCTTTAGAAGTTTGAGACAAGACAACTGAATGTAAATAAATATTGATGAACTTATCAAAATTAAAAGCACTGGGCCCATTGTTTGTGTCTAATGCAATAACTAATTTCATTCAGTGCAATTTCTTTTTACTCTGCAAACAATTTTCCTTTATTTTCCAGCTCTTTAATTATGCTTCAATTAATATAATAATACTACATTTACTGCGGTGTCCTTTTAACTCAAGCAGAAAAGTATTGTTGATAATATTAGTAGGTACACAGATAAATAAGAGGTTTGAAAGTAGCTAATGATAAGTGTCTTTGACAGCTACTTGTCATAGTAAATTATATATTGTAGTTGTTCAAGAAAATACTTTAGAAAGGCTACTTGTCTATGGAAATCTTTAAAAGCCTGCTTGGTTAGTTGGCTGTTTGCAATAGAGTTGCCACTTTCAATGGTTTAGTGGAAAACGTATAATCTGTTATTGTTTAAATGTTATGTTTTAATGCAGATGTGCATTTATAGCGAATAATCCCTAATTTCATCTGTTATGTTCAAGTCCCACGTCCCTATTGACATCAACCGTGCACAAATATAGACTCCGGGCTGTTACTGAGAAATTCCATATGGAAAAACCCAACAACAATGACCCGGAAATCAAACCTAGGTCCTCACGTTAATTTATTCCGTTCTAATACCAACAACTAATACCACTGGTATTTTTTTCAACTGATATTTATTTTCTATTCCGAACAAATACCACTCTTTAAATAAATACATTTTACGTGCAAACGAATACTAACAACTTGAATTTGGTACAGTCAGCTCAGTCAAACCAAATATTTTTTTTCTGTATTGACTTCGGCATAGTTATCGAATTTAATTTACACCAATGGGTCCTAGGCCGAGTTTCTCACCTCTAAATTATTGCAGAATTAATGTGACAAATTGTCAAGCACGCGTTATCTGCTGTGATTGGTTGAATGAATATTCAACAGCCAATCTTGCTTGACGATTTGTCACATTAATTCTGCCATATATTAGAGGTGATAAACTCGGCCTTAGTGTTTTATGTTCGTGAATATTAGCACATTTAATTGCTATAAATAAAATACTCAAATATCTCGTCACGACAACAGATTTGCTTGACTTTGTAGGTAATGAATACTGATTTGATTATAAAAACAGTTGTTTTTCTGTGATATTTTACAATTGTTAGATTAAAAGTGATTTGTTTTTGTGAAAAATTTACCGGATGTAATTATTATTAGATAGGAAGACGTAAATAACTAAGTATTTATCTAATAATAACTATGTCAAGAAAATTTTAATATAAATTAAGAGTTGATTTTCTGAGATATTTTGTAATTTTTAGATTGTGAGTAAATTGTTTTGGTACACTAAAATTATAATAAAATTGATCATTAGTCATATTTTACTATTGAACTAGATGTTTGGTAACAATTTTGTTTTTTTTTTTTATTGTTTTTTTTTTTGTCAATTAAAGGTCTTATAATTACATAGAAAGCATTTTTACTGACTGTACCGTATATCTTTGAACTTGTTTTGGTATTAGTTTAAACAATTGTAGCCGTTTGGAACAGAAACTAAATATGAATTGAAACAAATACCAGTGGTATTAGTTGTTGGTATTAGAACGGAATAAATCCTCACGTTCAGCAGTACCGCATGCGACTTCTTACTAGACCAACGAGAAGACAAGTTATTTTATCATACAATGATAAATGGGATAAAATAACATGCCTTTATGATGTCAAATTTAAAAGTCACTTCTTACAACACTATAAAATTAACTTAATTAATTCATACTTGAAGTTTATAATTATTGTTAACTATCACCCATTTATTCTTTTCTTAATTAATACAAAAATCATTCTACTTTATTACCAGTCCATAATAGAAACAGCAATTTTATTTACTGTCAAAGATTTACGGACTTTACTTTTGAAAAGGCAAAAGTCGGTAGCAAAGGTTTATCTCCATACTGCCAAGGGACAATCAAATAAACAATAAAATTTGAAACGCAATTTACTTCGGCACATTTCGAGATAAATGCTCAAAGAATATTTCCACACAGGCTGAAGTATTTTCAACTCTATTCCTTTCCCATAAAATGTATAAAAACTTAAAGGTAGTAACACTAAAGTTGCCAGGTTATAAAAACATCGAAGTCCCACTAACAAGGTGAGTTTTAATTATTGAAAATTTTGTGTTAATTTAGTTTTTTTTTCGGCTGAACGCGCGGTGCCTTTGCTTGGCGGGGCCTTTGTTTTTTTTTACGTTTGTATAATCTGTAAAATGGCATGTTAGCGCCAGTTTAGCTCGGTTGATCTTTTTTAAATTATCATCGATTTTAAATTGTGCATATCCGCTGGGATACGGCCACCCACTCGTTCTTATAGACTATTGTCAAATATTTATTTAATGGCGAACTTAATTAGTCATAAAATTAAATTAATATGTTACACACATGGCCCGTAGAGTTGTCAAAGTTATGTGGCAGTGGGCAGGTCACATTGCTTGCTCGTGAGCTGAGAGACGGGGCCGAAAGGTTTATTGAGTGGCGACCGACAAGGTAGGGTGATCAAGTGGCATTCTATAAACAAAAACGTCTGGATAGCAATTGTAAAATTGACAAAAATGTATAGGATTGTCAAGTACTATCGAAACGTCACGAGATCATTTTGGCATTTCAGCCCTCGCCATCGCCGACATCAAAATACATTTTGTCTGGAGCCTCAGCGGCAGTTTGCTGGATGCAGAAAGTACAGGACCAGTTGATATGGTGAGGCTTGTAGGAGGCCCATGTCCAGCAGTGGACGTCTATCGGCTGAATGATGATGCAGATGAATCTTTTCGCCTTTGATTGTTGTTATGGCATTTTAATACGCCTTAATTTAATTTCGCTCGCACTACTTTTTTGATAGGCGCTGAAGCTGAAAAGTTTACTTAATCTATCTACAATTCTACACATTATAATGTATAAGGTAGCAAAGTTCAAAGGTAAAAAAAACGTTGACAAACTAAAGTAGCTGACACCCCAGACAAATCCAAAAGTTTAAACTTAGAACCAAATGCATTTCGAATCTTAAAAAAAAAGCGTTGGCAAAATGAAGTAGCCGACTCCAACATGTCATCGAAAAGTGCATTCTCATTTACTAATGTATTTCAATAAAAAATCAGAAATTTGTCGCGTCATCACACCGCAATAGTGTCTGGTTGTGATGTCTTTGTTAATTTTGTGTCAAAATATTGGCAATAGTGAGAATATTTTTTGATTTATTGCTGTTACGACATGTTTATTTTAAAGGCTTAAGTTTTGTGGGAAAAGATTGATGATGGACCAGTGAAGATGTTGGAAACTGTTTCTTTATACTAAAGTTTTAAAAGGGCTTAGTTAACACGTTAACAGAATCATTCTGCCACAATTTTCATTTTTGTTAAGTTTCTTTTTTCTATCAATTTAATGACACTGTTTTTTGAAAACGCCTTGCTGCGATGATCATCATTGTTTTTGTGTGAACAAACTAACTGTATGCAAGGCTCTTTGAAAAGCCATTCAAAGTATCTGTAAGAAATTCTTATTAAAATATGAGATATGTAGGATGTAGTATGGATCAGAATGTTGGGCTGTGAAAAAGATGGATGAAAAGAGATTGCATGTAGCAGAGATGAGAATGTTGAGATGTATGTGCGGAGTGACGAGAATGGATAAAGTGAGAAATGAGTATATTAGAGGAAGTTTGAAATTGGCGCCAGTGACAGAAAAGTTGAAAGGAAACCGTTTGTCCTGGTATGGTCATCTGATGAGGAGGGATGAAACGCATGTTACTAGAAGAGTTATGAATATACATGTGGATGGATGGAGAGGGAGGGGACGGCCAAAGAAAAGATGGATGGACTGTGTGAGGAGTGATATGAAAGAAAAGGGAGTCAGTGATAGCGTGACGGGGGACAGGACGGTATGGAAGAAGAAAACGTGTTGCGCCGACCCCAAGTAACATGGGACAAGGGCAGGAAGATGATGATGATGATGATGTAGGAAATAATAATAAGGTTAACACTGAAAAAAGTTGTCAAAAAATAAAAGGCCCGTTTTGACAGCTATAATATACTCAATAATAATTAAACTTGATGCTTGCGAATGATACTCGGTGTCATAGTGTATCGGTAACATAGTATTTAATTAGGATTATGAATAAGATTTTTCAATTTCTTACGTAGAAAGTTATCGCGGCATGTCAAATGAGAAACGTCAACGGACTTCTTAGATTGTGACGACTATACCTTGAATTTTTCTTCCATATGACAGCGCACAATTGTTTACAATTTACTTTTCAACACACTTGCTCATAAAGTGGCTCTAATTTCACCGCAATTAGGCACATAATGATACCTGTTATCAAACTGTGACTTTTTGTTGCTATTATTCACAAGTGAGTTATAGAGGTTTTTTTTTAATTTATTGGTTAAGTTGCTTTGTTCTTAAAAAAGTTTCTAAAATAAATTAATGTACCTTTGTTCTTAAATAAATGAATGTACCTATTGCTTGCTCATTTCATGCAACTTCGTATTTAAATAGATAATTTCAACCTGTACGTGCTTAATAAATCAAACTTTCACTCAAATATAAATTTTATTTGCTCTTTATTAAATTGAAATGCCCTATTTTGTACGTGGCTAAAACACTATCCCTGAAAAGCCAAAAAAAAAACCTCATTCTTTTCGTCTATGGCCGATCGCCATTGTTAAATGCGCGCGCATAGGAAAACCGATTAATTTTGTCCGCCATTGCAAAAAAAAAATTTCAACGCTTGTGTTTACTGTTGAAAATGTTTTTTTTTGTATTATTTTCTTCACAAGTGTGTTGAAAAACGTCGTATGATACACGTGTGTATTGATGATTACCGTCCTCGGCTCTCTGAAGACCTACGGCTCGGGTCTCAATGGCGCCTCAGCGGTAATCACCAACATTGCACACTTGTACCATAATGTACTATTATTTCACACTATTATGTCAGAAGATCGTAGAAAACACTGATCCACTACGTACCTACCTAGTAAAACTAGAGCCATCTGTTAGTTCTTTGACCAAAATCCACAAATAAGGGCCGACTTCTGAATTGATTAAGTGTCGCAGCTATGAACATCTATCAGAATTATATTAGTCTATGGTTAAGAACGAGTTGAGTATTTTTCAAACTCTACAAACCTGAAAACCTGTCAAAATTTGGCACTAAAGTATGGTTTGACACGTTCTTAAAAATACTTAAATCAGAAACCGGCCAATAGTGTGCGACAAAAATTAATAACAAAATAAAAACTACAATTACAAAAACGCTAACATCCGTGCAACTGTCAAGTTTGCAATTTTTTTCACTTCCATTGTCATACCAACTTTCAAAAAAGAAATGGCACAGTTACCTGACTGGCCGACAAAGAATGGTCGCGCAAAATCTATTTAAATTGTACCGTATTCGTTATTTTATGATTTAGTAGACATATCCTATTTTTCTTGTGTAAAATTAGGCCGAAGACAAAGGGATGAGAGTAGGTGGGATCGTGTCACGCCTTTTTGAGAGAGGAACCGCGTAATTTTGGTTTGTAGGTCTCCCAAGTAGAAATTATGATACAAAGTTATAAACAAAAAAATTGCATATTGGTATTAAATTACCGACCTATTATTAGATGCCATCTATTTGTTCGTCTTTCAAGTGATAGAAAAAGACTTACTATGTAGATCAAAAACTTCACCCAGCGTATTAAAGCAAATTATTTGAAATTTTTTATAACTTCTGCAATCTCTACAGAACACCTTTTCATGTAGTTTAGGCATTGTCTTGTCTAACAATTAATCTGTCACGATAATTTATAGATGATCTAAGAATCTAAATGTCTGTCATGAAGTCAGTTTTAGTTCAAAGGAGTAAAGTGACCTACTTGATTGCTTGACACTATTCGATTTATACCATACCGATACGCGATTTAAATTGCAGTACGTTCACATGAACGCAGTGCGATGCAGTTCGATCGATTTGCACTTGAAATTTTCTTAGGAAATACGTGTGTACGCGATATCGCCAATAGTCGCAATATAAATATGTACTGCAGTCCGCCTTGCAGAAATCAATCATTGGAAATCGAAAAGCACATTTTATCGACAGTTTACTTTCCTATATTAAGACTAAGGATCCGTCTAGATGGCGCCACGTAAATAAAACTGCGTGGACAGACGATATCGTGCATGTATTTTCTAAACGGTGAAGGAAAACATCGTGAGGAAACCGGCATGTCCTAGAACCAAAAATTCGAAGACGTGTGACATTCACCAACCCGCACTGGGCCCGCGTGGAGGATTAAGGCCTATTACCTCTCTGACACAGAGAATGCCTGTGTTCCAGCAGTGGGAACATTATAAGGCTGATGATGTGATGTGATGTGATTTTCTAAGATTTCAGGTGCTAATCGGTCGAATTGTATCGCATTGCGACCATGCCAACATATGCAAGTACGTTGACAAAACTCGCTTATCGAATCGCTGGTTTGACACCCTCAGGAAGGTCGCTTAAGACCCAATCAATGACATTTTGGTATCTGAGGCAACCGTTGAAGCGAGACAGATCATGGGATTTTGCAACTTTTTCCAAAGTTGCCGAAATACCCAATATCATTAGACGAAAACATCAATATTTTGCGCCCACAACTCCCTTTGATGTAATACGGTATATCTTTATCCCCAAATCCCTTTAAATCAAGTGTAAGACTTCATCATTGTGAGACACAAATCGGATTTTATGCACCGACGGTTCCTCTGTCAGTGTAGGGTTGAATGACTATGTACACTAGGGTTTATTTGAAAAAATAACAAAGGGAACAATGTCTGAGATGGCTACTGTGTGTAATGTCTTTATAAGTTTGTAACTCGTAATGTTTTTGTAAAGACAGAAGAATGCTGGCGTTTTAGAATTATGGTTGAAAATTTAAATATGGAGTACTTTATTTACATAGATAAAAGTATATACAGTGTATAAAATACTTAAATAACTTAATAAACTACAAACATATACACTTAAGGTTACACTAGTCGAAAATTCTTCCATACAAACGTAGTCTAGGGATTATTCCAGTCTGTTTGACGATGTACGTTCAAAATAAAAAGTGATATCAGTTTGTCTCATCATTATCTAGCCCTTTGTGGAAGCAAAAAAGAAAATATTTGAAAGTTATGAGCGTCGAAAGTTCCACATTTCGAAACTAATTTTAACGCATTTTTGGGCGCAAATAAATACCATAAAAAGACGGAAAATTGCAAAACGGCCTCCATACAGGGATAGATTAGCAGTTCAACAATGCAATTAATTTTATTTTGAACAGATAGATTTAGTCGTTTTTTCATGATATCTAGACTGCCAAAGGTCTGTTTATAAAATTTCACGCGCTCGGTTTCGTCTTAAATCATCATCCATTTCGCTACAAATTTGCAAAAGTGTGTATGTATTCGTACGCAAACTAGCTTCCTACTGTTCATCACAGCATCTATCTCTTCCGCACGTGTTGTTGGTTGATATAAAATGCATTTTATTAACCCCGCGCACAAAATAGTTCGTGCCGTCGACTAAAATATATTTAACTAAAATATAGCGTCGAAAAACTCCTCCACATCGTTGTCCACTGGTAATGTGCCCATTTTAAATCAAATTATTGTGATAGTACATACTGATTTGAATACACCAGCTTTGCTAAAATTATCACCGTATATGGTGGCTAATAGTTTTCTAATTATCTACTAGAAAATTCTGCTGCCCATATCTTTATTATAAAGAGAGTAAAGATAGTGTGACCTTTAACTATACTTAAAATGTCTAAATAATTGTCCCGTGTACCTAATATATACCAGTGTAATAAGACAGCATGGTTCACCCAACCATGTTGATTTAAACACTGGGCTAGACAGCGAGCTACTATTGGCTAAACCCAATGAAACTTTGTAGCATATGGGTTTTGAACCCAATATCCCCGTAAATAAACATCATCATCATCTGCCTGCCCTTGTCCCATGTTACTTGGGGTCGGCGCAACACGTTTTCTTCTTCCATACCGTCCTGTCACCCGTTACGCTATCTTTTCTTTGGCCGTCCCCTCCCTCTCCATCCATCCACATTTATATTCATAACTCTTTTAGTAACATGCGTTTCATCCCTCCTCATCAGATGACCATACCAGGTCAAACGGTTTCCTTTAAACTTTTCTGACACTTTGAAACTAACTCTAATATACTCATTTCTCACTTTATCCATTCTCGTCACTCCGTAAATAAACAACAGTCACGTTATTCGTAATTCACATTTTACCGGAGCTAATGGTTTCTCTTCATCAGTTGAATTGAACGTGGCTTTGAAAATATTGTTGACCAAAAACGCATATGACTGATTTTCGATTTTTGATACAATTAACTGATGAATCTAGTCACACCTGGATGAATCTTTATTTTTACTGAATCTGTCTAACGGTTGACTCTAACCGAAAGCATGTCGCGAAACGATCAAACTTTACAGTTTGAAAGATTTGTTTCTATCTAGACACCCAATAGTAAAGCAAGAATCGATCTAGCTGTTTAGTAGTAAAGTAGTATTAATTTTGGCCATCGTTCGCGATCGATTTTGGCCTCTTGATAAAGTGACATTTTAGCGACGAAAACTCCAAAATATTTTAGCTGTCCACGAGACTTTTTGGTAGGGCAATTCAATCCTATACTGTTTGGACATTTTAACAATCGTTTAGCTGATAGAATATCAGTTTTTCTAACCCCTTAGATATATCATCATCATTATCATCATCATCAGCCACTGCTGGGACACAGCACTCCTCTTTGTGAGAGGGAATGGGCTATATTCCACCACGCGGGCCCAGTGCGGGTTGGTAGATGTGTCATGTCTTCGAATTTTTAGTTCTAGGAAATTCGTTTCCTCAGATCTTTTCGTTCACCATTTTGAGAGCAGTGGTGATGAAATAATTTACACAAAGTAAAGCGCCTGCCTGGGTTTAAACCCACGACCTACAATTTGTAAGTCGTGGCCATTACCACTGGGCCACCACTGCTCTCAGATATATATCGGCCACATACAATACGGATTTTGATCAGATCTGGAGGAAAAGTTGATTAAGTTGATGTACTGATGAATTGTAAAAGGTTGTGTAACCTTTTACAAATACATACAATGTTTATTTCCAATAATTACTTAACAAAAGTATATACAGTGTATAAAATACTTAAATAACTTAATAAACTACAAACATATACACTTAAACCAAAACCTAAAAATATACTAAACTAAAATATGGCGTCGAAAAACTCCTCCACATCGTTGTCCACTTGTAATGTGCCCAAAAGACTGGCAGCATTGCCACGTTGTATGGCAATGCTTATTCTCTGACCCAGGTAAAAGCCAGCCCTTGGGTCACGCGAAGTGTCAACTAGGCGTTTGGAAAGATCTTTAAACAAAGCGTGAGCACTTGGACCCCACGGACCAAGAGTTTCAACCCCAAACGGCTCGAAAATATAACTACCGTTGAGGTTATTATATTTCCGCCGCTTGAGGTTCTCTGCAAATACATTGGTAACCTAAAAAAAAGTCGGTTAAAAAATAACTCCAAACACATAACCTAGCAACGCTTTCAATACATAATATACTAGTTTCGGTTCGCGTGTCGCCCCGCCAGCGGGTAGGCACATAATTGTATGTAATCTCAGTGTATCGAGGATAATGTGATCTGCGTCTGCGAGGGTATAATGACAGGCCGGCGTAGCACGCATGCGCGGTACACACGGCGCCATTTTGGAATTGTTTTTCTTTGAATGCGTGTCTTAGGTGCAAGGGGTATCGTATTCCTGGGTACCTTGATTGTAGAGAGCAGTGATCAACACCATTGTCATTTCTTATGGCTAAAATACTTTCTTAGCTAGACATAGACCTTCCCTAGCGTTGCCACATAGACCAAACTTATAAGTTAAGTCAGTCCATGCTAAGAACTGGTGCATCCAGTTAAAATTAAAGCTCACCCCAACATATAGGTGGCCCAGTAGCTAAGACCTCGCCTGACCTAGTGCTTAATGTCGTGGGTTCGAATCCGGACAAGTGCCAATGTGACTTTTTCAATTCTTATGTACTTCCTAAGTATATCTTGGAAATCGCTGACAACGGTGAACGAAAACATCGTGAGGAAACCTGGACTTATAGTGAGTTTATTATAAGTGTGCGCTCCATTGGTGTAATTGCTGCAAGGCCAGTGCGAGGATAAACTAATAAATCTATACTATATATAATATTATAAAGAGGAAAGATTTTTGTTGTTTGTTTGTTTGTACCGAATAGGCTCCGAAACTACTGGACCGATTTGAAAAATTCTTTCACCAATAGAAAGCTACATTATTCCTGAATGTCATAGGCTATTTTTTAATCCCGAAAATGGGTCCACGGTAGTCCACGGGTGCGAAGCTGCGGGCAACAGCTAGTCAACAATAAATTGGTTGGAAAAGGCTTTGTAGATGATGTTTCTTTGAATGGGAAATAAATTATTATTTTAATAGTGAATAGCTTGAAGGTAAACTGATGAGAATCTTAAGAATCCACAGATACGGAAAGCACAGTACCGTTGTTGTGGTGATTGACAAGACTAATAGTGGACGGTGAATAATTGTGAGGATGGAAGATAGATCGTTCATTTAAGATAAGTTTGACAGAAACTGCGATGAATATTCAAGAAAAGGTTTTGGTTCATTATTATATTTAACCTATGTTTTGTGTTGTGCTACTGCAAAGAACAAAACATCTATTGAATCAACAAATTCTGAACGAGAAAAATACTTAAAAACAATACAAACCCAGGCAGATCTTCACCCCGTGTGTATCGAGGCTCGTCAAAGACGTAAAAACAATCGCGTTTCCTCCCCAGACGTGATTGAAGTTGTCTATTTGTGGAGGGTCGGCAAAACAAGATGGAAAACCGTCACGTAAGGTAAAATTCCATTAAAAGGAGAAATTTTCTATTGTATTCTGTGACTGTGTTGAAATTGAGTCAAGTTTTAAAGAAACCTTTCTTTTTCGTCTGCAAACTGCAGCTAAGTAGGGGAATTCCCTTTGTGTAGAGTTGTAACCTTTTTCAAAAGGTGGGAAATCATTCAATGACTTCTCCCGCTCTGGGTGAGGCAGGACGGCGCTATGGTGATGTCAGACTTTTACTGACTAAAACCCACCCGTGTTCCTACAGTTGCTTGAGTCAGGGCCGCGGTAATTTTTTTTAAATTTATCCGCGACCCAGACAGGCATCTGCCCTCGCGGACCCCGTCAGTTCTGCTGACATCTCTTTGAGGCGCGCGTGAAACACAACGCGCCGTCGACTCGGGCCTGGTCTTTATCGGACGGCGAGCTACGGTAGCCGTGAATTAGCTTGCGACCCCCGACGCCCAGGGCGTCTCCTGCGGTGACTAGGGGCGTGAGGGCGTCTCCGTTGCGTCTCCCTCACGCGTTCTGCCTCCTACTTCGCGAGCATTACTGCTTCGCAGAAGGAGGAGACAGCTTCCCATACCCTCTTGCTCCGTAACATGGCCTGAACCAGGGCCGGACGAGAGAGGTTGCCACCGCCGATCGTAGAGTTGTAACCTGGGAGGCCTTTATATCAAGAGTAAATAGGTTGCTTCACCGTCGATCACATCATCGCTTACCATCAGGGGTAGTAGTGATCAAACGCGAGCCTATCACAGTCATATTATAAAAGCGAGCGTTTGTGAGTGAGTGTGTGTGTGTGTGTTTGTATTTTTGTTACTTCTTCACGCTCAAACGGCTGGATGGATCTGTCTGAAATTTGGCAAGCAGATAGATTATAGGCTGTAATAGCACATAGGCTACTTTTCATCCCGGAATAATGTTCCCATGGGATAAAAAAACACTTTTCAAGCGGGCGAAGCCGCTAGCGAAAGCTAGTAATATTATAAAAGCGAAAGTTTGTGAGTGTGTGTGTTTGTATGTTTGTTACTTTATCACGGTCAAACGGCTAGACGGATTTGGATGACATTTGGCACAGAGATAGAATATAGTCTGGAACATAGGATATATTTTTTTTATCGGGAATATTTTCCCTCAGGATAACTTTCGACATTCACGTGGGTGAAGCCGCTGGCAGAATCTACTCAATAATAAAAATAATTAAAAGTTTCCTCCTTATCAAAACCACGATATACAATCAAATTAAAAATAATGGTTTTGGCGCAAAAGGACTAGTTCTCAAAATGGCAAATTCTCTAAAAGCCTAATTCTCTAAATGGCCAATTCTCCAATGCGCCTAAACCAAGATAATGTATCTTCATATAAGATGACATACACATGTATGATATGAAAAAACTTAATGTTTCATTTAGTAATCCAAATGGTAATCCAGTCATAAGCTATACATACTTTTTTGCTGTCGCTACCTTAGGTCCATGGCGCCGTTGCTTTCAACGGAGGAGTCTGTCTATCTCCCTCACATATCCACCGTCTCTTTCTAACGCAATGACACGGACTCTCACTTTTTAGACCTTGGGATGAAAATTCACGTTTCGTTTTTGTCTATTTTTTTTATCAATCGTTGATATTTTTGTCATTCCCTAAGATTCTTGCCGTGAAATAAATGAAAAAATTGAAATCTTATCTGATTGTCAACACTTTAGAGAACTGAAGTCAACACTTTAGAAACTTTTGACCCACTGGTCTTGTATCAACATTGTATGAACGAAAGCGTCGTCATAGCGATTGAAAAAAACTAGCCTAGTGCGAGTCGGACTCGCGGACGAAGGGTTCCGTACCATTATCGCAAAAAACGAAAAAAAACAAGTTTGCTGTATAGGAGCCCCACTTAAATATTTATGTTATCATGTTTTTAGTATTTGTTGTTATAGCGGCAACAGAAATACATCATCTGTGAAAATTTCAACTGTCTATCTATCACGGTTCAAGAGATACAGCCTGGTGACAGACAGACAGAAGGATCGTGGAGTCTTAGTAATAGGGTCCCGTTTTCACCCTTTGGGTACGGAACCCTAAAAACTAGCCTAGTGCGAGTCGGACTCGCGCACGAAGGGTTCCGTACCATTATCGCAAAAAAACGGCAAAGAAATCACGTTTGCTGTAAGAGAGCCCCACTTAAATATCAATTTTATTCTGTTTTTAGTATTTGTTATTATAGCGGCAACAAAAATACATCATCTGTGAAAATTTCAACTGTCTAGCTATCACGGTTCATGAGATACAGCCTGGTGACAGACAGAAAGACAGACAGATGGATCGTGGAGTCTTAGTAATAGGGTCCCGTTTTTACCCTTTGGGTACGGAACCCTAAAAAATATGGGCAAGCCAAACGCTATCGAAATGTTACGTATTTAATCCCTTACATTTAGATGTTTCATGACATGAATGATACGAGTACTTACTCTAGAGCCTCTGATAGATTAACGACGGTATTACAGTTTTCCAGTAGAAGCTCAGAGTCTGTATTTGAACCCGGTAGATGGCTATGGTCATCCCTTATTATGTGACTGGCTTCTGCCAGCGACTTTGCCCGCGTGACTGTCGAATATTATCCCGGGGGAACATATTCCGGGATATAAAGTATCCTATGTACTATTCCTGACTATAATCTATCTCTGTGTAAAATTTCATCCTGATCCGTCCAGCCGTTTGAGCGTGAAGAACTAATAAACATACAAACACACACACACTCACAAACTTTCGCCTTTATGTCATACTAATATTATAAAGGAGAAAGTTTGTGAGTGTGTTTGTATGTTTGTTACTTCTTCACGCCAGAATGGTCTAACGGATCTGAATAAAATTTGGCACAGAGATAGACTATAGTCAGAAATAGCTCATATGACTGGTCTATACTTATATACTTTAATATTATAAAGAGAAAAGGTTTTTCTGTTTGTTTTTTGTTTGTACCGAATAGGCTCCGAAACTACTAGACCGATTAGAAAAATTCTTTCACCAATCCAAAACTACATTACTCCCGAGTGACATACGCTATTTTAATCCCGAAAATGCATCCTGTGTGGTGGTCCACGGGAGCGAAGCCGCGGGCAACAGTTAGTATAATATGTACTAGCTTGTGGCAGCGCCTTCGTCCGCGTGGGTGTCGATAATTATCCCAAGGGAACATATTCCCGAAATAAAAAGTATCATATGTACTATTCCAGGTTATAATCTATCTCTATGCCAAATTTCATCCAGATCCGTCCAGCCGTTTAAGCAGTAAGAAGTAACACACATACAAACACACACACGCAAAATTTCGCCTATATATTATTATACTGTGTATAATAAGTGTGATTACATCGTAGTATTAACCGGTTGGATGCCGTAATTACCGAAACAATTAAGAACCCATTGAGTCTCGCGTGGATTCGCATTTCGGGCATTTAAGAGGTTAAACATGTTTTGTGTCTGCCTCGTTCTGCAGATTACGATGTCATGGGTTCGATACCCTGTGTTGAGAAAAGTGTCGTTACTGAGGTTTACAATCTAGAATTTTTCAGTTGCCAAAGTCCAGGTTTGTGCACGATTCATGGCAATCGGTTCGTTGATTCAACTCGGGCCCACACCTTGAATTTCAATTCGTTTTTGACTGAGGCTTCGGTCCTGTTGCCTATCCCGCAGAAAGCCTGCATTTTTTTTTAACACGCTTTTATTAGCTTGGTATGTATCTATGTATCAATGTAACGGAATCTTTGAACGTGATTTTCACCCACTTCAAAACGTCGCGTTAATTTGAAACTTTGCACACCTATCAAGGACCGATGACAACACAATAATTTATTCAAAGTCGAAGTACTTTTGAAAGTCAAACAAAAATTAAAATTTGCAAGTAATAAAAGTTGATTCTACCGTGCGCGTTTAAATTGTTTGTCCCAAATGCCTTACCAAGATCTTCAGGATTAGTGACAATTTAGTTCAATTTACCATTAAAGCGTGTTTTTTTGTTTTTAGAACTACAATTTATTATTTCAAAATCAAATCATAATAATTTATTTTTATTTTACATAGGCCTACATGGGCACTTATAAAACGTTGACAAAAGGTGCACGGTCTGGGTTAGTCGATTCCTATGGAGAAGAACCGGCAAGAAACTCCATAATTGATTTTTGAATTATTTTTTTAATTCGGGCTTTCTATAAATCACACCCACGAAAGGAGATCCGGGGGTTGACCATAAGCTCTTAGAGCGGTATCAATTTGATATCGAGTAAGTGACAGATGTATACAAGTCAGATACATGATCTCAAATTGATACCGCTCTAAGAGCTTATGGTCACCCCCCAGAAGGGCTTAGTGCGAGTTTTGTCGCGGTAGCGTAAACGTCAATTTGTATTGAAGCTGGATAAGTGCCGTCTGGTGACAATAAGGAAAAAAGCTATGTTTATGTAAACAAATTGGCATAGAGATTGTTTCCTCGGACCACAGATAATATAATACTAGCATACAGATGCCTCATCCCATACAAAGAAACCGTGCCACGTAACTTGCGTTTTTCATCTGATTATACCAATTATTTTTTGTAAATCGATCGCGTTCGGTTCCGTTACACGGCGATAGATAGATCACCATATAATAATCGATCGACATTGATAGATATATCAAATAATCAGTACAGTACGTCGGGACAGTTTCTATGTATGGGATGAGACACCACTGCTCGGACTAAGGGCAAAGATAGTCTCTTCAACCCTGGTAGTATCTGCAATATTTGGATGAATTAGAATAGATGAATTATTATAATTTTTTATTTTTATTTTTAAAAATGTTGCCCCACACT
Organism: Orthosia incerta; assembly: GCA_948252205.1. Taxonomy (NCBI): domain Eukaryota; kingdom Metazoa; phylum Arthropoda; class Insecta; order Lepidoptera; family Noctuidae; genus Orthosia; species Orthosia incerta. The sequence goes on along the minus strand of OX411765.1, from coordinate 10,784,014 downwards.
AGGAATTTCTTTCTGTATCGTGGGTGCGTTTACAAACATATAAATTCATATACACAAACACCCAGAGCCGGAACAACTATCTGTAGGTAATACAAATATTTGTTCCGTGCGGGAATCGAACCCGCGACACGAAGCGCAGCAGTCAATCGCTCAACCACTGCGCCAACCGTGCGCCCAAAATTCTGCTGCACATCTTGAAATAACCTTTATAATTCACAAGTAAGTACATATCGAGATAAGAGAAGAAATGGTAGTCCATCTAAGGTGGTCTAAAATATCTCGTCTGCCACCAATCCGTGCGCTACTAAATAAACCACAGAACATTCTAACTCCAAAATAAACTAAGTATTTTTTTACCGCTATCAGCCTTAAGGTGTAGACCGATTAACTGCCTCTTCCGGGAATCGAACCCCATCGCTCTGAGTCATAAAGCGGTACTCAGAACTTAAGCGGTATTTGAGTAGCAATACAATTATTTTGTATTTTTTCCTTTGATTTGAGTCTAATTTGATTTCTACCGACTTTTAAAGTTGGAGTTTAGTTCATCAACTTGGTTTAACTGCATCATAAATGCATCCAAGAGTGATGATACGTGTATAGAGTTGTACTGCACAGCAGTTCTCACACTTGAACTTTAAGAACTGCCCTTCATCAGCCAATTTTATCCCATAAATATCGAGTTCGGCTTCGGTATTCTTCTGTACTCAATACATTTATTGCTCCAAGATTAACTCCAAGATTATGTAAAAGTGGTCTCACTGGGTAATCGGTCGACCTTGTAAGTCGCCTTCCAACGCTGCGTCTGCCTGACTTCTTCTTCTTTTTGAGTCGATGGAACTCTTAAAATATTTTGAGCCAAGTTAAAAGGCCACGTCAATTGTTGCATCAGAGGCAATTACCATGCATTCGTTGATAAAATGTTTAGAACCTAATGTTATCGGACGAATTTGTAGGACGCCTTCCAACGCTGTATCTTTGTCATCGTCACTCCAGAATCTTTCGGTCCCATCTGCCATACATTCTGCGAGCAAAACACCTTGGTGTTTTGTTCAGCTCGTGCCAGCAAACATAGAAGAACCTTACAACCAAAAACTTGATCATTAATTTCATTTACTTCCAAAATCCCGACGAACTCATAAACTCTAATGTAGTAAGCGGCGCTAACAAATTACATTAGGGCCCATTTGATGGTGCGCCCGCGCCGACCGTGATGACTCGCGGTTTGTGTGCAGGCGCCGGATATATACTGGCGGACAGGATTAAGTGGTCACAAAAATATATATTAATATTTACGGTGGATTAAATTCCGATAGATCAAAAGCTTTAGTACATACTACCTACCAACTTTACTCTTTGCGTCATAGTTATCTATACTTCTATACTAATAATATTATAAAGAGGAAAGATTTTTTTGTTTGTTTGTTAGTACCGAATAGGCTCCGAAACTACTGGACCGATTTAAAAAATTCTTTCACCAATAGAAAGCTACATTATTCCTGGGTGACATAGGCTATTTTTTTATTCCGAAAACGGGTCCTGTGGGGTGGCCCACGGGAGCGAAGCCGCGGGCAACAGCTAGTTGTATATATCACCAGTAACTCAAACGCTATTGACAAAAGAAATAACTGTTTATTCTCAGCTATTTCTTAAAATGTCTTAGATTATAGCAATTTTTACCTAAACAGTTTTAATTATATTTGCGCCGTGCCAAATAACCCAATAAAATTACCAACTTAGTATTTTCTGGCAACCTAAACAATCCCTATCAAATTAAATCTACCACTATCCAGGGAGTAAGTACCTGGTTTTTGCTACTATGGTTTTTGCTTTTAAAAAAAAAACATCCGTCACTTTCGATCAATAATTCTGCTCGCCACTGTAACGCTGACGAAGCAACTATACCACTTCAGACTGATATACTCATTCAACTGTTTCCTTGCCAATACAATACCTACTTTACACCTCAGAAAATATAGCTCAAAATCCTTTCTAAAACAATTAAAAGTATTCCACTAGTTCTTCTTTAATTAGTGATTGAAGCCAACATCTTCATCCAAGCTACCTGATAGAGCTTTTCTTTTTGTAAGGATACATAATGGATATTAGTGAATATGTTAGTAGAGGTGATGACAGGCTGGCGGCTTGTATGAATCTTGAGGTGGGTGAATTTATTTGGCTGACGGTGTAAAGGACACGATGGTTCTGGGCACTTGAGTTGAACTTCATGTGGATATACAATTCAATTACATTTTTAATCGACATCCCAAAAAGGAGGCAGTTCCGATTTTCCTAATTTTTTTTCATGTTTTTTCGGCCATAGCTGCATCGTAATAAAGACGCTTGCAAAATATTTTTTTGTTTGGAAAAAAATGTTGTCTCTCAAGGTCCCATTGTCACCAAATCAGAATCTGATGATGTGTTTCCATGGAAATCGAGGGAACTCCTCAAATATTGTAGGCAGACATGTAGCGATTTTGGAATTTTATTGATTTATTAAAACTTCATCTTGTCTAGCCTTTTTCCCAACTATATTGGGGTCGGCTTCCAGTCTTACCGGATTCAGCTAAGTACCAGTGTTTTACATGGAGCGACTGCCTATCTGACCTCCACAACCCAGTAACTGGGTAACACGGTACCCCTTGGCAAGACTGGTGTCAGATCTCAAGCTTCTGACTACCCGTAACGACTGTCAAAGATCTTCAAATGACAGCCGGGACCAACGGCTTAACGTGCTTGCCGAGGCACGGAGGAAACTCGGTATGTTGAAATGGTCACCCATCCAATGACCGACCTCGTCAAGCGTTAACCTTGATGATCGACCCGTGCGGCTGTAATTATTTAGCCACGAGCTCCTTGTATTAAAACTTCACGCAACATAAAAGAACGATAAATAAATAAAAGAACCACTTAATGCATATATGCAGCAGCAATGCAGACATTTTCACTCATAAAGTATCATTTGGTGAAGTGGAACTGATGAAGAAGATCACAGATGGCCACTGAAACTCCTTAATAAGTATTTCATGGGTATAAGATATCTGGAATAGTTAAGCGACTATGATGAAGCAAATACATACAAATAAATGGTACTGATGAAGATGGTACGATCAAACTGATCTGATGAAGTTGGAAGGTAGGCACTGGAAATCAATACATATAATAAATCTGTAGCAAAGTAATTTTTTTACATCGAAAATGTTTTAAAAAAAAATAGCCAGGGTGTTAAAGGATAAACAACAGAACCTATTTCCGCCATTTTTGGCATTTGTGTCTGTTTATCTGTTTGTCTGTTTATTTGTGCACGCATTACGTGAAATGTACGAAACCAATGAAAATAACTTTTAAGAGGGATAGAAAGGTAATAGTGGGCTGCCGCACAGAGGAAGAAAGGCGAAAACTAAGATAAAGAATAAGGAAAGCGCTTAAGCTGGAATCACAGGATATATAAGTTTTTAAGCTGACATGGTCACAATCAGTCAGTTGGTCAGTTCTAGTGATCATGGCGCTTGTAACGATGCCGGAATATCGAGCTCTCAACAAAAATTTAAATATACATGGTAAATATCCCGAAACAAATATTAATTCTAATCACAGTTTTTTTATTTTTTTTATTCGTGTTGGGTTTGCTCTTGACTCTAGTCTAGGTCAGAGGTGACAGAGACAAAGTCGACGATGGAGTGAGCTTACCCAGAAGAAGCCTGTTCACTCTAACTTTGAAGAGATTCGGGTTGTATGCGTTCGGAAACACAGACGCAGGCAGTGAGTTCCACTCTTTTGCTGTGCGCATTATGAAGGATGTTTGGAAGCGCTTGGTGCGAATTGGTGGAATAGCAACTAGGTGAGGATGGTAACTTGCAGTGCGTCTAGATGTCCGATGGTAGAAGGGGGCCGGTGGGATGAGGTCGTGAAGTTCATGAGCACACTCGCCAAAATACAGTCTGTAGAAGACCGACAAGCAGGCAACCTTACGGCGATGAGCTAAGCTGTGAAGCTTGGCATCCACCAGTTTGACGTCGCCAATTAGTCTCTTGGCTCTGCGTTCCACCGAGTCAAGCGCAGCAAGCTGATATTTAGCTGAGCCATCCCAGAGGTGGCTGCAATACTCCATGCAGGATCGGACTTGCACTTGCGGACAGGATATTAAAAATAAAAACCCGCAAATAGTGATGAAGGACATTATGCAATATAACAGCTCGAAGCAACCACGAAGCAACCAAGCATTCTAAATAAATTACCAAAGGAAGTAGCCAAAAAATAGAAAACAAAAAACCTCGTCAAATAAAAAACATCCTGAAAATCTACTTTACCGTTGAAAAGTTTTGAATGGGGGAGGAGCCTACGTGTAGGTAAACTACTAGATAAACTGCATGTGAGCGAGTAACTGTAAATCTAAATTGATAGCGCACATAATCTTGCCTCAATAAGTTTGGGCGTTATTTACTATGTAAACATTTTATTAATGCATGTGGCAATAAATAGTTAGTTTTGTTTTTTTTTTTAAAGGACCCGTTTAACAGTCATCTTCGTTGATTGAGCCCACTTAATCAATAAGCCCGATCTCTTTGTTTTCAAGAAGATATATAAGAAGGTAAATAAATAACGCCAAAATTATACAAACCGATCTCCATGATTCTACCATACCCTAAATACACACATACTTACACAAAAATCATTTCCCTCACACGCCACAGAAACAATGAGTAATCAATCATCCAAGATGGCGGCTACTAAAAATATTTACCATGATTTATTGTATGCTTACAAAGCCCAAGGCTGAATGATAAGAATTGTCTGTGCTTCTTACGTTTATCTTTACTAATGACCTCTATGGTCGGTCAAGGATAAGCCATTGGGGGATTTATTCAATCATGTAATCCGTTGTGTGTTTTCTTTTCGAAGATTTTTTTAACAGTGACAGGAATCTAAAATTGCCGACCCGCCTTGAGCAAATGCCTGTATATGCGAAGAGATTTAACCCTGTAGTGGGATAATAACAGGCATTACCATGCAGAAAATTATGATATTTGTAGCCAAGTAGGATAATATATACGTTGAATGAAGCAGCGTCGTAGTTGCTTAGCAGCAGAGTCAAAGGCATCGTCGTAGCCGGAGAGGCCGGTCGTAGAAGCACCATTGTAGTCGCCTAGCAGCAGCTTCGTAGCAGCTTAGCAGGAGCGTTATAGCTGCGTAGCAGCAGAATCTTAGCCGCGTAGAGGCATCGTCGTGGCCGGATAGGTCGTGCGTAGAAGTGCCATCGTAGCCGTGTAGCAGCAGCGTCGTCGCCGTGTAGCAGCAGCGTCGTAGCTGTGTAGCAGGAGCGTTATAGCTGCGTAGCAGCAGAGTCGTAGCCACGTAGAGGAATCGTCGTAGCCGCGTAGCAGCAGCGTCGTAGACTCGTAGCTGCTACGCGCGAATATTTTAGTACTTATTTAGCGAGTTTTTTTTCTGGAATGCATGCAGCTTCATACATTTCCATAGGTTACAGAATGGGCGGAAAAAAATCGCCCGAATAAAAATCGCAGTGCGTGCTAAGCCTTATAGGTGCGTAGCACTGCTGCTTCGCAGCTATAACGCTCCTGCTCCTGCGTCTGCATTCGTAGCCGCGTATAATAGAGGCATCGTGGTAACCGGCGTACGTAGAAGCACCATCGTAGCCGCGTGGCAGCAGCGCCGCCGCCTTAACCGGGTAGCAGCAGATAGGTACACGTTTTTTAGCACGTAGGTGTAAAACAAACGCGTGTTAGAAGCAGCGTAGAAGCATCATTGTAGCAGCGTGAAAACTGCGTCATAGCAATCGCATAGTGGTACGGAACGGGAAAATCTACAACCTGAATAAAGTAAAGCAGTAAAGGAGTAATGAATAATATTTATTTGACACAGTTATGAACCACGAAAGCAAAGGCTAACAGTAGCACAATAAGAAACAGTCATACTATCTTAAATATCACATTTATACAATTATGCTACCCACTACGTTCTCCACAGATTACAATTTAAAGTATTTAAAACTAGCTAGTAACACAGATACAATACTTGTGTATTGTATCTGTTATTGTCCTAGAACTCATATATGGATTTTTAAATAATATATAAAAGAAATACAGAAAAAGTAAATTATAGCCTAGAGCCTTATAGGCCAGACTTAGCCGCCATCCAATTGGTCAACTAACTTATTCTTATTCTCATTGGTCAACGTGTTCAATTCGACATAAATAGCATAGGTAGATTATATTATATAATATAGTATCCTGATCCTGCCAAAAAAGATTCACCATCATCATCATCAACCACAGCCCGACTTCGCCCACTGCTGTGCATAGGCCTCTCTATTCTTGTGCTAAAATTATTAGCATTGGCTTATCATAATCTAGCAGGGCACTGGTATAAGGTTGAAAACTGGGCTATGTTCATTCTGATAGAACATAGCCTGGGCTGTGGGGGAACTACCCTACAGAGTGCATGTGTGCAAGGAAACTCGAGAGTAAATTAAAATAGCATACAAAATTTATTTTGAGTACTTCTAAAAAGTAACACGTAAAACCCCAAAATTATGTCATCAAGACAAGCATCAACAGAACGTTGAATTTTCATATTTCAATCAAATATAGACTAAGCGCTAGCAGCCAGCTATATTATGCACATTAAAACCTAATATGGGCCTCTAGACAAGAGACATTCTATCATCGAAAGCGTGGCGTTAGCGATTGTCAAAAAGGGTAAAATTGTACGGGATTGACAAACGATATCGAAAAATCACGTGATCTATCCTTTACGTATTGACATTTCGACTATCGCCTTCGCTAACATCGAATGCACATGCCTAGAGCAGAGGCTCATAGAGGTGAGAGAGGGGTTGGCCCAATATCCACCCAGTGATCGTGTCTCAGTGGGCAACCTCTATGATTACTGTTGGTTCCTAATCAATACACTATAGTAAAACCAATGATATTCTATTATACAGATACGTTATACACTCACAACACAACCAAAAAAAGTGTTCCGCACAGCAGCGACAGCACAGATACCTACACACTTTTCATTCATCTGACATTTCACTACAAGTCGAAAGGGATGGCCTGATAAAACCAACAAGAAAAAAAGAGACAGCATTTGTTTGTCACTTGCGAGTGAATGTAAACAAACATTATTCTGACTACCAATGTTTTTTTCTTTGTCTATCCTCCAAATATCAGAATATTAGGGAAAAAATTAAATAAATTAGTAAATTGAAGTTTATTTCGTACTTACATATGGTATATGAGATCCCTTCTGTTTTATGTACTTTGGTATCATAATTGGTACACTTTCTAAATACACACGATGGCATTTATTTCATTTTGTTTTTGTTTCAACAAAGCGTATCGCTTATAAGCTAGGACTATACGTCCCAATTAGGACGTAATCGAGTCTTCACAATGCGCGCGCTCATAACATATAATTATGTTTACTAGAATATCATTGAGTAAAACTAGGTGCTTGACATGACTCATAGAGTGAATCTCATTTCCATATTTAAATCAGTAGTATAGGATTACATACATGTCTAGTAGTACAAAATTCATCAGATTGCCCGTGTACCATAGAGATGATTTATTTAATATTAACTCGCTTTCACACGCAATAAAACATAAAGAAATGAACTCGGAACGGAAGAAGCTAAGATTAATTACTTTTTAATTCGCCATTTTGGTTGCGTCATTCTTTGCGCGGGAACGCGTAGTGAGGCGGGCCTTTGTTTTTTTTTTCAATGTGAACTTTGATGACCAAAGGTCGTGGGCATGCAGCCAATGCCATAGATTAAATATTTGTTTAGTGTTTGTATGGATGGTTTTGAGATGAGAAGATGATCATGGAAATGATGGATGGATGAATGTTGGGAAGGATGGCTGATGTAGGATCGGTATAAGGCTGATGGAAATGATTTGGATCATAGATAATTCTACTGTACTGGTTAATTGTTAATGTTTTGTTACTTTTATATTTTCATGCCTTAGTAATTGTGTTACAATCCTGCAATATTTGATTTAAAAACCGTATTTAAACGGAAGAAGTCAACCTCAAAGTTATGGTTCATAGCTTCTATATGAGAGGGTCGACACCAGGATGTTGATAACGTTTTTTTAAAAAAAACTATTTTTTTTTCATTACTAGGTAGATTCTATTGCCAATTTCGACGTTGCCTAGCTTAAACTTACGTAAACTTAATGAGGCCAAGTCATAGAACCATTGGTTGACTGAAAGACCAACTTTGTACCCCTTATCTTGCATTCATAAACTTAAAATACTTAAATAAAGTCAAAATAAAAACCACATACGTACAAAATCGCAAAATAATTTATTTATTAGATTCAACTTACGTGCCTATCTCTAATAGTAGTGCAAAACGATCAACTCTAAATACTTGAATAAAACAATAAATTATTCACATCTAACAAGTAACACGTGTAAACATAAACAACTGTTACAATAAATAACACTCGTCTTATACAGACATTCTTCTACTTAAACGATTCAATAAAATACTCACTCAAATACTTTGCATTGTTACTTGACCATATTTACATAATCCTCTAGTTATAAATCTGTACCTACATTCTAATCGTTCTCTCTTGATAAAATATATGCTATAGATAGGTAAATATTAGATATAGTCCCGCAGTAGGGAGATAACCAGAACGAATCCAAACTCAGAGGTGGTACTGAGTAATTACACAACCCAGGAACACTTAATCTCTTATCAGGAACCTGAACATTAATATATGGAGATCATCATCATCATATCAGCCGAAAGAAGTCCATTGCTGGAGATAGGCCACCCACATTGACCGGCCCCGTGCAACTCGCATCTAGCAGATCCACGCAACCTTCACCTGGTCATCGGTCCAACTAGTGCGAGGCCTTCCAATGCAACGTCTTCCGGTTAGCGGTCGCCGCTCTAGAACTCTGCCCCTTCGGCCATACGTTCTGCGAACAATGTGACCTGCCCACTGCCACTTAACTGTGGCAATTCTTCGGATACTTGGAGATACCTAGGTCTAAAGGCAAAAAATCGTGCCTGTATTCCTTGGAGGGTTAGTTAGAGGTGTCCCAATAGTGTACCCACGTTTTGCCAGTTATATTGAGGTCACAATATGTTGTTAGGGGTGGGGGCGAGCCTATTTGCATCAAACGGGTACAAATCCAAAATCCGGGTTACGTCTATGAAGTTCCAGATGAAAGAACCCGATTCTTTTCTGATTAATTTCGTTGCGGGATCCAAGACAGTTAAATTCATTCGCTGGGACTTTGTCGAGCTTCATTGCCTTGGCACTTTTCTGGTGGTTGCCACTGTTGATTCTACCTTTCAGGAGTTGCAGTGGTTTGTGAATAGTGGGGTGGGATTGTCAAAAAAATGACTTCCCGACCCCGGAAACAAACTCAGGATCTCACGTTCTACAGTAATGCTTGTGACCACTCACTTAAATCTAACTTGCCTATAAAAAGGAAATTAGTCCTCCTTTTCCTCACAATTCTGCTTTCTACTAATGCGGGGCACTCCTTTCGGTAGGAGTTGAGCTAGTCCCGCCATTTTTATAGTTCTCGCCAAACTTCTTGGCCGCCCTAAAGTTGGCTATTGATGTATGAGTTTTACTACTAACTCCGCAGCCATTGTAGCGAATTTCAAGGCGGCCAAGAAGTTTGGCGAGAACTGTACCTTGGTCTGCGCCGATGTCGTTGTTTCATCATCATCATCATTTCAGCAAAAATACCTCTAGTGTCATAGGCCTCCGCAAAGTGTCGCCACACCGACCGCTCCTGTATATCTCGCATACAGTGGATTGCCGCAAAAACCATCAGGTCATCGGCCCACCTATTGGGAGGCTTTCCAAAGCGACGTGTCTTCCGGTACGGGGTTGCAAGTCCAGAACTTTTCGGCCTATTGACCATCTATTCTGCGTCCGTGGTTCGACCCATTCGGTCGGTTCTAGATCTAAAGAAAATTACAAATATTGTCACACCCAATAAAATCCTACACCTAAAGTGATGTTCTTATCGTCACATTGTTATTCAACCATCGATACAAGATGCGTTCAAATAAAACTAATATATTTTTTTATCTGTGCCAATGTCCATTGTTTGGAGCGAACGCCATTTTTCTTAACACCAATCATGCAACAATTAGCAACAGGAAACGTTCGATTTTGCTTCGCATTCGGAGGACGGTAAAAGTCTTTTTTGTGACTACAATAATCCAATGATTTGTCGGTTTTAATTAGAAAAAATGCCCGATGGAATGTTGCTGTTTTAAATGAAAGAAAAATTCTGTAGTTTTCATTGAGGTTTAGACAATTTAAAGTGTTATGACCGGGAAAAATAGTCGATTAGGTACTTACCGAGCGTGAAGACTTTGTATGAGGGGAGAGATATCCTTTTTCATTGGTAGGTAATTCGTTAATAATTTGGCAAAAGTACAAAAAACCTTCCAAAAAGAAAGAAAGACACAGGAGACAATTCTGTCTAAGGCTGTCCATTTATTTCAAGAAACCGTGTCAATCGGTTTTCGTTCTTCAAAGCACTGCAAAATTCGTGATCCGCAAACAACAAAAACTATTACGCGACCAAACTATCAAAAATTAGTTCGGCCACTTAATTAAATTATTGGGACTATACTTTTACCGCGCCAACGCCTTTGCCGCGGGGCGTCTTCAAAAAAAAAAGTAAAAGAGTCCAAAGCGGAAAGGTTTGGCGCCACTGACACTTTGGTTCTGAGCTCTGACACGCCTACGGCGCCGATGCAGAGTGTCTTGGATTTTATAGATCTTTTATAGCATGGTGGAATAGATCAAACATGTTGTTAAGTCTGCAACGCTTAGTTAGATTCTTAATTTTTAAATAATAAAGAAATAGTGCTGGTTTCTGAATTGAAAATTTGGATATTTCAAACCCTAAAAAACTTGATAGGTTTTTAAGGCTTAAATAGTTTGATAAATACCTATGTACTTATTAATCGGAGGATAGACTTTATGTATTTTGCAAATAAAACTGTTTCGTGAGAATTGAAGATACCTACCCACTTTCTTTTCTTTTTCGTGTGAGGATGTGGCCACCTCTGGTTTCAGAGTTAATTATGCTGCCTCTGGGTATCCCACAGGCCTCTGTCTTGGCTATTTCAGACTTTTATTAACTATATAAGTCCAGGTTTCCTCACGATGTTTTCGTTCACCGTTGCCTGTGATGTCCAAGGTAAACTTAGAAATTACATATGAATTTCAAAAAACTCACATTGATACCTGTTCGGATTTGATGTATTTCAAGCACGAGAGGCGAGATCTCAGCCACTGGGCCACTCGTGACATTCTTGTATCTTCTACCTACCTACTAAAGAACATTTGTTTTGTAGATGCATTGCTTGGAATCAGCCTGTTGCGTTAACTATGTAATCAAAACCACTGTAACTCCTGAAAACCAGAACCAACAGTTGCAACTACAAGAAAAGCATAGAGACGAAGAAGCTAGACGAGTCTCGGGGTTAATGTTTCAAAGTATGTCTGAAAAGCGCCAGGAGAAAGAAAATCTCACACTTAGGCCACTCACACACATTCTGAATTCCTCTCGGAATATCTATCCAGACTCGGAATTCATATTATTAATTAAGAAAGCCCAGCAACGCATACAATTTCACTATGCCCCACACACATTCTGATTTTTTCAGAATAAGATTTACTCTTTCTTTATTAAGATTATGAATTCCGACTCTGAATTCAGACAGGAATTTCAGAATGTGTGAGTCCAGCCTTAGGGTGTAGATTCTAGGTACTTTGTACCTTCTCTCTCCTCAAAATCATAAATTCGGCCGAAGGAATACAACGGGCAAATAGAGTCTGGCAAACGAAAGTAGATACTCGAATTATTTGCAAACTTTTTATACGGCAACGCTATACTAATGTCAACCCCAATTTTCCGTATGACGCTACTAAGTTGATTCGTAATCATTATTTGTCTTTTTGTAAAAACATTTTCTCTATTTAATAATTTAAAAAGTTTCATTATTAATGTAGAAAACAATGATTCCTGTGACTCTTATGAATCTTTTCACATGGAAGTCTTAGATTCAGATTTTGATTGATAGTGAATAAACCAAAATTATTATAGAATACTGTTGTTTTTTTTTTATTCTGATTGACATATCTAAAGTATTACCTACCTAAATGTACCTATAGTATTTTTATTCAGACGAAGTAATATAAATAGTTCTAAAGTATCAAATTAGGTTATTAAAGGTATTGCATACTAATTTTTGGGGTTGCTATGCTGATATTTTTTAAATTTGCCGCGCTTTTTCAGTCTCTACTTTCGTTTGCCAGACTCTAGCCTCCACCAAAGATCCTAAAATTAATAGGTATTAGAAGTCATTAATTCAATTAGAGTGTGCATCAGCACTTTGTAATCATTGATTTTTCGAAAATCCCTGACTTCTTGATCTAAAACAGCTTTTAAGGGAAAAAAAATGGGGTAGGTATTTATCAAACTAGGTTTTGCTATATTGGCCAAGATAATACCTAGTCGTTGCTAACTGGTAAATACAACTACGCATCATTCAAACATCACTAAGCAAAAAAAGGCATCCGGGGTACAATTATTGTAAAATTTAATCTATTATAGAAACCACACGTGCCAAACAGTGTGGCCTTAGATAAGCTGGCCTAGCGTAGTAAAGAGTTTTAAGAGAAAGCGAGGCCAGCTTATACTGGTTTGATCAACACAGACGTATGTATACGTTCTACTGTATTTTAGTGTTACGGTTTATAAAGTGCCAAATAACTGCCACTGGAGGGAAGGGGTGGTAATCCCTGTGTTTCCTGATAACTATATTGGAGACTATAAGTCAAGAATAGGTATGATACATTTAAGAGGTATTTCTGAGGAAAGGATCAAACGCAAACCGATCAATAAAAAAATGCTAAAAAAAATTAAAAATACTTTTAACTTTTCAGTAATCCAGACTTCAAAAACGCTAAACCGACCCACAATTAACCTCTGGACTACGTAAAACAGCCAAATGCCTATAATTATAAGCTGTTTTTATATTAAAAATAAAGAAAAACTCTTTAAAAGCACGCGCGGCTTGCCGCCGGGTCCGACCTAATAGGATGAAGTGGCGCCACTGTTGCCAGTTAAAAAATATTGTTAATTTTGTTTATTGGTCATACTTTAATTTGCCAGTGTGAAATAAAACCTTATTACGGAGTTGGCTACTGGTTTCTTTAAAAGCTGTTGGGTTTAATAAGACTGACGAATTGGCAAGGTTATCCTACATTAGGCTCCAAAAAGTTCAATGGTTCTTTTTTTTTAATTGGCTGTTAAAATATGGTCGGCTTGTTTTTACCGGCTTAATCCCTAAACCGGCTACGAAGCCAAGTGGGTGCCGCTGTAGGCATAGCCTGGTGAGATGGGAGTACTTCGATCAGCCACAATGTGAATGTGAAACCACTCGACAGACGATTCCTCATCTCCTGCAGTTCTGCACAATGCGCGACCTTTGCGAGGCCAGCGCTAAGGCTATCGACGTGGCTGAGTACAGGTCTAAAAAAAAAAAAGGAATTATCAAAACGATGAAAATGAAGAACTTTTTCCTACGGCTTCGCTCCTGTGAACCTGTTCCATCCTACAGAAACTATGCATCTTTTGATACCCATAAAAGCGTATGCCAATCACGAAAGTTTGGGTAGCTTTCTAACAGTGAAAGAATTACCGAAATCGTAACAGTAGCTTTATATAACAAACATCATGCTTGTATTATATAATATACACAGTAGAGATAACATATTAACACTTCCAGAGATTAGGTTCCATTTACAAACAATTGAACAATTTATTGACCTCTTTATAAGAGAAGTTTAGATGTGCCCATGCTTAAGAGTCATCTAAAAAGCATGGGTCATTGGTTCAATCCCCAAGTCACGCAAAGTATTGATTAGAGCGTCGTCGTCTTGAGGGACAAAGGCCCAGGGTCAGGGATACCTAAGAGCAGAATGCCTTTATTGAGGCCACCTTAACGCGATACATACGCCCCAATAATGTTATCTCGGACTGGCCGTGCGCCCGCTCGATGCCAAAATATCAATATTGAACCTCCTTTTAAACAGTTTTGTTTGCAAAATATTATTTGGTTTACATATGCTATGTCAGTGATGAAGAAATTCCGCTATCAATTTTTCTGGGTAAAAATGTTTTTAAACATACAAGTCGTTATGTAGGAGTTTCCAAAAGTTGCGAAAAAAAATCGTGTAGTTAATTTTTTTTTAAAGCAAAACTGTAAGTTACACGAAAAAACCTTGTTTTAAAAATTATGTACATGAATCAATAATATTTATTTATAAGCATACTCCTTAGTAACCTAGCCGTTACTAAGGAGTATGCTTTAGAAAGTTACCGTTTTACGGCACTAAAGCGGTTGTAGGCCCTTAATCTCTACCTCTCAATATTCTATCCCTACCTAGAGCATAAAGATCTACAGTATTATGCTTCCCGGAGACATCTCCTAAAAATCCCTGTTTCCGTATAAACAAAAACTTGTATAATCCCAACTTTCTTTAATTTCTCTTGACCCACATCTATTTGATAGCACTTTGTGTTACCGACGTCACAGGTAAGGGTCTGAATGATTTTTTTTCCAAAGGCCCTTCCCGCCGGAAAGCCGCACGCGATCAGTCGGGCGCCATGTTCCTTTTATTTTTTTTTAAACCACAGTTGCGTTCGGATACAGCCTCAGGCGAAAAACAGTCACTCAAAAGTCACGCGTTCACAAATAAAAAAGGTTTTTTGAATGATACAGTTTTTTCGGTAAATTAGAGATTTGGAAGAGAATAGTTTTTTAAGAAATTGCGTGCCCGACTTTTGGTAATGATACGTCTGCGCGTTTATTTTTGATTTTGCTCCAATACGCGGTTTTTGAGGTTTTTTTTCGGTTCGGTTTTAGGGTTTGCCTACGTGGGTTTGGATTCGATTATTTTGGTCGCATTAGCTATTATTATGTGCTTGCCTTTGTGGTGAAGGTACAGGGACATAATTACAAACTTTAATGTCTGTTTTGTTATGATTTAGTAGAAACCTGTTTTTAATCATTCTAAGGTTCAACTGTCTTAACGAAGAATGGATTTTGAATTTATTTACCAGGACATAGATACCTTACAGCTGAAATTAACTAAACAATAAAAATGATTAACAACTGGAACAATTCACATTTGACACGTTTATCTACTAATGGAATAGAATTTGAAGTTCAGAAAGAATAATACATTATGCGCCTTGAATTAGATAATGACTGATAGGTAACCCATCTTGTATATGGCATAAGTATCTACTCCGTAAGTGAGCATTACTAGCTTGAAGATATAAAAATATAAGATAATATCGCCCCTATATATACGTAGGTGGTAGGTAGGTACACCTACCTCTCTAGTTATGTTTAAGCCTCTTGAGGCTTTTACCATCATCATCATCATATCAGCCGAAAGACGTCCACTGCTGGACATAGGCCTCCCCCAAGCATCGCCACTTTGACCGGTCCCGTGCGTCTCGCAACCAGCGGTTCCCCGCAACCTTCTCTAGGTCATCGGTCCACCTGGTGGGAGGCCTTCCAACGCAACGTCGTCCGGTTTGCGGTCGCCAGTCCAGAACCTTTCTGCCCTATCGGTCATCCGTTCTGCGAGCAATGTGCCCTGTCCACTGCCACTTAAGTTTGGTAATTCTTCGGGCTATGTCGGTTACCCTGGTTCCCTTTTACCATCAGCAAAGCACAAAACCAGAGTCTTGATTGCTACAGGTTTTTTTTATTGTCCTATCTATAATTGTTTCACTGTTTATCCTAATAATACAAGCAATATGATTAAGAAGTACCACTGATATGTTTTGTTTAAAAAAAAAAAAAACTACAGTTTGTAAGTTGGACACGTGAAATTTTATATTTACGCTGTTGTTTGATAAAAGAATTTACGTATTTATTGGTTTTTGGAAATTCCACCCCTAAGGAGGTGAAAAGGTGGAAATTTATTGGGCTTATATAAACACATCAACACGGTCTAGGGATATTTCATACTCAATTAAATAACTCGAAAAGTACTGGCCGCATTGGAATCTTTTATACACCGATTTGTTTGTAATTTATCTCAGACTAATTCCAAATTCACATTTTTGAAAATTCTTTTGTTTCGGTGGCATAAAAATGTCTTGATGTTTATGAGAGGGAATTTTCATTTGTGCGAAATTTAGAAAACAATACGAATTACGTTTAGTTACAGTTTTTTTCATTTTTAAACGAAAGATAAAGTTAAAATTGAGGTATTGTAGCCATGCAACGCCAACATTTGACGAGGACGGAGATGTTACGAGCTGTGGGAATGCTGGAAGCTGGGTCTGTTCAGCGTAATGTTGCTGAGGCCATAGGGACCCACCAAAATGTAATTTCAAGATTGTGGACACGCTATCGTGCCACAGGTGAAGTAGCGGAGAGGCACCGGGGGCCAAGTCGCATCACTACCCCAGACAAGACCGATTTTTGCAAATTACTGCGCGAGCTCAACCAAATGCAACGGCGACTCAATTGGTCCAAAGGCTGCGAGTGGAACACCAAGTGCTTGTGAGTTACCAAACTGTAAGAATGCGACTGCATGAAAGCAATCTACGCTCTCGTAGACCACTCCGGGTCCCACCTTTACGGAGAGGCAATCGTGGACGACGATTAGAGTGGGTTCGGAACCACGTGGACTGGGGCCTTGAGCAATGGTCCAATGTGCTGTTCACGGATGAATCCAGGTTCGGCTTCCATCCAGATTCACGAAGGACGCGTGTATGGCGAGTTCCTGGACGATGGAGCCGTCTTCAGAACCCTCAGGAAGTTCACCCATACCAAGGAGGAACAATTATGGTTTGGGCAGGAATTCGTCTTGGAGGACGGACGGATCTCGTTTGGGTTGGACCGATACGTCCAACAGGTGCTGGGGCCCGTAATCTTGCCCCACAGAACACAAATGGGGCAAGATTTCCTGCTCATGCACGACAATGCCCGGGCACACACGGCGAGAACGGTAGCAGCTTGGTTACATACACACAATGTTAGGGCCTTAGACTGGCCTGCTCAATCGCCAGATCTGAATCCCATTGAACATGCGTGGGATATGCTGCAAAGAAGAGCTCTGAAGGAAGTTCCTGAAAATCTGGCTACAGAAGATCAACTTTTTGCGCACCTCAGAAGGACATGGGACAATATTCCGCAACAAGACATTGACAACCTTGTTCTGAGCATGCCGAATCGTTGCCGATGTGTTATGAACATCATGGGCGCTTTCTCAGACTACTAACTTCAAGTTTATAAACACAAATTAAATGATTTTTCTATTTTTTTCAGTTTTTACTCATAAATTAAAAGTTAATTCATATACGGTTTCCGTCTATGCTTCATTTTTTTCCATAAAATCCTGAAATTTTAATCGAAGTACCTTAACCATTATTAAAAAATGGTAGAATATTAAATAACGTATCTTTTAAATATATACATGTCGTATAAATAATTAACACATTGATAGTAATTCGCTTTTTTAAAAATATCCCTAGACCGTGTTGATGTGTTTAGTATTAAGGTTGTCTTGATTGTTAATTTGAAATTTATATTTTAGGGGGTGGTTTAATATAGTATGTAGAATGTTATGATAGGTAGGGAATACTAGTATGGGTTATTATTCTTGTATTAATTATGTGTTCAATGTTGAAGTTGTATAAGGGATGTTCTAGGAAGATATGTCAATGTTTAATACCGGTTGATTTTAATTTTATTTGAGACAACATAAAATTCAGAGGGGATGTTATGGGTGATTTTTAATTGTCTCTGGTTATAGCATGTTTTATAAGTAAGTTGTTTTCAAATTCAGAGCTTTAGAGTTTTTGACAATCCAATGTAAGAAAATTTAATGTCACTAGTTTGAGAAAGTTTTTGGGTGTAGATGTTTTTGAGTTAATTGTATCTGTTTTGTGTGGTTTTGATTAATATAAGTATTGCCCAAACCCCCTGCCGTATTTTATTGAATAACAATCCTGAAGATCTTGGTGAGGCAAAACAAACAACAAACAAACTATTTAAACGCGCCCGGTAGAAACAACTTCCATTGTTTGTAAATTTTAATTTTTGTTTGACTTTCAAAAGTGCCGTTTTCTTTTCTTATAAACAGTATACGCTTTTATAACAAGTTGCCTAAGTCAGTTATAGAACTGACCGATGGAAAGTTCAAAAACTACATCAAACGTGTCCTTGTTAAAAAAGCATATTATAAAATCAAGGACTACGTTGAAGATAAAAAATTTGGCTTTGACACCCTCTGCGCATGCGGCTTCCCTGGTAACTCATAAACGGCACAAATATATGGATATCTCTAACTATTCTCAATCTCATTTTTTTTTCTCTTTTAATTAGACTTTTTACAATATTTTTCAATCATCATTATAGCCCTTAGCTAAGAATAGTTACAGCACTGATTACAGTATTTGTGCCACATGTTAAATTTAGAGTTGTGTTTTTTTTTTTTTTTTTTTTTACCTTTGTATAGATTCTTTTACCTATTGTGAATGTGTGAACATTGTAGGCTTTCTAGTTTTCTAGATGATTGTTAACATTTGTTAACTTTTTATTTCGTGCATTATTTTATTTTTATTTTCTCTGTTTCGTACGACTTATTGTCGGGCCTACGTTGTCCCCCCATATCCAAGTACTAATGCTGTAACATGGAAATATTGTAAACAAAACAATTTAAAAGAGTAACCATGGAGTTTCTTGCCGGTTCTTCTCCATAGGAAACGACTAACCCGAACCGTGCACCTTTTGTCGACGTTTTATAAGTGCCCATGTAGGCCTATGTAAAATAAAAATATTTGATTTTGATTTTGATTTTTTGATTTTGCCGCTTATTGGCCTAGTTGAATAAACATATTTGACTTTGACTAAATTATTGCATTGTCATCGGTCCTTGATAAGTGTGCAAAGTTTCAAATCAATCCCACGTTTTGAAGGGGGTGAAAATCACGTTTAAAGATTCCGATACATAGATACATACCAAGCTAATAAAAGCGTGTTAAAATTTTTTTTTTTTTTGATAATTTGTATGGCTTTGGGTCAACAAGATGCTTATACTGTGAAAATTTGAGGAATGTAGCTCCAATCATTTGACAGACAGACAGACACGTGAGTGACAGCTATAGGGCTTCGTTTGGAACCTTCGTGTACGGAACCCTAAAAACCAATAAAGTTCGGGTCTCATGAGACTAGAACTAGACTAGAGCTGTGTGCAATACTTACCGAGGTCAGTTTGTGAATGGATGATGACCAAGGCCAACCATTATGTGACGACCAAGACCATCCGTAGACACGTCGGTGTCGAGACACGTTGAGCTATTGGTCCCGACTGTCGTTTGTACATCTTTCACGTTTGTACTGTCGTTACGGGTAGTCAGGTGCCAGAAAATCTGGCACGAGGTAGCTAGTTGGGAAAAGACAGTTTAATTTCATAGTTCCGGTCTCATAGTTCCATTTAATAGGATTCTTTGACCACTTATTTATTGTTTCTATTTTAGCCACTTCACTAGAAATAACGCCTTCTAAATTTGAATAGCAACAAGTCACACATTGATGAATACTGGTATTGCTTACATTAACTTCAGGCATTTTAAGATTGACAAAAGTAAATTAATAGACTGTTTGTTCTGAATAATATTGTCTAGTAACTATAACAACGTTTTTAAAACTTTATTAAGGTTATTGTACAATATTATAGTATTATATGTTAAAAAAAATATTATATTTACAGTTTGCCGCAGAGATCTTGATCAGAATGTTTATGTTTGTTTGAATCTCTTGGTAAAAAGAAAATCTGATGAGATATTTTGAGACAACCATTTTGTCTTCCATTTTTTCCCTACTTTATAATTTCGTTTTGCAGCAAAAAATAGTACTGGTCTGGGAAACGGATACGTGGTTTGAATATTCTAGTGTGACCAGTATCTATAAAGTATTAAGTCCGGTGGCAAAATATTTAGTTTGATTGTTTGATAATTATATTATATAATTATTGCAGATAAAAAAGATCAAAATGCCAATGTTCACGGACAACTGCTTGCTTTTCCCTTTGGAACGATTTCTATGGCACCTTGCTTTTTCCAAAGGGAAAAGCAAGCTGTTGCCTTCTTATGTGTCCCGTCTGCAAACTTTCAGAATGCTCTCGTTATCGGCTCGAAGAGAAATAGTGGACGCCCTGTTTCTGTACAAACTCCTCAGAAAGCAAATTGACTGCCCACAGTTACTGAGTCGCTTCAAGTTTCGTGCCCTAACCCGCTATCCTCGAAAACCCATCACTCCGCTTTACCCGCCCTTGCGTAGAACTGTCCTAGGTGCTAACTCACCAGTACCGCGAATGTGCAAAATATTAAATCGCTGCAGTGACCTGATTGACGTGCACCACGATAGCATAGGCAAATTTTGTAAATTAATTATTAAATACTATTCGTACAAATATGAGATAAAAATCCAATTGCCAATTTGTTAATTTATATACTAATTTAATGTTATTTAATTTTGTATTATTATCTAATGTACATTGTAAATCATATATTTAATCTTAGTTTAATTTAATTTATTCATTTGCTATTTTATAATCAATCAATATATAATTTTTTTTTTTAAATTTATTTCATTATCCATGATTAATCGCAATAATTTATATTTATATTCAATCAAAGAAGTGCATGTGGTGTTAGCTTGTAAATAATTGTTGCACTTATAAATGTATATCGTGTAATTATATGAAATGTAATGTGTAAACAATTGTAAGCTAACCTGAAATAAATAAATAAATAAGTAAAATTAATTATGTACCTACACCGAAAATCCAACCAGTTTTTTAAATAAAATGTATACAAATTATGTATGATTGTCTGAAAACAATTCCCAAGGTGACCAAACTATTTTCTTGCTAACTAGCAGCCAGCGTTGCCAACTCTACGTCGTATTTTAAGCCTTGCCTGCAAACCTACGTACTTCAGTCTCAGAATCTACGTATTTTCTATCAAAATTGTACAAAGCAAAATAACACAATAAATTATCTCATTAGGCTAAATAAGCATAACTTCCGTTATATTCGCGAAAAAGTTAATAAACGTTCCGTTTCATACACTCTTTTTGCCGCCACACAACACGTCAAGTCATTCATTCTAAAAACTATGCTAAAAACAAAGTGGCAACACCCAACCCGCCAACCAACCAAGCAGCAGGTTGGCCAGTGTTGCCAACCTGCTAGCTGTGTTGGCAACACTGCTAGCAGAGGTTTGACGTTAGAGGTGAGACGTACTAGGTAAAATGCGTACTGAGTCTTGGAAGTACGCGTCCGCTTAAATACTTATTCCAAAAACTAGGTCCACGAGTTTCCATAGCGAGTCCGAGTCCGAGTCTTCGTAATTTCGAGATCGAGTAGTCCCTAGTCGCAGTAATGTAATTGAGTATTTTCGGTTTATTAACTTATATTAGACTACGCGTTGGTAGTTGGTTTATTAAGCGTGTACAATTTTAAAATGTAAAAAGATGCTATTTTACATTTTAAAATTGTACACGCTTTTGTAAATTAAATATTGACTGGTATTGGTGGAGAGTGAAACATTTTGTTTGCTTGGCTTGACTTAATTAGCTATCTAAAATTCTTAACCATTTACACATCAAAGTTACTTAAATATAACTTATTAATCTACGACATCCTGCACAAAAATACTTGAATAAAATCTTATTCAAAACTTCCCTTCATACTTAACAGGCTAAGGACTGTCAGCTTATTTTATAAACGTGATATTAAACATACGTTCACGTAAACAATAGGTACCGTTCCTATGACGTTTTGTGACGTACTGATTTAAAAAACAAATTTTCTAAACATTTTCAACTCTGCCTACCAAAGTAACAGTAATTCTATTAGTATAGACACGGACGGTTTAGAAACGCGAAACAAAGAAATCGACTCGCAAACTTTGAGTGCCGAACCGAACGTCTCTGAATGTCACCGGAACTGACCGACCCTGTGGGTCGCCCCGTCGCCCGCCGCTAACACTAGACGCGAGTATGGTAGTACTAGTACGTGACTACGTGTCAAACTACTCGAGACGCGTTTATGTAGTGCGCACGGAATAAGTTTTTACACGTCCGGCCAAAAACTTATTCCAAAAACCTATTCCAACTACGTCTCACCTTTATTTGACGTTATGTTATCATAATTGTCATAATTTGACACTTTTGACAGCTAGTTTAACAAAACATTCTTCAGAAGTCGTGTTTGGTTTCTGCCGGTGAAATTACTACTATGTGTGCTGTTCGAAGTGTCTTCAAACTAGGAGCCCTAGAGGCCCCGAAGACAGCTTTCCTGCTGTGTGACATCCAAGAAAAATTTCGGCCCCACATTAAATACTTCGGCGAAGTGGTCAAAGTCGCTAATAAAATGGTATTATTTATTTGATTGTTACGTAACCTGTTGCTATCTGTTTATAATCTATTATTTTAAGGATTCGATTAGATATTGGCAAGATCTTGCAGTTCTTATTGGTATAAATATTGATAAAAATTAAAGAAAATGTCGATATTTAATCAAGTTCATTCTAGTTTTATTCATAAAAATAAGTCCATTACAGAAGTAGCCAAAGGGTCAAATAATTCCATATTTTGTGTGTGTCCATTTCCAACAAAATTTCAATGATTTTTAGCATGTAGGTGCAACACAATCCTATTATAAGTATAAAATACAGATGTGTTCTTGTTCATTCAATATCAACAGGATAGGCTCCAACTGTTGCAATAACAACCACAAATAATTCTATTGCAGCAGACATTACTGCAAATCAATTTCTTTCATTAAATAAGTATTACAGGAACAAATGTCCAAACTGTTGTTAAAATACACTCATTGCTAAATACCAAGCTGCACAATGCTCTCCACGACGCCAAAGATGGATGTAGACCAAATTGATGAAGGAGAAGTTGATTCCACGAAGACTGAAGAATCATGTCTCTCAGTAATGAGAAACACAATGCGAGGAGGAGAACAATTTAAAAATAATCTTCTAGAAATACAATTGATTTACTTCATTTATATTGTAAGCTTTTCCCTCAGCTTCATTACATTTTTAGGGATAAAAAGCAGCAAAAATTGCAGTTGTCTTTCTTATCTATAATATAAAAATGAATTGCTGAATGTGTTGCTAAGCACTAATCTCGAGAACAGCCAGACAAATTTCGCTTATTCTTTTTTTGTTGTGTTTGTTATTGTAAGGAGGTTTTTACGAAAAAAAAATAAGATAAAAAGATTGATACCTTACCTTTACATAGGTAGGGTAGGTAGGTAGGTAGGGTGGGGTAGGTAGGGTAGATGAATGTTTCGAGTTTTTATGGCAAAAAAAAATTTGCCGGGTCAGCTAGTCTGCAATAAAATTTCCTCTAACTATAGACATCTTTATACATATAGATTATCTTCGTACATATATTTTTAATAATTTGCTTATGGTAACAACACAATCTAAAATTTCAGGTAGCGGCAGCAAAACACTTCAAAATCCCAGTTTACGTCTCAGAACAATACCCGAAGGGTCTTGGTCACACTACTCCAGACATCAACATTGGAGACGCAGCTCTAGTCTACGAGAAGACCAAGTTCTCAATGTATACTCCGGAACTAGAAGCACAGCTGAAGAAGGATGTGCCAGAACTTCAGTCCGTTGTGTTGTTTGGCATTGAGGTAAATCTACATAATGTACTGGCAAAAACATAAAAAGAAAAACATTTGTTCCCCTTTTAATCATATTGCCCAAATGGCAGCGGAGAGATTTGGAAGTTAAAAATTTGTAGGTATGGAATAGGAGTGCAGAAAGAAAATTTCTAACTCTGGGCTTACTTTAGATTGACATATGGTTACTTAAAAGAATTTAGTATATAAACACCTACAAATAACAGCCACTTTCACTTGCTCCAGTAGAATTATTACCTAAATAGAATCTCTCTGAGAGCAGTGGTGGCTTAGTGGTATCGGCCGTGACTTATAAGTTGTAGGTCGTGTGTTCGAGCGCAGACAGGTGCTTTATTTTGTTTAAATTATTTCACCACCACTGCTAACAAAACAGTGAAGACAAACATTGTGAGGTAACCGGCATGTCCTTTTTCTTTTGTTTACGGGGGGAAACCTTTAAAAGGCGCCTGGACTTTTGGGGAAAATACCAGGGAGTGTGGGATTCTTACCTCACTAAAACCACCCAGGTGATCACCATCAGCACTTAGAAGGGGCCCCGTTACCTCTTAAAATACCACTCCGGAACCCCCTCTGTGCAACGCCTGTTAGGGCACATCCCTGGAACCGGCATGTCCTAGAAACATATAAAATCGAATACATGTAACATCCACCAATCCGCATTGGGCCCGCGTGGTGGATCACGGCCCATTCCCTCTCACAGAGAGGAGGCCTGTTTCCCAGCAGTGGGAACATTAAAAAGGCTGATGATGAAATGGACTCCATTCAAAACTTTTTTTCAATAAATATTTTTCGTAGCCTACAAAAATCAATCATAAAGAAGTATATGTTAATTGATACTTAATAGAATGTCAATTTGCTAATATCTCGTAAAAATTACTGAAAAGTAATAAAAGCCGACTGAAGCTGTAAACTACATGTAAACTGAACCATATATGTATGTATTACATACATTTTTTCAAAAACAAGTAGTGAACTGATATTAAGGGTACACTAGTCGACGGCACGAACTATTTTGTGCGCGGGGTTAAAATGCATTTTATATCAACCGACAACACGTGCGGAAGAGATAGATGCTGTGATGAGCAGTAGGAAGCTAGTTCGCGTACGAATACACACTTTTGCAAATTTGTAGCGAATTGGATAATGATTTGTGACGAAATCGAGCGCGCGAAATTTTATAAACAGACCTTTGGCTGTCTAGATATCATGAAAAAACTACTAAATCTAACTGTTCAAAATAAAATTATTTGCATTGTTGAACTACTAATCTATCCCTGTATGGAGGCCGTTTTGCAATTTTCCGTCTTCTTATGGTATTTATTTGCGCCCTAAAATGCGTTAAAATTAGTCTCGAAATGTGGAACTTTCGACGCTCATAACTTTAAAATATTTTCTATTTTTACTTTTTTGCTTCCATACAGGGCTAGATAATGATGAGAGAAATTGATATCACTTTTTATTTTGAACGTAAATCGTCAAACAGTGGAATAATCCCCAAACTACGTTTGTATGGAAGAATTTTTGACTAGTGTAACCTTAATTCCATCTGCCGCATGCCCAGGCGCACGTCTGTATAGAACAGACAGTGATAGATATCCGTAGTAAACAATTGAGAACTTTATAGTAGTGTAAATTAAGTTGATATTTTAGTGCAAACTAGAATTTTAACCCGAAGAATTGCCCAACTAAGTGGCAGTGGGCAGGGCACATTGCACGCAGAATGGATGGCCGATGGGGCCGAAAAGTTCTGGAGGGGCGACCGCGTACCGGAAGACGCAACGTTGGAAGGCCTCCCTCTAGGTGAAGTGACGACGTGGTCAAGACCGCGGCAGTCCGGTGGATGCGAAACGCACAGGACCGATTACTATGGCGACGCTTGGGGGAGGCCTATGTCCAGCAGTGGACGTCTTTCGGCTGAAATGATGATGACGATTTTAGTGCAAACAACAACGTGAAAAGTACTATTAAAAAGTCATAAATACGTTTGAAGTTGCAGAGCAAATTGAATTTTATGTGTCATTATTAAAGTAACTTTTCCAAGAACACGTTTGTCTACAAAATTCTGGCAATTAAGTTCATCTTCCACAATTCCAGACCCACGTGTGTATAGAACAGACAGTGATAGACCTGTTAAGCAAAGACTTGGTTGTACACGTCTTGGCTGATGGAGTATCTTCAAGGTCTCTGATGGACAGGGGTCTTGCGTTGCAGGTTGGTATTTAATTTTCTTTCTTATAATTCTAGTGATAAGGGTGCCATTAAATGGGGATGTGAACTGCCATTTTTTCACGATAGGTGGCGCATCGTCGCTATGGCTATTACAAGCTGTCAAATCCATACATTTTGTAACCTTACTCAGTAAATTAAAAAAAAAAACCGGGTAAAGGCTATACATATTTATAGGTTATGTAATGTACCTGTCAAAGTAACTTTGATTATGTTGCTTGGTAATCTTCGGCGATATAGTGGAGCTATTAACGTATTGATAAAGTTCTACAACAGGAATGTCATTTAGTTGCTCTTCAGACGCTTGAGAGCTTTGATTTACGAAAAAAAAAATCTAACCTAAAACGTTAAGAAAACCAATTGAGTAATGTTCTCTAAATTTTTTTTAATTTTCCTACCATGAATCAAGTAAGAAATAAATCATTACAACAAAAAAAGAATTGCCAAATCTAGAACATATCACCGATAAAAAATAGTTATTAACTATATAAAAGTCTGCCTCCCAATAAGATCTATTTTCTTTCCAGTTATCCTTGCTCCTCATTTCTTTAGTTTGTTTTTCAATTCCCTAAGTTCTAAGCAATACTTGATATGAATAACGTTGGTAGACCGGCTTAAACACAAAAAAATAACAAAAAAACGTGATGTAAAAAAAGCAAAAATGATTTGACAGCAGCCATAGCGCTGCCAGCGACATCTGCGCTCAGCTTTGCGTTCACATCCCCATTGAGGTAGATCAACGTAAACCATGGTCTCTATAAAGATCTGGCCAAACTGAGGCAACTCACGCACGAGATACAGGATTCTACTAAGTGCGTTATTCGTTCAAATCTCAGCTATATGCACCGGTTAAAATCTTATGGCGGACTCCAAGACCGTTGAATCGATTTACCGGCTCTCGTCGAGCTTCATTGCTTTGGCGCTTTCCTGGTGGTCCACTCTCTTAGTTCTTTTTTTCAGGAGTTGTTGGGAATTGGGAATACTGTGATAGACTTGATAGTTTACCAGGTAGGATGCCTGTTAGCCAAATGTTGATGGTATTTTTTATGATTGATAGACTCGCGTTTGACCACTATCTCACCTGATGCGATGATGAGCTTGCCTAGAAAAAATCTATTCACTCTTGAGTTTAAAGACCCCCAGTTTATAGTTATCAGGAAACACAAGACTCCGATAGAGAATTCCACTTCTTAGCTGTACGCACAATAAAAGTATTCCCGTAACGTTTTGTATGTGTGGATGAGTGATCCACTATGTACCGATGATGCATCGCCGAACGTCTTGGAGCCGGCGGAATGGACTTAAAATTAAAATATATTTATTAATTGCAGCGCCTGGGAAATATGTCCTGTTTCGTAACGACATCGGAGAATATTCTTTTCAAGCTTATGAAAGATAAGAACCACCCTCAGTTCAAAGCAATTTCTAAACTGACCAAGGATCCAACTGTAGACACTATGGGGTTCAGCGATATGTCTAAATTATAAAATAAATAGAGCCAGTCCAGTAGTCCAGTAGATGATCACTTCATAGATACCCATTCTAGCTCTTTCTGTCTTTACAATACTCTTAAAAGAATAATATTGACTCAATTTAAAAGTTTTTCGATAAACCACAATAAGTTTAATTTTTTCGGAAATTTCATCCTTGTATGTTGTTTTTAATGGGAGTGTCAGGCCAAAAGCATAACTGAGGATTTTGCATCGTATTTTAACTTCTATAGATTATCTTTTATTAATTATATTTTGGTGATTGTTTAATTATTTTGTTAATTTTATATGTCTAAGTTTCTGTTTATTTTTTAAAGTTTAAAGCTGTTTTTGTACAGTAATCACAGCACAACGGATCTTTGTGTGTGTCTGAAGTTGGAATCATTGAAGAAAGTTTGTCATCGAGTATACTGCATAGAGTAAGCGAGATAGGACGATGCGACAAACGTAAGCGAGTGAAAGAGGCAGATACAATGCCACAGATAACATAATACCAGCATCCAGATGCGTCAACCCATACAAAGAAATTGTGCCGACATAACCAGCGTTTTTGTCTGCTTATCTAATAATTTTTTGTACATCGATGGGGTTCAGTTCCGTTCCGTTCCACGGCGATAGCTAGATGGTGTTAGCAGCGACTTGTAAGTAAAAGGGTTTACTCGGTTCGTGAATATTTTTTTCTTTAAATACAGTGACGATTTGTTTTATAGTATTTTTTGCACGTTTTACAGTTTCATTGCACCAAAATGTGTAACAATACAAATTTAAACAATCGAGTGGAATGCCTCAGAAATTAAAAACCGCGCCATCTATCGGCATCAATTTTAAATGATCCTTTTAAATAATCTTTGAAATGAGAATTATAGAATGGAATATAGAGCCCAATATTCCATAATTTTGTGCTTAGGAGAGTTGATTAAACAAGAACATATAATTTTTAGATTATATTTAGAAAATTATAGAAATTTTCAGAAAATGTTAATTTTACACAATTCAATAATAATACGGTGCATATCGCGCCATCTATTGCGATTTATTTGAACCAAATATTCTTTCTTCGCGCTGGACAATGCTATATCTTCACCTTCAACATTGACGTAAAAATAGCTACTGCGCAAGGTCTTGCAGCCAACTTCAGAGACACAAAGATCCGCTGTTACTACTATAATATAGTATTAAATGAGAAGATGTACTTAAAATGACATTCCAGGCTTTTTTACCTAACAATAATTCTAAATTCATACCTTAAAAGTGTATCAGCTCTCAGTCCCTCTAGAATTTATTTTAATTCTTTCTAATAGACTATGAAGACTTATTACTTTTCAAAATGGAGTTAAATTAAATCAGCCAGCAAGTCTTCAAATGTGATGGATAATATTATGACAGTAAAAATCGTACTGCTCAAGCCCACTACAAGGTCAAAGGCAATATGCCTACTTGAAATTAAGATTTTGGAATTAATTGTTTTACTTTTTTGTCATTAAATATTGCCTATCACGTTTCGCTAACTAATGTATACTAATATTATAAAGAAGCTAAAGTTTGTGACGTTTGTAGGGGATACTCTCTGTATCTACTGAACCGATTTTGAAAATTCTCTCACCAGTAGAAAGCTACATTATTCCTGAGTGTTTAAAAATTAGAGATCCTTATGAAAATTGCAATAATGTAACCCAAAGTAACAAAATGTTGCCTGTAAAATTCATTCTTTGGCTTGCGCTGAGAAAACTATTGATGATACATAAAAAATATTAGGTAGGGCAGGCTGGGTTGGCAAGGTAGCTAGATGACGAGTGCGAAGCCGCGGGGGTCAGCTAGTTTCATATAAATCTGTATACGATCATCCCTATAGATTTTTTTACTACCAAAAGGTTGTATTTTTATAACTTCACAGTGTACTATTCTCAAAATAAAAGTTTTTCACACGAACCTTGTTTCATTTTCAGCGTTTCCAATCCATCGGTTGTTATGTGGGCACTTCGGAGAATGTCCTGTTCAAGCTACTGGGCAACAAGGACCATCCGGCTTTTAAAGAAGTTTCAAAACTCAATATGACACCTACTGCTGACGAATTTGGGCTTAGTTCGAAAGTTGATCAGTTGTAAAGAGAAGAAGTACGATTTACACCGACCGGTGTGCATCGGAGCGTATTCTAACATTTGTCAAAGGAAATTGAAGCAACTGTAAAGTAGTTAAATGTCATATTTGCATGGTAGCCGACCAGCTACCGCGGCGATCCAAACGGGTTCATTTGTTATTTAAATGCCATGGAAATATGACATTTAATCACTTCAACATTCGCTCTCATTTTTCTCAAAGCATTTCAGAATGAGCTATGATGCGCTCTGGCTGGTGGTATTCGTGACGTACATAGAACTGCGTTTACACTGGCGAGAATTAAATGTGCAATTATCGACAATTTGTATTCAAAAACAAAATGATTGAGATGTCTCTATTTTATTATTGAGTGGAAGTGATAACCGCTTTGGTGGAAACCGGGCCTAGAATTGGGATTTAAAACTGATTTTTACAAAAAAAAGGTTTTAATTATTTTTTAAACTAATCAAATGTTTATATATTTTATCGATCAAATTATTATTACTTCTTTTTTGTAATATTCGTCGACAAACATCGTCTCGATCTTATCTAGGTATATACTTACCTTTTTACTGTGTCCGATTTCCAATATAGATTCTAAATTATTTGTTTCATTTTATTTTCTATTATATCAATGTGTTGGTGATATTTAGAGTAGGTATTTAGACTGGGTATATTTAAAAGTCTGTAGTCTTATCCAGGAATTATTACTATCAATTACATTTTAGGACTAAAAGTTGCCATGTAAAAAAAAAAACACAATTTTAAATTTTGTAGATGCAAACAAAATGTAGAAACTAGAAACCCAAAGTAAGGTACCAAAAATAGTTTATTTTAAATAGAATTTCTTCACAATATTACAGTAACGCAGCAAAATATAAATGCATCCCTTAGGACTTAAGACTGATGTTTTCAACATAAAAATGTAAATAGTGGAATAATGTAGATTAAAAATAATTGTTTATAGTTATTGTTCAAATCACGAGCTCTCGGAATGAGATCCTTATTACGTTG
Source organism: Orthosia incerta (assembly GCA_948252205.1). Lineage (NCBI taxonomy): Eukaryota > Metazoa > Arthropoda > Insecta > Lepidoptera > Noctuidae > Orthosia > Orthosia incerta. The sequence continues at coordinate 10,753,389 of OX411765.1, read as the reverse complement.
ACATAAGGCTCATATTGGGCTATGGAAAAGTAAATTATCAGATCAAGAGTCTTGAAATAGCAATGTATATTTTTATTTGGTAATGCGCTGCATTACGATAAACTGGAATTCGACCCCAATATGGTTGGAAAAAAGGCTAAGCAGATTAATGTAGATATTTTTTTTTTATAATTTTAAACTATTATAAGCTGAGCTTATTAAATGTAAGTGTTAACTTCTTTTATAATTTTCAAGGCTGTTTGTTTTACATGACCGCTGCGGCAAGGAGCGTTATGTTTTTACTATTTATTTTTTAACATTATTATTTGTAACAGACGTGCGCTCGTGAGATGCAAGAACTATAAAAGTAACTTAGGTCGAATATTATATTAATAAATATATTTTATTTAAATGCAAATATGTTTTATTTCAACAGCGACCATTTCAGTTGTTCCTTCGCCGACTGTAACACCTGGAAATAAGAAAAACTAACATAGGTATAGAATATTATTACATTACAATTACTAAGTAGGCCTCAAATACCGTGTTTTCACTAGAGTTTACTGGTTTTTTTTTACATTATTAAATTACACCAACTAAAAACCTAAATACTGATTATGTGATATATACTGTGTATATCCTCTGTTGGAAATACTATAAATATCGGCAATTAGCACGCCTGTATTCTCCGATTTTGCCAGTTATGTTAAATTCTAAGTCCCATGTAACTAAGACTCGTCCCGTGTAACTAAGACTCGTCCCATGTAACTTAGACTCGTCCCATGTAACTAAGACTCGTCCCATTTAACGAATCCTCGTCCCATGTAACTAAGACTAGTCCTATGAAACTAAGACTAGTCCCATGTAACTAAGACTCGTCCCGTGTAACTAAGACTAGACCCGTGTAACTAAGACTCGTCCCATGTAACTAAGACTCATCCCATGTAACTGAGATTCGTCCCATGTAACTAAGACTCGTAAGAGTCTACTGCCATAACAAAAAAAAAATTAAAAAAATTCTCCATTCAATCAAGCACAAATGCAGATTGCGATCTGCTACTGAAAAATTCTTGAAAGATAAACCCAATAATACATTGCAAGACCCGGGCATTGAACCCAGGAACTCTTGCTTAGCAGACCAAGCGACTCGGACAAACGAGGCAGTCTTATATATCCTGTCTTGTAAATACGCCGTTGTCGTTTGAAGAAAATTGGAAGTATATTATTTCGTATTTTAATTTAACTGGCTTGGATAATGTATTTCTAAATTGTATAAAAAGCCAGTGCTCGCCAAACTTCTTGGCCACCCTCGATTCCAAGGTCATTAAAAATTACTGTATTGTGTGCTTAAAACAAATTGTAGGGGAAGTTGTAAATGCCTTCTTTGTGTATTATCCGGTATGGTGAATGAAGTATCTATGTATCTGTAATTCAGCAGAATTCAGGTTAGGTTAGGTTCCCTAGCAACAGTACCTTTTTCTGCCTTTTTATTACACCTACTGTACAATAGAATTGCTAATAGCAGAAAGACTAAATCTTTATGCGTGAGGTGGAGCAATAGCATGTATCTACCTTAAATTGCATTTAGCGTAACTATACAACGTTTTTATACCTATATACCTGGTGAAAAGCCAATGGTACCAAATTGTAGCTAATATATGCATTTAAAATTATTAATAAAAGAAATCCAAATAAAAAAAGACAAGCATACAATGTTCATTTTTGAAATGACAGAGCTCTTCACCAAAATTTAAAAAAGCATCAAAGACAAAGCGGTACAGCCAATGAAAAGGGGTTGCCAATGAGAAATAATAAATGAAAAAAAAGTGTTAGTAAATAAAAATTTAATAAGCACTAAATAACTACAATTTACAATTAAATGTAGAAAGAAATACGTATTGTCAAACTATTTTCCCCGGGTTCGCTTACATATTCATTATGTTCTGTAGAATCTGAAATTTTTAATAAATAAAATCATTGACAACTTATTATTTTGTTAATAATAAAAGATAATCCAATTTATTTTACTTTAAAAATTCCCAGTGTGTTTTAGTAAAATATCTTGTGAATCTAATGAATATATAATAATACTTTTAATCCCAAATTAATAGTTAATAATAATAATTGCAATAAAATAAATAATTAAAAACTATAAACAGACAGACACCGAGTGCAAACAAACAATAAAAAAGTGATATTTCATAATTTTTATTCAACAAAAACCAAATTAAAACAATTATAAATAATTACTTATTAAAATCTTTATAATTTAACTACAAAGTGTAAACAAACTGTTAACGACCAGAAATAAAATAATATTGTATATTAATATTTTTAATAAACCTTTTAAATACTGGTATTGTCTTGGTCAACTATTATAAACTATTATTTTATAAATTTTTCATAAGAATATAATAATATCGTTTAATACTTAAATACATTTATTGGAAAACGAATCTAGTCATTTTATACTTATATAAATTAAACAAAGTGTCTTTTGTAAAATAAAAATAAAATGTAACGTCCTTTGATAATATTCGCGATCTCAAGCGCCAGGTGTTACCAGAATGAATATAAAACAAAATAAAAATGATATAAATGTGCAGTTTGTCAAAACGTGAAAAAATAAACCAAAACAGTACTTACTTTGTTTTTAATAGAAGGATCTAAATATGATAAATTAGATATTATTTAAATTATAATAGTCTCACCACCAGTGACCAGTAACACAGAAGAACAAATATTTAGGCTTGGCAGCCAGGCCAAAAGACAACGCGTGTGTGCCAGGCAAAAGGTCAACGCATGTTTGTGCTAGGCAAAAAGGCAAGGGTAAAAACATGCAAGACGGCACTAATGATAACGCAAAAAATCCCTTTTGAATTTTGAACACCTCTTGTACTTAGGGCCGATTTCATAAAAACTAATTGCGATTAGTTCAACTATACTCTGTTTATGCAAATACAGCATTCTGATTGGTAGTTTCTCAGCGATCTCAACCAATCAGAACGCTTTATTTGCTAATCGCGACTATTTTTATTGGTGAAATTGGTCTTTTCCAAACTATTTTGGGTTACATGAGACCCATTGATTAGAACATGACAGCTATCAAAGATCAAGAATTGACAACCGGGATCAATGGCTTAAAGTGCTTTCCGAGGTACGAAGGGGTCTCTTTTAATTGGATACGCACCCATCCACATATTACTTAATTACTGGCTCCACTTTTAAAATTGCACTTCCTAAATAATATCTTATTTTTGCCCTTGCCACACTGAAATTTCGCGCCAAATGTCCGTTGAGATCGCGAATAGTTATCGATTTAAAGAAACTATCGATACATACAAACTAAAACGTTGGTACAACACTATTTACGAAGTTGACAGATACAGATAACTAAATATCGAGAGTAAATACGATATGGAGCTGCCGATAAGGAGCATCCACTAAAACTTGTTAGCTAATTAGTTTTAGTTGAAGAATAGTAAAATCATGACAACTGCTTTGCTCCACTGACTGAGTTGCCTACAGCCAATCAAATCCCTTGGCACGAGTTTGACTGTTTGTTAGCAATATTATTTGAAACAGAGTGTTAGAGTATAGATAACACACCTGCAGACAAAAAGAGTCAAACTTCAGAACTTAACATTCTGAATTAAGAATTTGTCAAACTCAACTCTATTTAAGCTACTTGTCAAACTTTTGCGTTAAAGTTAAATTTGACAAGTTCTCAATTCAAAAATCAGGGTAATTTTGACCGATGCACTTGATACTGTATTTTATGAATTCACGCTCATTTTGCGAAATAAAACCACAAACGAAGCGTCCAAATAATTTTGACTTTTGCAGCATCGCTGAACTCCAAAATTCAAATAATTTTCAAATCTCATTATTATTTCTCTACAATTAATAATTTATAATTTTTTACTATAAATTCTCTCAATCTTTACAATTCTCTGTATCTACCAACTGTCCAACCGCTACCCAGTGCGCCACAACATAGATAAACACAAACTACAGGCTACCAGAACATCTTATTGACTTGTTCCATTACCTGCGCGACTGTCTGCTCGCCTAGTGGCACGTCTTCAGTTCGGAGGGCAGCGCGGCCTACGATGGAGGTCGGGTCCGAGTCGAGGATTACTCTAGAATTGAGAAAAGAGAGTTATACATTGTGGCTTAGTGTAATATGAATGGCAAAATATACTTGAAATCGGAAACTTTTTTTAAATTATTTACGACAATGTTGCTATTTAATATCACCAATTTATGAGCCTGCGTTAACCTATTAATGCTATGGGGAAAATATTATGAAACCATTTTTTTTTTTAAGGCCGTCACATTTTTATTTCATGCTACATAATTTATCTAGTAATAGACACGCTTCGATCAACAATCTATTGAGCACGTAATATGACATGATATCATGCGGAAACATCCCAATTCAAACAGTAAAACACAAATAACTTTAACGGCTGAACCAATTTCATCAAACATAGCTAAGAACACACGATGAAGTCACATTTCAAACAAAAAAGAGGAAATCAAAATCGGTTCATCCATTTAGGAACTATGATGCTACCAGACAGATTCACAAATACACAGGTACACACATAAAAATATTTTTTTTTTTAAACGTTGCCCCACTCTAGGAATTTCTTCCTGTATGCGTATGTATGTATGGTGCGTTTACAAACATATAAATTCAAATACACAAACACCCAGAGCCGGAGCAACTATCTGTAGGTCAAACAAATATTTGTTACGTGCGGGAATCGAACCCGCGACACGCAGCGCAGCAGCCAATCGCTCAACCACTGCGCCAACCGTGTGCCCAATTTATAACACCCCCTCTTTTTCCGTCTGGGGTTAAAAATAATTAATTCATTAAAAATATATTTTTTAAAACAAGATTTTCTCGTATTCTTCTCAGCAAACCCTTTCATTTGATACCCATATCATGGCATTGTACAAAAAATAACTAGTCCACCATCTTGGGCCATCCGCCATATTGGATTTAGAATGACGTCACTTACCTAACCATGCAGTGTCATCCAAACTAAACATGTATGCAAAATTTCATCTTAATCGGTGGAGGATAACTGCTTTAAAATTCAGTTGCAAGATTTGACCCGAACACACTTACATACATACATACATTGCAAGTTAATTAAAAAAAAAGCTTGTAGTAAGTACCTGTGCTGGAAAAAAGATCTCATCTCCTAGAGGAAGTGGACCATAATCTATCATGCAAGCCCAGTGCAGGTTGTTGGATGTCACATGACAGAGAACTTTTAGTTCTAGGACCAGCTGATTTCCTGGAGCTCCATCAACCAGGGCTCTACTACTATAGTGTAAGACGGTAATAATATCAGCCTTTACTGTCCCACTGGAAGGCAAATGCCTCTTCTCATACAGAGAAGGCCCGAGCATTGATCATTACGTTGTTTCTCAAGGCTGGTTCGCGATTACAAACTTATTTTAAACTAGCTGTTCCCCGCTTCGCTCCCGTGGACCACCACACAGGACCCATTTTCGGGATAAAAAAATAGCCTATGTCACTCAGGAATAATGTAGCTTTCTATTATATAATTTTTGTACATCGAAAATATTTCAAAAAAAAATAGCCAGGGTGTTAAAGGATAACCTACAGAACCTATTGCCGGCATTTTTGGAATTTTTGTCTGTTTATTTGTGCACGCGTGAAATGTACGAAACCAATGTAAATAACTTTTATACATGAAAATTGTGCGTAACTTGAATAGAATTACTTAGTTTTTGTTTCATCGCAATCGGTTCACTCTATCAAAAGTTAGATGAATTTAAAGTGTTCAAGAAGTAAAATTATCACAACACACACAATTTAGTTACTCGTACAGTTGAACTCGATATTCGATAGATGGCGTTGTGCATTTGAAGTCATTTTCTGAATGGCGGTGTTAAGAATATACGCGAAAGAATGACCCTAGAAAAAAAAAATTATGTAGGGTAGGCAGGAAGGTAAGTTGCCTGCCAAGCCAACCCTACCCGGGTTGGCTTGGCAGGCAGATGACGGGAGAGAAACCGTGGGCACAGCTAGTATGAAATAAAAATGTCATATGTACTTGCCTGTATTTGTATCCGCGACCTCGAAAGTGGGCCATAATTTCCTGTCAGATCATATTTAGATTCCTATCGACATACTACAAAGTTAGGTAATATCTTACCCGCCATCACAGATCTCATCGAAGACCAGCATGACAGCATCCAAGTTGTCCAGCAACACTCGTCTCTCGACGTTCCTTCTGAGAAGTATGCTGACCGACTCGTACAGGGCGTTCAGAACTGATTGCAGGATTAGCTGGAATAAAGTCAATGTAAAAATGTAGACCATATAAGTTAGCAAATTGGCGATTGAGGCCTTCCAAGACCCATAGCAATATTGGAAAGACATTATTATTAGGAACTTGTCACTAAAGCCCAGTTTTTACTCGACTGCCGAAGGAGGGTAAGTGTTTATCAGTCTATGTATGTTTGTTCCTATGTGGCGTTCTAGAGACCAAACGCGTTGGCCGATTTTGACGATTCTTACGTCAATCGATTCGTCTTAACCTTGCGAGTCACTGGCTACATTAAGAAAAATGGCGGCTTTCGGGCGCCTATTATGGGAACCCAATTTATTTTTTGCTTCCAAACACATCGTGTGTGGTATCAAGAGGTGATTTCAAAAATATATTACACTTATATGTTTAAATGTACATACATTATTACGTTATAAATAAATAAAGTTGATTAAAAAATCAAAAAACACGACTGCTTAAGGCGCCTCCCCGAGCAAAACGCCGCGCTAATCGAATTTTGTGCAGTTTTTAAGACCAAGCAAATATCAATTAATAAAAATACATAAAATTTCTACATAATGTTGATTCTAAAATGGTAGTACACTTTAATTTTTAAAGAGGTAAGTATATGTTTCACTAATCTCCTTCCAAAACCATAAAAATGTGAAATAATTATTGATAGCATGCATCTCCTCGTAAAGTGATCATTAATTATTTTTTTATATTTGACACTAATGGATAGACAATTTGATAACGAACATTTTGTAAGTTTTATTTTTTTCAAAAGACCAATGTTCGATTTTATAAAGATTTTATTCTAAAATCTGGGCGTATTTACTACCGTAGTTAATTCATGCGCCACCAGTGCCGCTAGGCCAATAGGAATGCTCATAATATGAGCATGCCTATAGAGTACGGCCTTAAGAATCTGGTTTTGGTCAGACAGCTCGCGAATATGTATCCTCCGACGTCACAGCATGATTTTCTTCTTGTTTACTTTTTTTTAGTTCGCTTTCGGCAGGCATTAAGCAGCCGGGTTTTTTGATTTTTTTAATTATCTTTTTTTTGATCCGTAGATAACTCAATCAATGCTTAAATATGCTAACCATTGGTTTAAAATTTCGGTAAAATGCGTTTATTCACGAATTCTAACAAATGATCAAATAATTAACTCTTCAACTTCTAGACCATTTGTGATGCCAACAATTCATGAATAGACGCGTTTTACCGAAATTTGAACCATTGGTTAAGCTGCACGGTAAAGCAACACTTGCCGAGGTTAGTCCGTTGATGGGGCCCATCCACAGTCCAAGTTACTCTATGCCTCGGAAAGTGTGTTAAGCTGTTGCTGCCGACTGTCATTTGTAGAACTTTGACAGTCGTAATGGGTAGTTAGATGCCAGGAAATCTAACACCAATCTTGTTAAGGGTTAGATGGACCTCGTTTGTCGCACTTAGACTCCCATTTGGTCCATTGTGTGTGCAGGCCTCCTCTCTGTGAGTGGGAATGGGCTGTAATTCAGCACGCGAGCCCAGTGCGGGTTGGTGGATGTCACATGTCTTTGAATTTTTGTTTCTAGGACTTGCCGGTTTCCTCACGATGTTTTCCTTCACCATTTTGAGAGCAGTAGTGATGAAATAATTTACACAAAGTATAGTGCCTGCCTGGGTTTACAACTGACAACTTGAAAGTCGTGGCTATTACCACTCGGCCACCACTGCTCGTAACAGTAGGTTTAATAAAATTGTATATTACCTCATTCTCATGTGAGCTGCCCATGACATAGAAGAAGAGATCCACGTTACTCTTGTACACACAGGTCAGACCTTCCAGCATTATAATCTCCGCATTAGCTCTGAAATTAGTATTACAACAAAATAAGTTATTTGTGGAGAATGAGTGAACTTACACTAAGATTTTGAACTGATTTGATGCAAATTTTCGTGTTTTATTCTAACATACCTGTGGGCAATGATGCTGAGGAATGAGGAGCATGTTGTGAGGTAAGTTTCGAGTTTAAATGTGAATGGCTTTAAATAAGAGTGGAGAAATTATGTCAAAGATTGGTTAGCAATGAAGGACTATGTGTGGCAGAAGATGTGCTGCATCAACCCCAAATAAAATGAATAAAAGTGCAAAAGTACCTACACGAGTTCAAAAATAAACAATATATTTTTTTAACAATATATATGTTGAGAGGATGAATGAAAGGCGACTAACGAAAGGTATTTACAAGGCAGAAGTGAATGGAAACGCCGGGAGGGGATGCCCTAGAAAGACATACATAGACCTTATAGGTGATGTTCTTCAGAAAGGCAAGGTGCGCAGTACTCATAACCGGCGTGTGTGTTATGACTAGATGTATGAATGTGAGGGAAGCAAAAGAAGTATTGTGCAGGACGTAGCGTGTTCATTGGCCCCGAGAAAAGAAGGGCGTAAACCTTCTGGCCATTGCCGCTGAACGCCCCATCCACATCAACGAAAACAAAGGTTCTTGGATGCCTAGCTGCAGCAGTGACGTAGGGTTGCAAATCGACTCTAACGATTCAACGATGTGTTGGCTGTACTTGAGTTATTTCCAGATTCCGGGTTGCCTACTTCTGGATCAGCACTCCTGGTGTCCAGGTTCCGAGGTTCAGCTCGACAGGATCGAAAAGGGATGTCTTCATAAGGGTTGAAGTCGATGAATTAAATGAAACACTAAGTTATTCAGTACACGGCACGATTCTAGGGCTCTCAACAATTTCTGAGACTTGATTCTATATAAGAATTACTTCTTATTTACTAAGACAAGTACAAGCGACTAGCTTTGGATGACTACAAATTCTATTTTGGGCCCGGGGGTTCTTTATACCCTCGCATCGTGCCATTATTGAGAGCCCCGCAAATTCTCGCCGAAAATAATTTTTATTTATGTAAAAAAACCCTTATACATATTTGGTAAATAGGGTTACCGCACCCCTTCCATGGTGCTATCAATAGCTGGATTCCTTCGTACTGTAACACAGTAACGCCCCCTATCTATGTATCTAATCAATATACCTAATTTCCAGGTATTGATAGCTTCCCTAGACTATTTCCATGAAATGAAAGGACAATTCCCTTTATTTCCCAGTTAAAACCTTAATAGCTTTTAACCTAGTCTAAGGATATCTATAGGTTGGGTTGACCTGCTGGTGCCAATAGCAGGCTGTCTGTTGACGTCTAGAAAAAGCTTATTTTCGGGAATCTTCTATGGGATATCATCCCTTATGTAACGAATCTATAAATTCCTAAGTCATTTTACCGACTTTAGGACTTCCTACTTAGGCTAACCAGACAATCACCGCCTATTATGGGGATTCTGGTAGCCAATAGACCACACTTTACATTTCTAGTGTTTATGTAAGTCTATCTAGGTCATATGCACATAAGGTGCCTTGATATGTACAAATTTGATAGCTGGTCACTTTCTTTGCGCCCAGCTATCAGAGAAATTAGATATAAAAACACTAATAAGATTGGGACAACACGATGGTGCGTTTAACGGGCCATCGGGAGGTCCCCAAAAATTCCTTATTTTCGGAATTCCCAGGGGTGTATAGTCCCGGGGAGTGCCAAAAACTGACTAAAAATTACATTTCCAGAAACCTATTTTCTGGAATTGTACTTAAACTACTTGAGCGATTTTCGCTCCAAAGTGATGGCTTGGTAGCTAGTCCAGCAAGCCATCCGAAAGTACTTACACCATGAGTACATCTATTCCCTTCATGGAGTTATTCCACCTGAAGGGTCTACAAATTTCAACGTTTTACGTTGTTTACATTTTTCACGACTGCTTATCTCGTTGACTATCCAAGCGATTCTTCCCATCTAGAAACCGCCTGGAAGCCCTTTTAGCAGGCTTTCCAATGGTAGTACTTTTACCAGTACACCTATATGTTTCTAGGTACTTAGGGCACCTAAAACCGTAAGCGATTGCCAAAAACCAGATAAACAGCAGTTTTTCTATTATATACTGACTTGATATCTCAAGTAAATGGGCTTTATATAAAAGACTACGCTAACTATGAGGTGTATATAGGCTTCCTGTCCCGGTCTAGGTCCCCCATATACCCTAAAATGACCTAAAACCATATATTTGGTGTTTGAGATATCAAGTCAATATTCCTATTTACATAGCAGAAACTATGTGGTCTTCACATAGTTTCATCATTATGTACTGATTTCATGTCCAGTACATAGGATAAGCCCTTAAAAACATGATTTTAATTACTATAATATTTTCAAAAACCACCAAAACTATAAATAACGTGTGGTTCCCTCTCACGGTTCATTCGGAACTAATCCGTCGCCGAGCACAGACGTATCGTATGACAGAAATTTATGTTTTTTACTATGATAACTCTTATCAGTATGCTTTCTAATGATTTTACTCTGTTAAGGGTGAACTATTGAACCCTATAACATACTGACAAACACTAAAAACATTATACTACTATCTCAAAAAATGTAGGTAAAATTTTAGTATAAATATAAACGTGCCTCTAAAATTCATCTTAGTATCAGGTGGCGCGCCGTGGTAAGCAGACATGTCTACACATACAAACTTCAATTTCTATGAACCATTTAGTATGGTTGATGACGCTTCGTCGCGAACATATCTCCCGCCGTGCAGTGCTGTGTCGACTCGAAGTGTTGTCGGCGCGGCGCTGCATTCCTTCGGTGAGCGACGGACGGCATTTCTCGGCTGCCGGCCAGGCCCACCGAGAGGACGGTCGCCGCTCCGGCATCTCTGGTTACTGGGGCAGTGGGACGAGTTTCTTCACCGGACGCTTCAAGGTACCGCCAAGCGTGCGTACCTCAGCGGTCCGGATTTCTCCGTCGATTCCTGGATACACGGCCACAATGCGGCCTCGCGGCCACGTATTGCGGGGCAGCTGGCCGTCGGCTATCAGGACAGGGTCACCCACTTTAAATCTGGGCCCACTACTATGTGGCTCCCGCCGGTTTTGGAGCTCCGGCAGGTACTCTCTGACCCAGCGACTCCAGAACATATCAGCGAGGATCTGTGATCGTCGCCATATTTTCCTGCTGTCTATATCTTGCTCGGTGAACGTGCCAGGTGTAGGTAGTCTGGCTGACCCACCGAGTAAAAGGTGATTCGGTGTGATGGATTCATCATCATCACCATCTACCGACACGTGTGTCAATGGTCGGCTATTTACAATGTACTCTGCCTCACAAATCAGTGTGGACAACACCTCTTCGGTGGGGTGTTTTTCTGTAAGTACATTGTATAGTGTGTTTTTTACACAACGAACTAGGCGCTCCCAGGCGCCTCCCATGAATGGCGCTGATGGCGTTATGAAGCGCCATACGATGCCTCTACGACTTGCCTCTGTTTTGAAGGCGTCTCGCAGCTCTCTGTCGGCGCCGTGCATGTTGGTGCCATTGTCTGAGTGTATCTCAGCTGGGCATCCTCTGCGTGCGGCGAATCGGCGCAGCGCCAATATGGCGGAGTCTGCGCTAAGGCTGGCGGCGATTTCAAGGTGCACCGCCCTTGATGTGAGACACGTAAATAGTGCTACGTATCTCTTCTGATGCTGCCGACCGACGGTGACGGATAGCGGGCCGAAATAGTCGAGCCCGGTATATGTAAACGGCCTCTTATGGTGAGCGAGGCGCGTTTTCGGATGGTCGCCGGTCGCAGGTACTGGTGGCTGTGCCTTGCGTATACGGCAATGCAGGCATCTTGCTATCACCTTCTTCGCTGTTGGTCGCATCTTCACGACCCAGTAGTGCTGCCGTACCTCATTAATTGTGAGTTCGGTGCCACTATGTTGTAGACTGCGATGTGTCCAGTCTATGTACAACTGCGTTATGTGATGGTCGCCATGTAATATAGGCGGGCGCATCACTTCTTCAGCTACCTCTTGCGTAGCTGCTATGCGACTTCTTAGTCGCAGCACGCCGTCGACGACCTGAATTTGTAAAGGTCGCAGCGAGCTATTTTTATTTATTTCTTCAACATTCGCTAACTCTGAAGCGAACGATTGTTGTTGTGCGACCTGGACAAGTATTTTCTCAGCTTCTTGGAGAAATTCTGCTTCTATGATTTGTCTGTTGACCTGGGTTGGTGCTCTGCATGCCTGCTTCTGCTTCTGTGCAGGTACAGCGGGCTTCTTGCGCCAGTCTGGGTCCTTTTCAGCGTTTTTTCTCGTCCGTTTATAGGACGTTATCTCTGTTCTATTTTTGCAAGGAGATATAAAACGCAGAACTGTGGCGGTCGCACGAAGCAGTCGCTCCCATCTGGAGAATCTGCTTGGCTCTGGAACGGCTTCTATGAAGCTCTTCTTGTCCCCTTCTGTGACAACGAAAGTTTTTTCTTCTCCCGTGTCGTTTGTAGTCGGAGGTTTCTCTGTGGGCCATAATTCGGGCCCAAGAGACAAAAAACTCGGCCCGCAGTACCACTCGTGGTCCGAGTTGAACCGCAGTGGCACGTCACGGGTTGCTGCATCAGCGATGTTCATCTTGGTGGGTATCCATCGCCAATCTTCGACTTTGCTATTGTCTTCAATAGCAGCTATTCGGTGAGCAACGAAAGGTTTGTATACTCTCGCTCCTCTTCTAATCCAGGTCAGTACGGTCTTGCTATCTGACCAATACGTTACTGACGTGGGCTTGCAGTCGTGTTCACTCATCACTGCTGCGGCTACGCGGGTTCCCAATACCGCGGCCTGAAGTTCGAGTCTCGGTATCGAAAGCAGTTTCAGTGGGGCCACCCGCGCTTTCGCCATAACAAGGCTTATTAAGTGCTTGCCTTCCACGGTCGTGGCCCGCCAGTATATAGCGGTAGCATATGCCATCTCGCTTGCATCAGTGAACACATGCACCTGCATTTCTATAGCGTCGCTATATCCAGGATAGCATCTTGGTACGCTAACGTTTTTTAGTTGGCGTAAATGTTGTACCCAAATTTTCCATTGTAATGCTAGGTCAACATCTAGCCTCTGATCCCAGTCGACGCCTCGCCTCCATGCTTCTTGCAATATTTGCTTCGCCTTGATGGTTACTGGCGAGGCGAGTCCGAGTGGGTCGTATAGCGACGCTACTATTCTGAGCGCCTCTCGCTTGGTGGGCGCCTCTCGGTCCAAGATACCCTCAGGCAGACGCGCGAGTGTGAGGTTGAAACCCAGCGTGTCTTCGCCTGGCCTCCATATGAGGCCGAGTATCTTTTCCGACGTATCTATATCTCCAATGGATACCATCTCAGTTTGTATGTGCGATGGGTCCATTTTTTCTAGGAGCTGCGAGCTATTTGAAACCCATTTCTTGAGTTCAAACCTCGCCTGTAGGTGTATTTTTCGCACCATACTAGCGACTTCTGCCGCCTTCTCGATAGTTCTATAACTATCTAGGTAGTCATCCATATAATGACTACGTAGTATAGCATCCACAGCTTCAGGGTGCTTCTCTATATATTTGTTTGCGTTCCAGTTCTTTGCAAAAATTGCTGTGCAAGGCGAACTGGCTGCGCCGAAAATGATGGACGTCATTCTATATTCTTCTGGCGCTCCTTCTCTGCGGTTTCCCCTCCACAGGTAGCGAAGCGCGTCTCGGTCTTGGCTCCGCACCTTCACTTGCATGAACATCTCCGCTATGTCACCGGTTATTGCGACGCAGTGGCGGCGAAACCGCATCATTACGCCTGGCAGCGACTGTAATAGGTCGGGCCCAGTTAACAGGAAGTCATTCAGTGACATTCCTCTCGATTTGGCGGCAGCGTCATGTATGATGCGAAGTTTGTCTGGCTTCATTGGGTTGAAGACATCGAAGTGTGGGAGGTACCAAGCTTCGCCCGGCGTGCCAATTGCGGGTGCCCTTTCAGCGTACCCTTTCGCTATTAGCGAGTCCATCTGGTCTGAGTATCTTCTTAGAAGTTCCTGGTTCTTGTCCAGCTTCTTTTCTGTTGAGACGAGCCTCTTCAGAGCTGTCTCAAAGCTATCTGGCATCTCAGCATGCTCATTACGCCAAAGCATGGCGGTTTCGATGTGTCCATTCTCTAATTGGACAGTTGATCGATTCAAAATGTCCTCTGCCCTTCTTGCTGGGTCAGAGGCGGGTCGCTGTGGGTTTATGCACAACGATTCTATGGCGAAATGTTCGCGCAACTGATGATCCAAATTGTCATCAGTTGTTATTCTATTGACATGATGTACTTGTTGTCGTAGTAAACTACTGTGCGCGCCATGTAGTGTCCAACCCATCGCTGTAAGTGACGCAATTGGTTGGTGTCTTGGACCTCTGCGAATCTCGCTGGCCAATAACAAATGCCAGTTGTCTTGGCCGACGAGTATTTTTGGCACGCCATTGTTGTACATCAACTCTTTTCTCAAGTCGGTTAAATGCTTGCAGCGTGCGACAACCCTATCGCTCACTGTTTGTTTTGCCAAGCTGAGTTTAGGTATAGTACGTGCTTTAAATTGTACCCTTCTCTCTTGCGGGCTAACCAGCGTCACCTTGACTCTTCTTGAGCATGGGGTGGTGAGCATGGTGTTGCCTATCGCACCGATCTTGAGCGGGTCCACAGGGCCCTCTGCCCCGACTTGCCTCGCGATGTCTTCATCCATCAGCGAAACGGTGGACCCATCGTCTAGGAGAGCGTATGTTGCTACCTCTCCCGCCGGTCCGCTTACCCGGACCGGCACTATCTTGAGGTACGCCTGGCTCGATGGTGACCCGAAACTGGCCACCGTTTCCTGAGGATCCTTGCGGGATTCAGGAACATCGGGCTTCTTGTTGGCTTCCCTCTGCTGTTGCTTCTTCCTATGAAGAAGCCGATGGTGCGTATCTCTGCACCCGTCTTGGCCACACTGTTTTCTCTTACAAGTGTGGTTGCCTCGTCGATGTTGAAGGCAGCGATAACATAGATTGTGTTTTTTCGCTAGCTCCCATCTTTTCTCGACAGCTACGCCCCTGAATTGTGCACATCCAGTGGCGTAGTGATGTCCCACGTCGCAAACACGGCATTTTCCTACCGGTTGGTCCGTAGCTATATGCGTCCTTTGTGTGACGCGTCTGTTGGTGTTCGCCTCGGCCGAAGCGATGCCTTCGGGTGGGGCGAATGGACTACAGAAGTGTGCCTGTTCAGATATGAAATTACTGAACAATGAAATATCTGGCACCGATTGGTACTTCTCCGAATATGATCGGTACCATTGTGCTCGTAGCGAATTGGGTAACTTCTCTGTTAACAATCGCATAAGCTCCGCGTTCATAAGGTAATGACCCTTTTTTAACGCGCGGAGCGTGACTACAGCACCTCTTACGCGACTTGCAAACGCGCAGATGTCTCTTGGTGACTCACTGCAGCGCGGCAGTCCGCGTAATCTATCTGTTTCAGCTTGCGCTATGGAGTCTGGACGGCCGAACTGCAGCTCGAGTTCCTTCATGATGTCATCGGGCCTGGCATGTCCGATGAGTTCTGAGCTGACGGTTTCCATTGCACGTCCATGTAAGCTTCTCCTCAGCCTCGCTGTATTCTCGATGTCCGTAAAGTACGCTCGAGTTGTCTCATATATGGCCCGAAATGATAGCCATTCAGTATGAGAACCATTGAAATTCGGCAATGTCATGACGAATTTCGACGCAGAGGGGTTCGGTTGGTCCCGCTGTTCTATTTTCCTGTCGGCTAGCGACGCTATAGCGGATGTCAACTCCGTCAAGAATGGACGGAGACTATCCCTCTGACCTCCTGTACACTCAGCTGACGCTGCAACTGGAGGCTTTCGCACTTCTCTCTCCTTAGGATGCTGACCTTCTATTTGCGATTTGGTGGCGGCCGCAGTCAGGGGTCTATGCATAGAATTTCTGGTTCCCCCTTCAACGACGTTATCCTCCTTCTCAGGCTGAGGTTCTGGTGCCTCTTCTAGCCATGAACGCACGTACTCGTCATTCGAGTTTCTGTCATCCAGGTATTCAGCTTCGGAACCCTCTTCCTCCGCTCTCTGAAGTGCCAGTTGTGCAAGCTCCAACTTAATTTTGAGTAAGTCTTCGCGAGCTTTGTCTATGTTTTTTCGTGACCGAGTCACTCTAGTTGACGGCGGACGGCTATGTTCGATACGGGCGTCACCCCGGGTAGTCATCGGCATCGCTGTACGTCTGTCTTCTTCGGAAATCTTCTCTTTCTGAGAAGGTTTCAATGTTGTGTCTGAAGCTCCTTCTAATCTGGTTACTCTGGTAGAAACCGCTTGATCAGTTTCTATTGGTTGATGCGTCGGAGTGCTTTCAGTTTGAGGCGCTAGATGGCGCTGCTCGTCCGACGGCTCGGTCCCTTCGGTTGTGGAAGGTGAACACGGCGGCAGCTCATGTCTGATGCCAGCTGGCTGATCCAACTCCACGGTCCATGCCTCCGGCGTCTTGCCTTTGGATCTGGTTATCGGCATTGTTGTTGAAATATTTTCTTTTGAAAACTCGAAGTTAGTTTTCAAAGATAAGTCCCAGTTCCGGGCTTCAGCGTTCAAACCGACGATCTCCAGAAGTTAACCTCCACTTCGATTGACTATAATTCAATCTTCAAATAAAAAATCACTAAAAACTTACGGTCAGTGATAAGTCTTCAGGAAACTTCAGGCATTTGCTATACAAGTTTATTTTTCCCATAAACGTGTATGTTCTATTTGATTGACTATAATTCAATCAAATTCTAAATCACCGAAAAGTCAAGGTTACTTTTCGGTGGTGATGCTTCATGAACTGCTTGTCCAAAGCATCAGAGCCGTGCATCAATCTTCCGAGCACGTATCTTGCTTGATTGAAGAAAATTCAATCTTCAAATAAATCACCGAAACGTCAAAGTTATTTTCAGTGATAGTGCTTCAGGAACCGCTTAGTCAGTACATCCGAAACGTATCTAAGTCTTCAGAGTACGTTTCTTCCATTCACTGACGAAAATTCAGTCTTCAAAATTTTCCTGAAAACATAGGGGTTGTTTTCAGTCATAAGGCTTCAGGAATTATTCTTCAATCATCAAGGATGCACATCAGCCTTCTAAACGCACGTCTTGTATTTTTCTGACGGGCGCTCGTTTTTTAAACAAATCGCTAAAAACATAAGGGTAGTTTTCAGCGATAAGTCTTCAGGAACTATTCTTCCGCGTCAAAGACGTAATCCAATCTTCTGAACGAGTATTCTTGGTTGAATAAACAAGCGTTCAGTTCTAGAACAAATCACTGATAACATAGGGTAGTTTTCAGCGATAAGTCTTCAGGAACTATTCTTGGGGCTTCAAGGATGCGCATCTGTCTTCATACAGCATTTTGCGGCTCACAGAAAATTTCTTCTATTTTCTTACAATTATTGAAAAAATAGGGTATTTTCAATAACTGTCTCCAGAATTTTACCTCTTGGATCCAGCGGCAAATAGGGCACGTAGGACTTGTTCCCTGCAGTGCACGTCGATTTTTGGTTTATTTGTGAAATTAATTTCTCCAAAATTCGAAAAATTAATTCCACCACTGTTTCTTCCTGACGTCCTGGGGCGCTCCAGACTTCGAATTTCGGCTCGAACGGGTCAACGTTGTGTTGCACGTAGCCGACTTAATATGCAGGCACCCAGTTGTTTTTTCTGGATCTGCTGTTCCCGACGTCCTGGGGCTCTCCAGGCTCCAAAATCCGGCTCGAAGGACCATTAAATGTGCAGGACGTAGCGTGTTCATTGGCCCCGAGAAAAGAAGGGCGTAAACCTTCTGGCCATTGCCGCTGAACGCCCCATCCACATCAACGAAAACAAAGGTTCTTGGATGCCTAGCTGCAGCAGTGACGTAGGGTTGCAAATCGACTCTAACGATTCAACGATGTGTTGGCTGTACTTGAGTTATTTCCAGATTCCGGGTTGCCTACTTCTGGATCAGCACTCCTGGTGTCCAGGTTCCGAGGTTCAGCTCGACAGGATCGAAAAGGGATGTCTTCATAAGGGTTGAAGTCGATGAATTAAATGAAACACTAAGTTATTCAGTACACGGCACGATTCTAGGGCTCTCAACAATTTCTGAGACTTGATTCTATATAAGAATTACTTCTTATTTACTAAGACAAGTACAAGCGACTAGCTTTGGATGACTACAAATTCTATTTTGGGCCCGGGGGTTCTTTATACCCTCGCATCGTGCCATTATTGAGAGCCCCGCAAATTCTCGCCGAAAATAATTTTTATTTATGTAAAAAAACCCTTATACATATTTGGTAAATAGGGTTACCGCACCCCTTCCATGGTGCTATCAATAGCTGGATTCCTTCGTACTGTAACACAGTAACGCCCCCTATCTATGTATCTAATCAATATACCTAATTTCCAGGTATTGATAGCTTCCCTAGACTATTTCCATGAAATGAAAGGACAATTCCCTTTATTTCCCAGTTAAAACCTTAATAGCTTTTAACCTAGTCTAAGGATATCTATAGGTTGGGTTGACCTGCTGGTGCCAATAGCAGGCTGTCTGTTGACGTCTAGAAAAAGCTTATTTTCGGGAATCTTCTATGGGATATCATCCCTTATGTAACGAATCTATAAATTCCTAAGTCATTTTACCGACTTTAGGACTTCCTACTTAGGCTAACCAGACAATCACCGCCTATTATGGGGATTCTGGTAGCCAATAGACCACACTTTACATTTCTAGTGTTTATGTAAGTCTATCTAGGTCATATGCACATAAGGTGCCTTGATATGTACAAATTTGATAGCTGGTCACTTTCTTTGCGCCCAGCTATCAGAGAAATTAGATATAAAAACACTAATAAGATTGGGACAACACGATGGTGCGTTTAACGGGCCATCGGGAGGTCCCCAAAAATTCCTTATTTTCGGAATTCCCAGGGGTGTATAGTCCCGGGGAGTGCCAAAAACTGACTAAAAATTACATTTCCAGAAACCTATTTTCTGGAATTGTACTTAAACTACTTGAGCGATTTTCGCTCCAAAGTGATGGCTTGGTAGCTAGTCCAGCAAGCCATCCGAAAGTACTTACACCATGAGTACATCTATTCCCTTCATGGAGTTATTCCACCTGAAGGGTCTACAAATTTCAACGTTTTACGTTGTTTACATTTTTCACGACTGCTTATCTCGTTGACTATCCAAGCGATTCTTCCCATCTAGAAACCGCCTGGAAGCCCTTTTAGCAGGCTTTCCAATGGTAGT
Organism: Orthosia incerta; assembly: GCA_948252205.1. Lineage (NCBI taxonomy): Eukaryota > Metazoa > Arthropoda > Insecta > Lepidoptera > Noctuidae > Orthosia > Orthosia incerta. The sequence continues at coordinate 10,733,909 of OX411765.1, read as the reverse complement.
ACTTTTACCAGTACACCTATATGTTTCTAGGTACTTAGGGCACCTAAAACCGTAAGCGATTGCCAAAAACCAGATAAACAGCAGTTTTTCTATTATATACTGACTTGATATCTCAAGTAAATGGGCTTTATATAAAAGACTACGCTAACTATGAGGTGTATATAGGCTTCCTGTCCCGGTCTAGGTCCCCCATATACCCTAAAATGACCTAAAACCATATATTTGGTGTTTGAGATATCAAGTCAATATTCCTATTTACATAGCAGAAACTATGTGGTCTTCACATAGTTTCATCATTATGTACTGATTTCATGTCCAGTACATAGGATAAGCCCTTAAAAACATGATTTTAATTACTATAATATTTTCAAAAACCACCAAAACTATAAATAACGTGTGGTTCCCTCTCACGGTTCATTCGGAACTAATCCGTCGCCGAGCACAGACGTATCGTATGACAGAAATTTATGTTTTTTACTATGATAACTCTTATCAGTATGCTTTCTAATGATTTTACTCTGTTAAGGGTGAACTATTGAACCCTATAACATACTGACAAACACTAAAAACATTATACTACTATCTCAAAAAATGTAGGTAAAATTTTAGTATAAATATAAACGTGCCTCTAAAATTCATCTTAGTATCAGGTGGCGCGCCGTGGTAAGCAGACATGTCTACACATACAAACTTCAATTTCTATGAACCATTTAGTATGGTTGATGACGCTTCGTCGCGAACAAGTATGTAAGGATCGTAGCAGGTGGTGTTCTGTAGTTTCTGCCTACCGCCATGGGAAAAAGGCGTGAGTTTATGTATGTATGTATATTTTTATTTCAACTAAACCATAAATAGGTAATTTTGAATTGTAAACAAAAAAAAAAACTAAAAAGAAGCTAGTTGCACATTCCCAAGCGTCAGTAGGTCTCTATGGAGAAGAACGTACAAGAAACTCCACGGACACTATTTTCCATCTTGTAATTACAAGTATGTATTTGGTTACATCTTTCTTGTTGGAAAGTTACACATATTACGTGACAGTTAAATAGACATGCGTTAGTTTCTCATATACCTGTGTGTCTTATTGAACAAGTTCTTCTCAAATGCCTTCTGTTCTTTGGTGGTGGGCAGGACATCTTTGTCGTAATACTTGGCGAGGATCCTGTTGCCATCATTGTCCAGGATACACATGCCTTTGACCATGTACAGAGTGGGCTCCTGAAATTGAGGTAAAGAAGGAAATTGATCTATATGTGGAGAGAATAAGTGAAAAAATAATGTTAATCTACACTACAATAGTGGTAACATACAATGAATGGATTGTTCTTTGAAAAGCAGTTATAACACAAGTATAATCAGCCTATAACATTCGCACTGCTGGGACCTCCTCTCTGTGTGAGGGAGTGGGCCACAATCCACTCAGCAGTCCCACTGTGGGTTGGTGGAGTAAAGCACCTGCCTGGGTTCAATCTGACAACCTACAACTTGTAAGTTGCAGCTGTTACCACTGAGCCACAATTGATGTCTATTTTTTCATATATTAGGAATATTTAACTCCTTTTGTTATATCGTCGGTGCGCGTGCAAAACCGCGGAAGAGTAATTTGTAAATACCGCGTATCTGTGTTTCCACGATTTTACAGGAGGAAGAAAAAACTTAATAACTTAGCCATTTATTTATATTTTACTGACTGAACTTTGTGGACATGTCTTAACTACTTACTTTATTGGAAAATGAAGTAATTTTACCTAAAACTTGATCGGATTCCGAGTAAAATCACTTACGCGGTTTTGTTGCAATAAGTTGCAAAAATTTTAATTGTACTTTTAGTAGGTACGCGGATTTGAAATGAAATATGCTTATTATTTATGAATGAATTTATTATTAAAATGAAATAACAAAAAACGCTTCTTAAACGTAAACATAAAAAAACTATTCTTAATAATCTCAGCAATATTTCTTGCTATTAACTAATTATAAATAATAAAAATAATCAGTCCAATAAGTTGTACTTTAGTACCAAGTAGTAGTTGCACTTTGAATATTGGCCACAAATGTGTAGGTACCTACCTAATAAAAGTAAAGGTAATTTTACTATAACAGCAAAGTATTTAGCTGGTATAGTAAAAGTACCTTTTATCAATGATGCTAATAATTATTCATTGAATTCAAATATAATCAGCTTTTCTGCTCCTCAATTAGCACTTCTTTTTCTTTTTAAATCTTAATTAGTAAAATATTCTTATTAAATTAACATTCCAAACAATAATCTGTGTGGTACAAACTTCTAAAAAATAATTATACTTAATCAGGTAATCACAGTCTTTAAAATCTCAGTAAAATTAACATTAAACATTACTATTTTATGTATAAGGTAAATTATCATAAAAACTATGACAGTCTCTAGGTATGACACTCTTCAGCTCCTGTAGGTGGTCATACTTTGTTTTAGTTATTGGTTGTCTAGATTCATAAAGTGACGGCACACTGTCAATCAGACATGTTATTTTCTTTGGTCTTCTAGGCAAAGGATTAAAGTCATCAGCAAAATGGAGCTTATAGTCGATTGTTCCACTTGGATTATACCTCAGAGCCCTTATATCTACGACACAGTGATCACCCGCCCCACGACCAGGTCTTATTGATTCATAAATCAGGTAATTCTTAAGACTGAAGTCATTAAAAAACGTATAATCAGGTGTTATAACTTCGTAAGGACTTGGTACTTTTCTGGCTTCCTTTGTAATAGTTGCATATTGTGACGGTAAAAAAATTTCCCGGTTCTTCAGCTTCCTCTCAATCACGGAGTGAACCGAGTCCACTTCCATTTGTGTGTGTCCTTTCTCTAAATATTTTTGTGTTATGACAATGTTCTTGGCCATAGCCAAACGCAACAACGCATTTGACACTACATTATTCCTATTCTGAGCGGTACAGCCATCTGTAAATATTACAACATCTTTGGGATCGTTTTCAAGTAATTTTGTCAAATAATTTACAAAAAACGATGCGTATGTAGTGGCTTTCAAATCGCATACCGTCTCGTCAAACCAGTAGCATGTGACTTCATTATTGCCTAGATTGTATACTGAAAAATTGTGAACAGCGAGTTTTGTTTTAAAATAAAGTGCACTGGCATTAAGGAACGGACACAGCTTTACAGCCTGAAGGTCTGCTGTTATTGCATGTATGATTCCTTTCTGTGCTGCCTCTTTGTCAGAGTTTTTTTCAGCTCTAGCTAAATCTTTAAGTTCAATGTGTTTGGTATACAGCTCGTCTGATAGATTTCCTACTATGTGAGCACAGCACTGGTCGCAAGCATCTTTTTTAGGTTGAAAAAGTCCGATATTTTCTTCAAACAAAACACCTTCAAATATCTTTCTAGAAGCTATGGGTTCGTTTCTCAAACTTGAATAGTCTACGTATAGACGATATAACTGTGATTTTGATTGTATTATTGGTTCTAAGTATAGTTTTGATGTTGACTGTCTACAATAATGGGATGGTAGTTTGGGTAGCGCAGTCAAATATTTTCTAGCCAGTTCTTTTTTGGGTTCTTTGACTACTTCATCTCCTGGTTCAGATTCATTACTATTACTCGTCTTCTCTCCAAGCCAATATCGAACTGTCCATTCTTTAATACCCAGTGTTTCCAAAAATGTTTTTAAACAAACTCTTTCTTTTTTATCATTTACTTTTAAATAGTAAATTTTGGTATCACTCCTTCTTGAATTAGAGCTTTTAGTTTTTCTAGTTGTAGGTATCTTATCTACCATTGATGATACGTACATTTTCTTTTCTTGCCAACTCATTTTCCAATAGGTTTTAAAAATTTGTGATCGAACTTCTTCTGTTAATTTTGAACAATACATAGCTTTACCACTAAAACATCGCGTTGACATACATAACGGCCCCATTACTCTTGCTGGTTTTGGATCATTTTGAACAAATTTAGTGCCCTCTTTTTTAAATCCAACATACTCTTCTCCCATCATTCTCTGCCGCTTATTTTTTATTCTTTTCCAATTATTTGGATCCCCTTTGTGCTTTTTTTTATTTCTATTCGATGTTTCTTCTATTTCCCTTTCGGGAAACCACTCCATATTATCTGGCGATAATGGTTTTAAATTTGTAATGTCTGAAAGTGCGACAAAAGAAGGATCAGCGACTGAATCGTCGGATGAAAAATCATTATCGTTCAACACAGTAGAAGTAGCAATATAATCATCTTCATTTTGTAAAACTGGATCAAAAACTGTTGTAAGTGTAGTAAACTCAGATGTTACATTTTCATTCCGGCATTCTTGCTCTTGCTCTATTTCCTCCGACACAGGGATAGTAACTATTTGCAATGCTGGTTGATTTTTATAATTAAGTTTATTTAATATTTCCTTCTTTTTTTCTAGCAATGCGTTTCGCCTTTCACATAGGTCTTTGAGAGTTACCACTTCATCGTCAATACAAGCATTTTCTAAAAAACAGTCAACATTTTCTTGGTCCTCCATCATTATTTGGTTAGGTACTGGATTTTAAGCTTCAACGTATTTACCTAAAATAACAAAATAATTTTAGTTTAATGCAATACCGCGTAAATAACCAACACAATGAAATGATGTAAATATCAATACCGCGTAATTACGTATTATAGGATTAACTCGTCAGAATTATTAAATTATTAAATAAATAGACGTATCTACACCATGCATGCATAAACATATTGGTAAAGACACATTTTAAACAATTAAAACGTACTTACATAGTTGTTTTTAGCGGCAAAGTAATATATTTCAGAAGCACGCATAGATTGTGTGACACTTGTTCGCCGATTTGGTAAATACGCGAACTTGCAGCCAACTTCAAGCTTAATACTGTTCCGCTGTATTGTTTTAATGCTAAAAATGACGTTTCCTATTGGCTAATTCGAAACGCGTGAGGTCTAATATAAGCGAATCCGCGTTGAGAATCTGTTGGCGCGATATTTCAATTTTGCACCTTTTGTTGTTACGCGGTATTAACAAACTGCTGTTACGCGGCTTCGCACGCGCACCGACGATATGATTCTTATAGGAATAACAAATTCAAGGTCAAAAACTGGAGTATCTAATACCTCTAAACAAGTAATTCTTGATATATAATATGAATCTCAGAAATGGCTTCAACCATTTTCATGAAATTTAGTATGCAGGCGGTTTCGGGGGCGATAAATCGATCTAGCTAGGTTTAATTTTTAGAAAACGTCGTTTTCTCTATTCTCAGCCGATCAGACCTCGGTCGCCCAGGCCCTAGTTTATTAAAACCGTTTGCAAAGTCAACTGTGGGTAATACCGCTGGGCCAAGCCTAGGTTTTCTAGGCTCTTGTTTTGATAATAAAATGAACCTTATATTTTGTTTTTGTGAGGAGAAATAAAGATTATAATTATGATTATTGTCGAATCGAAGTCGGCAAAAACATTGGTCAAGCAAGACAGTAAAAATCATTGACGGTGCAGGCGGCTGGAAATGCTCGGAATGTGATTCGAATACATCAAAATATCGACAGATTTTCAGTTTAGGTGTGCAAGTATCCATAGTATGGTTTAAAGCCACAAAAGGCAAAACAATGTGGGCACTATTTGGGTGGAAGCGGCACCACAGTTTGCGACGCTTAGATAAATACCAAAATAAAGGTTATTTCATGTGTATCATAAGAAATCAACAAGATGCTTACGAAAAGTGCTCCTTCCATTGTCGTGTAAACCATTTTCTAGATTAATTAAAGGATTTTTTTTTTTCTAATCAAAACATGCAACTCTGAAGTCGTTGACGTGTTTCTGTTTGACAAACAAATGACAATTAATTTTGACGTAAATGACGTTGACTGTAGTGGTGGGCAACAATGAATTTTGGTTATTTAGTTAGTCGATTAGTTGAGTAGACCTATCCACTAAATGAAGTTTTCATTTTTCAGTTCAGTTTTCATTGTGCAGTGTTCCACCCCTTACCCCCGCTTTTACATGCATTTTCTACTGTACTGCGCAGTGACTTGTAGAGTGAATATTCTTTACTGTACAGTACATACACATTAGTTGCTTTTTGCCAACTTGGTCAATGTTACTCTAGCTGTAGGCTGACCACATAATATTGAAACCGTGTCCGAGGTAGCTGTGCGGAGCCAGAAGGGTGTAGTCACCACACCCCTCTAATATTTTATTTACTCAAATAGTGGCCGTAACAATATTTTGTATTTTAATGAACGTAACATTATTCTGCTGTGGTTTATAGAATCCTTAATAAATGTTAACAACGTTCTATCATAAGTTCTTAGAGCTAGCTTATATCCATTGTGCATAAGGAGTCATTCATAAGTCATTTAGATCTCGCCGTTAAGCACACTGGAAAATCTATTGTGCTTAACGGAGAGATCTAAATGACTGGCTAAGATTGACTGACTAAGGTTATTTAATAAACAACCAACCAAAAATACCTTGCTCTAAGAGCTCATAGCAGGGCCTCTAGTCATACAAACGATAATTATTTACATTCCTTATTTTCGAGTCGATACAACCATATTTTAGTCGATTACGTGTGAAAAACACCAAAATAAACACAACTCTACGTCGAAGATGACGTTCCATTCCTTTATTGCCATAACGGCGTTCCGTTCGAATTTACAAAGCCCATTCCGATTGGTTTTTCTAAAATGTAAGATATGTTAAATAATTTCAATAATAAAACAAAAAGAAATCTTAACTTAAGGAATCTGAAAATAGGAACTAACAAGTTACGTAGCATCATCGTTTGAACATTGCCACCTACAATTTTCAGTATGAACTAAGTCACAAATATGTAGTTACAAGTAATGTTTAATTTCCACAACAGATGGCGCTCTACTACAGTTACTGTAAATCATTGCTAGATGTCGCTAGAAGTAGTTCTTAAGCTTTATTGGGGTACCCTAAAATATGAATATTTGGTCAGTACACGCCATTTAATAACAAATAAAGCATCTGCAAGGACTACTTTTACACTCTCTCTATGTTGCCTTACCTATCTTACTCATGAACTTAATTTTCCCCAAATTATCACGTCGCGCCGCTCACAATGCGATTTGTGAGAAAAGTAGGCAAGCAATACAGTTGACCGTAGGCACTTCTATGGAAACCAATGGAAACAATTTGATATTGACGTTCGCCTTTAAGTTGTGCTATTAAGGTTACACTAGTCGAAAATTCTTCCATAAAAACGTAGTCTAGGGATTATTCCACTGTTTGACGATGTACGTTCAAAATAAAAAGTGATATCAATTTGTCTCAATATTATCTAGCCCTGAATGGAAGCAAAAAAGTAAAAAAAGAAAATATTTGAAATATATGAGCGTCGAAAGTTCCACATTTCGAGACTAATTTTAACGCATTTTTGGGCGCGAATAAATACCATAAGAAGACGGAAAATTGCAAAACGGCCTCCATACAGGGATAGATTAGTAGTTCAACAATACAAATAATTTTATTTTGAACAGATAGATTTAGTCATTTTTTTCATAATATCTAGACTGCCAAAGGTCTGTTAATAAAATTTCGCATGCTCGGTTTCGTCCTAAATCATTATCCATTTCGCTACAAATTTGCATAAGTGTGTATTCGTACGCGAACTAGCTTCCTACTGCTCATCACAGCATCTATCTTATCCGCACGTGTTTTCGGTTGATATAAAATGCATTTTAACCCCACGCACAAAATAGTTCGTGCCGTCGACTATTGTACCCTTAAGGGTGACTTTCATAGCGCAAATAAGTGTTGGCTGTACCGAACACTACTCCACTGTTTTGAAGATGCGATAAATATATAGTTACATACGATATTTACATATTTGCACTTTACTACTAGATATATTATTATAAGATAAAATATGATGTACACTACTGCTATGCTGCTGCAAGGAGACTAGCAAGTTAATGTGTGCAGCACTGTTTTGCCTACTTCTTTAAGGAATCCAGGCGTGATAGCATAATGTCGTGTTATTGTAGCTGCCAGTATTTTTTAAACGCTTCGTTTTTGATTTTTTATAGTGGATGAGAAAAAAAGAGAAAGATCTGATTCGTGATTATCAAAACTCCTTCCTTCTCCAAGGGTTTTGCTCTGCAAAGGTCAGCTTTGTCCCATTATGTTGGGTCGGGTCTCCTCACTTTCCTGCGCCAAGTAAATGGTCAGTCAACCTAGCCTTGTGTAGTCTGTTCTGGCAACTGAGCTAGCTTTAGTTTTTTTCTATAATATTTACCACCAGGTCAATGGCGGACGGCCTCTACTTCTGTTTTCTTCTGTTAGGAGCAGAGCTATTTGTACCTCATGATCATCACGACGTCTCTTGACGAGCCAATACAAATTAGGTTTTCGGTCGGTGATGGTGCAACTTTGAAGCTGCCTCGTATATACTTATTTCGCACTCTGACAAATTGAGTCACACTACGTCTCTGCCATCTAAGCATCTTTATTTCGTTGGTATGAAGTTTTCGTTCAGGCGTCTTTTAAAAGCAGGGTCAGTTACAAACAGTGAATTTTATTGTACAAAGTGTCAGTATTTTAAATTTATTTTTAGCAGAAGACTCAACGGAACACTCAATTAAGTCGGTAGTAAGGTAATTAGCGTCTCATATCTTCCCATTTTTGTTTCATAGACCACTTTGATGAAACTTTTTATCACCACAGACAATCCCAAAATAGCGTTCTAATTACAATATTTTCGCGCCACATTTTGACACATGGCGATGGGAAGATGGCCACCGAGAATAGACATGATAGAGTCTTTGATGTCAGCGAATCAAATTACCAAAGTTTTGAACTTCCCTCGGATACGTTAGAAGTTTGTTACATTTTGTTTTATTTTTAAATGTTTTACCTACCACTGTGTTTTGGTAATAAGAAACTGTGGTGTCCGAGATACAGACAGATGGCATCATGACGTACATACCGGTAGATTTCGTAAGAGTTCATTATTTTAAATAGATGAGAGTATCTTTTTGTCATTTAATAATTGCCTCACTGGCCTAGTAATCACAAACGCGACTGCTGTTTCTAGAGCCTTGAGTTCAATCTCCAGGTCAGGTAAAGGTCAATAGTATGTAGTGCTATTCTGGGTGCATCGTCACACATATATGAATTTATTTATGTATTAGGTACTTCTGTAAATATTGTAAAGAACTTATTTTTTTATAGAGTAAATATGGAGTTTCTTGTCCGTTCTTCTCCATAACAAGCAACGTTTCCGAATGGACGGTAGGATCACTTATTATTACTTGTATACTTTAATTGACGAAGATCAAAAGTGCCGCTTAATAGCCTAGTTGAAATAAATATTTTCGACTTTGACTTTCATCATCAAGAATGTGTGCGAATTTATTTGTATTCCGGCCCTCGGGTTATGTATGATAGCATTGGATACTGTGGAGTTTTAGTCAGGAGGAATCCGACGGAGCCCATCCAAGAGGATCTCTCCAAAAAATATATGGTCAGGGAAAGTAAGGTCACGACTTGGAGACAGGGATCGGACCCAAGAGTCTAACCCTAGTATTATATTATCTGTGCCCGGGATTACCAAAAATAACACCATAATCAGACATAATTATTCGTAGTAGTTTATGAATTTACGTGCCAAATAGCCATAACCCCACCAAAATGGCAGCAAACCCGATAACAACATGAACCAAACGATATTATACTCACTATGTTTCGTAATTTGACCATTACCGATAATTACCTTCTCATTTCAGCTCCATAATTACCTTTAAAATGAACTTAACAGCCCCGAAATATAATCTGTGACTGTTATAACCCCTGTTAAATGATTTTAAGGTGGTAAACAAGAAAAACACAGTCACCATTATTGTTAACCTCTCATCTGGCAAACATTGAAGTGGTTGTTAGTTCAAGCTATGTTGGTTAGTAGGAAATGTTGACCATTCTGATTTGATCCCTCTCTTGTTTGAAGTATTAAGTGTTGGGAAGTCTAGTCGTGTTGGTTAGTAAAGTGGAGTATTTTGGGTAGGAGATTCATAAATATAAGAGGACAGTCTCGGGCTAAATCATTTTAACGCCAAAACTGAGAGTGGTTGATGCGTTTGAGTGATTTAGATGTTACGATACGGATCCGATACGACACGTGGTATCATCCCATTGGTATCTTGGGTATGCTCATGATCACCCTGGGTATGCTCATGAATGATTATATCTGATCTCCACAACCCAGTAACTGTGGTGTCAGATTGTTTATACTGACAACTCGTAACGACTATCAAACATCTACAAATTATGACAGTCGGGACTGGTTGGGACCAATTGGCTAAGTGCTTTCCGAGGCATACAAGGGTCTCTATGTTGATGGGCACTCGTCCACGGGCCCTCAGCAGTCATTTACAAGATTCCGTACCCGAAGGGTACAAACGGAGCCCTATTGCTGTAACTCAGAAATGTCTTTAGTAGGTACCAATTTTTTGCGTTGTGGACACCGACTTCCAAAAATAAAATTATTTTTCACTTTGTAGTTTTCTTATTTGGAAGTCGGTAGTATTTTTTTTTCTATAGCTGTGGTGGCCCAGTGGTATCGGCCGCGACTTACAAGTTGTAGTTCGTGGGTTCGAGCCCAGGCAGGTGCTTTACTTTGTGTAAATTATTTCATCACCACTGCTCTCAAAACGGTGAAGGAAAGCATCGTGAGGAAACCGGCATGTCCTTGAACCAAAAATTCGAAGACATGTGACATCCACCAACCCACACTGGGCCCGCGTGGAGGATAACGGCCCATACCCTCTCACAGAGAGGAGGCCTGTGTCCCAGCAGTGGGAACATTAATAGGCTGATGATGTGATGATGATGTGTATTTTTTTGTAAAAAAAAAAAATACTTTTCACTTTTTAGTTGTACCTATCTAATAGGCAATTAGTTAAGAAAGGTACCTATAATGCCAGAATAGGTTACCCGAATATCATTAAATTGAACATAACCGGTGAAATGAAAGTGTAACAACGTGAACTGTACACATCTGCATACCCCGTATATATTTATACCATCAAACAGACATGCGATTGCAGCAATCCCGAGAGATTTGCCGTTATTTATTGAAGAGTTCTGTTGTATATCTCCGAAGTTCTTCATTAGATCTTCACCAAATCAAAATGGGTCCAATTTAGGAACATACTCTTTCAAAATCGATCCACAATTGACGGAGATATAGGTGAACAAACACAAAAAAAAAACAAACATGAAGTCGAACATAGAACCTACTTCCTTTTTGGTAAGTCAGTTAAAAAAACAGTCTACTAAGGCTTTGGGCAGGGCGTTGATGACTCAGTGAATGAGTCAGGACTTATTTAATTAAATGACTGTATTCATAATTATTGATACAGTTAAGTCGTGAGCTATAAAAGCTATTCCCTGCCAAACGTTCATGTCAACTGACAGACGAGACGGGTCTCATAGCCGCCTCTAAATAAAACAAGCTGTGCCGGAGTTTAGGACGAGAGCCGAGCATCATTACTTAGGCATTATGATTATCACTCTGCTAGGGTAATTTATTCCAGAGATTCAGGCTTTTATCAAGAAAATACTACTTTTCTGATTACCTCATCATCATGGGTGGACATCCAAACACACAGAACGTTTTGGGAACACTTTCATTATGCGTACCAGCTAAGGAGTGGAATTCCCTGCCGGAGTCTGTGTTTCCCGACAGCTACAAAAGGTCTTTAAGTCAAGAGTGCATAGTCTAGGCAAGCGTGTTTTACCGTCGACCACATCATCGCTTACCATCAGGTGAGATAGTGGTCAAGCGCGAGCCTATAGAATATAAAAAAAAAACGGCCAAGTGCGAGTCAGACTCGCGCACGAAGGGTTCCGTACCACTATCGCAAAAATCGGCAAAAAAATCACGTTTGCTGTATGGGAGCCCCACTTAAATATTTATTGTATTCTGTTTTTAGTATTTGTTGTTATAGCGGCAACAGAAATACATCATCTGTGAAAATTTCAACTGTCTAGCTATCACGGCTCATGAGATACATGCCTGGTAACTGACAGACGGACAGACGGACCGCGAAGTCTTAGTAATAGGGTCCCGTTTTTACCCTTTGGGTACGGAAAGTTAAAATAAAATCAGCCGTTTAAGAGGAAACGGGGACAGAGAGCGCCGACTGAATTTCCTTAGTAAAAAGTCATAATTCGAGGTTTGGCTCTCGTCTCTTTCCTCCTCCAATATTGGACCAATTTAAAGGATATTCCGTAAAATGAAAATTAAAGATATATGCTATGTCCCTACGTTTTCCTTTTTGATGATACATTATCTTTAGAAGCACTAGAGCCCTCAAAAAATGCTCAAAATTGCGCTGTCAACAGAGGCTTAGTGTACAAATTTGACAAAAATAAATGAAAAAAGGAAAACATAAGGACATAGTATATATCTTACTTCACCAGCTTTTGGAATATCTTTTAAATTGGTCCAATATTGGAGGAGGAAAGAGACGAGAGCCAAACCTCGAATTATGACTTTTTACTAAGGAAATTCAGTCGGCGTTTACTGCCCATATTTCCTCTTAATGTCCCCACTGCTGGGACACAGGCCTCCTCTCTGTGAGAGGGAATGGGCCGTAATCCAACACGCGGGCCCAATGCGGGTTGGAGGATGTCACGTCTTCGAATTTTTGGTTCTAAGACATGCCGGTTTCATCACGATGTTTTCCTTCACCGTTTTGAGAGCAGTGGTGATGAAATAATTTATACAAAGTAAAGCGCCTGTCTGGGTTCGAAACCACGACCTATAACTTGTAAGTCGCGGCCGTTACCACTGGGCTACCACTGCTAATTTTCTAACTACCTAGAAGTATTTAATTCAAAGTCGATTTGGTAGACTTCGATTGCTGAACATAAAGACAAAGTAACATTCTTTCCAAACTATTTATATGGGATTAACACGAGACATTTCACAGTAACGCAGGCCCTCTGGGATCAATTCTCAGAACTGGCTATATTTGATTGAATTTTCCCATTAACCAATTCTCAGCACCAGACCGCGTAATCTAGATTACTGTTCAACCGTTAAAGGCAATTAGGCTCTCTCCGTAATAATAATGCGGTGATGGATGCGATGACCCGTTTAAGCAACATCTGGAAGAAGAGAGGAAGGAATTGGTATCAAAACCAAGATCAGATTGATAGGAGATTTGGTATTCCCTATTTTCCTGTATGGAGTGGAAACGTGGACAATCCTGGCCCGAGAGAGACAAAGGATCGATGCATTCGAGATGTGGTGTTGGAGGCGAATGCTGAGAGTACCTTGGACTGCGAAACGCACCAATGCATCGATCCGGACCCAGCTCCGAGTAAAAACTCACCTGTCCACCATATGCCAGCAGCGCATTCTTTCGCAGAGGCGACGAGAATCTGGAAAGACTTATTGTGATTGGGAACACCGAAGGCAAAAGGTCGCGTGGTCGTTCACCAGCGAGATGGACCGATCAAGTGAAAGACTCGTCGTCCTCCAAATTCTACACGGTCGTAAGGAGGCGCTGGACAGAAACCGGTGGAGGAAGATCATCCGCACCAAATGTAACTCTGATGCTGACCACGATTCTCAGACATGAGGGACCGACTAAGAGAGAGAGTAATAATGATACGTATTATGTATTATGGCACTCAAGACTCACACAGACAGGTCACAACCCTTCTTTACAGAATTAGTTCTACGGACATATTACCTGTTGAACATTTTATATGAAAACGCGCTGTCGCATCGTTGTCGCATTTTCTGCCGTAGCATTTACGTCATTGGCAAGAAAGTTTATGTTTGCATCTCTGTCTTCCCCTTCACTGAACAAGCTTGATGTTGTAACACCAATATCCATGCCCGTCTTATACCGTCCACACAATGGCCGTGGTATGCGAACAATTAAAAGTTGAACAATGTGCGTTATTAATTATATTTCTATGCACACGATGTAATTGAGGCTGGCTGTCTGTCGGGGCTGTTAAACAGTGTCGTAATGATAGTTGGGTGTCTGTTACACCGATGTGTAATGTTGGACCATGTCGAATGAAGTTGTGGTGTGGCAATGCTCGGCAGATTCATTTTTTTTGTAACTTGCCATGTATGTAAGTGTGTTCGGGTCAAATCTTTCAACTGAATTTTAAAGCAGTTACCCTCAACCGATTGAGATGAAATTTTGCGTACACGTTTAGTTTGGATGACAATGCATGGTGCACAAAAAATACTAGTCCGCCAACTTGGGCCGTCCACCATATTGGATTAAGAATGACGTCATTAAGCTATTAAATTATTTTTTTAAAACAAGCTGCACTGCCATGACATGGGTATCAAATGAACGGGTTTGCTGAGAAGAATACGAAGAATAGCTTGTTTAAAAATAATTTAATAGCTTAATGACGTTATTCTTAATCCAATGTGGTGGACGGCCCAAGATTGCGGACTAGTAATTTTTGTGCACTGCCATGACATGGGTATCAAACGAAAGGGTTTGCTGAGAAAAATGCGAAAAATAGCTTGTTTTAAAAAATGTATTTTAATTAATAATTTATTTTATGTAAATGTGTTAGGTATATCTCTAATTTTTTAGGCTATGTAAAGCTAATTCTGTGTAGCTTTAAGAGGCGCTAGCTAAAAGAAGAGTTAAAATAGTACATTTCGTGTCGAGCATAAAAAGTCGAGATTTTAACACGAGCGATGTAGCCAATTTTGACGTGAGCCGAAGGCGAACGTCAACAGCTACATGCGAGTGTTAAAATAAAGCCTTTTTATGCGATACACAAACTATTCTTTTTCCACTACCTGATGAGCTTACGTAATTAAATGCAAGTAAGTTCCAACAACAATTTATTAGAAACGTTCAGACTAAAAACCACAGACTACATAGACACAATCAACGTGTGCTTCTTCGAGAGGTAACAGCTGGTAGGAGTATCATTCTGCCAGTTACATAATGATCCATACAAAAGTCATTTCGTAACTGTTATTATGTAATTTTGCTTTTTTTTATTTTTTATATATATTTCGAAACTAATTTCTTAGGCAATGTGTTACTTAGACAAGGTAGTGGAAGAAGTTATTATTATAAATTATACAAGGTAAAGATGATGATGAAGTGAACGAACTTTTACTGGAATGTTTTTTTAAACGTATTGGTTTTGTACTGATATTGTAAACTTTTTTAACCGACTTTCCAAAACAGGAGGTTTTATGTTTGTTTTTTAGGGTTCCGTACCCAAAGGGTAAAAACGGGACCCTTAGTAATAGTTTTTTACAAAAAATACAGGCGACTTCCAAATAAAAACACTGGGTACATAACTGGGTTCTTTTTCGGAAGTCGGTGTCAAAAAATGAAGAAAAGAAAACAGGAACACCGACTGCCGAAAAAGAAGTAATTTTTCACTTTGTAGTGTTTTTATTTGGAAGTCGGTTGAATTTATTGTTAAAAAAGTTTTTTATCCTATTTGAGTGTTGGTATCAAGACTGTAGATTCCACCATAGACAGGTGCGACGTGTCAATGCAACCATGCGTTTTCATGGAAATTAATCCATCTGTAAAGCAATATTCTACGCTTCGCTACGAAACATAAAAAATATCTGATATTCCATTTATTTACAAATAATAATATAATTGAATAATAATATATATAGTTATTCCATACAAAGTGCAAAATCAGACGCTCAAAAAGAACAGCTGATTTATTACCTGTAAAAGTTTGTTCATATTGATCTAACATTTTTAACGCTTCGGTGTGAAAGAATCCGCATCAGTACAAACCAAACTTCATAGCAATACCGCGCTTTTGTTTGACAGTGAACATACCTCGGTACATACCATACAATCATACCACAGATACAGCCATACCGCCGAATACTATGACCATAGAACAAAACATACCTTTAGTCTAATTAATGACTAAAGGTTTGTCCGACCAGTATGTAGCTATTCTGACCTCAGAGAAAAAGTTCCTTAGTGCATTACCTGATGGCGCGATGCAATTCGATTTAGATCAAAAACTAGCTGATCCCCGCAGCTTCGTTCCTGTCAACTGGTTGTCAACCTACCTACCCCCTACCTATTTACCCCATCTATCTACCCACCTACCTTACCTATCTACTCACCTGCCCTACCGATCAACCTACCTACTCTACCCCATCCTACATTACCTACCCTACTTACCTATTTAAACTACCCAACTACCCTACTTACCCTACCCTACTCTGCCTACCAATTTGTTTAGCTATTAATTGAATAAATATGAATGTAACCAACTTTTGTTTCTGCCAGCGATCTAATTAAAATTTAGAATACAAAAGCTGCCATTGTGACTTAATTATGATAGTGAGATATATTCTCTTGCAGACATTTTTGTAGTTAATAATGAGTACTTAAATCATGTAGTACATAATTTTTATGTATCATCAATAGGTATCTCAGCGCACGCCAAATAATTAATTTTATAGGCAATATTTTGCAACAAGGTTACATTATTGCAATTTTCATAAGGAACTCTAATTTTTTTGAAAATAATTTATAGTCTATGTTACTCGGGTATAATGTAGCTTTCCATAGGTGAAAGAATTTTTAAAATCGGTCAAGTAGTTTCGGAGCCTATTCTCCTCCATCAGTAGTAGTTTCGGAGCCTATTCTCATCCTAAAAAATATTTATAATACCTATTGGTATAGATTATAGAGAAACCTACCAAAACTTCGTTTGTCACCGCTGGCAGCACCTCATCCACATCATATTTAATGTCTACTTTAATAGTACTTGTTTTTTTCTTTTCATAGCAGTCGGGTTTTTTGTTTTTTGTAATAATTTGTTTTTTTTCTTAGAAAATACGAGTGCGACATCGCCTATCGCCTGTCAGTAAAGGGCCAGTGTGTCTAATGCAGTTCGATTCAAATTAAGCAGCTACTTTTTTATTGTTTCCTCTACATAACAGTCTTGATTAGAATAAGTAGGAAGTCGTTTATCGTTTCTCGAACAATTTCTAGGTACATTGACTGCCTGCTAACAGCCTAAAGTGTCCTAGATACGATTTCCAGATCGGGTAAAAGTGTTAGTGGATTTTGGCCGTCAGGATTTTTTTAGTTACAACTGACTGGATCTGTTGTTTTCAACCGCGGGGATGGAGGTGACCGGCGACCACCCGCCACCTGGTGGTTAAACATGCAGAAAGAGATCCTGAGAGAGAACCTGAGCCCTCAGACATCCTAGAACAGAGCTGTCGTACAAGGAGACCCGACTGCGAGCGCTGGGTGTCTGAAACCCAGCAAATGCTGAGTTGGTAACTCTTTCGGTATGTGCACGCCCTGCGCGCAATTCTTGAACCTTATTCGTACTTGTTTTTAACCAACTTCCCAAAAAAAAGAAGGTTCTATGTTCAACTGCATGTTTTTAGTGTTCTTCTCTGTTACATTTTGATTCTTGCTGTTGTGTTGAGTCGTGTCCATGTCGTTTTCTATTCATTTTTTTTCTACCTCTAGCTAAACTGGAAAGAGGGTTCCTACCCTCTTTCCAGTTTAAAAAAGAAGAAAATACATATTTATTTTGGTTTTATGGGTATTTAACATAACATTGCGTTCTACTCAACTCCTCTGCTTACTACTTCGTGTAAAACAAGCGTGATATTATAATTCCCATAATTATTCATTCACACATTTTCTCACTCGCTCATCACCTAACGAGTCACCTCTCGACCCGTGTCGGATCGATTGAGAGCAACAATAGTTGCCACAATGGACCACTAATTGTTGATATATCGAGCGATTTCACAGATAAATGGTATCGGGCGTTTTTGTGAGGACAACACTGATTGGAGGGGTCGGTGAGAACAATAGTGGTTTGAGATGGGAATGAATGCACTGTAATCTGTATACTATAGGAAAGTACACAACATCATACCTACTTATATCAACATATTCAGCACTTAATGTGCCCACTGCTGGGACACAGGCCTCCACTTTGTGAGATCACACTTTATTCTATAACTAGCTGTGCCCGCGGCTTCGCTCCCGTCATCTGCCTGCCAACCCTACCATACTTACCAGCCTGCCTGCCTACACGACATATTCAAAATTATACATACTACATACCAATTTTTTTTCTAGTGTCATTCTTTCGCGTAAAATCTTAACACCGCGATTCAGAAAATGACTTTAAATGCACAACGCCATCTATCGAATAGCGAGTTCAACTGTCCGAGAAACTGAATTGCGTGAGCTGTGATAATTTTACTTCTTGAACACTTTAAATTCATCTAACTTTTGATAGGGTGAACCGATTGCGATGAAACAAAAACTAAGTAATTCTTCAAGATACGCACAATTTTTATGTATAAAAGTTATCTACATTGGTTTCGTACATTTCACGTGATGCGTGCACAAATAAACAGACAAACAGACAAAATTCCAAAAATGCTAGAAATGGGTTCTGTTGGTTTATTTTTCTACAGATTTTTTATATGTATTGATAACGGCGAAAGTTTTTGAGTGTGTAAGTAAGTTTGTTACTCTTTCTCGCAAAAATTACTGAACGGATCTGGATGAAATTTGGCACAGAGATAGATTATAGTCTGGAATAGCACATAGGATACTTTTTATCCCGGGAATATGTTCCCTCGGGATAATTTTCAACATTCACGCGGGTGAAGCCGCTGGCATAAGCTAGTTAATAACATATTATGAACGCGTAAATTTAAATGGATTGATGGATGGATGTTTAATTGTTACTCAAAACGCCAGAACCGAAGAGGCTGAACGGATTTGGATGAAATTTGGCACGGAGAGAGATTATAGTTTGGAATAGCACATACAGGCTTTTCATCCTGAAAAATGTTCTCTTGGGACAACTTCCGTTCCGACTAGCAAGCAGGCGAAGCCGCTGGCAGAAACTAGTATTTTTATATATATATATATAGGATTTCTTTCTTTCTTTCTTTCTTTCTTTCTTTCTTTCTTTCTTTCTTTCGTTCTTTCTGCCTTTCTTAAGAGTTAGGTTTAACTTCCTTATAAAATAAAATATGTAAATTTGGATGTTTTTTTATTAAACAAGCCTCAATGGCGGATTTGGATGAAATCTCAAACACGGGGAGAGCATAGCCAATATTAGGACATAGAGTGATTTTTATACCGGGAGAACGATCTCGTGGGACATTTATCGTATTTTAAAATCACGGCGACCCCGAGCGTTGCCACATTGACCGGCCCGTGCGTCTCGCATCCAGCGGACTCCTGCCACCCTCACCAGATCATCTGTCCAACTGGACTGCCTTCCAACTCAGCATCTTCCGGTTCGCGGTCACCAATCCAGAATTTTTCGGCCCGTCGACCATCCGTTCTGCGAGCTATGTGCCCTGCCCACTGCCACTTAAGGTTACACTACTCGAAAATTCTTCCATACAAACGTAGTCTAGGGATTATTCCACTGTTTGACGATGTACGTTCAAAATAATAAGTGATGTCAATTTGTTTCATCATTATCTAGGCCTGTATGGAAGCAAAAAAGCATAAAAAGAAAATATTTGAAAGTTATGAGCGTCGAAAGTTCCACATTTCGACACTAAATTTAATGCATTTTTGGGCGCGAATAAATACCACAAGAAGACGGAAAATTGCAAAACGGCCTCCATACAGGGATAGATTAGTAGTTCAACAATACAAATAATTTTATTTTGAACAGATAGATTTAGTCGTTTTTTCATGATATCTAGACTGCCAAAGGTCTGTTTATAAAATTTCGCGCAATCGTTTTCGTCCGAAATCATTATCCATTTCGCTACAAATTTGCAAAAATGTGTATTCGTACGCGAACTAGCCTCCTACTGCTCATTACAGCATCTATCTCTTCCGCACGTGTTGTCAGTTGATATAAAATGCATTTTAACCCCGCGATAAAAATAGTTCGTGCCGTCGACTAGTGTACCCTTAAGTTTGGGAATTCTTCGGGCCATGTCGGTGTCGGTCTGGTTTTCTTGCGGATCACTACAATTGCTGCTCAGTCAGTAGAGTCGGATTCGACGGTTAAACACTAACACAAAGTTCTCAAGTAGTTTATTTTAAATAATCCACAAAAGAAAACAAGGAGTCTATAATAAGTATATAAGTCCTTGCAACGAACCAAATTATTATTATTAAATTATGAAAACACAATGGCTCACCACCTTTCTACCCATTGATTTGTAAAAAAGAATGGTATACAAAATTGTACATAGTAGATATAAATAAACTAAATAATCCAATGTATGAATCCTAACACTTTTCTTCTCACCAGTACAAAAGGGCTAAGCGTGATACAGTCACGCAACTACAATGATACTAAACTTTGATTAACTGCACTAAATCGTTAATCACCCGCTAACCTAAACTTTAATCACTCGTTAACTTAAACGACTATTAACACTAACATTTTGTACACTTACTAATTAAAAGCAAATGAATGGAAGGTTTATTCTTAGATACTTTATTACAAACTAGTTTATCTTGAAGGATGTTTATGGTTTTGCTGAATTGAAAATAGAAAAGTGGCTTTAGTACCTAATATACTTTGTCAAATATTTTCCGTTGTTGTTGAATTAGGTATTTTACCTATGTTTGCAATATTTGTAAGTATGTGAGAACCATGTTCCTATTTATCAATTTAATTAATTTACCTGTTAATGCTTTTATTACTTTATACCTGTACGTAGTAGTGTGTAGTGTTATTTTTGGGAGCATCGTCCTCACATATATGAATTTAATAAATGTATGTACTAAATATTTAAAAAAAAAGAGTAAGTATGGAGTTTCTTGTGCATTCTTCTCCATAATAACAATCTACTTTTTCGAATGCGCGGTAGAATCATCTTTATTACTTGTTATATGTATGACGTTCAAAAGTGCCGCTTACTGGCCCAATTGAAATAAATATATTTCCTTTTTTGAAATAAAAACACTGGCTGATTTTTTTAACAACATAACATACCAATAATAGGTATATTTTATTCCAGTCAAAAAGTATCATATTAATACATTACAGTTCTAAAAACTAAAAGACACGCTTTAATGATAAATTTAACTAAAAAGTCGTTAATCCTGAAGATCCTGCAGTGCTATTCTCTAAGGATACAGCCTTGAGCGCAGTGCTGGTGCCAGCGACGAATCTAAGTTTGGTATTCACTAAGCCGCGAATAGCGACACTAGCGCTCTAAGCTGTGACGGCCGTGAGTTAGAACTACTCAATGTCGAGCAAGTTGACAGTTCTTCATACATTTTGGTATTCCGTAAGAAAAAACAGCGTCGAAGACGCTCGCAGCCTGGCTTACAGCCTCGTTTTTATCTGTCAAATCCAAAAGCCACTATTTATGCGCGTAACGTAATTCTTCTTGGATTTTAATCTAACTAATATTATAAATGTGAAAGTTTGGATGGGAAGTTTTGTTGGTTTGAATGTGTGTGTGGATGTATGTTTGTTACTCAATCACGCCAGAACGGCACTGGATGAAATTTTGCATAGAGATAGATTATAGCTAGGTATAGGAATAGCTCAAAGGCTACTTTTTACCCAATATAATGTACCCTTGGGATAAGAAAACACTTTTCAAGTGGTTGAAGCCGCTGCTGGCAGAAGCTAATAAAATATTGTAGTTATTAAAATAAGTTTTTACCAGCTTACCAGTTTGGTTAACTAAAGCTACATTTATTAGAAGAAGCTAAGAAAATTAATTATTTTAACACAGCTCGACAGGCGAGCGAATTAGCAACGTTGAAAACAATATCCCGGGATAGAGACACTTTATCCATAGTTACCTACAGGCTTTCTTAGGATTAAATAACATACCTATTGGAAAACGACTTAGCTCTTGGCGTACAGGCGTTTTATATGTTAAATGTGAATTTTATTTTATATTTATTATGTAACTAGCTGTTGCCTGCAACTACGTCTGCGTAGCATTAGTATGTCGAATAGCCAATTTTTTAATATCAGGAAATAATATTGTAGGTGTGGGCTACCGTTAATCATGTTTAGTGGTCCGGCTTCATCATCATCATATACGCCGAATGACGTCCACCGCTGGACGTTGGTCTCCCCCAAGCGTCGCCACATTGACCGGTCGCGTGCATCTCGCATCCAGCGGAACCCCGCAACCTTCACAACCTGCCTTCCGGCTACATACTCAATCTTAATTGGCCAAATTCTTTTTTTTACAAGCAAACATGTGCAAAACGGATTAATATGTTTATTATGGAAAATAATTAGACATAATATACATATTGACTAATAAAAAAAACGCAAAATGATAAAACTCAGATTTATTTATTGAACTATTTTCCAGTAATAGAATTTTATTCTATAAATAGCTTCTGTGAGCAGCGTCGCCCTCGTGAAATTCGAAATTATCAGTGTTTCTCTACTATATTATGCATGTATTATACATATAAATCTTCCTGAACCTTGAATCACTCTATCTATTAAAAAACCGTATCAAAATCCGTTGCGTAGTTTTAAAGATCTAAGCATACATAGGGACAGACAGACAGCGGGGAGCGACTTTGTTTTATACTATGTAGTGATACAGACTCTTTTTTTTCTAATCTCAAGAATTTTTAGAATCTTTTATCATTATTTAAGTTAGTATAATTTAAGTAACTTATACCACAGTAGGAATATGCACTTAAATTTCTATAAAAATTTCTTAACATCTCTCATAAACTAAACTTAATGTCTCTTATTACAAAAAGCGGTTTAACCAAAACCCAGGTTTTTAACCTTGTTTTCGCCGTATATTATGAGGTTTAAACCTGGGTTTTTGGTAAAACCGTTTTTTGTAATAAGGCACAATATCTATATTTATATTAAAATCATGTTTCAGGCATTCAACTTCCTCTTCTGATGGTTGCACATAAATCTTGCAGTGCTCAGGTCTCTTTTGACCATGACTCGCTTATTTCCTTATACATATCCAACATCGTCTACTGGTTGCCAATAAGGAGTTGCTGGTTATCCAAGCACCTCTCTTCAATAGCAACAAAACATTTAGTTAAGCTCCATTTGTGACTGCCTTTGTGAAGGTGGTTGTGAAATGAGTGTTGGCTGTGAATATAAAAATGCAACAAATTACTATTAGAGGTAAAAAGATATGCAGGATACTATGTATAACAGCATCACTCTCTCTTTCTAAAGGAACATATATCATAGGCAGGCACATTATAGTATTGCAGGTTAATTGATTTTTTGGCTACTGTTAAAAACCCCAACAATTTGGTCCAACCTGGGAATGAAAAGTGAGAACACTTTTTAATTATCTAGAGATTCTTACACTGAACCAACAATCAAGCTAAACTTGCATGAAGAGGCAATTGAGGCATCTTTGCTATGAGGTACATCTAGCCTGAAACTGTAATACGAAATATAAACAAAATATAACATACCTTAAGACTTTTCTAAAAAACCTCATCACTTGTTTTGTGTTCGGCTGATGTTCCATTCTCATAATGTTCTTACGCCAAGATAGCCCTGGTTTTACATCCTGCAAATGTATTTCAACGCAGTACTATTATATTTTATCTAAAGATAAACATATTATATATTGTCACATTGTCATTGTATCTAAGTTTATTATAATACTTACATTTCACACAGTCACAGAACTATGTTAAAATCAATCGCTGTAAAAGCACTTAAAAGTTTTTAAACTTGAAAATAGTTTTAAATAAAAACAAACAACAAATTATTATCAAACAAAAAGCGTTGGTTGCGATTTTGCATGTTGTGGTGGCAGCGTTACAACGCATTGCTTTTACTTACGAAATAGGCAAAGAAATTGTCATTCAGCCTTAAGATGCAATAATAAAAATGCATTGTTTAAACTCTTATAACTATGAAATCGTTTGTAGTTTCTCTCTATTACTTAAAATACTTAAAAATAGACCTATATTATACATTTTAAACCTATAAAACTCTCAGTCGAGATTTATCGATTATAATTTAAAGAATTTGTTTCAAGCCCTAATTCGTCTACGAAATTGTGATAGGAGATGTCAGTTTTAGAGATCGTCGACGACCATAACCGCGCTAGAGAATACCGTTTGAATCAGCGCTGCACGATCGGTCGATCTCGAGACTGTCTCGAAGACGAGCTCGTTGACGAGCACAGCCAAGAAACTGTCTCTTAGAGAATAGCATGGCTGGTAAGGATAATGGGACAAACTATTTAAAATATTGCATTGTCATCGGTTCATGATAAGTGTGCAAAGTTTCAAATCAATCCGACGTTTTGAAGGGGGTGAAAATCACATTCAAAGATTCCGTTACATTGATACGTAGATCTTGACCTACATACCAAGCTAATAAAAGCGTGTTAAAAAGACACGGTTTATGCAAAAATCTAATAGTAACCATATAAATAAAAAATAAAAAAATAAAAATTTGTTTATTGTTCCGGCTGTAAGGAAAGGGTTATGTTTTTCGCGCGTATCTTGTATGTATGTAATATTCTTTATTACCTCGTATCTTTCAAACCATTTGACGGATTTTTATAATTAAGACATCGATATATAGGTCTTGGAAGTTCAAGTGTTCTTTGATAAGTGTCGTTAAAAAAAAAGGAACATGGCGGCTTCTGGGCGCCATATTGTGTATTGTTTGCAATTTTTTTTCTTCTAAACACATCGAGTGGGGTATCAAAATAAAGGGTTTTTAGAGGTGATTACAAAAATATATACCACTTATATGTTTAAAAGTCATTCGAAAAAAAAGTATAACTAAAAAAGATGTAAATAAAAAAAGTTTATACAATCAAAAAACGCGACTGCAAAGATGTAAACAAAAAGAAAATCATGCTGTGCAGTCGGAGGATATTTATAGTTTTGGTCAGCCAGCTCGCGAATATGTACATCAATGCAGTCGGGTTTTTTGATTTTATTTACTTTTTTGTTTTAAGTATCTGTTATTATTTTTGTCACTAATTTTAAATATTGATAATTACACAATAATTTAATTACTAAATATTATTTTATTAATCATTATCATTATTAGCCTTTTAATGTTCCCAACGTTGGGACAAGACCTCCTCTCTGTGAGGGGCAATGGGCCGCAGACATGTTTGAAAATTACTTGTTCCTGTGCACTAACAGGGTTCATTGTGTGCCTAGCTTAAAGCCTTCATGTAACATCAGTCCGTAAAACAATACCTTAGGAATACAATAAATGAATATGAATGTGTGATATCTCATTGTACAGGATCTCAATGGCAAATCTCTGACAGTGCGTCATTGATGCGACAGCGCATTTTCAAAGAAATGAAATAAATACCTAAATAAATAAATGTGTCAGCCAATGATTTAATAGCCACGAGCCTCGACTGACACCTTAGGAGGCTCTCGTTAGGCGGCTGAATCAAGGGCCTGATTCAGAAAGCAGTACTGCTGGACACGGCTCGTATTGTTAGAAGGTTCCTCTCTCTAGAGCCCTGACCGCCGGTAGCTTGGACCCTGTTCCCGATACCGGTGGGCACCAATTTTTTTTTAAATCATAACTAAATTAAAATGATTTTACAAAAATATATAAAAATGATAAATAAATAAAATAATAAGTAATGTAATGAATAAAGGAATTTATGACAAATAAAATAAACAAATTTATATTTTATTTGTTTATTATGTATACTCAATACTCAATACAGTTATTGCTTCCACATGTGAACTTAGATGGTAGGTACAAATTTAGACCATTGTGGACCCTGTCGGGTACTGCAAAAGTAGGAGAGAGGAAGAGGGCTTTTATTTGACAAAGTTTATATGTATTTAGTAGATTAAAATTAGTTAAATTGAAAATTTGTTATTTAAATTTTCACTAACATAATATAATAGCATTTAATTAACCGTTTTTTATTTATTTGTTATTTTAATTTTCCAATTTTTATTTTTATTTATTTATTAGATTGCAATTATTTAAATTTAGAATTTATCAAAACTTTTCCTACAGATAGTTAAAACAATTTCTATATAATCCCGTTGTCGCATAGTCACGTTGTAGCATCGAGCCTGTCTGAGAAAGTAGTAATGCAATGTTTCACTGTATTTATTATAACCCCTCTTTTTTAATCGGTTTCTCATCAATGAGGATCGTGATCACTCCCTTCAAGGTTCCGGTCCAAAGTTGCTATCACCACCTGCTGAAATTTGCTCGAGGACGTAGCTTCTTTCACTTGGTCAGACCATCGTGTTGGCGACCGGCCGCGTGCACTCTTTCCTTCGGTAACTTCGGCCAACAATGAACAGTTTGTCTAAGCTGCTTGCTCCCCTTCGCATTGTGTGGCCAAAATACGCTTTAAGCATGCTACTGACAATCTTGTTGGGCAAGGATAGACACATTTGTGTGTTTGGCTGTCTATGGTATTCGGAGCATCCGCCTCCAGCACGTCATTTCGAATGCGTCTATCCTCTGTCTTGACTCCTTATTATTACCACCTACACAACGTTTATACAAAAATTCAAAAAGGGAACACTTAAAATGTTGGTATGATAAAATTAACAAAACAAAAGAAATCTTCACCTATCTTTATTCAAAAAATCTAACCAAATTGTCTTGCAACGCTCATTCATTTAACACGCAACAAAACGTTTTTATCTTTTTTCTAAAATTCCGGCCAACCAAATCAAAATCTACTAAAAAAACAGGCGTGAACGATTAATAATTCCCCGATCCGGATATCGAACCTGGTACAATTACGAACAGAACACTTGGGTCAGTTCATCAAGAACAATTAATAAGAAATAATTGTTTTACGGTAACTAATGTTTAATAGTCTCGTTAACTGGCCAGTAACGGTATTCTGTTTGTTTCAATTTTGGAATGATTAAAAAAAATGGGTATTTATCAGGCGTGAGATTTTTTCGGTATTTTATAGTTTTAATATGTTTTATCCTCATTGTTGACTTGAAGGGTTCGATAGATCAGCCATTTTTAGAGATTCTAAGGCTAGACAAGTAGCAAGCAATGATAACGAATGTCAAAAACTTTTTAATAAAAAAAATACTTTCTTTCTTTCTTTTAAAAAAAACCTTGCCCCACACTAGGAATTTCTCCTGTATTGTGGGTGCGTTTACAAACATATAAACTCACATACACAAACACCCAGAACCGGAACAACTATTTGTAGATCATACAAATATTTGTTCCGTGCGGGAATCGAACCCGCGACACGCAGCGCAGCAGTCAATAGCTCAACCACTGCGCCAACCGTCGCAGTCGAAGTCGGTTTATTTTTTTTGTTAAAAAGTTTTTTATTTTTGTCTTTTTAGTTTTGGTACCTTATATTACCATGAAAATACGCATTTTTAAGGATAACTTAAATACTACTCGTCAGAACTTGATCAATCGGGCCACATGAGAAGCAACAGCTATCAAATAAAAAAAGAATAATCAAAATCGGTTCATAATTGGTGGAGTAATTGCGTAACAAACATACAAAAAAAACACGGTCTAACTGAGAACCGCCTCCATTTTGAAGTCGATAAGACCAAAATGTATGCGATTGACATCCGACATACTACTTACCTGATGGTAAGCGATGATGTGGTCGATGGTTTAACACGCTTGCCTAGAAGAAACCTATTCACTATGTTTCTGAAATGTCTATTAAGACGACAGATCCTGTACTTCCCGAAGGGTAACCAAAGGCGTACCATTTACTAGGTGAACCCACTATCATATCCACTTTTCGACCATGCGAAGAAGCCCATTGCCACCAGGCACAAACCAAGACTCTGGGCTTCTACTTCAATCCTACCTCGACTGCAACGACAAACTTCGATCACTTGTATTAAAACGAACTGCCATTTTAGATGTGGATTGTTATCTTCTATTTAGAGGATTGAAATAAACTCATCATCATCATCATCAGCCTATAAATGTTCTCACTGCTGGGACACAGGCCTCCTCTTTGTGAGAGGCAATGGGCCGTAATCCACCACGCGGGCCCATTGCGGGTTGGTGGATGTCACATATCTTCGAGTTATTGGTTCTAGGACATGCCGGTTACCTCACGATGTTTTCCTTCACCGTTTTGAGAGCAGTGGTGAGTAAATAATTTACACAAAGTAAAGCGCCTGCCTGGGCTCAAACCCACGACCTACAACGTGTAAGTCGCGGCCGATACCACTGGGCCACCACTGCTCCCGATCCGGAAATAAACTCGCGATCCTACAACAATAGCAAAGCATGCTCTCAGTATAGATGCCTAGTCAATAGCTTTAACTGTTTCTGATTACTCTCATTACTCCCTTACTTACCGAGGAGCTCGTGGCTAAATAATAACAGCCGCACGGGTCAATCATCAAGGTTAAGCAACACTTGACGAGGTCAGTCCGTGGATGGGTGCCTCGGCAAGCACGTTAAGCCGTTGGTCCCGGCTGTCATTTGAAGATCTTTGACAGTCGTTACGGGTAGTCAGAAGCTTGAGATCTGACACCAGTCTAGCCAAGAGGTATCGTGTTACCCAGTTACTGGGTTGTGGAGGTCAGATAGGCAGTCGCTCCATGTAAAACACTGGTACTTAGCTGAATTCGGTAAGACTGGAAGACGACCCTAATATAGTTGGGAAAAGGCTAGGCAGAGAGATTCCCTTACTTACCTATTTTCTTAGGAAAATACGGTCGCGATATCGCCTATCGACACAAATTGAATATTATGGCAGAACAGTGCGCCACCCTATTTGTAACGCCTATCCTGTACCTGTGCGTGTGTGTACAGATTTGGTTAACAGGGTACAAACCAAGACGTCCCTTACTAAGGCCACGGGCACCCAACGCGAAGAAAGGACATTTGGTCCAAATAACAAGCACCAGATGGCGTGATAAGCTTCGATTTTTTATTGAGTTTTGTGAAATATTAAGATTTTCTAGAGACGATCATAAAAAATGTATGTTCTTGTTTAATTAACTCTCCTAAGCACAATTTTAAGGCATATTGGGCTCAAAATTCTCATTTCAAAGATTAGTTGAATGGATCATTTAAAATTGATTCCAATAGATGGCGCGGTTTTAAATTTCTGAGGCATCCACTCGATTTTTTAATTTGTTTTGTAACACATTTTGGTACAATGAAACTGTTAAAACTTGCAAAACAATACTATAAAACAAATCATCGCTGCAACTAAAAAAATTGTATTCACAAACCGAGTAAACCCTTTTACTTGCAAGTCGCTGTTAACACCATCTATCAGTGGAATCGAACCGAACGCGATCGATGTTCTTAGAAAATAATTAGCTTAATCAGACTAAAAACGCTAGTTAAGGCCGTACCCTGACCAAAAAATCAGCATGAGATATGATCATTCCTATTGGCCTAGCGGCACTGGTGGAGCATGAATTACGGTAGTGAATACGTCCAGATTTTAGAATAAAATCTTTATAAAATCGAATATTGGTCTTTTGAAAAAATTCAACTTTCAAAATGTTCGTTATCAAATTGTCTATCCATTAGTGTTAGTATACAAATAATTAATGAACACTTTACGAGGAGATGCATGCTATCAATAATTATTTCACATTTTTATGGTTTTGTTGGAAGGAGATTAGTGACACATATACCTCTTTAAAAAAGAAAGTGTACTACCATTTTAGAATCAACACTATGTAGAAATTTAATTTATGTTTATTAATTGATATTTCTTTTTAAATAAAGAGTAGATAGCTCTTAAAAACTGCACAAAATTCGACAAGCGCGGCGTTTTGCTCGGGGAGGCGCCTTAAGTCTGTACGGTTTTTTGTATGAGATGAGGTATGGATCTGTATGCTAGTATTATATTATCTGTGCTATGTGCTACATTGCGACCTATTTGTAACGCCTATCCTGTACCTTGTGCATGTGTGTACAGATTTGGTCAACAGAGTACAAACCAAGACGTCGTTCCTTACTATGGCGGCACCTTCCGCCACCCTATTTGGAACGCCTACCCTGTTTCTGATGTGTGTGTACAGATTTGGTCAACAGGCTACAAACCGAGACCTTGGTCTACTATACTGAGAGTTCAATCCCACCTCCACTGTAATTAATGACAAACTTTAACGCCTTGTATTACTTTGAATAAAATTCACGGAATCGAAAACTCGCATCCCCACAATAATAGCAGAGCATACTCTTAGTATAGACAAGTCAACGGCTCTAACAGTCCATGGCGTCAGGTTGTCGCACTATAGTTCACGACTCCGCCGAACTCGTTGGCTATTGACTTGAACCTAGTCTTGAACTCACAAGCATAGTATTACAATAATTTATGCTATATAGGAAGAAAGTTTACAGTACATCGTGAAACCTGCAGAATGCAGTCTCATTTCAAAAACGAGTTAGGGTGCTTGACTAGGTGACTTTATTTCAGCAATTAGGTAATCTATACTAATGTTATAAAGGGGAAAGATTAAATTTCTTATTTAATTTTTTAAATTTAATTATATGAAGGAATGTAGGTATATCCATATTTAAACTTGAATCTAGCAAATATACACAATTGAATACTCTAAAAACAAACCTATATACAAATACAAAGGGGAGTGGGAAAAGAGCTCATTGTGCATCAAAAACTTCCACATCGATGTCAATGGGAAACGTGCCCAGATCGCTGGCAGCATTGCCACGTTGGATGGCAATGCTGATTCTCTGGCAGAAAAAAAGGCTAGCCCTCTGGTCACGTGAAGAGTCGACAAGCGTTGTGCTAATGTTTCAACCCCAAACGGCTCAAACATATAACTTCAAATAAGGTTGTTATATTTGCGCTGTTAGAGGTTTTCTGCACATGCTGCAACCGCCCCAGCACAGCCCGCTGTGCTAAGAAGATAGGATGGCGCAAGGGTGTCGACACATGTTGCATCCCACACCAAAGGAAAGATTTGTATTTTGTATGTAACGAATAAACATAAAAACTACTCGACCGATTTGAAAAATTCTTTCACCGTTGGGAAGCTACACTATCCCCGGGTGACATAGGCTACTTTTATATCCCTGTATTCCCACGGGAACGGGAACAACGCGGGTGAAACCGTGAGGAGTCCGCTAGTTGTTGATTAGTTTAATATACATAATATCACGCCTGTACTCGCCGAAAGGTTAGGCAGAGGGGCACGTATAGTACACCCACATTACCTTCCGGTCTTCTACTGAGAAATTTTAGATGAAAAAAAAAAAAAACTGCATCAAAATTTCTTTGTTCAATAAGGCCATTAAGGGTACACTAGTCGAAAATTCTTCCATACAGACGTAGTCTAGGGATTATTCCACTGTTTGACCATGTACGTTCAAAATAAAAAGTGATATCAATTTGTCTCATCATTATCAGCCCTGTATGGAAGCAAAAAAGTAAAAAAGAAAACATTTGAAAGTTATGAGTGTCGAAAGTTCCACATTTCGACACTAATTTTAACGCATTTTTGGGCGCAAATAAATGCCATAAGAAGACGGAAAATTGAAAAACGGCCACCATACAGGGATAGATTAGTAGTTCAACAATGCAAATAATTTAATTTTGAACAGATACGTTTAGTCGTTTTTTCATGATATCCAGAGTCTCAAAGGTCTGATTGTAAAATTTCGCGCGCTTGGTTTCGTCCTAAATAATTATCCATTTCACTACAAATTTGCAAAAGTGTGTAATCGTACGCGAACTAGCTTCCTACTGCTAATAACAGTATCTATCTCTTCCGCACGTGTTGTCGGTTGATATAAAATGCATTTTAACCCCGCGCACAACATAGTTCGTGCCGTCGACTAGTGTAACCTTAAGCGGCACTCACGAACGTCAAAAATTTTAATTTAAATGTTATAATAATTGATTCTACCGCCTATTCGGAAAAGTAGCTTGTAATAGAGTAGAACGGACAAGAAACTCCACACTTACTCTTTTAATAAATGCGTTTTACAAGTATTTGGTTACATCATTAACCGACCCGGAAATCGAATCCAGTATCTCAAGGGCAGCAGTAGCGCTTACGGGCATTAGACCAACGAGGCAGTCAGTAATTTAAATATATGGAGTTGGCATGCTTTACCGAAATATAACGTGGCAAATCTCATTTTGGCATTTCTACAATCACTATCAAAATATCACGTAGCCAATCTCATTTTGGCATTTCTACAATCACTATCAAAATATCACGTAGCCAATCTCATTTTGGCATTTCTACAATCACTATAGAAATATCACGTGGCCAATCTCATTTTGTAATTTCTACAATCACTATCAAAATGTCACGTAGCCAATCTCATTTTGTAATTTCTACAATCACTATCAAAATGTCACGTAGCCAATCTCATTTTGTAATTTCTACAATCACTATCAAAATATCACGTAGCCAATCTCATTTTGTAATTTCTACAATCACTATCAAAATGTCACGTAGCCAATCTCATTTTGGCATTTCTACAATCACTATAGAAATATCACGTAGCCAATCTCATTTTGGAATTTCTACAATCACTATCGAAATATCACGTAGCCAATCTCATTTTGTAATTTCTACAATCACTATCAAAATGTCACGTAGCCAATCTCATTTTGGCATTTCTACAATCACTATCAAAATATCACGTAGCCAATCTCATTTTGTAATTTCTACAATCACTATCAAAATGTCACGTAGCCAATCTCATTTTGGCATTTCTACAATCACTATCAAAATATCACGTAGCCAATCTCATTTTGTAATTTCTACAATCACTATCAAAATGTCACGTAGCCAATCTCATTTTGGCATTTCTACAATCACTATCAAAATATCACGTAGCCAATCTCATTTTGTAATTTCTACAATCACTATCAAAATATCACGTAGCCAATCTCATTTTGTAATTTCTACAATCACTATCAAAATGTCACGTAGCCAATCTCATTTTGTAATTTCTACAATCACTATCAAAATATCACGTAGCCAATCTCATTTTGTAATTTCTACAATCACTATCAAAATGTCACGTAGCCAATCTCATTTTGGCATTTCTACAATCACTATAGAAATATCACGTAGCCAATCTCATTTTGACATTTCTACAATCACTATCGAAATATCACGTAGCCAATCTCATTTTGTAATTTCTACAATCACTATCAAAATGTCACGTAGCCAATCTCATTTTGGCATTTCTACAATCACTATAGAAATATCACGTAGGCAATCTCATTTTGGCATTTCTACAATCACTATCAAAATATCACGTAGCCAATCTCATTTTGTAATTTCTACAATCACTATCAAAATGTCACGTAGCCAATCTCATTTTGGCATTTCTACAATCACTATAGAAATATCACGTAGCCAATCTCATTTTGACATTTCTACAATCACTATCGAAATATCACGTAGCCAATCTCATTTTGTAATTTCTACAATCACTATCAAAATGTCACGTAGCCAATCTCATTTTGGCATTTCTACAATCACTATAGAAATATCACGTAGGCAATCTCATTTTGGCATTTCTACAATCACTATCAAAATATCACGTAGCCAATCTCATTTTGTAATTTCTACAATCACTATCAAAATATCACGTAGCCAATCTCATTTTGTAATTTCTACAATCACTATCAAAATATCACGTAGCCAATCTCATTTTGTAATTTCTACAATCACTATCAAAATGTCACGTAGCCAATCTCATTTTGGCATTTCTACAATCACTATAGAAATATCACGTAGCCAATCTCATTTTGACATTTCTACAATCACTATCGAAATATCACGTAGCCAATCTCATTTTGTAATTTCTACAATCACTATCAAAATGTCACGTAGCCAATCTCATTTTGGCATTTCTACAATCACTATCGAAATATCACGTAGCCAATCTCATTTTGGCATTTCTACAATCACTATCGAAATATCACGTAGCCAATCTCATTTTGGCATTTCTACAATCACTATCAAAATATCACGTAGCCAATCTCATTTTAGAATTTCTAAATTCACTATCAAAATGTCACGTAGCCAATCTCATTTTGGCATTTCTACAATCACTATCGAAATATCACGTAGCCAATCTCATTTTGGCATTTCTACAATCACTATCGAAATATCACGTAGCCAATCTCATTTTGGCATTTCTACAATCACTATCGAAATATCACGTAGCCAATCTCATTTTGGCATTTCTACAATGACTATCGAAATATCACGTAGCCAATCTCATTTTGGCATTTCTACAATCGCTATAGAAATATCACGTAGCCAATCTCATTTTGGCATTTTTACAGTCACTTTCGTTGATAGAGGGATAGAATGTAACTTTGTCTATAGGTTCAGTTCTGCTTACCCCATTAGAAAACAGGATTTGTTCTCAGATTTTGTCGTGCTCAGGAGAGCACGTCAAATTCTGACTGCATGCTGTATGATAATAATAATCAATACTTATAATAAATCTGTAGAAAAGTAATTATTGAACATCGAAAAAAAAATACAAAAAAAGTAGCCAGTGTGTTAAAGGATAACATACACAACCCATTTCAAGCATTTTTGGAATTTTTGTCTGTATGTCTGTTTATTTGTGCACGCATCACGTGAAATGTACGAAACTAATGTAGATAACTTTTATACATGAAAATTGTGCGTAACTTGAAGAATTACTTAGTTTTTGTTTCATCGCAATCGGTTCACGCTATCAAAAGTTAGATGAATTTAAAGTGTTCAAGAAGTAAAATTATCACAACACACGCAATTCAGATACTCAGACAGTTGAACTCGATATTTGACAGACGGCGTTGTGCATTTGAAGTCATTTTCTGAATGGCGGTGTTAAGATTCAACGCGAAAGAATGATGACTTTAGAAAAAAATTGGTAGGTAGGTATGTAGGGTAGGCAGGAAGGTAAGTAGGGTAGGTTGCTGTACTGCCGACAAACTGTCCTGCACTGCCGACAAACTGTCCTACAGTTTGGCAGAAGATATGTATAATACCCACTGATGTAAATATTGTTGAAATAAAAAATAAAAAAAATGTTTGGTAGACTGATGACGGGAGCGAAGCCGCGGGCACAGCTAGTATATAATATGTATAAAGCCTTTTATTCGGACAAAAGATATACAATTATGTTTCTTGTTGTTGTTCAGTGTTCTACACTGTTATAAATATGTATTTTACATAATTAAAATTATTCGCGTATTTGGTGCTTCGTTATTTTCTGTAACTTCGTTTGCCAGTTGGCAAAGGCCTCCTCCAACCTACTCCATTCTGATCTCTCCCTGGCCACTCTACTCCATGTTATGCCTGCAGCCTGCCTGATATCATCGCCCCATCTTTTTTATTGTCTATCTCTTTTCCTTTTACCTTCTCTTGGGTACCATTGTGTAACTATTTTGCTCCACTTGTCCTTTCCTTTGATCATGTGTCCCGACCACTTCTATTTTAGCCTTTTTAAGGGTTTACGTGCTGTATCTTGGTCTTTTTCCTAATAATAATAATAATTTATTTATTATAAGACATCAAAAGGTCCACACTGACAAAACACGTGTTAGTAACACTATAAAATCTTAGTAACTATGTTAGTTCTTATATACTAGGATGTTAGTGACAATTTATCTTATGACCTACGTTAGTACCTATATTCTAGTATGTTAGTAACAATATGGCTTATGA
The DNA here is from genome assembly GCA_948252205.1 of Orthosia incerta. Classification (NCBI taxonomy): domain Eukaryota; kingdom Metazoa; phylum Arthropoda; class Insecta; order Lepidoptera; family Noctuidae; genus Orthosia; species Orthosia incerta. Next base: position 10,698,298 of record OX411765.1, on the reverse strand, counting down.
TCTATGTTACTACTTATACACTACGACAGACAGTGTTGTTTTGATGAGATGTCCCATTATAGGACTCTGATCAAGCCTGTCAGCTATCACCCTCAGGAGGCTGTTGCCACTGCCACGCAATCTGGCGAGCAGAGACGCACTTTTCTGCCGCACGACAGCTGAAAAGCTGTCGAGTCTAGCTTTTGCGAACATTTCTGACGCACTGCAGTAACGTGGCAGCCGCATCAGCGCCCTGAAGAGGTTATTATATTGGACGCGCAGCGCATTGACGGCACGTTTGGTACAGTTGCTCCATAGGGTGCTGGAGTACAGAGATGTGCAGTATGCTTTAAAAAGCGTGTATTTGACTGCTGCTGTACATCTAGCGAACCTACGGGCTAACATGTTCGCCCGTACCGCCAATGATGATGTTGATGGTGATGTTTCTTGTTCTATCCCCCCTCTTTACTCTTAGCATGCTTCTCTCCATTGCTCGTTGGCAAATGGCATTGCATGCTGTAATTGCTATCAAAGTATTGGGAAACAGCTAATATTCTAACCTCCATCATAGTCCCATGGAAACATATTCATAAAATATTTAACCAAGAACGCGATCAAAACAAAACAGCGTCAGATTTATGAGATGGTACGCACAGACATAGTTACATACATAATACAAGTTGTCTGTTCGTCTATACTACACGTTACTCGGGAACTAGTCGCCGATATTTCATTATACATCATTTGGGGACCGAGGGGCCTGTACAGGGTGTTGTTGTTTATGTTTTCTTTTACGACATTTACGTAAAAATAATATATAGATTTTATTAATTGTTATTTTTATAATTATTCTTCATAAATTCGACAGTAATTTTATCACATAAAAGAGAAGAATTGCCAAACTAAAGTGGTAGTGGGCAGGGCACAATGCTCGCAGAACGGATGGTCGATGGGGCCGAAAAGTTCTGGAATGGCGACGCGTACCGCAGGACGCAACGTTTGAAGGCCTCCCTCTAGGTGGACCGACAACGACCTAGTTTAGGCCACGGGAATTTGGTGGATGAGAGACCGATCAGTATGGCGACGCTTGGTGGAAGCCTATATTTAGCAGTGGACGTCTTTCGGCTGGTATGATGATGATTGGTACATCTATAAAAAAATCTTCCTCACAGCTCCAATACTAGTTGGGAAAAACAATTCGTTCCTTTTTAGGGCAGTCGTTTAGAAAAATTAATGTAGTTATGTCATCAAGCGAACAGACTTACTAGTTACACATGTTTTCTAGTCACTCTTTGTTGCAAATGTTTATTAGTTAAAATTAATAATATTACTAACGTCGAGGCCGTATTCCCTGAAGATGAAGTCATAGAGGACTTACGTTACAGACTTACATCACCCCCCTACATTACGCCTACTGCTACGTACCTAGTTTTTTTTTGCATAACTTGTCCCAATCACGGGGTCTCATTGCTAATAAAGAAATTTTGGTTCAAATAAATCTTGCTAGATGGCGCGACATGTACACATAATTCAATAGAATATAATAATTGTGTGTAAAATTAACATTTTCTGGAATTGAGCATAACAATTGTATGTTCTTGTTTAATCAACGCGCCTAAGTACAAAATTATAGCATATTGGGCTCTTAATTCACATTTTAAAGATTGTTTTAACGAATCATTTAAAATTGATGCCAGAAGATGGCGCATTTTTAAATTTCTGAGGCATTCCACCCGATTTTTTAAATTTGCACTGTAACACATTTTGGTGCAAAAAGACTGTAAAAACGTGCAAAAAAATACTATAAAACGAACCATCACTGTATTAAAAGAATTCAATATTCACGAACCTAGTAAACCCTTTTACTTGCAAGTCGCTGCTAACACCATCTATTGCCGTGAAACGGGATCAAACTCGATTGATGTACTTACAAAAATAACAAGATTAATCAGATGAAAAACGCTAGTTACGTCGGCACGGTTTCTTTGTAAGTATTATATTATCTGTGTCCCAATGATGGCAATGTATAGTCTAAGAACACTTACCAAACAAAGCCCGTATCCTAGAACTGAAACAATCCTTATGAAAATCATAGGTAAACGAATTGAATCAATAAACAATCGAGCTTACTGCCATCGCTACTACGATCAATCAGTCTAGTTAAAGTCCATTCGCGTTAAGAAAATAGTGAGTCGTCATTGTCAGCCGGCCCCTCGACCAGTCGAGTTGCAAGCTTTCTAATTTTTTGCGACCCGATTGGTCGAGAGGCCGGGTAGGTGTAGGGTAGGTGTAGGGTAGGTGCAGGGTAGGTGTAGGGTAGGTGTAGGGTAGGTGTAGGGTAGGTGTAGGGTAGGTGTAGGGTAGGTGTAGGGTAGGTGTAGGGTAGGTGTAGGGTAGGTGTAGGTTAGGTGTAGGGACAAGCTGACAACGATGACTCACTATTTTCTTAACGCGAATGGACTATTGCCTTTTCCCAACTATTTTGGACTCGGCTTCCTGTCTAACCAGATGCTGCTAAATACTTTTAGACAAATATAATTCTTTTATTTTTTAACTAGCTGTTGCCCGCGACTTCGATCGAATCAAACTCGTAAAATTAAAAATAACCCATGGTTTTTATTTTTTTCGCGGAACACTAGTTACTCCTTATAATATCAGCTATCTGCCAGTATAAGTTCCGTGAAAATCCGTCTAGCCGTTTTGGAGGTTACCCGGAACTATGCTAGTATTATATTATCTATGCCCGGAACAGACTCACAGATATAAGGACAATATTTTTTTTTGTGTATACTATTTTTAATGACACGATTTTGCAATAACCAACACACCCGTGTATTTCAATTACACGGGTGTGATTCAATACAGTTCAATATAGTTGTGGGAAATACTTAGAGATAGAGCAATGGTGGCCCAGTGGTAGCGGTCGCGTCTAACAGTTGTGGGTCGTTCAAACATGGTTCGAACCCAGGCAGGCGCTTTTACTTTAATTAAATTATTTCATCACCACTGCTCTCAAAATGGTGAAGAAAACATCGTGAGGAAACCGGCATGTCCTAGAACCAAACATTCGAAGACATGTGACATCCACCAACCCGCATTGGACCCGCGTTGTGGATTACGGCCCATTGCCTCTCTCAGACTGGAGGTCTGTGTCCCAGCAGTGGAAACATTAAAAGGCTGATGATAATGATGACGCATTTACTAAAATCTATTATTTTGATATTCATTAAAAATAGATACTTCAATTTAATTTATTTGTGTAGTCTATGCTCAAATAAGAACATTTTTGAATCACCCTATACAACAGGTTGCTATAGAAAACCATTAATAACGATTGGGTGCGATCCATCAAGAGATCTCGGTTCACGCGCCTGACCCGGCGACAACCATAGTCCGTACCGCACTAGTGACGTCACACCACGTATTGTTTTACTATTAAATCATACTTAGGAATTTCTGAACGGTCAACCTGTTGGTAAAGCTTTAGATTTTTTGACAGGTAGTTGTTGGTAGTTCATGAGGAAGTTGAACACAGGAGTTCAATTCCCGCGTTGACCAAAATGTTATTGGGTATTTCCATAAAGAATTTTATCTACACTCACAAAGTAATGTTCCAAATATGAATTCAAAATAGTAGTTTATGCAATGGTTATATAATAGGGGTTATTAAAACACGAGCGTGGGTTTATCACATGAGGCGAAGCCGAATGTGATAATAATAACGCGCAAGTGTTTTAATATACCTAATTATATGCCTTTGCATACACTACTTTATCTTCACTCATATAGTTGTAATAAAACAAAAGTATTTTTTTTTATTGAATTCATATTTGGAACATTACGTTGTGAGTGTAGATAAAATATTGTATAAACACGTACTTTATATTCGTGGATAGGTAAAATGAAAAAAAAAACCACTACAGTGCTCCATTTTCCTTCGATTTTCAAACAACTGCATCATAAAATAACATTACAATGCATGTCCTCGAAAAGAGCGTTTTCCAAGCAGCCAAACTGTGCGGAAAGTGTCACTTTTTTACTAGTGCTTTTTACTTTCCTGTACTTTTTAATTATTAACTCCAACGTCAGCCCGCCGCATAGAGTTTTTATTTTTTGAAAAATGTTTTAAAATTTAGTTAAGTACATATTATCATTCATATAAAAGGTAAAACATAACTAATACTTCATTTAAGGCGTTTTTAATTACTCTAGATGATAAATAAATAAATTTTAAATATTCATTAAATATGTTTGGCAGAATGAATATTTTGCTCGTGCCTTTTTGCGTTACGACGTGACAAGATATGTCCGAGGAACTATGAACTATTTGTTAGTCTGTGGATTGCTGAGCGCCCTTGAATAAGCGCCATTTTACTAATTTCTTGCTTGGTTCAGATATTTTTTTTTATTTCCTCGCACAATGCATAGTAAAATGTTGTATGATACACGTGCGTAAGATGATTTCCGAGTCATGTCGATTTATCCACTCACTCGCTTCGTTTGCTCGTGAATAAAATACCACTCATCGGAAATCACCTACTTGCCGCACTTGTAGCATAAATAACTATTTGAATTTTTATAGCACACTTTTACTTTTTAATTTATTGGCGCTTATGGGCTCATGAACTTAATGTAGAAGTTAATGTGGAATATTCTTAATTGCCTGCCATACCACATATTTTATCCGTTTCCACTTTTGTTTTATTTCAACTGTTTGAATGAAGATAAAATAGTATAGGTATGCAACGGCATATAATTAGGAATTAAAACACTCGCGTGTTATTATTATCACATTCGGCTTCGCCTCATGTGATAAACCCACGCCCGTGTTTTAATAAGCCCTATTATATGACCATTGCATTAACTACTTGTGCGTGCTTGGTCCTCTTAGGTAAATGTGATTGACGTATCTGATTAAATGAGGGTGTACTGAAAAGAGTGCTTATGATTCCGGGATGCGATCCATTAAGAGATATCTGTTCACGCGCCTGACCCGGCGACAACCGTAGTCCGTACCGCACTAGTGACGTCATGCCAAGTATTGTTTTACTATTTAAATGGACGCTCTATTAAATTATACACATGTCCATAACTAGGCACTTGTACCACCGCCGACGAGTTAGCGATTAGCTATCGACTATTTTCTCGCTGAAGAAGCGTACCAAAGATATAAGATCCCTTGTCAATATAAGATACACATTACAAAATCATATAGTAATAATTGATCGCTGGGTGTTCACACTGCCGGCGAGTATTCTCTCACCACAAGTAAGTCGCAGCGACAAGAGCTATCAAAGTTATACTCGCTCAGCGATGCTCGCTTGTTTGCTTGGCGTTCAGAACTCACGCCGAGATACTAACCAGCGGTCGTTTCTACCTATAGTGCGGCCTCCCTGAGCGAGTGGTGCGAGTAATCGCCCGTCACACAAGAAAACTCGCTTATAGCCGAGTGACATAACTGTCGGAACTATACACTCGCTTCTCGCTGCTCGCCAATTCGTATTTTGTTTCTAGCTTTACTCGCTACTCGCTGATTGTCGGCGGTAGGACAAGTCCCTTAAGGTTGCCCTAGTTGATCATTCTTCTATAAACCAAGTCTAGCGATAATTCAACTGTTTGACGGTGTAAGTTCAAAATAAAAAATGATATCAGTGTGTCTCATCATTATCTAGCAATGTATGAAAACAAAAGTAAAAAAATATATATATATTTGAAAGTTATGAGCGTCGAAAGTTCCATATTTCAACACTAATTTTAACGCATCTTTGGGCGCAAATAAATAGGTACCATAAGAATAAGAAAATTTGCAAACTAGTTACCATACAGGGATATTCATTATTTTTTAAACAATGCAAATAATTTTATTTTGGTTTCGCCGCGGTCCTTTTTTCATGATATCCATATTAACAAAGGTCTGTATGTAACATTTCATGCGCTCGTTTTCGTCCTAAATCATAATCCATTTCGCTACAAATTTTCGAAAGTGTGTATTCGTACGCGAACTAGCTTCTTACTACTCATAACAGCATCTATCTCTTTCGCACGTGTTGTCGCATGAGATAGCATACAGTTTAACCCCGCGCCAAAAATAGTACTAACATTTTGACATTTCGACTATCGCCTTCGCTGACATCGAATGAGTTGTGTAGAGCCTCAGGTGTGGTTATGAGTACTGCGTTCGATTCCCTGACCAGAAAAAAATATGTGTTATCTGGTTCTTTCATTTAAAATTTCGCAGTAACAACCCGGAAGCTGGCTTTGTGTCCGGTTCATATCAATAGGCTGTCCTCCTATTGCATGGAACTTGGGTCATAGGTATCCAAATGTGGGTAAACACTCTGCCTTAGGATGAACGTGCACCTAGACGCACCGCAGGAGAAAAACAAATGTTGACAAAAAAGTAATAAAAAAAATAAAAAAACCCGTCTGTTTAAGAAGCGAACTAAAAAGACGTAAACAAGAACAAAATCATGCTGTGCAGTCTGAGGATATATCTGGTATTGGTCAGCCAGCTCGCGAATAATTATTGTATCCTCCGACTGCATAGCATGATTCTCTTCTTATTGTTTACGTCTTTTTCATCGGGTTTCTTGATTTTTTTAATAGACTTTTTTGTAATTAGTAGGCTCGCGCTTGACCACTATCTCACCTGATGGTAAGCAATGATGTGGTCGACGGTGAAGCACGCTTGCATAGAAGTTACCTTTTCACTCTTGACTTAAAATCTCTTAGATTGTAGCTATCGGAGTAAACCTGATTCTTAAGAGGAAACGGGGGCAAAGTGCGCCGACTGAATTTCCTTAGTAAAAAGTCATAATTTGAGGTTTGGCTTTTGTCTCTTTCCTCCTCCAATATTGGACCAATTTAAAAGACATTCCGTAAACTGAAAATGAAAGATATGTACTATGTCCCTATGTTTTCCTTTTTGATGAAACATTATCTTTAGAAGCACTAGAGCCCTCAAAACATGATCAAAATTGCTCTGTCAACATAGGCTTGGTGTACAAATTTGACAAAAATAAATGAAAAAAGGAAAACGTAGGGACATAGTATTTATCTTACTTTACCAGTTTATGGCATATCTTTTAAATTGGTCTAATATTGGAGGCGGAAAGAGACGAGAGCCAAACCTCGAATTATGACTTTTTACTAAGGAAATTCAGTCGGCGCTCTCTGCCCATATTTCCTCTTAACATCAACAATATCCTGATTCTTAAAATCTTGAGCACTCACAAAAAATTTAACCTCCACTCAATAAGACAACCAAGCCACACTTAAGCAATTCAGGAATTAATCTCCGAATGAATGTCTTCACTCATTCGATAATGGGCCGGCCACAAAGGAACTGGTACACAAAGGAGAAGTGTTAAAAGATGGCTGGTATTATGCGGTTGAATGAGACGACTGATTGCGTGTTGTGATCACTTACACCTTAGGAGGATGGGGTTATGTGAGAAAGCAAGGAGGGCAATTTATTAGGTCTGTTTCGGTAACTTTTACCTACGTAGGGACAGATTGACAGGCAATGCAGTGTTAGCATGTACGTTAGACGCTACTTTTTGAAGGGCCATTAAAATGGCTTGAACGTTTGAGTGGATCAGCAGTGTTATTCTTAAACAACTTACCGTGAAAATTTAGGAGAAGTAAATTGAAAGTCAATTCATAAATTCAAGTGGAAAGAACACTTCACTTCAAACTAACTTTTTCCCCAGATAATTTAATACTATAGCATACAGATGCCTCATCCCATACAAAGAAACTGTGCCGACGTAACTAGCGTTTTTCATCTGATTAATCTTGTTATTTTTCTAAGTATATCAATCGCGTTCGATCCCGTTTCACGGCAATAGATGGTGTTAGCAGCGACTTGCAAGTAAAAGGGTTTACTAGGTTCGTGAATAGTTTTTTTCTTTAAATACGGTGAAAGTTCGTTTTACAGCATTTTTTGCAAGTTTTTACTGTTTTTTTTTGCACAAAAATGTGTTACAATGCAAATTTTAACAATCGAGTGGAATGCCTCAGAAATTAAAAAATGCGGCATCAATTTTAAATGATCCGTACAAATAATCTATGAAATGTGAATTAAGAGCCCAATATTCCATAATTTTGTACTTAGATTAAACAAGAACATACAATTTTTATGTTCAATTCCAATGAAAATTTTCATTGGATTTATATGTCATCATATTACATGTCGCGCCATCTAGTGAGATTTATTTGAACCAAATTTTCTTTCTTAGCAATGAGACCCCGTGGTTCGAAGTTCTTCTTAGTTTTCACGATGATATTTTAACAGAACACTCTGGCTGTTCAGGTGTAGGAAAGATAGATATAATAGTTCTCTGAAACCAAGAACCTTATACTCTCCCGCTGTTTTATCATTAAATGTCGAAAGTTATGGACAACCCACCGTTTTACATAAAGCAAGCCTAAGGGCGGTTACGTACTACATCCAATCCGTGTCCGTAAAATTTCGGCTCCGAAGTAGCCGTAGTACTTCTTGTAGGGAAGCTTACGCATTACATCCGAACTCTAACCGTCATTGGCCGCCCTGGAGTTGGCTTTCCGCTGCGCAAGGCACGCCGCAGTGCAGTTTTTGTATGAAATTTACTACTGGGCAGCCATTGTAGCCAACTTCAGGGCGGCCAAGAAGTTTGGCTAGAACTATAACCACCTCTAGTCAAACTGGCTCTAGTCAAACTGACACGATAATGATGATCAAAAAGTTTAAAATACGAGTATATGAGCTAGCGCTATCGAAACGTCAAGTGTATTTGAACTTATTGACAAACGTTTTCGCTGATAAAATTTCAAACACTTTTTTTTGAACCCTAGTTACCCGTTACTTTTAAATGGAGGAGCTCGTGGCTAAATAATAACAGCCGCACGGGTCGATCATCAAGGTTAAGCAACGCTTGACGAGGTCGGTCCGTGGATGGGTGACCATTTCAACATACCGAGTTTCCTCCGTGCCTCGGAAAGCACGTTAAGCCGTTGGTCCCGGCTGTCATTTGAAGATCTTTGACAGTCGTTACGGGTAGTCAGAAGCTTGAGATCTGACACCAGTCTTGCCAAGGGGTACTGTGTTACCCAGTTACTGGGTTGTGGAGGTCAGATAGGCAGTCGCTCCATGTAAAACACTGGTACTTAGCTGAATCCGGTAAGACTGGAAGCCGACCCCAATACAGTTGGGAAAAGGCTAGGCAGATGATGAGTTACCCGTTACTTTCTCAAGAAATGATTAGCTTCTCGTTATTATTTATTACCTTGCCATCTAAATTGTATAAACCTCCATGTTAGTACTTGCAACTAACACCGACCAGTCCAGAAACTAAAAAACCTAAAATTCAAAACCAAACTTGTCCACTCTTACATAGCACCATCCACTCAAAAGGTACTGCCAACAAAACAAGGTGTGGATGACGTAATTTCCGCTGCAGTTAACCTTTTGTGCCTACCCTCAGTTTTAGTAACGGCGTCGGAATTTCTTTGATTCTATTGAACACTTATTGTCTGACCGTACTCCATGATATATGAAACTCTCCGAGAGATTGTGCCATAGAAATCTTATGAGAAAAACAGAGGTCGCGTACTAGAAAGTCTTATGGTTCCAATTTGTAATTTTGTCTAAATCTAAACGAATATTATAAAAAGGTAAAATTGTTTGTTTGTTTATTTGGTGGGTTTTGGTTTGTTTGTTTGTAGGAAATAGTCTCTGGAAATTCTGATTTAATTATAAAAATCTTTCGATGATAGAAACTTTTCATATTTAAATAAATAATAGTATAAAAAACACGCATTAATAGAAAACCAACCTTAAAGTAGAAAATAATTTTCAATAAATTTAAAATAAGAATAGCGTGATTAAAATATTTTTTTTTTTTTTTTGTAAAAATGCCTGAGGTGCTTTTTAAGATATTTTCAAAATGACTTATTTTACCAATATCTGTCAATAAAATATTATAACTATTGACATCAAGATTGGAAAATAGAAAAATTGCGGCTTTTGGGCGCCATATTGTAGGGGCCCAACTTTTTTTTCACTAAACCCATCGTGTGTGGGTATCAAAATAAAGGGTTTTAAGAGGTGATTTCAAAAAATTATAACTAACACTAATAATATGTTTAAATGCACCTAATTCGAAAAAAAATGTTGACTAAAAAGTTATAAATCAAAAAATCATGCTGTGCAGTCAGAGGATACATATTCGCTAGCTGACTGACCAAAACCAAATGTATCTTCCGACTGCACAGCATGATTTTCTTCTTGTTTATGTATTTTTAGTTCGCTTCTTATGCAGTCGGGTTTTTTTTTTAATTAACTTTTTTACACAATTTTTTTTTTAACTTTTTATTTCAATCGCTAATCCTGAAGATAATGGTAAGGATAATGGGACAAACTATTAAAATTATTGCATTGTCATGGCCCTTGATAAGTGTGCAAAGTTTCAAATTAATCCGACGTTTAGAAGGGGGTGAAAATGACGTTCAAAGATTTCCTTACATTGATACAAGATATTAAAAGCGTTTTACAAAAGTATGGTTCGTGTGATAGGTGTATGAAGACTATGGTAGCGAAGGAAAAGACCGATTCATCATCATCATCATCTACTGAACCTTTTACCAACTAAGTACATTTGTTGGGGTCGGCATATTGCTTAACCAGGAGCAGCTGAATACCAACATTTTGTGTAGAGCGTCTGTTCATGTCTATCTGAACTCCAATCCAGTTATTGGGTCATGCGGTACTAATGAGGATGCCAATAATTCATTGAAAATACAGCACTCTTTTAAAAGTTTCTCTGAATTGGATTATTGTATAATGAACAGAAATATGGTTTAAAGTTGATATCACATTAAATTTAAAATTAAATTAATAAATCGACGGAAACTGGAAAAGTTACTTTGGGAACATCAATCATTAGTAACAACATATAATAAATCTGTAGAAAAGTAATTTTTGTACATCGAAAATATTTCCAAAAAAAATAGCCAGGGTGTTAAAGGAAAACCAACAGAACCTATTTCCGGCATTTTAAGAATTTTGTCTGTCTGTTTATCTTTTTATCTGATTTTCTGTTTATTTGTGCACGCATCACGTGAAATGTACGAAACCAATGTAAATAACCTTTATAGATAAAAAATTGCGTAACTTGAAGAACTACTTAGTTTTTGTTTCATCGCAATCGGTTTCCTCTATCAAAAGTTAGATGAATTTAAAGAGTTCAAGAAGTAAAATTATCACAACACACGCAATTCAGATACTCGGACAGTTGAACTCGATATTCGACGGATGGCGTTGTGCTTTTGAAGTCATTTTGAAAAATGACTTCAAAAGCACAACAAAAAGAATGATGACTATAGAAACAAAAATGGTAGGTAGGTAAGTAGGGTAGGCAGGAAGGTAAGTGGGGAGGGTTGGCACTGGCAGACAGATGCCGTCATCTGTCTGCCATGCTCCCGTGAGCGAAGCCGCGGGCACAGCTAGTAATAAATAAATACCTTTCATTAAATTACTTAAAATTAAAATAAGAAGACCTTCAACTGTGTACATTTATGTGTCCATTGACATAATATGGATATTCATAGCTTAAAAACTGCTGAAGCCCAATACAACTGACATTCTGTCGAAAGCGTGGCGATAGCGATTGGGAATATGTCAAAAATGTATGTGACTGTCAAACACCCTTCCCTTAATCTTGACATTTTGACAATCTCCATTGCTTACATCGAAGGACACTTGTCTAGAGGTTCTGATCAGATTTTGATTTTGACAAAAAAGATAACCGGCTAAATGTTAATATACGTATCTACCTAAACTTTTGGGGAATGCATGGCGTGATCATAGACTATAGACAAGTGACATTCTAACAAAGAAAGCGTCGGAATAGTGACAGGAATAAATAATAATTAAAAAAAACACGATCTAATAGAAAACCAAACTAAAAAACACGCTATAGATAGAGAAAACCAATCTAAAAGGTAAAAAATAATTTTCAATAAATTTAAATTAAGAATAGTGAGATAAACAAAAAAAATAATTGCAAAAAAACTTGGGGTGCTTTTTAAGATATCTTAAAAATTACTCTACTTTTACCAATATCTGTCAATAAACTATTAAAACAATTGTCATCAAGCACTCCACACTTTATTACAATAAAATATTAATTTTTGTTAATCACACTATTCTTAGTTTAAATTTACTGATAATTATTTTTTACTTTTTGTTTGGTTTTCTCTATCTATAGCGTGTTTTTTAAATTATTATATTTTTTTTACTTTTTAGTTCAATTTATCATTAAAGCGTGTTTTTTTGGTTTTGTAAACGACACTTTATTAATGAAAATACCTCCCTGTGATGGGAGTGGGTATAAAGCGTGCCTACTGCTTCCTTGGATGTGATAGCCGTTTCTCAGGCTCCCTCTCCGTAACATTTATTTGATACGTGTACTTGACGCAAGGCACTACCGTGTCTTCGGATATAATACAAAATTAAGCCATGCGCATGTCTACTTGGCACGAAGACACTACTGGGTATTGAATATAAAAAATCACTACTATTGGAGATCCTGGTAAGGATAATGGGACAAAAGATTGCATTGTCATCGGTCGTTGATAAGTGTGTGCAGTTTCAAATTAATCCGACGTTTTGAAGGGGATTAAAATCACGTTCAAAGATTCCGTTACACATACATACCATCCTGGTAAGGATAATGGGACAAACTATTTAAATTATTGCATTGTTATCGGTCCTTGATAAGTGTGCAAAGTTTCAAATTAATCAGACTTTTTGAAGAGGGTGAAAATTACGTTCAAAGACTCCGTTACATAGATACATACATACCATTCTGGTAAGGATAATGGGACAAACTATTTAAATTATTGCATTGTCATCGGTCCTTGATAAGTGTGCAAAGTTTCAAATTAATCAAACTTTTTGAAGGGGGTGAAAATCACGTTCAAAGATTGCGTTAAATAGATACATACATACCAAGCTAATAAAAGCGTGATAAAAAAGGAATGGGATTGTCGATAGCGAAATGTAATGTGATCAATACCTTATTTGGTATTTATATCATCGTCATCGCTAATATCTAACGACACTTCTTTAGAACCTCTTATGCAATTATGAAGATGTAATAATAGTTATTTATGCAACTGTTGTATAATAAGGGGTATTAAAACACGAATGTGGGTTTAGTATCACATGAGTGTTTTAATACCTAATTATAACAGTTGCATACAAGACTTTATCTACACCCATGATATGAATCCTCTTTAAAGGTTCTGAAACCATAGGGTATTGTACAGTGTTGTAAGAACTCTATGTAAATTCATGGAAAGTTTAATTACTGACTATCTAATACAAACAAACTATGTATAGGTAATAATATAATTATTTATTGTAATAATTATTTAAATTTTGGATCGTACAATTATTAAAATGCATTTCAATATTTGCACCATGCTGAATGTTGGCAGATCCTGATGTACTCGGAATATTTATATTTACCACTTCATTTGTGAAACGCGCGTGCAATCAATGTTCTTTTTTTGAAATTCATAAAGATGCCATGAGAATGTGGCTGTTCGATGAGTAAAAAAAGAGTTGCATTAAGAAATTTAGTACAACATTATAACACCCGTTTGGATGATATTATGGTTACTATGACACTGGCTGTTTTAATGTTGGCAATAAGCTAACTGTTTCAAGAACTTTTATAGAGGATTTATAGCATGGGTGTAGATAAAATGCTTTACAAAACTAAAACAAAAACACATTAAAAACATTCCTTAAAAGAAGTTCCATTAATGAAGAAATTCCTAATAAAATGCCGCCATATCTAGCACATTCTAAAGACCTCTCTGTGTGTCTAATGAATCGTTTAATTTCTATAATAGACACACGCTTTTGCTGACCCAAGATGGGATAAAATACTTGTATTGAATACAATTAGTAATGGTTTCTTTCTATCTTGATCCGAAACGAAAAGATTTGTTCACAAATTTTTTTGATAAGAAGTTTACCGGCTCGTGAATAAAAAGGGTTATGAGTTTGAGCTGTACGTCCACGTGTGTATGTCTGTCTTTTAACGCTAGCCATTATAATATGGTTTTATCATCATCGTCATCATTTCAGCCGAAAGACGTCCACTGCTGGGCATAGGCTGAAACGGTTAATTCTCCTACCCTCTTCCAACGTCCCTAGGGATAAGGCGTAAAATAAGAAGAAGGCGGAAACCATTTACAAATATATTTATTTCCCGAAGCAATAGTCAAGCCGGAGGGGCAACAATGGTGGTATTCGGGCCGTTCCACATTTAGGCGCTGTATTCTATTTATCCCTCAGTGGTCCAGTACTGTCCTGAGTCAAGCCGCAGGTGGAAGCAGGCGCTTGGCGAGTAGTCTGGAGTACGGCGTAGGTGGAGGTCGCTGGTGAGTCCAGCTGGCAGCGCCGCTGCGTGCGGGGTATTTATTAACCCGGACCTTGAAACCTTGAACGCGTCAACAAATAAGGGTGTTACGGGGCGTTCCAGAAACTCCTGTGAGTATCCACGACTACGGCGTGATGGAAGTACTGGGCCCGTAGTAGTGATGCCGTGGATGTTCACAATCAGACACGGAGATTACAATAAAAAATAACGAAATAAAAAAAACTTTTTACAAAAAAATACTAATAGTACCTACGAAAGACACCGATATCCAAAAATAAATTTATTTTTCGCTTTGTAGTTTTCTTATTTGGAAGTCGGTAGTATTTTTTTGTATTTTTTTTTTTTTTTTCACTTTTTAATTGTACCTACCTAATAGGCAAGTTGTTTAGTAAGTTTCCTATAACGCCAGAATAGATTACCCGAATATCATGAAACTTGAACAAACGTATCAAATGAGAGATCTGCTTACCCCTTAAGAGCGTACTGGCGTGATGTTATGTTATGAAATGGTATAAACAATAAACAGACATACGAATGCAGCAGTCCTGAGAGATTTGCCGTTATTTATTGAAGAGTTCTGTTGTATATCTTCGAAGTTCTTCATCAGATCTTCACCAAATTAAAATGGGACCAATTTCGGAACATACTCTTTCAAACAAAAAAATAATTTTTAAAATCGGTCAACAATTGACGGAGATATCGGTGAACATACATAAAAAAAAAACATACAAGAAGTCGAACATAGAACCTCCTCGTTTTTCGAAAGTTGGTTAAAAATATAAATTATTTTAAAAGCTCCCCCAAGCGTCGCCACACTGTTCGGTCCTATGCGCCTCGCATCCACTGGATTCTCGCATACTTGACCAGGTCGTATGGCTGGTAATGTAGTCTAAGAATAGAATAGATAGTATTTATTTCAAAGAGGTGGTTCTCAATTCGAATGTATTTTTTTTTATGTGTGTTACCTCAGAACTTTTTACTAGGTGAACCGGTTTTGATGATTTTTTTTTTATTTGAAAGATGTTGCTTCTCATCCTTTCTCGGTGGTCCCATTTAAAATTGATCAAGACCTGATGAAGAACTTCGGAGATATACAACAGAACTCTTCAATAAATGACGGCAAATCTCTCGGGATTGCTGCTATCGCATGTCTGTTTATTGTTTACACCATTTCATAACATAACATCACGCCAGTACGCTCTGTAGGGGTACGCAGATGTATACAGTTTACCCTGGTACACTATAATTGCACCGGTTGTGTTCAAATTTCATGTTATTCGTGTAATCTATTCTAGCATAACTGTGAGCATTGTATAGATAACTAGCTTCTGCCCGCGGCTTCGCTCGCGTTCAAAGTTCAAAAAAGAACTTTACAGGATTATCTGCTGGGTCAGTATAAAGATTGTCTGAAAATTTCATTAAAATCGGTCCAGCCGTTTCGGAGTCTATAAGGATCATACATACATACTTTCTCTTTTATATATATAGATTACCACAGCTAAAAAGTGTATTAAAAAAAATACCACTGATTTCCAAATAAAACACTACAAAGTAAAGTCAGTTGTGTTTTTTTGTTGCAACAATAACCAAATATGGTAGATTTGATACGCAGTAAGTTCCTGCAAAAAATTGCAATATTTTTGTCCGCTTTTACGATACTAAAGGTTAAATCCTAAAGAGATACCTTTATGTAGTTTAAATGCCTATAGTGCGTTTTACGACTGACTACCGAGCGAAAGGTCGCCGTTTTGAACCCCGTTCGTTTCGACACCATTGCCATCTCTCTCCTTTTACGTACTTGGGACTCATCGAATTTTGAAAACACCAATGAAACTAATAGCGGTTAGTTCAACTAAAGTCAGTTTATGCAAGAACAGCGTTCTGATTGGTAGTTTCTCAGCGGTCTCAACCAATCAGAGCGCTGTATTTGCACAAACTGAGTATAGTTGAACTATTCGCGTTTAGTTTCATTGGTAATTTTGGCCCTAATCTGTCTAGTCTTTACTAAGCTAAGTTGGGGTCGGATTCCAATCCAGCCAATCAGTTGTGTACCAGTATTTTATTTGGAACCACTGCCCATCTGGCCTCCACACAATGCGATACCCCTTTACTGGTTTATGGTACCGTAACTAATGAGTATATGAGGAGCTCTTGGCTAAATAATAACAGCCGCACGGGTCGATCATCAAGGTTAAGCAAGGCTTGACGAGGTCGGTCCGTGGATGGGTGACCATTTCAACATACCGAATTTCCTCCGTGCCTCGGAAAGCACGTTAAGCTGTTGGTCCCGGCTGTCATTTGAAGATCTTTGACAGTCGTTACGGGTAGTCAGAAGCTTGAGATCTGACACCAGTCTTGCCAAGGGGTACCGTGTTACACAGTTACTGGGTTGTGGAGATCAGATAGGCAGTCGCTCCATGTAAAACACTCGTACTTAGCTGAATCCAGTAAGACTGGAAGCCGACCCCAATATAGTTGAGAAAAGGCTAGGCAGATGATGATGAACTACTGAGTATATTAGAGGAAATTTGAAAGTTGAAAGGAAACCGTTTGTCCTGGTATGGTCATGTCATGAGTATAAATGAGGATGGATGGAGAGGGAGGGGACGGCCAAAGAAAAGATGGATGGACTGTGTGAGGTGTTGATATTAAGGTTACACTAGTCGATAATTCTTCCATACAAACTTAGTCTAGGGATTACTGCACTGTCTGACGATGTACGTTCAAAATAAAAAAATATATCAATTTTTCTCATCGTTATCTAGCCCTGTATAGAAACAAAAAGTAAAAAGAAAAATACTTGAAAGTTATGAGCGTCGAAAGTTCCATATTTCAACACTAATTTTTACGCATCTTTGGGCGGCAATAAATACCATAAGAACAAGGATAATTACAAGACGGCCACCATCCAGGCATAGATTAGTAGTTCAATAATGTAAATAATTTTGTTTTGAAAATATACATGTAGTCGTTTTTTCATGATATCTAGACTCCCAAAGGTTTGTTTATAAAATTGCGCTCGTTTTCGTCCTAAATCATCATCCATTTCGCAACAAACTTGCAAAAGTGCTAATTCGTACGCGAACTAGCTTCTTACTGCTCATCACAGCATTTATCTCTTTCGCACGAGTTGTCGGATGAGATAGCAGGCATTTTCACCCCGCGCACAAAATAGTTCTTGCCGTCGAGTAGTGTAACCTTAAAAAAAAGGGAGTCAGATCACTGACTCCCTTTACTGTACCGTCCTGTCCCCCGTCAAACCTGATGGTTTAACGGGTTTGATGGAAAACGTGTTGCGCCGACCCCAAGTAACATGGGAAAAGGGCAGTAAATATAGGTTACCGTAACCACTTTCTACAATTGAAAGACGGTAACAGCTTTACGTGATTGCCGAATCACGAAGGAATTTTCGATAAGAATCGATGATCTCCATCCATTGATTAAATTTGGCAAGCAACCTTGAACAATAAATATATAAACAAAGTATCTTGATTACCTAATAATTTTCTTTCAGTTCCTAACACGGAGCACACAACCAGTGGAGAGAGCATCGGTACGTTTTTGTTCTAAATCGAAGTCACCAAGAAACAGCGGGGGCAGTGGTAACCTGCCCCCGCTGTGATTGGGTGACAGATTGACAACCAAATGACAACTGATTCTCGAGGGATTCCAAAAAAGTAATAAAAACAAAATCGATATCGTTTTTATTTTTTTATTTTATAGTTAGTACTAAGAAGTTAAACAATAAGTAATACTTATTTTTTTACTTATTATTAGTCTATAAGGATTTCTTTGGGATACAGACAAACAAAAAAACGAATTTCTTAGAATCTTCGGTACGTATAATAAACATTTATGATAAGGTAAATACGGGCTAGACAATAACAAACAAAAGAACGTACACAGCTGCAGTTCTTATTATTTTTTATAAGCTTATTAAGCCTTACATATCGATATAATTGTCGTGATGCTGCAAACAGCACTATCGAGAAAAAAAGAGACAACTGCTAATGTGCAAATCAGTGTACGAGAAAGAGACAGCAAAGCGAACCATCCAGAAATAAATATATTTGATTTTACTTAATGAAATTGATTAAATGGAGTAGAAAACCACATAACTGTGAAAGGTTATTCAATCTTTTGTGTAACGTGAAGTAGTAGTACACTTTTCACACCATTTAATTGCAAAACTAGCCATTACTTTTCGTTTTATTTGTATTAAAGACGGAAGCGCGTGACGTTCGTGCGTTTAGCCTACAAATGCTGCGATTGACCAAAATTCCGCCGCATGAGATTGATAATGCATACGTTTGGTGCCCGCGGTAGCCTCCGCACGCTCTCTCCACTGGTTGTGTGCTCCGTGGTTCCTAATCACTAGATTTTTAGAGTTCCGTACCCAAAGGGTAAAAACGGGACCCTGTTACTAAGACTCTACGATCCATCTTTCTGTCTGTCTGTCTGGCTGTCACCAGGCTGTATCTCATGAACCGTGATAGCTAGACAGTTGAAATTTGCGCAGATGATGTATTTCTGTTGCCGCTATAACAACAAATACTAAAAACAGAATAAAATAAATATTTAAGTAGGGCTCCCATACAACAAACGTGATTTTTGCCGTTTTCTGCGATAATGGTACGGAACCCTTCGTACGCAAGTCCGACTCGCACTTAGCCGGATTTGTCTGTATGATTCGCTTCTGTGGCTTATCTCATAAAAAATGAATTTTTTTCCACTCCCAAACAAAACACTACCCCTTTCACTAATAAACGTGGTATAAAGTTATACCAGGTATAACAAAGGAATAACCATACATTTTCATAGGTTTATAATTGGTATAACTTTATACCGCGTTTATTAGTAAGAGGGTACGAGTACAAAGCCAAAATTACCTTTTTTTCGGAATTAGGTTTCTTTGGTATCTTTTTTTTTTGTTTTCGTCACCAACTTCCGAAAGAAAGTAATTTTTCGCTTTGTAGTGTTTTGGAAGTCAGTTTATTTTTTTTGTTAAAAAGTTCTATTTGATTTTTTTTTAGCTTTGGTATCTTATATTACGATGAAAATACGCATTATTAAGGATAACTCAAAAACTACCCGTCAGATCTTGATCAAATTTAAATGAGACCACATGAGAAGCACCTTTCAAATAAAAAAAGTATTATCAAAACTGGTTTATCTAGTAAAAAGTTCTGAGGAGGTAGGAGTAAGTAGGAGGTTATCAATTCAACTGTATTTATCTAGAAAAAAGTTCTGAGGAGGTAGGAGTAGGTAGGTACATTAAAAATAAATACAGTTGAATTGATAACCTCCTTGTTTTTTAAATCAGTAAAAAAATTGCCTGACACACAACGATAGTATAACTTTTTATAATTGATAGAATTTTCGTATTCTGCAACATAAATATCAAAATGCTTTTTCTATAATATCAGTGTAGATTCTAATATTTACCTATGAAGTTTTTTTTACGTTCACAACGTAAAAGCAAGGATAAAAATCAATTATGTAGATTTGGAGAACTTGTAACCAGTTATTATTCACGATAGGTTTGCTAGTACCGATATTATAAATATTGTGAATCATTACTTTTTCTCGCTAGTTTCCTATAATACGCATGAATCACAAAATAATATATTTAGGTGAATTCTCCGAATTCTCAATAAGCAGTCGATAAAATAATACTAGATTTAAACCGCGGCTTCGCTCTCAGGGCTTAATCTTTAGCAAAAGTTAGTACCTAGTGCAAAAGTAGTCTTTAGTGCTGTTCTGTTAAAATCTCACCGTGATGTGATGGGAATTCGTAATTAGCCCAATCCCTGGCGTAGCGTATTTTGGACAGGTCACTCGAGCTAAATTCACCTAAGTTGTCCTCATAGTATGGTAAAACTGCGGCAAGATGCGGCCAGGCAACCCTGCAGTAATCTAATCTTCGATCGACCCTAGTGCATCAAGCTGATATTTGGCAGATCCGTCCCAGATATGAGAACAGTACTCCATGCAAGATCGAACTTGCACACAAAATTCTTGATAAGAGAATCAAGAATTTTCGCAGCTTGATGCACTAGAGTCGATCGAAATACGGGCCAAGAGACTCATTGGCAATGAGGCACTGGTTGAGTCAAAGCTCCACAGCCTTGAACATCGTCGCCAAGTTGCCAGCTTGTCGGTCTTTTATCGGCTGCATTTCGGGGAGTATGCGATGGAATTGCATGATCTAATTCCGCCAAGCCCGTTTCATCATCGGCCTACCAGACGTACGGCGATGCGCCATCGGTACATGGTGGACATCCCACCCATACGCACTAAACGTTTTGGAAATAAGAATGAGTACAGCTAAGGAGTGGAATTCCCTGCCGGAGTCTGTGTTTCCCGATAGTTACAATCTCGGGGGTCTTTAAGTCAAGAGTGAATAGGTTACTTCTAGGCAAGCGTGCTACACCTTCGACCACTACATCGCTTACCATCAAGTGTAAAAAAAATTAAAAAAAGAATCATTCATAAAAATCAAGTTTCATATGAAACAAAATCTTGTAAATCACATTTAAATTATATATTTTTTAATATATTTTTTAGATTCTTTAGCGGCACGGCTGCCGCTAAACAATCTTGAATTGATAGAAAAAAACAAAGTGGTGGTGCCACTTAGTTACCCTTTATTTACAACCAAAAATTCGTACTGCAATAATATTATTAACAGATTTATGTTTTGTCGGTAAGACTGGGAGCTGACCCCAATATAGTTGGGAAAAGGCTAGGCAGATGATGATGATGATGTATGTTTTGTCGATATAAAAGTAGATGTCGAATTCCTGCAATTTCAAATTATCTAGATGGTAAATAAACTTAAATTGCCGTGCCCGAAAAATGTCGTCGTGTGCCACCTCTAGCACGCGTGCCGTAGTTTCGCCATCCCTGTCGTAAGGTTACACTAGTCGAAATTTTTTCCATACAAGCGTAGTCTAGGGATTATTCCACTGTTTGACGATGTACGTTCAAAATAAAAAGTGATATCAATTTGTCTCATCATTATCTAGCCCTGTATGGAAGCAATAAAGTAAAAAAAGAAAATATTTGAAAGTTATGAGCGTCGAAAGTTCCACATTTCGACACTAATTTTAACGCATTTTTGGGCGTAAATAAATACCATAAGAAGACGGAAAATTGCAAAACGGCCTCCATACATGGATAGATTAGTAGTTCAACAATGCAAATAATATTATTTTTAACAGATAGATTTAGTCGTTTTTTCATGATATCTAGACTGCCAAAGGTCTGTTAAATAAAATTTCGCGCGCTCGGTTTCGTACTAAATCATTATCCATTTCGCTACAAATTTGCAAAAGTGTGTATTCGTACGCGAACTAGCTTCCTACTGCTCATCACAGCATCTATCTCTTCCGCACGTGTTGTCGGTTGATATAAAATGCATTTTAACCACGCGCACAAAATAGTTCGTGCCGTCGACTAGTGTACCCAGCTAATAGGATGATACACTCAGAGCTAATCAGTAAAAGAATTCGTTATAGGATCAGAAACTTTATATTAAACATATTAAACAAACACGTTTCTCTCCTTTGAATAAAATTAGTTTAGAACTGACTTATTTAATAGATTCGTTCAACTTATAATACGATTATGAATCATTTAATTCTCGAAAGAGCGTGAATTTATGAATCACAAAAATCAGGTGAATTCTAAAAATACCCTCAAATTCTTAATAAACCTTTGATAAAACAATAAATAGTGTAAGAAAAACAGCGCTAGACATCAAACGCGGGCTTTTGGCGAGGTTTGACGTGCGCCGGTAGTAGCGTCGGCCATCTTTGCTCGCCACCGGAAGCACCCATTTCGAGGCATCAGCGTTTAGCTGTAGAGTTCAGAGAGAATAGAAAGGGGCTGAAAATCTACTGCATTGTAAAGTTACGAATGGTTTATTACATGGATAAACTTTGTTCGTGATTGTTTCAAAACCTTGCACGTAGAAAAGGTATGATTTAATTAAACAATTAAGCTCCAGAGCCTTGAACAGCGTCGCCGAGTTATTTTTATTTTTTCTAAAAAAACGTTGCCCCACACTAGGAATTTCTTCCTGTATCGTGGGTGCGTTTACAAACATATAAACTCACATACACAACACCCAGAGCCGAAACAACTATCTGTAGGACATACAAATATTTGTTCCGTGCGGGAATCGAACCCGCGACACGCAGCGCAGCAGTCAATCGCTCAACCACTGCGCCAACCGTGCGCCCCAATAATAGTAGGTTGAGGCAGTTGCCAGCTTTTCGGTTTTTATCGGTTGCATTTCGGGGAATGTGCGACGGAATTGCATGATCTAATTCCACCAAGCCCGTTTCATCATCTGACTACAAGACGTAAGGTGATGCGCCATCGGTACATGATGAACATCCCACCCATACGCACTAAACGTTTTGGAAATACTTTCATTATGCGTACAGCTAAGGAGTGGAATTCCCTGCCGCAGTCTGTATTTCCTGATAGCTACAACCTCAGGGTCTTTAAGTCAAGACTGAATAGGTTACTTCTAGGCAAGCGTGCTAGACCTTCGACCACATCATCACTTATCATTAGGTGAGATAGTGGTCAAGGGCAAGCCTGTCTATAATAAAAAAATACAATTAATGACCCATTAGTTAAGTACCTACTATTATTAAAGTCAGACAAAGGTACGTAACATAAAAACATGCGTATAATCATCAAAATGTTGGGCAGAAGTGTTTGTATAGTAATGTCAGTTATCATAAGACTGTTTAAGTCCCACTTATTAAGGGTGAGCCTAGTGCCATTATCTGGGCAGCAATCGAGACTTCGAGTTACTACTGAAACATTTCCAGTGGAAAAACCCTAGGTGACACTACTTAAAATTCGAACCTCACTTGCTCAGATGTCACGTTTACAATTGCTTTATCAATGAGGCAGTCAATTCCCTGGTTGGGAAATTGGCAACTTGGGAAAAGTGCACGTAAGCTTTTCATCAGCTTAGTAATACCACAGATAATATAATACTAGCATACAGATGCCTCATCACATACAAAGAAACCGTGCCGACGTAACTAGAAGAGAGTATTTTATACATCGATCGCGTTCGGTCTCGTTCCACGGCGATAGATAGATGGTGTTAGCAGCGACTTGCAAGTAAACGGGTTTACTCGTTTCGTTTTTTTTCTTTAAATACAGTGACGATTTGTTTTATAGTATTTTTTTCATGCTTTTACAGTTTCATTGCACCAAAATGTTTTGCAATAAAAATTTAAACAATCGAATGGAATGCCTCAGAAATTTAAATCCGCGCCATCTATTGGCATCAATTTTAAGTAATCCGTTCAAATAATCTTTAAATTGTGTTTTATGAGCCCAGTATTCCATAATTTTGTGCTTAAGAGAGTTGATAAAACAAGAACACACAATTTCGATGTGCAATTCCAGAAAATGTTAATTTTCTGGAGAAAAAAACGGTGCATATCGCGCCATCTAGTGAGATTTATTTGAACAAAATTTTCTTTCGTATCGCTGGGACCCCGTGGTAATACCTAGAATTACCTTTTGGATTTAACTTGCAGAAATGTGGACGCACCAAAAACATGACTCTCGCAACCCATTTAAAAATACAGATGTCATGTTTTTGTTTCATCTGACTGCTTTAACTTTTCCACATCACAAATAAATAATGGTTTAAGAAAAACTAAAAAACACGCTTTAATAGAAAATCAAACTAAACCTCACGGCCCAACCCACGCTTTTTTTTAAACAAAATATATTTTTTTGTTAATCACACTATTCTTAATTTAAATTTATTGAAAATTATTTTATTTAGTTTAGTTTTCTATTAAACCGCGTTTTTTATATATTTTTTAAACAATAATTTATTTTTTCTTTTTAGTTCAATCGGTAATCCTGAAGATTAGAGTAAGGATAATGGGACAAACTATTCAAATGATTGCATTGTCATCGGTCCTTGATAAGTGTGCAAAGTTTTAAATTAATCCGTCGTTTTGAAGGGGCTGAAAATCAGGTTCAAAAATTCCGTTACATAGATACATATACTCGTATAACAAGCTAATAAAAGCGTGTTTAAAATGTTAAGTCTGAGGAGATGGTATTCTGCTGGATTTGGTTACACTGGAAGTCCCAATATAGTTGGTAAAAGGCTAGGCAGATTGATTTAGCAAAAATGCCATTTCTAGTCCCTTCCCGAGACTACAACGACACTAGTGCTGTCCATCGGAAGCGGGCGTGGTCAGACAATATTACGCGATCTGTCAGTTTGCTCGTTTTTAACTGAAACACGACGCTCGCGACGTTGCGCGCCGTTTGATGTACGACTACATTGCTAATTGATTACATTTTGTGATGTTTCTAGCGAGGTAGATTCAACTAGGTCTGGGGTAGAGTTTTTGTCCAAATTATAAGATTTCTAATGAAATCGAACCTTTAAAGTCTAATCATTCTGACTTAGTTGACCATGGCGACCAAAAGAAATGTGTGGATGAAGACGTTATGCGGCGAGCTTAAGACGACGACTAACGCCAACGACCTTGAGGGAACAAAACGCGCACTCGTTTCACACCCGCGCGACCCAAAATTAAGTAGTTTTTTGTACTTTCCTTATTATTCTATGACTTTAAAAAAAAAGGCTCAAATCAAAATGTAGATAATTAAATTGTCTTTGAGATGGTGTTGATTTCATTAAAATACGCCCAGCGGTTTTGGTGTGATTGTCATGTTTTTGTCCGTTTTAGACGTAACTTTACAAATTAATTACACTATGTTATACGAATAAAACTCAAAATTTGCTTAGATCAAATTATTAAGAAAATAGTCAAATATAACATATTTTTTTTTCAAAAAATTACGACAAGCCATTTAGACGTGATTCTCATTTTAAAATCAGCTACTCAAGGGAATCGGCGCCTTAAATAAATTAGAAGATGGAGACGAAAAGAGTCGCCAACGACCTTGAGGGAACAAAACGCGCACTCGTTTCACACCAGCGCGAACCAAAATTCTGTAGATTTTATACTTTCCTTACTATTCTATAACTTTAAAAAAGGTTCTTTGATCAAAATGTAGATTGAAATATAAATAAGTACAATAAACATATAAATAAATAAATGTACATTGTCTTTGAGATGGTGAAATATCATTTAAATACGCCCGGCGGTTTTGGTGCGATTTCTAGTTTTTTGTTCGTGTTAGACATAACTTTTTCGCCCTAAAACTCTTTGAGGATTTTCTGTGTGGCCGTACGCAAAGAGTGAAGATAGGTGAAAACATAAGCTCCGAATCACCAATCAGTTTCGGCGTGCCGCAGGGAAGTGTCCTTGCCCCGAGTCTCTTCCTGATTTATATTAATGACCTGTGTCAGCAAGTTCTAACAAACGGAAGAATCTTCTCTTATGCCGATGACACAGCATTGATTTTTCATGGAGGGACTTGGGAAGAGGCACAACAACATGCAGAAATGGGCCTACATAAAATTAAATTTTGGCTAGAAGCAAATCTGCTAACCCTCAATCTTTCAAAAACAACTTTCGTAAAGTTTGCTTTTTCTAAAACCAAATTACCTGAAGTATCAATTAAGGTCCACTCCTGCAACTATCCAGGTAATACCGAACACTGCTTATGCCTGTCCCTAAAAGAATCTTCCTCTACCAAATACCTAGGAGTACTCTTGGATAGCAAATTCAACTGGCACCTTCACATAGACTTAATTACAACACGCACAAGAAAGTTAATCTGGGCGTTCAAAAAGTTACGACACGTTGCTGATCTGGGGCTGCTTCGGACGGTATACTGCGCGCTAGCGCAGTCGGTACTGGGATACTGTAACACGGTCTGGGGTGGAGCATGTAAGTCCTACATGATTAATTTGGAAAGAGCCCAAAGATCACTCCTCAAAGTCATGACTTTTAGGCCATACCGGTTTCCAACGGTGACTCTGTACCAAAACTGTCAAGTTCTAACAGTGAGACAATTATACCTACTGAATCTCCTCATACAACAGCATCGTGTTACTCCTTACAACGAGCATGCAATAAGCAAACGTACGATACGCGATGTTTGTCAGTCTACTAAATGTAACACTGCATCAGCAAGACGGCAGCACATGTTTTTAGGCATAAAAATCTACAATAAAGTTATACACGCTAATGAACATTAACCCACTACCACATAACAAATTTAAACAGAAAATAAAAACTTGGCTTCAAACACTAGATTACGAGCAGACTGAGAAAGTCCTACAGTAACACGATGAATACTACCTATCTCCAACCTTACACACAAACACCATCAAACACACACACAAACACTCACAAACTGTCTTCAGAATTTTAAACTTAATTTTGGATTTATTGTAATTTTGATTTTATTATATTTTGAGTTTATTTTAATATTATTTTTTAATTGAATATTTGAATTTTGACATAATGTTACTGTGATTTTAACTTTTTTTCATGTAATTGCAATTAGGAATCAATTTCAGTTTATTTTATATTATTTTATTGCAATTTTGTATTTATTTTATTTTAATTTTATTCAAATTTTATATTGACATTATTTTACTGTGATTTCTTTTTAATTTTATTGTAATTTTGAATTTATATTGATTTTAATTTTATTTGATTTTATTGAAATTTGGAATTTACTTTGACTTCACTTTTTTCAGATTTAATTTATTTTTTATTTTTATCTTAGTTTGAGCATGATTTTAATATATTTATTTTGTCACTAATATTGTAAACAAGCGTCAACAATGGGACTGACTTCTGTAACACAGGTTTTTGCCTAGCTCAGAAGTCAGGGCTTCAATTATTTTGGTGTAAACAATTTATTTGTCAATAAAAAATATTTGATTTGATTTGATTTGAACTTTACAAATGAATTAATTACACTATTTTATACGAGTAAAACTCAAAATGTTCGTAGTACAAATTTTAAAAAAAAGCGGCCAAGTGCGAGTCGGACTCGCGCACGAAGGGCTCCGTACTTGCTCAATTGCGGTTTACGATTTATGACGTATTAAAAAAAAACTACTTACTAGATCTCGTTCAAACCAATTTTCGGTGGAAGTTTACATGGTAATGTACATCATATATTTCTTTTAGTTTTATCATTCCCTTATTTTAGAAGTTACAGGGGGGTGGGAGACATTTTACCACTTTGGAAGTGTCTCTCGCGCAAACTATTCAGTTTAGAAAAAAATGATATTAGAAACCTCAATATAATTTTTGAAGACCTATCCATAGATAACCCACACGTATGGGTTTGGTGAAAAAAAAATGAGGTTCAGTTCTAAGTATGGGGAACCCTCAAAATTTACTATCTTTTTTTATATTTTTGTGTGAAAATCTTAATGCGGTTCACAGAATACGTCTACTTACCAAGTTTCAACAGCATAGTTCTGATAGTTTCGGAAACAAGTGGCTGCGACATACGGACGGACAGACAGACTGACAGATAGACAGACATGACGAATCCATAAGGGTTCCGTTTTTTGCCATTTGGCTATGGAACCCTAAAAATGGTCTAATGTAACATATATATTATTTTTTAATTTCGTCTAGCCGTTTAGACGTGATTCTGATTTTAAAATCACCTACTGAGGGGTATCTGTGTCTTTATAGAACAGCTCTCATTGAAGGATTGGGGTCGTCCGGAGAAGTACGTACGATTCGCTTTGGTTTGACGCATGACGCATAGGTAGGTGCGGTCCTGGCTTCGATGCCCAGTTTTAGCAAAATGTTATCGGATGACCATTGGGAATTCTTTGGTAGCAATCAGTATGAAATCAAAAAATCTTTTATTTTTATTTTACATAGGCCTACATGGGCACTTATAAAACGTCGACAAAAGGTGCACGGTTCGGGTCGGTCGTTTCCTATGGAGAAGAACCGGCAAGAAACGCATCTCTTCAAAGTTAGAGTGAACAGGTTTCTTCTGGGTAAGCTCACTCCATCGTCGACTCTGTCTCTGTCACCTTTGACCTAGACTAGAGTCAAGAGCAAACCCATCACAAATAAAAAAAAAAAAAAAAAAAAAACGCCATGATTATTCCTTTAAAAAAATAGTTTGGTTTTACAATATTTACATGTTACAGCATTAGTGCTTAGAAATGATATCTGGACTCTATGTATTTATGTGTTATGAACTTTCGCGACCACGTACGTCGCAATATAAACTTTCGTAGTAACGTACATCGCGTTAATGCACTTGGCAACAATGATTTACACTCGTTCTATGCATACAATTGAACATGCATGTTGTGAAAGAACTTATGTCATGATGATTTTTTTTTTCATTTGCATATTATGCCATTCGTTATCAATTCTAAAATAAAAAATAAAATAATCGATCAAATCAATTCTCCTACCACAAACAAAAAATGGTGAAATCCTAAAAAATAACCCACCATCTGCCGTACCACAGCCAGCCGATTACAATACCCGAAAATACCAAAGACATTTTTGCATACCAACTGTTTTAAAGCATAGATATTAGATGACATCTATTTTTTAAAGTTAAGTAAGATATAGATGTCAAATGGGCAGAGACAGGGGCATAAGTTATGCTAATGTTGTAAATATTTCAAGCTAATAGATCCCCAGGTCGATTAACTGGCAACAACTGGTTTTTGTGTGTGTCCATTTTGAGGGACGATACGATGTTTATTCTTTTATTTAGAGGTACTAAAAAGCGGTAAAATGTCGCAGGTAGGTACTTACTTAATATTACCTGCAATACCTTTATAAATTATATATAGCTTATGTGTCTTTTTAGGGTTCCGTACCCGATGGGACCCTATTGCCGTGTCCGTCTGTCTGTCCGTGTGTCACACAATTTTGTATCGAAGATTTTTTAAATTACCTATTGACGTATGAACTTAAAGTTTGGTGATAATGTTTTTATTACGTATTATTTACTAACAAATACCGATTTATTGATCAATCAGGTATTTTTCTTTGTTACAGCACCCTAAATGTGCGACGTCCGACACGCACTTGGTCAGTTTTTTAGGGTTCCCTAACCGCAGGGTCCAAACGGAGCCATATTGCTGTCACTCACGTGTCTGTCTGTCTGTCAAACAGGTTTCTCGCTATAGTCTACAGATTTTCACAGGATAAGCATCGATTGATAGCGGTCAAACGTTTTGCGTTGCCGTTTACACTTACGTGCCTTATTGCTGCTGGCTGCCTGGTTGGTGAAAACGTAAGTGTAAATTATTTCATCACCACTGCTCTCAAAACGGTGAAGGAAAACATCTTGAGGAAACCAGCATGTCTTAGAACCAAAACCAACCCGCACTAGTCCCGCGTGATGGTGATAGCGGCCCATATTCCCTCTCACAGAGAGGCACGCACAACGGACCAAATGGGAGCCTAAGTGCGGAAAAGGGGGTCCGTCCATACTATCCCCGATGCGGGAAAGTATTGGATTTTCCATTTGAGAAATTCTCAGAAGCTGCGAAGTGAGTATTAGAACACGCATGTATGTCTACTTCTTCACGATGTACAGGTTTGATGTAGGTATTTTAAGAATGATTTTTATCCCTTCTTCCTTATTGTATTTTGAACCGATCTTAAGCGGAATCTCATGTAAGTTTGTGAATACTTTATATGCGTTTTCTATCTTCATCCAACGTTTTATTTAGGTACTTCTTATTACTAATTTAAATATGGGTACCGGGATGAACACGGGGTGGTGGAGCCATTGATGAAATAAGAAAATGTAGGCACGGGGTCCCAGCGCTAACAAAGAAAATTTGGTTCAAATAAATGTCACTAGATGGCGCGATATGCATTGGTTTGTTATTGAGTAGTGTGTAAAATTTAAATTTTCTAGAATTGATCATAAAAACTGTATGTTCTTGTTTAATCAACTCTCTTAACCACAAAATTAAGGAATATTGGGCTCTTAATTCACATTTCAAAGATTATTTGAACGGATCATTTAAAATTGATTCCAATAGATGACGCCATTTTAAATTTCTGAGGCATGGTACTATTTGTATTGTACCACATTTTGTTAGAATGAAACTGTAAAAACATTTTTCCCGTAGCACAATGGACACACATAACTCTCTACCTTGCGTCCGCCTAATATGTCCTCTTGTCACCACTCGCTTGCATATAAAACACCGCACTTTGTCCGTTTGTCTGTGTAACGACGATAATTATGTACTGTGGCTGCATGTGACTCTTGTTGCTCTTTGAACACATAATATCTGGAATGTGAAAGAATAAATTCTAAAATAACATCACTTTACGCCTCTTGTCGCCTGTATTACCCAAAGGCCTTTTTTTGGTCTAGAAGTCGCAAGCAGGACTGCTGAACGTGGATCCTGGGTCTGATCTACAAGTCAGTCAAAGTGATTTGAGATTAACTATATTGAATTTATCACAAGCAACGTCGATAAGCCCGGTTAATGGCGTTATAAGAGTCCTAATACTGCTTTGGTAACTATAATCATCATCATCAATTCAGCCGAAAGACGTCCACTGCTGGACATAAGGCTTCGCCACACTGATCGGTCCTGTGCGTTTCGTATCCACCGGACGCCTGCAGCCTTGACCAGGTCGTCGCTCCACCTAGAGGCAGGCCTCCCAACGCTGCGACTTCCGGTACGCGGTCTCCGTTTCAGAACCCTTTAGCCCCATCGGCCATCCGTTCTGCGAGCAATGTGCCCTGCCCACTGCCACTTAAGTTTGGCAATTCTTCGGGCTATGTCGGTAACCTTGGTTCTCTTGCGGATGTCTTCATTTCTAATTCGATCACGCAAGGAAACTCCGAGCATAGCCCTCTCCTTTGGGTGATTTTAAGCCTTCTGTTGAGACCCATTGTGAGCGACCACGTCTCTGTCCCGTGATAATCACTGGCAACACACACTGATCATAGACTTTCGTCTTGAGACAATGTGGTTTGGCTCTCGTCTCTTTCCTTCTCCAATATTGGACCAATTTAAAAGATATTCCATAAACTGGTAAAGTAAGATACATACTATGTCCCTATGTTTTCCTTTTTACATTTATATTTGTCAAATTTGTACACTAAGCCTCTGTTGATAGCGCAATTTTGAGCATTTTTTGAGGGCTCTAGTGCTTCTAAAGATAATGTATCATCAAAAAGGAAAACATAGGGTCATAGTATATATCTTTAATTTACAGTTTACGGAATATCTTTTAAATTGGTCCAATATTGGAGAAGGAGAGAGACGAGAGTCAAACCTCGAATTATGACTTTTTACTAAGGAATTTCAGTCGGCGCTCTCTGCCCCCGTTTCCTCTATGTATTAGTTGTCTTCGAGTCCCATTTATTGAGACCTCAGGCTTGTCACACCAATAAATAAAATCATCCTAAAATAACATTGATAGTTGCCGACCAGTTTTCTAAAAAAAAAACTAGTGCTTATCTTTGACATTAATAAGAATACACAAAATGTCATAATAACATTAATAAACTAAACTTAACATATTACAAATATTAATCTTTTAGGGGCTAATTCGACAACATTAACGAAAATGTCAACATATATTTTTTATTTCTATACATTTGTAGGTAGTCAATATTATGTTGTTTGGTTTAAGAATTGATGTCATTAGATGTATATGTTATGTTAATTTTGTATTTAATAGCAGGATAATACTTGGAAATCTGAGTTTGAGAAATGATGCTGATAGTTTGGCTATAATTCGGTATTTTTTTTGGGTTCCTTATTCAAATATTTTAGCAGGAATTATTATTATACATAGTAAACACATCAACACGGTCTAGGGATATTTCATACTCAATTAAATAACTCGAAAAGTACTGGCCGCATTGGAATCTTTTATACACCGATTTGTTTGTAATTTATCTCAGACTAATTCCAAATTCAAATTTTACATGTCATATAAATAATGAACACATTGATAGTAATTCGATTTTTTAAAAATATCCCTAGACCGTGTTGATGTGTGTATATACTACTCTACTGTATCATGCTTTTCTGTGGGAAATTGTTTATGTATAGCCACCACGCAGGTCTAGTTCCAATTGGTAGATGTAATTTTTTTTTTGGCTCAATAACGGTTTTCTGAGATGTTTCCCTTTTTATGGGTAGTGGCGGTGATTAAATTCTCACAATGTTATGTGAATTTTGTAGCAGCGTTGGAAGGCCAACCACAAGGTGAACCAATGACCTGGTACAGGTCGCGAGAGACCGCTACATGGGCGCACGGGAATGGTCTATGTGATGACTCTTGGAGTATTTCTAGTAGGAGATGTCTCTTGACAGAAATGATAATGATAAAGTGCATAACTGCCTAGTTTCGAACCCACGAACTTCGTAAGTCGTAGCCGTTTCCAATGCTTTATGAATCAGCATCATCATCTTCCTGCCCTTTTCCCATGTTACTTGGGGTAGACGCAACACGTTTTCTTCTTCCATACCGTCCTGTCCCCCGTCACGCCATCACTGACTCCCTTTTCTTTCATATCACTCCTCACACAGTCCATCCATATTTTCTTTGGCCTTCCTCTCCCTCTCCATCCATCCAGATTTATATTCATTACTCTTTTAGTAACATGCGTTTCATCCCTCCTCATCACATGACCATACCAGGACAAACAGTTTCCTTTCGAATTTTTCTGTCACTGGCGCCACTTTCAAACTTCCTCTAATATACTCATTTCTCACTTTATCCATTCTCGTCACTCCGCACATCCATCTCAACATTCTCATGTTCTCTTCATTTTTCATCCATCTTTTTCACAGCCCAACATTTTGATCCATACAGTACGACAGGTCTAATCACGGACTTGTAAATTTTCCCCTTTAACTGCTTTATGAACACTGTGTTTTATTAATTACCCCATTAACAAAGAACATAGCATTTGATATAAAACACTTACAACCTGCCGACATAACATTACAAAAGCCTAATAAATATGACATTCCTAGGTCACACTGACATATTAGGGAAACAAAACGAATCATAAGCAAAACATAGCTTGCGCATTTGGAGGGTTCCGTACCCAAAGGATAAAAACGGGACCCTATCACTAAGACTCCGCGATCCGTCTGTCTGTCTGTCTGTCACCAGGCTGTATCTCATGAACCATGATAGCTAGACAGTTGAAATTTTCACAGATGGTGTATTTCTGTTGCCTCTATAACAAGAAATACTAAAAACAGAATAAAATAAATATTAAAGTTGGGCTTACATTTATAACAAACATGTTTTTTTTGCCGTTTTTTGTGTTAATGGTACGAAACCCTTCGTGCGCGAGTCCGACTCGCACATGACCGGTTTTATTAGTCTGATAATGTTCTCACTTCTGGGATACAGGCCTTCGAACTGTGAGAGGTTGTGAGCCATAATCGACCACGCGGGTCCAGTGCGGGTTGGTGGATGTCACATGTCTTAATATTTTTTATTCCAAGCCGGTTTCTTCACTTTTTTATCCTTTAGTTTTATACAGCAGAGACACCAGTCTTGCCAAGGGGTACCGTGTTACCCAGTTACTGGGTTGTGGAGGTCAGATAGGCAGTCGTTCCATGTAAAACACTGGTACTTAGCTTAATCCGGTAAGACTGGAAGCCGACCCCAATATAGTTGGGAAAAGGCTAGGCAGATGATGAGTTTTATACAGCAGTGGTGATGAAACAAATTATACAAAGAACATTACATGTTTGTCTGGATTCAAACCCACGACCTACAATTCGTTCGTCGAAACCGTTACCACTGCTCTATGAGTAAATATAATAATTAATTACCCCATTAAAAAAAACAAGGCATTCAATACAAAACTTATAACCTGCCGAAATAAAAGGACAGAACGCCAAATAAACATGACATTCCTAGGTCACAGACAGATTAGGGATCAAAGCATAAACACTAGGAAATGCCAATGTTCGACATTAGCATAACTGATTGTTGCTTGTAGTGTAACATTAATATTATACCCTGAAAGTATGAATGTGACAATGTTCGGATGCAACTAGTTAGAATTCTTTGTAAAAATAGGTTAAAATTGAGTGAGGATTTGTTGTACTCAACTACTAAGTGTACGTTTTCTCTATCTTTGTCCAATTCTGTTTTTTGATGTTATTTAATAATAGTACATTACTGCAGCGGCCAGTAAAAGAGGCATTGATGGACGAACGTACATATGTAAGTCCATCAATGCCTAGTTGTGGCCAAGGCTTGTATAGTACTTTTCTCAAATAATGCGCGGAAATTAATACTAAGTAGCACCTAGAACCCATTTTGTCAAATACAATTACTTTTCGAAATCAACTAACAACAATAATTCCCTTGTTAAAGAGTTTTTTTTTTCTATAAATAGCTTCTACGTATATGCAAGCCAGTTTGAAATTTAAATGAAACCTTTGATAAGTTATATACCGGCTTTGGGTGATGTGTATGTGAGTTTATATGTTTTTAAACGCACCCACGATACAGGAAGAAATTCTTAGTATGGGGCAACATTTTTTATAAATAATAAAAAAGAAACACCTCCTTGGTGGCCATGTTTCGGAGTAAAAGATCGTTCCATTTTTAAATTACATGATAGATATAAGTTTGCTATGTAATTTATTTGGCCGCTACTCATAAACACGACAGATATGGATTTTCATACAACTTTTGCCGGCCGCTGCTCGCATGTAATTGGCCAGTACAGCAATTTCGATTTATCTCGAAGAAAGTTGTCAAAATAATGCTCAAATTTCCAAGCATGTTTGGAAAAAAATGATTTACATCCGTATGGCGTCTAGCAAGGTTAAGTTGAAAACCAGCGTCAGGCTATGTACTAGTACTAGTTGTGTGGCATTTTGCTGAACTGCGCCTCTAGACAAGTGTCATTCGAGGTCATCGATGACGATGGTAAAAATGCCAAAATGTAAGTGATTGATCGAAACATTTCGATTGCGTTTGACATTCCCTTATATTTTTGTCATTCTTCCAATCGCTATCGAAACGCTTCCGATGATCGAATGTCGCTTGTCTCTGGACCTATCTGGTACAGCACACTTTCTCTCATGTTTTTTGTTGTATTTTTTTTTTTTAAATTTCTACTTTTGTTTCTTGTGTCATAACTATAGTTATGTGCCTCTAAGTTTGTGCATATAATTTTTATTTTCTTTCGCAATTATTGATTATAGAATTCATAGCCTTCTCTGAGACGAAGCTGAAATGTCTACAACGTCAATCAACGGGCACATAGAAAAGCTGCATGGCAGCAGAACAACCGGCCAAGTGCGTGTAGGACTCACACACGTAGGGTTCCGTACCATTATCGCAAAAAACGGCAAAAAATCACGTTTGTTGTATGGGAGCCTCACTTAAATACTTATTTTATTCTGTTTTTAGTATTTGTTGTTATAGCAACAGAAATACATCATCTGTGAAAATTTCAACTGTCTAGCTATCACGGTTCATGAGATACAGCCTGGTGACAGACAGACAGACAGACAGTCAGACAGACAGACAGACGGACCGCGAAGTCTTAGTAATAGGGTCCCGTTTGTACCCTTTGCGTACGGAACCCTAAAAACTAGTGTTATGGTGTAACTAGTTCTGGAAGAGCTCTTTTACAAAACAAGAACCACTATAACAAAACATTGTTCATCACGTTTCACATAACTAAACATGAGATGATACATTATAGTGGTATTACTAGTACGAGTCACTACCACATCAAACAGAATTTATCTCAAACTTTTTCAGTTAGCAAACCTTATGTCATTTCCTACAGCTTGTCTTATTACTACTGTAACCGAGATAAAAATATCAATAACAGCATAACCAAGAGCTATGAGTCACTGTGAATCTGAATCACTAATCATTTCGCAAAAAAGACGGAAGTCGGGTGAAACGCCCAGTTGTCGGCCGCTCATTTAATTTTGTGGGATTGTAATTTAAATAAAACATTTTTAATTTGTTTGGATTGAGTCGCTTTGATGTCAATGAATTGTTTTTAAAGCATGGATAATTGCGTTATTTAATGTTAAGGAAAAATACTGTTACTAAATATAGAAATAGATTCATTATTTATTCCTATACTAGCTTCTGCCAGCGGCTTCGCCCGCGTGATAGTCGAGAATTATCCCAACAGAACATATTCCAGGGATGAAAATCCTATGTGCTATTCCCGACTATAATCTGTCTCTGTGCCAAATTTCATCCAGATCCATTCAGCCGTTTGAGCGTGAAGAAGTAACAAACTTAGAAACACACACACACACACTTTCGCCTTTATAATGTTAATGTGATAGTGTGATTTTGTAATATATATTTATTGTGATATTATTATAGGAGAAGTGCCTCCTGACCGAATTTCGGCCATAGTGACAACCTCAATGGAGACAAGTCATCGGCGGAGTGGGAGATATTAAAGTGCAAAAGTGTGTGAGCAAATACATATCCTCTCTTTCTTCATTTCTCTTCTGACGCAGTACCAACGGCTTTACGTGCCCTCGGAGGCACAGTGTATCACATCTGCTACTTCCAAACTCTGGGCTGCCACTAAGAAATTCCAAATAAAAAAACCTAATGACTATTTGCTCGACCTGCGAATCAAACCCAAGATCTTACGCTTAGCAGTCGTGCTTTGCAACCACAGAACCAACGAGGGAAACATAGATAGATTAGTTTTAGATATATTCTAAACATCGGAAGCTCAATAAAGTGTCAGTCGATTGGTTTAGGCTCATGTTTGAGAGACCGCGGTTTAGATTCAAACGCGAGCCAAATTTAATTCACTGCCTAAACCAACATACGTTAGTTTATTTAGTATATTAAACAGTTGCCAAGTGTTTCGCTTTTAATCCCGGATAAGTTTAAATGGTAACTTGGTTTTGTTACTTTTTAGAAGGGTTAAATTAGCATAGATCGTGAGTATAATGGTATATGTAGGTACCTAATAATGTTATTAAGTATTATTTGTACTGTTTAAAAAGAAAGATATATGTTTTAATAGCAGTTGCCGTTAATTTCTATCCTGCCCATCATATTGATTGTATGGGCTTCAAAAGAGACTTTGACCTCATTTTTTTCGATGTTTCTTCTCAAAGTAGTCAGCTTAAAATTGCATAAAAAAATACAATTAAAAGCATTATATTTAGCCAATTTACAAAATAAATATTATTTTTCATATAAAATCAATCGCAAACAGTTCTAGTTTCTAAAGATTTTGTGAGTTTTTTGTCATAGATAGTCGCCGAGATGAGAATACAACTTGAATAGGGATGTTTCCTGGTTAGAAAAATGATAATTTTAATTAGTCCGTCAGTGAGATTATCAAATAATATTGGACACGTATTTTTTGCTTAACCAAATCAATAAAAATTTACAAAGTTAAAGCGTATCAAAGTTCAGGGGTGGGGCTTGTGACGTCACTTAGGCAGTATAAAGTGGCCTAGCGGCGTCACGTCACACGATATTTCAACGCATTATATCGTCGTTTACATGTCAAATGAAAAAATACGTGTCCAACATTTTTTATTAATCTACCTGACGGACAAAAATCTTATTTTCAGTAAACTACCCTATTTCTTAAGTACAAGTATAAAATTGATCTTCTGATTAAGTCACAAGTTGCACATAAAAACTTACTAAATACTTATACGCCGGACGATAATTGGTGAGTTCGCCCTACACACCCACAATATTTGCACAGCGGGATTGCTACATTCATTATTAATCTAAAAACTATTATTTGCTATAATAACTATTTTATCTACAGGAAAAAATATCATGCGGTTTTTTATTTGAAGAAATCATTAGTCAGAATTCGGTGACTGCATTCTTTTGTTTTTCTCATGTGACTATTTTGCATCTTCCTGTTTTTAACCGACTTACCAATAAGGAGGAGGTTCTATGTTCAACTTTATGTTTGTTTTTTGTGTATGTTCACCGATATCTCCATCAATTGTGGACCGATTTAAAAATTATTTTTTTGTTTGAAAGAGTATGCGCCGAAATTGGTCCCATTTTAATTTGGTCAGTATTATATTATCTGTGATTTGGTGAAGATCTGATGAAGATCTTCAGATATATAAAACAGAACTCTTCAATAAATAACGGCAAATCTCTTGGGATTGTTGCAATCGCATGTCTGTTTATTGTTTATACCATTTCATGACATAACATCACGCCAGTACGCTCTAAAGGGGTACGCAGATGTGTACAGTTCACCTTGGTACACTTTCATTTCGCCGGTTATGTTCAGTTACATGAAATTCAGGTAATCTATTCTGGCATTATAGGTACCTTACTTAACAACTTGCCTATTAGGTAGGTACAACTATAAAGTGAAAAATAAAAAAACCTGTTTACAAAAAAATACTACCGACTTCCAAGTAAGAAAACTTTGTAAAAAGTTGATTTTATTTTATTGTTGCCTTTGTTGCCAACAATCGCTATTTGAGTGTCGGCATGTCCGCGTGACACGAAGGCCTCTTCCAGCATTTGCCACTCCTCTTTAATTTTAGCAGTTCGATGCCATGGTGCCTGATATCTTTTTTATGACATCAGACTAGCGTAATTTTAACTTCCTCTTTTTCGTTTCATTCGGTATCTAGCAAATAGGTCTATCCTGATAAATTCTTTGTCCATTTGTTTTTAATCCCCGACAGAACAAGAGGGTTTTTATAAGTTTGACGTCTGTTCCTGTGTATTTGGGTCACTGTCTATGGCATCATAGCTCCTAAACGAAAAAAACAAATAAAACAAAAAAGTTTTTATCAATAAAACTAAACCGACTTCCAAAACAAAACACTACAAAGCGAATATGATAACGTTCTTCTCAAAAGTCGGTGTCTTTGGTACCAACTTTTTTAGTTTTTGACACCGACTTCCGAAAAGAATTATTTTTCGCTTTGTAGTGTTTTGTGTTGCAAGTCGGTTTAGTTTTTTGTTCAAAAGTTTTGAATTTTTATCTTATTAATTTTCGTACCCTATATTCATGATCATGAAAATCATTTATTGCCAGAGGGCTTCTCATAACAATTCCAACAAGCCTAAATACGACTAGGATACATTGTTTTATTACGAAGTTCCTAGAACCATTCATTTATTAAAATTTGCTTCATCACAGTCATATAACTATTCGGGATATCTTAAACCCAATACATACTTAACATTTAAAAGTTCCAGTGGCCATCTGTGGTCTTCTTCATCAGTTCCACTTCACCAAATGATACTTTCTGATTGCAAATGCTTGCCATGTTGAAGAAAATACCAAAATCGCTATATTTGATTTCCATGGGATCTGACTTAGTGACATGACACCACCTAGATTTTAAAAATCTGTTCATAATATTGACGGGGTAATCGGTGAATATAAAAAAGACATACATACAGCCGAACATAGAACCTCCTTCTTTTTGAAAAGTCGGTTAAAATCATCAACTACCTACCTAGCCTTTTGCCAACTATGTTGAGTTTGGCCACCAGTCTAACCAGATGGTGCTGAATACCAGAATTGAACGTGAAGCGTCTCTACATCTAACCAACAGTGTATCAAACCATCATCATCTTCCTGCCCTTATCCAATGTTCCTTGAGGTCGGCGCAACACGTTTTCTTCTTCCATACCGTCCTGTCCCCGGTCACGCTATCACTGACTACCTTTTCTTTCATATCACTCATCACACAGTCCATCCATCTTTTCTTTGGCCTTCCTCTCCCTCTCCATCCATCCACATTTATATTCATAACTCTTTTAGTAACATGCGTTTCATCCCTCCTCATCACATGACCATACCAGGACAAACGGTTTACCTTCAACTTTTCTGTCACTGGCGCCACTTTCAAACTGTTTCATATACTCATTTCTCACTTCATCCAATGTCGTCACGCCGCACTTCCATCTCAACATTATCATACGAGTATCTGCTACATGAAATCTCTTTTCATCCGCCGTGTACGGGCGAACCTTTATTACATATTTAAGAGATACTAAAGACATACAAATAAGACTGATAAAGTTTCTGGTTAGTAAACATGTTAAAGATAAGTGCTACAAAGATTATGATAAGTTAATACCCATCTGTAAAATTATACCCATAGATAAAAAAGTAGAATATTTGGTAGGTCTGGCATATTATTATAATGATGAGTATAAAGTTGAGAGCAGTGGTGGCCCAGTGGTATCGGCCGCGACTTACAAGTTGTAGGTCGTGGGTTCGAGCCCAGGCAGGCGCTTTACTTTGTGTAAATTATTTCATCACCACTGCTCCCAAAACGGTGAAGGAAAACATCGTGAGGAAACCAGCATGTACTAGAACCAAAAATTCGAACACATGTGCCATTCACCAACCCGCACTGGGCCCGCGTGGTGGATAACGGCTCTTCCCTTTCACAGAGAGGAGGCCTGTGTCCCAGCAGTGGGAACACACGTAGGGCTAGAGAGAACAAACTGGTTCAACATCTTAGTATTTGGTACCTAAAATGTTTACCAAAATAGATTTATTAAGAGATAATGTAAAAATTAGTAAAGGAAAAAACATTATAAAGGATAGCATACAGAACTAAATAATGTACTTACGTAAGATTAAACCATAACAGTATAATATTATATAAGTAGTAGATTTGTAAGTATGGTGGTGCATTGTGATGTAAAAGAGTGCCTCTCGCCATCAAACGTAAAAGTTTGGCAAGTCTAGAATTAAGCAACACATCTGTATCAATATCATCATCAATCATCATCAATACATATAATAAATCTGTAGAAATGTAATTTTTGTACATCGAAAATATAAAAAAAAAATGCCAACGTGGTAAAGGATAACCAACAGAACCTATTTCTGGAATTTTTGTCTGTTTATCTGTTTGTCTGTTTATTTGTGCACGCATCACGTGAAATGTACGAAACCAATGTGAATAACTTTTATTCATAAACATTGTGCGTAACTTGAAGAATTACTTAGTTTTAGTTTCACCGCAATCGGTACACTCTATCAAAAGTAAGATGAATTTAAAGAAGTAGAATAGTTCAAGAATTAAAATTATCACAACACACGCAATTTATCTAAATTGCGTGTGTTGTGATTTATCTAAACTGACAGTTGAACTCGATATTCGATAGATGGCGTTGTGCATTTGAAGTCATTTTCTGAATCTCGGTGTTAAGATTCTCCGCGAAAGATTGATGACTATAGAAACATAAATGGTAGGTAGGTAAGTAGGGCTGGTAGGGTTGGCAGAGCAGACAGATGACGGCAGCGAAGCCTCGGGCACAGCTAGTTAAAAATATAATTAAATAAATAAAAAAAAACAATCTTTTTTGTTACTGTATCAAACCACAGTAATTTTTAAATACTCATTTTCTACAACAGTCGCCTGTTCCAAGCTTTCAAAGAAACTAACAGTATTACCAAAACGAAGATTAACTATTAACTAATCGTCCGAATGGAACAATAGCGGTATACCTGTCAGCGTGTTGATAAAATCGATATAGAGTCGATACTTGTCGATATTATATCGATTCGGCATCGATACTATCGGGACGCTACAATAATTGCTATTGTTAAATATGAGCGGCCAGCTGAGATGTTTTGGATAGTGAGTTTGGAATGGTTAGAGAAGTCATGGTTTTTTTTTCTTTTTTCCGGGTAATCCGTTCAAATAGACTAACGACTATATAATTTAAATAATTAAACCATTAATTACACCATTTTTTTTAAAAATTCTGATGAAAGCCCTCTAGCATTTTACACTACTTGGGAATCATAGATTACTTGGGAATCGAACCCAAGACTCCAAGCTCAGCAAGCAGTCACGATCGTGACCAATGTAAGTACCCTAAACACTTTCGTCTTACCATTCTAAATTAAATCATATTCTGAGATATCTTCTTTTATCAAACATCATCATCATCAGCCTTTTAATGATCCCACTGCTGGGACACAAGCCTCCTCTCTGTGAGAGAGGCAATGGACATCAATCCACCACGCGGGCCCAGTGCGGGTTGGTGGATGTCACATATCTTCGAATTTTTGGTTCTTGGACATGCCAGTTTCCTCACGATGTTTTCCTTCACCGTCTTGAGAGCAGTGGTGATGAAATAACTTTACACAAAGTAATGCACCTGCCTGGGTTCGAACCCATAACCTAAGACGTAGGTAAGTCGGGGCCGTTACCACAGGGCCACCACTGCTCTCTCATCAAACAACAATAAATAGGTATTTACTTGCCGTTCGTCAAAGCAATAACTCTATGTGCCCCGTAACATAAAAATACCTTATAAATATAAGCAGACTATTCCTGCAAATGACCAGGCTATTCTATTCCATTCTAAAGGCTTCATTCCAAGTCAAATGACGCAGCATTCAATGATGATGCTATTCGCGATCTGACCATCACGGACTAAACAATAACTGGATAAGAAAGTCTTATACTAATATAATAAAAATAGAGTTTGTTTTTTATTCGAACGTGATTATCTCTGTAACCACCAGTCGGATTTGAAAAAATATTTTTGCGTTTGATAGCCCAATTCTTAAGGAAGGTTACTGGCCATTTAATTTCACGCTACAATCTTTAAGAGCTGAGAAAATAGAAGAAAAGTCGGAAAGAACGCTTAGCGTAAACGAAGAAGCGGACGGATGAACCCGCATGACACAGCTAGTGAGAAATAATAGTAGGTTTCGACTTTTTTATTTCTGTTTGTCATTGTTTAATTGAGTTTTGCGGTTTGCGGTTAAACGTATTGATGGTTTGTTTTCGGTGTTTTTAAAGGTTTTGAATTAATTGTGTGGCTTTCATGTTCGTGTGATTTAATGCTGGTAAAGATCTATTAAGATTATTTGAATAGTTTTTGTTCGAGGAAACAAAGAAGTTGACTGTTACAAAACATGAGTAACTTGCAACTTGGTATGGTTCCTATTTTTGCAATCAATAAAAAAAGGTCTGACTAACCTAACCTTCTATCTAATAGACGTGAAATTAAAAATGTTTTATGCTTATTCATAGGATTTTATATTTATAAGTCCATGAGTAGTGTCTCCAAAAATAAATAGGTATCTTATCATAGATACCATAATCCAAGCTTCGCCCTCCTGTGTTCTATCCAGAAAAGGCTAAAAACGGTGATATTAATTATCATCCTTATCGCAATTGTACTTTTTTTGGTCCTTTGCATTTAAATGTTCATTAATTTTTCTTTCCATTTTTTTCTTTTTTAGTTAATCTTTACCCCACACTAGGAATTTCTTTGTATCGTGGGTACGTGTACCTAACGCACCCACGATACAAAAAAATTTGAAATGTGAGTTATCTGTAGGCCATACAAATATTTGTTCCGTGCGGGAATTGGACCCGCAACACGCAGCGCAGCAGCCGATTGCTCAACCACTACGCCAACCGTGTCGTCAACCTAGACGTCAGTATCTAGATGTTTCATTTAGATTAGGTACCTTTTCGCCAGATTATTCGTACAAGGTCATCTGTTAAACTTCTTATCCATCCTCAACGCTTCTTCGATGAGAATCCCAGCCGGTATGGACACGAAACTACAAAGAGTTAGAAGTAATGAGCCCAGTGTTACAATCTGTGCGGTATCGCTGACAGACAGCCGGAGAATCGATTAATTATCAACTGCCTTTATCCGGCCGGGGCTGGCTAGAGGCGTTGCGGAAAAAAGATAATGGAATAGAATATTTATTTAGCGAAGACGTATCCCATTTTTATACATTGGAATAAAGTAATTAAGTCATGCAAGCGGCAAAGAAGATGAGCAAATGTTTTGCTATTCTCTTAAGCACACACCGTGAAAACTAGGATGAAGTAAACATGAAATGAGCT
The DNA here is from genome assembly GCA_948252205.1 of Orthosia incerta. NCBI lineage: Eukaryota > Metazoa > Arthropoda > Insecta > Lepidoptera > Noctuidae > Orthosia > Orthosia incerta. The sequence continues at coordinate 10,654,084 of OX411765.1, read as the reverse complement.
GTCATTCCAATTATACCTCTTCATCTTCTTAGTCGGGCACTCTTGGCAGAGTGGTCGTGGTCATGGGTGGGCCCTGATGCATGGTGGCTCTTGCCATGCGTCGCCATTCGGTTCTATTGGACGCAATGTGGGAACAGTCGGTCATCGTAGCTTTGGTGATGTTTTTAATAAGATCTGCCCATCTGGTTGGCGACCCCGGGATCTCTTGCCCTCCATTCTGCCTTGGATTACAAGACGCTCCATTGAGTCTTCATTGCGTGTTATATGCCGTCTCCGAGTTATTGTCTTTGTATTTTGTCTTTGGTAGATATATTTTAACTATATACTTTTGTACTAATTTTGCGTTTATAATATTATTATTTAATTTTTAATGCACCTGCCATGCTATCTCTTCACCACCCTTGGTTGACTGACTCAGTCATTAGGTCCGCGTATGTACATTTATGTTGCATGAAATTTTTATAAATAATAAATTAATAAACAAATAGGAACAAATATTTGTATGACCTACAGATAGTTGTTCCGGCTCTGGGTGTTTGTGTGTGTGAGTTTATATGTTTTTAAACGCACCCACGATACAGGAAGAAATTCCTAGTGTGGGGCAACGTTTTTTTTTTAAAAAGAGAAAAGAGAAGATAGAGAATAATGACAGTTCACTTCTAGCCCATTCCACCTAAAGTTTGCACGGTGAAGTGTTTACAGAATAGACCGGTGCGGCGTGGCGGGGCTATTTAACAATAGTCGCCAACGATCTTGAGGCCACAAAACCCGTACTTGTTTCACACCCACGCGACCCAATATTCCTTAGTTTTTGTATTTCCCTATTATTCTATGACTAACAAAAAAGCCTCCGATCAAAATGTAAATTAATAAAGTCTCTGAGATGGTGAAAATTTCATTAAAATTCACCCTGCGGTTTTGGTGCGATTGTCGTTTTTTTGTCCTTGTTAGACATAACTTTACAAATTATTTACACTATGTTATACGAATAGAAATCAAAATTTTCATAGATCAAATTATTTAGAAAATGGTCTAATGTACCTAACAATTTTCGTTTCCAAAAAATTACGACTGATCTTTTAGACTTGATTCTCATTGAACCCCGACCGAAAAATTATTATAAGTTTGACGTGTGTACCTGTGTGTTTGTGTACTTGGGTATATGTGCATTTGTGTATCTGTCTGTGGCTTCGTAGCTTCTAAACGGATGATCCGCTGCCTAATTGCGTAAGTGAATTCGGCAAGGCAAAGCGTTTTGACGGCATCAATCGACCAATCACATGCGAGATGAAAGACGCGATTTGTATTTCGTCTATGTAACTTACGCAATTAGGCTGCCGATTTTGGTTTAGTTTTTTTTTGTTTGAAAGGTGACTTTATCGAGAGTTGTTCTTCGCTATGTTTAATGAAAATCGGTTCAGTCGTTCAAAAGTTATGGACGTTTTACTGTTTGAATCGGGGTGTTTTCGCAAGATATCGTGTCATAATTACGTGTTCGATAAATTGTTGAACGAAACGTGTCTACTACCAGATAAATGATGTAGTTTAAAACGTGTGAAATAAAAAATATGTCGTGGGTTTCGGAAAATTTTAATTTAAAACAAAACTCAACCAATTTTTTTTAATAATGCTTATTGAAATAACCGCAATGATCAGATCAAACTCAATCATGTTCGAATCTAAGTGTAGTTGAAATAAAGCTGGTTTAAATCCAGACTAAACTGATTAAAGAGAAGCTGATGTGAGAACGGTCACACGCGATTTTGATGTGGCATTTTTGCCGTGGCTTCACTTCCATGGCATATCACGCAGGGAACTTGCAAAAAGAAGTCTATGATACTCAGCAATAGTGTGGCTTTTTATTAGTGAAACATTTCTTTGGTAATCGGAATAATACTTCCAGAGATTATCTTTTACAAATATAATAAACAGACAAGGACGCCTAGTTGTACCTTTCTTTTGTACAGTACAACTATTTTCTTAATGTCCCTCGGCAAACTTCGTGTTTCGTCAGTCGTCGGATTTCTATCGGTTGTCCTTTGCACTTGGTGCAAACAAGTTAGTCCCTCTACGCCCTAGTCCCGCTATGCTCGACTCGAAAAATACCAAAGTGCCGCTATGCACGCAATTCTTCGATTTTACGTAAACAAATGGAAAGTACAGTTGGAAAGAAAAGTGTTTGAATTCAATTAAATTGAAAAATAAAATATCGAAGTTATAGTTCGAAATATTTTTACGCTAAGTTTCTCTTTTACGGCAAGATATTTCGTTTTTCACAGTTCTATGGAATGGATGGACACTTTGTTTTTACGACGCGACTGGTTGAGTGGTGGCGAGGCGAGTGTCTGTTAGTATGATGAAAGGAATTGTTTATTAACTTTTTTTTCGCAGAAGTAACGAAATTTACATACTAGGTTTTCATAATTTACTTTTCAAATGGTTAAATAAAATATTACACTGTAACAGTTTTCTTCATCACTGCCCGCGAATGTGACTTTGTGCATAGCGGCACTTTTTTTAGGTATTTTTCGAGTCAAGCAAGCGGGACTAGACTAACAATAATAGGGGGACTAACCGGTGCAAACCGGACGATCTCAATCAATTTGGAAGTATGTAGAGTTGTTAATATTTTTTTAACATAATGTAATTTATTTAAAAAATGGGAGGAAAGCTGCTATTTTTACAACTCTATATATTTCACACGGAAATCAAAACAAAACAACCAATAAAGTACTTAGTTCTGAATTCAAATTATTGTACACGATACATCTAATAATTGATGAACATGGAAATTAGCATTCGTTTGTATTCGGAAATGCGATGATTGCCGAGGGACATGAAGAAAATAGTTGTACTGTACCTATATATATAAGTAGTTAGGTTTAGTATATGTTAGTATAGTTTACATTTGTTAGTGTTTAAAAGTATATACCTATTTTATTTGACAATTAAACAGACAAATAATTGAACCTCCTCAATATTTTAGTTTGAGTAAACTTTTGAGAGCAGTGATGGCCCAGTGGTATCGGCCACGACTTACAAGTTGTAGGTCGTGGGTTCGAGCCCAGGTAGGCGCTTTACTTTGTGTAAATAATTTCATCACCACTGTTGTCAAAACGGTGAAGGAAAACATCGTGAGGAAACCGGCACGTCCTAGAACCAAAAATTCGAAGACATGTGCCATCCACCAACCCGCACTGGGCCCGCGTGGTGGATTACGGCCCTTTCCCTCTCACAGAGAGGGGGCCTGTGTCCCAGCAGTGGGGACATTAATAGGCTGATGATGTGAAATGAAACTTCTACAAATATTTCTACAGTCGGTTATACAATACATGACGGATTGGCACAATCTTAAAAAAAAAAAATATTTAGGTAAGTTGAAATTTTCAGCAGGATAATTATAATAAATCGTTACCAGTAGAGATTTAGCAGTAGCAGTAGCAGTATTTAACAGTAGGTTTCATATTTTATTGATATCGAAACACCTCATCCCATCTTGCTCATGTTCGTAAAAAGCCACTATTAAGGGTACACTAGTCGACGGCACGAACTATTTTGTGCGCGGGGTTAAAATGCATTTTATATCAACCGTCAACACGTGCGGAAGAGATAGATGCTGTGATGAGCAGTAGGAAGCTAGATCGCGTACGAATACACACTTTTGCAAATTTGTAGCGAAATGGATAATGATTTAGGACGAAACCGAGCGCGAAATTTTATAAACAGACCTTTGGCAGTCTAGATATCATGAAAAAACTACTAAATATAGATTTAGTAGTTTTTTCATGATATCTAGCTATTCAAAATAAAATTATTTGCATTGTTGAACTACCAATCTATCCCTGTATGGAGGCCGTTTTGCAATTTTCTGTCTTCTTATGGTATTTATTCGTGCTCAAAAATGCGTTAAAATTAGTGTCGAAATGTGGAATTTTCGACGCTCATAACTTTCAAATATTTTCTTTTTTTACTTTTTTGCTTCCATACAGGGCTAGATAATGATGAGACAAATTGATATCACTTATTATTTTGAACGTACATCGTCAAACAGTGGAATAATCCCTAGACTACGTTTGTATGGAAGAATTTTCGACTTTCATAACCTTAAAAAACAAATGAAAGCGTATCAAAAGTTTTTAAAAGCTGCCGTTTCATGCGACACTTTTAGTTGTATTTGATTGAAAGTACGGTCGTAACATTTTACGACGTGCTTCAATCGGATAACTGAGGTCCATTTCTATAATTGATTATTAGTTTTCTATGGTTCAGCGTCATTTTATAGGAATAGTGTCTAAAGGTATAAACCTGAATTGCTAATCTGTAAAGGTCTCTAAAAACCTCACTTACGGCACTGCAGTTGATTAAATTGGGACAATCCCACCGCACTATTCCCAAACCACTGCAACTCCTGAAAGCCAGAATCAACAGTGGCGACCACCAAAAAATTGCCGAGGCAATAAAGCTAAAAAAAAAAAAAAACATTGTTTGAATTGATTTTCAGATGTTATGGTTTAAGTAGAGAGAAGTAGTGGCTCAGTGGTGACGGCCCCGACTAATGAGTCGTCAATCGTGGGTTCGAACCCAGACAGACGCATTACTTTGTGTAATTAATTTCATCATCTTAAGAGCAGTCTCTTAAAACGATGAAGGAAAACTTTTTAGCCGACTTACCAAAAAGGAGGAGCTTCTATGTTCGACATTATGTATGTTTCTTTCCTTTTTTTTTTTGTTTATGTTCACCGATATCGCCGTCAATTGTAAACCGATGTGGAAAATTCTTTTTTTGTTTGAAAGAGTATGTTTCGGAATTGGTCCCATTTTAATTTGGTGAAGATCTGGTGAAGAACATCGGAGATATACAACAGAACTCTTCAATAAATAACGGCAAATCTCTTGGCATTACTGCAATCGCATGTCTGTTTATTGTTTATACCATTTTATAACATAACATCACGCTAATACGCTCTAAAGGGGTATGCAGATGTGTACAGTTCACCTTGGTACACTCTTATATTAATAAGAAATTATAAAGAGAAAAATAACTTTATTTTTCGAATTCGGTGTACATAATGCAAAAAATTGGTACCTACCAAAGACACCGACTTCCAAAAATAAAGTTATTTTTCACTTTGTAGTATTCTTATTTGGAAGTCGGTAGTATTTTTTTGTTAAAAGTTTTTCTTGGCAAAATATCAAACCGACTTCCAAAACAAACTAATACAAAGCGAAAAATTACTTTCGTTTCTAAAAAATAATTATCTTTGGTACTTACCTATTGTTTACCGTTTTTCGACACCGACTTCGGTAAAGAAAGTTCTTTTTAGTTTTGGTAGGTATCTCCAATTACCATTAAAAAAAATTTTGCCAAAGAAAAGCATTTATATCATGACGATTCCAATAAGCAAAAACACGACTAGGTTACATTGTTTTATTTCGGAGTTCCAGTGCCTACCAGTCGGCTTCATCATCAGATCAGTTCGATGGTACTATTTTCATCAGTAGGTACCATTTATTTATAAGTATTTGCTTCATCATAGTCGGTTAACTATTCGAGATATATTATACCCTTAACATACTTAGCATTAACGAGTTCCCTTGACCATCTGCGGTCATCTTCATCAGTTCCACTCCAGCAAATGATACTTTCTGAGTGCAAATTATTGCATTGTTGATGTAAATGACAAAATCGCTTTATATGCCTATAATATTTGAGCAGTTCCCTCGATTTCTCCAGGATCCCATCATCAGATCCTGACCTGATGGCCATGGGACCTCCTGGGCAGTATACCCTATCTAACAACATAAAAAAAACCAAATCGGTCCAGGCGTCTTTGAGTAATCGGGAAATGTGACATCTCCCAACCCGCACCGGGCCCGTGTAGTAGTTTTTTGTCCAATGTCTCTCCTATTATGATGATAATGCTATGCTATTGTTTAATTCTGATTGTTTTTGATATTTACTTTTACACCCCAGTACAGGGGTCGTCAATTACTTTCACGCTTCATTTGTCAATCTATCAAAACACGTAATTATGACACAATATCTTGCAAAAAAACCAGATTTAAAGAGTAAAATGTAGATAACTTTTGAACTGCTGAACCGATTTTATTCAAACATAGCTAAGAACACTCTCGACAAAGTCACCTTTCAAACAAAAAAAACTAAATCAAAATGGGTTTATCCGTTTAGGAGCTAAGATGGCAGACAGACATACAGATACACAGACTATACCGGATACCCCTCTTTTTTTACAATCTGTCTAGCCATTTTGCAACCATGATGGGGACGGGTTCCAGATAAAAAAAAAAGTTTATTTCAATTACAAAGGGCATTTCGATACATGTTATTGGAGATCACCTTTTAAACAAGGAATTGCTTGTATTAGGGGACTCCGCACTTCCACATCATGTAAAATGTAAACATACAAGATTAAGAATAAAGGGGTAACTTAAAATTATACAAACAGCTCTGCAAATGAATGAGCGTTATGCGTAAAATAAATAAAAATTGTAGTTCTAAAAAAAAATACTTTAATCGTAAATTGAACTAAATAGTCGCTAATCCTGAAGATCCTGGTAAGGATAATGGGACAAACTATTTAAATTATTGTATTGTCATCGGTCCTTCAAATCAATCCGACGTTTTGAAGTGGGTGAAAATCACGTTCAAAGATTCCGTTTCATTGATATATAGATACATACATACCAAGCTAATAAAAGCGTGTTAAAAAGGCCATATCGCGCATGAACGTGTGGTATGTGTCACGAGTGAGTGCGTGTTTATGTATGTGAGTGTGAATAGTGAGGTTGTGTGGTGTGTGAGTTGAAAAATGACCGAAAACCGCCTTCGTTGGTATGGGCACGTCAAGAGACGTAATGAGGACCATGTGGTGCAAATCGCTCTACGCCTACCGGAACAAAAAAGAGGTAGAGGCCGCCCGCCATCGACCTGGTGGTCCACTATAGAAAGAGACCTCAAGCAAGCCCAATTGCCCGAACAGACAACCCAAGACAGATTAACTTGGCGCAGGAAAGTGAGGAGACCCGACCCCAAATAATGGGACAAGAGAAGGAAGAAGAAGTGTGGTGTGTGAGTTATAATTAGCAAAGCTTAGTTCACTTGTCCTAATTAATATCCTGTCTTAATAAATACGAAAGTGTGTCTGTTTATTTACCAGATGCAACTGAGTACCCAGTACACGCAGCGACTTCCAATCTGACTTCCACAGCCTTGTAACTGGTCAATACGATAGTCTGCACCTACCCCGACTGCAGAGAGAGCATTTTACCTGTATAAAATCCGCTAGAACTTACAATACTTTCCTGCTATTCTATCCTCTATCTAGTTCAGAAGCCAGCCAGTTACACCTTTGGCTGGATTCCTACCTGATATAAAAGTGTCTCATGTTAGTTCTGGTGACTCTTCTCGCAGTCGTGCACAGCCCGGCTAGCTCAGTCGGTAGAGCATGAGACTCTTAATCTCACCGCTTGGGCGCCACTGTAACAGCTTGGTCTGCGCAGGGTAAGCTTGCGCAGGCCGCTAACTGTTAGATAAATAGGTTGATGCAAAGAAAACAGCTGGACAAGTTAATACATATAATTAGAAATAGTTCTACAGCTAGGTCGTGGGTACGTAGGGTCACTGTTCTGCATCGAACACTAACACACGGTAAAAACGTAAGAAGGGTACCGTCCCTTGGCAGCACGTGGCAGACGCGGGGGCCTGTAAGCAAAGGCTCAGCGATAGGCCACCGGAACTGTAGTTGCTCGGGTTGCGCAGGGTAGGCGGCGCAGGCACCGGCTAGCGTGGCGGTAGGCCGCAGTTAGGCAGGCCAAGACCTGGGCAGCGAGCGTAGGTAGCGTGCAGGCAGCGAGTAGCGTGCAGCAGTAGGCAAGGGGTCCAGCCGTCAGCCCGTACGAAGAGCCCTGAAAGCACCATTGGGAGCGCATGTTAGATGTGGTGTTCTTCCCCTTTTTAAGCCAAAGAACGGTGTGGGAAGCATTGTAGGAGACAGCTCAGCACATCGCAGCGGTTTGAACACGCTAGCATTTATTAACAATGACAGCGCCAAATCAGATAATAAATAAGTGATGGAATCGATATTGGTCATCTAGCACAGAGAATCAAGTACAATCACTTAACACAAATAGTCCTGAGAATCAGGATATAGGTTTTGTCAGCTCAGCCAGCGAAAATGAAATGACAGAGTGTTAGCGTCTCTGGAAGTTAGAGTTGTACCGCGTTTTTAGTGATGTGACTATGAACCGTACAAAGTTACTAAATGTGATTATTAGTTTCACTCGACTATTTCCAGTTGAGAATCCCCGCAACGCTACACCACATCCATAAATTCCTAGTATTAGGTCCCCAACCGAATGCTAAATCAGTCTAGACTATGCTGGTCATTCATGTGAATTATTAAACTATGCATCCTATTGAAGTTAACCGTGTGTGCTGTATGTGTTTTTCTGTGAATTTATTTTTGACATGGCAGGGTGATTTGACGGGCTTTGACTACGGTAAGGGTGAAATTAGGTTATTTGGGGTTGAAATTGAAACATAAAATGTATCATTATTTAAGAAACAACTCTTAGAGCGGTATCAATTTGAGATCGAGTAAGTGACAGATGTATACACGTCAGATACATCTGTCCTTTATTCGATCTCAAATTGATACCGCTCTTAGAGCTTATGGTCACCCCCCAGGTCAAAGAACTTTACCTCTCCACCATCTTGTAATTATATATTTATCTTCTACTAGCTGTTCCCCGCGGCTTTGCTCCCGTGGGCCACCCCACAGGGTCCGTTTTCGGGATTAAAAAATAGCCTATGTCACTCAAGAATAATGTAGCTTTCTATTGGTGAAAGATTTTTGTAAATCGGTCCAGTAGTTTCGGAGCCTATTCGGTACAAACAAACAAAAAAATCTTTCCTCTTTATAATATTATATTAAGTATAGACTAAAAATGTAAACATATTCAGAAAATCCAGATAAAAATCAACATGTTTTATGGTATAGATTTAACAATAATTAATATTTGTTTTAACAAAAAAAAAAAAAATGATACGTTCAAATATTCTTTGAAATGTAAATTAAGAGCCCAATATTCCATAATTTTGCACTTAGGAGAGTTGATTAAACTAGTACATCATTTTTAGGGTTCCGTACCCAAAGGGTAAAAACGGGACCCTATTACTGAGACTCCGCGTCTGTCTGTCTGTCTGTCTGTCCGTCTGTCACCAGGCTGTATCTCATGAACCGTGATAGCTAGAGAGTTGAAATTTTCACAGATGATGTATTTCTATTGCCGCTATAACAACAAATACTAAAAACAGAATAAAATTGATATTTATGGGGGGCTCCCATACAGCAAACGTGATTTTTTTGCCGTTTTTTGCTCGATATTAATAACGGCAACAGGTAGACGCTTGAAATATTCACGGCATATTTAGTTGTATATTCACTTCAAAAAATAATTATTATTAAATTAAAATAAAATAAATTGAGGGGGGCTCCCATACAACAAACGTGTTTTTTTTGCTGATTTTTGCTCGACATTAATAACGGAAACAGGTAGACGCTTGAAATATTCACAGAATATTTAGTTGTATATTCACTTCAAAAAATAGTAATGATTAAATAAAAATTAAAATGAATTAAGGGGGCTCCCATACAACAAACGTGATTTTTTTGCCGTTTTTTGCGATAGTGGTACGGAACCTTCGTGCGCGAGTCCGACTCGCACTTGGCCGGTTTTTTTTTAAGTTCAATTCTAGAAAATGTTAATTTTACACAAATTCAATAACAGATAGGTGCATGTCGCGCCATCTAGTGAGATTTATTTGAACCAAAAATTGCGAAATAACTCTAATACAAAAAGTAAAACGCCAATAACTTTGGTACGGCTGAACCGATTTTCATCAAACGTATAAATTCTTCTTTCAAACAAACTAAATCAAAATCGGTTAATTCGTTTAGGAGCTATGATGGCTCAGACAGATACTCGCGTCCTAGAGACCAAACGCGTTGGCCGATATTGATGATTCTTACGTCTATCGATTCAAAAGTGTTTATTTTGTAGACCAAAAAGGCCAATTAACCTCCCAATCTTTTACTCTTTACTACCCTAATCTGTTTTACAACCCACACCAACTTTATATATAGGCCGGTACTCTAAAACATCCCTCATCTATTTCTCTATACAATTTTCATCCACAGGGGTTGAATTTAGCAAGTAATTCTGTCAGGTGCTAGTGTTGTGTGCTTTTTCCCGGTAAAGGTGGGACGAGGCGTCTGTAGCCCTAGTAACCGACGGTGTATCGATCGGGCGCGTAGTGATGTACTTTGTGGTCGAGTTGCCGATATCGATGTTTGGGGAATATATGTAGGATGGCTATTATCGTGTTCCAAAATATTAATTAAAATGATGTATCCTAAAGATGGGTCCGTCACAAGATTCATTATAGAAGCCGCAGACGTTTAAAGTCATCTGCCTAGCCTTTTCCCAACTATATTGGGGTCGGCTTCCAGTCTTACCAGATTCAGCTAAGTACCAGTGTTTTACATGGAGCGACTGCCTATCTGACCTCCACAACCCAGTAACTGGGTAAAACGGTACCCCTTGGCAAGATTGGTGACAGATCTCAAGCTTCTGACTACCCGTAACGACTGTCAAAGATCTTCAAATGACAGCTGGGACCAACGGCTTAGCGTGCTTGCCGAGGCACGGAGGAAACTCTGTCAAAATCAAAATCAAAATCAATGGCTGTTATTATTAAGCCACAAGCTCCTCTCCGCAGAAGCTTAAAGAAGAGAGAGAATTCACGAATTGTACAGATGTACTCGTAATATAAGCTAAATTAAAATTTTGAAAAAAAGTGAAGATAAATCCTCAAAAACTTTCACATTTGTTTATAACTAACTTCTGCCTGTGGCTTCTCCCGCGTGAAGAGTGTTTTGTTAGCCCAAGGGAACCCACTACCGGGATAAAAAAGCCTATGTTATAAAAACCGGCCAAGTGCGAGTCGGACTCGCGCACAAAGGCATGCATTATCGCAAAAAAATGACAAAAAAACACGTTTTTTATATGGGAGGCCCACTTGAATATTTATTTTATTCTGTTTTTAGTATTTGCTGTTATAGCGGCAATAGAAATACATCATCTGTGAAAAATTCAACTGGAGCTATCACAGTTCATGAGATACAGGCAGTTGACGGACAGACAGACAGACAGACGGACCGCAGCGTCTTAGTAATAGGGTCCCGTTTTTACCCTTTGGGTACGGAACCCTAAAAATGGGCAGGGGCATGGTCTCAAACTATCTCCATACCAAATTTAATATTTATCGGTATAACCATCACATCACATCAGCAGCCTATTAATGTTCCCACTGCTGGGACACAGGCCTCCTCTCTGTGAGAGGGAATAATCGGTATAAGCATGAAATAGTAAAATTAGTATGGAAGATTAAGAAGAATAATTTAATTAGATTAGGAAGTAGGATTGTTTTCACTAATATAACATCCAACGAAACAACCTCTGCGTAAAAACGAAAACATCGAAAAACTCTATCGACACTAATACCTTCTTCCCTTCCCCCATCCCTTCACAGCTCAATGCTATATTTTGATAATTAAACGCACAAACGGTAGGAGTTTGTCGAATTGTGAGCTTTCCAAGATTTCAGTAATATTGCAAAATTCTGCCCGTATGCTTAATTGGCAGCGACTGCCGAAATTATAATAATGTGATATTGTGAATTCACCAGAAATATGAGAATACTCTTTGTGTGACTTATGATTTGTGATATTTCGAGTGACTGAAATACTCTTTGTGACTTGTGATATTACAGGTGAATGAGAACTGAAGTATTGATACGTTCGGATTTAGATTGTACACGTGGAATCCATTAGGAATTTCTCAGTAGCGCCCACAGTTTGAATCTGAACCGAATTTTGTCAACATAACAATAACTCAGGAAATTGAAACTTCTCTAAAGTTAAGAATTTTTAAATGTCACATAGTTGGATAGACCTTACAGGACTTAGGTGGTCCCAGCTTTAATTTCTAGATCTTTAACAGTCGTTCGTTACGGGTAGTCTAAAGCCTTTTTAGGATTCCGTATCTCAAAAGGTAAAAAAGGAACCCTGATAAGATCACTCTCTTGTCCGTCTGTCTGTACGTGTGTCACCACCGATTTTCTCAGGAACGGGTGGACCTTAGCATGTTGAAATTAATATCAGATACTGAGGTCCCGATTAGGTGTATAAAAATCAAGGTCCTGAGTCAACACGATAAAAAGATATAGGCAAATTTAGATTTTCGCGAAAACTTGTACCTAAGTACTACAATTTACCTTAATTTTTATTTTTCCTCTTTTTCCCTTTACTTGTGCTGTAAATTAAAGAGTGTCCCCATACATACATAGTTGACGCCACCCTGGGTACGGAACCCTTCGTGCGCGAGTCAAACTCGTACTTGGCCGGTTTTTTGTTTTGGGGAATCTCGTAATGACTTCTTACGCTCTGGATAGAGCGGGAGAGCGTGTCATATTTAAACTGACTAAAACCCATCCCTGTTCTTTCAGTAGCTTGTGCCAGGGTCGCAGTAACTCTCTTTCAAAAGTATCGCGCTTGACTCGGTGGAACGCAGAGCCAGGAGGCTCATTGGCGACGTTGACCTGGCGGGTGCCAGGCTTCACAGCTTGGCTCATCGCCGCAAGGTTGCCTGCTTGTCGGTCTTCTACAGACTGTACTTCGGTGAGTGTGCTGAAGAACTCCACGACCTCATCCCACCAGCCCCCTTCTACCATCGGACATCTAGACGTACTGCAAGTTATCATCCTTACCTTGTTGCCATTCCACCAATTCGCACCAAACGCTTCCAAACATCCTTCATAATGCGCACAGCGAATGAATGGAACTCGCTACCTGCGTCAGTGTTTCCGAACGCATTCAACCCGAATCTCTTCAAAGTTAGAGTGAACAGGCTTCTTCTGGGTAAGCTCACTCCATCGTAGACTCTGTCCCTGTCACCTTTGACCTAGACTAGAGTCAAGAGCAAACCCATCAAAAAAAAAAAAAAATAAAAAAAAAAAAAACTGCGACCCAGACAAGGGAGTCTGAAGCCTGAAATCTAACCAAGAGGTTTCCTATCACTCAGTTTATGGGTGTGGAGGTCAGATAGGCAGACGCTCCACTTTAAATACTAGAGTGGATATCCAACTGAACGAGGTCAGACTGGAAGTCAGCCCCAAAAATGTGATTGTGTGTGTTATGTAAGTTTAGTGTAGATACTTGAAAATATTATTAAAAAGATCCAGTTGAGTTCCATTGCCTTGGCCTAAATAGATCATATCACATCACCAGCCTATTAATGTGCCCTCTGCTGGGACATAGGCCTCCTCTCTTTGAGAGGGAATGGGCCGAAATCCACCACGCGGGCCCGGTGCGGCTTGGTGGATGTCACATGTCTTCGAATTTTTGGTTCTAGGACATGCCGGTTTTTCACGATGTTATCCTTCACCGTTTTGAGAGCAGTGGTGATGAAATAATTTACACAAATTAAAACGCCTGCCTGGGCTCGAACCCACGACATACAAATTGTAAGACGCGGCCGATACCACTGGGCCACCACTGCTCAAATAGATCACCTTGTTTAAAACAGATTTCTAAAAAGCTCATAGTGTTGTATCGATTTTCATAATTTTCAATGCTGGCAACAACAAAGACAAAAAAAATTAAGAACGAAAATGTATATTTGTTCCTCGCACAAACAATTACAAAATCAAACAAAATGATAAGAAATAAATACTTAGTTAATGCTATAGAAATTGGGCATACAGATGTCTCCAATCTGGTGAAAAATTTAATTAATTATTGCAAGTTACGAATGAAGTTAAAAACGGTGAAGGAAAACATCGTGAGGAAACCGGCATGTCCTAGAACCAAAAATTCGAAGACATGTGACATCCAACAACCAGCACTGGGCCCGCGAGGTGGATTAAGGCCCATTCCCTCTCTCACAGAGAGGTAGCCTGTTTCCCAGCAGTGGAGAACATTAAAAAGGCTGATGATGATGATGATTGCAAGCTACGTGAAACATTTTGACGTGTTCTTCCATCTGTGATACTCGGGATCGGAGCAATATATGTTTCTTTTCCATCCTCCCCTCAATAATACCTTCAACAGGTACAATTTTAAAACAGCCTTCCTCTCTGCCTACCCCCCAAAATTGACTGAAAACGTAAAGTACAGTTGTTTAATAATTCTTCAACTTATTTGCTTTAATAACACAGCCGGGAGCCGAGTCCCCTGTGTTACCAGTTGAAAATATTTACCCTGATTTTGGGGTAAAGTGAACTTCGACGGTTAATGGTAATATTAACTTTACTAGCAACTTTTTAGCGAAATTTGAAGTTTTTCGCTTGTTTTGTAAAGTAATATAAAGATTTTAATTAGGTAGGTATACTGAGTAAGTTAACTGTTCAGAGAATTGACTGAATTTGTGTTTCTTGACGTAATTTTGAATTATTGTATGATTTGAGAATTAATATAAGTAACTTAGGTAATTTGTCAAAGAAAATTGTGAACTACTTTAAAAAACGAAGTTTACAAGTAATTTTTATTGCTGATTCTTTTTTGAGTTTAGTTCTTTAATAGATTTTTGCAAAATTTAAATTCTTTCCGAAATTTTTACACATGTTAAAATATCTGGACTTAGGGTTGCCTAGTCGACGGCACGATCTATTTTGTGCGTGGGGTTAAAATGCATGCTATCTCATCCCACAACACGTGCGAAAGAGATAGATGCTCTGATAAGCATTTAGAAGCTAGTTCGCGTACGAATACGACTACTTTTGCAAATTTGTAGTGAAATGGATAATGATTTACAGACCAGACCTTGAACAGACCTTTGGCAGTCTAGATATCATGAAAAAACGACTAAATCTATCTGTACAAAATAAAATTATTTGCATTGTTGAACTACTAATCTATCCCGGTATGGAGGCTGTTTTGCAATTTTCCGTCTTCTTATGGTATTTATTTGCGCCCAAAAATGCGTTAAAATTAGTGTCGAAATGTGGAACTTTCGACGCACATAACTTTCAAACATTTTATTTTTTTACTTTTTTGCTTCCATACAGGGCTAGATAATGATGAGACAAATTGATATCACTTTTTATTTTGAACGTTCATCGTCCAACAATGCAATAATCCCTAGACTACGTTTGTATGGAAGAATTTTCGACTAGTGTAGCCTTAAATGCGATAGTTCTATAAATCAAAGTTTTATTGATAGGATGGATGGATGGTTTGTTACTCAATCACGCCAGAACGGCTGAACGGATCTAGAGGAAATTTGGCACAGAGATAGATTATAGTCAGGAATAGCACATATAACTTTTTATCCCAGTACAATGTTCCCTCGGGATAATAAAACTTAAGCTTTTCGATAACAAATAGTTTAAAATCGTCAACATGCATCTAGCAACACAGTTAAAAGCTCGATCGTTTTCATTGCAAAGTGCAGTAAAAGTAAACAGGGGGTGAAATCGGGGGAATAGGGGTAAAACAGGGGTGAAACATACATTATACTCACTTAGTAGCAATAATATTGGGGGCGTATTTAAAATTGATATGATAGCCTTGTTTTTATAAGTTTTGTGTACTTTTAGAAATAAAAATTGATTATTTCGTTTATTTATTGAGTTTTATTTTTTTTTATTTTACTTGCGTGGAAAGAGTTTTGTTATCCTAAGGGAACTTATTATACCGGGATGATAAGAATACTTTGTTCTTAGTCAGACTCTATCCGTATGCCAAGTTTCATCAAAACCGTTCAGCGGTCTAGATAGCCGTGAAAACGTGAAATACAAACAGACAAACGAGGCTCTAGACACGTGTCATTCAATGTTTGCGATGATGACGGTTGAAATGCCAAAATGTAAGAGATTTATCATGATAGCGTTTGAAATTCCCATACATGTTTCCAATCGCTATAGCTACCCTTTCGATGGTTGAATGTCACACGTCTAGCCTACGGAGACTCATGACTGTTTAGAGTCTTTAATTTCAACACAAGTATGCACCTACCAATATGGCGGACGATCCAAGATGGCGGACTAGTTATTTTGTGTGCACTGCTATGATATGGATATCAAATGAAAAGGTATGCTTAGAAGAATAAGTAGTAAAAAAAATGACATCCTTCAAATTGGAACATAGCAAAGCCGCTTGTACGGCATAGGTACTACAAATACGTATTTTGAAAGTATCGTTTTCTTCAGACAAGTTTCTTCACAAAAAGATGTCATAAAAATACTGTACACCTAGCTTAACAAACGTCACGAAAACGTGAACTCGCTCCTAGACACACCGCAGGAGCGGCACGCGCCGCAGTCTTAGCATTTTCTCAAGGCCCAGCGCAATCCGCGCCAAACGCACCTACGCGCCGCACGTCATGTATGTAATATCCACTTCTGTTCATCTTATTATATCAATATTTTCTATACGGATACGGATGACGTCTCCGCACCGCCCGCACCACACTCGCCGCAAGCATCGAACGCGCTGACTCTGCAATGATGACGTCATCCGCACGCGCTGGTGGAATCCGCATACCTACAGCATTTAGCTGAAATGCGGGCCGTGCGGCTGGTTACAGACGGATAGTGGGCAGAATTTCCAGGTTCGGGAAGGGTACACTCACTGCCAGTCCCGCAGATTCACGAGACTGATCAGGGCTTAAGGTGTCTTGACCACAGTGAGGGGTATTCAGACAAGAATATAAAATTCAATTCTGGTTTATATAATTTTTTTACGTCTTCTGTACTTATTTGTCTTAATACTCACTAATGTACAAATTTATCTGTGTCCTATGCGTGTAAGATGCAATCAAACAGTATTTTAACTGGGCCGCGCGTCAGCCGGGCCGAGTGCTGAGTCAATGTTCAAAGGTAAACATTTAACAAATACTTTTTAGCAAAAGCACAACCGCTTAAAAAAGAATGAACTGGGTTCCGATTAGACTTAAGAACCTGTACCTTTTTGTTCGTCGGACCATTCAAATTAATTGCCACTTACTGTGGCGTAGACACCCTGTGTCCAGAGTCGATCTCGCTACCACCTTGCTGACTGGCCAATATTTCTAAAACAACGTGAGAACTCAACTCAAGTCGAATAGGACATAGAAGCCTGGCATCTACGCGCCGAGGACCTTAACACCAAAATGTTGCAAAACATAGCTGGTATCAGCGCAGCACTTAATGCGTATCATGGTTACGTAGCATCAATTCTTCGATACGGCATAATTATATGGGGAAATTCTGTTGATACTATTAAAGCGTTCCGAGCCCATTTGTGCACCTCAACAAAGAATTCAACTGTTTTCTAATAATGTCTACTGCATGGCAATTAAAACATATAATAAATTACCCAATGCATTTAAGATTCTTAACTTTATGACATTTAAAAAGAAATTATTTAACTTCCTATTACAAAAGTGTTACTACTCAACGACTGAGTTTTTAAATGAAAGATTTGATTCTAAATTTAAATTAGATGACTACTGACATTTGTGCGAATTGAATAGAATTTTGTTATTTATTTGATATTGTATATCTTTTTTATTATTTTTATTATTGTATTTCATTTTTGACATTATGATTACTAATATAACTCCTGAGCGTGCATGTAACGGTAATTATTTTTTCCCTTTTTCATGACATTTGTTTATTTGTTAATGTTTAATTTTGACATTGTCTTCTAATCCTTATCATTTAAATTATTTTCAATATTTGTACGCTGGAAACAGCAGAATATTATGGACATCATATTATAATTTGTAACACCTTGTAAAACAATATTCTGACAAATAAATTATTATCTATCTATCTATCATTGCAAAATTAGAAATAGAAGATCTTGAATCCCCTGGAGACGCCTACCAAGCGTACGGTGAATTTAACACCCTCAGGATTAATCAGAGAATGGGCGATACATTGCATGACCCTAATAAAAAAGGGCTAGTATTTAAACGAGCGAAAAAAAAATCAAATTAAAGGTGTAAAAAATACTGAATATGGCTTACTGAAATACTAAGTGGGCGACAAACAGTGGGCGAATACAAATGTTTAAAACAGCGACTTGAAAATATAAGTTTGTCGACAGGGCTCCTTTGTCTGTCTGCAGGGTCTAAAGTAACCTAACATGAAGGAGATGACGGGAGCTAAGTTCGCTCGCTTTGCTCGCTCGCTTCAGCTCCCGTCATAACCTTCGAACCTAACCTATCCGTGTCGGGGTGCCCTAAGTTCCCGAGCTCGCTTCGCTCGCTCTTGGACACGAATAAACCCGAACTCCCGCACTGCACAGTGATGTCGCCTCGATAGTTGTTCAGCTATTTTCAAAATAATAATATTCTAAAATAGAAAGAATAGAAACCCAAATACAATTAAAGTATGTAACAATATTATTACCGCAGCTCACAAAAATCTCCTAAAAGGTATTACTCAAATCGGATAAATAGTCGCTTACTAAGTATAATAGTCGCCCATTCAGTATATTTTTCGCTCGGTTAATTATTTCCCATAAAAAAGGATACAAGCAGTGGCCTACCGACAAAGCGAAGTCTCCGCGTCCCCTTTAAAATTAAGTAAAAATTATAATTGTGATAATAATTCCTCACTGAGATAGACTGTAAGTAAATAACATAAATAAAACACGTAATCTGTTTGTATAGTCTCACACATATTGCGAATAAACAGAACACAGCAAACATAGATCCATTAGGACGTAAGTTAGCTGACTCAACTCTGTACGGCCCACCTGCCACAGAGACATTTTGTAATACACAAAGTAGGCAAATAAATGTTATTCTGATTCTGATTCTCGAGTCGAAACGAGAGAAGAAGATACCTTCTAAATTAATAAAATGCGATTAATCTAACACTTACACCAAATGCAGTGGTACTCGCATCTTTTATATTTCCATTTCTAGGATCCTTGAAGCTCAAGAATTTGCCTTAGAAGGAGTCAATCGTGGGATATATATCATGTCGTTTATGTATCTGGATACGTAATGGGGCTGTGGGATGTTGCGTCTGTACATTGAAAACATTTTGAAATAAAAAATATTTTAAAACTATTTTAGGTTTCTTAACAATATGATATTTAGCATTTACTAGGAGGGATCAAAAAGTAGTTAGAACGACATACTCCTTGGTAAGAAAAAAATAATACTGGCAGGCATAGTTTAGATAAATATTTGTAATATTAATAAAGAAAAAAATCTTCGATTCTCTTTTGTTTTTTCTCGAAAATTGAGTAAAACGAAGTGCGAGCCGTTATTAAATACCTCTGTTTAAAAAAGTTAACGACGCAAGAGATTCATTGCGAAAAGAGGTACGAAAGGTAGCAAAAGTAAAGGTAGGTAAAGTGATATTCTATCATAAAAAACTGGCCAAGTGCGAGTCGGACTCGCGCACGATGGGTTCCCAGAGTCTTTAATTTTCAACCTTTTTATTGCTTTGGATTTTTCCTTTATTTATGCTGTAAGACCTTACTTTTTGCCAAATTTCGTGATTCTAGGTCAACGGTAACTACCTTGTAGTTTTTCGACCCAAAACCTATAGGGTACTTCCGGTTGACTTAGAATTGTCAATTTTGGTCAAAAGCAAGGTCTTACAGCACAAGTAAAGGGAAAATTCCGGAAATTAAAAAAAGTTGAATTTAAGGTAAATTTTGGTACTTACAAGTTTTCTCGAAAATCTAAATTTGAACTCAGGACCTTGATTTTTATACACCTTATAGGGACAATAGACCACAGTATCTGGTATAAATTTCAACTTGCTAGGTCCACCCGTTCCTGAGAAAATCGGTGGAGACACACGGACAGTCAGACTCACAAGAGATTGATCATAAGATCACTCTCTTCCTTCCTCCTCTTTCGGGTTCCTTTTTTTACCTTTTGAGGTACGGAACCCAAAAACTGGCCAATTGCGAATCGGACTCGCGCACCGACGGTTCCGTACAAACAGCTACATTCAACAAAATAATTAAATAATATTACTGAAATTCATAAACTATGAGGGCACCGAACATTGCTCTAACGATGAGATATGCAGAGTTAAGTGACAAAATTAACTTTCACACACATCACATCATCAGCCTATTAATGTTCCCACTACTGGGACACAGGCCTCCTCTCTGTGAGAGGGAATGGGCCGTTATCCACCACGCGGGCTCAGTGCGGGTTGGTGGATGTCACATGTCTTCGAATTATTGGTTCTAGGACATGCCGGTTTCCTCACGATGTTTTCCTTCACCGTTTTGAGAGCAGTGGTGATGAAATAATTTACACAAAGTAAAGCGCGTGCTTGGGCTCGAACCCACAACCTACTACTTGTAAGTCACGGCCAATACCACTGGGCCACCACTGCTCTCCAAAACAAACAAATAAAAAGAAAAAAACTAACAAAAAAACATCATCATCATCTTCCTAGCCTTTTCCCAACTACATTGGGGTCGGCTTCCAGTCTTACCGGATTCAGCTAAGTACCAGTGTTTTACATGGAGCGACTGCCTATCTGACCTCCACAACCCGGTAACTGGGTAACACGGTACCGCTTGGCAAGACTGGTGTCAGATCTCAAGCTTCTGACTACCCGTAACGACTGCCAAAGATCTTCAAATAACAGCCGGGACCAACGGCTTAACGTGCTTTCCGAGGCACGGAGGAAACTCGGTATGTTGAAATGGTCACCCATCCACGGACCGACCTCGTCAAGCGTTGCTTAACCTTGATGATCGACCCGTGCGGCTGTTATTATTTAGCCACGAGCTCCTCAAAACACAACAAAAAACTTATTAAACTTAAATTGCAAATTAACTTTGCTGTTGGAAAACTGTAGTCCTCCATACATCGACATAAAGTCGCGGTCAGTTTGCCAACTGCAACTGTACAAATTTACGGTTTTCGGCTTTTTTCCTTTACATGTGCTATAAGACATTGTTTCTTGCCAAATTTCATGACGATTGATGATTCTAGGTCAACGGGAAGTACCCTATAGATTTTGATTCTCTTGCGAGTGTAAAATATGCGACATTAACGGCTGTATCTCTTGATTGCGTAGATCTAGAAGTTTGTTTTTTTCGCAGTTGCGAGAGCTTGCAAACTTGAGTATACGATATTAATTTCAACTCGATACCTCCACGTGTTCGATGATTCTACTTCATCTTAAAAGCTTGCCTGGCCATGGTATCTTCGTAAGGGTTGTCCTGTGGTAACATCCCATAACAATTGTGATTTATCAGCACGATTTGACTGCTATCAGATGACTAAGCAGCATCTAAAACCATCATGCGTGACATCCATAATACTTTTCATCCCCAAAGTTATATTCCAACATCCACACAGGCAGAGTCACAAGGCGGACCCAGTTCTAAGCTCCACACAACTCGACGGAATGAAACGAGACAATGATTTAGCGGACATGTGGTACCCGGCAGAATGTATAAATGATCAGCCATACTCCATACACCATACCAGTGGCGTAGCTATGCAACCCAGGGCCCCGGGGCAGAAATAAAATTGGGCCCCTATTTAAACTAAACTAAATTCTTTAAAATCTGCAAAACTCATAATTTGTTCCTTATTACTCACTGCCGGGCATAAAAGAGTAAGACTACATACTGCCAAGTACTAATGCGTACGGCAATGCACCATCGGTACATGGTGGACATCCTACCCATACGCACAAAGCGTTTTAGAAATAATTTAATTGTGCTTATAGCTGAGGAGTGGAATCACCCACCGGAGTCTTTGTTTCCTGATAGCTACTATCTGGGGATATTTAAGTCAGGAGTGAATAGGTAGTAACCTATGAAACCTAGTAAAACACGCATGCCGAGAAGTATGGCAAGTATGCTTCACTGTCGACCACATCATTGCTAACATTAACATTAGAAGCGGGATATTTACCATGTTTACTGTTTATTGCGAGTTTCCGATATTTCGGTGCTGTTGCAAGCACTATCACGCACACCATCACCACCACACAGCACCATCACATCATCGTTTACCATCAGGTGAGATAGTGGTTAAACACGAGGCTATATAAAAAAATGCAGCCGTCGTCGCTCATAGAGGCCAAGGGGCCCCTAGAGTTGGAGGCCCTGCCCCACCTAGCCCATAGCCCCAGCACTACACTGTACTCCATGGATTCATGGTTGATGAATAAGTCAGCCGCGGAATCGTGGGACTGACGTGTCTTTATTTTCTGCTATAGTTCTGTATTGAATACAGTGAAATTTATAAAGAATTGTTAGTCATCGTGACTTTGGTCGTGTAAAAGATTTACGCTACGGTAGTACCTACATAGATTCAAGGGATCCACCTGTCAGTAGGCAGGGGTACTTTGGCATTTTAGCATATTACCACCAGAATTATTTTTGCTGCCAAACAGTGCTGTATTCCAGTTGAAAGGGCTGGCTCTTCCCTTGAGATATCTAAGTCTTCCCCGAATGAAAAGGTACAAGAGATATTTCAAGGATCATTACAATCTCTGGTACATCTTGTAACGGGTAAAAATTGCCAGTGCATATATTAGCAACATCTGGCGTTGACATATGTATGACATAGGTGAAAGTTTAAATAAAATATGTATCTTATTTGTGTGAAATCATTTAATACAACAAACACACAAATTCAATACATATAATAATTAATTGTAAAGTCTTTTCACATTGGTCACAAAAAAAAATATAATTTAATAAAAGGCCTATGGCTTAAAAGTAAAGTGTCCAAGGTCGGTAGTTGCAATGACTTGAGCCTTTACTACGAGTGAACTTGCGTTGGGAGGACGGTGTCAAAAATCCATAACCTCAAAGGCAAGGATCAAAAGAAAAGTTACATGATGTTATATGGGGCAAGGCTGGCTAGCGTCAAGATGAAAAGCTCATTATAATCAATGATCCAGTAGGCGCTGTGAGTATTGGTTTGAATTTGTCTGAATGCCCATTTTCATGACACATGTGCGTTTGATCTTCACATGCAATTTTCTTCTCCTTGGCAGGGCTCCAAATGCCTCTTTAGCTATAATTTAAATCTAAGTAAATAAGGCTAATGGTCAACTAGCTGTTCAAGCTACAGCAGTCTCCTCTTGCAAAAGGTTCCGAGCATAATTGACATCATCTGATATACAGCAAGCTTACGGACAGCTACACAGAGAACGATGCTGTTTGAGGACTCATATCTCCAGCATTGAATATTGTGGGTAATCTATATCCCTTCAGAAAGTGAGTGGTTCATACTTTGTAATCTCAAGTTATTGTATTGATGGAACGTGTGCTTGAAGAATTAAATTAGTTGACCAAATTTGAGTGTGTTTTACTTCAGTCAGCTTCATGTGAGTTAATCCCTGCAATTGTCACAAGCTACTTACTACCAAAGAGTTAGCCGGTTGGGTAAGGAAAAGCTGCCTTACAATCTCGATAGGTCAATGAAAAAATCAATGCGAATGTAATAGCCACTGGGGCACAAGGGCACATCATAATTTATACTATAATATTATAAAGAGGAAATATGTTTTTGTTTGTTTGTACCGAATAGGCTCCGAAACTACTGGACCGATTTAAAAAAATTTTTTACCAATAGAAAGCTACATTATTCCTGAGTAACATAGGCTATTTTTTTATCCCGAAAACGGGCCCTGTGGTCCATGGGAGCGAAGGCGCGGGGAACAGCTAGTAATATCATAAAGAGGAAAGATTGTTTTGTTTGTTTGTACCGAAAAGACTCCGAAACTACCGGACCGAATTAAAAAATTCTTTCACCAATAGAGACCTACATTATTTCTGAGTGACAAAGGTTATTTCTTAATCCCCAAAATGGGTCCTGTGGGGTGGTCCACCGGAGCGAAGCCGCGGGTATCAGCTAGTCTCAGATAAAATTACCAGGCTACTTATTTTCATAAAAGTCATGTCCAGATTCCTCCGAAAAGCAACAATATTTATAAGAATCCATTCGAATTCTCCCCAAGTGTTGCCATCATTAAAATTCAATGCAAAATCCTGCCGCCTGATTGAAGTCTACATTTTTCTGGGTCATGAACCCCGTCGTATATGGTCTGTAACCCACTAAAATGGTAAAACGACATCGTTAGGCAGAAAATGTAAGTTTTATACAGTAAAATAAGAGTATAAAAAATAAAAGACAGATAAATGTATGGGTCTTTACATACAAAACGTGTATGTAAATGCTGACAGGCGTGCGCACTCGACGAGAGACGGACGGAGACTGATTTGAATTTTTGAATTTCGAACGGACGCTGCCGCGCAAGCGCATTGAATGGTGAATACTTAGGGTGCGCATGAGTTCTGGATCTTTGGAGACAGTGCTGGGAAATCAAGCGGCTAACTGAAATCAATCCTGTGTTTAAAACCACTGCAACTCGCATCGGTCTGTAACAACGGATAACATCATTATAGAAGAGATAACAAGCAACAACTTAATTTGTTTGCCTTTGTCCTAAGTATGGGGGCATCCCATCTGGATGCACTAGAGTCGATCGAACAAAGGGCCAAGAGGCTCAACGGCAATGAGATACTGGTCGAGTCTAGGCTCCAGAGCCTTGAACATCGGTGCCAAGTTGCCAGTCTGTCGGTTTTTTATCGGTTACATTTCGGGGAATGTGCGTTGGAATTGCATGAACTAATTCCTCCTAGCCCTTTCCATCATCGGACTACAAGACGTACGGCCATGTGTCATCGGTACATGATGGACATCCCACCCATACGCACCAAAAGTTTTGGGAATACTTTCATTATGCGTACAGCCACCGTTTTTATTGTTCTGTGCGTACAGCTAAGGAGTGGAATTCCCTGCCGGAGTCTGTATTTCCTGAGAGCTACAACCTGGGAGTCTTTAAGTCAAGAGTGAATAGGTTTCTTCTAGGTAAGCTTGCTACATCGTCGATCACATCATCACTTACCATCAGGTGAGATAGAGGTCAAGCGCGAGCCTATCAATAAAAAAAAAAAGTTATTTTAAGCCGTTACTAAACGTTATTTTGTATTATCCTTTGTGCTATATGTGGAAATCGACTCAAACATAGTTGGGAAAAGACTCAGTAGATGGATTGGTCTTCTGTGTGATACCCTCTTTATTACCTCTATAATTACATCCATCTATATTTTTGTCAATGTTTTAGTCCCTAAGACAAAACAACATCCACGAGAAATCTTTACGTCCCCGCCAGTGGGTTCCCGCATTGCAGAGGCGGGGGGACATCGCAACCCGCCTCAGTTGCGAAGGCGATCGTGTGGGGCATCCCAGGGCCTCCTATACGATATCACGGCTGAGGGTTGGAGGCCGCGGCGGGTGTGGAGTGCCGGGTCCTCTGGCGCCCATGTGTTGGTTTGGTCCCTGGGGTGATCACGGCGTGCAATATGTTTTGGTGCGCCGGTGATAAGGGGTTATCCCCAGAGGAGGGTTCGGTGACGGACAGCCGCGTTGGTGCCCGTGTTCCCGCCATAAGCGGCACATGAGGACACCGTGGAGTTTTATTGAATTGGAGTCCCACATAACTGCGCTATCTTCCCGTGGTAGCGCAGTATGCAAGAGCATTTCTATTTCTCCACGCTAAAAAAGTTAATTCTATACGTATATTAAGTTTCTATTTTTGTACCTTTAAAATTACTTTAAACTAAAACCCTTTCTGTCATGCAATCTATATCAGTCTCCATATTTCCCCGAGTCATGGTATCTCTTGTCAGGGCAACAACCATAGCAGCATATCTCAGACTTAACTATCTGAGAATCATGTCGTATTAGTTCACATTTTGCAGGCATATTGGCTTTGGTTAGAGTTGAGCCTTACATGGTCGAATTTTGGTATATTAAGATAGACTGACCAAAATAATATTGTTAATAAATAGCATCACATTAACAATTCATTATTTAGCACACAGGCAAAGTACAGGAGGACATGTTTCTCAAACTTAACTTAGAATAAACCTATGCTACGCTGCGCTGTATCGTGCTCTATGTAACTAATTAGATCTTCATCAATTTCGTATGATGTAAGGAAACTTAATGCTCTGTCGGATGTACTTTGTTTAAAGAAATTGTAGTTCTAAAAACTAAAAAACACGCTTTATTGGTAAGGATAATGGGACAAACTGTTTAAATTATTGCATTGTCATCGGTCCTTGATAAGTGTGCAAAGTTTCAAATCAATCCAACGTTTTGAAGTGGGTGAAAATTACGTTCAAAGATTCCGTTACATTGATACATTGATACATAGATACATACATACCAAGCTAATAAAAGCGTGTTAAAAACAGCTGGCACGCGATAGTCAGATCAGATCGGGGCGATTACTGGGGGGTAACCATAAGCTCTTAGAGCGGTATCAATTTGAGATCGAATAAGGGACAGAGGTATCTGACTTGTATACATCTGTCACTTACTCAATATCAAATTGATACCGCTCTAAGAGCTTATGGTCACCCCCCAGGACTCACGGAGACTGAGGCCCTGAGAAGAGCCAAAGACAGTGTTATGGAAGCAGCTCGTCAGTGGCTCTGTCAATGCTTACCAAGACGGGCACGACCTTCAGCAATGAAGAGAACGAATAAGAAGAAAATACTTGATACATACCTGCTGTAAAACTTGTTAAGAATGTAAGCTTAGCTAAACACATCCCAAAGCAATTTAGCTTAGGTTAGGTAAGTCACGTTTTGCTGAACGTACCTTGAGGGCTGTTTCTAGACGGCGCGGGAAAATAATGTCTGGCAGAACTTTTAGGACTTTCTACCAGTGGGACAGTAAAGACTCGAATTAAAAAAAAATGCTTAAAGCCGTAGTTTTACCATTGATACATAAAAGCAGCTTATTTTATCTGAATTCTGCATAGTCAAGGATTCTTCACCAGATTATTTGCAGGTGAATAATTGTTAATATTAATTCGTTTATTTCAGACTTAACTAGTCCATATAATTAAAATAAAACACAAACATAAAACATTAAATTAAAAGCAGCTATAAACCCAAAATAATAGTTATCCATTCCAATTCATACGTTAAAATTATCATCAGTACTTAAAATTAATTTGTCAACAATTAAAATAATAATTTAATATGTCAAAAATGTTATAAAATTTACAAAAAGGTATAAAAATTGTCAAAACGGTATAAAAATTGTCAGAACGGTATAAAAATTAACATTAACATTCGAAGCGGGATATGGTAAATATCCCGCTTCGAATGTTAATGTTAATTTGTTTACTGTTTGTTGCGAGTTTCCGATATTTCGGTGCTGTTGCAAGCACCATGATCACAGATCGGACGTTGTTAGTGTTAGTGACCATGACAGTTTAAAAACTGGTACAAAAATTGACAAAAATTATGCATATTGTCACAAATATAATGATAAAGAATCAAAATACATTGCACATCCCTATAAAAACCTAATATTACAAGTTAAAAGTTTATTTCAATTATTGTAGACCAATCGATACAATAAAAACAGTCAGTTTCAACATCTTTCAATGATTCAACTTTACAAAACTTTTAAAAGCCCCATCCCTACTTTATATCGTGTTTACCATCAGCTCATACAAATCCTAAGAAGGCCTACATAACGAACGGTTATAAATAACTATAGATATACTATCGCTATGAAATATAATCATACTGGCTTGATGCTCCGGTTTTCACCGTCTTTTTGGGAATAAAATGGTTCGTAACTGGATTCAAATGGAGGATTCTCTGTGCTCTGAATATCATAGTGATTTTGGTCAGTGACTATTTTTAACAGATTTCAGAATAGAAGGCGGTTTTGCATTCGATGCCAATTTATTTAGCAATACCGTAGTATCAAGCTTGTATTCAACATGGTGTAGGTTGAAGAGCCTTATTACCATCTATCATAAATCATCAGCCTATTAATGTTCCCACTGTTGGGACACAGGTCTCCTCTCTGTAAGAGGGAATGGGCCGTAATCCACAACGCGGGGCCAGTGCTGGTTGGTGGATGTCACATGTCTTCGAATTTTTGGTTCTAGGACATGCCGGTTTCCTCACGATGTTTTCCTTCACCGTTTTGAGAGCAGTGTTGATGAAATAATTTACACAAAGTAAAGTGTCTTCCTGGGCTCGATCCCACGACCTACAACTTGTAAGTCGAACACTGCTCATCACTGGTCATCTTATATGGGATGAGTCTATTGATTTGATTTTGATTTTTAAAGGTCTTTATTGACATAAAGATCAAGTTAACAAAAAAGATCTTATTCTAAATGTAAACTAACATACATCAAATAATGTTAAGTAGGCTAAAATCGCCTCTTTTAACATATAACATAAATAATTTATATGTTGACAGTTCTTGATTAAAAAACAATACATTAAGCTAAGTAAATTATGTAGGGTTAGCAGACCCACATTTTTGAATTAAAGTTTCACACCCATCCCCCAATTTTTATTTTTAATGATTTTATACATAGAAACCGAATACCTAATAACATTCATTTTTAGGTATAATAACTGATATTTAATAAGTTCAATATTATCAATACAAAACAATGTTCACATAAGCACGGTAACAGCAATTAATTACGCTGGTAAGATGGTAAGTAAGCTAGCGTCAAGCCACTAGGAAATGATGATGGGGCAGTTTGTACTTTTTGTAAGTTCTGGCATAAGGCAATCTGGTAAATCTACTCTTACCAATGTGTGAGACTAGAGAATTACGATGACGTGGATTAGTAAAAAGGAAGAACTTTCGGGAAATTTTCAAAATGAATTCTTTAATTTGTGGAAACTTGATTTATTGATGTAGCTTTGTTAGATTTGTGTAGGGAGGTGTGATAAATGCTATTTTAAGTGCTTTGTTCTGCAGAACCTGGAGTTTTTTGTAGTTACTATCGCTGATACTACTCCAGACAGGGGATGCATAGGTCATGCAAGGTCGAACCAGTGTGGAGTAAATACGTAATTTTGTTTGTGGACTTAGTTTAGATTTACGATTAAGGATTGGTTTTAAGCTGTTGAGGGACTTAACTCCTTTTAATCAGAGAGTTGTTATACCGTACACAGAATTTCCCGGAATGCCAGTTGAATACCGTAACAGCATGATTAACAAATTGCCATGTGATTACTTCGCACTTATGGTGCCTAACGAAATATTTGAAGAGATTGTTAACTGCACTAACCTTTTTGCTATTCGTAAAATTGTTGCATCCGACGAAGGATCCACAGAAAATAACCGACAACACTGAAGCGCGGGAACAAGCTCTTATTAAGAGCTCGCCACAGATTAGGGTCAATGACCCTGACTCTTATTAAGGTTACACTAGTCAACGGCACGAACTATTTTGTGCGCGGGGTTAAAATGCATTTTATATCAACCGACAACACGTGCGGAAGAGGTAGATGCTGTGATGAGCAGCAGGAAGCTAGTTCGCGTACGAATACATATTTTTGCAAATTTTTAGCGAAATGGATAATGATTTAGGACGAAACCGAGCGCGCGAAATTTTATAAAAAGACCTTTGGCTGTCTAGATATCATGAAAAAACTACGTAATCTATCTGTTCAAAATAAAATTATTTGCATTGTTGAACTACTAATCTATGCCTGTATGGAGGCCGTTTTGCAATTTTCCGTCTTCTTATGGTATTTATTTGCGCCCAAAAATGCGTTAAAATTAGTGTCGAGATGTGGAACTTTCGACCCTCATAACTTTCAAATATTTTCTATTTTTACTTTTTTGCTTCCATACAGGGCTAGATAATGATGAGACAAATTGATATCATTTTTTATTTTGAACGTACATCGTCAAACAGTGGAATAATCCCCAAACTACGTTTGTATGGAAGAATTTTTGACTAGTGTAACCTTAAGAACGCTGGACAGTGCAGTGGTTAAACGAAGCGATTCCAGATTTTTCAACCAACTCACTTTATCATCTAATATTGTTTCCAAATACTTAACGGATCTTTTCCACGGAATATAATTCTCTTCAATTTTAACATGGCGGGTGGGGAGTGATCGCTTTCTTGTGAACATGATTATTTCCGTTTTTCTGGCATTTACCTCAAGCTTCCATTTAGTGAAGTAATCTAGGAGAAGATCAAGCGAAAGTTGTAGTCGAGTAATAACCAGTTCCAGGTCGTCAGATGAGGTATATGTTGCAGTGTCATCCGCATACACTGCGAGATGTGTTAGCCTTTGCTTTGGGATATCATTGAGGTAAAAAATAAAGAGGTACGGTCCCAATATCGATCCTTGTGGCACACCAGCTGTAACTCGCCTCTGACTGGAACTCTGATCACCAATGGCCAATTACCGCAGTTACAGCACAAAGGACTTCAAGAACGGCCCAGTAAGGCTTGGATTAATCCAGCCCGGTGAGCACGGCCTATTGTAACATGGCTTAAGTCACACTTTTATCACAGTTTGGGCGATAAAGCCATTTTGTCTTAAATGCTAGCACGGCGGCGTGAGATATTTTCTTGACTTGTGTCATAACTTCTTGACGTTTATTTTTATTCTTTTTCGGAAATTTTCCAATTTTATTGCAGTTTCGGTTTAACCTTGGCCATAAAAACCATTTAGATTCTGAAAAGCATAGCCCTACGACGCACTCTTTCCGAAGTATGGGCCTCCGAATCTTATTTTATTTTGCATAAAACGCTCTATATTTCCAAAATGGTATCTCGAAAACGGTATGTCCTAGGCAAAAAATAATCAAAATTTAGACCCCCCTTCCTTTGCTTCCCCCATGCTAGCAGCATCCCAACATGAATTTACGATAACACAATTTACGGCACACTTTTATATGTATTATTTTATTTGGTCGCCTATTCAGATTATGTCGCACTATGAAGTCAGCAACAAGAAAGGCATGTCGCGCCTTTAAAATATGTCACATGTTTGACCCGTGCTAGCGTTTAAGACAAATTGTAAGACATGGCATAATTTATCATGTCTTGTCACAAATGTCTTGGGTGCGCCCATGCTCGCCGGGCTGAAATCGAACCTAAGAACCTTTATCGGCAGTAGTCTTTGCTCTCACTAGACCAACACGACGCAGTGTCAGTTCCCTTGACTATTTGCCATGGCGCTTGTATCCCCATAGCCAGAGTTACCTTGACCATTACATATGTAACTAAATTCGAATTGTCTGCAAGTACTGCCCTCCTAGCCGAGTACAAGTTAGGGCGCACGGTTGGCGCAGTGGTTGAGCGATTGACAGCAGCGCTGCGTGTCGCGGGTTCGATTCCCGCACGGAACAAATATGTGTATGACGTACGTAATGAGTTTATATGTTTGTAAAAGCACCCACGATACATGATGAAATTCCTAGTGTGGGGCAAAGTAATTAAAAAAAAAAAGTTTAGTATCGAATCTCTTTCTACAATCGTTAACGCCTTCTATTTGTATGGACTGACCACGTGACTTGATGTTCAGATGTGTCATTCCCATACATTAATTCGTTTACTACTAGCGTTATCGATTGTGAATTTCTTTTTTTATTATTGATAGGCTCGCGCTTGACCACTATCTCACCTAATGGTAAGTGATGATGTGGTCGACGATGTAGCGCGCTTACCTAGAAAAAACCTATTCGCTCTTGACTTAAAGACTCCTAGGTTGTAGCTCTCAGGAAATACAGACTCCGGCAGGGAATTCCACTCCTTAGCTGTACGCATAATGAAAGTATTCCCAAAACGTTTGGTGCATATGGGTGGCTAACTTGGCTACAGGGGGGTGACCATAAGCTCTTAGAGTAAGGTTAAGGAGTAAGGGACAGATGTATATGACTTGTATACATCTGTCTCTTACTCGATCTCAAAATAACCTTACTCTAAGAGCTTACGGTCACCCCCCAGGTGCTGATACAATTACAAATATTATTTTACACATAGTAAAGTACAGTATCGCTCAGTGCCACGAGAGCGAAGCCACGGGAAAGAAGCTAGCTAACAAATAAATTCAAAATATCCACTAAAGACTTCAAAAGCGGTAAGTACTCCACTTTCTACCAACGACATCATTTAGCAAGTTATTCGAGTACAAATAAACTAACCGTTTAAGGCATTTTCTGAAGAATGTTAAAGTTACGTAAAGAACCCATGTCACTTACCGTAGAGAGCTATTAGATGTACTAATTGAGTGTGCAAACGCCCTTGGAGTAGGGCCGGCACACACTATGCGGTTTGATGTAAGTCTCGCAAAGATATGACTTGTTCGGGATTTGTTTTTTTTATTTTTATTATTGATAGGCTCGCGCTTGACCACTATCTCACCTGATGGAAAGTGATGATGTGGTCGACGATGTAGCACGCTTACCTAGAAGAAACCTATTTACTCTAGACTTAAAGCCTCCCAGGTTGTAGCTATCTTCTGGAAATACAGACTCTGTCTAGCAGGGAATTCCACTCCTTAGCTGCACGCATAATGAAAGTACTGCCAAAACGTTTGGTGCGTATAGGTGGGATGTCCACCATGTACCGGTGACGCATCGCCGTACGTCTTGCAGTCCGATGATGGAACGGGCTAGGAGGAATTAGTTCATGCAATTCCATCGCACACTCCCCGAAATGTAACCGATAAAAACCGACAGACTGGCAACTTGGCGCCTGTTACTTCTTGAAGATATCAACTGCCTTGTTGGTTTAAAGGTCGCGCTACTGCGTGATCTCGTGGGTTCGATGTCTGGGTCGGACAATTTATTTTTGGTTTTTTGGAGTCTGGACTAACTCCTTTATGGCGATGGGCTGGTCGCCTATAACACATAACTGGCGGAATGTTGGTGAACTAGAACTGAGGTTCAGCTCTGCTTTATCCATTGGTGAATACAGGACCTGTAATCCCCATCACACCAGGTGTGATGTTATCTGTTCGAGGATAATTTTAACCGCCGACGGAAAAAAAGATGGGTGTTGTGTGTGACTGTCTGTGGCATCATAGCTCCTAAACGGATAAACCGATTATGATTTAGTTTTTTTTTTTTGATAGATGACTTTGTAGAAAGTGTTCTTAGCTATGTTTAATTAAAACCAGTTAAGCCGTTCAAAAGTTATCCGCATTTTAAACTTAGAACTTGGGTTTTTGCAAGATATTTTATTTTATTTATTGGGGAAAACAAACAGTTACACACTATATATGGTTAGCAAATAATTGTACGAGATTATATTATCGTGTCATTATTACGTGTTTCATTAGATTTTCGATTGAAGCGTGTCTACTACTAGGTATAATATTATATTGTTTAAAAAGCATGAAATAAAATAAAATTAAAAATAAACCCGATACAAAATGCTCTAAAAAGCAAAACATAAGCCTCGTACTCGCGTCGGAGAACTGCTAAGTACGTAAATAAAATAAACTGCTGTAAACGTTGCTGGCTCCCCGACGCGAGTAAGAGGCTTATTTTTACTTGTTTAATTTATTTTTTTACAGTAATTTATAATTAAAGTAATTAATAAAAAAAACTGTCGAAAGTATTGGAAATTTTAATTTTTACTTGTTTTTTTTTTAATATTTATATAAATCTGTCTAGGCTTAACATAAGTATTACATGAGCATTAAATAAATAAAAATGTCGGGGGTTATGACAATGTTTACTTGTTTAATTTAATTTTTAATATTAATTTAAATCTTCCTAGGCTTTACCTAAGTACCTATGTTGTGATTGGATTCCAGCCTATTCTGATATATGGAAGTTTATAATTTTTTTAACGCTATATCATTGAGGACACGGCTTTGTTCTAATGTTATATATGTACATAGCATAGACAAAACTTGGTATACAATAAAATCATCCTCATCTTACTGGTCAAAAGTAAATGCCTGAGGCGTCGGCACAAAGGCTGGAGTTAGGCCTACCTATTGTTTCACGGTCTTTGCATGCATGCATGGTTCCAGTTGTCTTTGTATGTGCGAGCTTTGAAAGCGAAGATTTTAGGATTACTATGTCGGAACATACATGCAAATTGAATTTTAGGTGCACAATAGTGTGTAGAATAATGGTGATCTTCCTCTGAAGGTAGGTTATAAATCCAGCTTGCAGGGCAAAGATGTGAAAAGATAGGCAAATTATGATGTCGGAATAGGCACATTTTTGATAAACGACGCTGCATGTGTGTGTTTGTATGTTTGTTACTTCTGCACGCTCAAACGGCTTGACGGATCTGGATGAAATTTGGCACAGATATACAGGGTGTTTGGAAGGGAGCTGTACATACGCCTAGGGTAGAAACTAGGGATAGTCTGCTACCTACCCCCGCCCATTATATTGACCTTGGCCTCAAGGTTTTTTTTAATTTATTATTATTTTTTATTTGACTTTTTTATGATTTTTTGACTAAAACTACCTGTAGCTCAAAATCTATCCATGGGACCGGTCGGCTAATGGTCTTGTTTTAATCGTTAGAGTCTTAGGGTCCTGCAAAAAATTATTTTACACCAGAAAATTGTGGAGAAGAAAAGTTATGGGGCCTGAAGTACCGTAGTAAGGTAAAGAAATAATTTTAAGGGCAACTTTCTATGGGGTTTAAAAAAAAACTAACAGGGTTGGAGTTCTTCTGATTTTTTTAAAACATCCTCAGTCCATGCCCTTTCTAACGATATGCTAAAAGTGTAATTATCACTTTTAGTTTTAAAGTTATTAATTAATTTCCGCAACTAGGGCACTTCAAGCAAAAATTTCAACTAATGAAAATTAAATGTGTTCGATAAAATAATTTTTTGCAGGACCCTAAGACTCTAACGATTAAAACAAGACCATTAGCCGACCGGTCCCATGGATAGATTTTGAGCTACAGGTAGTTTTAGTCAAAAAATCACAAAAAAGTCAAATAAAAAATAAAAATAAATTAAAAAAAAACCTTGAGGCCAAGGTCAATATAATGGGCGGGGGTAGGTAGCAGACTATCCCTAGTTTCTACCCTAGGCGTATGTACAGCTCCCTTCCAAACACCCTGTAGATTAAAGTCTGTAATAATAAATACTTTGCATCCCGGGAATATGTTCCCTTTGTATAATTTTCGACATTCACGCGGGAGAAGCCGCTGGCAGAAGCTAGTAAAGTTATAAATGCGAAAGCAAGTTTGTTTGTCTGTTTGTTACCTTTTCATATCAAAACGGCTGAACAGATTTAAATCAAACTTGGCACGAGGATATAGGATACTATTCACCCCAAAAATGTGATCCCTGGGGTTAATTTGATAAATAAATAAATTAATATAAATTAATTTTTGGACTTTCAGGCAGCGATGGCATAAGCTATTTAGACCATAATGTCTACACTTTTGGGTCACAGGTCTCTGTTCTTAAGAGCAGGTGCAGGGTGTACATTAAATTATTTATTTATGTTTTAATTACAACGGTTGTTAAGTAACCAATTACAGTAACCAAGTATAATTCAAAAGAAACAATTAAAACACGTAACAAAATTAACAATGTAAAATTTGAAGTAAAAGCAAAAAAAAAAATTAAAAACAATTTAAAAAAAAAAAAAAAAAAAATAATTTTATAAAGTTATTATTGAGTACTATTCTCACAACCAATAATTTGCCGATGTTTTGAAATAAGTTATGTTTTTGAAATTTTTAATGAGGTTTTTATTATTATTATTTAATTTATTTTATTTTAAATTATTGATTAAGATTTTTTAATTTATTGATTTTGATTTTTTAATTTATTGATTCTGTTTTTTTTTTAATTTCAATTTATTTTTTATTTAAATATTTGTTTTTTTTATTGTAATTTTAATTTTATGTTCTTTTATTTGTTAATGTTATAAATCTGTTTTTGATTAATTATAATGTAATGTTTTTGTTGATATTATTATTGTAAACAGCCAAAAATGTTTTTGTATGTATAACCATAAGATGCATGTTGTGTTAGCCTGTAAGTATTTGTTGCACTTATAAATGTATTATTATGCGAGTATAATTTTAAATGTTTTGTGTAAACAATTGTTGGCTAACCTAAATAAATAAATAAAAAATTCCTCTCACAGTACTTCTGATATGCCAATAAAATCGTCAATTCATCTGATCATTAGAAGCCAAGAAAAGTCCGAAGTATTGGCGACTTAGCACGTGTGACGGACGCGGAGGCGCGGCAAACAGTCTGTGCTTTTTGTCCCAAAAGTAATTGTCTGTGACAAAGACGCGCATTATACCTTGGCACTGATTAGAAAAAAAATATGGATATTTTTAACAACCAAAAAATTCCATCCGTCTATGCCACCAATCTCCAAAATACTCCTAATATCTTGAACAAACCGTCTGTCCGCGCCTCTTTAGCGCATCGTTTGTGAGCGACTCAATCGACTGCAGCCATAGAGCACAGAATCGTTCTAGTGGCAACGACTAAAGACGCCATTACTATAGTAATAATATTCGTGGCCGCGCAATGTGCGTTAAGCACAATTTCGGCTGTTGCTTAGTCTTTTCAATATTATGTTAAGGTCAGCTTCCAGGTTAACAAGATGCCGCTGAGTGCCAGAATTTTACACGGAGCAACTGCTTATATCTGATCTCCACGGGGTAATACGTTACCCGTTGCCAAGACTGATATCAAAGTTTTGGCTTCTGACTACCCGTGAGGACTGCCAAAGATCGGCAAATAGCAGCCTGGATCAACCTGTCTGGACTGTTGATTCTGGCTTTCAGGAGTTGCAGTGGTTTGGGAATAGTGCGGTGGGATGGTCCCAAAAAAATAATTAAATGAAATAAAGCCTGGATCAATGGCTTAACGTCTTGCCAAGGCACGGAGGAGTCTCGGTATGGTCATCATCTATTCATGGACCAACTTCAGCAAGTTGCTTAACCTGGAAGATTGACACACGTGGCTGTTATTATTTAGCAATTTCGGTTTTCAAGAAAATTCACTCCACCAGATAGCGCCCCATTTGGCGAGAGGTCGTTTCTTTTGAAAACGCAAAGTATGGCATGAACATGACGTTGACGTCAATTAAGGTTACACTAGTCGAAAATTCTTCCATAAAAACGTAGTCTAGGGATTATTCCACTGTTTGACGATGTACGTTCAAAATAAAAAGTGATATCAATTTGTCTCATCATTATCTAGCCCTGTATGGAAGCAAAAAAGTAAAAAAAGAAAATATTTGAAAGTTATGAGCGTCAAAAGTTCCACATTTCGACACCAATTTTAACGCATTTTTGGGCGCGAATAAATACCATAAGAAGACGGAAAATTTCAAAAAGGCCTCCATACAGGATTAGATTAGTAGTTCAACAATGCAAATAATTTTATTATGAACAGATAGATTTAGTCGTTTTTTCATGATATCTAGACTGCCAAAGGTCTGTGTATAAAATTTCGCGCGCTCGGTTTCGTCCTAAATCATTATCCATTTCGCTACAAATTTGCAAAAGTGTGTATTCGTACGCGAACTAGCTTTCTACTGCTCATCACAGCATCTATCTCTTCCGCACGTGTTGCCGGTTGATATAAAATGCATTTTAACCCCGCGCACAAAATAGTTCGTGCCGTTGACTAGTGTACCCTTAAGCTTATAGCAGACAACAAGAGTTTTGATATGTGTCTGTACCTGACATCTCAGTGCTTCCACCTAGTACACATCATTTCAGAAAACCCACATTATACATATGTAAGTGAACGGTGACACAACATTGACAATGCCGTCCCTAGGTAGCAGTGGCCGCATAGTTGACTTGATACTCTGTGGCACCGGTGCAACTTAACGAAGTGGTATATATTTAGTCGCGTGATAAATAGTTTACCGGGCTGGTTACGTGGACCGGTATGGATGGATGGATGGTCGTATTTATGGGTTTGGATATTACCGTGATATAATTGGGCGTTATAAGACGTAGAATCTAATTACAGTCAACGTGGTATGGTTGATTAATGTAACAATAGTCAATGCTGTGGAAATTTGTAATTTTTCCTACTCCGTTATTATTTTCTGATTAATTGCGTTGCGGGATCCAACACGCTTAAATTCGTTCTCCGGGACTTTGTCAAGAATCATTGCCTCGGCGTTTTTCTGGTGGTCGCCACGGTTGATTCTGGTTTTCAGGAGTTGCAGTGGTTTGGGAATAGTGCGGTGGAATTGTAGTAAATGCTGGTGATGCTCGCAGAACTGATGGTCAATGGGGCTGCAAAGTTTTGGAGTGGTGACCGCGAACCGGAAGACGCTGCCTTGGAAAGCCAACTAAGTGGACCGATGTCGTTGCGTTACAAACAATAAGATTAAGTCTATTCTATTTAACTTCATACAAAATTATAATTATTACTAGGAGTACCTGTAAAAGATGACATTAATATTGATGATTATTTGTATTAGATTCACTATTTTTGACATTTAATTTTTGACATAACTATATTTTTATCAATTCAATTATAATAATGTTAAATAAAATAATTATTTAATAATAATGTTAAATTCATGCTAATTTTGGATGATAAGGACAGGAGAATGATAATTGCAATGCTTGTAAAAGGCTGCTAAGTCTTGCACTAATATAACAAAACACCAACTATGCGAACTAAGTCGCAATAAACGTTTTGACTTTGACTTTGACTTTGTTAACGTTGCGGGAATCCATTTTAAGCGAGACGCACGGAATCGGTCAGTGTGGTGACTCTTGGGGACTCTTGGAGGCCTATGTTAAGCAGTGGACGTGTTTTGGCTGAAATGATGATGACGAATCAACAATAATTCAGCCTTGTACTCCTGAGAAAGTTATCAAACCTCTTTTAGTGTTTCTAAGGATCACAATTTGTTAGTTTTGTACATCGAAATCTCACATTATCAACATAAAACCTGATATAACATCACGCATGTTTCGTGGAAGGGATAAATAGAGGCGTATGGCAAATCCACATAGCGCCAGTTAAATATGTAAAAAAGTTAATTCAAAAGATCAAATAACCTGACTGCTTAAGAAGCGAACTAAAAAGACGTAAACAAGAAGAAATTCAAGATGTGCAGTCGGAGGATACATGTTCGCGAGCTGGCTGACCAAAACCTGGGGGGTGACCATAAGCTCATAGAGCAAGGTTACTTTGGGTGTGCGTAAGGGACAGATGTATGTGACTTGTATACATCTGTCCCTTTTTCACAGTCAAACCATGATAGTTTTGACATGTAATGGTACGGGGCAGATGTATAGTTCGCTTCTTAAGCATTCGGGATTTTGATTTTTTAATTAACTTTTTTTTATAACATTAGTTAACATTATTTTTCGAAATTGGTACATTTAAACATATAAGTATACTATATTTATGAAATCAACTCTTAAAAGCCCCACACGATGGGTATGGAAAATAAATATTGGGGCCCCACAATATGTCACCCAAAAGTCACCATTTTTCTATTAGCCAGTGACACTCACAAGTTTAATCAATCAATCGATCAATCAATCACTTATTTTGTAAAACATAGGTATGGTTACAGTTGGTATATTGTTAAAATAATGTGCACTATGTTTTGCTAATATCTGGCGTAAAAAATTAACATAAGCAAGCAACAATAAGTAATAAATACAATTAAACAATAACAATTAATATAACAACAATTACAGTAACAATCACAATAACAATTTGAATTAATACAATTAAGGTGGCATGTCAATAAATTGCATTAAAAAATAAATCAATTTAAAACATGTCAGGTCATTACAATTTAAGATAAATAAACACATCACATCACATCATCAGCCTATTAATGTTCCCACTGCTGGGACACAGGCCTCCTCTCTGTGAGAGGGAATGGGCCATTATCCACCACGCGGGCCCAGTGCGGGTTGGTGGATGTCACATGTCTTTGAATTTTTGGTTCTAGGACATGCCGGTTTCCTCACGATGTTTTCCTTCACCGTTTTGATAGCAGTGGGGTTGAATTTATTTACACAAAGTAAAGCGCCTGCCAGGGCTCGAACCCACGACCTGTAGGTCGTGGGTTCGAGCCCTGGCAGGCGCTTTACTACAACTTGTAAGTCGCGGCCGATACCACTGGGCCACCACTGCTCTCATATAATCACATTCATACATAATCAATAAATAAAATCATAGGTGTTTAATTGGCAAGTCGGCATCGTCTTACCTCTGTTTATCAGTAGTAAATCAATCGATTGACGTAAGAATCATCATAATCGGCCAACGCATTTGGTCTCTAAAACGCCACCATAGGAACAAACAAACATACAGACATAGATAAACACAAAATACAAAACCCATAAACACATTACTCTCCATCGGTAGTCGAGTAAAAAAGAATAAACATACTCATAAAAAAAATCCCCGTAAACTCTTTATGCCAGCATTTTCATGCTCGTCTCGATATAATGACATTTTACTGAGAGTTGAGAAATAAACCTGAAGCTACAAAGTAGTCCGTAATGACTTAAAATTATACGCTTCATTTCATTACTTAATATAGATTTAAGGCACTGTTACATGAAAAGCTATGATATATATGATTTTGTTGAGGGGCTGCTTTTTATCGTGAAATTGATTGACTTGAAGAATCAAATATGATACCATTAAATTTCTAGTATTTATTAGGTATACTGAAGGACTTCGCTGATGACGCGACGCAGTTTGCGTCGATAGTCGATGAGTTTTTCTAAGAACATTTCATGTGCAATTCGTTCGAATGGAAAATGACATTATTTATTTCAATTTTTTTATAAAAATAAAATTTTATAAAAAAAAAAAAAAAAAAAAAATCTACCACGTTTGAATTTGCCGCCAGGGGCGCTGGTGTAGAGTCAGGTCTCCAAAATGTCAAATTTCATAGTTTTTTGGATTTTAGCGCGAGTTTATTCACTACTTTTTTACTGTTTTCGTGCGTGTTTAAACAACGCTATACTGCTATATTTATGAACCTTACTCAACAGTGGCGCCAGCTGGTGAGCAATAGAATAGAATAATCTTTATTCAGAAATTAGTAAAAGTAAAAACACTATATGAATCTTAGATAACTAATGTAGGTCTAATAATGGAAGATGCCTGTACTAGGTAAACCTATACAGGTTTACCTAGTACAGGCATCTTGTGATACCACAGGCTGTAGGAGCTTGCGATTGACCACTATCTCACCTGATGGTAAGCGATGATGTGGTCGAAGGTTTAGCACACTTGCCTAGAAGTAACCTATTCACTCTTGATTTAAAGACCCCTAGATTGTAGCTATCGGGAAAAACAGACTCCGGCAAGGAATTCCACTCCTTAGCTGTACGAATTATGAAAGTATTTCCAAAACGTTTAGTGCGTATGGGTGGGATGTCCACCATGTACCTACCGATTGCGCATCGCCGTACGTCTTGTAGTCCGATGATAATTTACTAAAACACTATAATGATTACTAAATTACTGGGTCATAATTATTTATATAATGACTTATTTTTATCTAGGTAATGTATGTAATGTATGCAATAAACGGTAGCCCCATTGCATCGCATTGCGTCTATTGCGCAATTTTGTTAAATAAAAACCAATTGCTATAAATCGAATCGCGTTGATCCATCAGAAAGGTCGCTAAAATGCGAAAATCGCGTCTCAATTGCAGCTGAAGACCATGACAAGCCAAGACCATGATCTGGATTAAGAAGAAGGTAAGAGAAGAATAAAGTATATTCTATATTCACAATGTTAGCCCATTAATATTAATGCTAATTTTTATCAGTGGTGGTAGGCAACTGGGCTTATCCCAGTTGTAATCGACCCTTTATGCCTCTTAGCCTTGTTTGTTCTGTCTTCTGCTTGATATTTAGAGAAGTGGAAATTTGTATTTTTCCCACTCCTCCGTTATTCTTTTCTGATTAATTTCGTTGCGGGATCCAAGACAGTTAAATTCATTCTCCGGGACTTCGTCGAGCTTCATTGCCCCGGCGCTTTTCTGGTTGTCGCCACTGTTGATTCTGGCTTTCAGGAGTTGTAGTGGTTCGGGAACAGTGCGGTGGTATTGTCCCAAAAAAATACCTATAAGTGGTGGGGTTTTATCTTATTATCCTGGCAATATATCGTAAATCACTTTTCACGCGAGTGATGCCACAGGCAAATGCTACTACACTCAATAAAAACGTTTCAATATTGACAAACGTAGTTAAACTAAAGAGACCGCTAACTGATGAGGAATTCATCTACAAAAGATGTTTTTCCCATGTCATGTCGGCATGACACAGACAACAAAGGTAGAAGGACAAAGAAATAGGCAACATGAAAAGGAAGCAAGTATTTCTTTCACTTTTTAATATCTTATTCACTTATCACTCAATTCTTATTACGTATAGACTATTCCAATAAGATGACTAACAGAATTATTCGTAGTTATTAACGAAACACTAATAATTCTATCTCAAATTTTGCACTTTAAGTAGAATCTAACTATGGTATTCAAATTAAGTTATGTCACGGTAAAGATATCTAAGCGAAAGAAGATAGCTTCATACAAACGTTCGAAACGCGGAACATACCTACGCGCGTCGAGTTCAGCCAACACTCGATACACTACAGTCACAAACAGTCACGAACGGTGTGATGGTTTTGTAAGCAGTAAGCGTGCGATTTATGAATATTTGATTGAAATAAGTACAAGTACTTACTTACTTATATGGCAGTGAGCAATTATAGACTATATTGTGCTGTTTTTGGTTGCTTGAATTTTTCTATAACGCACACCAGAGATAACATTTTTTAAATCACCTGGAACCGCCTTAAGGCAAGACTAAATTTTTATTTGTGTTACAAGGGGACAAAGTAATATTTTGTTCTTCCAGTGTCGAGGGATTCTAACGTAGAATCCTGAGCTTAGCGAGGAATTCAATATACGCCGCCCGAGAACAAAATATTTTGTCCCCGAGTGATACACACTATTTTTCATCACTACCTAAGAGAAAAATAAAAAGCTATGAGTACCTACCTACTCGAAACTAGTATAATTTTTACGTTAAACTTTCACTCCAACCCAACTACGCAAATCTATCAGAAGCACGAAGCGGACCAATCAGAAGAGAGAAAGCTCAAACTCTTACGGGCGAAAAATTGGATTTGACTCCCGCTATCCTCGTTTGTCGTTTTTCGCATAGGTGTGATGAAAAAAAAATATATACCTAACCTACTAGTACGTAATTTGTTTCTTTTTTATAAGTTGGTATTTCGCTTTTTCCAGGGATTAAAATACCTGGATTAATTAGTAAATAAGGGGATAGGCTGATAGATTGACGAACGAGAAACCTATCTACGCTCGCGTTAAAAATTCTTGGAGGCAGTTTCCTATCTACTTAAGTACTTTAGTACTTACATAATTATATTATTGAATTAGACGAAATATCATTATGAAATGATTACCTATGAGAGTAATAAATGGTTGGTACTGTGAGGACTCTGCCTAAGAAGGCAACCTATTTGCCTTAGTAAGACTGGCAGTAGATAACTAGTTTTGCAAGGTAGTT
Source organism: Orthosia incerta (assembly GCA_948252205.1). NCBI lineage: Eukaryota > Metazoa > Arthropoda > Insecta > Lepidoptera > Noctuidae > Orthosia > Orthosia incerta. The sequence goes on along the minus strand of OX411765.1, from coordinate 10,610,619 downwards.
AAAATAAGAACGCTTGTCATATTTATATAAATTATTATAGAAGAGATCTAGATGATTCGCCGGAAGGCAGGCTCGTTATTGCTAAAATATAATAAGTAAAACTAATGAATCTTTGATTTTCCCCGTACACCTCTGTCTACGTCCTTACAATTGGTGGAGGCGCCGGGTAAAGTATCCCGGGAAATAATAAAAAATATATAATATATTTCGCGTGTATACGGCGTACAGTATACGTATAAAAAAACCTAGAAGAAAAGTGTATTAAAGACGGTATAGTTCGCGTGTGCATGGCGATACAGTGCACGAAGCCCTATCGGCGTATATAAAGCGAGATAACTGATTTCAGAGAGTGCCGTTACCTCTCATTCCCTCCCATAAGCGGATGGAAGGAAAAATAAAGCTAAGTGGTTTTGTTATTTTGTATGATAGAGTGTAAAGCAAGCATGATGGATAAGTATTATTCGGGCACGGACGGCTACTGCCTGGAGGAATTCCTGACCGAATTCAAGTCGGTGGCCGAAATGAATGAATGGAGAAAGAGCGACTACAGCCTGATTTTAGGAGGATTTCTACACGGAGCCGCATATTATTATTATCGTACTATTTTTAAGTATGATATGGACTTCGCAGTGTTGTGCGATTGCTTGAGGAGTGAATTTTTAAAGTTTCATCGCAGATGTCGTTATTGCGAACAGCGCATAATAATCTCTGAAATAAAAGCTGAAGAAAAACAACTTGATGTATTGTGTGAGGATGTTAATACACATTTATTTTCTAGTATCGTGATAAAGGACGATCAAACACAAAACAATATTCAGTGCAGTGAAGAAAGCGTTGACGAAGAGGCCGACGAAATTGTTGACGATGTTGATCACGCCGACGGAGAGAGCTGCTTGTTCGAGAACGATGTTGACCAGTCCAGCAGAGACGACAGCCCCATCGATGACAAGTTTGAGGTGGAGTCTACGTTCCAGGGCGAGCGCTCGGACGGCCCAGCTGACGACGTGTTGGAGCCCCTACCCAGCAGCGTATGTGCGGACGAGGGTATTGTATTGTATCGGTCCAGTCCAATTTGCTCCGATAATTCCGATTATCTTTCAGAGAACCATGTTCAGATTCCATCAGAACAACGAGTTGCAGTTCCATCTGAATGCCAAAGTTTTGTTTCGAATGTTAACATGCAGATTCACATTGATTTCAACCATATTATCGAAAATAAAATCGAAATTTTTCAATCTGACATAAAACAGAAATTTATAAATGTCATTTTGAAAAGAAATGATTTGACAGCATTTAAGAAAAGTTTTTCTCAGCCGAAAGAGATCCGTAAGAAATTTAAAGAAGTCACTAATAAGGTTTCTTATTGCGCCAACATATATTCAAAGAAGGCGATTGTTAAAAAGATTATGATCCGAATTAAATACAAAAGTATTTTTAATGAAACTTCTTGGGGAGCAAGGTTTCGTAGAAACAAAATTACTATGATTGATGTAAATAAAAATCCAATTCAGTTCTACCATAGATGTAATTTAGCATTAGAATATTTGCATTATGTTCACGATAAACAAATAGAACTCGTAAAATGCAAGTTTTGGAAATTTTATAGAAAGAAGATTAGGTATAAAGTGTAGTAAACAATTCATTATTATTGTGTAAATAATTTGTTAGGTAACATGATGTGATTGTTGTGATGTCTTATATTTTGTGCTTTATTAACCAATGTTTTCTTTTCATGTCGAGCAAATGAATAGAATCCAACCTTGAAGGAATATGCGATGCGCGCTGGGCATCGATAGAAACTTAATGCAATTTATTGTTTTAATGATTTATCTGTATATGTGTTGGTGAAATTAAATACTCTTCGGTCTTGTCTTTATTTGTAAAATAGGATTAGCTTTTGAAATAGCAGACAAAGTCTCAAATACAAATCCATAAGGACTAAGTCTGAAACAGTAAAATGTTAATAAGAAATATTTATTTATAAGCCCATAAGGCAAATAAATGATAAAAAGCACAGTTGTCATTTTAAGAAATGGTTTGACACATAGTGCCACAGATAATATAAAAAGCACAAGTGTCAAAACCTTGTCAAAAGTAAAGCTTAGTGGTCATTAAAAAATTGGTTCGACACATAGTGCTATAAACAACACAATAAAGCACAGTGTTCATTACATTAGAATTAGATTTATTTATACTCTATAGCCACAGATTAGTTAGGCCGGACCATAGATACAGAATAGAGTTTGGAGTTATAAGGTCCATTACAGATAAACAGAAATAATATTGACATGATTGATTATGTAGAATGTCATGAGCTAAGGAATAGTTTGACACGTTGTGCCATAGATAATATAAAAAGGTACAGGTTAAATAGAAAATGCGATATGATAGAAAAGCTAAATTGAGAATATTTATGCCGAATGAATTAGTGTTGCTCTATACACCTAGACGAACCATAAATAGAAGTCTAAAAAAATAAATATTAATTGTATATGGCCCGTACCGAATAGTTAGATGTAAATTATGTAATAAAAAAATAATAGTAGACGAGTTAGAGAGATAGTAAGTGTAAATAGATTAAAACCTTTTAATGTTAGAGTAGTAGAGATAGGTTTAAATAGATAAGAATAGGGTAAAAAGGTTTCAATCGGCATAGGCCTGCGACCAAAAAAAAAAAACATAAAAAATATAGGAATGTCAACTGTCAATTTAATTCACTGAAGCTAATAGGGATGGGGGAGTAGGAAAATGTATCGATAGTTTTCTTGCGACTTTTCCAAATAGTATCGATATATATCATGTTTTTCTCTTTTGCATATACTGATGGATTGTATGCCGCTGGGTGAAGAAGAGGCTGGCAACATTAGCGACGCATCGAAGAAATGTGTGATTATTTGTTATGCGATTAGGGCTACATAGGCTCAAACCAGGATAATAGTATAACCCAGTGGGTTCCTTAAGGTATTAGTCATAACTGAAACCGACTTTGCTAACGGGGCATAGCCTTTGCAAAGGATGTCGAGTTGACATCATTGGTCCAGTTGATGGCTGTTGTTTAATTAAAAAAAATATAAATATATTTATCAATTTAAATCCTGGTGCAAGTTCTATGAATAGGATTTGAATTCGATGCGATCCAGCCTTTCCTTCTCTGGCCTGATAAACGCACGAGATCGAAAAATTGTATCATATCTGAATTTTTAGAAATTTAAACCCCATCCGGGTCGATGTGAGTTGACGCATCATTTTGTTAGTGTCGGGAGGACGCCTTGGTCCTTTTCCTGGGTTTTGGTCAAGGAGGTTCAGGCATGACGGCGTTAATTTGTTAATGCATATACATATATCAGCTAAATGTTTACATTGGATTATCCAATAACTCGTTTGTCATGACTTAAGCCTTCCCCTTTTAAGGGTCGTACCTCAATTGTTAATGTGATTCCCCAGTTAGGTAAATGCTCGGGTTAGTATAAGGTAGGATTGATGTTAATGTTACCTTTCAAAACTTGGAATAGAAGCACCTCGTATGACTCTGCGCGTCTATTCTTAGGGGCGTAGCTCATGTGAGGACTCTGCCTAAGAAGGCAACCTATTTGCCTTAGTAAGACTGGCAGTAGATAACTAGTTTTGCAAGGTAGTTAAAATAAGAACGCTTGTCATATTTATATAAATTATTATAGAAGAGATCTAGATGATTCGCCGGAAGGCAGGCTCGTTATTGCTAAAATATAATAAGTAAAACTAATGAATCTTTGATTTTCCCCGTACACCTCTGTCTACGTCCTTACAGTACCTACCTAGTAAGATTTAAAATAAGTATAATATTTACCTACCTCAGATTAGAGAAATGAATCAGAGATATTTACGATGACCGAACTAGAAAGCAACTCAAGTAGGTAGAGGCGGGCGGCCCTAACGCGTGTTTACATGACGCGCGCTTGTAGGCACTTATTTCAAGGATAGGGCCGAGTCACAATACTGTTAGATATCTTTACCGTGGTTATGTCAATCAAGTGTTGATGATCCCTGAAATAGTTCTGCAAAAGCCGGACGTACCTATAAAAAAAAAATTAAGTCGAAGAAAATAAAATCTTCCTCAGTAGCAGCCCGGATTTGTAGCTGATGGCAATAGGCACTGGAACTCTGATAATAAACAAAGTGTCCTAGTCGAGTTTGGGCTTATTAGAATCGTCATGAGATGTACTTTGGTTATAAATGATTAACATGTTAATTGGACATACCTACCAAAACTAAAAAGAGAAAAATAAAAAACTTTTTAACAAAAAATGAAACCAACTTCCAGAACAAAAAACTACAAAGCAAAAAATTACTTTCTTTTCCGAAGTCGATGTCTTTTGTACCTACTGTTTTCCGTTTTTCGACACCGACTTCTGAAAAAAGTTGTTAAAAAGTTTTTTTTTTATTTTTCTCTTAGTTTTGGTAGGTATCTCCAATTAACATGATAATCAATTATAGCCAAAGTACTTCTCATGACGATTCTAATAAGCCCAAACTCGACTCGGATACATTGTTTTATATCATAGTTCCAGTGTCTACGTTACGGCTTCAACATCAGACCAGTTCAATGGTGCCATTTTCATCAGTAACAGTTATTTGTAAGTACTTGCATTATCACAGTCAGTTAACTATTCGAGATATCTTAAACCCGTGACATACTTAGGAGTTCCAATGGCCATATGTGGTCTTCTTCATCAGTTCCACTTCATCAAATGATACTATCTGAGTGCAAATGATTGCATTATTGATGAAAATACCAAAAACGCTACATGTATGCCTATAATATTTGAGGAGTTCCCTCGATTTCTTTAGGATCCCATCATCAGATCCTGATCTGATGACTATGGTACCAACTAGGAAGTATCAACCCTTCGAAACAAAAGAAGATTTTTTGAAATCGGTCCAGGCGTCTTTAAGTAATCGGGGCACATACAAAAAAAAATAAAGATTCCGTCGAATTGAAAATCTCCTCTTTTTTTGAAGTCGGTTAAAAATACAGGCATGATGTGTAAGCTCGTTCATCTATAAACGTCTTCTATAAGAAGCCCGTACATTTATAAAGCATAGCGTAGCATCAGTCTCACTACACCACTACCCTTTCCTCCTTACGAAATTGCATTTTGATCGCGAATCAAAATTACACACGATACGAGTTACTTAACGTAATTATTATTTTATTACAAGATGGCTGGCAAGTCATTTCACGAGATATTATTATCATGTTAGAGCCCAAATGTGCTGTAATAGGCGGAGTTTAAATAACCTTGTTATTATTTTATCCTTGTGAGAGTTAAAAGGAGTTTTAAATTTGTTTTTTTTTCTCTGACCAATGACACATTGTAAGGCAGTCGCTATATATAAAAAACTGGTATTTTTTTATAGATTAAACTAGAAGCCATCATCATCATATCAGCCGAAAGACTTCCACTGCTGGACATAGACCTCCCCCAAGCGTCGCCACATTGACCGGTCCCGTGCGTCCCGCAACCAGCGGATCCCCGCAACCTTCACCAGGTCATCGGTTCACCTGGAGGCCTTCCAACGCAACGCCTTCCGGTTCGCGGTTGCCACTCCAGAACCTTTCTGCCCCATCGGCCATCCGTTTTGCGAGCAATGTGCCGTGCCCACTGACACTTAAGTTTGGCAATTCTTCGGGCTATGTCGGTAACCCTGGTTCTCTTGCGGATCTCCACATTTCTGATTCGATCACGCAAGGAAACTCCGAGCATAGCCCTCTCCTTGCCCTTTGAGTGACTGTAAGCTTTCTGATAAGGCCCATTGTAAGCGACCACATCTCAGAGCCATATATCAACACACACTGGTCATAGACTTTCGTCTTGAGACACTGTGGTGACACTGGAAGCCAACTCCAACATAACTATGCAGTAATATGTCGTGGTGGCTCTGTGGCTAAGACCTCAACTCTCGTGCTTGTGGTCGTGGCTTCAAATCCATGCAAGTACCAATGTGAATTTTTCAATTCATGATATGTACTTTCTAAGTTTATCTTGGACATCGCTTACAACAGTAAAGTAAAACATCGTGAGGAAACCTGGAGTACAATAAGTGTGTTAAGGTACTTTTAATTTTGTGATTAATAAATAAATAGTTTAATATTTGTAAGTTTTTGCTCCATTGTTGTAATTGCTGCAAGGCGTTCCAGTACGAGGATAAACAAATCGATACAATAAATAAATTAAATTAGTAGTTAAAATCTACTTAATCCGTCAATTAGATAACCTAACAAAAAATCTTTTTTACAAAAAAATACTACCGACTTCCAAATATGAAAACTACAAAGTGAAAAATAACTTTATTTTCAACACACTTGCTCATAAAGTGGCTCTAATTTCACCGCAATTAGGTACATAATGATACCTGTTATAAGTCACAGTTTGATAACTGTGACTTTTTCATTGCTATTATTCACACGTGAGTTATAGAGTTTTTTTTTAATTTATTGGTTGATTTGCTTAGTTCTTAAAAAAAGTTTCGTTACAAAAAAATCGTGCTGAATAGTATAAATAAATTAATGTACTTATTGCTTGCTCATTTCAAGCAACTTCGTATTTAAATAGATAATTTCAACTTATACGTGCTTAATAAATAAAACTTTCACTCAAATATAAATTTTACATGCTCTGTTATTAAGAAAAATTGAAATTCCCTATTTTGTACTTGGCTAAAACACTATCCACGAAAAGTAAAAAAAAAAAAACTTCATTCTTTTCGTCTATGGCCGATCGCCATTGTTAAATGCGCGCGCATAGGAAAACTGATTAATTTTGCCCGCCATTGTGAAAAAAAATTCACAACTCTTTTTTACTGTTGAAAATGATTTTTTTGTATTATTTTCTTCACAAGTGTGTTGAAAAACGTCGTATGATACACGTGTGTATTGATGATTACCGTCCTCGGCTCTTTTAAGACCCTCACCTACGGCTCGGGTCTCAATGGCGCCTCAGCGGTAATCACCAACATTGCACACTTGTACCATAATGTACTATTTTGGAAATCGGTGTCCATAATGCAAAAAATTGGTACCTACCAAAGACACCGACTTCCAAAAATAAAGTTATTTTTCACTTTGTAGTTTTCTTATTTAGAAATCGGTAGTATTTCTTTGTAAAAAAAATATTTTGCACTTTTTAGTTGTACCTACCTAATAGGCAAGTAGTTAAGTAAGTTTCCTATAATACCAGAATAGATTACCCGAATATCATGAAACTGAACATAACCGGTGAAATGAGAGTGTACCAAGGTGAACTGTACACATCTGCGTACCCCTTTAGAGCGTACTGGCGTGATGTTATGTTATGAAATGGTATAAACAGTAAACAATCGCGAGACATTTTTTATTTTATTTTTATTTATTTATTTAGGTCAACCAACAATTGTTTACACGATGTACATTTCAGACTTAATGACTAGAGTAACATTTACAAGTGCAACAATTAATTACAGGTTAACACCACATGCACAAAAAAACGGTTTAACATACTCAAAAACAAAATCGAAATTAAAATTAAATTAGATTAAATTAGATTACATTAGATTATATTAGATTACATTAGATTAATTTAGATTAAATTAGATTAAATTAAATTAAGTTGTCATTGGATTATTTACAAGAACTCGTAGGAATTTATTTATGCTATCGTGGTGTACATCTACTAAGTCACTGAGGCCATTAAGGATCTTGCATAGTCTAGGCATCGGAGAATTCGCACCTAGTACAGACTTTCGACGTGGCGGACACAGGGGTGTTATCTTATTCCTAGGATATCTAGAAGGCGCACGGAAACCAATAAGCTTCAGTAAACCGGGGCAGTCGATCTTATTGCGCAACACTTTGTAAAGAAACAAAACATCATTTATATCTCTACGCATAGACAACGACTGCATCTTGAAATGGCACAGACGGACTTTATAAGAGGGCAGACGCTTGGATTTCCCGTCACTGAAGGCTAGATGCCACACAAAACGTTTCTGGACCCTTTCCAGACGCAACATGTGAGTGGCATAGTGCGGTCTCCACACCACACTACAATATTCCATAACACTGCGTACAAAACTGTTATATAACATTATCTTGGTGCTACTTTTACGAAAGCCTTTGGTGTTACGAAGTAGGAACCCAAGCATTTTTGATGACTTTTTAATAATGTCATCAATATGAGGAACAAAAGTGACCTTCCTGTCAAAAAGTACTCCTAGATCCCTTATTTTTTCCACTTCTTGGACTTGTTCTTGGTCTATGAAGTACTCTGTGTCAATACAACTAATTTTCCGCGTATATTTAACATGATAACATTTCTTCGGATTTAGTTGCATTTTATTATTGCGGCACCATTTTATAACCTGGTTAAGATCGTGCTGCAGAAGTTCGCAGTCTCTTTTTGACTCTATTACTCGTGCAAATTTTAGGTCATCTGCATACAGAAAAGGTTCAGAAAAACGAAAACACTCAAGAAGGTCATTAATGAACATAATAAAAAGTATTGGAGCTAAGTGAGATCCTTGAGAGACATCGCAGCAATCCCGAGAGATTTGCCGTTATTTATTGAAGAGTACTGTTGTATATCTCCGAAGTCCTTGATCAGATCTTCACCAAATTAAAATGGGACCAATTTCAAAATATATTCTTACAAACAAAAAAATTTTTTTTTAAATCGGTTCACAATTGATGGAGTTATCGGTAAACATACAAAAAAAAAAACATACATGAAGTCGAACATAGAACCTCCTCCTTTTTGGTAAGTCGGTTAAAAATATTGGGCACGTATTTTTCTTTAGTCACGTAAATAAAAAAATACGACGATACAGTGCATTGAAATATCGTGTGACCCACGGTGTGCTACTTATATTATTATTTGATAATCTCACCGATGCACTAAATAGAAATATAATTTTTCTACCCAGGAAATATCCCTATTGGCCCATTGCAGAGTACGTAACTGGCAGTGACTAGAGCCACCATTATTAGTATCAGGAAAACAATTTCTATATATGTGTATTGAAGAAAGCATTCATGTGTGGATTCGAATCAGAACTCACCTTCTCAACTCCTGCACACCAGCCTTGCGCACCGTGGGCTCGGTCAACGTGCAAACAGCGAAGTATTGAATCCAGCAATTCACGCACAATTCCACAGGTGCTGGACACTCACTGTTCTTACCCGGAGCACTAAACAATCCTCGATCAGCGAGAGGAAACTAGGAATTTCACATAATAGCCGTGGACCGTTCGGTAGATAGTCTTTTCGCGCGGCGCTAGTCCATTAGTTCAGTTAAAAAACACGCACACTTTCGTGGCGCTGCGGTGCTGTCCACCAATCAGATGGCTCAGCCAATGATGAAGAGCCAAAATGGCGATTCCGCTCAAATCCACTCAATTTTCAATAAATCAATTCATAATTGATGAAATTATGGTTGATGTGAGGTGAATAAAGCCCAGAAAAATCCCTTGAAATTATTATGCTTATTTTCCTTACGAACCCACTAAAATAGAACAGTGTAAGTAGTATTCACACTTGAAAAGAAGAACGGTACGGAACAATATGGATAAACGGTGATTGGATTGTACAGAAAGTTTTGAATAGCTCTAGCAGTTGCTGCCGAGTAAATCCGTGCTCCGTTGATGACAAAAAATTTCTTCTGTGAGACAGAAGAACCGATTACCTAACTACAAAAAAATATTGCAACCGAGCTAGGATACTTCTTGGTAAGACTAGTTGAAAAGAGAGAATTATTGTTATTCAAATATGTAATACATTTTGATACAAGTGAACAAACTTTGTCATTGCAGCAGAGCGGGAGGCTTATTACGTATCTTTTGCAAAAACAAAACGATAGCGATCAAACGCTTGTTGTCATAAAAGTCGGAATTACCTGCAGTGTAGGTATGGAAGTATGGTGTTATTTGCTGATGACACATTTTTTTTTATTTGTAGTGGGTTTGCTCTTGACTCTAGTCTAGGTCATAGGTGACAGAGACAGAGTCTACGATGGAGTGAGCTTACCCAGAAGAAGCCTGTTCACTCTAACTTTGAAGAGATTCGACGCAGACGCAGGCAGTGAGTTCCACTCATTCGCTGTGCGCATTATAAAGGATGTTTGGATCTTTGATATTTAAAATAGATCGGCGGTCACAAAATCTATTCTTTTTCTTCTATCATCAAAATCATACATAATCGTTTGCTAATCGCTCAGTGTTTGTCAAATGCACTTATTTAAAAAAAAACCGCCAACAACTCTAAAACTTCTGTATTGAAGAGCAATTAGTGCGCAAAAATCGCTATCGTTTTGCTCTTGCAAAAGATACGTAATAAGCCTGCCGAAATAGACGCCCAAGCCAAAGACCGTCGTAATGAAGCCGACAGACTACTTCAGTTTTCGACTAAGTGTTGAAAAATAGTAGTTTATGAAACTGTTGCATAATAAGGGGTATTAAAACATCAGTGTGTGTTTAGTCACACTCATATTGAATGGAAAAAAAATATTGATGGAAACTCCTTAGTGATTAACTTCTTGGATTTGTCCTGTATCGTAATAGAAAAAAAAATGTTTTATAGCATTATTTTGTTAAAGAAATAGGGTTATAATGAGATTCTATTTTTAAATTTCGGTATTGTGTTTATAAAGTATGTCAATATAAACTCGTTTTGAAGTTTATAATTCGAATATTATGATATGAGAGTAGATAAAAATCTTTACAAAACGGTGAGAAACATTATGAATGTTTTAGTAAACTGACACATATCTGATTTTAATTCATTTTAGTTACCAAAACAGACGTCGCTTCTCAAGTACCTACGAAAGGGGTAGCCCACCCTTAAACAACTTGATAGACTTCCCTTTAAGTCTCAAGTATGTTATTATTTATTACCTCAACTTAAAAGCTTTTAAAAGATATGAAACTTTCGCTTTTGTTAGGTTACGGTGGCGCCAGGGACGATTTAAAAGTTTAATATTGTCTTTATGGGATTTGGCTAAAAATACTGAGCCGTCGGTACCGGATTTGTTCCGGCCAAGGGTTCCCGGATTCTCGGTTGTCATTCTTTACATCTTTGAAAGTCGTTATGGGTAGCTCAAAAGTCTGAAAACTACGGGGTATCATACAAAAATACGCTCTTATTATATAATTCGCTCTTAAGTTACCTATATACACCTGCACTAAGACTCCACGGTCCGTCTATCTGTCTGTCTGTCACCAGGCTGTATTTCATGAACCGTGATAGCTAGACAGTTGACATTTTCACAGATGATGTATTTCTGTTGCCGCTGTAACAATAAATACTAAAAACAGAGTAAAATAAATATTTAGGTGGGGCACCCATACAACAAACGTGATTTTTTTGCCGATTTTTGCGATAATGGTACGGAATCCTTCGTGCGTGAGTCCGACTCGCACTTGGCCGGTTTTTTTATTTGTCGGCTCAATACTTTTTCATCATTCATACGGTCCTGTCCCCTGGCACGCTATCACTGACTCTCTTTTTTTTCTTTGGCCTTTTCCCCTTTCTCATACATAAGTAGTATACCGTCACACTTACGAAATAAGTATATCTAAGTTTGGTGGTAGTGGACTGGTAGATACGAGTACATACTTCCCCGGACGAATTGCTTCAAAAAGAGATCTCCAGCTATATAGTTCCTATACTACTAATATTGCAAACAAAGTCTGGATTTATGTAAATACATCACGTTTCAACGGCTAAACGAATTTAGATAAAACTTCATCATCATCATCAGTCTTTTAATGTCCCCACTGCTGGGACACAGGCCTCCTCTCTGTAAGAGGAGCCGCATCGGGCCCGCGTGGTGGATCCACGCGGGCCCGATGCGGGTTTGTGGATGTCAAATATATTCGAATTTTTGCTACTAGGATATTGTAGTTTTCTCACAATGTTTTGCTTCACCGTTTTGAGAGCAGTGGTGATGAAACAATTTACACAAAGTAAACCGCCTGCCTGGGTTCGATCCCCCGACCTACAACTTGTAAGTCGCGGCCTTTACCACTCGGCCAACACTTCTCTCAGCTGAAACTTGGCACATGGTCAAACTACGACCTATTTTGTTTTTTTTCTCTTGTAGAAATGCTCATGCATACTGCACTTCCACGGGGAGATAGTGCAGTTATGTGGGAATCTGACCCACTAAAACTCCAATCCTCCTGTACCGCTTATGGCGTGCACACGGGCACGCGTTAGCACTCACCGCCACCGGACCCTCCTCGGGTCCCTCGTGTACCAGAACACCGGCGTACCAGAACACAATGTACGCCGTGACCACCCCAGGGACCAAATCAGCACATGGATCCCAGATGACCCCGTGTATCCCCAGAAGCACCCTTGGTACCCCTGTGACGGGTCAAGGTCAATTGCTCCGCCACCTACCATTTTGCGGCCGCAGGGGATAGGGAGAGCGGCTATTGCTATACCGACACTCCTCTCCCCCTGCGGCCCCACCGCGACCGCCATCAGACGGTGGCGACCCGCCTAGGCCGCGGAAGGTAGGGAGAGCGGCGCACCGCAATACTGGCACTCCTCCTCCACCGCGGCCTCCAACCCTCAGCCGCGATATCGTATGGGACCTGGGATGCTCCATAAGACATCGCGGCTCACCTCCTCGGCGGTGTCGCCTGTTACCAAGCGGCACCGCAACCTACTAGTTGGCCGCTACGTCGTCGGCTTAATCGGGAAAAGCCCTGACGAGCAGCCCCTCCTCGGGTTCCTCTTCGCTACACCGTGGTTATGTCAATGCGGGAACCCACCGGGGGGGATGGTCAAACTATGACCTGGATTATGACTTAAGGTACTATTCATCCCGGTAGTACTACGCTCCCTTATGAACGTTTTCGACTTACACGCGAGCAAAGTCGCTATAAAAAACCTAGTTCATCCAAATTCTTTTAATATAAGGCGATAAACAAACCAAATAACGCCCCCCATAATAACTTATGGTCTCCATAATAAAAAATAAAACTAATGGGCTCTTAATTCCTCTTAAACGTCCAAAGGCACCCTTAAAATATTTTCTTTATAATCCACTTTATGCATTTTAAACCTTAGCCCGTTCTAATAAGATCTTTCAGAAGTTATATTAAATAGCTGAAATTGAATTTAAAAGGGAAGTGAGTACTTGTATTAGATAAAATGATTACAGTACTCTATCTCCTGTGTTCCAAGTAATTTCCTCCACTAGAGTCAATCAACACTGGCAATTCTAGCTTATTAATTGATGACGTTGATTGAGGGTTTTTTTCTGTTGTTATGACTATTGGATTGGAGGAAGATTCCTTTAAAAATAGGCCTACGAATTTCTGTCAACTTTAGTTATAAAAATCTCGATGGTGCATAATAGCAAATGGTGGCATAAGTATTATTAAAATATTCTTAATTCAACTACAAACAGAAATTCAATTCTCTGATATTTTAATCAGCTGCTAAATAGCGTCAAGATTTTTTATGAAGGATGTAATAGGTTAAATTTTGTAGGGTCCGAGTTATTTATTTATATACACTTTATTGTACACCAAGACAAAAACAATATTACATACGGAAACCTTAAGGTTACACTAGTCGAAAATTCTTCCATACAAACGTAGTCTAGAGATTATGCCACTGTTTGACGATGTACGTTCAAAATAAAAAGTGATGTCAATTTGTCTCATCATTATCTAGCCCTGTATGGAAGCGAAAAAGTAAAAAAAGAAAATGTTTGAAAGTTATGAGCGTCGAAAGTTCCACATTTCGACACTAATTTTAAGGCATTTTTGGGCGCATATAAATACCATACTGGAAAATTGCAAAAATGCCTCCATACAGGGATAGATTATTAGTTGAACAATGCAAATCATTTTATTTTGAACAGATGGATTTAGTAGTTTTTTCATGATATCTAGACTGCCAAAGGGCTGTTTATAAAATTTTGTGCGCTCGGTTTCGTCCTAAATCATTATCCATTTCGCTACAAATTTGCAAAAGTGTGTATTCGTACGCGAGCTAGCTTCCTACTGCTCATCACAGCATCTATCTCATCCGCACGTGTTGTCGGTTGATATAAAATGCATTTTAACCCCGCGCACAAAATAGTTCGTGCCGTCGACTAGTGTACCCTTAAAATTAAAACAAGCATACAACAGGCGGCCTTATCGCATTCTGCGATCTCTTCCAGGCAACCCAGAATGGAGAGAGATAGCCTGGACACGACATGGGGTTGCACTTGGTGCAAGTTTGAATGAAACAATAAGTAACAAACATAATAAGCACTAAATATAAAATACTAAAATAGATACTTAAATACATACATACATATAAATATACAGTCAAGAAAACAATACAGCTGCAACAAGAATAATAAATCAAAATGTTGTAATAAATCTTATTAGATAATGATATCTACTTACAACATAGGCAGGGTATCTCATCCTATACAAAGAAACTGCGCCGACGTACTGTATTGATTATACTGATTATTTTTTGTACATCCATCGCCTTCGGTTCCGTTCCACGGATATAGATGGCGATCTATCTATCGCCGTGGAACGGAACCGAACGCGATAGATTTACAATAAAATATCGGTATAATCAGATGAAAAACGCTAGTAACGTCGGCACGATTTCTTTGTATGAGATGAGGCATCTGTATGTATATTATCTGTGATATAAGTAAGAAAATTTTAATATGATTTTATTTATATTTTAATTAAATTTTATGTTACTTTGACATAATATTTATTTTATTTGTATTTGACTGTCTTTTAAAATTGTTTTGATTTAAGTTGAGATCGTCTATGCTCAGAATAATAAGAGCTAATTTGACATAACCTGAATTTAATATATTTTTCAATGTTATTTTGATTTTAATTTAATTAAATATGTAAGTTTGTTTATGTAGAGCATGATAATGATTTTATGATGAGTTTAATGATGTGTAAGCTGTGGTGTTACCTATTTATTGATTGAGCATAACACGATAAATGTTTTAAATTTCTATATTTTCTGTAAATCTTTGTTATGTTACACGTTGGTAGTCCTTAAATAAATAAGAGTGTGAGGGTCTCATGGCTAAATTAATTTATCCGTAGATAAGGATAATGCAATGATAATAAGCAGTGGTGGCCCAGTAGTATAGGCCGCGACTTACAAGTTGTAGGTCGTGGATTCGAACCCAGGCAGGCACTTTACTTTGTGTAAATTATTTCATCACCACTGCTCTCAAAACGGTGAAGGAAAACATCGTGAGGAAACCGGCATGTCCTAGAACCAAAAATTCGAAGACATGTGACATCCACCAACCCGCACTGGGCCCGCGTGGTGGATTACGGCCCATTCCCTCTCACAGAGAGGAGGCCTGTGCCCCAGCAGTGGGAACATTAAAAGGCTGATGATGATGATGATGAAGGATAATGCCATACAGAGCTTATCATTATATATCAAGCCTTCTATCACACACAACTTCATATCAGTATTTTACTTATATCAACTGCCTTTCTGATCTCCACAACCCAACTCTGGGTAACATGAAGCTCCTCAGTGAGTCTAGATATCTGTCTTTAAGGCGATATATACGCCCCAATGTTAACGCAGTACTGGCCGTGCGCCCGCTTGATGCCAGAATTTCAATATTGAACCTCTTTTTGAACAGTTTTGTTTGCAAAATATTATTTGATTTAGATATGCTATGTTAGTTATGAAGAAATTCCAGCCATAAAATTTGTAGGCCCTTAAGATTTTCCAATCAATAAATCCAGAAGAAGAATCAATCAATCCACTGAGTCTATCACAGTCTACAGCTGGACATATTCCTCAATCAAATTAACTGTCCTTAACACCTGCAAAAAGTATCACAACTCTACTCTCATTCTCTGAGGAAAAACCGGATACCCATCCAAAATATAACAGCAGGAAGTGTAGCTTAACCTCAAACACTACCAGCTTACATACCTAATAAGATTAAAAGTCAAAGCCGAAAATCCGACCACCATTTAATTAAAGTAATAATAATAATTTATGACAGATTAATAATTAATTTGACGTAATATTTTAGGGCACCATATTGGTAGGTATAAAGTTGCCGTCCTCAAGCTATAGTGGCACTATCTGATAAAATCATATTTTGAGGAAATATAAACAAACTTTCATAGATCTAGCTTTTTTCCGCGGCTTCGCCGATATAAAAGGTGTTTTATCATCCCAAGGTAATGACAAACAGTCCTATATCCTTCCTAGGGTCTCAAACTATCTCCATGTCAAATTTCATCAAAATCGGTTCAGTAGATCCAGAGATTACCCCCTACAACCTCACAAACTTTACCTCTTTATAATTTTATATAGTATAGTTTAGATAATAACTTATATATATATCTGAAACTGGTGTACTAAGGCGTGCGGTCTCATCCCATACAAAGAAACTGTCCCGACGTACTGTACTGATTATACTGATTATTTGATTTATCTATCGATATCGATTGATTATTAGATGTTGATTTATCTATCGCCGTGGAACGGCACCGAACGCGATCAATTTACAAAAAATAATCGGTATAATTAGATGAAAAGCGCTAGTTACGTGGCACGGTTTCTTTGTATAGGATGAGGCATCTGTATGCTAGTATTATGTTATCTGTGACTGAGGTAACTTTGGAAACATTGAAATAATATGGTACTATCGACTTGGTCTCATGATGGAACCAGAAGGGGACCATAGCAACTCAAGCACCATCGTGTTTGGGCCTATTAGATGTGTGTTGACAAGCGATATTAGGTTACACTAGTCGACAGCACGAACTATTTTATGCGCGGGGTTAAAATGCCTGCTATCTCATCCGACAACTCGTGCGAAAGAAATAGATGCTGTGATGAGCAGTAAGAAGCTAGTTCGCGTACGAATTAGCACTTTTGCAAGTATGTAGTGAAATGGATGATGATTTAGGGCGAAAGCGAGCGCGCGAAATTTTATAAACAGACCTTTGGGAGTCTAGATATCATGAAAAAACCAGCCAAGTGCGAGTCGGACTCGCGCACGAAGGGTTCCGTACCATTAACGCAAAAAAATCACGTTTGTTGTATGGGAGCCCTACTTAAATATGTGCAGGACGTAGCGTGTTCATTGGCCCCGAGAAAAGAAGGGCGTAAACCTTCTGGCCATTGCCGCTGAACGCCCCATCCACATCAACGAAAACAAAGGTTCTTGGATGCCTAGCTGCAGCAGTGACGTAGGGTTGCAAATCGACTCTAACGATTCAACGATGTGTTGGCTGTACTTGAGTTATTTCCAGATTCCGGGTTGCCTACTTCTGGATCAGCACTCCTGGTGTCCAGGTTCCGAGGTTCAGCTCGACAGGATCGAAAAGGGATGTCTTCATAAGGGTTGAAGTCGATGAATTAAATGAAACACTAAGTTATTCAGTACACGGCACGATTCTAGGGCTCTCAACAATTTCTGAGACGTGATTCTATATAAGAATTACTTCTTATTTACTAAGACAAGTACAAGCGACTAGCTTTGGATGACTACAAATTCTATTTTGGGCCCGGGGGTTCTTTATACCCTCGCATCGTGCCATTATTGAGAGCCCCGCAAATTCTCGCCGAAAATAATTTTTATTTATGTAAAAAACCCTTATACATATTTGGTAAATAGGGTTACCGCACCCCTTCCATGGTGCTATCAATAGCTGGATTCCTTCGTACTGTAACACAGTAACGCCCCCTATCTATGTATCTAATCAATATACCTAATTTCCAGGTATTGATAGCTTCCCTAGACTATTTCCATGAAATGAAAGGACAATTCCCTTTATTTCCCAGTTAAAACCTTAATAGCTTTTAACCTAGTCTAAGGATATCTATAGGTTGGGTTGACCTGCTGGTGCCAATAGCAGGCTGTCTGTTGACGTCTAGAAAAAGCTTATTTTCGGGAATCTTCTATGGGATATCATCCCTTATGTAACGAATCTATAAATTCCTAAGTCATTTCACCGACTTTAGGACTTCCTACTTAGGCTAACCAGACAATCACCGCCTATTATGGGGATTCTGGTAGCCAATAGACCACACTTTACATTTCTAGTGTTTATGTAAGTCTATCTAGGTCATATGCACATAAGGTGCCTTGATATGTACAAATTTGATAGCTGGTCACTTTCTTTGCGCCCAGCTATCAGAGAAATTAGATATAAAAACACTAATAAGATTGGGACAACACGATGGTGCGTTTAACGGGCCATCGGGAGGTCCCCAAAAATTCCTTATTTTCGGAATTCCCAGGGGTGTATAGTCCCGGGGAGTGCCAAAAACTGACTAAAAATTACATTTCCAGAAACCTATTTTCTGGAATTGTACTTAAACTACTTGAGCGATTTTCGCTCCAAAGTGATGGCTTGGTAGCTAGTCCAGCAAGCCATCCGAAAGTACTTACACCATGAGTACATCTATTCCCTTCATGGAGTTATTCCACCTGAAGGGTCTACAAATTTCAACGTTTACGTTGTTTACATTTTTCACGACTGCTTATCTCGTTGACTATCCAAGCGATTCTTCCCATCTAGAAACCGCCTGGAAGCCCTTTTAGCAAGCTTTCCAATGGTAGTACTTTTACCAGTACACCTATATGTTTCTAGGTACTTAGGGCACCTAAAACCGTAAGCGATTGCCCAAAACCAGATAAACAGCAGTTTTTTTATTATATACTGACTTGATATCTCAAGTAAATGGGCTTTATATAAAAGACTACGCTAACTATGAGGTGTATATAGGCTTCCTGTCCCGGTCTAGGTCCCCCATATACCCTAAAATGACCTAAAACCATATATTTGGTGTTTGAGATATCAAGTCAATATTCCTATTTACATAGCAGAAACTATGTGGTCTTCACATAGTTTCATCATTATGTACTGATTTCATGTCCAGTACATAGGATAAGCCCTTAAAAACATGATTTTAATTACTATAATATTTTCAAAAAACCACCAAAACTATAAATAACGTGTGGTTCCCTCTCACGGGTCATTCGGAACTAATCCGTCGTCGGGCACAGACGTATCGTATGACAGAAATTTATGTTTTTTACTATGATAACTCTTATCAGTATGCTTTCTAATGATTTTACTCTGTTAAGGGTGAACTATTGAACCCTATAACATACTGACAAACACTAAAAACATTATACTACTATCTCAAAAAATGTAGGTAAAATTTTAGTATAAATATAAACGTGCCTCTAAAATTCATTTTAGTATCAGGTGGCGCGCCGTGGTAAGCAGACATGTCTACACATACAAACTTCAATTTCTATGAACCATTTAGTATGGTTGATGACGCTTCGTCGCGAACATATCTCCCGCCGTGCAGTGCTGTGTCGACTCGCTGTGTCGACTCGAAGTGTTGTCGGCGCGGCGCTGCATTCCTTCGGTGAGCGACGGACGGCATTTCTCGGCTGCCGGCCAGGCCCACCGAGAGGACGGTCGCCGCTCCGGCATCTCTGGTTACTGGGGCAGTGGGACGAGTTTCTTCACCGGACGCTTCAAGGTACCGCCAAGCGTGCGTACCTCAGCGGTCCGGATTTCTCCGTCGATTCCTGGATACACGGCCACAATGCGGCCTCGCGGCCACGTATTGCGGGGCAGCTGGCCGTCGGCTATCAGGACAGGGTCACCCACTTTAAATCTGGGCCCACTACTATGTGGCTCCCGCCGGTTTTGGAGCTCCGGCAGGTACTCTCTGACCCAGCGACTCCAGAACATATCAGCGAGGATCTGTGATCGTCGCCATATTTTCCTGCTGTCTATATCTTGCTCGGTGAACGTGCCAGGTGTAGGTAGTCTGGCTGACCCACCGAGCAAGAGGTGATTCGGTGTGATGGATTCATCATCATCACCATCTACCGACACGTGTGTCAATGGTCGGCTATTTACAATGTACTCTGCCTCACAAATCAGTGTGGACAACACCTCTTCGGTGGGGTGTTTTTCTGTAAGTACATTGTATAGTGTGTTTTTTACACAACGAACTAGGCGCTCCCAGGCGCCTCCCATGAATGGCGCTGATGGCGTTATGAAGCGCCATACGATGCCTCTACGACTTGCCTCTGTTTTGAAGGCGTCTCGCAGCTCTCTGTCGGCGCCGTGCATGTTGGTGCCATTGTCTGAGTGTATCTCAGCTGGGCATCCTCTGCGTGCGGCGAATCGGCGCAGCGCCAATATGGCGGAGTCTGCGCTAAGGCTGGCGGCGATTTCAAGGTGCACCGCCCTTGATGTGAGACACGTAAATAGTGCTACGTATCTCTTCTGATGCTGCCGACCGACGGTGACGGATAGCGGGCCGAAATAGTCGAGCCCGGTATATGTAAACGGCCTCTTATGGTGAGCGAGGCGCGTTTTCGGATGGTCGCCGGTCGCAGGTACTGGTGGCTGTGCCTTGCGTATACGGCAATGCAGGCATCTTGCTATCACCTTCTTCGCTGTTGGTCGCATCTTCACGACCCAGTAGTGCTGCCGTACCTCATTAATTGTGAGTTCGGTGCCACTATGTTGTAGACTGCGATGTGTCCAGTCTATGTACAACTGCGTTATGTGATGGTCGCCATGTAATATAGGCGGGCGCATCACTTCTTCAGCTACCTCTTGCGTAGCTGCTATGCGACTTCTTAGTCGCAGCACGCCGTCGACGACCTGAATTTGTAAAGGTCGCAGCGAGCTATTTTTATTTATTTCTTCAACATTCGCTAACTCTGAAGCGAACGATTGTTGTTGTGCGACCTGGACAAGTATTTTCTCAGCTTCTTGGAGAAATTCTGCTTCTATGATTTGTCTGTTGACCTGGGTTGGTGCTCTGCATGCCTGCTTCTGCTTCTGTGCAGGTACAGCGGGCTTCTTGCGCCAGTCTGGGTCCTTTTCAGCGTTTTTTCTCGTCCGTTTATAGGACGTTATCTCTGTTCTATTTTTGCAAAGAGATATAAAACGCAGAACTGTGGCGGTCGCACGAAGCAGTCGCTCCCATCTGGAGAATCTGCTTGGCTCTGGAACGGCTTCTATGAAGCTCTTCTTGTCCCCTTCTGTGACAACGAAAGTTTTTTCTTCTCCCGTGTCGTTTGTAGTCGGAGGTTTCTCTGTGGGCCATAATTCGGGCCCAAGAGACAAAAAACTCGGCCCGCAGTACCACTCGTGGTCCGAGTTGAACCGCAGTGGCACGTCACGGGTTGCTGCATCAGCGATGTTCATCTTGGTGGGTATCCATCGCCAATCTTCGACTTTGCTATTGTCTTCAATAGCAGCTATTCGGTGAGCAACGAAAGGTTTGTATACTCTCGCTCCTCTTCTAATCCAGGTCAGTACGGTCTTGCTATCTGACCAATACGTTACTGACGTGGGCTTGCAGTCGTGTTCACTCATCACTGCTGCGGCTACGCGGGTTCCCAATACCGCGGCCTGAAGTTCGAGTCTCGGTATCGAAAGCAGTTTCAGTGGGGCCACCCGCGCTTTCGCCATAACAAGGCTTATTAAGTGCTTGCCTTCCACGGTCGTGGCCCGCCAGTATATAGCGGTAGCATATGCCATCTCGCTTGCATCAGTGAACACATGCACCTGCATTTCTATAGCGTCGCTATATCCAGGATAGCATCTTGGTACGCTAACGTTTTTTAGTTGGCGTAAATGTTGTACCCAAATTTTCCATTGTAATGCTAGGTCAACATCTAGCCTCTGATCCCAGTCGACGCCTCGCCTCCATGCTTCTTGCAATATTTGCTTCGCCTTGATGGTTACTGGCGAGGCGAGTCCGAGTGGGTCGTATAGCGACGCTACTATTCTGAGCGCCTCTCGCTTGGTGGGCGCCTCTCGGTCCAAGATACCCTCAGGCAGACGCGCGAGTGTGAGGTTGAAACCCAGCGTGTCTTCGCCTGGCCTCCATATGAGGCCGAGTATCTTTTCCGACGTATCTATATCTCCAATGGATACCATCTCAGTTTGTATATGCGATGGGTCCATTTTTTCTAGGAGCTGCGAGCTATTTGAAACCCATTTCTTGAGTTCAAACCTCGCCTGTAGGTGTATTTTTCGCACCATACTAGCGACTTCTGCCGCCTTCTCGATAGTTCTATAACTATCTAGGTAGTCATCCATATAATGACTACGTAGTATAGCATCCACAGCTTCAGGGTGCTTCTCTATATATTTGTTTGCGTTCCAGTTCTTTGCAAAAATTGCTGTGCAAGGCGAACTGGCTGCGCCGAAAATGATGGACGTCATTCTATATTCTTCTGGCGCTCCTTCTCTGCGGTTTCCCCTCCACAGGTAGCGAAGCGCGTCTCGGTCTTGGCTCCGCACCTTCACTTGCATGAACATCTCCGCTATGTCACCGGTTATTGCGACGCAGTGGCGGCGAAACCGCATCATTACGCCTGGCAGCGACTGTAATAGGTCGGGCCCAGTTAACAGGAAGTCATTCAGTGACATTCCTCTCGATTTGGCGGCAGCGTCATGTACGATGCGAAGTTTGTCTGGCTTCATTGGGTTGAAGACATCGAAGTGTGGGAGGTACCAAGTTTTGCCCGGCGTGCTAATTGCGGGTGCCCTTTCAGCGTACCCTTTCGCAATTAGCGAGTCCATCTGGTCTGAGTATCTTCTTAGAAGTTCCTGGTTCTTGTCCAGCTTCTTTTCTGTTGAGACGAGCCTCTTCAGAGCTGTCTCAAAGCTATCTGGCATCTCAGCATGCTCATTACGCCAAAGCATGGCGGTTTCGATGTGTCCATTCTCTAATTGGACAGTTGATCGATTCAAAATGTCCTCTGCCCTTCTTGCTGGGTCAGAGGCGGGTCGCTGTGGGTTTATGCACAACGATTCTATGGCGAAATGTTCGCGCAACTGATGATCCAAATTGTCATCAGTTGTTATTCTATTGACATGATGTACTTGTTGTCGTAGTAAACTACTGTGCGCGCCATGTAGTGTCCAACCCATCGCTGTAAGTGACGCAATTGGTTGGTGTCTTGGACCTCTGCGAATCTCGCTGGCCAATAACAAATGCCAGTTGTCTTGGCCGACGAGTATTTTTGGCACGCCATTGTTGTACATCAACTCTTTTCTCAAGTCGGTTAAATGCTTGCAGCGTGCGACAACCCTATCGCTCACTGTTTGTTTTGCCAAGCTGAGTTTAGGTATAGTACGTGCTTTAAATTGTACCCTTCTCTCTTGCGGGCTAACCAGCGTCACCTTGACTCTTCTTGAGCATGGGGTGGTGAGCATGGTGTTGCCTATCGCACCGATCTTGAGCGGGTCCACAGGGCCCTCTGCCCCGACTTGCCTCGCGATGTCTTCATCCATCAGCGAAACGGTGGACCCATCGTCTAGGAGAGCGTATGTTGCTACCTCTCCCGCCGGTCCGATTACCCGGACCGGCACTATCTTGAGGTACGCCTGGCTCGATGGTGACCCGAAACTGGCCACCGTTTCCTGAGGATCCTTGCGGGATTCAGGAACATCGGGCTTCTTGTTGGCTTCCCTCTGCTGTTGCTTCTTCCTATGAAGAAGCCGATGGTGCGTATCTCTGCACCCGTCTTGGCCACACTGTTTTCTCTTACAAGTGTGGTTGCCTCGTCGATGTTGAAGGCAGCGATAACATAGATTGTGTTTTTTCGCTAGCTCCCATCTTTTCTCGACAGCTACGCCCCTGAATTGTGCACATCCAGTGGCGTAGTGATGTCCCACGTCGCAAACACGGCATTTTCCTACCGGTTGGTCCGTAGCTATATGCGTCCTTTGTGTGACGCGTCTGTTGGTGTTCGCCTCGGCCGAAGCGATGCCTTCGGGTGGGGCGAATGGACTACAGAAGTGTGCCTGTTCAGATATAAAATTACTGAACAATGAAATATCTGGCACCGATTGGTACTTCTCCGAATATGATCGGTACCATTGTGCTCGTAGCGAATTGGGTAACTTCTCTGTTAACAATCGCATAAGCTCCGCGTTCATAAGGTAATGACCCTTTTTTAACGCGCGGAGCGTGACTACAGCACCTCTTACGCGACTTGCAAACGCGCAGATGTCTCTTGGTGACTCACTGCAGCGCGGCAGTCCGCGTAATCTATCTGTTTCAGCTTGCGCTATGGAGTCTGGACGGCCGAACTGCAGCTCGAGTTCCTTCATGATGTCATCGGGCCTGGCATGTCCGATGAGTTCTGAGCTGACGGTTTCCATTGCACGTCCATGTAAGCTTCTCCTCAGCCTCGCTGTATTCTCGATGTCCGTAAAATACGCTCGAGTTGTCTCATATATGGCCCGAAATGATAGCCATTCAGTATGAGAACCATTGAAATTCGGCAATGTCATGACGAATTTCGACGCAGAGGGGTTCGTTTGGTCCCGCTGTTCTATTTTCCTGTCGGCTAGCGACGCTATAGCGGACGTCAACTCCGTCAAGAATGGACGGAGACTATCCCTCTGACCTCCTGTACACTCAGCTGACGCTGCAACTGGAGGCTTTCGCACTTCTTTCTCCTTAGGATGCTGACCTTCTATTTGCGATTTGGTGGCGGCCGCAGTCAGGGGTCTATGCATAGAATTTCTGGTTCCCCCTTCAACGACGTTATCCTCCTTCTCAGGCTGAGGTTCTGGTGCCTCTTCTAGCCATGAACGCACGTACTCGTCATTCGAGTTTCTGTCATCCAAGTATTCAGCTTCGGAACCCTCTTCCTCCGCTCTCTGAAGTGCCAATTGTGCAAGCTCCAACTTAATTTTGAGTAAGTCTTCGCGAGCTTTGTCTATGTTTTTTCGTGACCGAGTCACTCTAGTTGACGGCGGACGGCTATGTTCGATACGGGCGTCACCCCGGGTAGTCATCGGCATCGCTGTACGTCTGTCTTCTTCGGAAATCTTCTCTTTCTGAGAAGGTTTCAATGTTGTGTCTGAAGCTCCTTCTAATCTGGTTACTCTGGTAGAAACCGCTTGATCAGTTTCTATTGGTTGATGCGTCGGAGTGCTTTCAGTTTGAGGCGCTAGATGGCGCTGCTCGTCCGACGGCTCGGTCCCTTCGGTTGTGGAAGGTGAACACGGCGGCAGCTCATGTCTGATGCCAGCTGGCTGATCCAACTCCACGGTCCATGCCTCCGGCGTCTTGCCTTTGGATCTGGTTATCGGCATTGTTGTTGAAATATTTTCTTTTGAAAACTCGAAGTTAGTTTTCAAAGATAAGTCCCAGTTCCGGGCTTCAGCGTTCAAACCGACGATCTCCAGAAGTTAACCTCCACTTCGATTGACTATAATTCAATCTTCAAATAAAAAATCACTAAAAACTTACGGTCAGTGATAAGTCTTCAGGAAACTTCAGGCATTTGCTATACAAGTTTATTTTTCCCATAAACGTGTATGTTCTATTTGATTGACTATAATTCAATCAAATTCTAAATCACCGAAAAGTCAAGGTTACTTTTCGGTGGTGATGCTTCATGAACTGCTTGTCCAAAGCATCAGAGCCGTGCATCAATCTTCCGAGCACGTATCTTGCTTGATTGAAGAAAATTCAATCTTCAAATAAATCACCGAAACGTCAAAGTTATTTTCAGTGATAGTGCTTCAGGAACCGCTTAGTCAGTACATCCGAAACGTATCTAAGTCTTCAGAGTACGTTTCTTCCATTCACTGACGAAAATTCAGTCTTCAAAATTTTCCTGAAAACATAGGGGTTGTTTTCAGTCATAAGGCTTCAGGAATTATTCTTCAATCATCAAGGATGCACATCAGCCTTCTAAACGCACGTCTTGTATTTTTCTGACGGGCGCTCGTTTTTTAAACAAATCGCTAAAAACATAAGGGTAGTTTTCAGCGATAAGTCTTCAGGAACTATTCTTCCGCGTCAAAGACGTAATCCAATCTTCTGAACGAGTATTCTTGGTTGAATAAACAAGCGTTCAGTTCTAGAACAAATCACTGATAACATAGGGTAGTTTTCAGCGATAAGTCTTCAGGAACTATTCTTGGGGCTTCAAGGATGCGCATCTGTCTTCATACAGCATTTTGCGGCTCACAGAAAATTTCTTCTATTTTCTTACAATTATTGAAAAAATAGGGTATTTTCAATAACTGTCTCCAGAATTTTACCTCTTGGATCCAGCGGCAAATAGGGCACGTAGGACTTGTTCCCTGCAGTGCACGTCGATTTTTGGTTTATTTGTGAAATTAATTTCTCCAAAATTCGAAAAATTAATTCCACCACTGTTTCTTCCTGACGTCCTGGGGCGCTCCAGACTTCGAATTTCGGCTCGAACGGGTCAACGTTGTGTTGCACGTAGCCGACTTAATATGCAGGCACCCAGTTGTTTTTTCTGGATCTACTGTTCCCGACGTCCTGGGGCTCTCCAGGCTCCAAAATTCGGCTCGAACGGACCATTAAATGTGCAGGACGTAGCGTGTTCATTGGCCCCGAGAAAAGAAGGGCGTAAACCTTCTGGCCATTGCCGCTGAACGCCCCATCCACATCAACGAAAACAAAGGTTCTTGGATGCCTAGCTGCAGCAGTGACGTAGGGTTGCAAATCGACTCTAACGATTCAACGATGTGTTGGCTGTACTTGAGTTATTTCCAGATTCCGGGTTGCCTACTTCTGGATCAGCACTCCTGGTGTCCAGGTTCCGAGGTTCAGCTCGACAGGATCGAAAAGGGATGTCTTCATAAGGGTTGAAGTCGATGAATTAAATGAAACACTAAGTTATTCAGTACACGGCACGATTCTAGGGCTCTCAACAATTTCTGAGACGTGATTCTATATAAGAATTACTTCTTATTTACTAAGACAAGTACAAGCGACTAGCTTTGGATGACTACAAATTCTATTTTGGGCCCGGGGGTTCTTTATACCCTCGCATCGTGCCATTATTGAGAGCCCCGCAAATTCTCGCCGAAAATAATTTTTATTTATGTAAAAAACCCTTATACATATTTGGTAAATAGGGTTACCGCACCCCTTCCATGGTGCTATCAATAGCTGGATTCCTTCGTACTGTAACACAGTAACGCCCCCTATCTATGTATCTAATCAATATACCTAATTTCCAGGTATTGATAGCTTCCCTAGACTATTTCCATGAAATGAAAGGACAATT
Organism: Orthosia incerta; assembly: GCA_948252205.1. Taxonomy (NCBI): domain Eukaryota; kingdom Metazoa; phylum Arthropoda; class Insecta; order Lepidoptera; family Noctuidae; genus Orthosia; species Orthosia incerta. The sequence continues at coordinate 10,583,506 of OX411765.1, read as the reverse complement.
CCCTTTATTTCCCAGTTAAAACCTTAATAGCTTTTAACCTAGTCTAAGGATATCTATAGGTTGGGTTGACCTGCTGGTGCCAATAGCAGGCTGTCTGTTGACGTCTAGAAAAAGCTTATTTTCGGGAATCTTCTATGGGATATCATCCCTTATGTAACGAATCTATAAATTCCTAAGTCATTTCACCGACTTTAGGACTTCCTACTTAGGCTAACCAGACAATCACCGCCTATTATGGGGATTCTGGTAGCCAATAGACCACACTTTACATTTCTAGTGTTTATGTAAGTCTATCTAGGTCATATGCACATAAGGTGCCTTGATATGTACAAATTTGATAGCTGGTCACTTTCTTTGCGCCCAGCTATCAGAGAAATTAGATATAAAAACACTAATAAGATTGGGACAACACGATGGTGCGTTTAACGGGCCATCGGGAGGTCCCCAAAAATTCCTTATTTTCGGAATTCCCAGGGGTGTATAGTCCCGGGGAGTGCCAAAAACTGACTAAAAATTACATTTCCAGAAACCTATTTTCTGGAATTGTACTTAAACTACTTGAGCGATTTTCGCTCCAAAGTGATGGCTTGGTAGCTAGTCCAGCAAGCCATCCGAAAGTACTTACACCATGAGTACATCTATTCCCTTCATGGAGTTATTCCACCTGAAGGGTCTACAAATTTCAACGTTTACGTTGTTTACATTTTTCACGACTGCTTATCTCGTTGACTATCCAAGCGATTCTTCCCATCTAGAAACCGCCTGGAAGCCCTTTTAGCAAGCTTTCCAATGGTAGTACTTTTACCAGTACACCTATATGTTTCTAGGTACTTAGGGCACCTAAAACCGTAAGCGATTGCCCAAAACCAGATAAACAGCAGTTTTTTTATTATATACTGACTTGATATCTCAAGTAAATGGGCTTTATATAAAAGACTACGCTAACTATGAGGTGTATATAGGCTTCCTGTCCCGGTCTAGGTCCCCCATATACCCTAAAATGACCTAAAACCATATATTTGGTGTTTGAGATATCAAGTCAATATTCCTATTTACATAGCAGAAACTATGTGGTCTTCACATAGTTTCATCATTATGTACTGATTTCATGTCCAGTACATAGGATAAGCCCTTAAAAACATGATTTTAATTACTATAATATTTTCAAAAAACCACCAAAACTATAAATAACGTGTGGTTCCCTCTCACGGGTCATTCGGAACTAATCCGTCGTCGGGCACAGACGTATCGTATGACAGAAATTTATGTTTTTTACTATGATAACTCTTATCAGTATGCTTTCTAATGATTTTACTCTGTTAAGGGTGAACTATTGAACCCTATAACATACTGACAAACACTAAAAACATTATACTACTATCTCAAAAAATGTAGGTAAAATTTTAGTATAAATATAAACGTGCCTCTAAAATTCATTTTAGTATCAGGTGGCGCGCCGTGGTAAGCAGACATGTCTACACATACAAACTTCAATTTCTATGAACCATTTAGTATGGTTGATGACGCTTCGTCGCGAACAAAATATTTATTTTCTTCTGTTTTTAGTATTTTCTGTTATAACGGCAACCGAAATACATCATCTGTGAAAATTTCAACTGTCTAGCTTTCACGGTTGATGAGATACAGCCTGGTGACAGACGGACAGACAGACAGACGGATGGATCGCGAAGCCTTAGTAATAGGGTCCCGTTTTTACCCTTTGGGTACGGAACCCTAAAAACTACTAAATGTATATCTTCAAAATAAAATTATTTGCATTGTTGAAATACTAATCTATCCCTGTATGGTGACTGTTTTGCAATTTTCCTTCTTCTTATAGTATTTATTGCCGCCCAAAGATGCGTTAAAATAAGTGTCGAAATATGGAATTTTCGACGCTCATAACTTTCAAATACTTTTTTCTTTTTTACTTTTTTGTTTCCATACAGGGCTAGATAATGATGAGACAAATTGATATCATTTTTTATTTTGAACGTACATCGTAAAACAGTGCAATAATCCCTAGACTACGTGTGTATAGAAGAATTATCGACTAGTGTAACTTTAAGGACCTATCTTCTTAGCTTGTTTTAAAAAGAACTTATACTAAATTGAAAACAGCCAATTGTCAGATAGCAGCAGTATAGCTTGAGGACGATATAGAGTACAATAATACCTATATATATGTTTAAAGATAAGTAGGTATAATGAGGACAGGTAAATGACACGGCCGTCTCTTGGTTGCGGGATGGGTTTCACTTGGGGCCCAGTGAATTGAGCCGGTCTACAAAATGTAGCTGTTTTGTTCGCTCTGAATACTGAAACTTTTAGTCCCTAAGGTTTTCTAATAATGATTTTAGTTTTCAGTCATGTTAGAATAGTTTCTTACAAGATTGTAATAAATTCAAAAAATCTTTAATTAGTTAAAAATTGCCGTCATCGTATATTTTATTCGTATTAAGTTTTTTTGCTACCTACACATATAAATATATCGCATTCCTGATATCTGCGATCCGTGTCAGGTCATGGAAAAGCAGTTCACAAAGACCGATACGACTTTATAACAACAATTAAGTAAAATTGCTTACCTCAGACCTTTCAGCCTTTTCCGACTTATATTTTAATTAAACGTAATCAGTGTTAATTCTGTCTGTCAGTCTCTGCAATACAAATGCATGCTATGTTTTTAAACACAAATAAAAAGTTTAAAAAGAGTATCAAAATTGTTTTAACGACACACGAAATGCATGTAGTGTAGCAACAGCTTAGTAGGCTACGATTAAAAATAGCGTGCACCCTCTCGGCGCAGTACAGAACCTACCATTTCATCCCCAGCCTCCCCTCCCCATCTCATGCGTATTGATTTTAGTCGTTAGAGAGATTTATTTATGAGTCGCAACTGAGCACTGTGAACACGAGGTACGGGGCTTCGATGCCGGGCCGAGGTACAGCAGGTGAATTATTGTTTGTCTAGGGAGAGTCTTTGTCGGCTGTATTAGATTTTTAAAGTTTTTGAAACGATGTTTGATGTGTCTGTGTAACTGAACACAGTAAATACGAGGTTCGGGGTACGATGCCGGGTCGTACAGTTTGCAGGTGTCTAGGGAAGTCATTGACGGTAGTTAAGATTCTTATTAGATATTTTTAACGGTTGGTAGGATTTGAAAGGGTGTTATATGAGCCTGGTAAGAGAAGAAATTCTGTTTGGAATGGATATCACCCTCGGAAATCAGCTTCCGTTTTATAAAGATGTTTCAACCTTTAAAACAATGGGTAAGGGTATTCAATGTGGCAAGGTTCTCAATTCCGGAACTGAGTTCCAATACTGGAGATCTGATACCGTTATTCCGGAACTGGTTCCGGAACTGGTAACTTTTAAAGTTTGTTTCAAATCCAACAAGATTTATAATTATATCAGTCTTTTAATAGTTTTTAGTGAGAAATTCTACATATTTGGTCATCCCTGTCCCTTATTACTGTAATTAATTTTTTTTTACCGTAAAATTAACCAGGTTTACCTTCTTGTCGCTGGAACGACAGTTTTTCAAATTTGTTTGGCCCATAACTTAGCCACCTCCACGACGTCATCTGTGGCAGAGCACAGATCACCCTGGTTGCATGTTTTGAGGCACAGAGGACAGGACAGGAGGTGGAGAATGGTTTGCCTCTCAGCACCACATACACACCCTACCGCTGTTCCGTCGAGGTAGCCCCATTTTGCGAGGTTGGAGTTACACCTTCCTACCTGGTTTCTGAGGCGATTCAGGGACTTTCATGTAGACCACGGAAGATTAGATCCTGCAGGAAGATGCTCGCTTGGAGGTAAATAATGTGATGGTGGGGGAAATGTATTCTACCACAGTGTGCAGCGGGCGTCGGCCCGGTCTCCTGACATGAACCACCGTTCTCAGGAAGCTGTGTCTGCTTTTCAGCCATTGCGACGTCGGTAGTTGTGCACCGAATAGTGGGTGTCCGGTGTCACTCTCCTGCTTTTGTTTCTCAATTGCACTCGCAACTTCCCTTCGGACGTGTGTAGATGCTATCCCGGCAGTGGGGTACAGTGCGCTGACCACGGTTGGTTTGAGGCAGCCGGTAATTGTACGGCATGTGACGTAAATAGCACCATCTATTTCCTTGGCGTGGGCGGAACGGTGACACACTGGACACGCATATTCACCAGCCGAGAAGCAGAGTGCTAGGCGTAGTATGTATCACTTGTCACGTACATTTCATACCACATAGTCTCCTTCCAGTCTTAACCTTTTCATACAAAATAATCAAAATAGCAAAGAAAAAGAATAACGGAATTCCGGTATTACTCCTATCAATTCCGGAATTCAAATATCAGAAAAAAAGTTACGGATTCCGGAATGCACGCCCTACAATGGATGGACTGTGCGAATGCTCATATGTCTAGAAAGAGGGTGAGCAGTGACTGCTAAAATGATAGCTATTAGAGAAGTATGTAAGAAGACATCACCTTCATCATCATCAGCCTTTTAGTGTTCCCACTGCTGGGACACAGGCCTACTCACTGTGAGACAGGTGATGGGCCTTAATCCACCAATCACCAGTGCGGGTTACTGAATGGCACATGTCTTATTTTTTTTGGTTCTAGGACATGCCGGTTTCCTCACGATGTTTTACTTCACCGTTTTTAGAGCAGTGGTGATGAATTAATTTACACAAAGTAAAGCGCCTGCCTGGGCTCGAACTCAAGACCTACGACACGTAAGGGGGCCGTTACCACTGGGCCACCACTTTTAAAGTAACCTAATCCGTGTCGGGGTGCTCTAAGCTCCCTAGCTCGCTTCGCTCGTTCTTGGACTAATTCATTGACCATAATTATCGAATTGCCCAACCATTACGTAGCAATATTCATAATGACCAGACAATGTAATAAATATAGAAGTTTAAAACAGTATTCATTACATTGCCTGATTTGACTTGACTAGATTCATAATTCCCGGGCATTATACATAGTGCCCTAATTAATCACTTGGTCCATGACATATTATACACCGTTAAATGTTGGTCGTTACAATTCCGCGGAGGGTTGATCCGTTACATGAAAATGTATCTCACTACACTCGCGTGTTATTATTATCATATTTAGCTTCGCCTCATGTGATAAACCCACGCTCGTGTATTAATAACCCCTATTATATGACCATTGCGTAAACTACTATTATTTATTAACACATTAAAAACGTTTGCAATAAAACTTTACCTACAATACTATAGATATACCAACTACAAAGTGTTGATAAAGTACTCTGGTATCCAGAGAGTTTGTATTTCCTGGTACCTAAGTTTCGGCCACCCATTTCACTTTGACGCTGTCAACTGAGGGATTATATCCGGTAGATAGACAGCAGTATCCGTACCTTGTCACTAACTTGTATCTCGTGTAGTAACACATAACATCACGGTTTTATTCTCCGCAAGGGTGGGCAGAGGCGACCTATTTTAGTAAACCAGCATTCGCAAGTATTGCAACTTTTCACAAAGCCGTTTTGTCAACGAGTGTCGTACTGTTACCCAGTTTCTAACTGCTTGTGAAGGACAACATGGTATTCAGCTGTCTCCCGTTCTAGTGGCAGACTCCGACTCCAATATATACTGTTGTATATATCTGTCCAATATATATTGCTATCTAGCGGGCGAAAACCAAGATTTAAAAAAAGAAGCTTAAAGAAGCTTTTTAAGATATTTTCAAAATTACTTTTTTGAGGAGCTCGTGGCTAAATAATATCCGCTGCACGGGTCGATCATCAAGTTTAAGCAACGCTTGACGAGGTCGGTCCGTGGATGGGTGACCATTTCAACATACCGAGTTTCCTCCGTGCCTCGGAAAGCACGTTAGCCGTTGGTCCCGGCTGTCATTTGAAGATCTTTGACAGTCGTTACGGGTAGTCAGAAGCTTGAGATCTGACACCAGTCTTGCCAAGGGGTACCAGTGTTACCCAGTTACTGGGTTGTGGAGGTCAGATAGGCAGTCGCTCCATGTAAAACACTGGTACTTAGCTGAATCCGGTAAGACTGGAAGCCGACCCCAATATAGTTGGTAAAAATGCTAGGCAGATGATGACTCTACTTTTACCAATCTGTCAATAAAATATTATAACAATTGATGTCAAGCACCCCACGCTTTTTAACAAAAGGTGTTTTTTTGTTAATCACACTATTCTTAATATAAATTTATTGAAAATTATTTTCTACTTTTTAGTTGGGTTTTCTATTAAAGCGTATTTTTTAGTTTTTAGTTCAATCGCTAATCCTGAAGATCCTGGTAAGGATAATAGGACAAACTATATGAATTATTACATTGTCATTGGTCCTTGATAAGTGTGCAAAGTTTCAAATTAATCCGTCGTTTTGAAGGGGGTGAAAATCACGTTCAAAGATTCCGTTACATAGATACATACATACCAAGCTAATAAAAGCGTGTTAATAAAAAAAGAAGCTATTTATATCTCCTAAAACTGATTTTAAAACGGGCTTCTACACAGTTTTCTATCAACAAATTTTCTCTCTAAATCACTCAATTATTTTAAGTCGTAGACGCGTCGCAAGCACAAACCCGACTGACCGAAGGATATTACCATAATTGCAGACGAAGAACAAACAAATCCTCTTACATTTTGCATATATTGAGACATTGTTTGAGCCCCAGATCAAAGCCTCATGTAAAATAGTATAAGATGGTCTGTGTTGGCCAAGGGACTTTTACACAGTTGCCCATGTTGGCCTGGCCCTTGGATGACTTACTGATGTTCAGTTGTGTTTGGTTGTGATATCGAAGAAAGAGCAATGTCGTGGGGAAATTTCGAGTATAATTAGGAAGTTGTGTGATGAACAAACTAATCCACCTACATTTTGCATATTGAGACATGGTTTGAGTCCCAGATCAAAGCCTCATGACAAATAGTATAAGATGGTCTGTGTTGGCCAAGGGTCTTGTACACAATGGTCCATGCTGGCCTGGCCCATGAATGACGTATTGATATTCAACCACTTTTAGTTTTGATGCAAAAGAATGAGGCAGAATCTCGTGTAGAAAGTTTTTAGTACAATGTGGAAGGCTACAAGAGTAGGAAAGGCTAAACAAGGTTATGCCGGCTGTACACTCTCGCGCGAGATCCCGAGGAAACGCTGTACATTGAGTTTTTAAACAAAATACTTCATGATTGAACTCAGTACTGAGAGCAATGTATCGCTCTCATCCACGCGGGCGCGAGAGTGTACATCCGGCATTAGTCATAGTTACATTTTGGTAGAGATAAAAAAAAAACCTTCGTGTGCGAGTCAAACTCGCGCACGAAGGGTTCCGTACCATTATCGCAAAAAACGACAAAAATATCACGTTTGTTGAATGGGAGCCCCACTTAAATATTAATTTTATTCTGTTTTTAGTATTTGTTGTTATAGCGCAACAGAAATACATCATCTGTGAAAATTTCAGCAGTCTAGCTATCACGGTTCATGAGATACAGCCTGGTGACAGAAGGACAGACAGACAGACGGATCGCGGATTCTTAGTAATAGGGTCCCGTTTTTACCCTTTGGGTACGGAACCCTAAAAATGTTCAAAACGTTGTCATGTGCTTTCGAGATGTGACATAGTCAATCCCAAACATTTTGAACTTTTGTCATTCGTTTTCTCGCTTTCATCCCGGAAAAATTCTTACGTCCTGTGAAATAGGTCACGGTAGTAATACCGCAGAAAAAAGCTAGTATATATGTCGTAAAGATAAAGACTACATAGTTTACAAAAAAAACACCATTACAAAAGGCTCTATCCATAAATTATTTCAACACCGAATAGAGCGACATAGAATACCCAATATTTTGTATTCCCTTCTGTACGGATGGCTGGTCGCTATGGTAACCGTATCTGGGCTTTCTTCCTGACTGATCTCCAAATACGGCGGGGACTCGCGACGAATTCACCTGGGAACTTACTATGGTAACAAGAATTGATATCGACGTTAATACCTTTATGTTTTATAGGTCACAGCGGCTCCTGATCCCGAAAATGTGGTTTAAAAATAGATCCATATTATTGAGTTCTGTAATATCTTTGGCTGCCTCGTTGTTGGGTTTTTCCATTTGGAAATTCTTAGAAGCAGCCTGGAGTCTTGATTTGTGTCTGGTCGATGGCCATGTGCAGTGGTGGCCCAGTGGTATAAGCCGCGACTTACAAGATGTAGGTTGTGGGTTCAAGCCCAGGCAGGCGCTTTACTTTGTGTAAATTATTTCATCACCACTGCTCTCAAAACGGTGAAGGAAAACATCGTGAGGAAACCAGCATGTCCTAGAACCAAAAATTCAAAGACATGTGACATCCACCAACCCGCACTGGGCCCACGTGGTGGAATACGGCTCATTCCCTCTCACAGAGAGGGGGCCTGTGTCCCAGCAGTGGGCACATTAATAGGCTGATGACGTGATGTGATGTTGTGATGGCCATAGTTTCATCATCATCATCATTATCCATAGCCCGACTTCGCCCACTGCTGAGCTCTCTCTTCTTGTACCAATCACCACGTTCCCGTGCACACCTCATCCAGTTTCTACCCGCAATGGCAACACACGACAAATGTCATCTGGCCATAGGTTACTTCCTATCAATTGAGATTTAAACATAGCTGGCGAAAGCTGAGCGCTTTAATAAATTCACCTCCGTCTTACTCTCTAGGGTATACAAGCATGATGGTATGTCTAATATGTTTGTCTTTTTAGGTCACAGCGGCTTTTCATCAGAAAAGGTCGTTTAAAAATATATCCATAATATTTAGTCCTTCTTTCGTGTCTGTACACTTAACTGGCATATTTGAAGATTTCAATATGAACAGACGAATTTGTGTCAGATCAGTCTAACCTATTTACGTTTTCTTTTTATTATTTTTTATGGTATGCGTCATACTTGGTGTGAATAAACTTTTTTTCTTTCTTTTTGTAACCTATTTAGGGTACACTAGTCGACGGCACGAACTATTTTGTGCGCGGGGTTAAAATACATTTTATATCAACCGACAACATGTGCGGAAGAGATAGATGCTGTGATGAGCAGTAGGAAGCAAGTTCGCGTACGAATACACACTTTTGCAAATTTGTAGCGAAATGGATAATGATTTAGCACGAAACCGAGCGCGCGAAATTTTATAAACAGACCTTTGGCAGTCTAGATATCTTGAAAAAACGACTAAATCTATCTGTTCAAAATAAAATTATTTGCATTGATGAACTACTAATCTATGCCTGTATGGAGGCCGTTTTGCAATTTGCCGTCTTCTTATGGTATTTATTTGCGTCCAAAAATGCGTTAAAATTAATGTCGAAATGTGGCACTTTCCGCGCTCATAACTTTCACTTATTTTCTTTTTTTACTTTTTTGCTTCCATACAGGGCTAGATAATGATGAGACAAATTGATATCACTTTTTATTTTGAACGTACATCGTCAAACAGTGGAATAATCCCTAGACTACGTTTGTATGGAAGAATTTTCGACTAGTGTAACCTTAAGTAAACGATCTATTTTAGTTTCATTTGTTTGTTTTTAATCTTAACAAATATTTACTTTATAACGAGGTTAAATTGTGTTCTTGTTTGTAAGGTGTTTTTTTTTTAACTGGTGGTATTCGGGACTGTCAAAGTATTAGAACCTGCTGTCAAATCAATCAAACCAAGTTATTAGAAAAGTTTAACTTTAAGCTCGACAGATAGCGTTGTCGTCGAAATAAATGTCGCATTAAAGATTGTTTTGTTATTTGGTGTAGGGTCTTAAATTTTAGCTAATATGATTGCTATGTAATTTTCATTTAAAATGTATTATTTTTTGGATTGTTTTAAGCAGTTGTACTGTTGGTGTGCTTAACTAAATAAAATAAAATAAAAATAAAAATAAAATAACCAGCATGATCAGTATACAATATAGTTGTTTTATTTACACATTCAACCCTACTAGTATACACATTAAACCTTACCAGTAAACCTTTAAGTACTGAGTGCTAGTCTGAGTGTCCGGTACGAAACAGATAGTAAGATACGCTAGCTATCTCTGAGTGCCATATATGCTTTTCATCCCAGGTAAAATCACAAGTGAGACATTTCATTTGTGTTTCGGATGGCCAACGTATCCGTGATATCTCTAGTCCACGATCATTATCAACTTCCATAGCCCAACTTTACCCACGACTGAGCATATCGTCATTTATTTTGCCATTCCCCACATTCATGTACCAACCACATCCAGGTTCGACCCCTGATGGCAACAATCTCGTGTGCCCATCACGCCACTGGATGACAAACGGTAACTACCTACAATAAGAGTCTTGACAAAGCTTAGAGTCATAAATGTTTGCTACCGGCAACTCTCGAGGTAAATTTTTGTCAATCTTTAGACTTCCACACTCAATGTTCCTGCTCATCCAGTCGTATTTATCCGACCGTTGCTTCCGAGTGAAACAGGGCGAAGCAAGATCAAGATTGATAGAAGCAAAAGCTGGTGTACCACAGGGATCTGTTCTTGGCCCAGTGTTGTACAACATCTTTACATCAGATCTACCCACATTGGATGGCATAACAGTAGCAACATATGCCGACGACATAGCCTATCTATCAGTTGATGACAACTCAGTAATGGCCAGCAAAAGACTCCAAAAACAGCTAGATGAAACCCATAAATGGCTCTGTAAGTGGCGAATACGTGCAAGTGCATCCAAGTCTAATCATATCACCTTCACGCTCAGGCACGGAAACACCCCACCTGTTAGACTTGGTCCTGACACCCTACCACACACAGATTGTGTTAGGTATCTTGGCTTCCACTTGGACAGGCGCCTAACATGGAAGTATCACATTAAATACAAGAGGGATGAGATAAACCACAAGTTCCGCAACCTGTATTGGCTCATGGGAAGAAACTCTGTGCTCTCTGTAGACAACAAACTCCTCATTTACAACTCGGTTCTCAAGCCCATATGGACCTACGGGATCCAATTGTGGGGCGTTGCCAGCAAAACCAACATACTTTGCCTGCAAAGAGTGCAAAATGGTATCCTAAGATCAATAGCAAATGCACCTTGGTTTGCTAGGAATGACGAAATCCACGACTATCTACAAATGCCATCAGTAAACTCTGAAATCGAGCGATACAAAAGACAACACAAGGCACGCCTATCCTCGCATCCAAACCCACTAGTTACTGAACTGTTAAACCCGACAGCGGTGGTAAAAAGGCTGAAGAGGAACCACCTTCTATAAGTGGGAGGCGCAGCACCGGCTGCTCCACCACAACGCCATTTGTCATGGAACTAATTCGCTTATGGTCCGACGATCGATTGCAAATCGAAATAAATGAAAAAAAAAAAAGAAAACTTTAGACTGTCTAGAGTCTAAACTGGTATACATTTTGACCACACTCGAACACACCTCGTTCCCCCAAAACCCTAAAACCGATAGTAAGGTCCACCTCAAAGCTAATTACGCATTATACCCACTTCAGGTTGACGTGTTCGTAATTACGGCAGGTTTACAGAACACCCCCTTACGTTCGGCAGAGCCTAATCCCAGCCGGTGAGATGGGCCGGACATTCGACGGTTAAAAACTTGTACTGCCTTTTGTTTTTTGGTGACAGGTAGATTTTGTATGAAAAGGTGGATATGTTTAGGTTATATTCATGCTTTCTAATAATCCATATTATTATCTACGAATATTATAAATACAAAATGTAGGTCGACTGGTAGAAAATGCCTAAGGCATTAAGTCCGCCTCTGTACGTTTTTGTGCATGAAGTATTAAATAAATAAATAAATAAAATGTATGCAATGTTGGTGATCTTTTTACGGTTAAACGACTGAACCGATTTAGATGAAATGTGGTATGGAGATAGTTTGAGACCTTGGGAAGAACATGTGATAGTTTTTATCCCGGAAATCATCCTTAAGGGGGGTGAAAAGGGGGGTGGAAGTTTGTATGGTGAACAAAAAATTTGTTACTCAAGTAAGGCGGCAAAAGCAAACCATTTTTTTTTTTGCCTGCAGAAATGCTCATGCGGTATGTCACGGGGAGATAGCGCAGTTATGGGGACTCCAACTGACTAAAACTCCACGGTGTCCTCCTGTGCCGATTATGGCGGGAACACGGGCACGCGTTAGCACTCGTCCGTGAACCCGCCGCAGCCCACACATTCACACACCTACTGAATTATTGCGCGATATAAGAAAAATATGCTATTACAAGTAGGTACTAATGCTACGCGGACGACGCCGTGGCCAGAAGCTAGTCTGTAACATACATATATACATAAACCCACGCCTTTTTTCCATGGGGGTTAGCAGAAACTACAGAATACAACCTGCTACTATCCTTACATACTTCTTTTGCTTCACTCACATTCATACTTCTAGTCATACACACACGGTAGTTATGAGTACTGCGCACCTGGCCTTTCTGAAGAACATCACCTGTAAGGTCTATGTATGTCTTTCTATGGCGTCCCCTCCCAGCGTTTCATTCAAGTCATTCATCCTGTCAACATGGCCAAACCATCTTAACATACTCTTTTCAATTTTAGTCACTACATCTTCTTTTAAACCACAACGTTGTCTTATTATTTCATTCCTCAATCTATCATTTAAAGTTACACCACACATACTTCGCAAGGAACGCATTTCTGCTGCATTAAACCTACTTTCTTGTCTTTTTTGCCATACCCAACCTTCACTTTCATACATAAGTGAAGGCACCAGCACGCTGTTGTGAACGGCGCTGTCACTAGACTGATAATATTTTGGTAATCTAGTTTTGTCCTGTTACGTTGCCTACAGTTTTCCTAAACATCACCATTTTTTTGCCATTTTCTCTATTTGTTTGGGGTCGGAATATCTAGTATTTTACATTTTCTTTTTATCTTGAAATTTATGTACAACAGTATGTTTGGATCAAATCTTGCAACCGAATTTTAAAGCAGTTATCCTCCGATTAAGATGAAATTTTGCATACATGTTTAGTTTGGATGACACTGCATGGTTAGGTAAGTGACGTCCTTCTAAATCCAATATGGCGGACGGCCCAAGATAGCGAACTAGTAATTTTGTGCACTGCCATGTTAAGAGGAAACGGGGCCAGAGAGCGCCGACTGAATTTCCTTAGTAAAAAGTCATAATTCGAGGTTTGCCTCTCGTCTCTTTCTTCCTCCAATATTGGACCAATTTAAAAGATATTCCGTAAACTGAAAATTATAGATATATTCTATGTCCCTATGTTTTCCTTTTTGATATAACATTATCTTTAGAAGCACTAGAGCCCTCAAAAAATGCTCAAAATTGCGCTGTCAACATAGGCTTGGTGTACAAATTTGACAAATATAAATGAAAAAAGGAAAACATAGGGACATAGTATATATCTAACTTTACCAGTTTATGGAATATCTTTTAAATTGGTCCAATATTGTAGGAGAAAAGAGACGAGAGCCAAACCTCGAATTATGACTTTTTACTAAGGAAATTCTGTCGGCGCTCTCTGCCCATAATTCCTCTTAAGGGTATCAAATGAAAGGATTTACTGAGAAGAATACAAAGAAGGTTATTTTAAAAATACTTTTACTTTTAACTATTTACAAGTAACAGGAGTTTGAATATGAAAACATTTTGATAATAATATCTTTCTATTGGCTCTTTTATCCGCGACCTTGGTCCCGTGGCCTAAATCACAGGAACCGTGCTTATACCGTACGGGTTATAAAAATACCCTGAGGCACTCAGTTGTAGTGTGTTTTTCATCAGATCAGTGAAAGAATTTCGTAATCGGATCAGTGAAAATCTCAGGAATAACTTTAACTTTCTTTTTAGAACTTTCTACAAACGAACATTGTTGTTTTTCTACAATAATATTATTAGGGGAGAGCGGGGCTAAACGTACCAATTTTCGTGACTTGATCTATGAAAATAGGTACAATGTTGAGTGACACTACCTTCGGGATCGCTAAATGTTTGCGCCTTAGTACTCCCAGCGGAGCTCTTTGTCAATGTGGTGAAGCAGTCGAACGCCTCGGACACCATGGTCTATCCTGCAGTAGGAGCGCTGGTCGGATAGCACGGCACGCCAGCATTAATGACATCATACGTCGAGCTCTTGTCACCGCCGGGGTGCCAGTTGTTTTAGAACACAATGGATTGGCACGCGACGATGGGAAGAGACCGGCCGGGATGACCATAATGCCTTGGAAGTTGGGTAGACCTTTGGTGTGGGATGCAACATGTGTCGTTACCCTTGCGCCATCCCATCTTCTTAGCACGGCGGGCTGTGCTGGGGCAGCTGCTGCTGGTGCAGAAAACCTCAAACGGCGCAAATATAACAACCATAATGGCAGTTATATGTTTGAGCCGTTTGGGGTTGAGACATTAGGTCCATGGGGTCCGAGTGCTCATCGAGACATTAGTAAACGGTTAGTCGACTGTTCGCGTGACCCGAGGGCTGGCCTTTTCTTCATCCAGATAATCAGCATTGCCATTCAACGTAGCAATGCTGCCAACGTTCTGGGCAAGATTCCCATTGAAATCGATTTGGATGAATTTTTTGATGCGCAATGAGCCCCTTTTCCTCTCCCCTTTGTATGTAAGTTTGTTTTGTTATTAGGCATAAGATAAGAAATATTTTTGTAAATCATAATATTGTATAGTATGGCTTACGCACATATTTAAAGAATGATTATTGGCGTTTCTGAATAGTGATATTGTTTTGTGCATCCATAAACAGTTTTCTTAACAAAAAAAAAATATTACTACCTACGCATAACTTTTAAGACCACGCATAACTTTTTAGAGTTGTACGATTTTAAAAAGATATATTTATTTTGAAAGAGTATCTCTATGACTTGGTCCCATAATTTTTTTTTAAATACAATCCACCCCTTATAAAAAAAAGAATAATTTTCCCAATGAATTGTCAATTACGAACCGATTCTGTTGAAATTGAGTAAACTGGAAAGACGAAAAAATATTTTTATGAAAAATATTACCGATGTAATATCGAACTGGAAAGCAAAAAAAAAGAAAAATCTTTAGGTCTAGCATTTTGAAGCGGCGCCAATATGTTTTTTTAAATCGTTTTTCCATCTCGTTTTCTATTCATGTTTTTAAAAGTCAATTAAAAACTAACCCTTACAATAACAACATCAAAATTTTTCATTTATTAACATATATACAATTGATTATTCTAAAAAAAAACAGACCTATATACAAATAGAAAAGGGAGACGGAAAAGAGCTCATTGTGCATCAAAAAATTCGTCCACATCGATGTCAACGGGAAAAGTGCCCAGAACGCTGGCAGCATTGCCACGTTGGATGGCAATGCTGATTCTCTGGCCGAAGAAAAGTCACGTCCCCCCCGGTGGGTTCCCGCTTTGTCGAGGCGGGGGGGCTCAGTAACCGTGGCTTGGTCACCCACGGTGAAGTGAAGAGGAACCCGAGGAGGGGCCGCTCGTCAGGGCTTGCCGATTAAGCCGACGACGTAGCGGCCAACTAGTAGGTTGCGGTGCCGCTTGGTGACAGGCGACATCGCAACTGAGGCGGGCCGCGATGTCTTATGGAGATTCCCAGGTCCCATACGATATCGCGGCTGAGGGTCGGAGGCCGCGGCGGGAGAGGAGTGCCGGTATTGCGGTGCGCCGCTCTCCCTACCTTCCGCGGCCTAGACGGGGTCGCCACCGTCTGATGGCGGACGCGGTGGGGCCGCAGGGGAAGAGGAGTGTCGGTATAGCGTTAGTCGCTCTCCCTATCCCCTGCGGCCGCAAAATGGTAGGTGGCGGGGCCATTGACCTCGACCCGTCACAGTGGGACCAAGGGTGCCATACACGGGGTCGTCTGGCACCCATGTGCTGAATTGGTCCCTGGGGTGGTCACGGCGTAGAGTGTGTTCTGGTGCGCCAGTGATGGGGGGTAATCCCCCGGGGAGGGTCCGGTGACGGACAGCCGCGGCGGGTTCGCGGTGAGTGCTAACGCGTGCCCGTGTTCCCGCCATAAGCGGCACTGGAGGACACCGTGGAGTTTTAGTGGGTTAGAGTCCCACATAACTGCACTATCTCCCCGTGGTAGTGCAGTATGCATGAGCATTTCTCCACGCAAAAAAAAAAAAAAACCCTCTAGTCACGTGAAGAGTCGACGAGCTTTGTGCTAATTTCTCGAAAAAGTCGATGCGCACTCGGACCCCATGGACCTAAAGTTTCAACCCCAAACGGCTCAAACATATAACTTACAATAAGGTTGTTATATTTACAACATTAAAATTTCTTTACGCAAACTATTTCTAGTACAAGAACACAGTCTAGTACCCACCCACCATCGAAATGTGGCCATACATAAGGACAAATGAGACCATTAAATCGTCTGGCAATGTGCGGCATTTTGCAGGCGTGATATTAGTCACACTACATGTTTGTTGATTTCTGATAATTGCAGTCTGGTCTAGGGTTATTTGATTTACTTCGTCTATAAGTTAGAACTATTGAGTATAAGACATTTTATTTATTACGTTATTTTCCCTTTAGTATCTACTGAAACATATTAGCTCACAATGGATCACATCAAATCTCAAAGTTCCCTTTCGTGTTCAAATCAGAAATTACGATATCGCAGGAGAACCGAGGTTACAGATGTAGCTTGCAGAATTGCCAAACTTAAGAGGAAATATGGGCAGAGAGCGCCGACTGAATTTCCTTAGTAAAAAGTCATAATTCGAGGTTTGGCTCTCGTCTCTTTGCTCCTCTAACATTGGACCAATTTAAAAGATATTCCATAAACTGGTAAAGTAAGATATATACTATGTCCCTATGTTTTCCTTTTTTCATTTATATTTGACAAATTTGCACACTAAGCCTCTGTTGACAGCGCAATTTTTTGCATCTAAAGATAATGTATTATAAAAAAGAAAACATAAGGACATAGTATATATCTTGAATTTTCAGTTTACGGAATATATTTTAAATTGGTTCAATATTGGAGGAGAAAAGAGACGAAAGCCAAACCTCGAATTGTGAATTTTTACTAAGGAAATGCAGTCGGCGCTCTCTGCCCCTGTTTCCTCTTAAGTGGCAGTAGGCAGAGCATAATGCTCACAGAACGGATACTGGTTGGAGTAGAAAAGTGACGGACGCATACCGACAGATGCAGCATTGGACGACCGATAGGTACGACCGATAGGTGGACCGATGACCTGGTTAAGGCCGCGGGAATCCTCAAGATGCGAGACGCGCAGGATCAATCATACACTTGGGAGGGGCTGATGTCCAGTGTACGTCTTTTGGCTGAAATAGTGTTGATGATAAGTGCCCTTTGTGAAAGAGCTGGTCTAAGTACAGCGTACTTTTTACCCGACTGCCGAAGGAGGGTATGTATGTATGTTTGTTCCTATGTGGCGTTCTAGAGACCAAACGCATTGGCCGATTTTGATTAATCTTACGTCAATCGATTCGTCTTAACCCTGCGAGTGACAATGGCTACATTGAAATTGGAAAATAGAACAATGGCGGATTTTGGATGCCATATTGTGGAGGCCCAAATATTTTTTTCATCGCAACCGTGATTTCAAAAATATGTGACACATGTATGTTGAAATGTACCTAATTAAAAAAAATAATGAACTAAAAACTTGAAAATAAAAAAAAAACCCGACTGCTTAAGAAGCGAACTAAAAAGACGTAAATAAAACGCAAATCATGCTGTGCAGTCGGAGGATACATTTGATTTTGGTCAGCCAGCTCGCGAATATGTATCCTCCAACTGCACAGAATGATTTTCTTGGTTAGTCCCGCTATGCTCGACTCAAAAAATACCTATTAAAAAGTGCCGCTATGCACGAAATTATTACACACCATATTATTATGGTTTTGACTATATAATTAATACTGAAGACGTGGCTCTGGCCTAAAATAAATTTAAAACAAGGATGAAACTGAAGACGAGGCTTTGGCCTTACTTTTAGTCAAGAAGGAACACTGCACCGAAGATGAGGCGGTATGGTCCAAGACCATAGCCTGCCCGAGTAGGGCAAAGGAAAAAAAAATAGAGTTTGGCAGCTCACTTCACCTTAGTTATCACGGTGACATTTTTACAGTTGTTAGTTCGAAAAACCGGCCAAGTTCGAGTCGGACTCGCGCACGAAGGGTTCCGTACCATTATCACAAAAAAAAACGGCAAAAAGTTCACGTTTGTTGTATGGGAGCACCACTAAAATATTTATGTTATTCTGTTTTTAGTATTTGTTGTTATAGCGGCAACAGAAATACATCATCTGTGAAAATTTCAACTGCCTAGCTATTGCGGTTCATGAGACAGACGACAGCCTGGTGAGAGACGGACAGACAGACGGACCGCGGAGTCTTAGTAATAGGGTCCCGTTTTTACCCTTCGGGTACGGAGCCCTAAAAATTTGTTTCTTTCACGAGGTCTTATGAGACCGACACACCATTGGTACAGCCAGCCACCCACACTTGACACTGACAGTTGTTATCCCTGCAAGAATACCAATTTGTCTAAGCCCTCTCGCTTACCTCACGATAAACACAGCTTCTCAATTCATTCCATAAGCCATAAGTTTGTAGCAAAGCATACCGACAAGCGCGATGTTTTCTTTGAATTTAGGTTAAGCCGGTATCGGCACCGTGTGATATAAACAGCGCAGATGTGGAGGAATCTAGCCGAGTGGAACACATGATTTTGATGCAATATGGATAAGTATACATACGCTTGTGTTTCGGTAGATAGAGTTATACGGTATAGTTATATTTCGCCATTTATGTAAGCCCCGTGCTATCCCTGTAACCAAAATATTACTTCTTTGTCTTAAGGTTACACTAGTCGACGGCACGAACTATTTTGTGCGCGAGGTTAAAATGCATTTTATATCAACCGACAACACGTGTGGCAGAGATAGATGCTGTGATGAGCAGAAGGAAGCTAGTTCGCGTACGAATACACACTTTTGCAAATTTGTAGCGAAATGGATAATGATTTAGGACGAAACCGAGTGCGCGAAATTTTATAAACAGACCTTTGGAAGTCTGGATATCATGAAAAACGACTAAACGTATCTGTTCAAAATAAAGTTATTTGCATTGTTGAACTACTAATCTATCCCTGTATAGAGGCCGTTTTGCAATTTTCCGTCTTCTAATGGTATTTGTTTGCGTCCAAAAATGCGGTAAAATTTGTGTCGAAATGTGGAACTTTCGACGCTCATAACTTTCAAATATATATTTTTTTTTTTTACGTATTTTGAACGTACATCGTCAAACAGTGGAGTAATTCCTAGACTACGTTTGTATGGAGGAATTACCGACTAGTGTACCCTTAAAGAATTACCATTGTGAAGCGACCAATTAGAACCGTTCATCTAAAGTTTCTGATGTTTCCATGTAAGTTTATATACCTATTTATATACCAATTTAATGTTATTTTTTTTTTATTATTATCTAATGTAAATCATATATTTAATCTTAGTTTAATTTAATTTATTCCATTATCCATGATTAATCGCAATAATTTATATTTATAATCAATCAAATAAGTGCATGTGGTGTTAGCTTGTAAATAATTGTTGCACTTATAACTGTATATCGTGTAATTATATGAAATGTAAGCTAACCTGAAATAAATAAATAAAAAATAAATAAGTTTAAGTGAAATAAAACATTTGAATTTATTTTCTACAGACCTGAAATCTATAATGAGACGCAACTGAGTATTTCTTAAGGCCGTACCCTGACCAAAAAATCTTGAGCATTCCTTTTGGCCTAGCGGCACTGGTGGCGCATGACTTACAGTAGTGAATTCGCCCAGATTTTAGAATAAAATGTTTATAAAATCGAATATTGGTCTTATGAATAAAACTGCACAATTTGATTCCGTTTAGCCCTTTCCATCATCGGACTACAAGACGTACGGCAATGCGCCATCAGTACATGGTGGATATCCCACCCATACGCACAAAGCGTTTTGAAAATACTTTCATTGTGCGTACAGCTAAGGAGTGGAATTCCCTACCGGCGTCTTCAAGTCAAGAGTGAATAGGTTGCTTCTAGGCAAGCGTGCTTCACCTTCGACCACATCATCACTTAACATCAGGCGAGATAGTGGTCATACGCGAGCCTATAACAAATAAAAAAAAAAAAATACATAATGTTTGTTATCAATTGTACATAATGTTTGTTGTATGTTTGTTGTTTGTAATTGTGTATCCATTACAAAAAATATTAATAAACACTTTACGAGGAGATGCAATCAATGCATCAATAATTATTTCTCATTTTTATGGTTTTGTTGGAAGGCGATTAGTGAAACATACACTTCTTTTAAAAAAAAGTATGCTACCATTTTGGAATCAATAGTAGGTAGAAATTTAATGTATTTTTATTAATTGATATTTCTTTTTAAATAAAGAGTAGATAGCTCTTTAAAACTGTATAAAAACGGCTAGCGCGGCGTTTTGCTCGGGGAGGTGCCTTAATGGAAAAGCCCAATAAAACATTTCCCCACCGAGAGTTCGAACCTAAAGAAAGGAACCCATGCTCAGTCATAAAGCTTAAGATCTCTAGGTACCTACACCAACGAGGCAGAATAATATGTTGGTTTTGTTATGGGCTAAATATATATATAGTTACCAACTAAATAAAACTGATCATTATCTTCCTATTTAGTCTAATCGGATCATCATTTGGGGGTATGCGGACCAGGGTGTAAAGTCTCACAAACCTCCATAGAAAAGGGAGGATCCTCCGACCAGACAGGTGTTGTGTCTGATCCGGGCAACTGCCCAACGGTTATCGTCGGACTGTTTTATATGCGTTCAAAACTTTGCTTGCGCAATGCAGGAATTGTGTGACGTCATGTCATTAGTTCGTAAGTGGCGGCGTTGGTGCCGCTACAATCATCATTATCCGAAAGACGCCCACTGCTGGACATAGGCCTCGCGCTATCGTCGTCATACTGATCGGTCCCGTGCGTCCCGCATCCAGCGGATCCCCGAAACCTTCACCAGGTCATCGGTCCACCTGGTGGGAGGCATTCTAACGCAACGCGTTCCGGTTCGCGGTCGCCACTCCAGAACCTTTCTGCCCCATCAGCCATCCGTTCTGCGAGCAATGTGCCCTGCCCACTGCCACTTAACTTTGGAAATTCTTTGGGCTATATCGGTAAACCTGGTCTAATCAGATGCAGTACGTTATTCAGTACCAACATTTTACATGGAGTGACTGTCTATCTGAGGAGCTCGTGGCTAAATAATAACAGCCGCATGGGTCGATCTTCAAGGTCGATAAGCAACGCTTGACGAGGTCGGTTCGTAGATGGGTGACCATTTCAACATACCAAGTTTCCTCCGTGCCTCGGAAAGCACGTTAAGACGTTGGTCCCGGCTGTTATTTGAAGATCTTTGACAGTCGTTACGGGTAGTCCGAAGCTTTTGATCTGACACCAGTCTTGCCAAGGGGTACCGTGTTACCCAGTTACTGGGTTGTGGAGGTCAGATAGGCAGTCGCTCCATGTAAAACACTGGTACTTAGCTGAATCCGGTAAGACTGGAAGCCAACCCCAATATAGTTGGGAAAAGGCTAGGCAGATGATGAACTAAATAAAACTGATTATTATCTTCCTATTCAGTCTAATCGGATCATCATCATGATGTTGATTTGATCCTATCGTTGCCATATTGACTGGCCCCGTGCGTCCCGCATCCAGAGGATCCCCGAAACCTTCACCAGGTCATCGGTCCACCTGGTGGGAGGCCTTCTAACGCAACGCCTTCCGGTTCGCAGTCGCCACTCCGGAACCTTTCTGCCCCATCAGCCATCCGTTCTGCGAGCAATGTGCCCTGCCCACTGCCGCTTAAGTTTGGCAATTCTTCGGGCTATGTCGGTAAACCTGGTCTAATCGGATGCAGTACGTTATACAGTACCAACATTTTACATGGACTGACTGTCTATCTGAGGAGCTCGTGGCTAAATAATAACAGCCGCATGGGTCGATCTTCAAGGTTAAGCAACGCTTGACGAGGTTGGTCCGTGGATGGGTGACCATTTAAACATACCGAGTTTCCTCCGTGCCTCGGCAAGCACGTTAAGCCTTTGGTCCCGGTTGTCATTTGAAGATCTTTGACAGTCGTTACGGGTAGCCAGAAGCTTGAGATCTGACACCAGTCTTGCCAAGAGGTATCGTGTTACCTAGTTACTGGGTTGTGGAGGTCAGATAGGCAGTCGCTCCATGTAAAACTCTGGTACTCAGCTGAATCCGGTAAGACTGGAAGCCGACCCCAACATAGTTGGCCAAAAGGCTAGGCAGATTGATTGACTGTCTATCTGACTTCCACAACCCAGATACAGGGCAACACGATAGACCTTGGGCAGTTCAATCGTCAGATACCGTCATCATATTCTTGCCCTTCTCCCATGTTACTTGGGATTAGCACATCTTCTTCCATACCGTCCTGTCAAACGTCACGCTATTACTGACTCCCTTTTCTTCCATTTCACTCTTCACATAGTCCATCCATCATCAGATAACAAATAGAACTTTCTTCTGAACACAAATTAGGTATGTATCAGAAAGTTAAAATGATCGCTATGGGATATGCACCAACTCATTTTAATTTCGTAATCGATACGAGTACAAACTTTTTGAATTAAAACTTTTTAAATCGATACATCAGTGGGTGTCGGTTTACTCGAATAAGGATCATACCAGCATGTATTTGCTAAACTTTGGCGATAAAGGTCTTCGTGATGGAGAGTGGAGACAGCCATTTTATATTTTTATGCTTGAATCTTTGCGAATGCGGTGTTCACTACTTTAAAAACAATGTCACATCCCTATGTAGGTTTAACTGAAACCATAATCTAACTGAAGACATCCACACGAGAACCAAGGTTACCGACATAGCCCGAAGAATTGCCAAAGTTAAGTGGCCGTTCTGCGAGCAATGTGCCCACCCAGAGTTCATTGCTCGCAGAACGGATGGCCGATTTGGCCGAAAAGTTCTGGAGTGGCGACCGCGAACCGGTAGACGTTGAGATGGAAACCTTCCACTAGGTGGACTGATGTCCTGGTGAAGGTTGCGGGGACCCGCTGGATGAGAGACGCACGGGACTGGTCAATGTGGCGGCGCTGATGATGATGTTGAAAATCTAACTGAGGAGCAGGTATAGATATCTAGATAATACGAGACTTCCCCTCGGTTTGGCCTAGTTGGTCCAGTGGTCGCAAACGCTACTGCTGAGCAAAATTGCCTGGGTTCGATACCCGGGTCGAGCTGTTTTATTGGGTTAGCTGGAGTTTCTCAGTAGCAGCCCGTAGGCTTATTACGTATGAAACGGCAATAAGCAATAATTGTGCAGCGATCGCGAAGTCATCGCGTATGATCGTTTAGGTCATAAACATCGGGATTACGTCACCAAATATTTGCTAATCGCTCGCTGTTTATCAAATGCAATTATTAAAAAAAAAAATCCGCAAAAGACTCTAAAACTTCTGTACTTAGCAATTTGGGAGCGGTTGGCAATCGAACAACAACAAGTGAAAAAGTAATCACAGTTTGACAGCCAAATTTGCTCGCCATAATCGCGATCACCCTGCGATGAACATTTTAGTAAACTTATTTTGCCATAGAGGCAGCACTGTCGAAAAATTGATATGGTGTGGCTATCGCTGATACATTTTCTTTTTTTTTTTTTTTAAAACGTGGGCAACGTTTTAAAACAAAATTCAAACAAAATACAGTTTAGTTAAAAAAAAACGTTGCCCCACACTAGGAATTTCTCCTGTATCGTGGATGCGTTTACAAACATATAAACTCACATACACAAACACCCAGAGCCGGAACAACTATTTGTAGATCATACAAATAATTTCCGTGCGGGAATCGAACCCGCGACACGCAGCGCAGCAGTCAATCGCTCAACCACTGCGCCAACCGTGCGCCCAAACATAATTCGGATTCGCGATTGAAGAGCAATTATTGCGAAATAATTGCTATCGTTTTGCTCTTGCAAGATAGGTCATAAGCCTACCGTAGTCTAGATATGTGTCCGGTTGATGGCTCGACCCTATTACATAGAATTTAAAAATAACAGGTGAAATATGGATATGTAGGTATTAACGGTACATCTCTGCATACCCCTTTGGGAATATAGGCGTGATGTTATATTTCAAATCATATGAAACTGATAGCAGATTTTAAATCAGTGTTAAAATTACCTTTTCAATACAGTTGTTAAGCATGGCGTACTTTCAGAGGCTATAATTATGATTCGAAAGTTAAATCTTACGCATAGGCATCTTTCTGTTACGCGGTCGTGACTTTTGTTTACGAGCTCGATCATTATGTTTGCAGTTTAGTTTTAAATTTATAAGTCAATTTAAAAAAGTTTAGTAGCAAGGAGTTTTCAAACATAGAATAAAATGGAATAGATTTTCTACGAGGAAAATTGAATGATTCCGTACGTTTTAGCATTGAATTCTCAAAAGTCTCATAAATGGTTGTTTAATATATTTAATTACCAGTTTTAATTTAATTATTTTCAAATCAACATTTGTCAAAAATCGAATAGGCTCTATAGCTGTATAGGCTGTTAACGTTGTAAAAAAATAAGTCCAGTTGCAAAAACGCGCCATAATTCAATTTAAAAAAGTTTAGTAGCAAGGAGTTTTCATACATAGAATAAAATGGGATACGATTTTATTCGAGGAAAAATTAATGATTCCGTACGTTTTAGCATTGAATTCTCATTTTTTTTTAAATAGTTGTTTAATATGTTTAATTACCAGTTTTAAGTTAATTATTATCACATCAACGTTTGTCAAAAATCGAATAGGCTGTATAGGCTGTTTTCTTTGTAAAAAAATATATCCAGTTGCAAAAACGCGCCATATTGAAAATTTTATTTTTTGTGTATAAACAAATCTAATTCTTTGATTTGTTTTTACTGTTTCTCACAACTGTATTGAAAAACGTCGTGTGATACACGGGTGTGTAGGTTATTGCAAACTCGTGTCATTTAAAACCCTCGCCTTCGGCTCGGGCTTGTTAATGACAGCTCGTTTGCAATAACCTACTTTCCACCCTTGTATCACAATGTACTATTTCAACACACTTGCTCATAAAGTGGCTCTAATTTCACCGCAATTAGGCACATAATGATACCTGTTATGAAACTGTGACTTTTTCATTGCTATTATTCACTAGTGAGTTATAGAGTTTTTTTTTTTAATTTATTGGATGAGTTGCTTTGTTCTTAAAAAAGTTTCGATACAAAAAAGATCGTGCTCAATAGTACAAATAAATTAATGTACCTATTGCTTGCTCATTTCATGCAACTTCGTATTAATTTCAACTTATACGTGCTTAATAAATAAAACTTTCACTCAAATATAAATTTTATTTACTCTGTAATTAAGAAACATTGAAATTCCCTATTTTGTTCGTAGCTAAAACACTATCCACGAAAAGCCAAAAAAAAAAGAAACCTCATTCTTTTAGTCTATGGCCGATCACCATTGTTAGATGCTCGCGCATATGAAAACTGATTAATTTTGCCCGCAATTGTGAAAAAAATTCACAACTCGTTTTTACTTTTGAAAATGATTTTTTTGTATTATTTTCTTCACAAGTGTGTTGAAAAACGTCGTATGATACACGTGTGTATTGATGATTACCGTCCTCGGCTCTCTTAAGACCCTCACCTACGGCTCGGGTCTCAATGGCGCCTCAGCGGTAATCACCAACATTGCACACTTGTACCATAATGTACTATTAGGATTCAGAATGTATACAGGATTATTGTTGGTACCCACTGAGAATTCCACAGTAGGTACTTTCGCTTGTAGGATCGATTTTGAAATAAAGTGGTTTTTCCGAAGCCAACAAATTCAATGTTTGTGTTCATAAAAAGTTTTTAACAAAAAAATTAACCGACTTCCAAAACAAAACACTACGAAGCGAAAAATAACTTTCTGGTAGACAAAAATGAGAAAAAAAAATCTCTTTTTCTCATTTTAGTTTTGGTACCTTAGATTACGATGAAAGTACGCGTTATTTAGGATAACTTAAAAACTACTCTTCACATATTGATCCAATTTAAATGGAACCACATGAAAAGCAACAGTTTTCAACTAAAAAAATAATTATAAAATCGGGTCATAATTGGTGGAGTAACGCGTAACAAACAAGCTTTTTATCCGACTACCGAAGGAGGGTAGTGTGTTTATCAGTCTATGTATGTATGTATGTTTGTTCCTATGTGGCGTTCTAGAGACCAAACGCGTTGGCCGATTTTGATGATTCTTACGTCAATCGATTCGTCTTAACCCTGCGAGTGTCACTGGCTACATTAAAATTGGAAAAGAACATAATGGCGGTTTTTAGGCGGTTTTTCGTGTGGGGTATCATGGGGGTATCAAAATAAAGGGTTTTAAGAGGTGATTTCAAAAATATGTAACACTTCTTCTTCTTTCGTGTGAGGTGTGGCCACTTCTGGTGTCAGTGTAACACTTATATGTTTAAATGTACCTAATTTAAAAAAAAATACTAAATACTTGTAATTTAATAAAATACCCGACTGCTTAAAAAGCGAACTAAAAAGACGTAAACAAGAAGAAAATCATGCTGTGCAGTCGGATCCTCCGGCCGACATCTGATTTTGGTCAGCCAGCTCGTGAATATATATCCTCCGACTGCACAGCATGATTTTTTTAATTACTTTTTCGTATTCTTCTCAGCAAACCCTTTTTTTGATATCCATATCATGGCTGTGCGCAAAAAAATAACTAGTCTGCCATCTTAGGCCGTCCGCCATATTGGATTTAGAATGACGTCACTTAGCTAGCCATTTCATTTTAATCTGTGGAGGATAACTGCTTTAAAATTCAGTTGCAAGATTTGGCCCGACCACACTTACATACATAGCAAGTTAAATAAAAGTTTGTAAAATAGTTTCAGCTAACGTCAACTGTCCCATTTGAAGAACATAACTTGGTAAACAAAGGTTTTTGACTAAAAATATAAGAAAATTCATCATCAATCATCATCATCAATACATATAATAAATCTGTAGAAAAATAATTTTTGTACATCGAAAAAAAAAATAAAAATAGCCAGGGTGTTAAAGGATAACCAACAGAACCCATTTCCAGCATTTTTGGAATTTTTGTCTGTTTGTCTGTTTATTTGTGCACGCATCACGTAAAATGTACGAAACCAATGTAGTTAACTTTATACATAAACATTGTGCGTAACTTGAAGTATTACTTAGTTTTTGTTTCCTCGCAATCGGTTCACTCTATCAAAAGTTAGATGAATTTAAAGTGTTCTAGAAGTAAAATTATTACAGCACACGCAATCCAGTTACTCGGACAGTTGAACTCGCTGTTCGATAGATGGCGTTGTGCATTTAAAGACATTTTCTGAATCGCGGTGTTAAGATTTTACGCGAAAGAATGACACTAGAAAAAAAATCGGTATGTAGTATGTAGGTATTTAGGGTAGGCAGGAAAGTAAGTAGGGCAGGGTGGGCAGATGACGGGAGCGAAGCCGCGGGAACAGCTAGTATTTTAATAATAGTGTGGCGCCCTGTTGCGTTTCCGACAGTTTCTCTATATTACGGGGTAGTAATTTACCGTGTTACCTCGGAAATATGTCCATAATGGTGATTTAAGGTTACCCAATGTCTTCTTTGCGTACGTTGAGTTGCGTTGGTTATATCTACATAAAAAAACAAACCACCGTATTTGGTGTACGAGTTCCGGGTTTTAAGACAGAAATTATGTACGCGTTACAGGTCCGTTTATACCTACAGACACTGAGCGTGCCAGACACGTGCCGTGGCAGACAAAATAATATTCTGTTTAAATAATACTGATTTTGATGCTTTTAGTATAATTTCAATATTTTTCAGCTTTTTGCTCAATTTAATTGAATTCAAAAACTTTTCTTTCCACCTGTATATTCAATTGTTTACGTAAAATCGTGTTTCGTGCATAGCGGCACTTTTTAGTAGGTATTTTTCGAGTCGAGCATAGCGGGACTAACCGAAAAGTGCCGCTTTTAACGTTCAAAAGTGCCACTTAATGCCATAGTTGAAATAAAGTATTGTGACTTTGACTTTACTTTGACTTTGACATACATGGGCAGTAAAACCATAGTTTCTGCATCCATCCATGACAAAATATTACCATAAAGCATCACTTACTTTTTTAACAAACCGTCACACTATCCTATACCCTATTGTTTTATAACCGAATAAACTAAAACAAAAAAACAATAAACTTGTCGAAATTAAGATTACTTACACCACCAATCAGGACATAAAGCCGAGTTCTCACTTAAATCCTGTGATAAAACTCCAATGTGTACACCGCCTTATCTCAACTCTAGAGTGAGTGGTTCCCAAACTTTTTTGACCTGCGACGAACCTTACCAAGAGTGGTGAAGTAAAATATTGGGCTTGTACTACATCCACCTTAACTGGAAACCGACCCCAAAATAGTTGAGAAAAGGCCAGGTGGACTGATTTACTATTAAAAAGTATAGTACCTTACTGTCAAATTGATAATGATGTTTTTAACTTATGCACACGGACATTCCTTTTTCTCGCAGATACAAAATTGAACACAGCTGAACACTATGGTTTTACCCAATTTTAATTCATCAACATCATCATCAGCCTATTAATGTTCCCACTGCTGGGACACACGCCTCCTCTCTGTGAGAGGGAATGAGCCGTAATCCACCACGCGGGCCCAGTGCGGGTTGGTGGATGTCACATGTCTTCGAATTTTTGGTTCTAGGACATGCCGGTTTCCTCACGATGTTTTCCTTCACCGTTTTGAGAGCAGTGGTGATGAAATAATTTACACAAAGTAAAGCACCTGCCTGGGCTCGAACCTACGACCTACAACTTGTAAGTCGCGGCCGATACCACTGAGCCACCACTGCTCTCAATTTTAATTACTGAAAAAGATTAATAAACTAAAAATTAAGAGAGTAATTTCAGAAAGAGTTCTTTTTTTTCCGTGGGGTCTTCATTTGACCTTTCACGGACCACTGATTGAGAGCCACTGCTTTAGAGTAATTTATTAGTTTTAGTGTGTGTGGTCAAAATTGATATCTTTTTATGTAGATGTGTTATAGTAATAAATACTGCCTGTTGTCTTAATTGAAGTAATTATCTTCCTCTAGAGGTGAGAGAAATTGTGATGGTTGAATTATGTAATGTAGGAATGTACTTCGATCTTTTCGAGTGTGGTCCTTTGGTTTTCGACAAAGTGATAATCCATTAACGATTGTCATAGAGTTCAAAATGTTGATTGACATACGCAAATGAAATGTCACGTTGTCTTTTTGGACTTTTCATAATCTTTATTGTTTGTAGAATGTGACTAGGTTTTCTTAGCAGCTTTATGTAGTTGGTGACTGCACGTTAGTGGTACCTAACAATGGTAACCTTTGCTCTTATTTTTAACACGCTTTCATTAGCTTGGTATGTATCTATGTATCAATGTAACGGAATCTTTGAACGTGATTTTCACCCACTTCAAAACGTCGGATTGATTTTAAACTTTGCACACCTATCAAGGACGTATGAAAATGCAATAATTTAGTCAAAGTCAAAAAACTTTTGTAAGTCAAACAAAAATTAAAATTTGCAAGTAATAAAAGTTGATTCTACCATGCGCGTTTAAATTGTTTGTCCCAAATGCCTTACCAAGATCTTCAGGATTAGCGACTTTTTAGTTCAATTTACCATTAAAGCGTGTTTTTTAGTTTTAAGAAGTACAATTTATTAATTTCGTAGACTAAACTGACATTTGGGGGTTGTTACAGAAAAAATGTGTCGTATCCTGACTATCCTGAGTGATCGAAAGTTGATCTAAACTCGAAGAAGTTACATCGAAAATGGAACTATTTCACGGCAAAAAAAAACGTACATTTGTTAAGAATCTAGCAGACCTTATTTAGTTTCTACTCATTTATGTCAAACTTCCCAAGGGAATACAAACTATCCTATGTCCTTCCCAGGGGATCAAACTCTCTCTGGGATCAAGATCTCCATGCTAAATTTTATCTAAATCGGTTCTGTAGATCCAGAGATTACCCCCTACAACCTCACAAACTCACAAACTTTCACATCATCAGCCTATTAATGTGCCCACTGCTGGGACACAGGCTTCCTCTCTATGAGAGGGGGTGGGCCGTAATCCACCACGCGGGCCCAGTGCGGGTTGGTGGATGTCACATGTCTTCGAATTTTTGGGTCTAAGACATGCCAGTTTCCTCACGATGTTTTCCTTCACCGTTTTGAGAGCAGTGGTGATGAAATAATTTACACAAAGTAAAGCGCCTGCCTGTGTTCGAACCCACGACCTACAACTTGTAAGTCGCGGCCGATACCACTGGGCCACCGCTGCTCTCACAAACTTTACCTCTTTATAATATTAATATTGATTAAAGCTTGTTTTAAAAATATTTTGCTTTTAATTATTTTAATATAAATACCTACCTAGTTATCTACAAATAGTTAACTTGTGCTCACAGTTTCAGATAAAAAGTAAGGCTACTCTCAGAAAAACTTTTTTTTTTGTTTAAGTATAAACAAAAAAATCTTAACTAATACAAAAAAAAAATAACTAGCTTCTGCCAGCGGCTTCACCCGCGTGAAAGTCAAAAATTATCTCATGGGAACATATTCCCGGGATGAAAAGTATGCTATGTGCTATTCTAGACTATACTCTTTCTATGTGCCAAATTTCATCAAGATCAGTCCAGCCGTTAGAGCGTGAAGAAGTAACAAACATACAAACACACGTAATTTTATTTTATTTAAACTTTATTTCCAAAACGCAATTATTTAGAAAGGCGAATAATAAAATACTCAAAACATAATTGCATCAGTTTTCAACAAAAATAATATTGTATTACACTCATTAACGATTTCACGAAAAGTTCACCAAAGCCTAAATTGTAATTCAATACTTTTAACAAAATGCAAAAATTTGTGAATTTCTAAAAATTCTGACCAACTACATAATTGACATATCCTGTTACTTTAATTTTTTTTGGCAACCATTTTTTTTCGTCCCTTTCAGAAAATACAATGAGGATGCTGCTAGCATGTGCCTTTGGGTTTGGTTGAGTTAAAATTGATTATGTATGTCGGTTTGTACCACAGTGTTTGATATTGTAGCCAGGTGTGTAAATGATAGTTTAAATATAGTAAAAGGTATTTGATAATAATGGAGTCGATGACGTTACAGTTATGCATAAGTATTTGACAGGTGCAGTGAATGAAGAGTAACAATTGGGTTGAATAGGGTTATTTTTTTTCAACAATAGTCACTGTTATCTGGTGCTAAAATATTCTAATATAGCCTGAAGGTGATGATAGCTTGTATGTTATCATCGGCTACCACCGTAAATATACGGTCGGAACAATAGTTTATGTAAGCCAGAACTCAGTCACTGTTAGATAAGATGTTTAGATAGGACAAATTTACAAAAATAAGGTACTGATATGGAAGAATCCGATTGGATGACAATTCCATTGTCATACAGTAATAGTCTAGCAAGAAAAGTAAGTATTGGTAGGTAGTCAAATTTATTTATTTCAACAAGGCCACCAAACGGCACTTTTGAACGTTACTCGTACACAATTAAAATTTACATGTTATAAAAATTTATTCTACCGTGCATTCGGCAAAGTAGCTTGTTATGGAGAAGAACGCACAAGGAATTCCATACTTACTCTTTAAAAAAAAATAGTGTTTTACAATATTTACATAAGTAAATACATTAATAAATTTATATATGTGAGGACAATGCACCCAGAATAGCACTACACTACTACGTACAGGTATAAAGTATTAAAAGTACTCACACATGTACTGTGCAGTTAGATACTGGTACTAGAAAAATATTAACATCCTAAGCACTTAAGTTATGATAAATCCCAACCGACGGCGCCCGTTCACGAACATGACGCATGAATCGGCACCATCCAGCTCAACCATCATGAAGGGAACCAGATGATCCAACACACGTGCCACCATCAGAGAGGCATTTGAGAGAGCATGACACACTCAACTGCTTACTGCATATGGAATCCATTGCGTGTGTTTGCAGACCGCTGCAAACACAATTTGGTGAAATTTTTGATGCGCTATGAACCCCATTCTCTCTGAAAATCATTAATTGAAATAGTGCCTTTAAATAAATTGGTAAATTTATGTCATTTGATGAAATGGGGTTTCATTGACCCGCAGTGCCCATTTGCCACAAATGCTGGAGTGCCTAATAGGTCCCAAAACATATTCTTTTAATATTTTGGGGTCGCCTCGAAAAGAAATATAGGAAGTAAAATTTTAAACTACATCAATTGAGTTAACAATAGACTTATAAGGTACCGCCATTGTCCAACTATTCTGCCCAAAGCGAAAATACATGCTAAGAGCATGCGACATTTATTGTAAAATCTATAAATAATAAAATTCACTCCCCACACCATCAAATCGACTCCAAATTCATACATTCAATACAATATATTACAAATCGAATCACATGAAATACGTCCAAGTAACAATGTGGAACCCAACGGTATTTTTATTTGGCCATAGATTAAGTACACCGTGTAGAAGCGACAATCCTGTAGGTCCCCCCGAGTTAGACAAAATGGCGTTCAATCAGTGGTAGTAAAAAAGTGACAAAGGAAACGGAGATTTCTGGGCTTTAAGCTAATAATTGTCAGTTTCATATTTTTACGTCCAGGCCCGAGATTGTATGAAAGAGTATCCATCTTCTTTATGAGATTGAAAGCAGTATCGAAATAAATGTCACATTTTAACTTTTCGGCAATGGCTATCCCTGTATTTATTTAGTTGGTTATTACTACCTTCTGCCGCGAAAGGTGTTTTACCATCCCAAGGGAACAAACTACCGGGTTAAAAAACCTATGTCCTTAAACTATCTCCATACCAAATTTCATCAAAATCGATTCAGCCGTTTAGTCTTGAAAATGTAACAAACAGAGTTTGGCAATTCTAATATTAGAATGGATGGATGTACATACAAAACATTTCTATCTAGATCATTTGATCCATCTCTCTCGTCTTATTCGTTGTCTTCATTGCTGAAGGTCGTGCCCGTCTTGGAAAGCTTTTACGGAGTCATTGACGATCTGCTTCCAAGCCACTCTATCTTCGGCTTTTCTCAGGGCAGTGGTCACCGTGAATCCCGTAATCGCCCTGATCTGGTCTGACCACCGAGTGGGTAAGCGTCCGCGTGGCCTTTTCCCATCCACTTTTCCTACAACAACCAGTTTTCCCAGGTTATCTGGCTGTCTCCGGGCGATGTGACCAAAAGTAATTATTTTTTTTGATCCATCAGATATACCAAAATTCGTGTCTTGTGATGCTGTTTCTTCCTCGAGCTCAATTTTCTACGACACGATGGCTGCAGCGGCGACGGCGACTTTAGAGGCAAATCGCTCACTGAACGGACTAACCCAAAACTGCACGCATCCAACTAAACCTTTAATCCATGGCAATCTTTACGATCCACGCTTCATCATCATCATCATCATCATCATTTCAGCCGATGGACATCTAATGCCAGGTAAAGGCTTTTGTCCAAGCATCGCCATCCCGGCCCTGTGCTTCTTGCATCCAGCAGATTGCCGCGATCGTCACCAAGTTGTTGGTCCACACTGGATCCGCACTTGTTATAATTAAAATAGTGTTGTAATCATTGTTCATGACCAAAGCCTGTGATAAACAGTTTTATTTTAATGTAATTTACTTTTTGGTGTATTTTTAATTAAAATGACTATTTTTTTTTTCCTTTAATGTATCAAATTTTAATTGTTTTGTATTTTATTCGAGTTTAATTAATGTGACTGCGTGTGTTGCTATTATTTTTATAATTTTATGAGTCTGTGTTGCTTGAAATAAATAAATTTTATTGAATTGAATGAACTTTTGACACCGTCAAACGTTTCTTATGCCCCGAAGCTGTAGGCATGTATTACGGTACCGTTCGTAGCAACAGTGTCCTTTCTACACATCATTACTCTATATTTTTACCTTCATCTCTCAATGAATAGAGATTTTAAAATGTCAAAGACGCATTGAAATCTTAAGGGTCGGTTCGAGATCAAAATTTAACGCCTCAAGGCATCGACATAGGTTTCTTTTGTAAAGTGTAGTGGCAAAAAATGGCAGATGCAAACAGTTCATTGTTGAAAGTAAAGTCGAGAGCTCTAGTAGTATAATAATTGACATTAAATGAAGTGTCCCGACTGTGGTTGACTTTTTTTTGGGGTTCCGTGACAGTGGAGGTAAAACTGTGTTGGAATAACAATAATCTACATGAGACACTTCTAAAACTCTTTGTGAAGGAGTCTGTCGGGGTTTTTTTTTTTTTTTTTTTTCTTTCTAAGTTTCGTCTCGTAGCTTGGTCAAAGTGACTGGTAGCTACTTAACCGGACTTTCCCTGTGGAGACTAA
This sequence comes from Orthosia incerta, assembly GCA_948252205.1. Taxonomy (NCBI): domain Eukaryota; kingdom Metazoa; phylum Arthropoda; class Insecta; order Lepidoptera; family Noctuidae; genus Orthosia; species Orthosia incerta. Next base: position 10,548,958 of record OX411765.1, on the reverse strand, counting down.
GCTATAGTAGCCTCCAGCTAGGCACAAATTTCTAAACCTAAGCGACAACGCTGAGGGCTACCCCAGTTGAGGTCGAACCTCCGCTCAGGGCGTCGCTGGGGCGACAAGCAATGGCTGGATCTTGACAAGTTATTTTACCATCCGTTCGGAAACTACCAACGTGGAGAAGAACGGAGAAGAAACTCCTTTTAATATCTAATAATTTAACTAATGCTCAGCTTCGCGGGCTGGCGGGTTTTTATTGAGAGAGTACGCGACGGGCCTCGGCGGCGAGGACAGACTGAATCGGACATACAGACCGAATTCTAAAACTCTTTGTGAAGGAGTCAGTCTGGGGAAATACCATACCAAATGTCTACTGCCAAACAGAGCGTTGTAACATGTAATTTTGTTGTGCAGCATGTAATTGCAGGTGTATGAGACATTCATTTATTTAGGTTTATCTCTAAAAAATTAATCCACTTTAGGTGGGGTAGGCTCTCCTTATTTTACGGCGCCAATACGTTCTCTCGAGGGTTTTCGGGTTAGGTAATTAGAGCCTTAAATAAAAAATAAGTGGTAGAAACCTATACTCCATTTACTATAGCATTAGACAGAAGTTAAAAAAGGCTCTTTTAGGTGCACACTTTGTAATAAAAATACAACTAACACTATTACAGTCAAGACTGATGTGGAGTTAAATATAATCAATTTAAATAACAGTTGTCACACTTAATTGCACTTATTTAACCTATCTACCTTCTGAAATTACAAGGCCTTCATTTAATATTATTTAGTTTTTACATAAAATAATGTCGTGTCAATGTTTAAAATCTAAAAGAAGCAGGGGCGGACAGTACCGGAAACGTTTTTCATGTTACTATAACTCGACCAAATCTAAAATGTTACCTATTCCCTTAATAAGTTGTGGCAGCACGTGTTTTTTAATTTTGTCGGATTATGATGTCAATTGTCATCTTGCCGTCAAATTGCATAAATAATCTGCAGTTGTCAATATTGTCATTCGCTTGTGGATACTTGTGAATGCTACGCCTTTTCTCGTTGTTATTGCTGAATTTTCGTGATTTAGTTGTTATTTGTTTCTGTTGTTATTGTTTTGTTATCGTTATAAGTGTTAGTTTTGTGTTGTTCGTACAAAGCGGTACGTTTTGTTGAACTATGGACAGGGACGATCCTGGTGCAGGCCCGACAAGCCCGACGTGGCTTGCAAGCGCAACATGTACGCTCTGAAACTGCTGGTAACGCTGATCAGTGTCAACAGCGGAAAAAACGTGGCCCCAACGTTGATCATGACGTTAAAATATTGTCTCCCAAGAAAAAGAGAACAAAGAAAACACCGCTTCGTGCTGCAGAAAAAAGAACAGTCATAAATATTTATAAAGATGTTAAGGGGTCCAGGCCCGAAGGTTCTCCTGCTTATAGGACGCAGTTAATTAAAAAAACTGCAGAAATTGCAGGTAAGGATCATAAAATGATTACCAAAATAAATAAACATATTTGAAAGTAACATGATTTGTGAGGTAATAACATACATTATTAATCTTATTTTATAGGCATATCTCGTGCAACAGTCTATAATGTACTGAAGGTCGCCTGCAATCACCCCCTCCTCGCCAACGGAAATACTCAAAATCTGACGATTATGATGATATAACGTTAAGTGGGATACGGAGAAAAATTCATTCTTTTTTCTTTGATAATGAGTTACCAACGTTGGACAAGATTCTGGAAGCTATAAATAGTGATGAGTCTCTACCCGATTTTATAAGAAGTACTTTATACAACATAATCAAGTAAAAATTAAAATTTACTTACATTAAAAGAAGCAGAAAAAGTGCTCTAATTGATAAACAAGAGATTGTATTATGGAGGGTGAAATATCTCCATGAAATTAAGAGACTAAAGAACGAAGGAAAAAATATATTATTGAGATGAGACTTGGCTAAATGAAGGTACAGTGCTGCTAATATTTATAGTCTGATAGAAGGAGGTTTTACATAACTTGGTAAGCTATGTAAAGCCTCCTTTATGCAAAACAATACAGTGAAGTATGAATAGTTCAACATAAGTCGATATAATATTGTATTTACATCTGTAATTTTAATTATACATACAGGACACACGAAAAGCAAGGTATGGCAAGACAATACTATTAAGTCAAAAGAAGCACACCGGGCAGGTTTATCATCTGGTTTAAAGAACCCAACTAGAAAAGGAAGACGGCTTATCATTGGCCATATTGGTAAATCTTGATTTAAATGTATTTTTTTTGATAATTTCAAAAGAAATACATTTAAATCAAGAATTGATCAACAAGTAATCATTTTGTTAATGATTTGGTAATGTGACATTACCAAATCATTAATAAAATGATCACTCCGTTCTCTGTCACTGAAATCTGGTTTAGTCTTAATGCCTCCCCTCGGAGAGAGATATTTATGGTTGTAAATTAACCTGTTCAAGGACAGTAATGATGCAATTAATTTCGGTTGCTACTTAAATGTTAAAATCTATTTCCAGCAATCTACGCCACCGGTACACAATTATTGATTTACTTTTATTTCATTTCACAGGATCAACGGATGGGTTTTTAATGGATGGTGAATTACACCCTTTTTGGCTTCAAATAAGCCAAAAAGGGTGATGGAGACTACCATTCTGAAATGGATGCACACAATTTTGAAAAGTGGATCAAATTAATATTGCAAAAAATCGAGAGTGGTGCAGTTATTGTTATGGATAATGCACCATATCATTCGAGGAAATTGGAGAAGCTGCCAACTACAGCCACACGAAAGGCAGATATTCAGGAGTGGCTAAAAGACAAAAATATTCCTTTTGAGGAAAAAGACCTCATCATCTTAAATCTCATCTCACACTTATGTCTCTGGTAAATGTTTTCTTAGTTGGTATTTAGCTTGTGAAAGTGTATTTTTGTTAAATCTCTGTCATTCTAAATTATTATAGTTAAAATTATGACTTTTGTTACCACCCATGTCAATTAATTATTATCATTTGTGACGACTGATGGTAGCAGTGACTAAATTGTTAAGTGGTGTTTTGTGTTGTATTTATTTGGTTGATTGAAAACATGGACATATTGTGATAAAGTTGTTTTTAATAAACTGATTGTTACTATTTTTTTTCATTTCATGTACCTATTCAAGAATTGTGACGAGTAGATAGATAGAATATGCTTGATTGTATGCCATACATTGTGACTTTCAAAAAAATCATATACATTATTTATTAAAATTGTTTGAACTTGACTTGAAAATAAAAGGTTTCGTACTCCTGCTTCTGCGAGCCTCTTTTGTCTAATGTTATAATAAATGGAGTATAGTCTCAATATTACCGCGATCGTCAATGTGTTTATTTATTAAGCCGTTACATTACGCAAACATAAGTTTATTATACGACTCTCCAATTATGCAATTTTTATCATGTCAATCAAATAATTTCATGCAGAACCCACGCCACTTATACATTTTTTTACAAGCAAAGACAAGGTGTCATTCTGCCTATAAACCATACAACACATGTTACTTTTTACGACCGACGTTCAACAGATACAAAATATAATGTGAAATACTTTTCGAGAGCAAGGTCCCAGACACCCCAGACGTTACTGAGTTACGAATTAGGCGTTGAATATTATTTAATATAACTTATCAATATTCTATAAATCATACAAAACCCAGCGCTTAGACTTTAAGAAAAATTATTGCGTACCCTCTTAGCACCTGGTACCTGTAATTTGGCCGTCAGCCCAAACTAGCAAGTATTTGTGGTACGCATACTTGCTAGTTTGGGCTGACTTGATTACTTAGTACGTACTAACACTACTTAATGCCACACATTTTGTGAAGAAATAACTCGTTAATATATTGGGCGTCTGGGATCTTGGACCATTCGTATTGAGACTTTATGTTTTAAAAATGCTATCGGCGTCGCCACAGTCAGTTGTTTTGGAAATCAATAAAATTATGAGTTTTATACAATGTTTCCGGCAACTAATAATATTGTAGGAACTATGGAGCTGGTCTCATGATGAAGCCGGAAGGTGGCTAGTGGCTATAGCAACTCGACAAACAGACAAGACAATGTCATCGTATTAGGGCTCATTGGATGTGTATTGATAAGGGATTTAAATTGAGTACCTTGCAGTTCAAACAGCTTTTTACAGAAAAAGGCCAAGTGCGAGTCGGACTCGCGCACGAAGGATTCCGTACCATTATCGCAAAAAACGGCAAAAATTCACGTTTGTTGTATGGGAGCCTCACTTAAATATTTATTTTATTCTGTTAGTATTTGTTGTTAAAGCGGCAATAGAAATACATCATCTGTGAACATTTCAACTGTCTAGCTATCACGGTTCATGAGGTACAGCCTGGTGACAGACAGACAGACGGACCGCGGAGTCTTAGTAATAGGGTCCCGTTTTTTACCCTTTGGATACGGAACCCTAAAAAACTTAATACTTATTACGACGACATTAAACAGATACAAAATATCAAAATTTAATGCGAAATACCTTCCATAATGAAACTTTATATTTTATTTAAAAATGCTATCGGCGACGCGATGGCCATTTGTTTTGCAAAATCAATAAAATGGTGAGTGATTTTACGAGTGATTCTAATCTGCAAGTGTGTTCTTTGAAAGAAGATATCTTTATCTGATAATTGAATCTTATTTTTTTTAGTGCGATGATGTGCAAGGATTGGTAAAATTATTTATGACTGATACCTCTACTTGTTAAAAATATGGAGAAGTTGCTTTTACAAGCAGCTTTACCTGCCTGAAGCCGGGTTTTTCACAGCAATATTATCGCAGAATTAATGTGACAAATTGTCAAGCACGCGTTATCTGCTGTGATTGGATGAATGAATTTTCTACAGCCAATCATAGCAGATAACCGGCGATTCTTTGTTGATTACGTTAACAGCCTGATAACCGAGTGTTGAGAAACCAGGGGTGAAAGTCACAGATTAAGGGTACACTAGTCAACGGCACGAACTATTTTGTGCGCGGGGTTAAAATGCATTTTATCTCATCCGACAACTCGTGCGAAAAAGATAGATGCTGTGATAGAATAGAATAGAATAGAATACTCTTTATTATGTACACCATATAAGTTACAGAAAGTATAGACGAAGAAAACATTGCACTGGGTGACACAATGGGCGGCCTTATCGCTAAAAGCGATCTTTTCAAGACAACCTTTGGATGGATTTAAAAAAACAAATGGAAGGAATGACAGTACTGCAGGTAGTATTTGGTGTACTATTTATATATAAAAAAAATAAAAATAAAATACATACATACCTATATATATAATAGACAAATATATACAGTAATAAGTATGGAACAAAAGCATAGATATCAAGAAATACAACTATTAAAGAGAGAGGTAGTGATTTTTTACCATTGTTTTAAAAATGGGCAGAGATTGAGCACGCCTTATTGACACGGGCAAAGCATTCCACAACCGCACCGCTTGAACCGTAAAAGATTTGTCGTAAAAGCTGGTGGAATGCATCGGCATCTCTAGTCTCAAGTTTTCCGATGACCTCAGATAAGCAGTAAGAAGCTAGTTCGCGTACGAATTAGGACTTTTGCAAGTTTGTAGCGAAATGAATGATGATTTAGGACGAAAACGAGCGCGCAAAATTTATTAACAGACCTTTGGGAGCATAGCTGTAATTTTATGCGTAGTTTTGAATTTACTGAAGTGCAATTATGGGTGTTTCAATTTTAATCTCTTCTTATTATGCAATGTCCGTGTCATGCTTTATTAAATTGTGTTTAGTAAGTAGATTCATCGTGAAATGTTCTAAATGTTGATAAAGAATCAAACAGTTTTTTGATACATTAAGCTACCAGCAATGATATTCTACGCTATGTAGGTATACTGAATATGCATTCACAAAAATATTACTTCAGATATTTAAATAAACAACTGCATAATAATAATAAGTTTTAATGAGACAACTAATTAAAACTATGCGACAGATAAGATCTCTACAAAGTTGATAAAACTGCTAGGCAACATACATTTACAATTATTATTTTGTCATGCATAAACTTGTCATAACTTAATGACTTATAAAGCATAATTTTAATGTAAAAAGGATACTTATAATTTATTTCTTATTACCACTTAAGACGACGACAGTCGACAACGACCTTGAGGGAACAAAACGCGCACTCGTTTTACACCCGCGTCTCCCAAAATTCGGTAGTTTTGTACTTGCCTTATTATCCCACGACTTTAAAAAAAGGCTTAGATCAAAATGTAGATTATTAAATTGTCTTTCAAATGGTGACCATTTCATTAAAATACACCCGGCGGTTTTGGTGCGATTGTCTTTTTTTTTGTCCGTGTTAGACATAACTTTACAAATTAATTACACTATATATAGCGCATAAAACTCAAAATTTTCTTACATTAAAAAAATTAATAACTTGTCGTTTAGACGTGATTCTCATTTTAAAACCAGCGCCTTAATTACTGAATATAGTAACTTTAAAGATAAAGGCTATTAAACTGATTTACCATAGCCGTATACTAAATGTATTGGAGTCAACTTCATTTCTATCACATGCAACTGAATACAAGTATTTAACATGAATCGACCTCACAACCCAGTAACTGGTTAATATGATATCCCTTGGTAAGACTTTTCAGCTTCGATCTTGATGCTATATTTGATGATATCTATAAATATTTTATACGATGACCGAGAGTCAACCAATATTAAAGCATATAAGTAAAGAATTTGAAACCTTAAAAATGTAACAACGTAAACCCTCTTAAGGCCGTACCCTAACCAAAAAATCAGCATGAGATATGAGCATTCCTATTGGCCTAGCGGCACTGGTGGCGCGTGAATTACAGTAGTTAATACGCCCAGATTTTAGAATAAAATCTCTATAAAATCGAATATTGGTCTTTTGAAAAAAAATAAAACTTACACAATGTTCGTTATCAAATTGTCTATCCATTAGTTTTAGTACAAAAAATAATTAATGAACACATTACGAGGAGATGCATGCTATCAATAATTATTACTCATTTTTATGTTGTTGTTGGAAGGAGATTAGTGATACTTAAACCTGTTTAAAAAAAAAAAGTTAGCTACCATTTTAGAATCAATATTATCTAGAAATTAAATGTATTTTTATTAATTGATATTTCTTTTTAAATAAAGAGTAGATAGCTCTTAAAAACTGCACAAAAACGACTAGCGCGGCGTTTTGCTCGGGAGTCGCCTTAATTTAACAATGAAAAAAATCTCAAAACATAATTCATACTCGTTCCATCACTTACCCGATAAATCAAATCCGAAATATTACGAAGTCGGTAATAATCGGATAGAGGTAAATAAACAGAGCTTAGATAACATCTGTAAACGTAATGGAAGGTTATATTCGAACATTTTTAACTTATTCTGCAAGCTAAAATAAAGAGTTTTTTGTTACGACGTTACGGACTGCACTATCTTTGTGATCTTTTTAATGGGGTGGCCATGGTTCTGTGGGATGGGGAGACGATCCTCTTGTACAGGCAGGACTTTCGATCAACTGAATAACTTACAGAAGGACATTAGATCTATTCTTCTTCTTGTAACGTATACAATATTGTTATTTAAGACGACGACTAACGCCAACGACCTTGAGGGAACAAAACGAGCACTCATTTCACACCCGCACGACCCGAAATTTAGTAGTTTTTTTTGTAATTTCCTTATTATTCTATGACTTTAAAAATAACCTTAGATCAGAATATAGATAATTAAATTGTCTTTGAGATGGTGTCGATTTCATTAAAATACGCCAACCGGATTTTGTGCGATTGTCTTGTTTTTGTCCGTTTTAGACATAACTTTACAAATTAATTACACTATGTTCTACGAATAAAACTCAATATTTTCTTAGATCAAATTATTAAGAAAATAGTCTTATGTAACATATATTTATTATAAAAAATTACGACAAGCTTTTTAGACATGATTCTCATTTTAAAATCAGCTACTCAAGAGTACCTGCGCTTTAAGAAAACCACTTTTGGCATTAGCCAGTCATCCGATTGGGTATTATTATTATATTGATTGCTCGGGATTGACCTAGAAATGATAAATAGATACTTGGAATGAATATTCCTAGCACCTTAATCTCATTATTAAAAGATTTTTATGAATATTCTCTAAGGGCAAAAAATAATAGATAAAAAGGAAATTACTAGTTAGGTACATTCTCTCTCTTATTTTATTGTACTTTGTTAGTGAGGTCAAAGAAACATTTATCGTTCTGAGTAGACATGAAAAATAAAAACTAAAATGAGATTTATAAAATGTAGGCTACAAAATTACTAGACGTCTTATAAAATCTGTAACTGAGTCGTATTTTTTAGATAGCTTTTGCCGGACAATCCAAACATTCCCCAAAATGATGGTGCTCCCAAAAACTGAATTATTCGTTATAGCATCGAAGTATTTATACGTTGGATTAATAAGAGTTGGTATACGCGAATACTTTAGTTTCTTGAGTATTAATAACACGCTATAGAGCGCTGAAGTTTTGAATGCAAAACCCCACAGCTCACAGGTGATTATAAAAACCGGCCACGTGGAGTCGGACTCGCGCACGAAGGGTTCCGTACCATTATCGCAAAAAACGGCAAAAATTCATGTTCGTTGTATGGAATCCCCACTTTTTTTAATTCTGTTTTTAGTATTTGTTGTTATAGCGGCAATAGAAATACATCATCTGGGAAAATTTCAACTGTCTAGCTAACACTGTTCATGAGATACAGCCTGGTGACAGACCGACAGACAGACAGAGAGACAGACGGACCGTGGAGTCTTAGTAATTATTGACGCTACTATGAGAGAGGGATAGAGCTATACAAGACGAAGAGCACTGTCCTTTTTTCGGAACGAAACAAACATTATATTACACACATCAACACGGTCTAGGGCTATTTTTAAAAAAGCGAATTACTATCAATGTGTTAATTATTTATATGACATGTATATATTTAAAAGATACGTTATTTAATATTCTACCATTTTTTAATAATGGTTAAGGTACTTCGATTAAAATTTCAGGATTTTATGGAAAAAAAATGAAGCATAGACGGAAACCGTATATGAATTAACTTTTAATTTATGAGTAAAACTGAAAAAAATAGAAAAATCATTTAATTTGTGTTTATAAACTTGAAGTTAGTAGTCTGAGAAAGCGCCCATGATGTTCATAACACATCGGCAACGATTCGGCATGCTCAGAACAAGGTTGTCAATGTCTTGCTGCGGAATATTGTCCCATGTCCTTCTGAGGTGCGCAAAAAGTTGATCTTCTGTAGCCAGATTTTCAGGAACTTCCTTCAGAGCTCTTCTTTGCAGCATATCCCACGCATGCTCAATGGGATTTAGATCTGGCGATTGAGCAGGCCAGTCTAAGGCCCTAACATTGTGTGTATGTAACCAAGCTGCTACCGTTCTCGCCGTGTGTGCCCGGGCATTGTCGTGCATGAGCAGGAAATCTTGTCCCATTTGTGTTCTGTGGGGCAAGATTACGGGCCCCAGCACCTGTTGGACGTATCGTTCTGCCGTCATATTGCCCCGCACCCAAACGAGATCCGTCCGTCTTCCAAGACGGATTCCTGCACAAACCGCAGGTTCAACTGCAGGTTGCCTGGAAGAGATCGCGGAATGCGATAAGGCCGCCCATTGTATTTGTATTAATTTTAAGTTTCTTTGTATAATTGTATTTTAAAGTGTACAATAAAGCATATAATAAATAAATAAATAAACCATAATTGTTCCTCGTTGGTATGGGTGAATTTCCTGAGGGTTCTGAAGACGGCTCCATCGTCCAGGAACTCGCCAAACACGCGTCCTTCGTGAATCTGGATGGAAGCCGAACCTGGATTCATCCGTGAACAGCACATTGGACCATTGCTCACGGCCCCAGTCCGCGTGGTTCCGAACCCATTCTAATCGTCGTCCACGATTGCCTCTCCGTAAAGGTGGGACCCGGAGTGGTCTACGAGAGCGTAGATTGCTTTCATGCAGTCGCCTTCTTACAGTTTGGTCACTCACAAGCACTTGGTGTTCCACTCGCAGCCTTTGGACCAATTGAGTTGCCGTTGCATTTGGTTGAGCTCGCGCAGTAATTTGCAAAAATCGGTCTTGTCTGGGGGTAGTGATGCGACTTGGCCCCCGGTGCCTCTCCGCTACTTCACCTGTGGCACGATAGCGTGTCCACAATCTTGAAATTACATTTTGGTGGGCCTCAGCAACATTACGCTGAACAGACCCAGCTTCCAGCATTCCCACAGCTCGTAACATCTCCGCCCTCGTCAAATGTTGGCGTTGCATGGCTACAATACCTCAATTTTAACTTTATCTTTCGTTTAAAAATTAAAAAAAACTGTAACTAAACGTAATTCGTATTGTTTTCTAAATTTCGCACAAATGAAAATTCCCTCTTCTACACATCAAGACATTTTTATGCCACCGAAACAAAAGAATTTTCAAAAATTTGAATTTGGAATTAGTCTGAGATAAATTACAAACAAATCGGTGTATAAAAGATTCCAATGCGGCCAGTACTTTTCGAGTTATTAAATTGAGTATGAAAGATCCCTAGACCGTGTTAATGTGTTTATTAGCGACCATAACATTTTGTTCTGTATTACAAACTTTAATTGCTTACTTTATTATTTTATTTGTTGTCATTGGGCCTTATCGTACCCGCGAAACTTTCAAGTAAATAACCCGGTGTATTGTATACATCGTCGCTCACGTATCTATAAATACACTGTAGTTCTAAAAACTTTAAAACATGCTTTAATGGTAAATTAATCTAAAAAAGTCGCTAATCCTAGTGAAGATACTGGTACCTAAAATGGGCAAATTATTTAAATTATTGCATTGTCATGGGTCCTTGATAAGTGTGCAAAGTTTCAAATTAATCCGACGTTTAGAAGGGGGTGAAAATCACGTTCAAAGATGCCGTTACATAGATACATACATACCAAGCTAATAAAAGCGTGTTAAAACACAGATGTCGCTGCTCGTCTCATCCGTACCCCAACGTCCACACATTTTGTATATAATACATTTCGGTTTTGCGGCAAACCTGAAGATTACTGATATCATACCAATATTCAATGTGCGGTAATCAGAAACCGATAATAATTATTGAGAAATAAACCTTTTTTGTATTAAAATATAATTTATTGCATGTTTGTTTATCTAAAATGTAAATCGTGTAAAATATTCCTTCGTTTATTTACATCCTGTTCTTTATTGTAAGTGAAAATTAATCTGTGTAATATTTTAAGCTTAAAGTCACATAAAGGGTTATGCTCGGCGTTCCCAAAAAATTGCTATTTAAAGTCGAAAAATAGTTTTCACAGACCTGTCATATTTTTGAATGGCCTATCCAACGATACCCCATCGTTGGATAGGCCACAACATGGGGTAGACAAGAAAAAAAAACATCCTCACTTTACGTGTACAGGAGGTATTCCAAAAATACTTTTACAATGCATGTCCTCGAAAAGAACGTTTTCCAAGTAGCCAAACTGTGCGGAAAGTTCACTATTTTTTACTAGTGCTTTTTACTTTCCTGTACTTTTTTAATTTTTAACTCCAACGTCAGCCCGCCGCATAGAGTTTTATTATTTGAGAAAAGTTTTAAAAATTAGTTATGTACAGATTATCATTCATATAAAAGGTAAAACAAAAATAATACTTCATTTAAGGCGTTTTTAATTACTCTAGATTTAGATTTTGATCAATAAATTAATTTTAAATATTCATTAAATATGTTTGGCAGACTAAATATTTTGCTCGTGCCTTTTTGCGTTACGACGTGACAGTTATTTGCACATGCGCAGTAGATATGCCCGAGGAACTATGAACTTAGTTAATCTGTGGATACGCTGAGCGCCCTTGAATAAGCGCCATTTTATTAATTTCTTGCTTGGTTCAGATATTTTTTTTATTTCCTCGCACAATGCATAGTTAAATGTTGTATGATACACGTACGTAAGATGATTTCCGACTCGGGTCGAAAAACACTCATCTACATCGGAAATCACCTACTTTCCGCACTTGTAGCATAAATAACTCTTTTCTTGGTTTAATTTACCATTTTTTCGGCGTTATTGATATGTATATCCATGTCAAAGTATAGCTTTCTAGTACTAAGCTAAGCTGCGAATGAACGGAGGGACGTACAGACGGACTTAGCGAAACTATAAGGGTTCCTTGTTGACTACGGAACCCTAACAAGCAATTTTAAAATAGCTTTGATAGTCAATTCAGCTCAGAATCACAAAACGGCATGAGTTCCTAATTAGATTGAATTTATTAAAAGTTTTCAATACAATTAAAACGGGTCACCTTAAGTCACCTATTACATTAGCGCGGATTTGCAAAACCGGAAATCTAATGGAACTCTTTTAACTTTGACAGTTTCACTGACAAATGTCAACCTTTGTCAAAAACTTGCTAAGTGCGAGTGGGGATGTTTGCACGGGTTTCTGTATATGTTGTCCTGTTTATGCATAGATGTTAAAAAAGCCTCTATTTTCTAGTAAGTTGTTAGCGAAGACTGTTGTGTTTGTCCTTCCTGGGTATTTTTTTTATTTTTTAAACTTTGCCCCACACTAGGAATTTGTTCCTGTATTGTGGGTGCGTTTACAAACATATAAATTCACATACACAACATCCAGAGCCGGAACAACTATCTGTAGGTCATACAAATATTTGTTCCGTGCGGGAATCGAACCCGCGACACGCTGCGCAGCAGTCAATCGCTCAACCACTGCGTCAACCGTGCAAATTGGTGCCTGGATTCGATCCGCAAGAAGAGTGTCATTGGGTTTTAGGTATTTCTTATTTGCTTTCCGAAATCTGGACTTGTGCCACACACACGCAGTCTACACAACGTGATCAACCGGGTCAAGTCCCGTATTATACTTAACAATTTACACATTAGTACACATTAATGTACTACCAATATACCCTCTACTGTTCTCGTCGGAAAATACAAATATGACGTCTTGAAGAAAGAAGAAAGCAGTACCTTTGTATTCTGTTGTCATGATGATTGTGTTGTCTGTATCTATTTTACTGTGTGTACATTAATAATAAAATAAATAATTGGCCAATAGCCTCGATGACCATCTGTCGAGGCTGTCATTGCGCGGTTGGATCAAGGGCCTGATACAGAAGGCAGTACTCCTCGATACGGCTCGCATTGTGAGGATTTTCGGTTTGAGGTTTCGGAGATTACCGGTAGCTTGGACCCTGTTCCCGATACCGATTGGCCTCTATTTTTTATATGTTTAAATGTTTTCAAGTTTTTTTTAAATATTTATTAATGTTCTTAATAAGAAATAAAGAAAATAAATAAACAAGGAATTGTACAAGTGTAGGTACTTTAATTTTCCTAGTGATTCCAAGAATAATTTCATCTCCACCTCATAGAACCCCAAAAAAACTGCCTTCTCTACCTACCCAAAAACAAACGAGCTCCAAACGCTCTAATGAACAGCGACCACTATCTTAGACCAAATATCACATGACAGGTCCCGTCAGCCATTTTGTTGCTCAACAAAAACATTCTCGCTTCACTTGACTCGTTCACACTACGTTGACTAACGTAACTTGAGGAGAGCTTCTAGTTATGACATGGCATGTGGCTGGTGGCTTCCGATATTCCCGGGAACATTATGAGAACATAATCTGGTTTTTGAGGCCTCTCAATTTCTATTGATATTATTATTATTTGACTGTTTCTAGCGCAGGGGTCAGACACAGACAGACCTAACAAATCGGGCTTTGTTCAACCGATTCAGATGAAATTTTAAATGGAGTTAGTTTGATATCCTGCTACCACGTTTTTTATTGTTTATTCTTTCAATCTATCTAGCCTTTTTCCCAACTATATTAGGGTCGGTTTCCAGTCTTACCGGATTCAGCTAAGTACCAGTGTTTTACATGGAGCGACTGCCTATATGACCTCCACAACCCAGTAACTGGGTAACACGGTACCCCTTGGCAAGACTGGTGTCAGATCTCAAGCTTCTGACTACCCGTAACGACTGTCAAAGATCTTCAAATGACACCCGGGACCAACGGCTTAACGTGCTTTCCGAGGCACGGAGGAAACTCGTTATGTTGAAATGTTCACCCATCCACGGACCGACCTCGTCAAGCGTTGCTTAACCTTGGCGATCGACCAGTGCGGCTGTTATTATTAAGCCACGAGCTCCTCTTTTATTGTTTATTCTTTAATAAAATGAAATCATCCAATGACTTCTCCCGCTCTGGGTGAAGCGGGAGGGCGTGTCAGACTTTTACTGACTAAAACCCACCCGTGTTCCTTCAGTTGCTTGTGCCAGGGCCGCGGTAACTCTCTTTCAAATTTAGCCGCGACCCAGACAGGCATCGGCCCTAGCGGGTCCCGTCACTTTTGCTGACATCTCTTTGAGGCGCGCGTGGGACACTACGCGCCGTAAACTCGGGCCTGGTCCTTATCGGACGAGCTACACATTACTTGCCATCCGCAAGCCTGCGCCTACGGAGGCCGGGAATCTGCTAGCAACGCCTGTCGTCCGGCAGCCGAATTGCGTAAGTATATTATCCAAAGCAAAAGAATCGATTCTTTCCCAAAACCGACTTTACGTAGTGCATTTTGATACGAAAAGTCGTTTTTGGGAAGGAATCGATTCTTTTGCTTTGGATAATATACTTATGCAATTCGGCTGCGGGGCGTCATCTGCACTGGCTAGAGGTGTCAGGGGCGCGTCTCGTTTGCGTCTTGCTCTCGCGTTCCGCAACCTCCTTTGCGAGCATTACTGCTTCGCAGAAAGTGGAGACAGCTTCCCATGCCCTCTCGCTCCGTACCATGACCTGGACCAGGGCCGGACGCGTTTGGCCGCCACCACCGATCGCTTCCACGGGGACACGGCGGTGCTCTACCCAAGTGGAGCAGACGTCCACCATATGCTCCACCGTGTCCTCCGGGCCGTCAACACAATAACTCCCGTGCGTTTTCGCCCGCCTTATGCTGAACAGGAACCTCCTGAAACAGCCTTGTCCGGTAAGGACCTGAGGACGTCAGGCGGAAAGTGAGGACGCCCGTGACGCCTCTCAAGTCACACCTCAAAGAGGGCCTCTTATACCGTAAAAAAAGCCGTATCTACCTGTAGGTACACTCATGCTCGATCAAGTCTTCTATTTTGCCCACTATTAGTTAACGAAACCCTAAAAACCAAAACAAAAATTGTTGAAGAAACAATAAGTATCTACTCATTTTAACACGCTTTTATAAGCTTATGGTATGTATCTATGTATCAATGTAACGGAATCTTTGAACGGGATTTTCACCCACTTCAAAACGTCGGATTGATTTGAAACTTTGCACACCTATCAAGGACCGATGACAATGCAATAATTTTGTCAAATTCAAAGTACTTTTGAAAGTCAAACAAAAATTAAAATTTACAAGTAATGAAAGTTGATTCTACCGTGCGCGTTTAAATTGTTTGTCCCATTAGCTTTACCAAGATCTTCAGGATTAGTGACTTTTTAGTTCAATTTACCATTAAAGCGTGTTTTTTAGTTTTTAGAACTACAATTTATTCGTCTAAAATGTCATCGCTGCTTTCTTGATTGCACACCATGCATCTACGGATGCAAAAACGAGAGAAAAAGCTCGTTTTTTGTCTTAACTATCATCTTAAACACAAGACGTGTGAACAACATTAGTTAGGCAGACAAAATAAACATAAATATGACAGTAGCGGCACCTGGCAGCAATAATCGGTACTAAAGTAAACAAAACAGCAAAACGTGGTTGATGTGTCCCATTTGTACTGTCACTGGCGTATTAGTAAGTTATGTTTTTTTGTTCTGGGTTTGCTTAGGGTATGTAATGCCCGTCACTCTTCGTTAGGAGCAGTGGTGGCCCAGTGGTATCGGCCGTGACTTACAAGTTGTAAGTCGTAGGTTCGAGCCCAGGCAGGCGTTTTACTTTGTGTAAATTATTTCATCACCACTGCTCTCAAAACGGTGAAGGAAAACATCGTGAGGAATCCGGCATGTCCTTGAACCAAAATTTCGAAGACATGTGACATTCACCAACCCGCATTGGGTCCGCGTGGTGGATTACGGCCCATTCCCTCTCACAGAGAGGAGGCCTGTGTCCCAGCAGTGGAAACACTTATAGGCTGATGATGTGTGATGTAATGTCTGTCCGCCTTTTCTAATATTAAAGAGAGGAAAAATTGTATGCTTAAGTTCGTAAAAAGCCTTCTGGAATTTCCTGCCGGAGTCTGTGTTTCCTGATAGCTACAACCTAGGTATATTTAAGTCAAGAGTGAGTAGGTTACTTCTAGGCAAGCGTGCTACAACTTCGACCATATTATTGCTTACCATCAGGTGAGATAGTGGCCAAACGCGAACCTATCATCATCATCATCAATCAATATATACAAATAATAAATCTGTAGAAATGTCGTTTTAGTACATCAAAAATATTTCCAAAAAAAATAGCTAGGGTATTAAAGGATAACCAACAGAACCCATTTACAGCATGTTTGGAACTTTTGTCTGTTTATCTGTTTATTTGTGCATGCATCACGTAAAATGTACAAAACCAGTGTAGATAACTATTGTACAGAAAAAAATTGCACAACTTGAAGTATTACTTAGTTTTTGTTTCATCGCAATCGGTTCACTCTATCAAAAGTTAATGAATTTAAAGTGTTTAAGAAGTAAAACTATCACAACACACGCATTTCATTATATACTTGGACAGTTGAACTCGATATTCGATAGATGGCGTTGTGCATTTGAAGTTTTTGAAGAAGAGATTCGCCGTGAAAGAATGACCTAAGAAAAAAAATTGGTGGGTAGTTAGGGTAGGCAGTCAGTTGACGGGAGCGAAGCCGCGGTTGTTAATAAAAAGTAAATCTCTGGAAGTACAGATACGATTTCAAAAAATCTTTCATCAATATAAAACTACACTATCGCAGAATGTCATACTTTACTTGT
The DNA here is from genome assembly GCA_948252205.1 of Orthosia incerta. Classification (NCBI taxonomy): domain Eukaryota; kingdom Metazoa; phylum Arthropoda; class Insecta; order Lepidoptera; family Noctuidae; genus Orthosia; species Orthosia incerta. Next base: position 10,531,874 of record OX411765.1, on the reverse strand, counting down.
TTTATTTTGAGAAACTTGCACGGTTACTATGGGATAGAATATGCGAGTGAACCCGGGTGAAAAAACTGGTTATAATTTAAAGAGGAAAAATTGTTTTAAAAAGAGGAACAGAAAAAAAATCTCTGGCAACACTGGTTTGATTAAGAAAATTGATCCATAGCTAGAAGGTATTACCGGGAATGATAGGCTAGTTCTTGTCCTGACAAAATCACTGCTCCTGTTGGATACTAAGTTACAGATAATTATAACGCATACGTAAGAAATTCAATCTATTCTGGTTTTTATATTTATTAATAAAATAATTTTATTAAACAAATATTTAAATTAAATTTACTTTATTAAAAAAATTGTTTCTTTATCAATTTTCTGGAATGGCAATAACAATTCAATTACCTGAGTTCAAAGGTTTTGCGAAGATGTCTGGCTTCTGAAAATAAATTAATTGATCCTGTATCAATACAGCTAAAAATTAAATTATAATTAATAAAAATGTAATTTAGTAAAGTTTCAGTCTTGGTTCTAGAAATCGTAAAGAGCACTCTATCAAAAGGGCGACAAACGTTTTTGGGGTTCCGTAACCAAAGGGTAAAAACGGGACCCTATTACTAAGACTTCGCGGTCCGTCTGTCTGTCTGTCCGTCACCAGGCTGTATCTCACTAAGACTTCGCGGTCCGTCTGTCGGTCTGTCTGTCCGTCTGTCACCAGGATGTATCTCATGAACCGAGATAGCTAGACAGTTGAAATTTTCACAGATGATGTATTTCTGTTGCCGCTATAACAACAAATACTAAAAACAGAATTAAATAAATATACAATTATCGCAAAAACGGCAAAAAAATACGTTACTTGTATGGGAGCCCCGCTTAAATATTTATTTTATTATGTTTTTAGTATTTTTAGTTATAGCGGCAACAAAAATACACCATCTTTGAAAATTTCAACTGTCTAGCTATCACGGTTCACGAGATACAGCCTGGTGACAGACGGACAGACAGACAGACAGATAGACGGACCGTGGAGTCTTAGTAATAGGGTCCCGTTTTTACCCTTTGGGTACGGAACCCTAAAAAGAAGAAAAAAAAAAAATGTACCTACCTATTAAACGCGACTTTTTTCGACTATATCGAACAGAAGGGTCACATTTCTCCCGTGACATAACGACGGGTAGCAAAAAAACGTTGACAAAAAGTCAAGTGTTTAGACAACAGTTTGTGTCATGCTAACCGTACAGTTATGGGCTGAACGTTAACTGATAGGGTTAGTAGCGACAGCAATATAAGATAACAGTAAAAAAGATGAAAAAAAAACTTGAAAAAAGTTCCAAGAATGTGGTAAATTTTTATTAAGTATGGTTTCAACTTTTACTAGTTAGTTGCATTGCTGTGTTTCAGTTTTGAAAGTGGAACCTTTTCAGAAAGAAACACCGAATTTCAGATATTTCTTAACTTTGTTTTTTTGGCATGAAGCGTGGGATGCAGCGTATGTTAATATATATGTAGGAGGAAGGTATTTCTAATAATCTAGAACAAAGAAGTATGACGCATTTAAACTTATTAATTCAGTTTTGTTTAATTGGCAACATTTAGCCTACGATTCAATCTCAGTTCGATTTTATTCGATTGACAACACTTTATTTGGCTTATGTCAAAATACTCGATTTTGATTGGATGTTAAAAGCTGTGAACTTTGCCCGAGGTGTTCTTGAACCAATGAAAGCAGGGTAGCCAAGGATAATGGCGACCTGAGCGAAGTCGCCCGCCATATTTGGTCGGAAAAGAGTTAGAAAAAGGAACGCGCGGGAGCGCGTTTGCAAAAAAGTTGAAAAACAGAGTTGTGAGAGAAATAATTGAGAAGTAGCCTAAAGTGTGGCGTTATAAACTTGAAAGTGTGTTTTGTTGAGAGAAAGCGAAACGAATAGGTGGCCGAATTCGCTGCTTGATAAGATTGGAACAAGTACTATCTCCAAATCGGCATAAGTTACCTGCTTTGTAGCATGCATATACCCACGAAAGCCCACAAGATCGAGTGTTAATCCAAGATAGCCTTCGTATTTCCGATATCAGAAGTCCGGGATCAGTGCAAATACAAAGCGATGATGGAGAATGGACCAAATGAGACGAGTAATGGCTGGCGCGCTCTCTTTGGTGCGCAAGAAAATGGCATGGAAGTAGCTCGAGCTACCTACTTATAGAGACGTTTCGCAACTCGTCGGCTACTGGCGACAGGAATTCATGTTGCCCGAATTCAACCGTATAGTGTGGCCTATACTAGACAATGTGCGAAGTCGGGCTGCAGATAATGTTGATGATGATATCGATGCCCAATCCTGACTAGATACTGAGGAAACGCAACTGTGGTGGTGATGTTCAGGGAAGTATAAACTTAAGTATTCTGATAATAATAAGTACCTACCTAATGTCTTGTGAAGTTTAGCCGCAATATTGTTAGTTTAGCTTGGTGTAAAGTGGCTAAAATTTAAAATAAAATTCTATTTTCGTTATGATGCTAAATGAAACTCAGTCAGTTTCATACCGTCAGCGGAGTTCGCAAGAGATTAAGACGACTTGTGCAAATACAATGCAAGATAGCAAACATCCTAAGCTACAGCTTGATTTAGCAAAACATCATTATGATTATGCTTGTGGAATACTTATTCATAGACATGAATTTTTCAGCCATTCGCACAACATGCAACAGATAACAGGGACGTCTGAGCCCTTAAACATTGCTGTGGATACCACAAGACCTGTTGTGACCAGCTGCGTGTGGTGAAACAAGTGCGGAGCTCGGGTTCCAATTCAAGAGGCAACACACAAACTGCAACCTACAGCGCTATGAATAAGGAAATTTTGTGGTGTTATACATGCCGCTGCGGTGATCAATCAATTTGATATTTTCTGAAAAGCAGCTAGGAGTCTGGACAAGTGCATGGTCAGTGACAAAATTTTGCTTTTGTGCCTGGTGTACTAAGCGCTGCTGCCTGACCTTCCGTGAGTACAGGCTTAAAGGTATGTGACTTTGATCTGCATTCAATTATCTGTGCATCGGCATACATTTGTGGCAGCTGAAGTATGTATTGGGTTTGGAAGTACCTATCTTATCTTATGGAGGGGCCGAGAAATGACTCGGGGCACTTCGACCCATTGGGATCTATTGTGGTTTGGAAGTACCTAAGTTTTATAACTAATTGCTGTTTTCATTGCAATTTATAACTATTGCATTATTTTATTTCATGGAAATGTGTAAGGTAAGTTACATTAAAAGAGTAGAAAATTCAAACAGCGCCATCTATGTAATGGTATTGATACTGTGTTTCTTTCAATAATCATCGAAATTCGCTTCGGGACCCATTTTGCCGTAATATGCTGCTTGGAGGAACTTATTGAATAGGTGCATGTATTTTTTAATGATCAATTTAAAAACGAACATATTATTTTTACATAAACAGAATGAGAAGTTGGTGCATGTCACGCCATCTATTTAAATCTATGTTGTGTTCGAGCTTTGAAATATTTTGCTACAAATATTTTAATCGTTTTGTTCACCAACAAAACAAACAACGAAACGATTTTCGCAATATTATCTTTAAAATGTACCCGGAGCATTGAAACGTGAGTACAAAACGCAAAGAAATCAAATTTCATTATGTTATGTTGCATGATGTTAGAACAATATACGGTTTTGTGACCACTAGTGCTGTCACAAGCGTACATACAGATTATTAAATAAGTTGTTAGTTTGCTGAAAATCGAGAAGTGAAGATACTAGCAATCCGTTTTTCTTTACTTGTTTGAACACTAGCAATTTCAGCCATTGCATTATTTTTTTGTTATCAATAGGTGTCACTTCAGATTTCCCGTAAATATTACTACCACTGAGGTTGTTGTTGATTTGATCACCAAGGGAATTTGTGAATATGCTTTTCTTTGAAATTAACTTACTTTCTAACTATTCGCGTTGGTATTTTTTAATGCAAGTGTGAATACAGTTACGGAACGCAAAAAGAAAAATCGTAATAATAGCCGATCTTTAAACATCTTTGGCGGATCAGGGTTGTTTTCACAACTAAATTAAAGTATCAGGTATAAGGGAAAGATATTTGTTTACGTTGAATTCACTTAAGTTTGTGTAATACATTAAATTATTCTTATATAATATTTTGGTTCATATCATAACAGCAAAATCTAATCTCGATTTTGTAGGGTGAAATATCGATTCGCTGAATCGATTCAGTACTAAATATCGGTTGGAAAATTGTTTATATTTTTTTTGTGCTTTAAATCGATTCGTCGATTAATCGATAACAGATCGCCATCCCTTGCCCATCTCTATCAGAGAGTGACATTAAGTGTCAACATTGAAAAAAAGTTTGACGAAACAAAACAAATAACTTGTTAGATGATTTTTTAACTTATAAGTTACTAGTTATAGACTAGATTATTAATAAATCGATACAAGGTGTGAGTCAATGTGAGGATTAAACTTTTGTTTTGTACCAAAGACTTGCGATAACTTTCAGTTAATAGTTATATTGTGATCAAAATTATTTCAAACCGGTGTTTAAGTTTAGTGAAATAGTTTGTTGTTAGACTCGATTTGGAATCTTACAACCCGAAAATATCACGAAGATTAACGTGACTATAGCCTAGAGAGTTGGCGTTTAGTTTTGTTGCTACCAACGGTTGAATAAAGGTAAAGTTAATGTCTGTAGTTGTTATATACCGCATTGTAGAGAACTAACCAAATAATAACATGTCATTCTAACGATACCTACAAAAAAATAATGATTTAAATTGACTACGGCGAATGAAAGTGCAACTAGACATTTAGATGGTGTCTAGCAGATGTATTTAGGTATTATGAGATGCCCGAGGGCCAATAACTGTTGAAGTTGTGGCTGAAGATGAGATAAATGTTCAATTGGCAACATTTTAATTTACATTGAACAGTTTCTTAGTTTCATGGGTCAGAGAGCTGACGGTGTCAAGAGTTGATTCGGCAATTAAGTTGAAAGTGCATTCTGTGTAGCGAGTTAATTCTGCGAATGTATTTACTAAGTTATTGTGGATTGTGGACACTTGGGTTTTATTTTATTTACTTGGTACAGGAGTCATTTTTTTGGAGGAAACTTGGAATGGTTTTCTTGTTCTGCGTTGTTCAACGATGCTTGGCCTCGGTAATTTTGAACATTGTTCAAAAGTTTTAATAATTGTAACATCTCTTTAAAATAAAGGTGTGAATTTGTGAATTGTGTGGTGTCATGTAGGAAGTCTAGTACCTACCTAACTTGAATAATAAATGTGGAATTTAAAGTGTCAGTAATGCTTGTGGTGTTCTAACTTTTTGAATGTTCTGTGCTGGTCATTGTGAACATACCTAACGTAATTTTGTGTTATTTGCTATCTGACCAAGCTGGATAAGATAATGTTAACACAGATGTAAAGTCGGTGACATGCGGTGCATGATTTCATTTTCTTTTTATTTTGCAAAATTGGTAATGTTTGATGATGGTAGTTAGTTGGTAGATTATACCTATCGCACTGAGGGTTTGGTATGAAATCATGAACATAAAATGGAGTTCTTGAAAATGCTTTTGGCTGGGTAAGAAATCCTGAATGTGAGGTTGCTGTTGTATTTTGTACTGAGAATAAAGTATGAAATAACAAATTTTGTTATGGTTTAAAGGTGCTGTTTATGGTTATTGGAGTTTTGAATGGTGGCAACTATGTGTTGAATTAAAGGCTTTGTTTGGTTTATGATGAGTTAGAGAAAAGCTGAAAGAAAAAGTACCCATTGGCGTAACTGAATGTACTATGTTGAAGACTGATTCAAATCAATCTGGCAATGGTGAGGTCGGTGTGTACGGTCAAAGGACTGACTGTACGGTGAGGTGTGTACGGTCAAAGGACTGACTGTACGGTGATGAGTAGTCACTGCGGTGACTGCTGTAACCAAGGAGGGTTACGAGGTGTGAGTGGTCAAAGATGACTGCTGTAACCGAGGAGGGTTACGAGGTGAGTGGTCAAAGATGACTGCTGTAACCGAGATGGGTTACGTGGTGAGTGGTCAAAGATGACTGCTGTAACCGAGGTGGGTTACGAGGCCTGGTCAGGATGACTATGGTTGCAGGATGGTCACAGGGTTGACCATCGGGAGCCACAGCGATTGCTGTGGGACCAAGAAACATTGCTGGATATGTGAGGGGGGGAGCCTGGTCCCTCTGGGGCTTCGGTGACCTGTTGTATGTCTGGGGAAGCCTGGTCCCTCTGGGGCTTCGGTGACCTGTTGTTTAGTGTATGTGGTATGGGTATCTGGCAGTCTTGTTGCTTCGAGAGGACCGGTTATCTGGGGGAGCCTGGTCCCTCTGGGGCTTCGGTGACCTGTTGTCTGGGGGGAGCCTAGTCCCTCTGGGGCTTCGGTGACCTGTTGTGTGTCTGGGGGAGCCTGGTCCCTCTGGGGCCTCGGTGACCTGTTGTTTGGTGTATGTGGCATGGTATGTTGTGTTGGGCGTTTGGATGGTTTCTGGCACACTTAGTGCTTCGAGACCGAATGGACGCCTGTTGGGAACCTGGTACCTCTGGTGCTTCGGTAACCGTTTAGAATGTGGTAATATGGTTGTCTAAACGGTGAGGTGGCTGTTTCGATAGTACGAAGATGGTTGTGTACGGTGTACGGTGTGGAGACCTAGATTTACATGGAGAAAACAAATGAACAGTGTGAAAGCTATGAGAATTCCGTTTTCATGAGTAAAGAAGTACTTGATTTTTGTTATAGGCTGGTAATATAGGGTGTTGATTGAAGGTTTCACGTAGAAGGAAGATGTCACGACCACGTTATTTTTTTTATTTGGTCAGGAGCGGCCGAACTTAACCTATTACTTATTTTTTTATTGTTGTTCTGTCTCTGTCTGTTTTTTTTATTAAAATTGAGTAACGATTTCTCTCGTCGCTCAAACGTGGGACCGTTTGTCTGTCAGGTTGGCCGTGTAGGAGGAAGGTATTTCTAATAATCTAGAACAAAGAAGTATGACGCATTTAAACTTATTAATTCAGTTTTGTTTAATTGGCAACATTTAGCCTACGATTCAATCTCAGTTCGATTTTATTCGATTGACAACACTTTATTTGGCTTATGTCAAAATACTCGATTTTGATTGGATGTTAAAAGCTGTGAACTTTGCCCGAGGTGTTCTTGAACCAATGAAAGCAGGGTAGCCAAGGATAATGGCGACCTGAGCGAAGTCGCCCGCCATATTTGGTCGGAAAAGAGTTAGAAAAAGGAACGCGCGGGAGCGCGTTTGCAAAAAAGTTGAAAAACAGAGTTGTGAGAGAAATAATTGAGAAGTAGCCTAAAGTGTGGCGTTATAAACTTGAAAGTGTGTTTTGTTGAGAGAAAGCGAAACGAATAGGTGGCCGAATTCGCTGCTTGATAAGATTGGAACAAGTACTATCTCCAAATCGGCATAAGTTACCTGCTTTGTAGCATGCATATACCCACGAAAGCCCACAAGATCGAGTGTTAATCCAAGATAGCCTTCGTATTTCCGATATATATCCAGCGAAAAGTTAAACACGGTGTTATATTTTTTTAAAGAAAACATTTAAATGGGTAGAAAAAGGTACTTATAGAATTAAACATATTTTTATTTTTTGTCTGCGTAAGAACTTTTTTTTAAATTAACTCTATAATTTGACTTTGTAATTGTCATGTATTCATCTAAACTGTCACGAGCGACGCCTGAATCAGGCGTGACGCCATTGTTTTTATTGTTTCGCTAATTATGACAGATGTAGGGCTTATACTTTTTTTTATTGGGCTGGCAAATCATCAAATGACTTCTCCCGCTCTGGGCGAAGCAGAAAAGCGTGTCAGACTTTTACTGACTAAAATCCACCCATGTTCCTTCAGTTGCTTGTGCCAGGGCCGCGGTAACTCTCTTTTGAATTTATCCGCTACCCAGACAGACATCGACCCTAGCGGACCTCGTCAGTTTTTGCTGACATCTCATAGAGGGACGCGTGCGACGTCCGCGCCGTCGACTCGCTGGTCCTTATCGGACAGCGAGCTACCCATAACTCGCCGTCCGCAAGCCCGCGACTACGGTGGCCGCGAATCGGCTTGCGACTCCCGACGCCCAAGGCGTCTCCTGCGGTGAGATGAAGGGCTACTTACAGTAATGATTGTTTGGTCACTAATAGTTTCCTATTAAGAACATACGTGTGATTGAAAGCTCCAAACCCCATATTGCCAGCCACTGTGCTATTTAACAGTAATTCATAGGGTTGTTTTTTCTTACAATGTTACAAAAACTCAAGTGTTTAGAGCAGTTTGTGTCATGTTACCCACAGTTATTGGTTGAAAGATAAATTGTTGAATTAGTAGCGACAGACAAAAAGATAACGTAATTTTTTTGTTACTTTTTACTCTATTTTTAACCGCCGACGGAAAAAGAGTGGGGGTTTTAAGTTTGACGTGTGTTGCTGTGTATCTGTGTGTCTGTCTGTGGCATCATAGCTCCTAAATGGATGAACTGATTTTGATTTAGATTTTTTTGTTTGAAAGGTGACTTTGTCGAGAGTGTTTTTAGCTATGTTTGGTGAAAATCGCTTTAGCCGTTCAAAAGTTATGGGCTGTTTTCTGTTTGAAACGGAGTATTTTCGCAAGATATCGTTTCATAATAACGTGTTCGATAGATTTCTACTAATGATTGATCGAAGCGTGTCTACTACTAGATAAATTATGTAGTTTAAAAAGAACGAAATAAAAAAAAAAATAGCGGTGGTTTTGTTTTTTTTTTAATTTTTACTTGTTACTTAATTTATGACGATGTCTGTATAAATAAAATTTATGTAGATAAAGAGAATTTTCAGTATTGAAACTAGGTGCCACTTCTCTGCCTGTTGCAAGCGTGATTTCTGTGAATTTTATGGGTGCAATCTTTAAGTCTGGTAATCTTTTTAGGGTTCCGTACCCAAAGGGTAAAAACGGGACCCTGATACTAAGACTCCGCGATCCTTCTGTCTGTCTGTCTGTCTGTCCGTCTGTCACCAGGCTGTATCTCATGAACCGTGACAGCAAGACAGTTGAAATTTTCACATTCAATGTATTTCTGTTGCCGCTATAACAACAAATACTAAAAACAGAATAAAATAAATATATTAAGTGGGGCTCCCATACAACAAACGTGATTTTTTTGCCGTTTTTTGCGATAACGGTACGGAACTCTTCGTGCGCGAGTCCGACTCGCACTTGGCCGGTTTTTTTTTCATTTTCTAGATTTTCTGTGTAGCAGCCAGGAATTTGAATTTGTACCTTGTGATAATATTAGACTCTGCTCCTATTACATGGGCGACAAAGCAAACTTGTTAAAATGTGACGGTTCTATGCCTTATCCTTCGTGAAGTTTTCACTTGTTCCAACTTACACCTTATCCATTGTTTTCCATCTTATCTTAACAAAATAAAATATACCCTAGAAAAAAAAAAACACTTTTCTGCTAACCCTACACTAACCCTCACTTGCGCGTGCACATGTCTCCACGTAACCACTGTGCGCCACTCACTGTTAGTGCGTCTGTCCCTCACATGAGGGTTAAATGTCGCGAAGGCGCTGTCGAGGATCGAAAGGATTCTGCTAAGGTTTGGTGGTGACAAGAAGTCACCATGTCTTGTTGAGAAGATTTCTTGTATGTGTGTCTGTATAAACGGTGAAGCAGAGGTTCTTGTGAAAATACTCTTCCGTAGACAACATAAAATTACGCCTTTATTGAGCCAGTGTTCGACAGAGGTATATTGAGTACACCCAGCTTTCGACATTAATGTGATTAAATCGCATGAATCATAGTAAGCCTACTGTGTTGTCAACTCAAACAACAAAGCCTGCCTACTACTAAGAAATTTTTGATAAATTAATGAATTGATGTCGATACAAAAAAAAAGTCAAATAAAAAAATCAAAATACCCGACTGCTTAAGAAGCGAACTAAAAAGACGTAAAGAAGAAAATCATGCTGCGCAGTCGTAGGATAAATACGAGCTGGCTGACCAAAACCAGATGTATCCTCCGACTGCACAGCATGTCTTTAGCAGTCGGGTGTTTAGATTTTTGTATTAACTTTTATATTTATTAAGTTTTAGTTAACGTTTATTTTTCGAATATGGTACATTTAAACATATCAGTCTTATATCTTTATTTTCATACCCTACACGATGGGTTCGGACGAAAAAAAATTGCCCTCCCACAATATGGCGCCGAAAAGCCGCCGTTTTTCCATTTTCTATTTTAATGTAGGCAATGACACTCGCAAGGCTAAGACGAATCGATTGACGTAAGAATCATCAAAATCGCCCAACGCGTTTGGTCTCTAGAACGCCACATAGCAACAAACATACATACATACATAGACTGATAAACACATTACCCCCCTTCGGCAGTCGGGTAAAATACAATAATAGGTATTACAACCATCTGACAATTTTCAGAACTTGTACATATTCTTCAAACTCTTTTAAAATTTTACAAGCTAATAGACCAATTCTCCAAGATTTTTGGCTGTAAGAACAAAGACAAAGATAAGACACTGTGCTTTGTCTACCCGCATTAGACATTTTTCACTGAGTGCTCGAATAAATCTGAATGCAGTCTTGTGCAAAGCTTTTGATACCTTTATCTAGAGGGTGGTGCAAGTTTAACTTATTATTAGGTGATATAGAGGAAGTATGTTTTTAGTAAAGTGTTAATCGGAAAAATATAGATTTCCAACTCAATAATTCTGTAATTTTTGCTCATGTTTAAGTTTTATTATAGATTTTTACGTTGTAATCTATATATTTTCTTTGGTATAGCTCCAAATATTTATAATAAAATACCTTATATAATTAGCTTACGCACACCTGGTGTGCAATCGACGTTTGAGGAGTTTTTATGCCACTAAACAAATTTACAGGGTAGATGAATTTTTAAACCATATTTTGCTTGTATAGAATTCTGAACGTGCGTTTTGATTTGTTTATTTTATCTGTATGTCTTACTAATTTAATTTGATTAAATTAATATTTTGACATTGTGATTTCAATTTTGTTTTTTTTTTGTATCCTTTGTCTGGTGCAAGTATTTTTTTACCGCCATAAATGGGAAAACATGTAGCCAACGACCTTCAATACTGTTCACATGTTTAAAAAATATATATATCTTATCTAGCTGCATGCTATTTATCTATGTTAAGGCCGTACCCTGACCAAAAAATCAGCATGAGATATGAGCATTCCTATTGGCCTAGCGGCATTGGTGGCGCATGAATTACGGTAGCAAATACGCCCAGATTTTAGAATAAAATCTTTATAAAATCGAATATTGGTCTTTTGAAAAAAATAAAACTTACAAAATGTTCGTTATCAAATTGTCTATCCATTAGTGTTAGTATAAAAATAATTAATGAACAGTTTACGAGGAGATGCATGCTATCAATAATTATTTCACATTTTAATGGTTTTGTTGGAAGGAGATTAGTGACACATATACCTCTTTAAAAAAAAACTGTACTACAATTTTAGAATCAACATTATGTAGAAATTTAATGTATTTTTATTAATTGATATTTCTTTTTAAATAAAGAGTAGATAGCTCTTGAAAACTGCACAAAATTCGACAAGCGCGGCGTTTTGCTCGGGGACGCGCCTTAACATGAGTTTCTGGATCTATTGAGAAATTATTTCTCGTATTTCTCAGTGTAAGCCCGCAGTCTGGGTTTGTACCTGTATTGTCTTGCCCTATTCTTTAGGATGTAAGTGTTAGAATCGGAACACACCTGTCATTGTCAAATGTCGATGTCATTGTTACTAAAATAAAACCCCTGAAGACCTAAGCCATTTTTCGTGAAAAGTGTTTTCTTATTCCAAAGGAACATTATACCGGGATGAAAAGTAGCGTGTGCTATTCCAGACTATAATCTATCTCTGTGCAAAATTTCACCCAGATCCGTCCAGCCGTTTGAGCGTGAAGAAGTAACAAACTTACAAACACACACACAAACTTTCGCCTCTATAATATTAGTGTAATGTGATTTTACCATGGACCAATATCAAACCAACAACTCACTTATTACGATTCACACAAATCACATCACATCATTAGCCTGTTAATGTTCCCACTGCTGGGACACAGGCCTCCTCTCTGTGAGAGGGAATAGGCCGTAATCTACCACGCGGGCCCGGTGCGGGTTGGTGGATGTCACATGTCTTCGAATTTTTGGTTCTAGGACATGGTTTCCTCACCATGTTTTCCTCCACCGTTTTGAGAGCAGTGGTGATGAAATAATTTACACAAAGTAAAACAACTTGTAAGTCACGGCCGATACCACTGGGCCTTCACTGCTCTCACGATATGATTACGATTCACAACTTCATATATTAATCTATTCACCATAAACAAAACGCTAGTCCAAGAGACAAAGAAACATTACGAATAAAAACTTAGGTAACAAAAAAAAACGAAATTCAAAAAAAGAAATGAACGGTTTGGGATCATAGATAATGAAATGTTACCGCGCATGCGTACAATGACGTCTCTAAAAAGTGTTTGACGGCCAAATTATAGGTTGGGAGAACGTACCGTACTCAATGTGGCTTAGTTTAGGAGCTAGTGTGTTGTTTTGTAAGTCGTTTGCGGTTATGAATAATTTTGGTTGGGTATTTAAGTAAAATATTGGTTTGACATAATTTAGTGGTATATGGACTTATTGATTTTAGTCCAGTTATGATTGTAAAGTAGTTATTTACTTGTTCATAGCTGTTTTCTGGCGCAAGTATACAGATTTTTTTGAATTTCGATTTATCTATGGTATGTTTTTCATCCCATATGATTAAAAATAAAATAAAATATTTGGCAAATATTGTTATTTACCTACATGCAAAAAAGGTATAATTTAATACTTATAGAAAAGCGACTTACAATTCTTAGGCCTAGCTGTTTTATCCATAGTTAACTCAACCAATAGTTAAATATACTAAACAATGGTTTAAAATCTCAGTAAAACGTGTTTTTCGCAATTTTTTGTCAAAAAAATGGTCATATAATTGATTCTCCAACTTATTTCACCATTTTTGAGGCTAACAACTGAAGAAAAATGGTATTTTAATGAAATTTGCATGCATTGGTTGGCATATTTCACCACTGGTTGAGTTAACTATTGATAAAAAACTGGGCCATAGGAAACTTGCTGATATCGTGACGTAGGTAATTTAAATTGCGTGTATAGGCCTTTGTGTAATATCTTACAAAGCTATTTTCTAAGGAAAATTCAAGTGCAAATCGGTCTACATGCATCGCATTGCATCAATGTGAACGAACTAGCAATTTTGCTTAATAAAAATCACTCGCTCGCGTCGCATCGACCGTCAGGAAGGTTGCTTATTCATATTCTTTATTATACACAAAACAAACATATACAAATACAGAAGAACAACTTATGTACAAAGGCGAGCTTAACCCATAATTCGGTTCTCTCTGTTATAGAGAAATTTACACAATTAGGACAGTTAACAAAAGCGCACAACAAAAAAAACTTAAAAGCAAATGAAAATTTCAATTCTTCCCAACTAAATACACTACACAAATACGTGTACAGCACACAATGCATAAACATAATACATACTATATAATATAATAACTAAAATACATACATAGTTATGAGTCATGTTACGTCATGTTTATTTGTCGCTTACATTATTTTTAGTAAGTAATTTCAACAAAATATTTGAGTATATCTTTACGTCAAATCTTCAAATCAACATTGTTCCTCCAACCTTATCTCTTAGACTACATCGATGAATCGTAGGAACAACATTTTTTTCATCACACACAAAACGCTCGGTTTCCCTTTCTTTAAAGTTATTCCATTGTGAAGGGTTAAACACATGTTCCTTAAATATTTATGATAATACGTTTAATTGTACGTTTGTTCACTCCTTTATCGATATAAATTAAAAAGAAAAATATTAGATAGTCGTTTGGAATAAGTTTATTGGGCTGTCCTGTGTGTATATATTAGTTAAATTATACGCTACATTTAAATAACGGTTTTGTTAGCGATCCTTGACGGTGCAGGCAGGAGTAACTATTGTCAAACAAGACCATTTCAAGAAATATGATATAACTAGCTTCTACTAGCGACTTCGCCCCCGTTAATGTTGAAAATTATCCCGAGGGAACTTATTCCCGGGATAAAAAAATATCCTATGTGCTATTCCAAACTATAATCTATCTTTGTGCCAAATTTCATCCAGATCCGTCCAGCCATTTGAGCGTAAAGAAGTAACAAACATACAAACACACACACACACACACTCACAAACTTTCATCTTTATAATAATAGTGTGATTAGTGTGATGTGATATAATATTAGTGTGATGATAACAATAATCACGCCTGTATTCTAAAATAAATAAATATTGTGATTAGTGTGATGTGATATAATATTAGTGTGATATAACAATAATCACGCCTGTATTCTAAAATAAATAAATACTGTGATTAGTGTGATGTGATATAATATTAGTGTGATGATAACAATAATCACGCCTGTATTCTAAAATAAACAAATACTGTGATTAGTGTGATGTGATATAATATTAGTGTGGTGATAACAATAACCACGCCTGTATTCTAAAATAAATAAATAGTGTGATTAGTGTGATGTGATATAATATTAGTGTGATGATAACAATAACCACGCCTGTATTCTACAAAGGGTTTGACAGTTGTGCACCATCGGATAAGATAGGATAGATGAACCCCTTTTCCGCACTTAGACTCGCATTTGGTCCGTTGTGCGTGTAGGCCTCCTCTCTGTGAGAGGGAATGGGCCATAGTCCACCACGCGGGTCCAGTGCATGTTGGTGGATGTCACATGTCTCCGAATTTTTGGTTCTAAGACATGCCGGTTTCCTGACGATGTTTTCCTTCACCGTTTTGAGAGCAGTGTTGATGTAATAATTTATATAAAGTAAAGCGCCTGCCTGGGTTCGAACTCACGACCTACCACTGCTTAAATTAGTGGTGCACCATATAATACATCTAAATTTCGCCAGTTAGATTAGGGGGCGAGACTAATGCCATCAACCGGGTACTAATCCAGACTCCAGGCTGCTATTGAGGATTCCCAGATGGAAAAATCTAATAACACTGATATCATCATCATCTGCCTAGCCTTTTCCCAACTATATTGGGGTCGGCTTCCAGTCTTACCGGATTCAGCTAAGTACCAGTGTTTTACATGGAGCGACTGCCTATCTGACCTCCACAACCCAGTAACTGGGTAACACGGTACCCCTTGGCAAGACTGGTGTTATATATTTAGTGTAGGCAGAATTAAATTTGTTAATTTATATACCTATTCATAGTTATTGTATTCCTTTTTAGGGTTCCGTACCCAAAGGGTAAAAACGTAACCCTATTACTGAGACTCTACGATCCGTCTGTCTGAACACTTGACTTTTTGTCAATGTTTTTTTGCTACCCGTCGTTACGTCACGGGAGAAATGTGACCCTTCTGTTCGATAAAGTTGAAATAAGTCGTGTTTAATAGTTTGGTATGATTAATTTAAATTATGTATTTTCGTATTGTTAGGGTTCCGTATCCAAAGGGTAAAAACGGGACCATATTACTAAGACTTCGCGGTACGTCTGTCGGTCTGTCTGTCCGTCTGTCACCAGGCTGTATCTCATGAACCGTGATAGCTAATTGAAATTTTCACCGATGATGTATTTCTGTTGCCGCTATAAAAACAAATACTAATAAAAACAGAATAAAATAAATATTTGAGTGGGGCTACCATACAACAAACGTGATTTTTTGGCCGTTTTTTGCGATAATGGTACGGAACCTTTCGTGCGCGAGTCCGACTCGCACTTGGCCGGTTTTTTTTTTTTTAAGAAATTGACACACACTGTTCCGTTGTTGTTGAATTGGGTATTTTACCTATGTTTGCAATATTTGCAAATATGTGAGATCCACGTTCCTATTTATCAAATGAATGAATTTACCTGTTAATGCTTTTAATAGTATGTAGTGCTATTCTGGGTGCATCGTCCTCAAGTATATGAATTAATTTATGTAAAACATTTTTTTTATAGAGTGAGTGTGGAGTTTCTTGTTCGTTCTTCTCCATAACAAGCTACTTTTCCGAATGGATGGAAGAATCAATTATTATTACTTGTAATTTTTTATTGTTGATGTTCAAAATTGCCGCATGATGGCCTTTGCTACGTCCTCTTCAAGCATGTTTCAGCTGGTGTTGATGGCAACTTTGGACCGGAGTCGATGGAGGCAGATTGTCCGCTTACACGGGTCCAATGACCACGATCCCCAGTAAACAGAGGCCGATTAAAGAAGAATATAAATTTACTTCTTAATGAAGCATGACATGATTTGAACAAATAAATACTAGTAACTTTCACAGAACAACTGCGAAAACCTTATCTTATTTAATTAATTAACCAACTTAAACTTAACCATAAATATAAATTTAGGAGGTCCCAAAAGAACGTAAATGACAAACTACACACAGAACAAATTCTTTTCCACAAATTCACGAAATCACAAAATTATTTAAGCAAACCTTTTTAGAAAATTAATTCTTGAATTCGAATTTGGAAAATTCAACGAACGCACCATTCACGGCGCCATTTTGGGGAATGCTGTTGACAGTTCAAAATGGTGGTTGTTAACATTTTTTACATTATTTATTGGTGATTAAGCTTGTGAATGGGCAATATTTAAATTGTCCTTAATTGTATTTGAGAGAGTAAGTACGTTGAGTGAATAAGAAGTATGTAGATGGCATGTGAACTTTGCTTTCAAAGTTTCACCGAGTAGAAACTACCGAGTACTGCTCGTACCATAGTTATTTGCAGGGCAGGTTATGTTTAGAATTGTCTAAAGACTCTTAACTATACTGTAATCTTTTAATTTCGTAAACTAAACTGACAGCTGCCAATGACCTTATTTTTTTAAATGTTGCAAGCGCGGAGCATAGTGTTGTAGGTAAGGCTCAATCATAAGTGATTTCATCGAATCGATGTGACATGACTCCTCAATTTAATTTTACTAATTGGTGTAAATAAATGTTTTATGAGTTTAAAAAGTAATTTATTTAAATATAACAGCATTATACACATATTACATATAGTTTTATTGTGTTAAATATAAAATTAACAATAAAATAAATGCGATCGGTTTAATGAAATCTGTCATAAATGAGTAGAAACGAAATTTGGGCTGCTAATTTCTTAACAAAAGTATTTTTTTCCATGAATTAATATTTAGTTCCGTTTTCGATCAACTTCGATTTTCAATCAACTTTCGATCACTGAGGATAGTCGGGATACGACACTATTTTTATGTAACGATATATTGACAACCTCTCAAATGTCAGTTTAGTTTACGAAATAAAAAATCTGAGTATAGAGTATTTAGCCAGCAAACCAGTAATACAGTTATAGGCCTATTGGTTCTAAGCTAAGCTAAACAAGGTTAGCATAGCTTAGAGTTAGCAGCTAAATTAATAAAGCATATCTGAAGTAATTTTTCATTGGTACTTACCTACACAGCTTGGTTAACAGTTTGTAACTACACTACAATTATGAATAAAAATCTCAGCTATGCGAGCAAGGCTAATCTCTTTTCGTCTGAACTAAAACTTGAAAGACGTGACAAATACGTTTTTTTAACTCAAATCCAAAATACCTTCTTACCTGTTTATTTGTATAAATTAAGTGTGTAAATACATTGTGTGAAACAAGGTTAATCTTAATTTAATTTAGTCTTAACTATCGATGCTTATCAAAAATGTCATGAGAAAATCGCCAAAATCAGAAGCAAACATCAAAATTGGTCAATAGTTTTTACTACTACTCAATATCCATACATAGTACCTTGTATTACATTCATGCATCCGTGCTTCTATGTAAATAAGCACCTTTTCATTGACTACGTATGTAAATTGACGTCTAAATACGTCCACTGTATTCAAAACTACCAAATTACTATTCAAAAATTACTTCTAATCACCGAAGAATTTTGGAGTTAAGGGGTAGAGTTACGGGTCTTGTTTCATGCAACTAATATTTTAAACGCGAAAGTTTGTCAGATAGATGTATGTTTGTTATTCTTTCACGTAAAAACTATAGAACCGATTTTGATGGAACTTGCCAGTGATACACCGTAAAATTTTTGTTGTTTAAATCCCGTGGAGGGTCGTTTTATCATTTTGCAATACCGATTTCCGAAACGAAAGTTATTTTTGCACTTTTTAGTGTTTTGCTTTGGAAGTCAGTCGGTAGGTTCTTTTTTAAATATTTATTTTTATTTTAAGTCTACGGTACTGTTTCATGTACTAGATCGACCATCTACGGGATTAAAACGACCAAAATTAAACGGTGTGAATAGTTTATACATCAGAATAATCTATACTAGTCTATACTAATATTATAAAGAGGAAAGTTTTGTTTGTTTGTTTGTACCGAATAGGCTCCGAAACTACTGGAGAGGAGATCTTGGCTAAATAATAACATCCACACGGGTCGATCATCATGGTTAAGCAATACTTGACGAGGTCGGTTCGTGGATGGGTGACCATTTCAACATGCCGAGTTTCCTCCGTGCCTCGGAAAGCACGCTAAGCCGTTGGTCCCGGCTGTCATTTGAAGATATTTGAGAGTCGTTACGAGTAGTCAGAAGTTTGAGATCTGACACCAGTCGTGCCAAGGAGTACCGTGTTACCCAGTTACTGGGTTGTGGCGGTGAGATAGGCAGTCGCTCCATATAAAACACTGGTACTCAGCTGAATCCGGTAAGACTGGAAGCCGACCCCAATATAGTTGGGAAAAGGCTAGGCAGATTGATTTTAGGCTCCGAAACTACTGGACCGATTTGAAAAATTCTTTCACCAATAGAAAGCTACATTATTCCTGAGTGACATAGGCTATTTACTAATCCCGAAAATGGGTCCTGTGGGGTGGTCCACGGGAGCGGGAACCAATTGTTGTCGTATCAAATGTTGTGTCCAAACACCGTCACAACTTTCGATACGATGACGGCCTCCGTAAGTAATATGTAATCAAAACAAAAGTATAAATAATATATTATATTTTCATTTTGAAGTGTCTCTCTAGAAAATATTATTCAAAATTTAAAAGTCTTCATTTTAGTTTTAAAGTACCAAAACGCCTCACCTTAACTGTTAACCCGTCGGTTGCCAGCATCAGATACGGCATTGTTTCTTGTGGGCGACTGTAATATATATTTAATTGTAACGCCCTACAACGCCCACTGGGTATTTAGTGCAGTTCCGATGGAACAGAGGTAGCGTGGAGCGGCTTATCTTAAAGTTTCTTAAAAAGACTATTTGCTGGCAGATTAATGACGTGATTGAATTGCTTAAATTAACAAACACGATCATTATTACTTTATTTTTACTTTTCTGAAGCATCCGTGGTCACCATTCAAATTGATTTTTGCAACCATGTCGTATGTTAGTTTTCGAGATGGGACAAGCACCTACCTACTTACTGCATATAAATAATATGTACCTGCAAATACTATCTTGTACCAACGGTTTCATCCGCGTGATAGGCGGAGATTATGCTAGAATAGCGTATTAACGGTTCAAAAAGTGTTATATGTGCTAATCGAGACCATGGTCTACTAAACAGTAGCCATGTTCTCGATTAGCACTTGAAAAAGAAATGTCTCGTGCCTCGTCCTCGAGATTAGTACCTGTAATTAATGATTATTATATATTATATTACACATGTATTATATTACACTATGATGAATTTGTGAAGTAAAAGCTTTCTTTCTTTAAAATTCTTAGTTATATTTTTATAGACTAATCATCATTCATGGTTGTCCATAGGTTACACACATATGTTCTTAATCAGTTTATTTATCAGTTTCTTAATTATCTGTTTTGACATTCTTATTATCATTGTTATAATGTTTATAGATTAACAATCACAGTTATCGTTAAGTAATAAAGATTCTTATTTAGTCATTTTCTTAATTACTATTCTTATATTTAATAAGAATAGTAATGAAATCTGGTATACACGCCAGATTTCATCCAAATCCGTTAAGCCTTTTAGGCGTGACAAACATTCAGACTTTCTCATATATTGATATCAGTAGGATACAGATAAATCTAATTTACAAAACACTCACAAAACGTTTCAAATCCAACATTAATTTATCACATTTGTCTCGGCCCATCGCAACGCTTCTTCCTTCAACACACATGTTCTGAAGCCATACATCACTTACTGTCACCCGACGCTAGCGTCAAACGAAACGAAACTTATAAATCACATTCTCTTTTACTTTTAAAAGGAATTTTATCTCGATGTAATATCTATGTTCTTCAATCCTCACTAACACAATTTTTTTTTATTTTCACATTTTCAAAATATTGGACAATGCAATTTGTCAATGGGAAATTTAATTATATCCTATCTCTATTAAAATTTAACGTTTTAGCCAAAAGACAGCCACTATTGAACATAGGCCACCTTCCCCCAAGTGTCGACACATTGACCGGTCCCGTGCGTCTCGTAACCAGCGGATCCCAGCACCCTTTACATGGTCACCGGTCCACCTAGAGCAAGGCCTTCCTACGCTGCGTCGCCCGGTTCGCGGTCACCGCTCTGGGTCCTATATTATTTTTAACTTATATTACAAATTTTGGCAATCAATATCTTTGGATGTTTGTTAATCGATCTGATTCTGAAGTGATTTTGATTCTGAAATCACGGCTTCATTATTGTAAATACTGTTGTGTTATATTAATTTATATCAGCCTTACAATGGAAGCATGAATTTAACCTAGATTTATATAGTTATTTATATGCGGGTTGTTTCCTTGAAATAATTTCGCCTTTTATGCGGGTAAAACCAATGACACAAAATAATATATACTACGGTAGATCAAACAGGATAAACTATTTTTAATAGCTACATTATTAATGTACAGTACAACTATATTTTAATGTCCCTCGGAAAACTTTGTGTTTCGTCAGTCGTCGGATTTCTATAAGACTTCCAAGTTGATTGAGAGCGTCCGGTCTGCACCAAGTGCAAAGGGCAACTGACAGAAATCCGACGACTGACAAAATACGAAGTTTGCCGAGGGATTTTAAGAAAATAGTTGTATTGTACAGTATTGTTTCAACATTGAACTCATCATCCTTGTTAACCACAAATATGCGTCAGAAAAAAAAATAACACCAAAAAACTGTTTTGACAAAAAAAAACTTGTTTAGACAAAAATAAAAAAACATTTGAAGTGCTAACATCTGGTCCACTCATTTCTTAGACAACAGTTATTCGGTATGTCCATTCCCACGATTTCGATGCCATTGCCAGCGGTGGGCAAGCGCAGTTTGGGGTTGAATATAATTATTGGGGTATTTTAAAAACTTGCACTTAATGCATTTGTGTGAATTAAGTTTTTTATATAATTAATATTTTTGTTTTAGATGTTCAAAATCACCTGACCAATTAATTGAAGAATGTGGGCCCTTCTTTCACACAAATCTCTAAATGCTTTATTATATGATTTAAAAAACAGAGCTCGTGTGAAAGAGTTGTTCACCATATTTTTTTTCTATCGCATCAGTCATTCATGTTTTAGGTAGATTGTGAAGTATGGTTTCAGGTACCCAAAGGCTCATGCATATGAGCGGTTTCATAGGTGACGGATGCAATAGAAGAGGTAACACATTGGTGTTTGCAAAGCTTGCAAAACTCCTTACAATCATTGAGACTAATCGGAAGCAGTTGTATACCACCAGTAACCATTTACATAGTGTGGCTGGAGATCTGCCCTCCACAACCGACAACTTCTTCACAATCCAGTAACTGGGTGGGAGGGCAGATCGCCAGCACTCTATGTAAATGGTTACTGGTAGTAAATGGATGGATGGAATGAATGGATACATTAACAGGATACTGTAACCCAGTTACTGGGTTGTGGAGTGCAGATCGCCAGTCACTCTATGTAAATGGTAACTGGTGGTAAATGGATGGATGGAATGAATGGATGCATTTACAGGATACTGTAACCCAGTAAATGGGTTGTGGAGGGCAGATCACCAGTCACTCTATGTTAATGGTTACTGGTGGTAAATGAATGAATGGAATGAATGGATTCATTTAGAGGATACTTTAACCCAGTAAATGGGTTGTGGAGGGCAGATAGCCAGTCACTTTATGTAAATGGTTACTGGTGGTAAATGGATGGATGGAATAAATGGATTCATTTACAGGATACTGTAACCCAGTAAATGGGTTGTGGAGGGCAGATCGCCAGTCACTCTATGTAAATGGTAGCTGTGGTAAATGGATGGATGGAATGAATGGATACATTTACAGGATACTGTAACCCAGATACTGGGTTGTGGAGGGCAGGGTCTCCCCTTTGACAATACTGATGCCACCATGTAACTACCCGTCAAATATCTACAAATTACAGCCTGGACTAACGGCTTAACTTGCTTTTCGAGGCACGGATCGTCACCCTCGACAAGAGTTGCTTAACCTTGAATATCAACCAGTGTAATTTTAAGGCCACAAGCTGCACAAAATCCTTTACTATCATGGTGGCCAAAAAAACTCGTGTCCTCTTCAAATTCGTAGGTGATACAATAAATATAACTCTGCGCCATTTCTGACAAACTCGACGCCCGGACAAAAACTAAAATTGTTGGCCGCTAAAACAGAATTTTAAAAGCGCCTAATTGATCAAAACGATTCGTGTAGTGACAAAAATGACATGCCAACACGACCTATGTTGGGAAGCATACGGGAGGACATTTTGTAAGAGATCTAAGCAGTGTTCCCGTGAATATTTTCGATGACTCCGTGATGATTTTCTCAAGATTCTGTGGGAGCGTTAAATTCACCTGGTACTTAAACGATTAAAAGCAAAAAAATCAGCCGTAGTTCAAGAATTTTGTTGTTTCTTTCAGATTAAAACAAAGATGCTATTAAGGCTTTCCAATTCCATCATGGTTCCAGCGCGAGAGAGGGAATGATCTTTACATTTATGCCCAATTACGCCAAGGCTGATATCTTTTTTTTCAGACAGTTAAAGGCAAATACTTCATACTAAGGCCCAATTAGCAGTGGTGGCCCAGTGGTATCGGCCGCGACTTACAAGTTGTAGGTCGTGGGTTCGAGCCCAGGCAGGCGCTTTACTTTGTGTAAATAATTTCATCACCACTGCTCTCAAAACGGTGAAGGAAAACATCGTGAGGAAACCGGCATGTCCTAGAACCAAAAATTCGAAGACATGTGACATCCACCTACCCGCACTGGGCCCGCGTGGTGGATAATGACCCATTCCCTCTCGCAGAGAGGAGGCCTGTGTCCCAGCAGTGGGAACATTAATAGGCTGATTATGTGATGTGTGATGTGAAGGCCCAATCTATACTAATATTATAAAGCTGAAGAGTTTGTTTGAACGCGCTAATCTCAGGAACTACTGGTTGGAATTGAAAAATTATTTCTGTGTTGGATAATCCATTTATCGAGGAAGGTTATAGGCACTAACATCATGCTACGACCAATAGGAGCGGAGCATAAATGAAAAATGTTGCAAAAACGGGCAGAAATATTCCTTTTTGAGAGCTTCCGTTGCGTGCGCCGCGTTAACGGTTTAAATTACGTAACAATCATGTATGTAGGGTAGGTAGGGTAGATAGGTAGGTAGCCAGTTCACGGCAGCGAAGCCGCATGGGACAGCTAGTACTCGTAGTCATCGGAAAACCAATAAACACTGATTCTAACATTAGCAGTATCTTACCGAACTGTAACTGTTCTCTAAATGCTGATAACATAGGACCGGTTCTTATATTCACGCTTGGGGAAGGCCATAATCCAAAGCTGGATATCTTCCAGCTGCAATACGATCATTTTATACCTACCTTCGTAAAATTTTCTACCGCACTCACTAAGCGTGCCCTTCCCAACTTACCTCCCGTGTAACACCTCCACTTCAGAAAAATGTCACGTCATCCGATAACATCTAGAAACAAGCACAGATCGGCGTCTCATTATGATCTGCAAAAGGCAACATTGTTCTGCCTTGTTCCTCTTTTTGTTAGCGTGAAGTTAACTGAAAGTATTTTAGGCACGTTGCGACATGGGTTCCTTTTTGAAGAGGAAGAAGGAATGGGAGTATTTGTGGTTTTTTGGGGAGGTTCTTCATTCCGGGGTTGTGTTTAGTGGAAAGTATCTTTTTGGGATGTTATGAGTAATGAGCGTGAGAGATGGTGTTTTCAAGGAAGCTTAGTAAGTAGTTACTGCTGAATCAGAATTTTTGCAGCAAGTATAATTTTTGCTTTCTGAACCATTTTTTTTTTATTTTTTTTATCTTATATAGGCTCGCGCTTGACCACCATCTCACCTGATGGTAAGCGATGATGTGGTCGACGGTGGAGCACGCTTGCCTAGAAGTAACCTATTCACTCTTGACTTAAAAACCCCCAGGTTGTAGCTATCGGGAAACACAGACTCCGGCAGGGAATTCCACTCCTTAGCTGTACGCATAATAAAAGTATTTTCAAAACGTTTAGTACGTATGGGTGGGATGTCCACCATGTACCGATGGCGCATCGCCGTACGTCTGGTAGTCCGATGATGAAACGGGAATTTGCTTCATCAAGTCACTTCAGGCAGCAGAGGTTCAAGCTTGAGGTTGGCCAGCGAGCAATGGAGCGCAGCATTCTGGGAGTCAGATTAACGGACCGCATCAGAAACACAGTGCTGCGCTCCAAAACACAAATCGTCGACGTCACCCAAAAAGCAGCCAAGTTAAAATGGGACTGGGCCGGACACGTCTGCCGCATGTCAAACGCTTCATGGGCTAAATCAACTACAATGTGGGTCCCAGAAAATGTTAGGCGACACCGCGGCAGACCCAGGCGAAGATGGCGGGATGTACTTGATACCTATCGATAGGATTGGTCCACAATTGCTCTAAACCGAGAGGATTGGAAGGAAGAAGGGGAGGCCTTTGCACTGCAGTGGGACAAAATAGGCTGAAAATAAATAATAAAAAAAAATTATAAGTCATTTATCTGTTAACTTTTTTTTTTATTTTTTTTTTTCGTTTTTTTTTTTTGTCGAGATATCTTATAACCAAAACATACTTCTCATTGTGAAGTTCTAGTGGCAATCTGAGGTCTTCTTGATCAGTTCCACTTCACCAAATGCAAATGCTTGCCATGTTGATGGAAATACCTCAAACGCTATATGTATGCCTATAAAATTTGAGGACTACCCTCGATTTCTATGGGATCCCCTCATCAGATCCTGACTTTGTGACAATGGGATCACCTCAAGAGTATAGGTACCCTTCCAAACACAAAAATTATTTTCAAAATCGGTCCACGATTTTCGGAGATATCGGTGAAAAAAAAACACGCAAAAAATAAGTCGAATAAACAACCTTTCTCCTTTTTGGAAAGTCGGTTAAAAATAGTATGTAAGGATCGGAGCAGATGGCGTTCTGCAGTTTCTGTCTGAAATGGGAAAAAGACGTGAGATTATCTTTCTTCTAATATATAAAATTCTCGTGTCACAGTTTTCGTTGCCATACTCCTCCGAAACGGCTTGACCGATTTTGATGAAATTTTTTGTGCTTATCCGGTATCTATGAGAATCGGCCAACATCTATTATTCATCCCAAAAAAAAAAAAAATAATATGGTAGGGTAGGTGTAGGGTAGGTGTAGGGTAGGTGTAGGGTAGGTGTAGGGTAGGTGTAGGGTAGGTGTAGGGTAGGTGTAGGGTAGGTGTAGGGTAGGTGTAGGGTAGGTGTAGGGTAGGTGTAGGGTAGGTGTAGGGTAGGTGTAGGGTAGGTGTAGGGTAGGTGTAGGGTAGGTGTAGGGTAGGTGTAGGGTAGGTGTAGGGTAGGTGTAGGGTAGGTGTAGGGTAGGTGTAGGGTAGGTGTAGGGTAGGTGTAGGGTAGGTGTAGGGTAGGTGTAGGGTAGGTGTAGGGTAGGTGTAGGGTAGGTGTAGGGTAGGTGTAGGGTAGGTGTAGGGTAGGTGTAGGGTAGGTGTAGGGTAGGTGTAGGGTAGGTGTAGGGTAGGTGTAGGGTAGGTGTAGGGTAGGTGTAGGGTAGGTGTAGGGTAGGTGTAGGGTAGGTGTAGGGTAGGTGTAGGGTAGGTGTAGGGTAGGTGTAGGGTAGGTGTAGGGTAGGTGTAGGGTAGGTGTAGGGTAGGTGTAGGGTAGGTGTAGGGTAGGTGTAGGGTAGGTGTAGGGTAGGTGTAGGGTAGGTGTAGGGTAGGTGTAGGGTAGGTGTAGGGTAGGTGTAGGGTAGGTGTAGGGTAGGTGTAGGGTAGGTGTAGGGTAGGTGTAGGGTAGGTGTAGGGTAGGTGTAGGGTAGGTGTAGGGTAGGTGTAGGGTAGGTGTAGGGTAGGTGTAGGGTAGGTGTAGGGTAGGTGTAGGGTAGGTGTAGGGTAGGTGTAGGGTAGGTGTAGGGTAGGTGTAGGGTAGGTGTAGGGTAGGTGTAGGGTAGGTGTAGGGTAGGTGTAGGGTAGGTGTAGGGTAGGTGTAGGGTAGGTGTAGGGTAGGTGTAGGGTAGGTGTAGGGTAGGTGTAGGGTAGGTGTAGGGTAGGTGTAGGGTAGGTGTAGGGTAGGTGTAGGGTAGGTGTAGGGTAGGTGTAGGGTAGGTGTAGGGTAGGTGTAGGGTAGGTGTAGGGTAGGTGTAGGGTAGGTGTAGGGTAGGTGTAGGGTAGGTGTAGGGTAGGTGTAGGGTAGGTGTAGGGTAGGTGTAGGGTAGGTGTAGGGTAGGTGTAGGGTAGGTGTAGGGTAGGTGTAGGGTAGGTGTAGGGTAGGTGTAGGGTAGGTGTAGGGTAGGTGTAGGGTAGGTGTAGGGTAGGTGTAGGGTAGGTGTAGGGTAGGTGTAGGGTAGGTGTAGGGTAGGTGTAGGGTAGGTGTAGGGTAGGTGTAGGGTAGGTGTAGGGTAGGTGTAGGGTAGGTGTAGGGTAGGTGTAGGGTAGGTGTAGGGTAGGTGTAGGGTAGGTGTAGGGTAGGTGTAGGGTAGGTGTAGGGTAGGTGTAGGGTAGGTGTAGGGTAGGTGTAGGGTAGGTGTAGGGTAGGTGTAGGGTAGGTGTAGGGTAGGTGTAGGGTAGGTGTAGGGTAGGTGTAGGGTAGGTGTAGGGTAGGTGTAGGGTAGGTGTAGGGTAGGTGTAGGGTAGGTGTAGGGTAGGTGTAGGGTAGGTGTAGGGTAGGTGTAGGGTAGGTGTAGGGTAGGTGTAGGGTAGGTGTAGGGTAGGTGTAGGGTAGGTGTAGGGTAGGTGTAGGGTAGGTGTAGGGTAGGTGTAGGGTAGGTGTAGGGTAGGTGTAGGGTAGGTGTAGGGTAGGTGTAGGGTAGGTGTAGGGTAGGTGTAGGGTAGGTGTAGGGTAGGTGTAGGGTAGGTGTAGGGTAGGTGTAGGGTAGGTGTAGGGTAGGTGTAGGGTAGGTGTAGGGTAGGTGTAGGGTAGGTGTAGGGTAGGTGTAGGGTAGGTGTAGGGTAGGTGTAGGGTAGGTGTAGGGTAGGTGTAGGGTAGGTGTAGGGTAGGTGTAGGGTAGGTGAATGTTTGGAGTTTTTATGGCAAAACAAAGTTTGCCGGGTCAGCTAGTGTATGTATATAAAATATGATGATAATCTATACTAATATTATAAAGAGGTAAAGTTTGTGACGTTGTAAGGGGTAATCTCTGGATCTACTGAACCGATTTTAAAAATTCTTTCACCAGTAGAAAGCTACATTATTCCTGAGTGTCATAGACTATAATATATTAAAAAAAAATTAAAGATCCCTATAAAAATTGCAATAATGTAACCCAAGGTAGCAAAATGTTACCTATAAAATTCATTCTTTGGCGTGCGCTGTGAAAACTATTGATGATAGATAAAAAATATTAGGTAGGTAGGGTTGGGTAGGCAGGGTAAGGCTGGGTAGGCAGGGTAGGCAGGGTAAGGCTGGGTAGGCAAGGTAGGCAGGTTAGGCAGGGTAGGTAGGTAGGTCAGTTGACGGGAGCGCAGCCGCGGGGTTCAGCTAGTAATAATAATAAAGTTTTTACTGTTTCTCATACAATTGTTCTACAGCACAAAATTGAGGCAACCCCGGTAAGTTATAAGGATACTTGTAATGAGGTTACTTCGAAACTTCCCATGGGTTGCTTATCTACAATGTTGAGACATAATTAAAAAAAATAGGAAAGTAAAACGTATAGGAAACGTTTATATCAAGAGTTCCAGACATTCTATTAAAGGTAAATTATCACTAAGCGGTAACGAAAATATCTTAAGGGCCTACATACGCTTTAGTGTCGTAAAACGGTAACTTTCTAAAGCATACTCCTTAATAACGGCTAGGTTAAAGGTTAAAAAAAAACATTTTTAGTATTGATTCATGTACATAATTTTGAACACAAAGTTTTTTCGTGTACCTAATAGTTTTGCTTTAAAAAAATAATTAACAACACGATATTTTTCGCAACTTTTGGAAACTGCTCCAAAACGACTTGGATGTTTAAAAATATTTTTATACAGAAAAATTTATGTCTAGAATTTCTTCATAACTGACATAGCATATGTATATCGAATAATATTTTGCAAACAAAACTGATCAAAAGGAGGTTCAATATTGATATTTTGGCATCAAGCGGGCGCACGGCCAGTACTGCGTTAACATTGGGGTGTATATAGCGCCTTAAGTGTGTGGGACTTACTTATTACGATATTATTTAATTGCAATAATTTGAAGCACTATTTTTTTTTTTTTAACTGTCAATATATTTTTCACTTCTTTTTGACTTTGCAAATAAATTTTTAACTAAAGAGAAAACTCTGTTAACTGTTTCTAAAACTAAATGCCTCTACTTTAGATAATTTAAAAGTCAAGCCCAAATACTTAGTATTTTTATTAAAATAAGATATTTACTTAACATTTTAAAGTTTCGAATGACGAGGGAGAGAAAAGAACTTTCTAAGTAAATACAAAAAAATCTTTAAAAGTATGCAGAGTAAATTATACCTGTCAAAACAGCATTCATGAGAATTGAGACGCAGACAATACCGAACAATTACTTAAATTTGAAATCGAAATAAGATTTGAAGAAAAATAACAATTTATTTTACTTTTAAAAAGCCAGAGAGATCTAAAGACATTTTTTACAAGTTTGTGAAAGTTATCGCAAGGTCTAAAACAACTCGGTACACAGGGATGCCACCATGATCATCATCACCGACCTACAGCAGTCCACAGCTGGACATAGATCTCTTCGTTCGCGCACCATTTATCTCGATCCACGACCACTATCATCTAAATTCTAGTGGCTACAAGCCTCACACAATCTCTTCGAACGACCCTTTGTGCCTATTGGCCTTGTTTGTTCTGTCTCCTGCTTGATATGGAAGGAAGTGGAAATTATGTTTTTGTTTTCCTAACTCCTTCTTTAATCTTTCAGATTTTTTTAATTTGTTTTTTATTTTTGATGGGTTTGCTCTTGACTCTATTCTAGGTCAGAGGTGACAGAGACAGAGTCGACGATGGAGTGAGCTTACCCAGAAGAAGCCTGTTCACTCTAACTTTGAAGAGATTCGGGTTGAATGCGTTCGGAAACACAGACGCAAGTAGTGAGTTCCATTCATTCGCTGTGCGCATTAATTTCGTTGCGGGATCCAAGACAGTTAAATTCATTCTCCGGGACTTCGTCGAGCTTCATTGCTTCGGCGCTTTTCTGGTGGTCGCCGCTGTTGATTCTGGCTTTCAGGAGTTACAGTGGTTTGGGAATAGTGCGGTGGGATTGTCCCAAATAAAACAAAAGCCTCACACAATGATAACACCAACATCACATTGGATATCACTCCTGCCAGCGGCTTCACCCGCGTGAAGGTCCGAAATTATCCCAAAGGAACAAATTCCCGGGATGAAAAGTGTATCCAATGTGCTATTCCAGACTATCTCTGTGCCAAATTTCATCCAGATCCGTTCAGCCGTTCTGGCGTGATTGAGTAACAAACATACATCCATCCAAACGTTCGCATCTATAATTATAACATCAATAATATCATCATCAGCCTAGCAGTCCACTGCAGGCTGGACATAGGCTTCTCCAATTGCACTCCATTTGCTTCGATTTTCGGAAGTTCTCTTCCAAATGCTACCAGCCACTCTGCGAAGATCGTCGCTCCACCTAGCCTGAGGACGTCCTACCTTACGTTTACCAGTTTGCAGTCTCCACCAAGACCGGTTCTAAATTGCCATTTTAGCTTGCTTATTCTCTGAGCTATGATACATTAGATATACCATTCGTCTATTTAGCTTAAGGCACCTCCATGAGCAAAACGCCGCGCTAGCCGTTTTGTGCAGTTTTAAGAGCTATCTACTCGTTATTTAAAAATAAATATCAATTAATAAAAATAAATTAAATTTCTACATAATACCTATTGATTCCAAAATGGCAGTATACTTTTTTTTTAAAGAATTATATGTTTCACTAATCTCCTTCCAATAAAACCATAAAAATTTGAAATAATGATTGATAGCATGCATCTCCTCGTAAAGTGTTCATTAATTAATTTTTGTACTAACACTAATGAATAGACAATTTGATAACGAACATTTTCTTTATTCTTTATTGTACAACATGACATTACATTTAAACAAGTTGATAACAAAATCCATGTACAAAGGCGAGCTTAACTCCAAATGGAATTTTCTTCCAGCAAACCTTTGAATGATAGACATCATAATAGAGGGCAGTAATCCAGTGTACAATATATATACCTTTATAGTAAGATTAAACTACTTACTTACAACTTCGAGAAAGAGGTCAACCGTCGAATCCGACTCGGCTGGGCAGCGTTCGGGAAGTTGCGCGGTATCTTCTCGTCCAACTTACCACAGTGTCTCAAGACGAAAGTCTATGACCAGTGTGTGTTGCCAGTGATGACATATGGCTCTGAGACGTGGTCGCTTACAATGGGCCTTATCAGGAAGCTTACAGTCACTCAAAGGGCAATGGAGAGGGCTATGCTCGGAGTTTCCCTGCGTGATCGAATCAGAAATGTGGAGATCCGCAAGAGAACCAGGGTTACCGACATAGCCCGAAGAATTGCCAAACTAAAGTGGCAGTGGGCAGGGCACATTGCTCGCAGAACGGATGGCCGATGGGGCAGTAAAGTTCTGGAATGGCGACCGCGAACCGGAAGACGATACGTTGGAAGGCCTCCCACTAGGTGGACCGATGACCTGGTTAAGGTTGCGGGAAGGCGTTGGATGCGAGACGCACGGGATCGGTCAATGTGGGCGACGCCTGGGGGAGGCCTATGTCCAGCAGTGGACGTCTTTCGGCTGAAATGATGAATGATGAAACTACTTACATCATAATACATAAAATAAAAATACATTAAATAACTATGTTTTTTTCAAATGACCAATATTCGATTTTGTAAAAAAAATATTCTAAAATCTGGGCGAATTCACTAATGTAATTCATGCGCCACCAGTGTGCCACTAGGCCACTAGGAATGCTCAAGATTTTTTGGTCAGGGTACGGCCTTAACCAGCAGAGGATCAAAGTTGTCAACATAGCTCACAGAATAAGCAAGTTGAAGTGGCAATAGGCCGGCCGTATTAGCCGTAGAACTAATAATGGAATGGATAGACGTGTTCTTGAGTGGCGACTGCGAATCGGTAAACGTAACTTGGGACACTTTCAGGCTAGGTGGAGCGATACGATCAGGGTGGTTGGTAGTGCAGCTTGATGGAAGTTGTTGAGAATTAAGATAAATGGCGTGCGATTGTAGAGGTCAGTGTCCAGCAGTGGACTACTATGAGGTTGATGATGGCGATGTTACCATTTTTAGGGTTCCGTACCTTAACACATTAAACGCCGATTCAAATTTAGTGATGTTCCGTTTGGGCCATGGGGATCACCGGTGAGCGACAGCAATACTACCCGTTCAGGCCGTGGGGCTCACCGGTGACCGCGCGACGGGCTCGTGTTTGAACTCAATTTTCTCGCTGGAGGACACAGTGCCGGTACAAAACTATATTGAGCGTGCCCGGCGCGGCCCTGGAGAACAGTTTACGCATACTAGCTCTTTTCGACACTAGCTATAAAAAAAGACTTTGTTGATTTTTTGGCTAAGTACACAAGATGTGGTTTTTTAAAATAAAAGAAGGTTTCAAAAATATATGTTTTATTAGAAAATATTTAAAAATGTTTTATTATTCGTTAGGCAATCACTTATTTTTGGACTTAGTAAAAAATAAACTAAACAAACTTCGAAAAAAACTTAAAATACTTCTCAAAAAATTACTACGAACTTAAACTTTGTCATGAATATTTGGCACATAAATGAAATCGTGTTAACAAACATAATTCCTTTCTTTGAGGCAAAAAAATGGTCAATGATGAAGCACATTGAAGCAAGATATGCAAAGAAAAGGTTTCTCCGGGCATTGTGGACAAAACGTTCTCACCTTTTTAGTCTTGTTTTTGGCCAACTTTCTGCCGTAAGTAGCTACGTTAATTTTGTAGCAATTCACACATGTTCGCCTGCTTGTTCTGGCTTGTCCTTCTTTTTGTTGCAGCTTGTGTGCCATTCTTCTAGGTCTTGCAACTGGAACATCTTGTTGGCTGCAAAACGACTTGAGTAATTCTAGCCGAAAGTTTGCCATTTGTATTTTCTTGCCAGTGACGCTTTGATACAAGACCAGTGCATTGACCACTGCTGTGTTCAGGAGAAGGTTGATTGCATACTTCTTGTACCATTTTATCGATTTCCTCAGTGGAGTTGAGTAAGCAGCCATCTGATCTGACATATCTACAGCCCCTTTAGCGCCGTTATAGTCAATGACTATTTTCGGTTTGGAAATAGTTTTGTTGCGTTTTCGGACATTCTGGAATCGCACTGAGTGTTTTGTGGACAGCAAAAACACGTCTCTTTTATCCTTCCACTTCATTACAGTAATGCCCTCACTGCTTTCCTTCGCCACGAATTGGCCTCGCTTCAGTTTAGCATTTATTACATCCTTTGGCAGATGCTTCCGGTTCTTCCGAATCGTGCCTACAAGATGAGTCTCTGCATCCAGAAGTTTTTTGGCAAGATCTATACTGGTGTACCAGTTGTCGGTCACTAGTGTATGTCCCTTGTATAAAAGATCGCTGCATAGAGACATAACGACGTTCAACGGTGTAGTATTGACTTCGTCGTTGTTTTTTCCTGCGTATACATTTATTCTGTATGTATACCCAGGAATGGTACATAACTTGAACTCCTTTATACCATATTTATGCCTTTTTTGTTTATTATATTGTCGAAAAATTATTCGTCCGCGAAAAGGCACCACGCTTTCATCTATGCAGATCACTTCGGAAGGGGTGTAGTTTTTTTGGAAGTTCCTGTTCACAACTTCGAGCAATTTCTCAATCCTGTGTAATCTATTAGATTTATTGTCTTCGTCTTGCTGAGAAAAGTGCAGCATTTGCAACAGCAGCTCAAATCGGTTTCGACTCATTATTGTTCGAGGAAAATTCTGTTCAAGTACAGGATCTTTTGACCAATAGTCGGATATTTTGGGTAATTTTACGATCCCCATGAAAATAATCAATCCGAAAAATCGTTTCATCTCCGCTGCGGATGTTGGTTTCCACTGGCGAATTCGCGCAGATTTAGATGCTGCGCCAGACCCTGTGACTTTATTGATAGCGAAGCTATTCGTATAATCCGCCACCATTTCAAATACTTCGTCTGGTACTAAAAGATGATAGAAATCTACCGGGGTCTTACCGATCATTTCTCTTACAAGTCGTGGATTTAATCCTGGGAATTCAGTGTACGGGATAATCCGACGCTGATTACCTTTTGGCTGGTGCCATATGGTAGATGATGCAGGAAGCGACGCGGTGTGACCAGAAGTACTTGGCACGGCATTTTCAAGTTCAATGTCGCTCGTGTCAGTAATGGACAGAACTCGTCGACGTCGCTTTCGTAAAGGTGGTTGTAAGTCATACTCTTCCTCAGACTCCGAACTTAGCTGAAAGCTACTATTGAGCAAGGAAATTTCAATGTTATCAATCTGCGTCAAATCGTCATTTGTTATTTCAAAGTCTTCAAAACCATCCATGATTCACACCACCGTTTTCCTTAGAGTCAGGCAGGATACAGTTTATTCACTTTAGAGATAACCAGGGTAAAACTTTCACTAAAACAATCCAAAATAATTTTGTAACATGAAATGTAAACAATGCGCGTGACCTTGCATGCGATTACTCTCTAATGGCGCGTATATAGCGCACGCAGTGCTTCCGGGAATCTCGGAGGGCGCGGGGTGTGGCCGGCGCCCCGACCCCCGCGGCCCCGCGCGAACGAAATGCAGATTTTCTACGGCGTGCGCCGTGGTGGTCACCGGTGTACGGCAGCCATTATTTCGTTAATTCTTTGGATAGTTATAAGAAATAATTATTTAGAGTGGGGTTATTGACTATTTTAAACCGTATGAGCCAATAAAATATAATGTGTAATATTTGTCGAAATCGCGAATCGGCGTCAGCCCATATGGAAATTATAGTGTCGTTCACCGGTGACCACCACGGCGTTCAATGTGTTAAGGGTAAATAACGGGTCTCCGTCTGTCTGTCAGTCTGTCACCAGGCTGTATCTCATGAACCGTGATAGCTAGACAGTTTAAATTTTCACAGATGATGTATTTATGTTGCCGCTATAACAACAAATACTAAAAACAGAATAAAATAAATATTTAAGTGGGGCTCCCATACAAAAAACGTGCTTTTTTGCGATAATGGTACGGAACCCTTCGAGCGCGAGACCCACTCGCACTTGGCCGGTTTTGTAGAACGGTATAAATATAAAGTACAGTAGAGCATGAAATAACCTAACCAACCTAAGGCAAAAGTATATTATCTACTTATTGAAAACCATGTCAAACGTCACAGTGATGCGGGTGCGGTGCGCTATCTGATAAGAGAAGCAGACGAGCGTTAGAACCGCTCAGCGGTTATAAAGCGCTGGGCGTGATTCGGTTGAAGAGGCTCCGTAGTCTTTGGAGCATAATTTTAACAAAATCATTAATAACTCTTAATAGTTACTGCGAAATGTTGTGAATTAATACAAAAAGAGAGCTTTTTACAACGTATTTCAGTAACTATAACACAAATGGCGAGCGACAAACTCAGAGAAGTTTATTTATGTCTGTGGCACTCCAACGAATAGTTCTCAAAAACATTTTCAGTAATCTATAATCATATTGTTTTATAGACTACGGCAGTTTTTTTACGTAAAATGAGCTCAGAAGACATATTACATACTAGATAGCACCGCCAATGAGACAGTCTTTACACTTAAAGACGGATAAAATAATATAAAGATCCACCACGCCTCTTTTTTGGCTCATCAGCAATAAGGCACTGAACGAGTCAAAGCTTTAGAGCCTTGAACATCGTCGCCGAGTTGCCAGCTTGTCGGTGTTTTATCAGTTGCATTTCGGTGAATGTGCGATGGAATTGCATGATCTAATTCCGCCAAGCCCGTTTCGTCATCGGACTTACGGCGATGCCATCGGTACTTACATGGTGGACATCCCACCCATATGCACTAAACGTTTTGGAAATACTTTCATTATTTGTACAGCTAAGGAGTGGCATTCCCTGCCGGAGTCTGGGATTCCCGGTAGCTACAACCTCGGGGTCTTTAAGTCAAGAGTAAATAGGTTACTTCTAGGCAAGCGTGCTACACCATCCACCATATTATTGCTTACCATCAGGTGAGATCGTGGTCAAGTGCGAGAACATCAATAAAAAAAAAAGATTAGGTGTTTAGTGCGGCTATAGAGCACACACATTTCACTCGCGTGTTGGTAGGAAGCGAGCCACAAATTAAGGTTAAATAAAAATTAATTAGAGACTAAATAAAACGCCCGTCTACAGCGCACTACCGGCACGACTCCAAGATATAGTCAAAACATGTCCAGTAAAGTAATTCGGAGGCTCGGACACTTATTAGTAGTGTTTTTTGTTGGTCGTTATGCATTAGCTGTCACTCTGATCAAAATCATACAGACAGGTATGAGCAGAAGGTGTATATAAAATTATGAAGTGAAAAAATAGTTCGCGTCATGTGTGGTTTTCGTTTTGAAGTAGGACTAGAACAATCTCATACTGAAACAGTATCTCGTCATTACATGTATCGGATAGCCTGATTATATTTATAGCCGAGATGTTAACGCTAGGCCCGTACCCACTTATCCCCTTACCTTTCTCGCAATTCCGTGCGTGGATTCGTCACAGATCAACAGAACTACACAATAACAGATGGTCACGGGCAACAGACTGTAGACAGTCAAAAATGTCTTTGCCAAAAGTACACCCGCGTCTCACTAAAAAACTCCTCAGCCTGAGTAGAAATAACCTCAAAATAATTATAGGGACAATAACGGGCCACACCCTTCTTAAATTCCCTTCAAAAATTTATTCAACATAGGTGTCACGGACAGCCCACTTTGCAGGGGCTGTTTTAACGGCAAAGAATCAGCCGCCCACATAACCCTGGAATGCGAGGCCGTGGTTTCTCAACGCGAAGAAACTCTCAGGACAGTGAGGTCGCTCCGTGAAGCCTGTGAAGCTCCCAGGAAGCTTCTGTGCTTTTGGGCGGAGCTGGGCTGGCTATGTTAGCCAGTACTCCCACGCACAATGGACCAAATGGGAGTCTAAGTGCGGAAAAGCGGAGGGAGAGCCAATTTAAGTTGTCACCACAGAAATGTATGCTGGCGTAACAAACGGCAGGTCATATTAGTTGTGGAAGCGATGGCCGTTGAGCTTAACGTGTTCTTGAGTGGAGACCACGAATAGAGGCAGCATGTAAGGCTAGATGGAACGACGATATGAACAGGATGCCTGGTAGCCACTGGGTGAGAGTCCCCAAGAAGACTAGGTCTCTTCCGGAAGACTCTTATCCAGCGGCTACCTTCGGTATAGCGTTTCTATCTCGCAGTGTTTTTGCGTTGCCTTTTGTATCTCTAGGCTTCGAATGCAGTGATAAATGTTTTAAATAAACTAAGAATGAGAAGAAGAATGAGAACAGTGGTGGCCCAGTGTGATCGGCCGCGACTTACAAGTTGTAGGTCGTGGGTTCGAGCCCAGGCAGGCGCTTTACTTTGTGTAAATTATTTCATCACCACTGCTCTCAAAACGGTGAAGGAACACATCGTGAGGAAACCGGCATGTCCTAGAACCAAAAATTCGAAGACATGGGACATCCACCAACCCGCACTGGGCCCGCGTGGTGGTGATGATGAAACTAAGAATTAGTTTGGAGTGGGCCTTCTGACATTTCTCTTCCACATCATATGTCACTCTGTTTCTAAAAGTATATTAATGAGCGGTCTCAAATGACCGTTGTTTTAATTTCTTACTGATCGCTTGCTTGACATTGTTGTACAAGAATGCGGCGTTATCTGATAGACTGACAGTCTTACATGACAACATTGTTAAGTACCTTATTAGGATGTGAAGTAAGACTGTTATTATCATTGCCTTTGATATGACTAGACTGATAAACGAGTTTCAGGCACCCCTGGGCAACTGCGTATAGCGTCTACCTACAGACGAGAGAGATGTAAAATGGTTACGGTGTTACTAAATCAATGGAAAGGAGTGGAATTCCCTGCCGGAGTCTTTGTTTCCTGATAGCTACAACCTTGGGGTCTTTAAGTAAAGAGTAAATAGGTTACTTCTAGGCAAGCGTGCTTCACCATCGACCACATCATCGCTTACCATCAGGCGAGATAGTGGTCAAACGCGAGCCTGTCGATAAATGAAAAAATAATAAAAAAAAACGTTGATCGTCGATCTATGGTTAATTTGTCCGTCGACGTAAAAAATACAACATTTACTTACTTAACGAGCTTTAAACAACGATACTCCACTCGGTTAGGAAGATAAAAAATATATTTTTTTTGCTGTATAGAAGAAAAAAAAATACAATTTGTATGGTTTTGGGCCAACATGCTTATACTGTGAAAATTTGAAGACTAGCTCCAACCGTTTGGCTGTAAAATCTGTGTGACAGTTGACAGACAGACGGACACGTGAGTGACAGCAATAGGGCTCCATTTGGACCCTTCAGAAACGGAGCCCTATGAGAGGGAGATGTCAATGTAACCATATAAACTTGTGTTCTTTTATAATAAAGGGCAGTATAGCAACAGCATTCGTTGTATCACTTACTCCTAATATCAACCATCCGTACATGGCGACCGTGACAGCGTAAACGCTAGCAGCGTACCTATGTTTACATTTCTTTGACCAAAACGGGTGTCGCAATGTATTGCAACGAGACCAATCTCGTACTGGGACTTAGCGTGGTCACTATTCTATTTTGTGAATATTTACCACGACAATCACAAAATGGGTACAACTAATACGAAGGAAGAAGTTATAGTTCCACAAAACGCAGCAGGTGGAAGTAACAGCGCTGACATCACGCAGCTGACGATACATGCCAGCACAACAAACATCATTTTAATCGTGTTACTTCTTATAGCATCGTTGGCGTTTTTGTATGGTATCTTCAGAATCTACAAGAATTGCCATCAGAAATGGATGGGTAATGAGATCAGGAAGGACAGATTACGATGTTCTATATGGAGACGTAGAGCTGACGCAGAGGAAATGCGGACGAATGCCAGAGGCTACAAGAAGGACACTGAGGACGTCATCTGAAGAGTTAAAAACCCAGGGTTTACGAAGAAAAGTGCGCGAAAATTATATTCGTAATGTGTCAGTGCGTGGTTATATATAAGGTGTTGTCTATTCTCTATTAGTAGTAAACGTGTAATAGCATAAAATATACATGACATTATTTTAGTGGACTAAAATAAGTGACAAATGAAAATAAAATGAACGCTGGAGTGTATGCAGTATAAAATAATGGTATGTAATTCAGTACCTACTAAGAAAATAGAAATAAGTATTTATGTTAAATGGCAGAAAACTTAAAAACATTGTACGACAAGTTATTTGAAATCAGAAAATATTTGATAAAGATAGGTCCAGATAGAAGAAAAGGTAACATTATAGTCGTAAAATTAGCAGAGGCAGACAACTTAGTAAAAGAGTACAACTTATTTTTAGAATATTATTCAAAATCGAAAAGCACCGTATGTGAGAGTGAATGTTCGCATATTCACGAGCTTTGCGCAAATTTTGATCATTTATATGAACAAATATTAGAATTGTGCTCACAGAAACCTAGTACGGCAGATAAAATGGCAACTACTTGTAAATTTGATTTAAAAATTGCTTTAAGTTTATTACCAGTATGTACAGACGATGAGGCTAGCGTAAAGCAACTAATAGATGGCATAGAGTATTACAAAACAGAGTTAGACGAAAATTCACAAGGAAAACTGTTAAATTTCGTATTAAAAAATAGACTCTCACAGACCGCAAAAATGAAATTAGCGACTTCATATGTCAATATTGACGACTTTATAGCTGACTTGAAGATTCAGTTATTGCCTAAAAAATCGGCTACAGCAATTCAACGAAAGCTGCAAAGTCTTAGGCAAAACGATTTATCAATCGATGATTTCGGCAAAAAAATTACGGAATTGTTTGTTGATTTGACGATCTCTCAATCGGGGGCCAACGAGGCCAGTTTGAAAGTTTTAAAGCCAATTAATGAGAAGCAAGCTATCAAATGTTTCTCAGATGGATTGAGAAATCGACGACTTAGTACAATAATTTCAGCCAGAAATTTTACATCATTGAAAGATGCAGTACAGGCGGCCATCGATGAAGATATAACAAGTCCATCAACATCTTCCGATATTTTAACGATGAATTATAGAGGGAGATCGTCTTATAACTGGTCACAGCGGAGAGGCCGCTTCTCATACGCAGGTAGAGGACGCGCACGTGGCAATCAACAGGTTATCCAAAACCAAGACGAACAGCAGGATCAGGTTCGGAGAGGATCGCAGGCAAGCTGGCGCCGGTCCACCCGACCATTTCATGGAAACAGAGGTAGGTCCAATTATAGCACCTCCAGGGATCAACACATACATACATTGGATGACTCAGAAACGCAGGAAAATACAGAAACAGAACAGCGGAATGAGGACCAGTTTTTTCGGGACTAAAAATATAATTTTATCATGCAATAACGTAGGCTACGTAAATATAAAATCGCATAACCATTATTCATACCAATTATTAGTAGACACCGGTGCATCCATATCTGTCATAAAGTATAAACAAATTCTCGACCAAAACATTCCAATCCATATCGAGAAGACACTTGTAAACGGCATCGGGGGCAAAGTACAGGCTATAGGATATGCTTATTTGCGCCTAGTTATTGGAAATCAGACCATACAACATAAGTTCTATGTTTTTAAAACATTGCCTTGTAAAGGTAGTGGCATACTGGGACAAGACTTTTTAAGCAAGTATAAATCAGTATTAAATTACGGTAACCAAACTTTGTTACTATGGAATAACAACTCAAAGGTATCATTACCATTAATAATGACAAACAATCATTTTAATATACCGGCAAGATCAGAGTCTATTCACTTTATTCGAACGTGTGAGATGGAAGAATGTGTAGTTAATGGAACAGAACTGCGAAAGGGGATCTTTGTTGCAAATACTTTAGTTAAGCCCACGAATGGGAAAATACCAATTAGGATTTTAAACACCACGGAGACAGATTTAGTCTTGACAACAATTAGTCCAACACTTTACAAAGCAAGCGAGTATGATGTATGTTCATTTCAAGAAACCAATAATAATGCTGATCGTGTCAGAAAGGTATTCGCTTCGCTATCGCTGAAACATTTAAATAAAGAGGAGCAATTGTCCATAGAGTCCATTTGCGCAAAATATGCAGATATTTTCTTCCTACCAGGTGATAAATTAGGAACAACTAAATTATATGAACACTCAATAACATTGAAACCAAACGTGGCACCAGTGTACGTTAAGCCCTACAGAATGCCGCATTCACAGAAAGCCGAATTAAAAAAACAAGTGGACAACTTATTGGAACAAGAAATTATTGAACCTTGTTCCAGTGAGTGGTCCAGCCCAGTACTCCTAGTGCCTAAAAAATCAGACGCAAACGGGGAAAAAAAATGGCGGTTAGTAATAGATTACCGTAAGCTCAACACTTGTATTCAGGATGATAAGTTTCCACTGCCAAACATCACGGATATACTAGATTCCTTGTGTGGATGTATTTATTTCACACATTTAGATTTAAACCAAGGATTTTTTAACGTAGCGTTAAACAAACACAGTAGGAAATATACTTCATTTAGTGCAGACGGTGGTCAGTATCAAATGACAAGAATGCCTATGGGACTCAAAACTAGTCCCAGCTCATTTTCGCGTATGATGACCATGGCAATGACCGGGCTATCCTACGACAAGTGCTTAGTGTACCTAGACGATCTTATTTGTATGGGACGGAACTTAACTGACCATAACAAAAATTTAATAGAAGTATTCGAAAAGATGCGCAGTGCCAACTTAAAATTAAATCCCACTAAATGCGATTTCCTTAAGAAAGAGATGCTTTATTTAGGCCACGTGGTGACAGGCAATGGTATATTGCCGGACCCAGATAAGATTAAAATAATTAAAGAGTATCCAGTTCCTAAAAGTACGGACGAAGTGAAACGCTTCGTTGCTTTTGCAAACTACTATAGAAAATTTATAGACCACTTTGCCGACAAAGCCTATCATTTAAACCTTTTAAGTAAGAAAAACACTAAATTCAACTGGGATAGCAACTGTCAAACGTCATTTGAAACTCTAAAACAGAGTATGATGTCACCGCCAATCCTACAGTACCCAGATTTCTCAGAACTAAATCAATTCATAGTACAAACCGATGCATCTGGGTACGCAATTGGGGCAGTACTATCAAATTCAAATGGCAGACCAATAGCTTACGCTAGTAGGAGCCTTAACAAAGCGGAAAAGAACTATCCCACTATAGAGAAAGAACTCTTAGCTGTAGTTTGGGCTGTCAAATATTTCAGACCCTATTTATACGGTCGTACATTTAAAATACTAACCGACCACAAACCCCTTGTATACTTATTTAATTTAAAAGACCCATCTAGCAGGCTCTTTAAATTTAGACTAGCTCTAGAAGAATACAATTACGAAATAGAATACGTAAAAGGGAGTGAGAACTGCGTAGCAGACGCATTATCTAGAATAAAAATTACGTCAAAAGAACTTAAAGAAATGAATGAGAGTCTGTGTGCAGTAATGACTCGCGCTCAAAAACGAAAATTAGATGCTGTCGCCCCGGAAGATGAGTTGCCCACCGACAACTTGCCAGTTCAACCACATGTAGTGGAAACTCATATCAAACCAAGAGGCGCAGTAGAGTTAAGATTTGCACCCAGTAGCAGTCTTAAGAAGCTAAAGAGCGATAGCTCAGTAGTGTTACAAACACACATAATATTATTGTATAATGCCCAAATGAAAACTATATTCATAAACTCGGCATCTCAATCACAAACTACGCGAGCCGAGTTTGCGAGAGAGCTGAGTGATCTATGTAACAAGCTAAATATAGAAGAAGTATACTTCATTAAAAATTCGAATAATAAAATTTTTGTAGAGAAATTAACTAGTGAGATAAGAAAACAAAGCAACTGGAAAGGGCCCAGATTATGTATATTAAAAGATGTCGAAAGAATAGAGGACAAAGATGATAGGAAAGTGATACTCAACGACTTTCATCTTTTGCCCACTAGTGGGCACGCGGGCATGAGAAGAATGCTGACTAATATAAAAAAATACTATTTTTGGCCAGGCTTAGAAAGTGATGTCAAAAATTATGTCAAAAAATGTGTTCAATGTCAGAAGCATAAGTATACAGTTCAGGTGAAAGAGCCAATGGCAATCACCACAACTGCTCATTCGGCTTTCGATAAAATCTTCTTAGACTTGGTAGGACCATTAGACAAAGACAGCAACAATTTTTCATATATATTGACATTGCAATGCGAGCTGTCCAAGTATGTATGTGCGTATCCCCTCGTCACTAAAACC
This sequence comes from Orthosia incerta, assembly GCA_948252205.1. Taxonomy (NCBI): domain Eukaryota; kingdom Metazoa; phylum Arthropoda; class Insecta; order Lepidoptera; family Noctuidae; genus Orthosia; species Orthosia incerta. The sequence goes on along the minus strand of OX411765.1, from coordinate 10,488,723 downwards.
TCTACAGAAGTAGCACGCACCTTCGTGGATAACTTCATACTTCAACATGGCATCCCGAGGGAGATAGCTACCGACAGAGGCACAGAGTTCATGTCCGAGACCGTGACACAGGTTTGTGAATTACTACATATTAAAAAGTTAAACTCAACTGCGTATCATCACCAAAGCATCGGAGCGCTAGAGAACTCGCATAAAAATCTAGGTGCATTTTTGCGAATCCAAGCAGAAGGAAAACCCGAATTATGGAGTACTTGGTTACCATTCTGGTGCTTTGCTTATAATACGACAGTTCACTCGTCAACAAAATTTACACCATTCGAACTCGTATACGGTAGAAAGTGTAACTTGCCCAATAATTTGGAAAAGTGTGTAGAGCCTCTATATAATTACGACAGTTACCCGCTTGAACTTAAGTACCGCCTACAGGTTTCTCAAACCGAAGCGCGGGAAAATTTGATAGCCAATAAAATAGGCAGAAAAAGTAGATACGACCAGCATGTAAATCCAATACGCTACAAGCCAAACGATCAAGTTTTAATTAAAAATGAAACTGGCAATAAACTTCAACAATTATATTCTGGACCTTACAAGGTGATTAGAGATTTGTCACCAAATGTTGAGGTCAATTATAAGGGAAAACCCGACATTATTCACAAAACCAGAACGAAACCGTATCATGTTTAAGATAAAAACAATAAGACAATTAATTACCAATGCTATAAGCACTTAACAATAGCTATTATACAGGTCAGCAGAAAACAGAGACGAATAATAAGCGCCAGCTGTGCGCTCATAGGTACTCAGGGATTGATTGTTATTATAAGTATGTAACCACTTATTATTGTATAACTTTGTATACCAAACATAACGAACATATGTACTACGATTATGTTATAACTATATTTTATACGTGTTAGCCTAAGAGTATCAATGTTTAATTTGTGCTTATATTGTATCCATGCAATAAAATAAAAGTAAACTTTTATTTTATTTTAGTTTTAGGGAGGAGATGAGAGGGAGATGTCAATGTAACCATATAAACTTGTGTTCTTTTATAATAAAGGGCAGTATAGCAACAGCATTCGTTGTATCACTTACTCCTAATATCAACCATCCGTACACCTAAAAAAAGTAGTTTCAAACACCAACCTCAAACAACATGAGCCAAAAACAGGAAGATGAACTCAGGCAGATAGTAGATACTTTGAACTCTTATCGTGTTAGACAATGTGACAAAAAACACTTGCATACAAGTTCTAAAACTCCGATCACAGATAGCACCTTCGAAACGCTATAAAAAAAGCCGCCATCTTTATAAAAAAAACTACACGCATTTGAAATTCGAAACAATCGGAACTGTCACAACACTCAGACAGACAGAAAAAAAAAACAAGATGCAGAAGCGAATACGATTTTACAAAGTTAAAACACAAAAAAATATAACACCATTGTTTCACGGTGAATAGTTAAAAAAGAAATAAGAATTTGTCGAGGATAGCAGTGAATTTATATAAGAAACTAGCTATTTCCTACGGCTTCGCTTCTATGGCATATTCCACAGAACCCGGGCATTTTCCTGGTCAAAATGCTATGGTAATATCAAAGATAGTATTATTTTTTACCAGTTTAGGTCATGATGGTAATCGGACAAACATTTAACCCAGCAAGCGCACAGTTGGGTCAGTGTGACCAGCGACATTTTGAAAGACTTTCAGTTAATAAAAATATTGTGTAGCCAGGTAACGGGTGTAAGTGAAACGCAGGTGCTTGATGGGAATCACACTATAATCACATTTCACATCTCACAGACTGCCAAAATCTCCGTTACTCTACTATACCGCGGACGCCCTCCTACCCGCAGCGCGGCGACAACCCTCCTACCCGCAGCGCGGCAAACAATTTTGGATTGCCTGTTTTAATCTTCTGTACTTCCCAGTAGCTGGAGCTAACAAACCCCCCTTTCTTGCTACTATTCGGTCTAATTGTGCCTACACCGGTTAATAGACAACGTCGTACCCAAAGGGTAAAAACGGGACCCTATTACTAAGACTCCGCGATCCGTCTGTCTGTCTGTCTGTCTGTCTATCCATCTGTCACCAGACTCTATCTCAAGAACCGTGATAGCTAGACAGTTGAAATTTTCACAGATGATGTATTTTTGTTGCCGCTATAACAACAAATACTAAAATCAGAATAAAATAAATATTTAAGGGGGGCTCTCATACAACAATCGTGATTTTTTTTCTGTTTTTGCGATAATGGTACGGAACTCTTCGTGCGCGAGTCCGAGTCGCACTTGGCCGGTTTTTTTAAATTACGTTTTTTATATATTTTTGTGATTACAATAAAATCTCACTTAAAATTTATTATGAAATAAATCATAATTTATTTCAGATTCATCTTACAATTACATCCATATTAATTGTTAGTACAATTGTGAGCTTACAAAATAGTGACAAGTAGTAGAGTATATTATTTTTAAGTAAATTTATTAGTTAACATTTTTTAGCCTCATGTCCGAAGGTATCTTTTGTATTAATTTATGTACCTTTTCTGTTGATTTTCAATAAAATCATATTTTCTGTTAATTTAATTACCTTATACCTAAAAGTCTCTTATCATCATCATCATCATCAATCAATACATATAATAAATCAATACTCTGTAGAAAAGTAATTTTTGTACATCGAAAATATTTACAAAAAAAATAGCCAGGGTGTTAAAGGATAACCAACAGAACCTATTGCCGGCATTTTTGGATTTTTTGTCTGTTTATCTGTTTATTTGAGCACGCATCACGTGAAATGTATGAAACCAATGTAAATAACTTTACTTTGTGTAAATAATTACATTACCACTGCTCTCAAAACGGTGAAGGAAACATCGTGAGGAAACCGGCATGTCCTAGAACCAAAAATTCGAAGACATGTGACATCTACCAACCCGCACTGGGCCCGCGTGGTGGATAATGATTCCCTCTCACAGAGAGAAGGCCTGTGTCCCAGCAGCGGGCATATTAATAGGCTGATGGTGTGATGTGATGTGTGATTGGTCAATTGATGGCTTCAAAACCCTTTTCCTTGCCGAATTCATTACGTTATAAGGCTGCAGGAATCTGCAAACGTAAGGCTAATTGGAGTGACGATCTTCTCAAGGAAGCTGGTAGCAGCTGGATTGGAGAGGCCTAGGTATGCTCTATGCCGATTTAGTGAAAGCAGAATTTATTCAAGTTTCTGTAGTTTTGGTTTTGCCTCCAGATTCAGAATTCTCGAAAACCGAAGCATTTATTAAACTGATTGACATCTCTGCTCGTCCCCTAATAGAATATATCGTGAAGCTACCATTAATCATTACACATCTATTAACGTATTTAACTAAAATTATATTTGGACCAGACACCGACATCCGGCGTTAGAATGATATTCTTAGTTTTAGTTACTGGTAGATATAGAAAGAGCTATTAGTGTAACTAATGCTTAACTTTAAATGGCGCTTAATGCAATCTGCCGTTAGGTTCTAGACATTCTATCAACAAACGCATCACCATAGCGACTGGAAAACGTCAAAAATATTTGGGAATGTCAAGGTTTTTGGCGGGATTTTTTCGAGTGAACTTCAGCGGCTGTTAATATTATTTGCAAATTGATTCCTAGTGGATATTGTGATATAAAAGTGGTGTAGTTTTGTGTCTCAACTGTCTACGCAACTGGACAATATGTGAAATCATTGACAGAAGCGATCTCGGTGTAATGGAGCGGAGAATTTTATTGTAGTATTGACTACCTCCGCAAAGCTTACTGAGAAGGCTGACTCGATACAATTTGCTGCCAAATACTCCAAAAAACATTAGAATACGTTACATCCGCATTCTAATGCATACTAAAGAATTCAAGAAAAATACTGATGACTAGGCAGCATGGTCTCAGACCTTAGCCTGTTCCGTAAGGAACAAACAAAAAAAAAAAATTGGGAATGTCAAGCGCAATCGAAATGTCACAATGTGATCAATACCTCACATTTAGATAGATGGGTCAGGACCAGTGGTCAGGACCAAATTTTTGACGTAATCGCACAACGGAATGTGTCACACTAGAAAATAAATGTAGAACATTAGGGTGTGTACCTAAATAGTTGTAAGATTTTAGGTAGGTAAGTGGAATATTCCATTACTTGCACTTACCTACCTTATTTTCATATGTGACACATTCCGTTGTGATTTCCGTTGAGCGATTACGTCAGAAATTTGGTCCTGACCCAAATAGATAAATAGACAGATTTAATTATTTGCTTACAATGTAGGTAATTAATACAATAGGGAACAGTACTGCCAACTGCACCCGCCAGATGGCGCTTGACGGCTTTGAGTAAACAAAAACATAACAACATGGCGTCTACTACTGTTTGTGGTTACCGAACTCTTTTTCACTGTTTTTAAGATAACTTGTGTTCAAAAACCAAATAATAATATTGGGGAAGTTAGTTAGCTTAATTTTTCTTTCACTTTTTGTTTTATATTTTGTATACATAAACTGCGAAATTTTGTCGCTGGACTTTGACAGTTGGTTTTTTTTTTAGGGATGTGTCCGATATGTCTAAACGTAACTTATATCGGACATGTGTTAGATATCATATCATATCGATATCAAAATGACCGATATTACAAAAGCTGTATCTAATAAAAACCTTACTAGCGTGTGAGAACGAATAATTCGAAACTTAAAACCGTAACAATGCGAAAACGTACGAACTACGAACAAAACGCAAACTTCACAAACGTTACGAACCATATGCGCTACCTATCTTTCTAAGTATTATTTCGTGTTCGTTGTTAGTTTGCTCATCTAAATAACATTTTAACTTTTGCAAACTGTACTTCTGATATCGATATCTGAAAACCGTTTTCGATATCGATATGAAAACCCATACATAACCGTTTGCGTAAAAAACCGAAAACGCCCTTCTCTAGTTTGTTTACGCAGAAACCTGTGGCGCCATCCGAGCACAGCTTTGCGGATAGTTCCCTATTGGATGATAATGATAATGGACGCGCTGATGTCGGGCATACAGGAAAAGGCACCCTGGTGTATGCTGTTTGCCGATGACATTGTGCTGGTTGCCGAGAGTGGCCTAGAGGTCCAGAGCAGATTGGAGATGTGGGGGCACAGACTGGCGAGTCACATCACATCACATCATCAGCCTATTAATGTTCCCACTGCTGGGACACAGGCCTCCTCTCTGTGAGAGGGAATGGGCCGTTATCCACCACGCGGGCCCAGTGCGGGTGGTTGGATGTCACATGACTTCGATTTTTTGATTCTAGGACATGCCGGTTTCCTCACGATGTTTTCCTTCACCGTTTTGAGAGCAGTGGTGTTGAAATAATTCACACAGAGTAAAGCACCTGCATGGGCTCGAACCCATGACCTACAACTTGCAAGTCGCGGCCGATACCACTGGGCCACCACTGCTCTCACTGGAGAGTGTTGGCTTGAAATTGAGCAGAACTAGAACCGAATACTTGTTCTGCGATTTAGGCGGTCTCTCCAGTTCCGTGCTTATAGCTCTCGCTGGAACACCCACACCGATGGGCTCCGAATTTCGTTACCGTCGCTTGTCCAAGGGGGTGGCGAGGTAGACCGAGACACACCGGATCAATTTGGGATGGATGAAATGGCGACAGGTCACTGGAACAACTTGCGACCCACGGATGCCCCTCAAGTTAAAGGGTAAAATTTACAAGTCCAAGATAAGACCTGTCGTACTGTATGGATCAGAATGTTGGGCTGTGAAAAAGATGGATGAGAAGACATGCAAAAATTTTATTTACTTAAAGCTAAACTATACTTAATTTTATAAAGCTGAAGAGTTTGAAAGCGCTAATCTCAGGAACAACTGGTTGGAATTAAAAATGATTTTTGTGTTGGGTAGTCCATTTATCGAGGAACGTTATAGGCTATATAACATCACGCTACGACCAATATGAGCGGAGCAAAAATGAAAATGTTGCAAAAACGGGCAAATTATTCCTTTAAGAGCTGCCGTTGCGTGCGCTGCGTAAACGGTTTAAGTAACGCAACAATCATGTATGTAGGGTGGGAAGGGTAGGGTAGTTGGGTAGGTAGGTAGCCAGTTAACGGGAGCGAAGCCGTGTGGAATAGCTAGTTAATAATATAAGAACATTAAAAATTAAATAGTCTTGTCATTTTAGAAATCTGATACAGAGTAATAGCATTTTGAAACTATTCATATTTAAGGTACTTTTTAAATCTAATTATAGTTTTCTCTTTAACCATTTTTGGTATATGGTTATAAATAAGAGGAGCCATGCACATAACACTCTTTCTCAATAATACAGTTTTATATCCACCTATGCATAACTTATCGTCGTATTGAGTTAACTTGTAGTACTGTTTCTAGTATTTTTCAAAGTCGGAATTAAGTGATCATTTGTTTAACAAAGATTTCTAATATATAATATATAGACATGCAAAAGTTAAACGTTTATATTTTTTTAAAAAGGTATGCAGCTGTCGGTCACATTGAGTTTAAAAATAGATGTATTACAGCGTTTTTACGCATTAAAAATTTTCTCTCTCGCTACAGTTGCTCCAGAATATTACACAATTTAATAATATACAGAATGATGATGATGATGATGATGATGATGACAGAAATATACTTAATATTTTCCTATTCATTAATTAATTTACGAGTATTCATTTCGGACACTATAATCTATTTCATTAGCCTACAATGTTCCGATATTTATTGCGATTTACGACCACTGCTGGACATAGGCCTGTAAGCGTCGCCATATCGACCAGACCTGTGCTACATTTCCAGCAGATTCCCACAGCCACCACCAGTATTCTGTAAATATCTCACCGTGAATTGAGCTTGAAATGAGAAAGAAAGACAGTCAATCATCACTTCCCCTAAGTTATAAATGTGACAGTTTATCAGACTAGCAGGTCATCGGTCCACCTATTGGGAGGCCTTCCAGTGCTTCGTTTTTCGGTAAACGACCTCCACTCCAGGACCTTTCGGCCTCAGCGTCGTCCATCCGCATAATCTGCATGATCACACCAAAATCTCCAATGGGACTCTGAAATATCAAACAAAATTAGAATTTTCATTAAAAAAATGCTGCAACATAAAAACGGTAATGAATTTAAAGCGATCATAATTATTCAAACTTAAGATTAGGTACCGATATCACCCCTCAAAACATCTAAAAAAAGACCATCCTGACGCATGGCACAGTTATATCTTTCAAATTGACACGTCAATCATTAAGCGATAGTAAAAACAAATCAAGACCAATATAAACAGACACTGCTATATTTAAACCAACAGGAAATGTATAGCAGGCAGCACATCTGTGCAAGCGTTTATTTATGTTGAGAAAACTAGCTTCAACTCGTGAGTTTGCTTCGGAAATTCCAGGATTGATATTGAAGCTATATTTGATAGAAAGGTTGACATTTGAATCCAAACTCATAGAATAAAGAACTATAATTGTTGATGATTTGTAGGTGATCTCTAGATAACTGACTTGATTTGCCACTTGCTGACGCTGATCGTTCAATTTAGCTTGCATGTCATGGCATAAGTCGTCGGCGTAATCTAAGTCTTTCAAGAAGTAGGATAATCCCCACTCTATCTCGCGGCGCTATCAAAAATCCCGTCAGAAACGAGTAGAAAGAGGAGCGGTGAAAGGAGACAGCCCTGACGGACACCTGCGCGTACTGCTATATCATCCGAGAACGTACCGTCTTGAGTTACTTTCATCATCTTCCTTTTTAATGTACCCTGCTGAGAAACAGGCCTCTGTCAGAGGGAATAGGCCGTAATCCACCTCGCGGGCCTAGTGCGGGTTGGTGGATGTCACATGGATTCGAAAGTTGTTCGTGAGTTACTTTACAAGAATAATTCTTGTACTCTACTATAAAGTCACCGCCATATAAAAACAGAAAAGAAGGTCGTTAACTCCTTTCTACCAATGTATTCCAATATTTCAAAACGATACGAAAATAATGTAAAGGCAGTGTCGCTAACACGATCAAAACAAACTTATCTCGGTAAGGGGCGTCTTTGACCCTTTCACTTAGCATTCAGTAATGAGTCTCATAAACGCGTGGACTGATTTACATGGTTTAAACGTATAAATGGTTATACGCCTATACCTTTCATTTGAGACCAAAATTATCAAAATATTGGAGATTTTGATAATTTTGGTCTAACAAAAAATAATGTTTTCAAGTTACGTAATTATATTTTTGGTACAAGTCGGATCAATGACTTCACTTTTTTTATGTTATCTGGCGGAGACTTTCGATACTCTCCAAGAGACGGACAATATTCTAGAAATGCTGAGTCGATTACGAAGCACTTGCTGTATCGCTTGATATCTCGAAGGCCTTCGACAGGGTCTGGCACGCGAGTCTGCTCAGTAAGCTTCCTGCTTATGGCATCCCCGCTGGTTTTTGTAGCTGGATATCAGACTTCCTTAGCGAACGGTCGATCCGAGTAGTCATTGACGGCTGCTCCTCAGACCTTATGGCTATTGATGCCGGAGTTCCTCAGGGGTCTGTTCTCTCTGCAACTCTTTTCCTGCTGCACATCAATGACCTACTTCAGCCTGGTATTGTTGGGTACGCAGATGACAGTACTGTTTCAGAGAGATACTTGTCCAGCGCAAAAACCAGCGTGGATGAAGTTCTTTCCTTGAGAGAGGCTATGGTTGAGCGGACAGATTTGACCTTAAGCCTTGTCTCCCAGTGGGGTGATGACAATCTGGTCTCCTTTAACGCCACCAAAACACAGGCGTGTCTTTTTACCGCAAAAAGGAGTATTTTGGATCAAATTCCTACTTCTCGGGGTGCGTCTGTTCCTGTGACTGATCGGCTCGAGCTCCTAGGCATGGAGTTGACATCCAGTCTAAACTTCGGCTCCTCGATTGAGAACAGAGCCCAAATCGCGGCCAAAAAACTGGGCAGTATAAAGTGAAGTGATACTTTACGCCTGGACGCTTTTAACCCTATACAAAGCACAAGTCCGATCCTGCATGGAGTATTGCAGCCACCTTTGGGATGGTTCAGCTAAGTATCAGCTTGCCGCGCTTGACTCAGTGGAACGCAGAGCCAAGAGGCTCATTGGCGACGTTAAACTGGTGGACGCCAAGCTTCACAGCTTGGCTCATCGCCGCAAAGTTGCCTGCTTGTCGGTCTTCTACAGACTGTACTTCGGTGAGTGTGCTCAAGAACTCCACGACCTCATCCCACCAGCCCCCTTCTACCATCGGACATCTAGACGCACTGCAAGTTATCATCCTTACCTTGTTGCCATTCCACCAATTCGAACCAAGCGCTTCCAAACATCCTTTATACTGCGCACAGCAAATGAATGGAACTCACTACCTGCGTCTGTGTTTCCGAACGCATTCAACCCGAATCTCTTCAAAGTTAGAGTGAACAGGCTTCTTCTGGGTAAGCTCACTCCATCGTAGACTCTGTCTCTATCACCTATGACCTAGACTAGAGTCAAGAGCAAACCCATTACAAATATAAAAAAAAAAAAAGTCTTTAATTGATGGGGATCTATACTATCGCTGAGTGACATCTACTTTTTAATTCGGTGATATGGACGGCTCCCCTGGGAAACGCTACGGTAGCGAAGCCGCGGTAGAAAGCTAGTTAGCTGGATGATTCAGGCCTATTACTATAAAAAACAGAATCAGACACCCGTTTTTCATTATTATCATGTCAAAGGTTGACTGGTAGAGAAAGCCTTGTGGCATTAAGGGTACACTAGTCGACGACGGCACGAACTATTTTGTGCGCGAGGTTGAAATGCATTTTATATCAACCGACAACACGTGCGGAAGAGATAGGTGCTGTGATGAGCAGTAGGAAGCTAGTTCACGTACGAATACACACTTTTGCAAATTTGTAGCGAAATGAATAATGATTTAGGACGAAACTGAGTGCGCGAAATTTTATAAACATACCTTTGGGAGTCTCATGAATATCATGAAAAAACAACTAAACGTATCTGTTCAAAATAAAATTATTTGCATTGTTGAACTAATAATGTATCCCATTGTATGGTGGCCATTTTGCAATTTTCCGTCTTCTTATGGTATTTATTTGCGCCCAAAAATGCGTTAAAATTAGTGTCGAAATGTGGAACTTTCGACGCTCATAACTTTCAAATATATATTTTTTTAATTTTTGGTTCCATACAGGACTACATAATGATGAGACATATTGATATCATGTTTTATTTTGAACGTACATCTTCAAACAGTGGAGTAATCCTCAGACTACGTTTGTATGGAAGAATTATCGACTAGTGTAACCTTAAGTCAGCCTATGTACCACTATTGTACATGAACTTTAAATAAAAAAATAAATAATCATCATCATTATTTCAGCATATTATAGACCTCCCCCAAGTCCCTCACCACATCAACACTTGGGGGAGGCCTTGCTTATCAAGAGGCAATTAAAACAAACCTAAATAAAACTGAATTAAATTATCCAAAGACACAACGTTATCATCTCGTACATGTACTTCTAATCTCTCAATAAAAGAAAGACTGACTATCCTTTCTGCCGACCCCAAAGACTTAAAAAACACTAACAGACATCCTGCCAAAAAAAACGACCCGCCGTCCCGACCCTTATTAGGTCTACATTCAAAACGGTGTAACTCATGTTTTTTACCTTTTTTTATCAAAAATGTAATTCGCGACGCGTTCTAAAAGAGTGTTTGATAAAAATAAAATAGTGTGAGTTGGTGTGAGTTCCTACGTCCTTTGTGTTCGAAGGTAGCGACTTATTTTTAGAATTTAATGTCGATATTTCTTTTTGAGGTGCTGTCTTTTTCCTTGGGATAAGCTAAAGAAGATTTAGGTTTTATTTAAAGCCTTTATATTAGCATAATCTAAGTTTATCATAAAATAAGAACAGGGGTGACCATAAGCTCTTAGAGCGGTATCAATTTGAGATCGAGTAAGTGACAGATGTATACACGTCATATACATCTGTCCCTTTTTCGATCTCAAATTGATACCGCTCTAAGAGCTTATGGTCACCCCCCAGATTCCCATGTGTTTAAGGAACGTTTGGACACGCTTCTGAGTCGCAATCTGTCATTATCACCTCTAATTTCTCTACATTTTGACAAGCTCTTGACATTGATTTTCGCTGAGCTAATAATACTGCGACTTGAAAGTTTTTAAGAGTGAGAATGATACTTCTGATGGTGACATAATGTTGCAAAGACGTTAAAAAGAGGCGATTGTATTACTTGATTTTGGATATATCTAATCTAAAAGTCCTAGGAAGCATAACATCATGTTTTGTCAAATCTGCCTAGCCTTTTCCCAACCATATTGGGGTCGGCTTCCAGTCTTAGCGGATTCAGCTGAGTACCAGTGTTTTACATGGAGCGACTGCCTATCTGACCTCCACAACCCAGTAACTGGGTAAAACGATATCTCCTGGCAAGACTGGTGTCAGATCTCAAGCTTCTGACTACCCGTAACGACTGTCAAAGATCTTCAAATGACAGCCGGGACCAACGGCTTAACGTGCTTTCAAAGCACGGGCACGGAGGAAACTCGGTATGTTGAAATGGTCACCCATCCACGGACCGACCTCGTCAAGCGTTGCTTAACCTTGATGATCGACCCGTGCGGCTGTTATTATTTAGCCACGAGCTCCTCGTCATATCCACATACATACTTAGATAAAATACCACTGTAGAATGAAGATGTATAAGAGATCGCAAAATTTATTAAGAATCATTACAATGCTTCTTCAAGGCACTTAAATTATACAGATTTACAGGAAGAGTTTGTAAGTTAGATTTATAAAACTGGAAGTGAAGTTTGAGCAGTAACGTCCTTGGTTTGCAAAGTGGCTTACGCCTACTTGTTATCTAGTAATTGAGTGTAGACTTTTATATAAATACTGACTGCAATTACTCTAACATAACTGTATACAGAACGTGATTCTGCTCTTATGAAGTATGTATGAAGATGCAGCAATAATGGACTTATGTCGCTATGGTCCACACAGAAGTCTTTGTCTTTTTGTGAAGCCACAAGACATAATTTTATACTGATAAGTTACGGCAATCGTCGTTCGAAACAATCAATAATACCAACAACGCTTACAAACACTTCTATTCCAGCTCTACATATTCCAGAGACTTAAGATTCGTGGATTCGTCTTGAGAGATTTTCGTGCAATTCCCTACTTTTGTGTAACAGACAGAGCCGGGAGTTTGAAGTTAAGACGTTTTAACTAATTCAGTAGGTAAATTAGTTTTACAAATCTATGGTGAGAGAAAACGTCAAGATGGTTCTAGAAATCGTCAACACTTTGGAGCAAGCGTGATGGTCAGTGATTAATACTTTTTACCAAAAAGAGTTGTAAAAACTGTCGGCAAAAGTGAGTAGAAAAAAACAAAATCAAAATTTCGGTTTCGGTTCATCCGTTTAGGAGCAGCAGTTGTGGACCCAGTGGTAGCGGCCGCGACTTACAAGTTGTAAGTCGTGAGTTCGATCCCAGGTCAGCACTTTACTTTGTGTAAATTATTTCATCACCACTGCTCTGAAGGAAAACATCGTGAGGAAACCGGCATGTCCTAGAACCAAAAATTCGAAAACATGTGACATCCACCAACCCGCACTAGCCCGCGTGGTGTATTAAGGTTACACTAGTCGAAAATTCTTCCATACAAACGTAGTCTAGGGATAAGTCCACTGTTTGACGATGGACGTTCAAAATAAAAAGTGATATCAATTTGTCTCATCATTATCTAGCCCTGTATGGAAGCAAAAAAGTAAAAAAAGAAAATATTTGAAAGTTATGAGCGTCGAAAGTTCCACATTTTGACAAGAATTTTAACGCATTTTTGGGCGCCAATAAATACCATAAGAAGACGGAAAATTGCAAAACGGCCTCCATACAGGGATAGATTAGTAGGTAGTTCAACAATGCAAATAATTTTATTTTGAACAGATAGTTTTAGTCGTTTTTTCATGATATCTAGACTGCCAAAGGTCTGTTTATAAAATTTCGCGCCGTTGAATACTTGATCATGGTCTAGCTTTAGGTCGTCGCGTTTCTGGTGCAATTCCGACCTCCTTCTATCCTCAAAGGCCTGCATCTGTCGCTGCACACGAAGTCTCCATTCGGGCCGATTTTGAGCCTGATTCTCCCAAAGTGTGGGATCAATGTCGCCTCTCTTCATGTGTCTATTCTGAACATCCTTGAAGCGTAATAACTGCCCGCTACGCCTCCATTTCTCTTCCTGGAGTTCAGAATAGAATATACGCTACGCTTAGCTAGCCTTTGTCCCTGTCCTGCATCCTGGAGACATGCCCACACCACCTAAGCTGATTCCAGAAATGGGCTGAAATGTCAACCTTCGAGGCAAAACTGAACATGCAACTTTTGAGCACGCTCGTCGCATCGTAGACATAATTATCATCAGCATCCTTCAGCTCTTGACGACCATAAAAGGAGAGTGGTACAATCAGTCAGACTGGATCGGGAAGGTCAGACACTGGCACATCATCATCATCATGATTTCAGCCGATAGACGTCCACTGGTAGACAATAGGCTTCCCCAAGACGTGCTCAATGAGGTGGATATATTTCACTGCAGCCTTATTAAGTTCACTGCAGTAGCACTGAAGTGCATTGAAAATGTTGAGAAGTGATTTCAATTGTATATTTATTGTATTTTTGTTGTAATTTAAATTTAATTTTTGATGTATTTAAAATTTAATTTTAAATTGTAATATTTGATTGTATTTTAATTGTATTTTTAATTTTATTTAATTGTATTTTTAATTGTATTTTTTATTTAGTTTTTGGTTGTTCTAGTAACATTGCATTGGCGTTATAACTGTTATGGTGTTATTTACGTAATTTTGAATAAATAAAAAAATTAAATAAATGACAGCAGTATCGTGCTGACGTGTTGTTTTGTATGAATCTGTTTATTTTTATTTATACCTATTAATATTGTGTTAGTATTGTCAATACTAGTACACTGTTTTTGAAATGGCTTAACCTCAACCTACATTAACTATTTCCCCATACAAAAACAGTTGTTTAGCCAAGCAGGCGTACCCGCAAGGCACAACCATTATCTAAAACAGTTTGGGCACATGAATCCGTTAGCTGTTTACCAGTTAATTCTATCAGTAATTGCGTTACACTAATCGCTGATCAAACGGTATGATGCTGCATGATTTTTGGGGTTCCGTAGGCGTTATAATCAATCTGTGTACTTTACTCGGGGCTAGAGTAACGCGGTAAAAGATTTTAGTGTCTGATTATTGGGAGCTTCGTCCTCCACAGATTTTTTTGTTGTTGTTACTGACAAAAAGTTGTATGTTTTCGTCATGTTTGTGTACTTAGTAAATGATAAAAAATACCGGCCAAGTGCAAGTCGGACTCGCACACCGAGGGTTCCGTATAAACAGCGGCATTCAACAACGAATATTGCTCTAGCGAAGGGACAAAATAAACTTTGAACTTGGAAAACTGTAGTCCCCATAAGTCGCGGTCAGTTTATTTATTTATTTATACTTTATTGTACACCAAGATAAAAAATTACATACGGAAACCTTAAAATAACAACAATCATACAACATGCGGCCTTATTGCATTCTGCGATCTCTTCCAGCCAACCCAGAATGAAGAGAGATAGCCTGGACCCAACATGGGGTTGCACTTGCTATCAACTGCAAATTAGTTAAAAATCGTTTTTTTTTGTAGCTTCCAATTACCAGTTTTTAGATCTTTTCCTTTAGGTACTTATGTTATAAGACATTGCTTCTTGCCAAATTTCATGATTCTAGGTCAACGGGAAGTACCCTTTAGGTTTTGATACCCTTGTGATTCCTAAAACATGCGACAAAAAAGGCTGTATCTTTTGTCTGCGTTGATTTAGAAGTTTGTTTTTTTCACAACTCTAAGAGATTGCAGACCTGAGTCATCATCAATATCGGCCTTATAATGTGCCCACTGTTGGGACACAGGCCTCTTCTCTGTGAGGGAGGGAACGGGCCTTAAGGTTACACTAGTCAACGGCACGAACTATTTTGTGCGCGGGGTAAAATGCATTTTATATCAACCGACAACACGTGCGGAATGGTGCTCCCACACCGCTGTTCAAAAATGTTTACAAACATTTTCTAACACTACATTTACTGACAAATGTTAGGAAAATGTCTGTCTAGAAAAAGTTTACTAATGTTTGTAAACATTTTTGAACAGCGGTGTGGGAGCACCAGAAGAGATAGATACTGTGATAAGCAGTAGGAAGCTAGTTCGCGTACGAATACACACTTTTGCAAATTTGTAGCGAAATGGATAATGATTTAGGACGAAACCGAGCGCGCGAAATTTTATAAACAGACCTTTGGCAGTCTAGATATCATGAAAAAACGACTAAAACTATCTGTTCAAAATAAAATTATTTGCATTGTTGAACTACCTACTAATCTATCCCTGTATGGAGGCCGTTTTGCAATTTTCCGTCTTCTTATGGTATTTATTGGCGCCCAAAAATGCGTTAAAATTCTTGTCAAAATGTGGAACTTTCGACGCTCATAACTTTCAAATATTTTCTTTTTTTACTTTTTTGCTTCCATACAGGGCTAGATAATGATGAGACAAATTGATATCACTTTTTATTTTGAACGTCCATCGTCAAACAGTGGACTTATCCCTAGACTACGTTTGTATGGAAGAATTTTCGACTAGTGTAACCTTAATACACCACGCGGGCTAGTGCGGGTTGGTGGATGTCACATGTTTTCGAATTTTTGGTTCTAGGACATGCCGGTTTCCTCACGATGTTTTCCTTCAGAGCAGTGGTGATGAAATAATTTACACAAAGTAAAGTGCTGACCTGGGATCGAACTCACGACTTACAACTTGTAAGTCGTGAGTCCTTCAGAGCAGTGGTGATGAAATAATTTACACAAAGTAAAGTGCTGACCTGGGATCGAACTCACGACTTACAAGTTGCATGTCCTAGAACCAAAAATTCGAAAACATGTGACATCCACCAACCCGCACTAGCCCGCGTGGTGTATTAAGGTTACACTAGTCGAAAATTCTTCCATACAAACGTAGTCTAGGGATAAGTCCACTGTTTGACGATGGACGTTCAAAATAAAAAGTGATATCAATTTGTCTCATCATTATCTAGCCCTGTATGGAAGCAAAAAAGTAAAAAAAGAAAATATTTGAAAGTTATGAGCGTCGAAAGTTCCACATTTTGACAAGAATTTTAACGCATTTTTGGGCGCCAATAAATACCATAAGAAGACGGAAAATTGCAAAACGGCCTCCATACAGGGATAGATTAGTAGGTAGTTCAACAATGCAAATAATTTTATTTTGAACAGATAGTTTTAGTCGTTTTTTCATGATATCTAGACTGCCAAAGGTCTGTTTATAAAATTTCGCGCGCTCGGTTTCGTCCTAAATCATTATCCATTTCGCTACAAATTTGCAAAAGTGTGTATTCGTACGCGAACTAGCTTCCTACTGCTTATCACAGTATCTATCTCTTCTGGTGCTCCCACACCGCTGTTCAAAAATGTTTACAAACATTAGTAAACTTTTTCTAGACAGACATTTTCCTAACATTTGTCAGTAAATGTAGTGTTAGAAAATGTTTGTAAACATTTTTGAACAGCGGTGTGGGAGCACCATTCCGCACGTGTTGTCGGTTGATATAAAATGCATTTTACCCCGCGCACAAAATAGTTCGTGCCGTTGACTAGTGTAACCTTAAGGCCCGTTCCCTCCCTCACAGAGAAGAGGCCTGTGTCCCAACAGTGGGCACATTATAAGGCCGATATTGATGATGACTCAGGTCTGCAATCTCTTAGAGTTGTGAAAAAAACAAACTTCTAAATCAACGCAGACAAAAGATACAGCCTTTTTTGTCGCATGTTTTAGGAATCACAAGGGTATCAAAACCTAAAGGGTACTTCCCGTTGACCTAGAATCATGAAATTTGGCAAGAAGCAATGTCTTATAACATAAGTACCTAAAGGAAAAGATCTAAAAACTGGTAATTGGAAGCTACAAAAAAAAACGATTTTTAACTAATTTGCAGTTGATAGCAAGTGCAACCCCATGTTGGGTCCAGGCTATCTCTCTTCATTCTGGGTTGGCTGGAAGAGATCGCAGAATGCAATAAGGCCGCATGTTGTATGATTGTTGTTATTTTAAGGTTTCCGTATGTAATTTTTTATCTTGGTGTACAATAAAGTATAAATAAATAAATAAACTGACCGCGACTTATGGGGACTACAGTTTTCCAAGTTCAAAGTTTATTTTGTCCCTTCGCTAGAGCAATATTCGTTGTTGAATGCCGCTGTTTATACGGAACCCTCGGTGTGCGAGTCCGACTTGCACTTGGCCGGTATTTTTTATCATTTACTAAGTACACAAACATGACGAAAACATACAACTTTTTGTCAGTAACAACAACAAAAAAATCTGTGGAGGACGAAGCTCCCAATAATCAGACACTAAAATCTTTTACCGCGTTACTCTAGCCCCGAGTAAAGTACACAGATTGATTATAACGCCTACGGAACCCCAAAAATCATGCAGCATCATACCGTTTGATCAGCGATTAGTGTAACGCAATTACTGATAGAATTAACTGGTAAACAGCTAACGGATTCGTGTGCCCAAACTGTTTTAGATAATGGTTGTGCCTTGCGGGTATGCCTGCTTGGCTAAACAACTGTTTTTGTATGGGGAAATAGTTAATGTAGGTTGAGGTTAAGCCATTTCAAAAACAGTGTACTAGTATTGACAATACTAACACAATATTAATAGGTATAAATATAATAAACAGATTCATACAAAACAACACGTCAGCACGACACTGCTGTCATTTATTTATTTTTTTTATTTCTTCAAAATTACGTAAATAACACCATAACAGCTATAACGCCAATGCGATGTTACTAGAACAACCAAAAACTAAATAAACAATACAATTAAAAATACAATTGAATATAACAATAAAATTAATTTTAAATACAACAAAAATTAAATTAAAATTACAACAAAAATACAATAAATATACAATTGGCGCATGGTTGGCGCAGTGGTTGAGCGATTGACGCTGCGTGTCGCGGGTTCGATTCCCGCACGGAACAATTATTTGTATGATCTACAAATAGTTGTTCCGGCTCTGGGTGTTTATGTATGTGAGTTTATATGTTTGTAAACGCACCCACGATACAGGAGATATTCCTAGTGAGGGGCAAAGTTTGTTTCTAAAAAAAAAAAAAAAATTGAATTCACTTCTCAACATTTTCAATGCACTTCAGTGCTACTGCTGTGAACTTAATCAGGCTGCAGTGAAATATATCCACCTCATTTAATGTAATATTTAACAATCTTATGGTGCGTGACAAAGTTCCGGTTCAGATTAGGCCTAGACCCTGATAGCGTTGGCGTGACATAGCCTATCGCTGCCCTCTGCTGGACAATAACTTTTCCTAAATTGCAGTTCTTATGGGAACATGCTGGATGCGAGCACGTCTTGGGGGAGGCCTATGTCTACCAGTGGACGTCTATCGGCTGAAATGATGATGATGATGTCCCAGTTCCTGACATTCTCGGTCCAGTCTGACTGATTGTACCACTCTCCTTTTATGGTCGTCAAGAGCTGAAGGATGCTGATGATAATTATGTCTACGATGCGACCAGCGTGCTCAAAAGATGTATGTTCAGTTTTGCCTCGAAGGTTGACATTTCAGCCCATTTCTGGAATCAGCTTAGGTGGAGTGAGCATGTCTCCAGGATGCAGGACAGGAACAAAGGCTAGCTAAGCGTAGCGTATATTGTATTCTGAACTCCAGGAAGGGAAACGGAGGCGTGGCGGGCAGTTCTTACGCTTCAAGGATGTTCAGAATAGACACATGAAGAGAGGCGACATTGATCCCACACTTTGGGAGAATCAGGCACAAAATCGGCCCGAATGGAGACGTCGTGTGCAGCGACAGATGCAGGCCTTTGAGGATAGAAGGAGGTCGGAATTGGACCAGAAACGCGACGACCTCAAAGTTACTATTTATCACGTATTCAACGGTGTTCTGACGTGTCCGCTTAGTGCTCGAAGTTTTTCGGCCAAGGGTGGATATGCAAGTCACATGAGAGCACATAACAGAGCAGCAAATCTGAGGACTCAACCACATTGAGAAGCCAATGAATGCGGTTGCTGTTGCCGAAACCGGGTAGATATTAACATCATCATCTTTCTGGAATCGTCTTTTTTATCTCTAGTTATTATGCAATATTGGGCCAAGATGGCCATATTTTTAACAACCAATCACAGAAGGTAACGTGTGATTTAAATTATATTTACTGAGAGAGATTTGAAAAACTATCAGTGTCAGTATTTAAAAGGATATTTCCTCTTCTATATTTATGTAAAGCACAAAACCAGTTAACTTGTGAACGGCTAACAAACATACACACAGGTTTCTATTTCGGATATTTTGTTATCATTAGGATAGTTAAGGATACTTAAACCAGCGCTTAAACGTTTAGCGTTAGTGAATTTATAGTCATATAACTGTTTGTAACTGTTTGTTTGACTTGGATGCTAGTATTATATTATCTGTGACTTGGAGTTACAAGTAAAATTTAAAAACTCATCGATAAATTTTTGTTTCATGCTTTTTAAACTACGAAATTTATCTAATAGTGACACGCTTCGATCAAAAATCTATCGAACACGTCATTATCAAAAGATGTATGTGCCTGTGCCTGGTGCGAAAATACCTCGATTCAAACAGCAAAATGTCCATAACTTTTGAACGGCTCAACAGATTTTCATTAAACATTGCAAAGAACACTCTCGATAAAGTCACCTATACTGTACTGGCTAAATGAGTGTCAGCAAGTGGAATGCGCATTTACAAACTATCGTTTTTAACCGACTTACCAAAAAGGAGGAGGTTCTATGTTCGACTTCATGTATGTTTTTTTTTGTGTACCGATAACTCCGTCAATTGTGGATCGATTTTGAAAATTTTTTTTTTGTTTGTAAGAGTATGTTCCGAAATTGGTTCCATTTTAATTTGGTGAAGATCTGATGTAGAACTTCGGAGATATACAAAAGAACTCTTCAATAAATAACGGTATATCTCTCGGGATTGCTGCAATCGCATGTCTGTATATTGTTTATACCATTTCATAACATAACATCACGCCAGTACGCTCTAAAGGGGTACGCAGATGTGTGCAGTTCACCTTGGTACACTTTCATTCCACCGGTTATGTTCAGTTTCATGATATTCAGGTAATCTATTCTGGCATTACAGGAACCTTACTTAGCTACTTACCTATTAGGTAGATACAACTAAAAAGTGAAAAATAAAAAACTTTTTTGCAAAAAAATACTACCTACTTCTAAATAAGAAAACTAGGAAGTGAAAAATAACTTAATTTTTGAAGTCGGTGTCCATAACGCAAAAAAATGGTACCTACCAAAGACACCGACTTCCAAAAATAAAGTTATTTTTCACTTTGTAGTTTTCTTATTTAGAAGTCGGTAGTATTTTTTTGCAAAAAAGTTTTTTTTCGTAAACAAATTACAATAACTAATCTTTAATTTAACAGTAAATAAAACGAGTGTGAATTAATTGACACCCTTTATGTCTTCGAAAAATTCGGTTGAGACATGCTTGTTTCCTAACGATGTTTATCTTCACCGTTTTGAGAGCAGTGTTGGTGCCATAATTTAAACAAAACAAAGTGTTTGCCTGTGTTAGAACCTTAGAAATATTCTTTCTTGTATCTATGTTTTGAACTTACAACCTGCAACTCGTAAGCCAAAACTGCTCTGAAAAGTTTCACTGCATTTATGGTCATTTCCCATTCATACATGACAAAAATAGGTTTAATTGCATGCGCAAATTGACTGACTGCCAGTAACCCCAAAATACCCGAATAATTAAAGCGTGAATACCATGCAATTAATTTACTAAATTCCAAGAAAACAAATCTTAAACTGACCATGTTGTAATTAGTTGAACGCAAATAATTTGACCTGAATCTGATTTATCAGTTATCCTTTATTTCTGCTTCTGCCAGCGGCTTCGCTCGTGTGTGCGAAGTTTTTAACCGACTCAAAAAAAAGAGGAGGTTCTTAATACGTCGGAATCTTTTATGTTTTTTTTATGTATGTTCCCCGATTACTCATAGACGCCTGGACCGATTTGGAAAATTCTTCTTTTGTTTGAAAGGGTATATATACTTCCCAGTTGGGCCCATAATCATCAGGTCAGGATCTCATGATGGAATTTTGGAGAAATCGAGGCAACTCCTCAAATATTATAGGCATACATATAGCGATTTTGGATTTTCATCAACAATGCAATCATTTGCACTCGGAAAGAATCATTTGGCGAAGTGGAACTGGTGAAGAAGATCACAGATGGCCAATATTACTCCTTAATGCTAAGTATGTCATGGGGTATAAGATATCTCGAATAGTTAAACGACTATGATGAAGCAAATACTTATAAATAAATAGTACTGATGAAAATAGTACCATCGAACTGATCTGATGATGAAACCGGCAGGTAGAGGCACTGGAACTCCGAAATAAAACAATGTATCCTAGTCGTGTATGGGCTTAATGGAATCGTCATGAGATGTACTTTGGCTAGGTATATATGATTTTAATGGCAATTGGAGATACCTATTAAAACTAAAAAGAGATAAATAAAACATTTTTTTAAACGGTTTTAGAGGAATAACTTAAAAACAAACCGACTTCCAAAAAATAACACTGCAAAGCGAAAAATAACTTTCGGAAAACACTTTTTTTTTTGTTAGACAATCAAAGCGTGATTATCTGTGTCGTTGTTCTCGCGATCACAAACTATACGACTTGAGCGTGAGGGCCCGGATTTCATTCCCAGGACGGGCAAAATGGGCTGGGCGCGATGTGGATTTCCGTCTATGTGATTGGTTGATTTTTCATACTTTTGCCTTTTGCGAATTCATTACGCAATAAGGCTAGTGATCTCTCTGCGTTGAGTTGGATTGCCGTCCAATCGGACTAAGACAGTGAGAGAACAGAGAGTGAACCTGCGTTTGCGCACATACTTGTAAAGTATATCATCCTTTGCGATAGTCTCCGCTGAGATTGATTCAGTTTTAAGGACTATATATTCCCTAATGTTAACGCAGTACTTGCCGTGCGCCCGTTTGGAACCAGAATATCAATATAGAACCTCGTTTTGGACAGTTTTGTTTGCAAAATATTCTTATATTTAAATATGATATTTCTGTTATGAAGAAATTCTAGCCATCAAATTGGCTGCCCTATTGCTGAAAGCGATCTTTTTAAGACAACCTTTGGATTGATTTAAAAAATGAAAGGAAAGACAGTACTGTAGGTAGTCTTTGGTGTACTATTTATACATCAAATAAATATATATATATTATATAGACAAATATATACAGTAATAAGTATGGAACAAAAGCATAGAAATCAAGAAACACAACTATTATAGAGGTAGGTAGTGATTCTTTACCATAGTTTTAAAACTGGGCAGAGATTGAGCACGCCTTATTGACACGGGCAAAGCATTCCACAACCGCACCGCTTGAACCGTAAAAAAGATTTGTCGTAAAAGCTGGCTTAGATAGCTTAACAAACGCCCAAACATACAGACTTTCACGTTTATAATATTACCAGCTTCTGCCAGCGGCTTACCGGACAAAAAGTATCCCGTATCTTTATTCAGGACATGGTCTACCAGTGTTCTGATCCAAATCCTTGAGACGTGATTGATCAAAAAACATACAGACTTTTACATATTAAGAAAGGGTTTCACTAAAACTTAATTTACGAATAAATTTTGTTCTCGATAAAAATCTTCTGTGAAGCAAGTTAACTAAATAATCACCAATTAAAGTGAGTCGATTGATATCTGGTGATTAATAAGATATTTTTAATAATTTATCACCGCGCGATTCGGATCGGTGTTTCTAAATGAAGCGACTATGAGATGGCGGCGCATTTTTAAAATGGCCGCACAGAATTTTTTGTAGAGTAATGTGAGGATAGAGACTTTTTGCATTACAAAAGGAATAAGTAACCTGTGGCTTTTAAAAGCTTATAATTACTCTGTCGTAATTAGCTATGTCAACTGTCAAGTAGGAGTACCTAATCGCAACAATAAAACATGAATACCAGAAGAATGTCTGCCAGTGTTTATATTGTTTATTTTAAAAATTATGTGGTCGATTCAAAGTTATCCAAGAGCGAACGAAAAAAAACAAAGATATTAAGATTCCTTTATATGTTCTGAAATTAAGTAAGTATATTGCACCACATTATTACGGTTTTTTTGCTGTTAAAACAGCTTGTTGAGTCTCATTCCTAAAGGGATTTATAAAAAGTACAAACATCCAAGTAAAATTTGCTCTAATCATATCAACTACAACTTTCATTCACATCGCAATGTGGGTCACATTTAACAAAAATGTCTCTGTCACAAAACTACTCTGTGTTTATCGAAAAATTAATTGGCGCCCAAATCGTGCGAGCGTTCCGAAACAATGTCAAAATCTTTTTGCGTTAACAGTTGCCAGTGCAAATAAAAAAGATAGAATACAGATAAAGCAAAAACGTTCGGAGGACAAATTTCTTACGCTTTTCTGCACCACACGCTTGCCACACTCAAATACTACGTGTATAATTATCCTGGGTTTATATCAGCGCGTATCACGACTGAATAAGGTTGATTTTTTAATATTTTTTAAGGGTGGCAAGTTTTTAAACGGTAAAAAAACTTTGGTTGTGTTAAAAGATTTTATTCTCAAGTTAATTGTGCGAAATTGTTGCATACGTGTTTTTTGATGTTTTAAGACTAAAAAATATTAATTCGCATTTCATCTCATTCAACCTCCAACCTTACAACTTTGGTTATAAAGTTGATAATGGTGCTGTAGATGGTTTCTCACATGTTTGTTTTAAAATATTTTTATATCAGTAATTGGTCCTTGGCACGACGTGCGTCTTTTATTTTGCGTTCATATAATTCGTTTTATGAGTCAAACATTATTTTATGCCGATGAAGTGTTAAGTTCACAGCGAGTGACAGGTATTTAAACACGTTTACCTCGATAATTAACTTAAGATTATAATTATAGAGAAACTTAATATGAACTTACCTGCTTCGGCCTGCTTTTAATTGCGTACTTATTGTATTTTTGAGTTGTTTGTTTTACTCTAGACGCTTTTAAGTTTACGTCTTTTTACATCGTTCTCACATATGTAGTTTTCCAACAAGAATGATGTAACCAAATCTATATAAATAAAAATGAATTGTTGTTCGTTAGTCTGATTAAAACTCGAGAATGGTTGGGCCGATTTGGATAATTCTTTTTTTGTTTTGTTCGACAGAATACAGGGAAGGTTTAAAAACAAAAAAAATGGGGAAAAAAGGGTAGGGTAGGTGTAGGGTAGGTGTAGGGTAGGTGTAGGGTAGGTGTAGGGTAGGTGTAGGGTAGGTGTAGGGTAGGTGTAGGGTAGGTGTAGGGTAGGTGTAGGGTAGGTGTAGGGTAGGTGTAGGGTAGGTGTAGGGTAGGTGTAGGGTAGGTGTAGGGTAGGTGTAGGGTAGGTGTAGGGTAGGTGTAGGGTAGGTGTAGGGTAGGTGTAGGGTAGGTGTAGGGTAGGTGTAGGGTAGGTGTAGGGTAGGTGTAGGGTAGATGTAGGGTAGGTGTAGGGTAGGTGTAGGGTAGGTGTAGGGTAGGTGTAGGGTAGGTGTAGGGTAGGTGTAGGGTAGGTGTAGGGTAGGTGTAGGGTAGGTGTAGGGTAGGTGTAGGGTAGGTGTAGGGTAGGTGTAGGGTAGGTGTAGGGTAGGTGTAGGGTAGGTGTAGGGTAGGTGTAGGGTAGGTGTAGGGTAGGTGTAGGGTAGGTGTAGGGTAGGTGTAGGGTAGGTGTAGGGTAGGTGTAGGGTAGGTGTAGGGTAGGTGTAGGGTAGGTGTAGGGTAGGTGTAGGGTAGGTGTAGGGTAGGTGTAGGGTAGGTGTAGAGTAGGTGTAGGGTAGGTGTAGGGTAGGTGTAGGGTAGGTGTAGGGTAGGTGTAGGGTAGGTGTAGGGTAGGTGTAGGGTAGGTGTAGGGTAGGTGTAGGGTAGGTGTAGGGTAGGTGTAGGGTAGGTGTAGGGTAGGTGTAGGGTAGGTGTTTTTATGGCAAAACAAAGTTTGCCGGGTCAGCTAGTAATTGTAATAAAAACTGATGGCAAAGGGTGTCCGTGGAGTTTCTAAAACATTCTTCGCCATAGAGACCTACTGACGCTTGCGAATGTGCAATCATCGTCATCATATTAATCAGCCGAAAGACGTCCACTGCTGGACATAGGCCTCCCCCAAGCGTCGCCACATTGACCGGTCCCGTGCGTCCCGCATCCAGCGGATCCCCGCAATCTTCACCAGGTCATCGGTCCACCTGGTGGGAAGCCTTCCAAAGCAACGTCTTCTGGTTCGTGGTCGCAACTCTAGAACTTTTCGGCCCATCAACCATCCGTTCTGCGAGCAATGTGCCCTGCCCACTGCCACTTAATTTTTGCAATTCTTCGGGCTAAGTCGGTAACCCTGGTTCTCTTGCGGATATCTACATTTCTGATTCGATCACGCAAGGATACTCCGAGCAAAGCCCTCTCCATTGCCCTAGAATGTGCAACTAGATTCACATGTTGTTAGACAATTCAAAATTAGGAATTTGTTAATTAGAATACATAATCATCATCATCAGCCTTTTAATAATATAAATAATATAATAAATATTGTTTTTATTTGGGACAACATAGGAACCATTTTTGTTAGTAAACACCTAAGATACTACGACTTACACACTAGTATTAGTAACACATTTAATAACAGCAGATAACTTAGTGAATCATGTACTTACGAGGCATTTCATGCGGACAATGATTCCGAATGAGATGCCTCAGCACAGAAGCTGTCCGGTCCTCAGCCACGACTTTTAGTATGCTATTGCCACTCCCCTGAGTTCTCCTCACAAGCGATGCCACCTTTTTCCTGATGATCGCATGGAAACTATCTGCACGCGATTGGGAAAACATCCCCGAGGCACCACATTTAATGTCCCATGTGTTGGGACATAGGCCTCCTCTCTGTGAGAGGGAATGAGCTGTAATCCACCAAGCAGTGCAGTTTGGTGGATGTCACATGTCTTCGAATTTTTGGTTCTAGGACATGCCGGTTTCCTCACGATGTTTTCCTTCACCGTTTTGAGAGCAGTGCTGATGAAATCATTTACACAAAATAAAGCGTTTACCAGAGTTCGAACCTACGATCTTTTTTATGTTTTGTTTACGGGGGGAAACCTTCAAAAGGCATCTGGAATTTTGGGGCATAGACCCAGGATTCTTACCTCAATAAAACCACCCCGGTGATCACCATTAGCACGTAGAAGGGACCCCGTGACCTCTCAAAAGACCACCCCGGAACCCCCTTTGTGCAACGCCTGGTAGAGCACATCCCTGGGGAGATTAATAATGCATTTTTTTTTTTTTTTTTTTTAATTTGGTAAGACTGTCGTAGGTATCGTTTACTGTTATTGTCGGAGCTGATGAAGATTGCTACTATCTTTGCATTATATAGAGTTAATCTTTCTAGTATTATATAGCAGCATAGCCAGCATTGTGTGAGTACCATGTACTTCAGAGCTATCATTGTCTAGATACCTACGTCTTCTATTGACTTGAATGACCACCGGATGGTTGAGAGTATGTCATGCCCACTCAAATGTCTCGCCGATGGTGGCGCGTGTGTCGGATCATTTAGCTCCCTTCAAAATGGTTGAGCTGAATGGTGCTGATACATGTGTCATGTTCGTGAACGGGCGCTGTCGGTTGGGACTGGTCATCTCTTAGCTGCCATGGTTTATTTTAATTGATTCTAATTTTATTTCTGAATTGTCTTTTTATATTTACTATGGACACTTTTAACTTTCTACATCGTTCTCACATAATGTGTAATCTCAACATGAATGATGTAACAAATGATTTGTAATAATTACCTAATTGAAAAAGAGTGTCCATGGAGTTTCTTGCCCGTTCTTCTCCATAGAGATCTACGCCTTGGAATGGGCATCTACGGTACTTTCACAGTTATTATGTCTTGTGACTGGGACTGTAGCACCATAATTTTGTAATATTTTATTTTGTCTTTTGACAATTCAAAAGTGCCTGTAACTGGCCTACTTGAAATAAAGTGCTTTTACTTTGACTTTGACTTTGCACATCCCCATGAGCCTCGCTGTGCGCAGTAGCACGTGATCACTGTGCCACCGTGTCGACCTACGACACGTAAGTCGCGGCCGTTAACACTTGGCCACCGCTGCTCTAGGAATTAAAAAAAAACTCTTAGAATACATAAATTACGTTATACAGGTTTCTGCCAGCAGCTTCGCCCGCTGAAAAGTGTTTTACCATCCCAAGGGAACTTTATACTGGGATGAAATGTATATGTGCTATTCCAGAATATAATTTATATCTGTGCCAAATGTCATCCAGATCTGTTCAACCGTTCTGGCTTGCTGAGTAACAAACATACGTTCATCCATCCAAACTTTCGCATTTATAATATTAGTAGTGTAACTACTAAAAAATTAACAATTTGACCTCTTAATGATTAGAGGTCAAATTGTTAATTTTTTGTAGGAATTAATTTCCTTCACTTGTGACATTCTTTCAACGACAGCGTCGCGATGGCGTTTGAAAAAGTGTCCAAAGTGTGGTTTGTCAGCCGCTATTGTAGTCACGAGATCAATCTCTAACATTTTGTCATTTTTAATACCCGACGGAAAAAGAGAGTATTATAAGTTTGACGTGTGTACCTGTTAGTGTGTATTTGTGTCTTTGTGTATCTGTCTGTGGCATCATAGCTCCTAAACGGCTGAACCGATTTTGATTTTTAAAGATTTCGAATGGTGACTTTATCGAGTGTATTCTTAGCTATCTATATATATAAAAACCTGCCAAGTGCGAGTCGGACTCGCGCACGAAGGGTTCCGTACCATTATCGCAAAAAACAGCAAAAAATCACGTTTGTTGTATGGGGGGCCCATTACTTAAATATTTATTTGTTTCTGTTTTAAGTATTTGTTGTTATAGCGGTAACAGAAATACATCATCTGTGAAAATTTCAACTGACTAGCTATCACGGTTTATAAGATACAGCCTGGTGACAGACGGACAGACAGACAGACGGATCGCGGAGTCTTTTTAATAGGGTCCCGTTTTTACCCCTTGGGTACGGAACCCTAAAAAGATAAAGTATGTATGTATATTCCTTATGGACTCCGAAACGGCTGGACCGATTTTAATGAAATTTTCAGAGAATCTTTAGATTTACCCAGCGGATAGTACTGTAAAGTTTGGTGGCGATCGGATTTTTTTTTTACTTTGAACGCGGGCAAAGCCACGGGTAGTAGTTAGCTAGTGTTTGATGAAATTCGGTTAAGCCGTTCAAAAGCTATAGGCGTTTTACTGTTTGAATCGTTTTGTTTTCACAAGATATCGTGCCATAATTACGTGTTAAATAGATTGCCGATCGAAACGTGTCTACTACTAGATAAATTATGTAGTATTGAATAATAAAAACCGGCCAAGTGCGAGTCGGACTCGCACACGAAGGGTTCCGTACCATTTTCGCAAAAAACGGCCAAAAAATCATGTTTGTTATATGGGAGCCCTACTTAAATATTTATTTTATTATGTTTTTAGTATTTGTTGTTATAGCGGCAACAGAAATACATCTTCTGTGAAAATTTCAACTGTCTAGATATCACGGTTCATGAGATACGGCCTGGTGACAGACGGACAGACAGACAGACAGACGGATCGCGGAGTCTCAGTAATATCCCGTTTTTACCCTTTGGGTACGGAACCCTAAAAATCTGTCGGAGGTGTTTTAAATTTAACATGTTGTTATCCCTAAAAAAACACACTTTTTCTGTGCAATGGAAGCAAAGCCGCGGGAAAAAGTTAGGGTTTAAATAATCAAATTTAAGATTTTTCTCCTTTATCATCAGTCTTTTGCAAACCAAGATAAGAGTTCCTATGATCCGTCAGTCAGGTTTCCGAGCGAGTTACGGCTGTTAAGTAGAGCTAAGATACCGGGCGTTAGTCGTTTCGACTCTTTAGGTCTCGTAGGTACTCGCGAAGCCATAAGTACGTACACGCGATGGTTTAGTGCGGTAAGTGTGGAGGAGGGTTCAGTTAAAGATTTTTTTAAATGTTTTATGTGTGGAATAGAGCGTAGGTGGCTATGGCGGAGGCCTTTGCCAAACAGTGGGACAATATATGCTACAATAAAAATAAATGATTCATTAAAAAAACTTTTTTTTTAAACAAGCTTTTTTCGTATTCTTCTCAGCAAATCATTGTATTTGATACCCATATCATGACAGTATTGACAGAGTGCACAGTAAATATTTAGTCCGCCATCTTGGGCCGTCCGCCATATTGGATTTAGAATGACGGCACTTAGCTTACCATGCATAGTCATCCAAACTAAAAGTGTATGCAATCTTCATATTAATCGGTTGACGATTTCTGCTTTAAATTTAGTTGCAAGATTTGACCCGAACACACAAAAATACACATACATTGCAATTTAAATAAACTTTTTTATTAAAAAGCCTTCTCCAGACTTAGTAAGCGATGGCGTCTTGCTCAGCCCACAGGATACGCGGTGTAACCGGCACATTCTTTTGATACAGGCTGTTCTAAAATGTTGTGAAGTATTTTACAAAACATTTTAATTATATTGTGGGACTTTACACCCTGTTCCGCATGCCCCCAAACTGGTGACCCCGACGTGATCCCCGAGTTTGGGGGTAGGTGGAACAGGGTGTAAAGTCCCACAAACCTCCATAGAAAAGGGAGGATCCTCCGACCAGACGGGTGTTGTGTCTGGTCCGGGCAACTGCCCAACGGTTGTTGTCGGACTGTTGTATGTGTTCTAATCGCGCCGAAAACTTTACTTGCGCGATGCAGGATTTGTGTGACGTCATGTCATTAGTTCGTAAGTGGCGGCACTGGTGCCGCTACAATATCATACCTATATTCCTCGAAGAATCAGGGACAGATGTAATGGTTCTTGACTCTACCCGTCGTCTTTCAGTATAACCGGAAGCAACTGAACATGGTGCGACTGCCTATCCTATGTCCACAACTGGGTAACACGATACCTTTTGAAAAAAAATAAAAAAAAAAAAAAAAACCTCTCAACAGCAAAAAATAAGCCCGGTAATCACGTCGTGCAAACGCCAACGTTTCTAGCAGTTTATTTTATATATTTAGCGATTATTTGGCGAGCAGTGGTGGCCCAGTGGTATCGGCCGCGACTTACAAGTTGTAGGTCTTGGGTTTGAGCCCAGGTAGGCGCTTTACTTTGTGTAAATTATTTCATCACCACTGCTCTCAAAACGGTGAAGGAAAACATCGTGAGAAAACCGGCATGTCATAGAAAAGAAAAAAATCCAAGACATGTGACATACACCAACCCGCACTGGGCCCGCGGGGTGGATTACGGCCCATTCCCTCACACAGAGAGGAGGCCTGTGTCCCAGCAGTGGGGAGATTAATAGGCTGATGATGTGATGTGATTTAGCGATTCCCCGACGCGAGTACGAGGCTTATTTTTTGTTTTTAAACTTTAACAAAATCGGTTCATCCGTTTAGGAGCTATGGTGCCACAGACAGACACACATATACACAGACACAAAGATACATAGATACACAGACACACAGAAACACACGTCAAACTTATAAGAAGCCTCTTTTTCCGTAGTTGATTAAAAACTGGTGCCAAATTTCCTGGCTTTTGATTATCCGTAATGACTATCAAAAATCTACAAAATGATAACCAGGACCAACAGGTTAACGTGCTTTCCGAGGCACGGAGGAATATCGCTATGTTAAGATCGTCACCCATCCATGGGCCAACCTCGGTAAGCATTGCTTAACCTTGAAGATCGTGATTGCTAAGGTGAGACGGTACTTCACCTTTGAACAGCTGCTCAACTTGTATGAAGCGCAAGTTCGGTCATGCATGGAGTACTGCTCTCACCTCTGGGATGGATCTGCCAAATACCAGCTTGATGCACTTGAGTCGATCGACAGACTCGCCAAAAGGCTTACTGGCAACGATGCACTGGTCGCCTCAAAGCTCCTGAGCCTCGAACATCGACGCCGAGTTGCCAGCCTGTCGGTTTTTTATCGGTTACATTTCGGGGAGTGTGCGACGGAATTGCACAATTTGATTCCGTCTAGTCTTTTCCATCATCGGACTACAATACGTACGGCCATGCGCCATCGGTACATGGTGGACATCCCTCCCATACGCACAAAGCGTTTTGCTAATACTGTCATTGTGCGCACAGCTTAGGAGTGGAATTCCCTTCCGAGGTCTTTGTTCCCTGATAGCTACAACCTTGGGGTCTTTAAGTCAAGAGTGAATAGGTTTCTTCTAAGCAAGCGCGCTTCACCGTAGACCACGTCATCGCTTAACATCAGGCGAGATAGTGGTCAAACGCGAGCATAAAATTATAAAAAAAATTGCCAACTCCTATTTCCTAGAGTAAATCTAACAAAACAAGCTCATTAAAACTGAACCAAAAGAACAGATTTGTTCTGATCCTGCGAATTTTCTCAATGGAAAAACCCAATTTATGATGTTTTATTAAAAAGGTATGTACCTGGTATGACGACACTTACTCGTAGTCATATTTCGGTAAATAGGAACAATTCGAATATTAAATTTAAAATAAATGGTAATGAAAAACCCGTGTAATCTTGACGTTATTGGTAGATAGATACGGGCTATTATGAAATTGTAAAGAAAGAAAAGAAAGTTAATAAGTAACACTTTGTGTATGAATACAATATTTAAAAATATACAACTTTTAAAAATTGTAAAAAAAAAAAAAACTGAAACAATAACTCAGAAGAACTAAATTGATAAGTTCACCATCATCCTACAGATCTTATCCAAATTTTACGTTGCGAACTGTTGCGAAATACACTATATCTACACTCACAACGTAATGTTCCAAACATGAATTCAAAATAGTAGTTTATGCAATGGTCATATAATAGGGGGTTATTAAAACACGAGCGTGGGTTTATCACATGAGGCGAAGCCGAAAGTGATAATAATAACACGCGAGTGTTTGACATTGGATAAACTCGCGTGTTGTTATTATGGGATATGACCATTGCATAAACTACTATTATGCCATGGGCACCTCTACGGTATGAGATGTACGCATTTCTTCTGGCAACCACTACATACTATTTATTTCATCTCTTTTTTTACTACATTCACTTTAATAGTAATACAGTAACCTTATTGGTAATTACAGTTTTGAGCCGTTTGGGCCCTATTTTTTTAATGGATGTCTCGCAATTCAATCAAGGTTATTGACTAGGTACTGCTTAGCCGGGCAATCCTGTGGAGACTAAACTAGAGCCTCCAACCAGGCACAAAAAGCTTAACTTAAGGTTACACTATAGTCGGCGGCACGAACTATTTCGTGCGCGGGCTTAAAATGCCTACTATCTCATCCGACATCACACGCGAAAGATGTAGATGCTGTGATGAGCAGTAAGAAGCTAGTTCGCGTACGAATTAGCATTTTGCAAGTTTGTAGCGAAATGGATGATTTAGGAAGAAAACGAGCGTGTGAAATTTTATAAACAGACCTTTGGGAGTCTAGATATCATAAAAAAAAAAATATTCGCATTCTTGCACTACTAATCTATCCAGTCAGTCAATCGCCAGACTACGTTTGTATGGAAGAATGGTCGACTAGTGTAACCTTAAGCGACCACGCTGAGGGCTACCCCCTACACTGTCAGTGTTATTACTTTGTTATTTTTTTATTCCTAATAGTTTTGTGTTATGAGTGTTCAATCAATTTTGCCAATTTTTTTTCTTATTTTTTGATTAACAGAAGATTTTGTTTTTTTGTGATTTACATGTTTTAATTACTTTTGTTTTGATTGGATTCTTCACATGAAATCTTTAAGACATTCGCAATAACTTTGACATCAATTTAGATAACGGTTTTTCGCCGATTCTGAAAAAAGTGCTTTTCTGACTTAGTGCAGTGTTGATCTGGGTGTGCGATATGTTAGTATTAGGTTTAGTATAATTTAGTATAGTTTTGTTTTGTTAAGTGTTTAAGTATGTACATATTTTGTCAAAAAATAATACTTTATCATCATTTCTTTGATCATCCTAATTCATTTGCAAGGCTTTTACTCGTTCTTAAAAAAACATTTCAAATGCATGCATTATTTATTTTTTTCATCTTTAGTAATAATATTTATCGATATTGAATACGAGCATTACCCGAACAACCCTGGCCAAGTTCACATTCATAATCGAATATTTTTCTCACTAAAACTTTCTAATACTAAATAATCTTTTTACCCGACTGCCGAAGGAGGGTAATGTGTTTATCAGTCTATGTACGTATGTATGTTTGTTCCTATGTGGCGTTCTAAAGACCAAACGCGTTGGCCGGTTTTGATGATTCTTACGTCAATTGATTCGTCTTTACCCTGCGAGTGTAAATATTATTAGTAATATATTATTATTAATTATTATTTCCTTTATTCATTTCTTTTCTTATTAATTACATTTTTAAATATTTTTACAAAACACAAAAAGAAAAATATTTAAAAATAAAAAAAATAGAGGCCCACCGGTATCGGGAACAGGGTCCAAGCTACCGGCGGGCGGCATATTAATAATAATAATTATTATTGTTTCGCTACATTGAAATTTGAGAATATAAAAATGGCGGATTTTGGGCGCCATATTGTGGGGGCCCAAATTTTTCTCTTCCTACCCCTTCGTGTAGGATATTAAAATAAAGGGTTTAAAAAGGTTATTTCAAAAATATATCACACTTACATGTTTAAATGTACCTAATTCTAAAAAATAAATAAATAAAAAAATCATATTAGGAGGATACATATTCGCGAGCTGGCTCGCCAAAACCAGATGTATCCGACTGCACAGCATGATTTTCTTCTTGTTTATGTCTTTTTAGTTCGCCTTATAGTTGCCAGTCGGGTTTTTTGGTTTTCTAAATTTATTTTTTTATTATTATACTTTTCTCTACCTTCATTTCGCCCCCACCCTGTACACAACGCATCATATTACCCATATGCGTGTTTTGACAGGCGTTTACCGAAGGCTCCGTGAAACCTTATCGTTAATATTACATGCTAATCACGACACAACTAACTTGCGTGGTTCCCTGATAGACCACCGCTACTCTTGATGTGGGCTAAGATTACTGCCAGAAGAATGAGCAAATATTTTTCTTGGAAATTCTTAACCAACTTATTTTTTTTTTTCATATGCTTTATTGTACACAAAGAAACAAAAAAATATACAAATAAGAGAAACTTTCGAGACAAAGCTCGTCGACTCTTCACGTGACCAGAGGGCTGGCCTTTTCTTCGGCCAGAGAATCAGCATTGCCAGCCAAGGTAGCAATGCTGATATTGTGCTGGTTGCCGAGAGTGGCCTAGAGGTCAAGTTAAAAGGGAAAATTAACAAGTCCGTGATTAGACCTGTCGCACTGTATGGATCAGAATGTTGGGCTTTGAAAAAGATAGATGAACAGAGATTGTATGTAGCAGAGATGAGAATGTAGAGATGGATGTGCGGAGTGACGAGAATGGATAAAGTGAGAAATGAGTATATTCGAGGAAGTTTGAAAGTGGTGCCAGTGACAGAAAAGTTGGAAGGAAACCGTTTGTCCTGGTATGGTAATGTGATGAGGAGGGATGAAACGCATGATTCAAAAAGAGTTATGAATATAAGTGTGGATGGATGGAGAGGCAGAAGACGGCCAAAGAAAAGATGGATGGACTGTGTGAGGAGTGATAGGAGAGAAAATGGAGTCAGTGATGGCGTAACGGGGGACAGGACGGCATGGAAGAAGAAAACGTGTTGCGCCGACTGCAAGTAACATGGGACAAGGACAGAAAGATGATGTTCATCATCATCAGCCTTTTAATGTTCCCACTGCTGGGGCATAGGCCTCCTCTCTGTGAGAGGGAATTGGTCGTAATCCACCACGCGGGCCCATTGCGGCAGTCACATGTCTTAGAATTTTAGGTTCTAGGTCATGCCGGTTTCCTCACGATGTTTTCATTTACCGTTTTTAGAGCAGTGGTGATGAAATAATTTACACTAAGTAAATCGCCTGCCTGGGTTCGAACCACAACCTACGACACGTAAGTCGGGACCGTTACCTCTGGGCCACCACTACTCTATATTAATTGGTATAATGTAGGCATCCCAGGCATTTTGAACATTTCGAGAATCTTAATCTCTGATTCTAGAATACTTCGGCCACTTTGCAAGGAAAGACGGTGGCAACCTCGAGAAGCTCATCCTGACCGGCAAAGTAGATGGAAAAAGGCCTCGTGGACGACGGACGTAGCCGATTACGTTGGTCTGACTAAATCCGCACTGCTTTTGAATCTACAATTCACAAAGGCGTTGTGTCTCTGCAGAGACAGAAACAGATGGAGAAAGATCGTTCGAGAGAAGGTGAAGAAGGGAGGTTATGATCCTCGATACTGAGGAATACGACGCAAGGAGGGTAATCTTTGATAGAATGCCACTTCATCTAGGCCCTTAGGTAATTTTTCTTGAAATAAATGTCCTATAGTGGACAAATTGAGTAACATTTAAACCATGACATGAAATCACATGATTTTCTTCGTTGAATTAGTGTGTCGTAGGGCTGTCCTTAAATGAAGCTAGTTCATTGGAACGCTAATTGGCTTAAGTATTCAGTTCATTGAAGATTGTTTGAGGAGAAGTGTCTTTGAAATTTGTACACTTTGACGATATAAGTAAATACTTGAGTCGTAAAATTTTGTGACCGTAATAACTTTTGATTTGGGCTTTGAACGTTTGCTTTTTTTGGCTCAGGCATTTTCAGTAGTTTCTTCTCGTTATAAGTACTAACACTCGTTTCTAGGTTGAATGTAGGTATACTAACTAAATAGATCTTTTCTGAATATTTTTATTTTTTTAACTATTTTGACTGCCTCTTTTCAATGGGGATGTGAACTGCCATTTTTTCACGAAAGGTGGCGCATCGTCGCTATGGCTATTGAAAGCTGTCAAATCCATACATTTTGTAACCTATTCAGTAAATCTTAATTTTCTCAAAATATACCTCTGTGTGTTCTACCAGGATGTACCAACCCCAGTGTTGATTAGTTGCCCAAACATACAACGCTTAAAAAACTGGGAAAAGGCTATAAATATTTATAGGTTATGTTATGTACCTACTTGTCAAAGTAACTCTGTTGATGTTGCTTGGTATTCTTCGGCAATATAGTGGAGTTATTAACGTATTGATAAAGTACTACAGCAGGATTGTCATTTGCTTAGCCTTCAGAAGCTTTAAGGGCTTTGATTGCCGAAAAAATAAAACTTCTAACCTAAAACGTAAAGAATGCAAACACATTAAAGTAATGTTCTCTAATTTTATTTAAATTTTCCTACGAGTCAAGTAAGAAATAACTCGTTACACCTAAAACATCTAGAACACATCACCGATGAAAGATATTTTATTATATAAAACTTTTTTACAAAAATTACAACCGACTTCCAAACAAAAACACTACAAAGTGAAAAATAACTTCAATTTGGGAAGTCGGTGTTCCTGTTTTCGTTTCTTCGTTTTTTGTCACCGACTTCCGAAATTGAAGTTATTTTTCACTTTGTAGTGTTTTTGTTTGGAAGTCGGTTGTAATTTATGTAAAAAAGTTTTTTATTTATCACTTTTTAGTTGTGGTAGGTAAATAATGGACCAGTTCTATAGGCTATAGGTACCTATAACGCCCAAAGTTAAGCCAGAATAGATAAACCCAATAACATGAAACTTAAATAAACAAAACCGGTGGAATGAGAGTATACCAGGGTGAACTGTTCACACCTGCGTACTCCTTTAAAGCGTACCAGTGTGATGTTATGTTATGAAATGGTGTAAACAATAAACAGATATGCGATTGCAGCTATCCCGAGTGATTTGCCGTCATTTATTGAAGAATTCTGATGTATATCTCCGAATTTCTTCATCAAATCTTGATGAAAATGAAATGGGACCACATGACAAACACCAGAATTCGAATAAAAAAAGAATTATCAAAATCGGTTCACCCAATAAAAAGTTCTGAGGTAAAACACATAAAAAAAAAATACAATCGAATTGATAACCTCCTCCTTTTTGCGAAGTCGGTTAAAAAGACTGCCTCTCAATAATATCTGTTTTCTTTCCAGTTATCCTTGCTCCTCATTTCTTTAGTTCGCCTTTCAATTCCCTAGGCTTCCAGGGACAATACATATTATAAATAATGATGGTAGACCGGTTAAAATACAAAAAAAAACGTTATGTAAAAATGATTTGACAGCTGCCATTGCGCCGTCAGCGACATCTGCGCTCAGCTTTGCGTTCACATCCCCATTGCTGCTGAGCCTGGACTACTGACTTTGGCCCCTAAGTCAGTCATTTTTCTTTTTAAGAATATTACAGTAGTTGCTCAAAGGCCGAGTCCAGCACAGGCTTTCAGGTTTACTTTGACTAAGTTATGTTAATTCCAGTCTGTAGAAAACAGGAAAAGAAATAGAGGATACCTTTTCTTAGCAGCGGTGGCCCAGTGGTATCGGCCGCGAATTGTACAAGTTGTACGTCGTGGGTTCGAGCCCAGGTAGGCGCTTTACTTTGTTTAAATTATTTCATCACCACTGCTCTCAAAACGGTGAAGGAAAACATCGTGAGGAAACCGGCAAGTCCTAGAACCAAAAATTCGAAGACATGTGACATCCCGCACTGGGCCCGCGTGGTGGATTATGGCCCATTCCCCTCACAGAGAGGGAACATTAATAGGCTGATGTTGTGATGTGATGTGGGGGATTCAAGGGTGAAATGGTGATGATACAAAATCACTTAAACATAACTGGCTGACTACAAAACACCTCTGACTATACCTTTATACTTCGAACCAATAAAACTTCCACCATTTTCGTCACGTTCTCAAATAAAATGGAAACCCTTGACCGACCGTCAAGCATAACCGTTGAAGTTACTTAGAGATAGCTCGCGACGTGAGAGCTAAGACACTTAGGTGGTCGCGCAAATGCCTCCCGGATATTTGCGACTTAAAGATAAATATTTGAATATTTCTTTATTCGTTAGTCAAGCGTTTATCCGTTATTTGTGTTGTTTATATTTAGCAGCTTACATTTACTTTATCAACCTATTTGAAGATTTAGAAGCTTACCTAAATTATGTGACCACAGACCACAGTTGCACAGTGCACAAGTTTATCTTGTCATAACTACCGTGCATTTTTAGGGTTCCGTACCCAAAGGGTAAAAACGGAACCCTATTACTAAGACTCCACGGTCCGTCTGTCTCTCTCTCTGTCTGTATGTCATCAGGCTGTATCTCATGAACCGTGATAGCTTGACAGTTGAAATTTTCACAAATCATGCATTTCTGTTTCCGCTATAACAAAAATAAAAACAGTGTAAAATAAATATTTAATTGGGCCTCCCATACAACAAACGTGATTATTTTGACGTTTTTGCGATAATGGTATGGAACCCTACGTGCGCGAGTTCGACTGGCACTTGGCCTTTTTTAAATAATATTGATTACCTTTGATTCAGTCAACGGTTTTCTTTTAAGTTTTTCCTGAGTGACTGCAATGAGAATATTCTAATACGTTCCTGAAAAAGGCTAAGTTAACTCAAAAGAAGAAAAACTGAATTTGCAGAAAGCTGGCGAGTTCCTAATTGTCATCAACTCGATGACTTGACCTTGCCACGACTATTAGAAAATTACCGTAATTTTTATGAAACTTTAAAAATCATCAATTCATAATAACTACCGACATTTCACACCTCCAATCAGAAATATCTTCCAAAACTGTCAAAATTAGCCTCTACTCCGCAAACTCGCCTCAAGACACCTTTTACCGTGACATCCCTGCACCTACCTAGCTATCCACGAAAGTGGATGGGTCAACACTCACACGAAGGCACTCGACGGACCACCTTCGGAGACGAGCTCTCTAAACACATTTACGTACGTATTTATATTGAGTAGCCGTGCGTGAGCGGAGAGTTCGGAAGGTTTAGAGAAGGCTGTCTGTAATACCTACATGTAGCCATAACACGAATAATTTTAATATATTGGCAACGTACCAAAGAGAATTTAAAATCAGAATATGCGTAACATCACGCCTGTAGACGCCTGTACAAGAACTCGTCGTCTTCCAAATTCTACACGGTCGTTAGGGATGCGCAAGATGCGGTGGAAGCAGATCATCCGCTACAGATGCAAGCCTGATACTGATCTCGATCCTCCAGACATGAGATACCGACCAAGAATAAGAGAGATAATATCTTCATCGCTACCCTGCCACCTCTAATCATTCCTAGCTCTACAACTAGAGTGCCCAAGTCTTGTGTTGACTATACAGTAGAACGCCATCTCCTGCGCCGTCCAATACTGACAAATAATTTGACACCAACTATAATAGTTTCATCCCTGCCTGCCACCTCTAACCATTCCCAGCTCTACATCTATAGAGTGTCTTGTGTTGACTATACAGTGGTACGCCATCGCCTGGCCGTCCTATACTGACAAATAATTTGACACCAACTCTAACAGAATCATTGTCGCAGATCACGCGGTCGTTCACCAACAAGATGGACCGATCAGGATAAATACTCGTCATCCTCCAAATTATAAACGGCGAACACAGACCAGTGGAGGCAGATCATCCGCTCCAGGTGCAAACTTGATGTTGACCACGATCTTCACACATGAGAGACCGACGAAGAGAGAGAAAGATATAACATCTTCATCGCTGCCTTGCCACCTCTACCCCTTCCTAACTCTAAAACTAGAGTGTCTTATGTTGACTATACAATAGTACGCCATCGCCTGCGTCCAATACTGACAAATAATTTGACACCAACTATAATAGCTACTAAAAGGTTTGCCCTCGACGTCATAGAGTTGGAGAGTCTATTTTTAAATAGTCTAGATTTAGATGAAGTGTTTTGCTAATAGGTAGAGAGACTTTGCTGGGTATTTAGTGTAATTGACTGGTCGGTGAGGTTTTGAACCAGTTCAGATCTAGGCTGAGTTGGGTCAGAATGGACATTCTGACTACGAATAACTAGAAAGTCTGCCAGCAGCATCCTGATTTCGTAACTCACTCGAAATTACAATCCCTTTAATTTTGATAACAGAACCAAATTGAAAACGCTTTTTACCCGACTACAGTGAAGCAAAAGGGAGGGTTATGTTTTTGACCGGTATGTGTGTATGTATGTATGTTCATCTGTGCCTCCATAACTTCTAAACTGCTTATCATGATCTAACAAATGAGGTGTCGTTGGAAGCATCTTGTTTGTCCGCTGGTACACTGAATATGGCGCCCTCTACGGCAATTTTTGCCCCACCCTATAAT
Source organism: Orthosia incerta (assembly GCA_948252205.1). NCBI lineage: Eukaryota > Metazoa > Arthropoda > Insecta > Lepidoptera > Noctuidae > Orthosia > Orthosia incerta. The sequence goes on along the minus strand of OX411765.1, from coordinate 10,448,065 downwards.
GTGTGGTGATGTGGCTCCCAGCCCCAAAATACTCTAATTAAAAATAAGTTCAAAAACTAATACCGAACGACTGAAAAATCACTCTATAAAAAATTTGAGATAAGAAAAAAGTAAATAAATATTCTCATCTGAAATTATTATGTACAAACTATTTTTTAGATATGTTTTTTTTATCCGTTACCTGATACGAATAAAAAAAAGATTTTTTATTTCCAGTAAATTTACATTTCTAAAAATCTATTTATGTGTTAGTTTTATTTAGTTAATTCTATGTTATTTATTTTTCTCTTATCTATACTTCACATCACACATCACATCACATCATGAGCCTATTAATGTTCCCACTGCTGGGACACAGGCCGCCTCTCTGTGTGAGGGGGTGGGCCGTAATCCACCACGCCGGCCTAGTGCGGGTTGGTGGATGTCACGTGTCTTCGAATTTTTGGATCTAAGACATGCCGGTAACAAAAACGGTGAAGGAAAACATCGTGAGGAAACCGGCATATCTATACTTACTTAATTAATATTATAAAGAGAAATGTTTTTTTGTTTGTTTGTTTGTTTGTACCGAATAGGCTCCGAAACTACTGGACTGATCTAAAAAAAATTTCACCAATAGAAAGCTTGCAAGCATGAGTACATAGGCTATTTTTTAATCCCGAAAACGGGTCCTGTGGGATGGTCCACGGGAGCGAAGCCGCGGGGAACAGCTAGTTTAATATAATTGTATGTATATCCTATGTATTATATCATTTTTATTCGATATCTATCGGGCATTAAATAAACAAGTTAAATGTAATAAATATTTTATTGTACGAGTATTTCTTACAGATTTAAAGCCACCACCATCTTATCGTAACAAAACAATACACTCTGGAAAGTAGCATACGACCACGGTTATCCTCTGAACACCACTATGAATATGTATGAAATACACAAAAATATTTATTACATTAAGTTCTTTATTTAAAACCCGACACATATCGAATAGTTTGTACATAACAATATCAGATGAGAATATATTCTTGTTTCATACTTTTTAGAGAGTCATCATCTGCCTAGTCTTTTCCCAACTATATTGGGGTCGGCTTCCAGTCTTACCGGATTCAGCTAAGTGCCAGTGTTTTACATGGAGCGACTGCCTATCTGACCTCCACAACCCAGAAACTGGGTAACACGGTACCCCTTGGCAAGACTGGTGTCAGATCTCAAGCTTCTGACTACCCGTAACGACTGTCAAAGATCTTCAAATGACAGCCGGGACCAACGGCTTAACGTGCTTTCCGAGGCACGGAGGAAACTCGGTATGTTGGAATGGTCACCCATCCACGGACCGACCTCGTCAAGCGTTGCTTAACCTTGATGATCGACCCGTGCGGCTGTTATTATTTAGCCACGAGCTCCTCTTTTTAGAGAGTGATTTATTAAATATCAGCTCTTTAGTACATTTTACTGAAGTGCTTATGTTCATATTTCAGAGTTGATCACATAGTTAAGCGGTTCACATGCATGACTGTTTCCAGTCCCTGAATGATTGTAGATAAAAATCTTCCTGTAGTTGATAAAGTACCTTCTTTGTAAAAGTTTGCGATAACGATTGCTTGATAATTCCATGCTATTTCTACACATATATCATCACCCATTTTCGAAATTCGTACCCTTGTCCTCTTCTTTTTCTTATTCGTTTCGCTTTTGACAGATCGGTCGTGGTCACGATGAATTTTGTCCGATCGCTGGTGTTCTTGTCACTCGCCTTGTCCTACGCTCCTACAACTCTTAAGGGTGCACTAGTCGACGGCACGAAGTATTATGTGCGCGGGGTTAAAATGCATTTTATATCAACCGACAACACGTGCAGAAGAGATAGATGCTGTGATGAGCAATAGGAAGCTAGTTCGCGTACGAATATAAACTTTTGCAAATTTGAATCGAAATGGATAATGATTTAGGACGAAACCGAGCGCGCGAAATTTTATAAACAGACCTTTGGCAGTCTAGATATCATGAAAAAACTACTAAATCTATCTGTTCAAAATAAAATTATTTGCATTGTTGAACTACTAATCTATCCCTGTATGGAGGCCGTTTTGCAATTTTCCGTCTTCTTATGGTATTTATTTGCGCCCAAAAATGCGTTAAATTTAGTGTCGAAATGTGGAACTACCGACGCTCATAACTTTCAAATATATTCTTTTTTTACTTTTTTGCTTCCATACAAGGCTAGATAATGATGAGACAAATTGATATCACTTTTTATTTTGAACGCACATCGTCAAACAGTGGCATAATCCCTAGACTACGTTTGTATGGAAGAATTTTTGACTAGTGTAACCTTAAGTCATTACCAATGCTCCAATAACCGTCCGCAAATAGAGTGAATGGTTGTTTTTAAAATATAATTTATTTACTCACAGTCATGTAATACCTAGTTCATACCTATCATCTCGCTATCACACGAGGGTACGTGCAGCGATGTGCTATCGCAACACGGAGCATGTAGTGACTAGATGCGCCTAGAAAGTGTATGCTCATTGCACGTAACGAGTTCAGCCTCATTTGCTTTATGTGGCGCGGATGTTGGGGATGCTGGATATGGCAGTGTTACAGCGTGTGGGTGTACTGTGTTACACTGGTCGGCTTGGGGGCTTACTGATAGCAAGTCAAGACGAAGAGTGAAGTGTCAAGTGGTTGTGTAGACACCCTGTGACCACCAGCTGTAAACTATTGCCTTGATCTGTTCCACACTTTTCTGATCTGCCCATCAAATTATAAATCCATATCTATATTCGAAACTAACTCTGTTTATATGTCTGTTTGTCAGCTTTTCACGTCTTTATGGGTTGACAGGATTTGGTTGAAACTTGATGAAGAAAATCCTGGATGAAGAAATAGGATATCCCGGTGATATGTTCCCTTAGAATAACATTTCCGAATAAAACGCGGGCGAAGCCGCTGGCAGAAGGTAGTTATATTTTCTATTTTTTATATTCTTTAGGCTCGCGCTTGACCACTATCTCACCTGATGGTAAGCTATGATGTGGTTGACGGTGACTAGAAATAACCTATTCACTATTAACTTAAATACCACTAGATTGTAGCTGTCGGGAAACTCACAGACTCCGGCAGGGAATTCGACTCCTTAGCTGTTCGCGTAATTAAAGTTTTCTCAAAACGTTTTGTACGTATGGGTGGGATGTCCAACATGTATCGATGGCGCATCGCCTTATATCTAGTAGTCCAATGATGATACTGGCTAGGTGGAATTAGATTGTGCAACTCCATCGCACCATGAAATGTAACCGATAAAAAACCGACAAGCTAGCAGCTCGGCGTAGATTTTCAAGGGTCTGGAGCTTTGAATTGACCAGTGCCTCATCGCCGATGAGCCTCTTGGCCCGCTTTTCGATCGACTCTTAGTACATCAAGCTGGTATTTGGCAGATTCGTCCCAGAGATGAAAACAGTACTCCATGCATGATTGAACTTGTGCTTGATACAAATTGAGGAGCTGTTCCAGCGTGAAGTATCTTCTCACCTTTACAAGGTAACCAAGTTAACCTACACCTATTTAAGTATTTATATGGAAATGTCATTATTTCCTGATAAAATAACTTAACTAGGCAATTGTAATAATTTGACACTTGTCAGTTATAACTACAGTTCCATGCAGAAAGGGTGTCCCAAATGCACTAACTTGTTGTTGCTACTAGCATTTCCCAACCCAAAATCAGCCCTTTAACCAAAAGACAAAACAAAATCTAAAAAACCGGCCAAGTGCGAGTCGGAGTCGCGCACGAAGGGTTCCATACTTGGTAAATTGCAGTATACGATTTATGACGCATAATAAAAAACTACTTACTAGATCTCGTTCAAATCAATTTTCGGTGGAAATTTACATGGTAATGTACATCATATATTTTGTTTAGTTTTATCATTCTCTTATTTTAGAAGTTACAGGGGGGGGGGATACACATTTTACCACTTTGGAAGTGTCTCTTGCGCAAACTATTTAGTTTAGAAAAAAATAATATTAGAAACCTCAATATTATTTTTGAAGACCTATCCACAGATACCCCCCGTATGGATTTGACGAAAAAAAAAGAGTTTCAGTTCTAAGTATGGGGAACCCCCAAAATTAATTGTTTTTTTTTCAATTTTTTGAGTGAAAATCTTAATGCGGTTTACAGAATACTTACCAAGTTTCAACAGCATAGTTCTTATAGTTTCGAAAAAAAGTGGCTGTTACATACGGACGGACAGACAGACATGACAAATCCATAAGGGTTCCGTTTTTTGCCATTTGGCTACGGAACCCTAAAAACAAAAGCATGGTTCCTTTTTCCAATGTCACATCCAGCAAACCCAACATCCCTGTAAGTAAATTACAGCTTTTACCGTGACTGTGACGGCGCGATGTTATGCGAGTTTCCACTTAGCGCCGCCAGATGTCGCCCGCGCGAGTTTATGTCTACCCTCACGCAGCGCAGATTAAAGGTTTTTAATATTGCACGCAGATAGGGTAGTTTTGAAGTTTAGTTTGTGACGTAGAAAAGGGATGGTTACTTAGGTTTGAAGTGAGATAGGACTAGACTAGGCAGAATTTGCACAAATCTGCATTAACCGGTTGTTTGCCGTAATTACCGAAACAATTTAATGCATTGTGTCTCGCGTGGATTCACGTTTTAGGCAATCAAGGGGTTAATTAATCTGTCTAGCCTTTGCCCAACTGTATTGGAGTTGGCTTCCAGACTAACCAGCATCAGTTGTACTGTACACCATTATTTTACAGAGAACGACTCCATATCTGGACTTACACAGTTTTGCAGTTTCTGATAACCTTAAGTTTCTAATAACCGAGGCCTTGGCGGTGATTAAGGTATGAGATAATGCTTTCACGAACAGTCCGGCTGGTGACTAGCTACTAGTAAGCTAATGCGCCATGTTGGTGACTCATTAACCGACTTCAAAAAAGAGGAAGTTCTCAATTCGTCGGAATCTTTTTTTTTTGTTTGTATGTTCCCCCATTAATAAAAGACGCCTGGATCCATTTCAAAGGAACTCCTCAAATATTATAGGCGTATATATAGCGATTTTGGTATTTTCATCAACATTGCAATTATTTGCACTCAGAAAGTATAATTTGGTGAAGTGGAACTGATGAAGAAGACCACAGATGGCCACTGGAACTCCTAAATGCTAAGCATGTCATTGTCACGAGTATAAGATATCTCGAAAAGGTAACCGACTATGATGAAGAACTGATCTGATGATGAAGCCGGAAGGTAGGCACTGGAACTCTGAAATAAAACAATGTATCCTAGTCGTGTTTGGGCTTATTGGTATCTTCATGAGATGTACTTTGGCTATAAATGATTATCATGTTGATTGGAGATACTTGCCAAAACGAAAAAGAGTAAAATAAAAAAACTTTATAACAAAAAATCAAACCGACTTCCAGAACAAAAAAACTACAAAGCAAAACATAACTTTCATTTCCGAAGCCGGTGTCGAAAAACGGAAAACAATGGGTACAAAAGACACCGACTTCGGCAAAGAAAGTTATTTTTTGCTTTGTAGTTTTTGATAAGGTGGTAGGGTATTTTGTGAATCATTTTGTGTTTATTATTTTCTTTTCTTTTTCGCTACAACCGACACACACATAATGTAGCTACACTTTTTCTGCTTTTATTTCATTGTATATTATTTATTTACACCTCCTTATATCGTATTACTCATATCAAATTATGTATAGATTATATTTTATTTTGTTACCCACGTCCGTATGTCACTGCGGGGTGCCAACTGAAAACCAGCACTGGGTATCTGATGCCCAGCAAATGCTGAGTTGCTAACCCTTTCGGTATGGGCACGTTCAGCGCAATTACTTTTCTTCTTTTTTGTCTTTTACTCCATGTTTGTTGCTGTTATGTTGTGCCTGTAATCTAGTGGTTTAGTTACGTCTACTAAACGTGAGGCCCTCGGTTTGTATTCTCAATTCAAAGTTTGTTTTGAAAGGTTATTTGGGTTGGCAACAAAATATTTTCGAAACCTGGAAGATCTGTGCCCTACTGCCTAATGCCCGATCGACGGCAATATCATCATCATCATCATATCAGCTGAAAGACGTCCACTGCTGGACTTAGGCCTCCCCGAAGCATCGCCACAATGATCGGTCCCGTGCGTCTTGCATCCAGCGGATCCCCGAACCTGACGGCAATATGCTTGCCTACTATTACATGGAGTTGAACATTACTGGTAAATTGGCACACAGGAAGAATCCAAGGTCTCTTGAGATCCCAGTTACACCTAACAACTGTGACCAAGAAAACTTAAGCCCAGTTTTTTTATCCGTACTTAACTCAACCAATGGTTAAATAATGCTAAATATTCATCAATTATTAGTCTAACAAATGGTCAAGTAATTAACTCTCCACCTTATATGACCATTTGTGATGTCTTATTTGTTCCAATTTATGAAAAGACGCGTTTTAGCGAAATTAGAAACCATTGATTAGCATATTTACCATTGGTTGAGTTAACTTCGGATAAAAAACTGGGTCTTAGATGTTTTTGCTACTCAAGCTTTTCAGATTCCCAAATAGCCAGGTTTAAAATAACATTGTCTTATTCGTATGTTTGTAAACAAATGTGCCGCAGGCTGCTCAGAGCAACATTCAAAATTGTTAACGAAATGTCTTACCTATAGCATAGATAATATTATACTAGCTTACAGATGCCTCATCCCATACAAAAAAACCGTGCCGACGTAACTAGCGTTTTTCGTCTAATAATCTGATTAATTTTTATACATCGATCGCGTTCGGTTGCGTTCCACGGCGATAGATAGATGGTGTTAGCAGCGACTTGCAAGTAAAAGGGTTTACTAGGTTCGTGAATATTTTTTTCTTTAAATACAGTGACGATTTATTTTATAGTATTTTTATACACATTTTTACAGTTTCATTGCACCAAAATGTGTCACAATACTAATTTAAACAATCGAGTGGAATGCCTCAGATAACCACGCCGTCTATTGGCATCAATTTTAAATGATCCGTTTAAATAATCTTTGAAATGTGAATTAAGGTTACACTAGTCGAGCATCCTTCCATACAAACGTAGTCTGGCGATTACTCCACTGTATGACGATGTATGTTCAAAATAAAAACCAGCCAAGTGCAAGTCGGACTCGCGCACGAAGGGTTCCGTACCATTATCGCAAAAAACGGCAAAAAAATCACGTTTATTGTATGGGAGCTCCACTTAAATATTTATTTCATTCTGTTTTTAGTATTTGTTGTTATAGCGGCAACAGAAATACATCATCTGTGAAAATTTCAGCTGTCTGGCTATCACGGTTCATGAGATACAGCCTGGTGACAGACGGACAGTCAGACAGACAGACGGATAGCGGAGTCTTAGTAATAGGGTCCCGTTTTTACCCTTTGGGTTCGGAACCCTAAAAAGAAAAATATTTGAAAGTTATGAGCGTCGAAAGTTCCATATTTCAACACTAATTTTAACGCATCTTTGGGCGGAAATGAATACCAAAATGGAAATAAATACAGAAAATGTAAATTTTACACATTACTCAATATCAAATCGATGCATATCTTGCCATCTATTGAGATTTATTGGTACCAAATTTTCTTTCTTAGCGCTGGGACCTCGAGCCTATAGAAATTATTTAGCTAAAAAGTCCAAATTACAGAGGTAAACATAGAAAACATCTAAAAAGTTTTGTAAAAATCTCAGTTTTTTTTTGATGAATACATATGTGATTTTTAATATTGTGTTTTCCTAAGCTACATATGTATGATTAAGTTAAAAAAACATCAATCTCAAACACACCGACATACCAAAAACACAACCCTTCTTTTCTTCCAAATCGGTTAACCAACCCACATGCGCCCATCCTTTTTAATCAATCTCTCTCTTATCTATCTGAGCTACATTTTATCGGCACAGCAAAGACTTATAGCCATCTTGTTATCAGTTCTGATAACGTTATCCTGTGTCTTCCTGTGTACCTAGCTGATGTCACGTGCATGATGGATGAGACAAATGGATGTTTGTTTTTGTACCTTTTTGTGGGTAGATGTGTGTGTTAGAGAAGGGTTGGTTGGCTGAGATTTTGTTTAAAAATAGAATGGGTTTTTTGTCGATATTATGATTTTACTGCAAGAGAAGCTGGGTTACCGACATAGCCCGAAGAATTAGCTAACTTAAGTGGCTGTGGGCAGGGCACATTGTTGTACAATGACCGATGGAGCAGCTTCTCGAGTGACGACCGCGAACCGGATGACGTAGCATTGGTAGGCCTCCCACCAGGTGGACCGATGACCTGGTGAAGGTTGCGGGGATCCGCTGGATGCAAGACGCACGAGACCGATCAATATGGCGACGCTTGGGGGAGGCCTATGTCCAGCAGTGGACGTCTTTCGGCTGATATGATGATTTTACTAAACATAACATTGCCATAGTTCTTGTTTTTGTGGTGAAATGGCTAGGTAGTAGGGTAATACTGCTATTGAAAAATTCTTAATGTACAATAACGTATGGCCAACCTAGGAATCGAACCCCTCGCTCAGCCGTCACACTTGCGACCACAAAAGCAACGGAGCAGTCAGTTATCAAATAGATTATTATATACAAATATAAATATTGAAGTATCTGTATGTAATATCAAAATTACAATGTTTTATTGAATGCATGTGAAAGTATATACGGTACAAATAACAAATACGCAATTTTTAAGATTTTTTCTGTCTGTCTATTTGTTCCGGGTAATCTCCGAAACGGCTGGACCGTTTTTGACGGGACTTTCACTGGTAGATAGCTGATGTTATTAGGAGTAACATAGGCAAAATTCAGTTACCGTGGAAAAAAAATACGAGTTTGACGCGGACGAAGGCGCGGGCAACAGCTAGTAGTTAATAGAATCAGCTTATAATGCTTCCACTATTGGCCACAAGCTGTGAGTTTTTTTTTAAATAATTTTGCTCCACACTAGGAATTTCTTCCTGGGTCTTGGGTGCGTTTACAAACATATAAACTCACATACACAACACCCAGAGCCGAAACAACTATCTGTAGGTCATACAAATATTTGTTCCGTGCGAGAATCAAACCTGCGACACGCAGCGCAGCAGTGAATCGCTCAACCACTGCACCAACAGTGCGCCCAAAGTTGGAGTGGGTTGTTTTCTTCCACGTGCAGGTCCAGTGCGGGTCGAATATTTTATTCTAGTTCATGCTTGTTTTCTCAAAATGGCTTCCCTTAATTTTGAAGTAAGTAATTGAAGAATACAGACCTACATTAAATATGGTAATAATTAATAATAATAAACATTATAATTGATTTTGTTAAAAACAATTACAATGTACCATAATTTTGTTATTATTGTTTTTTGTATTTATTATATAAATAGCTATGTGGACAGTGAACCTGTTAATTACTGAATCTCCCCAAACGTGACGAAAGATCTAGTGACGAACGACAAAGGTCAACGGCCGCTTGTAGTATAGTTACTCAAATTAAAATAAAGACAAGCTAGTTTTTATTCTTCATTGTTTTATCGACATAAAAAACATTTGCAAGTCGTTAATTACAGATAAATGTATTGATCACAACTAATTTAAATAAACCAAAACGATTCCTACCAAATAATTTTCCCATGTGTCTTCCATCTTGTAATGCTAATGCTCTAATATAATTATAATGCATACGGTAACCGTATCACGCGATAATACATGATTGATAGTAGCACAAGCGAGTGGGACGCTGCCTTTATTTTGTAGATGACAGGCTGTACAGGCGAGTGCAGAAGTGTTTAGTTTACTTAAATAAGGTAGTCAGCCAATACGAAAGGAGACAGAAGATAGTAGCGAAACCCGAACTTTTACTCGAACTCGATGTGCCGTGGGTATACTTCAGTTCATCTCAATATCTCTATATATATATCACACTTATATGTATTATAAAGGCGAAAGATTGTAAGTGTGTGTGTGTTTATGTATGTTTGTTACTACTTCACGCCCAAACGGCTAAACGTATCTGTATGAAATTTGGCACAAAGATAGATTATAGTCAGGAATAGCACATAGGATACTTTTCATACCGGGATTATGTTCCCTCGGTATAATTTTCGACATTCACGCGGGTGAAGCCGCTGGTAGAAGCTAGTAATCACACTAATATTATAAAGGCAAAAAAGTCTGTGATTGCGTTTGTATGTTTGTTACTTCTTCACGCCCAAACGGCTAAACGGATGTGTATGAAATTTGGCATAATGATAGATTATAGTCAGGTTGAGCAGTGGTGGCCCAGTGGTATCGGCCGCGACTTACATGAATATAGGTCGTGGGCTGGGGCCCAGGCAGTCGCATTACTTTGTGTAAATTATTTCATCACCACTGCTCTCAAAACGGTGAAGGAAAACATCGTGAGGAAACCGGCATGTCCTAGAACCAAAAAAAATTAAGACATGTGACATCCACCAACCCGCAATGGGTCCGTGTGGTGGATTACCTCTCACAGAGAGGAGGCCTGTGTTCCAGCAGTGGGAACATTAATAAGCTGATGATGTTGATGATAGTCAGGAATAGCACATAGGATACCTTTAATATCGGGCTTATGTTCCCTTGGTATAATTTTTGACTCTCACGCAGGTAAAGCCGCTGGAAGAAGCTAGTATTATTATAAAAAAATGTCTTGATGGAGCGCGAGGGTAAGTAAGTAGTTTTGTGTATCTACTTTCTAAGAGAATCTCAGAATTCTTGATGTATGAAGGAAAATTTAAATGCTCTACATGTTTTAGAATTGCAATATTGCTTTACACAAATCATATAAAAAAATATGCATTGCATAGTTGGGTTTCTTTATTGTCATTGTGCCGATAATTTTCTTTAAATGGGGTTTAATTAAAATGGTTGGTTTCTAATAACACGACCTTGCTTAATATTTCTATCGTGTATCTGAGCAACAAATACTTGTGTCCTCGACTGTACATGCAAATCAGTGCTTATCCCGACCGTGGTCCCTCCGTTCTCAAATACTTATTGTTTTAACAATACATGCATACATTATTAATTTTGTGTTATCTATCTATTGTAGACTTGTTAATTAGGGAATTAAAAATATTTATTTATTAGATGCATGTCTACTGTGTACTTCTTGTGGTATTATTTTAGTCATGTAACTTTTTATGGCTTGGAGTAAAAATGTATCAAAATTTCTTGATATAATTCAAACAAACCAATTCACGGGGCGATTATAGCGTTTTTCCATCACTTAGGTATTTTGTATGGTTTTGGGTTAGTTTTTAACCGACTTACCAAAAAGAAGGAGGTTCTATGTTCGACTTCATGTATGTCTTTTTTTTTGTATGTTCACCGATTTCTCCGTGAATTATGGACCGATTTTGAAAATATTTTTTTTGCTTGAAAGAATTTGTTTCGAAATTGGTTCCATTTTAATTTGGTTAAGATCTGATGAAGAACTTCGGAGATATACAACAGAACTCTTCAATAAATACGAGTAACGGCAAATCTCTCGGGACTGCTGCAATCGCATGTCTGTTTATTGTTTATACGATTTCATAACATAACATCACGCCAGTACGCTCGAAAGGGGTAAGCAGATCTCTCATTTCACCGATTATGTTTTAGTTTCATGTTATTCGGGTAATCTATTCCGGCGTTATAGGTACTTACTAAACGTAAAAAAGGGTAAAATAAAAAACTTTTTAGCAAAAAAATACTTCCGACTTTCAAATAAAAAACTACAAAGTGAAAAATAACTTTATTTTTGGCAGTCGGTGTCTATATAGCAAAAAAATGGTAACTACGAAAGACACCGACTTCCAAAAATAAAGTAGTGTAGTTTTTTATTTGGAAGTCGGTAGTATTTTTTTGCAAAAATGTTTTTTCTATAAAAAAACAAAATAAATTAAAATGATTGAATGAATATCATTTCTAAGGAAATTATTTGGTTAATCTTTCAGGAATAATTCAGTAGAACCACCTTTTTTTGGGGTAGGAAATCATCCAGTGACTTCTCTCTGGGTGAAGCGGGAGTGCGTGTAAGACATTTACTGACTAAAACCCACCCGTGTTCTTTCAGTTGCTTGTGCCAGGGTAACTCTTTTTACCCGACTGCCGAAGGAGGATAATGTGTTTATCAGTCTATGTATGTATGTATGTTTGTTCCTATGTGGCGTTCTAGAGACCAAACGCGTTGGCTGATTTTGATGATACTTACGTCAATCGATTTGTCTTAACACTGCGAGTGTCACTGGCTACATTAAAATTGGAAAAGAAAAAATGGCGGATTTTGGGCGCCATTTTGGGGAAGATTTTTTTTTTCTGCCACCCTTTCGTGTGGGGTATCAAAATAAAGTGTTTTAAGAGCATATTTCAAAAATCTATAATACTCATATGTTTAAATGTACCTAATTCTAAAAACAAAATTCTGCGCGCATATTCTCGCGAATATGTATCCTCCGACTGCACAGCATGATTTTCTTCTTTTTACTTCTTTTTAGTTCGCTTTTGAAGCAATCGTTTTTTTTTTTAATTTTTAATTATCAAATTTATCAGCGACACAGACAGGCATTGGTCCTAGCGGACCACGTCAGTTTTTGCTGACATCTCTATGAGGCGTGCGTGGAACACAACGCGCCGTCGACTCGGCCCTGGTCCTTATCGGACGGCGAGCTATAGACCGATAGCGCTGGCCAATTTTGATGTCATAAGTTTAAAAAATTCTAAAGTTTCTGATTTTTTGCCTATGTATAAAGTCGTACCTATGTAGCTTATTATTGCGTTTTGTGTCACATCTGTTACTTGCATTTTCAGTAATTTGATGATTTGTGGTTGATTATTTTTATTCAAATCAAAACTGGCAAAAAAAATATAAAGTTTAAAATAATTATGGTATCATATCTAGGATAGCCTGTGGAGTGTGCAAACCCAATTTGTGTCATATTTGCCCAGTGCAAACTGAAATAGGGTCAGTATGTAAAAACAGTGCGAAAAAAAAATTAAAGTGTATGAAATAACTATTTCCCTTCTCAGATCACTTATATATGCCTATTATTTAAATTTGTGCCAAATTAGGGCACGCAATTTTAAGATTTTTAATTGTTTTGTTTTTCCAAGCTACAAACGCTTCAAAAAAATATTATAATTATTAGAGTTCACATAATCAATATCATAAATGCATGAGAAATCGACATTGTAATTTTGTGTCATTTTCATGCACGATAAGTATTTAAATGAATAAAACACAAAAACAATGGTTGCGGTCGAAGCAGGCAGTCGAAGCGGGCGGACGCGGTCAGGCGGCATTACGCACGCACACAATCATGTTCGTTCGGTACGATTTCTTTTTAGATGCGAAGGCTTCCTATATAAATAACATAACTATCATATTGAGTAATTATTGACTCTTATCTCCGCCACGTAATAAACAAATGTGTAGGTAACCTATAGAGATGAAAATAATGACGTGCGAATTATGTACAAAGCGCGCGTGTCTGCATTCTCATTGCCTACGAATGTAAATTTTCAATGCTAAGAAGACGGTCAATATGGTAAATATTATATTAGATTGACCCTTCGATTCGCTTCGAATTTGAACCTGAAAGCGGTAGGTAGGCAGGCATCGGCATACCTACCTATATAGCTTTCAGATTCAAATTAGCCGTATAACAAAAAAGCGGTAGGTAGGTAGCTAGGTATCGGCGTACCTACCTACCGCTTTTTTGTTATACGGCTTCTCGATATCCCGCGCCCCGCTTCGAGTAGGCAGTGTACAGTCAGCAATACAAAATATACACGAAGCAAAAAATTCTAGATATTTTTGTTGTGTGGTGATAGTGATTAAGTTTAGTTTTATTACAGCGCGCTCCTTAAAACAGTCTGCTTTTCCGTCATCCCTTACAATGTTCGATTTTATGAACTTCAATAATCCTCTTTCTTTAACAATCACTGTATTAACGTCTAGTATGAGACCACATATCGACACCCAATATGAATAACATTGTATCTTTAGTTACACATTGGGTTACAACTTTATGTCATACTAGCTGTTGCCCGCGGCTTCACTCCCGTGGACCACCACACAGGACCCGTTATTGGGATAAAAATATAGCCTATGTCACTCAGGAATAATGTAGCTTTCTATTGGTAAAAGAATTTTGTAAATTGGTCCTGTAGTTTCGGAGCCTATTCGGTAAAAACAAACAAACAAACAAAAAATCTTTCCTCTTTATAATATTAGAGTATAGATGAAATCAGCAAGAACAGAACCTTATTTCTGCCTTTTAACCGTATTTCTGTGCCAATAAGAACTACTTTTGTAAAATAAAATAAATTCAATGTAATTAAAAATGAAAAATGTTTCTACTAAAGTATACTTGTAAATCAAGTTCCAATACACAAAAGTTTGGGTAACAACGGTTTCTTTGTGTTAAATTCATTTTAAAATGACATACAATGTAATAATACATTTTAAATTTTGGACTATTTATATTTTAATACAAGAGCGGTGGTCGCCCAGTGGTATCGGCCGCGACTTACAAGTTGTAGGTCGTGGGTTCGAGCCCAGGCACGCGCTTTACTTTGTGTAAATTATTTCATCACCACTGCTCTCAAAACACAGAAGTAAAAAAAAAAACGAAGACATGTAACATCCATCAACCGACACTGGACGCGCGTGGTGGATTACGGCCCATTCCCACCACTGGGCCATCACTGCTATAATAATAATAATTAATCATCTACCATCGTTCTACTACCCACTGCGTGGTATGCATTGCAATGGGGGAACGTTTTTTTTATATTTGATATGCTCGCGCTTGAACACTACCTCACCTGATGTTAAGCGATGACGTGGTCGAACATGAAGCACGCTTACCTAAAAGTAACCTATTCAAAAAACTCCAAAAAACTCCAACTTGTACCTATCGGGCAACACAGACTCCGGCAGGGAATGCCACTTCTTAGCTGTGCGCACAATGAAAGTATTCCCAAAACGTTTAGTGCGTATGGGTGAGATCCCCACCATCTATCGATAGCAAATCACCGTACGTCTTGTAGTCCGATGATGTAATGGGCTAGGTGGAATTAGATCATGTAATTCCATTGCACACTCCCCGAAATGCAACCGATAAAAAACCGATAAGCTAGCAACTCGGCGACGATGTTCAAGGCTCTGGAGCTTTGACTCGACCAGTGCCTCATTTACGATGAGCTTCTTGACCCGTTTTTTGATAAACTTAAGTGCGTCAAGCTGGTATTTGGCAGATCCGTCCGAGAAATGAGAACAGTACTCCATACATAATCAAACTTGCGCTTGATAAAACTTGAGCAACTGTTCTGGCGTGAATAAACGTCTCACTTTTGCGAGGATCCTCAACTTTTTGGCAGCCAACTGAGCGTTTGCCTCAATGTATGGTCCAAAATTGAGGAACGTGTTAAAAGTAATGCCAAGAAGCTCAAAATGGTCCATTAACGCAACGTTAACACTTCCGAGGGAAGGAGCCGAGTGGAATTGGCTCATTTTAGCGGAAAAAGACATGCCTGGGTTTTAGCGGCATAAACCTGACCAAATTGGCATCGCCCCATTTGGAGACTGCCTTCAAGGATAAACTGAAACGCTCCACCATACCATCACAAAGGACAAGGATAGACAAGTACCTCTCAGCAACAGTGCTGTCGTCTGCATACCCAAGTTTTTAGCAGATCATTCATGTGCAGCTAAAATAAAGTTGCTGAGAGTACCAACCCTTGAGGGATCCATTCATATCCAATTGGTCCGACGAGCAGCCATCGATAACCATTCGAATGGATCGATCCCTCAAGAAATCTGCAATCCAATCACACATACTATTACCAGGCAGACCGGATGAAGGAAGCTTACTAATAAGGCTTCCGTTGTAACGGTTTAATCTTCTACCCTCTTCTAACGTCCCTAGGGATAAGGCGTAAAATAAGAAGAAGGCGGAAACCATTAACAAATATATTTATTACCCGAAGCAATAGTCAAGCCGGAGGGGCAACAAAGGTGGTATTCGGGCCGTTCTACAATTAGGTGCTGTATTCTATTTATCCCTCAGTGGTCCAGTACTGTCCTGAGTCAAGCCGCAGGTGGAAGCAGGCGCTCGGCGAGTAGTCTGGAGTAGGGCGTAGGTGGAGGTCGCTGGTGAGTCCAGCTGGCAGCGCCGCTGCGTGGGGGTATTCTTAACCCGGACCTTGAACCCTGGAACGCGTCAACAAATAAGTGTGTTACGGGGCGTTCCAGAAACTCCTGTGAGCATCCACGACTACGGCGTGATGGAAGCACTAGGCCCGTAGTAGTGATGCCGTGGATGTTCACAATCAGACACGGAGATTACAATAAAATGACGGAATAAAAATATAAATTATTTTAAAATGATGTGGGTAGAAATGAAAAATGACGTTGAAAATATTTTAGCCATGTCACAGTAAGCTAATAGATGGCTAGATAACAATGATGTGCGAAGATGTTTAAATGTAGCTACTGTGAAAATGAAACTAATTACAAGTTTTAATGAATGAAAACACCCAAGCTCTAAAATTCAGTAAGTTACGATGATACAATATAATGTTGTGCACCACTTACCCAAGCTGGGGTTGGAAAATAACTTAATAACTAGGTATTTCGTATCAATCAGCACTAACAATGTATTGCGAGGCGAACAACTTTACGTGACGGTTACGCGCCAAAAAGGAATAAAGTTTTAGCTACGTAGCAGAGAGGCAATACAATGTCCCCACCTGAGCGACAGACATACGCCACTCGGCTGCTGAGACGAACGCTCGTACTTGACGGTCTCTGCTACGTAGCTAAAACTTTATTCCTTTTTGGCGCGTAACCGTCACGTAAAGTTGTTCGTCTCGCAGAAGTAGTTAAGTGATTTTCCAACCCCAGCTTGGGGTTCAAGGTCCGGGTTAAGAATACCCCCCCACGCAGCGGCGCTGCCAGCTGGACTCACCAGCGACCTCCACCTACGCCCTACTCCAGACTACTCGCCGAGCGCCTGCTTCCACCTGCGCCTTGACTCAGGACAGTACTGGACCACTGAGGGATAAATAGAATACAGCACCTAAATGTAGAACGGCCCGAATACCACCATTGTTGCCCCTCCGGCTTGGCTATTGCTTTGGGTAAATAAATATATTTGTTAATGGTTTCCGCCTTCTTCTTATTTTACGCCTTATCCCTAGGGACGTTAGAAGAGGGTAGGAGAATAAACCGTTACACCGTGCCAGACCCTATCGAAAGCTTTCGAGTTGTCGAGAGAGACGGCAAGCGCCTCCCCTTGCCTCTCGATGTTCTTACTCAAGATGTAAATGTAGAAGATCCCCTGTAGAACGATATCGGCGGCAGCCGTATTTAGCTTCTAGGTATGCCAGCACACGTAGAAATGGGTCTGTAATTGGTCGGGTTAGATGGACTGTCCTTCTGGGACACGGGCTGTACGTTAGCTTACTTCCAAGCATTCGGCACTTTCTAGTTTCATACGAAAGGCGAAATAGACGTGTCAAGATCGAAGATAGTTCGGGCGCACAAGTTTTAAGGACAAGTGCTAGTATCCCGTCCGGTCCACTAGCTTTGTTTAAGTCGAGGTTGCAGAGTACAAACCCTACGAACTTCAAATAGAGAGGCAAATAAGTTTGCCTTCTCCTCAGCGAAGTGGGCTAGCGAATCGTCGATATTTTTAGCAGTGGTCGTAGTGAGGGATGGTAGAAGTTCGACTCAACCGACTTACCCAGGAACCAAAACGCTTTACTACCTGCTGGGTAAGAAGCTAGTTATGTCCCTATTCGGCCAATGTGGCCGAATCGAGCCCCTCGCAACTCCTTCTTAAAGGACTTGGCAGCGCTGTTGAAGGCCTTCTTTTCTAACTTACGTGACTCGCACTAACCGTTCGAGCGTCGATCCATGCCAAATAAGCCTCATGTTTAAGCGCGTCTGCGTGGCCGGCCTTTGCTAGACATTGGTAAGTCAGAGAACGGAATGTAGTACTTAATTCTCCAACGCAACACATCAGTCACGGCGTCCGCGCAAGATGAGGGAACAGCATGCGAAGAAAGATCGTATCCCATCCCAATCTGCCAACTTATACCTACAAACCCGCCGTGTGCCTCTTGGGCGAAGAGTAGACGGACACAGACTTTACCAGACAGCGGTCGGAACTACCCAAGGTGAAGTTATCGACATAGAGTACCTATCGGTCTGGATCGGTTTTAAGCAGAAGTTCCAAGCAATTGGCCGTGTGCGAATCAACATCCCCCGTTGCCGTTGCCCCCTGAACCAGATGGCTGATTAGCGCTAACGAAAGCTTACGCATCTCTCTTCCAGCATGATCAATGCACTGGTATGGGAAGAGCCACTCCTGGTGGTGAGCATTAAAGTCCCCCCGTGTCACTAATTAGCCATAAGGGTACCGCTGCTGTGCCACATCAGCCGCTTCAATAAATATTAATTGAATTACAATAATGATTAAAAAACGAGTTTTATTTGCTCTTCCATAGTACTTCCTGTACTATGGAACCTGTCTTTTTATCCGAATGTAACATTGACACACATTGTAATTGATGCTTACAATAATATTTATCAAAGATGTTGTATGTATAATTTTGAATCGTACAATAAGATACAATAATATTCACAGAAAAAATCTTTCAAAAGTTTTCATGACCCCATTGTAACGGTAGTTACAATGCTATATTAAAAATGCTTAAAATCTCTACATCGTAACATTGCAAAAATCATACTTGGAGTGATTTTAACAAAACTGAAAGAGCAATTAAAATTAGTAACATGAAACCTACAATTGTACAAAACAACTTATGCCTGCAGCTGAAAATAAATAATAAACAATGCAAAAAAATGCTGTGTTGAAAACCATGCCTTAATGAGTTACAATACCTGCATTTAAGTCTTTCACAGCTTCATAACTAACTTGCGCAAAATACTTAAATCAGAGTTAGTTGCTGACACTAGGTTAAATTGACAGTTTGATATACAATATTGTCAATTGAACCTCTGGGGTGCATGAGAAGAGCCTCCCCGAGCGGCGTCCAGATCATAATAAAACGCCCGGCGCACCCTGGTAACAGCTGGCACTCGGTAACGCAGAGTCCAGCTGGCCAATCTTCTCACCACGATGATTTCTCACGGTCCCCCCCAGGACCACCAACAAAGGCTCTTAATAGAGTCACTACAATCGGAACACCTAAATTCCAATCGGCATACACAAATCCGACCACGTCAACTCTCTGAGCCTGCCTTGACCATCCTCTCGATCAACATTGAGGGTTTTTCTTCGGACAAAGCGCTGGTTCTTTCTGAACTCTGCCTCGCGGCGCAGTGCGATATTCTCTGCGTCCAAGAAACTCACAGAGACAACAATCAACCTAGGCCGCAAATACCTGGACTTACACTAGTTGCCGAAATCCCGCACCCTAAACACGGTAGCGCCATATTTACAAAACCTAACGTCACACTAGTCTCCACATCCTGCAACTCCGAAAATTCCATCGAAATAATAACTATAGATACCGGAAGCTGCACTGTCAGCTCTATCTATAAACCGCTTAATCAACCATTCCGACTATGCCACACAGCCAATTTTCACGACCGAGACAGCCGCGTAGTAATTGGAGATTTTAATAGTCACAGTACTTCTTGGGGATACCAGAACACAAATGACGATGGAGTGGCTGTTGAAGAATGGGCAGAAGTGGAAAACTTATCCTTACTGCATGATGCTAAGCAGCCCGCATCTTTCAACAGCGGCCGATGGAAACGTGGATATAACCCCGATCTTATTTTTGTGAGTTCGAACATAATTCACTTATGTCTTAAAACTGTGGAAACCCCGATACCTCGTACACAACATCGCCCAATATCATGTAAGGTGCAAGCTGCCGTTAAACCAACTACAGTGCCATTCAGACGCAGGTTTAACTTTGCGAAAGCTGACTGGAAGCAGTACGCAGAAAATTTAGATAAAAAACTATACTCCCTTGCTCCAGCGCCTCATAACTATGACATATTTGTCAATGCTGTGGGGACTGCTTCCCGAAAATATATTCCCAGAGGGTGCCGCTCTCAATACATTCCTGGTCTGAACCCCGAGTCCTCTAGACTGCTAGAAACCTACAAACATCTGTACGCAAATGACCCTTTTGCAGAAGAGACTATCATAGTGGGGGAAGAACTCTGAACTAAAGTCAGAGAAAGTCGCAAGGAAAAGTGGATGAACACCGTAGACAAAATAGATATGACCAAAAACTGTAAAAAAGCGTGGTCCACTCTCCGAAAGCTCACTGGCGACCCTCCTGATCCTACACCTCCGAATCTAGTAACAGCCAATCAGATAGCGCATCAACTCCTTTTAAACGGAAAACCCCCGAACAAACTTCCTAAAATCCCCAATATCATATTTCCATCAACCGGTAGCACTGATATCAGCAAGCCCTTCACGCTATCCGACATAATACCAGCAATTCAAGCCCTTAAGTGTGGTAAAGCAGCCGGGGTGGATGATATATGCGCGGAACAACTAAATAACATGGGTCCAGTGGCTGTTTCATGGTTGCTTGGTCTCTTCAACTCATGCTTGAAATACACAAAGATACCCAAGCAATGGAGGAAAGCTAGGGTGATAGCGCTTATTAAACCTGGTAAACCTGCAACGGATCCTAAAAACTACCGCCCAATTTCATTACTATGCCACACATTTAAACTATTTGAACGGCTAATCCTAGGTCGCCTCCAGCCCATGGTCGACCCTGGTTTGATCCCAGAACAAGCTGGTTTCCGCTCTGGAAAATCATGTACTGGACAAATCCTCCGACTCACTGAATACATCGAGGATGGTTACGATTCCAACCAAGTAACCGGGGTCGTCCTCGTTGATCTGTCAGCGGCTTACGACACGGTCAATATTAAAAGATTGCTGTTCAAATTAGCAGCCCTAATAGATGATCGAGCATTCATAAGCATTCTGGGTGAAATGTTGCGTAACCGGCGGTTTATAGTTCATCTTAACTCAGATAAAAGCAGATGGCGTGACATAAAAAATGGCCTGCCCCAAGGCAGTGTTCTGGCGCCCATTTTATTTAATATCTATACGAACGACCAGCCCAAAACGACGAACACAGAACGATTCCTCTACGCGGATGACTTGGCACTAGCCACGAGGACAAAAAGCTTTGAGGATGCCGAAGCAAATCTGGAAAAGGCTCTGGTGGATCTTAGTGCATACTACGAAAATAATGCATTAAGGCCTAATCCATCTAAAACTCAGTCATGCTCATTCCACCTGAGAAACCGCCAGGCCACTAGACAACTGAACATCAAGTGGCGGGGTGCCGACATAGACCACAATGATGACCCTGTGTACTTGGGTGCCACCTTGGACCGATCACTGACATACAAGAAGCACTGTATTAAAACTAAACTTAAAGTCAGCACCCGCAATAATCTGCTTCGCCGTCTGACATCCACTGCCTGGGGTGCCTCCCCACATGTACTTCGTACATCAGGCTTAGCACTCTGCTTCTCGGCTGGCGAATACGCATGCCCAGTGTGGCACCAATCCGTCCATGCCCGAAAAGTTGATGTAGCCCTCAATGAGACATGCAGGATAATTACGGGCTGCCTAAAACCCACACCACTTGCAGCACTGTACCCGCTTGCAGGAATAGCCCCTCCGGAGGTCCGAAGAGAAGTGGCATGTTCTTTTGAAAAACACAAGCAGGAGACAGATAGACGACACTCGTTATACAATGTGGACAAGCCAAGGGGCAGATTGAAGAGTCGGAAAAGCTTTCTGAGGTTAACCAAACCAATTGACGACAGCAGTTCTGGTGGGGCAAAGAAGAGACTGTGGCTCCTCAAACATCCTCCTCCGACTGACTATGTTGAGCCTGCAGAAAAGCTGCCTGCAGGCCACCAACTTCCATGGCCCACCTGGAAATCTTTAAACCGACTCCGAAGCCAAGTGGGTCGCTGCAGGCACAACTTAGTTAGATGGGGGTACTCCAATGACCCGCAGTGCGATTGCGGAGCCGCGTCCCAAACAATGCCTCACCTCCTATCGTGCTCTCTGTGCAACAACACCTGCACCCTGAAGGACCTTTGTGAGGCAAATGAAAACGCTATTGCCGTGGCTGAATTCTGGTCAAAACGTATTTAATTGAGGAATCATCGATACGACGAAGAAGAAGAAGAATTGAACCTCGTGTTAGCAATTCTGAAAGTTTTTCGTGCAAGTGGACCTTAATCAATCGAATACATCATAAATAACGCACGCACTTCTTTGTTGCAACTTACAAATACCGAATGTAAACAAAGAAACGCGCCGCGCGTATGGCTGGCTGGCACCCGCCCGCCGCCCGCGCCCGCGCCCGCGCTTTTACACGCGCTCGCCCTTCGTGCGAAGAAGTCTAGTTTTTTTTAAAAATAATATGATATCGTGGATAAAAATGACACAAATTATGAATAGTGTTTTGTTATACCATAACAATCAAAAGTACGTAAACTCTAATAACTTGCATTTTCTTTTGTGGATATTACAAGTTGTTGTAGTAAAAAAATTAAATATCTATAAAAGCCGTGGATGAATTCGACACAAAATATTTTAAACAACAGATATCAGTACTGAAAAACGCGTAACACCTATTTTACCTATTATAATATTCTTTTAGAGCTAGTTGGGCTACGTGTTAGGTACTGGTTAAGTATTAGGATTCCCGTGGACAGAGATGACACAAAATGCTTATGTACATCAGTTACTACTTCGTTATTATCATGAAAGTAAAATTTTCATCTCTAATTTTCTTTTCGTCCAATACTGGTCGAAAAGACAAATACCTAAATTTCTACCTATGCTAGGTTGGGCAAATGGTCCGGAAACTATATGCAAAACACAAACAACTTTAATATTTTTAAAACCTCAAAACCTAGCGCTATCGGTCTACTACCCGTTACTCGCCGTCCGGAAAGTGCAGTTGTGCTCGGCTAATGGCAAATAGGCTTGCAGATTCGTACCTATCTTCATATAATTCTTACCGTGTAGGTTACACTTAGTATTTATTTTTCAATGCCTGTGGATTTTGTAGATAGACTTTTTTATATCCTAATGCCGATGCCATTTTAATACGACTCCATACGAAAGATCCTATTAACCCACTCTTAACCGGAAACTGAAAAGTTCAATAGTTCTTGGAAAGTAACATTATTGGCAAAATAACCTTAAATTTTTTCACTTAAAACCACAGAGCAACGATACACCTCGGTGGTCACAGCTAGATATTGCATTATCATAATTTTTCATGCAAATCAAGCATGTCAATGAGTGTCACCCATAGGCTCATTAAATAGTATGGACTGGAAATACCCACAAAAAAAACGTGCCTACCTAAACCTTAAAATGTCACTTAAAATGGCTGCCGATGCTATGGTTGTGTTAAGTTTACACTAGTCGAAAATTCTTCCATACAAACGTAGTCTAGGGATTATTCCACTGTTTGACGTTATACGTTCAAAATAAAATGTGATGTCAATTTGTCTCATTATTATCTAGCCCTGTATGGAAGCAAAAGAGTAAAAAAAGAAAACATTTGAAAGTTATGAGCGTCGAAAGTTCCACATTTCAACACAAATTTTAACGCATTATAAGGTGCAAATAAATGCCATAAGAAGACGGAAAATTGCAAAACGGCCTCCATACAGGGATAGATTAGTAGTTCAACAATGCAAATAATTTTATTTTGAACAGATAGATTTAGTCGTTTCTTCATGATATCTAGACTGTCAATGGTCTGTTTATAAAATTTCGCGCGCTAGATAACGATGAGACAAATTGATATCACTTTTTATTTTGAACGTACATTGTCAAACAGTGGAATAATCACTAGACTACGTTTGTATGGAAGAATTTTCGACTAGCGTACCCTTAAGGGCCTTTCCACCGCTTTAGTGCCGTAAAACGCTTACTTTCTAAAGATACTCCTTAGTAACGGCTAGAAAAAAAGATTTGAAAAAATTATTATTTATTATTGATTCATGTACATTATTTGTGAAACATGGTTTTTTCGTGTAACTAATAGTTGAACTTTAAAAAAAAAAATTCAACACGATATTTTTTCGCTACTTTTGGATACTCCTTCAAAACGACTTGGATGTTTAAAAATATTTTTAAATAGAAAAATTTATGGCTATAATTTCTTCATATGTAAATCAAATAATATTTTGCAAACAAAACTGTTCAAAAGGAGGTTCAATAATTATATTCTGGCTCCGAGCGGGCGCACGGTCAGTACTGCGTTAACATTGGGTAATATATACGCCCTAAAGTCGAACCACAATCCAACAAGTCCGATTTGACAGCTATAAATTCGAGGGCACATTTAAAAAAAGATAAACTAATCAAAACTCCGGGGGCCAGTTACAGGCAAAACTGTAAAAGTCCGAAGACTTTTATAGGAGACCTGCGTCTAGCAGTAGCTGTAGCAAAAAACTGTCCTGTGCTATGCGGGCCTCGATCTCGGGTTGGGGGGGAGTGAGGTGTAAGACGCCTAAGAGGGGCGCGCGTAGAACACTACGCGCCGCTACCTCGGGTCCTGATGTGTGGGGGGGCGACGGACTCAGGGACGTCCTGGACCTATTTAGGGGGGCTGGAAGAGGGCGTTGTCCGCCCTCCACCGACGCCCGGCACGTCTGCTGCGGATCGGGTGACTGGATAAAATCTCCCTCTCCCTCTCCGCAGCCTCCTTTTCGCAGAAGGATACCACCGCGTCCCAGGACTCCTCGCTGCCAACCATAGACTGGACTACAGCTGGCAGCGACAGGTCACTGCCTACTTCAGAGATGAGGGCACGACGCGGCTCCTCCCAGGCGGCACACTCTGCCAGCGTACGCCGCGCCGTGTCCTCCCGAATTACGTTATATAAGTTTAACTTGATGCTTACGAATGATACTCGTTGTTGTAGTATATAGGTAACATAGTAATAATTAGGATTATATTATTCGTAGAGTTTCATACAAAGTTATCGCGGCATGTAAAATGAGAAACGTCATCGGACTTCTAATGTTTTGACGACTTTAATAATAAAGGATCATCAAAATCATCATCAGCCTATTAATCTTCCCACTGCTGGGACACAAACCTCCTCTCTATGAAAAGGAATGGGCTATAATCCACCACGCGGGCCCAGTGCGGATTGGTAGATGTCACATGTCTTCGAATTTTTTGGTTCTACGACATGCCGGTTTCCTCACGATGTTTTCCTTCACCGTTTTGAGAGTAGTGGTAATGAAATAAATTATACAAAGTAATGCGCCTGCCTGGGTTCGAACCCACGACTTACTTTTTTAAGACTTACCTTCGTAAGTCGGGGCGGCCGCCACCACTGGGCCACCAATACACAGGTCAATTCCTGCCGAGGTTGATCCGTGGTTGTGTGACAATCCATTACATACAATAAACACTTACGTGCCTCGGAAAGCAAGCCGTTTGTCTCGGCTGCAATTTCTGGATCTATGAAAGTCTGTAAAGATAGTCAGATCAAATATCTAACACTAGTGTTGCCCAGTTACTGAGTTATAGAGGTTAGATAGACAGTCACTCCGTGTAAAAATAAGTTCAATATTTTTTTTGTGTATTTTCACCGATATCTCCGTCATTTGTGGACCGATTTTGAAAATTCTTTTTTTCTTTGAAAGAGTATGTTCCGAAATTGGTCCCATTTTAATTTGGTGAAGATCTGATGATGAACTTTGAAGATATACAACAGAACTCTTCAATAAATAACGGCAAATCTCTCGGGACTGCTGCAATCGCATGTCTGTTTATTGTTTATACCATTTCATAACATAACATCACGTCAGTACGCTCTTAAGGGGTAAGCAGATCTAACATTTGATCGGTTTTGTTCAAGTTTCACGATACACGGGTAATCTATTCTGGCGTTATGGGAAAATTACTAAACAACTTGTCTATTAGGTAGGTCCAACTAAAAAGTGAAAAATAAAAAAACTTTTTTACAAAAAAATACTACCGACTTCCAAATAAGAAAACTACAAAGTGAAAAACAACTTTATTTTTGGAAGTCGGTGTCCATAACGCAAAAAATGGTACCTACGAAAGACAATTTACGAAACCAATGTAGATAACTTTTATACATAATAAAAAAAACTTTTTTACAAAAAAATACTACCGACTTCCAAATAAGAAAACTACAAAGTGAAAATAACTTTATATTTGGAAGTCGGTGTCCATAACGCAAAAAAAATGGTACCTACGAAAGACAGAAGTAGAGAAGAAGAAGAAGAAGTCGAACATAGAACCTCCTCCTTTTTCAAAAGTCGGTTAAAAAGTAAAACCCGTCCACTGAGAAATCACGCTCTAAAAAATATGAAACAAGAAAATATTCCCGTAAATTTACCGTGGTCGAATGCTACCTACTGTGATAGAACAATGCATTCTGCAAAGCAGCATAAAGGGGAATGCCCATTTTGTAAGGGAACTTGGGCCCCTTTGAAAAAATGTTTGTATCTTGATGAATTTGGTTGTATATTGTAGAAAAAACACGTTATATTCATAATTAGAAAACATTTTTTATTTATTTTGTGGGGTTCACGAGAAATAACGATGTTTCTGTTCTTGAACCCATACAACGATGTTTTTGCGATAATGGTACGGAACCCTTCGTGTGCGAATTCGACTCGCACTTGACCGGATTTTATTTCAAATATTTTGATGATTTTTCATACACACCGATCAAACACTGTGCGACGCCATATTCGGGTATATATTTAGTTTTCATGACTTTGACAGGATATATCTCGCAAACGGTACGCTTGACAAAAATATGATGTACCAACACTTACCTTTATTTTAAAATCCCTGTTTAATGAAACAGGGATACCACCAGGGACACCCCACCTCATAATGAGGTGGGGTGAAAAATTTTGATCTGTTCTTGACTTCGTGCCCCCTAGAGGGTGCCATATTCAAATTAATGTGACGTCACATAGCCTATAGCCAGCGGACACACAAGACGCTTCCAACAACACCTCATTTATCAAATTATGACTAGTAGTTTAGAAGTTATGAGGGAACAGATGAACATACATACCTACACACATACTGGTCAAAAACATAACCCTCCTTTTTCCTTCGCCGTAGTCGGGTAATGAAACAGAGTAGCAGACTGATAGGCCGCGCTACCGGCACAGCGTTCCGTGTTCTACGAGTACACTTACTCAAAACCAATTGCAACAAAATCCAAATTGCATACAGTTAACCTATATTTTATCAGCCATTTTGGTTCGATACGTGCATTGTCGATCGGTGTATAATAGGGAGGGGGTGGAGGGAGGAAGTGACGTCACACGTAGAGGAAACTATAAAGCATTAACATCGGGGCGGCCGAATTTTGGACCTTCTCTTCTGTGCATACTTAATGCTGTAGTCGGGGTGGGTTGGAGTGGCCACTGTGAGAGAAAAAAATCTATAACAGTTTTTTGAGATGTAGATTGGTTTAGAGGTGAAATAAACTGAGGGCTGTAATTATAGCTCGTAGATAAAGTTATACTATTGTATCAGGAAAATTGGTTTCTTTCAACCGCGGTAGCTAAATGTAAATGCAATAAAATTGCGTCTGGTCTTCAAATTATTTGAAATAGTTACAAGCGCGCAATGCGTGTAACGTGAATTTTCCCTTGCAGGATGTGTCATTTTATGTATACCTGTCTTATCATGAAATACAAATTACCACAGTAGTAGGCTAGTAGGTACATATAAAAGCATTATTAAAGATAGAGAGACGTAGTGCTGTTCAAAACTTCTGTTATACAATAGCTATGTAAGAAGTCAGTTGGAATACTGTAGCACGGTCTGGAATCCAACATACCTGGTTCACACAAACAGAATCGAAAGAGTCCAAAAGAAACTTGTTCGTCACCTAGCTTTTCGGTTTAGAGTTAGGAATTTGAGATCATATGCGGACAAGCTGAATTATTTTAAAATCATTCCTCTCAAGTCTCGCCGTACAGTCTCTGATTTAACATTCCTGTTTAAATTGCTTAACAGTAGTATTGACTGTCCAGATCTTCTTAGCAGAATATACCTTGAGGTTCCTGCTAGGATCCCGCGTTATCGCCGCCCATTACTCAAAGCCCCTCAATGCCGAACAAATCTGGGTAAACAGTCACCGGTTGCCAGGATGAGCCAGCAGTACAATGCCTCAGCATGTGCATCAGAAGACATAGACATTTTTTCTAATACTCTGGGTAAATATAGGTCATTGATCCGTACACAGTTGCGTATTATGTAAGTGTTGATCTGCCTGCCTAATTGTGTTTTGTTTACTGCCGTTTTTGTTTGTCTGTAGGTCTATTTTTTTTTTCTTTGCTCTTTGATCTTTTGTATCTTTTTTTTATTTAATTTAATTGCATGATGTGGTCTCCTATAATTGAGGAAGCACATAGTTTTTCTTGTGTTCTGCTACTTTATAATAATATAGCATGTAAGTTGTATTCTTTGTTGGAGATCCTAATAAAATAAAATAAATAAAAGTCGCCTTTCTTGCAGCTTCGATTGTGATATTTATTTTTATATCTGGCAGTGCCCATTGGCACCATTAAATAGCTTACTTACTAAAAACATGAAAGAAATTATATATTTTAACTAAGTAAAATTTAATAAAGAACAACTTATAATCTCCAACGGCCAATACTCGCTACTCTCACTATACAAACTAAAACCGGCAATACACTTAGCATATTAACTGCGCGACTGCGACAGTGCGACTAGCTACTGCGATTGCGACTGCGACCACGACCACCAAGTTACGCGTACGTGGTACGTGGGCACATCACTAGATGCTATCGAAATTACTGGTTATTTGTACGATATTTTGGTTGTAGGTGGGTTTATAGATGGCTTGAGCCACAACCTTAGTAGCAGTATTTTATTAAGTACTAGCTTCTGCCAGCAGCTTCGCCCGCGTGTCTTATAAATATAAACCTTCCTCTTGAATCACTGTATCTATTAAACAAAACCGCATCAAAATCCGTTGCGTAGTTTTATAGATCTAAGCATACACAGGGACAGACAGCGGGCAGTGACTTTGTTTTATACTATGTAGTGTCAAGTTGAGCCGGAGAACTTCTTACTGCCTCAGAATCAATAAACGTATCGGGAAATATCTAATTATGAGTACACTAGTCGATAATTCCTCCATACAAACGTAGTCTAGAGATTACTCCACTGTTTGACGGTGTACGTTCAAAATAAAAAATTATATCAATTTGTCTCATCATTATCTAACCCTGTATGGAACCAAATATATATATATATATTTGAAAGTTATGAGCGTCGAAAGTTCCACATTTCGACACTAATTTTAACGCATTTTTGGGCGCAAATAAATACCATAAGAAGGCGGAAAATTGCAAAACGGCCTCCATACAGAGATAGATTAGTAGTTCAACAATGCAAATAATTTTATTTTGAACAGATACATTTAGTCGTTTTTTCATGATATCCAGACTCCCAAAGGTCTGTTTATAAAATTTCGCGCACTCGGTTCCGTCCTAAATCATTATCCATTTCGCTACAAATTTGCAAAAGTGTATATTCGTACGTGAACTAGCTTCTTACTGCTCATCACAGCATCTTTCTCTTCCGCCTGTGTTATCGGTTGACATAAAATGAATTTTAACCTCGCGCACAAAATAGTTCGTGCTACTACTAGTGTACCCTTAAGCAACGAGCTTCTAAATTATAGACGCCTTTGTTAATAACAACATTCAAAGCCGTGCTATTAAACAGAGCACAGGTTACAGCTGTATTAATGGTAGAATGAATTTTAACCTCGCGCACAAAATAGTTCGTACCGTCGACTAGTGTAACCTTAAACGTCGATATTTTTAAGCACAAGCGGATGCATGGCTGTCATAGACACTTTTTTAAACATTTCTGAAAGAAAAAAATATTTACTAATTTATTTAATTTTATTATAATAACTACCAATCGTCTACTACGCCCCAGTTGGTTCAGTTAACCGCAATTTTAGTGTTGAGAATATTAAAGCATCTTATCTACTTACTGCACACAAATTAGAGACCCGCGGATGGGTAACCGTACTTTACATTTTTTTTAATTATAGATAGGCTCGCGCTTGACCACTATCTCGCCTGATGGTAAGCGATGATGTGGTCGACGGTGTAGCACGCT
Source organism: Orthosia incerta (assembly GCA_948252205.1). Classification (NCBI taxonomy): domain Eukaryota; kingdom Metazoa; phylum Arthropoda; class Insecta; order Lepidoptera; family Noctuidae; genus Orthosia; species Orthosia incerta. The sequence goes on along the minus strand of OX411765.1, from coordinate 10,417,779 downwards.
TGCCTAGAAGTGACCTATTCACTTTTGTCTTAAATACCCCGAGGTTGTAGCTATCTGGAAACACAGACTTCGGCACGGAATTCCACTCCTTAGCTGTACGCATAATGAAAGTATTTCCAAAACTTTTAGTGCGTATGAGTGGGATATCCACCATGTACCGATGGCGCATCGCCGTACGTCTTGTAGTCCGAAGATGAAACGGGCTAGGCGGAATTAGATCATGCAATTCCATCGCACACTCCCCGAAATGCAACCGATAAGCTGGCAACCCGACGACGATGTTCAAGGGTCTGGAGCTTTGACTCGACCAGTGCCTCATTGCCAATGAGCCTCTTGGCGTGTTTTTTAATCGACTCTAGTGCATCAATCTGGTATTTGGCAGATCAGTCCCAGAGATGAGACCAGTATTCCATGCAAGATCGAACTTGCGCTTGATACAACTTAAGCAGCCGTTCTGGCGTTCAGTACCGTCTCACCATCTCAAGGATCCCTTTTTATTTTATTTTTTTTGCGTGGATAAATGCTCATGCATACTGCACTACCACGGGGAGATAGTGCAGTTATGTGGGACTCTAACCCATTAAAACTCCACGGTGTCCTCCAGTGCCGCTTATGGCGGGAACACGGGCACGCGTTAGCACTCACCGCGAACCCGCCGCGGCAGTCCGTCACCAGACCCTCCTCGGGGGAGTACCCCCCATCACCGGCGCACAAGAACACACTGCACGCCGTGACCACCCCAGGGACCAAATCAGCACATGGGTGCCAGACGACCCCGTGTATGGCACCCTTGGTCCCACTGTGACGGGTCGAGGTCAATGGCCCCGCCACCTACCATTATGCGGCCGCAGGGGATAGGGAGAGCGGCTAACGCTATACCGACCCTCCTCATCCACTGCGGCCCCACCGCGTCCGACGGTGCATCAGACGGTGGCGACCCCGTCTAGGCCGTGGAAGGTAGGGAGAGCGGCGCACCGCAATACCGGTACTCCTCTCCCGCCGCGGCCTCCAACCCTCAGCCGCGATATCGTATGGGACCTGGAAATCTCCATAAGACATCGCGGCCCCCCTCAGTTGCGATGTCGCCTGTTACCAAGCGGCACCGCAACCTACTAGTTGGCCGCTACGTCGTCGGCTTAATCGGCAAAAGCCCTGACGAGCGGCCCCTCCTCGGGTTCCTCTTCGCTTCACCGTGGGTGACCAAGCCACGGTTACTAAGCCCCCCGCCTCGACAAAGCGGGAACCCACCGGGGGGGATCTCAAGAATACCTTTTTTTTTTTTTTTTCCGGTGTGGAAAATCCTCATTGGATGTCCTCCACCCTGGGGTGGCGGAGGGGTCTATCAGACTCCTACTGACTAAAAACCACCCCGGTGTTCCATCTCACACCTACGCTGTGGGTCGCGGGAACAACGATACTTCCGCAACCCCCGGCTAGTGCCGGCCCGCTTTTGCGGGCCTCGATCTCGGTTTGGGGGGGGAAGGAGGTGTTAGACTCCCCCCACGACGTCTTAGAGGGATCTCAAGGATCCCTAACTCAAGGTGGTCTGCGGCATAACGCGACTCCTCCGTGCACAGACATAAATCTAACTAGATAACGCAAGTCCCTCCATCTGTATGAAAACCAAGCGTGCCACTTTTTCCACACACAATTTAAGGGTACACTAGTCGACGGCACGAACTATTTTGTGCGCGGGGTTAAAATGCATTGTATATCAACCGACAACACGTGCGGAAGAGATAGATGCTGTGATGAGCAGTAGGAAGCTAGTTCGCGTACGAATACACACTTTTGCAAATTTGTAGCGTAATGGATAATGATTTAGGACGAAACCGAGCGCGCGAAATTTTATAAACAGACCTTTGGCAGTCTAGATATCATGAAAAAACGACTAAATCTATCTGTTCAAAATAAAATTATATGCATTGTTGAACTACTAATCTATTCCTGTATGGAGGCCGTTTTGCAATTTTCCGTCTTCTTATGGTATTTTATTTGCGCCCAAAAATGCGTTAAAATTAGTGTCGAAATGTGGAACTTTCGACGCTCATAACTTTCAAATATTTTCTTTATCGTCAAACAGTGGAATAATCCCTAGACTACGTTTGTATGGAAAAAAATTCGACTAGTGTAACCTTAAGAACAAATTTACTTACTAATGAAAGAAAGTAGTTCCATTGCCTCGGCCAACTTTTTTCTGTACAGTACAGTTCATTATAATTAGGCCTTTTTCGGGCAGATTTCGGTGAAGATAATGCTAAATGAGACAGTTCAAAGTATGATCATTGTCCTTTTTTGATTAGATTTTAGATAGTTACTAAGCGTAGTCAGAAGCCTGACAACCAGTCTTACCAAGAAATAACGTGTAACCCAGTTACTGGGTTGTCTCAATGTTAAGCTGGGGATACACATGCCCGTAGCTTGCACACTAGCATACCAGCTCCATGCACATGCCGGCTACTGTCATGTGTATACGCTAACTGGCATGCCTGTACCTGGCAAACAATTAGATTGTACAGGACGCGGGAGGTTTTTTTTTAAGGTCAAGTTTTTCTTTTGTTGTTTATTTTGTATTCAACATGGCACGATGGGGAGATGAGAGAACTATACAGTTCATTCATTTGTATAGAGAATACGAATGTCTTTGGAAGGCGACTAGCTCACTTTACAAATACAAAATAGCACGTGCCAATGCCTACACCAAAATACAAGAAGAATTAAAAGTGACTGAAAAAGAAATTAAAAATATAGAAATTAAAAAAAATAGACGCGCAAGAATAGGTACGAGTGACTCACGAATAACCCTGTATTACTTGCAAATGTATCCACAGTGTGCCATTTACTTGCACATGCCGTTAACTAGCATGCAAGCTACTGCTCAATTTTACAGGCATGTGTATTCCCGCCTTTATTAAACTACTACCTACTATTAATGTGCCGATGCCTGTTCAGTTCAGTATCACCAATCCTGGAGGCATTTTTAGTAGACCCTTTTTACGTTTAAGGATTCATTTAATAATAATAAAACTACATAGAAGCCAGAGTCATCCAAAGATAACACCAAACAATCGAACATAGGTACCAACATTCAGGAAATTTAAACCATTCAACATTTCAAACATGGCGTGGAACGCAGGGCTGTAAAATAGAGTGGCGGCATAAAAACCGACAATGAATTTTACCGATTGCCGCGTCAGTATACGGTTTTACGGTTTTTGAAGGTTCCACACGGAGAATGACGTAGTTATTGTCCAATGAAATTGCTTTTTTGATGTCCAATATGCTGCATTCGGAAGTGAAAAAGGGGTAACTCAATCAATGTGAGTTTCGAGTAAAAAGGGATTTTATAAAAAAAACTTGTCACAATGACATTATATTTCTGCCCGTGGCTTCGCCTGTGTATTTGAAATTTGGAATCGATAATTTGCTAAATGTAGGTGTACAGATTAGATGTTCTTTTTGTAGAGAGTCCGTACATTTTGTCTTACGGCATGCAAATTTTTATTCTTTTTAAATTAATATACAGAAACACCAATATAGTAAAAATATTGTTCTTTCATTTAATTAATTATCGGTTAATTATCATCATTTCAAAGCAATTACCAGTCCACACATAAAACATATAAAATGATTTAGGTTATTATTAGCGAAACATTATTTGAATACAACAATAATCAAAATTATAAACATTAATATAATAAATTATTCATTTAATCATTTCATTTATTTCATTTTTTTTTTATTATTAATTTTAAATTATTATTATATTAATGTTTATAATTTTAAAAATGTAAAATAAAATAAAATAAATCATTACAATAAATGTAAGTTATAAGATTGAGATGAATAATGTTAGTAATGTCAAAATAATAATCAGATGTCTGATAAAATCTCTACTAGTATGTATGTCAATTTAATATAAAAATTAACTAAGTGCTAAAATATAAATCAAATGTGAAATAAAATCAATATTATTATGTCATACCTATATATCATTTGTCAAATGTCAAAAATGGTAATACAAATGTCAAAACAAAAGAATCTACCTTAAAATCGGAATAAAAAAGAAAATAATAAATGTCAACAAGCGTAGTATGTTAATAAAAGTATCATAAATTACTGGTACCTTATATTACTGGTACTCAGGTGAATCCGGTTAGACTAGAAGCTGACCCCAACAAACTTGGGAAAACGCTAGGCAGATTGATCGAAGTTCTTCTTGATGTCCTACGTGAAATTTAATTTAATTCGGTTAAGCAGCTTAAGCGTGGATATGCAACCAACAAACAGTTTCTTTTGCATTTATAATATAGGTAATTAAGTATGGTGAGGGTTTTTTTTAATGTTCCAATGATTCTGATTATATGACTAGCCAATCTTATAGACAATGTATTGAGTTATCCGATGCAAAAATAAAACAGGATAATTGATTTTTTGAGATACCGCTTTTGGTCTTCCAGTGGCAGTATGGTTCGAATTTCGAATTATACGTTAAATGTTTATTAAAGTTCCTTCTTTTGTTAAAAATGGTGGCTTCTCGAATGCATTTATTTCTTTTTGATTGAACGTGGGCGAAGCAAAGGGAGTAACCTACGTTTTGTAAGTTTTCTGTAGCTTTTGCACATCCCTATGGGTATTGTGGGCGCAGAGGAAAAAGGCAAATAGGTAGGTACTTACGGGTGCAGCAATGGAGCTTTGAATGATAATGTCCTTCGATAGTTTTAGCAGTGGAGTCTTCACTATAGTCTGAATGCTGGTAAGCCACCCACAGAGTCGGTTTTTCACACATAACACTTTTACTTGAGTTTTCTTTGAGAGCGGGAGCAACGGGCGCGAATACGCGTTTCCAGAGTTGCGACTTTTTTACAACTGATGAGCGGAATGACCGGATGACCGGAACTAGGAAGTAAGAAGGGGTGTGCGCGGGAGTTAAGGATTGGTCCTCGCTTATTAGGTTGAATGATGTGAAATGAATGATAGTGTTGCTATTGTAATAATTTGAGTGCGTGAGTAATGTTTATAATATTTAATTTATATTTTCAATGTGGCGCAGACAGGTATTGAATGTCTAAAACTCTAATGATTCAGAACCTTGCCATAGGATTGGCTTGTCACACGATTGGTTATAAGAAAAAAACCGACCAAGTGCGAGTCGGACTCGCGCACGAAGGGTTTCGTACCGTTATCGCAAAAAACAGCAAAAAAAACACGTTTGTTGTATGGGAGCCCCACTTAAATACTAATTTTATTCTGTTTTTAGTATTTGTTGTTATAGCGGCAACAGAAATACATCATCTGTGAAAATTTTAACTGTCTAGCTGTCACGGTTCATGAGATACAGCCTGGTGACAGACGGACAGACAGACAGACCGACGGATCGTGGATTCTTAGTAATAGGGTCCTGTTTTTACCCTAAAAATTAAAATGAAAAAGTAATGAAATATTTGAAATCGATATATACGAAAGCAAGGTATAATATAATTTTGCGTGCGCCATACTCGTATACCACTGAATAGAAATTTATTAAAAAAACACTACAAAGGGAAAAATAACTTAAATTTCGGAAGTCGGTGTTCCTGCTATTGTTTCTTTGTTTTTTTTTTGACACCGACTTCCGAAATTTAAGTTATTTTTCACTTTGTAGTGTTTTTATTTTGAAGTCGGTTGTATTTTTGTAAAAAAAGTTTTTTTTTATTTTTCACTTTTTAGTTGTGATTCATAATAGACCAGTTATATAGGCTAGGTACCTATAATACCCAAAGAAAAGACAAAATAGATTAACCTAATAACATGAAACTTAAACAAAACCCATGGAATGAGAGTATACCAGGGTGAACTGTTCACACCTGAGTACCTCTTTAGAGCGTACCAGTGTGATGTTATGTTATGAAGTGGTGTAAACAATAAACAGAATAGCTATTGCAGCTATCCCGAGTGATTTGCCGTAATTTTTTGAAGAGTTCTGATGAATATATCCAAATTTCTTCACCAGATCTTGAAGAAAATAAATGGGACCAGACGACAAGCACCAGCTTTCAAATAAAAAAAGAATCATCAAAATCAGTTCACCCAGTAAAAAGTTCTGAGGTAACACACATAAAAAAAAAAAAACAGTCGAATTGAAAACCTCCTCCTTTTTGGGAAGTCGGCTAAATAGTGAGTCGTCTCGAATAGTGGGCGAACCAATATTTATTTTACTGTCAAATTAAAACAGAAATAGACCTAATTAAGATATCAACTAAAACCCATACATTGAATAAAATAATTGAAATTCCATACATTTCACACAAAAGTTTAATAAAATAATTTTGATTCACTCAAGAAAAGACTTTGAGAGACTGTATTAAAACACATTTTGTTCTTATAATTGCTACATAAAAGTTTTAACTCCCATTTTTATTTTTATACGACTGTCATTCTTATCATTATGGGAATAAAGTCTCCATTAAAAAAAGTTGTTAAAAATAAATTTCTTTTCAGACTTTGACGGTGTTTTTATTGCGTATTTTTTTCTAAAGTTAACACTTAAAAAGTTACGGGTGATACGAGTTTTGGGGATCCGTGGCTTAATGATGAAACTCAGGAACTTGGAGCGAACTTACTGCTTCCAATAGATTACAAATAATTACACTTATGTATGGAAGTGAAAGTTGGGTATGGCAAAAAAGACATGAAAGTAGGATTAATGCAGTAGAAATGCGGTCCTTGCGAAGTATGTGTGGTGTAACCTTAAATGATAGATTGAGGAATGAGGTAATAAGACAACGTTGTGGTTTAAAAGAAGATGTAGTGACTAAAATTGAAAAGAGTATGTTAAGATGGTTTGGCCATGTTGAGAGGATGAATGATAGGCGACTAACGAAAGGTATTTACAAGGCAGACGTGAATGGAAACGCCGGGAGGGGACGCCCTAGGAAGACATACATAGACCTTATAGGTGATGTTCTTCAGAAAGGCAAGGTGCGCAGTACTCATAACTGCCGTGTGTGTATGACAAGATGTATGAATGTGAGTGAAGCAAAAGAAGTATGTAAGGATCGTAGCAGGTGGCGTTCTGTAGTTTCTGCCTACCCCCATTGGAAAAAGGCGTGAGTTTATGTATGTATGTATATATCATCATTCTCTTCATCATCATCATTTCAGCCGAAAGACGACCACTGGTGGACATAGGCCTTCCCCAGGCGTCGCCACATTGACCGGTCCCGTGCGTCTCGTATCCCGCGCCTTCCCGCAACCTTAACCAGGTCATCGGTCCACCTAGTGGGAAGCCTTCTAACGCATCGTCTTCCGGTTCGCGGTCGCCATTCCAGAACTTTTCAGCCCTATCAGCCATCTGTTCTGCGAGCAATGTTTCCTGCCCACTGCCATTTAAGATTCGCAATTCTTCGGGCTACGTCGGTAACTTTGGTTCTCCTGCGGATATCATCATTTCTGATGCGATCACGCATGGAAACTCCGAGCATAGCCCTCTCCATTGCCCTTTGGGTGACTTTAAGCTTTCTGATAAGGCCCATTGTGAGCGACCACGTCTCGGAAAATCATTCTCCTGCTCAATAAAAATTAATTTGTGATGATTATTCCATACATTTATTTCTGTTAGCCGCCATCGCATCATATGCCCATACCATATCAGACGAATTCCTAGTTTATGAATAGACTATGTCTTTCGTCTTCAACGGATGGTTGATGGAGCCGAAAAGCTCTGGAATGGCAACCAAGACCCGGCAGACGCAACGTGGGAAGGCCTCCCTAAGTCTATGTGGACCGATGGTCTGGTTAAAGCTGTGGGAATTCAACGGATGCGAGAAATACAGAACCGATAAGTGTGGCGATGCATGGGGTAGGCCTATGTCCAGCAGTGGACGTCTTCCGGCTGAAATATTGATGATGATATCGATGATAGAATGTCACTTAGTCTAAAGCCTCTGATGTTTTATACGGAACCTCAAAATCGAATGAAAGTTCACACTTCCCACTTCACAATTTTTATAAACCAGTTTTATGAACAATAAATAGTTGTAAGTGCGAGTTCATTCAGACTGGACATGCCATCGTGCTGTCGTAAATAACAATATGCGGCTGCAGTGTCTGAGGCTTGGAGTACGATGGGTGAACTTTTACGCATGTAGCAAACATACTGTATCCAAGATAACTTCCATTCCCTATTTAGAGGAGGTGATTCCAATAACTGAAAATAACATGGTAATTTCCTTCTAAACAGGTAATCAGTAATCAAAATCTTTAATTTCTTGCCTCTAACTTGGAAATATGTCAACCTCTATTGGGGAGAGATTTCCAACATAACTGTCAACTACTAACCTGCCAAAAGCTACATATTTACAACACATATGTATGTACGGAAAAAATATATCACATCGAAATTAATACTAGAATGTCACAACGCACTAGAACAAATAACCGTATCTAGTCGTAACACGGTGACACTGCAATGGATAAAGGGACACAGCGGATCGTTAGGCAAAGACGCGGCTGACGAGCTTGCGACACGGGGATCCAGCACGGCGGTCTATGGACCCGAACCTGTTGTACCCATCCCCTTCAACCACATACGTAGGTGGCTACAGGAATTCACCCACACACAGGCAGGAAACTGGTGGACCTCGGCACCGGGCTGTAGGCAGTCCAAAGAAGCTCTGCCATCTCTGGACAGACGTCTGCTAAGTCTGGAGAGGAATGGCCTGCGTCTGGTGACAACGACCATCACGGGACACTGCTCACTTAACAAACAATTACACACAATAGGCATAACGGACAGTCTTCTATGCAGGGCATGCATGGAGACTGAGAAAACCGTTGCGCATGTTCTCTTCGAATGTACAGGGGTCACCCTGATAAGAACACAAACCCTCGGGTCACCCAGATCTTACACGGACGTTCTATGAAAACCAGGAGCCCTAATTAGCTTCTGGAGGGAGGTGGGCTGGTTGGAATAATCCACCCAACGGCCGCCATGGCCCACGCACAATGGTCCACCTAAAGGACTAAGTGCGGAAACCAAACCCCATAACATAGAATACATATGTATGTATTTCTGTATCTATTATAATATTGTTATATATTTAAAGTAAATATTCGTAATGTTACGTGTTACACCAATGTCAACCCCATTTCATGTCCAGGCTATCACTGTCCATTCCAGGTTGCCTGGAAGAGATCGCGGTAGATTAAATCGTTCTCGAGATATTGTGTTATTTTAGATTCTGAATGAGAGCGTAACCTTTTGTTTTTATGTAGACAGATACAATATACGGAACCTCAAAATCAAACAAAGCTTCACACTTGCCACATCAAAATTTTTATGAACAATAAATAGTTGTAAGCGCGAGTTCATTCAGGTTGAACAGATCATTGTGTAGTCATAAATAACGCTGTGTGGCTGCAGTCACTGAGGCTTGGAGTCCGATGGGTGAGCTTACGGTTATGAGTTTACGAATTGCGAGGGCTTTTTATCACCTATCTGAAGTTAGATTAAGACGTACATTTGGTGTAGCGAATAGAATGACCAAAAGTAGAAATAGCAACTGCAGGAGGTTAATGTCTTTCGAGCATATGTACGTATGTGTGTCCGTGGCATCAACAGTGGGCCCTATCAGAATATCAGCGCAGTGATATTTTCTTTTTAATATCGTTGCAAATGCTGAGATAGTAGCCTTTTTGGTCTCGCACGGGGTAATTTATTTTTTATTATTGTTTGTGTTTTGCTTATCTCGTGTCTCCTGTGCGGGTCACAAATAAATATTTTTCTTTCTTTCTATCTATGTATGTCCATTTCTAAAATACGCTCTATAGTCCAAAGGGCTTGACGAATTATGACATATGGTGTCGTTGGATTCGTCTCAATTGTGGGAGTGACACAGGCTATAATTTTTTCAAATATGGCGCCCCTTCCTAAAAAAATGGGGTGATACAATGTTACTATTTTGGCACAAATTCAAGATAAGCGTAACTTTGGTAGCAAAATAAGTAATCTCTTACCACATAACTTATTGGAGGACTCGTTCATTAATAAAATTAAAAAGTCTGAAATAAAACAAATTATTATTAAAAAAAAACCCGACTGCTAAAAATTTTCGACAAAAGAGTGTGTATGTACCAACAAAGCCGTAGAGGCCATTTGCCCGATGTGTTATCCTATCCTATGTACTTTATGATTCAATAAAAAAATGACAATCTATAGACAAAAAAATGTGTTTTCTATTTTACTCAAACCTTGCGTTAATTTTGCGACACTCTATATAATATATATCCTTACGTTTTACCAACGTTTGCGCGGCAATACAAACACAAGCTGACCAGCTTGAGTGAACTCAGTCCGTCCTGCATCTGGCCGCGACACGAACGTATGTTTGAACAGTATGTTTATCTCTTTCTGACAATGGGGTCCTATTTATATCTTTGTGATCTTTAAACCTACTCAGTGATGGAAATAAAGTTCCAAGTACTATAGGTCCTATGTAGGTACCTATAGTAAAATATCGCCATCTTTTTTTATATTATATATTTCTTTATAATAATGTCGTCTCTATTGGTAAAATCTTGTCAGTTATGTTCAAGTCGAAAAACAATATATCACGGGCATTTAACGCGATGATTTCGATTATTTATTAACCTATTTAACCCGACGTTTTGGCCGTGTTGCAACGACCGTGGTCCCGTGTAGACTGGTGTCTCGGTGTACTTATATGTTCAAGTCGTCATTGCACGGCCAGGAATCAAAATTCCAAGAGTCCTGGCCGCTAAAAAGATATTTCTGGTTGAAAAAACCAGTGATTAGAATCGCGTACCTCATCCTCTTCATCCTCATCTGCCGCTATTGCGACAACTTCACTATCGAGGACAGAGTCAAAGACCCTGACTAATAAACCACCAATGGTACATTCAACTCCAGTCCAAAAACTTCCTGCGAAAAGCATCATAATGTAAATCTTTGCCAAAATTCTCAAAGACCCCCTTAATTATAGGGACCCGTAAACCACAATTAGGCGTCCCATATACCATTTAAGAACTCGTTAACCCACCATAAAGCTCATGGGACAGCAGAGGTCATTATTATGCAATCTGCTGGATAATTGTTCGACTAAATTAGCAATTGTTTTGTAGTTATAACAATGTGTAGGTTTGGGTTGGGGCGGTGGCATAAGCGGAGCGGGCAGCGGGTGTCTCAGAGGACGAAACGCAGAGACGCCTTTACTAATAATATTCGAGCGTGACCACAAGTCATCGTCATCATTTCAGCTGAAAGACGTCCACTGCTGAATATAGGCTTCCCCAAGTGTCGTCACATCGACTGGTAACTAGATCATGTGTCCACTTAGTGGAAGGCCTTTCAAAGCAACGTCTTCTAAATTGCGGTCGCCACTCCAGAACTTTTCTGCCCCAATCGACCATCTGCTATGGCCTGCCGACTGCCACAGAAGTTTGGCAATTCTTCGGGTTATGTCAGTAATTTTGGTCCTATGGCGGATGTTCTCATTTCTGATTGGATCACGCAAGAAAACCATTGCACTCACACACCCTCTCCATTGCCCTTTTGACTTTAAGCATTCTGTTAAATACTCACAGTGAAAACTAGTTTCAAAAGGCTATACGTAGTCAGAAATTGTAAGAAGTTGCCACGGGCAACAAAAAAAAAAATTCAACTCACTTGCTCATAAAGTGGCTCTAATTTCACCGCAGTTAGGCACATAATGACACCTGTAATCAAACTGTGACTTTTTCATTGCTATTATTCACAAGTGAGCTATAGAGTTTTTTTTTTATTTAATTGGTTGATTTGCTTTGTTCTTAAAAAAAGTTTTGATACAAAAAAGATCGTGCTCAATAGTACAAATAAATTAATGTACCTATTGCTTGCTCATTTTATGCAAATTCGTATTTAAATAGATAATCTCTACTTGTACGTGTTTAATAAACAAAACTTTCACTCAAATATAAATTTTGTTTTCTCTGTAACAAAGAAAACTTGAAATTCCCCATTTTGTACGTGACTAAAACGCTATCCGCGAAAAGCCAAACAAAAAGAAACTTTATTCTTATAGTCTATGGCCGATCGCCATTGTAAGATGCACGCGCATAGGAATACTGATTATTTTTTCCCGCCATTGCGAAAAAAAATTTCACAAATCGTTTTCACTGTAGAAATAACAGTCATTTTAGTATTATTTTCTTCACTAATGTGTTGAAAAACGTCGTATGATACACGTGTGTATTGATTATTACCGTCCTCGGCTCTCTTAAGGCGCCATTGAGACCCGAGCCGTCAGGTAAGGGTCTCACCTGACGGCTCGGGTCTCAATGGCGCCTCAGCGGTAATCACCAACATTACACACTTGTACCATAATGTACTTATTTCTCATTTGTCAAAAATGGTGAAAAAGCCTGTGGTGATAACCGGGAATACAGAACACAACGCGACGCAACACAGAAGTCTGGTGATAGTAATTATTAATAGATTTCTCGTTTTTTATTGGTATTTCTTGAAGAATTTATTAGTCTATTTTATTTGTATATGTGTATTATTAATATATATGTAAGTATATACATTTTTGTATACAAGATGTTATTTTCAGATATTGTTTTGTACCCTTTCACAACGCTGTCCTATTTAACCCAAAGGGTTGACTGGTAGAGAATGCCTTGTGGCATTAAGTTCGCCTATGTACCACTGCTGTACATGAATTTTAAATAAATACAACCTCAAGACCTACTTATTTTTATTATTAGTACCTACTTTAACAATCAAGAATCATTATAACAAGGGCAGAAAGCTCACGACATACATTATTTAATCCAATATTATAAAGAGTTATAATTGTTTGTTTATTTGTAAGGGACCTTACTGAAAGAAAAAAAGAAAGAAAAAGTATTTACTAATAGCGCGATGCTTCAGTAATCTTTACAATCAAGCATTTAATAATCAATTGTATAAAATCACTTTTTTTATTTTTAGCACTTTTTAAAGTTTATAAGTGTTCCTGCTATATTTATATATACATACAAATAAATCAAACATTGAAGCGTCTGTTTGCAATATCAAAATAAAAACTTTTTAGAAAATGCGAAAGTATACACCATATAATTTTGGCAAAATGATAAAACAAGAGATACCAAAGATACCGACTTCCGAAATGAAAGTCTTGTTTTGCTTTGGAAGTCAGTTTATTTTTCTAATTACTTTTTAATTTTATAATTACAAATAAAAAAGGGGGTGCCGTTTGGGGTTGAAACATTAGGTCCATGGGGTCCGAGTGCTCTTCGAGTATTTCGAGAAGTAAGCAAACGGTTAGTCGACTTTTCACGTGACCAGAGGACAGGGCTATTCCTTGGCCAGGGAATCAGCATTGCCATTCAACGTGGCAATGCTGCCAGCGTTCTGGGCACTTTTCACGTTGACAGCGATGTGGACGAATTTTTTGACGCCCTATGACCCCTTTATACGCGTTCGTAGTTTTATTTTATTTTTATTTAAGTGTATTTATAGGTAGTTATTGTTAATTAAGTATTTGATACTATGTAAATTTTAGATTATTAATAAATAACACATTATTACAAATCGACACTGTTTCGTGTACCGGATCGAGCCTCCACGAGATTTAAACAACCACAGTCTTATTAATAAAAATGGCGTATTCCCAGCTTACTCCGAAGTTACTCTTGGACTAGCTAATCCCGGAGTAACTAAGGATTAACATAGGCTTAGCAATGTTATTAATAAACAAGGAATAACCTCGAACTAACTATTCCATTGTTACTCTTGGATTTACGCGTAAGCTATGGCAACCCAGTTCAATTTAAAAGTAAAAAGAGTGAACCAGTGAATGAAACCAAGAAATTTGATGACATAAAGTAGAAAAAGAAAGAAAAATAGCTGACAAAGTGACATCTGTCATACTTAAATCGCATATAATAAAATATTATGAATGAGAAAGGAACTCTGTCTGTCTGTCTATTACCATTTCACGCTTAAACCGCTGCACTGATTTTGGATGGAGTTAGTCATTGAGATATTATGTATTACATAATTACCTCAATGGAGTTAGTTTGGGACCCTGGGAAGGACATACGATAGTTTTTGTCCAATGTAATGATGGCAAGGAAGGTAGAAATTTGTATGGTGAACTAATAATTTCTCAAGTAAGGCGGCCCTCACAATATAATTAGTGCGACATTAAAAATAGTCTATTAGGAGTACTAATGCTATGCAGACGAAGTCACGGGCAACAGCTAGTATTTAATATTCGTAGTGGTTTGATACATCTGATGATGAGTGTATATCTCATACAAATGTTAGTAAAATACCTAAGTATTAAACACATCTTCATGCCAATTCCTGAAATAGTGTTTCCTGTCTAGTACAATATATTTATATTAAACTAAAAATTTTCATCATCAAATCACAACGAACAAAATGTCAATCAAAAATAATAAATGTAGTCGCCATGGATACACTCTTAATCCGACCTTACTCCGACCTTAAACTAGCTAGCACCATGGAATAACTTTTAGTCCAAGACTAGAGTCAGATTAGTATAATCTCTCCTTATTCCGTGTTTATTAATACGGAAATTTGTTAGTACCAAGCTAATGCTTGGAATAAAGTTAATCTTACCTTAGTCCACGTTTATTAATAAGACGGCCAAAGTTTAACGATATATACGGTACTTAAAACAAAAACAAATTTTGGTCCGTCTGTCCCGGGTAATCTCCGATACGGCTGTACCGATTTTGACGGGCCTTTCAATGGCAGTTAGCTAATGTTATAAGAAGTAACTTAGGCTTCTAACATTTTGGAAAAAATAATTAGGTGCGCGTAAAACAATAAACCCATTTTTATACTTTTACGAGTTTCACGCGGACGAAGTCGCGAACCATAATAATGGATGAAAGAAGCCATACCATCCTCGTTAGTGTCGTAAAGCTTTTGATAGAAGGTTATTTTTGGCAATACTTTTCTTTGAAGGCTTACAAAAGAATGTAAAGAATCAATAATATTTTTTGTTATAAAAAAAAGCTGTTTTCTTTATATTTACCATATTATAAAGGAGACAATTACTGGCTTGTTAAGAATAGGTTATATTTGCGTTGGTAGATCATAATAAATTACTTATGGTGGCTGATATATGTGCCTTCTGTAGGCTAGCTATCCACATTATAAATTTTAATAATTTATAACAGGGGACAAGCATATTGCCATCAATCGGGGACACATCAAAATTACTCAGGCTTATTACGTATCTTTTGCAAGAGCAAAACTATAGCGATTTTTGCGCAATAATTGCTCTTCCATACAGAAGTTTTTGAGTAGATGGCGGTTTTTTTTAGAGTTCCGTACCCAAAGGGTAAAAACGGGACCCTATTACTAAGACTCCGCGATCCGTCTGTCTGTCTGTCTGTCTGTCCGTCTGTCACCAGGCTGTATCTCGTGAACCGTGATAGCTAGGCAAATAAAATTGTCACAGATGATGTATTTCTGTTGCCGCTATAACAACAAATACATACAGAATAAAATAAATATTTAAGTGGGGCTCCCATACAACAAATGTGATTTTTTTGCCGTTTTTTGAGATAATGGTACGGAACCCTTCCTGCGCGAGTCCGACTCGCACTTGGCCGGTTTTTTATTTAGATAAGTGCATTTGACAAACAGCGAGCGATTAGCAAACGATTGTGTAGGACATACCATACCTACACTGCAGGTAATGCCGACTTTTATGACATAAAGCGTTTGATCGCTATCGTTTTGCTCTTGCAAAAGATACGGAATAAGCCTGCCGGGCTGCTATTTACATTCTAAATTATTTTTATCTACCACCGCTCCGCTCATAAAATCGCTCCCGCCTATCACTGCACGACACCCTACTGTACTTATTTCCATACCAGCCACATTAAAAGTCTACAAACGCATATTCATGAGTTGTCAGCCACCGTTTGAGGTGCGGTTCGACTCCCGGTTAATGACTTCATGCGACTAGATGTGTACAGAAGTCTGGGTGTCTTGTTTAGCATGTAGGTTTAGTGAGCCACCCACTGAGAGGGATTTTACGTTATTTTATTGATTTTGTGAACCGAAATTTTCGGATTATAAATTTGCTTCAATATCATCATCTTATTAATGTTCCCACTGCTGGGACACAAGCGTCCCGGCGTCATCACGCAGGCCCAGTGCGGGTTGGTGGATGTCACATGCCTTGAATTCCTGGTTCTAAGACATGCACCGTTGTGAGAGCAGTGGTGATAAAAGATGAAATAACCTTCGACCTACAACCTGTGAGTTGCGACCGACACCACTGGGCTACCACTGCCCCAAAATGTCTGCAATATACTTGCATTATTGCAGGTGTATTTTCATCTCAGAGACAGCAATTCGAATAAGGTATTAATGGATGGACAAGGCCCAGTGATAACACCTACGGTTTACGAATTATAAGAAGTGGGTTCGAGCCCAGTAGTTCCAACACGGCCCTTTCCCCCGATAAGAGAAGAGGCATGTGTGGCCCTGTAGTGGTAGTAATTACGATGATTGATATTACATAATACTGGGATATACAACAAGCAGATTGATCCATGTGACTGTAAGTGTTCACCAATGCCTAAACATACGTCATTCTGCAGTAACAACGGCATTCATAACCTCCAAATTGGGTCACTTGGTGGATAATAGCACATGTTTATAGGTCATTCTCAAAATGCAAAACGATTTATCAATAAAATTCTCAAAAACATTCGAATATCAATTTCAACCAATTTAAAAATCCAACGCCTTTATTAGTAGAATGAACAATAAATAAAATTTTGAAAATGGAAACTGACTTTAAAAAAAATGCTGGCTGCACCGAATGCTACAATAACCATAACTCAAATTTAAAAAAAAAGAACGCCCGCCATTTTGTGCCTCCAAGTCGACACCCACAATTATATTTTCAAGATATTTTATTTCTCATGTCGTAAATTATCAATGTGGTACCTCTTACTACAGGTTTGTATATCATCGGATTTGACTCGATTCGGGTTTCGTGAGTTGAGAGACTTCGAATCGGCAATGAATGTCTTCAGGCTAATGGGGTCTTTGCAGGATGTATGTGAGCAGATGGAAAAGAGTTGCCAAGGATTGAGTTGAATGGCGTGCTGTTGAAGATGCCTAACTACAGGAGAGTACTGCTATTAGATATAAAAAAATATGCTTAGTGATGAAATAGACAGATAGACTTTTTCATAGTCTAACAATAAGATTTCATAGTAAATATTGTACTCCAGAACGCAAGCGGTACTGGAAAAAATTTGCCTAGTTTTTTAGGGCTCCGTACCCAAAGGATAAAAACGGGACCCTATTACTAAGACTCCGCGATCCGTCTGTCTGTCTGTCTGTAAATATTTAAGTTGGGCTCCCATACAACAAACGCGTTTTTTTTTGCTGTTTTTTGCGATAATGGTACGGAACCCTTCGTGCGCGAGTCCAACTCGCACTTGGCCGGGTTTTTTTTTAACGATAGTGTGCTTTTGACCGCTATCTCGCCCGATGGTAAGAGAGGATGTAGTCCACGGTCCCTAGGTTGTAGCTATCAGGAAACACAGACTCCAGCAGGGAATTTAATCCGGTTATACAGCGAAAAACTCACTATTTTGAAAGTCTTTTGCGACCGATATCAAACAGTGTAGGTTTTTGACCACCCATAGTAATAATTTATATTTGAAATCCAACCAACACACTCACACACTTTTTTCTCACTTAAGCACCCACAACCGAGGTCCAACGGAGTTCTCCAACCATAGTACTACTCTTTCTAAGAATCCTTTAGTACATCTGTTGAACTGACGTTCCATTCGACTCCTCCGAATGCGCAAAATAATATATGTCCGCAAAATATATGAGCTTAAGCATAAATTATGCGGTCAATTATGAAGATTCTTCATTATGAGCAAAGGCACTAGAGGTAGAACTAAATGGGATATTAAGACATCCCGCTTGCATTCAACGGAGAAGCAGCAAATGCTGTTTTAATATTATTATCTATCTAATATATATTTATATATATAATCCGAATCTCGAAAACGGCTACAATGATTTTCATGAAATTTAGTATGCAGGGCCTTTCGGAGGCGATAAATCGATCGAGCTAGGTTGCATTTTTAGAAAACGTTCGCCCAGGTAGTACTTATATTTTATGGAAGGAATTGTTATAATTTATTGCAAAGTTACTCCTAGATTTTACTGACGAATTATTGCTTTTCTTTATCAGCGGCACTCCGATGCCAGGTTTCAGAATAATAAACGTATTTATATTTTTTTAGGAGTTATTACTGTAATGGTATATTGTTATATCATTTTTTTTTTGTGGTTGTTCCTGACGGAACAGGCTAAGGTCTGAGACCATGCTGCCTAGTCTTCAGTGCAATTTTTACAACATTCTTTAGTATGCATTAAAATACGGATGTAACAGATTCTAATGTTTTATGGAGTATTTGGCAGCAAATTGTACTGAGTCAGCCTTCCCAGAAAGCTTAGCGGAGGTAGTCAATACTACAATATAACTCTCCGCTCCACTATCCTGAGATCACTTCTGTTTCACATATTGTCCAGTTGCGTAGACAGTTGAGACACAAAACTACACCAATTTTACATCACAATATCCACTAGGAATCAATTTGCAAATAATTAACAGCCGCTGAACTTCACTCGAAAAAATCCCGCCAAAAACTCCTCTTGTTATATCATGCCAAGACGCCTTGACAACCAACAGTTTTCTGTCAAATAACGACGCCTTCTAAATTCAAATGTCTGCGCAAAACCAGCCAGGACTATTTTTGTGCTAGGCTGCATACATTTCTTCAGATGGCAACCTTCGCAGTACTTATAATGAAATCCATTTCGTCTGTTGTGTATCAAGTCTCTTGTAGGGAAAATAAAGTGTTAGTATATTGAGATTAATCGGACACAAGTCGACACTCCGGGCTGCTATTATTTATTTGATTAGGTTCACCAACAATTGTTTACACTTAATTATAACAAAAAATACATTCTTAAACTAATCTTACAGTGCAACAATTACTAAGAGGCAAACACCACATTCTCAATTTTGAAGAATTTAAAAGCTAACTTACATAGTAATAAGCGCTAATTATTAATGCAAGTGAGTGAGTACATAACATCAATAATAACATTAATAAAATTGGTAAAAATTATACAATTTAAAAAATTAGTAAAATAGAAATTGGTAAAAAAAAAATAAGTTTGGTAAAAAATATACAGTTGATTCAATTAATAAAATATACAAAATTGCTACATTAACATCTATACTATATTATATATTTATCTATACTAATATTATAAAGCTGAAGAGTTTGTTTGTTTGTTTGAACGCGCTAATCTCAAGAACTACTAGTTGGAATTGAAAAATTCTTTTTGTGTTGGATAGTCCATTTATCGAGGCAGGTTATAGGCTATATAACATCACGCTACGACCAATAGTGAGTGAGTACATAACATCAATAACATTAATAAAATTGGTAAAAATTATACAATTTATAAAATTAGTAAAATAGAAATTGGTAAAAAAAAATAAGTTTGGTAAAAAATATACAGTTGATTCAATTAATAAAATATACAAAATTGCTACATTAACATCTATACTATATCTATATATACTATTGTTATAAAGCTGAAAAGTTTGTTTGTTTGTTTGAACGCGCTAATCTCAAGAACTACTAGTTGGAATTGAAAAATTATTTTCGTGTTGGATAGTCCATTTATCGAAGCAGGTTATAAGCTATATAACATCACGCTACGACCAATAGGAGCGGAGCATAAATAAAAAATGTTGCAAAAACGGTAAAGAGCCATTTTGAGAACTTTCTTACGTAGGGTAGGGAAGGTAGGTAGCCAGTTGACGGGAGCGAAGCCAGGTGGGACAGCTATTATAAATAATAATTGAAATAATTTATGATTAAAATTTGATAAAATTGACACAAAATTGAACTTGTGAAGATCTATAATAGAAAATACAAGCATTTGACAAATGTGGCAAAAATTACAATAACAAGTTTAAAGGCTACTCCTCGATATACTCATGAGGATGGATTTCAGTCTAGCCAAAGAGTCAAAGTGAAGATCGACCACATCACTATAGCCATTTACTTTCCTATTGAGAAATCCCTAATGGAAACCCGATAACACTTACCCCAAATACAGGATCCTCTCATCAGCAGTAGCACTTGTAATCAATTGACAGGGGTCACCAACTACTTTAATTTGGGATCCATTTGTCTATATAATATGACCGCCGCGGTCCGTAAGGTAAGCCGCCTTTACATCGTCACGTGTATTTACTTTGTTGAAATTAAAATAGTAAACCTCAATATGTAAATTATGGTTACAATATCAAATAAGATTTTGATGAGATAATTCGTCCGTTATCGAATCGAAGACAGTTAAGACAAAGTGCGAGATAAATGATTAAATTATGTACCTAGATGCCGAAGAAGGGTAATATGTTTATCAGTCTATGTATGTATGTTTGTTCCTATGTGGCGTTCCAGAGACCAAACACGTTGGCCGATTTTGATGATTCATACGTCAATCGATTCATCATAACCTTGCGAGTGTCACTGGCTACATTTAAATTGTAAAATAGAAAAATGGCGGCTTTTGGGCGTCTTATTGTAGGGGGGCAATTTTCTTTTTCTTCCAATACCATCGTGCTAAAAACTCTTCTTTCTAAAAAAATGTCAATATATATATGTATATATTGAATGAGGTTTTTGTAATGAATTTCCTTATCAAAATAAAGGTTTTCAAGAGGCAATTTAAAACATATAGAACACTTATATGTTTAAATGAACCTAATTCGACAAAAATTGTAAACTAAAAAGCTATAAATAAAAAAAGTTAATACAAAAATCTAAAAAACCCGACTGCTTCAAAAGCGAACTAAAAAGACGTAAACAAGAAGAAAATCATGCTGTGCAGTCGGAGGATACATCTGATTTTGGTCAGCCAGCTGGCGAATATGTATCCTCCGACTGCACATCATGATTTTCTTCTTGTTTACGTTTTATTAGTTCGGTTTTTAAGGACCGCGGTCCGCCATTCGGTGACCCCTGCACTAGACTGACCAATCATACATACAAAATAGGGAACGATACGTTTCCTAGAAATTACGGTTGGTAAGATACAGAAACCCGTCATCATTGTGCAAGGACCCAGCTACCTGAGATATCCGACATCTAAAAGGTGCAAACATACATCCACAAAAAAGTATAAATAAAATTTATTTCTTTAAACCTGGGGGCGTTCCTTCCACGATTTATGATCTGCGTATCATATTGGATTAATTTTGACTACCTTGGCAAACACTGCACGTTTCTTTTTATGTAAAAAAATAATTGTAACTTGCGAAACAGTCTTGGCCCGGTGGTCAGTGTTTGAACAGTTCATTTTGTTAGTTATCTCATAAAAGCCATTAATCTTTTCGGTTGAGATCAAGATAAAAAGAAAGTCCTGACTCACTCACTGACTGATTAATCAAGGCACGCACTCACTTCTGGGACGGATCTGCCAAATATCAACTTGATGGACTTGAGTCGATTGACAAACCAAGCCAAGAGGCTTACCGGCAACGATGCACTGGTCGCCTCAAAGCTCCAGAGCCTTGAACATCGACGCCAAGTGGCCAGTCTGTCGGTTTTTTATCGGTTACATTTCGGGGAGTATGCGATGGAACTGCACAATTTGATTCCATCACCGGAGCGACAAAGCGCCACCGGTACATGGTGGACATCCCACCCATACGTACAAAGCGTTTTGCGAATACTTTCATTGGACGCACAGCTAAGGAGTGGAATTCCCTGCCGGAGTCTTTGTTTCCTGATAGCTACAACCTTGGAGTCTTTAAGTCAGGAGTGAATAGGTTACTTCTAGGCAAGCATGCTTCACCGTCGACCACATCATCACTTACCATCAGGCGAGATAGTGGTCAAACGCGAGCCTAACTATAAATAAAAAAAAGGCCCAGCTCAAACCTTTGGATCTAGACAGTTGAAATTTTGCCCAGAGAGAGGTTCATATAGCATGTAAACATGGACTAAGTCCTAAGGCTGGGTATTCCAAAATTGCCAAATGCAAGGGCAGATGAAGTAGCTGGAAAAATACTAGGTATGAATAGATTACAGTCGTTACGGGGGATGTAGCCATGGTAAATTTAAACATATAAGTGTTATATATTTTTGAAATTAACTCTTAAAACCCTTTATTTTGATACCCCACACGATGCGTTTGGAAGAAAAATATACATATACATTAAAATTGGAATATATATAAAATATATAGCCAAGTGACACTACCAGGGTTAAGTAAGACGAATCGATTGAAGTAAGAATCATCAAAATCGGCCAGCGCGTTTGGTCTCTAGAATGCCACATAGGAACAAAGGCGCACGGTTAGCGCAGTGGTTGAGCGATTGACTGCTGCGCTGCGTGTCGCGGGTTCGGTTCCCGCACGGAACAAATATTTGTATGACCTACAGATAGTTGTTCCGACTCAGGGTGTTTGTGTTTGTGAGTTTCTATGTTTGTAAACGCACCCACGATACGGGAAGAAATTCCTAGTGTGGGCAACGTTTTTTAAAAAAGAAAAAAAAAGAAAAAGAAAAACATGCATACATAGACTGGTAAACACATTACCCTCCTTCGGCAGTCGGGTAAAAAGGGCCAAAACTCTCAAAATAGCGTCGGTCTTGTAAGACATGCCAAGTGCAGTCACTTCAGTGGAATGACCAAAACGACTTAAAGAGATAGGAACATACCATTATTTGGGCTGACTTCAAATTTTGTACCGTATTATAAATGCGAAAGTAACTCTGTTTGTTTGCTTTCTTTTCACGACCAAACGGCTGAACCGATTTAGGTGCAATTTGGTATGGAGATAGTTTGAGACCCTAGAAAAGTCCATCATTTTATCGATCACACTTATTTTATTGTCGATTTCATACTTAACACAATAAAAGTGTAGGAACTGTTATATTTAAATATATTACGTTTATTATATTCATAAAACATTTATTTACACCAATTAGTTAAATTAAATTGAGGAGTCATGTCACACTGATTCGATGAATCACTTATGATTGAGTCTTACCTACAACACTATAGTCCGCGCTTGCAACATTTAAAAAAATAAGGTCATTGGCAGCTGTCAGTTTAGTCTACGCAATTAAAAATCACAGTATAAGACCAACCTGCTGTCGAGAAATAGAACACAATGTAGTAGGTTTCTTGTTTGTACTTCATTCACCGTTCTATGCACAGGCTATAGATGGTCATAATAGGAAGGTTATAATTATGACGCTTAGGCACCAAAGACGCTTCTCCTCTTCTCTTAATCCACACCCCAAACCGTAGCGTTGCCCACGCGTGGGAGTAACTCATTACAATGCGGCACCATTGTGAACTTTATTATTATGTAAACACCAGCTATGATAGAGTGGAATAGACTGGGAAGCATCTTTGAATGTTGGGTAAAGATATTGATATCTATAATACAAGTATTATAATCTCGCAAGCGCCCAGTGGCTTACACATCGTCTTTCGTTCTCGAGGTCGTAGGATATAATCCGGGCAAGTAACAATGTGACGCTGACAACGGTGACAGAAAACATCGTATGGAATTCTGGAATATCAATCTATCAATACATATAATAAATCTGTACAAAAGTTGTTTTTGTACATCGAGCATATATCCACAAAAATTAGCCAGGGTGTTAAAGGATAACCAACAGGACCCATTTTCAGCATTTTTGGAATGTTTGTCTCTTTAGTTGTGCACGCATCACGTAAAATGTACGAAACCAATGTAGATAACTTATATACTTAAAAATTGTGCGTTACTTGAACAAAATTTTTGTTTTATCGCAATCGGTTCACTCTATCTAAAAGATATTTGAATTTAAAGTTTTCAAGGAGTAAAATATCACAACACACGCAATTCATTATACTCGGACAGTTGAACTCCATATTCGATAGATGGCGTTGTGCATTTGACGACATTGTCTGAATGGAGAGAAGATTCGGATGGAAGAAGATTCACCGCGGAAGAATGACCCTAAAAAAATATTGGTAGGTATTGGTTTATATTGGGTAAGCAGGGTAGGGTAGGTAGATAGGGTATGGTTAACGAGAGCGAAGTTGCGGACAATGCTTAGGGTTAATATAAGCTTGAAATGGCCAACCCTTTTTTTTTATGAATGCCTTTTCTGTATGAGAAGAGGCCTTTGCCCTGCAGTGGGACAATTACAGGCTGGTATTATTTTATATCATCCTGGATGGTCCACATTGGAAGATAATCCAAGTAGGAGCAGCAAAGACACTGTAGAGTTATTCTGTAAAAAAATCATTTTGTCTTGGGTGAAGTGAACTCGAATCCCTAGCTGTGTTTGGAAACCCCCTGTCTCACAAATATCATACTACAAAACCTCACATCTCCAGCTCGTTCCGCAGGCTTGTTGCAAAAGAAACAGCAATCATCAATCAATAAAAATTGTCATAAAATCCAACGGAAAAAGACTATTTTATAAGTTTGACAGGTGTACCTGTATGTTTGTGTATCTGTCTGTGGCATCATAGCTCCTAAAAGGATGAATCGACTTTGACTTTAAAAGGTGACTTTATCGAGAGTGTTTTAGCTATGTTTGATGAAAATCGGTTCAGCCGTTCAAAAGTTATGGGCATTTTACTGTTTGAATCGGGGTGTTTTTGCAAGATATCGTGTCATAATCACGTGATCAATAGATTATGTGGTGAAATGGTGGAATAAAAATGTGTCGGGGGTTTTTTTTTTTGTATTCCTTGAGTGTCTTCTTCTATGTATACATTGCTTATCCACACTATGCAGCTAAACTATGCGTGTGCCCACAATGCCAGCTTCCGATGCGCCCGACCCACTGCAGCAATTGTATTGATCACTAATCAGTTCCCCTTTAGAACGTATGAAGATTTTACGTTTTACATAATTTTACATCTCAAGTATGTTCTTTGTGACATATTTCGGTTTGGTTTTGGTTTAGGAGATGGCAGAATGGCGCCTAAGTATCGTAAATATAATTTATGTTACTACTTTGTAATGGTGAGGTATATAGATTGGAATAGTTACAGCACTGATAACAACATTTGTGCCACATGTTAAATTTAGTGTTGTTAGACAGTTTTTTTTTTGTTTTTTACTTTTGTATAGATTCTTTTACCGATTGTTTTGTGAATGTGTGAACATTGTAGGCCTTCTAGATGATTGTTAACTTTTTATTTCGTTTTACTTTTTTTTTTGTTTTTTTTTTTTAATTTCTTACGACTTATTGTCGGGCTAACGTTGTCCCCCCATATCCAAGTACTAATGCTGTAACATGGAAATATTGTAAAACCGTACAAATTTTTAAATGAGTAACCATGGAGTTTCTTGCCGGTTCTTCTCCATAGGAAACGACTAACCCGAACCGTGCACCTTTTGTCGACGTTTTATAAGTGCCCATGTAGGCCTATGTAAATAAAAAAAATGATTTTGATTTTGACTTAGAGTATAAATACCCTTTACCTAGGCATACATAAACTTAACTGAAGCCATTGAACAACTTACTTGTTGTACAGTGGTAACGGCCGCGACTTACAATTTGTAGGTCGTGGGTTCGAACCCAGGCAGACGCTTTACTTTCATCACCACTGCTATCAAAAACGGTGAAGGAAAACATTGTGAGGAAACCGGCATGTCTAGAATTAAAAATTCAAAGATATATGAAATCCACCAACCCGCATTGGACCCGCGTGCACTTTAAAATCGATGATAAGAAGCCCTGAAATAGCGTGGAGAAAGCGATTTCAAAATAAAGTTAATTAAAAAATCAAAAAACCTGACTGCTTAATAAGCGAACTATAAAGACGTAAACAAGAAAAAAATCATGCTGTGCAGTCGGAGGATACATATTCGCGAGCTGCCTGACCAAAATACAGTAGTATCCAAAGACCAAAAAATAAAATTGTTCCCCCACAACATGGCGCCCAAAAGCCGCCATTTTTCTATTTTCCAATTTTAATGTAGCCAGCGACACTCGCAAGGTTAAGACTAATTGATTGACGTAAGAATCATCAAAATCGGCCAACGCGTTTGGTCTCTGGAACGCTACATAGGAACAAACACACATACATGCATACATACATAGACTGATAAACACATTACCCTCCTTCGGCAGTCGGGTAAAAAGGCAAAATTGTATGGGATTGATAAGCAATATCTAAAAGTCACGTGATCAATCGCATGCATTTTGACATTTCGACTATCGCCTTCGCTGACATCGAATGCCAGTTGTCTAGACTTCTAGAGCCTATAGGTTCACCAAATTCCGCACTGCGCCCAGTGATTGAGTGATTGGCTGCTGCGCTGCGTGTCGCGGGTTCGATTCCCGCACCACGGAACAAATATTTGTATGGCCTGCAGATACTTGATCCAGTCTAGTCGTTTGTGTATGTGAATTTGTATGTTTGTAAATGCAGCGACGGCGACGATGCATCATCATATCAGTCGAAAGACGTCCACTGCTGGACATAGGCCTCCTCCAAGCGTCGCCACATTGACCGGTCTCGTGCGTCTCGCAACCAGCGGATCCCCGCAACCTTCACCAGGTCATCGGTCCACCTGGTGGGAGGCCTTCCAACGCAACGACTTCCGGTTCGCGGTCGCCACTCCAGAACCTTTCTGCCCCATCGGCCATCCGTTCTGCGAGCAATGTGCCCTGCCCACTGCCACTAAGTTTGGCAATTCTTGCGGATCTCTAAATTTCTGATTCGATCACGCAAGGATACTCGACGATGACATGTCAACGATGCATAACAGGAGAAATTCAAAGTGTGCGGAATAAAAAACAACTCAGTTACAAACTCGTGTGACGCTTTATTTTTTAATTAACTAGCTATCCCACGCGGCTTCGCTCCCGTCAACTGGGTACCTACCTACCCTACATACATGAATGTTGCGTAACTTTAACCGCTTACGCAGGGCACGCAACGGAAGCTCTCAATAATTTTGCCCAATTTTTGCAACATTTTTCATTTATACTCCGCTCTTATTGGTCGTAGCGTGATGTTATATAGCCTATAACCTTCCTCGATAAATGAACTATCCAACACAAAAATAATTTTCAATTCCAACCAGTTGTTCCTAAGATTAGCGCGTTCCATCAAACAAACAAACTCTTCACCTTTATAATATTAAGTATAGATTAACAATAAACTGCTGTTAAGAGTTCGTGGTAACTATAACAAGGAAACTCAGCTCCTTGGCTTTGAGATCACCGACTTCAATGTTAACCACTGAAATCCAAAAAATAAAAGTGACGCCTAAGTGTACCTTTCTTTTGTATATAGTGTAAGTAGTTAGTTTAATTTTAAGATTGTAATGTTTACTTTTGTTTAGTGTTTAAGTATGTACATATATAATATTTTTAAAAATAAAATAAAAATCATTATCACATGATTGTCCAACAGTCCCAATTTAATCATGTACCAAAATTATTTTATTGTCAATTACACCTTCCACGAAATAATTAGCAAGCCATACCAAATTCACCTACGTAGTAATCATCATAAAACCAAAACAACTGAAATATTTAATAAGCAAAGAAAATACACAGCAATTATGCAAAGGATTAATTTAATAACATTTATCATGAAAAGATTTGGATGTAAAACTAAATGTTTGTTTATGAAACACAATTAGGGAAGCTTCCTGAGGCAGAAGAAACCCTTTTTGATTACTCGAAAAATATCTTGTGAAGAGATAAAAGGAGTTTGAATTGTTTTAGTGGGATGGGTTCCGTAGGTGTTGAGGCATCGATGAAATCACAATTGTATTCCCTAAAATTAAAAGCCGAGGTGTATCATCCTGCTAAATATTTTACAGAATTTTAGCAGGATCTAATAGGGAGCTAGCTTCTGGCTATCAACTGGGCTCAAATCTAGAATCCGGGATGCTACTTAAGATTTCAACATGGAAAAATGTATTGCTAGACCCGAGAATTGAACCTAAGACTTCGTGCTCAGCAGCAGTGCTTGCAATCAAAAAGGCAGTATAAGATGTTTAAGTTACTAACAATTGAATAGGGCACAAAACTGTTGCCATAAACCGACTACTAATACACAGTGTTCTATGTAGTCTTTTTAATTCTAACGTTGACTGGTGGAGAATGCGTATTTACACAAATAAAGTATTCACGTACTATTGAGAAATCCTTATAGGAAAATCCTGACGGTCCTTGCTCCTAGGTCCTAGCTGTTGCTCCGGACAACGCTCTCTTCCAGCCACCCGTGAGCCACCCTAAATGGGTCCAGGAGCGACGGACTCGGGGACGTCCGTCGCCCCTCAACACATCAGGACCCGAGGTGGCGGCGCGTAGTGTTCTAAGTTCGTAAGTGTTGATCTCCCCACGCGACGTCTAAGAGAGGTGCCCTCTTAGACGTCGCGTGGGGAGATCAACACTTCACTTCCCCCGAGATCTACTATAGACTAGCCGGGAATTGTGGAAGTATCGTTGTTCCTGCAACCCCCAGCGTAGGTGTGAGCTGGAACACCGGGGTGGTTTTTAGTCAGTACGAGTCTGACAGACCCCTCCTCCCTTCCCAGGGCGGAGGACATCCAATGAGGACTTTCCAGCCCAGAATAAAATAAAGTTTAAAAAAAGTAGCTGTTGCTCAAGAGTCACCACACCTCTACTTGCTCAATGTTGCCAGGATCGGCCGTATACAAGTCTATTACGAGGGTGCCATTCCAATGGTCACCTCCCAATTATTAGCGGAACCCTGATCCAAAAAATCTACACGCATAAACACGGCGAAAACCAATTAAGTTAGCAGTCGCCACCGTACGGAACCATCAATACGAATCAACTCGTTGCTCGCTTGTTAACTGCCAGGTTAGGTCAGGAGATGAATTGCAGGTTTGTAACATTATCTAAATAAATAAATAAATTATCAGGAAATCAAAATTATTTAATAAAGA
Source organism: Orthosia incerta (assembly GCA_948252205.1). Classification (NCBI taxonomy): domain Eukaryota; kingdom Metazoa; phylum Arthropoda; class Insecta; order Lepidoptera; family Noctuidae; genus Orthosia; species Orthosia incerta. The sequence continues at coordinate 10,388,732 of OX411765.1, read as the reverse complement.
GGTATAATGAGTTATCCATTCTCTTCATCATCAGCCTTTTAATGTTCCCACTGCTGGGACACTGGCCTCCTCTCATATAGCGGGAGTGGGCTAACCACACGCGGGCCATGTGTGGATTGAGACATGTCACATATCTTCGAATTTTTGGTTCTAGTATGTATATATAGGTCGGTTAAGTTATCTTTACATATCATAAATCTGTCGAAAAGTCGTTTTTGTACATCGAAAATATTACCAAAAATAATATAAAAGCCAGGGTGTTAAAGGATAACCAACAAAAACCATTTTCAGCAATTTGGAATTTTTGTCTGTCTGTCGGTTTGTCTGTTTATTTGTGCACGTATCACGTAAAATGTAGATAACTTTTATACATACAAATTGTGCGTAACTTGAAGTATTACTAAGTTTTTGTTTCATCGCAATCGGTTCACTCTATCAAAAGTTAGATTAATTTAAAGTGTTCAAGAAGTAAAATTATCACAACACTCGAAATTCAGATACTCGGACAGTTGAACTCCATATTCGATATCTAATTTACCGTTTGCTTAACTTGATAATTCAGCTCAGAAACGAGAATGATATTCCTAGAAATGCTTTTAGTTCATCAAAAGTTGCTTCTATTCCTGTTAGGATTATTTTAGAGCAACCTGAAATAGGCTTTAATGAAAATGGGACTTCATACGTAGAGTGAAATCGATTTCTGTTCGATGTATTAGATGAACTGAAGGGACTAGTGACTAAAGCAGTCACGTTATGTGACCATGCACACCTCCGTGTCTCTGAAAGCACGTTAAGCCGTTGGTCCCGGCTGTCATTATGTCCTTGAAATAGTCAGATAATCAAAAAACACCAGTATTGCCAAGAGATGTCGTATTACCCAGTTACTGTGTTTTTTGCCGAATATTATCTAACACTAGTCACCATCGATGTATCTTTTTACCCAGTTACTGGGTTTTATAGGTCAGATATGCAGCAATGTTTAATGTTTCCACTGCTGGGACACAGGCCTCCTCTCTGTGAGAGGGAATGGACCGTAATCCACTACGCAGACCCAATGCGGGTTGGTGGATGTCACATGTATTCGATTTTTTCTTCCTAGGACAAGCCGGTTTCCTCACGATGTTTTCCTTCACTGTTTTGAGAACAGTGGTGGTGAAATACTTTACACAAAGTAAAGCACCTTTTTTTTTTTTTTTTTTTTATTATTGATAGGCTTGCGCTTGACCACTATCTCACCTGATGGTAAGTGATGATGTGGTCGACGATGTAGCGCGCTTACCTAGAAGAAACCTATTCACTCTTGACTTAAAGACTCCCAGGTTGCCTGCCTGGGTTTGCACCCACGACCTATAAGTCGCGACCGATACCACTAAGCCACCACTGTTCTCGTTTCGTAGTTCCATGTAAAATACTTGTATCCAGTTGCCTTCGGTTAGACTGGAAGGCGACCCCAAAATAGTTGGAAAAAACGTGAGAATGATTTCTTTCTCCCTAGCTCCTACACTACATTCGTGATCACCGCTTATATTTCAGCAGCTGGCCCGCCCAAAATTTAGATTGGATGCATCACCAATCAACCTCTTTATCTCGATCAGATAAGGTCGACATTCGCTCAACATATTTAGTAGAAAATATAAAAACAAACGGGCGATTCCTTTCGCGATCTTTTATCTTTTGAAACGTCAAAATGAATTTCTTTAATCAGTTTTGGAATAACGAGTGTAAATATTTAAAATGGACCCTTCATCGGGTTGAATGGGTTTATTTTATTTTATTTTAAATTCTGTTATGCGGTTAGAGTAAGCAGTGTAAGCAAGGATGGATATGATTGAAAAAATTTCTTAAAGATTCGATAAAAAGGGAATCTTGTTGATGTAAACTATAAAAGTAAGACAATATCTTTTATGGATTGAGACAATCGAGACATTGCTATCGAAGTCTTTCTTAAATTATTTTAGTAGAAAGGAACAACAATGCGACGTCTCATTTGCATTTAAATAAGAGTTGATTTCGAATTACTCTACAGATAGCCCAGTCTGTGAAAAAGCGTCGTCACATCCTTAATGCAATCAATGCAACAACTTCTTCTATTATATAAGTAACTACTGAGAATCGATCAGCAAAAGCGGCGGTAGACTGGCCACATTATGAGAACAAAACAGGAGAAATGGAGCAAAATAATTACGGACTGGTATCCCTGAAATGTATGAAGTAGCAATTCTTCCATGCTGCCATGCTATTCTCTAAGAGACAGTTTCTTGGCTGTGCTCGTTGACGAGCTCGTCTTCGAGACAGTCTCGAGATCGAACGATCGTGCAGCGCTGATTCAAACGGTATTCTCTAGCGCGGTTATGGTCGTCGACGAACTCTAAGGCTGACATCTCGTGTCACAATTTCGTAGACGAATTAGGGCTTGAAACAAATTCTTTAAATTACAATCGATAAATCTCGACTGAGAGTTTTATAGGCTTAAAATGTATAGTATAGGTCTATTTTTTAGTATTTTAATTAATAGAGTGAAACTACAAACGATTTCATAGTTATAAGAGTTTAACTAATGTATTTTTATTATTGCATCTTAAGGCTGAATGACAATTTCTTTGCCTATTTCGTAAGTAAATAAAAGCAACGCGCTGTGACGCTGCCACAACACGGTCGCAAAATCGCAACCGACTCTTTTTGTTTGATAATTTTTTGTTTGTTTTTATTTAAAACTATTTACAAGTTTTTACACTGGTACTTAGCTGAATCCGGTAAGACTGGAAGCCGACCCCAATATAGTTGGGAAAAGGCTAGGTAGATCATGATGATGATTTACAAGTTTAAAAAAAATTAAGTGCTTTTACAGCGATTTAACATAGTTGTGTGACTGTGTGAAATGTAAGTATTTTAATATTAAGTATATATATATAGGTACACTGACAATGTGACAATATTATTATTGTCCAAGAAAGTGAAGTCAAGTATAGTATGTTTATCTTTAGATAAAATATAATAGTACTGCGTTGAATTAAATTTGCAGAATGTAAAACCAGGGCTATCTTGGCGTAAGAACAATATTACGATGGAAAACCAGCCGAACACAAAACAAGTGATGAAGTTTTTTAGAAAAGTCTTACTAGGTATGTTATAATTTGTTTATACTTCGTATTACACTTTGAGGCTAGATCTCTGCTTTGAGGCACTGCAGGTGATAGTAGAGATGCCTCAATTGCCTATTCATGCATTGTTGGTGCAGTGTAAGAAGCTCTAGATAATTAAATAGTGTTCTCACTTTTCATTCCCAGATTGGACCAAGTTGTTGGTGTTTTTAAAAGTAGCCAAAAAATCAATTTACCTGCAATACTATAATTTGTCTGCCTATGATATCTGTTCCTTCAGAAAGAGAGAGTGATGCTGTTATACATAGTATCCTGCATATTTTTTTACCTATAATAGTAATTTGTTTCATTTTTATGTTCACAGCTCCTCGCAGGCGTCGTTTGCTAACGGTATGAGGCCATCTAATCCAATGCTCATTTCACAACAACCTTCACAAAGGCAGTCACAAATGGAGACACACTGAAGATATTTACAGGATAAAATTCTATTACTGGAAAATAGTTCAATAAATAAATCTGAGTTTTATCATTTTGAGTTTTTTTATTAGTCAATATGTATATTATGTCTAATTATTTTCCATAATAAATTATCCCATTAATCCTTTTTGCAGTCTTAATGCACAATTTTGCTTGTACAAACAAGAATTTGGCCTATTAAGATTGAGTATCTAGCCGGAAGGCAGGTTGTGAAGGTTGCGGTGTTCCGCTGGATGCGAGATGCACGCGACCGGTAAATGTGGCGACGCTTGGTGGAGGCCTATGTCCAGCGATGGACGTCATTCGACGTATATGATGATGATGAAGCCGGACCAATAAACATGATTCACATCACAACAAATATTATTTAAATATATTTATGACATATAATTTTAATTAAAGAAGCTACTAATTAACTTATGCAATCCATACTAATATAATAAATGCGAAAGTAACTCTGTCTATTACCTTTTCACGCTTAAACCGCTGAACTGAATTAAATGAAATTTGGTACCTATGGAAACAGTTTGAGACAGTAGGTAACTAACTATCCTATTTCCTTCATAGGATAATTTTTATCATGGAAATATTCCTTAAGTTTGTATGATGAATTAATAATATATGTAGTAAGGCGGCCCACAAACCTACAATATTATTTCCTGATATAAAAAAATGGCTATTCGAAATACTAATGCTACGCAGACTTAGTTGCAGGCAACAGCTAGTTACATAATATATAAATTAAAATTCACATTAAACATTTAAAACCCCTGTACGCTAAGAGCTAAGTTGTTGTCCATTACCTAGGTATGTTATTAAATCCTAAGAAAGCCTGAAGGTAACTATGGATAAAGTGTCTCTATTCCGGGATATTGTTATCAACGTTGCTAATTCTCTCGCCTGTCGAGCTCTGTTAAAATCATTAATTTTCTTAGCTTCTTCTAATAAATGTAGCTTTAGTTAACCAAGCTGGCAAACTGGTAAGCTGGCAAGCTGGTAAAAACTTATTTTATTAGCTTCTGCCAGCGGCTTCAAACACGTGAAAAGTGTTTTTTTAACCCAAGGGTACATTATATTGGGAAGAAAAGTATCCTATAGGCTATTCCTTTACCTAGCTATAATCTATCTCTATGCAGAATTTCATCCAGTGCCGTTCTGGCGTGATTCAAAGAGTATGTAACACTGGCGTGATTGAGTACATACATCCACACACACATCAAACCAACAAAACTTCCCATCCAAACTTTCACATTTATAATATTAGTTAGATTAAAATCCAAGAAGAATTACGTTACGCGCAAAAATAGTGGCTTTTGGATTTGACAGATAAAAACGAGGCTGTAAGCCAGGCTGTGAGCGTCTTCGACGCTGTTTTTTCTTACGGAATACCAAAATGTATGAAGAACTGTCAACTTGCTCGACATTGAGTAGTTCTAACTCACGGCCGTCACAGCTTAGAGCGCTAGTGTCGCTATTCGCGGCTTAGCGAATACCAAACTTAGATTCGTCGCTGGCACCAGCACTGCGCTCAAGGCTGTATCCTTAGAGAATAGCACTGCTGAACGTACGGCTGCCAGACCTAGTCATTAAAGAAACACGACGAAAACGTACTTGCCATATGTCAAAGAAAAATGGAACGCAGCATGATGGGAATAAAGCAGAAATAAAGAATCAACAACAAAATTATAAGACAGAAGACAAAATTAGTTGACGTCGTAAAGAGAATAAGGCTACTTAAGGTTACACTAGTCAACGGCACGAAGTATTTTGTGCGCGGGGTTAAAATGAATTTTATATCAACCGACAACACGTGCGGAAGAGATAGATGCTGTGATGAGCAGTAGGAAGCTAGTTCGCGTACGAATACACACTTTTGCAAATTTGTAGCGAAATGGATAATGATTTAGGACGAAACCGAGCGCGCGAAATTTTATAAACAGACCTTTGGGAGTCTGGATTTCATGAATAAACGACTAAACGTATCTGTTCAAAATAAAATAATTTGCATTGTTGAACTACTAATCTATCCTTGTATGGAGGCCGTTTTGCAATTTTCCGTCTTCTTATGGTATTTATTTGCGCCCAAAAATGCGTTAAAATTAGTGTCGAAATGTGGAACTTTCGACGCTCATAACTTTCAAATATTTAGTTTTTTTTACTTTTTTGTTTCCATACAGGGCTATATAATGATGAGACAAATTGATATCACTTTTTATTTTGAACGTACATCATCAAACAGTGGAATAATCCCTAGACTACGTTTGTATGGAAGAATTTTCGACTAGTGTAACCTTAAGTGGAATTGGGCTGGTCATGTCTGCAGGTTAGAGAATGGTTGATGGAACAAAAAAGTACTGAGTGGATACCAAGAGATCAAAGCAGAAGTAGAGGTCGACCCAGGAAAAGGTGGGAAGACATATTTTGGGAGAAAGGTGGACCTGGTTGGATGACTAAAGCTAGGGATAGGAATCAGTGGAAGGAAATGGGGGAGGCCTACGCCAAAGAGGCGACTACTGCTTAATGGCGTGATATACACTCGTACAAACATTTAAATTAATTTAGGAAAAAACAAAATTTAGCAAATAGAAACTAGTGTAAGTAATTATAGGAAATATTTATGTTAAGTAGTAGAATAAAGGCTTTTTTATTTTTATTAATTTTTTTATTTTATTTGTCCCTGAAATGGTAAACGAAATAGGGAAAAAACAGTACGGAGGTGGGAGAATGAGATAAGACTTACAGCGGGCCCAAACTGGAGGAGAGTGGCTCGAGATAGAATACAATAGAAACAGCTATAAAAGGCCTTTGCCAAGCCAAGAGGCACGCTCAATTAAGACATATACTCTAACAACACACATAAACATGCAAATTTTCAGAATAGAAATAAATAAATACAAATAAACCTACTGAGTAATGCTTGGACCTTAAAGTTGCCCTAGTCGATAATTCTTCCATACAAACGTAGTCTAGCGATTACTCCACTGTTTGACGATGTACGTTCAAAATGATATCATTTTGTCTCATCATTATCTGATCTATCTAAGACGTGGTCGCTTACAATGGGCCTCATCAGAAAGCTAAAAGTCACCCAAAGGGCAATGGAGAGGGCTATGCTCGGAGTTACCTTGCGTGATCGAATCAGAAATTTAGAGATACGCAAGAGAACCAGGGTTACCGACATAGCCCGAAGAATTGCCAAACTTAAGTGGCAGTGGGCAGGGCACATTGCTCGCAGAATGGATGGCCGATGGGGCAGAAAGGTTTTGGAGTGGCGACCGCGAACCGGAAGACGTTGCGTTGGAAGGCCTCCCACCAGGTGGACCGATGACCTGGTGAAGGTTGCGGGACGCACGAGACCGGTCAATGTGGCGACGCTTGGGGGTAGCCTATGTCCAGCAGTGGACGTCTTTCGGCTGATATGATGATGATGATGATGATCATTATCTAGCCCTGTATGGAAACATAAAGTAAAAAAATATATATTTGATAGTTACGAGCGTTAAATTTCCCCATTCCCCCTAATTTTTCGCATCTTAGGGCGCAAATAAAATAAATAAAAACAAAGAAGAAGGAAAATTGCAAAACAGTCACCATACATATAGATTATTGGGATATATGGGAAGGATTAGTGGTTCTACAATGCAAATAATTTTATTTTGAACAGATACATTTAGTAGTTTTTTCATGATATCCATACACCCAAGGTTTTTTTATAAAATATCGCGCGCTCAGTTTAGTCCTAAATCATCATCCATTTCGCTACAAATTTGCAAAAGTGTGTATTCGTACGCGAACTACCTTCTTACTGCTCATCACAGCATATATCTCTTTCGCACGTGTTGTCGGTTGATATAGCATGCATTTTAACCCCGCGATAAAATAAGTTCGTACCGTCGTCGACTAGAGCCACCTTAAAGCAAGGTAGGAGTGACTTTTTAAATTTACTTCTTATTTCAGAATGTACCATATCCGAAGGCATGTCATCCAAATCGACTCCACTTTGTGTCATTAAATTAATAGTAAGATAGAGCTTCTTATTTTTATTTATGTATTTATTTATTTAAACTTTATGTACAATAGTGGTACATAGGCGGACTTTATGCCATAAGGCATTCTCTACCACTCAACCTTTGGGTTAAAAATGACAACATTGTGAATGGGTACAAAATAATATTTATATTTTTTTTGTCCTTGCCTTGGTCATGACGACTAAGTCGAGTGGAGGTATTTCAAATAGACTTGGAATTTGAGCCTTTTCTTAGAAGCCAACAGACTGAACTACGTAAAGGAAAATACAACACAAAGGCCAAAACAATAAAAGATCTTTTTTACAAAAAAATACTACCGACTTCCAAATAAGAAAACTACAAAGTGAAAAATAACTTTATTTTTGGAAGTCGGTGTCGTTCGTAGGTACCATTTTTTTTGCGTTATGGACACCGACTTCCAAAAATAAAGTTATTTTTCACTTTGCAGTTTTCTTATTTGGAAGTCGGTAGTATTTTTTTGTAAAAAAGCTTTTTTATTTTTCACTTTTTAGTTGTAACTACCGAATAGGCAAGTTGTTTAGTAAGTTTCCTATAACGCCAGAATAGATTACCCGAATATCATGAAACTTGAACAAAACCGATCAAATGAGGGATCTGCTTACCCCTTAAGAGCATACTGGAGTGATGTTATGTTATGAAATGGTATAAACAATAAACAGACATGCGATTTCAGCAGCCCCGAGAGATTTGCCGTTATTTATTGAAGAGTTCTGTTGTATATCTTCGAAGTTCTTCATCAGATCTTCACCTAATTAAAATGCAACCAATTTCGGAACATACTCTTACAAACAAAAAAAGAATTTTCAAAATCGGTCCACAATTGACGGAGATATCGGTGAACATACATAAAAAAAAACATACAAGAAGTCGAACATAGAACCTCCTCCTTTTTCGAAAGTCGGTTAAAAACAAAATGCTGCTCACATTCAACAATCAATACGAAAAAAGCAATCAACTCCCTTAATATTTTATTAAACGAAATAAAATCATGTTACTACAGACATATGTAGTAACAAATAAATACGCCTATCTGTCTGCTTCAACAACCAATCAACTCCTGTTTTGATAGCAAATATCATTCGGAAACTCAAATAAAAAATATATGTATGACAAACAGACGTTTGGTGAAAATATTAAAAGTAAAATGGAACTGCAACCATCGGTGTTCAGTTTTCGATTTACGTGTCGTCGTCAAAGTGAATAATTTAGGCATTTTTGGTCGACAATTTTTGGCACTTTTTTGTGGGTTATACAAGTCTGGCCGGGTAATTTTTGGCTGTGTCTGGTTTGTTTGGAAGCCGACACTAACATAAGTGAGATTCGGCTAGGCAGATAATGATAAGTTTTGCTGGTGATGATCCGTTATTGTTGTATGGTCGCATGTTACTAAAAGAGTTATCTATACTATAATAATATTATAAAGAGGAAAGATTTTTTTGTTTGTTTGTTTGTACCGAATAGGCTCCGAAACTACTGGACGGATTTAATAAATTCTTTCACCAATAGAAAGCTACATTATTCCTGAGTAACATAGGCTATTTTTTAATTCCTGTGGGGTGGTCCACGGGAGCGAAGCCGCGGTCAACAGCTAGTTTAATACAAATGTGGATAAATGTAGAGGATGGGGCAGAACAAAAAAAAGATGGATGGACTGTGTGAGGAGTGATATGAAAGAAAAGGGAGTCAGTGTTATCGTGACGGTGGACAGGATGGCATGGAAGAAGAAAACGTGTTGCGCCGACCCCAAGTAACATGGGACAAGGGCAGGAAGATGATGATGATGGTATTTGCATCTAAATGCAAGGAGCGACAAATAAGCTTAATTATTTCGAGTGGCTGTACAAAATATTATTCTCCGATAATGAAACTATAAAAACGGCACTAAACTTATTAGGAAAAATCTAAACAGATGATAACAACCTACACAAAACAAAATTCAACTGTTTTATTTGTTTTTCAACACACTTGCTCATAAAATGGCTCTAATTTCACCGCAATTAGGCACATAATGATAACTGTTATCAAACTGTAACTTTTTCATTGCTATTATTCACACGTGAGTTGTATTTTTTTTTTTTAATTTTTTGGTTAAGTTGCTTTGTTCTTAAAAAAGTTTCGATACAAAAAAGATCGTGCTCAATAGTACAAATAAATTAATGTACCTATTGCTTGCTCATTTCATGCAACTTCGTATTTAAATAGATAATTTCAACTTGTACGTGCTTAATAAATAAAACTTTCACTCAAGTATAAATTTTATTTGCTCTGTAATAAAGAAAAAATGAAATCCCCTATTTTTTACATGGCTAAAACACTATTCACGAAAATCCAAAAAAAAAGAAACTTCATTCTTTTAGTCTATGGCCGATCGCCATTGTTAAATGCGCGCGCATAGGAAAACTGATTAATTTTGCCAGCCATTGCAAAAAAAAAACACAACTCGTTTTTACTGTAGAAAAGATTTTTTGTTTTATTTTCTTCACAAGTGTGTTGAAAAACGTCGTATGATACACGTGTGTATTGATGATGACCGACCTCGGCTCTCTCAATGGCGCCTCAGCGGTAATCACCAACATTGCACACTTGTACCATAATGTACTATTAACGAATGAGTAAATCATTCAATCAATCTGCCTAGCCTTTTCCCAACTATATTGGGGTTGGCTTTCAGTCTTACCGGATTCAGCTGAGTACCAGTGTTTTACATGGAGTGACTGCATATCTGACCTCCACAACCCAGTAACTGGGTAATGCGGTACCTCTTGGCCAGATCTCAAGCTTCTGACTATCCGTAACGAATGTCAAAGATCTTCAAATGACAGCCAGGACCAACGGCTTAACGTGCTTACCGAGGCACGGAGGAAACTCCGTATTTTGAAATGGTCACCCATCCACGGACCGACGTCGTAAAGCGTTGCTTAACCTTGATGATCGACCGGTGCGGCTGTTATTATTTAGCCACGTGTAAATCATCAGGTGAAATAAATAAAACAGTAGAATTGTGTTATGGCACATACAATTAAAGATTTGTAGTTTGGTTCACATACAATTAAAGATTTGGGCATTGGTGGATTCTAAGTGATTTTATCGTACATAAGCAAAAGCATTTATTATTAGCCCATAACTTGTGTATCACCAAGGCTTTTGTCCAACTGCTGGGACACAAGCCTTCTCTCTGAGAAAATACCTTCTCCGAGGGCCGTAATCTCTCAGTCACCACGTAGGCCCAGTGCGGCTTGGTGAATATCACTGGTCTTCGATTTTTAGGGTTCCGTACCCAAAGGGTAAAAACGGGACCTTATTACTAAGACTTCGCGGTCCGTCTGTCTGTCATTCTGTCACCAGGCTATACCTCATGAACCGTGATAGCTAGACAGTTAAAATTTTCGCAGATGATGTATTTCTGTTGCCGCTATAATAAAAAATACTAAAAACCGAATAAAATTAATAATTAAGTGGGGCTCCCATACAAAAAACGTGTTTTTTTTGCCGTTTTTTGCGATAATGGTACGGAACCCTTCGTGCGCGAGTCTGGCGCGCACTTAGCCAGCTTTTTTTATCTAGGACATCCCTACAGGCTTCCTTACAATTTGATATAAAAAACCTAAGAACCCAATTATGGGTTACGCTCGTCTTTGTACATAAGCTGTGTTATTGTATTTGTATCTGCATATTTTGTGTACCTACAATAAAGAATATGAATATGAAATCTTGTTTCTTTTCCATTTATAAATCGCAATAAAATTATCACACCAAAACTAGAACAAAAAATAATACCTACAAAATGTTTCGATACCGCCGAAAAATATCAGACATTCTTCGTCATTGTATATTCAAGGTCGATTTTTACGATTTCCCATAGATTCAGAAAGACGAATATATTTTATATTTGCATAGAGACGGCGCCACAGATCCTAACCTTCTTTATTATGTGCTAATCACTACAGGATTATGGGTTGTATGTACAGGCTGTTGGTTTTTTGATTTATCTGTTTTTTTTTTGTTTAGCTGAGGTCAGTGAAATAGGTCAACTCATGATATATTATAGTTATTATAGATTAGTGATTATGTAGAAGTCAGTTTATGCAAAAAGTACTTTTAAGGGTTCTGTACCCAAAGGGTAAAAACGGGACCCTATTAGTAAGCTTTCGCGGTCCGTCCGTCTGTCTGTCACCAGGCTGTATCTCATGAACCGTGATAGCTAGACAGTTGAAGTTATCACAGATGATGTATTTCTTTTGCCGCTATAACAGCAAATACTAAAAATAGAATAAAATAAATATTTAAATGGGGCTCCCGTACAACAAACGTGGTTTTTTTGCCGTTTTTTTGCGATAGTGGTACGGAACCCTTCATGCGCGAGTCCAACTCGCACTTGGCCGGTTTTTTTAATACTTGATCTATTCTTGAAAAGATTGGCCTGTAACATTGCCAGCAGCTGTTCTACGTAGTTTGGGGATCCATGTCGTTCAATAAATTTCATAGTCGTAATAACATGTCATCACAAACAAGAAGACAACAAGCGTACCGTTACGTTATTTTGATAAACACTTAATTTAATTCTTGAGGAAATTTTTCAAACTTCTATTTTAGTTTTTTTATCGATGGAGTCACTTTCGGCCTACTGTCTCAACAGATGGTAAGCGATGATGTGGTCAACGATGGAGCACGCATACCTAGACGTAACCTTTTTACTATTGAATAGAATACACACAGGTTATAGCTGTCATGAACCACAGGTTGCAGCTCCAACAGGGAATTACACTTCATGCAATAAATAAATGCACCGACATAAAGACGAATCCGCGGTTCATAATAACATTACAATCATTTACTTTCCTTACAATAATAAAAATATCAGTAACAAAATCCTTATTTCCACGTCATCCTCACCGCACTGTTAAGACATCATACAATAACTGTGCCAACATAATATTAGGGTTCCGTAATCATTGCGGTAGCGGTGAAGCCAACCGAAAACTTTTGCGGTTCTGTACTCGTAATAATTCATGACATTGTTAAGAAAATGAACGAGGATATTCTGTGAGGGCGTAATTATGTGTTTTCATTTGTAAGAACAGAATTTAAAGCCGAGTTTCTTTTTAAGCGGTTTTAATCAATGTTTTGTTTTAGAATATCATTAAAAGCAAAAAAGAAACGAATAAAAATTACTTCTAGACAAGCGTACTTCACCATCATAGCTTACCGTCCGTCAGGCGAGATTGTAGTCAAAGGCGAGCCTAAGGTTAAAAAACAATTACATTCATACATACATACATAAACTCACGCCTTTTTCCCATGGGGGTAGGCAGAAACTACAGAACGCCACCTGCTACGATCCTTACATACTTCTTTTGCTTCACTCACATTCATACATCTTGTCATACACACACGCCGGTTATGAGTACTGCGCACCTTGCCTTTCTGAAGAACATCACCTATAAGGTCTATGTATGTCTTCCTAGGGCGTCCCCTCCCGGCGTTTCCATTCACGTCTGCCTTGTAAATACCTTTCGTTAGTCGCCTATCATTCATCCTCTCAACATGGCCAAACCATCTTAACATACTCTTTTCAATTTTAGTCACTACATCGATTTGCTGGTCACAACGGCATGTATAGCACCATTCACTTTATTCCCTGCATTCACTCTCCTTTCCACATCCTCTTCAATCTTTCCATCCCTTGTGAACATACTTCCCAGATATACAAACTCGTTCACTTGCTCCACACTCTTATCATTTATTTTCACTTCGCACTCCGATACATCGTCTATTACATTGGGCAATTTTTACAATTTTTTAAGTTTTTTACTAGTTGACATTTAATTTGAATTCTTTTTTTTTTATTGACATTTTAATTTTGTTTTTGTCATTTTTTATTATTCTTTTTGACATTCTAAATCATTTTTAATCTAAATAATTAGAAATGCATAATTATTTTGTTGGTTTAGTTTTAATTGATTGTCATTTTTTTTTTTTTTACTATGTTTACTTTTAATTGTCATGTGTTCCTAACAATAGTTATAAGGTGCTTCTACTAACAAAAAATGGATCATGATGTTTGATTAAATCAATTTAATTTAATTTCAATTTAAAAGTTTCCGTACAAGGAATGAATGCCAGAGGATATCCAGCGTATCTGGGGCCAGACCAGCAAGCGGTGGCGAGATGACTTGAACGCGCACCACGAAGACCAGTTCGAGGTGGCGCAAGAAAAGGAAAACAAAATAAATAGTATGAAGTATTTTCTCAAGTCCGTGCTAGAAAATTGGTTCCAACAACTGTTATTTTATGCAATCAAATCTGCGAAGCGTTTACATACTTTGTACGAAATACTTTTTGTACATTGTATATCAAGTGTTGCTACTTTTAAATTCTGTGTTGACACTGCATTCCAGTTTTAAGTAAAAACGTGCATTGTGAATTTTCAGTCGTCTAAATAAGGCATTCAAGTAAAAATACAGTCAAATTATTGCTTAGCTTTAAGGGCATTAATAAAATCATTGAATCAAAGAGCATTTATTTGCAATCTATCACCAAAAACGTTTGTCAAAATCATTATACTCCTTCTGGGTAAGACTGTCCCAGAAGGAGTATAATGATTTCGTCGGTTAAAAATGCCTAAATATATGCAATTGACAAGAGCAACCGAAACGTTACGTAGTCCATCGGGTCCATCCCATACATTTTGGAGTAACACAATTCTAGAGCCCCCTGTACCTTCAAATATTGCGTGACGCAATAACATAAACATTGCATACTAATTCGAAGTCCCGGGTTCGTTTCCTGAGTCGCGTCGGACACATAAAAACGAACAAAAAATCTTTTGTTGTTTTACGTTCAAGGTTTAGTGTGAAACCGAGGATAGGCAGAGGTCAAGCATGTTGTAGTAAGATGTTATAATTTTAAGATTTTGCTAAAAGATAAAGCTATCCCGAAAGTACTAGGTTTTCTGGGTTCCAAATACTTTTAACTCTTCGCAATTCAAGCAACTGACTCGCATTTAAAGATGGTCGCAGGTTTCAGCTTCAACTGTCTGGTTTAATTCTGGAATCACCACGATTTGTTCTGCCAACCTCGCTAATTTGCAATAAAACCTTTGATTTAGATGAACTAGCCATGATTAAGAAACAGCTGCAGCAGAATTGCGTAAGTATATTATCCAAAGCAAAAGAATCGATTCTTTCCCAAAACCGACTTTACGTAGTGCATATTGATACGAAAAGTCGTTTTTGGGAAGGAATCGATTCTTTTGCTTTGGATAAAATACTTACGCAATTCGGCTGCTGGTCTCATTATCATCATCATTTCAGCCGAAAGACGTCCAACATAGGCTTCCCCCCAAGTGTCACCATATTGACTGGCCCCGTGCGTCTGGCGGAAGGTTGCGAGAATCCGCTGCATTCACTCTTGACTGAATATTTAAGCATCAGTAAACACAAAAACAGAGACACATTTATCCAGAAAACATAACATGAGTTTTCTAAAGAAAGAAAAGCTATCTCCCGTCTATCTTAATTATAATTTCTTGCTAAAACTAATTTAACTACAGGAAAGACATAGTTAAACTGATTAACATTCAAACAGCGTTGCGACATTATTGATAATCCAAATGGTTAGAAGTTTTGGGTGGGCCAAATTATCTATAACAACTGATGGGCAAGACTTGAATGTTAAATAGTGTTGAATCATAGTTTGGTGTGATGGATAGACTGTCAATGAAGTTGGTTTTTGCATTTTAAGATTAGATTTTTGACCTGCATAAATTGCATTTTATAAAAAGCTACGGGTATCTCTGCTGGAATGTATATAGATCTCTCTGAGAGAGAGAAAGTGCTGTATGTAAACTAGAGATGTCGCGAACAGTTGCTATACGGAATAGCCGAATACCTATTAATCGCCATTCCGTATGGCGAATAGCCGAATACTCGCCATTATGACTCGACATTAAAAATGGCATATAAAACATGGTAAAGGTGAACGGCAGATTTTTTACCGCATACTTTTTTTGTTCGTTCGGTTATAGAATTTGTACCACTTATTAAAGAAAGTAAGCCATTTATTTTCATGTATTTTTAGAACTTGAGTTAATTAATAATATCAACATAAAGATTTTAATGAATAAACGTAATAAAATCGTACACTAAACGCAGTTATGTTTTTAGAAGTTGCCTTATGTAAAATAACACAAATATTAAAATGATAATTAATTATGTAGAAATAGAAATAAAATTAAAAATAATCAAACTGTTGCAGTCCGCTGCTGGATATAGGTATCGCCTAATGCCCTGAGTAGGTACGATCCTCATCTCAATCTACCTACTTAATGATAAGTAAAACACTACAAACAATTTACTTTACACACTATGTAACAATATGCAACCTTTACTTATTTAAGCAACAATCTACATTGGTACACTAGTCCATAACCTTAAAAAATAAAACTGGTTATAACTTTTACGTCCCAAGTTCTAAAAATCTAAAAATTTGAAAAGGGATTATCTGTCATATTAACTACCAATTAAAACAAAAAATATTACAAAACACGAAATTTTACTAGCGGTACGAAACTCCCATACAAGCCTAACGTTCCCCTTTCATTCTCAAATAATAATATTACCCTTGTATTGTAGTAGTGGCTTGAAATCACCAATTATTACTGTAATAAAAAAACATCTCAGATTATGAGAAAAAAAAACAATGAAGTTAAAGAAACCACTCTTATTTTACTGATTTTACATTTTTAAATGCTGCCCAGTCTATAGTTTATCTGTTCATTAAAAGTCTATTATTCCACATTCGGCGAACAATTGCCTCAATACAACTATTCGCCAAATGTGGAATAATAGACACTATTATTAGAAATTCGATGACACGAATAACAACATAAGTTTGATGTATGGCTCCCATACAAAACTTTCGTGATAAAGCGATAATAGCCGCTCAAACGGCGTATCATAATACGGGCCGAATGACCCCACACAGATAAGAACTTTTCGCGTTTTCGCGCTCCACAGTGCAGTGGACTAAAAAAAAATCGAGTAATGCCGAATACCGAATAATAGCGAGTATTCGCGGCTTCTCTAACGTAAACCATCAATTGGAAAATACGTTTATCATTTTAATGATTGGTTGAACAACCATATATAATAATTGATCGGATCAAAAAACAAACGATGGACGAATTGTGTCATCTTGTCTGAGCCGATCAAGCTAGATATTAAAATGGAGCAACTGTTTATATGAATTTTATTTTTCAGTAAATGGGTAACACGAAACTCTTTGATAAGACTGGCTCAGAATTTTGGACTTAAGGGCGGTTCCACTCTGCATCCGATCCGAAGTAGTCGTACCAGATCCAAACTCTATCCGTTAAAATACAGAATATTACTAATTCGGATACAACATGGAACTAAATTTTCGGTTTCGGAACGGAAGCAGTGCGGAACCGCACTATGTCTATAGGTAACGACTATCACAGATCTAAAAAAATAAATGAAGCTTTAGAAAAAGCGTAGTTTTATCAGTGATGGCGTTTGGCGAAATGGCAAAATTTAAGAGATTGATCAAGAGACATTTATTTATTTATTTATTGCAATTACTCTCTGCACTCACAGTTCACACCGTCACCGACCGACCCAACACCGTGCAGAGAGTCAATAATTATATATGCACATAAGACAAATAATTCACACAGACAGGCAAAACAATTAAACTAACATTAATAAACAAATCATAATTCAATAAAATTAATTAAATTATTCAATTGACTTGGATGTCACGTGATCAATTCCTTATGGCTTATGCATAGGGCTTAAGTATTGTGCAAAAGTTTGAATGAAATATTTATAAATGTGAGTTATAAATGGGACGCAAATTGAACAAGGATGAAGTTATGAGATAAAGGCAGAAGAATGCTGACAAACAGAAAACCATACCCAACTTCTGACACACCAAATTCCATCTATTTTCCAAGTTTTTTTCTCTCCAACCTGTCTATCCTAACCAAACGTAGCGGCGAAATCATTTGTAAGTTTTTTCGAGGATGGATGGTGTTGAAGTGCGGCGCCCGGATTCTGTTTGACAAATAAAGACGACACGACAAAAAACCCATTTGCATGTGTTAATAGTACCTGGTATTGTTTTACAAGCACTTTTGAGGTCTATGTCGTATGAGATGTTGTTTTAAAGCCTTTTTGACGACCGGTTCTTTTCTTTGTTGTTTTTTTTTGTGCTAAAACTAGATTGGTATGTTTATGAAGTCGAGAAATACACATAACACAATGTAACGTATTCACCGAGGATTAAGCATATTCTATATTTCACCAGTTAAGATCAGACCGCACTAGGCGTAACTGCGCGTCAGCGGAGCGACGCGACAAAATATATTGTATGAGATTAAGTGTCGCGTCGCGTAGTTCCGCTGCCGCGGAGAGCAGTGGTGGCCCCGTGGTATCGGCCGCGACTTACAAGGTGTAGGTCGTGGGTTCAAGCCCAGGCAGGCGCTTTACTTTGTGTAAATTATTGCATCACCACTGCTCTCAAAACGGTGAAGGAAAACATCGTGAGGAGACCGGCATGTCCTAGAACCAAAAATTCGAAGACATGTGACATCCATCAACCCGCACTGGGCCCGCGTGGTGGATAACAGCCAATTCCCTCTCACAAAGAGGAGGCCTGTGTTCCAGCAGTGAGAACATTAATAGGCTGATGATGTGATGTAGTGCTGTTTATCTCATGCAATTTCATGCAAAGTATATTTGGTCATGTCGCGTCGCGTCGCTCCACTGACGCGTAGTGAGGTTTGATCTTACGGTTAAGTCCTATGTGACAGCCAGCCTAACTTATTCAATCTTGACTTAAAGGCCTTCAGAAGCTCTAGATGAAATGTCGTTTAGGATAGAGATTGTTGAAATTACAGGAGAAACCCGTTTCTTGGCCTAACAGTTACACGAATCAGATATGTACCAAAAAAAACGTCTATTTTGCTTAGTTGACACATTTAAATCTTAGCCTCAATTACAATGGCCAAGTGTAGAAAATAAGTAGAGTTACATTTTTTTATTTAAACAAATTTTGTAAACCTTTGAATATCGATTTAGTGGAAATCGATACATTTACAAATAAATAATAATACATTGTTTTATTTTATTATAATTGTTTTATTGGTATTAAATTCAATGTAAAATAAAAAATTCTAGTATATAATTGATTTTAACTTAAGCACTATTAAAAAATAATTAAAGGAAATAAATGATCGATAAATTCGATTACAGCAGGGATTGCGCTAGTAAACGGCAAATGTCAATGTCATCGTGTGTCAACTGTCATGACACAGTTGTAATGTCATTGTTATGTCATGTCATTTACTATTTTTTTTTTTTTTTTTTTTGGTGTGTTCGTATTGTGCAAGTGAATGTGTTTTCCCGTTTTTCTCGGGATTTATTATTTTATAAGACCTTTACTCGAACAGCAGGCGATGCAGCATAGCCTATATGCGTTTCATATTTACGTAGGAAACAAAGCCCCAAAATTATAATTTTAGAGTTCCGTACCTGAATGGTCCATACGGAGTCCAGGTGCTTGTCTGTCCGTCTGTCCGTCGTCTATCACACAGATTTGAGAGTCTTAAAAGTTTTACAGTAAGCATCTTGTTAACCCAAAGCCATTTTTTTTTTCAAATTGTCTCACACACTGTGCCGCTGTTGTTGAATTAGGTATTTTACATTTTTTTTTGCGTGGAGAAATGCTCATGCATACTGCACTACCACGGGAAGATAGTGCAGTTATGTGGGACTCTAACCCACTAAAACTCCACGGTGTCCTCCTTTGCCGCTTATGGCGGGAACACGGGCACGCGTTAGCACTCACCGCGGACCCGCCGCGGCTGTCCGTCACCGGACCCTCCTCGGGGGAGTACCCCTCATCACCGGCGCACCAGAACACACTGTACACCGTGACCACCCCAGGGACCAATTCAGCACATGGGTGCCAGACGAACCCGTGTATGGCACCCTTGGTCCCACTGTGACGGGTCGAGGTCAATGGCCCCGCCACCTACCATTTTGCGGCCGCAGGGGATAGGGAGAGCGGCTAACGCTATACCGACACTCCTCCTCCCCTGCGGCCCCACCACGTCCGCCATCGGACGGTGGCGACCCCGTCTAGGCCGCGGAAGGTAGGGAGAGCGGCGCACCGCAATACCGGCACTCCTCTCCCGCCGCGGCCTCCAACCCACAGCCGCGATATCGTATGGAACCTGGGAATCTCCATAAGACATCGCGGCCCGCCTCAGTTGCGATGTCGCCTGTTACCAAGCGGTACCGCAACCTACTAGTTGGCCGCTACGTCGTCGGCTTAATCGGCAAAAGCCCTGACGAGCGGCCCCTCCTTGGGTTCCTCTTCGCTTCACCGTGGGTGACCAAGCCACGGTTACTGAGGCCCCCGCTGAGCGCCTCGACAAAGCGGGACCCCACCGGGGGGGTAGGTATTTTACCTATGTTTGCAATATTTGTAAGTATGTGAGAACCATGTTCCTATTTATTATCAATTTAATCAATTTATCTGTTAATGCTATTATTATTTTATACCTGTACGTAGTATAGTGTGTAGTGCTATTTTTGGGAGCATCGTCCTCACATATATGAATTTATTAATGCATGTACTTATGTAAACATTGTAAATCACCTATTTTTTTAAAAGAGTTAGTATGGAGTTTTTTGTGCATTCTTCTCCATAACAAGCTACCACCACCTACCGAATGCACGGTAGAATCAACTTTTACTACTTGTAAATTTTAATTCATATATGTATGACGTTCAAAAGTGCCGCTTACTGGCCTAATTGAAATAAGTATATTTGACTTTGACTTATAAATTGTTAAAAAAAAATTTTAAGGGGGTTCCCACATAGCTAAACGGAAACGCGAAAAAAAAAATTACTCCATCGAGTGGGATATCGTTGTTTAGAAATCGTTGAGTAAATAAATACTATATTTTTTTGTTTAAAAAAATATTGGGAAACAAAGGAATGAGAAGCCACCAAAGTCAGTTTTGTTACAAAATTTTGTTCTAATGAATTGTTTAACTTCACATTGACCCTATGAGCCTCAAATTTGGTGATTATGTTTATTATTACGTACATTTTACTAACAAATATTAATATATTGATAAATCAGATTGTTTCTTTGAATTTCCCAAATTGTTTCTATTACAACCAACTTCATTTTCCCTCCCACAGAGAGGAGGCCTGTGTCCCAGCAGTGGGAACAGTAATAGGCTGATGATGTGATGATGTGCAGTTTGGTACGGAACACAAAATAAACACAAATAACTCAAATAATAAAACTTACCTAAAAAGTAAACATTGTTTAGTTTTAACAATTTGGTCATTGCTGGGAGATGTGAAAGTTGGTCTTCCTAAGTGCTCTAATTTAAGGCCAAATTCCAGCCCCGTACCGTCAGGCCCAAGTTTCTATCGACTTCGAGTTTTTCAAGATTCTTAACATGACATTTTGATGGCGCTTATCAATCCTATAAATGTTAGATTTGTATCGTGACGCTATCATTGATAGTAAAGTTGAAAGGTAACCGTTTGTCCTGGTATGGTCATGTGATGAGAAGGTATAAAACGCATGTTACTAAAAGAGTTATGAATATAAATTTGGATGGATGGAGAGGGAGGGGACGGCTAAAGAAACGATGGATGGACTGTATGAGGAGTGATATGAAAGAAAAGGGAGTCAGTGATGGCGTGACGAGGGACAGGATGATATGGAAGAAGATAACGTGTTGCGCCGTCAAGGAAAACGAACAAGAGCAGGAAGATGATGATGGTGATATAAGTAAGTAGGTATGAGTCAGAAAACGTGATGACTTGGTACAATGAAAGTGTCTTTCAACTTGACTAGTCTCTGGCTACAGCTATATTCATTGTACCAAGTCATCACGTTTTCTAACTCATAACTACATACATTTACTTACTTACTTATATCATCATCATCATCTTCCTGCCCTTGTCCGTTTTCCTTGTCGGCGCAACACGTTTTCATCTTCCATACCGTCCTGTCCCTCATCACGCCATCACTGACTCCCTTTTCTTTCATATCAGTCCTCACACAGTCCATCCATCTTTTCTTTAGCCGTCCCCTCCCTCTCCATCCATCCAGATTTATATTCATTACTATTTTAGTAACATGCGTTTCATCCCTCCTCATCACATGTCCATACCAGGACAAACGGTTACCTTTTAACTTTTCTGTCACTGGCGCCACTTTCAAACTTCCTCTAATATACAAATTTTTCACTTCATCCATTCTCGACACTGCATGTTTTATAAATACATGGACTATACAGTCACCTATTGATCCAAGCCAATATAGTGTTAAGTTGCGAAGGCGTTTTTCGTTGGCATTTATAATCTTGACGCAATCTTTTTGAGTGGCTTAAGTCATAAACTGAATATGGCGTTCATGATTTATTTAATATGCAGTAAAGGATAAGGAAATAAACATTAATAATTTATACAGTGCAGCTTATGATTTTGCAGGACAGGTCAAGATGACAAATGCTGTTGGCGCATTTTCACGACACGAAAATCTTCTGTCACTTCACTTTTCGTCTAATGTTGATATGCTGTAAGAGTGTATGTGATGGTAAACCCCTTGGTCCATGCAAATATTAGGTACTGATTCAAAAAAGTATTTGTTACTAAAATGATTCATTAATTTATTTTTATTTTATTCTTGATAGGCTCACTTGCTTGGCTTGACCACTGTCTCACCTGATCTCGGTTTCTCTTTCTGATGTTTCATGAAGAGACATCGGTTTTTATCAATCCACGCATCCAAAAACCGGGCTAAACTCTTAACCATTGCAAAGATGTCTGTGCTTGAGATAGGCCTTGCCCAAACGTATCTTCATCGACCGGTCTTGTGCTTCTGACATCTATTAGATTCCTGTGACCTTCACCAGGTCATCGTTCTACCTTGCGGGAGGCTTTCCAATGCTACGCTTTCCAGCACATGGTCGCCACTTCAGAACTTGTTTACCTGATCGGCAATATCGAACGCTTACTCATATTTTTCTAACCACGGCCAAGTTTCTGCCTCTAGCAATAGGCCAGTTTCTCATCCATTAGACTACCCCCAAGTATACGTTTTAAACGCTATAGCTACGCGTGTGATATTAAAGCGCAATGTTTATAAATATGAACAGTGTCCGAGACTCCGAGAAGGCGCATTTGCACCTTCTCGGAGTCTGAGTGTGGCGTGTGTTAATAATTATCTCGTTCTTGTAGCCAGCTTGTAGCGCACCTTCTCGTGCGCTTTGGGGACCACTTATCAACATCATCGTCATTTCAGACGTCCAATGTGGAACATAGGCCTATTTCCCCCAAGCGTCGCCACATTGACCTATCCCGTGAGTCTCGCATTTAGCGGATTGCCGCAACCTTAACCAGGTCATCGTTTCACCTAGAGGAAGGCCCTCCAAAGCATCGTCTGCCGGTTCATGGTAGCCATTCCAAAACTTTATGGGGACCATACAAAACACTTTATGGGCAGTGGAAATAGACCTCATCCAAAGATCCTTCAGCGACCAGTGCTATGCGTCTCGCAACTAGCTGATTATCTCTATCTTCTCTTGACATCGGTCTACCTTGTGAAAGATCATCCATGTCTGCGCCTTCCGGTACGCGGTCAGTACTCCAGAATATCTCAACCCCATCGGTTATCAAGCGCTAACCCATCCTCCTTCCGACCACGGCAATGATAAACACCAAGTATGCCCAAAGTGATTTTAAAGGAAATTTTCTCTTCTCTCGACTCAGCCGCCATGACATCGGAAAGAAACTCTCAACTCAAGCTTTACTTGTCAATTTGACAGAGGGAGAAAATGACAAGAGCAGAGTGGAGAAAATGACGTAGAATAAGTATCTTCCCACACTAGTAACAGGCTAGTCGCTCATCCATTCGACTAGCCCCCAACTTTACCTTTTTAACCGACTTCAAAAAATGAGGTTTTAAATGCTGTAGCTATGAGTGTGATATTAAACGCGCTGCTCATATTTGCGCCTTCTTGGAGTCTCGGACGCGTGTTAATAATCATCTCGTACTTGTAGCTCGCTTGTAGCACACCGACCTGTGTGGAGAATGCACCTTTTGTCGGCAGGGACTTGGGTTTGTTTTAATTTTTCTTTGTATGGGTTAAAAGTATACGTATTTTGTAAATAGGAACGTAAAAGGACCTCGGTAATTTTATGCTTTTATTCGTAAAAATGGCATTAAAATGTATTATGGCCTGAAAAATGCAGTTTGTTTGAATAACGTCTCCGTGCAACACAATTCACTAGCTGCATTTAATGATAAAACTAAACGTTTTAAATGATGTTACCATTAATATTGCGACAATTTCATAACATTAACAGTGATTCAATAGACAACTAGCGAAGCATAACAGATAATTCGCAAATCTTGTATTCATTTCTTAAATTATATCTCGCTACAAATATCTAATACTATACCGACAACCGGTGCACTCACCCCACTTAATAACTGTGCAAAATCCTTAATGTCAGCGCATTGTATGGTGTTAATTTATAACTGGCACAGAGGTCGGTATAACAGGTTGTGCACTTTTGTGCAAAACATTATTATGCGCAGTTTTTGTGCAAAACGGTGATGAGGCGCAAAATTATATAGCCCAGCGGTTAAGACGCGGGCTGGAGAGAGTCGTGAGTTCGAATACTGCCCGTTGAGGAAGTAAACACACGTTTTTTTTTGCCGTGGTATATCATCCAATGACTTCTCCAGCTCCAGGTGAAGCGGGAGGGCGTGTCAGACGTTTACAGCCTAAAACCCACCCTTGTTCTGATGTGGCAGGGGGTTCTTATGTCAGGGAAGGGACGCGGTTACTCTCTTTTAAATTTATCCGCGACCCAGACAGGACGTAAACACACTTATATGGTCATGATGTAGCTCTTCAGTGTGCAGTAAAATAGTTTTCATGAGAAGAGCTAAATAACAAATGGATGTATTGCTTCAGGAATGACACGGAAAATGGATAGTGAATGATAGTGTGACGGTTGACAGAGGAGAATAGAAGATGGAAAAGTTGTGCACAAAAAATAACTGGTCCGCCATCTTGGGTCGTCCGCCATATTGGTTTTAGAATGACGTTATTTAGTTAGCCATGCTTTTCATTCAAACTAAACGTTAAATAAAAACTTGTAAAAAATTAACAAAGGCGGACTTAACGCCTTAGACATTTTCTACTAGTCACCTAAGACCTAAAATATCTGTCTCGTATCTCAAGACAATCAGCTCCACTACCATCTTGCTGAAAGGATAGTATTCTGACCATAGCATCAGTGATAATAAAGATCCTGGTAACAAGAGGGTCATTGACTTATTTAGCGACTTAACACACAAAAAAATATAATTAGGCATCAAAAAAAAATATTTGGCACTAAAAAGTCTTGTCATCTTAACGTTACTAAACTGACATGATGACAGATGAGTAATTATGAATTTAAATAATTTGCATTTCATATTTGCAGTCATTCTGACATATTTAAGGCGAATATATTTCCCAATGTTAACGCAGCACTGGCCGTGCGCCCGCTCGGAACGAGAATATCAATATTGAGCCTTCTATTCGACAGTTTTGTTTGCAAAATGTTCTTATATTTAGATATCCTATTTCAGTTATGAACAAATTCTAGCCATCAAATTTTCTGTGTACAAATATTTTTAAAGATGATGATGATGAAGTTTTGGAGAAATGCTCTATGACCTCAGTAGAGCTTCCGAAAGAGTGGGTCTTAAAATGAACATGGACAAAACCAAGGTCATGGTGAATGCCCATGTTACACCCACTCCTATCAAGGTCGGAGACTCTACACTCGAAGTTGTGGGCGACTATGTCTACCTGAGACAAACAATCCAATTGGGTAAGGCCAACTTCGAGAAAGAGGTCAACAGTCGAATCAGACTCGGCTGGGCAGCATTCGGGAAGTTGCGCGGTATCTTCTCGTCCAACTTACCACAGTGTCTCAAGACGAAAGTCTATGACCAGTGTGTGTTGCCAGTGATGACATATGGCTCTGAGACGTGGTCGCTTGCAAGGGCCTTATCAGAAAGTTTACAGTCACTCAAAGGGCAATGGAGAGGGCTATGCTCGGCGTTTCCTTGCGTGATCGAATCAGAAATGTGGAGATCTGCAAGAGAACCAGGGTTGCCGACATAGCTTGAAGAATTGGCAAACTTAAGTGGCAGTGGGCAGGTAACATAGCTCGCAGAACGGATGGCCGATGGGACCGAAAAGTTCTGGAATGGCGACCGCGAACCGGAAGACGATACGTTGGAAGGCCTCCCACTAGGTGGACCGATGACCTGGTTAAGGTTGCGGGAAGGCGCTGGATGCGAAACACACGGGATCGGTCAATGTGGCGACGGCTGGGGGATGCCTATGTCCAGCAGTGGACGTCTTTCGGCTGAAATGATGAGTGATGATAATGAAGTTTTGGAGGAGTATCCAAAGTAGCATGAAACAATAGTAAATATATATTTTTTTCAAACCTTTTAACCAAGCCGTTACTAAGGAGTATGCTTTAGAAAGTTACCGTTTTACGGCACTAAAGCGATTGTGGGCCCTTAACATAACATCACGCCTGTATACCCAAAAAGGTTGGGCAGATGTGCCTATAATAAACATTGCGCCAGTTTTAGCCCAGTAGAGATCGAAACAAAAGGCTAAAATCGCAAAGCTTGATAGAGTTCTGCATTTTTAAAAGACTTCGTCGGTTTCTTTTTTTAGGGTTCCGTACCCAAAGGGTAAAAACGGGACCCTATTACTAAGACTCCGCGGTCCGTCTGTGTGCTTGTCACCAGGCTGTATCTCGTGAACCGTGATAGCTCGACAGTTGAAATTTTCACAGATGATGTATTTCTGTTGCCGCTATAACAATAGAATACTAAAAACAGAATAAATATTTAAGTGGGGCTCCCATACTTCAAACATGTTTTTTTTTGCCGTTTTTTGCGATAATGGTAAGGAACCGTTCGTGCGCGAGTCCGACTCGCACTTGGCCTTTTTTTTCAATCGCTATCTATGATGGAATAACACTTGTCCAGCTTCTGGTTTAGGAAGATGTTGATCATCTTCATCTCAGATCAATGATCTTTCCAACTTCATACAAAAAAGGGCCTTAGCCCTGTATTAGGACAATTTAAGACCAAAATTATTATTACCACACAAAAGTGAGTTACGGTTCATTATACCTATATTACCCACGATGGAGGGTTAACAGTTAACCTGTTAAAACCGGGTCGAGAACCTTTTAAATCTGACTTTAACACCTGTCAACTCAAATTATTTAAATTGTCTGAGATTTTTAAAAGTTGATATGTGTTACTACTGCGTTTCCCTTCGTGAGATATAATTTAGTATATAACTTACAAAATGTAATTATAATTATTTGGTATCTTGTCATTCGTGGATCGTGTGAGATTTTTGTATGTTTTTATTTGCGGGACAGTTTTTTTTTTAACAGTGCTATCGACAGGTTTGGTCCACACTTGTCCTAAACCGGGAGGAATCGAAGAAAGAAAAGCCCTGCAAGTCAGATTCTTGAATCTGTTCTTGAAGGGCAAACACCACAGAACAGACTGCAAATCTCTAATACCTTTAAACGAGCAATTCTTGTTTATCTGTAGTCTGAATCTCGGAAACGGCTCCAACGATTTTCATGAAATTTTGTATGCAAGGCCTTTTGGGGGCGATAAATCGATGTTGCTAGGTTTCATTTTTAGAAAACGTCGTTTTCTCTATTTTCATCCGAGCAGACGTACTAATAAATAATAATAAATGAATATGTAATGATGCTATTGGTGCATCGAAGTAATAGGGGTTAAGAGGAAATATGAGCAGAGAGTGCCGACTGAATTTCCTTAGTAAAAAGTCATAATTCGAGGTTTGGCTCTCGTCTCTTTCCTCCTCCAATATTGGACAAATTTAATAGATATGCCATAAACTGGTAAAGTAAGATATATACTATGTCCCTATGTTTTCCTTTTTTCATTTATATTTGTCAAATTTGTACACTATGCCTCTGTTGACAGCGCAATTTTGAGCAGTTTTTGAGGGCTCTAGTGCTTCTAAAGATAATATATCATCAAAAAGAAAAACATAGAGACATATTATATATCTTTAATTATCAGTTTACGTAATATCTTTTAAATTGGTCCAATATTGGTGAAGGAAAGAGACGAGAGTCAAACCTCGAATTATAACTTTTTACTAAGGCAATTCAGTCGGCGCTCTTTGCCCCCGTTTCCTCTTAAAGTATGAAATTGCCGTTTTATTGTAATAGGTACTTCGAATTGACATAGAACCTTCACGGTTTGAGATTTATATTGAAACTTTTTTCACATGGCACCTATGAAGTTCTTCTTTAAAAAAATGTGCAACATTCGATTATCGAATTACAGTTTTTTTTTTATTCAACTTTGACAAGAAAGATGGATGCTTCGAAAATTCGAGTGATTTTTGAATACGAGTTCCAACGCGGAACTAACGTGGCAGAAGCAGCTCGCAATATCAATGTTGCGTTTTGAGAGGGGACTGCTAATGAACGCATCTCTGCGATTTTGGTTTAAACGTTTTCGTGATGGAAACTTTGATTTGAAGAACGAACCACGTGGAAGACCGCGACCACACAGGTGAATAACAATAAATTGAAAGAGATGTTGGAAGCCGATCCGAACCTAACTATCCAGGAATTAGCGGCATGGTTTAACGTTACCTTACCAACAATATTGACAAATTTGCGTCAAATCAATAAAATAAAAAATATGAAAAATGGGTGCAGGCAGGATAGCAACTAAGTAACTCAAGAGTGAATAGGTTACTTCTAGGCAAGCGTGTTCCTTCGCCGATCACATCATCGCTTACCATTACAAGACGTACGGCGATACGCCATCGGTACATGGTGGTCATCCCACCCATACGCACTAAACATTTTGGAAATACTTTTATTGTAAGTACAGCATACAGCTCAGGAGTAGAATGCCCTGCAGGAGCCTGTGTTTCCTGATTACTACCTGGGAGTCTTTAAGATCATAGTGAATAGGTTACTTCTAGCCAAACGTGCTCCATCGTCCACCACATCATCGCTTACCATCTGGTGAGAGTGGTCAAACGCGAGACTATCAATATAAAAAAAACAAAGAAAGGAGATTAATTATTGTCAATACAGTAGATATTTCCTACTCAGCTGTCACCTTAGGCCCAATTACACGAAAAACTTAACTCAGAGTTAGTTGGTAACATGAGGTTTTATTGACAGTTTGCCATACAATATGGCCTCATACCAGGTGGACCGATGACCTGGTGAATGTTGCGGGGATCCACTGGTAGCGAGACGCACGGGACCGGTGAATGTGGCGACGCTTGTGAGTGGCCTATGTCCAGCAGTGGACATCTTTCGGCTGATATGATGAACCTCGTGTTAGCAACTGACTCTGAGTTAAATTTTTCGTGCAAGTGGGCCCTTGGCTCTACAAGTGACATATCAACAAAAGTGTTGCGACAGTGATTAGAATATGGGATTGAAATTGAAGTATGGGAATATCCCGGTGGATATATATGCTGTCGGATTGTCACGTGACCCATCCCCTTACAATTTGGCATTTCAACCATCGCCTTCGTTGATAAAATTACACTTTTTTGATGTATTTTATAGGCTCGCACTTGACCACTATCTCACCTGTTGGCATGTGATGATGCGGTCGACGGTGAAACACGCTTACCTAGAAATAACCTATTCACCCTTGACTTAAAGACTCCTAGATTTTAGCTGTCGGGAAACAGTCTCCGGCAGAGAATGCCACTCCTTAGCTGTACGCATAATGAAAGTGTTTCCAAAACGTTTTATGCGTATGGGTGGGATGTCCACCATGTACCGATGGCGTATCGCCGTACGTCTGGTAGTTTGATGATGCAACGGGCTAGGTGGAATTCCATCGCACACTCCCCAAAATGTAACCGATAAAAAACCGATAAGCTGGCAACTCGGCGACGGTGTTCAAGGCTCTGGAGCTTTGACTTGACCAGTGCCTCATCACCGATGAGCCTCTTGGCCCGCTTTTCGATCGACTCTAGTGCGTCAAGCCGCAGTATTTGGCAGATCCGTCCCAGAGGTGAGAACAGTATTCCATGCATGATCGAACATGCGCATGATACAAATTGAGGATTTTTCTGGAGCCTTTTATGAGTCCAAAAGAAAAAAGCAGCTGGAATCGATGAAAATAATGGTAGACATAATTATCATTACATCAACCGAATCACGTTTCTTTTTCATACAAAATTTAACAAACACAAAAATATTTATTTATGCTACAAGTGCGGCAAGTAGGTGATATCCGATGAGTGGACACGAGTCGGAAATCATTTTACGCACATGTATCATACAACATTTTACTATGCATTGTGCGAGGAAATAAAAAAATATATCTGAACCAAGCAAGAAATTAATAAAATGGCGCTTATTCAAGGGCGCTCAGCATATCCACATATTAACTAATAGTTCATAGTTCCTCGGGCATATCTACTGCGCATGTGCAAATAGCTGTCACGTAGTAACGCAAAAAGGCACGAGCAAAATATTCATTCTGCCAAACATATTTAATTAATATTTAAAATTAATTTATTCATCAAAATCTAAATCTAGAGTAATTAAAAACTGAAGTATTCGTTTTGTTTTACCTTTTATATGAATGATAATCTGTACTTAACTAATTTTTAAAACTTTTCTCAAATAATTAAAACTCTCTGCGGCGGGCTGACGTTGGAGTTAAAAATTTAAAAAGTACAGGAAAGTAAAAAGCACTAGTAAAATAAAGTGACACTTTCCGCGCAGCCAACGCTCTTTTCGAGGACATGCATTGTAAAATATCTTTCTTTTTAAATCAAACCTAGGACACCAAAAAATCCTTCATTCCTACTACATACACCATAGTGACAGAAAAAATGCCATTACAAAAAAAAATATGTAAAGCCGCGATAAACTTATGCCGATAGTCTTCGGAGGAACAAGGAGCGTGCGAGCGAGAGACCCGAGCGCGAGGGAGACAGAGGATTGCATCATGGAAGGTGTAAAAGATGAAACACGAAAGTGACGCGTGTTTTAGTGATGGACTCTTTTTGCAAATTGGATTTGTCGATGAAATGGTTATGTGCGAAAGCTGTTTGTTGAATCGTGTTTTACTATGAAAATATCGATAAAATTTGAGGGATTCTTTTAGTATTTTTTTATTTCGTGTTTTACTTTCAACCTGGGGGACTTTAAGTGAAGAGTGAAACGGTTACTTCTAGGCAAGCGTGCTTCCACCATCAGGTGAGGTAGTGGTTAACCGCGAGCTTATTGTTAGCAAAAAAAGGTGACGTAAATTTTGTTATATCTTCTACAAAAAAGTGTCAAGTTTGTATGTTAGTGTCATTAAAGGTTTCTGTTTAAAAAAATTCAATCAGTATTCTATTCTATGTGCTTTATGATTTTTAAACGTAAAGATCACAGAAAATAATATTATCTTCTTCAGAGCTCTTTCCGAGTGACGTATTTCAACTTTAAGGTTACACTAGTCGATTTTTTTTTCCATACAAACGTGGTCTAGAGATTATTCCAACGTTTGACGATGTACGTTTAAAATAAAAAGTGATATCAATTTGTCTCATTATTGTCTAGCCCTGTATGGAAGCGAAAAAGTAAAAAAAGAAAATATTTGAAAGTTATGAGCGTCAAAAGTTCCACATTTCGACACTAATTTTAACGCATTTTTAGGCGCGAATAAATACTATAAGAAGACGGCAAATTGCAAAACGGCCTCCATACAGGGATAGATTAGTTGTTCAACAATGCATATAATTTTATTTTGAACAGATAGATTAAGTCGTTTTTCTATGATATCTAGACTGCCAAAGTTCTGTTTATAAACTTTCGCGCTCGGTTTCGACCTAAATCATTATCCATTTCGCTACAAATTTGCAAAAGTGTGTAATCGTACGCGAACTAGCTTCCTACTGCTCATCACAGCATCTATCTTTTCCGCACGTGTTGTCGGTTGATATAAAATGCATTTTAACCCCGCGCACAAAATAGTTCGTGCCGTCGACTAATGTATCCTTAATAGAGATTAATAGAGATAACTGTTATTATTATTATTGATTTTCACTTTTTTTATTTACATTGTTGGCTTGATAATAATGGAATTAATTTATAACTAAACTAAGTCATTGTTTTTTGTTTATAATTTAACTTGCATAATATTTGCACGCCATAGAATGTGGCAAACATGTCGGGATCTTTTGTTTCTTTTTTTTGTTATCTTGGATGCATATTGTATGTGTTACCCATGTTTGAGCAAATACATATTATCTTATCTTATCTTAAATAAACTATTACATGGGAAAGTATTATTTCGCTGTCATACTTTTTAAGTTCTATTTATTAAAAATCTCTGAACAGTTTATTTAGCACCTGTTATGCACAGAGAGGAGGCCTGTGTCCCAGCAGTGGGAACATTAATGGCTGATGATGATGATGCAACTGATAAGCAAAACTCTCTATACTAGTCAAGTATCACACTTGACACTTAATATTATGAAGGCGAAAGTCTGTAAGTGTGTTTGTGTGTTTGTTACTTCTTCACACTGTAACGGCTGGACGGATCTGGACGAAATTTGGCACAGAGATAGTTCGGAATAGCACATATAATACTTTTTATCCCGGGCATATGTTCCCTCGGGATAGTTTTTGACTTTCACGCGGACGAAGCCACTGGCAGAACCTAGTAATATTTGGATGGATGTTTGTTTGTAACTCGATCACGCAAGAACGGCTGAACGGCTGGATGAAATTTGGCACAGAGATAGTCTGGAATAGCACATAGGCTATTTAACTCGGTATGATGTTCCCTTAGGATAAAGAAATACTTTTCACGCCTGCAATGCCGCTGGCAGATGCTAGTTACTTTTAAATGAAACGTACCATCGTTTTGTGTAATAACAACTCTACGAGTACCATCATCATCTGCCTAGCCTTTTCCTAACTATATTGGGGTCGGTTTCCAGTCTTACCGGATTTAGCTAAGTACCAGTGTTTTACATGGAGCGACTGCCTATCTGACCTCCACAACCCAGTAACTGGGTAACACAGTACCCCTTGGCAAGACTGGTGTCAGATCTCAAGCTTCTGACTACCCGTAACGACTGTCAAAGATCTTCAAATAACAGCCGGGACCAACGGCTTAACGTGCTTTCCGAGGCACGGTGGCAACTCGGCATGTTGAAAATGGTCACCCATCCACGGACCAACCTCGTCAAGCGTTGCTTAACCTTGATGATGAACTATATTGGGGTCGGTTTCCAGTCTTACCGGATTTAGCTAAGTACCAGTGTTTTACATGGAGCGACTGCCTATCTGACCTCCACAACCCAGTAACTGGGTAACACAGTACCCCTTGGCAAGACTGGTGTCAGATCTCAAGCTTCTGACTACCCGTAACGACTGTCAAAGATCTTCAAATAACAGCCGGGACCAACGGCTTAACGTGCTTTCCGAGGCACGGTGGCAACTCGGCATGTTGAAAATGGTCACCCATCCACGGACCAACCTCGTCAAGCGTTGCTTAACCTTGATCATCGACCCGTGCGGCTGTTATTATTTAGCCACGAGCTCCTCTAACAACTCTACGAATACCAACAACCAAAAATCAAAAAACAAAAATTATCGATATCGACACCCAAACTATGCTCCACTCCCCCACCGCAGAGGTCACGGCCTAAAGCCGTCTCGAAACGAGTTCCCCGCGGTACCACCGACGACTAAATAATAATAATATACACACACCGGCCTTACACCTACACACACACACTCCTCACACCTTCAGACGTCGGCAAAGGAGCGATGAAGGGGGCAAATTCCGGACTTTTTGACCCCAAGAAAGGTATAAAAGAGGTATTGTCTTCGTACTTAGATTTATTTGTCATCGCATTGACTTTTGTCTTACGATACGATGATCTGATGGGAACCTGTCAGTGGCTTGAAAAGCTTGGTATGTTAACAATTACAGAGGCTATGGGCAAAGTGACTTTCTGTTCGAAACGACAAACAATTTCATTTTTAGGTTTCTGTACCCAAAGGGTAAAAACGGGACCTTATTACTAAGACTCCGCGGTCCGTCTGTCTGCTTGTCACCAGGCTGTATCTCGTGAACCGTGATGGCTAGACAGTTGAAATTTTCACAGATGATGTATTTCTATTGCCGCTATAACAACAAATACTAAAAATAGAATAAAATTATATTTATGTTGGGCTTCCATACAACAAACGTGTTTTTTTTTGCCGTTTTTGCGATGATTAAAAAAAAAACTTATTAATCATAATATGATTAGTTTAAACACCGATTAGCCTAATATTCTAAATTCAAAGTCTGTATAGGGAATTTGAATTAAGAATCTCCTAAACAGTGCAATCATTATGGTTAGGTACAGATTTCATATAAATAAGGGCGGTTACGCACTATATCCGATCCGTGTAAAGAAATTTCGGTTTCAATGTAGCCGTAGTACTTCTTGTAGGGAATCTTACGCACTCATTCGAACTCCATCCGTCATAATCTGTCATAATTCAAAATATTTTGAATTCGGAACGCAAATCCTAAGGGCCGTAAGTGTTTGGGATTGACCACATATCATTTCCATAGCGCATTTCATCATTGATAGAACGTCGGTTGGTCTAGCTAGACCCTCGATGATTTCTAGATCAGAGACATTTATCTAGAGCGTCTGGGGTACCATATTAACCGTTTGCAGGGCAGGTGATGTGCACGATTGACAGACGGGCCAAGAGACTTACCGGCAACGATGCGCTGGTCGACTCAAAGCTCCAGAGCCTTGAACACCGACGACGAGTTGCTGGCTAGCAACTCGTCGTCGGTGTTCAAGGCTGTGTTCAAGTCTGTGTTCAAGGCTGTGTTCAAGGCTGTGTTCAAGGCTGTGTTCAAGGCTGTCGGTTTTCTATCGGTTACATTTCGGGGAGTGTGCGATGGAACTGCACAATTTGATTCCGCCTAGCCCTTTCCATCATCGGAATACAAGACGCCTTCGGTAAATTGTGGATATCCCACCCATAAGCACAAAGCAT
This sequence comes from Orthosia incerta, assembly GCA_948252205.1. NCBI lineage: Eukaryota > Metazoa > Arthropoda > Insecta > Lepidoptera > Noctuidae > Orthosia > Orthosia incerta. The sequence continues at coordinate 10,353,904 of OX411765.1, read as the reverse complement.
TTTTAAAATACTTTCATTGTGCGAACAACTAAGGAGTGGAATTCCCTGAAGGCGTCTTTGTTTCCTGATAGCGACAACCTAGGGATCTTCAAGTCAAGAGTGAATAGGTTACTTCTAGGTAAGCGTGCTTCACCTTCGACCACATCATCATTTAACATCAGGCGAGATAGTGGTTAAACGTGAGCCTATAGAGAATAAATAAAATAAAAAACTATTTGCAGAGCATGTCAAGGTGACAGTTTACCATTGGTCAAAAATGCATGACTTTTTAGCTCCCATGGGACAATTCGCATGAAATTTCTTCGAATATTTATCTGTTTATTATTAGTAAGTTACCGGCGTAGAGATGTTTTTCACAATCTTGAAAAAAAACATGAAAAAAAACTTGGCACAGTCGTTTTTTTTCTACATTTGGTTTTTGTTTCAGAAAAAGTGAAACACTGAATTTGGTTGTTTTGCTTTTAATTAAAGTCAAATTATGTTTCAATCTAAATGACAAGATACCTATTATTATGAACTTAGAAAATACTTAATTTGTTACATTCAGAATCATCTTTTCTTTCTAATTAGGAAAATCCCCGTACGTAAATGGTAAATTTTAGTGGGTGTTGCCAATTATTTTAAGACATTTATGTAATAATTAACAAAAAACAAGTGGTATTTTCTAGAGCAGAAAAAAAAAAAAAACCTTTTTTTGTAGTGCAGTGGTGGCCCAGTGGTATCGGCCGCGACTTACAAGTTGTGGGTCGTGGGTTCGAGCCCAGGCAGGCGCTTTACTTTGTGTAAATTATTTCATCAACACTGCTCTCAAAACGGTGAAGGAAAACATCGTGAGGAAACCGGCATGTCCTAGAACCAAAAATTCGAAGACATGTGACATCCACCAACCCGCACTGGGCCCGCGTGGAGGATTACGGCCCATTCCCTCTCACAGAGAGGAGGCCTGTGTCCCAGCAGTGGGAACATTCATAGGCTGATGACGTGTGATGTGTGATGTGAAGTGGTATTTTCTGTTTAAACTAAAAAAATAACAATATCGACTCATATATGATCACCGCCTTACCATATTTTTATTTTCATACACTTGAAAAAAAACCTACTCCAGAATAAAATCTATTATTTTTTCATGTTTTTTTTAAACGCTTTTTTTCATCTCGGAAAAAAAACCATTTTTTTACAACTCTATACCGGCGGTTGAGGTACCGAACCAGAAGACGCTGAGTTGCAATGCATTCCACTAGGAGGACCGATGACCTGGTGAGGGTGGCGGGAGTCCGCTGGATACGAGACGCACGGGACCGGTCAATGTGGCGACACATGGGGGAGGCCGATGTTCAGCACTGGATGTCTTTTGGCTGAAATGATGATGATGATGACTGGTTGAGATGGGTGGATATTATTATCACCAGATTATAAGCAAAACCTCATTTACAAACTTCAAACTTTTCATTCATCATCATCATCATATCAGCCGAAAGGCGTCGCCACATTGACCGGTCTCGTGCGTCCTGCAACCAGCGGATCCCCGCAACCTTCACCAAGTCATCGGTCCACCTGGTGGGAGGCCTTCCAACGCAACGTCTTCCGGTTCGCGGTCGCCACTCCAGAACCTTTCTGCCCCATCGGCCATCCGTTCTGTGAGCAACGTGCCCTGCCCACTGCCACTTAAGTTTGGCAATTCTTCGGGCTATGTCGGTAACCCTGGTTCTCTTGCGGATCTCTAAGTTTCTGATTCGATCACGCAAGGACAAATTTTTCATTACTAATGATAATTAAACAGGGATATTCCTGCATTCATAAGCAATTGACAGCTGTTACATAAAAAAAATCGGATAAATAATTATTCCAGTTTTGCATGAAACAGCTGATTTTAGTGGTCAGTTCTCCTGATAGGTTATTTAACAAAGACCTCTGCTACAAAATACCATCTACTCTTCAGTCCTACGAAAAGCATCTATTGTCCAGCGACGTAAATAAATACAGAGAAGACAAAGCAACAGTAAACACTAGTGTATTTTGTCCAATCTCGGCGCCTAATAGCAGCATTGGCTGGAGATTGGCGCTGCCAACATAACAATAGCACCCGGGATTTGGAATAAATTAGTCATTTCCTACTGGGATATTCGTTTTGGAATTTTGTCATAGAGTAGTTTGTAGATAGGTAAAATGATTTTGGTGGGGACAGCAATCATGTCGATGTACTATCAAAGTCAAAATATGTGTATGTACATAAATATATAAAAAACCGGCCAAGTGCGAGTCGGACTCGCGTATGAAGGGTTCCGTACCATTATCGCAAATAATGGCAAAAAAAACACGTTTGTTGTATGGGAGCCCCACTTAAATATTTATTTTATTCTGTTTTTAGTATTTTTAGTTATAGAGGCAACGGAAATACATCATCTGTAAAAATTTCAACTGCCTAGCTATCACGGTTCATGAGGTACAGCCTGGTGACAGACTGCTTAATACAAATCATGGAACCTATCGCAAACTCTTCAATTTGATAATTCAATTCCTTATGATATAAAGCAATTGAATTTTAATTTATTTAAGAAAACACTTAAAAAGCTGCTTACTGATAAGTGCTACTATAACATTGTTGATTTTTTAAATGATAAATTTTGAATTTTATTTTGACTAATTTTATTCTATATTGACATGTTTTGTATTTAATTAATACTCATATTGACTACATTTTGTACTGACTCTGATTGTATGTTGAATTATTGATAACATTTTGCACTGACTCTTAATTTTTTTATATATGAAACTGACATTTATTTATTTCATTTTGTACACCGAATGAGGCAAAACATGTTGGTCTGGTAAAATTATTTCCATCTATATGTGCATATTCATGTATCATGTTACACATGTTTGAACAAATAAATTTATCTTTATCTTTAAAACAATATTCACTGCGTGAATTACGCTGTTGAGTAGACAGATTTTTAAACGCCTTATGTTTAACTAACACTGACACCAGATCTAGTAAAATGTAAGGGCAAAAAATCACTTTATATTGCCAAAAATAGTAAACTTTCACCAAAATTTAATCCCCATTTTTGCATGAAAATAGAACCAAAAAAATTACAACTTTTGATCCTACTTAAAGCAACCACCAACTCCAAAATATGATTGTTAAATCCAAAAATAGTTTACGACCACAAAAAAATTAACAGTATTTTAATCATCATCATCATTTCAGTCGAAAGACGTCTACTGCTGGACATAGGCCTCCCCCAGGCGTCGCCACATTGACCGATCCCATGCGTCTTGCATCCAGCGTCAACCTTAACCAGGTCATCGGTCCACCTAGTGGGAGGCCTTCCACCGTATCGTCTTCCAGTTCGCGGTCGCCATTCCAGAACTTTTCGGCCCCATCGGCCATCCGTTCTGCGAGCAATGTGCTCTGCCCACTGCCACGCAATTATTCGGGCTATGTCGGTAACCCTGGTTCCTAGTATTTTAATATAAAATGACATTTAAATATGTAACATCTTCTTATCCTATAAAAGTAAATTATGCCAGATAAATCATTATATACCTAAAAATAGTGAATAAACCTTAGGGGTTTGCTTGACCCTATGATATTGTTAAATCATTACTAAAGTCTGAGCTTTTTATGACCCTAATTATTAACTTCTACTAACTAAATAGCTATTTTATATTTCGCGTATATTCAATAAGGTTAAGAAATAAACAACTCGTATAATTAAAATAATCATTTTATTAAAATTTAAACTTAATTAAAAATTAGACTCTGTGTTCTTCTAGATTTCTAGATGATAGTTAACATTTGTTAACTTTTTATTTCGTGTTACATTTTTTTTTTGTTTTTTTTTTTTTAATTTCTTACGACTTATTGTCGGGCCTATGTTGTCCCCCCATATCCAAATACTAATGCTGTAACATGGAAATATTGTAAAACCAAACCATTTATAAAAAAAAACCGGCCAAGTGCGAGTCGGACTCGCGCACGAAGGGTTCCGTACCATTATCTCAAAAAACACGTCTGTTGTATGGGAGCCCCACATAAATATTTACTTTATTCTGTTTTTAGTATTTCTTGTTATAGCGGCAACAAAAATGCACTGCCTAGCTATCACGGTTCATGAGATACAGCCTGGTGACAGACAGACAGACAGACAGACGGACCATGGAGTCTTAGTAATAGGGTCTCGTTTTTACTCTTTTGGTACGGAACCCTAAAAAGTAACCATGGAGTTTCTTGCCGGTTCTTCGCCATAGGAAACGACTAACCCGAACCGTGCACCTTTTGTCGACGTTTTATAAGTGCTCCATATATGGTTTAAAAGTCTTTTAAATTCTCTAAGAATCTAAATAACAAACATATATAAACTCACGCCTTTTTCCCATGGGGGTAAGCAGAAACTACAGAACGCCACCTGCTACGATCCTGACATACTTCGTTTGCTTCACTCACATTCATACATCTAGTCATACACACACGCCTTTCTGAAGAACATCATTATACGTATACGTACCCAAGTACAAATGATGGTTTATTTTAGTGTATGTCTACCCGTACACATCAAACATTTAAATGTGATAGCTGCCTGTAAAAATATCTAAGTGTGCAAAGCTTCTTCTTTCTATAAAATCCATTACCCTTAAATATACATTACATTGGAATAATATTTGTCCAACAATTTTAAGTCACAATAACTGAAAGTCACCTACAAAACTGAAGCTATGTCAACTATCAATGTCATAATAACATATTCTTACAAAATGCCGAATTTTCTTCGAAGTTTTTTTTTTTTTTTTTTTTTTTTATCATTACGATGTAACTGAATAGTTACCTCATAACAGTCACAATCTAGCATCGAGGCTAATAAGTAACTTAAATTTAACCTAATTTGCTAATAATTTATATGGTAAAGAATGTGTCCATTGGCACTTTTCTTATTGTCTCTATTATGATGGGAAGACACTTAGTTCATGTGTTCTTAAAAGGTAGCACTCACTGCACTTCGTAACACTAATTTCACTTTAAACTAACTCAAAAGGCTTAGTCCTTTTCAGTCTCCTTATTATGTCCGTGGTGTCAAGGAGCTGGATAGCCTCGACATTCACATGTTTATGAAGTCTCTGTTCATGAGCTTCGGCGTATTTTTTTATAACTTTGGCGACGAGGTCCACTCCTAAGTCCCGGTGGATATCCTCGTTTCTAATATACCAGGGAGCGTTTACTATGCTCCGCAGTATCTTGTTTTGAAATCTTTGAATAATTTCAACATTGGTACGTTTTGTACAGCCCCAAAGCTGTATACCGTATGCCCATACAGGCATAAGTACTTGTTTGTACAGAAGTACTTTGTTGTACACTGACAATGATGAATGTCTGCCAAGTAGCCAGTACATATTCCTGTAGCGGATATCTAACTCCAGGCGTTTCTTTTTGACATGAGCCTTCCAGCGAAGCTTTGCGTCAAGCGTCATACCCAGGTATTTTGCTGTATTTTCATAAGGTATTATGCAACCGTTGATATAAACCGGTGTATAATTAGGGCTTCGGTTTGTGAAGTCTATATGGGTCGATTTGGACTCATTTAACTTAATTCGCCATTTTTTTGTCCAGTTGGTGATGGAGTTCACAGCAATTTGTACTTTATCTACGGCTTCTTTGTGAGTGACACCTATAGCCATGATGGCTGTGTCATCTGCAAAGGTTGCAATAAAGTTGTTTTCCATTTCTGGGATATCACAGGTGTATAATAGGTACAAGATAGGTCCAAGAACACTTCCTTGTGGTACACCAGCTTTTATTTGCTTGAGATCTGAGTAAGCATCTTCATGTCGGACTCTAAACGTCCTCTCTGTTAGGTAAGATTCTAAAATGTCTGCAAATTGTTTAGGAAGCATTTTCCTTAACTTATAAATGAGACCTTTATGCCAAACCTTATCAAATGCCTGTGCTACATCTAGAAAAACTGTAGAACAGACTTTTTTTTCTTCTAGGGTTTTTTCTATAATGTTGGTAATTCTGTGTACTTGGTCTATCGTGGAGTGTTTTTCTCTGAAACCGAATTGGTAATTGGGAATCAGTTTCCTGTCTTCTATTATTGGTTTTATGCGTCTTATAAGTAGTTTTTCAAATAATTTTGAAATAATTGGTAAAAGGGATATAGGTCTGTATGATGTTACTTCCTGAGGCGATTTTCCGGGTTTGGGGATCATTATTACTTCAGCAACTTTCCAGATATCAGGCACGTGTTTCAATCGGAAAGTTGCATTTATAAGGGTTGTAAGTTTTACTATGGCTTTTCGTGGCAGATTTTGAAGCAGTTCTCCAGTGATAAGGTCGTATCCAGGCGATTTCTTTTTGGCTAAGTTTTTGATCATATTTTGCACTTCTTTCGGCGTAGCTAATCGTATATTCAACTCATCATGGTGAGTGACATCTAGTGTTATGTTTTCAGAGCTTTCCTCAGCACTTGTTTGAAAAGTTTGTTGTAAATGCTCTGCAAATATATTTGCTTTCTGTTCGTTGCTTATGGCCCATTTGTCATCTTTTTGTTTAATAGGTGATGCATGAACAATAGGCTTATTTAGACGTTTAGTGGCTTTCCACAGTGAGTGTTCTGTTTTTCCACTACTTGTTAATTGGCTTAAGTAATTATGTGTAGCATCATCATGATATTCCTGTATTGCTTTACTTAATCTTTTTGTAAGTCTATTTAGCATTGTTTTGTCAGGTGGATATCTTGATTGTTGCCATTTTTGCCTCTGAGCCCTCTTTATGGCTATGAGGTTTCTTATTTCTAACGGATAACTATGACTTGCAATTTTTCTTTTCAAGAGAGGTGTATTTCCCCAAGCGCAGTTTTGAATGTCTGTCACAAATTTTGACACTTCTTTATCCAATTGTTGATTATTTTTGAGTGGTACTTTGAGGTCAATCATATTGTCTAAATCGAATTTGAAACTATCCCAATCCGTGTTTTTATTCACTAAAGTTGGATTGCTTTCTTTCTGAATTATGGTTTCACTTAAAGTTAAGATAATGGGCGAATGATCAGAGTTCATATCAAATCCCTCCTGTATGTGAAGATATGTAGCCGACAGATTCTTAAAAATGAAAAAGTCGATCAGATCTGGAATTCTTTGGGTATCAGTAGGCCAGTAAGTAGGCTTTCCTGTTGATATTGCATTGCAATTGATTTCTCGCATAGCACTAAGCAATTCCCTTCCTTTAGTGTTGGTTAGTCTAGATCCCCAACGTATGTGTTTTGCGTTAAAGTCACCTCCCAATATAAACGTGTTGCCAAGAAGTTTCAACAGGTTTCTGTACTGCTCTATTTTCAGAGCATGCTTTGGTGGACAGTATATAGCTGCTACGGTAATGTGATGATGTTTAGTTTTGACCCTAACGGCTACAGTTTGTATGAACTCTTCTTCATATTTAAGTTCTAGGTAATGGTAGATGTTCTCTCTTATTATAAGGGTGCTTCCCCCTCTCGCAGTATTGACAGGGTGCAGTGCATGATATATTTTATATCCGTTGAGGTGTATATACGATTCTCTTGTGAAGTGAGACTCCGATATGAGGCACACATCAATTTTTTCTGTGGCAAGGACCGCCTGTAGCTCGTTTTGATGCTTTAGGAGTCCGTTTGCATTCCACGCCATTATTTTTAGAGTGTTCTTCATTTTTGAGTCATACGAGGTAGCTGCGTAGCACTATTTTCTAGGTTTTTTAACCTTAGTTCAAATGAGGTTAAAATATTCAAAATTTTATTTATATTTTCATTTGTGTCGGCGTCTATTGACGTGGAGGGTTGTGAACCGTGCACTGGTGGTTGTGGTTCAAGAGATTTCGTAGCTTGCGCATAAGACACATTCTTTGATACCCTTTGATACTCTTTGACATTTTTCTTAGCACTAGGAGCCTGAGTGACAGGTGTAGTAACTTTTTTTTTCATGGCTTTATTTTTCAGTTGTTGCAATTCTTTGGCTACCATACACCCTCTGTAGTTGGCTGGGTGTGGCTCACCACAGTGAACGCATTTGGGTTTATCTGCTATAGGTTTTGTGCAGTCTTTAGTAAAGTGTTTACCTGTGCACTTTACACATCTAGGTTCCTTGGAGCAATATTTCTGTGTGTGGCCATATGCTTGACATCTCTTACACTGTGGTATTAGCTTGGAAGTTTTTAAAGGCTGCACTTCTACTTTACAACCTAATATGGTCTTAATACTATAAATTTTATTTATATCTTCGTCTTTTTGGAAGGAAAGCATAAACATATTTAGAGGTTCCTTAGTCCTCCAACTTAATTTGTTTACCACTTCCTGGATTTTAAAGCCGTTAGCATTTAATTCTTCAGCTATTCTATTTGGAATACATGATGAGTGTAGATTTTTTGCTATGACCCTAATCGGTCTGTCTTGTTTGTTCTCATAGGAGTGCCAGAGACAATTATTTTCTAGTAATAATTTAGTAATTGCTCTGTAGGAGTCTTCGTTCCTGGCGTTTACTTTGACAGTTTCCCCGTTCATCATTTTGACCACAAAGGTCTCTTTATTTGAACAAGTCAAGAGAAGATCATAAAACTTCTGGTAGTTTCTGATATTTTCTACAATGACTGGGGGAGGTGGAGGTAGTTTTTTTATTTTTGGTTGCTCGGACTTTGTACCAGCCTGAGGTTCCATGGAGCTTGCTCCTTGCGATACTGGAGACAGTGAAGCATTCATTTTTCTTTTCTTTCTACTTTTTTGTCGTACCCACTCAGTTTCTCTGGCAAGGTCCTCTTCATCAGTCTTATATTCGACTGTTGACTGGGGCCTATCATTTGTCGAAAGTTCCTTCTCTGAAGTAACATTATTTTGTTCCTGGATAAGCTTCAGCTGATGTTGCAAGGCTTCTACCTGGCTACTGAGCACTTGTACAAGTTGCTGCAGTTCTTGGCGCTCTTTAGCTTCCTCTTTGTACCGGGTGTACAACTGATGTTCTAGTTCAGTTTTGAGGACTATTTTATTCGGCGAAGCCATAATTGTTTACAAGTTATAATTATAAAAATTATAACTTACCGCAAATTCTCACAATAATACATGATTCACTTACAAATCTAGGTCATTGCACCGCCCGCGGGGGCAATACGCGGCGGAACTAGGCTGCAGCGTCAGCACTTGTACACGAGCGCAGACTTGTGTAAGAGCGTGCGTGACGCGACCGTTCTCGCTAGGAGTCGATTGACCACTGAACTTCGAAGTGATTGACATTTTTTTTAATAATTTTATTGGAAATTATACTGCTCTAAATAAAATTAACCAAATTTTTCCTTTGACTACTTTGGCGTGAAATAAAATATGCTAAAGGTATTTTTGTGTGCGGTGCTCAAACTATTCAGCCAAAGTTACCTATGTTATACACAAAGTGTCATACCAGTCCATAGACGATGCCATGGAAGAGCTAAAGTTTCAAGCCAAAACAAAATTAGTTACTGGCATACCAGCGATACGAAGAAGAAGATTATTGTAGAGCAAACCATTCTAAATTTAAAATGGAATCATGCCCGAATTTACGCACAGGACCGGTCAATGTGACCACATTTGGGGGAGGCCTATGTTCAGCAATGGACATCTTTTGATGACGATAATGCGCTTTGACCAAACTTTTCTTCCTACTCAATTCTCCCACCCCCTCCTTCCTATCTTATGTCTAACTTTCACTAACTATTTTCTTCACATACTCGGCATCTGCGTTCTTCTTATTATCTTCTCCTACACTGTCTATTTTTCTCATACTACTAATTTTGTTCACTCTTCCTTTGAGGTCCAGTCCATTCTTCTTTGGAATGCGCATCCTCTCGAGATCAGGACGGCCAGTTGGTATGAATTCAAGTGGAAATTGCGTATTTACTTTCAAAACAACTAAGCAGTCATCTCGCTTTCTTCTTTTCTGTTATATTTTAAATATATTATTTAAGTATATATGAATAGTACGTGTATTTTAGTATGTTAAAAGCTATTTTAGTATGGTATGCACCATGTTGTCTCACCGTCCTTGGTTGACTGGTAGATAATGCCTAAGGCACTCTTCCAAAGCTCAAATGGCTAGTTTTGTAGCATTAATCAAATTATCCACAACTGATTTAATATATTGTATAAAACTTAAAGTATAAATTTTATTTTATTTTATTTTACAGTTTTAGGAAAACTTACAGCTTTACAATTTAACACAAATGAGAGTAACAAAAATAAGGCCAATTAAAAGTTTTCACAGATAGAAGACAGCTTATAAACAAAAAAAAATTGAGAAGGTAGACAGTGTTTTAAGTCAAAACAGCAGTAACATAATCGAAATCAAAACGAATACACAACTGAATTGAGAACCTCCTGCTTTTTGAAGTCGGTTAAAAACGTGACTCAAACAGCGTGAATTTTAGTTAATTAGTTTAAGTTATCAAAGAAGAGGTTACAAAGAGTCCTTTTTAATTTTAATATGCTAGTATTGAAAACATCGATGTCGACGCCCCGGCAGATCGCGTTATGTGTATGACTCGCTTTCATTAAGTACGAATTTCGTCTGTAATTCGTTCCTGCCTGAGTATCCAATAGACAGGGATTGCGCCGAAAAGTAGAAGGAATCCGCAGTCCAATTTTGCTTAGCAATTCGGGCAGCTCGGTTAAACCATTAGCGATTCTAAATAAAAATGCCAAGTTAGCAATTCTTCTACGTTCAGAAAGAGGAAGTAGATGGAACCTTTTACAGCGAAGGAGATAAGTGGGAGAATTATACCTACTAACCGTGAAAATTTGAAATTGTTTTGACAAAAGAAAATTGCCGCTTCTGTTTTGGTAGAGTATGACTGCACTTTTGACCCTTTGCATTTGTACCTCTTGTGCATAAAATAGTCTAAATAAATAAATAGATGATGATGACCGAACTGGAGAAAGAATGCAATACTACACACTCTGCAGCCTGACTAGCCCCGGCTAGAACAAGAGGTTGTTTCAACACTTCAAATTCCATGTAATAAGTTCGCGTTCCTGATAAAAAAGTTAACTTGCCTAATTGTGTGTAGTTGTAGAAGACCTACAGCACTTATTTATGGCCTGTGTGTGATATGAGTCTATAAGAAACGATGTGTTTAGGATCGTGAGGTTGAACCGAGTTGACGTAGGCACATTCCAAAGGTGCGGTTGCAACCGGAACGGCCCTGCACACTCTCGAGCAGTGCCCTGCCTGGGAGGCGCAGCGCCGTGTTATGGCGGCAGAAATTGGGCAAGACCGTGACCTGTGTGTGTTTGTGTGTGGATGGGTCGCGAATGTCATGCGTAGCAGTTCTCGTGGCCCACCCATCAAGGCGAAAGTAGGTGCACAGGCGGAGTTTTTAGTGGGTTTCAGCCCCACATAACAACGTAATCTCCCCGGACGGCGCGGTATGGGTTAGGCATTTTTTAGCCAGAAAAAAAAAGGCACGTTCCAAAGACTTATGTCTCAACCAAATGGCAACGAAGCGAAGAGTCTGTTCAAGTTCATGGCCCAAATCTGATGCATACCATATATTTACCTAGTGTATGTTAAGGTTATGATGGGAATGTCGTAGGCATGGCGATTATAAAATTCCCTAATTAAATTTAAAAAAAAACTTCAAATGTCAAATATATGAAAAGACACCGCGCACCTGCTCTTCGCCTTTTTCAAATGTTTTTGCGGAGAGAATGGCACAACCAACTCCCCAGCAGCACGCCTATGAGTTAAGGCTATATATACATCCCAATGCTAACGCAGTACTGGCCGTGCGCCTGCGCGATGCCAAAATATAAAAATTTAACCTCCTTTTGAATAGTTTTGTTTGCAAATTATTATTTGATTTACATATGCTATGTTAGTTATGAAGAAATACCAGCCATAAATTTTTCTGTGTAAAAATATTTTTAAACATCCCAGTCGTTTTGGAGGAGTTTCCAAAAGTAGCGAAAATTATCGTGTTGTTAATTATTTTTTTAAAGCAAAACTATTAGTTACACGTAAAAACCTTGTGTCTAAAATTATGTACATGAATCAGTAATAAATATATATTTTTTTCAAACCTTTTAACCTAGCCGTTACTAAGGAGTATGCTTTAGAAAAATGCCGTTTTACGGCACTAAAGCGTATGTAGGCCCTTAAGATTGAAGAACTGACAGACGGATACTTAAGTGACAGCAACAGGGCTCTGTTTGGACCCTTCGGGTACAGAAGCCTTAAAACCGTTAGTTTAAAATGTCGTATCTGCATTTAGAACTCTTTGATCCGCCATCATAATTTGAGGATCTCTACGACAGTTGACCTATGCAAATGAGCCCGCTCTTCTCTCACTAATGCCACTATTAAAATAATATTACTTTACTATCTACTAAATAAAATTATTATTAAAATAGTAAACTGTTACTTAAATTTGGTTTTGTGTGAAGACTCTTTTGTGGCAGTGCTATATTCCTCTGGCTTAATTTTTGTGAATTCACAAATATAATAACGGGTTCAGGATGTTCGTGGGACTACTGCTTTTCTGCAATGCATCAGGTATGTTCGCAGAATCACACGCTGATTTTTCCAAGCTATCGTAAGGCAGAAATCTGCCTCTTTGCTCTGCAGAGTGCGGGCTGGCTCCAACTCCATCCTGAAAACCATAGCAAGGAGATACGATGCTTCGTTATAAGGGGATGCTGTTCTCTGAAATGTATTCGGAATAACAAACTCGTTTTACCGAATAAGTTTCTATATATTAAGGCGATATATACGCCCCAAAGTTAACGCAGTACTGGCCGTGTGCCCGCTCGATGCGAACATATCAATATTGAACCTCCTTTCGAACAGTTTTGTTTGCAAAATATTATTTGATTTACATATGCTATGTTAGCGATAGTTATGAAGAAATTCCAGCCATCAATTTTTCCGTGTAAAAATATTTTCGCGTTTTGGAGGAGTTTCCAAAAGTTGCGAAAAATATCGTGTTGTTCATTATTTTTTTAAAGCAAAACTATTAGTTACATAAATCTATATTTTGTCAAACCTTTTAACCTAGCCGTTACTAAGAAGTATTCTTTAGAAAGTAACCGTTTTACGGTACTAAAGCGGTTGAAGGCCCTTAAGGACCCATATGGCTTTTCCAATATAAAGTTTTATTATTTTTATTTAGGTATTATGAAAAAAGTTGATGGATGGTCTGGTACGTTAGTAACGGAAATGTCAAATTAATGTTATCTACAACAGCCATGTTTGAATTTTGATTGTCACCCATCCTGTTAAAAACGGGCCAAGTGCATGACAAGTACATGAAAAAGAACCAAAAAAGTGTGAGTGGAACCCACCGCCTACCAAAGGTTTAGCGCGGTCGTTGGATTCATGACTTCCACTGAAATGAATCAGCTGCTTACAGCACCAACGAGTACCTCATTTACATATTGGTGCTGCCTGTCGTTAGATTTACATTGTGTGTGTTTATATCTTGAAAACTGAAGAACCAATTAAATGGAATTTACACTCACACTAAGTTGAAAGATGCTTTATCCAATAAAAAACCGGTAAAGTGCGTGTCAGACTTCGCACATTTAGAATTCCGTACCAAACCGCAAAATTAATTTGGTTGTAATAGGAATAACGAGAGAATTTCAAAGAAAAATCTGTTTTATCAATATATTGGTATTTTTTAGTAAAATATACGTAATAATAAACTTTATCACCAAATTTGAAGTTCATAGATCAATGGGAAGTTAAAAAAATCTTCTCAAAAAATTCAAAAAAGAAAGTTAATTCAAAAAAAATACAAACTTGAGAGTTTTCAAGGGACACCTGGATGGAATGAAGTTCCTTTAGTATATATATATACATATCTATATATATATATATACTAAAGGAACTACATATATATATATGTATATATACTCTCTCGACTTCGTAAACACAACAGCGTATAGCTTAGAACACGCACGAAACACGCGCACGCCGCACGGCTTACAACTATAGCAAAAAGTGTCGTTACAACTTTTCGTCTTAATTTTTTCCGTCTTGCCCCCTTTCGCAACGCGCGATAAGGAATTTCGTTCCGAACTAAAAATACGGCAGATCAGTTCACTGGTACCATTTTCATCAGTACCTGTTACCAGTTATTTATAAGTATTTGCTTCATCATAGTCGAACTATTCGAGCTAACATATACCGTGACATATTTATTATTAAATTCCAGTAGCCATCTGTGGTCTTCATCATCAGTTGCACTTCACCAAATTATATTTTCTGAGTGCAAATGATTGTCATGTTGATGAAAATACCAAAATCGCTATATTATTTGCAAATTTTTTAAGGCGCCTCCCCGAGCAAAACGCCGCGCTAGTCGTTTTGTGCAGTTTTTATCTTTATTTAAAAAGAAATATCAATTAATAAAAATACATTAAATTTTGTAGTATAGTTTTTTTTTTTAAAAAGGTGTAAGTTTCACTAATCTCCTTCCAAAAAAACATAAAAATTAGAAATAATCATTGATAACATCTCCTCGTAAAGTGTTCATTAATTATTTTTTGTACTAACACTAATGGATAGACAATTTGATAACGAACATTTTGTAATTTTTATTTTTTTCAAAAGACCTATATTTGATTTTATAAACATTTTATTCTAAAATCTGGGCGTATTCACTACTGTAATTCATGCGCCACCAGTGCCGCTAGGCCAATAGGAATGCTCATATCTCAAGCTGATTTTTTGGTCAGGGTACGGCCTTAAGGAATTCCTTCGGTTTCTCCAGAATCATTAGATCCTAACCTGAAGAACATGGGACCACCTGGGACTGTTACTATTTTTTACAGAAGCTATAACTCGCTATTATCACCGATTCAAATTCTCAAGTCCATGTACAGACCTCTCTCGACCACTCTCCCAGCCTAATTGCGTAAGTGAATTCTCCAAAGCAAACAAGTCGATTCTTACCCAAAAACGACTTTACGTATTGCATATTATACTCTGAAACGGAAAGGTCCTTTCCATTACCAATATTTTGACGTAGAATGTATTGTAAAGAATGAACGAAAGCGGAAGAATCGAGATAAAACTTCACTATTGGTATTGTGTAATGTTCGAGTTTGATGAAACATAACGCAGTAGATGAACTTCAACTCAAAGAAGGATGTTTGTACTCTTTCCAAATTATTTTCGCAATACCGCAAAATTTGAAAGAAATGATTCTGATTCTTTGAAGGAATCGACTCGCTTGCTTCGGCGAATTCACTTACGCAATTCGGCTGCAGGACACATAGTACCCGCAAATTTATTCATTGTCCAGCCAAATTCATTGTGTTGAAAATACATAAAGAACACCATGCGAATAACTGATAACGCATAAACATAACTGTTGTTACAAGAAAGGTTTTCTGTTTATGGTTTGCTAGCATGTGTCGTCGCACTCGTCGCATATTTTTTCTACACCTACGGGTGTGCGCTAAAGGATAGTATCGTACATGCAAAATTACTATGATAAGGCAAAAAGTTCAAGGACATTGGCTGCTCTGAAAAAATTGTTACTAGCTTGTGCACTTGTTTTTTTGCCCATCATTCATTATCATCATTTCAGCCGAAAGACGTCCACTGCTGGACATAGGCCTCCCCCAGGCGTCGCCACATTGACCGATCCCGTGCGTCTCGCATCCAGCGCCTCCCCGCAACCTTAACCAGGTCATCGGTCCACCTAGTGGGAGGCCTTCCAACGTATCGTCTTCCGGTTTGCGGTCGCCATTCCAGAACTTTTCGGCCCCATCGGCCATCCGTTCTGCAATCAATGTGCCCTGCCCACTGCCACTTAAGGTTACACTAGTCGAAAATTCTTCCATACAAACGTGGTCCAGGGATTATTTCACTGTTTGACGATGTACGTTCAAAATAAAAAGTGATATCAATTTGTCTCATCATTATCTAGCCCTGTGTGGAAGCAAAAAAGTAAAAAAATAAAATGTTTGAAAGTTATGAGCGTCGAAAGTTCCACATTTCGACACTAATTTTAACGCATTTTTGGGCGCAAATAAATACCATAAGAAGACGGAAAATTGCAAAACGGCCTCCATACAAGGATAGATTAGTAGTTCAACAATGCAAGTAATTTTATTTTGAACAGATAAGTTTAGTCGTTTTTCATGATATCCAGACTCCCAAAGGTCTGTTATAAAATTTAGCGCGCTCGGTTTCGTCCTAATTCATTATCCGTTTCGTTACAAATTTGCAAAAGGGTGTATTCGTACGCGAACTAGCTTTCTACTGCTCATCACAGCATCTATCTCTTCCGCACGTGTTGTTGGTTGATATAAAATGCATTTTAACCACGCGCACAAAATAGTTCGTGCCGTTGACTAGTGTAACCTCAAGTTTCGCAATTTTTCGGGCTATGTTGGCAACTTTGGTTCTCTTGTCCTCATTTCTGATGCGTTTTTTTGGCCAAAGATTATTATTTTTATATGGACTGATATTCTTATGTTACTTAAAAAAAGGCTTTTTTCTTTTTTTATTAAGTCTTTTGTTTAATTTCTCGTTACATAATGGATATCACACCTGTTTTCTACACAGGTTTGTTTTAGACAGAGGGAGTGGCATGTGGGTGTACCCAAGGAAGGTACACTCATAGGTCGCTAGTTATGTCCAAGTTGCATGTAATAAGGAGCGAGTCTATAGCCATCAACCAGGCACAACTGCAGACTCTGGGCTGCTACTGATAAACCACATCACATCACATCATCACTGTTGGGACACAGGCCTCCTCTCTGTGAGAGAGAATGGGCTGTAATCCACCACGCGGGCCCAGTGCGGGTTGGTGGATGTCACATGTCTTCGATTTTTTGGTTCTAGGACATGCCGGTTTCCTCACGATGTTTTCCTTCACCGTTTTCAGAACAGTGGTGATGAAATAATTTAAACAAAGTAAAGCGCTTGGGCTCAAACCCACGACCTACAACTAGTAAGTCGCGGCCGATACCACTGGGCCACCGCTGCTCTGCACTGAAAAATACCTGCTGGAAGAATCCAAAAAGACTTGCCGCGACTCGGGAATCGACTGCAGAACCACCTACTTAGTTGTAGCACCTGTGACCAAAGAAGAACTAGACAAAAGCAGAAAATTTAATTAAGTTAAGATAGAAAGGTCAAGGATTTCTTCTGCGTTGAAAAATATTAAGGTTACGTACTTATTTTTTTGCCCGAAGAATATTTTTCTTACTTACAATATCTTTAAGTTTTCCTTTAAATTTTCCTGTAACACAATATTTTACTACGAATAGGCAGAGTTGTGTAAAGTGTATTACACCCATATTTCGAAGAAACAGCTGCTCAACTTGTATAATGCGCAAGTTCGATCGTGCATGGAGTACTGTTCTCATCTCTGGAACGGATCTGCCAAATACCAGCTTGATGCACTAGAGTCGATCGAAAAGCGGGCCAAGAAGCTCATCGGCAATGAGGCACTGGTCAAGTCATAGCTCCAGAGCCTTGAACATCGTCGTCGAGTTGCCAGCTTGTCGGTTTTTTATCGGTTACATATCGGGGAGTGTGCGATGGAATTGCATGATCTAATTCCGCCCAGCCCGTTCCATCATCGGACTACCAGACGTACGGCGATGCGTCATCGGTACATGGTGGACATCCCACCCATACGCATAAAACGTTTTGGGGACACTTTTATTATGCGTACAGCTGAGTGGGATTCCCTGCCGGAGTCTGTGTTTCCCGATAGCTACAATCTAGGGGTTTCAAAGTCAAGAGTGATTGGGTTTTTTCTAGGCAAGCGTGCTTCACCGTCGACCACATCATCGCTTACCATCAGGTGATATAGTGGTCAAGCGCAAGCCTATAGACAATAAAAAAAAATTTGTATCATTTTTACCAGGAATAAAGGCAAAAATTCAGTTACGCCCTTTTAGCTCACAACCATTCCCATTATTTACGATCGCTGCTTATAAAATATATGCGTTTTAGCGATAAAATAAGTTTAATTAACCACAATTAATGTACGCATGCAAATATCTATATGTCTGACAATGTATTGAAATAACTCACTGGCTGTCACAGAGCATCGAGGCATCTGTGCGGTCACAGCTAGAGACGGCATTGTCAAAACTTTCCATACGAACCAAGCGTGACAGTTAGTGTAAGTCATAGATACTGACGGCCTCTGCGACTTTGGTCAAAACGCACTACCACTGTAGTCGAAGATCAATCAATCTTAAAATAAACATAGCATATTGATCCCTAACTCTACAATGTAATGCACATATTCCTATCAAGTTAAACCAAAGACGTGTGCAAGCAAGCAGCTACAGTTGCGTGAACTCAAACGCATCTACGCGAATCAAAGCGACAATAAGCCAACCGTCAACAGAAAATTACTTAATAAATATCGCAGACAAGCGAATGCTCGCGAAGACGCGAATATGCGCGCACATCTTAGACAATTTGACCCGTCGCTTAGACTCGACTCTGCGTTAATGTTCTTGAATCCTATGACATTGCAGCTGTATTTTGTGCTCAGCGCACATTACGTGGGCACGAATATTAATAGTAATGGCTTCTCTAGTCGCTACTGAGTTCTGTGGGTTGTACTGGTTGTCTTTCCTAAATAGGTGAGCTATTTTATGAATAAAAAGACCTATCAATAATTTTGAAGGCATTTCAAGATCTTAAACAATTTGTTGAAGATATAGATCGATTTCTCGGTAGGCACTAATTTTAACATTCTATTTTCTTTCTACGTCAAGGGAATGTATTTTTAAGCTTATTTACACCCAAGTTAATATTCTAAAACTGATAAAGATTACCTTTTCATTTCAATATACGGTTTTCGGTGGACCGATGATCTGGTGAAGGTTGTGAGGATCCGCTGGATGCGGGTTGCACGGGACCGGTCAATCTGGCGATGCTTGGGAGAGGCCTCTGTCCAGCAGTAGAAATCTAACATCTTGAATATCATGCTTAGTCGAAATATATCACACATAATCCTTAATCTTAAGAGTTATGAGAGTTAAGAGATTATGTTTTCATTTATGTTACTAAATGCTTAGTACTTTGTGAAACTAAATGAAGCTGTAAAAATATCCCCAATATTTTCGTTCTCCTCCTGGACAGTCAGCCTCACTCCCAACTTCCCTGACTCACCAACCCTTTCACCACAACAACAGCTATCTCGTACAACTCAAGCCGTCTCAAGCAAACCAAATTTATCGTCGAGACCCCACCTTTAACACTCCTTTGCACTTATTTTAGCATAATCCCACGACACGATATATTTTGGCACAAAACTTAGCATTCAAATGTCTGAAATACTCGCCTAAGGTGTTCGAAAACTCACAAAAGTATAAAAAAAGCTAAAAACTCTTCTTCTGATTACCATATAATAGTCTATAAAGTGATAAAAAGTTGTAATAATATTATTTACAAGGCATTGCCGCCATCCCAGCGGCCATTTTAAAATGGCGTAATGAAATGGAGGAAATAACAATGTTTTTACCTTTTTACTTATTGAGAAAGATGCTGTCGAAATTGTCTGTTTGTTGGTTGAGATTTTTCAGTTATCTTCAAGGATGGATTGTGTGAGGAATGATATGAAAGAAAAGGGAGTCAATGATAACGTGGCGATTGATAGGATGGTATGGGAGAAGAAAACGTATTGCGCCGAGCCGATAACATGGAACAAGGGCAGTGAGATGATGACGATGATGATCATAATCATCAGAGGTACCATCAGAAGACGTCCACTGCAGGCATTAGGCATCACAGCAACTTTTTTTGACAATTTGTACTAGAATTTATTATTATTATATTTTATTGGCATTTTTTTTTGTCGACTATTTAAACTAGAATTGTTTAATAATGTGTGATTATTGTTTGACAATTTATTATGATCAGCATGTTTGTGCCAAATTAATATTTGTATGCCGATGACGGCTAGACATAGCGTTCTTTAATAATTACAACATCTGTACCTAACCTACCTATGTTCAACAAGTAAAGATATTTGTATTTGTATTTGCAACGACTGGCCCTGTGCATCTCACATACAACTGATCCATGCGACCTACACCTGTTCAAATTGTTCTATCTTTATTTTCCGTAAACAGATGAGTGTTACCTATATACCTACTCCTCCTCCTCCTTGCATCGTGTTCCTCATTACTGAGGATCGTGATTCCCCGGTCTTCGTGGAAACAACGTCTCCTTCACCAATTTGCGCCATTTGACTCTGTCTTTGGCGTCGTGGAGAGCATCGTGCAGTCTGGTATTTAGCGATGTGCGGACTTGGTCTGACCATCTGATGGGACTTCGACCTCTCGGACGTTTTCCTATCTACCTTCTAGTATATTAGTTTTACCGAAAGCTCAAATCTAAGTAACTGTATACTTCTGAAGGTTACCTTTAAGCATTGTTAAAATCCCAAGCGAATCCACGCTCCAAACTGTGTACGTAATGAAAAAAACACCACTTTTTATAATGTATCATAAAAAACTCTCCGAAACAGATAAGTATGGTAAAAAGAGTATCAAAAAATATAATATTCTTAAAAAAAATACAAAAATGTAACACGCTACACGCCTTACACGGGTAGCCACCGCAAAAGGCTTAGGGTTGGCACAAACTGTTCTTTTGAATTAATGAAAACTTACTAAATATATTTATAATATTTATAACTTTCTCTTCATATAATTATTTCATACCTAAAAATATCCATTTAAAATATTGCCTTTCAAACTGAAATCCAGCCCCAATTTAGTCGGGCAAAGTCAAATTTAAATTCAAATAATTGAAAGTCAAAATAGTTTTAATAGCAATATTTTGACTCCCGTACCTACTAGACGGACCTCAGCAGGTGTCATCGCCCCCCATTTTTTTTTTTTATTATTCGACCGATTGGTGATCAATACTCGCGCCTTCTCTGTATGAGAAGAAGCCTTTGCCATTGCTCAACAGTTGGGCACTCACAGGCTAATATTGTTATAATCATTCAACCGATTAGCACTTGATTTTTGGAACGAAGTTCCTTATCGCGCGTTACGAAAGGGGGCTAGACGGAAAAAAATCTAACGAAAAGTTGTAACGACACTTTTTGCTATAGTTGTAAGCCGTGCGGCGTGCGCGTGTTTCGTGCGTGTTCTAAGCTATACGCTGTTGTGTTTACGAAGTCGAGAGAGTATATATACATATATATATGTATGTATATATATATATAGAAAGAAAGAAAAAGTATTTATTTGTGACCCGCACAGGAGACACGAGAGTATATGTATATACATAAATACATATATATATATATATACTAAAGGAACTTCGTTCCTTCCGGGTGTCCCTTGACGCCTCTAAAGTTTCTTTTTTAGAAAATATGCGATACCACTTATAGACCCAATTTAAATTGCGTCGCGGGCTCGCGGCATCAGTCAGGGCGCTTATATGCGATGCCAGTATTTCTAAGAAATGCAGCCACTGCAACTGGCTGCAAACGCGTTTCATCACTTCAAATCAACATGACAATTCAAACCAATTGACAGGTAGTCGATAAAAATATTCATATTGACTACTAAAACGCCTTTTATTACTAGGTATCTTTTTATTATAATGCATTTTAGAAACACACCATTTATGCGACTCCATGATCGCATAAAAATGCACATGGAAAAAGTTTCCATACTAATTTTAGAAATGCGAACGTGTACCTGTATGTATGTATCTGTCTGTCTGTGTGTCTGTTTCGTGTTCACGTCTAAAATGCTAAACTAATTTTGGTGAAACTTGACTCAGAATAAGTCCTGGATTAGGACGTAGGATACTTTTCATCCGGGTAGTATGTTGCCTTAGGATAATAAAACACTTTTTACAAGTGCGTAGCCGTTTTGACGTCTGAATGGATTCTGATGAAACTTGAAACACGGATAGACTAAAACCAGGATACTCAATACTTTTCATCTTAATAGTAAGCTCCTTTGGGATAATAAAATGCTATTTACGCAGGCGGAGCCGCTGGCAGAAGCTATTAAGGGTACAAGGGTGCGCGGGGTTAAAATGCATTTTATATCAACCGACAACACGTGCGGAAGAGATTGATGCTGTGATGTGAGCTAGTTCGCGTACGAATACACACTTTTGCAAACTTGTAACGAAATGGATAATGATTTAGGACTAAACCGAGCGCGCGAAATTTTATACACAGACCTTTGGCAGTCTAGATATCATGAAAAAACGACTAAATCTATCTATTCAAAATAACATTATTTGCATTGTTGAACTACTAATCTATCCCTGTATGGAGGCCGTTTTGCAATTTTTCGTCTTCTTATGGTATTTATTTGCGCCCAAAAATGCGTTAAAATTACTGCTGAAATGTGGAACTTTCGACGCTCATAACTTTCAAATATTTTCTTTTTTTACTTTTTTGCTTCCATACAGGGCTAGATAATGATGAGACAAATTGATACCACTTTTTATTTTGAACGTACATCGTCAAACAGTGGAATAATCCCTAGACTACGTTTGTATGGAAGAGTTTTCGACTAGTGTAACCTTAATATTGTAAATTCGATAGTAACTCTGTCACTCTGTCCGTTTATGTTTATGTTTTCAAGCCTCAGCCGCTAAGCTGACTCTTAGCAAAATTGTACATAGTTATAGCTAAGTACATAGAGAAGGACATAAATATACTCTTTATCACAACGCGGACAAAGCCACTTGCAGAAGCTAGTTACAAAACATTTTTTATGAATAATTCAACAGTAGCAGCCCTACCGATCGCGCGGATATCGCACAGCATGGCGACTCTTGCGCAGTTTTCAACACAATGCCAAGACGTTATTATGTTTGTACGTATGTCGAAGAGCGACAGGTATTGACGGCGACCCTGGGGTAAATAAACGATTTACATAGCTTCAATAAAATATGGCTTTAGCTGTGGCGATGCTTGAGAAAGAATCTTATTTTTTTTTTATTGAAGTGGTGAAAAACAGTTATAGTACTAGCCAATCTGATGTCTATAACCTAGCAACAGCATCATCATCACATCATCAGCCTATTAATGTTCCCACTGCTGGGACATAGGCCTCCTCTTTGTGAGGGAATGGGCCGTAACCAACCACGCGGGTCCAGTGCGGGTTGGTGGATGTCACATGTCTTCGTATGTTTGGTTCTAGGACATGCCGGTTTCCTCACGATGTTTTCCTTCACCGTTTTGAGAGCAGTGGTGATGAAATAATTTACACAAAGTAAAGCGCCTACCTGGGCTCGAACCCATGACCTACATCTTGTAAGTTGCGTCCGATACTACTGGGCCACCACTGCTCTCGCAGCAACAGCGTAAAAGATCTAAATAATATAGCCAGGACCAAAGGATTTAAAACGTGCCTTCCGAGGCACGAAGGAGTCTCGGTATTGTAGTAGCCATGAGGCTACCACGTAAATAATACGCGATATTTGAATATTTTGGGTTTTTATTCTATTAATCTTTACTAATATTATAAAGAGGAAATATTTTTTTAGTTGTTTGTTTGTTTGTACCGAATAGGCTCCGAAACTACTGGACCGATTTGAAAATTCTTACACCAGTAAAAAGCTACATTATTCCTGAGTGACATAGGCTTAATCCCGAAATGTGAGTGGATTTCGCCGGAGTCTGTAATTTTCAACACTGCTATGAAATTCCAGATACACAGCAAGTAATTAGATTCTACCCAAACATGCATCATCGTGGTTAAAAAAAATAGGGCCCACACAAATATTCATGTCACATCCACACACAAACTCATGAATGAAACGCCCTGACTCACGTTATAAAATGATTTTTTAAGAGACAGTGACAAATTGCTGTAAGATATCCTAAATATTTAAGGGCTGTGCGCTGTATCGCTATTGTTCTAGTATAATGGAGGCCGTACAAACGGTATTATAAAGCGGTAGCGTTATGAATTTACCCCTTATTAATGTGTGGTTGCATTGTCGGACGGGATAGTGACGTCATTTTTGGTGTCTTTTTAGTTGATTGCTGTTCCATAAATGTACACGTAATGTTAGGGGTTGGTCAGTCAGCTGTTGGAGACAACACTATACCGAGCGCTCCACACCGCAAATAACCGCATAACTGAGAGACCATTGAGCTAGAAAAAATATGGAGGCGCCGCGATGTTCTATACATACATAAGCTTATACAAATATGAGTGAAATACGATACAGAAAGTGAAACATCGTTTTGTTTCAATCTTTCTAATTTAGTAATCGTATTTGACAAAAGAGACAACAATATTTCAGTTGTTGCTCATTATGGCAACATTTTGTTATGACGTAGTGACAGTTGTAGGTGCGTGCCATATTATGTGACGAATTTTGTTGTTCTTTATTTATTTTACTTTTTGTATTATTAATGTGTGTGTGTTCCGTGATTAACACAACCATAGCATCGGCAGCCATTTGAAGTGCCATTTTAAGGTTTAGGTAGGCACGTTTTTTTTGTGGGTATTTCCAGTCCATACTATTTAATATGTCTATGTGAGAGACGCGTCGTATGCAGCGTTGCCTATCTGTGAGGAATTCCCCAAACTGCGGGGATTTTTAGTCCGATTGAGTAATTGGTGGGGAGAGCGATTATGTGGGGAAAACGCGGGGAATTTACACATTTAAACTAGAACTGAACATAGAGTAAAGTAGTACCAAATCAATTTGGCGTACTGAGAATTGCAAAAAGTAGTAATATTGTACAACGTAACGTTAACATTATATGAACAATACTTTTATATATTTGATAAAACATTGTGGGGCAGATGTGGGGAATATTGATTATATTTTCTCCAAAATTGGGGCTTTTCAGGCAAGTTTTTGGGTAATCAAAACCATGGACTTCGGCAACACTGGTCGTATGTGGTCGTGATCCTCAGCAGTGAGAACGAATGACGAAGAAGGAACAGTCAAGAGACAGATGAACTCCGTTTAAATTTTATCAGTGTGTCTAAATCTAAGCTATCATTTTGTATCAGTTTTATGTTGCCAGTTTTCCACAATACTATTTCTCTGACTATACATTTGAACATGTTAGTTATAGTCATTATTATGGACATAAAAAAAACACAATCGAACCCTCTGCCGTCTTTCAGGCATAACTGCTATGGTTTGGTGCGCTTCAGGCTTTATAGAACATAGCAGCTCACTACGGTCGGAACAGTCGAATAAATCTCTGATCGTCTTCGAGATAGGATTATGTAGTATGAACTCGATTCATAACATTTGAATGCCAGTTATTGGCGTGGGGGGGGGGAGAAGCTAGGGTGTGGCTTGGTGGGAATCGCTGTTGGTGGGAACAGCATTGCCTAAAAAGTGCCAAAAATAGCTTCTGCTGTACTTGTGGTGGAGTACCGTATAAAGCAGAGCCCTAGCCAGTCCGAGTCATCCACGTCCCCGTCGTTCCCCCTGGGACCTGCTGCAACCGCGCTGCCGCGCGTCCGCCACCCCGAGTTGCAGCTGAGCTAACGGATGCAGGGCGAAGGGCGAATATTCTGCGCCTGAAAACAGAACCGTCTCACAAGGGAGGGTACCCGAAACCAAACCGAGCACATCCGAAGGCTCAAAAGCGGCAGCCCCGCTATCGGATTAAGGCACAGTGGGCTAATCACTCGCTTGCCCGACAACCTTAGATTCCTGAAACTGATACAGTAATAAGAAACCGGACCGATTTTTTACCGACGACATTTGGCTTGAAATTACGGACACGAATTGCATTTTGGAATGTACGAACGTTGAGCGAGGACAGTCGACTGGCCCAGGCAGAAGCAGTAATGCTCAACTACAAGCTGCAGATTCTGGGTTTAAGCGAGGTGCGAAGAAACGGATTTGGTGAGCTGAGAACGTCCGGGGGCTTGACTTTGCTGTATTCGGGTAAAGAAAGTGAGGAGGGTGTGCGCGAGTATGGCGTGGGGCTCCTTATTTCTAATACAGCTAGGAAAAGCCTGGTGGACTGGAAACCGATCTCAGACCGGATCATGTACGCCCGTTTTAACTCAAGAGCACGGAAGATATCCATTGTACAGTGCTACGCCCCAACCAATGCATCATCCGAGGATACCAAAGACGACTTCTACAACGCCCTCAACGCCACCCTTAGGAGCATTAAGAAGCAAGACATCGTCATCGTCATGGGGGACCTGAATGCAAAGGTTGGGAGTGTTAACACTAACCGCGAACGACACATGGGTACACACGGTCTCGGAGTGTGCAATGACAATGGGGATCGATTTATCGAGTTTTGTCAGAACCACGACTTGACCATCGGAGGAACATTGTTTATTCATGGAGACCACCACAAATACACCTGGAACTCACCCGACGGAGTCACCAAGAATCAGATCGACCACATTGCCATTAGCTCCAAATGGCGTTCTTCATTGCTTGATGTCCGCAACAGAAGGGGCGCCGATTTGGATAGTGACCATCATTTGGTAGTTGCTGAAGTTCGGCTCAAGGTTGCGGTAACCCGTGAAACTGGAGAACCCGGCAAAGTGGGGCGAAGGTATGATGTGAGTAAACTTTTTAACTTGGACACCCGTAAGGCGTTTCGGCTTGAACTACGCAATCGATTCTCTGGACTGGAGGATGCTGCGGATTCAGTGGATGAAGAATGGAGCCGCATTAGAAAGGCCTATACAGAGACCAGCTCCGTAGTCCTTGGGCATAAGTCGACACATGCGCGCGAGGACTGGATGTCACTTCACACGTGGAGCCTCATTGAGGATAGGAGGAGGTTACACCTCAAACTGCTTGAGACGCGTGATGATGCCGAACGAGCCGACCTCAATGCTCAATACCGCCAGAAGCGTAAGGCGATTTATCGCAGTACGCGTGCAGATAGAAGGCGTTGGGCTGATGATATTGCTGATCGTGCTCAACACGCTGCGAACACCGGCAACTTAAAAGAGCTGTATAAAGCCACGAAGACCTTGGCAGGAAACAGAAGACTCAAGAAGAAGAAGCCGCTTAAATCCAAGGAGGGGCAGCTTATTGTGACATCGGAGGGCCGGCTGCAGCGCTGGCACCAGCATTTTGAGGAGGTCTTCCGATTGTCGGCATCTCTGACGCCTGACGCGCTGCAGGTAGGATCTACACCACCTCGACCTCTCGACATCAACACGGAACCACCGTCAGCCTCTGAAGTGACTGAAGCGATCCTCTCTCTGAAGACAGGCAAAGCACCTGGACTCGATCTGATAACTGCGGAAATGTTACAAGCCGACTTAGCCTCCGCCGTCGACGTGCTGACGCCTTTAATTGAAAGGATATGGACCGCTGAAGAACTCCCGGATGACTGGAACAAGGGACTTTTGATTACCGTGCCTAAGAAAGGTGATCTCAGTAGTTGCGATAACTGGAGAGGCATTACGTTGTTGTCGACTCCCTCTAAGGTCTTCTGTAAGATAATTCTTGATAGGCTGTCGAAGGCCGTTGAGCCTCTTCTGCGCGGGGAGCAGGCGGGTTTCCGTTCGAGCCGCTCATGCACGGACCAGATCAACACTCTTCGTATAATTCTGGAGCAGGCAGCAGAATGGCAAAGGGAAATATATCTTACTTTTGTCGACTTTGAAAAGGCCTTTGATACGTTGAAGTGGTCCAGCATCTGGTCCCGCCTGTTGGATATTGGAGTGCCGCCAAAAATTGTCCGCCTATTGGAGGGCATCTACAGGAAATATTCCTGCAAGGTGACTCACGAAGGCCTCATTTCGGAGGACATCGCAGTGCACGCTGGTGTCCGCCAGGGATGCCTTCTTTCGCCCCTCCTTTTTATAATCGTCCTCGACGGAATCATGCTGCGCATTCACGATAGCAGGCGTCGCGGGATAGAGTGGGGATTGACAAACGTCTTGGAGGACCTGGACTATGCAGATGATCTATGCCTGCTGAGTCATACATACGCTGACATGCAAGCGAAACTGAATGACCTGCGCCAGGAGGCGGCGAAAACAGGGCTCAAAATTAACATCCGGAAGACCCAGGAGATGCGTACAGGTGTGTGGAATTCTTCGCCGATATTAATCGGCACTGAGGTAGTGGAACGCGTCCACAAATTTACGTATCTCGGGAGCGTCGTGTCAGAGACTGGAGGAACTGAAGAGGATATCACTTCACGGATCGCCAAAGCGCGAGCTACCTTCGCACAGCTGAGACCTTTGTGGCAATCACGGAAACTGACCCGAAGGGTTAAACTAAAAATCTTCGGGTCCAATGTCAAATCCGTGCTGCTCTACGGGTGCGAAACGTGGAAGGTAACAAAGGACATCTCACGCCAAATCCAAGTCTTCGTCAACCGATGTCTTCGTCGCATCCTCGGAATTTACTGGCCCGAGATCATCTCTAATGTAGAGCTGTTGGAAAGATGCCACGAGACCCCGATCGACCGCCAGATCAAGCGGCGTAAATGGTGTTGGATTGGTCACACGCTCCGGAGGGATTCCAATCACATTCCTAAACAGGCCTTGGATTGGAATCCTCAAGGAAAAAGGAAGCGAGGCCGTCCCCGTCAAACATGGCGACGCACCGTTTTGGCTGAAGCGACGAGTATCGGAATGACGTGGAGCGAGGTGAAGCGCGAAGCTCAAGACCGGTCTCGATGGAAGACTACTGTGGAAGCCCTCTGCCCCAGCTAGGGGCCATAGGATCTTAAGCCAAGTATTGGCGTGTGAATACGTAACCATTTTACACTTATTTTATAAATGATTGTCCTGTAACTTTTATGGTCTATAATAAAGGTAGGGCAATAAAAAACACAGACCTTGAGGGAACAAAAAGCGCACTCGTTTCACACCCGCGCGAACCAAAATTTTGTAGTTATTTATTCTATGACTTTAAAAAAAAATCTTCATATCGAAATGTAGACAATTCAATTATCTTTGAGATGGTGTCGATTTCATTAAAATACGCCCAGCGGTTTTGGTGCGATTATCGTGTTTTTGTCCGTTTTAGACATAACTTTACAAATTAATTACACCATGTTATACGAATAAAACTGAAAATTTTCTTAGATTAAATTATTCAGAAAATTGTCTTAAGTAACATATATTTTTTCCAAAAAAATACGACTAGCCGTTTAGACGTGATTCTAATTTTAAAATCAGCTATTCAAGGGAATCGCCGCCTCAAAAGTAAAAACCTTCTCGTATCGCATACATTCAGACAACGCAAACGCACACTCTCCGTGATTTATAGGCACGAGGCAGTGTTGTCGTGTTATGAAAATATTTAATTATTACACAGCCGCGGTGTTGCCAGACTAAAGGTGACGATTACCCACACGGTAACTTTAATAACGAGGACGGTCTACACCAAAAAACTAAGGGTTTTTGTTTCATAATTTTGTGTAAAGTTGGGGTTTTTGTGGACTTGGGACCAGAGAGGTGACCGAACACTTTTGTAACAGGCTAATAATAGATGAAAATTAAAGTGGCATGTAAATGTTTTACAATTTGCATATTACTGAAAAATATCTGATGGAAAAACCTTGTTGACACTGCTTGACCAGTAAATTTCGAACCCTAAGTGAGTGGGTCTTGGAGTCGTATCCTGATTAATGTCAGTTCGTATGTGTAGCTTGTGTGGTAAGGGTTTGGTTATTCATGATTTATTTTTTTATAAAAACGTTACCCACACTAGTCATTTCTTCCAGTATCGTGGGTGCGTTTACAAAGATATAAACTCACATACACAACACCCAGAGCCGGAACAACTATCTGTAGGTCATACAAATATTTGTTCCGTGCGGGAATTGAACCCGCGACACGCAGCAGTCAATTACTTAACCACTGCGCCAACCGTGCGCCCACTGTTTGTCCATGGCACAGACATAAATCGTATATTATAAAATAGTATATAATATAAGTATATAATATATAATAAAACTAGATAACGCGAGTCCCTCCATCTATATGAAACCCAAGCATGCCACTTTTTTACACACAGTTTAAGAACAAATTTACTTACCAATGAAAGTTAATTTGCCCGGCTATATGTGCATATAGCCGGGCACAAATCAAGACTTCGGGTTGCAACTGTGACATTTCAGATGCCAAAACTCAATATCACCTTCTCCAATCCAGGAATCAAAACCAGGACCTTAAACTCAGCAGTAACTGTTGCGTGTACTACACCACCGAGGCATTTCATAGACAATTCCCTCGGCCATTAACGCCTCATTTTTATTAAAACCCACGATTTATTGGAGACCGAATTTTTTCGGCAAACGATCGCGATGCATTGTGTTGAACGCAAACTGTTCGACTGAGAAATTACTGCAGACCAGCCAAATAGTTAATTGAGTGGAAATTTAAGAATTGGAGTGGTGTGGAGTCGAATAATAAAAAATAAAAAAATGTAATGAAACCATAGTATCTAATCTAAACTTTATATAAATGTGTATAAGTTTGAAAAAGGCAATTTCTGGAAGCCACCCATTTCGAAAATTATTTTTACTGAAATAATCTGCAGAAACTCTGAAGCTTTATTAGAAATACAACTTATACATAAATAAATAAATAAACAAATACAATAAATAAACAATTAAATAAAAAAATATAAAAAAACAGAATAACGTATATTTGTATCGATATTTTACAGTTAAGCAACGATAGCCGAGGTTGGTCCGTGGATGGGTGACCATCTCAACATACCAAGATTCCTCCCTGCCTCGGAAAGTACGTTAAGCTGGTGGTCCCGGCTGTCATTTGAAGTTCTTTGACACAGATCGCCAGGTTTAATATAAGGGACGTCCGTGGCCCCCCAAACATCAGGACCCGAGGTGGCGGTGCGTAGTGTTCCACGGGGGGAGGCCAACACTTCACTCCCCCCCCAACCCGAGGTCGAGGCCCGCAGGCGCGGGCCGGCACTAGCACTAGCACCGGCTAGCTGGAGGTTGCGGAAGAATCTTATGTTCCCGTGACCCCCGCGTTGGTGTGAGATTGAACACCGGGGTGGTTTTTAGTCAGTAGGAGTCCGACAGACACAAAATAAAAAATAAAATAAAAATAAGAAAGGTAATCTGACACCAGTCTTGCCAAAGGGGCGTCGTATTACCCAGTTACTAGGTTTTGGAGGTCAGATAGGCATTCGGTTAGACTAGAAGCCGACCTCAACATAGCTGGGAAAAGGCTTGACAGATTAGCAAGACGTACGGCAATGCACCCCCGGTACATGGTGGACATCCCACCCTTACGTACTTACAAAGCGTTTTGCGAATACTTTCATTGTGCGCACAGCTAAGGAGTGGAATTCCCTGCCGGAGTCTTTGTTTCCTGATAGCTACAATCTAGGGGTCTTTAAGTCAAGAGTGAATAGGTTACTTCTAGGCAAGCGTGCTTCACCGTCGACCACATCATCGCTTACCATCAGGCGAGATAGTGGCCAAACGCGAGCCTAAGGTAAAAAAAAAAAAAAAAAAAAATACGTTTTCAGAAAACTAAACTTAAAACTATAAAAGCTAGAAATTAAAAATACAGATTAAATAAAAACAGTTAAGTATTTAATTTGTCAAAATCATACATTAATTTATCAGTTTCGTTGTAGCTCAGTTAATAAATTTATCCAAAGAACGGGGGTGGGGGTGGTGGTGGTCCAAATCCTGGTCCAAATCCTGGTCCAAAGCCCGGTCCAAATCCTGGTCCGAAACCGGGGCCGAAGCCTGGTCCATAACCACCAAATCCATGATGATACCACGGCGGTGAACCCCACCAGAAGGGTTGACTTTCAATGATCTGAAAAAATTTGAAAATAAATGTGAGCTTTAATTTTTTCAATATAAATATGCATTTTATAACTAGTCTATGCCATTAATAAACGCCCAAGGGGTTAAAAAACTTATAAAAAAGAAAAAAGAATATGAGTTATAGAAAAATATTGCCTTGGCATCGTTGTCGCATTATCGTTTAGTACCTGTCTGAGGAAGCCTTAAATTAATTTATAATAAATCAAAGACAAGACAGGTAGGTTAAAAGAAGTTGCTAAAAGTATATATCAAAGCGAGTTGTGATAGTTATTAGTTAGCAAATAACCTAAATTAATAAAAAGCTTCCACAAATTATATTTCATTATTATTAATATACTAGCTGTGCCCGCGGCTTCGATCTCGTCAACTGCCCACCCTACCCAACTTACCATCCTATCTACCTTCACTGCCTACTCTACTAACCTTCCTGCATACCCTACTTACTTTCCTACCTACCCTACCTACCTACAATTTTTTTCCTAGGGTCATTCTTTCACGGAGAATCTTAACACCACCGTTTCACCACAACGCCATCTATCGAATATGGAATTCAACTGCCCGAGCCCAACTTTAAATTCATCTAACTTTTGATAGAGTGAACCGATTGCAATGAAACAAACACTAAGTAATATTTCAAATTGCGCACAAATTTTAAAAGTTATCTAAGTACATTGGTTTTGTACATTTTATGTGATGCGTGAACAAATAAACAGACAAACAGACAAAACTTCAAATTTTGCTGGAAATGGGTTCTGTTGGTTATCCTTTAACAACCTGGCTATTTTTTTGGAAATTTTTTGATGTACAGAAACGACATTTTTACAGATTTATTATATGTTTAGATTTTATGGTTCAATGACCTAAGGGTTTAGACAAGTAACACTTTATCAACGAAAGAGTCTCTATGGTGATAGAAAAAGGCATAAGTATATGGGAATGCCAAGCGCGAAATTTCACGTGATCAGTCTTTTACATTTCGGCATTTTGACCATCGCATAGAATGACACTTTGAAGCCTCTGGGACTCAGATAATAACAAGATAAATTAAATTTAATCATAAACAGCCACCGAGGAATATTAACCCATGCTTTTTAAACTACACAATTTATCTATAGTGCGCGCGGAACTAGTTGGCCGCGCCTTAGGTGGCGACAGGGGTTAGGACAGTGGACAATGACAATGTCAATGGGTCATAACACCCATTGTTAATGGGTCATCCCGAGTTTTACTGGCTCCCCCGCCTCTCAGTCCCACCACTCACATACCTAAGGCGCGGCCAACTAGTTCCGCGCGCACTATAGTAGTAGACACGCTTAGGTCGACAATCCATCATAACACAATATCTTGCGAAATTACCCCGACTCAAATTGTAAAAAGCGCGTAACTTCTGTTCGGCT
Organism: Orthosia incerta; assembly: GCA_948252205.1. NCBI lineage: Eukaryota > Metazoa > Arthropoda > Insecta > Lepidoptera > Noctuidae > Orthosia > Orthosia incerta. The sequence continues at coordinate 10,320,754 of OX411765.1, read as the reverse complement.
GAACCGATTTTCAACCAACATAGCTAAGAACACTCTCGACAAAGTCATCTTTCAAATATATTTTTTTTTATCAAAATCGTTGCAGCCGTTTAGAAGTTATGATGCCAGAGATAAATTCACAAAAATAAACTTCAAACTTATTATTCTTGCCCTTTTTCTGTCGGGGGTTAAAAAATAAGATTTAACGAAATCGAGCTTTAACGATTGACGGAAAGGTAAAATGTTAGAGATTGATCACGAGATATTTCAATAGCGCATGTTAAGGTTACACTAGTCGACGGCACGAACTATTTTGTGCGCGGGGTTAAAATGCATTTTATATCAACCGACAACTCGTGGAAAAGAGATGCTGTGATGAGCAGTAAGAAGCTAGTTCGCATACGAATTTGCACTTTTGCAAGTTTGTAGCGAAATGGATGATGATTTAGGACGAAAAAGAGGGCGCGAAATTTTGTAAACAGATCTTTGGGGAGCTAGATATCATGAAAAAACTACTTCATGTATATTTTCAAAAGAAAATTATTTGCATTGTTGAACTACTAATCTATCCCTGTATGGTGGCCGTTTTGCAATTTTACTCCTTCTTATGGTATTTATTGCCGCCCAAAGATGCGTAAAAAATAGTGTTGAAATGTGGAACTTTCGACGCTCATAACTTTCAAATATTTTTCTTTTTAGTTTTTTGTTTCCATACAGGGCTAGATAATGATGAGACAAATTGATATTATTTTTTATTTTGAACGCACATAGTCAAACAGTGGAGTAATCCCTAGACTACGTTTGTATGGTAGAATTATCGACTAGTGTAATCTTAATTTATGCATACATTTCGACCTTTTTGAAAATCTTTATCACTGATAGAACATCATTTTGTCTACCACGAATTCAGATTCAGATAACTTTATTTGCTCAAACATGTGTGTACATATACAATTATAACAAACAAAAAAGCATGCAAGGTGATATAAAAACATTGGGTTGTGCTAACATGTTTACCATATAGTCATGGTGTGCAAATATTAATACAAACTTGCAATTAAATAATAACAACATTCAGTAACATTGACAATGCTGACATAAATAAATAAATTAAATTTCATAAATTGATTGATAATTAGTTCTTATGGAAACCTATTTCCATAAGAACTAATTATCAATCTGTTTTATTTTAAATAATTGAATATTTGACAATTTCAAAATTGTCAAATATTCAATTATTTATAATAAAACAGATAATGTCAACGTAAGTCAATAATATTCAATAAAAAAAATAAAAAATTAAGAAATCATTATCAAAAAATTTATTACATCACATACATTTCAGATTAAATTAATTTGTAAAAAGCATGTCAATTTAAAATGATTCCAATAAAAATTCATTCACATCATAATAGGCTTTACTAGCTAAAACAGATTTAATTTTCCTTTTAAATGCTTCTACGCTTAGCTCTTTCCAGCTATTAGCTGGCGAAAACATTATAATATGTATTAATATTTACTAAACAAGCTACTTATCTGAATGCACGGTAGAATCAATTTAATCAAAGAATCAAATAACTTGTTATATGTATGACGTTCAAAAGTGCCCCTTACTGGCCCAATTAAAATAAATATATTTGACTTTGACTTTGTAATCATAATCTGCCTAGCCTTTTCCCAACTATATTAGGGTCGGCTTCCAGTCTTCAGGATTCAGCTAAGTACCAGTGCTTTACATGGAGCGACGGCCTATCTGACCTCCACAACCCAGTAACTGGGTAACACGGTACCCCTTGGCAAGACTGGTGTCAGATCTCAAGCTTCTGACTACCCGTAACGACTGTCAAAGATCTTCAAATGACAGCCGGGACCAACGGCTTAACGTGCTTTCCGAGGCACGGAGGAAACTCGGTATGTTGAAATGGTCACCCATCCACGGACCGACCTCGTCAAGCGTCTTGATGATCGACCTGTGCGGCTGTTATTATTTAGCCACGAGCTCCTTTCATGTATAAATATGTAATAGTGTATAATAAATATGTAATATTAATTATTTAATAATATGTATAACATACCTGGGTTAAAGCCAAAACCACAATTAAAATACAAAATAAACTTTTAACAAAAGACATTTTCCAAAGACACCACTTTTCTTCTTCACTTCAAAATAATGAATTCAAAATACTTCGTAAGATGCACTGATTTATACTTAGAAATCTACATTTTTATTTTACACCCCATAAAATTTTACTTGTTTTTATTGTAATGGTATAAGGTTCAAATTGCTCTAACAATAGATTTACAAGCTTCATAATTTTAGCGCTAAGTAGGTATTTGATTTAGCAAGTAAGTGAGAAATGGTAAATCTATATAAGGAGATAGTTTTTTCCATAACCACTATGACAAAAGTGTTATTCCCCCGTAACTAAAAATATTACTAATATGATGTATTATTTGATAAATTAATTCACACTGTGCTACGAGAACAACCAATGATTTGCGAATATAATGCTTGTAATACGGCAAATTATTTGCGTAGTTTGTCGAACTTCATTTCCCTAAGCGTTATTCCTGATGACACGACACGATAATTACAATGCGAAATTGCAAGTAAGTTCAGATTGACGCAATGCAATGCAATTCGACCGATTTGCATTTGAAATTTTCTAAGAAACGACTTGCTTGACATAAATTACGTCGTACCATCAGAAAGGTTCCTTACTGTACAACTTTGATTCATCTCATCAGCTTTATAATGTTCCCACTGCTGGAACACAGGCATCCTCTCTATGAGAGAGGTAATGGGCCTTAATCCACCACGCGGGCGGGTTGGTGAATGTCACATGTCTTCAAGTTTTTAGTTCTAGGACATGCCGGTTTCCTCACGATGTTTTCCTTCACTGTTTTAAGTCAGTGGTGATGAAATAATATACACAAAGTAAAGCGCCTGCCTGGGTTCGAACTCACGACCTAAGACACGTAAGTCGGGGCCGTTACTACTGGGCCACCACTGCTCTCAACTCTTAACAACTCTCAACTTTGATTTATGTTTATAAATAAAAAAATCAAATCACTGACAGACAACGAACATTTAATACTCAGCTTAAAACATGCTATTTTGCCCGAGAGTAGCTACTGCTATTACATAATATTGGACATTACATATTGTTACGAGGTTGAGCACTAGGAAATTAATTTAAAGGTTTCGGCTTGAAAATTTGAATGGAAATTCGTCAGTTTTGCTGACGGAGAAAAGAAAATATAAGATATAACTATATAGTATCGTTTATTTATAACATACGCACATTTTACAATAGAATATCTTAAAATATAAAAGAAGACAGTTGCTTATTTGCCTGGCAGGCAGGAGGCAGAAGGAGTAGAGAGTCTAGACAAAGTGCAAAACGAGTATGTCAGGAGTTCATTCAAAGTAACACCGATTAATTAACTCGTGAGACGTGGAGATGACAACCCTATCAAAAAGGCCCTAAATATCCCCGATCGACCACGGGGAAGGGGACGACCGCCCGCCACTTGGTGGTCAAACATGCAGAAAGAGGTCCTGAAGGAGAACCTGAGCAACAACCCAGAACAGAGCTCTCTGGCGTACACGGAGACCCGACTCCAGCTGAACTGGGAAGAGGGTTGGACAAAGAAGAGAAAGAGTTGCTTATTTGCCTGAACTAGGTTGAACCTGTGTTTCAGGCTATAAACTGCTTGAGTCTTATAATAATAATAAATTAACAATGGTATAGCTTGTTTGTGAATACTTAAATTAAAGACAAAGCAAGATTATTATTTTGTTACAGCCAGGAGATCTTCTGTCTCTCCATAAGAGATGCTAAGTAGATGTTCAAGAATAGTCTTTTAACAGCTTAAATAATTTAATTTATAGATACTTAATATTCAATTTAATCTATTGTACAGAAATGGACCTAAGAATGTAAAGAATCTATTTACAAAGACATATTTTGAAGATGCATTAGAATCGCAGACAATGTCATTTCGTCTCTTATTATTTATGTATTCGGCGTTATAGGAAAGCATGGTGAGTTGTTTTAATACTAAGTGCATAATGAAAAGCTGGCGAACGGTCAGCACGTTGCAGGATTTGTAAAACAGATCAGTGGGGTAGAGAAAAGGGTGGAAATTGGCTACTTTTAAAATTGCTCTCTGAGCCCTTTCAAGGGGCAGTAGATGCGTTTTTGGTGCTCCACCCCATGAGGTGATATTGGATTACAGATTGACCTAGGGCCAAATATACTTGTTTGATCAATTTTGAATCTACAATCGTTCTCAACTTTTTTTAAACATATTTTATTGCGCACTCTATTAACTAGGCTATCAATATGAGGTCTAAATGAGTGATAAAATGGTTCCATAATACGGGGTATATAGGAACGCAGGGGTGAAATGGGAAGAAACCTTTGAAGAAAGTTACCGCGTTGTTTTTTTTTTGCTGTATTTTAGTACATACCCCAATATATTAGAAAAAAACGGTGCTTTGGTTGAAACCATAAAGTTGTATCAAAGATAAAATCCTAATCAAAGTTTTGATCCCATTCCGTTTTACCGGTAGCTAAAAACGAGAATAGCCCATCACAAGAAAACCGCACACTCTGTGATGTTAATAACGTTCCCAATAGATCTGTCACTGATAACCTCAAAGGGAAACCCGTTGAACTAGAAAGAGGAATATCTTTCTACTATAATACATAGACCAATGACCCGGTTGAGAACCTCTAGACAAATTGACATGCAATCAGCAGTAGCGATTGTTACAAAGTCCTAAATGCGAGGAGTGACAGGCGCTAATGAAACTTCACGTTACCACAGATAATATAATACTAGCATACAGATACCTAATCCCATACAAAGACACCGTGCCGACGTGAGTGTTTTTCGTTTGATTAAGATGATTGTGTTTTATAAGCACTTCGATCGCGTTCGGTGCCGTTCCATGGCTATAGATGGTGTTAGCAGCGACTTGCAAGTAAAAGGGTTTTCTCGGTTCGTGACTATTTTATTAATTAAATACAGGGACGATTTGTTTTATAGTATTTTTTTGCACGTTTTTACACTTTAATTGTACCAAAATGTTTTTCAATACAAACTTAAAAAATCGAGTAGCATGCCTTAGAATTTTAAAACCACGCCATCTATTGGAATCCATTTTAAATGATCCATTCAAATAATGTTTGAAATGTGTTTTTTTTTAAACGATAAAAAGGTATTTATTTGTAAAACAAAGGTTTAAATATGTACATACTTAAACACTAAACACAAGTAAACTTTACAAAATTATACTTAATCTAACAACTTACACTATATACAAAAGAAAGGTACACTAAGGCGTCGAAGTACTCATCCACATTGCTGTCATCCGGGAACGTGCCCAGAATGAATGTGAATTAAGAGCCCAATATTCCATAATTTTGTGTTTAGAAGAATTGAATAAACAAGAAAATACAATTTTTATGGTCAATTCTAGAAAATGGTAATTTTACACACAATTCAATAATAAATCAATGCATATCGCGCCATCTAGTGACATTTATTTGAACCAAATTTTGTTTGTTAGCGCTGGGACCCCGTGACGTAGTCAACCTTAAAATTTTGAGTTTTTGACAATAGTTAACGCTAGTGTGTAATCTTATGAAGGTTGTGGGAGGAAGTAAGTTGCATGCGAGAATGACTGAACCCCTCGATGTGGCATGGGCATGCCTAAGTCCAGCGGTGTTCTGTGCCTTAGTATTATGTAAATACTCAATTTAAGACTAAACTCAAATTTCTAAAGAGAAACACACGAAAATTATCTGACAGATTTTAAATATAACTGATGCAATTTCATTGGCTGCAATTTCAGTAAGCCAATCACAGCATTTTAACATCAATTAAGGATAAAATTAACGCTGTATTCGAAATAAAAAAAATATTGCTCTCTAACATCGATTCCACCCCACTCTCATTCCCCAAACCCAAATAAATATAAATAATTAATAATATTTTATTGGACTATCGCCACCCACAAATGTGGGTAGACAGACATATTGGTGAACCCATCCATCAGTGTCCACCCTAACGGAAAGGGGTGGAATTGAAAATATTTAGCTTAAATTTTTTGGGGGTGAAATTTTATGTTTTGTTTTTTTTTGCTATCAACTTTTTTTTAAAGCATGAATGATGTTAATTTCACAAATTGTATAGAATAACGTAACATCACGCTAGCATTCATTGAAAGGATAGGCCTCTGCGAACTGACGAAATATTGAAGTAATATTCGCCCGTATACCCGTGTTTAAAACATAGATATATATAGCAAAAAAAATTCTAAATCTATGGTTTAAAATATGTAATAGAAGGCCTCTTACCATCGACCGGGTAAAAATCTAGACCTAAGGTAATCTCGGGTCTGCTGCTGAGAAATTTCGGATGCAAAAACCCTATAAGGTCCCATTGCCGGAGACGTGGGGCGTCGCGCGTCGCGTGCAGCATGGCGTCTCGCGGTGCGTCGCTTCTTCGAAAACGCCAACGCTTCTCCGTAAACACTCTCATACAACGCCATATTATGTGTGAATTTAGTGCGGTCCACGACCCACAACGCGACGCACGACGCCCCGTGTCTACCAAAACGAGTCCTAACATTTTGCCTGAACTGAACTGCTGAAGAGTTCCGCAGCTTGCGGCGACTAACGTTGCAATATACTATACCCAGTGCTATAGCAAAAGACGAACTTTTTATGGAGAACCTCCTTTTATGGAGTACTATTCTATCTCTGCTGCTAAGCGTTACCGTGTTCCAGTTTTCTGTCTCTAAGATACCAACGTATTTGCAAAGTCTTTGATTTTGCAAACATTTTCTTAGGAAGTGCAGTTTCCTGATCGATCTTAGTGACATCCCCACAGCCTCCGTGGCGCAATGACTAAACGATCGGCTGTTAACAGAAAAGTTGGTGGTTCGAGCCCACCCGGGGCGAACTTTACCCATGGTAGTTCATTAATCGAACTGACTGCGAATACAATCAAATGCAGGCATTTGACTGAAAAAGTGAGGATTGCCCCACTGATCGTGTGTTAATTGAAGTTTTGTACTTTGAAAATCATTGCTAAAGTCATAAGCCAGATCAGGGGGGTGACCATAAGCTCTTAGAGCGTTATCAATTTGAGATCGAATAAAGGACAGATGTATATGACTTGTATACATCTGTTACTTACTCGATCTCAAATTGATACCGCTCTAAGAGCTTATGGTCACCCCCCTGATACCAGTCTAGCCAAATCATGTTATCCAGATACACAGCCTCTCCATGTACTCGTAAAATACTGGTATTCTACTGCATTCGGTCAGACTGGAAGCTGACCCGAACATATTTGGTAATAGGCTAGACAGATTTATATCATAGTATGGGATCCCACTGCAAAAAACTACAGGGATCTTAGGCTATCAAGTTTTCTGCCTGGTGTCATCAAATTAATCGGCAGATTAACCGATTAGAGACTTGATCATGTCTCCAAAAGACCGAGAGTAGATTCTTCTTGCTCTCGTTTTTAAATAAAGGGATAATTGGGTGGCTATCCATCCAATTATGCCTTAAGGTGAGAAGTACTTCATGCCGGAACAGCTTCTCAATTTGTATCAAGCACAGGTTCGATCATGCATGGAGTACTGTTCTCATCTCTGGGACGGATCTGCCAAATACCAGCTTGACGCACTGGAGTTGATCGAAAAGCGGTCTAAGAGGCTCATCGGTGATGAGGCACTGGTCAATTCAAAGCTCCAGAGCGTTGAACACCGTCGCCGAGTTGCCAGCTTGTCGGTTTTTTATCGGTTACATTTCGGGGGGTGTGCGATGGAACTGCATGATCTAATTTCGCCCAGCCCGTTTCATCATCGGACTACCAGACGTACGGTGATGCGCCATCGGTACATGGTGGACATCCCGCCCATACGCACAAAACGTTTTGGAAACACTTTTATTATGCGTATAGCTAAGGAGTGGAATTCCCTGCCGGAGTCTGTGTTACCCGACAGCTACAATCTGGGAGTCTTTAAGTCAAGAGTGAATAGGTTATTTCTAGGCAAGCGTGTATCACCGTCGACCACATCATCGCTTACCAACAGGTGAGATAGTGGTCAAGCGCGAGCCTATAGCACCTATATAAAAAAAGAAACATTTTATGACCAAAAATCATAAAAATTAATAAAACATTACACAAGAAAGCGACACATAACATAACTCCTTTTTATTCAAATCGGTAAATTCAATACTAGCGTAACCAGACCTGGCTAACTCCAAAGATTCTTTTCAAAAGCAGGTCAGGTGAATATGGTTTAGTTTTGCGTGTTACGTCGCTATGTGCTCTATGTAGGTCAATTACGACTAGTTAGAGAATCATGTTAATATGCTTAGGCCACGCATTTTGGGGGTGACTGTACTTCAAATTGTTTTTTTTTTTTGCTTTTTTGTTAATAGTAGTGATTGTATGGTAAAGGTTATGAGTACAAAACAATGGGTTGGCTAAGTTTGGTGTAATCTTGACAGACTTTTGGGTAGGTATAAGTTCTTATTTTTGTTATAAACTTGTAAAATTGAGAGCAGTGGTGGCCAAGTGGTATCGGCCGCGACTTACAAGTTGTAGGTCGTCGGTTCGAGCCCAGGCAGGCTCATTACTTTGTGTAAATTATTTCATCACCACTGCTCTCAAAACGATGAAGGAAAACATCGCGAGGAAACCAGCATGTCCTAAAACCAAACATTCGAAGACATGTGACATCCACCAACCCGCACTGGGCCCGCGTGGTGGATAACGGCCCATTCCCTATCACAGAGAGGAGGCCTGTATCCCAGGAGTGAGAACATTAATAAGCTGATGATGTGATGATGTGGCATGTAAAATTTAAAAATTTTATAAATCCCCCTTACATTTTGATTGCATGCTACATAATTTATCTAGTAGTAGACGCGCTTCGAACGACAATTTAGTGAACACTTGCAAAAACTCCCCGATTCAAACAGTAAAACGCCCATAACTTTTGAACAGCTCAACCGATTTTCATCAAACATAGCTAAGAATACTCTCGATAAAGTCAGCTTTCAAACAACAAAAAAAAAACGAAATCAAAATAGGTTCATCGGTTAAGGAGCTATGATGCCACAGACAGATATACAGGTCCACACTTCAAACTTATAACACTCTTCTCTTTCAGTCTGGGCTTAAAAATAAAAGAAGAAAAAGGAAATGAAAATTTTTCACGATCAGGAAACACAAACATCCTAATGCAATGTTTATACACCACCTGCCGATAAATAAAATCAATAGAACCCCATGTTTACGTTCTGCCAAAACCATTTGGCAGTGAATGTACCTACCTACCCAACTTTTGTTCATAGGAAGGTAACAACAGGACCCTTTCTTGCAAAACTTTCTATGATTGATCATGATGAACTGGTTTGCCCCCCTTTTATCCCTACGGGTATGTTGTAGGTAGAGGTCTGCTTACATCATACTAATTTTGTAGGGTTCCGTATACAAAGGGTCCCAAAACCTTATTATTAAGTTTGCACTTGGTTGAAACTAATCTAGTTGCACTAAGCTTCTAATTCACATTTATTATGCGCATGGTTAAAGTATGTGTGCCAGCATCTTTGTTCCCTACATGCTATGATCAGCCTGCCTTCAAAGTAAGATTGAACAGGCGTCGCTGCGTCGTTTTTATATATGTAAAACGATGCAGCGTTGACGCTGCGGCGACGCAACGCAACAGCCTTAGTACGTAAAACGAGGCAGCGACAGCGCGCTAAGTCGACGCAACGCGCCGTGTGGACCGGCTCTCACTACAGCCCCCGAGACTAGTGGGAGAGGTGTGCGCTACTCATTGCGACGCGGCGACGCTGCCGGAGCAGCAGCGCTCAGTTGTTTGTGCGTTGATAGGTCATTTTTAGGGTTCCGTACCCAAAGGGTAAAAATGGGACCCTATTACTAAGACTCCGCGGTCCGTCTGTCTGTCTATCTATCACCAGGCTGTATCTCATGAACCGTTACAGCTAGACATTTGAAATTTTCACAGATGATGTATTTCTGTTGCCGCTATAACAACAAATACCAATACCCATAACGTGATTTTTCTGCCGTTTTTTGCGATAATGGTACGGAACCCTTCGTGCGCGAGTCCGACTCGCACTTGGCCGGTTTTTTTACGTATTTTTGTATACTGGTCAAAGGAATTTTATGTTCATAAAGAAATTTACGAAAACAATAAAAACTAGGGTAAACTTATCAATAATACTGGCTGCAACGGTGCGTCACTGCGCCGCTGCGACGACGGAACGTTTCGCTTACGACTGCGACGTAGCAACGCTGCGACGACACAGCGCCCGTGTGGCCTGCAATGCGTCAAAATATATGCGATGCGTCGATGCAACGCGCCGTGTGGACCGTCTAGAAGTTTACTGACGAGATCGAGATAACGAGTTTTTTTTTTTATTTAACGAGAATTTTTGTATTTGCGGTATTACTACGCTTCATAATTTATCATCATCAACCTGGTTTTTGTCAACTAGCTCCTCAATACCAGATATCTCCTTAAAACCCAGATACTGGGTGTTGGTAAGACTGACTTGCAGGCTTTCAGACTTCTGTCTGCCCGAAACGACTGGCAACGGATCTTCGAATGCCATCCAGGACCAACAGCTTACTTTGACCATGGTGAAAAATACTTAACCATATGTGGGTAGGTGCCAACAAAGTATTAAGTGTCATCATCATCATCATCATTTCAGCCGAAAGAGGTCCACTACTGGACAAAGGACTCCCCCAAGTATTGCCACATTTACCGGTCCCGTGCGTCTCGCATCCAGCGAATCCCCGCAACCTTCCCCAGGTCATCGGTCCACCTAATGCGGAGGTCTTTCGACGCAATGTCTTCCATCTCGTGGTCGCCACTCCAAAACTTTTCAGCCTCATCGGCCATCCGTTGTGCGAGCAATTTGCCATGCCCACTGCCACTCATGTTTGGCAATTCTGCGGGCTATGTCGGTAACCTAAGTTTCATCATTCAACAAAAAAGGCGACACTCTATTTTTTATTTTATTGCCATAATTTCTGTATACGTTGATTTCTTATTTTGCGATATTAAAAAAAATTGCCAAAGATTTTTCTTGAATACGAATTCAAAGTAGCAATATGGTAAAGCGACCGTTTATGTTGGGGCCACGAAACGGGCGGTGGCAATACGATTTTTCCTCGATTGAGAACTAGTTTTTAGTAAAATTTTAAATTAATTGAAGTTGTTGTAAGTAAATTATATTCTTGTTTGACAAAGTTATCATTATTATGTATTTATTATAAACTTTATTGTACACCACAAAATAAAAAAAACATACAGGACAAACATTTTCGAAAACAAAGTGTACAATGGGCGGTCTTTTCGCACAGGGCAATCTCTTACAGACAACCTTTGGATAGACTGAAAGATAGGAGAAGAATTTAGGGCTAAACAGGGGTTTAGCATTATTAAGACTAGGGTTTTCCTTGTGAAATCGCGTTACATTTTGGTTTATTTTTCATTAGTCATCACATAAAAGGTATCTTTAGGTTTAGGGCGAAGGCCTTTGAAATTTTGTTTGTACGATAAGAGATATTTTATATCCTATCTGCACATACTGACCGAGAAACACCAATGCACTGAGGCTCTAGGTCTAGACACGTGTCATCGATGTCAGCGATGGCGATGATCAAATTACCAAAATTTAAGGGATTGATTACATGACATTTCGATAGCGTTTCAAGTTCCACACTTTTTGTAATTTTAATCGCTATTGCCACGCGTTTGTTGATAGAATGTCAATCATCGAAGGCCTCTGGAATCTCCACTATGCAATGAGCATGTTTGGAAAATTATGCCCTGTCATAGAGAATAAAAATATATATATATATATATCATCATCATCATCATCATATCAGCCGAAAGACGTCCACTTTTTTTTCTTACATAAGAAAAAAAATATTAAAGATAAAGATATATTTATTTGCTCAAATACGTGTATAAACAAAGCATGCATGGAGGATAACATTAAAAAAACACAAAGAGTTCGGACTTGTTTGCCACATACTACGGCGTGCAAATATTTTGGTAGTGAATGAATGTAAATAAAAAATAATACTTATTTAAAGTTTTCTCGTCACTATAGTAGACCAAAACACCTTTACCTAAATCATATATTTTTTTTTAAACTTTCTACATTTCAACAGTCCCCTAACTTAATGGCCCGACCATATGTTATTATTAATCCTTATTTACAGCCCGCCGTGTCAAATAATTTCAACCAGAAACTTGTCCTCGATACCAAATAAAAAACCTACGCAAGGCGTGTATGGCTTAAAATATCTTGATGTATAGAGAATTTATTAAAGGAAACCAATTATAAGACCTGCATGGTTGTCTTCCTCAAAATGAACGTGGTATCTACTTGAAGTCCTGAATGGAAATGACTTGCTTTAAAGTCTAAGAGCTTATAGTACGGCTCCTGGATTTACTAGGTTAGGCCCTAATAGCGTAGTGCCAATCAATCCACCTAGCCTTTTCCCAACTATTTTGTTAGTCTATAGTGTAACTGGATCATCATCTTCCTGCCCTTATCAAATGTTACTTGGAGTCGGCGCAACACGTTTTCTTCTTCCATACAGTCCTGTCCCTCGTCACGCTATCACTGACTCCCTTTTCTTTCAAATCACTCCTCAAACAGTCCATCTAACTTTTCTTTGGACTGATACTCTCCATCCATCTACATTTATGTATTCATAACTCTAATAGTAACATGCGTTCCATCCCTCCTCATCACAAGACAAACGGTTCCCCTTCAACCTTTCTGTCACTGGCGCCACTTTCAAACTGCCTCTAATATACTTATTTCTCACTATATCCAATCTCGTCACGCCGCACATCCATCTCAACATTCTCATCTCTGATACATGCAATCTCTTTTCATCCATCTTTTTCATAGCCCAAAATTCTGATCCATACAGTATGACAGGTCTAATCACGGATTTGTAGATTTTCCACTTTAGTGTAACTGTACAGCTAAATATATATATATCTCTGTTATATATGGAGTGACAGCCTAAGTGACCTCCACATTCCTTGCATAACGGCATAACGGACTGTCAATGGATTCCCTAAGTTCTGGAGAAGCGATGCTGACTTAAACTTACTGTGGTTAAACGACCGTATTGCCAGCTCTTTGTTAAATCTGTGATGATCGTGTTGAGGTGAATCTTGCAGCTGTTGTAGCCCAGTGCTTCCAAACATCCTTCGTAATGCGCACAGCGAATGAATGGAACTCACTACCTGCGTCTGTGTTTCCGAACGCATTCAACCCGAATCTCTTCAAAGTTTGAGTGAACAGGCTTCTTCTGGGTAAGCTCACTCCATCGTCGACTCTGTCTCTGTCACCTATGACCTAGACAAGAGTCAAGAGTAAACCCATCAAAAAAAAAAAACCCCGAGTTACCTGTCGTAGATCGAACCCAGACTGGCCCTCTGTGTAATTATTATTTATTTCATCACCACTGCACTTTAAAATGGTGAAAGAAAACGACAACCTGCACTAGGCCATCGTGGTGTATTACGAGTACTGCGCACTCTCTCTCACAGAGAAGAAACCTGTGTCCCAGCAATGGGAACATTATATACTGATTAGGTATGCTCCTCAATGCTATCATCATTCAATTCTTATGGTAAAGCCTTAGCGAGGTATTTAAGTCTCCAGGCTCGCCCTTGACGACCATCTATTTAAATCGGCTTGTCAGTAAAGACTGATGAAAATCCGCTTACCGTCAAATCACGTTATTTATACAAATCTATTGAATAATTCGCCTATAACTCCGCGCGTATGTTTGTATGTTTGTCATACTTTGAATAATTTAATAAATTTATTATTATTGCTTATACTTATGTTAATTATGTTGTGATGTAGAGCTTTTCGATATTTTTAGGGGTCCGTAGTGAAATATGTGTTGGATTCTTTGACGTTCAAACCGTCTTGTCATACATAGTAAGCTAAAAAACAAATAATTATAATAATTTATCCTTTGTATAAAAAATGGCCTTTGAGGAGCTTGTGGCTAAATAATAACAGCCGCACGGATCGATCATCAAGGTTAAGCAACGTTTGACAAGGTCGGTCCGTGGATGGGTGACCATTTCAACATACCGAGTTGCCTTCGTGCCTCGGAAAGCACGTTAAGCCGTTGGTCCCGGCTGTCATTTGAAGATCTTTGACAGTCGTTACGGGTAGTCACTACGCATCTGACACCAGTCTTGCTTAGGGGTACCGTGTTACCCAGTTACTGGGTTGTGGAAGTCAGATAGGCAGTCGCTTCATGTAAAACACTGGTACTTAGCTGAATCCGGTAAGACTGGAAGCCGACCCCAATTTAGTTGGGAAAAGGCTAGGCAGATGATGATAAAAAATGGCCTTTGTCTTGCAGTCAAACAGTTTCAAGCTGGTTTTATTGTTATTATGTGGTAATAATAAATTTGACTTTGACATCTTTTATTTAAAGTTTGAAATAATTTGCAGATCAGATACTTCTGAAAGTCAATAATAGTCCACTGCTGCACAGAGGTCTTTCCATCGGTCGCCATTTACTTGATTCGCAGCTATTTTCATCCGTCTACTGCTTAGGGTGGCCCTTTGAAGATCGACGCTTCACTTAAACAAAGGGCAAAATAGAAACTGTTAAGAACACTAAGAAATATATAAATACTTTGGATCTAGCTGACTAACTGACTATACAAATTAAAAGACTTTGACTTTATACTAAGAACTAGGTGTCCCACGCGGCTTTGCGCCCGTCAACTGGCTACCTTCTTACCCATCTACCCTACCTACCCTACAAACTTGCGTAACTTAAACCGTTTACGCAGCGCACGCAATGGAAGCTCTCAAAAAGGAATATTTTTGCCCGTTTTTGCAACATGTTTCATTTATGCTCCGCTCCTATTGGTTGTAGCGTGATGTTTTATAGCCTATAACCTTCCTCGATAAATGAACTATCGTACACAAAAACATTTTTTCAATTCCAACCAGTAGTTCCTGAGATTAGCGCGTTCAAACAAACAAACAAACTCTTCAGCTTTATAATATTAGTATAGATTACTCAAAACTAAACCTATACTGACCTGATTTTGGTGATGGCAGCTAATTTTGCAGGGCTAGCCATCGATGCGGGCGATATTATATTATATATATATATATATATATGTCAACATGACAATTGTCTACACAAACACCGGTAGTTTCTAGATTAGGGTTGAAATAAAAAACATATTGATTCTCTACGGAACCACCACAAAAATCGTCCAAACCAATGAATTTATACATTCTGATCATCAAAATTGAACTTGTATGATATAATTCTGATCCCCGGGCCCGCCCGCTGTGCGTCGCCTAATAACGCTAATTATGTTGATTTGTCCTCCATTAACATATATTTTAGTTGGAAAATAGTCAGTGTTAGTTAATGAAGTGATGCTTGTATTAATGTTGGCCGGTTAAGGAATTATTCGCTGTTTTTGATGTAATTATGAATGTTTAAACGAATAACGAAGTCTCTTTTGGATTGGATAAATATCGATCGCTCTGTGAAATAATAAATATTATGTTTTTTTTTACCCGGCTGCAAGAAAAGGGTTATGTTATTCGAGCGTATCTTGTATGTAATATTCTTTTCAACACACTTGCTCATAAAGTGGCTCTAATTTCACCGCGATTAGGCATATAATGATACCTGTAATCAAACTGTGACTTTTTCATTGCTATTATTCACAAGTGAGTTATATAGCTTGTTTTTATTTATTGGTTGAGTTGCTTTGTTCTTAAAAAAGTTTCGATACAAAAAAGATCGTGCTCAATAGTACAAATAAATTAATATACCTATTGCATGCTCATTTCATGCAACTCCGTATTTAATTAGATAATTTCAACTTGTACGTGCTTAATAAATAAAACTTTTCCGTGCTCGGCTCTCTTAAGACCCTCACCTACGGCTCGGGTCTCAATGGCGCCTCAGCGGTAATCACCAACATTGCACACTTGTACCATAATGTACTATTATCTACACTCACAACGTAATTTTCCAAATATGAATTCGAAAAATATTGTATAAACACGTACTTTATATTAGTGGATAGGTAAAATTACAACGTACAGTGCAACATTTTCCTTCGATTTTCAAACAACTGCATCATAAAATAACTTTTTAATTTTTATAGCACACTTTTACTTTTTAATTTATTGGCGCTTATGGGCTCATTGACTTAATGTAGAAAATTAGTGTCATTGTCTATCACAGACGACTTAGAGATACTACGTATTTGTCTATGGAGGCGCGCGCTGCGCAGTCATGCGCAATGAGAATCTAAATTGCCCGCCATGCCACATATTTTTCCTTTTTCACTTTTGTTTTATGTCAACTATATGAATGAAGATAAAATAGTGTATGCAACGGTAAATAATTAGGTATTAAAACACGAGCGTGGGTTTATCACATGAGGCGAAGCCGAATGTGATAATATTAACACGCGAGTGTAAATCCCTATTATATGACCATTGCATAAACTACTATTATTACCTCGTATCTTTAAAACCACTAGCCGGATTTTTATTATAAAGACATCGCTAGATAGCTCTTGGCCGCCCAGTTGTTCTTAGATAAGTGCCGTTAAAAAAAAGAAACGTGGTGGATTTTGGGCGCCATATTTTGAGGTGAAACCTATCGAGTGAGGTATCAAAATTAAGGGTTTTTTTTAGTAAACAATAATTTCACTTGTCAATAAACATCCAATGAGCCCAAACATGATGGTGCTATATTTTCAATTTGTGGAGGTACTTCGGTCAACTTCCCTTGCCATCATGAGGCCAGGGGGGTGACCATAAGCTCTTAGAGCGGTATCAATTTGAGATCGAGTAAGTGACAGATGTATACACGTCAGACACATCCGTCCCTTATTCGATATCAAATTGATATCGCTCTAAGAGCTTATGGTCACCCCCCAGCTCCATTGCACCATAATTATTTCAATGTTTTCAAAGTTGCAAAAGCACGCCTATTCCTTAATTTTAAAATTCCTCCCCTATTCACTCTTGACTTAAAGACCCCAAGGTTGTACCTATCAGGAAACAAAGACTCCGGCAGGGAATTTCACTCCTTAGTTGTCTTGTTATTTCCGAGTCGCAATATAACAGAAAGCGGTGGAAAATAACATAAAAACCCATACATCTCGTATCTGACCGATACATTAAGGTGTAGTAGTAGTGTTCTGACAACGGACCACAGTGACTGATCGGCCAATAGCCTTTCAGTTATAAAACCAGCGCTCACCGCCTTTATTCTCTGGGGTGCCTAAGATGGCGCTGTTTGGAACAAGTCGTGCGATATATTTACCGGATGCGGCTGAGTGCCAGTATTTTTACATGGAGTAGCATCATATCTGTCCCACAACCGACAAGGTGAATAACACGAAAACTAGTGCCAGATTTTATGGCTTCTTACAACCGGGAATGACTAGCGACTGTCAAATACGTGCTTTTTGAGCCACAGACGCCTCTCGATATGTAATTAATGGTCATATTGGTCACCCATCCACGTATCTATCAATCATTATTTTTGAAAATATGATTAAAGTCGTCACAATCTAAGAAGTCCATTGACGTTTCTCATTTTACATGCCGCGATAATTTTCTACGTAAGAAATTGAAAAATCAAATTCATAATCCTAATTAAATACTATGTTACCGATACACTATGACAACGACTATCATTCGCAAGCATCAAGTTTAATTATTATTAAGTATTTTTGTTTATACCTGTCAAAACGGGCCTTTTATTTTTTGACAACTTTAAAATTTAGCATGTAATCTACGGGCCCGAATAGAAATCTGAGGTGACAGCGCATGCAGCGCAAGATGAAAGATGAGTCAGCGTTTGCTGCGGGAAACAGGATATATTTACACACTGAAACTTTTTAAGTGATTTTTGAAGATTGCCTTTACTACGACATCTACATTACAAGGAACGGAAACCAGGACCAGCATCATAAGGACCAGTTTCTGCAGTAAAGCTTTTGAACACTAAAACACAGAGGCAGACTATTTATAGATTCCTTTACTAGAATTACTCGATATATCCCAAACTTATACAAAACTATTACAAAACGCCCTACATTAGTGTGAGCGTCGTTTTAGCGGCCCAGGCCAGTGAGTCACATGTAAATATTTACCGAAAGCGATGCCCCGCGCCAAATGTTACCGGCCACAGAGCGAGGTGTGGTTAGAACTGACATAATATTTTGGTAAGGAGAAGAGAGGAACCAAGTTATATTGAAACTGGCTGTCCCACGCGGCTTCGCTCCCATCAACTGGCTACCTACCCTACCTACCCTACATATATGAATTTTGCCGCTTACGCAGCGCACGCAACAGAAGCTCTCAAAAAGGAATAATTTTGCCCGTTTTTGCAACATTTTTCATTTATGCGCCGCTCCTATTGGTTGTGGCGTGATGTTATATAGCCTATAACCTTCCTCGATAAATGGACTATTCAATACAAAAATAATTTTTCAATTCCAAGCAGTAGTTCCTGAGATTAGCGCGTTCAAACAAACAAACAAACTCTTCAGCTTTATAATATTAGTATAGATTATATAGTATAGATATATAGTATGTAGATAAGTATAGATAAGTATAGATAAGTAAATCTACTATCAGTAAGTAACAAAGGCATTCGATGTCATTCGATGTCATAACAAGTGTCATTCGATGTCAGCAATGGCGATGGTCGAAATCCCAAAAAGTAAGGGATTGATCACTTGACATGTCAATAGCGTATGAAATTCCTATACATATTCGATTTGCTTTCAAATTCTATCGCCACGTTTTCGTTGATAGAATTCCACTTGTCTTTATTTTTATGGCACGTAGAGCTTTTCAAAAAACCGGCCATGTGCGAGTCGGACTCGCGCTCCAAGGGTACGGTACCACTATCGCAAAAAAACGGCAAAAAAAATTGTATGTAAGCCCCACTTTAGTATTTGTTGTTATAGCGGCAACAGAAATACATTATCTGTGAAAATTTCAACTGTCTTGCTATCACGGTTCATGAGACACAGCCTGGTGACATACAGACAGACAGAGACAGACAGACAGACGGACATTGGAGTCTTAGTAATAGGGTCCCGTTTTTACCCTTTGATTACGGAACCCGAAAAAAGACTGACACACTGTATGAGTGAGAGAGATATCGTTCTACTTTTAAATAAAGCGCAATTTAGTACACACGGTATGTCGTTGCTCGGACGTCATTATGATGACATACCGTGTGTCTGTGTGTCCGAAATTGCGCTTTATTGCCATGCATTTTGTATGAAATTTTAATGGAATAGAAAGCCGCCCGTGCCATGTCCGCGCCCGACGCCATTTCTGTGTAGCCTGCGCCTTAGACATGTGCCTACCACCATAGCATCAACAAAAACAAGAGTAACAGGTATTAGGGAGTCCAGGATTAATTAATATACTTACTAGAAAATCTATAAAATTCATGCAAACTTAAAAATCATACATTTTTTCAGCAACTTCCCAAGCGATTTCGGCCGCCTGAAAGTATAAAATTAACCCACGGGAACGTCATATCTAACTTCAGCACATGGTCTGACTGTGTGTCAAGACATCCAAATCTATATAGCCGTTGGCCATCCAGACTTGCAAATGTTGATTATACTAGAATAGGAGAGAATAGAAAGTAGGATAGGATTTATTTATTTATTGGCCAATCTACAATTGTTACACTGTTTATTATATATTATATAATAATACAAGCAATATGATACAAATAGGGGTACCGTGCTACCCAGTTACTTGGTTGTGGAGGTCAGATAGGCAGTCGCTCCATGTAAAACACTGGTACTTAGCTGAATCCGGTAAGACTGGAAGCCGACCCCAATATAGTTAGGAAAAGGCTAGGCAGATGATGATGACAAGCAATATGATACAAGCATAGTATACACTATGATACAATACGCACAGCATGCAAAAACAAAATTATAAAATCTTTAATGTTACAATAATAGTGCAGAAATAACTCTCACAACAACTAGTGGCCAGTTTTAGAAACACAATAGGTACAACAACGATATGAAAAAAGAAATATAGTAATTATTTTTGATGGTATTGGATGGATGGACTTAGGATGCTGGCTGACTTGCGTTTACTATGATAAAATTATGGCTACAAACGACATAATATGTTAAAAGCCTACAAAAATGCCCGCCTCTTTATGTGGGTGTTTTAAAACCACTCGATCGTTATCTTGGGCCGGGCGGCTTCATACACACAATATGCCGTTAAGATGTAATCGTTACGCGAATTTCTCGTTTCCCTAGAAACGCGACGTTTGATGGCATTCGACTGATAATGATGACTAGTCGGTTTAAACAAGGTTTTTTTTTATTTAACGATAGGCTCGCGTTTGACCACTATCTCGCATGATGGTAAGCGATGATGTGGTCGACGGTGAAGCACGCTTGCCTAGAAGTAACCTATTCACTCTTGACTTAAAGACCCCAAGGTTGTAGCTATCAGGAAACAAAGATTCCGGCAGGATGGTAAAGGAAAAACCACTCCGAGAGATCTATCCATCGCGAAAAAGCTCCTCCTGGTTGGTACTTCCACCATACCGTCCAATGTCGGGTTAGTCCCAGATTACCCCGATCCCAGATGACCCCATCCCGGTAGACCCTGATTTATTTTTCTATAGAAACTCAATTAAAAGTCAATTTAGCTAAAAAGTACCGTCAGCAGATAATATGTTAAATAAAAATTTATTACTTACTCAAGTTTTTTTACTAACTTTAAGGATCAGGAAAAATGAATTATAAACAATCAACTTTAGTAATAAAAGTAAAAAAAAACAAATATTAACATGTTCAATCAGTCTTTTCAAAACATACAAAATCAATCTTCTCACATAATTTGATAATTATAAATAAATCACTTTAAGTAAAAAAAAATATTTAAAAATTTGTTTTTAAATATTTTATTTCATCAATTTTAATTAGTCTTTTTAGGCGTTATGAGCACGATTTTACTAAGGTCTTCTAAAAACTTAGTTAATGCGTTAAGAAAACTTCTGCGCTTCTTTTTGGTGATGGATGGGTTTCACATACATTTTAGTACTTTTTATGTCGACCGTATAAGTTGAAAACGATAGCAAAACGAAATGTAATCATGTTTATCGTATTCGGGGTCTAACGGGATGGGGTCATCTGGGATCGGGGTTAACTGGGACTAACCCCCTATTTCTGCCATCATGCCAGTGTTGTTTCACTGTGAAGAGTACCGATGCCGGTGTAATTTTACAGGCAAATGAAATATTTTAACTTTGTTTCTGGGATTTTATCGCATCTGTGATGTCTCAGATATTGCAGATGTCTATATGCAAGTGCAATTCAAGTGTTGAGCAGTAGTGACCCAGTGGTAACGGCCCCGACTAACATGTCGTAGATCGTGGTTTCGAGCCCAGGTAGGCGCTTTACTTTGTGTGAATTATTTCATCACCACTGCTTTAAAAACGGTGAACGAAAACATCGTGAGGATGGGATGTCCTACAATAAAAAAATCGAAGACATGTGACATCCACCAACTCGCACTGGGCCCGCGTTGTGGATTACGGCCCATCCTCTCTCTCACAGAGAGCAGGCCTGTGTCCCAGCAGTAAAAACATTAAAAGGCTGTCGATGATGATGGTATACAAGTGCGAGTTTACCATCAGGTGTAACATGGCATTCTCCAACCAACCAACCTGCCATTTTTTGGGTTGAAATGACTTCGGTATAAAAGAAAAAGTGATTGTGTGAATGATGATTAAGGTTACATAAGTGGATAATTCTTCCATACAAACGTAGTCTAGTATATACGTAGTCTACTATACAGGGATAGATAGTTCATCAATGCTAATAATTTTATTTTGAAAATATACATTTAGTCGTTTTATCATGATATCTAGACTCCCAAAGGTCTGTTTATAAAATTTCGCGGGCTCATTTTCGTCCTAAATCATCATCCATTTCGCTACAAACTTGCAAAAGTGCTAATTCGTACGCGAACTAGCTTCTTACTGCTCATCACAGCATCTATCTCTTTCGCACGAGTTGTCGGATGAGATAGTAGGCATTTTAACCCTGCGCACAAAATAGTTCGTGCCGTCGACTAGTTGTAACCATAATGGACCTGAGTTGATTGGAGTGGAGTTAACATTTTTCATAAGATTATAGAAGACAGATTTCAACCTATAAAAATGTCAACGTCACTTTCCAAAAAGGACATACATAAGTATTTTCCCTGCTAGCAACACTGATAACAAGTTCTTGCCGTCGCCTAGGGCAACCTTAATATCATTCTTTGGTCTACCTCCTTTCTTAGCGTATTTATTCTCAAAACATTTTTCGTCATTTTTATCGTTAAATTTCTTCCAAAGCCCAGTCTACCACATTCCAAACTCTACACGAACATCATAAAATGCATTACGGTGTTCAAATTAGCGCCTCTAACAGTATTCCAGGTTCGGTGCCGGGCAGCAAACAAGTAATTTAATTACTGAACCATCGCGACTCGTAACGACGTTGTTTAGGGGGTGAGCAGGGGTTAAGGGTTTATGTATTAATTGGTGTATTGTGATAGTGGTTGTTATAGCTTAATTGTTTAACATAACATTGCGACTGTATTTATTGAGGGCTTAGGTAGAGGTATGTGGTATTTACACTCACGTTTTGTCAGTTATGTTGTTGTAGATCAAGTTAAGGATAACGAAATATACTCGTTAAAGAATTCCAGTAAAAAAAAAGTTAAATAAAAAAAACAAAAACCCGACTGCTTGAAAAGCGAACTAAAAGACATAAACAAGGAGAAAATCATGCTGTGCAATCGGAGGAGACGTATTCTCGAGCTGGCTGACCAAAACCAGATGGTGAGACTGCACAGCTTGATTTTCTTCATGTTTACGTCTTCTTTTTAGTTCGCTTTTTAAGCAGTCGGGTTTTATGATTTTTTTATTAACTTTTTTTATTTATAAAACATATAAGTGTTATATACTTTTGAAATCACCTTTTACAACCCTTTATTTTGATACCCCACACTATGGGTTGGGAAGAAAAAAAAATTTGACCCCCTCAATATCGCAGCCCAAAATCCGCCATTTTTCTATTTTCCAATTGTAATGTAGCCAATGACACCCGCAGGGCTAACACGAATCGATTGAAGTATGAATTATCAAAATCGGCCATCGCGTTTGTTCTCTAGAACGCCACATAGGTACAAACATACATAGACTGATAAACACATTACCCTCCTTCGGCAGTCGGGAAAAAGAGATGCCTCATCGTTAAAGCGTTATTAGGTTGTCGTATTGTTGTGTCATGTCTGGCTAAGGTGCCTATAAATGGCTGGTGACTGGAGAGACTTAGGTTATCCAGAAGTGGTCTGTTATTAGGTTTCTTCGTGTTGACGTGTCGATATCAAAAATACCAAGGCTTGGCCTAAAATTCAGCGATAGGAATACTGTTTGCTGACGCAACCATTAGTTCATCTCACGTGCAGGTGGCGGTATGATAGAGAGTGGGCCATTGCATGTAATGAGACGCCACCGCCTCTAGACTGAGCCAGTCAAATACCAGCTTGATGCACTAGAGTCGATAGAAAAACGAGCGGAGAGGCTCATCGGCAATGAGGCACTGGTCGAGTCAAAGTTCCAGAGCCTTGAACACTGTCGCCGAGTTGCTAGCTTGTCGGTTTTTTATCGGTTGCATTTCGGGGAGTGTGCGATGGGATTCCGCCTAGCCCGTTTATCATCGGACTACAAGACGTACAGCGATGCGCCACCGGTGCATGGTGGACATCCCACCATGGTGAACATCTGGTTTTGGTCAGCCAGCTCGCGAATAAGTATCTTCCGACTGCACATCATAATTTTCTTCTTGTTTACGTATTTTTAGTCCGCTTACAGTGAGTTTAAGTGATACACATTTTAAAAATCACCTTTAAAAACCCTTTAAGTTGATTCCTCACACGATCAAAAATAAAAATCGAAAAAATATTGGGCTCCCACAATAATGGCACCCAAAAGCCGCCATTTCTCTATTTTCCAATTTTAATGTAGCCAGTGACTCTCGCAAGGTTAAGACCGAGTCGATTGACGCAAGAATCATTAAACTCGGCCAACGCGTTTGGTCTCTAGAACGCCACATAGGAACAAACATACACACATAGACTGATAAAGACATTACCCTCCTTCAGCATGGAATCATTATAGGTATTAATAATAACGTATTGTTCTCTCCCTACAAAATTGGCTTTGTTATATAAAATTAACTTAGAACTATTATTAATGTGATTGTTTGAGCAAGTAGTTTTTCGTTTTGCCGATAGATGGCGGTGTTTAGTTTTGCTCGAAGTCTGCATCGCGGTGTTAAGATTCTCCGACGATTAGGTAGGGTCGTAGGTTAAATTAGTCTAGAAGAAGTAAGGATTGTTTTATTTACCAAGTTACAAGTTTGAGTGCTGCAGTGTCTGTGACATCCTAGTGTGGTGTCAAGTAGTTGTGAACTGGTTGTTAGTTCTAGAAGCTGCTTCGCGAGAGGTTAGAGTCCGATTTCCATGTGAGTTATAACTGATTACTGATTTGTCCTGCACATCCAACTGCCTTTACAAATGATTATGGTAGGGTACGTAGGGTTTGTACACATAATATGTAATTGCAATGTCAATAAACGTCCGAACCACGTTATTCTGGCAATCCCTTGTACCCAAAACGTCCTGTGGTTGAAATTTTGAGAATTTCGACCACACACATAAAAATCTTGATGAGTAATTCAGAGTATGTACTTAGTGGTAATTTCTGATACTTAGTGCCTTATTTGGATTGTAAGCAAAGAAAGCCTGGGTAAGACAGTGTATTTTTAAAGATCCGTACATAAAGGGACCCTATGGCTAAGCCTCAGCCTTGATAGTTACGGAACCGTAAAAAGTATCACCCCCGGGTGGGCTGGAACCACCAAACTTTCGGTTAGCAGCCAAACGCACTAGCCATTTCTTTCTTTCTTCTTTCTATCTTTTTTTAAAAAAACGTTGCCCCACACTAGGAATGTCTCCTGTATCGTGGGTGCGTTTACAAACATATAAACTCACATACACAAACACCCAGAGCCGGGACAACTATTTGTAGATCATACAAATATTTGTTCCGCCAAGTAGGCTGTGGAGATGCTACTTGAAAGACATGCGTCTTGTAAGCCTGAAGATTTGAGCAATACTCGTTTCTAAACTATTAGATCCTGAGATTCAGTATCGCCACCTATCTGTCACTTGACAGAGGCCCGAGAAGGTGACGACGTATTGTGTTCCACGCTCTCCTCTCAAGAGGAACTACGGCCTACAGAACACCATTATTTAGTCAGTAGAGTCTGTCAGACCCTTTAGCTTTACCCAGGGCTGAGGAAATCCATGAGGATTTCCACATGATTCGATACACTGATAAAACCTGACAATGACAAACAGACGAGGACCGCTGTCTCGCAGGATGGCCGTGTCTCATCATTTAGTCTCTCATCTTGTATATCATGGGCTTGACTTACGCCATACAAAACCAAACGCGTCCTAACGCCAAAGCCAGCAAAGCAAAGGATAAGCAAAGGAGTTTACAGCTTAGCACGCAAAGCTTGTGTGGTGGATTACGGCCTATTCCCTCTCATAGAGAGAAGCCCTGTGTCCCAGTGGGACATTAAAAAAAGGCTGATCATGATGATGATGACGCATAGCTGAGATAATTTTTAATACTACATTTTGTGCAAAAAAACTCTTACAGATATGCGAGGTAAGCTACACTAATTTTGTTAACGTGTTATATTTTTTTATGTTCTGTCGGTTTACAGACAAACGTAATAAATATGAAACATCCAGACATCTTAAAACAAATCCATCAGATGCCACAAACAAAAAAAAACTAATTAAAAAAATAAACGGCTGCCATCTTGACTCTATAAATTAATATCGCTATAGAACGACAACTCCACCCCCAGCCCTTACCGCGCGGCCTAATAGACAACTATAAATTAAACATTTTGCAGAAAACCAATTCGGTTTAATAGCTCTATAACTTTGCTGGTCAATAATTAAGGGAATTGCTTCGTGTAACGTGTTCGCGTTAAAGTGGGCGCTTCGAGTTTTGGTTTTGACTTTTGATATAATATTTTTAAGGTTTTTGCAAATTTTGTAGTGAAAGAAAATTAAGCTGTTTTATTTCACGACTTAAACGATGGAGATACGAAACAGTGATTGAAACTACTAACTCAAAATAAACCTGCTGCGTGTAAAAATAGTTCCCAGCTGCAAAGCGGTTAAACTGGAAGCCGACTTCAAAATAGTAGAGAAAAAAACTTAATTCAAAAAATATAAAACCCGACTGCTTATGAAGCGAACCAATAAGATGTAAACAAGAAGAAAATCACGCTGTGCAGTCGGAGGATACATATTCTCAAGCTGATTGACCAACACCAGATGTTAGGTTTTTCAATTAACTATTTTTATTTACAACTTTTTAGTTCACTTTTTTTTTATTACTTTTAAACATATAAGTGTCATATATTTTTGATATCACCTCTTAACACAATTTATTTTGATATCCCACACGATGAGTTTGGAAGAAAAAATTAATTGGGTCCCTACAATATCTCGCCCAAAATCCGTAATTTTGTATTTTCCAATTTTAATGTAGCCAGTGACATTCGCAAGGTTATACGAATCGATTGACGTAAGAATCATTAAAATCGGCCGACGCGTTTGGTCTCTAGAACGCCACATAGGAAGAAACATACATACATAGACTGATAAACACATTACCCTCCTTCAGCAGTTGGGTCAAAAGGTCCGGCAGCTGACGATGTTGTGTTCAATGAATTATTATGAAGAAACTTTAATTTCGCAGTACAAAACGATAGTTATATACCTAATGACATTAAACTCGTACAAATCCAGACTCCACCTTCCCTTGCTTTTAAGCAAACCTGCCTTACTGATCTCTATGTCCGAACTACAGATTGAACCTAAGATTCTCGACATTACCTACCATTTTATAAAATATGAAGTAGTTACAAATGACAATATAATGATACTGTAACTGAGTGTTTGGTAACAGTTCAGCTTGGCCCTATCATTTACAATCAAAGCATTATATTTTACTTAATTTATTCTTGGCTGTAGATTTAATATCAAACCTTTCTTTATGAACTTTGACTGAAATATAGGGCAGTTTACTTTGGCAGTTACTTCATATTAAATTATGAGTCTACCAGGACTTTGTCAGTAGCAGCCAGGAGTTTAGATTTGTTGCCAGTTGATGGCAATAGGCTTACAACAGTCCATGAGATGATAGGACTTTAACATAACTCGTGCAATTATATTTATTATATAATATTTTAAGGCAAAATAATATCTGACAGCTTAGAATT
This sequence comes from Orthosia incerta, assembly GCA_948252205.1. Classification (NCBI taxonomy): domain Eukaryota; kingdom Metazoa; phylum Arthropoda; class Insecta; order Lepidoptera; family Noctuidae; genus Orthosia; species Orthosia incerta. Next base: position 10,293,219 of record OX411765.1, on the reverse strand, counting down.
TTGTAGTTTATTAAATACTAGCTTCTGCCAGTGCCAGCGGCTTTGCCCGCGTGAATATCGAAAATTATCCCAAGGGAACACATTCCCGGGATAAAGAGTGTCCCATTTGCTATCTTGACTATAATCTATCTATGTGCCAAATTTTATTCATTTCCGTCCAGCCGTTTGAGTGTGAAGAAGTAACAAACATATAAACACACACACACACACTCACAAACTTTCGCCTTTATAATATTAGTGTGATATCATACGAAGCGTTTAAAAAACCATTTAGATTTGATGTCAAAATATGATTTTGATGACAATGATATTAATAGGATTAAAGGTGGATAAGGTTATGGATTTGCGTGACCTATGGAATCAATAACCTTTATAATAGAGCCAGAAAAAAGAAAAACAATTTTATGTTTGAGTGCATGGTTCCGTAGTCAAAAAGTTTTTCAATATTTTTGTGTGTTTTTGAAATTAGTAATAGTTTGGATAGACAACCTGGACATCTGCAATACTGGAGAAATTCATGTCTTAATGCACCAATAGATACAGGAGAAATTCCTAATGTGGGGAGAAGATTTTGAAGAAAAAAAAAAGAAAATAATCAAAGTCAAATTCTTTCATTTGACTCTAATAACATCTTTTAAAACCACTTGTCAAGGGTTTCGTCATTTAAATGATAAGGGACCCTAAAAAGTTAGAACAACGATACCTATCTTTTTAAATGTGTGTATTTAATAGATTTACCATGAATTATTGTAATTTACACGACCTTTTAGTGCTATTGTTGAGATTGAACGCTAAAAGCACCATCATGGTTTTTTGAAGATTTTATTGAATACCTACATGTCAGAGATTTATTTTTAAATGACTATGCGGTCATCAACATCGGTTTTTCGTATGATTTGTGCCTATCTATACAGATGACCGTTGAACTTTTTTTTTTGCAATAGTCTATTTGTTTGTTTAGCTGACTTTACGGAATGTCAAGAGTAATAAATTAAATAAAGGAAAAAAAACAGATTATTCTCATTTACATATAATTATGTATGTGATAATAAAAAATAGGAATTTGACTAATAATAACGTTGTTTGTTTCGTCTGTCACATTTTTTTTTATCCAATGCCGAACCTCAATCCCGAAGCGGTCCTAAACGAAGTCGTCACGCTATAAATAGGAATGACGATAATTCGTTCGCGAATCGTCAAAAAAACACTTTTTGTGGGTATTTTTATTTTTATTAAGTTATTATTTTTTATGTTTTTTAATTTTACTCCTCGTCCACATCTGTGTAGTTAAAAAAATATTTACATTTTCATTAGTCTCTGGTTTTTTTTATTATTTAATTTAAGTGAAAGCATGAAGGGTCTGGTAACATTATAGGATACTTCAAAGTGAACGTAAAACAGTTGGTCCTAGACTTATGTAGTTAATCAGTCAATAAAAGACAAGACAAGACAAGACAAAGACATTTTATTTCAAGTAGGCCACCAAGCGGCACTTTGGAACATTACATTAAAATTTAGAAGTAATAATAGTTGATTCTACCGTGCATTCGGAAAGTAGCTTGTTATGGAGAAGAATGCACAAGAAACTACATATTTAATATTAAAAAAAAAAATTAAATATGTAGTTGTTGTAAAAAAAATTACAATATTTAGGTACATAAGTACGTACCTTGATGACTGAAATTGAGTTTATAAAAGAGGGTGCTTCAATTGGTCCTGCAATTTTCTACCGAGAATTTGAATGTCAGTTACTAAGCAGCTCAGCGATTTTTATAATAAGGCCCTTAATGTTTGCTGTTACACCAAAACCCTATTAAAAAGAACACAGCAGCACTGCTTTGCAGCAGAAACAGGCATGGTGGTAGAACTTCCCCAGACAAGCTTCTTCATAATAGAGTTCCTCTACTAGTTACTTTTTTTTTGGGACAATCCCACCGCAATATTCCCAAACCACTGCAACTCCTGAAAGCCAGAATCAATAGTAGCGACTGCCAGGAAAGCGCCGAGTCAATGAAGTTTGGCGAGTCCCGGGAAATAGATTTATCTGCTACTACCAAAGGATACTAAATAAAGGTTTGTTCTATCAAGGAAGGCGATGGTCAAAAGTACAAAATGTCCACCGGCCGTTTTATCATCGGACTACCAGACGTACGGCGATGCACCATCGAAACATGGTCCCACCCATAGGCACTACACGTTTTGGGTACTTTTATTATGCGTACAGCTCTAAGGAGTGGAATTCCCTGCCGGAGTCTGTGTTTCCCGATAGCTACAATCATATATACAAGGTTACTTCTAGGCAAGCGTGCTTCACCGTCGACCACATGGTCGCTTACCATCAGGTGAGATAGTGGTCAAGCCCAAGCCTATCAACAATAAAAAAATGTAAGAAAGTTCGGTGGCTGCGAGACCCACAGTACCGATCAGTGTGGCGGCGCTTGGGGGACGCCTATGTTCAGCAGTGGACGTCTTTAGGCTGAAATGATGATGATGATGAAAGGATTGATCACTTGACATTTTGATAACATCATCAATCATCGTCATAAACAATGTAGTTTACGACGTCACAGAGTTCCTGGACAGCCATCCGGGCGGCGCATCCGTGCTGGCGCAACTCATTGGCGAGGACGCGTCGCAGAGCTTCTACGACGTGGGCCACAGCAAGTACGCACATGCGTTGCTGGAGGTGTTCATGATCGGTGTGGTGACGGACGAGAATCGCTGGCCGGAGGTCGTGGACAGCGATCCCACGCTGACCTCAGTGCGCGTGCCACAGCAACACCAGAGGCGCCGTTTCGGCTGCCGTTGTTGCACGCTAGAAACGTTCTGCATATATCTGCTTATATATATACTCGTCGCGACTCTGCTTTTATACAAATGGTTGTTCCAAACATTCCCCAAGTTTTAAATAAAGAATGTTTGTTCTTCTCTTGACGCGAGTGCTGTGAGGTGCTTATATATATCAAAATAATAATTTTAGAGATTTTTTCTGGAATAAAGATTGTGTTTTTTTTTTATAACGCTTGAAGTCAAAAATTAGTTTTTGACTATTTTCCAATTGCAATTCTATCGCTCATAGAATTTCAGTTGCCTAGAGCCTCAGGTAACTATAAACTCTTTTAGACCACCGCAATTAAATAAAATACTGGCCAAACCAAAAAAACACAACATCTTTAACCCTATTTCAAAATAAGAACGTCCTTCACACATACCAAGCCGATATAATTAAGTTAAAAGTAATTAAACACAAACGGTTTTTAGTTCAAGATTGATGATCTTACAGTCCGCCTCAAAAGGCATTGTGTTCCAAATATTATAATTATGAAGTCTTCCATTAAATTTTAAAATGGTCACGATTTTCGAACTGTCAAAATGAGATGAAGAGTTTTGGAGGGAATTTTAGTTGTTGTCAGTGTTGCTAGCAGGGAAAATACTTATGTATGTCCTTTTTGGAAAGTGATGTTGACATTTTTTATAGGTTGAAATCTGTCTTCTATAATTTTATGAAAAATATTAACTCCACTCCAATCAACTCAGGTCCATTAAGGTTACAACTAGTCGACGGCACGAACTATTTTGTGCGCGGGGTTAAAATGCCTGCTATCTCATCCGACAATTCGTGCGAAAGAGATAGATGCTGTGATGAGCAGTAAGAAGCTAGTACGCGTACGGATTAGCACTTTTGCAAGTTTGTAGCGAAATGGATGATGATTTAGGACGAAAACAAGCGCGCGAAATTCTATAAACAGATCTTTGGGAGTCTAGATATCATGAAAAAACGACTAAATATATATTTTCAAAATAAAATTATTTGCATTGTTGAACTACTAATCTATCCCTGTATGGTGGCCGTTTTGCAATTTTCCTTCTTCTTATGGTATTTATTGCCACCCAAAGATGCGTTATAATTATTGTTGAAATATGGAACTTTCGACGCTCATAATATTTTGTTTCCATACAGGGCTAGATAAAGATGAGACAAATTGATATAATTTTTTATTTTGATCGTACATCGTCAGACAGTGCAGTAATCCCTAGACTACGTTTGTATGCAAGAATTATCGACTAGTGTAACCTTAAGTAAAAAATAACTCTCGAGATAATAGGTCTTTATTTGAGACAGAGTAACTAAAAACCAAGCTGCAACTATCAATTTAATCAAGGGAGGCTGATCTGAGTATGTGTTGAGTGAAGGAAATGACTTGGATTCTGAGCCTTAGAATAATGCAATGTAAGGGTGTAAATCCTTTTATATTGATGACCCTGCCAACACAGCAATAATATTTAGTGCATTTACGACAGCTTATACCTCAATTATTATGTTCTTTTCACTGTTAGAACCCTTCGTATTCTAAGATTTTTTCTTAACCAAAACTCCCTTAAACAAAACCTGTTGACATTTATCCTCCAAAAATGCCGCAACGAAAAATATTTTCCAGCGCCGTCTTATAATTTCCGCTATCTCATCTCGATAAGGCACAAGATGCTACAAACACCTCCAGGCGGCCGTGGATCGCCTTTCAAACCCCATAGCTTATTCATGCGTTACTCTATGGTAACGTAATGGCTTGGTAAGGAGCGGTATTCGTGACGCGATTTTTTGTTGGAGAATTGAGTCAACAAAAGACAAAAATAATAGGTACATAGTTTAATAAGTTACTAGTGTTGCAACATACCTCTGCTTCCGTTTCCAACTGTGGAAGTTCCGCACTCTTTCGTACATCTGTTCCTGCTGCCGCAACTTTTAATACGGATTTTTAAGGGCCTACATACGCTTTAGTGCCGTAAAACGGTAACTTTCTAAAACATACTCCTTAGTAACGGCTAGGTTAAAAGATTTGAAAAAAATATATATTTATTATTGTTTCATATGTATTATTTTTAATACATGGTTTTTACGTATAACAAATAGTTTCACTTTAAAAAAATAATTAACAACATGCTAGTTTTTCGCTACTTTTGGATACTCCTCCAAAACGACTTGGATGTTTACAAATATTTTACACAGAAAAATTTATGGCTGGTATTTCTTCATAACTAACATAGCATATGTTAATCAAATAACATTTTGCAAACAAAACTGTTTAAGACGACGACTAACGCCAACGACCTTGAGGGAACAAAACGCGCACTCGTTTCACACCCGCGCGACCCAAAATTTAGTAGTTTTTTGTACTTTTCTTATTATTCTATGACTTTTAAAAAAAAGCTTCAGATCAAAATGTAGATAATTAAATTGTCTTTGAAATTGTGTCAATTTCATTACATTACGCTCAGCGGTTTTGGTGTGATTGTCGTGTTTTTGTCTGTTTTAGACATAACTTTACAAATTAATTACACTATGTTATACAAATAAAACTCAAAATTCGCTTAGATCAAATTATTAAGAAAATAGTCTAATATAACATATATATTTTTCAAAGAATTACGACGAGCCATTTAGACGTGATTCTCATTTTAAAATCAGCTACTCAAGGGAATCGGCGCCTTAAAAGTAGGTTCCATATTGATATGTTGGCATGGAGCGGGCGCACGGCCAGTACTGCGCTAACATTGGGGCGTATAAATCGCCTTAAATGGAACATAAACATAATGAGGTGACGCGCGGGCGGGTAAGTGGTGCAGCAATTTATGAAGAGCACCGAAGCTGATTGCTAGGTATTTTTTTTTAATTTAGATTTGAATACTGATTTATTAAAAAGTGACACTATTAACACAGTATAAACATGGACAAACAGTACGGAAACTACCTACAAACGCTCGAAACGGCACACTCACACAAACATGTGCATCGACGACAACCCTAAGCGGCTCGCACTACTGATAGCACTGCTGACGCTGCTTAGGGGTCTCGTCGATGCGCATGTTTGTGTGATTGTTCCGTCCGTTTCGAGCGTGTGTAGGTTGTTTCCATACTGTTTGTCCATATTTATACTGTGCTATAAATGAGAGCAGTGGTGGCCCCCTCGTAACGGCCCCGACTTACGAGTCTTAGGTAGTGAGTTCGAACCCAGGCAGGTGCTTTACTTTGTGTAAATAATTTCATCACCACTGCTCTTAAAACGGTGAAGGAAAACATCGTGAGGAAACCGGCACGTCCTTCACCACCAACCCGCACTGGGCCCGCGTGGTGGATTTAGGCTCATTACCTATCTCACAGAGAGAATGCCTGTGTCCCAGCAGTGGGGACATTAAAATAGCTGTTGATGACTATAAATATTTGTTTTTATAGTAATTGCATTTCCGCTTTCGCATCCGTATCGGTTTCCGTTTTCGGTTAGATTTTATTTTGGCATCTGGTTCTGTTCATGCTTCCGTTACATCAGTACTTACATATATTCATACACTCACGCTTTTTCTTATGAGGGTAGACGACACCTGCTACGATCCATACATACTCCTATTTATTGAACAGCCACACGGGTCGATCATCAAGGTTAAGCAACGCTTGACGAGGTCGGTTCGTGGATGGGTGACCATTTCAACATACCGAGTTTCCTCCGTGCCTCGGAAAGCACGTTAAGCCGTTGGTCCCGGCTGTCATTTGAAGATCTTTGACAGTCGTTACAGGTAGTCAGAAGCTTAAGATCTGACACTAGTCTTGCCAAGGGGTATCGTGTTACCCAGTTCCTGGGTTGTGGAGGTCAGATAGGCAGTCGCTCCATGTAAAACACTGGTACTTAGCTGAATCCGGTAAGACTGTAGGCCGACCCCAATATAGTTGGAAAAAGGCTAGGCAGATGATGAAATAATTCTTGTAAATAGGTACAAACGAGCATGAACTAAGTCAGTAGTCAAGTCGCCTATTGCTCGTCTGACTTATTTTTTTTTTATCTTGCTTTGTGTTTGCGAATATCTAATCATAGCAGATATTTTTTTTATCAATTTGTACCCACGCATGATTTAGTAACATTATTATGAGATTATAATAATTATCGGCTACGCTAGTCAAATAGACATTGAAACTTTTAGATAGATACCTACTTGTGTGATATCATTAATTTACAAAAATAATATTGTTGCTGTGTTAAGGTAACAGTAGTTTTTTTCTTTTTTTTAAAGGCGTTGTGTGACCATTTAGTGTACAATAAAGTATATTATTATAATTATTTTATTCCATGTTACAAATGTCGCCGTTGTGTAGAACTTGCGATTTTTTACCACATTTTCCTTACACCTCAAAACACAGATGACAGAAGTCGCTTCACGAATAGCCCGCCTGACGGCCGACGTACCTGCCACCCGACCATATGCAATAGGCGCTCTTAATATTATTTATGTTAACTACGAGACAGGGTCGTCGTAAATCTCCAGGATAGGCCGAATCTGCCGGAGGTAGCTCTGAAAGCCCAACTAATTATTACAGGCAGCCTGTGAATGTCTTGGTCAGATAATAGTCTGAACTCGAAGTTAGCTGCCTTTCTACAAAAGCGAGGTATGTGTAAGATATCAACCAGTAGGGTTAACTAACTAGATTTTGCGCGTGGTTTCTCTCGCGTTTTCTTTCCCTAGGGAACAGTACTTTTTCTGAATGGAAGGTACCCTATGTTCTTTTCTGCAGTCCTGACAGCGTGTATTCGAAACTTCATGATGATTTATTTATTATTTATTTAGACTTCATGCACAAAAGGTACAAAGGCGGACTTAATGCCTTAGGCATTCTCTACCAGTCAACCAAGGGTGGTGAAGAGATAACATGGCAGGTGCATTGTTTAAACAATTAATAAAGAAAAAAGTTGTTATTAACATACTTAAATAGGTAAAATTCACGTACAAAATATAATCTAATATAATATATACTTATATAAAATATATATTTATGAAGTAACAGAGAAGAATAAAGTGAGATGACTCTTCTTAGTTGTGCTGAAAATAAATCCGCAATTTCCGCTTGAATGCAAACCGACTTGTAGCCGTCCTGATCTCGAGAGGAAGCGCGTTCCAAAGAAGAATGGACTGAATATTGAAGGATGATTGGTTGAGTAGTTCAGGCGTGATAGTGTAACAGACAAACTGACATTCGCATTTATATTTTACTAGCGGCTTCGTTCGCGTGAAAGTCGAAAATAATCCCAAAGGAACATATTGCCAGGTTCAAAAGTATCCTATGTGCTATTCCTGACTATAATCTATCTCTGTGCCAAATTTCATCCAGATCCGTCCAGAGGTTTAAGCGCGAAGTAGTAACAAACATAAAAACACACACACTCACAAACATTCGCCTTGATAATATTACTAGCTACTGCCAGCGGCTTCACCCGCATGAATGTCGAAAATTATCCCGCGGGAACATATTCCCGGAACAAAAAGTATCCTAGATATGCTATTAAAAACTATAATCTACTTCTGTGCTAAATTTCATCCAGATCCGTTCAGCCGTTCTAGCGCACGGCGTGAAGAAGTTACAAACACACTCACAAATTTTCGCCTTTTATAATATTAGTGAGATTTATTTAAAAAATAATGTATACACAGTATAAATCAAAGAGACAACACACAACAAAAAAAGTTTCATTTATATTACTTTTCTATTTGTTTTTTTCATTAGTTGCACCTGCCATATTTTATCTCTGCACCTCCCTAAGGTCGACTGGTAGAAAATGCCTAAGGCATTAAGTCCGCCTTTGTACCTACTTGTGCATAAAGTTTTATAAATAAATAAATAACAGTAGACTACACATACACTGCTTATTTATTAAGAAATATCTACCAGGAGACCCGCGAAAAGAGAAAATGTATCCTAGTCGTGTTTGGGCTGGAAGGGTTAACTATATGAGATATCTTATACCCGTCAAATAATTATATTTAAGGAATTCCAGTGGCCATCTGTGGTCTTCTTCATCAGTTCCACTTCACCAAATGATACTTTCTGAGTGGAAATGAGTGAATTGTTGGCAAAATTACCAAAATCTCTGTAAGTATGCCTAAAATATTTGAGGAGTTCCCTCAATTTTCATGAGATCCCTTCATCAGATTCTGACTTGATGACAACTGGACCACCTCGAAACCCAAAAAAAAATTTCAAAATCTGTCTACATTTGACGGAGAAATCGGTAAACATATATAAAAAAAATAAAATAAAAAACATAAACCTCCTCCTTTTTGGTAAGTCGGTTAAAACATAGGCACCTACACAAATAGTGGTAATGGTAGATATATACTTACATAAATACATCATTTTAAAATATATGGAAATTTAATATATACAAGGATAATATTAGTTAGGACTAGCCGTGTATATATGATTATTGGGATCAAATTTAATAGCTTAGAACAATTTAGGACCCATTACTATAAGTGTTAGTTTTAATACGTGGTGTTTGGTAACTGGTCTTAGCCCAGTTGTACAAGTTCTTTTGTACCTATTGGCTCTGTCCCTCCATCTTCTCTTGATCTGAAACAATACCAATAGGATTATATACTTTTTCTGCAGCCTCGCATAGCGTAGCTCAAGTGGAAAAGGGCTTAGTGTAGGTAAGGTACCATACAATCTCGAATAATGCTTGCGAGAGACGAGTGCGAGAAATTGCGAATCGAATGTGTATGGCCTATTGTTTTGTATGTCCCTACAATAATTCTTTTCCTCGCAGAGCTTCCTACTGTTTTCAGCTTTCTTGTACAGCTCTAGTGGACAGCCATACCGTTACACAGCTCTCCTCCTCCTTGCATCGTATTCCTCAGTATTGAGGGTCGTGACCTCCCTTCTACATCACTTTTCTGTATCCGGCGGTGTGAAGGGCGTTGTAAACTCTAGAGTCAAGAGCAGCGCGGATCTGGTCAGGCCAACACAGCTCTGATACCTCTTAGTTTTCGAGGAAATTGACACAAATAATAGAATAGTTTCGTAGCATAGCTTCACCTCTTAGCTACGTTGCTCATCTCTGCTGGAAAAGCAACCTTAGGGTGATCTTCAATTATCGTCCCTACTCTGTATGATGAAGATCAGCATTTGTATTCTTTTTTGTTTAATAGGCTTGCGCTTGACCATTATCTCACCTGTTGGTAAGCGATGATGTGGTCGACGGTGAGATACGCATGCCTAGAAATAACCTACTCACTCTTGACTTAAAGACTCTAGATTGTAGCTGTCGGGAAACACAGACTCCGGCAGGGAATTCCACTAGCTGTACGCATAATAAAAGTGTTTCCAAAACGTTTTGTGCGTATGGGTGGGATGTTCACCATGAACCGATGGCGCATAGCCAACTGGTAGTCCGATGATGACACGGGCTATGTGGAATTAGATCGTGCAATTCCATTGCACACTCCCCGAAATGTAACTGATAAAAAACCGACAAGCTGGCAACTCGGCGCCGGTGTTCAAGGCTCTGGAGCTTTGACTTGACTAGTGCCTCATCACCGATGAGCATCTTGGCGCGATTTTCGATCGACTCGAGTGCGTCAAGCTGGTATTTGACAGATCAGTCCCAGAGATGAGAACAGTACTCTATGCATGATCGAACTTGCGCTTGATACAAATTGAGGAGCTGTTCCGGCATGAACTACCTTCTATTGAGCGCCATGTTTACCGGTTAGGTCCAATTTTTAGAGGGTCTAGAGTTATGGAAAGTGACCTTCCATCAGCAACAACCATTGTAAAATAGTTCATAATTTATATATAAAGGATCGACATGCGCTGCCCAAATGTCACACGGTGAGTGGTGATTTTAGACATTGCAAAACGTTTCTCATGTCACTTTGCCTCACGGGCAAAAGTTATTCTGTGTTTCCATTCAAATCGAACAAAAACAAATAATTGTGAAAAATACCACAATACACGAAACGAACGAAACTATTTTTAAATTCGTTTTCCATACGCGAAGGTAATAGAAAAGTATGTTCCATGTTCGTTCGGGAAGCCGTGTCCAGTTCACCGCTTTTGTTCCTTTTATCGTTCAGAAACGCGAGGGTTGCCTGTGTAAAAAATATTTTTACAACCTTTTGTTTATTGTTGTTTATAGTCTGTGAATGATTGGATGGCGCTTTGAAAGTTTTGTATTTTTGAATTAGAAACGGTTTATTTAGAAAATCGCTGTTGCATATGCGTTTCTTCGCAGAAAAATGCTTTTTATTGTGATGTTACAAGATTGTAGTTGGATGATGGTCTTCGACCAAGTATAAGGTAAGCACTAAGGATGATACTGAATAACGTGAATAGTTGCCAGCAACAGGGGGTGACCATCACAAATAAAGATACTTGATGATCGAGGAGGTTGCTTTGAAAATCTCAAAGTCGAGAAAGACTCTTCATATAACTGATGTCTTCGAAATAGAAACACTATCTTATTGCAAATTTGACTTATTGTGTATCCCCATATTCTTACTTATGAGTAATATAAATTTTATGAAACTCCAATGAAATATCACAATTTGAATCATGCTGATATATCTACTGCTCAGTTCATCTCGCAACAATTCCCCGACTGACATAATAATATAGCTAGTACCTGAGCTATTTCATTAACTTGACAAAGCAAAAAACTAAAAACTATTTCAATTAATTGTATATCCCAATGCCTTTAGGGCACAACCCTACAAACATTTTGGATCATAACCCTGTCGACAATGTGCGGTGCGTAAATATTGTCCTTTTTTCAACAAAGAGACTAAATACAGTGTACGGGGGAAAATATTCCAATACGAGTGTGTATGGTGATGTCATACGCCCATATAATACGGTGTACAGTCTAGACGTATAAACCTTCGTCAGGTTTCAACTTCTTTCCTGTGTGGTGTTCAGACACTGATACAATTTGAAGCTACGGCACTGAGCAGACAGGAGCCAGTATTCTAAAAAAAAATGCATTATATCATTCATCAATATCTCAAATATTTTATTAACCGACCTTTTTAAGAAATATAAATCAAATCTTTTTTATTTAATAGTCAGTGTTGCAATTGTGTGTCATTCTGTAACATGAGTATATTGAGTCGGTAAAGTTCAGCAAATTCTATCACGCATGAAGCAAAATTTACCTAAAGGTGACGAACCTATTTTTACTTTAAGTTATACATAGTTGTGTCCATACGGTGCACTTTGTAATGCGATGGAATCGGGACTTATCGTATACATTCGTCTGTTTCCGTATCAAGTTGGTTGTAGTTCTCTGGATACATCCCATTCACAAGATGATCATATATTTAACGGGATATAGGAAGACGCCTCTATTCCACGAATGTTTAGGAAGTAGTTGTGCACATCATCATCAGCCTATTAATGTTCCCACTGCTGGGACACAAGCCTCCTCTCTGTGAGAGGGAATGGGCCGTAATCCACCACGCGGGCCCAGTGCGGGTTGGTGGATGTCACACATCTTCGATTTTTTGGTTCTAGTACATGCCGGTTTCCTCACGATGTTTTCCTTCACCGTTTTGAGAGCAGTGGTGATGAAATAATTTACACAAAGTAAAGCGCCTGCCTGGGCTCGAACCCACGACCTACAACTTGTAAGTCGCGGCCGATACCACTGGGCCACCACTGCTCGTTAGTTGTGCACTGTAAGATATTATTATTTATTTATTTATATACACCTTATTGTACACCAGAATAATACAAGAAAAAAATGAACTTAAAACTAAAAAAGATACAACGGGCGGCCTTATCGTATGCCGCGATCTCTTCCAGGCAATTTGGAATGGAGAGATTATCAGGACATGACATGGGGTTGTCAGTGGTACGACAATACCAACAATGAATATAATTATTGGTTCTATAATACTTACAAGAAACACAAATACACACATACCTATGCTAAATAATAGATATATTAATACATACCTACATACTTAACATAATATAAGCAATGAAAATAAATGACGTACGACAATTATAGCACATTATGTCAAAAAACCAAGAGCACAATCACAGCGATAGGTAATGTTCTTTGAGGAGTTTTTAGGGTTCCGTACCCAAAGAGTAAAAACGGGACCCTATTACTAAGATTTCGCGGTCCGTCTGTCTGTCTGTATGTGTGTCTGTCTGTCACCAGGCTGTATCTCATTAACGGTGATAGCTAGACAGTTGAAATTTTCACAGATGATGTATTTATGTTGCCGCTATAACAACAAATACTGAAAAAAGAATAAAATAAATATTTAAATGGGGCGCCCATATAACAAACGTGATTTTTTGCCGTTTTTTGCGATAATGGTACGGAACCCTTCGTACGCGAGTCCCACTCGCCGTTGGCCGGTTTTTAAATACAGGCAAGTCTTATATAGTATACCCAAAAAGCGCATAAGTATGGCCGCTTAAGACTGAGCCGGCCACGTCTGCCGTATTTCGAACGATTCATGGCCTAAAGCTACCACAATGCGGATCCTGGAAAATGTAAGGCGACATTGCGGTAGATCTAGCCGAAGACGTCAGGGTGAACTTGACAACTACAGAAGAACGGCTCTATACTTACCTAAAACTGGGCGAATGGAATGAAGAAAGGGAGGAGTAGAGGACGAAAACTTATTGCTATTGCATTTTATTTCCGAGAGGGAGCAGTCTTGAGTTAATAAAGTTCAAAATTGCTGTAACCACAAAATTGAATCTTCTAGAATATGTAATAATAGGTCTATTATATATTCTACAAGATTCAAATTTAAAACATCATTCTGACACATTGGGAACTCCAACTTTATGGGTACTAGCTAGGTGACCGTAGCTTATCCCATGGGAATTGAGCATTTTTTTGGGATAAAAGCCGTAGCCTATGGCAATGAGCTCAGATCATAGAAACAATTATAGAAACGCTGTTGTTTCTATGATCTGTGGCAACGAGCGATAGTGTAACTTTTATCAGCAAAAGAATACGTGAATACGTGACTCCTGTGCGGGTCACAAATAAATATTTTTTCTTTCTTTCTTTCAATCCGTTCAGTTTTCAGAAAAAGTTTGACAGTGCGTGTGTCTGTGTTTGTATGTTTGTTACTTCTTCACGCTCAAACGACTGGACGGATATGGATGAAATTGTCACAGTGATAGATTATAGTCAGAAATAGCACACAGGATACTTTTTATCCCGGGAATACGTCCCCTCAGGATAATTTTCGTTAATCACGCGGGCGAAGCCGCTGGCAGAATCTAGTCATTGATAAAAAAAACTTCCAGGGTATAATATATATTCCAGCCTATAACATTAATTTAGAATAAATTTAGCCGCAAAGTTTTTGATGATGACTTCAACAAGAATATCAGTAATAGTTACTACGTATGACTCATACAGTCGTATTCTGAGTAAGACTTACTTATATTTGTTTATTTTTTGTTGGGAACTGCTCATTTATCGCTACTCTCCGATCTAAACTGTATGTTTCAAGAAAGCCTTCAACTCGCTTTGATGCCGCATAAAAGGGTTGTGCGCCACATTCCACATGTTCATTAGTCAGAATAATTGTTTGTTTGTTTGTAGGGAAGAATCTCTGGCAATACTGATCCGATTTTGAAAATTCTTCGCTGATATAAAGCTGCTTTATTGCCAAGTGACCTAAGGTACTTTTTATTCCGAAAATACGCACAGTTCCTATAATAAAGTCAAAGGAGGCGAAGCTGCGAAAAAGCTTGGTTATTAATAAACTGGTTTCACCGATAGAGGTCTAACTACATCTGACCGATCTTTTTTTAAGTTGCCTCATAAAAGAAGGTCAAGTAACCACACTTTGTCTTCGAGAACATGATGCTACAATACGTAAGTACGAGTATAACTCAAGATAAGACAAAAAGGCATTACAAGCAAAAACACAAAAGAAAAGAACCGCGCAAAAAGTTCCACAAGTACATTACTCAACAATAAATACACGTATAAACTTAATTTAACTGCAAACCATCTTAGCACTCACGAAATAACATATTAACCACCGCTCACGTCAAAAATCTTTACTTCAAAAGATCTCCATTGAAAGGTAACCCAAAAAAAACATAAGCACGTCTCTTTTTTTACAATTAATCAAACGTGCCAGTACAAAAAAACCTCTCTAAGAGTTTAAAAAGTTTGCACCGACGATGCATTGACGGACCTCCTTTCAACGAATATCAAAATGACAGTTGATTTATGGTTTTCCATTGTGGCAACACAGCGTTCGTTATGGCGCGAAACTCATTTATATTGCTAATGACATTTCGAGAGATGTTTAAAATGGCGGGTAATAACGCGCGGCAAAAAGTTTTATTTTATAGTTTTTTTTAAGATTATCTCGAGTTATTGTGTTTTGTGATTAATTCTGAACGTTTGTCGGCCTTTGACATTATTGCAATTACTTTGGCGTTGGTTAATTGCGTGTTTAGTTGATGTATTGTAAGGAGGTTTCTTTGAAAAGATTTATTCTGAATAATTATTCTGCAAGTCTTTGAAAGAAGATTAAAGAACTGTTGTATCGAATAAAGCCTGTATACTGCTTTGTTGCAAGTACATTCACCTGAATACACAACTACGTGGAGATTTGATGGTATTAAAGGTCTAATAAAGTTGAAGCAGAGACAAAATTATTCGTCTAAAATAGTCGACCGAGAATTTGCTATAGATTATATTAAAATAAGACCGTGAAAACTTTTTTTTAAACTTAGGTCATAGACGAAGTGAACTGTCATTCCTCGATTGACTATGGGTTGACAGTTCATTTCACATAAGATTTCAAGTTAAGATGTTTACAAAATAGCACTACTGAACGCGACAAAAACATCTAAATCGTGTTCAAGAGCAGTCAGTGTCGTCATTGTTGTGGAATATTGACACTGGCAGTTCTCGACCGTGGCTTAGATGTGCATCAGTGCTATTCTCTAAATGTCTCACCGTGTTAACTTAAGGTTCCCCTAGTCGACGGTACGGACTATTTTGTGCGCGAGGTTAAAATGTATCTCATCCGACAACACGTGCGAAAGATATAAATGCTGTGATGAGCAGTAAGAACCTATTTCGCGTACGAATTAGCACTTTTGCAAATTTGTATCGGAATGAATGATGATTTAGGACGAAAACGAGCGCGCGAAATTTTATAAACAGACCTTTGGCAGTCTAGATATCATGAAAAAACGACTAAATGTATATTTTCAAATTAAAATTAATTGCATTGTTGATAACAGGGGCTATAATTGGTTTCGCGCCGTGAAGAGGAGGGGAGTAGTGAGTGAACATGAAGTGCTTCGAGCGCACTCCATCTAAGTTTTCATGTTTCAGAATAGACCGGCTGATCGTTTTTTGTTTCACTGGTGAAATTCGGTTCAGTGAACAGGACAGTTTAACACAGAAAACTATCCTGTCTACAACAGAAAAATGTATTTATTGATTCAGAGACCATAGATAAGTGGCAGTGTCATAGCGATTGGAAAAAAGTCAACAATATATTGGAATTCCAAGCACTATCGAAATGGCACGTCAATTTTGTAATTTCGAATATCGGCTATGCTCGGCGTTTCCTTGCGTGATCATGTCAGAAATGAGGATATCCGCAGGAGAACCAAAGTTTGCCAAAGAATTGCCAAACTTAAGTGGCAGTGGGCAGGGCACATTGCTCGCAGAATGGATGGCCGATGGGGCCGAAACGTTCTGGAATGGCGACCGCGAACCGGAAGACGATACGTTGGAAACCCTACCACTAGGTGGACCGATGACCTAGTTAAGGTTGCGGGAAGGCGCTGGATGCGAGACGCACGGGATCGGTCAATGTGGTGTCAAACGCCTGGGGGAGGCCTATGTCCAGCAGTGGACGTCTTTCGGCTGAAATGATGATGATGAATATCGCCATCACTGAATGGCTCTTTGTACAGAGCTTCAGATCCAGAAAAAAACTGACCCAGAAATCATAATCAAGGGTCAGCACTCAGCAACACTGCGGTGGCTATAGAACAATGCATTATCTGATTACTATTTCATTAGCTAGGTCGTGATGATTAATTCTGAGTCTTACAACAAAGGCTATTAATAATAAATCTTGCAGAATGTAGATTTCACTAATACAAAGGATGAATTTGCAAAAATACTGCAAGAGGATTGAGGACATTCAATTAGTTTCAACTCATTAGTGATCTATTTTATTGCATCTCCTTAATTTATTGGTTCCAATTCCACTGGTGCGCTAATGTTGAGCACGAGGTCCAATAGGGTAGATTCCAAAAAAAAATAAGTCTGTCAGTAGATTTTAAACAAAAAATGATACAGTGGACAGAAATTTCACGTGACGTCATGAATTCGTACATTTTTTACTTAGATTAAGTGACGACACCTGAACTATGATGCGTTTTATATTTGTCATTTTATATTTTACTAGCTTCTGCCAGCGGCTTCGCCCGCGTGAATGTCGAAAATTAGTCCGAGGGAACATATTCCCTGGATAAAAAGTATTCTATGTGCTATTCCCGACTATAATCCACCAAATATCAGCCAGATCCGTCCAGCCGTTTGAGCGTGAAGAAGTAACAAACACACACACACTCACAAACTTTTGCCCTTATAATATTAGTGTGATAAAAAGTACTCTATCTGCTATTCCTGACTATTATCTATCACTGCGCTAAATGTCAGGCAGATCCGTTCAGCCGTTTAAACGTGAAGAAGTAACAAACATACAAGACACACACACACATACTCGCAAACTTTCGCCTTTATAATATTTATGTGATTGATAAAGCAAACAAGAATAATAACAGCCGCACGGGTCGATCATCAAGGTTAAGCAACGCTTGACGAGGTCGGTCCGTGGATGGGTGACCATTCCAACATACCGAGTTTCCTCCGTGCCTCGGAAAGCACGTTAAGTCGTTGGTCCCGGCTGTCATTTAAAGATCTTTGACAGTCGTTACGGGTAGTCAGAAGCTTGAGATCTTACACCAGTCTTGCCATGGGACACCGTGTTACCCAGTTACTGAGTTGTGGATGTCAGATAGGCAGTCACTCCATGTAAAACACTGGTACTCAGCTGAATCCGGTAAGACTTGAAGCCGATCCCAATATAGTTGAGAAAAAGCGAGGCACATGATGATAAAGCAAACAATCCTTCTCCTCGCGTCAATTCCCAGATGCTAGGGGTCGTGACCACATCATGGTTTCAAAACCTTGATGATGTTTCTCCACCTGTTCCTATTCTCCGCAACATGCACGGCTTCTGAGGCTTTTATGTTCAGCGAGGTTCGGATTTGGTCTGACCAGCGTATAGGTCTTCTGCCTCTAGGCCGTTTGCCAGTGAAAATTACCTTTAGTAAGTTATCACCAGGTTTACGGGCAATATGGCCATAGAAGTCAAATATCTAAAATAAAAGCAAACTACGTTTTTAAAAATGTTGACCTAACTACGAACTAATATTAGAATTAATTTTTTGATCCAGTAATCATCCTTGTTCCAGGTTCAAGAAAAGGTCCCCCCCGGTGGGGTCCCCCGCATTGTCGAGGCGGAGGGGCTCAGTAACCGTGGCTTGGTCACCCACGGTGAAGCGAAGAGGAACCCGACGAGCGGCCGCTCGTCAGGGCTTTTGCCGATTCAGCCGACGACGTAGCGGCTCTCCCTATTCCCTGCGGCTGCAAAATGGTAGGTGGCGGGGCCATTGACCTTGACCAGTCACAGGGGGACCAAGCCGGGTGCCATACACGGGGTCGTCTGGCACCCATGTGCTGATTTGGTCCCTGGGGTGGTCACGGCGTACAGTGTGTTCTGGTGCGCCGGTGATGGGGGGTACTCTCCCGAGGAGGGTCCGGTGATGGACAGCCGCGGCGGGTCCACGGTGAGTGCTAACGCGTGCCCGTGTTCCCGTCATAAGCGGCACAGGAGGACACCGTGGAGTTTTAGTGGGTTAGAGTCCCACATAACTGCACTATCTCCCCGCGGTAGTGCAGTACGCATGAACATTTCTCCATGCAAAAAAAAAACGAAAAAAAATTGTTTAAGCAAAGATCGTAATAGCAACCCAAAGTCAAATTGTCAACCCATATTACAAGGGGCTTCAATATACCTGGTGAAGTGTGGATGTGTTTTAGGTTCAATTCTGCCTAAGCCTTCGGCAATACACGCGTCAAATACTGTGTAATTTTTCTTTTCATGTTCAATGATTTCAACATAAAAACAATTACAAGCCAAGTATCATAGAGCATCAAACAGAAAGTAACTCTTCGAATCGAATCCTATTCAAAAGTACGTCAATACAGAATCAAAGAGACAGTCAAAACGACCCAATCTTTACATTCAAAACCACTATTTAAACACCCATAAAAAACCATGAATCATTCGATTTTCAACCTAATATCTTGGTGACAAGAGTGCGAAGGACTATACTGAGGTGTCAAAAAAACTTGGTGATCGAGAAACGGTCTACGCGGCACATATGGACCGATTTCAAATCCGAATGTTTTTTTTGTGCAATCGAGAACGGGTGCAGCGGTTAATCGAATAGTCGGAATCAAGTATCGATGGAGTTTTAAATCGATTTGAGTAAGGATTGGCAGGCTTGGGCACTTGGGAACTTGGGATTTGATTTTTGGGGGAAACTGAATATCTTACCAATGAATGGGGTTCTCTGTAACAAAATCTAGGACAAAGGTTCTTTATAATAATTATAACATCATCTCTGTATCCTCTAAAGGAGTAGGTAAGCCAAGGTGTGTGTTTAGAATAGTTATTTATGCTACAAGTGCGGAAAGTAGGTGATTGCCGATGAGTGGTATTATCGACACAAGTCGGAAATCATCTTACGCACGTGTATCATACAACATTTTACTATGCATTGTGCTAGGAAAAAAAAAATATCTGAATCAAGCAAGAAATTAATAAAATGGCGCTTATTCAAGGGCGCTCAGCATATCCACAGATTAATTAATAGTTCATAGTTCCTCGGGCATAACTACTGCGCATGTGCAAACAACTGTCACGTCGTAACGCAAAAACGCACGAGCAAAATATTCATTCTGCCAAACATATTTAATAAACATTTAAAATTAATTTATTGATCAAAATCTAAATCTAGAGTAATTAAAAACGTTTTAAATGAAGTATTAGTTTTGTTTTACCTTTTATATGAATGATAATCTGTACGTAACTAATTTTTAAAACTTTTCTCAAATAATAAAAACTCTATGCGGCGGGCTGACGTTGGAGTTAAAAATTAAAAAAGTACAGGAAAGTAAAAAGCACTAGTAAAACAAAGTGACACTTTCCGCATAGTTTGGCTGCTTGGAAAACGCTCTTTTCGAGGACATGCATTGTAAACACTTTTTCATGGGAACATACTTGTACGGGGTTGAGTATTCGTGAAGCTTTTGGGTACTTACACAAATGAACAATTAGATGATGATACGAAGAAGGAAATAGGTTCTGTCTGTACGTAAATGTGCTTACGTTATCAGAGTAGAGTGGTGGCCCAGTGATAACGGGCGCGACTTACAAGTTGTAGGTCGTGGGTTCGAACCCAGGCAGGCGTTTTAATTTGTGTTAATTATTTCATCGCCACTGCTTTCAAAACGGTGAAGGAAAACATCGTGAGGAAACCGGCAGGTCGTAAAACCGAACACCCACCAACCCGCACTGGGCCCGCGTGGTGGATTGCGGTCCATTATCCCTCTCACGGAGAGGAAGCCTGTGTCCCAGCAGTGGGAACATTAAAAGGATGATTATGTGATTACGTAAACCGTGGCAAAAGTCAATGTTAATAGTGCACCATGTTTTGCCTATGTGTTTACATCTTAAATAGTAAGGTCCGCTGAATGCGAGATGCTGTGGCAACACTTCGGGAGATCTATGTCCAGTTGTGGACGTCTTTTGGCTGTTATGATGATGATTACGAAGGTAATAAAGATTGAGCTATGCCATCATCGGACGAAAATCAAAACCACTCCTCCATCATCCTTCCATCATCATCCCATCACCCTCCTCCATCCTCCTCCAGCATCCTCCATGCACCATGCTCCTTTCCATCATCGGACTACAAGACGTACGGCAATGCGATTTCAGTACATGGTGGATATCCTACCCATACGCACAAAGCGTTTTGAAAATACTTTCATTGTGCGTACAGCTAAGGAGTGGAATTCCCTACCGGCGTCTTTGTTTCCTGATAGCTACAACCTTCTTCTTATGGGTCTTCAAGTCAAGAGTGAATAGGTTTCTTCTAGGCAAGCGTGCTTCACCTTCGACCACATCATCACTTAACATCAGGCGAGATAGTGGTCAAACGCGAGCCTATAACAAATAAAAAAAAAAACTAGTCTACAGGCTCTTTCTGACAAATTATCTATTTCTGAGTTTTACAACTAATCTGCAAGTCCAAATGTCCACAGACCGCTAATAACATTGCAAAATTGTACTTAGGGGAATCAAAAACAACCTACCTGACCCTTTAGTACTGCCAGACGCAACGGTTTAAAAGTTACAAAAAAAAACATTTTACGCTTGATTTGCGGTACATTTTAAAAAGCCCTGTTCGTTCCAATCTGAAATCATGTGACTTAAACATATTGTTTTTGATAACAGATGGAAATAATTGACCACAATAAGATGAATGAATACATTACATGAAATATTTATCTGCTTATGAACACAAATCACGTAAGGATCAGCTTTTTTATTAGGAATGAAGTGGTTAATTAAAGAATGGTTTTGAAAAGTACTTAGCATTGTCTGTAACTTATTTTTATTATTATCTATAGATAGGCGTGCGTTTGATCACTATCTCACCTGATGGTAAGCGATGATGTGGTCGATGGTGAAACACGTTTGTCTGAAAGCAACCTATACACGCTCGACTTACCTATCTGAAGCTAATCATAATAATTGCAGTGCTCTACTTTGAAGGGTATGGAGTGCAGTGTTACAGACACATAATTATGGTTATAGTGAGATTATTAATTATTTTATACATTGTACATTTAACTTTATACATAACTAACCTAGTAATCAAAACGAGTCTATAAAATATTCAACACGCCTAAGAACTGAAACTTTTTCTACTGCATAAAAAAAAATCATTTTTTTTTTATTGTAAGTACTAAATTAAAGTTGCGGGTATACTTACGTGAATTACTATACGCATAACACTGTTACAACACCAATATATCACGACTGCTTGGCGACCATTTGTCACTGCAGGGATCCAGCAGAATATCAGCGTCAGGTATATTTGCCTGACACGTGCTGAGCTGGACTCCCATTTGGTGCAACCTTGAGACGCACACCGCACTGTGTTATGATTGTTTTGATTGTCAAAATTAATGTTGCTGGTGTCATTTTTACTTTTGTTTCGGTTTCCTTTTTCTTTTTATGTTGGCACTTTGTTTTTAAACATACCTACATGACAGTTGTAATAATTTTATTAAGATTTTGTGTGTTGTGTTGTGTCTTTTGTGTGCACTAAATAAATGATTTATCTATCTATCTATCTATCTACATGCAAAATATCTTAACATAAAGGAAGGAAAAAAAGGAGCACAAAAGTGCATTAACCTCCTTAAAAAAAATTTGAAAAATTTTGAATATTTTTTTAATTTAATTTTAATTTTATTCTAAATGTTTTATGTTTTGGTATATTTTATAAGTTTTTTTAATAGGTGTGTATAACATTATTTATTCTTTGGTATAGCATCGTCTTGTAATACTGTAAGATGTTGTAAATATTGGTCGCAACCAAGGACCTGTAATTGTTTATAGTACCGTAAGATGGATCTACACTCGAAGTTGTGGGCGACTATGTCTACCTGGGACTAACGATCCAATTGGGTAGGCCCAACTTCGAGAAAGAGGTCAACCCTCGAATCCGATTCGGCTGGGCAGTGTTCGGGAAGTTGCGCGGTATCTTCTCGTCCAACTTACCACAGTGTCTCAAGACGAAAGGCTATGACCAGTGTGTGTTGCCAGTGATGACATAATATGGCTCTGAGACGTGGTCGCTTACAATGGACCTCATCAGAAAGCTTACAGTCACTCAAAGGGCAATGGAGAGGGCTATGCTTTGAGTTTCCTTGCGTGATCGAATCTTAAATGTAGAGATCCGCAAGATAACCAGGGTTACCGACATAGCCCGAAGAATTGCCAAACTTATGTGGCAGTGGGCAGGGCACATTGCTCGCAGAACGAATGGCCGATGGGGCAGAAAAGTTCTGGAATGGCGACCGCGAACTGGAAGACGTTGCGTTGGAAGGCCTCCCACCATGTGGACCGATGACCTGATGAAGGTAGCGGGGATCCGCTAGTTGCGGTACGCACGGGACCGGTCAATGTCGCGACGCTTAGGGGAGGCCTATGTCCATTTTTCTCAATATTGCACTGAACTACCACTATTTGTCTCTGCACCACCCAAAGGTTGACTTGTAGAAAATGCCAAGGCCGCCTCTGTATATTTTTATGCGTAAAGTATTAAATAAATAAATACATATGTATCTATTGACCCATTATAATGGGTCATTCATAAAGGGGTTCAAATATCTATTGAAAGATAACGTTAGATATCAGTTTATTTGTAGAATCAACTAAATGTGCAATGCACTGGACAGGTCTTAAAGGCAATGCTTACCTGTGTCCAGTAATAAATGTCTATCACCTGAGTGATGTGGGCATGATATCTCTATTTTGTCTCAACCGTGTTTTATAGGTATTGTTATCACCATTTTAATAGCACTTTACATAAATTAGGTCGTTGATAAACAACATAAAAATGCTGACAGTTTTTTTTTAAGCAAAACTCTAAAATTTACTTTTCTTTAGGAAGTCGCTGTCGGAAACGAAAGTTATTATTGCACTTTTAGGGTTCCGTACCCAAAGGGTAAAAACGGGACCCTATTACTAAGACTCCGCGATCCGTCTGTCTGTCTGTCCGTCTGTCACCAGGCTGTATTTCATGAACCGTGATAGCTAGACAGTTGAAATTTTTAAAGATGATGTATTCCTGTTGCCGCTATAACAACAAATACTGAAAACAGAATAAAATAAATATTTAAGTGGGGCTCCCATACAACAAACGTGTTTTTTTATTTTGCAGATTTTTGCGATAATGGTACGGAACCCTTCGTGCGCAAGTTCAACTCGCACTTGGCCAGTTTTTTGTGTTTTGCTTTAGAAGTCCGTAATTTTTTTGTAAAAAAGGTTTTTTGTTCTCTTATCCTTTATTGTAATCAAAACATACAAATACAATAGAACAGTTTATGTACAAGGCGAGCTTAACCCATAGTTGGGTTCTCTAACAGCAAATCCAAGTTGCGTAGAGAAATATGCATTTGAGGATAGTACATCCATGTGCACAAAAAAAAAAAAGAAAGAGCGTTATTTACTATGTAAAAATCTTATGAATGCATGTGGAAATAAATAGTTTGAAATTTTTTTTTTTTTTTTTTACAACAAAAGCTCATTGAACTCCCATTTTACTTTTAGGAACCTATTACTTAAAAGTGAACAAAGCCTATAAGTTACCTAAAATAATACTTTCACTGTTCCCTAAGTTGAGAGATAATTAATCCAATGAAACCACGATTCAATAAGTATTTTCGGATAAATGCGTGGATAAACATACAAAAATACAAACAAACATACTACAAAACATACATACACTTATGAAATTGGCACTTGTGTTTAGGAAGCCCATACAGAGTAACTTAAGTGAATATTGTGCAATTCTAACAATGTAACTTACATTCATGTACAGTATTATAGTGCTATTGAGCCGTCGGGTTTTTGGTCGTATATTTATTGTGTTTTATTTACTTATTTGTTTTATAAATTATACACAAACATACTGTAACTCACCTTCTGTGTTTGTACTATTTTGTTATTTGTTTTATTCTATTTTATTCCTAATATATAGTATGTTTCGTTCCGTGAGTGTGTCCGTGGCATCAACAGTGGGCCCTATCAGAATATCAGCGCAGTGATATTTTCTTTTTAATATCGTTGCACATGCTGAGATAGGAGCCTTTTTGGTCTCGCACGGGGTTTTTTATATTTTATTATTGTTTGTGTTTTGCTTATCTCGTGTCTCCTGTGCGGGTCACAAATAAATATTTTTTCTTTCTTTCTTTCTTTCTTCATGTCAAATTGACTTTTTGAAGTCGGTAAAAATACAAGAAAATAAGCCCTTATCATATCTACCGCGACTTTTTCTTCTGCAAAGTGTTGGCTCGTTGCCAGACGCTATTTTGGTGAAGGAACTACACTCATTAGCTGAAAAGTAATTAGGTCTTTAGTCTATGATGTGGTGAGATTGAAAATATTGACGTTTTTGGAGCACCTGCCTTTCGAAACGTGACGTGTCCGAGATAAAATAACATCAGTGATAACGATTTTCAGGAAGTCCAAAACGTATAGACTTCACATGAGGTAGTGGAATATCACATGATGTATCCGAAATATTTTACCCCGGCTCCAAACGTTGGTCCCAGCGCTCGTACCAACGTTGGTCGGTTAATTGGTGAGGTGTACACACGTTGGTTATTAAACTTGTTCTGTCTCGTCAGAGCCAAAGTGAAGATGTGCTATAAGCGCTTTTACAGTACTCAGTGAATATTATAATTTATATTTGTTACTGAAAAAAAAAACGGGCCTCGCGCACGAAAGGTTCCGTACCATTATCGCAAAAAATCACGTTTGTTGTATGGGAGCCCCACTTAAATATTTAATTTATTGTTTTTAGTATTTGTTGTTATAGCGGCAACAGAAATACATCATCTGTGGCAGTTTCAACTGTCTAGCCATCATGGATCTTGAGATACAGCCTGGTGACAGACAGACAGACAGACGGACCGCGGAGTCTTAGTAATAGGGTCCCGTTTTTACCCTTTGGGTACGGAACCCTAAAAACCACGTCAAAGAAGATGGTCGATGATGACACATCATAAAACATGGAACCAGTGAGTACGCACTCGATGCGTGTTGCAACAGGACGAGCAAATTAATCACCAACGTGTGGACGGATCGCGAACGTTGGCACCGACACCCGCCGGCCAACTACCAACGCTCGCCCCAATGTTGGTGCCAACGCAATTTACAAGATCCACACGTTGGACGAGTGTCTTTGGGACCCACGCTGGGGCCAACGTCTGGAGCCGGCGTTAGATTGACCAAATTGTAAGAGATTGATCAAGTGACATTTCCATACGTTTTTGACCTCTTTTCAATCACTCATCATCAACATCATCATTTCAGCCAAAAGACGTCCACTGCTGTACATAGGCCTCCCCCAAGCGTCGCCACATTGACCGATCCCGTGCGTCTCGCATCCAGCGCCTTCCCACTACCTTAACCAGATCATCGCTCCACCTAATGGGAGGCCTTCCAACGTATCGTCTTCCGGTTCGCGGTCGCCATTCCAGAACTTTTCGGCCCCATCGGCCATCCGTTCTGCGAGCAATGTGCCCTGCTCACTGCCACTTAAGTTTGGCAATTCTTCGGGCTATGTCGGTAACCTTGGTTCTTTTGCGGATCTCCACATTTCTGATTCAATCACGCAAGGAAACTCCGAGCATAGCCCACTCCATTGCCCTTTGAGTGACTGTAAGCTTTCTGATTTTCTGAAGGCCCATTGTAAGCGACCACGTCTCAGAGCCATATGCCATCACTGGCAACCCACACTGGTCATGCACTTTCGTCTTGAAACACTGTGGTAAGTTGGACGAGAAGAGACCGCGCAACTTCCCAAACGCTGCCCAGCCGAGTCGCATTCAACGGTTGACCTCTTTCTCGAAGTTGGCCCTACCCAATTGGATCGTTTGTCCCAGGTAGACATAGTCGCCCACAACTTCGAGTGTAGAGTCTCCGACCTCGATAGGTGTGGGTGTTACACGGGCATTCACCATGACCTTGGTTTTGTCCATGTTCATTTTTAGACCCACTCTTTCGGAAGCTCTACTGAGGTCATCGAGCACTATCGCCACGCTTTCGATGATAGAATGTCACTTATCGAATGGCCTTAGACCCTCTTTTCTGCAGTTGGTCCCACCATCAACCATACAATGGCCATCCATCGTGAATAGTGCACCTATTTTAGTAGCAGTCTCACAGCCTCCGTGGCGCAATGGCTAGCGCGTTCGGCTGTTAACCGAAAGGTTGGTGGTTCGAGCCCACCCGGGGGCGATATCTGTTTTTTAGAAAAAAATATAAAGGAATTATAAAGACGAGAAAAAAATAAAGCTACAACACATCAAATGTATGGCTCAACAGAATAAGTCAAAGGAATATTTTTTTTTCAAGTAATAACTTTAAAATGAACCATACAGCATGCATTTAGCTGTCCGTAGTATTTGCCCACATCACCATACAAAAAACAATGTGTTCATCCAACAAAAACTTTTTTTAAATTTAGTAGGCAAGTTCTTAGTTGGTTATCGATACTAATATTATTAAGAGGAAAGTTATTTTTGTTTGTTTGTTTGAACCGAATAGGCTCCGAAATTACTGGACCGATTTGAAAAATTCTTTCACCAATAGAAAGCTACATTATTCCTGAGTGACATAGGCTATTTTTTTAATCCCGCCAATGGGCCCTGTGGGGTGGTCCACGGGAGCGTAGCCGCGGGCTAACATGCGATTGCAGTAATCCCGAAATATTTGCCGTCATTTATTGAAGAGTTCTGTTGTAATAAGTATATCGCCAAAATTCTTCATCAGATCTTTACCAAAGTTATATGGTTTCACCTTGGAAAAGCACCCTTTCAAACAAAAAAAGTATTTTAAAAATCGGTCTACAGACGGATCAATCGGTGAAAAAATTTAAAAAAAAATACATACTTTCGAACATAGAGCCTCCTTCTTCTTGAAAAGTTGGTTTAAAACAAAGATTTTGTCCATCAAAAAACAAATAAAATAAACATAAAGTACACCGTGTAACCCCGACAAGTTCATAGTGACACACTTTTACTTGTACCAATAAATGTTATCTTGAGATTAGACCGATATGGTGACGTCACTCAACTGGTTCTAACCGGTTACGATAGGGATAATATAAGGAAAGGAGCGGCATTGTGTCAAATAAAAACGAATTAAAAAGAAAAGTATGTATGTATTCTATGAGGAGCTCGTGGCTAAATAATATCAGCCACACGGGTCGATCATCAAGGTTAAGCAACGTTTGACGAGGTCGGTCCGTGGATGGGTGACCATTTCAACATACCGAGTTTCCTTCGTGCCTCGGAAAGCACGCTAAGCCGTTGGTCTCGGCTGTCATTTGAAGATCTTTGACAGTCTTTACGGGTAGTCAGAAGCTTGAAATCTGACACCAGTCTTGCCAAGGGGTATCGTGTTACCCAGTTACTGGGTTGTGGAGGTCAGATAGGCAGTCGCTCCATGTAAAATACTGGTACTTAGCTGAATCCGGTACGACTGGAAGCCGACCCCAATATAGCTGAGAAAAGGCTAGGCAGATGCTGACTATGTATGTATTCTGCCAGCGGTTTCATCTACGTGAAGTGTTTTATTGTCCCTAGCAACATTTGAGAAAAAAAAACTAGTAAGATAGAATAGTATGTCAAGTCAGTCGAATGCACAATGACCGCTGGACAAGTCTCTACGCAGTAGGTTCCTGAAGATGGAAGATGCCGTCGTGGCCGGCCAAGAATGAGGTGGCAAGATGATTAATTTGCATGCGTACCTTTAGTCTCGTTCGAGGTGGTGCCGGATAAGTTCAGCTGCAAGGTTTTGGGCATCCTTTGCCCAGCTGTGGGATTGTAGGGGCAAGGGACGACAAAAAATTGCGTTTTGCCAACGAAGATTGTCAACCATGAGTCGCCCCCAAGTGGGTTCGAACCAAGCGTTTTTTTTGTTCTGTGGTTCGAACCACCAACCTTTAAGTTAACAGCTGAACGCGCTAGTCATTGCGCCACGGAGACTATGTGCACCTATGTTACTAAAATAAACTGGAACTCTACGATCAACAGCTGCACTAGTAACCAATGGATCAACGAGACAGTTCATGATAGATATTTGGTATCATATTTTTTGAAGCTTAAGAAGCTCGTGCAGTAAAGCACGTGAAGCACTTCCTTCCATATCAAGCAGGAGAAAAGCAGAGCAAAGCTTATATGTTTTCTTTGGTTCGGCGTCACCCAGTCGGCACCGGCTATCGCTGAAAACCAGCGCTGTGGCTCTGTCTCGCTTCGCACGAGAGTCCCAGCATTATACTAGCAATGACCGTTTTGCGTCGTTGTGACGCATACATTGTGTTTTTTTTTTCATGGTTTGCGTCGTGCCTGGAGCAAACAAAAAATTTTTCTTTCTTTCGTTTTTAGGGTTCCGTACCCAAAGGGTAAAAACGGGACCCTGTTACTAAGACTCCACTGTCCGTCTGTCACCAGGCTGTATCTCATGAACCGTGACAGCTAGACAGTTGAAATTTTCATGGATGATGTATTACTGTTGCCGCTATAACAACAAATACTAAAAACAGAACAAAATAAATATTTAAGTGGGGCTCCGATACAACAAACATGTTTTTTTTTGCCGTTTTTTGCGATAATGGTACGGAACACTTCATGCGCGAGTCCGACTCGCAATTGGCTGGTTTTTCTTTATATGCACCAAAGTTCTTTTACAACTGAGACTCCTTTAAACTATCCATTATTATATGTTGAACATTGTATTTAAATAAGCAAAAATGGATACCTATAACTGAGACCGGCAGGCTTATTACGTACCATTTGCAAGAGCAAAACAATATCGATCAAACGCTTTTTGTTATAAAAGTCGGAATTCCCAGCAGTGTAGATATGGTACGTCCTTCACAATCGTTTGCTAATCGCTCGCTGTTTGTCAAATACACTTATTTAAAAAAAAACCGCCAACAACTTTAAAACTTCTGTATTGAAGATTGCTCAAAAATCGCTATCGTTTTGCTCTTACAAAAGATACGTAATAAGCCTGCCGTTTGAAGTGACCATACGTGTGACATGTCTTTATTATAATACTTGTATGAATCACCTACGAAAAACCTACGTAATGCACAATTTAACTACAAAACCAAGTGGTACCGGGAACTGAGTCATTAGCTGCGGTTCACATTTTAACTTTTGGACATAAACTGCGTTTTATTACGTACCCACGACCTTAAGGTATTAAGATTTGTGTTTGAGACCTTTGTCATAATGAAAGACGGTTACAGAAGGCTAGTATTATCATAACATCATCATCAATCATCAATACATATAATAAATCTGTAGAAAAGTTACTTTTGTACATCGAAAATATTTCCAAAAAAAATTGCCAGACTGGTAAAGGATAACCAACAGAACCTATTTTTGATATTTTTGTCTGTTTATTTGTGCACGGATCACGTGAAATGTACGAAATCAATGTAGATAACTTTTACACATAAAAATTGTGCGTAACTTGAAGAATTACTTAGTTTTTGTTTCATCGCTATCGGTTTACTCTATCAAAAGTTATATGAATTTAAAGTGTTTAAGAAGTAAAATTATCACAACACACGCAAAATTCAGATACTCGGACGGTTGAACTCGATATTCGATAGATGGCGTTGTGCATTTGAGGTGATTTTCTGAATGGCGGTGTTAAGATTCTCCGCGAAAGAGTGAAGACTATAGAAAAAAAATTGGTTGGTAGGTAAGTAGGGTAGGCAGGAAGGTAAGTAAGGTAGGGTTGGCAGACAGATGACGGGAGCAAAGCCGCAGGCACAGCTAGTTAGTTACTATAACCCTACCTGAGCGATTACTTCATATCTACAATCCAGTTATTGTCCAAGATCTTTAGACGATAGCCGAGAACAACGGCTTAACATCTTGACTGCTAATTAGCAGACTCAATAGAAAAACAAATGACTTGGGAAATGCGGAATGTGTTCATTGTTTCCTTTTTCATCACATGGTTTCCTTTTTAACCGACTTCCCACAAAGGAGAAGGTTCTCAATTCGATTAGTATTTTTTTTAAATGTATGTACACCGATTACTCAAAGATGCCTGGGCCGATTTGGAAAATTCTTCTTTTAGTTTGAAGGGGTATACTTCCCATTTGGTCCCATTGTCATCAGGTCAGGATCTGATGATGGGATCTTGGAGAAATTGATGGATTTGGAACAATGGAACTCCTTAATGCCAAGTATGTCACGGGTCGATATCTCGAATAGTTAAACGACTATGATGAAGGAAATACTTATAAATAAATAGTACTGATAAAAATGGTACCATATTACTGATCTGATGATGAAGCCGGCAGTCCAACGTGGACTGCCGGCAACCCTAGTCGTGTTTGGGCTTATTGGAATCGTCATGAGTTGTACTTTGGCTATTTATGATTTTTATGGCAATTGGAGGACTAAAAAGAGATAAATAAATAAAACTTGTCTTTGGTACCTATTATTTTCAGTGTTTCGACACCGACTTCGGAAAAGGAAGTTATTTTTCACTTTGTAGTGTTTTCTTATGGAAGTAAGTTTGTTTTTTTTGGTATTTTTTTTTTTTGAGAAAACATTTCCTTTAGAAGCACTAAAACCCTCAAAAGATGCTCAGAATTGCGAAATCAACAGAGGCCTAGAGTACAAATTAGACAACTTAAATGAAACAAGGAAAACATAGGGGCACAGTATATATTATTTATTTTACAATGCATGTCCTCGAAAAGAGCGTTTCCAAGCAGCCAAACTGTGCGGAAAGTGTCACTTTTTTTACTAGTGCTTTTTACTTTCCTGTCCTTTTTCAATTTTTAACTCCAACGTCAGCCCGCCGCATAGAGTTTTTACTGTTTGAGAAAAGTTTTAAAAATTAGTTAAGTACAGATTATCATTCATATAAAAGGTAAAACAAAACTAATATTTCATTTCAGGCGTTTTTAATTACTCTAGATTTAGATTTTGATCAATTAATTAATTTTAAATATTCATTAAATATGTTTGGCATAATGAATATTTTGCTCGTGCCTTTTTGCGTTACGACGTGACAGCTATTTGCACATACGCAGTAGATATGCCCGAGGAACTATGAACTATTAGTTAATCTGTGGATATTAAGAAGATTATAGGCTCATATCTCCTAGTCTCGTTGTAAAACTCATGAAAACAGTTTTCAACGAAAATGAGGAGGAGTAAGTTATCTAGGGGACCACAAAAGATCCCAATGGGTCGAAGTGTCCGAGGTATTTCTCGGCCCCTCCATAAGATAAGATAAGATAATCTGTGGGTATGCTGAGCGCCCTTGAATAAGCGCCATTTTTTTTATTTCTTGCTTGGTTCAGATATTTTTTTTTATTTCCTCGCACAATACATAGTAAAATGTTGTATGATACACGTGCGTAAGATGATTTCCGACTCGTGTCGATTTATCCACTCATCGGAAATCACCTACTTTCCGCACTTGTAGCATAAATAACTATTTCAGTTTATGTAATATTTTTTATAAATTATTCCAATATTGGAGGAAAGATAGGCGAGAGCCAAACCAAGAATTATGACTTTTTACTTAGGAAATTCAGTCGGATGTCTGCGACCGCATTACCTCTTAACGTGCTTTTTGAGACACGGAGCGGTCCCGGTAGATACGTAATGGATGTTTTACAAATGGAACTTCTGATCCAAACTTTTAGCTAGTGCCTTTATGTTTTTGAAATTATTAACTTGTAACTCTCACGCGTTTTCCCTTAACGGGGCAAGCCGTTAACGTAGTCATAATATGCATTTTGGTCGCACTAACATGTTTGGCCTTTTGTAATAAAACAGCTGTGCAAATCGTGGAAACTGCGTCAGACTTAGGACTGGTCATAGACTTTTGTCTTAAGACACTGCGGTAAATTGGATGAGAAGATACCGCGCAACTTCCCAAACGCCGCCTAGCCGAGTCAGATTCGATGGTTGACCTCTTTCTGGAAATAAGACTATCCAACTGGACCAAACGGTCCAGATTATGGTCCAGATTATGTCTACCTGGGACAAACGTCCTAGGTAGACATAATCTCCCACTACGAATATCCCGCATATGGTTGAATATAAATGTGGAGAGGTAGGGGAATGCCAAAGAAAAGATGGACGGAATGTGTGAGAAGATATATGAAAGAAAATGAGTCAGTGATAGCGTGAAGGTTGACAGGACGGTATGGGAGGAAAAAACGTGTTACTGCGACCCCAGGTAACATGGGACAAGGGCAGGAAGATGATAGAATTTGAAAAACGAAAGAATTTAATTTTATGCATAATTGTTTATTGGTAAGTACTTAATTATTTCATCACCACTGCTCTCAAAACGGTGAAGGAAAACATCGTGAGGAAACCGACATGTCCTAGAACTAAAAAATCGAAGACATGTTACATCCACCAATTCGCACTGGGCCCGCGTGGTGGTTTACGGCCCATTCCCTCTCACAAAGAGGCCTGTGTCCCAGCAGTGGAAACATTAATAGGCTGATGATGATGATGAAGAAGTACTTAATTTGTTTCGCACATTGTTATTTGATCTCTCTGGAATATATCAGTCCGGAGTCTGGATTTGTGCCTGATTTCTTCATAACAGTGGGCTGGACTGGAGGGATAGCAGTAGGCTCGACTGAATATTACCTACAAGGAACTTTAACATCACTAGTGATGTGTTGGTAGGTATACTATCCTACAGGTACATCTCTGCTTACACCGAGAAATGCAGACGTGTTGTTAGGATATCTGTCATATTGCGTAATTTCTAGAACAAAAATAGTGGCCATTTGTTATGTATCTGCTGGTGAATGTTGATAGTTGTTATAGACAATGGAGGCAATGCTGTTAAGCCTTATCCGTAAAAAGAAATCGCCCCCGGGTGGGCTCGAACCACCAACCTTTCGGTTAACAGCCGAACGCGCTAGCCATTGCGCCACGGAGGCTGTGGTAATGTTACTGAAATTCATACATCACTTAACGATAAATGTTTGAAGGAAATTACCCATGAAATTGAACATTGATATAGTTTCAGTCAACTGCTTATCTTAACAATACATTAATACCTTGTACAGTAACATAAAACACATACGTAAATTCACGCTTTTTAGGGTTCCGTAGCCAAATGGCAATAAACGGAACCCTTATGGATTCGTCATGTCTGTCTGTCTGTCCATATGTCACAGCCACTTTTTTCCGAAACTATAAGAACTACGCTGTTGAAACTTGGTAAGTAGATGTATTCTGTGAAGCGCATTAAGATTTTCACACAAAAATAGAAAAAAAAAACAAACAAATTTGGGGGTTCCACATACTAACTTAAATTCAATTTTTTTTTCATCAAAACCGTGTGGGGTATCTATGGATAGGTCTTCAAAAATGATATTGAGGTTTCTAACATATTTTTTTTCTAAACTGAATAGTTTGCGCGAGAGACACTTCCAAAATGGTAAAATTGGGGTTCCCCCTCCTCCTGTAACTTCTAAACTAAGAGAATGATAAAACTAAAAAAAATATATGTTGTACATTACCATGTAAACTGCCAACGAAAATTGGTTTGCACGAGATCTAGTAAGTAGTTTTTTTTAATACGTCATAAATCGTAAACGGCAATTTACCAAGTACGGAACCCTTCGTGCACGAGTCAGACTCGCACTTGGCCGGTTTTTCTCGTAGGCTGGGCAGAAACAGAACGCCACCTGCTACGATCCTAACATACTCATTTTGCTTCGCTTACGTTTATAAACACGCACGCCGGCAATAAAATATGGCACTGTTTTTTTCGATCACTGATTAGTGATTGAGGGGTTCTGTATATCTACAACTTTTAACATTGTAACCTAGACATTCCACCTTGCTTGCTACCTTAGAGTAAACATCATCTTTCTGCCCTTGTCCCATGTTACTTGGGGTCGGCGTAACACGTTTTCTTCTTCCATACCGTCCTGTCCCCCGTCACGCCATCACTGACTCCCTTTTTCTTTTATATAACTCCTCACACAGTCCATCCATATTTTATTTGGCCATCCCCTCCCTCTCCATCCATCCTCATTTATATTCATAACTCTTTTACTAACTTGCGTTTCATCACTCCTCATCACATGACCATACCGATACCACCACGACAAACGGTTACCTTTCAACTTTTCTGTCACTGGCGCCACTTTCAAACTTCCTCTAATATACTCTTTTCTCACTTTATCCATTCTCGTCACTCCGCACATCCATCTCAACATTCTCATATCTGCTATATGCAATCTCTTTTCTTCCATCTTTTTCATAGCCCAATATTCTAATCCATACAGTACGATAGGTCTAATCACGGACTTGTAAATTTTCCCCTTTAACTTGAGGGGCATCCGTGGGTCGCAAGTTGTACCTGACCTGTTGCCTTTTCATCCAACCCAAGTTGATCCGGTGCGGTACGTCTCGGTCTACCACGCCATCCCCTTGGACAAGCGATCCTAGGTACCGGAAGTCGAAGCAGATCGGTATGGGTATTCCAGCGAGAGCTTTATGCACGGAACTGGTGAAACCGCCAAAATCACAGAACAAGTATTCTGTTTTGGTTCTGCTCAATTTAAAGCCAATACTCTCCAGTCTGTGCCACAACCTCCAATTTGCCCTGGACCTCTAGGCCACTCTCGGAAACCAGCACAATGTCATCGGCAAACAGCATACCTACATCAGGGTGCCTCTTCCTTAGAATAAACATAAGTAATAATAAAAAACCGTTGCCGTTCCAATTATGATAGCCACCCCCTTTCATTAGCCTTTTCCCAACTATATTGGGGTCGGCTTCCAGTCTTACCGGATTCAGCTAAGTACCAGTGTTTTACATGGAGCGACTGCCTATCTGACCTCCACAACCCAGTAAGTGGGTAACACGGTACCCCTTGGCAAGACTGGTGTCAGATCTCAAGCTTCTGACTACCCGTAACAACTGTCAAAGATCTTCAAATGACAGCCGGGACCAACGACTTAACGTGCTTTCCGAGGCACGGAGGAAACCCGGTATATTGAAATGGTCACCCATCCACGGACCGACCTCGTCAAGCGTTGCTTAACCTTTATGATCGACCCGTGCGGCTGTTATTATTTAGCCTCAAAAAATCCAATTATGATAGCCACCAACATCCACAAATCGTCATGTTTTTCTGAACGTTTCACCGTTTCATTTTTGTAATATTTTTCTTTCTTTCTCTTCTTATTTAGACTAACTTTAATCCTTTAATAAACTTCTTGTACTCGTAAAATAGTTAATAAGTGACTGACTGATCTTATTAATTCATCAACATAACATCATCAATACACCACAAAATCACGCACTGTTGGGAATGAGACCTGTTTACAGATTCAAACTTTAAAAGAAACCTCTTTTGGCGTCATAATTACCGTAACAGTCAATAACAATCTGCCAAAAATAAAAAGTAAAAGATCCAAACGTCAGTGTCAAATTTTCTGTAAACAAACAGACATTATAAAATTTATATAAAATGCAAAAGGAACCAGTAGAAGAGGGATTAATTTTAGATCAAAACAATGACAGCGCTATTTTTGAGTCCCGCGATCACTTCAAAAAAGAAATATCAAGGTTATGCTATGGAGACTTTTTCATCATCGGCAGGCTTTGGATCCAGACTCTAAGAAGTGTCCTAGTGGGAGCAGATCTCTCCCTCTTCCCAGTTGTAATAGCAGCCCCACCAGAAGAAACCATACCACAAAAACCACCGAAAATGAAATACAAGGATCTCCCAATCTATGAATGTCCTCACTATGAATACAAAGACTATTTGGAAGACAAAAAAAAATGTCCAAAAGCTAACGTGAAGATATTACAGACTTATCTCTATCCGAAGGTGAAGAGTTACAGGAAAAGCTGGGTTGATTCCATCCGCGAATTCAATAAGGATGCCAAAGAGTTGAGGGATGATGGTTTAAATTTCGCTTGTAAAAAGAAATGTGAATATATACGATATATGAGGTCTCCGGATAACCTGATACTCAGGCAAGCGGTCCTGGCCGCAGGACTGGCGACGGGATACTATATTGGAAGGGGCGCAGGCATACTAAAAAGACTATTCTTCACAACTCTTGGGGGATTAGCTACTGGTGCTCTTTGCTTTCCTAAAGAAACTGATGAAGTATTCCGAGAAGCATCTTATATCGTCGGTAAGACCGCTGTTGCAGCGTTTAATAAGATTTGCGGGATGAATATGGTTCTGCGGGAGAGAATACCTTGTCGAGATGATATGCCTCCGCCACCGCCTGTTCGGCCTGCAGATCAGAGAAACAAATGTGATGATATAAAAACTGAAGTCGTTAAAAAGCCTGCCAAAAAATAGGCAGCAAAAATATGACTGAAACAAGAACCAATAAGAAACTAGTCCCTTAAACTTAAATTATTTTTTGATAAACCAAAATATTGTTTTTATCTCCTACCTATCCTCCTCCCGACCTCCCGGTTATACCTCTTAACGAGCAATTCTTTTTTATATATATTTATAAAAAATTTCATGAAATTCGATGTAGCTAGGTTTCATTTTTAGGGTTCCGTACCCAAAGGGTAAAAACGGGACCCTATTACTAAGACTCCGCGATCCGTCTGTCTGTCTGTCGGTCCGTCTGTCACCAGGCTATATCTCATGAACCGTGATAACTAGACAGATGATGTATTTCTGTTGCCTCTATAACAACAAAATACTAAAAACAGGAAAAAATAGATATTTAAGTGGGACTCCCATAAAACAAACGTGATTTTTTGCCGTTTTTTGCGATAACGGTACGGAACCCATCGTGCGCGAGTCCGACTCGCACTTGGCTGGTTTTTAGAAAACGTCATTTTCTCTATTTTCACTCGAGCACAGCTCGGTCGCCCAGGTACTTTGTTTTGATTAGCGACGTGCGAGATGAAAGACGCGTTGTGGATTGCCCATCTATGTGATTAATCAATTGATGGGCACAAATCCTTCGCCTTGCCGAATTCACTTACGCAAATGGGCTGCTGGTCCAGCTTCGCATTGGGGCAAATATTATATATTTATATATTTCTTCCTTCATCATTTATCGCTTTTTTCGATTAGTGAATAAAACCGTACCTAAGAAAATCCGTTGCGTGGTTTTGAAAAACTAAGCGGATAAACAGACAAAGGCAGACAGCGACTTTGTTTTATACTATTTAGGCCCACTTGCGCCAAAGACTTTACACAGAGTTAGTTACTTTTACACAAGGCTAAACAACTTGGAGTTTGTAATATAACCCAATTGAATTAAACTCAGGTAAAAACAGCTTTCTTTCTTCAAAGATGGGACAAAGTTTTATTGCAGCCTACCACTGGGCAATAAAGATTTATCAATTACTAGCTGTCCACCGCGGCTTCGCTCCCGTCAACTGGCTACCTATCTACCCACTTACCCTAGCTACCTATATACCCTACCCTACATACCTACCTACCCTAACCTACCTACATGATTGTTGCGTAACTTAAACCGTTTACGCAGCGCACGCAACGGAAGCTCTCAAAAAGGAATAATATTTCCCGTTTTCACAACATTTGTAATTTATGCTCCGCTCCTATTAGTCGTAGGGTGATTTTATATAGCCTGTAACCTTCCTCGATAAATGGACTATCCAACACAAAAAGAATTGTTCAATTCCAACAAGTAGTTCCTGAGATTAGCGCGTTCAAACAAACAAACTCTTCAGCTTTATAATAATATATTATATACTAGCTGACCCGGCAAACTTTGTTTTGCCATAAAAACACCAAACATTCACCTACCCTACACCTACCCTACACCTACCCTACACCTACCCTACACCTACCCTACACCTACCCTACACCTACCCTACACCTACCCTACACCTACCCTACACCTACCCTACACCTACCCTACACCTACCCTACACCTACCCTACACCTACCCTACACCTACCCTACACCTACCCTACACCTACCCTACACCTACCTTACACCTACCCTACACCTACCCTACACCTACCCTACACCTACCCTACACCTACCCTACACCTACCCTACACCTACCCTACACCTACCCTACACCTACCCTACACCTACCCTACACCTACCCTACACCTACCCTACACCTACCCTACACCTACCCTACACCTACCCTACACCTACCCTACACCTACCCTACACCTACCCTACACCTACCCTACACCTACCCTACACCTACCCTACACCTACCCTACACCTACCCTACACCTACCCTACACCTACCCTACACCTACCCTACACCTACCCTACACCTACCCTACACCTACCCTACACCTACCCTACACCTACCCTACACCTACCCTACACCTACCCTACACCTACCCTACACCTACCCTACACCTACCCTACACCTACCCTACACCTACCCTACACCTACCCTACACCTACCCTACACCTACCCTACACCTACCCTACACCTACCCTACACCTACCCTACACCTACCCTACACCTACCCTACACCTACCCTACACCTACCCTACACCTACCCTACACCTACCCTACACCTACCCTACACCTACCCTACACCTACCCTACACCTACCCTACACCTACCCTACACCTACCCTACACCTACCCTACACCTACCCTACACCTACCCTACACCTACCCTACACCTACCCTACACCTACCCTACACCTACCCTACACCTACCCTACACCTACCCTACACCTACCCTACACCTACCCTACACCTACCCTACACCTACCCTACACCTACCCTACACCTACCCTACACCTACCCTACACCTACCCTACACCTACCCTACACCTACCCTACACCTACCCTACACCTACCCTACACCTACCCTACACCTACCCTACACCTACCCTACACCTACCCTACACCTACCCTACACCTACCCTACACCTACCCTACACCTACCCTACACCTACCCTACACCTACCCTACACCTACCCTACACCTACCCTACACCTACCCTACACCTACCCTACACCTACCCTACACCTACCCTACACCTACCCTACACCTACCCTACACCTACCCTACACCTACCCTACACCTACCCTACACCTACCCTACACCTACCCTACACCTACCCTACACCTACCCTACACCTACCCTACACCTACCCTACACCTACCCTACACCTACCCTACACCTACCCTACACCTACCCTACACCTACCCTACACCTACCCTACACCTACCCTACACCTACCCTACACCTACCCTACACCTACCCTACACCTACCCTACACCTACCCTACACCTACCCTACACCTACCCTACACCTACCCTACACCTACCCTACACCTACCCTACACCTACCCTACACCTACCCTACACCTACCCTACACCTACCCTACACCTACCCTACACCTACCCTACACCTACCCTACACCTACCCTACACCTACCCTACACCTACCCTACACCTACCCTACACCTACCCTACACCTACCCTACACCTACCCTACACCTACCCTACACCTACCCTACACCTACCCTACACCTACCCTACACCTACCCTACACCTACCCTACACCTACCCTACACCTACCCTACACCTACCCTACACCTACCCTACACCTACCCTACACCTACCCTACACCTACCCTACACCTACCCTACACCTACCCTACACCTACCCTACACCTACCCTACACCTACCCTACACCTACCCTACACCTACCCTACACCTACCCTACACCTACCCTACACCTACCCTACACCTACCCTACACCTACCCTACACCTACCCTACACCTACCCTACACCTACCCTACACCTACCCTACACCTACCCTACACCTACCCTACACCTACCCTACACCTACCCTACACCTACCCTACACCTACCCTACACCTACCCTACACCTACCCTACACCTACCCTACACCTACCCTACACCTACCCTACACCTACCCTACACCTACCCTACACCTACCCTACACCTACCCTACACCTACCCTACACCTACCCTACACCTACCCTACACCTACCCTACACCTACCCTACACCTACCCTACACCTACCCTACACCTACCCTACACCTACCCTACACCTACCCTACACCTACCCTACACCTACCCTACACCTACCCTACACCTACCCTACACCTACCCTACACCTACCCTACACCTACCCTACACCTACCCTACACCTACCCTACACCTACCCTACACCTACCCTACACCTACCCTACACCTACCCTACACCTACCCTACACCTACCCTACACCTACCCTACACCTACCCTACACCTACCCTACACCTACCCTACACCTACCCTACACCTACCCTACACCTACCCTACACCTACCCTACACCTACCCTACACCTACCCTACACCTACCCTACACCTACCCTACACCTACCCTACACCTACCCTACACCTACCCTACACCTACCCTACACCTACCCTACACCTACCCTACACCTACCCTACACCTACCCTACACCTACCCTACACCTACCCTACACCTACCCTACACCTACCCTACACCTACCCTACACCTACCCTACACCTACCCTACACCTACCCTACACCTACCCTACACCTACCCTACACCTACCCTACACCTACCCTACACCTACCCTACACCTACCCTACACCTACCCTACCCTACCCTTTTTTCCCCATTTTTTTTGTTTTTAAACCTTCCCTGTATTCTGTCGAACAAAACAAAAAAAGAATTATCCAAATCGGCCCAACCATTCTCGAGTTTTAATCAGACTAACGAACAACAATTCATTTTTATTTATATAGATATATAAAAATAAAATATATATATATATATATATATAGTATAGATTATTATATAAATTAAAAGCGGGATATTTTTTTTTGTTAGTGTTAGTGACCATGACAGTTTAAAAACTTATATAGATTATTATATAGTATAGATTTGCACATCCAACAAAGGAAACAGCATCAAACTTACGCATTGATGTAAATAATAACAATTTGTCTGTCCATCTGTATGCGGTCGAGTGGAACGCGCAAGTCAATGGAGTTAAGGTGAAGCCTATCTCTTGTCTCTGCCTGTCTCCCCGTTTCGCCGCTTTCTTCTCCGAAATAACAGATTTTGATACGTTGGAAGGCCTCGCTCTAGGTGGGCCGATGACTTGGTTAAGAATGCGGGTATCTGGTGGATGCGTGACACATAGGACCGTTCGGAGGCGACGCTTGGGGCGGACCTGTGTCCAGCAGTGAACGTCTTTCGGCTGAAATGATGATGATGATACGTTGTCCCGTCCCGGTATAATTGGTACGGGATAAATTATAATTTAACACAGACAGGACAACCTGTGGACAAACATTTGTCCAACGTAACCGAAGTGGCTAAAAGAAAACCAACCAAAGTTAGGCCTCTTTTTCAAGATGTTTAGTAGACCGTATTGGTTTCGTTTATTTAGAAGTCTGTAGTCTTGGTCTTACCATGAAAGGGGTGTTACCGAGTGATTTTGTTTGATTTAAATAATGAACAACTAGAACATCTAGTTATGATGTTTTTTAATTTGGATTTGGGTGAAATTTTACACACGGTTAGACCATATCCTAGACTAGGACCATGGATAATTTTTCCAAATACCGCTAGTTTTGTGAGAATAACGGGCGGTTACGCCACTACACGTCCGTGACCGTGAAATTTCGGCTCCGAAGTAGCCGTAGTACTTTTTGTATGGAAGCTTATGCACTACATCCGAAATCTATCCGACATAATCTGTCATAACATTTTGAACTCGGAACATAAACACGGAGAGGGATCACGGACACGGACGTGTAGTCCGTAACTACACCCTAAGCTCTATTTCTTAATAGTGCAGTTTATTTTCAACTGAAGGAGAATTAAGGCTGTATGACATAATTATTTTAGAACATAACCTCACGCCTATATCTTCTGAAAGATAGGCAGAGGAGCACCAAAAGCACCTCCACAATTCGCCAGTTATATTTGAATCTCATGTAATAGGGTGGGATAATTTTAAAAGTTATCTGATTATTGAAAACAGGCCAAGTGCGTGTCAGACTTTGCACATTTAGGGCTCCGTACCAAATTTTCAATATATTGGTATCTGTTAGTAAAATATACGTAATAATAAATATTATCACCAAGTTTCAAGTACTTAGGTCAATGGGAAGTTAAAAAAAATCGGAACAAAATGTGTGACAGACGATGGACAGACAGACGGACGCGTCACATCACATCATCAGCCTATTAATGTGCCCACTGCTGGGACACAGGCCTCCTCTCTGTGAGAGGGAATGGGCCGTAATCCACCACGCAGGCCCAGTGCGGGTTGGTGGATGTCACATGTCTTCGAATTTTTGGTTCTAGGACATGCCGGTTTCCTCACGATGTTTTCCTTCACCGTTTTAAAAGCAGTGGTGATGAAATAATTTACACAAAGTAAAGCGCCTGCCTGGGCTCGAACCCACGACCTACAACATGTAAGTCGCGGTCGATACCACTGGGCCACCACTGCTCTTGACGGACGCGTGAGTGACAGCAATAGGGCTCTGTTTGGTCTACTCGGGGGAGCCTAAAAATCGGTCCTATGTAAAAGAAACTTCACCTTAACCAGTGAGTAGTTATGTCACCACTTACTTACCCCAGCGGACACGGTGTTTAGCTACCCACTCGAGTAAAAAATCGTATCCCTAGATACACAAGATGTCTAGTCGTGACTACCGTCAAGCGGCCGAATGGGCAGCCTAGCGGAAAGTTTTGGGTAGGCAAAGAAAATAAACAAAGTAAAATATTGTTTGTTTTTGTTGAAATGACGTGTGTCAGGCAAAGTAACAAATTATTTAAATACATAATACAATAAATAATACAGAAGTAGATACCATTTGTATGATCGAATGTAAAAATCAAACGTGTTGTGCTGAACCCATGTAAGATGGGACAACGGAAGGAAGATGACAAAAGGAAAACGTAAGTACTATTTTTAGGTATGTTATTTATTTAAATTCCTCGCCGCTGTATGATCGTAAGCTACGTTACGATTATTTTTGCGGAATTACTCATGCGGGATCACGCACGTTTGCGGGATTGGATTCAGTACATAGATAAGATAAAGTACTTGGAAGCTGCTTATCTATACTATACTATATCTATACTTATATACTTATACTTATATACTTATTACTTATATACTTATTACTTATATACTTATTATTATTAATTATAATATTATAAAGAGGTAAAATTTGTAAGTTTGTATGTAGGGGGTAATCTCTGGAACTAATGATCCAATTCTAAAATTTTTTTCACTGGTGGAAAGCTACATTATTCCTGAGTGCTATAGGCTATATAACATCACGCTACGACCAATAGGAGCGGAACATAAATGAAAAACGTTGCAAAAACGGGAAAGAATATTACTGTTTCAGTTATGCAATCATGTATGTAGTGTAGGTAGGGTAGGTGCGTGTAGAGGAGGTGTAGGGTAGGTGTAGGGTAGGTGTAGCGTAGGTGTAGAGTAGGGTAGGTAGGGTAGGTTGGATAGGGTAGGTACGTAGCCAGTTGACGGGAGCGAAGCCGCGTGGGACAGCTAGTAATATTATAATTAGGAAAGATTTTTTTGTTTGTTTGTTTGTACCGAATAGGCTCTGAAACTACTGGACCGATTTGAAAAATTCTTTCACCAATGGAAAGCTATATTATTCCTGAGTGACATAGGCTAATTTTTAATCCCGAAATTGGTTCCTGTGGGGTGGTCCACGGGAGCGAATCCGCGGGGAACAGCTAGTACTTAAGTAAAGTTAATAGGGATGATGACTAAATAAATATTTTTAGTCCGTCAGTTAGATTTTCAAAAAATATTGGACACGATTTTTTTTTTGTCACTTTGACAAATATTTATGACGATACAGTGCGTTAAAATATCACATGACGTCATGCCTTGGTACACTTTTTTAACACGCTTTTATTAGCTTGGTATGTATGTATCTATGTATCAATGTAACAATGTATCAATGTATCAATGTAGCGGAAT
This sequence comes from Orthosia incerta, assembly GCA_948252205.1. Lineage (NCBI taxonomy): Eukaryota > Metazoa > Arthropoda > Insecta > Lepidoptera > Noctuidae > Orthosia > Orthosia incerta. The sequence continues at coordinate 10,248,445 of OX411765.1, read as the reverse complement.
CTTTGAACGTGATTTTCACCCACTTCAAAACGTTGGATTGATTTGAAACTTTGCACACTTATCAAGGACCGATGACAATGCAATAATTTAAACAGTTTGTCCCATTATCCTTACCAATAAAGCGTGTTTTTTAGTTTTTAGAACTACAATTTATTACATATGTATAAGTAATGTCACAAGCCTCCACGCCCGAAAATTGATGCGCTTTATTTTGGTGATTTTTTACTGATTTGAATAAGCCAAAAATACTTTTTGAAAATTTATTCTGTGGACAAAATAGAAGTTACTGTTTCGGACCCCGTCATTCATCCCTATTCTGCCCACAAGTGTGGAAGCTGAACGTGCTTTTTCAGCCGCTGGCTATTTAGGTAGGTATGCAACAATATAAGATCAAATCTCACAGATGAAACATTAGATACTTTATTATTTCTTTGATAATATTGTCAGTAACAATTAGCTGATTTTTTATGCCTCTAAAACCAATAAATATGTTCAATTGTCAATATAAATCTAAAAGATGAAACGTTAAATATTGTATTATATCGTTCCTTAAGGGTCTACATACGCTTTTGTGCCGTAAAACGGTAACTTTCTAAAGCATACTCCTTAGTAAAAGCTAGGTTAAAAGGTTTGAAAAAAATATATATTTATTATTGATTTATGTACATAATTTTGAACACAAGGTTTTTACGTGTAACTAATAGTTTTGCTTTAAAAAAATAATTAACAACACGATATTTTTTCGCAAGTTTTGGAAACTCCTCCAAAACGACTTGGATGTTTAAAAATATTTTTACACAGAAAAATTGATGGCTGGTATTTCTTCATAACTAACATAGCATATGTAAATCAAATAATATATTGCAAACAAAACTGTTCAAAAGGAGGTTCAATTTTGATATTTTGGCATCGAGCGGGCGCACGGCCAGTACTGCGTTAGCATTGGGGCGTATATAGCGCCTTAAGACGACGACTAACGCCAACGACCTTGAGGGAACAAAACGCGCACTCGATTCACACCCGCGCGACCCAAAATTTAGTGGTTTTTTGTACTTTCCTTCTTATTCTATGACTTTAAAAAAAAAGCCGCAGATCAAAATGTAGATAATTAAATTGCCTTTGAGATGGTCTTAATTTCATTAAAATACGCCCAGCGGTTTTGGTGTGATTGTCGTGTTTTTGTCCGTTTTAGACATAACTTTACAAATTAATTACACTATGTTATACGAATAAAACTTAAAATTTGCTTAGATCAAATTATTAAAAAAATAGTCTGATGTAACATACATTTTTTTCAAAAAATTACGACTAGCCTTTTAGACGTGATTCTCATTTTAAAATCAGCTACTCAAGGGAATCGGCGCCTTAAAGCGCCTCCTCGAGCAAAACGCCGCGCTAGTCGTTTTTGTGCAGTTTTTAAGAGCTATCTACTCTTTATTAAAAAAGAAATATCAATTAATAAAAATACATTAAATTTCTACATAAAGTTGATTCTAAAATGGTAGTACACTTTTTTTTAAAGAGGTATATGTGTCACTAATCTCCTTCCAAAAAAACCATAAAATGTGAAATAATTATTGATAGCATGCATCTCCTCGTAAAGTGTTCATTAATAATTTTTTTATACTAAAACTAATGTATAGACAATTTGATAACGAACATTTTGTAAGTTTTATTTTTTTCAAAAGACCAATATTCGATTTTATAAAGATTTTATTCTAAAATCTGGGCGTATTCACTACCGTAATTCATGCGCCTCCAGTGCCGCTAGGCCAATAGCTCATATCTCATACTGATTTTTTGGTCAGGGTACGGCATAAAAAGAAGCTGATTATTTATACCTCAAAAATATCATTATACTCAATTAATAATAAGTAATGTGTAATAAGTTAAGCTTACTTAAAAAAATCTTGTCATTATTTCATACTTTAAACAAATAACTAAGTACCTACTTACACAATATTTTTCAAAGTCTGGACATTGTGTTTATCAGAACACAGCGCTTACATTCTTCTTAACTTCATGTATGAAAACTGGTAGAAACAACATAATATCTATAAAATGTTAGAAGACTTTTACTGTAGTTGATTTTACAACTTTTTTATTACTTTCAGTTTAGAAACTGGGGTAAAGGGTGTATAGGTTAAGAGGCGCAGTTCTTTGCTGGATTTAATGTAGAGATCGGCTGCCAAAAAGTATTATCGCACTTTACTTGGCATTTCCAGTTTTATAGTTCCCCAGAAAGACCAGAATGGCAATGCAATTCGCGTCTCTTTGGTGTTAAGTTAAAGTTATCAGGAAAATAACGAAAATATCTTGTGTTTAGGTGGCTTAAAAATTAAAAATAATTATTGGCTATTTATGCTACAAGTACGAAAAATAGATGATTCTAATTCTTTTACTTTTTTTTCTCGACTTCTTTTACTTCCTCTCGGGTACCTTTCCTTTCTCTCACCATGTCTTGTCAAACGCTATTTCGATATTTTTATTTTTAGATGCCTTATCTGATGCTTAAGGTTACACTAGTCGACGACACGAACTCTTTGTGCGCGGGGTTAAAATGCCTGCTATCTCATCCGACAACACGTGCGAAAGATATAGATGCTGTGATGAGCAGTAAGAAGCTAGTTCGCGTAAGAATTAGCACTTTTGCGAGTTTGTAGCGAAATGGATGATGATTTAGGACGAAAACGAGCGCGCAAAATTTTATAAACAGACCTTTGGGAGTTTAGATATCATGAAAAAACTATTATTTGCATTGTTGAACTACTAATCTATCCCTGTATGGAGGCCGTTTTGCAATTTTCCTTCTTCTTATGGTATTTATTTCTGCCCAAAGATGCGTAAAAATTAGTGTTGAAATATGGAACTTTCGACGCTCATAACTTTATTTTTTTTTACTTTTTTGTTTCCATACAGGGCTAGATAATGATGAGACAAATTGATATCAGTTTTTATTTTGAACGTATATCGTTAAACAGTGGAGTAATTGCTACGTTTGTATGGAAGAATGATCGACTAGTGTAACCTGAATACGTAATAGTTGCTTGCTACGGAACACTAAAATAGAGGAAGAATAACATCGTGCGATGGGTCAGTCCTAGAACCATTCTAAGAACAATCCCGTACATGGCATGAATAAGTTGACAAGTCGACATGCAATTTATTTTCAAAATTGCCATCTATCAGGCAATCCAGACGCCAGGCGGGCGAGCACTACCTACTGTGACAAGCTTGAGCCCCACATTTTTATCACAGTTTGGGAGCAAAAACCATGATAAAATGTGTGATTCAAGTCTATCACAGAGGCCGTGCTCGCGCGGCGGTTTTAAATATTTTTAACCCCCGACGGAAAAAGAGGGATGCCATAAGTTTGACATGTGTAACTGTGTGTTTGAGTATCTGTTTGTGGCGTCATAGCTCCTAAATGGATGAACCGATTTTGACTTAGTTTTTTTGTTTGAAGGCGTTTTACTGTTTGAAGCGGTTTGTTTTCGAAAGATATTGTGCCAAAATTACGTGTTCAATTGATTGTCGATCGAAGCGTGTCTACTACTAGATAAATTATGTAGCATGAACACAAAATGTGTCGGGGGTATTTTAATTTAAAAATTTTACTCGTTTGCAAATTGACTTGTCAGCCTATTCACGGAACTTATTATGTGGCATCTTACATTTACTGGGTTTTGGAATACCTCCACTACCCAGTACAATTATAAGCTGTATTCGCTCCGTGTAAAAGACTGTTCTTGAGCTGCATCCGTTTGCGTTTGAAGCTAACCCTAGCTAGTTTGGCGAGGCTAGGCAGATTGATTGTGACCTTCCCTGCACATGCTGATTAAAAAAAAAAAAAAAAGAAAATAAAAAAGCCCTTTATTTCCACTACTAACATTAAAAAAACCGGCCAAGTGCGAGTCGGACTCGCGCCCGAAGGGTTCCGTACTTGGTGAATTGCGGTTTACGATTTATGACGTATTAAAATAAAACTACTTACTAGATCTCGTTCAAACCAATTTTCGGTGGAACTTTACATGGTAATGTACACCATATATTTTTTTTTAGTTTTAAGATTCTCTTATTTTAGAAGTTACAGGGGGGCGGGACACACATTTTACCACTTTGGAAGTTTCTCTCGCGCAAACTATTCAGTTTAGAAAAAATAATATTAGAAACCTCAATATCATTTTTGAAGACCTATCCATAGATACCCCACACGTATGGGATTGACGAAAAAAAAAATTGAGTTTCTGTTCTAAGTATGGGGCACCCCCAAAATTTATTGTTTTTTTTTTCTATTTTTGTGTGAAAATCTTAATGCGGTTCACAGAATACTCTACTTACTAAGTTTCAACAGCATAGTTCTTATAGTTTCGGAAAAAAGTGGCTGTGACATACGGACGGACAGACATGACGAATCCATAAAGGTTTCGTTTTTTGCCATTTGGCTACGGAACCCTAAAAAGCTTAATTATGTAAAACAAACTTTTTTAACAAACGCAATATGTACATTTATGAGAAATTTGCAGCTCATCTTTTCAAGCTATTCTTGAACTTCTTTCTTTTCCTGTAAGTGTTTGTAATTGCTACTCGTAGCGGTCGCTTCTGCGGCGTAGGCTTCACCTAAATCGCTTCACATGTTCCTGTATCCAGTTCAGATCACAATGTTGGGTAAATAATGTCTTGTGATCAGTTTCTGTCTCCCGTGGCAGATTACGGTCCACTAACTCTCACAGAGAGGAGAGCTGCATCCCAGAAGTAGGAACATTAGAAGCTGATTTTGTCTACTTGTAATATGCCAAGGGCCAAGTGAACTCAAATACATAATCTTTCACTTGTTTTAATTCGCTCGCTCAGCTTTAGCCGCTCGTCGTTTTATTTCCATATTCTCCTTACCCACCCCGGAAGCTGATACACAAGTTTAGCAGGCAACACCGCGGGGCAGCCTTGTAGTACAATCGGTGCATCAGTGAAAGTCCGGCTTCCATGCGATCGTATTGTTTTTATATATTATGCGCTGGTTATCGAACAGTGAGTGCGGATGTAGAGTTGATGGAAGTGGCCTGTGCTTGCGAGCGTAGTTTAGTGCAAGCCTCGAGTTTCAAAACTAGTAAAGAATAGGACAAAAGAAAGAAGAGGAGACTTAAAAATGATTTAATTCCGTGTTGAAATGTATATGTAATTTTTTTTTATTACCAGTGAATTTATAATAAAGTAATGGCCTGCCCCGGTCTGAGTCACAATAATGTATAGCCAACCATCTGGAATCACCTGGACAATTCAAATGTAACTTTTTTTTAGGGTTCCGTACCCAAAGGTAAGTAAAAATGGGACCCTATTAATAAGACTCCACGATCCGTCTATCTGTCTGTCCGCCTATCACCAGGCTGTATCTTATGAACCATGACAGCTAGCGGCCATAACAATAAATACTAAAAACAGAATAAAATAAATATTTAAGTGGGGCTCCCATACAACAAACGTGATATTTTTTGCCGTTTTTTGCGATAATAGTACGGAACCCTTCGTGCGCGAGTCCGACTCGCACTTGGCCAGTTATTACCTTTCATACAGGTTAACGTTCACTAAGGGTCAATTTAACCAATTAAACTAATCGCGATTAGATCAACTAAACTCAGTTTATGCAAATACAGCTTTCCGATTGGTAGTTTTCAGCGGTCTCAACCAATCAGAACGCTGTATTTGAATAAACTGATTTTAGTTGAACTAATCGCGATTAGTTTTATTAGTGAAATCGGCCCTAAGAATTGAAATGTACAAAATTAAATGCTTTTTTTTATTTGCCCTTTGCTCCATCCAGCACCCTACCTCCGTTACCCGTCGGGCCCTCTAGCGCAGTGAACACAATGCCCCATTATTTTTACGACGTATTGTTACACGCGTACTCTTGTTAAGCTTGTCTGGTTATTGGGCATGTCTTGACGTCATTGGCATGTCTTATGTTCGGCTTATCGCCGGTTAAAAGGGCTTATCGGTCAAGGATGTGTGGTTTGATTTAATAGACTTATTTGAATGTGTCACATAGTACCGAATAGATTTATAAGCAACAAGTTTCTAAAAGACATGGCCAGAATTTGTATGGAGCTGTGCCCTAACAAAAAAATATTCATGTACATTGACATACAGTTGGACACTGTGAAGTGGGTCGAATTTAACTTGCAAGATTTACAGGTGAATGTTAATAAAAGCATTTAATTCATTAAAAATCTTTTTTTTTAAAACAACCTTTTTTCGTATTCATCTCAGCAAACCCTTTAATTTGATACCCATATCATGGCAGTGCACAAAAAATAACTAGTCCGCCATCTTGGGCCGTCCGCCATATTGGATTTAGAATGACGTCACTTAACTACATTGTCATCTAAACTAAACGTGTATGCAAAATTTCATCTAAATCGGTGGAGGATAACTGTTTTAAAATTCAGCTGCAAGATTTGACCCGAACACACACATACATACATACATTGCAAGTTAAATAAAAACTTGTAAAAAATCTCTTGTAATGTGAACCAAACCACATAGATTCCTACTACTTGCTCACCATTTCTCGTTAGTATTGTAGGCTTGACACTTAAGGGGCTTTAACGCGTCAAATTTCGGTGGGCGGAGAGACATTAAAACAGCTTCAATGGGTCCGATCTTCAGTTTTTATACGGCGTCTCTGCGCTTACCGTGACCTACCTTTCATCTTGCACCGCAAGTTCTGTCACGTATACACGTGGGGATCTAATAACTCCGAGAGCATATTTTGTTTTTAACCGACTTCCCAAAAAGAAGAAGGTTCTCAATTCGGATATTTATATTTTTTTATGTATGTAAAGATCTGATGAAGAACTTGATGAAAAATGCTGTCTGTTTATTGTTTACACCATTTCATAACATACCATCGCGCAAGTATGCTCTAAACGGGTAAGCAGATGAGTACAGTTCACACTGGTACACTCTAATTCCACCAGTTATGTTCAAGTTAGGTACATGTTATTTGGGTAACCTATTCTGGCATCACTGTGGGCGTTTTAGGAACCCTATCGAACTTGTCCATTAGGTATGTACCACTAAAAAGTGAAAACTAAAAAACTTTTTAACAAAAAAATAAATCCGACTTCTAAAGCAAAACACTAAAAAACGAAAAATAACTTTTTTTCCGAAGTCGGTGTCTAAAAAACGAAAAACAGTAGGCACCAAAGTCACCGACTTCGGAAAAAAAGATTTTTTTTCGTTTTTTAGTGTTTTGCTTTAGAAGTCGGTTTTATTTATTTGTTAAAAAAGTTTTTATATTGTGTTCCAGTTGCTGAATGAGATGCAAAGAACAAAAATAGATACTTAAAAAACCTTGAATTTGCATCGATACTCTATGAAGTCTTTCAGCACACTGTGAGTACTTTCTTGTGTCGGTAACAGGTTCGATTCCTGCTCTGAACTGTCAAGAGTGTAAAAAGATCGCCCCCGGGTGGGCTCGAACCACCAACCTTTCGGTTAACAGCCGAACGCGCTAGCCATTGCGCCACGGAGGCTGTGAAAATGCTAGATGAAATATTCTAAGACTCATACATTCATTGGTCACCATACATAATGAGGTCTTGTACTAGCATGAAGAACAAGATTGTGAGACCAACATTGGCAATGCTATTTTGATTAGGATTTGTAATAACATAAACATAACATCACGCCTGTATCCCTCAAAGGGTTGGGCAGAGAAGCACGTGTAGTAAACCCACATTTCACCTGTTAAGGTAAGTCCCATGTATAGACAAAGACAAAGACAAAGATATTTTATTTCAAGTAGGCCACCAAGCGGCACTTTTGAACGTTACATTTTACAAATAATAATAATTGATTCTACCCTGCATTCGGAAAGTAGCTTGTAATGGAGAAGAATGCAAAAGAAACTCCATACCTACTTTAAAAAAAAAAAATACAATATTTGGGTACATAAGTACATACCTTGATGAATGAAATTGAGTTTATACAATACAAATATATTTATACAGTCTTCAGAAGGTCCAACAATAATTCAAAACAATAATGTTCTGCATATCACTTGTTTTTGCGCCCTAGTGGCTGTGGAGCAGGACTAGCATTTAGCCAAACATTATTATCAGTGATGTAATCCCCCAACTTATAATATGCCAGCCTGCATAGTGTGCGTTTTATACAAGTTTTATATTTCGTCTCATTCAGTTCAAGAATGTGGGGAGGAATTTTATTGTAACATTTTGTACAGTACCCCATGAAAGATGATATAGATAGTTCAACTCATCTTTGCGCGCGGCGCTATGTGTTGGTAAGCGCGTTGCTATGTGTGGGTAGCCTTGTTTGCTCGGACGACGACTGACGTCACTGCCACACAAATGAAACCTGTATAATTACAAGCGCACGCACACATGGCGCCGCGTGCACAGATGAGTTGAACTATCTATAATGAAGGGCGGGCATATAGTCACTATTGCCACATTGAATTGTAATATCTTTATTTTTTGTTGCACCACCTATGGATACAATCCCACTGCACTATCCCAAACCACTGCAACTCCTGAAAGCCAGAATCAACAGTGGGGACTACCAGAAAAGCGCCGAGACAGTGAAGCTAGACGAAGTTCCGGCGAATGAATTTAACTGTCTTGGATCCCGCAACGAAATTAATCAGAAAAGAATAACGGAGGAGTAGGGAAATATAAAAATTATCACTTCCCTCCATATCACGCAGGAGACAGAACAAACAAAGCCAATAGGCACAAAGGGTCGTTTACAACTGGGATAAGCCCAATTGCCTAGCACCACGGACAAAAATTAGCATTAATATTAATGGGTCCTAACATTGAGTGTGACATTTGATTCCAATAATAGGAATGGCGCAAACGCACGGATTTTTTTTCTACAAGGTCCGTATAGTAAACAACTCCTGATGCAGCCTGTACATTATTCAACATAATATTGCGTTCATTCTGCCAGAGAACTCTCACAGAAGACATGATGTGCAGATTGTACATATTCGCAGTCAGATGTAGAACACTGACATAAAGGCGAGGCAACGAACTTGAAGGAAAATAATTTACTTTTAAAGTTGCCATGCCCTTTGAGAAACCCACCAACTATGGATAGCAATACTTAGTACCTTCATATCTAAAGGATAGTCACCCATCCACGGACCGACCTTGGCCAGCGTTGTTTAAGACGACGACTAACGCCAACGACCTCGAGGGAACAAAACGCGCACTCGTTTCACACCCACGCGACCCAAAATTTAGACTATGACTTTAATTCTATCTATTCTTATTAATCTATGTCTTTAAAAAAAAAGCTTCAGATCAAAATGTAGTTTTTTTTTTTTTATATTCTATAGGCTCGCGTTTGACCACTATCTCGCCTGATGTTAAGCGATGACGTGGTCTACGGTGAAGCACGCTTGCCTAGAAGAAACCTATTCACTATTGACTTAAAGACCCCAAGGTTGTAGCTATCAGGGTTTAACTTTTCAAATTAATTACACTATGTTATACAAATAAAACTCAAAATTTGCTTAGATCAAATTATTAAGAAAATAGTCTATTTAACATATATTTTTTTCAAAGCATTACGACGAGCCATTTAAACGTGATTCTCATTTTAAAATCAGCTACTCAAGGGAATCGGCGCCTTAACCTTGAAGATCGAACCATGCAGCTGGTATTACTTCAATCGCGAGCCCTTCGTTTGCGTCATCATCATCATCCGCAGCCTGACTTCGCCCACTGCTGGGTATCGCTTCTCTTTGCTTGTGTCAAGCGCCACAGTCTTGTGCCATCCTTATCCAAGTTCTACCCGCCCTTCGTTCTAGTTCATGCCAAAAAAGAGCAATAAACAAGATAAAACTGGTGTAACCCCAGATTCCCACACTGCCCCTATTCGTAATATTTATAGGATTATTAATAATCTCCCTTGCATACATTAGTCTAAATTAGAATCGCATTGATCAATATTGGATTTGGAATCATGCGGGCTGATATCCCATTAACGCCAAGAATAGTAAATACGCCAGTTTTGATTGCTTGTGATTTTTGGATTCGTTTTACTGATATAGGTGAAGCAGACAAAATTATTGTAAGTGGGGCTGATTAACTCTAGAGAACGAAATATTCGTCCGCTCTAAAAAAGTCGAATATGCAAACTTCCCGGTACCCTAAGATCTCAGTTATTTCTCTATATTTCTAATTAAGATGAAAAACCTTTCCTGTAAAGACAATTTGAAAATTAACGTCGCACCCATACGCATACAATTTTGTTACGCGTACTGCTAAGGCACTCCTTAGCAGTAAGCCCACTGGCTTCCCTGCCGGAGTCTGTGTTTTCCAATAGCTACAATCTGGAGGTCTTTAACTAATAGGAATAGGTTATTTCTAGGCTAGCGTGTTTCACCGTCGACCACATCATCGCTTACCATCAGGTAAAAAAAATAAAGAAAAAAATGACAAATTGACACAAAATATGTGGCTTAGTTGTCTTTAATAAATTTTACGAAAAAAAATTACTCTCTTTTATTTAAAACACAGTAAAGACAAAATCGTCGCCTTATTTAATAGACCTGTAACAATATCAACGGATAAAACAATATTTTTATCAATTGTCCTGTTACTCTAAATATAATGACTTTAATATTAAACGGCTAATTACAAATTTTAATCAGTCAAATTAATGATATTGAAGTTTTAAACGTAGACCACTCGACGAATGCTTAGTAACTTCGTAACTCCAAAACAGAGTTTAGATAACTAGGGTTAAAATCAAAATCATTTATAACCGAATCAACACATCAACGTCATAAGCCCGCTACACTATATCCATCCAATACAACTCCTGAAAGCCAGAATCAACACTGGCAACCAAAGAACAAAAAAAAAAATGCTGGCAACCACCAGAAAATTGCCGACGCAATGAAACTCGACGAGCTCCTGAGAAATAATTCAACTTCTTTTGGATCAAATATAAGTTACAAAAAACTTTTTTACAAAAAAATACTACCGACTTCCAAATTAGAAAACTACAAAGTGAAAAATAACTTTATTTTTGGAAGTCGGTGTCTTTCGTAGGTACCATTTTTTGCGTTATGGACACCGACTTCCAAAAATAAAGTTAATTTTCACTTTGTAGTTTTCTTATTTGGAAGTCGGTAGTATTTTTTTGTAAAAAAGTTTTTTGTAACTTATATTTTTCACTTTTTAGTTATACCTACCTAGGCAAGTTGTTTGGTAAGTTTCCTATAACGCCAGAATAGATTACCCGAATATCATGAAACTTGAACAAAACCGATCGAATGAGAGATCTGCTTACCCCTTAAGAGCATACTGGCGTGATGTTATGTTATGAAATAGTATATACAATAAACAGACATGCGATTTCAGCAGTCCCGAGAGATTTGCCGTTATTTATTGAAGAGTTCTCTTGTATATCTTCAAAATTCTTCATCATATCTTCACCAAATTAAAATGGGACCAATTTCGGAACTACTCTTATATACTTCTTATACTCTTTCAAACAAAAAAAGAATTTTCAAAATCGGTCCACAATTGACGGAGATATCGGTGAACATACATAAAAAAACATACAAGAAGTCGAACATAGAACCTCCTCCTTTTTCGAAAGTCGGTTAAAAAGACAACTTAAGATCGCCAGCCACCTCATCACTTCCTAGTTTTTATAGCTGGGCTACAAAATCCCCAGCAATCCCTCTGAATGTTTATAAGATACTAGCTGTTTCCCGCGACTTTGTCTGCATCAAACTCGTAATTTTTTATTTATTAATTTTATTTATATACCCGCAGGAACTGTTAATTTTGCCGAGATAAAAAGAAGCCTATATTACGCTACCAGTGAAAGTCCCGTCAAAAGCGGTCCAGCTGTTTCGGAGATTACTTACCCAAATCAAATCAAATCAAATCAAATTGTTTATTTGCTTAATACAGGTAGGTTCAAACAGATGTTACAGATAGGTATATAGTTCACTGTATCATTACCTAATAAGGTGTGCAAATATTTATATTATTGACAATGTATTTAAATAATTATTAAAATAACATTACAAAATAATTACACTCAAAAAATATAAAACAAAAGAAAATAAAATAAATTCAAAATACTACAAATGTCAAAAGTGAAATAAAATAAAAAAATAAAATACAAAAATGTCAGATGAATTAAATTACATGTCATAAACATAACAATCATTATATTAAAGAGCTGTCAAAATTAATGCATGTCATACTATTTTTAATGTCATATTATTCAATGTCAATAAATTACTCTTACTATAGGTCTCTATCTATATTTTTATCCTGTAGGTAGTCCTTGACATTGTAATAGCATTTATTCACTAGGAATTTGTGCAGCTTCGACTTAAATTGATGTACAGGTAACTTTTTGACATCGTCAGGCAATTTGTTGTAAATCAATGATGACATAACAAGAATACTTTTATTGATTAGTGCTGTTTTCCCATATGGTATTTACCGTTACCCGGAACAGACAGACAGAGAAAAATCTTACAAAATTGCGTATTTGTTATAAGTACCGGATATAGGTACTTTCACATGCATTCAATAAATTGTTGTAATTTATATATACAGACACTTTTTATTTATACAATTTTATTTATTTGTATAGATGTGATAATGTGTTAATCCTAATAAGGCTGTCAAGATAAATAACCTATGTTGAATATTTGACTCATTTTTAACCGACTTTCGAAAAAGGAGGAGGTTCTATGTTCGACTTCTTGTATGTTTTTTTAATTAATGCATAAGGGATGAGTCTCACATGGACCAGGGAAGCATGGCATAAAAGGTAGGCTACCAAAGATGGCTTTTAAAAATATTATCCATCAATTGCCTTTTAACTAACTACCAAGCCTATTAATTAGTGGTATAAATGAATGGAATATTAATTAATTATAAATACATATTTTATTTTACTTAATTATTTTAATGAAGCCGCAATTATGGAGGAATTTGTACAATATTAAGCAGCAGGATTATAAAACGCTATTACTTATATTAATTCTAAGAAATCGAGAAATTATAACCGTAGTTTTGTTGATCTAAATCACTTATTTGCCTATATTTTGGTAGTTATAAGAAAAGTTACAGTTAGTGCAAAGACACATTTTGCCATTTAGTTCACCATCATCATCATCATTTCAGCCGAAAGACGTCCACTGCTGGACATAGGCCTCCCCCAAGCTTTGCCACATTGACCGATCCCGTGCGTCTCGCATCCAGCGCATTCCCGCAACCTTAATCAGGTTATCGCTCCACCTATTGGGAGGCCTACAAAAGCATCGTCTTCCGGTTCACGGTCGCCATTCCAGAACTTTTCGGCTCCGTCGGCCATCCGTTCTGCGAGCAATGTGCCCACTGCCATTTAAGTTTCGCAATTCTTCGGGCTATGTCGGTAACTTTGGTTCTTCTGTGGATATCCTTATTTCTGATGTGATCGCGCAAGGAAACTCCGAGCTTTCTGATAAGGCCCATTGTAAGCGACCACGTCTCAGAGCCACATGTCATCACTGGCAACACACACTGGTCTGGACGCTGTGGTAAGTTGGATGAGAAGATACCGCGCAACTTCCCGAACGCTGCCCAGCCGAGTCGGATTCGACGGTTGACCTCTTTCTCGAAGTTGGCCCTACCCAACTGGATCATTTGTCCCAGGTAGACATAGTCGTCCACAACTTCGAGTGTAGAGTCTTCTTGATAGGAGTGGGTGTAACATGGGCATTCAACATCACCTTGGTTTTATCCATGTTCATCCTAAGACCCACTCTTTCGTTAGCTCTACTGAGGTCATCGAGCATTGTACTGAGGTCCTCCATGGTCTCAGCCATAACCATTATGTCTCTTGAAAACAGCTTGTAGACATGGCTAAGAAGTGTGATGGGCCTATAGTTCTTCAGTAGGGCATTGTCACCCTTCTTGAAGAAGAGTACCACCACACCCCTGCACCATGCCTGTGGTGTGGCGTATACTGTTATGTGTAATACCATATGCCTTTGTTAGACTGATTATCGTTAATTCTGGTCGGTTTGTCCCGCTATGCTCTACTCCCGCTATGGTCGACTTGAAAAAGACCTACTAAAAAGTTCCGCTATGCACGAAATTCTTCGATTCTACGTAAACAATGGAAGGTAAAGTTGGAAAGGAAAGTGTTTGAATTCAATTATTTGAGCAGGAAGCTGAAAAATCTTGAATTTCGAAATCATAGTTCGAAATATTTTTAGGTTAAGTTTCTCTTTTACGGAAAAACGTTTCGTTTTTCATTGATCTATGGAATGGATGGACGCTATGTTTTTAAAATGAATGACGCGACGTGTTGATTGGTGGCAAGGGGAGTGTGCGTTTGTATGACAAAACGGAACATTTATTAACTATTAGGTTTTCTTAATTTAGGTACTTTTAAAATGGTTAAATAGAATATTACACTTTTCTTCATCACTGCCCGCGAATTTTATTTCATGCATAGCGGAACTTCTTAATAGGTATTTTTCGAGTTGAGCGTAGCGGGTCTAGAGCATCGGGGGACTAACCGATTTTGGTAACGGCTATCAGAAATCTACAAATTAGTGACAGTCGGCTTGCAAATGATAAGGCTTTGCTAAGAGTAGCTTATAAATAGAAAAAATAAAAAGCCCTTCATTAGATGCAAAAACATAGTCAAAACTTCTCTTAGAAAAAACATGCAACTATTAAATTTAAATAATTAATTATGTTAAGTAAGTACCTTTAGTTATTATTATTATTCAATATTTATATTTAAAAATTCCAACTTACTAAAATTTATTTTAATTAAATTGATACCCAGCATTATGCTGAGCGATGACCGTTTTTCGTGGTTATGACGCATACTCTGTATTTTTGCTTTGTTTTTTTTTATGGTATGCGTCGTGCCTGGCGCAAATAAAAGTTTTACTTTCTTTCTTTCTTCATAATAATTATTTTCTTGTAGATGTGTATATTATATTATTATTTTAATTAACATGGAACCCTCTCAGGTAAAGGTCTCTTCCAAGGTTTTCGATTTCTCTTTTTGCTGTTCGTTACCTGTGTGTTCCTCCTTCTGTAAGTCTCTTTTTCTATCTTCCCACCTTGTGCAGAGTTCCTACTCGGCGTTTGCCTGACCTTGTCACTATAAGACCAAGCGTGGCTTAGGGACATGTTATTAAAAACGGGGTGTTTAAAGAATTGCCCATGGATCCTTCGTCTAGAGGCGGGTTGTTCAATGAGAAACCAGGTTACTACCCAAAGCATAACATTGAAAAAGATAGCAGTAACAATACAGAAGAAATCTATTGTCCCCTACGCTACTGCTCCATTGAAATTATACAAAAGATCTTTAATACAGTGTGGAAGATTAATTTGTTGACAAAAAATTAGGGTGGCAATGTCAGTTGCTACCTGAGATTATAGAATCAAGTACTTTTGAGCAAGCTTGCTTTTGGCAATATTTTGTATACATAGATATGTTGGGTTGAGTGCATTTGCGAGTGGCGATAGTTATTGTAGCAACAGCGTAGTAGCCTCTTCTCATATAGAGAAGTCAAGAGCAGCATACTTAAATATTAATGCTAATTTTTATCCGTGGTGCTAGGCAACTGGGCGTATCCCAGTTGTAAACGACCCTTTGTGCCTATTAGCCTTGTTTGTTCTATCTCCTGCTTGATATAGAGGGAAGTGGCAATTTGTACTATTCCTCCGTTATTCTTTTCTGATTAATTTCGTTGCGGGATCCAAGACAGTTAAATTCATTCGCCGGGACTTCGTCGAGCTTCATTGCCTCGGCGCTTTTCTGGTGGTCGCCACTGTTGATTCTGGCTTTCAGGAATTGCAGTGGTTTGGGAATAGAGCAGTGGGATTGTCCCAATACTTAAATATTAACCACCTGATACTATCACACTGCAACTGCAGGACAAAGGGATCTTATTATACAGAGAAGAAACGTGTATTGATCGCCACGCATTTATCCAGGAGGACGATTGCAGTTTAAAAAAAAAAAACTTTGTATCAAACAGTTACATCATCATCATCAATCATCAATCAATACATATAATAAATCTGTAGAAAAATATTTTTGTACATCGAAAAAATATCCAAAAAACATAGCCAGGGTGTTAAAGGATAACCAACAGAACCCATTTCCAGCATTTTTGGAATTTTTGTCTGTTTATTTGTGCACGCATCACGTGAAATTTACGAAACCAATGTAGATAACTTTTATACATAAAAATTGTGCGTAACTTGAAGAATTACTTAGTTTTTGTTTCATCGCAATCGGTTCACTCTATCAAAAGTTTGATGAATTTAAAGTCTTCAAGAAGTAAAATTATCACAGCTCACGCAATTCAGTTACTCGGACAGTTGAACTCGCTATTCGATAGATGGCGTTGTGCATTTAAAGTCATTTTCTGAATCGCGGTGTAAAAAAATTGGTATGTAGTATGTATATATATGTATATGTAGGGTAGGCAGGAAGGTAAGTGGGGTAGGGTTGGCAGGCAGATGACGGTAGTGAAGCCGCGGGCACAGTTAGAATACAAATATGAATGAGACAGTCCCAGTAAGTAATCATTAATACTTGTGTTGGAGATGTCTCGCTGCTTCCCATATTAGACAGTTAACAATATTGAGACTTAAATTAAGAAATGCATTTAAAGAACACAAATGAACAATGACTTAGTAAGAAATTATCAGCTCTGTGTAATGTGTGATTGTGAGCATGCGTATGTGTGTCTATAGTAGTGTGTGCGTGTGTGTTTGTGTGTGCGTGTGTATTTTAGTGTGTGTTTATGTTTTGCTGATAGTGCCATTTTAATCGCAGTTGGAAAATACCAAATATGTAATTACAAGGTATAACACTGTGATAAAGAAGATAAGTATATGTTATATTTTTTAACCACTCACTTATCACTTTTTTGCATTGATGCGAGAACTCGGATGGAACTTTAGTTTTGCGTTAATTTTATTGTATATATAGGCTGATTGGCATACATACTGACGCCTTGCAAAAATTGTATGTACCCGTGGAAGGTACGTTTTAAGGGTACACTAGTCGACGGCACGAACTATTTTGTGCGTGGGGTTAAAATGCTTTTTATATTAACCGACAACACGTGCGGAAGAGATAGATGCTGTGATGAGCAGTAGGAAGCTAGTTCGCGTACGAATACACACTTTTGCAAATTTGTAGCGAAATGAATAATGATTTAGGACGAAACCGAGCGCGCGAAATTTTATAAACAGACTTTTGGCAGTCTAGATATCATGAAAAAACGACTAAATCTATCTGTTCAAAATAAAATTATTTGCATTGTTGAACTACTAATCTATCCCTGTATGGAGGCCGTTTTGCAATTTTCCGTCTTCTTATGGTATTTATTTGCGCCCAAATATGCGTTAAAATTAGTGTCGAAATGTGGAACTTTCGACGCTCATAACTTTCAAATATTTTCTTTTTTTACTTTTTCGCTTCCATACAGGGCTAGATAATGATGAGACAAATTGATATCACTTTTTATTTTGAACGTACATTGTCAAACAGTGGAATAATCCCTAGACTACGTTTGTATGGATTTTTTTTCGACTAGTGTAACTTTAAGACTTTTGTAATTAATCAATCGCACAGTCTAAGGTATTTATAATCGATCGCATATTCTTTCAATTTGGCAATTTAATATATTTCATTGCATGTTGTACGCTATCGAGTAGACGGATTTTAAACATGAAGCAAAAGGTCAAGAATTCCTTTCGGTTGTGATGGCAACTGCAATTTCGTATATTCGTATATAATAAGGGTGCTGGTTTACCCTAGTCGTATTTTTTCACGGATGACAATGTTATCAAAAAAAAAAACCCGACTGCTTAAAAAGCGAACTAAAAAGACGTAAATAAGAACAAAATCATTCTGTGCAATCGGAGGACACATGTTCGCGAGCTGGCTGACCAAAACCAGATGTATCCTTCGACTGCACAGCATGATTTTCTTCTTGTTTACGTCTTTTATTTAGTATTTTAATGTAGCCAGTGACATTCGCAGGGTTAAGACAAATCGATTCACGTAAGAATCATCAAAATCGGCCAACGCGTTTGGTCTCTAGAACGCCACATATGAACAAACATACATACATAGACTGATAAACACAGTACCCTCCTTCGGCAGTCGGGTAAAAAGAACTTAAGTTGATTAATTATTCAGATAGTCTCATGGGTTCTTGCCCGGATTTGAACCCATAACTTCGTGCATGAGAGGCGAGCCCTTAACTATTTATACTTAAATAACGATACTAAAATGTCTGGCACACCTTGAACAGACATCCGTGCTAGCTACCCTACCCTATTGTCTGGTTAATATTTCTAAGCATGCAAACCCTCCCAAACTAGAGGTTCCTAGCCATTTTATCAGCGTTCCATTGACAAAAATTTAAAAGTTTATGGAATTGCCATGAGTTACCGATATATCACCTAATCAACCCAGGCCCTAGAGCGTGGCGACAGCGATTGTACAAAAAACAAAATTGTATGGGATTGACAAGCGACATCGAAAGATCACGTGATCAATCCGTAAAATTTTGACATTTCGACTATCGCCTTCGCTGACTTCGAATGCCACTTGTCTAGCGCCTGACATTTGGATTTTCGACAATCCTACAGCGTCAGCCTCAAGATAGCAAATTTTCTCTCACTATAAAAAAACATTTTGCGAAGCCAATGTTGCTATTCGTACAATTAATTTCTGAACAGTTTTTTTTTGGTTTTAGATATTATCCAATGTTTCTCCCGCTTTGGGTGAAGTGTAAGGGCGTGTCAGACTTTTACTGACTAAAACCCACCCGTGGTCCTTCAGTTGCTTGTGCCAGGGCCGCGGTAAATCACCTTAAAAAAAAAAGTTAAACATTTTTTTTAAACATACTTTTTTTGTTTTAATTCGCTGTAAAAAGCATGCAAACAAGCATACACCATGCATGCAGCAAGCATGCAGTATGCAAACAAGCATACACCATGCATGCAGCATACAAACAAGCATACACCATGCATGCAGCAAGCATGCAATATCCAAGCAAGCATGCAAGTGAGCATGCAGCAAGCATGCAAGCAAGCATGCAAGTGAGCAAGCAGCATTCAGCAGGCATGGTTTCTGTCACGGCTCCGGCGCTGCGGGGCTTCGGCGGTCCAACGCGAGCTTATCGTCGCAGATGGTTTTAACGCTCACCACCGCAGCTTCGGCTCAGCCGCGACGGCGACCGTTATTAAACCACCTGCTCCTCAGCTTGCAGGCCGCCTCGTCCTTGCGCGCCTACGTGGGCTTGTGGCTGGTCACACATCCAATGAGTCCAAACACGATGGAACTATCTTGTCAGGTCTAAGAGTTGCTATGGCCATCTTACAGCTCCATCATGAGACCTCCAAGGTAAAGCTCTAATAAAAATGGAAACAAAAAGTAGTGAGAGCAGTGGTGGTCCAGTGGTAACGGTCGCTACTAACAAGTTGCAGATCGTGGGTTCGAACCCACGGCTTTAATTTGTATAAATTATTTCATCACCACTGCTCTGAAAACGGTGAAGGAAAACATCGTGAGGAAACCGACATGTCGACACGATTGTAAGCTTGTTTAAGAATAGATGGTCGCTTTTACTTTTGCGTGAAGTATCTACTTTTTGTGTTTATAAGTCTCGGTAAAATAGTGTTTTGCTTGTCCAGAATTTAATTAATGAGACGTTAAGAAAATTGCAAAATTGAAGATCATGGTTCCAGTTTCTGCAACGTAAATTATCGCCAAGTAAATGTGACGCAAAGTAAACTTTTCATACGTACATACGTTATAATTTTTACTGTAATTGCTAGCTAGTCCCATCAATTATGACGTGACGATAATTTATTTCCACAAACCAACGCTTAGTTATCTGTAACCTATAATTACATTCTATGTTAAATAGCTTATCTAGGAAATAATATATTTTTACAATGCATGTCCTCGAAAAGAGCGTTTTCCAAGCAGCCAAACTGTGCGGAAAGTGTCACTTTTTTTTACTAGTGCTTTTTACTTTCCTGTACTTTTTTAATTTTTAACTCCAACGTCAGCCCGCCGCATAGAGTTTTTATTATTTGAGAAAAGTTTTTAAATTAGTTAAGTACAGATTATCATTCATATAAAAAGTAAAACAAAACTAATACGTCATTTAAGGCGTTTTTAATTACTCTAGATTTAGATTTTGATCAATAAATTAATTTTAATTATTCATTAAATATGTTTGGCAGAATTAATATTTTGCTCGTGCCTTTTTGCGTTATGACGTGACAGCTATTGCACATGCGCAGTAGAACTATGAACTATTAGTTAATCTGTGGATATGCTGAGCGCCCTTGAATAAGCGCCATTTTATTAATTTCTTGCTTGGTTCAGAAATATTTTTTTATTTCCTCGCACAATGCATAGTAAAATGTTGTATGATACACGTGCGTAAGATGATTTCCGACTCGTGTCGATTTATCCACTCACTCGCTTTGCTCGCTCGTGAATAAAAATGCCACTCATCGGAAATCACCTACTTCCCGCACTTGTAGCATAAATAACTATTATATAGCAGCTAGCATGCCCCGCATTCTGGTTTGAAGGGTACAAAATTTGCCTGTGTTACTATAGTACTTGCTTCAACCCTTTTAGCGAGACATTAAATACGACCCTAATGCAAAAAGATACCACCAAGGCCCCGGCGAGATTCGAACTCACGATCTCCTGTTTACTAGACAGGCGCTTTAACCAACTAAGCCACGGCGCCTACGACACAAGAGGTGATTTTAGGCAGGGGCTTACGAAGTATGGATACTGTAGTGGTTATCATAACGGAAATACATTAAAAAAAACAAACTGTCCAAAGTTGTCGTCAGCCGACGGTTTTTTTTTTTGGTTTTTACTATGATTTGCTTGGAAAAAGTTGTTCATATACATGCATGCAGAAGCTATTTTAACTAGCTTTTATTTAACTTACAAAGTATGTATGTATGTAAGTGTGTTCGGGTCAATCTTGCAACTGAATTTATAACCAGTTATCCTATACCGATTAAGATTAAATTTTGCGTAAGCGTTTAGTTTGGTTAGCTAAGTGACGTCATTCTAAATCCAATATGGCGGACGGCACAAGATGGCGGACTAATTATTTTTTGTGCACTGCCATGATATGGGTAAATGAAAGGGTTTACTGAGAAGAATGCGGAAAAAGCTTGTAAAAAAAACGATTGCAAAATAAATAATTTTATTAAAATATGATCTGATACAAATTCGCGAGCTGGCTGACCAAAACCAGATGTATCCTCCGACTGCACAGCATGATTTTCTTCTTGTTTACGTCTTTTTAAAAATAGTACACCCTCCCTATTTTCCCATTTTAATGTAGCCAGTAACACTGGCATGGTTAAGACCAATCGATTGACGTAAGGACCATCAAAATCGACCAACACGTATGGTCTCTAGAACGCCACATAGGAACAAACATACATAGACTGATAAATACATTACCCTCCTTCGGCAGTCGGGTAATAAGAACACGCCTCAAAAGTGCAACAAACATAAACCATTCTATAACAATACAATGTAACGACACTGTTCTTATAAATCAATATTGTCAAGCGCAGGTAAGCGATGACCTTCCTTGCATTCATAATATACTCTCCTGGTACCCTATCCTCATCAAAATAATAATAACTTTTGGCTGGTGACTTGTGAGACTATTGGGCCACAAAAAGGTTGAATGAAAGGCGATTGCATACTGCATAGATAGAACTTGTGGCGCCCGCGCCGGTGACTTCTCTTTCATTCCTACAAATAATCTTACTAAAATGTGAAAATTTGGATGGATAGGTGTGTGTGGATGTATGTTTGTTACTCAATAACGCCAGAACTGCTGAACTGATCTTGATGAAATTTGGCAAAGAGATAGATTATAGTCAGGAATAGCACGTAGGATGTTACTTTTTATCTCAGGAGTATGTTCCCTCGGGATAGTTTCGGACTTTCACGAGAGTGAAGCCAGGCAGAAGCTACTAAAATATATTTAAAGATAGACAAAGAGAGTGACTACTTCTTAGTATGACTAGTGACTCGAAAATATATACAGGAACTATTCTCGTTTTTCATTCTTTCTGTTAGTGAAAACCGCATCAAAATCCGTTGCGTGGCTTAGGAGGAGTTAGCGGATATACAGACAGCCGCGGATATACAGACAGCCGCGGAAAGCGAATTTGTTTTATACTATGTAGTGAAGTTATGATTTAAAGTGTTCAAGAAGTTAATTTATCACAACACACGCAATTTAGATACTCGGACAGTTGAACTCTATATTCGATAGATGGCGTTGTGCATTTGAAGTAATTTTCTGAATGGCGGTGTTAGGATTCACCGCAAAATAATGACCCTAGAAAAAACAATGGTACGTAGGTAGGGTAGGCAGGAAGATAAGTAGGGTAGGGTAGGCAGTTGACGGGAGCGAAGCCCGGCACTGCTAGTTTATAATAAAAAAATAAATAAAAACGTGTCAAAACTGTCATGGTTCCGCTGTGACAGTTGGAACTACACAGGACAAAGAGCACTGTCCCTTTTCACAGTGGAATCATAATATCGTTGACACGTTATTTATAGTAAGGCCCCTGGCTCCCTGCATCAAAATAATTATACCTTGGCTAGCCTTTCATTGTCTTGTATGGATCAGAGTATCAAGCGGTTAGGCCACAAAAAGGATGAATGAAAGACGATTGCATGAATTCTGATATGAAAAATGTTTTAAGTATTTGTGAAGGAACGGGTGGAGTAAGTGGCGCCGGTGACTTTTTCTCTTTCGTTCATTCAAAGAATAACATTTAAGACTAGACAAGGAGAGGTGTTAATACTTCTTCATCATCATCAGCCTTTTAACGTTCCTACTGCTGGGACACAGAGCTCCTCACTGAGAGAGGGAATGAGCCGTAATTCACCACGCGGGGGCCCGCGTTGGTGGATGTCACAAGTCTTTGAATTGTTGGTTCTAGGACATGCCGGTTTCCTCACGATGTTTTCCTTCACCGTTTTGAGAGCAGTGGTGATGAAATAATGTATACAAAGTAAATCGTCTACCTGGGTTCGAACCCAGGTAGACGCTTTACTTTGACACTTGTCGCTTCGCTTTTTAACACGCTTTTATTAGCTTGGTATGTAACTATGTATCAATGTAACGGAATCTTTGAACGTGATTTTCACCCACTTCAAAACGTCGGATTGATTTGAAACTTTGCACACCTATCAGGAACCGATGACAATGCAATGATTTAGTCAAAGTCAAAGTCAACGTACTTTTGAAAGTCAAACAAAAATTAAAATTTACAAGTAATAAAAGTTGATTCGACCGTGCGCGTTTAAATTGTTTGTCCCTTACCAAGATCTTCAGGATTAGCGACTTTTTAGTTCAATTTACCATTAAACTTTTAGAACTACAATTTTTCTTTGAACCTACATCTGCAATTTGTTAGCGGCCGGTACCACTGGGCCACCACTGCTCTCACTACTTCTTAGTGACGATGATTCCATTTTTATAATAGTTTTACCTTGATTTCGTATGTGTGACATACGGCTACTAGTAATCGATTTTTCAAGCACTTACTGGCATCATACTTCGTAAGTCCCTGCCTAAAATCACCTCTTGTGTCGTAGGCGCCGTGGCTTAGTTGGTTAAAGCGCCTGTCTAGTAAACAGGAGATCGTGAGTTCGAATCTCGCCGGGGCCTTGGTGGTATCTTTTTGCATTAGGGTCGTATTTAATGTCTGGAGCGGGTACTGAGGCAACTACTAGAGTTATTCAGGCATATTTAAAACCGACTTACTATAAGGAGGAGGTTCTATGTTTGATTTCATGATACTTTTTTTTTCCTTCAAACCAGAGTGTGGGCAAAGTAACTGCTATGCTAGTTTGCAGCAAACATATATTATTTCCTAGATAAGCTATTTTACATAGAATGTAATTATTGGTAACAGATAACTAACCGTTAGTTTGTGCAAAAAAAAATATCGACACGTCATAATTATGATGGGACTAACTGTTGATAAAAATTCATTCAATCAATTACAGTAACTACGTAGGTACGTTTGAAAAGTTGTCACATTTACTTTGCGATAATTTACGTTTCAGAAACTGTGTATTTGATTTGTAATTTTCAATTTTGTTTTTTACCTATTTATTTTAAATACCTCATATTAATTTTTAAACAAACAAAACTAGAATTTAACGAGACGTTTTATCACAATAAATAAGTACTTCACGTAAAAGTAAAAGCGGCCATCTTCACTTCTTACAAAAAACTTTTAGAACACGCTATGAAAAGACACAACAATATCTAATAATACAACATACATTGCCTTGTTCGAACTACAATACGAAAGTCGTATCGTAACAAAAAAAGCAATAGAATTCAAACAAAATGGAGCGAACGTTTTTAAAATTTTCAAATATAGAACGCAAAATCGTGTGTCGAAAATCGTGACTGTTCGACGTTTGAAATGCTTCGTCATTTAGAATAGTGATGACATGAATTAAAGACTATTCGAGATGTTTACGTTGAAAATGATGAACAGTTCTATTCGAATAATCGTTTGTCCTTTTTTAGGAGAAGTTAGGTGTAAGGTGAACAGGTGTTAAAATTAAATATTAAGCATCTAATATAACTCTTATGAACTTTTTATCTACTAACGCCTACCGTATCGCGAGAGCTGGTTTGAAGTAGCTCAGAAAAAAAGGCTGGGCGGATTTGAGATATGCCTTTGTCCAGCTGTGGGACAGCGTAGGTGAAATTAGAGCTCTTTTTTAAGTTACTTTTTAGGGTTCCGTACCTAAAGGGTAAAAACGAGACCCTATTACTAAGACTCCGCGGTCCGTCTGTCTGTCTGTCCGTCCGTCTGTTACCAGGCTGTATCTCATGAACTGTGATAGCTAGACAGTTGAAAGGAGAATGCCCAAAATCAGTATCGATTTATAATTAAATAGTATAGCCGCAATTTTTTTAAAGTTTTCTTATTTTACTTGATTGAAATCGTATGTGGGGTTAATATTTATTGTTTAATTAGTTATTTATTCGATTTTATTTTAATGGCGTACTTTAGTGAAAACAGTGTTGCCATTTTATGAACCTCCCCATAATCGGTGTTACTAATAGTGTAAGGGCAGACGCTGAGTTTTAAAAATCATTTAAATTATGACATTTCCCGCTTCATTAATATTTTTGTTTTTGCGTTTATATTTGTTGAGTTTGTTGTGCTAATTAATAACTTATCGTTGCGTTGGGTTCGTGTTCAGTAGTTTTTGGATTCCTGCACACTCAAGAAATCTTTTTGAAGACTATTGTACTGTTTCTGTGCTGGTGGTGTGGATTGTGTAGAACGAACAAAAAATCAAAGAAAAAACAAAAACCCCACAAAATAAATGGATAATTTTTATTTCCTTTGAAAGTATGACCTCTCCCTTCTTTTATATCCAATTTACGCTATCATACAATTTTTTTTTATGCGCAACGGCGGTCCATAGAAGGATGGGCAATCTCCTTTACACAGATGATGTATTTCTGTTGCCGCTATAACAACAAATACTAAAAATAGAATAAAATAAATATTTAAGCGGTGCTCCCATACAACAAACGTGATTTTTTTGCGATTATGGCCAAGTGGGAGTCGGACTCGCGCACGAAGAGTTCCGTACTCTTCGTGCGCGAGTCCGACTCCCACTTGGCCGGTTTTAGTATCATCGACGTTACAGCCGCAAAGCAAGGGCGATGAAACTACGACACAGAATAGACATTTTCAAATTTATTTGAGATACTATATTGCAGATTCAGATTTTCATAGAACTACTTAGGTGCTACCATCAGCCGGGCGAGCACGGCCTCTATGATAGGCTTGAGTCACGCATTTTATCATGGTGTTTTGCTCCCAAACTGTGTACCAAAATAAAAATGTGTGACTCAAGCCTGTCACAATATGCCGTGCTCGCCCGGCAGTTGACTTTTCCAAAATTTAAGAAAACTCAGTTAAAACAATTGGCCAAGATATGAATTGACCTCATTGTTTGTAGCATTGGAAAAGGCATATTTCAAGAAATACATAAATATATCTTTATTAATTACTGCTTGTCTAAAACTAAAACATAATAATTTGTCAAACAAATAAAAAATATAATTTTTATGACTGCATAATTTTTTGTTTTTATTTTAATCACATCTCTAGTACGTACGTCAAATGTTTTGTTTTTTTGCATTGATAATAAAATTGAAGCTCATTCATTTCATTGTATGTTTGTCGAGTTGAAGCATCGTTGATTTTTTATACTGATCTCCGTAAAAGCTAGCTTTGTTGTTTCTTTTTTTGTGAAATTACATCTTGTACTTATGCACTTATCTAAAGAAGTCGTTTTATAACAATTATTACTTGTCTTTTCAATAATTTGGTACTTGTATAAAAGTTTTTTTTTTAATATAAGCGTAGTCCCACACTAGGAGTTTCTTCTTGTATCGTAGGTGCGTTTACAAGAAATAAACTCACATACACAACACCCAGAGCCACAATTATCTGTAGGTTATACAAATAATTGTGCCGCGAGAGAATCGAACCCGCGACACGCAGCGCAGCAGTCAATCGCTCAACCACTGCGCCAACCGTGCGCCCAAATCTATTGTATTCGGTTTTGATGGTCACACAAGGATACTCCTGAATGTTGTGATTAATTAATCAAAATGTAATACGAAAATATCATGATGAGCAAGTTTAAAAAAATTACCAGCGCTTTTTCTCTACATCTACATTAATTTTATAAAGAGGAAAGATTTGTTTGTTTGTACAATTATTTGTAATAGATAAACACAAAAAATACTTAATCGATTTAGAAAATTATTTCATAAGTTAAGTTACGTTATTCCTGAGGTAATCAATTCGACACGTATGTATGTAATATTGTTGGTACTGCATAATATTCACATAATATGTTATTTTATGTGGGCTTCTAAACACGTTTGCCAAATTTCATAAGTGTATGTTTGTAGGTTTGTATGTTTGTTCGTGATCACTCTTTTTGTGTTGTCTCTAATTGAGTATCTCTCAACTTAGGTAATAATGCAAGTTTCATCAAAATCGGTCTAGCAGTTTTCAAGATATGGAGCATACAACCGAACTCCTTAGTAAATAATTGAGTAAATTTGGGTTTTTTGTTAATCTGTAAACGAAGAAGTCGGTGTCGAAAAGACTTCCGAAATTAAAGTTATTTTGCACTTTTTAGTGTTTTGCTTTTGAAGTCGGTTTATTTTTTTGTGAAGAAGATTTTTTTAATCCTGAAAACGATTTCTGTGGAATTCACGGAAGCGTAGCCGCGGGGAAAAGCTAGTTTATACTATAATAATTATTATAAAGAGATTTGATTGTCGTATTTAAAGCAGCTTTTTTATATACTTACTCAATAATCTTATATATATACTGAGGCAGATACGTTTTACCGACGTCTACGCGGCAATACAAACACAAGCTGACCAGCTTGAATGAACTCAGTCCGTACTGCGTCTGGCCGCGACACGAGCGTACGTATGAATAGTACGTCAGTAGTTTATCTCTGTCTGACAACGGGTCCTATTATATATCTGTGATCTTTTTACCTACTCAGTGATAGAAATAAAGTTCAGATTCCAATGATTATTTGTAGGTAACTAAAGTAAAATATCGCCGTCATTTTATTTCTTTTAATGAGTATGACGTGGGATCCATTTTTTTCGCATAATGTTCTTTCTCCTAATATACTTTGGCATAACTGTTTTGGCATTATTTGTTTTGCCATAATAATTCCTTGCCCTATTTTTTTGACATGCAGTTTATGTTGGCATATTTATCTTGAAGGCTAATTTGTTTTGACATAATTTTAATTCGCATAATGTTACTAGCCATAATGACTATTAGCATAATAGTATAAAGGCATAAAAAAATAATAGGATTAACGGAAACAAATTTCAGTTATTTTTACGTATTTTATTTTTAGTGTCAGAAACGAATCGCTGCAAAACCGTCTCCACGTAGTCTTGTCTGCCCTAGTAGGCGCGGAGGGGCGAGGCGGCCCGCTTGGGATCGCCGGAGACCCGCAGCGCCGGAGCCGTGACAGAAACCATGCCTGCTGCATGTTGCATGCTGCATGCCTGCTGCATGCTTGGTGTATGCTTGCTTACAACAAAGACACACGACATACGATGCATGTCGTGTTGCATGTTTGCTCCATGCATCGTGTATACTTGTTTACATGTTTGCATGCTGCATGGTTGCTGCATGCATGATGTATGCTTGTTTGCATGCTTCTTACAGGAAAAAAACCCAAACCCAAAACATTTTAGGAGTTAGTTATTATGCGTATTTGTTAAGCATTGAAAAAAACATGTTTTAATATCATTATGCGTAAATAAATGTATGCTTCAGAATGTTATGCTTAAACATTATTATGATTAGAGTAATTATGCTAAAAACGATTATGCGTAAGCTGTTATGCGAAAATAATGTTATGCGTAAACAAAAGTATGCCATGACGTATCTATTGGAAAAATCTGATTGTACTTACTATGGTTACTAGGTGTAACTATAGTAACTTACAGCACACTGCCTCGGCCTTCTTATCTCACCCTTTTCCTTCCTCACAAAATAAAGCCAGTACACCCTTCCAAAACATTACCACCAGCCCAATAAGTTATAGAACAACAAAAATATGGCACCGTAAACGCTTTTCAATGGCTAAAGGTCGATATTCACGTTAATTACGGCGTATTTCTTATCTGTGCGCCATTGATACGCCATTAGTGCCGAGACATTTAACACAAATGAACGCTAAAGCGAACGCGCCTAAAATACTGGCCGCAGAAACCAAAAGGTGATAACTCAGTTAAATTGTTTTTGAGAAAAATAGGGATTTTGTAAAAAATATATCAGTCACCTTCATCATTATCATCATCCATAGCCCGACTTAAACTCCTCTTTTTTATCCGGCTGCGTGAAGCAAAGGAGGGTAATGTGTTTGAATATGTATGTATGTTTGTTCCTATATTGCGTTCTAGATACCAAACGAGTAGGCCAATTTTGATAATTCTTACGTCAATTGATTCTTCTTAACCTTGCCAATATCACTGGCTATTTTTAAAATTGAAAAAAAGAAAATGGCGGGTTTTGGGCTCTATATTGTGGGGGACCCAATTTTTTTTCCAAACCCATGGTGCGGGATATCAAAATGAAGAGTTATAAAAGGTTACTACAAAAATATACCACTTATATGATAACTTGAAAGTTATAAATAAAAAAAGTTAACTCAAAAATTAAAAATACCTAACTGCTTAAGAAGCGAACTAAAAAGACGTACCTAAACTAGAAGAAAATCATGCTGTACAGTCGGTGAATACGGTTTTAGTCAGTCAGCTCGCGATTATGATAGGGTATTTTTATTTTTGAATTTACTTTGTAGTTAGTGATAGTAATAAAGCTTGCTTGAATAATGTGAATTTATTGTACACTAGCTTCTACCAGCGGCTTCACCTGCGTGAAAAGTTTTTTCTTATCCTAAGGGAACATTAAACGGGATGAAAAGTAGCCCATGTGCTATTCCAGACTATAGCCTAACTCTGTGTCAAATTTCATTTAGATCCTTTCACCCTTTCTGGCGTGATTGAGTAACAATTAAACATACATCCATCCATACAAACTTTCGCATTTATAATTACTAGTAAGATAAGAAAGTACCTAGTGTTTTATTTTTCAATGTTCCACTTGCTCATTTGATGCGGAATGTTTTAAACTATTCCATGTATAAAAAAAAACTGAATTTACGATTTTTTTTAGATACCGCTTTTTGGCTTTCGTGGGCAGAATACGCAAATTCACGAACACAGAGGAGCGAGATTTTGTTTTCGATGTTTGAATTTTTAAAATGGCCGCCGCGAGGATGACATTTGGAAAATATTTTATTGATGGATATGGGCGGACGGTAATTGATGTCTGCGCTGAACCTAATACTAGTATTGATTTAGATATCCGTTTAAATTTATAGTGTTCTGTGTGAATTAAATGGTTGATTTCTGTTTTGTGAGTTGATACTTCACTACGCCTATTTTTTTTTTCATTTGTAACGTATTAACCTACCTCTGTCTATGCTTTGTCTGGCGAAAATGGACCATTGAACACTATGCGGAAAGTGATCTGTGGAATAATAAAAAATGAGTAACTCGCACTATCAATGGCAATGTCTTTCATTTTGGAATATTCAACAACAATTATTGCGTTATTTACGATGTCGAGCGGCGACGGGTGTTACGCGATTGCGGTGTAGATATCTTCTAAGAATTATTTTGTGGCAAAAGGTAGGAGATCACAGATCTAGGACTTTCTTTAGATTTAATTTAATTAAAAAATGCCTTAATGAAATTTCTATTAAGGCAAATATTAGTTACTAAGGGTAGGTATGACTAACATCAATTTCTTTCGAGTTCCCAGAAAAAACCTGCTTTAACAAGCTTTTAAGTAAGTAATGTGTTCCAATAACAGTTTAATTCCATTAGGAATAACGAATAATAACAGTTTAATTCCATTAGTAATAACGAATTATTATCAATCTCAACCGTACAATCAGATATATTCCCACTAAATGTTAATACATTGAATCGAACACGTTTAAATTAAACGGTCAAAGCCGAAATACTAAGAACTGGCCGAAAACAAAATTCGAATCACTCAAAACGATCGTCAATTCGAAATTGGAACAATAAAAATTCAAATCGTTCGATAAAACAGTAGTCTATAATAATGTCAACAACTTTTATTTCTTTTAACAATAAAATATAAGAAATTAAGAGTTAAGAAACGGAACGAAATGTCGAAATATATCTAATCTGCATAAATATTGTAAGGCTGTTACATATTGGTGGATCGCGAGCGTATTGATTTAGTTTAGAGAATATGAATCTGTTTACCCGAAGTTACCATTTTTGCTGGCAAATAATTAACTTATATATTTTTTTTATTGTCTGTAGGCTTGCGCTTGACCACTATCTCACGTAAAATATATTTAAGTGTACCTGTATAATATTACGTAAGTACTAGCTCCATCATCATCATCCTATTAATGTTCCCACTGCTGGGACCTGGGCCTCCTCTTTGTGAGAGGGCCCAGCTCCATATACCTAGGGAATATACTACGAAAATCAAAAGTATCTTAATTCCTAGTCCAGGACAATATAGCCTATAATCTGCGTGCTAATAATAAAAAGTCTCATCCAAATCCGTTCAGCCTTTAAGGCGGGAAAGCGTAACAAACAAACAAATTATATTAGTTAGAATTGATCTAACGTATTCCACATTGGACGCCCGCTTTAACGGCACCTGAGTGAATGGCACCTGAGGTATTCCACATACGGCACCTATCGATATTTTTCGCAGGTGCCATTGGTGGAATAATTTATAATTTAAAATGTTATGCCACATTTAGTACCTAAGGTGGACTAACGGAGTACCAGGAAGTCAGAATGTGGAATACGTCATTGATCTATTTGAATAGGCTAGATTAGGGAGGTTAACGCTGCCTTTAAAAAAAAAATTGTCTTTCCAAATCACGTACAGTAACAGGAAAAATCTCACTTATGAAATATTGACTGCAATAAAAACACTAATTCTGTTAATATCCATAATATTATTCCATAAAAAAATTTGTACTAATAAATCTGCCAATACAAAAATGCGTTTAACATACTCAATGTGACCGAGGTTCAATAAATTCAGCTTAACCCGATAATCATTAAAAAGTTAGCATATAAAAAATTGATACGTTCCTAATTCGAAATCATTTGGGACGTTCAAATAAATTCGACGCCCGCTGGCTAAACGCACGTTACAATAAACGGAATGCGAATTCGAAATTTGAAAAATTGTTGATTGTATTTTTTATTTCTTTTTTCAACATTTAGTTAGGTTGAGTTTTGTGCACGGTCATTTTAAGTTTTAAACGAATCATTTTGATGCGCTATATTTTGTAAGTAGGACACACTGGGATAATGTCTGTTATAGGCTGATTATGCTGTTGTTAGACCATTATTATATGTTGGCTGGTTTCTTAACTGAGAATTTTGAATTAATTAAGTGTCATATTCGACTTTAATGCCAAAGTTTCACAGGTTTGACGGCTATAGTACATAACTATAGTTTGATAAAACTCGATTCGAGTTCTTAGTTCAGAAGGTTCAAAATCACCAAATGGATATTAAAAATAGGATGAATGTCTATTACTTGTGCCTCGAAGTCTACTAGTAGGCAGAAGCAACACCCAAATTCATCCTAATTTTAAACCATGCTCCCACATTTTCCACCTAAACGCAACTACTTAATAAATTCTTGAATCGAAACATGTTTTGAGCAACATTTTTTATTATGTCCTATCAACGTCCATTACGGCTTATTATGTTTAGTTCGCTGTGTGGTATCCCTCCGTTCGATTCCCCGCTGTTACAAGCATTTTTTATTTTGGCCGCTGACTGGCCAGGTAGAATAATGCGTTCGAAATTCAAAGTTAAGTCATGCCAGTTGAAAAAAAAATGTGATGATTTAATAAAATGGCTGTGTAATGTTCTTTTTTTAAATGAGTTTTACTGATTAGTCATGTGTTTATGAAGAAGTTTGTTAGTATTATAATATTTGAATGCGAAGATTATCCTTTGTAGCTAAAGTTCATTGCTAACGGTTTGATAACTATAGATATTCTATCCAATGAATGCGAGAAGCATAAGACCGATGGATTTGCCGACTCTTGTTAAAGATCCATGTCCAGTAGTTTTTCTGAAATTATGTTGAATATAAGGCGACCCATACACCTAGAATATTATTGCACAATATTGACGATTGTACAATAAACTTGAACGTCTAGGGATAGTGTTGAAAGGTTGCACAGTGATTAAAAACAAGATTGAAGAACCTTAAATATTGAAGATGTCGTCACCCTTATCTGTACGTGTTTTTTGCCAAATTGACTTACGCAATTAGGCTGCCAGTCACCGACTTTAATAAATACATTCAGCGATCTTATCAACGGGTGAGTTCTGCAGAAAATAGCGTTTGTGCTAACGGCTCAATCTCGATACAGTGGCAACCTACTGTCCTACCTTGACCCTTTTTCTTAAATGCATAAACACACAAATAAAAGACACTATAAGTAAATGCCGCGTCTTTACCCAACTATGTGAGATTACCAGTCTAACCAGATGTGGCTGAATAAGCTTTAACTATGTCCATCTTTAAAAGGTAAAAACTCGCTCAGTAGCACATCCTGCAAACGTAGGCTTCAAGTTTTTCATCTGTGGGAATTAAAACGATTTTAGTACTGTTAAGACTGTTTAAAACATTATTTACTAAATGTTCAATAATAGAGACTTAAGTACGGTAAATGGTATTTTCTCAAAAATGGTATGTAATGTTGTCATAACATCTCTAAAAAGTATCCAGAAAGTGAACTCTACCGGAGACTTATTCACAACTGTCCAGTAAGAAGCGAGATTTTAAATTTGGAATCTCCTACTGTCCAGTAAGTAAGTATGTAATTTACTTACTGGACAGTAGTAGGGATTGGTCCGATATATCAAAACGTAACTTATATCGGATATGTGTTAGATATAATATCATATCAATATCTATATCAAAACAACCGATATTACAAAAACTGTATCTAATAAAAACCTTACTAGCTTGCGAGAACGAATAAGTCAAAACTTAAAACCGTAACAATGCGGAAACGTACAAACTACGAACAAAACGCAAACTTCACAAGCGATAGGAACCGTAATTATGCGCTACCTCTCTTTCTAAGTATTATTTCGCGTTCGTTGTTAGTTTGCTCATCTAAATAACATTTTAACTTATGCAAACTGTACTAAATGATATTGATATCTGAAAACCGTTTTCGATATCGATATTAAATCTGTATATCGGTTACATAACCGTTTGTGCAAAAAACAGAAAACACCCATCTCTAGAAAGTAGGTCATCCTCTTCAGATCTGCTTAGAAAAAAAAACATAGTACCAGCCAGACTCAAATTAGAGTTTAGCCATTATAACATAGTTATAGGACGGAGGCTCCAAATATATATCTATAATATCTCTCTTTTTGGTATGACATTTTGTGAGATATATATATTTTTTGAGTCCGTTAATCAAGATGTTCAACAAACAAAATATATAAATGCCCCCGGTAAATCGATCACAATATCTATCAGTAATTGCCCTAATATGAATGTAACCGTCAATAATAATTAAACGAATTTGTTGTTAAACTTTCTTTCATTTTTGAGAAAAGCATTATACAAGCCTCAACCAGTAAGAAAGCCATCCTGGCCTCGTATATAACCGGACCTCACCTGCGGTTCGGTCCGGTTAACTCATACTTGGCCAGGAAGGCTTACTTACTGGATTCTGCAGTAATTTACACCGGAGTATCTATGGCATCTCATAACATCATGCCTGTTTCTCCCGAATTTAATCAGACGCGTATAAGGCCCACTTACGTCAAAAACTTAACTCTAATAAATGTCGGGCCTAAATCACCTTCAGTTCGCCATTTGTATTAAGATGAGCCTATTGACATCAACCAGGCAGAAATCTTATCATCATCATCACTTCAGCTAAAAGACGTCCACTGCTGCCAAGCGTCGGCCCTGTGCTTCTCGCATCCACCGGACTCGCGGAGCCTTGATCAGGTCGTCGCTCCACCTAGAGGGAGTCCTTCCAACGCTGCGTCTGCCGGTACACGGTCGCCACTCCAGAACTTTTCGGCCCCAACGACCATACCTTCTACGAGCAATGCGCCCTGCCCACTGCCACTTAAGTTTGGCAATTCTTCGGGCTATTTCGTTAACCTTGGTTCTCTTGGTTCTCTTGCTTGGTTCGTTCTCTGTTCCGGAGGAGCTCGTGACTAAATAATAAAAGCCGCACGGGTCGATCTTCAAGGTTAAGCAACGCTTGACGAGGTCGGTCCGTGGATGGGTGACCATTTCAACATACCGAGTTTCCTCCGTGCCTCGGAAAGCACGTAAAGCCTTTGGTCCCGGCTGTCATTTGAAGATCTTTGTCAGTCGTTCGGGTAGTCAGAAGCCTGAGATCTGACACCAGTCTAGCCAAGAGGTATCGTGTTACCCAGTTACTGGGTTGTGGAGGTCAGATAGGCAGTCGTTTCATGTAAAACACTGGTACTCAGCTGAATCCAGTAAGACTGGAAGCCGACCCCAACAATAATTGAGAAAAAGGCTAGGCAGATGATGATGGTTCTCTTGCGGATATCTTCATATCTGATTCGATCACGCAAGGAAACTCCGAGCATAACTCTCTAATTGCCTTTGGGTGACTTAAAGCCTTCTGAGGATTGTGAGCGACCACGTCTGCCTCCCTCAATTACGTCACCGTCGTCATCATCATTATTTCAGCCGGAAGATGTATACTGCTGAACATAGGCCTCCACAAAGTGTCTCCACAACATCTAGTCTTGTGCGTCTTGCATCCAGCTTATGATAATGCTAGCTTTAACCAGGTCATCGGTCTACCCAATGAGATGCCTTTCAACGCTACGTCTTCCGATACACAATTGGGGCAACCCCCTAATTGCGTATCACACTTTATATAAAAGTCTGAAAGCTGAAAGAATTTCCTAATCTATTGCTTCATTGTTTAAAAAAAATCGGTTAGGAGCGAGTCGAACTCGTGCGCCGAGGGTTCCGTACCTACCCAATATACCGCCATAATAAAATCGATAAAATGATATGGGCAAATTTAGATTTTCGCGAAAACTTGTAAGTACCAAAATTTACCTTAATTTTCAACTTTTTTTATTGTTTTGGAACTTTTACTATATTTGTGCTGTAAGACCTTACTTTTTGCCAAATTTCATGATTCTAGGTCAACGGGAACTGTAATTTTGTATACACCTAATAGGGACTATAGACTTCAGTATACGGTATAAATTTCAACTTGCTAGGTCAATTCGTTCCTGAGAAAATCGGTGGGGACACACGGACAGACGGACAAGAGAGTGATCTTTTATGGGTTCCTTTTTATCTTTTGAGTTACGGAACCCTAAAAATAACTGCTCTAAATCGGAAATAACGCAATGAAACAAACAAAAAACTAGATCTAAATCGTTTCATCCGTTTTGAAGCTATGACGCCTCAGAGAGACACTCAGATGCACAAGTAACCTTATTTTGTCGGGGGTTTAACATGAAAGGCTTTGATTGTATGTTACGTAGGCTGCTATTGTGATATTATGTGTAATGGAAACATCAAAATAAACTTCGCTAAAACTGGGAATCGAACCCCGGACACTTTGACCTTCGAAGTTGACCTTGTGATCACTAGGTAAACAAGACAATAAACTGACCTATAATACTCACTCAATATTTTGCAATCATAAACATACATTCACTTACAAGTAACGCCCGGAGGCAAAAGTTAGCTCACGATTAAAACAATAGATGTCAGTTGCAGTGCATATACTATTAATTATTAAATGTCGCAATTAGAAAGGAAGGTCATAATAATAATAATTATTGCTATGGTTTCTGTATGTTCATTAATCTGTGGGTTATTATTAGGTTAGAGTGAAAAATACTGATAAATAATACGTTGAACAATATTTTGTAGAGCTCTTTGCTATTCCTACATAATTTCTGCTAAACAGCTTTGTTGTGTGCTATTTTCAAACTCACACTCAAAGCATTTATTTCACCTAAGCCATTGTTCGAGATTTTTAGGGTTCCGTATCCAAAGGGTAAAAACGGGACCTTATTACTAAGACTCCTCGGTCCGTCTGTCTGTCTATCTATATGTCTGTCTGTCTGTCATCAGGCTGTATCTCATGAACCGTGACAGCAAGACAGTTGAAATTTTCACAAATTATGTTATTTCTGTTATATCAGCAAACACTAAAAATAGAATAAAATAAATATTTAAGTGGGGTTCCCACACAAAAAACGCGTTTTTTTGCCGTTTTTTGCGATAATGGCACGGAACCCTCCGTGCGCGAGTCCGACTCGCACTTAGCCGGTTTTTTTTGAACTGTCATATATAATGATGAAGCTATTTGCTTTTTTTAAGAGTATGGGTGCCGGTGGTCTAAATTAGTTATCAAAGGTGCTGGTGAAATTGCAGGCAGTTAACCTAGTACGAAGTTTTAGGATTTTCCTTCAAAATCCTTCGGTTTGTGATAGAAAAATAGTCAAACAAAAAAAAAATTGTGGAACAGCCTCATCCAATAACTTGAAATCCCTGACAAATTAACAATAATCTCTAACTTCCATCAGTTTTGCCTAGAAAATGATGCAGTTGACTTTTGCAACTTCATCTATCACTTGTAATCTTCATTCACAAAATCTTACTTCCAAATAAAAGTACGACGCAATAGCCACTCCTATGTTTCCACTTAACATCAAGCGATTGACCGGTCAATAATGAGCAATGACCGAATGACTGACCGATTGAGTAATGAACTATTCTCGACCTAGTTCCGTGTCATTGGACATCCCTAGAGAGCTTAGGTTATTAAGGATGACCGGTTTAGAATTTATTTATAAATATTGACCATCCCTTGGGTATTGGACTAAAAGTATCTGAAATCTAAAATAAAATTAAAAAGGTTTTTATTATTGATAGGCTGGTTTTGACCACTATCTCACCTGATGCGATGATGTGGTCGACGGTGAAGCACGCTTGCCTTGAAGTAACCTATTCACTCTTGACTTAAAGACCCCCAGATTGTAGCTAACAGTAAACACAGACTTCGGCAGGGGGATTACACTCCTTAGATGTACGCACAATGAAATTATTCCCAAAACGTTTAGTGCGTTTGGGTGGGATGTCCAACATGTAAACCTACCAATTGTTTAGATATAATTATGTTTTTCTTCTTCTTGAGTCGA
Source organism: Orthosia incerta (assembly GCA_948252205.1). Classification (NCBI taxonomy): domain Eukaryota; kingdom Metazoa; phylum Arthropoda; class Insecta; order Lepidoptera; family Noctuidae; genus Orthosia; species Orthosia incerta. Next base: position 10,210,446 of record OX411765.1, on the reverse strand, counting down.
TGGAAAAGTCTTTAGATATTTTTACCAGTAGGCAGCCATGCCTGTAGCAGCTTCAGTGGCGTTCATTAGGTACTGTGAAGTGCAGGTGGAAGGGTAGTTGGGATATGTTCCTTAGTTGAACTGATAAGTTCCTTCATTGATACATCACTACATAATATAATAATTATTATTATTAAACAAAGTCACCCGTCGCGTCTGTTCGCGATAAACTCAAAAATTATTGACCGGATTTTCATGCAGTTTTCACCAATAGAAAGAAGGAGAAACGGGAAAAGTTTTTGTATAAAATTTGACTTGGGCGATACTAATATTATAAAGCTGAAGACTTTGTTTGTTTGAACGCGCTAATCTCAGGAACTACTGGTTGGAATTGAAAAAATATTTTGTGTTAGATAGTCCATTTATTGAGGAAGGTTATAAGCTATATAACATTACGCTACGACCAATAGGAGCGGAGCATGAATGAAAAATGTTGCAAAAACGGGTAAAAATATTCCTTTTTGAGAGCTTCCGTTGCGTGCGCTGCGTAAACGCACGGTTTAAGGTTTAAGTTACGCAACAATCATGTAGGTAGGGTAGGTAGGTAGATATATACGGTAGGATAGGTATGTGGGTAGGCAAGGTAAGTGGGTAAATAGGTAGCCAGTTGACGGGAGCGAAGCCGCGGGGGACAGCTAGAATTAAAATTGGAATCATCAAAATCGGCCAACGCGTTATGGTCTCTAGAACGCCACATAGGAACAAACATACATACATACATAGACTGATAAACACATTACCTATGTCACCCGGGGATAGAGAAACTTCCCAACGGTGAAATAATATATTCTATACCGCGAGCAAAAATTGTGTTTTAGAAAGATGACAAGAAAACACACAACACCACGCTTTCTTTCCTCGTTAGCATAAATAATAAAGGCAAACTTAAATTGAAACCTTTATGCGTCCTCGAATTCAACAATAATCTAACAAGATTTCATAAAGTAGACCGCCAATATAGTTTGAACCTTAACCTTCATCTAGTTCATTTCAATGACAGTTCATTTTAACATGGCCTTGTACTCGAGTCTGCAGTGATCCAATGTCCGATTATGGTTAAACCTCTTCTTAGTGCATATTGTTTTACTAGACGGTTCAATGTAAAATGGTCCTAAACTACGGGTATGGTACACAACACTAATCATGCTTGTTGCTCAATTGGCCTGGTTTTGTACTGACAACATGGTATTATCTTCACGCCCTTCTTCCGTTATGAGTTAAGCAGATTTATTGGCTTGAGAAAGCACAGTTACAAATGAGAAGGTCATCATCTGCCTAGCCTTTTCCCAACTATATTGGGGTCGGCTTCCAGTCTTACCGGATTCAGCTAAGTACCAGTGTTTTACATGGAGCGACTGCCTATCTGACCTCTACAACCCAGGAACTGGGTAACACGGTACCTCTTGGCAAGACTGGTGTCAGATCTCAAGCTTCTGACTACCCGTAACGACTGCCAAAGATCTTCAAATGACAGCCGGGACCAACGGCTTAACGTGCTTGCCGAGGCACGGAGGAAACTCGGTATGTTGAAATGGTCACCCATCCACGGACCGACCTCGTCAAGCGTTGCTTAACCTTGATGATCGACCCGTGCGGCTGTTATTATTTAGCCACGAGCTCCTCCAAATGAGAAGGTACCATTCAATAATGTTCAATAAATACTTCTTAGTAACATCTTATATTGCTGCTTACATTTTAACCACCTTGTTGGTGTAGCGATCGCAAGTGCTGAACGTGAGGTCCCGGGTTCGATGCTTAGGCCGGGCAAAAGTGATATTGGGTTTATCCATAAGGAATTTCTCAGTACCTAAACTCCATTTGCGATAACGTTAGACGTTTAAATTAGCCCATTTTACAGCCCGTTCAACCGATTTTGACTTCTATTGCGTTGGTGATACGACAAATGATAGCTGCAGTAAACAGTTGGTTTTGGTAACAGGTTTATGCTTTTTATGTCATCCTTATGTTCTCGGAATAGAAATCAAAATCGGTTGAAAGGACTGTAAAATGATTTGGAAATGTGTCTAATGTTATTTCAAATGGGGTATAGCAGCTGGAAGATGGTCTGGAAGTTGTCGGTGTGACGGCCGCGACCCTCGAAAGGCACAGATCAACGGCTAGTCATAGTTTTTAGGGTTCTTACGGAACCCAAAGGGTAAAAACGGGACCCTATTATTAAGACTCCACGATCCGTCTGTCTGTCTGTCTATCCGTCTGTCACCAGGCTGTATCTCATGAACCGTGATAGCTAGACAGTTGTAATTTTCACACATGATGTATTTCTGTTGCCGCTATGACAACAAATACCAAAAACTGGCCAAGTGCGAGTCGGACTCACGCACGAAGGGTTCCGCACCATTATCGCAAAAAACGGCAAAAAAATCACGTTTGTTGTATGGGAGCCCCCCTTAATTTATTTTATTTAAATTTAATAATTATTATTTTTGAAGTGAATATACAACTTAATATTCTGTGAATATTTCAAGCGTCTACCTGTAGCCGTTATTAATATCGAGCAAAAAACGGCAAAAAAATCACGTTTGATGTATGGGAGCCCCCCTTAAATATTAATTTTATTCTGTTTTTAGTATTTGTTGTTATAGCGGCAATAGAAATACATCATCTGTGAAAATTTCAACTGTCTAGCTATCACGGTTCATAAGATACAGCCTGGTGACAGACGGACAGACAGACAGACAGACAGACGGATCGTGAAGTCTTAGTAATAGGGTCCCGTTTTTACCCTTCGGGTACGGAACCCTAAAAACAGAATAAAATAAATATTTAAGTGGGGCTCCCATACATAGGGCGTATATATCCCCAATGTTAACGCAGTACTGGCCGTGCGCCCGCTCGGAGCGAAAATATCAATATTGAACCTCCTTTTGAACAGTTTTGTTTACAAAATATTATTTGATTTACATATGCTATGTTAGTTATAAAGAAATTCCAGCCATAAATTTTTCTGTGTTAAAATATTTTTAAACATCATTTTGTAGGAGTTTCCAAAAGTTGCGAAAAAATATCGTGTTGTTAATTATTTTTTTAAAGCAAAACTATTAGTTACACGAAAAAACCTTGTGTTCAAAAAAAAAATTACATGAATCAATAATACACCGTGAAATTTAAGTGGTTGTTTTCCCGCGGCAGAACGACTTGCCTTTAGGAGTACTTTCGAAGCATAGAGTTAAAGTAAAAAAATAACGATGTTTTTATTTTAAAATAATTAAAATAAAAAAACATAAACTCGAAAAAGTGAGTAACAATAGTAACTTGTAGGTACTAGGTACTACTCGCGTCACCACCGTATTATTCACCGTAGTACCTAGTACCTACAAGTTACTATTGTTACTCACTTTTTCGAGTTGATGAATATTTTTTAAATTATTTTAAAATAAAAACATCGTTATTTTTTTAATTTAACTCTATGCTTCGAAAGTACTCCTAAAGGCAAGTCGTTCTGCCGCGGGAAAACAACCACTTAAATTTCACGGTGTATATATATTTTTTTTCAAACCTTTTAACCTTGCCGTTACTAAGAAGTATGCTTTAGAAAGTAACCGTTTTACGGCACTAAAGCGTATGTAGGCCCTTAAGGCGCAGATACCCCTGAGTAGCTGATTTTAAAATGAGAATCACGTCTAAACCAAACAGACAGACATACGCTGTACCTATGCTGTTAGCTGGAACCCTGTTTTCTTTCTACCTTAAGGTTACACTAGTCGAAAATTCTTCTATACAAACGTAGTCTAGGGATTATTCCACTGTTTGACGATGTACGTTCAAAATAATAAGTGATATCAATTTGTCTCATCATTATCTAGCCCTGTTTGGAAGCAAAAAAGTAAAAAAAGAAAATATTTGAAAGTTATGAGCGTCGAAAGTTCCACATTTCGACACTAATTTTAACGCATTTTCGGGCACGAATAAATACCATAAGAAGACAGAAAATTGCAAAACGGCCTCCATATAGGGATAGATTGGTAGTTCAACAATGCAAATAATTTTATTTTGAATAAATAGATTTAGTCGTTTTTTCATGATATCTAGACTGCCAAAGGTCTGTTTATAAAATTTCGCGCGCTCGGTTTCGTCCTAAATCATTATCCATTTCGCTACAAATTTGCAAAAGTATGTTTTCGTACGCGATCTAGCTTCCAACTGCTCATCACAGCATCTATCTCTTCCGCACGTGTTGTCGGTTGATATAAAATGCATTTTAACCCCGCGCACAAAATAGTTCGTGCCGTCGACTAGTGTACCCTTAAGGTTACACTAGTCGAAAATTCTTCCATACAAACGTGGTCTAGGGATTATTCCACTGTTTGACGATGTACGTTAAAAATTAAAGTTATATCAATTTTTCTCATCATACTATTTGAACATAATATTTGAAAGTTATGAGCGTCGAAAGTTCCACATTTCGACGCTCATAACTTTTTTAGTGTACCCTTAAGGTTCGTTTTCAATACCACCTTTCTCATGAGCATTTTTACTAAAACTAGAAAATACCTTCCACTGATAGACCGATGACCTAGTTAAGGCTACGGTTATCCGCTAGATACGAGACGTACAGGACCGATCAATGTGGCGACACTTGGGGAGGTCTATTTCAGCAGTGGACGTTTTCGTCTGAAATGATGATGTCATCATCTTCACGATGAGAAAAGACTCTGGCCGCGTACGTACGTTTTTCGAATTGGTTTTCCGTATTCGGAGACTCGACTGCATCGTACGCTAATAAAATACATTGAGCGCCGCACACATCCGTTTTTTTTCGAACGGAACACTTTCCGTACGTATCGAATTCCAGCCCGCGCGTTCGTGAAAATTCCAAAAACTAAATCATAATCGTACGCGGTAAACGTACGTATGCGGCCAGCAGTAATAATATTTTACTATAAGTAATACTAAAGTTTCGACTCCCGGCGCTATCAAGTTGTCAAGCGTATAATCCAACAGTGTATTTTAAATGATTTATACATTTAGGTACCTAGTACCTATTCCTGATAAGAGTAAACAATCTCTTATCACAGAAGAGTGACGTATAGATTTCAATCATATTACTATAGCCTCCGTGGCGCAATGGCTAGCGCGTTCGGCTGTTAACCGAAAGGTTGGTGGTTCGAGCCCACCCGGGGGCGATTCTTTTTACCCGACTGCCAAAGGAGGGTAATGTGTTTATCAGTCTATGTATGTATGTTTGTTAGGCCGGGTTCCCACTACACCGGACTGGCACATTTGCCGGAAACCGGCTCCCGGACAACATTGTTCACATTACACCGGATAGCACAAGATTTTTTTTTGTTTTTGTAATCGTCTTCGCTCTTATCTCACAGAACAGGTCGCTCTTGGACAAGCGTAATTAATGTTTCTGCGTTTATATGCATGCTACACGTCTACCTTCATCAGAATGCGATACCGACGCGAGGGGAGCACGGGCAGGGTGAGCGGGGGACATAGATCCGGCGCAAACTTGTACACATTACTCCGGTCCGGGTGTTCTACAGGCGCTTCGCAGTGACAAAACGCTCGGTTAAAATGTCGAGCTCGGTATTTTTTCCGGATCCGGCATAATGTGAACAGCTTCATATATATTCTTTAGCCACTAGCACTGCCGGCAGTTTAGCCATGCCGGTAAATCTGCCGGTCCGGCGTAGTGTGAACCCAGCCTTACTATGTGGCGTTCTAGAGATCAAATGCGTTGGCCGATTTTGATGATTCTTACGTCAATCGATTCGTCTTAACCCTGCAAGTGTCACTGGCTAATGGCGGTATTTGGGCCACATATCGAGAGGGCCCAATTTTTTTCTTCCAATCCTATCTTGTGGGATATCAAAATAAAGGGTTTTAGGAGGTGATTTCAAAAATATGTAACACTTACATGTTTAAATGTACCTGTTTCAAAAAAAATAACCAAAAAGTTATAAATAAGAAAAGGTAATTAAAAAATCCGACTGCTTAAAAAAGCGAACTAAAAAGACGTAAACAAGAAAAAAACATGCTGTGCAGTCGGAAGATACATCTGGTTTTGTTCAGCCAGCTCGCGAAAATGTATCGTCCGACTGCACAGCATGATTTTCTTCTTGTTTCGTATTTTTAGTTCGCTTTTTAAACAGTCGGGGTTTTAATTAACTTTTTATCACTAAAATAACAGAGCTAACTGAGTGATAATAACTCCACGATAGATTTAGCGATAACCTGAAAACTAAGAGGGGTGAAAGTATTCTCCAATACTATGTAGTTAGGTGTGCATATATTTTTAGGGTTTCGTACCTAAAGGGTAAAAACGGGACCCTATTACTAAGACTCCGCGGTCCGTCTGTCTGTCTGTCTGTCACCAGGCTGTATCTCATGAACCGTGATAGCTAGACAGTAAAAAATTTGCACAAATGATGTATTTCTGTTGCCGCTATAACAACAAATACTAAAAACAGAATAAAATAAATATTTTTGTTGGGCTCCCATACGACAAACGTGATTTTCTTGCCGTTTTTGCGATAATGGTACGGAACCCTTCGTGCGCGAGTCCGACTCGCACTTGACCGGTTTTTTTTGTAATTCCGTTTTGTAGATAAATCTAAGCATATGTTTACAAATCGTAATATATGGTTAACCTTATATACTAATAATCCGTTGGCAGTCCTACCACAAATAATTTGGTGCAGGCCGCAGGTATCCGCTGGATATGGGAATGTGGGAAGAACTGTCGATGTAGGAACGCTTGGGGAAGGCATATGCCCAATAGTGGACATCTTTCTGCTAAAATTATGATTATTATCTTCTTCTTCTTTCACCTTGCCTATTCCCATTAAGCGGGGTCGGCTTGCCCAATCTTGCGGCGCCATTTATTTCGGTCTTGTGCGCCATCTTCCGTAAGTCCCATCTCCCTCATGTCCTTTTGTACCTTCGTCATCCATGTGATTTGAGGTCGTCCTCTTCCTCTCTTCTTTGTAGCGGAAAGGCACTTTTTCACGACATGGTCATCTGTTCGTCTAAGTACATGACCGTACCATCTCAATCTGGACTCTTTCACTTTATTGTAAAATTATGATTATTGTGATCTTAAAAATTTAGGCACAGTTCAAGTCGTTTATTAGACTAGACAGAACTGGGTATTTTGATAAATTTCAATGTGCCTTACATCGAAATTTATCAAAATACACAGTTCTGTCTCCTTCTAGAAGTCTAAGAACATACCTTCCTATAATATAATAAAAAAAAAGTTTTTTTTATTTTTCACATTTTAGTTATACCTACTTATTGTTCGTTATCGAATTTTCTATCCATTTTTTTTTTTTTTTTTTTTTTTTTTTAAATCGTTGCTCCACACTAGGAATTTCTCCTGTATCGTGGGTGCGTTTACAAACATATAAACTCACATACACAAACACCCAAGGCCGGAACAACTATTTGTAGATCATACAAATAATTGTTCCGTGCGGGAATCGAACCCGCGACACGCAGCGCAGCAGTCAATCGCTCAACCACTGCGCCAACCGTGCACCCATATTAGGCAAGTAGTTTAGTAAGGTACCTATAATGCCAGAATAGATTACCCGAATATCATGAAACTGGACATAACCGGTGAAATGAGAGTGTACCAAGGTGAACTGTACACATCTGCGTAACCCTTTAGAGCGTACTGGCGTGATGTTATGTTATAAAATGGTATAAACAATAAACAGACATGCGATTGCAGCAATTCCGAGAGATTTGCCTTTATTTATTGAAGAGTTCTGTTGTATATCTCCAAATTTCTTCAACAGATCTTAACTAAATTATAATGGGACTAATTTCGAAACATATTCTTTTCAAAATCGGTCCACAATTGACGGAGATATCGGTGAACATACACAAAAAAACATACATAATGTCGAACATAGAACCTCCTCCTTTTTGGTAAGTCGGTTAAAATAAATCAATGTACAATAATAATAAAAACACAATACATTGCACAAAACAGTAACAATCTCATGCATGACTCTCGTAACTTTACACCACTCCAGAGAATTTGTCGATACGTTCATTCAATTTCGTTCATTCAGCTAGGGTTGAACGGCTGCAAAGTCAGAATAATATTTTGTTGTAGATTTTTTAAATATGTACCGTGGATTAACAGTACATTATGATACAAGTGTGCAATGTTGGTGATTACCGCTGAGGCGCCATTGAGACCCGAGCCGTAGGTGAGGGTCTTAAGAGAGGCGAGGACGGTAATCATCAATACACACGTGTATCATACGACGTTTTTCAACACACTTGTGAAGAAAATTATACTAAAAAATCATTGTCAACAGTAAAAACGAGTTGTGAATTTTATATCACAATGGCGGGCAGAATTAATGACTTTTCCTATGCACGCGCATTTAACAATGGCGATCGGCCATAGACTAAAGACTAAAAGAATGAGGTTTCTTTTTTTTTGGCTTTTCGTGGATAGTGTTTTAGCCACGTACAAAATAGGGAATTTCAATTTTTCTTAATTACAGAGCAATTAAAATTTATATTTCATATATTTGAGTGAAAGTTTTATTTATTAAGCACGTACAAGTTGAAATTATCTATTTAAATACGAAGTTGCATGAAATGGGCAAGCAAATAGGTACATTAATTTATTTGTACTATTGAACACGATCTTTTTTGTATCGAAACTTTTTTAAGAACAAAGCAACTCAACCAATAAATTAAAAAAAAAGTCTATAACTCACTTGTGAATAATGAAAAAGTCACAGTTTTGATAACAGGTATCATTATGTGCCTAATTGCGGTGAAATTAGAGCCACTTTATGAGCAAGTGTGTTGAAAAATGTTTTTTTTCTGGTTTTAACTTCTGGAGGAAATTCAAATAAAGATGATTTTTAAACTCACACATAACTGGGTCTGGCAATCTCATCTTTCTGAATGGTATTACCGAGTAATAACCTATCTAAATGGATTGCGTAGGTCAAAAGGATATCGATAATCGGTTAGACTAGAAGCGGATCCCAACAAAACCGAGTGTTATGTGGTTTTTTTTTTCAAATTTTGGTTTCTTCTCATTACATACAAATTATTTTTATGTACTTTATATCTTTGAACTAGTTTTTAGTAGGAGGAGGTCGTGGCTAAATAATAACAGCCGCACGGGTCGATCATCAAGGTAAAGCAACACTTGACGAGGTCGGTCCGTGGATGGGTGACCATTTCAACATACCGAGTTTCCTCGGTGCCTCGGAAAGCACGTTAAGCCGTTGGTCCCGGCTGTCATTTGAAGATCTTTGACAGTCGTTACGGGTAGTCAGAAGCTTGAGATCTGACACCAGTCTAGCCAAGAGGTATCGTGTTACCCAGTTACTGGGTTGTGGAGGTCAGATAGGCAGTCGCTCCATGTAAAACACTGGTACTTAGCTGAATCCGGTAAGACTGGAAGCCGACCCCAATATAGTTGGGCAAAGGCTAGGCAGATGATGATGATCTTTGAACTAGTTTTGGTATTAGTAGAGCGGGTAGGTTATGTAGGGTAGGGTATGTAGTGTAGGGAAGGTAGGGAAGGTAGGGTATGTAGGGTAGGTAGGGTAGATGAATGTTTGGTGTGTTTATGGCAAAAAAAAGTTTGCCGGGTCAGCTAGTAGAAAATAAATTTAAGTTGAGACAAATACCAGTGGTTGGTATTAGAACGGAATAAATCATAAATTGGCAGACGCATTGATTTTTGTATTGTTTTAAAGTTCCCGGGCTACCAAGAATTGTCGGGCACCTACGTTTCCTTTATAGTCATCCGCATCCCCAATAAGCCCACCTGTACTTATCAATAGTCTGAGTTTAGTACTAACAGCATAGTACCAGGAATTATGAGCAATATACCTAAAACAATACCAGTTTGCACCTCACGTATCTACCAGCGGATGTTCACGCTTAGAATTCGAACGGCTTTGGCAATAATTATAATCCATTCGCATGCACTGACACTTCATCACTTCATTCACTGTCTGACACACTCTATTAAAAGAACGTGAATGGTAGTATTTATCGTTAAGGGTACACTAGTCGACGGCACGAACTATTTTGTGCGCGGGGTTAAAATGCATTTTATATCAACCGACAACACGTGCGCAAGTGATAGATGCTGTGATGAGCAGTAGGAAGCTAGTTCGCGTACGAATACATACTTTTGAAAATTTGTAGCGAAATGAATAATGATTTAGGACGAAACCGAGTGCGCGAAATTTTATAAACAGACTTACAGACCTTTGGGAGTCTGGATATCATGAAAAAACGACTAAACGTATCTGTTCAAAGTAAAATTATTTCCATTGTTGAATTACTAATCTATCCCTGTATGGTGGCCGTTTTGCAATTTTCCGTCTTCTTATGATATTTATTTGCGCCCAAAAATGCGTTAAAATTAGTGTCGAAATGTGGAACTTTCGACGCTCATAACTTTGAAATATATATTTATTTTTTGGTTCCATACAAGGCTAGATAATGATGAGACAAATTGATATAATTTTTTATTTTGAACGTACATCGTCAAACAGTGGAGTAATCCCTAGACTACGTTTGTATGGAAGAATTATCGACTAGTGTAACCTTAACATAAACTATTTAGGTTCTAGATACTGGTCAAAGACGCAGTTCAGAGATTAGACGTAACCACGACTACTGAGTAGATCTGGGGGTCGAGAATAATATATGCGATTATTATTGAAGTATTAATGTATGGGATCGACATGCGGTACCAAAATTTCAAGTGATTAATCCCAAACTATAATTGGAATGTCAAAAAAAAAAAAAACAAAAAAATACTACCAACTTCCACATAAGAAAACTACAAAGTGAAAAATAACTTTATTTTTTTATTTTTCACTTTTTAGTTGTACCTACGTAACAGGCAAGTTGTTTAGTAAGTTTCCTATAACGCCAGCATAGATTAGCCGAATGTCATGAAACTTGAACAAAACCGATCAAATGAGAGATCTGCTTACCCCTTAAGAGCGTACTGGCGTGATGTTATGTTACGAAATGGTCTAAACAATAAACAGACATGCGATCGCACCAGTCCCGAGAGATTTTCCGTTGTTTATTGAAGAGTTCTGTTGTATATCTTCGAAGTTCTTCATCAGATCTTCACGAAATTAAAATGGGACCAATTTCGGAATATACTCTTTCAAACAAAAAGAGAATTTTCAAAATCGGTTCACAATTGACGGAGATATCGGTGAAAATAAATAAAAAAAAAACATACAAGAAGTCGAACATAGAACCTCCTCCTTTTTCGAAAGTCGGCTAAAAATAGCTATCACCGGTAGATTTTTAACAGACTGCCCAAAAAGGAGATGGTTATCAATTCGACAGTATTTTTTTTATGTGTTTCACCGCAAAACTTTTTACTTGGTGATCCGATTATGATGATCCTTTTTTTATTTTAAAGCTGGTGCTTTTCGTGTGGACCCATTTAAATCTGATCAAGATCTGATGAAGAACTTCGGAGATATACAACAGAACTTTTCAGTAAACAATAACAAATCTCTCGGTATTGATGCAAGCGAAAGTCTGATTAGTGTTGCCACCATTACATAACATCACGCCGATACGCTCTAAATGGGTACGCAGATAATTATGTACAGTTCACCCTGGTACATTCTGTTTTCACCGGTTATGTCAGTTGTATCTTATTCGGGTTATCTATTCAGACATAAGTTTGGGCATTGTGGCACCTTTACTACAGAACTGGCTCATACCAAAAATACAACTTAAATAATTAATAATGATCTTGGGAACATCTGTCAGTGGGCTAAAAGTTTTGGACTCTTACCGTCTTATTAATAAACGTGGACTAAGGTAAGAATAACTTTATTCCAAGCATTAGGTTGGTACTAAAAAAAATCCGTATTAATAAACACGGAATAAGGAGGGATTATACTAATCTGACACTAGTCTCGGACTAAAAGTTAAACCATGGTGCCAGCTAGTTTAAGGTCGGAATAAGAGTAGTGTAACTATGGCAACCACAATTTTTTAAATTATTTTGCATCGCCCTATTCGGGCAGGCTAAGGTCTTAGACCATACCGCCTCGTGTTCAGTGGATAATATCCTTCTTGAATTCTTTAGTATGCATTAGAATGCGGATGCAACAGATTCTAATGTTTTTTGGAGTATTTGGCAGCAAATTGTATCAAGTCAGCCTTCCCAGTAAGCCTTCCCAGTAAGCTTTGCGGGAGGTAGTCAATACTACAAAAAAATTCTCCGCTCCACTATCCCGAGATCGCTTCTGTCAATGCTTTCACAGATTGACCAGTTGCGTAGACAGTTGAGACATAAAATTACACCAATTTAATATCACAATATCCACTAGGAATCAATTTGCAAATAATATTAACAGCCGCTGAACTACACTCGAAAAAAGCCCGCCAAAAACTCGCAATACATAGACTCTGATTTGGAACATTAAAAAAAATAAGGTCATTGACAGCTGTTTAGCTTTAGTCAACGAAATTACAAATTAATTAATTAATTAATCATCATTTTATGTAATTTTGAAGTTTAAAAGTAATACGATAATTTGAAAAGGAGGGATCCTTCACTTTTACTGTCAAATCTCTATGGCAGATGTCATTTTTAGTTTTTTTGTCTACATAATGTCTTCAACTTGCTTATTTTTCATTCACTAGTTCATTCTTTTTACTTTTAAATTCAACTGGGTTGCCAGAGCTTACGCGTAAATCCAAGACTAAGAATTGAATAGTTAGTCCGAGGTTATTCCATGTTTATTAATAACATTGCTAGATCTATGTTAATCCTTAGTTACTCCGGGATTAGCTAGTCCAAGAGTAACTTCGGAGTAAGCTGGGAATACGCCATTTTTATTAATAAGACTGCTAGTGAACCCAGCAAAATCACAAGCTCTCATTATTGGTGGCAGATACTTCATCAATCTGTTGAGTAGCCGGTCTCTGCCCCCTGTTTTGTACGATGCCGTCGCCATAGCCTATTCCAAAAAAGTTAAAAACTTAGGGGTTTTCCTTGACTGCCACTTATCTTGGAATGTTCACATTGCAGAAGTAAGCAGGAGGGTGTTTTGCTCGTTTCGGTCTCTGAAGCGTCTCCAGAAGTTCCTGCCTTTTCCGACTAAAGTTACTCTTGCTCAGTCTCTCCTTCTTCCTCTTCTGGACTACGCTGATGTCTGCTTTCTTGATGCGACTGAGGAACTTCTTGATAAGCTCGAACGTCTACAGAATTTGTGCATCCGTTTCATTTTTGGCCTCCGAAAGTACGACCATGTGTCGGAATTTCGGAAGCGGTTGAAATGGCTGCCTATTCGACAGCGCCGAGATGCTCACACTCTTTCATTACTCTTTTCTGTTCTTCATAATCCTAACTCTCCTTTATATCTTCGGGAACGCTTTGAGTATCTTGTTCCAAGAGGAAAACCTTGTCGTCTGTCATCATCTCTTCTCCTTCGTTTTCTTCCCCACTCTTCAAGTCGCTACGGTGGATCTTTTACTGTTCGCGCTGTCCGCCTCTGGAATGCTCTTCCACACTCTTTACGGGATAGCCCATCTTTGGAAGTTTTCAAGAGAAGAATTAGGGAATATTTCCTATCAACATGACACATTTATTTATGTATTTACAATTGTAATAATTTATTTTAGTTGTGTAATTATAGTATGATGTATGTATTATGTTTATGCATTGTGTATTGCACACGTATTTGTTTAGTTTATTAGTGAGTAAGTATTTAAAATTGTTTTATATTTTTAATAAGCTTTTGTTGTGCACATGGATGTACTATCCTCATATGCAGATTCCTTTACGCAACTGAGGTTTGCTGTAAGAGAACCCAACTATGGGTTAAGCTCGCCTTTGTACATAAACTTTCTTTTTGTATTTGTATGTTTTTATGTTTTTGTGTACAATAAAGAATAAGAATAAGAATAATTATATTTATTTATATTCTATTTTATAGTCATTTACAATGTACATTAATAATTAAAATTATAGTTAACAAAAGTGAAATATAAACATATAGTGTTTTTATTTGGAAGTCGGTTGTATTTTTTTGTAAAAAGTTTTTAGTTTTCACTTTTGTTATGGTACATAATCTATCTAGAGCCCCATATAGCCTTTCTTCTGCCTGCCTTTGTCCCATGTTCTTAATACATACTTACATAAACTATATATGAGTTTGCAGAAACTACAGTAGCCTTAGTGCGAGTTTTTACTCACGCTCAATCGCGTTAACGTAAACGTCAATTTGTATTGCAATTGGATAAGCGCCGTCTGGTAACGGCAAGGAGAAACCTCTTTTTTTGTATACATTTTGACATAAGAGATCGTTTACGTTATCACGAGTGAGTACGTTAAAAAACTCGGAATAAGCACACAGTGTGCTTAGTGCGGCGCTTATCCAGTTTCAATACAAATTGGCGTTAACGTTAACGCGATTGAGCGTGACTAAAAACTCGCACTAAGGCCTCTGAACGCTACTTACTACGATCTTTACATACTCCTTTCGCTTCATTCACGTTAACACTTCTAATAAAATCAGCGGTGTGGGAGCGAGACATAACATGGAGTGTGTCTGTGTTTTGCGGGTATTAATTTTATGTTTCGCCAAGAATTTAAGATACTCGCGCTTTTGGTTTTGGTTACAACATAATTTTGGGCGGTTTATTTTGATCTTACTGTATTTTTTTTTACTAAGTGGCGTCTCGTAGCTCGGTCATAGTGGTAGCTACTTAACCGGACTTCGCTGAGGAGTCTAAGCTATATAGCCTCCAAGCCAGGCAAAAAAATTCTAAACCTTAGCGACAACGCTGAGGGCTACCCAAGTTGGGGTCGAACCTCGGCTCAGCAGTGCTATTCTCTAAGGATACAGCCTTGAGCGCAGTGCTGGTGCCAGCGACGAATCTAAGTTTGGTATTCGCTAAGCCGCGAATAGCGACACTAGCGCTCTAAGCTGTGACGGCCGTGAGTTAGAACTATTCAATGTCGAGCAAGTTGACAGTTCTTCATACATTTTGGTATTCCGTAAGAAAAAACAGCGTCGAAGACGCTCGCAGCCTGGCTTACAGCCTCGGTTTTATCTGTCAAATCCAAAAGCCACTATTTTTGCGCGTAAAGTAATTCTTCTTGGATTTTAATCTAACTAATATTATAAATGTGAAAGTTTGGATGGGAAGTTTTGTTGGTTTGAATGTTTGTGGATGTATGTTTGTTACTCAATCACGCCAGTGTTACATACTCTTTGAATCACGCCAGAACGGCACTGGATAAAATTCTGCATAGAGATAGATTATAGCTAGGTAAAGGAATAGCATAAAGGATACTTTTCTTCCCAATATAATGTACCCTTGGGATAACAAAACACGTTTCACGTGTTTGAAGCCACTGACAGAAGCTAATAAAATATTGTATTAAAATAAGTTTTTACCAGCTTGCCAGCTTACCAGTTTGCCAGCTTGGTTAACTAAAGCTACATTTATTAGAAGAAGCTAAGAAAATTAATGATTATAACAGAGCTCGATAGGCGAGAGAATTAGCAGCGTTGATAACAATATCCCGGGATAGAGACACTTTATCCATAGTTACCTTCAGGCTTTCTCAGGAGTTAATATCATACCTAGGTATTGGAAAACGACTTAACTCTTAGCGTACAGGCGTTTTAAATGTTTAACGTGAATTTTAATTTATATGATATGTAACTAGCTGTTGCCTGCAACTGAGTCTGCGTAGCATTAGTATTTCGAATAGCCATTTTTTTATATCAGGAAATAATATTGTAGGTTTGTGGGCCGCCTTATACATATGTTATTAATTCATCATACAAACTTAAGGAAGATTTCCATGATAAAAATAATCCTATGAAGGACATAGGATAGTTACCTACTGTCTCAAGCTGTTTCCATAGGTACCAAATTTAATTTAAATCAGTTCAGCGGTTTAAGTGTGAAAAGGTAATAGACAGAGTTACTTTCGCATTTATTATATTAGTATGGACCCACCCGTACGCAAAATACGCGCTTGGTCGTGGAGTTGCGGAAAACAGCCCGTTTTAACCTAACCTAACCTAGTATGGATTGCATAAGTTAATTAGTAGCTTCTTTAATTAAATTTATATGTCATAAATATATTAAAATAATATTTGTTGTGATGTGAATCATGTTTATTGGTCTGGTTTCATCATCATATACGTCGAATGACGTCCACCGCTGGACATAGGCCTCCCCAAGCGTCGCCACATTGACCGGTCGCGTGCATCTCGCATCCAGCGAAACACCGCAACCTTCACAACCTGCCTTCCGGCTAGATACTCAATCTTAATAGGCCAAATTCTTGTTTGTACAAGCAAAATTGTGCATTATGACTGCAAAAAGGATTAATATGTTTATTATGGAAAATAATTAGACATAATATACATATTGACTAATAAAAAAACTCAAAATGATAAAACACAGATTTATTTATTGAACTATTTTCCAGTAATAGACTTTTTTCCTGTAAATATCTTCAGTGTGTCTCCATTTGTGACTGCCTTTGTGAAGGTTGTTGTGAAATGAGCATTGGATTAGATGGCCTCATACCTTTAGCAAACGACGCCTGCGAGGTCCTGTGAACATAAAAATTAAACAAAATACTATTAGAGGTAAAAAAATATGCAGGATACTATGTATAACAGCATCACTCTCTCTTTCTGAAGGAACAGATATTATAGGCAGACAAATTATAGTATTGCAGGTTAATTGATTTTTTGGCTACTTTTAAAAACACCAACAACTTGGTCCAATCTGGGAATGAAAAGTGAGAACACTATTTAATTATCTAGAGCTTCTTACACTGCACCAACAATGCATGAATAGACAATTGTGGCATCTCTACTATCACCTGAAGTGCCTCAAAGCAGAGATCTAGCCCCATCTAGCCTCAAAGTGTAATACGAAATATAAACAAATTATAACATACCTAGTAAGACTTTTCTAAAAAACTTCATCACTTGTTTTGTGTTTGGCTGGTTTTCCATTGTAATATTATTCTTACGCCAAGATAGCCCTGGTTTTACATCCTGCAAATTTAATTCAACGCAGTACTATTATATTTTATCTAAAGATAAACATACTATACTTCACTTCACTTTCTTAGAAAACAATAATATTGTCACATTGTCACTGTACCTAAGTATATTAAAATACTTACATTTCACACAACTATGTTAAAATCAATCGCTGTAAAAGCACTTAATTTTTTTTAAACTTGTAAATAGTTTTAAATAAAAACAAACAACAAATTATCAAACAAAAAGAGTCGGTTGCGATTTTGCGTGTTGTGTAGGCGTCACAGCGTGTTGCTTTTACTTACGAAATAGGCAAAGAAATTGTCATTCAGCCTTAAGATGCAATAATAAAAATACATTAGTTAAACTCTTATAACTATGAAATCGTTTGTAGTTTCACTCTATTACTTAAAAAACTTAAAAATATACCTATATTATACATTTTAAGCCTATAAAACTCTCAGTCGAGATTTATCGATTGTAATTTAAAGAATTTGTTTCAAGCCCTAATTCGTCTACGAAATTGTGACACGAGATGTCAGCCTTAGAGTTCGTCGACGACCATAACCACGCTAGAGAATACCATTTGAATCAGCGCTGCGCGATTGGTCGATCTCGAGACTGTCTCGAAGACGAGCTCGTCGACGAGCACAGCCAAGAAACTGTCGCTTAGAGAATAGCATGGCAGGGCGTCGCTGGGGGAACAAGCAATGGCTGGATCTTGATAAGTGATTTTAACATCCGTTCGGAAACTACCTACGTGGAGAAGAACGGACAAGAAACTCCTTTTAATTTCTAATGATCTTACTGTAATTTTCTTATATGTATTTGTATCTATTTTTAGATATACAACACAGGTTTCCGTACGTCACGTCCTAGGCCCCCACGGCACAGTATTATGCTGAATGGAAGCCTTCTTGCCACAATCACGACATGCATCTGCCTGGCATCTTTTTCACCTTATTTCTTTTCTGTTTTATTTATTTCTCGTTTTTACTAACATACTTTAAGTACTACTAATACTACTTACTGTTAAGGGTTTAGCATAAGCATGTATTTATATTGTATGTCGTTTTGTGACGATTAAACACTTTTCTTTCTTTCTTTTCTTAAGATAATGGATAAACCAAAGGCAAAAAAGTGCTTAGGTCGAAGGCAAGAACTAGTATCCATCGATTAAGGTACATCCTCCTACACGTCACTTGTAGGTGTTAGGCATATAAGTTGACACATTATTAGCGTCATAGGCCATGAGTCATGCGACCTTAGGTTCTGGTGATTGTGCGAGACAATATGGCGACGTGGGCTAGGTTAGAAGCTTGTGGTTTATCTGCGGTTATGATTAAATGCTTAGTTATTTGTCCTGTTTAATACAAATGTTTGTTTTTTTAACCAACTTCAAAAAAAAAAGGAGGTTCTCAATTTGTCGGCATCTTGTTTTTTTCGTTTTATGTATGTTCCCCGATTACTCAAAGATGCCTGAACCGATTTCAAAAATTCTTCCTTTGTTTGAAAGGTTATACTTCCTAGTTGGTCCCATAGTCATAGGGTCAGGATCTGATGATGGAATCCTAGAGAAATCGAGGGAACTCCTCAAATGTTATAGGCATACATATAGCGTTTTTTTATATTTTCATCAACAATGCAATAATTTTTACTCAGAAAGTATAATTTGGTGAAGTGGAACTGATGAAGAAGACCACAGATGGCCACTGGAACTCCTTAATGCTAAGTATGTTACGGGCATAAGATATCTTGAATAGTGTTACGAGCTGGGGCTCAGGGATAAATTATTTAAACAGCAGACTTCAATTAATCACACTTTATTACAAAACACTTCTTAAACAATTCTATTACTTCGCACAATTTTCCTTTTCTGATCGCTCTGTGTCGCATCCGAATCGAAACTGACTCACGACGAACCCGACCGCTCTTTATATAGCACCGAAGATGTTTCTAGAACGTTCCACACTGTTCTAGATAATTCGAGAAACTTCCAGAACAATCGACTTTCGAACTCACTGTTCCCGAAGCGACTAGAAACTTCCATTCGACACGAGAAGATTAGTTCCGCTATTCGATACTAGATGGCGCCACTAGTAACTACTTAATTCTTCTACTCGTCACTAGATGGCGTTGCCCTATCTTGTAACATTGCCTCCCTCTTAGACATGCTCGTCCCGAGCATTGTTAGACCCATGATAACGGGCCAACCGGTCCACATGAACGACCTTTGATGCACCTCGGGGTCCCTTTTGAATTCGGTAGGTGACGTCATTAATCTGGGTAACTACGCGATATGGTCCATCCCATTTTGCTTGCAATTTTGGCGATTTTCCTTTGATGCGTACCGGGTTATGTAACCATACCAGTGATCCTTCATCGAAGCCCTTATTGTTCGCCTTCCGATCGTAGCGAGTCTTCATCCTCTCAGACATCTGTTGACCCGTCTCTCTGATGTGCTCATATACATCATTCATCCTGTTCCGTAGTTCGTTTGCATAGTCTGTTATATTGCGTGGAGACTCAGGTGGTATGCCAGTGATGAGATCTGCAGGTAATCGTAGTTCTCTGCCGAAATTAGCAAATGCTGGTGTTACTGTTGTGGTTTCATGAACAGCACTGCGATATGCCATGAGATATGGTTGAATGTGTTTGTCCCAATCCTTCTGTCTGTTTTCCACAACCTTTGCAAGATATCTCTCTAGTGACTGGTTGAATCGTTCAACCATCCCGTCTGATTGTGGATGATAAGCAGTAGTTCTGGTTTTGTGAGCACCCATCACACGACACGTCTCCTTGAACACTTCTGACTCGAAGTTCCGGCCTTGATCACTGTGGATTTCCAAGGGTACCCCAAACCGACAAAACACTTCGTGAACTAACTTATCAGCCACCGTAACGGCTTCTTGATTAGGGATGGCAAACACTTCCGGCCATTTTGTGAAGTAGTCCATGACGACCAAGAAGTACTTGTTCCCGCTTTGGCTTTCCGGAAATGGTCCCGCAACATCTAATGCTATACGTTCCCACGGTGCACCAACATTGTAAACCTTTAGTGCCCCTCTGCTTCGAGTTTGTGGTCCTTTCACAGCCGCACAATTTGTGCATTTGCGGCACCATTCCTCAACGTCCTCTCGACAATGGATCCAGTAAAATCGTTCTCGGATCTTGATTAAAGTCCTCTTAACTCCCATGTGACCCCCTGAACTTTCATTGTGATAGAGCTGTAAGACCTCCGGCACCTTAACTTTAGGTACGACCATTTGTAGATGACACTGGTCACCGCGAGCATTCTCCCATTTCCGGCACAGAACTCCATCCTGGATAACCAAGCTTTTCCACTGTGCCCAATAACTCTTGGTGATGGAACTGGTTGCTGCGACATCACTCCAGTGAGGCCTAGGAGCACCTGATTTCTTCCATTCAAGGATCGGTTTTATGTCTCTGTCTTCCTGTTGAGCACTCTGCAAGGTTTCCTTCCACTCTTCGCTAAGATCCGTCCTCAAAACCCGCACTAGTGTTACCTGCTTAGCTTCTTGTCTCGCACAATGTTTACATTGGTCTGGACATGGTCTTCGCGAGAGAGCATCAGCATTACCGTGCGACGTTCCGCTACGATGTTGAATTACGAAATCAAACTCTTGCAGTAATTCAATCCATCTTGCTACCTGTCCTTCTGGGTTCTTAAATTGCAGTAGCCATTTCAGTGCAGCGTGGTCCGTTCGCAGGAGAAATTTCCGCCCCAACAAATATTTATTGAAATGCTGCAATGTTTTTACTACAGCTAGAAGCTCCCTTCGAGTGACACAGTAGTTCCTTTCAGGTTTTGATAAGGCTTTGCTGAAGTACGCAATTACAACCTCCTGATCTCCTTTTCGTTGTGACAACACCCCGCCGATTCCAGTATTGCTGGCATCTGTGTCAACTATGAATTCATTTTCATGGTCAGGGTAGCCTAGGATGGGAGCATTGCACAGATGTTCTTTCAGCTTCTGAAATGCGACGTCACAGCTCTCATTCCAGCAGAACTGTATCTTGTCTTCAGTTAGTTTATGAAGAGGTCGGGCAATGTCAGCAAAGCTCTTCACAAACCGTCGATAGTAGGAGCACAAACCGAGAAATGCCCTGACTTGCGTTTTGTTCTCTGGAACTGGCCAATCCTTGACGGCAACGAGCTTATCCGGGTCCGTTTGAATACCTTTTTCGGAAACCACGTGTCCTAAAAAGTTCACTTGCCGCCTGAACAACGCGCACTTCTTTGGGCTTAGTTTTAGATTCGCTCCTCGTATCTTCGACAGCACTTGCTCCAGATTGCGGAGGTGATCTTCAAAGTTCCTACCCACGATGATAATGTCATCCAAGTAGACAAGGCAGGCATCTCCAATCAGTCCAGTAAGCACCCGCTCCATTAATCTCTCAAAAGTGGCAGGAGCATTACACAAACCAAATGGCATGACGTTGAATTGCCACAATCCTTTTCCTGTGGAGAATGCTGTCTTTTCTTTATCTCGAGGGTCTATCTCGACCTGCCAGTAGCCACTCTTCAGATCTAAGGTAGAAAACCACTTCATTCCCGTAAGCGTATCCAGCGTGTCGTCGATCCTTGGCAACGGATAACTGTCCTTTTTAGTGATGTCGTTTACTCGGCGATAGTCAACACAGAAGCGCATGCTGCCGTCCTTCTTCTTCACCAACACTACCGGTGAACACCATGGACTGGATGAAGGTTCAATCACGCCATCTTTCACCATACCCTTGATCATGGCGTCAACTTCACGTTCCCGTGCCACTGGCACACGTCTTGGTCGCTGGCGGATTGGTGCCTCATTTCCTGTATTTATTCTGTGTTGAACTAACGCAGTCTTCCCTATGTCGGCATCATTTGTCGAGAAAATGTCGGCGAACTTGTTCAACATCTTCTTAGCCTTGTTCTTTTCTTCTTCCGATAAGTTATTCTGGGGGTCCTTCAAAAGCGAAGTCACGTGGTATTTTGCACTTTGAACTTTGGCGTTGGTAGGGTTTTCGTGGCATCTACGCATCCAAACCACTCCTTCGCAAGTGCCTAACATTGTGCCTTTCTTGAGCACTAGGTCCTGATCACTTGTGTTGAGTGCACGTACGGATGAAACTCTAGTTCCCCTTACCAAGGTGCGTGCAATCTTCCATGAAGCATCGTTATCTAATCCTTCTATAAGTACACATCGGTTTTCCCGACCAGAATTTCCTGGTAGACAAACTGGTACGATTGTTTCTGACCTTGGACGAAGAATAACTTTCTTGACGCAGTACACCTTTCCCGATGATGCACCTTCCATGAAGACTTCCTCTGAGCCACACTTCAACACTCCTTGATGAACGTCAATCTCACACTGATGTTTCCGCATGAAGTCCAAACCCAGAATGCAGTCGTCCACTATGTCGGCCACGATAACATTGTGGCGATAAACTTTGTTCCCTAACTTCATGTCAACCTCCTTCTCACCTCGGACGGATATGTGCTGACCGGTGGCTGTTCTCAGATGTACACCTTCATGGCTCCCGAAGAAGTCCCCAAGAAACCGTCTTGCTAATTGGAAACTAACAACTGTCCGAGAAGCTCCAGTATCCAATGTCAGCTTGCAAGGTGTTCTGTTAATTTCACCCACGATGATCAGGCTGTTCCCGTCACAGGATTGTGAGATCGAGATCCTTGGGGCTCTTCCATCACCAGCCAGCACCCGCCCCTTAGTCCTGGCGTCTATTCGTTTCCCTGCTGCTGTTGCCCAGCAGGGACGTCTGGTGAACCTTTAACTGGCGGCTGCTTATTACCGTGGAGTTGCCTTCGCTTCGGGCAGCTCAATCGGATGTGGCCTCTTTCTCCGCAGCCATAGCACCGGGGTGAAGTCGCAATCTCCCTGATTCGGTGACTTCGTTCGTCCCGCCGTACTGCCTCCACCTCCAAAGCGTGGGCTAGGGCGTCCTTAAGGTTCTTGAAATGCCCTAGCCTTACGGCAGCTCTAACCTCCAAGTCACGGATCCCATCCGTGAACGCCTGTACGAGGTTCCCGTCGATCAGCACCGGTGATGACTGGTAGGCCTTTCGGACCAGCTTTTCCACATCAAGAGCCCACTGCTGAAGAGTTTCACCAACCCGTTGCGATCGGTCTTTCAACTGGGCCCGAAAGACATGTTCCAGGTGTGCGTCACCGTATCTAGCTTCTAATGCTTCTAGAAGCTTCTCAAAGGTGACGTCGTGTCCAAGCGCTTCTAATACAGACAAGGCCTGGTCGCGGAGGCCCAAAGTTAGAGCAGTTAATGCCTGTTCGTTGGTCCACCCATTCGATTTCATCACGGCCTCAAACTGAATCTTGTAGGCGGACCATGACGAAGAGCCATCGAATGGTGGCACTTTAAAACCACGAGGCGAAGGTGCCACTACCGCAGCTGCCACGGTCCCGTCTCCAGACTTGAGCCCACGTATTGTCTTTTCCATCTCGACAATGCGGGTCTCATGTTGCTGGACCTGGTCTTTCACCTCTTTCATCTCCTTCCCGATGGCTCCGCGGAGGTCCTTTATCACCAAGAGCTGCTCCTCCTGACGGCGAGCCTGCTCCTCCTTGTCGCGCTGCAGCTGCTCCTCCAAGCGCCGCGCCTGCTCTTCCTGACGGCGAGCCTGCTCCTCCTTGTCGCGCTGCAGCTGCTCCTCCAAGCGCCGCGCCTGCTCCTCCTGACGGCGAGCCTGCTCCTCCTGACGGCGAGCCTGCTCCTCCTGACGGCGAACCTGCTCCTCCTGACGGCGAGCCTGCTCCTCCTTGTCGCGCTGCATCTGCTCCTCCAAGCGGCGAGCTTGCTCCTCCTGACGGCGAGCCTGCTCCTGCATGAATGCCATAAGGGTGGCTAGGTCAGGCGACGCCGACGATTGAGCTGGTTCCGCTGCAGCCGTGGAGTCTCGATGTCCACCTGATGACGGTGAGGGAGCGTCTCCAAAGCGCCTCTGGTCTACATCTTGCCGGCGCTGACTCCTGGTGCGCATCCCTTCCGTTTCTTCCTTTGGTAGAACTGGCATAATTTATCCCGCACTTCTGACACCAATTTGTTACGAGCTGGGGCTCAGGGATAAATTATTTAAACAGCAGACTTCAATTAATCACACTTTATTACAAAACACTTCTTAAACAATTCTATTACTTCGCACAATTTTCCTTTTCTGATCGCTCTGTGTCGCATCCGAATCGAAACTGACTCACGACGAACCCGACCGCTCTTTATATAGCACCGAAGATGTTTCTAGAACGTTCCACACTGTTCTAGATAATTCGAGAAACTTCCAGAACAATCGACTTTCGAACTCACTGTTCCCGAAGCGACTAGAAACTTCCATTCGACACGAGAAGATTAGTTCCGCTATTCGATACTAGATGGCGCCACTAGTAACTACTTAATTCTTCTACTCGTCACTAGATGGCGTTGCCCTATCTTGTAACAATAGTTTACCGACTATAATTAAGCAAATATGTGATGTTATTAATTGTATGTAGTCATATGTATTAATAATTAGCGCTTATTACTATGTAAGTTAGCTTTGAGATTCCTTAAAATTGTGAACGTGGTGTTTGCCTCTAAGTAATTGTTGCATTTAAGATTAGTTTGAGCATGTATTTTTTGTTATAACTCATCATCTGCCTAGCCTTTTTTCCCAACTATATTGGGGTCAGCTTCCAGTCTTACCGGATTCAGCTAAGTACCATTGTTTTACATGGAGCGACTGCCTATCTGACCTCCACAACCCAGTAACTGGGTAACACGGTACCCCTTGGCAAGACTGGTGTCAGATCTCAAGCTTCTGACTACCTGTAACGACTGTCAAAGATCTTCAAATGACAGCCGGGACCAACGGCTTAACGTGCTTTCCGAGGCACGGAGGAAACTCGGTATGTTGGAATGGTCACCCATCCACTGACCGACCTCGTCAAGCGTTGCTTAACAATTATAGTATTTTTTGTTATAATTAAGTGTAAACAATTGTTGGTGAACCTAATCAAATAATAAAAAAAAAACTTATAAATACTCTGAAGAATTCTAGTGCCTACCTGCAGTGCGTGCCAAGGAAACGTATTCCCGAGATAAAGTAAAAAGTATCCTATATACTATTCCAGACTATAATCTATCTCTGTGCCAAATTACATCCAGATCTGTCCAGTTGTTTGAGCGTGAAGAAGTAACAAACATACAAACACACACATTCACAAACATTCACCTTTATAAAATTACTGTGAAGTGTGATTACTACAACAAAAGACAAAGTGTAAATAATAATAGGCATAATTTGTCAGGATTACCTAAAGCTTATTGTAAAAGAAGCTCCGTCGAAGACCTCATTCAGCTGAAAGACGTCCACTGCCAGACAAAGGCCTCCTCCAAGCAACCCAAGCTGCAGATTCTTGTGACCCGCACCAGATCATCTGTCCAGTCTTCACCTAGAACTACGAATGAAAAAAAAACTCATAAACAGTCCAAAAATAAATTTAAACTTTGTTTCTTTTTCGTGTGAGGATGTGGCCACATCTGGTGTTAGAGTTAATTAAGCCGCCTCTGGGAACCCCATAAGCCTCTGACTTAGCTATTTCAGACTTACATTAACTACTTATGTTTCCTCAAGATGTTTCATTCACCGTTGCCTGTGATGTCCAAGATAAACTACATTGGTACTTGTCTGGATTTAAATCCAAGACCTCAAGTGCGAGAGGTTTCAGCCATTGGGCCACTAAGACATCCCGACAACTATTTAAACTGATGTTACCACTTATTAATTGTCCTATGGTATAGCAAATGCCTTCCACTTTTTTTAAGATTCCGTACCCAAAGGGTAAAAACGGTACCGGATACCGATACGTACGATACGTAACCGGATCATGGAGTATTAGCAATAGCTAAGACTCCATGATCCGTCTGTCTGTCTGTCACCGGGCTGTATCTCATGAACCGTGATAGCTAGACAGTTGAAACGTTCACAGATGATGCATTCCTGTTGCCGCTATAACAACTAATACGAAAAACAGAATAAAATATATATTTAAGCCCCGCCCATACTACAACCGCGTTTTATTTGCCGTTTTTTTTTGCGATAATGGTACGGAACCCTTCGTGTGCGAATCCGACTCGCCTTGACCGGTTTTTCCATACAGCTCTGTTTTCTACTAACGCAGTCCTTTGGTAGGAGTTGAGCTCGTCCCGCCATCATCGCTTTGAAAATAAATCATCACTTGTCCAGCATTTTCCCTATAATGCCAGTCTAACCAGATGCTGAAAACCAGTACTTTAATTGAGAACAACTGCCTTTAAAACTAGATAAATATGCAAAAATATTCTACCCAAAAACTCATCCGTGCCAACCCTATTCACGTGACCCTTCAAATCAAATAAAATTTTATACACATCGTATTAAAAGATAAATTAATTCGCTACAACTGTCAGGGGTGTCGCAGGGTACGGATCTGATAACAACCCTTTTGAGTACCCCTGACTGACAGGTGTATGTGTAATTGATTTATCATAAATACGAGGGTAGGTAGAGTTTGTTCAAAATGTATGCCACTGTATGTATGGGGTAGATTATCTTGTTTTTAGATGTTGAAATTGATAATGTATTTGGATAATGAATTAAGTATGATTGTTCCAGGAGTTAGCAGCTGCTATAACTGTAAATTTTCTTATCAATCTAAAAAAATCTCTTCGGATTTGAACACCGTAATTTCGTAAATCACGGTTTCAAACACAACTGAATATTTTCAATCCTTTGCTACATAATTATGTTTTAAAAGCCTTATAATATTCCTACTGCTGGGACAATCTCTGTGAGATAGGTAATGGGCCTTAAGGGTACACTAGTCGAAAATTCTTCCATACAAACGTAGTCTAGTGATTATTCCACTGTTTGACAATGTACGTTCAAAATCAAAAGTGATATCAATTTGTCTCATCATTATCTAGCCCTGTATGGAAGCAAACACAGAACAGAGAAGACAGAGGCGTTTTTTTTGTTCTGTGGAAGCAAAAAAGTAAAAAAAGAAAATATTTGAAAGTTATGAGCGTCGAAAGTTCCACATTTCGACACTAATGTTAACGCATTTATGGGCGCAAATAAATGCCATAAGAAGACGGAAAATTGAAAAACGGCCACCATACAGGGATAGATTAGTAGTTCAACAATGCAAATCATTTAATTTTGAACAGATACGTTTAGTCGTTTTTCCATGGTATCCAGACTCCCAAAGGCCTGATTATAAAATTTCGCGCGCTCGGTTTCGTCCTAAATCATTATCCATTTCGCTACAAATTTGCAAAAGTGTGTATTCATACGCTAACTAGCTTCCTACTGCTCATCACAGCATCTATCTCTTCCGCACGTGTTGTCGGTTGATATAAAATGCATTTCAACCCCGCGCACAAAATAGTTCGTGCCGTCGACTAGTGGACCTTGAGGGAACAAAACGCGCACTCGTTTCACACCCGCGCGACCCAAAATTTAGTAGATTTTTGTACTTTTCTTATTATTCTATGACATTAAAAAAAAAGCTGCATATCAAAATATAGATAATTAAATTGTCTTTGAGATGGTGTCGATTTCATTCAAATACGCCCAGCGGTTTTGGTCCAATTGTCGTGTTTTTGTCCGTTTTAGACATAACTTTACAAATTAATTACACCAAGGTGTACGAATAAAACTCAAAATTTTCTCAGATCAAATTGTTAAGTAAATGGTCTAATGTAACATATATTTTTTCCAAAAAATTACGCCTAGCCGTTTAGACGTGATTCTCATTTTAAAATCAGCTATTCAAGGGTATCTGCGCCTTAAATTTTGATGCCCAATAAATGTTAATATTGCCCCTATCTCCGTCACAGTCCAATCGTGGGTGAATGACATTACACCTCTAAGCTCTAACCCTCTACCGATTAAGTGATAAAGTGCGACAGTTATTGCAATATTATGCATTAACCCTGTAGGCCGGACATGAGCCTCCATTATAAATAGGAGCACGGTACGGGCACGGGATAGATGTAATTGCTACAAAATACCTACATAGAGAATAGATGTTAAATATTGCTAGTCTATTATTGTCTTAATGCAAGGCTTCATGGATATCCGCAGGAGAACCAAAGTTACCGACATAGCCTTAAGAATTGCCAAACTTAAATGGCAGTGGACAGGGCACATTGCTCGCAGAACGGATGGCCGATGGGGCCGAAAAGTTCTGGAATGGCGACCGCGAACCGGAAGACGATACGTTGGAAGGCCTCCCACTAGTGGACACTAATTTTAACGCATTTTTGGGCGCAAATAAATACTATAAGAAGACGGAAAATTGCAAAACGGCCTCCATACAAGGATAGATTAGTAGTTCAACAATCCAAATAATTTTATTTTGAACAGATACATTTAGTCGTTTTTTTATGATATCTAGACTGCCAAAGGTCTGTTTATAAAATTTCGCGCGCTCGGTTTCGTCCTAAATCATTATCCATTTCGCTACAAATTTGCAAAAGTGTGTATTCGTACGCGAACAAGCTTCCTACTGCTCATCACAGCATCTATCTCTTCTGTACGTGTTGTCGGTTGATATAAAATGCATTTTTCATTACTCATACTCTGAAAGTAGGTCTTAAGTTGCCTGAGGAGCGGGTTGAAAGTAATACTTTTCAGCCCTAGGGAGAATCGCTTTCAACTGACAGCTGTCAAATTATTTAAAAAAAACTAGTTCCTTTTCACATATCTATTGAACCATGTTCCAACTTTCTATACAACCACGAAGTAAAATTGAAATAACTTAAAGTTAAGTATTGATTAAAGAATATATATTTTTTAAATAACTTTATTATAATTTAGTTTCAACAATTTCTTTAAAATAACTTAGATTTGGGCAAAATATTTACCATTTTTTCAATGATGAAAATAAAAAATAATGGCTGAATAGCAGGCCGGCCACAGAAAAAAAAACAAACAAAATAGGCGGGAAAGCGGCAATCATATTTTCTTTAGCTAATTCATGTTTTTATTTTTATTTCCTTGTATTTGTAATGAAAAGCACAGTGTTTACCTCGGGTTAAAGACTTATTTAGTCCCTCGAACTATTGGAGCCCTCACTTCGTTCCGGGCGCCAAACCCCGTCTCGGGACTAAATAAGTTACTTTCACCCCTAGGATAACAATGCACTATTAACCCCGCGCACAAAATAGTTCGTGCCATCAACTAGTGTACCCTTAAGAAGCGAACTAAAAAGACGTAAACAAGAAGAAAATCATGCTGTGCAGTTGGAGGATTCATCTGGTTTTGGTCAGCCAGCTCGCGAATATGTATCCTCCGTTTGCACAGCATGATTTTCTTCTTGCTTACGACTTTTTAGTTCGTTTCTTAAGCAGTCAGGTTTTTTGTTTTTTTTTACTTGTAGGGATAGACAGTAAGTGTACCTATTAGTAAATCCACAGTCAGCCAGCTATTGTTTTATGTGGCATGTAAAGGGGGTAAGTCTATTGCCGTCAATAATTCACATTATCTAGACACAGGGCTGCTATAAATGAGTCATTTCAGAAGGAAAATCCGTATTTCAATTTACCCTGTGATCGAACGCAGGACCTTATATCCAGAAGTAGTGCTTGCTATTAGTTAGATCAACGCCGCAAGACACACGAGCAAGACGAAAAATTATATCAATCAATTTTCATGCTACAGAAAACCATAGCCGACGCCTGTCAACAAAATTGTGAGAAGAATCCAGCTAAATGGGTCATACCGACGATCGTGAACGAGGCTCGGTACACCACAGATAATCTCTGAGACAAACCAATACAAAAAACTCGTGCATTCCCAAAAATTCAATTTAAGAAATTAGTCAACTCGTGACTACCTTCAACCGGCGGAACACATTCTGTCCAATCAGCGGCCCGTGACGTATTCTTTTTTTTTAAATTCGAAAATCGAACGCGACCCGTCACGATGTTAGATTCACACGGGTCAGACGTCATAGGTTCATTGTCACGAACGAACGAAGGAGGTCAGAGGCTTTGTCTAGATTTTTTTCTTTTAAATATTCGAAGAAATGGAAATTCTTTAGAGCGGTCCAAATTGTTATCGAAGGGATACTCGTTGTTTTTGTTATTTGTCTTCGCATTTTTTCTTTGATAGGGAGTATTCTCTCAGGACTTGATTGAAGCTATAAGCTTTAAAGCGTTGGATTTCGATTTTGTCATCAACGAATTTTTGTAACGGATTCTTATGTTCTACTAGCTGTTGTTAGCAGTGAGTGAATGAGCAGAGATTATAAAATACTAGTTTTTTTGCACGGTTTACTTTCCTGGCATATACTACAGAAACCATGCATTTTTCACCAATGGTACTCAGCATTAAGATTGCCCTAGTCGACGGCACGAACTATTTTGTGCGCGGGGTTAAAATGCATGCTATCTCATCCGACAACATACGTGCAAAAGAGATAGATGCTGTGATAAGCAGTAAGAAGCTAGTTCGCGTACCAATTAGCACTTTTGCAAATTTGTAGTGGATGGTGATTTAGTACGAAAACGAGCGCGCGAAATTTTATAAACAGACCTTTGGGAGTATGGTTATCATGAAAGAACGGTAAATGTATATTTTCAAAATAAAATTATTTGCATTGTTGAATTACTAATCAATCCCTGTTTAACTGTTTTGCAATTTTCCTTCTTCTTATGGTATTTATTTCCGCCCAAAGATGCGTTAAAATTAGTGTTGAATATGGAACTTTCGACGCTCATAACTTTTATTTATTTATTTTTTTAACTTTTTTGTTTCCATACAGGCCAGATAATGATGAGACAAATTGATATCATTTTTTTATTTTGAACGTACATCGTCAAACAGTTGAGTAATCACCAGACTACGTTTGTATGGAATAATTATTGACTAGTGTAACCTTAAATACTGGTCTTTTTGAAGCCATGGATAAAAAAAGTAGAAAAACAAAATTTTGGGGTTTGAAAATTTCGGATTTTCTGTTGGATGAGAATCCGACAACAGAAAATCCGAAATTTAGTTTTTTGTTTACCATCTCTAGTATGCATTTTAACCCCGCGCACAAAATAGTTCGTGCCGTCGACTAGTGTAACCTTAAAAGAGTTTAAGTTTGCATAATAAAATTGATTTCTTTATATTTTTTAATTTGTGAAGCAAAGTTCTATGTCTTAGGAGATATTAAGGTGTTTGTCGGCATTTTGTGGGCGGAACTTTTTCATTGCTCGACACTGTACATATTATAAAACAAAGTCCCTCGCCGCATCTGTGTGTCTGTTCGCGATAAACTTAAAAACTACTGAACGGATTTTCATGCGGTTTTCAACAATAGAAAAAGTAAGAAACGAGGAAGATTTTTGTATATAATTTGTCACGGGCGAAGCCGGGGCGGGTCGCTAGTAGTTTATATTTTAGGTTTAGATATCGTAACATCAGCAGAAGCGATCTATCTTTGTGCAGTTGAGAACGGCTATCTATTCTAATGATAAAGTGACTATCGGACAAATACGTTCCTTACTAACGTTAGACTGCATATCTTAATTTACTTCTGAGGGTAGCATACAAATCTTACTAACCAAAACACATTTCTGTGCAAGCAAATCTTCGCTCTCTGTCTAGTCTAGACAACATCTGTGTTTCTCGTAGGGTGAGACCGAACTCTGAGACAAATGTGGATGGACTAGCTGCACTATATATATACAGAGTGAGTTTCAGTTTCATCATCATCATTGCAGCCGAAATACGTCTACTGCTGGACATAGGCCTCCCCCAGGCGTCGCCACATTGACCGATCCCGTGCGTCTCGCATCCAGCGCCTTCCCGCAACCTCAACCAGGTCATCGGTCTACAGATAGTTGTTCCGGTTCTGGGTGTTTGTGTATGTGAGTTTATATGTTTGTAAACGCACCCACGATACAGGAAGAAATTCCTAGTGTGGGGCAACGTTTTTTTTTTTTAAAACAAACAAAACAAACAAACCTAGTGGGAGGCCTTCCAACGCATCGCCTTCCGGTTCGCGGTCGCCATTCCAGAACTTTTCGGCCCCATCGGCCATCCGTTCTGCGAGCAATGTGCCCTGACCACTGCCATTTAAGTTTGACAATTCTTCGGGCTATGTCGGTAACTTTGGTTCACCTGCGGATATCCTTATTTCTGTCGTGATCACGCAAGGAAATGCCGAGCATAGCCCTCTCCATTGCCCCTTGGATGACTTTGACTTTGTGCTTTCTGATAAGGCCCATTGTGAGCGACCACGTCTCGGTCCCATAGGTGATCACAGGTTTCAGTTTCAATTTAATCTAATATTACAAAAGTATTGTGTTAAAACGAGCTCTGTGTCATTACTTGCAACAATTTGATCCTTATTAGTAACATTATCGAATGGAGAAATAATAATAGAGCTTTTGTATTTTTATCAAATTAACGGTTGTGATTTAGGAATCACAACAATGTTTTTTTTTTTTTTCAAAAATCGGACACAATGTCTAGGGACAGGAATATAGATTTTTGAAAATGATGCAGTTTTAGTTTTCATCAATATCGGTCCCGAGACTTCTTTGAATGTTTTTCGCTAATCCTCATAATTTTGGATTTGACCATCTACACTAAAAAACTGACTCTGTATAGTACATAGCCAGTTATGATTATCTACCATGTAATATGCTTGCCTATTGTCATAAACTGGAGTCTACTCCAGATTCCGTGCTGTTAATGAAGTATTCCTTATGCATAAACTTAAACACACTTTTCCGATTTGAAAATAGAACCCGGGATTAGCTGTCCGATAAGGACTAGGCTCGAGTCAACGCGACGGCGCGTAGTGTTCCACGCGCTCCTCAAATAGATGTCAGCAGAAACTGACGGGGTCCGCTAGGGCCGATGCCTGTCTGGGTCGCGGATCAATTTGTAAGAGAGTTACCGCGGCCCTGGCACAAGAAACTGAATGAACACGGGTGGGTTTTAGTCAGTTAAAGTCTGGCACGACCTCCCGCTTCACCATGATGATGTCCACCCCAATAAATAAAAAATAGGTGATTATTCCCTCTCATTTTGGAATTTCATCCATCGCCACCGCTGACATGGAATGACACTTGTCCTAAGAGGCCATAGGCAAGTGATATTCTATAATCGAAATTGTGGCGTTAGCGATTGTCAAAAAGGCAAAATAGTATGGGATTGACAAGTGATATCGATTAATCACGTTATCAACCCCTTAGATTTTGACATTCGACTATCGCCTTCGTTGACATCGAATGCCACTTGTGGTCAGAGGCCTTAGTGCGAGTTTTAATTCACGCTCAATCGCATTAACGTAAAGTACAATTTGTATTGAAACTGGATAAGCGCCGTCTGGTGACGGCAAGGCATAACCTATTTTTTGTATACATTTTGACATAAGAGATCGTTTACGATATCACGAGTGAGTACGTTAAAAAACTCGCACTAAGCACACTGGTCATTTCAAAGCAGTCATTTAATGATGTCCATATCCATACCAAATAATTTCCTATATTCGTTTCTGGATCACTCATAATTTGCATCTTTGTTCAACATGTTTTTTGCTAATCTTCACTTCTACACAATCAGTTCGATCTGATCTTTATTATAAAAACTTCAATCAATGTTCATTTAAATGTAATGTAACGCTGATCGCTAAATTATTTAAATAATTAATAATATTATTTTAATCTTATATAATATTATCTGATCTTAAGATCTGGTTTTACTTGAGTGCATGTCTTGCGGTTTGGTTGGTATATTGCCTGCCACAAAGGTGTCGCGGAAACCGCTGGATGCACGATGAGGCCCATTGTAAGCGACCACGTCTCAGAGCCATATGTCATCACTGGCAACACACACTGGTCAAAGACTTTTGTCTTGAGACACTGTGGTAAGTTGGACGAGAAGACACCGCGCAACTTCCCGAACGCTGCCCAGCCGAGTCGGATTCGACAGTTGACCTCTTTCTCGAAGTTGGCCCTACCCAACCGGATCGTTTGTCCCAGGTAGACATAGTCGTCCACAACTTCGAGTGTAGAGTCTCCAACCTTGAAAGGAGTGGGTGTAACATGGGCATTCAACATCACCTTGGTTTTATCCATGTTCATTTTCAGACCCACTCTGTCGGAAGCTGTACTGAGGTCATCGAGCATTGTTCTGAAGCTCTCCATGGTCTCAGCCATGACCACTATGTCGTCGGCAAACCGAAAGTTAGGAAAATAAACAATTTTAAAGCTTTTGTATTAATTAAACTAAAGGATTTTCTATGTGATAAAAAAGTTGTGCAATACTGTTTTTAATTGTATTAATACGCCTCTTTCGTGTCTGTATGAGTGTTATCGAATACATCATCATAATTATTACTTAACTAGCGTCTGCCAGCGGCTTCGCCCGCGTTAAAAAAATCAGTAAATCTGCCTATGCCCTGCACACATTGTCGTCTATAATAGGTGTGGAGGCATTACTTACAGCCTACTATGGTCTAACAGAATGTCATCTACGCTATGGTGTAATTTTTTGGGGCAACTCTACAGAAAAAGACACGGTGTTCAAGGCTCAAAAGAGATGCGTTCGTTCAATATTTAGAATTAAACCTACTGATAGTTGCGTGCCTTACTTTAAAAAATATAAAATACTTACTTTACCCTGTCTGTACATTTTAGGAGTGGCTGTTTTTGTTAAAACAAATCCTCACCGTTTTAAACGATTAGATGAAGTAGTCCCACGTAATAGGCGCGACAACAGCAGGGTATGTTCTCATACTGCGAGGACAACCCTCATGCGCAAAAGTGTTTTCTGTATGGCTCCTATCATATTTAATACATTACCTAAAAGTTGGAGAGAAATGCCCTTGGCACTTTTCAAAAATAACCTGAGAAATTTTTTAGTTAGTAAAGTGTATTACAATGTTGTAGATTTTTTAAATGAAAAGGACTTTATACCGGCTTCTAATGTACATAGTTAAGAATAGCAATTGAATAATGTGAATTTTAAATTAATTAATAATAATTAATACTATAATATCTTTAAATCAATTATTATTTATTTGTTTTGTTTTGTGTAATGATATTTAGAATGATTGCATGTAAAATGCAATTAAATGTAAAACAATATACTTACAAATTTTGTACGCCATTATTGGCAAAACATGGACGCTCACAATATTTATTAAATCAATACCACGCATGTCTGATTAGTCATGTAAACGCATGTTTGACAAATAAAGTTTTCTTTCTTTCTTTCTTAAAGTCGAATATTATCCCGAGGGTACATATTATCGGGATTAAAAATTTATATGTGCTATTCTAGACTATAATCTAGAGTATAATCTATCTCTTTGCAAAATTTTGCTTATAGGTGGAATAAAACGGTCATTCGATTCACTCCAGCTGCCCAAAGAAGGCCAGCAACATTCAGGTGTTACAGACTATCTCACGGAATATACGATAAGTATTTTGCCCTGTATCCATCGATGACTGGGCAGCAATTTTAACTATGTTTTTTTTAATTTATTGTTAGGCTCGCGTTTGACCACTATCTCGCCTGATGGTAAGCGATGATGTGGTCGACGGTGAAGCACGCTTGCCTAGAAGTAACCTATTCACTCTTGACTTGAAGACCCCAAGGTTGTAGCTATCAGGAAACAAAGACTCCGGCAGGGAATTCCACTCCTTAGCTGTGCGTACAATGAAATGAAAATGTAATGTTCGACACAATGTAAATTGTTTGAGAATAAATAAATGAAATGCTTAGTTAGATGCAGATGAGCTGCTGTGTGAGTTTTTAGAGTGGGTTGTCTGTATTTTTAGGGTTCCGTAACCAAATGAAAAAAAACGGAACCTTTATGGATTCGTCATGTCTGTCTGTCTGTCCGTCCGTCTGTCACAGCCACTTTTTTCCAAAACTATAAGAACTATGCTGTTGAAATTTGGTAAGTAGATGTATTCTGTGAACCGCATTGAGATTTTCACCCAAAAATAGAAAAAAAACAATAAATTTTGGGGGTTCCCCATACTTAGAACTGAAATTCATTTTTTTTTTATCAAACCCATACGTGGGGTATCTTTGGATAAGTCTTCAAAAATGATATTGAGGTTTCTAATTTTTTTTTTTCTAAACTGAATAGTTTGCGAGAGAGACACTTCCAAAGTGGTATAATGTGTCCCCCCCTGTAACTTCTAAAATAAGAGACTGATAAAACCAAAAAAAATATGATGTAAACTTCCACTGAAAATTGGTTTGAATGAGATCTAGTAACTAGTTTTTTTTAAATACGTCATAAATCGTAAAACGCAATTTACCAAGTACGGAACCCTTCGTGCGCGAGTCCGACTCGCACTTGGCCGGTTTTTATTTTTTATATTGTGGTTGACCACTATCTCGCCTGATGGTAAGCGATGATGTGGTCGACGGTGAAGCACGCTTGCCTAGTAGTAACATATTCACTCTTGGCTTAAAGATCCCTAGGTTGTAGTTATCGGGAAACACGGACTCCGGCAGGGAATTCCACTCCTTAGCTGAAAGCATAATAAAAATATTCCCAAAACGTTTCGTGCGTTTGGGTCGGGTATCCACTATGTACCGATGGTGAATCACCGTACTTCTTGAAGTCTTATGATGAAACGGACTAGGCGGAATTAGATTAATTTATTTTTTATTGTAGACTAGCTGTCACACGCGGCTTCGCTCCCGTCATCTGGTTACCTACCTATTCTACCCTACATACATGAATATTGCGTAACTTAAACCGTTTTGCGCAGTGTACGCAACAAAAGCTCTCAAAGAGGAATATTTTTTCTCGTTTTTGCAACATTTTTCATTTATGCTCGGCTCCTATTGGTTGTAGATGTTATATAGCCTATAACCTTCCTCAACAAATGGACTATCCAATACAAAAAGATTTTTCAATTTCAACCAGTAGTTCCTGAGATTAGCGCGTTGAAACAAACAAACAAACTCTTCAGGTTTATAATATTATACTAGCTGACCCCCGCGGCTTCGCTCCCGTCAACTGGCTACCAACCTACCTACCTCCTACCTACCTACCCTATTTTTTTTATTTCTCATAACTACCCTACCCACCTACCCTATCTACTCTACTCTACCTATCCTACCCTACCTTACCTACCCTACCCTATCTGCCCTACCTTCCCTACCTACCCTAACCTACCCTACATACCCTACCCTACCTACCCTACCCTTTGGCGGCGGCGATCTAATTAAAATTTAGAACATAAAAGCTGCTGTTGTGAGTCAATCTTAAAAGATAGACATATGCTGTCGTGGACTTTTTTTCAGAACTTTCAAAGAGGAACAATTCCATCATACATGGTATTTGCGTAACTTAAACCGTTTACGCAGCGCACGCAACGAAAGCTCTCAAAAAGGAATATTTTTGCCCGTTTTCGCAACATTTTTCATTTATGCTCGGCTCCTATTTGTTGTAGCGTGATGTTATATCACGCTACCTTCCTCGATAAATGGACTATCCAATACAAAAAGAATTTTTCAATTCCAACCAGTAGTTCCTGAGATTAGCGCGTTCAAACAAACAAACAAACAAACTCTTCAGCTTTATAATATAAAAAAATATATAATACATAATGTATATATATAATATATATATATATAGTATAGGTATAGATAAGTATAGATAGGCTTGCGCTTGATCACTATGTCACCTGATGGTAAGTAATGATGTGGTCGAAGGTGTAGACCCCGAGATTGTAGCTATCGGGAAACACAGATAGATAGATATATCATGCAATTCCATCGTCTGTAGTTCTTAGTCTTACAATACCAAAGTTATATTTATAAAGATTTTATCACCAGCAACAATACACACTATATTTTTTATGACACATGTCTTGAGTCATAAAATGGAGGATTTTAACTTGTGTTAGCTTTATTTTTCCGTCGTAATGTCCGTAATCCGTATGTGCGGGTCACTGGTTTTATTTGTGTCATCAAGCTTATAGTTTTGGGAGGTGAGCTAAATTTTAAGTGGCAGTTTAAGATGGAATAGTAATGCGCGTGACATTTGTCATTTCAATTCGAAATTAAATTATTCATTAAAAATGAATTTTTGAAAACAAGCATTTTTCTTATTTTTCTCAGCAAACCCTTCCATTTGATACCATAACATGTTAATGCACAAAAATAACTAGTCCGCCATCTTGGGCCGTCCGCCATATTGGATTTAGAATGACGTCACTTAGCTAACCATGCATTGTCATCTAAACTAAATGTGTATGCAAAATTTCATCTTCATCTGCGGAGAACGCAAGATTTGACCCGAACACATTCAAACATACAGTAAAGGCGCCGATTTCTTGAGTCGCTGATTTTAAAATGAGAATCACGTCTAAATGGCTAGTCGTAATTATTTGGAAAATATATATGTTACATTATACCATTTTCTGACATTAAAAATATTATATATGTACATACTTAAACACTAAACAAAAGTAAACTTTACAATCTTAAAATTAAACTAACTACTTACACCATTTTCTTAATCATTGGATTTAAGCAAACTTTGAGTTTTATTCGTATAACATAGTGTAATTATTTTGTAAAGTTATGTCTAAAACGGACAAAAACACGACAATCGCACCAAAACCGCAACACGATCTCAAAGACAATTTAATTACCTACATTTTAATCTGAGGCTTTTTTTAAAGTCATAGAATAATAAGGAAAATACAAAAACTACAAAATTTTGGATCGCGCGGGTGTGAAACGAGTGCGCGTTTTGTTCCCTCAAGGTCGTTGGCGTTAGTCGTCGTCTTAAATAATGGTTGTAGTATTCTCAGATTCACTTGCACGCAAAAGTTAACTCAGAGTTAGTTGCTAACATGAGGTTAAATTGACAGTTTGTCATACAATATTGTTTTTGGTCTTAGAGGATTTGGTGGTGTTGAAAGAATGAATGAAAGGCGACTAACAAAAGGTATTCAGAAGTCAAACGTGAGTGGAAACGACTGAAAGGTGATGTCCTAGAAAGACATACACGGATCATATTGATGATGGTCATCAGAAAAGACATCTCACGCCAAATCCAAGTTTTCGTCAACCGCTGTCTTCGTCGTCGCATACTCGGCATTTACTGGCCCGAGACCATCACCAACGTGGAGCTGTTGGAGCAATGCCACGAGAGCCCGATCGACCGCCAGATCAAGCGTCGCAAATGGAGTTGGATTGGCCACACGCTGCGAAGGGATTCTGATCATATACCGACGCAAGCGCTGGATTGGAATCCCCAAGGCATAAGAATGCGTGGCCGTCCCCGTCAAACCTGGCGTCGCACCGTGTTGGCGGAAGCGACGAGCATCGGTATGACGTGGAGCGAGATGAAACGTGAAGCTCAAAACCGATCGCGATGGAGGACTACTGTGGACATCCTTTGCCCTATCCAGGGGACATCCTTTGCCCTATCAAGTCATCAGAAAAGCCTGGAGCGCAGTACTCATAACCAGCGTGTGTGTATGACTAGATGTATGAACGAAAATGAAGCAAAAGAAGTATGTAAGGTACGTAGCAGGTGGCGTTCTGTTGTTTCTGCCCACCCCATAGGAAAAAAGTCATGAGTTTTTGTATGTGTGCTATATCCAAGGTGATAATGTTTTGTTGAGATAAACAGTTGGCTGAAATTACGTAAATGTTCAATTGAAAATGTTCAATTTCACGGACATTTTCCTTTTAACTCTTTATCGTAGAAGAGTGACGTATGAGTTACAGTGACATTATCACAGCCTTCGTGGCGCAATGGCTAGCGCGTTCGGCTGTTAACCGAAAGGTTGGTGGTTCGAGCCCACCCGGGGGCGATTCTTTTGACACCCTGGCGGTTTTGCACAATCATCTATTGCTGTAAAGAAAACTAGCGAACATATTTCAGTAGTATCCCCACAGCCTCCGTGGCGCAATGGCTAGCGCGTTCGGCTGTTAACCGAAAGGTTGGTGGTTCGAGTCCACCCGGGGGCGATTCTTTTGACACCCTGGCGGTTTTGCACAATCATCTATTGCTGTAAAGAAAACTAGCGAATATATTTCAGTAGTATCCCCACAGCCTCCGTGGCGCAATGGCTAGCGCGTTCGGCTGTTAACCGAAAGGTTGGTGGTTCGAGCCCACCCGGGGGCGATTCTTTTGACACCCTGGCGGTTTTTCACCAGCATCTATTGCTGTAAATAAAACTAGCGAATATATTTCAGTAGTATCCTCACAGCCTCCGTGGCGTAATGGCTAGCGCGTTCGGCTGTTAACCGAAAGGTTGGTGGTTCGAGCCCACCCGGGGGCGATTCTTTTGACACCCTGGCGGTTTTTCACAATCATCTATTGCTGTAAAGAAAACTAGCGAATATATTTCAGTAGTATCCCCACAGCCTCCGTGGCGCAATGGCTAGCGCGTTCGGCTGTTAACCGAAAGGTTGATGGTTCGAGCCCACCTGGGGGCGATTCTTTTTATATCCTTGTGGTGTGACCTGGTGACATACATTCAATGCAGAATGTATTACTGGTATAACTGAAAGAGTGGCATAACATAAACATCACGCCTATAGTCACCGAAGAGTTAGGCACAGAAATATCCATAGTTCGGTGGTGGCCCAGTACCTAATACGTGGGTCGTGGGTTCGAACCCAGAAGGGCACTTTACTTTGTGTAAATTATTTCAGCACCACTGCTCTTAAAACGGTGAAGGCAAACATCGTGAGGAAACCAGCATGCCCTAGAACCATAAATTTGAAGACATGTGACATTCACCAACCCGCACTGGGCTCACGTGTAGGATTAAGGCCCAGTCCTTCTCATAGAGAGAAGGCCTGTGTCCCAGCAGTGGGAACATTAAAAAGGCTGATGATGATGATATGATGATGTACCTGTAGTTCGCACACATTGCGTCAGTTATAAGCCCCAGGTAATATTGGAGCGAGCTTTTTGCCTTCAACCGAGCACAAATTTGAAGAAATTAATTAATTAACTGTTTTATTCCATCATTGCCTAATTCTATAATTATTGTACTTATCTTTTTATTTTTGATGAATATTATTTTTATTATTAATGTTTACGATTATTGTTATTATTATTTCCTTTATTAATTAAATTACTTATTAATTACATTTTAAAATATTTTAATAAAATAAATTAAAAAAAAACAAAAACTTTTAAAAATATTAAAAATAGTCACGTAGCCCACCGGTATCGGGAACAGGGTCCAAGCTACCGGTGGTCAGGGCTCCAGAGAGAGGAACCTCCTAACAATGCGAGCCGTGTCCAGCAGTACTGCTTTCTGGATCAGGCCCTTAACCCAGCCGCCTAATGAGAGCCTCCTAAGGTGTTGGTCGAGGCTCGTGGCCTGACACGACTATCGGTACAATGATCGCTGTGTCCACATCCCACATGTCGACAACCTCGCGAGCCAAGTCAAGATACTTAATGAAGGTTATGTTTATATTTTTAATGTTAATTGATTACTTTAATGATTATTGAGTCATGCCTTATTTTGTATACTTGATTGTTTTTTTTCTAATTGATGTAAGTGCTGTGCACACATTTATGTGGAAAGTTTACTGAAGTTACTAAAATTGAGATTATTATTATTGTCATTGTTTCTGTGAACAATCCGTTGGAGTGCGATCATAATAAATAAATCCAGACACCGGGCCGCTAATAAAAAATCCCAGATGGATAAACTCAATAAAACATTGCCCAACCCGGGCACTGAACCCAGGACCTTTTTTTTTCGCTTTTCAGTTTATTTAATTTCAACAGAATCTGTTCACAAATGAAAATTCAGTGGGAAATTATCAATAAATTCTTTTTTACCCAACTACAAGGAAAGGGTTATGTTTTTCGCACGTATCTTGTATGTTTGCATGTATGTAATATTCTTTATTACCTCATATCATTCAAACTACTTGACAGATTTTTATAATTAAGACATCGTTAGATAGGTCTTGACTGCCCTAGTGTTCAATGTGCAATTTAAAAAAAAGCAACATGGCGGGTTTTGGGCCATATTGTGGGGGTTGCTTTTTTTTTCTTCCATACCCATCGAGTAGGGTACCAAAATGAAGGGTTTTTAGAGGTGATTACAAAAATATAAACCACTTATATGTTTAAAAGTCATAAAAAAAAAATGTAAATAAAAAATGAATTTAAAAATCAAAAACCCGCCTGCTTAAGAAGCGATCTAAAAAGCTGTAAACAAGAAAAAATCATGCTGTGCAGTCGAAGGATCAGGGGGTCAGCTAGTTTGCGAATATGTATCCTCCGACTGCACAGCATGATATTTTCTAGTTTACAGCTTTTTAGTTCGCTTCTTAAGCAGGTGGGTTTTTGATTTTTTTTCTACCTTTACATTTTTAAAATTGGAAATGGGACCAATTTTGAGGTATAATCTTTTCAATAAAAAAATATTTTTGAAATCGGACCACTAGGTATATAAAAGGTATGCATGATTATACATAAAAATATACATGTCCAATTGAGAACCTCCTCCTTTTTTTTGTCGGTAAAAACGGTCACGTATTTACCGTGTACTTACAATTACGTATTTTTATTTTGCACTACCAAGAATTAAGACAATGAATAACAAACATATTGCTCATAATGTTTTTTCCACTTCATTCACTTGACAGGCACGTCTGTGGTTTTAACTGATCTACATACGAGAACCTACCTTGTTTATATTCATAGTTACTTGACTAATAATGTTGAACAATCTTAGTCATGACTGGGGACACAGTTTTAGTAATTTCCATTGTTTAGCTGTCATTCGGAATAATGTCTAAAATGTCTAACAAGTAGACACAGTCTAATTTTGTTTGAATGCCAAACTGCAATGCTGTGTTCCAGTTTTGTAGGTACCTAAATACACTAGGCATATGAAACCTTCGCGGGATTCAAGAAAATAGGAAGTATGCATCAAAATAGTTATTTATGCTACAAGTGCGGAAGGTAGGTGATTTCCGATGATAAATCGACACGAGTCGGAAATCATCTTACGTACGTGTATCATAGAACATTTTACTATGCACTGTCATCACTCTGCGAGGAAATAAAAAAATATATCTGAACCGAGCAAGAAATAAATAAAATGGCGCTTATTCACGCGCGCTCAGCATATCCACAGATTAACTAATAGTTCCTCGGGCATATCTACTGCGCATGTGCAAATAGCTGTCACGTCGTAACGCAAAAAGGCACAAGCAAAATATTAATTCTGCCAAACATATTTAATTAATATTTAAAATTAATTTATTGATCAAAATCTAAACATAGAGTAATTAAAAACGCCTTTACTGAAGTACTAGTTTTATTTTACCTTTTATGAATGATAATCTGTACTTAACTAATTTTTAAGACTATTCTTAAATAATATAAACACTATGCGGCGGGCTGACGTTGGAGTAAAAAATTTAAAAAAATACAGGAAAGTAAAAAGCACTAGTAAAAAAATGTGACACTTGCCGCACAGTTTGGCTGCTTGGGAAACGCTCTTTTCGAGGACATGCATTGTAAAAATATTTGTCATTGGACCAGTTTATCGATTAAAAGATTAAAATAGAATACTAATAGTGCAATCAGAATCAAAATTGATCGAAAATCGAAAGAGATATAACAATTTAAAGAAATAATATATCTGTCCTCTTTGACCTCAACTTTGACGTTTTGTCACATAACGTCTCTAATCTAAATATATAAAAAATCTTTCATACTTGTTTACTACAGTTAATAATTATTTATTTATTATATTCTTTGTACACCACAAAAATATGTATACAGGACAAACAAGTATAAAAGCAAGTGTACAATTAAGCAATTATTTCATTAAACAAATAAAAAAATTACATGCACATTCCCTATTGAATCGTTTGTCCACGGTGTGGCAAGTTCTTCCCGGGTAGGCAACTTACCATCACGTAGGCAGTTCCCGTATTCAACAAAAATTATGCGTTCATAGTTCCTCCCTTGCTTACCTTCTCATTGATAAGATTGT
This sequence comes from Orthosia incerta, assembly GCA_948252205.1. Classification (NCBI taxonomy): domain Eukaryota; kingdom Metazoa; phylum Arthropoda; class Insecta; order Lepidoptera; family Noctuidae; genus Orthosia; species Orthosia incerta. The sequence goes on along the minus strand of OX411765.1, from coordinate 10,166,347 downwards.
CGCTGACATGATAGCGACTAGTGAAAATCTAGTCGCTATCATGTCAGCGACAACGTTTTAGTGGCGAGAATATTCCTTCAGTCGTATGTATTTTTGGTTGTTACCCAAAGGGTAAAAACGGGACCCTATTACTAAGACTTCGCGGTCCGTTTGTCTGTCTGTCACCAGGCTGTATCTCATGAACCGTGATAGCTTGACAGTTGAAATTTTCACAGATGATGTATATCTATTGCTTACTAAAAACAGAATAAAATAAATATTTAATTGGGGCTCCCATACAACAAACGTGATTTTTTTACCGTTTTTTGCGATTATGGTACGGAACCCTTCGTGCGCGAGTCCGACTCGCACTTGGCCCATTTTTAGGGATCCATACCCAAAGGGTAAAATCGGGTCCCTATGACTAAGACTCCGCGATCCGTCTGTCTGTCTGTCACCAGGCTGTATCTCATGAACCGTGATAGCTAGATAGTTGAAATTTTCACAGATGATGTATTTCTGTTGCCTCTATAACAACAAATACTAAAAACAGAATAAAATAAATATTTAAGTGGGGCTCCCATACAACAAACGTGGTATTTTTGCCGTTTTTTGCGATTATGGTACGGAACCCTTCGTGCGCGAGTCCGACTTGCACTTGCCCAGTTTTATTATCTGTCGCATTCTGATCTCAGTATCAATCTGTCAATGAATTACTAACATGACCTACACTTTGAAAATTATTCGGTTTTGATACCGGTTTCGAGATTGTGTCAAGATTTTCAAACGTTTTTAGTAACCAAAAAAAAAAAAAAAAAAGGGGGGTGACCATAAGCTCTTAGAGCGGTATCTATTTGAGATCGAATAATGGACAGATGTATCTGACATGTATACATCTGGCACTTACTCGATCTCAAATTGATACCGCTCGAAGAGCTTATGGTCACCCCCCTGAACTGGCATTCGGGTGTGCCATCTTGTTCGCAAAAAGAACCCTCAAGTCATTTGCTTCACATTCCTCGCAAATCACGCAGATGTTGTTACTAATACCTGTCTCAGAATGCTCCTTGTATAACAATGCTCCGTCTCGGTGCTGGTTCTGTGAAGTTTGTGACTGTAGCCTTGTATGGATGTGTCATGCGGCGCGAGTCCGGTATGCGCGGTATGGTTGGTGTATTGGACACTAACGAGTTTGACGTTAGTTTGGGATGATAGGTAGTGCACTTGTGCAATGCAAGAATGGCTACATTTCATGAGTTCGTAATCCTGAGTGACATACATACTTGTATTTATACGCTTCTAAAGTCCCAAATTTTTCTAGTTGTAGTTTAGTTTCAATTCCAAGAAATAGGGGGTCATCTTCATTTTCTTTAGGACCGATCGGTCACAAACCCTTGCAGCTAAAAGATGTTGATGAAAAAGCTAAAAATGTAAAGCTTTGCTATACACGTGAATAAAGTAGTGACATTCTATCAACACCACCAATAATATAATACTAGCATACAGATGCCTCATCCCATACAAAGAAACCGTGCCGACGTAACTAGCGTTTTTCATCTGATTATATAGATTATTTTTTTTGTAAATCGATCGCGTTCGATTCCGTTCCTCGGCGATAGATAGATCACCATCTATATACGTGGAACGGAACCGAACGCGATCGATGAACAAAAAATAATCAGTATAATCAGTACAGTACGTCGACACGGTTTCTTTGTATGGATGAGACACCAAAGATGGTGAAAGGACCAAACATTTTGGCATGTCAATCACATACACTTTGGACTTTTTGACGATTGTTATCTTAAATAGAATGTCGCTTTACCTAAATTCCATTTACTATAACATTAGACATTTAAATGAGCCCATTTTACAGCCCGTTCAACCGATTTTGACTTCTATTGCGTTGGTGATACGACAAATGGAAGCTGTAGTAAACTGTTGGTTTTAGTAATAGGTTTATGCTTTTTATGTCATTCTTATGTTTACGAGATAGAACTCAAAATCGGTTGAACGGACTGTAAAAACAGTTGTAAAGACGTCTAAGGTTATTTTAAATGGAGTATATACCCTCAAGAGTAAAAGACCCTCAACAGTAGTAGAGATCAGCAGGACCAATAAGCCATACTCTCTTAATAAAACCATCCGCCTACAAATTAAGCAGTTTAAATTTAACTTCAAATAATCAGTATCTAACGTCGTAACCTTACCGGAAGATACACCATACCAACGCGTGTCCGAACCGAGCCGATATCCTCTCAAATATTGATTATTTGTTTAAAATAATGTTACAAGCGCACACGACATCAAACACACCCGCCTGGGAAACTTAGTGTAGGCACTTAGTCAGAATAAATAGAAGTTAAGTTAATGTTGCTAAGGTATGAAACGGGATGGGTGACCCAATCGTCATACAATGACAATTAGCTAGTTAAAGGGTTCTTAAGAGTGATCTAAATGCTGGAATTTAATGGACTGCATGTCAACTCAAGGTATTTTTTGTACAGGATGTTTCATTTAGCGATAGTGGTAACAAATGTTAATAGTCTATTTTTAAATCATTCTAAATACGCATGAAACTTTAAAATTACATTCAGCCAACAATCTACATATATAATAAAAGACCGGCCAAGTGCGAGTCGGACTCGCGCACGAAGGGTTCCGTACCATTATCGCGGAAAAAAAAACACGTTTGTTGTATAAGAGTCCCACTTAAATATTTATTTTACTCGGTTTTAGTATTTGTTGTTATAGCGGCAACAGAAATACATCATCTGTGAAAATTTCAACTGTCTAGCTATCACGGTGCATGAGATACAGCCTGGTGACAGACAGATAGACAGACGGACCACGGAGTCTTAGTAATAGGGTCCCGTTTTTACCCTTTGGGTATGGAACCCTAAAAATTAACCCCTATTTCTCCTGGGCACGCTATAACTTGATAACGGCTATACCGATTTCGCTAATTTCTGTTATTGTTAGGAGAAGGTTCTTTGATAGAAACAATAAAGAAAAAATTGTAGGTAGGGTAGGCAGTTGATGGGAGCAAAGCCGCGGGCACAGTTAGTATTCAATAAATAATATCTCATGCGACCTATATAGAGACAGGTAACCCACATTAGCAATTGGTAAGTAAAATATACAATAATAATGTATATTGTTCCGCATAGCTCAAGGCATAGGGACGTCCTACGCTTCCAAAAGGTCGTTCCATTTAAAATATTGATAAAACAGTGAAATAATCATAATTAGATAGAAACAATGTACCAAACCCACACGACATCAAACGACGCCGCGTGGGAACTTTCATTACGTTAATATAAATAATATATATAATTAATTACATTTTATTAAAAAGATTTTGTTCACAATATGTTTAGTAGAAATGCGTTCCTTGCGAAGTATGTGTGGTGTAACTTTAAATGATAGATTGAGGAATGATGGGTACGGAACCCTATAAAAGTAGTATATTGTACATAATATTTTAAACATGGATGCATAGTATTCCATAAATACAACTTCCATACATATTTAAGCGTTGTTACAATTAGCCTTACCGTCAAATGGCTGCCTTATCAAAATGTTATGTTGTACTTCCACGGACGAACTCCTTCACAAAGAGCTCTACTGAAAACGATCCGAAAATATTCAAGCTGAAATAACGTAGCTATGAATTTCAGTGACATTACCACAGCCTCCGTGGCGCAATGGCTAGCGCGTTCGGCTGTTAACCGAAAGGTTGGTGGTTCGAGCCCACCCGGGGGCGATTATTTTTAGGACAACACGATAAATTGTTGACAAGCAGAAACTATTCGTCATTCATGTATCAACTCAACATCATATTCAAATAACGATGCTGTTATCCCAAAATACATACCTACCATGTTTTTGCAAAAATAAAGTAATTTATTTATATATATATATATTTTTATATTATATATATATATATATTTATTTATTTTCTTACTTCATATTTAATTTTATTTTATATACTACTGCCAACCATTGCGCAAGAAACAGTTTGTCATCGAGTATACTGCATAGAGTAAGCGAGATAGGATGATGTGACAAACGTAAGTGAGTGAAAGAGACAGTTATACAATGCTCTCTTCACCTTTTACATTGACACAAAAATAGCTACTGCGTAGGGTCTTGCAGCCAATTCAGAGACGCAAAGAACCGTTGTGAGTATTATAACATCTTAGATTTTGGTATAGCAGATGACTATAGGCGGCAGTGACCTGGCGGGTGACCATAAGCTCTTAGAGCGGTATCTATTTGATATCGAGTAAGTGACAGATGTATACAAGTCAGATACATCTGTCCCTTATTCGATCTCAAATTGATACCGCTCTAAGAGCGTATGGTCACCCCCCTGATCTCAGGCCCTAGACAAGTAACATTCCACCAAAAGAGAGCGTCTCGATAGCGATCGTAAAAAGGCAAAATTGTATGGGAATGACAACCGATATCGAAAAATCACGTGATCAATCCCTTAGATTATGACATTAGGGTTACACTAGTCGACGGCACGAACTATTTTGTGCGCGGGGTTAAAATGCCTGCTATATCTCATCCGACAACACGTGCGAAAAATATAGATGCTGTGATGAGCAGTAAGTAGCTAGTTCGCGTACGAATTAGCACTTTTGCAAGTTTGTAGCGAAATGGATGATGATTTAGGAAGAAAACGAGCGCGCGAAATATTGTAACAGACCTTTGGGAGTCTAGATATCATAAAAAAACGACTGCATGTATATTTTCTAAATAAAATTATTTGCATTTTTGAACTACTAATCTATCCCTGTATGGTGGCCGTTTTGCAATTTTCCTTCTTCTTATGGGTTTAATTGCTGCCCAAAGATGCGTAAAAATTAGTGTTGAAATATGGAATTTTCGACGCTCATAATTATCAAATATTTTTCTTTTTTACTTTTTTTGTTTCCATACAGGGCTAGATAATGATGACGCAAATTGATATCAGTTTTTATTTTGACTGTACTTTGTCAAACAGTGGAGTAATCGCCAGACTACTTTTGTATGAAAGAATTATCGACTAGTGTAACCTTAAGACTATCGCCTTTGCTGACATCGAATGCCACTTCTCTAAAATCTCAAGCCATTTATAAATATTGGCGTATGTAATTAACTTTTTCATAACGTATTTAAAAGACAACTAATAACTACTTTTTAATTCTAAACAATCAATATTACCACAGACAAACTCTTAAGTAGTGATGTTCTAACGCAAATTGATGTTCAACAACTTTTTTAAATATTTTTAGAGAACCGGTTTTTCTCGACTAGAGTCGAAATATGGTAATTAGACATTTAATTTATTACTTATGTTATTTTAATACATTAAGCAAAAAATATTTAAACATTATATTGGATTAGAAAACGACGATATTTTTTTAAAGTTGTTTTTTTTTTAACATCTGTTGAAAAGAATACGGTATTATTTATTTAAAAAGTTTATTATCCCTGTGGGTGGGTTATATAATAATAATAAATTCATTTGCACATTAATATTAGTTGCAAACGATATTGCTGACCTTGAGGTACTGGGATCAATCTCCGGGTCGAGAAAAGTTGTTATTGGGTGTTTTTCATTAGAATCTGTCCGTGTTCAGTCGGTGCCAAATTTTTTGGGTTTCGTACCCCAAGGGTCCAAACGGAGCCCTATTGCTGTCACTGACGTGTCTGTCTGTCTGTCCATCGTCTGTCACACAGATTTTACAGCCAATCGGGTTGGAACTACAGTCTTCAAATTTTCACTGATAAGCATCTTGTTGACCCAAAGCCATACGAAATGTCATTTTTTTTATGTTTTAAGGGGGGCGCCCATACAATATAGATATAGGGGGGCGCAATTTTTTTTTTACAGCCTTTTCGAATAGGTTAGATGTTGTGTAGATAAATACTGTATTTCTTGTTTTAAAAATATTGAAAAACAAAGGAATGAGAAGCCACCAAAGTCAGCTTTTTTTTTACAAAATTTTGTTCAGAAGATATTTTTAACTACCCATTGACCTATGAACTTCAAATTTGGTGATAATGTTTATTATTACGTATTTTATACCAAAATATTGATAAATTACATTTTTCTTTAAATTTTTAGGGTTCCGTACCCAAAGAGTACGCAATGCGTTGGCCGATTTTTATGATTCTTACGTCAATCGATTCGTCTTAACCCTGCAAGTGTCACTAGCTACATTAAAATAGGAAAATTGAAAAATGGCGGTATTTGGGCCCCATATCCCGGGGGCCCAAATTAGTTTTTTCTTCTAAACCCATCGTGGGATATGTGGGATATCAAAATAAAGAGTTTTAAGAGGTGAATTCAAAAATATATAATAAATGTTTAAATGTACATAAGTCTATAAAAAAATAACAAAAAAGTTGTAAACAAAAAAAGGCAGTCAAAATTTTCTTCTTGTTTAAAATTTTTAGTTCGCTTTTTAAACAGTCGGGTTTTTTTAATTTTTTTAATTAACTTTTTGTTACTAAAACAACAGAGCTAACTGAGTGAAAATAACTCCACGATAGATTTAGCGATAACCTGAAAACTAAGAGGGGTGACGGTGTTCTCCAATAATATGTAGTTAGGTGTGCATATATTTTTAGGGTTCCGTACCTGAAGGGTAAAAACGGGACCCTATTACTAAGACTCCGCGATCCGTCTGTCTGTCCGTCTGTCACCAGGCTGTATGTCATGAACCGTGATAGCTAGACAGTTGAAATTTTCACAGATGATGTATTTCTGATGCCGCTATAACAACAAATACTAAAAACAGAATAAAATAAATATTTACGTAGGGTTCCCATACAACAAACGTGATTTTTTTGTCGTTTTATGCGATAATGGTACGCAACCCTTCTTGCGAGAGTCCGACTCGCACTTGGCCGGTTTTTTACTATTACAACCAACTTTTTTTTGCGGTTTGTTACAAAACCCTAAATGTGCGAAGTCCGACACGCACTTGACCGGTTTTTGTCTTTTGAGGCTCAGCCCCTTTAACATAACTGGTGAAATGTTCCTATACTATATCCCTCTGCCTAACTCTTCAAGGAATACTGTCGTGATATGTTAGCAAGGACCATTGTATCTTAATCAGCATGGCGATTAAAAGCACATGTCCATTCACAGGTCTAAATTAATACTAAACGACACTTCAAGAAAGATACGTCAAAGCCAATTACATAAAAATAATGACTCTATATTCCGTATTAGGCTAGACTATAGACGGCGATAATTTAAAAACCAGTTGCCATAGACTATTTAGATCGGTTTGACAAACAGCTGATCGTAATCTGGTTTATTTATGTACGGGTTAGTATATAAAATAAATGTAAAGGATTGCTAAAATTATTCTGAGGTAGCCTGACATCTGATAACGTTCGAAAAAAATAAATGTTTCGGTAATATATCTATATTAATCCATACTAATATTATAAATGCTGTCTGTTACCAATTCATGCTTTAATTACTGAACCAGTATAGATGAAATTTTGGTGTGAAGATAGTTTGAGACCCCGGGAAGGGCAAAGAATAGTTTTATCCTTGAAATCATCCTTAAGGAGGTGAAGAGGGGTGTGGAAGTTTGTATAGGGAACCAATAATTTCACAAGGAAGGTGGCAAAACAAAATTATGTTCGAAGTACTACGCAGACGAAGTCGCGGGCAACAGCTATTTGTAATATAAAATACCAATTTTTATTCAACTTGTTTAATTAAATATTTTTACTAAAATTTACGAAAACACAGAACACACCTGTTAAATTTATTTCACTTTTTTCGTTGTGTTGGCACGAGCTGTACGAAAATACATCTTTTTCCTCATAAAAATCATAAATAATTATTACCTACGATAAAAGAAAAGAAATAATACTAGTTTTTTGTGTTGAAATTAAATGACATAACATAAAATCACGGTTGTATTTTTAAAGGGACTGAGGTGTCAATTTGATAAAGTGAGTGCCGTATAGTGACTGACGTAAAGAATTTCACCATCCCATATCTTCCCGTAGGTGTCGTAAGAGGCGACTAAGGGACACACCAGATAATGGGCAGCAGCGTTCTCTGGGCACTTTAACAACAAACTGCGATCGCCAACCCGCCTGCCAAGCGTGGCGATTATGGCAAACCCCTCCAAACCTAATGAATAGCACACAAACAAAACGGCCCCGAGTGCCCGGCAGCCCGTCTACCCTGGGCTACGGTAGCAGTCGAGGCGATGGCGTGGCAAGGGGTGCGTAGAATCTCCGGAGTGGACCCAGCTACCCCATTAAACACCGACGACTGGACCTGGGAACATATAACACGCGAACACTCCGGACCGACGAGAAGATAACCGAACTCGAGGAAGAATTGAGCAGGTTGCGATGGAGTGTTATAGGGTTATCTGAAGTCCGAAGAGAGGGGGAGGACTCGATAATCCTCAAATCCGGTAACCTGCTCTATTTCCGAGAGGGTGACCGACAGTCCCAGGGTGGTGTCGGGTTTATCGTCCACAAGTCCCTTGTGAACAACGTGGTGAAGATCGAGAGTGTGTCGACCAGGGTGGCGTACCTTATACTCAGAATATCTCAAAGATATTCGCTGAAGGTCATACAGGTCTACGCCCCGACCTCGGCACTCCCCGACGATGAGGTAGAGACCATGAATGTGGATATCTCTAGAGCCATGCATGGTTTCAAAACTCATTTCACCGTTGTCATGGGGGACTTCAACGTGAAACTGGGCAAACGAGACGTGGATGAGCTGCAAGTGGGGCAATTTGGAGTTGGACGTCGGAACCACCGGGGTCACCTACTGGCCAGTTTTATGGAGAAGGAGGGCCTCTACATGATAAACTCCTTCTTCAGAAAACGTGAGCACAGGAAGTGGACCTGGCAAAGCCCCGATGGTGGAACTAAAAACGAGATCGTCTTCATCATGTCAACCAAGAAGCAAATGTTCAATGATGTCTCTGTGATCAATTCGGTGAAAACCGGGAGCGATCACCGCATGGTAAGAGGCACATTGAACATTAATGTTAAGCTTGAAAGGTCTCGACTGATGAAGTCCACGCTCCGTCCAGCACATATCCAGGTCCAAAACCCCGAGAACTTTCAGCTAGAACTCCAGAATCGTTTCGAGTGCCTAGGGAGCTCCGTGGACGATTACAGCGATGGGTTCGTGGAAGTTGTCCATACGGTCGGGTCTAAGTTTTTCAAGACCCGCCGTACAGATAGGAACAAAAAGCTCTCTGATCCTACTCTCAAACTCATGGAGGAGAGGCGTGAGATGATCCTGCAGTCTTCAGACGATGCGTTGAAATACCGGCAGCTAAATAGACGGATCTCAAAGTCCTTGAAAAGCGACCTCCGCCGCTTTAATACTGAGCGTATTAAAGACGCGATTGAGCGGAATAAAGGCTCCAAGGTCTTTGCAAGAGATCTGTCTATTGGGCAGAGCCAGCTCACGAAACTGAAGACCGATAATGGCAGGATCGTTACCGCCAAACCGGAGCTTCTGAGGGAGATCGAGAGATTCTATGGGCAGTTGTACACGTCAACCAGTAAACCCGTCGCGAATCTAGCGAATGACCCTAGAGCTAGATTGACCCGACACTATACCGAAGACATTCCCGACGTCAGCCTGTATGAGATTAGGATGGCTCTGAAACAGCTTCAGAACAACAAGGCACCGGGTGACGACGGAATTACGGCCGAACTCCTGAAGGCGGGTGGAAAACCAATACTTAAGGCCCTTCAGAAGCTGTTTGATTACGTCATACTCGAAGGGAAAACGCCACAGGCATGGTGCAGGGGTGTGGTGGTACTCTTCTTCAAGAAGGGTGACAATGCCCTACTGAAGAACTATAGGCCCATCACATTTCTTAGCCATGTCTACAAGCTGTTTTCAAGAGTCATCACGAATCGTCTCGCGCGTATGTTTGACGATTTCCAGCCTCCCGAACAAGCTTGATTTCGTAAAGGCTTCAGCACCGTAGACCACATACATACGCTGCGGCAGGTTATACAGAAGACTGAAGAGTACATCCTGCCTCTCTGTTTGGCGTTTGTGGACTACGAGAAAGCCTTCGATTCGATCGAGACTTGGGCTGTACTACAGTCACTACAACGGTGCCAAATTGACTACCGGTACATTGAAGTGTTGAAGTGTTTGTACAAAAACGCCACCATGTCAGTTCGACTTCAGGATCAGGCCTCGGAACCAGTCCTTCTGCAGCGAGGTGTGAGACAGGGAGACGTCATTTCTCCGAAGCTGTTTACTGCTGCACTGGAGGATGTCTTCAAGGTTCTGGACTGGAGAGGGCTAGGCATCAACGTCAATGGCGAGTACATCACTCACCTTCGGCTTGCCGACGATATAGTGGTTATGGCTAAGACCATGGAGGACCTCAGTACAATGCTCGATGACCTCAGTAGAGCTTTCGAAAGAGTGGGTATTAGAATGAACATGGACAAAACCAAGGTGATGTTAAATGCCCATGTTACACCCACTCCTATCAAGGTTGGAAACTCTACACTCGAAGTTGTGGACGACTATGTCTACCTGGGACAAACGATCCAGTTGGGTAGGGCCAACTTGGAGAAAGAGGTCAGCCGTCGAATCCGACTCGACTGGGCAGCGTTCGGGAAGTTGCGCGGTATCTTCTCGTCCAACTTACCACAGTGTCTCAAGACGAAAGTCTATGACCAGTGTGTTTTTTCCAGTGATGACATATGGCTCTAAGACGTGGTCGCATACAATGGGTCTCATCAGAAAGCTTAAAGTCACCCAAAGGGCAATGGAGAGGGCTATGCTCGGAGTGTCCTTGCGTGATCAAATCAGAAATTTAGAGTTCCGCAAGAGATCCAGGGTTACCGACATAGCCCGAAGAATTGCCAAACTTAAGTGGCAGTGGGCAGGGCACATTGCTCGCAGAACGGATGGCCGATGGGGCAGAAAGGTTCTGGAGTGGAGACCGCGAACCGGAAGACGTTGCGTTGGAAGGCCTCCCACCAGGTGGACCGATGACCTGGTAAAGGTGGCGGGGATCCGCTGGTTGCGGGACGCACGAGACCGGTCCATGTGGCGACGCTTGGGGGAGGCCTATGTCCAGCAGTGGACGTCTTTCGGTTGATATGATGGTGATGATGATGAGGTGTCAATACCTAATGTTGTCAAAAAATAAAAGGCCTGTTTTGACAGCTATAAAAATACTTGCTAATAATTAAACTTGATGCTTGCGAATGATACTCGTTGTCATAGTGTATCGGTAACATAGTATTTAATTAGGATTATGAATTTGATTTTTCAATTTCTTACGTAGAAAGTTATCGCGGCAAGTAAAATGAGAAACGTCAACAGACTTCTTAGATTGTGACGACTATAACTGAAGAATACATTTTTGTACCTTTTATGTAACCTCTTAAAAGTCCTGTATACCCACTGACTTATAAACCTATGGACTTGCCATACCTACGAAATTAGCGTGCATACCTACATAAATCGGGCAATTAAGATGGCTGCCCATTGGCCAATGAGGTAGGCCATTTGCAACTGTTTGACAGCACAACTACACAGATAAACGTACATATACGGCAAACAACTACCAATTTTACTCGGCAATCAACATGGCGTCCGGTCACGCATAGACATGATTTTGACGTCACTCAAAAGAGTTACCCAGTTTAGTCCTTGACAAACATTTAGATGTCTCTCTTTTCATATGCAGCTCTTGGTTAGTTAAAAAGAGACAAAACGCTTTTTGACATGCGTGTGTCGATATTGTAGATATTTGTATAACTATTCTTCATATAGTAGAATTTGCCGTCTCCATAGTTTTCCTACCTCATTGTGTATACCTACCTAATCGAGAGCGAAACTTTTATCAACAATTCTCAAATCCAGACTACGCTACGGGCTGCTTCTTTGAAATTAAAGATGTAGAACACCCAAAAACAATTTGCTCGACGTTGACTTTGATATCCTAAGTTGGATGCCCGGCAGGCTTATTACATATCTTTTGCAAGAGCAAAACGATATCGATATATGCGCAATAATTGCTCTTCCATACAGAAGTTTTAGAGTTGTTGGCGGTATTTTTTTAAATAAGTGCATTTGACAAACAGTGAACGATTAGCAAACGATTGTGTAGGACCTACCATACCTACACTGCAGATAATGCCGACTTTTATGACATAAAGCGTTTGATCGCTATCGTTTTGCTCTTGCAAAAGATACGTAATAAGCCTGCGGGTCGGAATCGAACCCAAGACGTCAAGCTCAACCGTAATCTTTGCTTTGTTGCCTCTAGACCTAGGTAGCCTCTCAAAATAATCTTCTATAGCGCTAACACAAAAGAAACTAGTCACTTAGTAAAACACAGACACAAATTAATTGTAATAATTAATTGTAAAGCATCGAACTCAGTACTCGTTGAACGTATGCAAAACTATTTAACTTTTTTGCCTTAAAACGGCGGTTAGCGGTTTGCAAATGCGACACGGATTAAAGAAATCTGGAAATGCAATCGTAATTGTGTGGTCAATTTGTCTTTGTATTGTGACATGTTTTAGTTGATATTTTTGCTTAAAGATTTAGTGTTTTTATTTGGTTTGGGATTGCAATTTCGCAGATTGTGAAGTAAGATGAGATTTAAAATGATTTGATGAGATTTAAAATGATTTGATGTGTATTTGTTGTTTATGAACTGCAGAACTACGAGTACTTGCGCAATAATAATGTATGTGGTTTTTAATCTATATATCTATAAAAATAAATAAAATTGATGTATCTGTATGTAATCATCAAAATAACAAGTTTTTATTGAATGAAAAAAAAGAGAAATAAAAAACATTTTAACAAAAAAAATCTTTTCTTAAAATTATTTTTTAGGGTTCCGTACCCAAAGGGTAAAAACAGGACCCTATTACTAAGACTCCACGATCCGTCTGTCTGTCTGTCACCAGGCTGTATCTCATGAACCGTGATAGCTAGACAGTTGAAATTTTCACAGATGATGTATATCTATTGCCGCTATAACAACAAATACTAAAAACATAATAAAATAAATATTTAAGTGGGGCTCCAATACAACAAACGTGTTTTTTTGCCGTTTTTTGCGATAGTACCCTTCGTGCGCGAGTCCGACTCGCACTTGGCGGGTTTTTATTTAAAGTCTTGACTGTCGGAAACGCGGATCCACGCGAAACACAATGGCTTTTTAATTGTTTCGGTAATTGCGGCACTGAACCGGAATAAGGTTTCGCGTAAGTTTTTTGTGAATCTAGACTTATGACGTAAGTATTTCATTGTCAACCTAGCTTTTACAATTGCCAAATGGACTTGTGCTGTGCATGGCCAGAAAGAATTGATTAGAAAGGCGCATTCATGAATAGGTAACGTTTGACAAGCTTTTAAACGAATGTTTAGTTCTATTTAATTTATTGTCTTATATTCTAAACATTCGTTTAAAAGCTTGTCAAACGTTACCTATTCATAACATTGTGTCAATATACACGAATAACCTATCTACCTATTTTTCTTGATTGCGCCCCAAATATGTCACAAATATGTTTACAAGGGTTCTCTTAATTTTTTAAACAAAGATTTTTAGAAGTTTCTACAAATAATATCTTGTTACTTACCTACACCAGGAAACGAGGACGCAGCAGACCCAGAATGAAGTGGCGGGATGAACTGGACTTCTTCTCAAATGACTGGCCCTAAATCGTAGAAGACTGGGGAAAGTGGAAGGAGTAAAGGGCAGCCTTTGCCCTGCAATGGGACAGTAAAGACTGCTAGTAATCATACATCATAAACCTGTAGAAAAGTCGTTTTTGTACATCGATAATATTAAAAAAATAGCCAGGGTGTTAGGGATAAACAATAGAACCCATTGCCAGCATTTTTGAATTTATTGTCTATTTGTCTGTTTATGTGCACGCATCACGTAAAATGAAACGAAACCAATGTAAATAACATTTATACATAAAAATTTTGCGTAACTTAAAGTATTACTTAGTTTCTGTTTCATCGCAATCGGTTCACTCTATCAAAAGTTAGATGAATTTAAAGTGTTCAACAAGTAAAATATCACAACACAACACACGCAATTCAGATATTTGGACAGTTGAACTTCATGTTCGATCGATGGCGTTGTGCATATGTCGTCATTTTCTGAATGGCGATGTTAAGATTCTCCGCGGAAGAATGACACCAGAAAAAAAAATCGGTAGGTAGGTACAGTAGGTAGCAATGCAAGTAGGGTAGGTAAGTAGGTAGGCAGTTGACGAAGCCGAGGGCACAGCTGTAAAATAATAAATATCAACATAGGCGAGTATGATCGCCTAATCAATAATCATCAGACTCATGCTCCCCCATGGTTTCAGACAGAAACCGAGTCAAAAATAACCATTCCTTATCCATCGTTTTACTAATCCAAGCTCATTACACTGCAAGCCAAGAAACCAGTCCAACTGCCTCTTTTTAACCGACTTTCAAAAAAGGATATTGTTAATTTCATGATTATTCTATGATTTTTTACTTGTTCGTTGTGAACGGACATAAATGATCTTGTTAATTGCTAAAGGGCATGTGGTCATTTCCATATTGAATCGGGAATGTATGAAAAAGGTACGATTTATTGGGTGCTATGAACAGTAGTTTTCAGAATTGGCGTAGGTAAATGAGTCTCTGTAGTCGTTTATGAGAATGAACAAGGTAGGCAGAGATGACATATGGTAAAGGATAACATCGTGGAGAAATCTGGTTACATTAATGTTATGGTCAACACACAGTAGGGTAAAATAAATGAAGAGAGAATCGGTGTCTTTTTATTTTTGGTCTTTTATCTATACCTCTTTACCAATATTATAAAGAGGAAAGTTTTTTTTTTTGTATGTACCGAATAGGCTCCGAAACTAGATATTTTATTTCAAGTAGGCCACCAAGCGGCACTTTTAAACGTTACATTTTACATAATAATAGTTGATTCTACCGTGCATTCGGAAAGTAGCTTGTAATGGAGAAGAATGCACAAGAAACACCATACCTACTCTATTAGAAAAAAAAAAAATACAATATTTAGGTACATAAGTACATACCTTGATGTATGAAATTGAGTTTATACAATACAAATATATTTATACAGTCTTCAGAAGGTCCAACAATAATTCAAAACGATAATGTTCTGCATATCACTTGTTTTTGCGGCCTAGTGGCTGTGGAGCTGGACTAGCATTTAGCCAAGTATTTTTATCAGTGATGTAATCCCCCAACTTATAATATGCCAGCCTGCATAGTGTGCGTTTTATACAAGTTTTAAATTTCGTCTCATTCAGTTCAAGAATTATTATATATATGTTAGAAAATATATTATTATATAGATTAGAAAAATTCTTTCACCAATAGAAAGCTACATTATTCCTGAGTGACATAGGCTATTTTTTTATTCCTAAAATGGGTCCTGTGGGGTGGTCCACGGGAGCGAAGGCGCGGGCAACAGCTAGTATTACCATGAAAATGGAAATTATTTAGCAAAATTTTTTTTTTTTTTTTATCAAAATCGGTACATAATTGGCGGATTAGTCGCGTAACAAACATACAAAAACATACAGTCGAATTGAGAACCTCCTTAAAAACGGGACCCTATTACTAAGACTCCGCGATCCGTCTGTCTGTCACCAAGCTGTATCACATGAACCGTGATAGCTAGACATTTGAAATTTTCACAGATGATGTATTTATGTTGCCGCTATAACAACAAATACTAAAAACAGAATAAAATAAATATTTAAGTGGGGCTCCCATAGAACAAACGTGCTTTTATTGCCGTTTTTTGCGATAACGGTACGGAACCCTTCGTGCGCGAGTCCGACTCGCACTTGGCTGGGGTTTTTGAAAACGGTTGAGAAAACGAAGTTGTGTCATCTTCGCTGCATATCTTGTTCTTCCATTCATCGACTGGATAGATTAAATATCTCCAAGCTATTTGATACACACGCATCAGCTAATTAGCTGCTAGTGTGTCTAACCAAATAATAAAAAATAAAATAAATTCATCTCTATTTGTTGTCATCTTAGTATTCATCTCTTTTTTAGCCATATTATGTAATACAGCTAGTATTATTACTTCTCCCAATTTATAAATTATAGCCTTTGTGTTATTCTGATGTATAAGCTATATTTCTGTAAAGTTTCATCAAAATTCGTTCTGTAATTTTTGCGTGAATGAGTAACAAACATTCATCCATTCATCCATCCTCACAAACTTTCAAATTAGAGAAATTTGAAGTTGAGTTTTTGTCAAACGTTATTTTAGCATGAAAACCTGTAAAACTTGGCATTAACGATTCAGGAACTGGCCCAAATTACTTTTGATTTTCGTAATTTTGACCAAACCTTGCCACTCAGACATACAGAATTCATTCCAATGCCATTCAATGCAATTACTTACGAAACGACACAATATAAACAATCGATCACTATCAAAATCAGCTCACAAACACAAAAACAATCGATTACAATCGGACAAGTATTAGAAAGTGTTGCCAATGCCAGTTGTACTGTAGGTACCCACCATTGTGCAACTACACCACCATTTTGACATGACCTATCAGGGTGGCGCTGCTTGTTTAGAGTACGATCGATTCTGTATCAAGATCGGTCAGTACAGAATTTTGTCAGGTGTCAATTAAAGCTGGTCGCTTTAGTATTGTTTACACGGATAAGTAAATGTTGTCTATTGTGTACTTTTGCGTATCATTGTTGTAATCAATTGTTTTGTGATTGCTAAACATGCTGGTTTTCCAGGCGCTATGCATTTCTAGATGCAGGGCTCTCTAGATATGGAACCGGGCTTTCGTGGCTTTAGTGACGTTGTGGTTCCTCCATATTTTCTTTAACCTATCCATGGCAGACCTGGACATTGCCATGCGTCTTTTGATGTCATCACCTTGGTCAGGAGAAAAATGCTTGGACTATCGTGGACTGTGTTTCGTACCAACGTATACATTCTCCAAGAATTCAGCATCAAGCAGCGTATTGGCTATATTCCAAGCTCTAATATTCAGGGTCTTTGGTCACGTGTCCCGACGAAGCAACGACTCCTTTGAGCGACTTGTGGTCCACGGTAGAGTGGTAGGAACGAGAGCGCGCGGCATGTCGCCCATGCGATGCACCGACCAGAGTAAGCCTGCAGTAAGCAGTTCATTGCATGAGTGCACACGAGTGACAGTTGACAGAGAGAGATGGCGTCAGATCGTGAGGCGAATACGGATGTTGCCTGGGTAGAAAAAATATAGTTCATTTTAGTCCGTCAGTGAGAATATCAAATAGTATTGGACCCGTATTTTTTGCTTTATAAAATTAATAAAAACCGGCCAATTGCGAGGCGGACTCGGGCACGAAGGGTTCCGTACCACTATCGCAAAAAAACGGCAGAAAAAATACGTTTGTTGTATGTAATATTTATTTTATTCTGTTTTTAGTATTCGATGTTATAGCGGCAACAGAAATACATCATCTGTGAAAATTTCAGGGACATAGTATATATCTTTAATTTTCAGTTTACGGAATATCTTTTAAATTGGTCCAATATTGGAGGAGGAAATAGGCGAGAGCCAAACCTCGAATTATGACTTATTACTAAGGAAATTCAGTCAGCGCTCTCTGTCCCCGTTTCCTCTTAAGTCAATAATGAATAGGTTACTTCTAGGCAAGCGTGCTTCACCGTCAACCACATCATCGCTTACCATCAGGTGAGATAGTGGTCAAGCGCGAACATACATATAACAAAAAAAAAACTATTTCCTAATCCAGGTTCTAGTCTATACATATTCCAAGTTTCATCCAATCCGTTCAGCCATTAAAGCATGAACATACAATCCCACATTCGCGTTTATTATATTAAAGTTAGGATAATGAGAGTGGAGACTTAGACGTGATGTTATGTTATGATTAAGGTTACAATAGTCGAAAATTCTTCCATACAAACGTAGTCTCGTTTATTATATTAAAGTTAGGATAATGAGAGTGGAGACTTAGACGTGATGTTATGTTATGATTAAGGTTACAATAGTCGAAAATTCTTCCATACAAACGTAGTCTAGGGATTATTCCACTGTTTGATGATGTACGTTCAAAATAAAAAGTGATATCAATTTGTCTCATCATTATCTAGCCCTGTATGGACGCAAAAAAGTAAAAAAAGAAAATTTTTGAAAGTCATGTTCGTCGAAAGTTCCACATTTCGACACTAATTTTAACGCATTTTTGGGCGCGAATAAATACCATAAGAAGACGGAAAATTGCAAAACGGCCTCCATACAGGGATAGATTAGTAGTTCAACAATGCAAATAATTTTATTTTGAATATATAGATTTAGTCGTTTTTTCATGATAATATCTAGACTGCCAAAGGTCTGTTTATAAAATTTCGCGAGCTCGGTTTCATCCTAAATCATTATCCATTTCGCTACAAATTTGCAAAAGTGTGTATTTGTACGCGAACTAGCTTCCTACTGCTCATCACAGCATCTATCTCTTCCGCACGTGTTGTCGGTTGATATAAAATGCATTTTAACCCCGCGCACAAAATACATAGTTCGTGCCGTCGACTAGTGTACCCTTAACTCTAATTTACAAACTTCAGACCCAGTCAACGCAAATGATATCCTGTCCCATATTAAGTACCTGTCATTTACATAACTCTCGATATCACAATTAATAATTAGGTACCCTGGATTCTAGAAAATATAGATTCAATTCCATGTAGTTTATTGAACCGAAAATATTAGCTAGAAGTGATTACCTCGGCGGGTTTCATTTCAGGGTCTGGTAAAGTTTTACAGGGTTTTCTTTAGAAATATCGTGCATTGATTGATATGTGCCCGGTTGAAGCCTTTCTGTTTCATTTGGCGTTTAGTAACTATGAGTTGATAGCCAAATTTTGTTCCGACTTGTATCTCTGCATATCTCTTCGGTGAATACAGACGCTGTATTTTATTGTTCGGGTAGTTTTTTTGAGGAAATAACTTATAATTATAATTGAATATATAAAACAAACTGATTGATTTCTATACTTAAAGATTGAAATAAAAAAAAAACATACAGATATTTTTATTTCTTGTAGACATGCTTCGATCGTCAATCTATTGAATACGTCATTATGACACAATATCTTAAAAAAATATCTTGCGTGAGTCTAAGTACGTAAAGTATCTTACGAAAACACCCCGATATAAACAGTAAAACGCCCATAACTTTAGAACGGCTAAACCGATTTTCATCAAACATAGCTAAGAACATTCTTAGCTAGAATTAGCTTTCATTAAGTCACCTTTTAACAAAAGAAAAACGAAAACCTCGACTGCTAAAAAATAATTAACTGAAAAGAGAAAAACAAGTACTAGATATAATTTATACTATTAAATATGGTGAGGTGCTGTCAGCGGTGACGAACGAAGTTTTGGTCGGTTTTCTACAATTTTTGTTTGTCCCCGCCTGCAGCACCTAACTACATGTCAAACTTATAACACCCCTCTTTTTCTATAATTTTTGTTTGTCCCCGCCTGCAGCACCTAACTACATGTCAAACTTATAACACCCCTCTTTTTCTATAATTTTTGTTTGTCCCCGCCTGCAGCACCTAACTGCATGTCAAACTTATAACACCCCTCTTTTTCTTTTTCTATAATTTTTGTTTGTCCCCGCCTGCAGCACCTAACTACATGTCAAACTTATAACACCCCTCTTTTTCTACAATTTTTGTTTGTCCCCGCCTGCAGCACCTAACTACATGTCAAACTTATAACTCCCCTCTTTTTCCGTCGTGGATTAAAATACAAATAATTTACTTTCTTCCAAAACAGTGTACAAGATCTACATAGTATTTGAAGTTTCCTTTTAAGTAAGAATTCCTTGTATTAAAACACTTCGCTCTTGCGAAGCTTTTTGTTGCATCTTTTACTTTTTCGTGGATGTAAATACATAGTAGTAGATACTGAAACAGACGGACAAATCTTGCAGCTGCAGTAAAACTTAATAGATATTTTATCATATAAATTCCAACATAATTACAAGCCTTAGAACAATACTTGTCTGAACGTCGCTCGTAAATCTGAAAATCTAGACCAATTCTAATGACTCATCTAATTTATATTTCAGTAGGCATTTTGGTCTTATTAAGTTTGCACTAGTCGACGGCACGAACTATTTTGTGCGCGGGGTTAAAATGCATGCTATCTCATAGCAAAAAACACGTGCGAAAGAGATAGATGCTGTGATGAGCAGTAAGAAGCTAGTTCGCGTACTTATACACACTTTTGCATTTTTTTTGCGAAATGGATGATGTTTTAGGACGGTAACGAGCGCGCGAAATTTTATAAACAGACCTTTAGGAGTATGGATATCATGAAAAAACGACTTAATGTATCTGTTCAAAATAAAATTATTAGCATTGTTGAACTTTTTATCCATCCCTGTATGGTAACTGTTTAGCATTTTTCTTCTTCTGATGTTATTTATTTGCGCCTAAAGATGCGTTAGAATTAGTGTTGAAATATGGAACTTTCGACGCTCATAACTTTCAAATATATTTTATTTTTACTTTTTTGTTTCCATACAGGGAACACACAAACAACATACAAGGAGAAAAATTTATATCATTTTACATTTTGAACGTACACGGTCAAACAGTGGAGTAATTAATCGTCAGACTTCGTTTGTATGGAAGTATTATCGACTAGGGCAACCTTAAGGGACGAATATCACTAACCTTAAAGTTTATTATTGTAATTTTGTATCTAGTTTCCATCCGCGGCTTTCACTTTTACTCTTTTTGCCATATATTTCAGAAGTCTTTTGATAATATAAGGTAGACATTCAACGCTTTAACTAGCTTGACTCTGTCTCCTACTTGATAAGGACACCAATTCTACTTCTTCCCATTGTGGGGAATAGTGTAGCGGGTATGTCTAAAAAAACAGACTATGCTTACATTGCTAAGCGATAAAATTTTCGGAACGGTAGAAAGGCTGCCATACCCTTCAAAAACGGCACGGTAACTTGCATTCTTATGAATGATTCATAATATATTTCACGGTGCCCATCACTTTTTGGTCTCCATACATTAATGCTAATTATACAAGAGTCGTATTTCTTTACGTTTAACTTTAGAATCTAAATTCTGATTGTTTTTAGTAGATAAGTAATGCTGAAAGAACTTCATTAGAAACAGATGTTGTTTTTTAACTGTTTTGTTAAAGAAAGTTAAGAATTTAAAACTCAATCTTTTGATATTTAAACTCTAAATTAGTTGATTAATCTTTCTGTTAGTAGCTGAGAGTAAAAACGGGACCCTATTACTAAGACTGTCAGTCTGTCACCAGGTTATATATCTCATGAACCGTGATAGCTAGACAGTTGAAATTTTCACAGATGATGTATTTCTGTTGCCACCTATAACAACAAATACTAAAACAGACTAAAATAAATACCTAAGTGGGGCTCCCATTCAACAAAGGTGATATTATTGAGTACGAAAGCCATCGTTCGCGAGTCCGACTCGCACATACCGTTTTTATATTTGGTCCCCAAATATTTTTGTTGATTTCATATAAATAAATATTTTTATTTTCCAGGGTCTCGCTGCTGTGGACAGCCCGCTTTGCAGGGCCTGCCTTGACGCCGAGGAATCAGCCGTGCATCTCAACCTGGAATGCGAGGCCTTGGCTTCTCAGCCTGAAGAAATCCTTAGAACGATGAGGTCGCACCACGATGTCTGTGAAGCTCCTAGGAAGCTTCTGTGCTTTAGGGCGGAGCTAGGCTGGCTTTGTTAGCCAAAACCCCACGCACAACGGACCGAATGCGAGTCTAAGTGCGGTTAATGGAGTCCTCATCATCATCATCAATACTGGCGTTTAGCTGCACTTGGTTAGTCTGGGAGTAGACCCCAACATATTTTTTACAACAGATTAATGTATATTTTGTAATGTGTCTATATTTGCGAAAGGCTAAACAGATTAATGTTTTATTTGAATATTTGGAGGTTGTGCACTAACCCTAGGCAACACACAGAAGTTAGAAATAAAACAAAAAAGATAGTTCTCTCCAACATTTATTGGTCGAAAAATAAATTAAAAACTTTGGATTTCAACAAAGGCCCGAAATCGTATAAATAAATACCTACAGGGACTACACTTACTTTAACAACATATTTACAAGTTATTTAATTACCAAATACTTAGTAGGTACAATTATTTTTTCGAACCTCCAGTACTATTTTTACAAATCTCATTTAGGACATAGACTCGAAAATAATGAGTACGAAAGACCACGATCTTCCAAACCCACAGAGCACGGAAACGTCTTAGCGGCTACTCTAGAGACGGCATTGCAAAAACTTTCCATTCGAACCAAGCTTGTCAGTAAGTGTCACCGTATACTCATAGAAATTGGCGGTCCGTGACAGTTCTAGAGGCTATGACAGTCGAAACATGTCCTCCTTACTTACGATTTTTATTAGTTATGGCAACTCTAGTCACTGCCAGCAAGGCGATCTCGCACTCTGTGTTTAAACCCAACACATTTACTAAAATTACAGTCCAAAAGTGCTTTTCGGCCGCACAGCAATACACTTTAAGTGATAAATACCTACATTTAATAATATCGAGTCGTAATATCTACAATGTGGACTGGACCTACTAAAACTGCATGCCAAATATTCATAAGTATGAAAGAGATGTCAGATTCAATCTTTTTAAAACTAATAAATATTTGACGTGAAGTGTAATCGAGGCCATTTTCAACAACATTGTTCTCGAGTCTGTGGCCTCACTTTTCCGCAAGGCCTTAACTCTTATATCAATTGAATGTGCTGAAAATAGTATTTTTTACGATAGTACTAAAAATATTGCAGTATAAAAGCGTTGAGCTTAATATTATTACAGGAGAAAGCGCAAAAAAAATGCAGGTTTTTTTTTTTCAATATGGCGCCGTGGTTTTGATAGCTCATTCAATTGATACGATGTGTAGGCCGAACGAAACTTAACCAATTTCGATAACAATTGTTCTTTTATTACTATTCGTCCCATATTCAGGCAGATAGGCAGAGATTTTGTTTCAAAAGATAATTACAAACATTTTTACAAAATGTTTTGAACATATTACATACATGTTTTTTACAGAATTTTATGATATCATGAACATAAATTTATTGTTTTAGAAAATCATAATTTACATTACAATATTGTATTAATACTTTTTACAAATTAAATATTTAATTAAAATTAAGTACACGTAAAGGAGAACAACCCTCTGCCCCTACCGAGAAATTTACATTTTTTTCCAAATCAAACCAGAGACAATATGGCCGCGATTTTTTAATAATTACAGCATTAACTAACAATACAGCTGCAAAATATATTGTACAGTACACTAACGGTATTTACCGTCGCCCTACAACCTATTAAGTATCTTTAGGGTTCCGTAGATATTAGAGGAACAATTAAAAACATAATCCAATATAAATACAATTTAATTTCTGGGTTATCTTTTTTGAGCAAAAAAATATTTGTTAATTTTTTAAGTTTTCTGAATAAAAGTTTGTTCCAAAAATGTCTACAGAAGCCTCTTTCGCGTGACAATTCACGCACTCATTTTTATTTAATATCCATTTTTAGGAAAAGTGTGGACTTTGAATCTTTTTTTTTTGTCGTTTTAGGAAATTGCAATGACCGATCTAGTGACTCAAGATTTTAAGCTTATTTCACTAATGCTAAGATTAGTAATTTTTACAAAAATACTTTTAGAACAGTTTAAAGAGGTAGCTGAAGCTTTTTCATATTTCTAAAATTTTCTCGCTAATGAAAACGTTAAAAAAAATTAAGTACATTGAAAAAAGTCTATAAAATGTGAAATAAGTACAAAAGCATCAACAAATTAAAATGTAAAACCTATATTAGCGATTGCTAGTAGCACCAATGCGAATATTTCTTAATAAAAATGGAACTTTATTTCATTAAACTAATTAAAAAAAATAGTAAGAGCAGTGAACTCCTGGTGAAATATCTATTTAAATTCATTTTAGATATTTTCAGCCCTGTAGTATAAAAAGGTTTACATAAAAACAGAAATAATAATAACGTTAATCCATTTTCTCCAGTCTTCGATAAAATTAATTCACCTATTTGAACTTCTTAATAGTAAACGGCTAGTTATAGTTCATTGCTCTTGCTTTTCGAGTAAAACAAGATTATAAATACAGAATTGGGTCATGAAACATTTAGATTTTACAACCTTTACTGAGCAAACAAAAGTTTTACCGACATACTTCGTTAAAGCTTTAGTTTTTAAGAAAAAAAGATTAAAAAAGATAAAGATAACGTGTGTCCTTTTTTGCAAAAAATCTTTTAAAGCTTTAATGAAATTGCGATAAAACCAGGCACAAGTTATAGGATTGTTGCTCTGAACTAGAGTCACTAGACCGATCATTTATGTTTTTAGTATGAACTAACAATTAGCGTAAAAGGAAATTTGTCACAGACAATATAATTTTAGGCTTACACAATATCAATTATTTTATAAACCTTTCCCAGACAGAAATCTGTTAAATCTTACGTTAAGATTTTGTTATGGTTGATCAGGTTTTTGTTTGATTTTTCTGCTATTATATAAATAAGACTGAGGTAACTATTGTAACTAAGAGAATAATCTTATTCTTAGGCCGTTGTACTTTTAGCATATCTCAATAAAATTTGTTTTTATTATAACGTATTTTCACAAGTAATGTTTTTCGAGGAGGTAGTAAAATTATTTATAATTCAAAAGAGATTACATAGTGTAGTTTCATTGTGAAATAAATTAATAAGATAAGTCAAATTAAGAGTGACAGATATAGCCTTAGCAGCCATTTTTATAATAATTAATTTTGTCGCAAGCAATTAAAATAAATTTATGCACGTTAGACAAAACAAATTCACTAGATGTCTCGTGAATATGTTGCGATATATTTTTAATTTGTTAGTGTTAAAAAAAGATATTCGGATTAGTTTTGGTTCTATCTTTAATTGCAAAAGAGAAACCTTTAGTTATTTTTTATTACTCGACGCAAAATTCCTTTTTCTGTCTGGAAAAAATTTCGACGTTAAATATAAAAATTATGTTTTTTTTTTTCATTATAAACTAGCGGACTGATTTTCTTTCGAGATTCTGCAAATGAGGTCATCATTTTAATAATTAATAACAATAATCAGGCAATAATTATTATTTCTAAGTACACAGCACAACTAATCAAAACTAATAATTAGAGAGATTACTAAGAAAAAATGTTTGTTCGTCACGTTTGAGATTCAAATTGTATTGAGATTTTTAAATGCATTGTCTGTTTTTGATGTTATTCTCCTTCACTTCACAACCTTTATGGCGTTATTGTCGTAAGTTCTTCTATATTTAAATAAATGTGAATGCACTATATTTAAATAAATACGTAGTACCTGGGCGACCGAGCTCTGCTCGTTGGAGCCGTTTCCGAGATTCAGATTATATATATGCAAGAATTGCTCGTTTAAAGGTATTAGATTTAACAGCATTATTGTTATAACATATCTGTATTCCTACAATAAAGAGTGAAAAAGTACTACACAATGGGCCTCTACAAAGTTTAATTCTATCTGCAGCAACGATTGTCGAAAACTCCAAGATACCGATATGACACGTAGTCAATCCCTTACTTAATAACATAAAGACTGTTCGAACATCGTTATATCTAATGTCACTTAGTCTAGAATCTCTGGTGACCAATTTGGCTACAATTGACAATACTGTAGACGGTCTTGCCAGTTGTTATTTCTTACTTTAACTGAGGTAAAACTGTCACTTGTCACAGATTTTTTTATTTCACTGTACAAATACATAAGTTTACTTCATAAAAATTGTTAAATGATTGTTTTGTTTGAAGACCTTCTGGGTAAGCAAAATAACGTGACAATCACCATATTAGTTGCCGGAACGACATCAAAGCTCTTCTTAATGTTTAATTGATAATGTTAATGAAGTATCTTCAAAGGGCCGTCTTGAATAATTTAAGCGTTTTTCTACTTTCAGCGTATAGTACTGGTGATTATCCACTGAGAATAAGAACGACGACCATTGGCACATTGTTACTGTTATGTATGTGTTGATATTTAGACTAAGTAGCTAGTAGGTTATAATTTCTTATTGTGAGTACCGCCGCGCCACGGTGCCAGTCTGCGAATATACGCTGTGTGCTATCGAGATGTTACGTTGTTTTATTCTGCTCCTACCTGACCAGGCACCTGCTTCTAAGATATTTATCAGTGACAACGAGAAGTGAACATTTCACGTGTGAAATTGACTGTTACGATGACGATCGGAAAAATAGGCGAGTTTAATATGCACAAAGACGATTGGAAACTATATGTCGAACGGTTAGAACAATACTTCGTTGTGAACGACATAAAGGAAGATTTACATGTACCGACGCTAATTACCTTTATTGGAGCAGAGAGCTACGAGTTGCTTGTCAATCTGTGTACACCGAATAAGCCAAAAACACTAAGACATTTGAGCAGGTATCATAAATAAAGGGTAAACATTTACAACCTAAACCCAGTGACCTCCGAGAGGTATAAAGACTTATATAGACGCTAGACCAAGTTATATTTAAGCTACGATGACGATTGTCAAACTAAGTCCAAAATATATAGGATTGCTCACGTGGCATTTCGGCAATGCATATCATTCCCATACATTTGGACTTTTTGTCAATTATTATAGCTGATAGATGGTCGATTTCTATAGGTTCTAAGCTGATAAAGATACATCCATACTTTAACCATAATAACTAGTGAAGAAAGAAATTGAAGCATAGATTTGATTCTGAATGCAAATAAGGTATGTTCTTTTTTATATTTTGTTATCATGTCTTCATTAGAAAAAAACTTTGTCAGAAAAGGATAAATTATAAACTTGTTAGATATGTAGTTTTTTTATTGGATATCTTAAACTTTCAAAGCTTAATCTGCTTCGCCCCTAAATACATTCATAGTTGCAGCAAATCTCGGTACACCAATTAGTAACGATCGTAAAATGATTAGAAAGAGATATTCCAACCAGTCATACAACAGAAAGAGCTCCTATTGCACATATACCATCCTCAATGAAGGTATCAACTTGTACTATGGATGTCGGTATGTACTGGGATTGCAACCCTTTGAAACCCAATTCATAGGGTTTATCTGCTCATTATGGGGTATTAGCCTTTCCCCTCTTCTCATGGCTTTCATTTATAATTTATTTCGCTACAGTCAAAACAATTTTCGGTTGTGAATTTTGATATGTTTTTTTGAAATGTTTTGAATCGTAGCCAAAATTATAATGACGGAATTTATGAAACGGAAAATAAAACATGATATGAGACTTTAAAGAATTGCGATAATCTCATTGTACATATAACGTTAGATGTTTTGAGTCAAAAACATACATTTTAACAAACAGAACTTGCAACAGAATTGTGAATTTAAAGATAAGAATTATACCCGTAGTACAAGATTAAACTTCAATGTAATTATGATAGTCAATCAATTATTTGTTAAAACAAAAAGTGTAATAGGTATAAAGAAAAGCAGATGGACATGGTTCATTAAAATTATAGTATCATCTATATATACCAGCTAAATTCTCGCTAACACCATTCCAAAAATCAACACAATAGCCATAAAGAATCATTTAGTGCACAAAAAACTATCAAGAAAAGAATATCTAAGATATCTAAAAGATATACCAACGAACCAATGCAACGATTTTACGCTCATACTGGGAATGAACTCAATCAAGGCCGGGCATTTTTTGTTAAACACAAAAACTTTTTTAAACCTTGTCGTGTAATGGATTACCCGGAAAACTTTAACAGATTAAGAATGTGAATTGAAATTGTGTGAGATTTAAAAGCGGGATGAATTCAAAGTTTTGACGAAGCTTGCAGAATTTCTGAAGCTTGTATGAGTCATAAAAGTCTTAATCGATTGGCCACATAACGGATTGGAATAATTCTTGTAATTCGATTCGATACGTACTAAAGTTTTGGGTATGATTCATCTGGGAGATTTTTTAGACAGACATCCAGAACATGATCAGAAATAATTTGCTAGGTTGAGAATATCATATTAAAGGGAAACTTTGTAAAAATTAACCCAGTGATAACACGTTACCCAGTTACTAGACAGGGTCAGATAGGGTTGCTCCATTTAAATACTGGTGTTCAGCTGCATCGGGTCAGAGTGGAACCAGACCCCAATAAAGTTGAGAATAATAGACAGAAGATGATAATAGGTTTGAAAGTCATCTTCAGAGAAAATGTATATGTCATAATAACTTGAGTAAAGAGGATAATGTAAGCGACAGATGTTTAATTACAAAGACCAGTTCAGCTGCCAAATGAGGTGATTAAAGCCATTCATCAGTGCATTCGACTTTTACTGGCAGCCGCGAATTGAAATATAAGCCGAGTTTGAATTCCGAATTCCCAGATCCACCACAAAACAGTTCGAAAATAGACCTTTTGTTTTGAAACGAATCCAATAAATAAGTCCACGTAAGATTCAAAGACTTGAGATTCAGTAGCATTATGAAATAAAAATAACCTGGCCACCATATTTTCGTGACAAACTGACGGGGCATCAATCGTTTGCTTTGATGTCAGTATCCAGTGAATCGCCCCATTACTTTAAAGAAATGAGCATTCAAATTTAAAAATTGTGTCCCTTTTAGATTAAATTAAACGCACGAAATTATGTTTCCTAAAAATGTAATAGGAGTAGAATGAGCCCTTGAACCAGAAATATAGACAATTCTGTTTTTCTTTTCAGGGTACCGAAAATTAACGTCATTATCGAGATAAACCTAATGACCTGGGTGAGTTCAAGACTACGTTGCAGAATTTTGGCCCAGCAGTGACCCAAAGTTTATCTCATGACCCCCAAAAAAGCATTTAAATTTTTACCAGAACGAAAATAAAAACAATTAAAATACGCCAATGGCAGGATTAGTTCCAAATATAAAAGAAATGAAAGCCATAAAACTAAGAACAAGCTGCTTCAACCGCGCTCTTAAAAAAGTTTATAATTGCCATTTTTTATTAGAACCGTTTTATTATAATTATAATTTTTATCTTTTAGCAAGCTATTGATGTTATCGGTATCTTAATTGTATACTTACATTAAGTTTTAAGACTTAATTATTAGTTAATTTTCGAAACAAATTAGCCAGTGGATCTAAAATTGTTAATCGTTTTATTAATGTTTCAATTTTTGTTCTGTATAACCACACTGTCTCTATATTCAATTTATTTGATTAATTTATTGGATTCTTCGAAACTGCCAAATTAATGTTTTCGTAGAATAAATCAACAATACCCACATTTCTTTTAAGTTAACCTACAATTTATACAGTTTGTATTTTCTTGGATTGACCTGTATGACTTTAAATTCCACTTAACTCATGACCGAATCCAACGATTAATTTACGCAATCCAGAATTTGCATTTCAAACTGTATAGTATATTCAAATTCCGTAGCCATTTTCCTTTACCTAAAGGGGGCGTCAACTCAATTTTGAGCATCGCTGTTCCAAAAATAACAAACGAACGGATGAGGTCGTTTGATTCACAAGATTAATGTGTTCCTATGATTTATCATCTAGTTTTGCGTATAATTTACTGCTATTTCTTGCTCATCCTCTTTTTATAATAACAGACTGTTTTTTATTTTGTGTTCAAACAATGCTGTCTACAACTTCATGATCGTTGTGTTTTAGTAAGTTTATTTCTTTATGTGTTTTTTACTGACAGCTGAACGTAGTTTTGCTAGCTTTGTCTCGAATCCAGTATTTTTTTCAAACGATATAATAAGTACGAGAGATAATTATTATTCATTCAGAATAGTTTCTCCTTCTATCATAATTAATACAGCATTAAATAAATGTATTGAATACAGAATGGTAGGTAATTATATTATCTGTAATTGATGTTTCAATATTTCTTACTTTATTTATTATTAATGATTGTAGTCTATTCTATAGTCTGTCATGTGACCTATGTACATATATTGATTGCATCGGGGTCGGTAATGTGACTTATAAATAATTTATTAATGTCACTAGAGTCACCCTTCATACTAATAAAACAAATGACAATGTGTTCACATTTACCTAATCTTCGAAATTAAGCACAGTGTTCATTAAGAATAGTTGAGAAAAACCATTAGCAGGAACAATTGGTGCTCGAATAAAGTAAATAAGCTCTGTCCTTGTTACATGAGCCTGAAATACAACGAAACGTAGGTATACTTTACACCTCTGACATAGACCTTAGCTGAATATAAGCTTGATGTTTTATCTTTATAAAGTTATGCAATAAAGATCAATATACCTGAACCAAATACTGCATACGTTATGCAACTCAATCAGAGATCAATATATAATGCATTCGCTGACAGCTGAAGTATTTGTAATGAAATGCTGTCTAAAGTTATAAATGAAAGCATCAACTAATACAATAAAGACATGGCCGCAAAAGTATTATCATTGATAGGACGAGAATGACACTGGAAATTGGCTTTAAAAACAAAAGATGGTGTGGAGCGTACTGGCAAATATTTCCTCAACGTTTCAAATAAAAAAGGAAAGAAAAAAAAACACAAAAAGCTCGAAAACAAGAGGCATAACCACGAAACAAACAAAACACTAACGGAATCTCAAGAAATATTAGTAGAAAAACAAATATTTTCAAATATATCCATCTTCAAATTCGATAAATCATTCCACGAAGACGTGTCTATGTCGATACAAGATTCATTTGCATTTATGTTGTTCGAACTATAAGAAAAATGGCCGACGTTCAAGTTTTAGCGAGTGTATCAGAGGAGATAGATCGTTCTTTATTTTCCTTCAACTAGTTGCGGTCATCAACCCGTTTGGCTGGCGAGGTGGCTATGGATATTACTTTCCTTTTTAGGAGAGGTCCGTGTCTGCCATTAACTTTAAGTATTGCTCCAGCGAACATTTTTCAAGCTTTTGACCCTTTCGGAACTTATTCCCATATTTATTCGGCTGTTTGTATATCATTCTTTATAATGTCGTATACATAATTATAGTAAATCTCTGACTTTCAGGCAAGATAGGCATGGTGTAATAATTATGTTATTATTAGTATATTATTTCGGATTCAAATATGTAACACTTAAACGCTTGCTGTTTTAAGTATGGGTAGTAAAATTAACGACCCATCACCAGATTAAAAGAAGATTTAAAAGACCGAGCTATCTCCATTGATTCTTATTATAATGGTGATATTCAAGTTGGCTAGTTGTAGATTGAAAGATAACTATCGAAAAGGCCTAGATAAATCTTCAATTTCTAATTGTGAAGTTAACGATAATTAAGCAGGTGTAGAAGAGATATTTGTTCTCCTCAAACGTCTTTTAAAATCTCATAAACAATTAACACACAAACAAGAGAGAAAGGAGCCTCGTACAGACATACAAAAACTAACAGAAGAAGTGTATGATATAAAAAATAATGGGGAATAATTAATTTTATAGCAACACGACTGGTCGTATAAACATTTTTAGATAAAACTCTTCGAAGATTTATGGCAGATCTACCAATAGTAGCAAATGTAGCAGTGTATATCGTAAAATGGAAACCAGTTCAAATATTGTTGGAAATTCTTGGAAATAACAACAAATTTAATGTTATTGGGTTGTGGAGGTCAGATAGGCAGTCGCGCCATGGAAATTACTGGTTTTCAGCTGCATCAAGTAAGACTGGTAGACCATAAAATAGTTGGGAACACGTTAAGCAGATAAACAAAGAAATAATTGAAAAACAGCTTTGTGATTTAGTAGACAAAAATAAATGAAATGACAAAATAGATGATGCAATTCATCCAAAAGAAGTAATTTAACCAAATGAAACTTGCAATGGTAATAATATACTTTCAAATGATGAAATAAGTCCAACAACTGTTACTACACCTATAGCAGTCAGTTTGATAGAAACAGACAATTACCACAACATGATTTTAGACTAAGCAAGCAGCGCCGCGGGCTAAAACAATATCTTGGTACAATATCTTTGTCAAACAATTTGAAATAGGTGTGCCCTAAGACACGCCTAGTAATTGTACTAACATAAGTTTATAATGTTAAGGTTGGGTAAAATCTAGATATTGTGAAGCTAGACGGTCTGAAATTAAGGGAAAGCAGTTGGTACCGAATCTGGAACTTTATACTGCACACAGGACTTTTTGTCAGGGACTATTTCTTTTTGAGAAATCTCTGATATCGGTGAAGGAAGCAACGTGAGGAAACCACAACTTATAAAATCTGAAATTGCCAACCGTCTTTGAACAAGCATAGGGATAAATGCTCGTGCCTTCTGAGTATCAGAAGAGTTCTTTGACCTGCAGTGGGACAGTAACATGCTGGTATTTTACTCTCAACAAAGAGACGAACTTTACCAAAAATCGATATATGCCATATTTGAGCTACCAAAATTCAAGGACAAAGATTGTTTTATAATGAAGAACCGGCATCAAGAAAACTTTTATAATTGACATGACATGTTTCAAAACTTTTGTGACAATCTCACGTCAAAAGCTTTGTTATAATTTTAAAGCTTATTTGTTTTATTATATAATTTTGATGATCACTCAATTTTGTTTAGAGATCTAAAGATTAGGAATTTAATATTTCAGTTTATATATCCTATAATCCTATTAAATTTTTTTCAGCAGCAGCTCATAGTCTAAATTATTTATGATTTAAAGTTCCATTTTCGTCGGTGAAATGTGTGTGGTTTTCTCTGTCTGCCTTCGCGAAATACAAGCGTGTGTTATATAAAGAAACATATATCCATGGCGTAGGTAATAGTCGTAAGTAACATTGTGTTCTCGCAATAAAATGGCTAACTAAGTCATTTAGCTGGCGCTATTTTTAAATCCAGTACGTTATGTTCTGAACCGGTTACCGTAGGCCTTTGAGGAGTACAATCAACCTTTAACTGGCTAACAGTGCCTTTTTTAAGTTCTTATTGACCGTAATGAAGATATTTAATTCTGTATGGTGAATTCATTGAATAATAGCTGTAAACATAGTATTATTTTGTTGAATATTTTTCAATAATATAATTTTGAAAAAATAAAATGTGTATCAGTTTCTTTGTATTTCTATAATTGCAATCTCCGACCTGTACCACAAAGAATCTTGTTAACAAAATATTTATAAGGTCAAGGCATTCCAATGTCAAAGTCAAATAAAGGAGCTAGAATGATGTCGTAGCTTTGAAGCGTCTATGATCTATATTTATAAGCAAATTGACTATCAACTAAATGGTCCGTGAATTCAAATCACAGCAGATGTCATGTACTCGTATGAAATATTTATACCTCGGCAAATTGACGATGTGTAACAGTCAATCTACAGAACAGTCTATTTTTCTGATTTTACATAAGGTAGAAGGTAGAGGCTTCTCTAAACAGCTCTAAAATCTTTAAGATTCCCCTTCTCAAATAACAGAATTTAAAATACCTTTAATACTTCATAACTATGTCCACGGTCATATTATATTCATCATAAGTCCGCTTCTAAACCCATATATTTTAAATAATTTAATTAGCTTAACTGAACATAAAATTTAATGAGTTGATATATTTATTGTTATTATGATATAAGATGGGTTGGATGTGGTAAATCTTGTAGATTTTATTATTTAATAAATAGTTAGTAAGGTTTTCTTTGCTGGAGCCGGTGAAATTTGTGTTACATCGATAAATTTTTCAATGATGTAAAGTTTGGACTTAAAGTATCTTACAATTTAAAGATTGAACACGATTTTTGATTTAAGAAAGTTGAAACGTATCAACGACAATCAAAGTTTATAATAATCCACTATAGTATTTGAATCTGTAAGTGAAATATATAATATCATTAAAGATTTTTGCGATTTAAATGCTTGGTACGGTTATAGTTTGGCAATTTGCAATGATATTGATTTGATTGCGGCATTTTCATAGAGAAACCAATCGTAATTATTCCATTAAGTACAGCTACAAACCGATTTGGCGAGCAATAGATAAAATTGATATGGATATATAAAATGTATTCAGTATAATTGCAGAAACTAGTTACGAACAATTAAAATCATCAAAAAAAAACTGTTTTTGTGCTACTTCATTCGTCAATGAGTCTTATAAGATACCACTGCAAAATACAGTATCAGTAACTACGAGTACTTCTTTAGCCAGAGATGACAAAGAATATATTATATATAATTATTTAAAGAAAGATAAACATCATTAACCAAAATTCCGTAAAGAGTATCATTTAAAGTCTTATCAGTATGACTAATAAAGATGCTGTTTATAACAATTTTAATCATTCTTTATCCTAGACAACTCGGCCCTCATAGTCAATGGCACCGTATTTACAGGCCAACATAATGAATGAACTATTTGTTTACACAAAGACCTTTGTTAGACATTAACGCACTAATGACGAATGAACCCTTTTCCAAAAACATCTCTATATGTAAAAAGACTAGTAAAAAAAGAAGACCATGACGGTTTAACAAGTCCAGAAACATCAAAAAGGTGTGTACAAAAAAAACTCCACGTCTAAATTATTACAAACATGCCAAGGAGATTGGTTCGTCCACAATCCCTTCAGTAACTGAAAATAGCTTAAGACAAGTTTAAACAAACGAGCTGTACCCAGAAATGCTAAGTAGACGTTTAACTGTTTGGTTTAAAATAAAAATAGAAGCACTCACAGTCAGTTGAGACTTGGTTACTTCGTATACCTGTGTTGGTGATTATATTCTTGACTATAATAACTTTACAGCTCATGAAGGCATGAAAAGTACTATTGGAATTAAAGTTGTCCTAGGAATACACCCTGTGGGAACCCTAAGAAAATTTTGTACAGTTAATTTCAAAGTATGTTTACTTCGTTTCTGTTATATCCAAATATATTTATTGTATTTGAAATTGTCGTCTTTAGTCATACCAACAGATGGGTTTAGTAATTTAACTAGAAAACGCTTTCAAAAGATGAAATGGCTACTATTGTAAACTATATGGGTTTCGCTTCATTAAGGGCAAAGATACGGCTCTTAGTTCCAACTGAGACATATGCAGGAATCAGGCATGAGGCTATTGTTCTCCATAATTTATTGCCTCACGCTCTCTCTGAGGTTTGAGCAATAATCCAGACGTTCTAATGTTAATTGCGTTAGCACAAGACTACGCTCAGAATTGCGTACTTGGAACTAAATGGGAATATTTAGGTAGTCGTGATGAAAAGGAAGCAGCTGATACAAAGGAAAATATGAGTTATGACTCGGTTAGATACTGACTGCATGGCCAAACTAAAATTGTCGTTATATTCAGTAAATCATGATCATCTTCTACAATTTTCATGTGAATACAAAGAAGCTACTATACAATACCAGATTAGAAGAAGGTGACAACAATAGCATATCGTCAATATAGAATGTACAACTCAACCGACTTCAATACCATCAGGAGTCTCTTTGAAATCATCGTAAGATAGGTAGAATTTTCACAAGCATACTGATAATAGCATTCAATACAACACAACCGCAAATCAGTTAACAAAGATCATCGTGTTAGACCCCGGTAAAAGCCGGGTCATGCAAAAGACATTAATTTGACCTTATGATGATCTTTTTGTTATGACCAAGGGTACACACACCAGGAATATCCCTAGATCAGTTGTTCCTTGTTGTTGTTGTTGAATATAGATACTGTTAAGTCTCAAGCTGTCCTGAGGCTCGAAACGCCAAATTGTAAGGGATTGATCACGTGCCATTTCGATAGCATTTAACATTTCCATACATTTTTGACATTTTTTTATTGCTACGGTGACGCTTCCGATGTTAGAATGTCACTTGACTAAAGCCTCTTATCAGTCTTAGGTAAATTTTAGCGACAGAAAGACGAAGATTGTCATCAAGTTCTGTCCCCTCAAGTTTGGGGGGTTCTCGTATAAGAACCTTGTTTGCAGTATTCACACCTTACGATTCTTCAATATTGTGACGCATATTGGAATGTGTACACATACCACTATGCGTCGACGTCAGGTGTGTACGTATTTTTCCTGGACTAAGGTGTGGTAAAACGTATTGTTTAAACCATCGGAGTGTTTGGGGCGTACCTTCCGGTAAGAACGTGTGAAAAGTACACATAAGGAGATTTGTAACGATATCGATATCCGTTGACAAATTCAATGTGTTTTTTAAAAAGGATCTTTAAATTCTCACAGAGAAAAGCCTGGGTCCCAACAGAGAGAACATCATGGGCTATATGCGTATGAATCATTCGTTTTTTAATAGGTTAGGTTTTATGGAATTCACAGTTCATGGAAAGTTATGTGTTGATGTAAAGAAATGTATTCCTTAAGATTTGCTAAGACAAGTCTATGAAAAGCAGTGACAACTAAAGTATAAGTAAACTATCATCTTTGAACACCAAACTAGTATTAGTGTCATCTAAGAGTAATGGGCCGATTTATCAAGTTTCCATTTGAGGAGAAATCCATAATTCGAGTATATACTTTTTCTAGTAAAGTACAGCTTTCGAGAACAGAGATAGTACAAGTCACGATTGAGTGAGACCTCATTGCCTACTATTGACTTCTAACGCTCAAATATGCATAATCAGAAATCGATTTTCCGTTACAATTTTAGTTTCATGGTTATAAAAAACTGAGTGACAGATATTGGATACCAGAGATTGGATATTGGTGACCATAAGCTCATAGAGTAAGGTAATTTTGAGTGTGTGTGAGGGATAGATATATATGACTTGTATACATCTGTCCCTTACGCACACTCAAAATAACCTGACTCTAAGAGCTTATGGTCACCCCTCTGTACTAATTATATTGTCATATTATAAAGTAGCTTGTCCCTTAGCTGATTTTAGAAGGTTACGAATAGTTTATAAAGAGTTAAGTTGAGTTGAGTTTATATGGATGACTTTTTGAATAGAAAGAGGCGAACAACCTAGAAAACGACACTAGATTGTGCGAAAGATAGTATGGTTACAAAGGTGACTATCGAGATTACGACTGATAGAGGGTGTCTAGACGAATGAAAGATTCATCACCAATCATTAAATAAATCGGGATAATGGCAGGAAGATGATTATGAATTGTCATCTCAAAATATAAAATTAACTTACTTTCAACAGTGTGTATTCAACTTAACATCATAAACGATCATGCTCGGCCGGTTCTATATTTAAACTCACATTTGTTTAGAAAACAATACATGACCAAAGTCACTGTTAAAACCGTTTTGTTTTTAAAAGAGTATAAAACCTTTTTATGTGTCACGTTCTTTTTATCTTTAATTAGCTTTATTTTTGGAACGACGAATAAAATTTTCTTGACTGTTGTGGCCAGATGCTGTATAAAGTCTGTTACCTAGTGTTTTGAAGACCTTTTCAATGAAAATTATATTCTGTTATTTATTGTGGATAAATCTCGGAGAATTGAGATGAATAGCTTGTTCTGTCACATTCGAAATGAATTATAGGCTCATAGTGGCTAGGTCGAATATCATCTCTAAGTCATGACTCATTATAATGAGTTCCCTGCTCAAACCCTTAGAATATGCAAGCTGATACTTATTTGGCTGTATTTTTAGAGCAGTAATTAGCATACATTTTCTCCAGTACATCTTATTCTTATCCAGTTTTTCTAAAAAACTTCTCTGAGAGATTGCGTTGTGCCTTAGCTTCACGTTAAATTGCGTCACGTTTTGTGGGTAAAGCTTAAGCTTTCTCGTTGTTTCTTTTACGAAAATGTTTATCTCGTTTACGTGTTTTCTCAATACAATTTGAAACGCATTCGCTTTCTTCTTAAAAACTACCTAAAATATATCAACTGTCACTATTGAGTTATGGCTAAAAGAAAACCGGTCTATTTCGACTACTATTTAACTATTTGACTATTTTGTTATTATGTTAAACATGGTTTTCACACGTTTTTGTAATGGCACCAATGTGCTTAATCCGTATCTTGAAAAAAAAATGAAATTTTCTCCGTCTTCAAACATTTTAGAAAATTCCATCTTTTTTAATAGGTGTAGGTCTCAGTAATCTAATTATTTATTTAGCTATAAAGGCATGTTACTATCTTTGTTAATTCATTTTTGCTATTTTATAAGAAAATGGCGGAATGCCTGACATTTCATTGACTCTTATAATTGCCATTTACAAAGATAGTGACGTGCGTATTGGAGCAATATTTTTCGTAACAAAAAAGAAAGAAGCTGAAATGCAAAAATCAGTCAAGAAAAATGAGGTGAAAAGGCTTCACTTTTAATACATAAAAGGTAAATATATCACATAATAAAAGCATATTAAAGAGAAAAATACTAAAACCAAAATCACAGTTTTCTAGACAAGATTCTTAACTTGTCCAAAGTTTTTCATTTATAATATATAAATAAATTCTAATTAATGCATTATCCGTTGTGAAAATAATAAAAAAAAACTTGTCTTTTGAACTAAAAATTAAAAAAGCTACCTAATTCTTTATATACGTTTTCCTATATCTGCATTTGATCCGTTAAGAACCCTAAGTCTTATTCAAATATCCTTTGCATAATGAAAAATATAAAAAATCGTTAATTCCTAAATGGTTTAAGAAACCTAATTTTATCATACATGTTAACATTTCTTTATATATAAATATATTTAACTGATCATAGACTACAGTTTGATGTCCTCTAATGAAATTAACTTCACATATTAGTTCGATTACTCAGTAGGCCCATTATACTTAGATACAAATTAGGCTTTCGTGTTCCTTAGAGACTACACTGTCAGATTGGATTTGGAACTTGTTTGGAACTTCAGTTTTGCACATCCCTTAATCACCAGTCGGCTACTTACAACTCGAAAAGATCCACAATCCTTAGGGCACATCACTAATGCAGTACACCACTTTAGTTTTTTATCACACAACGCACAGATTCACGTGTAAATTAGAGTGTCAGGACGTAAATGTAGCGTGTGTAAAGTTTGTGTGGTGTGTGGGCCGGGCTTGTCGGCGAGGTCGGGACGCGGGGGTCGCGCCGCCCGGGCGCACATTCACCGAGCCAGCGGGGCCAGCACAGCACTCGCCGCCAGGGCCAAGGCGAGCGACGAAGCCAGCGCTGCCCCACGGGAATGAGACAGCTCCTCACTCTTGATCACCTCATTCGGCGTCTTGTCGTACTTGTGCGTCTTTTTAGTCACCGGCTTCATTGTTGTGGTCGTTGTGGTGGTCGCTGGGGTCGTCGGCGGTGGTGGCGGCGGTGGGGGTGTTGGCTGAGGCTGGGGCGCCGGAGACTGGTCCTCCGGCTTGCAACACACCCGGAACACCAGTTTCATATTGTGACTCAAACATCGACCCCCAATGCGTCTGTGCAAGTCATCTTTACTGGACGTCGATATGAAGTAGTAGTCCTTTCCAGGCAGGAACTCTAGACCGCCCGGTTGCGGAGTAAACGGCCGGAAGGTTATGGTGAAAAACATCAATTTGTGCGGTTTATCGCATATTGCGATTATTCTGGGATTCGGATTAGTTATTCTACACGTATCATATTCTTCTTTGCTCACATTATAAATTATATACTTTTCCGTGTCCTCCTCAAAAGTCCCTGGAGTATACACTGGACAAATTATGTTCACTTGGTCGTATTCGAACTGAGCGTTTCCTTTATTCAAGTCAAATACATGATCAGTGTTATCTATTCTGAATATACTGTTTGTTGTGTTCCAATGTATGTAGAAGGACTTTGCATAGTTCCCCATCACGCTTTCGATGAAGAAAATGAGCACAAGGACGGTCCACGGTGTGTGACGGAGCCCAAAGTAAGTTAGCGACACCATCCTGACTGGTTTACTCGACTCGCATTATTCGACGAAGATGCTAAGAAGTCGCTGTTCGCTACACACTATCGCACATACACCAATCCATATTTATATTCCACGATCACTATACATCACTGAACGTCCACAGTTTCACTTATAAAACACGATCAATCCATTCAGAGGCGACGCGATGGGTCCTCCATGTTACTCCGTCCGCTAGATTCTATTCAACGATAAATGTGGAATTCCATAGGACGTGGCCCGTTCAAAACGCGTTGAAAACGACGCTTTCGTTGATTTTAACACTGGTTTGAACTTCACAGTTATGTTAGATGGCTATTAGTGTGAGGATAAAGTTGAAATTAATCAATACATCACAGATTTTTTACAATACAGAGGTGTTCTTTGTATTGGGAACGGGCGACGCGGACAGGGTCGGGCACGTAAGCGCCGCGCGGTGGTCGGCCGAACTACTGGAATGCGACCCGCGGGCACGGTACGCATGCTCGCCCCGCCCGCGCCCCGCACCCCTCGCTTTACCGACGCGTTCCGAGCTTTGCCGAGCTTTCGCCCGTCGCCATTTTATTTGTTGCCCTGCACAAAAATGTTAAACATTGTTTATCCTATTAAAAGCAAGCAAAACTGCCATTTTTCGAATAATTCTTATAATTGACTTTTTAATTTCGGAATAATAAATAATTTTTATTCGAAAGTTCAAATTAAGAGCTTTTTGGTGTAACACGAACGCACCCATTAGCGGCCATTGAAAAAAGTCCACAACTGGTTTGGTTTATACAGTCGTAAAAGGGTATGACGCCGAAACATTACAGCGGACGATATTGCACACAATAATCATTTATAATTTAATGCTAATTATGCCAAGTGATTTTATTCCGCATAAAGTTTTCTTTTTTGTCCGTCAATGTTATTAATGAAGCCTTCAGTATTTGATTTGAGGATTCCATTGACAATTAAGAATCGATTATTATGGCCAGAAAGAATAATGATTGCGATCTGTATATTTTTTATTTAGTTAAAGTAAGATTTGGATTTGATTGATTATTAATATATTCTGATAATTATTAGATTATTGGTTTTATATTACAATACAGTATTAAGTATCATAGTTTACATAGAATTTAATAGGTCCGTATCCTTAACAATTTTTTTTTAAATTATTTAACACAAAATTAACAAATTAGTGGCCATTTAGTGCAATAATTAGGTAGGTACTATATTAAAATACCTTAAGTACCTTATTGTGTTTTGTTTTTCAACATGAGTAGTAACTACATACGTCCTTATAATTACCTAATTGGTCACAAAATAAATGAAATGGATAGCGGTCTCTACTTAATTCTAAAATAGCTATATAATACAATATTTACTGTACAATAAGTGTATTTAGGTATCTGTACTTATTATATATTTAAAAGCCGATTATGTTGGACAAAATATTTTCATGTAGTGGAGGTACTATTTCATTATTTATTTGGAGGAAATCTACCGTTTATGGTATCAACCATAAATTATTGAAACATAATTTTAAGTATTCGAAAACAAAAGTAGGTACTTTAAACACATAATTATGTTCACCTTGTATGAGACAATTACTGAAGAAGTACTAATAAGGTAATAAGGATGGCGATAGAAGCAGAAGAAAATCAAAGTCACGAATAAGACTATGTGAAGGATGATAGAGAAATTTGGATTAGGAATATAAAAGGGGATGGATAGATAAAGGACATCACCATCATAATTTAAGTCGAAAGTCGTCCACTGCTGAACATAGGCCATCCCCAAGCATCGCCACATTGATCGGTCCTGTGCAGCCCTAACCAGTTCATCGATCACCTAGAGGAAGGCCTTCCAACGTTGCGTCTTCAGGTTCGCGGTCGCCACTCCAGAACTTTTCGTCTCCATCGACCATCAGAGATGTATGAATTCGATATTTGAATTGGTAGTCTATGTCAAAACAGTACATAGAGCACATAGAGTTATAGAATAAGATCGCCTTTGTACAGCTGCGTCTCTTTCTGAAGAAGTCTTGAACGAAAGAAAGAAAGATAAAATGTTTAATTGTCACAAAACGACATACATAATATATACATGCTTATGCTAAATCCTTAACAATAGTATTAGCAAGGGCGTTGCCAAGGGTGGGCAGATCTCTTTCATATTTGCCACCCGCTATGAACCCTCAAAAATCTCTAGAGTTCGCCGACCGAGGCACACTCTCACCACTCCCGATGACGGCACCACCCTGCTCCAAGAGAGTCGTAGGGAAACTAGTACATTATATAATCATTATAAAATCATCACGCTTACTAAAAAACCACAAAATTGTCAAGCATTTAATATTTCATTACTCATTAAGCAACTATTTAATTGGCTATAACGACTCTACCGTAATGGTGCTAGGCAGACTTAATGGCTTTTGCAGACAATAGACTTACCTATAGAGGACGTAATAAGGTAGTTTCGGTCCTTGAGGTAAATTGGATAGGACCTAAAAAGTCTATCTATCATCTTATCTTAAAGAAAAGATAATAAGCACTCACCAAGTAGCGGTAAGATAAAATAATATTGTCACTTTGTCACGCTAAAATATCCATTTATTTTTTTGTGATTCGAAGCATTCATAGTTTCCATGAGTTAAGTACTTCTTTCTCCTTGTTGAACGGTGGTGGCCCAGTGGTAACTGCCCCGGCTTACGTGTCGTAGGTTGTGCGTTCAAACCCAGGCAGGTGCTTTACTATGTGTAAATTATTTCATCACCACTGCTCCAAAATCGGTGAAGGAAAACATCGTAAGGAATCTGGCATGTCCTAGAACCAATCGTTCGAAGACATGTGACACCTAACAAGGCGCACTGGGCCCGCGTGGTGGATTACGGCCCGTTCCCTCTCACAGAGAGAAGGCCTATGTCCCAGCAGTGGGAACATTAAAAGGCTGATGATTTTGGTGGCGGTGATCATGCTATCAGCTGTTTGATGACGGGTTGAATTGTATTCCTTCGATGAAGGCTGGCCTCACATAGCCCTGAATTGAGAAAGAAAGGAGAAAGTACTTAATTGTCACAAAACGACATACAAACATTACTTTACAAGAACGAGAACGAGAGATGTGGAAGGAGAGTTGACAAATGTGTCTGCTCGAATATCTCACTGATGGTGGCGCGTGTGTTAGATCATTCGGTTCCCTTCATGATGGTTGAGCTGGGTGGTGCCGATTCATGCGTCATGTTCGTGAACGGGCGCCGTCAGTTGGGATTGGTCATTAATGTATGTACTTATGTACCTAAATATTGTAAAAACTATTCTTTTTTAAAAGAGTAAGTATGGAGTTTTTTGTGCATTCTTCTCCATAACAAGCTATTTTCCGAATGCACGGTAGAATCAATTTTTATTCCTTGTAAATTTTTATTGAGACGTTCAAAAGTGCCGCTTGGTGGCCTAGTTGAAATAAAATATTTTTGTCTTGTCTTGTATAGTTATATCCAGTCTCTTGGCCTAGTCTTGTCCTATTATTTGGGTTTGGCTCTGCTTATCATTCTTCGCCAGACAAAACTGTACCTACCTACTGGATTGTCAAGACATCAAATTGTTCTACCTACAGATTGAGTTTATAAAGAATATACAGATAACAATGGCAATTCTTGTTCATTGACAAAACTATAAGTATAAATTATAAACTGTTAGTGCCAATACTTTGATAGTGGCTGAAGAATAGAAACTGTCAATGGAATTCAACTTACCAGGATCATTCTCGACCTGAGACGCATAACGTCGGCTGTCGAGATTGATGCAATAGAATTTCACGTCGAGCATTGTCAATGTATTTTGATTCCAGTGAAAAAGCTGCAATATCTGAAAACACTGACCCTGACCCATAACTACATACGTATCCACTCTAACTGGAACACAGCGACTCTGCTTATATATCTCTGCCTACCACACCATAGCTATAAAG
The DNA here is from genome assembly GCA_948252205.1 of Orthosia incerta. Taxonomy (NCBI): domain Eukaryota; kingdom Metazoa; phylum Arthropoda; class Insecta; order Lepidoptera; family Noctuidae; genus Orthosia; species Orthosia incerta. The sequence continues at coordinate 10,122,437 of OX411765.1, read as the reverse complement.
GCGAGATGTTTATGCTTAGTTAAACTAATGACTACACCACTAAAGTAAAGTATTGTCAAAGAGTCCAAGGTTCTGTTCCCGACACAGACACTCATTAGCATTATGCAACAAATCCTACTTAATTAGAGATGATACGGTTTCTGGTGGGTGTAGGGGGGATATCATTTCAGCAGTAAGAGGGACAGTCTATCCTGGTTTATTGCCTTGAGTGACTAAAACGTGGATTCACGCGATGCAAAGGCTTTATAATTGTTTCGGTAATTACGGCACACAACCGATTACTTATTAGGAAATGCGGGCAGAGAGCTCCGACTGAAAATCATAAAAATAATAATCGTAAAATTTCATGATTCGACATTTGGCTGTCGCCTATTTTCTCCTCCGGTATTGGTCAAATTCCCTCTCATAGAGAGGAGGCCTGTGTCCCAGCAGTGGGAACATTAATAGGCTGATGATGTGATGTGATTGGTCAAATTTAAAAGATATTCCATAAATTATTGGACTCTTCTGAAAAGAGTATCTTCACCAATGAAAGCTACCAATAATTTTTGGCAATACCTAATAAATATTTAAGGAGTATTTGTCATACTCTTTTATGGAGTCAAACCTTTGCCTTGCCGAAATCACTTACCAGGCTAGGCTGCAGTACTGTCCCTCTTCTTCTCGAAACCATGGCCACTGTAACATTCCGCCCCAGTTCTTCACCGTCACCTAATGCGTATTATACGTACGTTTGACAAATCCTATTAACGAATATACTAGCCATTTAGCCATCCGGACGGAATAGGATCAGCTAAAGACCGGATTTGTGAACGCAACAAACAAAAGTGGTTAATTGGTGGCGAATATTCATTATTTTATTTGGTGGTTTTATTTTTGTGGTTATTTTTTCAGTGGTGGCCCAGTGGTGACCCCGAATTACGTGTCGTAGGTCGTATCTTATCTTATCTTGTAGAGAGGCCGAGAAATAACTCGGACACTTCGACCCATTGGGATCTATTGTGGTCCCCTAGATAACTTACTCCTCCCCAACCTCGTTGAAAACTCTTTTCATGAGTCTTACAACGAGACTAGGAGATATAAGCCTATAGTCTTCTGGTTTCGGATACCCAACCCCTAGGAGACTCATTCGCTTACCAGCCAGTGCATCGGATGTGCACAGAAGGTGCTCCATGCGTTCCGTATGTTCCCCACACAATCTGCACATGGGTGTCGCGGTTAGACCCATCTTCATGAGCATGTCATTGGTTCCAAAGTACCCAGTAAAGGCCCCAAGAAGGTAGCGGATTTGTCTCCTGCTCATATATCATAGGTTCGAACCCAGGCAGTCACATTACTTTGTGTAAATTATTTCATCAGCACTGCTCTAAAAACGGTGAAGGAAACCGGCATGTCCTATAACCTAACTTTCGAAGATATGTGGTTGCGGGTTGATGACACATCCATCAACCCGCACTGGGCCCGCGTGGAGTATTAAGGGCTATTCCCACTCAAAGGGAAGAGGCCTGATCCCAGCAGTGGGAACGTTAAAAGGCTGATGATGATGATGCTGATATAACTAACAGATCGTTACGTAACCATTCGTTGATGGTAAATGTCAAGGGGTGATGTAAGACTTTGTCTTCTAAGCTCGCAAATATCTGATTATAATTATTCTCTGTGTTTATTGAACCACGTATTATTCAACCACTGCACCATCAGCATTGGTGTCTTCAATTTCGTGTTTTAAAGCTCTGTGTACTGTCATATTCTTGTGCTGACATAAACTGGTCTGGTGGTTGCACGCGCAACTGCTGAATATAAGGTCCTGGGTTTGATGCCCGGGATTGGAACAAATTCCATTAGGTTTCATCAGAAATTTCTTAGTAGAAGCCTGGAGTCTGGTTTTGTAACAGCTGATTAATGGCAATGGGCTTGCGTACTTTTACATCGGATCTTAACACGTGAAGAAGGCCTACAATGTGTGAACATTGTAGGCCTTCTAGATTTCTAGATGATTGTTAACATTTGTTAACTTTTTATCTCGTTTTACTTTTTTTTTTTGTTTTTTTTTTAATTTCTTACGACTTATTGTCGGGCCTACGCTGTCCCCCCATATCCAAGTATTAATGCTGTAACATGGAAATGTTGTAAAACCAAACCATTTTTAAAAGAGTAACCATGGAGTTTCTTGCCGGTTCTTCTCCATAGGAAACGACTAACCCGAACCGAGCACCTTTTGTCGACGTTTTATAAGTGCCCATGTAGGCCTATGTAAAATAAAAAAAATTGATTGTGATTTTTTTGACAAGGATTTTTTCTGGTCATGTTACGTATACATCGGTCACATTGGACCTAGCTTAACACCTCTGCTTAAACCCTCGAGGATCTCAACCTTGTTACTATGTTAAAGTTATTTTATATTCAAGTGATGTATTGACTCATGTCATGTCGAACATGTACGCTCAAGTAGCAGATAAGCTTCCTACGTTTGTTACGAAGGTAAATATTATAACTTGTCTGTCTGTCTGTTCGCATGATAGCCACTATCTTGTAGCAAGTTAGTTTGTTTGGGACGAACGATATCGGCCACTACCGATTTTTTGTTTGTCAACATTATAAACATATTTTTAATGGCGTAGATTTTTGACATGTTGTCGATCGGTGACTAGTCCCGGCTGCTTAAAATTTTCAATAATGGGCAACTTTGATTAATCTATATCTATACTAAAATATTATAAATAGGAAATACTTTTTTGTTTGTTTGTTTGTACCGAATAGGCTCCGAAACTACTGGACCGATTTAAAAAAATCTTTTACCAAGAGAAAGCTACATTATTCCTGAGTGACATAGGAATAATGTAGCTTGGTTTTTAATCCCAAAAACGGGTCCACGGGAGCGAAGCCGCGGGGAACAGCTAGCTATATATATATATATATTTTAATCCCGTCCATGTGGTGACGCTTGGGGGAGACCTATGTCCAGCAGTGGACGTCTTTCGACTGAAATGATGATGTTGATTATGAATTTAAGTAATTGTAAACTCCACATAAAACTGACGCCTACTTCAACATTCATAATTGATGAATAAAATTACTAGAATCACATATAATTTATTAAGTTATTGTAGTCTATTGTAAGTCCTAATATCTTTCTACACACTGTCTTCATCCCTCCTCCAACTCTCCTGTCGCAGGTCTGCTGGTAAACATATCTTTTGAAATAAGCAGTACGACCTTTGTGCTCTTCTATCTATATTCATATTTTTTCTGTCTAGTGTGTTAAACAAACATAAAGCAACCTTGAAAGTGCACCTTATGGTTTTGTATCGAAAGTACTCACCACTAGCGTCGAGTAGCGCCATCTAGTGGCAGTTTGTCGAAGTACCATCATAAAGTGCAAGTTTAAAGTTTCACAATACATTAGTAACTTAATATCTTGTGTTTGTTTGTTTGTTTTATTTATAGTCTGTGCGCGTTTTAGGGTTGTGGGACACTGAAGTGTTAGTGGCCTTTACTAATACGGTTGGGCCGAATGTTTAAAATACGAGTATGTAGATGTAGGCACCTATCTTAAATTCTCAAAGTGTCTATTTTATTTTAAAGTCATAGTATTTAATTAAAAACATTTGTTATGTTCAAAAATTTTGGGTAACTTTAAAAAAAATGTGTTTACGAGTCAGTCAACGATTTAACTGTAGTTTTATTTTTATTTAGGCAATAAATTAAAAAAGCTTTAGTGCTTTTGTATATGATCTCCTGGAAATACATACGGACAACTTAATGGTAAGTAGAGGCACTTATACCATCAAGTTTGCCGTACATTTTCTTCGTAATCCATTAACACAAAAGACAAAAATCCGCAAATCGCTCACTGATTGGCAAAAGATCTTTAAAAGCTAAAAACAGAGAAAGATTTTATGGAGATTGATATATTATATTGCAGCACTCAAAATTCAAAATTCAAAAGTCATTTATTCAAACTAGGCTGAGAATCAGCACTTTCCGAACGTCAAAATAACATAAGACAGTTCCCCAAAAACGCCCGCCCATCACCACTTCCTAGTGCTTTTGCTGGGAAGAAGAAGTGGCGCAACAAACTCCCCAGCAGCACAGCTGCCTGTTCAGTTAGAAAAAAAACAAAAACTTGATTCTATACAATAGTATGCAAATAATTTACATTAGTCAACACAAAAAATTAAAATAAAATATATTTGCCATAATGACAGCTAGCACACGCCAATATACCAACAAAAACATCGAAATCTAAACTCAAGCGAAAATAAAAACTAAAAATAAAAACGTAAACGGACTGTTCCATCCTACGGCTTACTTTATTTATTTAAACTTTATTGCCAAGTAGGTTAACAGAACTGTGCAAAGGCGGCCTTAATAACTTAGGAAAAACTAGCAATATAGTTAAGTAAAAGTGAAAGTCTTGATGTTTGTGAACCAATAATACCTCAATGCCTGAACGGATTTGGATAAAACTTAGCATAAGGATAGACCATAACCTGGTTCAGGACATACCTAGGATACTTTTCATCGAGGAAGGACATTCTATTGGGATAATTTCAGACCAAGTGTTAGATTTGGGCGAATTTCTAACACGCGGTCGAACGCCACAGTCAAATCCATAAAACTACCTGTAAGTTACGCCATAATAGACAAGCACCTTAACACTTAGCTCCAGTACTTAGCGCAGTAATATTACGTGTTTGTGCAGCGTGTCAAGTATTCTGCTAAAACATAGACCGGAGTCTCTCGGGACAAAGGGCTTTTTATTCGTTGATACTAAGAAAATTCTAAGGAAAAATGTAAGTGTTAATGAAAAGTGACGTAAGTATAAAAAAGGCGAGTATTTATTTTTTGAAGAAAAGTGAAAAGTTGGATATTTTTTTATGCTAAACTTAACTTTTGAGAGATAACCTACCTAGATGAATACTGGGCCAAACAAAAAAAATTACATATGGACACCCGGTTGGAACGGAGTTCGATTAATTAAGTTGACGGTCTTTTACTTTCGTAAAATATGAAGAAACTGAAATAACAACAACACAGCTGATGCTCAGTGTAAACACACAATACCAGCTGCTAGCGTAGGTACTGTATGTGTCTAGTCAGCGCGCGCTCGTGCGTCTTCGGTTTTCTTCGTGCGCTTCGACGCCGTCAGCTCTCTCTTCGACGTCTCCCGATTGTGCGGATCTTTGCCTATCCTTGTTATCCTGCATGCAGCACGCTGTGCCTCACAAAATTTATCACGCAAAAATGATTATTCATATTTACAAAAAATAGGTATTTAAACGTTAAAATCAATACATTTTAAATATTTATGCATAATCTAAAAATTTACGGCAAGCTGAATCGATTGCAAAATGTTTTAGTTTCCTAGTTGGTCGGGCAAAGCCTCAAAAATCATTGCAAAAATGTTTCGTTTTTTTTTCATTGTCACACTTTTTCGGTCTAGCCTCTCAGCTCGCAAACAAATCGGAACTATAAGGTGCGATAAGGAACTCCGTTCCAAAAAAAATATAATTGTCATCGCAAAAAGAAGAATACTCCGCGACCTGGCACAGACACAGTAGGCTGTACTTTTCCGTTGAACTTACAATCTTAAGTCTTATACAATTCGATATATTGTCTCATCATCATTTCAGCCGAAAGACGTCCACTGCTGAACATAGCTCTCCCGCACATCGACCAGTCCCGTGCGTCGCGAATCCAGCGGATTCCCGGAACCTTAACAAAGTCTTCGAACCACCTGGTGGGATGCCATATTGTCTATCCAGCCGGTATAACACCAATCTTCAACGGAGTGTAATTTCGTGTGTCATCATTATCAACCTTTTTAATGTTCCCACTGCTGGGATACCAGGCCTCCTCTCTGTGGGAGGGAATGGGCCGTAATCCACCATCCGGGCCCAGTGCGGATTGGTGGATGTCACATATCTTCGAAATTTTGTTTCTAGGACATGTCCGTTTCCTCACGGTGTTTTCCTTCACCGTTTTGAGAGCAGTAGTGATGAAATAATTTACACAAAGTGAAGCTAAGGAGCTTGGGTTCGATCTCACGATTTACAACTTGTAAGTCACGGCCACGGCTACCACTGGGCCACCACTGGTCTATCGGCTACTGCTCTCTCTCCATTTCGTGTGTATGAGTTTAGTAATGCATGCTATAGTAAAAGTTTTCGCCAGATATTCATATAGTGTCGAGGGCGATTACCTTCAAGATGCACCAGACGGATATTTAAGTATGGCCACTAGAATCGACATACCTTTATCTATATAAACTCTAAACTATTCTCAAAAAACACAGACACTTGAAAACCCCGCAGACATTCCATAAAAACTCCTATTTTATTGAACCACACAAACATTAAATGATTAGAATACTCTCGGAACTTTCGCGCCAAGTACAGCGTACTCAGTTAGATATTCTAGTCTAGTCTGGCCATAGAGTCTGGCAGTGTGTTCTAAAATTATCAGATTTCGGATCTGGACGCATAGTCTCGCTTCTAGCGGTGTGCCTGGAGGTAATGGCGGGGAGAGAAGTGTCTGAAGATTTATAATTATTTCTCTCTAATGGGGCTTGCGAGCAGTGGTGGCCCAGTGGTATCGGCCGCGACTAACAAGTTGTAGGTCGTGAGTTCGAGCCCAGGCAGGCGCTTTACTTTGTGTAAATTATTTCATCACCACTGCTCTCAAAACGGTGAAGGAAAACATCGTGAGGAAACCGGCATGTCCTAGAACCAAAAAATCGAAGACATGTGACATCCACCAACCCACACTGGGCCCGCATGGTGGATTACGGCCTATTCCCTCTCACAGAGAGGAGGCCTGTATCCCAGCAGTGGGAACATTAATAGGCTGATGATGATGATTGGGGCTTTAATAATGGATCAAGGATTTGTGACCGGTTATTGGTAAAATACTTGTCAGTGCCGCCAAATACATGGGTCTTGAAAACATGTACATTATAACTGCAACCTTCCATGATAGTCTTCAAGTCAAGAGTGAATAGTTTACTTCTAGGCAAGCGTGCTTCATCGTCGACCACATCATCGCTTACCATCAGGTGAGATAGTGGTCAAGCGCGAGCCTATAACACTATTATCGCGCGTGTTTGTATGTTTGTAATTCTTTCACGCAAAAAACTACTAAACGGATCTGGATGAGATTTGGTACAGAAATAAATTATAGTATGGAATTGCACGTAGGATACTTTTTATCCTGGGAATATGTGTTTTCTTGGGATAATTTTCGACATTAACGCGGGCGAAGTCGCTGGTAGAAGCTAGTCAAATAATACAAAAAAATCTAGCGAAAAATGGGTGCAATTAATCATTTAATGCGCCAGGGCAATGAAGCTCGATATGTTGCGGAAAAACAATTAAACTGTTTATTACATACATAATATTTAAACATCATTTACATCATGCTTGAACAGTGGTGGCGCAGTGGTAACGGCCCCAACTTATGCGTCGTAGATCGTGAGTTCGAATAATTTTTTCAGGTCATGATCTGAATGAATCTCCCTCCATTGTTTTCTATTAAGCTTTTACTCTCCCGACTGTACTTACTTAAAGTTTCGCATGTCAGTATAGTTCACTTCATTCAGCCACTTATTTCAGAAACACGAGACTTGTAGGCACATACTGAGTTATCCATTCGGGTTCGTTCGTGACTATTTTGAGAATTTTAACCGCCTTGATGATGTAATGGTTGCAACTGTTGAATATGAGCTTCTGGGTTTAAATTTCAGATCAGGCAAAGTACATTCTATGTTGTACACAAATGTTTAAAACAATGTAGCTCATGTACAAAGGCGAGCTTAACCCAAAATTGGGTTCTCTATCAACATACCTTAGAGCAACACAGTAGTTTGAAAATGAGGATAAGTGTACACTAAAATTTAAAATTATTCATTGGGGTTATCTATCAGAAGTTCAGTAACAGCTTTTTCTTTTTGTTTGTGAAGTCATCCAATGACTTCGCCCGCTCTGGTTGAAGCGGGACACATTGTCAGACATTTACTGACTAAAACCCACCCGTGTTCCTTCAGTTGCTTGTGTCAGGGCCGCGGTAACTCTTTTTCAAATTTATCAGCGACCCAGACAGGACTCAGTAACAGCCTGGTGTCTGGATTGATGGTATGGGCTCGCCTCCTATCACACAAGACACTCTGATTAATCCTTGGTGGAACAGCCATGATATTATGTTGTTATCTAATTTATTTAGAGTTAAACATAAGGCACTGGAGAGGGCTATGCTCGACGTTTCCTTGCATGATCGAATCAGAAATGTAGAGATCCGTAAGAGAACCAGGGTTACCGACATAGTCCGAAGAATTGCCAAACTTAAGTGGCAGTGGGCAGGGCACATTGCTCGCAGAACGGATGGCCGATGGGGCAGAAAGGTTCTGGAGTGGCGACCGCGAACCGGAAGACGTTGCGCTGGAAGGCCTCCCACCAGGTGGACCCATGACCTGGTGAAGGTTGCGGGGATCCGCTGGTTGCGTGACGCACGGGACCGGTCAATGTGGCGACGCTTGGGGGAGGCCTATGTCCAGCTGTGGACGTCTTTCGGCTGAAATGATGATGATGATTTTTAAGTGGTTTAGAATAGAATAGAATACTCTTTATTATGTACACCATATAAGTTACAGAAAGTATAGACGAAAAAAACATTGCACTGGGTGACACAATGGGCGGCCTTATCGCTAAAAGCGATCTTTTCAAGACAATCTTTGGAAAAATTAAAAAAAAAAAAAAAATGTAATGAATGACAGTGTAGGTTAATTAAATATCTTACTATATATGCTTTAGATTTGTTGTATCTAGACACGCGGCAGCGTGTCAAACCAAGTTCAAGCAAAAAAGGAACTGGTGACGTAGCTGCTGTGTAGTGTCATATACTTTTTCCCATAAAACGTAAATTGCATGTAACATAAAGAAGAAAAGTTTATTAACCAAATATAAGATACCTTGTATGTGAAAACTAGCCAAGTCAAATCTTGATCTACAGTTTATCCTAAGTTGCTGCTTTATGTAAATAATTCGACTATTCAAATTTAAGAAAGTATATTTTAAAACAGCAAATATTTTTGTCGCAGAAAAAGCAAATGCAATGAAATTGTGTTTTAAAATTTATTTAAGAATGTTTTATGTTCTTGTAAATAAACAGGATGCACTGCTTGGCACCTATTTAAATCTCAATTATTTTGTCGGGGTTATCAACAACCGTGCATATTCTTAGTATTGAACTTGGCTCCCTTTTTCAAATTTATGTTTTTGATGGGATCTATCTTTACATGCGTAGGTTTCCATACTTTACGTCCTAGGCGACCACTGAAAATCAGCGCTGTGCTGTGGGTCCCCGACGGCATAGCATTATGCTGAGTTGTAGCCTTCTTGCCACAACCACTACATGCATCTGCTTTTATTTATACTCGAATATATTTTTTGTATTTTTTTTTATTTTTCTAACATAATTTTAGAATTACTTACCCTGTCGTTAAGGGTTTGAAAATCTACTACCATTGTTCTTGTTTTGTAATGTTTGTATGTCGTTTTGTGGCAATTAAATATTTTTTCTTTCCTTTCTTTCTCTCTTAATATCACAATTTAAGCTTGTCAATCCTATACAACTTCGCCTTTTTAACCGACTTCCCACAAAGGTGGAGTTCTCATTTCGACCGTATTTTTTTTTTTATGCGTGTTCGTGGATAACTTCGTCTTTTATGAACCGATTTTGATGATTCTTTTTTTGTTGGAAAGAAGATATCCCAAGGGTAGAACCATAATAAGGAAACCAGGATCTGATGATGTGATCCTAGAGAAATCGAAGGCGCTCCTCAAATATTATAGGCATACATATAGCGATTTTAGTATTTTAATCAATAATGCAATCATTTGCACTCAGAAAGTATCGTTTGGTGAAGTGGAACAAATGAAAAAGACCACAATGGCCACTGGAACTCCGAAATAAAACAATGTATCCTAGTCGTGTTTGGATTTATTCGAATCGTCATGAGAAGTACTTTGGCTATAAATGTTAACGTAGTTACATACCAAAACTAAAAAGAGCAAAATAAAAAACTTTTAACAAAAAATCAAACCGATTTCCAAAACAACAAAACACTACAAAGCGAAAAGTTACTTTCTTTTTCGAAGTCGGTGTCGAATAACGGAAAACAATGGGTACAAAAGACACCGACTTCGGAAAAGAAAGTTATTGACAATCGCTATCGCCACGCTTTCGATGATAAAATGTATCTTATCTAGGGCCTCTAGACTAGTCACGACTTGCAAGACGAATCTGCACTAGTATATTTGAACAGTTAATAAAATCTTGCACCAACGTCAACTTTCTCCACAAATTATTTTCGGAACTAAACACAATACAAACATTCATAATGGCGACATTTAAAAGGCCATAACAATCTTTGTGTTTACCGATAATTTTACGACAAGAAAACCCTTTTTAGAAAGGGTAGACACCCTTTAACGACCAACAATTGTTTTATTATTTTGAATGGTCATTACATACCGTTACAAGAAAGTTTAGAAAGGAGACGACACAAAAGATAAAATAAAAATATATTTTACAAACAATAGTGGATGAGTAATAAAAGATAGTGAAATGTAACCCTTATTTTGCGTACCGGTAAAAGATAAAGGTACTGTAATATTGCCGGTTTTACCCGTTACTGTTTGCCGTAATGTTTTTGAGGAAGTATTTATCATCTTTTCTTTGTTATAAAACTATACGAGTGAAGGTAAGATGTTTTAATACTTTTTAGAACAAAGAGAGTACCTAGTACTTTCTTGTAGACACCACCGCACTATTCCCAAACCACTGCAACTCCTGAAAGCCAGAATCAACAGTGGCGACCACCAAAAAAGCGCCGAGTCAATCAAGCTCGACGAAGTCCCGGAGAAAGGATTTAACTGTCTTGGATCCCGCAACGAAAATAATCAGAAAAGAATACCGGAGGAATAGGAAAATTATATAAATTTCCACTTCCCTCCATATCAAGCAGGAGACAGAACAAACAAGGCCAATAGGCCAAAGGGACTTGTAGCCAGTCGAATTCAATCCTTGAATACATGAATAACGGCAGACACATGCTCATGGAATGGCAAATATAACAGCTCACAATGTTAGCACCCATTAATATTAATGCAAATTTTTATCCGTGGTGCTAAGCAACTGGGCTTATCCTAGTTGTAAACGACCCTTTGTGCCTATTGGCCTTGTTTGTTCTGTCTTCTGCTTGATATGGAGGGAGGTGGAAATTTTTATTTTTCCTACTCCTTCTTTATTATTTTCTGATTAATTTCGTTGCAGGATCCAAGACAGTCAAATCCATTCTCCGGGACTACGTCGATATGCACTGCCTCGGCGCTTTTCTGGTGGTTGCCACTGTTGATTCTGGCTTCCAGGAGTTGCAATGAATAAAATAAAAAAGAGAAAGCTCATCAGATTTCGTATATTTTTAACTAGCGACCTGGGCTTCATCTGTGATAAAGTATACACCAAAACCTTCCTCTTTTCTCACTCTTTCTAAAGTTGAAAACCGCATGAAAATCCGTGCAGTAGTTTCTGAGTTTATCGCGTACAGATGGGACTTTATTTTATTATAATTATTATGTAATGGTAGTGATTAAAAAAAGTAAAATAAAATGCCATCCTCACTTATATCATAAATGTGAAAATAATTATGTCCGAATGTTTGTTGCGTTTTCACACTTAAACCGCTGAACCAATTTTGACATATTTGTGTATACAGATATTACTAACTAGACCTTGGAAAAGACTTAAGATACTCTTCATCCCTGCAGAAGATTTCAACTTTCTTACAGGCGAAGCCGCTGGCAGCAGCTAGTTAGTAATACTTTATCGAAGTAAACCAATTCCGCCAAGTGCGAGTCGGACTCGCGCACGTAGGGTTCCGTACCATTATCGTAAAAAAAAGTCTGTTTTTAGTATTTGTTGTTATAGCGGCAACAGAAATACATCATCTGTGAAAATTTCAACTGTCTAGCTATCACGGTTCATGAGATACAGCCTGGTGACAGACGGACAGGCAGACAGATAGACAGACGGATCGCGGGGTCTTAGTAATAGGGTCCCGTTTTTACCCTTTGGGTACGGAACCCTAATAACAATTATTACCCACAGATTTGTGAGGAAAATAAACCAGTACCAATAAATGTCCAAAATAAAGGCAGTCACCGTCATCGTCAAAAGCAAAGAAGTCATTTGGGTTCAATTCTCGAAACAATAGCCCTTTTCTTAAAAAATATTTCTTAAATACACTGTAATTTAAACCTTAACATCCCCAATATACAGTTTAAATTCCAATACCTTAATGATTGAACACTCTCCTAAAAACTAACATTAAATTTTCAACCTTATCACGATATGTTATGGTTCAATTTTGATAGTTTTTCCATTCATGGCTTGAATGACGCACGCACGCTGGTGACATGCGCAAGAACAATCGGTTTAGTGTTGCACTTGTGTTATGTGCGCAAATTATTACGCATTTCACATTTAACAAAATAGATTGAGTATAGTGACGGAACGGACTTCTGTATACAACAATGCACCTATTGTTTATAGTTAGGTACCAAATTACCAATTTCTTCTTCCTTTCCTGATCCCATCATTTGCGGTTGGGTCTCCTTATTGGAGACTTGGTACATAAAAATTATTAAGTCCCTAAACAACTTCGGTTAATTTAAGGCGCCGATTCCCTTGAGTAGCTGATTTTCAAATGAGAATCACGTCAAAATGGCTAGCCGTAATTTTTTGAAAAAAAATAAATGTTATATTAGACCATTTTTTTAATAATTTGATCTGAGCAAATTTTATTCGTATAACATAGTGTAATTAATTTGTAAAGTTATGTCTAAAACGGACAAAAACACGACAATCACACTAAAACCGCTGGGCGTATTTTAATCAAATCGACACCATCTCAAAGACAATTTAATTATCAACATTTTGATCTGAGGCTTTTTTTTTTAAAGTCATAGAATAATAAGGAAAGTACAAAAAACTACAAAATTTTGGTCGCGCGGGTGTGAAACGAGTGCGCGTTTTGTTCCCTCAAGGTCGTTGGCGTTAGTCGTCGTCTTAAGGCCGTACCCTGACCAAAAAATCAGCATGACATATGAGCATTCCTATTGGCCTAGCGGCACTGGTGGCGCATGAATTACGGTAGTGAATACGCCCAGAATTAAGAATAAAATCTTTATAAAATCGAATATTGGTCTTTTGAAAAAAATTAAACTTACAAAATGTTCCTTATCAAATTGTCTATCCATTAGTGTTAGTATAAAAAATTATTAATGAACACTACGAGAAGATGCATGCTATCAATAATTATTTCACATTTTTATGGTTTTGTTGGAAGGAGATTAGTGAAACATTATACCTCTTTAAAAAAGAAGTGTACTACAATTTTAGAATCAACATTATGTAGAAATTTAATGTATTTTTATTAAATGATATTGCTTTTTAAATAAAGATAGCTCTTAAAAACTGCACAAAACAACTAGCGCGGCGTTTTGCTCGGGGAGGCGCCTTAAAGAGTGTCCAATCGGTACAAAAAATAAATTTGGGTGAAACAAATACCAGTGGTATTAGTTTTTGGTATTAGAATGGAAAAATCGCGATAGCGTTTGAAAAAATCACAAAAATGATTGGAAATATCGAAATGTCACGTGACCAACCCCTTGCATTTTGGCATATCGACAATTGTATAGAACTTCTGGTAAGAGATTTTATACCTCATGATTTTTACTACGTCTCTCGCTACCAAATAACCAATATTCCTTTAAAGATACCCTCCTTTATCAATCAATTTATCGTGACGTTATCAATCATAAACTAACAATCATGCATCAGGCTTATGAGATTTATCAACACGTACAAAATTCTTCATAAAAAAACCGATTTTAAACCTTATCTGTTAAACGATATAACACAGTTTTGTGATATCGTGGTAATTTCGTACAAAGTTCTTTGCTTACTTATTTTATACCTTATTGAGTGGTTGTTAGGGTTTAGTTTGGAAGTGATGCGCTCTGTGAACGGTTATAACTTAAAGTAAATATGTCAAAACGTCATGTTTTACAAGGTATTAGTAAGTTTTTAACCCTTATGTTTATTTTAGGACGATATGGGTAGATTAACTAATTCTGGTTGGTAGAAAATACATTTTAAGTTTATCATTTCAGTGGAAAGTCATCCATAGCTGGATAAAGGCCTACCCTAAGAGCCGATTTCACCAATAAAACTAATCGCGATTAGTTCAAATAAACTCAGTTTATGCAATACCGTTCTGATTGGTTGAGACCGCTGATAAAGTACCTATCAGATTGCTGTATTTGCATAAACTTATCATTTTAGTTAAACTAATCGCGATTAAGTTCATTGGTTAAATCGACCCTAAGTGCCTTTACACACGTCCCGGTTGGTGGGTAGCCGGTGCCGGGTACCCGGTGGCAAATGTATAGACATTTTCTTCGGCACATGTGAAAGCTAACATACATGGCTATACACTTCGTCGCGGGGTACCCGGCACCGCACGGCTACCCGGAAACCGGGGCGTGTGAAAAGGCACAAAGTGTCGCCTCGTCAACCGATCTTGTGCTTCTCGCATCCAGCTGACATCCGAGGCTCTCACATAGTTCATTGGTCCACCTTAACCAAATCGTAAGTAATTTAGGTGAGAAAGGTGGTAAACTACAAAAATGTACACTAAAATTTAACTACTTATGCTTTTTACCCTACTACGGCGAAGCCAAAGGAAGTGTTATGATTTGTGTATGTTTGTATTTAAAAATGTTCTCCCATAACGCCTAAACTATGCATCCAATTTTGATGAATAAGGCGCCAATTAATCGATTCTCTATTATGGCCCAGGTAACATAGCTAAAAAAAAATCCTTTGTCGGGTTACTGTTTTTAAACTTTTTGCTTGTTGCTATCTAGATAGTCAAAGTCAAAGTCAAAGCACTTTATTTCAAGTAGGCCGTAGACTTTATTACAGGCACTTTTGAATTGTCAAAAGACAAAATAAAATATCACAAAATTATGGTGCTACAGTCCCAGTCACAAGACATAATAACTGTGAAAGTACCGTAGATGCCCATTCCAAGGCGTAGATCTCTATGGAGAAGAACGGGCAAGAAACTCCATGGACACTCTTTTTCAATTAGGTAATTATTACAAATCATTTGTTACATCATTCATGTTGAGATTACACATTATGTGAGAACGATGTAGAAAGTTAAAAGTGTCCATAGTAAATATAAAAAGACAAAAAAGACAGACAGATAGGTATCGTCGAACACCAAAGAAAAGATGAATGCATTGTGTCAGGACTGAAATCAAAGAAAAAGGAAGGCAGTGATAGCGTGACGATTTCCAGGACGTAATTGAAGAAGAAAACGTGTTGCGTCGTTTCCAAGTAGCATGAGACAAAGGCAGATGACGATGAAGAGGTTAGTACATGGGCGACCGAGCTTTGCTCGGGTGAAAATAGAGAAAACGACGTTTGTTAAAAATTAAAGCTAGCGAGATCGATTTATCACCCCCGAAACCACCTGCATACAGTGCATAGTAAATTTCATGAAAATCGTTGGAGCCGTTGCCGAGATTCAAATTATATATATATATACAAGAATTGCTCGTTAAAAGGTATTAGATAGTTTAGATTAGATGGATAAAAAAACAAAAAAAAAAAGATAAGAGCGGGTCGGATGATCGATAGGGCTCAAAAATTCTGCAGTAGCAATCACGAACCAAAAAATGCAGCGTTGGAAGACCTCCCCCTAGGTGGACAGATGAAGTCTGCAGGAATCCGAGACGCAGAGGACTGATCAGTGCGTGTGGCGATGGCGACACGACGCTTGGAGGTGGCCTATGTCTTTCGGCTGAAATGATGATGATGATGATGATGAAGGGCACTTCTATTGCCATTAACAGGGCACAAATCCGCTCTGCTATTAAGAAACTGCGGTTATTTATAAAACTCAACATCTAAAATAACTTTCTTTGACAAGAACACCTCATGTCGAAAATACAATAATAAAATATGTTTTTTATTTGCACCTTCAAAAATTAACACAAAGGAACAGGTTTACAATAAATTAGGACGAGAGCAGTGGCCCAGTGGTATCGGCCGCGACTTACAAGTTGTAGGTCGTGGGTTCGAGCCCAGGCAGGCGCTTTACTTTGTGTAAATTATTTCATCACCACTACTCTCAAAACGGTGAAGGAAAACATCGTGAGGAAACCGGCATGTCCTAGAAACAAAAATTCGAAGACATGTGCCATCCACCAACCCGCACTGGGCCCAAGTGGTGGATTACGGCCCATTCCCTCTCACAGAGAGGAGGCCTGTGTCCCAGCAGTGGGAACATTAATAGGCTGATGATGTGCGATGTGAGGCCGAAAGGTAGTAACAATATTTAACATGATAGAGTCGCAACTTATACCTTAGCTAAGATAACTTAATATCAATACATATAATAAATCTGTAGAAAAGTAATTTTTGTACATCCAAAATTTTTCCAACAAAAATTGCCAGGGTGTTAAAGGATAACCAACAGAACTTATTTCCGGTATTTTTGGAATTGTTGTCTGTTTATTTGTGCACGCATCACGTGAAATATACCAAACCAATGTAAATAACTTTAATAAATAATTGTGCATAACTTGAAGAATTACTTAGTTTTTGTTTCATCGCAATCGGTTCACTCTATCAAAAGTTAGATGAATTTAAAGTGGTCAATAAGTAAAATTATCACAACACACGCAATTCAGACACTCGGACAGTTGATCTCGATATTCGATAGATGGCGTTTTGCATTTGAAGTAATTTTCTGAATGGCGTTAAGATTCTCCGCGAAATAATGATGACTATAGAAACAAAAATGGTAGGTAGATAAGTAGGGTAGGCAGGAAGGTAAGTAGGGTAGGGTTGGCAGACAGGTGACGGGAGCGAAGCCGCGGGCACAGCTAGTCTTGTAATATAGGTATCAGCACTCATTTGTATTACAATACCCAGCAATAAACTATAATTGTTGAAAACATAAAAAAATGATGTTGCTTTTGAAATCCCGTTCTTTAGACCGAACAACACTCGAGCACTCTATCTAACCCGTTACTCAATACAAAGAAAGACTTCAACAACTCCTAACTCATAAAACCATAAAAACACCCTTTCTCCATAAAAAAAACAGTTTCTTTTTTTCACAAAAAAAGTCCCGTTTTTTAGCAAAAAAAGATAAGAAAAGAAAGTTTCTGAAAAGATACACGTAATCGCGTAACAATAACAAAAATATTGAAATGTCATTGCGTAGTTAAAGAGATTGCCCAATTTTTCTTTGTTCGCGTAAAAAGTGGAGTAGGGATGTGATCAGGTTATATCGATATAGGAAAATTATCATCTACGCGTTTGACCACTATCTCGCCTGATGTTAATTTAGACTTTGCATTTCTATACAACCTTGGGGTCTTAAAGTCAAGAGTGAATAGGTTACTTCTATGCAAGCGTGCTTAACCGTAGATCACATCATCGCTTACCATCAGGGGAGATGGTGGTCAAAAGCGAGCTTATTGCCAAAAAAAATGCAAAAAACTATGACGCCTCCAGTCTACATACAAAAAACCTTTAGATTGGGCTAATAAGTGAATCTTTTCATTAAACCTCTTGGCCAAAAAAATAATTAATCATCTTAGGAAACTATGTCAATAACTTATACTGCCTGTGCCTACGATGTAAGGCCTCCCCAATTAATTGGAGGAATTATTTTTATATCCATTGTTTCTTTAATACCTGGATTTATGATATTTTCTTAACTCGAGGCTGAATACTGGATATTTGTTATTAACAAAGCTTTAAAAACACTTCGTTTTGGGATCAAACTCTGCACCTATTCACACCCAAAATGCTTTTCTTTCTTCCCGAAAAAGTATCGATTAGTTTTATATTCCAAATCAAGTTTATCGATACATTTTTCCCTCCCTACACCGAAGCCATTAGCGACGTTATATCCCTGTCAACTGACATAGATCAATCATAATCATCTTTTGTTATCCAAGCCATCGGGGAACCCCGGGCAGCGGGCAACTCGCCCCGGACGAACTAATATATTGCCCACAATGATTCTCAGATGTAAGATTATTGCTTCTTCGATTATTGCCTTCGGGAATGGCAGAGGTTCTCAATTTGACACGTGTATTTTGTTTACTACATACTTACCTTAGATATTTATCGATTTGAAGAAAGAAGTGGAGGTGACATTATACAGTAATCATGTTAAGCATAGTCACGGGGTCCCAGCGCTAACAAAGAAAATTTGGTTCAAATAAAACACTAGATGTCGTGATATGCTATTGAATTATGTGTAAAATTAACATTTTCTAGAATTGATCGTAAAAATTGTATATTATTGTTTAATCAATTCTCTTAAGGTTACACTAGTCGAAAATTCTTCCATACAAACGTAGTCTAGGGATTATTCCACTGTTTGACAATGTACGTTCAAAATAAAAAGTAATATCAATTTGTCTCATCATTATCTAGTCCTGTATGGAAGCAAAAAAGTAAATATTTGAAAGTCGAATGTATATGAGCGTCGAAAGTTCTACATTTCGACACTAATTTCAACGCATTTTTGGGCGCAAATAAATGCCATCAGAAGACGGAAAATTGATTTGAAAATTGATTGATTGTTCTATACAATTGTCGATATGCCATAATGCAAGGGGTTGGTCACGTGACATTTCGATATTTCCAATCATTTTTGTGATTTTTTCAATCGCTATCGCGATTTTTTCCATTTTAATACCAAAAACTAATTCCACTGGTATTTGTTTCAACTACTGTTTATTTTACCATAAGAAGACGAAAAATTGCAAAACGGCCTCCATACAGGGATAGATTAGTAGTTCAACAATGCAAATAATTTAATTTTGAACAGATACGTTTAGTCGTTTTTTCATGATATCCAGACTCCCAAAGGTCTGATTATAAAATTTTGTCTTAAATCATTATCCATAAACAAACAAAATAGTTCGTGCCGTCGACTAGTGTACCCTTAAGTGCGCGGGGTTAATATGCAGTTGACCTACTAATATATCCCTGTATGGTAGCCGTTTTGCAATTTTCCTTCTTCTTATGGTATTTATTAGCACCCAAAAATGCGTTAAAATTAGTGTCGAAATGTGGAACTTACGACGCTCATAACTTTCAAATATTTACGTTTTTCACTTTTTTGTTTCCATACAGGACTAGATAATGATGAGATAAATTGATATCACTTTTTATTTTCAACATACATTGTCAAACAGTGGAATAATCCCTAGACTACGTTTGTATGGAAGAATTTTCGACTAGTGTAACCTTAAGCACAAAAGTAAGGCATATTGGGCTCTTCATTCACATTTCAAAGATTATTTGAACGGATCATTTAAAATTGATTCCAATAGATGACGTCGTTTTAAATTTCTGAGGCATGTTACAATACATTTAAAAAAAAATTGTATTGTAACATATTTTTGTACAATAAAACTATAAAAACGTGCAAAAAAAGAAACTATAAAACAAATCGTCACTGTATTGAAAGAAAAGAAAAACACGAACCAAGAAAACCCTTTTACTTGCAAGTCGCTGCTAACACCATCTATAGCCGTGGAACGGAACTGAACACGATCGAAGTTCTTATAAAATAATCAGCTTAATCAGATGAAAAACGCTAGTTACGTCGTCAGGGTTTCTTTGTTTGCGTGAGGTGAGGCATCCGTATGCTAGTATTATATTATCTGTGGCATAGTCTAGTAATGCTTAATATAGTATGTTAAATAGTTGCAACATGAGGTCCCGAATAGGGCAAAGTGTGACTGGGTTTTTCTGTTCAGTTCAGTTATCTGGTATTTCACAATAAGGACAAGGAGTTTGGAATTTGTGCCCAGTTGATGGCAACAGGCCCGCCTCCTATAACATCGGACTTGAACATAACTGGCAAAATGTGGATGTACTGTAGTTGCACCTCTACAGGCATGATATTATCTATCCTAATATTATAAAAGAGGAAAGAATTGTATTTTTGTATGTATCGAATAACTCAAAAACTATAAGGACCGATTTCAAAAATTCTTTCATCGTTGGGAAGCTACACTATCCCCGGGTGACATAGGCTACTTTTTATCCCTGTATGCCCACGGGAACGGGAATTGCGTGGGTGAAACCGCGAGGAGTCCGCTAGTGTTAAATATGTTTACAGTCGACTGCCCGCCTGACTCCAATTCTGCCTGGGTGTGCTGCTGTTTACCTGGGTTTAACTGCAACCTCGGATTGATCCAAGTTGCTTCCATGGTGTACCCTCTAGGTCTCAAGCTCCCTATTGCGCCTCCTAGTACACGCACGGAAAGGATGAATGTCTGTAGGAAAAGAGGAAGACCATGACAGACAATAATAATAACCGATTCTTCTTACAATGTGTACATCGGCTCAAGTAGTGTTTTCAGCCTTACAACTGCCTTTATACATCTGTTATAACTGAAGCATCATTGCAGAGAAGGTTAAAATGTCTCACACAAATCAAGACAAAAACCAAACTCAAAAAAGTAAAGAATAGAAAATATTTAACAAGAAATTAAATAAAATACATAGTTAGGCTTTCAGGAAATACTTTATTTATGTAAATAATTATACTAGTACTTAATCATTATCTGTTTAAGGTCAAATTAATGACGCAACTTTTGGTGTGAGCAAGATTTTTTTCATTCATTTCAAAAGCCTTGATTCATAATTTTTCTGTGCTTGAATTTCTCAATGTTATGTGACTGAATCTATCATTCTTTCGTGCTCCACACACGACAAGTTTAGTATTTTTGATTGACTAATATTTATTTACAATGATTTCATCCAGGTCCAAAATTTTTAACAGGTGTTCATAGCGTACGTCAGTAGGGTTGGATTCGAGTTATCGTTTAATGTTTTGCTGCTTAATCCGTTCATCGACTTTTGAAAGATCAGATTCTTCTTCAAAATCGGAAACTTTTACGATCTTTGATTCCTGTATATCTAGAGTTTTTTGTATTGCCAAAAATTCTTGAAATGTTTTATCGAAGTCGTTTGGTGTATCAAACTGTTCAAGGAATGGAACCTGAAACTCTAAAGCTGAAAAAAAACTTGATGACGATGACTCTGTTTGGTTTGATTTGAATAGTTTTATGACTTCGTTAGCCTCTCTTGGATAGTTAACTTGAATATGACTTTCACTATTTTGTTTACTAGGAAATCTACATTTTGAGTACAATTCAGAATTTGTGATACTGGCCTTTCTGGATGATCTAGTTGATAGACCGTTAAGAGAATCACCGTTTGAATTAGTCGTTGCAGTTTCTAACCATTCACCTGTTTCAAAAGCCGTTCCATTTCTTGTTACCTCTTGTTTAATTTTTTCATTTTTATCATCATCTGGTTCATCTTCTGATAGTTCTTCTATTTTGATTATATTTCCGTTTATTGCAAATTTCTTCACTGCAACTGGAGGAATGAACTCATCATAGAATTCTGACTCTTCTGGTAGTTTTAAGACTATTAGTTCACTTTCCTTAGATTCCTTGGGCAGAATTTTTGTTATTCGATGTTCGCTGGGTGGAAGTTTCGACGATATTTTCTCTGTTATTTCTGTTTCAGATTTTATTGAGGCATAGCTTATTTTTGATGAACGTTGATTCGAAGTTCCTGCCACTTGTGTTTTATTCTGATGTCTCATTATTTTTGCACGTTCATTCTTATCTGTCTCCGTTAGATTGATTACTGATAAAGGTTGTTGATCCAGAATGCTATTTAGAGAATCGGATGTCGAGTTAGTGTCCTGTTTTTGAGGTTGTTGATCTTTGTTCGTTATTATTTGATTTAGTGACGCCGTTTTCTGGTTCTGTAAAGTTACTGAGTTTTGATTAAGATACGTTTCTTGCACTTCTCTTGATTGTTGACTTTCAGTAAGTATAGTCTCTTTTGAAGAAGTGCTGTCTTTTTGTATTTGTTGGTCATCTGTTAGTTCTGTTTGCTTGCCCATAACGAATATTTTGTGTCTTTGTTTTAAAAATGGAGAATTAACTTTCCAGTATGGTAGAATTTCTTTGTTCAATATACTTTTGAGATATTTATTTGGAATATTTTGAAAAAGTAGACGTTCATAATCACTGGACAAGACTTTTTTGCTTGAATCCTTGTCTTTTTCCTCTACATCTTCCTTAATATTTTTTGATGAAATTGACTCAATAATTGGCTGAGTATTTCGATCTACACTTATTATTGGCTGTGTTTCAGTATCCACAAAAGTTTGTTGAACCATTACAGTATTTAAAGCAACTGGCCGATATTTTTGATGTGTTACTTTAACAGTTTTTTGCAAAGTTATATCCCTGTTTATCACGGCAGTTTTAGGAATGTTCTTTGGCAAAACTTCTACTCCTTTTTTACCATCTGCTTCAAAATAGTCAGTTGCTGATTGTAAAATAAGATTTTTCAAAAGTTCATCGACTGTTTCCTTAATTTTCCTTTTATCTTTTATGATTTTGAGAAGAAGTTCTTCTCTGCGTTTCTTTTCTAGTTCTGTTGATGTTTCATTTATTCTACAGATGAGCTGCGGTATGATTTCTTTTGTCAATTCGTCATATTCCCTGAAAATTTGCATAAAATTAATTTTAACATGTTTTTTGGACGAAACCGGTGAACTCACCCTTCACGTATCTGGATAAACAATGTATCATAATTAAAGATATGTATTAATATGTTAAAGGTATTTTGATAAGCGTAATGTCGTGGTAAGCTTTTCTCAGTAACAATGCAGTGGTTTTAAATAGTCTGATTTATATACATAAGCTCGAGGAGTCAGGGTTTTTTGCCTTGGGGTTAGACAGAAACTACGGAACAACACCTTTTGCTTCATTCAGTCAGTCTGATTTAATTTTTAAATCGAATTCTTAACTGTTAATTATGTACCTAAGCTTAATCACAAGCATTTATAGTTAATACTAGTTAAAACTTGTACTGGTTTTTTACCACTGATGTGTGACTATCTTTGAACAGCATAGTCACACATCAGTGGTAAAAAACCAGTACAAGTTGGTCTCGTATTTTATTGAAACTCCGTTCTACTCTAGGCCCACTGACGCGGACGTATCTATGGTTGACTGCAACATTCTACGTTATTAGTTATTACGCACCTACATTTCTTCAGACTGTCCTTCCCTACCTTAGCTTATTCATAAAATTCTTAGAACCCTTGCACTTTTAAGTAATTTAAAACAATAATTGTTTTGCTTTCGCTTCTGCTATTATTTCAAACACTGTTCATAAACAAATTATGTAAATATTTGTATAAAAAAAGTACGAAAGCGAAACTGTCTCAGTTCTACGAAAAATTTACAAAGATAAAAACTAAAAGTGCAAAATGGTTGCAGAAATAATGACTGTTAATCTTTTAGCTAACAATACTTCGTGTTTGGGTGCGTTTAATTTATTTCGCGATGTTGCAAAATTGCTACCTGTGACCAATTTGTATTGTGTTTGCACCCGTTTGCGGAACTGAGCCCCTAGCATAAAACTATTTACATTACAAAACTATTGTATTCCCAGAAGGTCCTAATGCTGTTTTTTTTTGGGGAGTAACCTGTTACACTTTTGCCGATCATTGCAACTCCTGAGAGCTGGAATCAACAATGGCAACCACTAGAAAAGCGTGTCAATGAAGCTCAAAGACTCTCGGAGATATGATTCAACTGTATTGGATCCCGCAACGAAATTTATCAGAAAATAATAGCAGAAGAGTAAAACTTAAGTACCTGTAACACTAATACTTGTAACAGGCGGGTATGGTATATTTACATTTGTCTATAAGTATGTGTGCGAAAACTGGGTAAAAATCGAAATAGTTAGAGTCTGGAAAACGAAAGTAGACACTCGAATTATTTGGCAATGCTATACTAATGGCAACCTAATTTGTTATGGTCTTGATAATAACATTTATTAAGTGAAAAATTAAACAAACAATTAAAAGTGGATTACGGAAGATGTTATTTCACATGATGTCTAAATATCAAGGAAAACAACAGAATAAAGACGCCGAATTCAAACAAAAACAAGATTGTTTACGTGTGGTATAAATAAACCAAAATTATTATAGAATACTGTTATTTTTTTATTCTGATTGATACATCTAAAGTAAGCCTACCTAAAGTACTTTTAGTGTTTTTATTCAGACGAAGTAAAATAAACAATTCTCTAAAGTATCAAATTAGGTTATTCCAGGTATTTCATACTAGTTTTAGGGTTGCTATGCCGATATTTTCTAAATTTGCCGCGCTTTTTCAGTGTCTACTTTCGTTTGCCAGACTCTAGTGAGCAAATCACGAGAAAAACGAATAACACCTTAAACAACGCTGCCGGAGGGATCGAGCCAAAGTTTCAACAACTTTAAATACTCGTGGTATAAAACTAATTCGCTGTTTGCTTCTGTCTGTCTCTCCGCTTATCTTCTAAACTACTCAATAGATTCGACAATTATTTATGTCTAAGTTTAACACGGTTTTCACTAACAAAAAGAACGTTTAAAGAAATATGTATATACTAATATGTCCCGTGCAAGCCGGGTTACGGATACGAATAAATGTAATGAATCATCCTATGACATCGGCTGTTCAGACTTTAGCTAGGACGCCTTAAGGCCGTACCCTGACCAAAAAATCAGCATGAGATATGAGCATTCCTATTGGCCTAGTGGCACTGGTGGCGCATGAATTACGGTAGTGAATACGCCCAGAATTAAGAATAAAATCTTTATAAAATCGAATATTGGTCTTTTGAAAAAAATAAAACTTACAAAATGTTCCTTATCAAATTGTCTATCCATTAGTGTTAGTATAAAAAATTATTAATGAACACTACGAGGAGATGCATGCTATCAATAATTATTTCACATTTTTATGTTTTTGTTGGAAGGAGATTAGTGACACAAATACCTCTTTAAAAAAAAAGTGTACTACCATTTTAGAATCAACATTATGAAGAAATTTAATGCATTTTTATTAATTGATATTTCTTTTTAAATAAAGAGTAGATAGCTCTTAAAAACTGCACAAAATTCGATTAGCGCGGCGTTTTGCTCGGGGAGGCGCCTTAAATAAGATAATTATCTTCAGAAATATTTTGTCAGCTACCCATATGTTAGATGAGGTTTACAAAGCGAAATAGCGAGCCCTTATTGTGTATCATATAATACATTCTTGGAATCGATGGCAATTATACCCTTCCATTTTGACAATTCAAAGTAATCATTGCATTGCGCTGTCGAATAGACGAGTTTTGACAATTCAAAGTAATCATTGCGCTGTCGAATAGACAAGTTTTGACAATTTAAAGTAATCATTGCGCTGTCGAATAGATGAGTTTTGACGATTCAAAGTAATCATTGCGCTGTCGAATAGACGAGTTTTGACAACTCAAAGTAATCATTGCGCTGTCGAATAGACGAGTTTTGACAATTCAAAGTAATCATTGCGCTGTAGAATAGACGAGTTTTTAAACATAATAGGGATGTTTCTAGGGTAGAAAAATGATCATTCTATTTAGTCCGTAAGTGAGATTATCAAATAATATTGGACCCGTATTTTTTGCTTGATCAAATAAATAAAAATTGACAAAGATAAAGCGTATCAAAGTTCAGGAGTGGGGGCTTGTGACTTCACTTTGTCAGTATATAGTGTAGTACACCGTGACGTCACACGATATATCAACGCGCTGTACTGTCGTAATTTTTAGGGTTCCGTACCTCTGAGTTTGTTTCGGCCTTTCTTCTCAGAGTAGTCAAATAGGAAACGCCGACCTCATCTAGTTTTAAAAATATGATCGACATGTAAAAGTGTTTGTACAAACCAACTTACAGAAATAAAATCATTTATCAAAGGGTAAAAACGGGACCCTATTACTGAGACTCCGCGATCCGTCTGTCTGTCCGTCTGTCACCAGGCTGTATCTCATGCACCGTGATAGCTAGACAGTTGAAATTTTCATAGATGATGTATTTCTGTTGCCGCTATAACAACAAATACTAAAAACAGAATAAAATAAATATTTAAGTGGGGCTCCCATACAACAAACGTGTTTTTCTTGCCGTTTTTTGCGATAGTGGGACGGAACCCTTCGTGCGCGAGTCCAACTCGCACTTGGCCGGTTTTTGCAGTTTCATTGCAGCAAAATATGTTAAAATATAAATTTAAACAATCGAGTGGTATGCCTCACAAATTTAAAACCGCGCCATCTATTGGCATCAATTTTAAATGATCCGTTCAAATAATCATTGAAATGTGAATTAAGAGCCCAATATTCCATAACAAAAAGATGCATATTGCGCCATCTAGTGAGATTTATTTTAAATAATGTTCTTTCTTAGCGCTGGGAACCCGTGCCATCAGTAATTGATATAGTGCATATAGTGGTCAAACGCGACTATATCAATAGTAATAAATGCATAAGTTCTGTGGCAGCCATGGAATACGCCACGGTATGAAGCTAGTCATAAACTAGAAAATCTAACACCAAACAATAGTTATTATAAGTTCTACTTTATTTGGTGTCTACACAATTCAAAGCAATATGCTTTGAATTGTGTAGACAGTTTGAAATGTAATACTTATAAACTGTTTAAAAGTTATTCTATAAAGTTTTTAATTACTTATGGGTGTAAGAAGATCGTTGACTAGGTACAGTCACTGTAAAAAAAAGGTTCGGCAACTTAAGGGTACACTAGTCGACGGCACGAACTATTTTGTGCGCGGGGTTGAAATGCATTTTATATCAATCGATAACGCGTGCGGAAGAGATAGATGCTGTGATGACCAGTAGGAAGCTAGTTCGCGTACGAATACACACTTTTGCAAATTTGTAGCGAAATGGATAATAATTTAGGACGAAACCGAGTGCGCGAAATTTTATAAACAGACCTTTGGGCGTCTGGATATCATGAAAAAACGACTAAACGTATCTGTTCAAAATAAAATTATTTGCATTGTTGAACTAATGTTCCGTATGGTGCCGGACGTAAAGAATTTCACCATCCCATGTCTTCCCGTGGGTGTCGTAAGAGGCGACTAAGGGACAAACCAGAGAATGGGCAGCAGCGTTCTCTGTGCTTCTACAACAACCATACTGCGATCGCCAACCCGCCTGCCAAGCGTGGCGATTATGGCAAAAACCCCAAAATGAAAAGCACAAATAAAAAATGGGCCCTAGTGCCCGGCAGCCTGCCTACCCTCGACTACGGTAGCGGTCAAGATTACGGCATGGCAAGGGGTGCCAAGAATCTCCGGACGAGATCCGGCTACCCAAAGAATTACTGACGACTGTACTTCGGACCGACGAGAAGATCACTGAACTCGAAGAGGAATTGAGCAGGTTGCGATGGAGTATTATAGGGTTATCGGAAGTCCGAAGAGAGGGGGAGGACTCGATAATCCTCAAATCCGGTAACATGCTCTATTTCCGAGAGGGTTACCGGCAGTCCAAGGGTGGTGTCGGGTTTATCGTCCACAATTCCCTTGTGAACAACGTAGTGAAGATCGAGAGTGTGTCGACCAGGGTGGCGTGCCTTATACTCAGAATATCCTCAAGATATTCGCTGAAGGTCATACAGGTCTACGCCCCAACCTGTGTATTGTACTTACTTTCAACATGTTCAGTCGGTTCAGTCACACTCATTTTCGTACGAAATTTTGCTAACAAGTTATAGTATTTTCACATGTGGGGACGTCATTACGTCATTCGCGAGGTTTTTGCTGAAAATCAGCGCTGTTGACGATAGGTTCGTCTGAAGTCACGGCATTAAGCTGAGCAATGACCTATTCTTGCACAGATGCGACGCACAGCCTATTTGTTTTTGTTGTTTTCCACTCAGTAGGTAATCGGCATTTTGTTTAATGTTTTGTTTGTTTTTATTTGGTAATGTCGAAACATATTACGCAAGTAAATTGTCTTTGGCCTCTCACCCACAGATATAACGGTGTATTGCTCTCATCAAGCAAGAGACAAAAAAAAAAATCGTTTTAAATACGAGGCTTTTGGCTAATTTGTACCTATAGTGAATGCCACCCTTTATTTTGTATTGTGCGTTTAGTTTGTGCAGAATAAACAATTTTTCTTTCTTTTTTTTTTTTTTTCCAACCTCGGCACACCCCGACGACGAGGTAGAGACCATGTATGAGGATATCTCCAGAGCCATGCATGGTTTCAAAACTCACTTCACCGTTGTCATGGGGGACTTCAACGCGAAACTGGGCAAACGAGACGAGGATGAGCTGCAAGTGGGGCAATTTGGAGTTGGACGACGGAACCACCGGGGTCACCTACTGGCCAGTTTTATGGTGAAGGAGGGTCTCTTTATGATGAACTCCTTCTTCAAAAAGCGTGAACACAGGAAGTGGACCTGGCAGAGCCCCGATGGTGCAACAAAAAATGAGATCGACTTCATCATGTCAACCAAGAAGCAAATGTTCAATGATGTCTCTGTGATCAATTCGGTAAAAACCGGAAGTGATCACCGCATGGTAAGAGGCACATTGAACATTAATATTAAGCTTGAAAGGTCTCGACTGATGAAGTCCACGCTCCGTCCAGCACAGATCCAGGTCCAAAACCCCGAAAGCTTTCAGCTCGAACTCCAGAATCGTTTCGAGTGCCTAGGGAGCTCCGTGGACGACTACGCCGACGGGTTCGTGGAAGCTGTCCATACGGTCGGGTCTAAGTTTTTCAAGACCCATCGTACAGATAGAAAGAAAAAGGTCTCTGATCATACCCTCAAGCTTATGAAGGAGAGGCGTGAGATGGTCCTGCAGTCTTCAGATGAGGCGTGCAAATACCGGCAGCTCAATAGACAGATCTCTAAATCCTTGAAAAGAGACCTCCGCCGCTTTAATACCGAGCGTATTAAAGACGCGATTGAGCAAAATAAAGGCTCCAAGGTTTTTTCAAGGGATCTGGCTATTGGGCAGAGCCAGCTCACGAAACTGAAGACCGACGATGGCAGGTTCGTATCCGCCAAACCGGAGCTTCTGGGGGAGATCGAGACATTCTATGGGCAGTTGTACACATCAATCAGCAAGCCCGCTGCGAGTCTAGCAAACGACCCAAGAGCTAGATTGACCCGACACTATACCGAAGATATTCCGGACGTCAGCCTGTACGAGATTAGCATGGCTCTGAAACAGCTTAAAAACAACAAGGCGCCGGGTGATGACGGAATCACGGCTGAACTCCTGAAGGCGGGTGGAAAACCGGTCCTTAAGGCCCTTCAGAAGCTGTTTGATTCCGTCATACTCGAGGGCAAAACGCCACAGGGATGGTGCAGGGGTGTGGTGGTACTCTTCTTCAAGAAGGGCGACAATGCCCGGCTGAAGAACTATAGGCCCATCTCACTTTTTAGCCATGTCTACAAGTTGTTTTCAAGAGTCATCACGAATCGTCTCGCGCGCAGGTTTGACGATTTCCAGCCTCCCGAACAAGCCGGATTCCGAAAAGGCTTTAGCACCGTAGACCACATACATACGCTGCGGCAGGTTATACAGAAGACCGAAGAGTATAACCTGCCTCTCTGTTTAGCGTTTGTGGACTACGAGAAAGCCTTCGATTTGATCGAGACTTGGGCTGTACTGCAGTCTCTCCAACGGTGCCAGATCGACTACGGGTACATTGAAGTGTTGAAGTGTTTGTACAAGAACGCCACTATGTCAGTCCGTCTTCAGGATCAGACCTCGAAACCAATTCTTCTCCGGCGCGGCGTGAGACAGGGAGACGTCATTTCTCCGAAACTGTTCACTGCTGCGCTGGAGAGTAAGTAGAGCTTCCGAAAGAGTGGGTCTTAAAATGAACATGGACAAAACCAAGGTCATGGTGAATGCTCATGTTACACCCACTCCTATCAAGGTCGGAGACTCTACACTCGAAGTTGTGGGCGACTATGTCTACCTGGGACAAACGATCCAATTGGGTAGGGCCAACTTCGAGAAAGAGGTCAACCGTCGAATCCGACTCGGCTGGGCAGCGTTTGGGAAGTTGCGCGGTATCTTCTCGTCCAACTTACCACAGTGTCTCAAGACGAAAGTCTATGACCAGTGTGTGTTGCCAGTGATGACATATGGCTCTGAGACGTGGTCGCTTACAATGGGCCTTATCAGGAAGCTTACAGTCACTCAAAGGGCAATGCGTTTCCTTGCGTGATCGAATCAGAAATGTGGAGATCCGCAAGAGAACCAGGGTTACCGACATAGCCCGAAGAATTGCCAAACTTAAGTGGCAGTGGGCAGGGCACATTGCTCGCAGAACGGATGGCCGATGGGGCCGAAAAGTTCTGGAATGGCGACCGCGAACCGGAAGACGATACGTTGGAAGGCCTCCCACTAGGTGGACCGATGACCTGGTTAAGGTTGCAGGAAGGCGCTGGATGCGAGACGCACCGGATCGGTCAATGTGGCGACGCCTGGGATAGGCCTATGTCCAGCAGTGGACGTCTTTCGGCTGAAATGATGTTGAACTAATAATCTATCCCTGTATGGTAAACGTTTTGCAATTTTCCGTCTTCTTATGGTATTTATTAGCGCCCAAAAATGCGTTAAAATTAGTGTCAAAATGTGGAACTTTCGACGCTCATAACTTTCAAATATATACATTTTTTAATATTTTTGGCTCCATACAGGACAGAATGATGAGACGTATTGATATAATATTTTATTTTGAACGTACATCGTCAAACAGTGGAGTAATTCCTAGACTACGTTTGTATGGAAGAATAATCGACTAGTGTAACCTTAAGGTCTATGTTTTTGCTCCGTGCACTCTAGATATAGAATCTCTGTTGTATTATCACATTAATTTATAATGTTAATTTCATAGCATAATTAACCCAGTTGATAGGTTGAATCTGAAAAATCAATGAAAATTTCATGTTTAGTATATCTTTCTTTCTTTTAAATTAAAACGTTGCCCCACACTAGGAATTTCTTCCTGTATCGTGGGTGCGTTTACAAACATATAAACTCACATACACAACACCCAGAGCCGGAACAACTATCTGTAGGTCATACAAATATTTATTCCGTGCGACAATCGAATCCCCGACACGCAGCGCAGCAGTCAATCGCTCAACTACTGCGCCAACCGCAAACAGTCAAAAAGTCAAAAAGTTTCGGGAATGGATGACTTGTTTATGGTTCCAATTTTTTTTTTCTTATTGTTAGATTGACACAACTGTTTTCCATTTTTGCGCAGCATTTGAGTTACATCTGTTAATTAGAATAATTACCGTGCTGTTTTTAGTTATATCATATCTAGTGCGTATTACGAATTTCATAATGGGCAATGGAGAGGTCTATGCTAGGAGTTTCCTTGCGTGATCGAATCAGAAATGTAGAGATCCACAAGATAACCAGGGTTACCGACATAGCCCGAAGAATTGCCAAACTTAAGTGGCAGTGGGCAGGGCACATTACTCGCAGAACGGATGGCCGATGGGGCAGAAACGTTCTGAAGTGGCGACCGCGAACCGGAAGACGTTGCGTTGGAAGGCCTCCCACCAGGTGGACCGATGACCTGGTGAAGGTTGCGGGGATCCGCTGGTTGCGAGACGCACGGGACCGGTCAATGTGGTGACGCTTGGGGGAGGCCTGTGTCCAGCAGTGGACGTCTTTCGGCTGATATAATGATGATGATGATAATGGACAAAAACATCAAACCTACCACTAGTTGTCTCTGCATCACCCAAAGGTCGACTGGTAGAAAATGCCTAAGGCATTAAGTCCGCCTCTGTACATTTGTGTGCTTGAAGTATTAAATAAATAAATAAATAAACAAAGAGTTTGTCTTAAGTTTTGCATAGCCAATGGAATTTCGTGTTCGGAGTCACTGAAAATGTTACAAAAGGCTTACGGTGAATCGACTTTATTTTATAAAAAACACGTGCTATGAATAGTACAAAGCGTTCAAAAGTGGTCAAGATATGATGTAAGATTTGCCTCGCTTTGGTAGGCCATCAACGTCTTCAACTAAAGTTAACATCGCAAAAGTGAAGGCAATAATGATTGAAAAACTTCATTCAAGTTTGAGAGAGATAGCCGCTGAACTTTCTGTGTCGGCCGTCTCACTAGTCGGTCCGTACCATTTTAAATAATAGAAAGAAAGAGAAAAGTTTTTAACTGTCACAAAACGACATACAATATAAATACATGCTTATGCTAAACCCTAAACAGTAGTATTAGTAGTACTTAAAGTAAGTTAGTAAAAACAAGAAATAAATAAAGCAAAAAGAACATTTACTACCTACATTTTGCATAAAAACAGAAAAGGAATAGGGTGGAAAAGATACCAGGCAGATGCATGTCGTGATTGCGGCAAGAATGCTTCCACTCAGCATAATGCTGTGCACTATCACTTGGGTATGAAAAAAGTTGCCGCCAGGCTAGTCCCAAAAGACCTGAATTTTCTTCAAAAACTCAATCGCGTAAGAGTCGCTGAGGACATGCTAGAACGAGTCAATTCCGACCCAACATTCATAAAACGCATTGTTCCTGGTGATGAAACGTGGGTTTACGAGTTTGGCATGTAAACTAGTCAACAAGCTTCGGAGTGGCGCCTTCTAACTGAACCGAAACCGAAAAAACCACGCCAAAGTCGATCAAAAGTCAAAGTCATGTTGACTGTTTTCTTTGACTATCGCGGTGTTGTGCACTCGGAATTCTTGCTGGAAGGTCAAACGGTAAATAAAGAATATTATTTGAGCGTTATGCGGCGTTTAAAAGAGCAAAATTGACAAAAAGGGACAGATTTGTGGAAAGTAAATTCTTGGATTTTGCACCACGATAATGCGCCTTTGCACAAGGCCATCATTGTGATTACTGTGAATGAAGTTTTGACCAAAAACTCAACAAATACCATCGAGAAACCACCTTATTCACCAGATATGGCTCCAGCCAACTTCTTTCTTTTTCCTAAACTCAAATTACCACTTCGTGGCACCCATTTTTATTCGGTAGAAGACATAAAGGAGAATTCGCAACGAGATCTAAACTTGATTCCGGAAAAAGGATTATTCGTTGGCGTAAGTGTATCATTTCTGAAGGAGCATACTTTGAAGGTGATACAATAAATTTGGATGAATGACTAACATTATGTGTATTATTGAGTAGTATGACACTAACCTCCGATTTCTGCAATAAGTATTTGTCTAATCCTACTTTAACCTGAAAATCTGTCAGATTTTGGCAGTTAAGTACGGTTTGATACGTTCTTAACTCAAAATAATTAATTCATAAATTGGCCGTAAAACAAATTCGAAAAATATTATAAATGCGAATGTGAGTTTGTTTCTTGTGGCTGAACGAATTTGGATTAAACATATGAATAGAACATAAACTCATGCCGCCGGTATAATGTTCCCTTGGTATAATAAAAACCGGCCAAGTGCGAGTCGGACTCGCGCACGAAGGTTTCCGTACTATTATCGCATAAAACGGCAAAAAAAAACACGTTTGTTGTATGGGAGCCCCACTTAAATATTTATTTTAATCTGTTTTTTTATTTTTTATTATAGCGGCAACAGCTATCCATCATGTGTGAAAATTTCAGCTATCACGGTTCCTGAGATACAGCCTGGTGACAGATGGACAGACAGACAGACAGACGGATCGCGAAGTCTTAGTAATAGGGTCCCATTTTTACCCTTTGGGTACGAACACCCTAAAAAGTATTGAAGGTTTTAATTTGATGTCAAAAGTTTATCCAATTCTGATATGTTCTCGAATATTAAATGTATGAATACAATAGTCTGCCAGGCGAGCACGGCCTCACTGATAGGCTTGAGTCACGCATTTTATCACTGTTATAAAATGTGTGACTCAAGCCTGTCACAGTAGGCCGTGCTCGCCCCCGCAGCTCAGTGCCGTTAACTATGAAAGGCATGAACACAAGTAATTCCCGTTAGGAATGATTTGAAATCTTAAAAAGGCATAAACGACTTGAAAGGCCTAAGATATTTAAGATAAATAATGTTTAGAATTAATTAGATGAATAGTACGAAGTGTAGTGAAACGATTGATTTAAACACTAAACAAAAGCCTAAAAAGAAAAAAACTAATTCATAATCAGCCAGCTGTCTTAGAACCCAATGGCCTGGCACGCGTTGATGGGAAGAGACCAGATGGTATGACCATAATGCCTTGGAAGTTGGGTAGGTCTTTGGTGTGGGATGCAACTTGTGTCGACACCCTTGCACCATCCCATATTCCTAG
Organism: Orthosia incerta; assembly: GCA_948252205.1. Taxonomy (NCBI): domain Eukaryota; kingdom Metazoa; phylum Arthropoda; class Insecta; order Lepidoptera; family Noctuidae; genus Orthosia; species Orthosia incerta. Next base: position 10,088,088 of record OX411765.1, on the reverse strand, counting down.
CACGGTGGGCTGCGCTGGGGCGGCTGCTGCAGGTGCTGAAAACCACAAACGGCGCAAATACAACAACTTAATTGGTAATTATGTGTTTGAGCCGTTTGGGGTTGAAACACTAGGGCCGTGGGGTCCGAGTGCACACCTATTATTTCGGGATATCGCCAAGCGGTTGGTCGACTCTTCACGAGACCAGAGGGCTGGCCTTTTCTTTGGCCAAAGAATCAGCATTGCCATCCAACGTGGCAATGCTGCCAGCCTTCTAGGCACTTTTCCTGTTGACAGCGATGTGGACGAATTTTTTGACGCTCCGTAATTGTACATATGTTTATTCTTATTTTAGTTCTAATATTAGTTTGTAAATTATAATGTACATATGTAAATAAATATTTACATACTAAAAAAAAAAAAAATTCATAATTAAGTATAATGAATTCAGAACTAAAAATATACTCTGAATTAAAACACGTAGATCACATTTCATCCCGAAAATCTTTGTATACCAGGCAACCATGTGAATTCGGATGTAAAAGTTAAAAATCAAAGTCTCGCTCTTAATATAGGCAATGGCAAAGAATAGCAAAACCATAAACGTGAAACTCGAAAATATATCCGGTTTACGAATTGAGAATTTGGAGTCGAAGAGAGAATAAACTTGTCATACCCTATTCTAATGCTAAAGTTTGGCCGGGTTTGAGACTAAAGTCGATATGTCAAATTATTAATTCAGAAACCAGCCATCATCATTACAATTCTCTTGCCCTTATTCGCATTTATTTGTGTTCGGCTCAGAATGACAACAATCTTTATATACTCGTATTATGTCTTTTTTGCCAATAAACTTAGTAGTACAGATTCTATCAATAACGCTGTTAATTACTGATCGAGAGCAGTGTCGGCGCAGTGGTAAAGGCCGCGACTTATCAAGTTGTAGGTCGTGAGTTCGAACCCAGGCAGGCGCTTTACTTTGTGTAAATTAATTTATCACCACTGCTCACAAAACAGTGAAGGAAAACATCGTGAGGAAACTATGTCTTAGAACCAATATTCAAAGACATGTGTCATCCACTAACCCGCACTGAACCAGCGTGGTGGATTACGGCCCATTCCTTCTTATAGAGAGGAGGCCGGCACCACAGTAAGGCACGTACAACGGACCAAAAATTAGGGGTCCAAGTATCCTATTTCATTAGTGATCGAAGATGTACAGTCATAAACCGTTAGTTCCAAGTGCCATTAGTAGAACTATGATCTTATCTTATCTTGTGGAGGGGCCGAGAAATAACTCGGACACTTCGACCCATTGGGATCTTTTGTGATCCCCTAGGTAACTTACTCCTCCCCAATCTCGTTGAAAACCTTCTTCATGAGTTTTTTCAATGAGATTAGGAGATATGAGCCCATCGTCTTCTGGTCTTGGATATCCTATCCCTAGGAGACTCATTCGCTTACTAGCCAGTGCATTGCATGTGCACAGAAGGTGCTCCATGCGTTCAGTATGTGCCTCGCATAACCTGCACATAGGTGTCACGGTTAGACCCATCTTCATGGACATGTCGTTGGTTCCAAAATGGCCAGTGAAGGCCCCAAGCAGGTAGCGGATTTCCCCCCTACTCATATTTCCAAACGCCTTCCCGTGCCTTGAACGTAGAGCCCAGGAATTTCTTGGGAGTGTTCCAGCGGTAATAGACAGCCAATGTGTATGTTGACCGTGATCTGAAAACTCCCAGAATGTGGCTTTCACGAGACACGTCGAAATGCCTACACATGGTTCCGGACTCACAAAATCATTTGCTGAGCCCTCTCTTTGCCAGTTCATCTGCCATTTTGTTACCATGGATTCCTTTATGTCCTGGGACATCAGGATTATTCTGTTATACTTTACAAGCCCGTTGAGGGTTTGGTTAGCATCCAGAACAAGTTTAGAGTCCACTTTGTAGAATGTAGTACTATAATAGTCGTTTCGGGTAGCCAGAACCCGTATTTTTTATACACTATAGGCTCGCGCTTGACCACTATCTCACCTGATGGTAAGCTATGATGTGGTCGACGGTGAATCACGCTTGCCTAGAAAAAACCTATTCACTCTTGACTTAAATACCCTTAGATTGTAGCTGTCGGGCAACACAAACTCCGGCAGGGAATTCCACTCCTTAGCTGTACGCACAATAAAAGTGTTCCCAAAACGTTTTGTGCGTATGGATGGGATGTCCACCATGTACCGATGGCGCATCGCTGTACGTCTGGTAGTCCGATGATGAAACGGGCCAGTTGGAATTAGATCATGCAATTCCATCGCACACTCGCCGAAGTGTAACCGATAAAAAACCGACAAGCTGGCAACTTGGCGACGATGTTCAAGGCTTTGGAGCTTTGTCTCGACCAGTGCTTTATCGCCGATGAGCCTCTTGACCCGCTTTTCAATCGACTCCAGTGCATCAAGCTGTTATTTGGCAGATCCGACCCAAAGTTGAGAACAGCACTCCATACATGATCGAAGTTGCACTTGATACAAGTTGAGCAGCTTTTCGGGCGTGAAGTACTTTCTCACCTCTGCAAGGATCCCCAACTTTTTTGGCAGCCAGCTGAGCCTTTGCCTCAATCTATGGGCCAAAATATATGGGCCGTATCTGACAAATAGTTTCATGTTATCCCATTGTCTGTGTTTTGGAAACCATATAGGCAGTGGCTCCATGTAAAAACCGTTCTTCAGCTGTCTCCGGTTAAACTAACACTAACAATTTTGGGAAATGACTGGGCACTGGGCAGGTTGATATATTGCCGTATCTACACATTTTATTCTATGGCAGCTCTAATAGGTCTGTCTGTCTGACTGTCTATTTGACCCTTAATGGTGGTAATAGGAACTATTTCAAGCTTTACAATGATTTTTAAAACTCTTTTAACAGTATTATTTGCCTTGCTAAGCTACTGGTCTAAAATTGTGTAGCTTAGCTGGTTTGGTCATGTAGGTATGTGGGCTTTTGAGAACTGTAAGTTTTATTTTACTTAGAGGATTTACAGGGTTTCTGCCGGTAACATCATGCCAGGGGCCTTACTATGACGTCGAATAAATGTTATTTATTTATTTATATTTTATTTATTTATTATATTCTTTATTGTAGACCATATATATATATATATATATATACAGGACAAACAATCATAAAAGCAAGTGTACAATGGGCGGTCTTATCGCACTAGGCAATCTCTTACAGACAACCTTTGGATGGACTGAACGAGAGGAGCGGTGTTTAGGGTTGTCATATGTGTACAATATATCTTAAATAATAATACTTAGACATAATAACACAAAATAAATACATACAATAATACATAATATACTAATAAATAACAAAAATATCACAGAGAAAGGAGAAGACTAATTATAGTGAATGGAAATGCTCCTTCACCATTTTTTTTAATGTTGGTAAGGATTGAGCACGCTTCACTTAAATAGGTAATGCATTCCACAAACGAGCTGCTTGAACTGTAAAGGATTTGTCGAAGAAGGATCTGGAATGCATACGTATACTTAATTTTAGATTCTCCGATGATCTCAAGGACCTAGAACTGGGACTTTATTGTACACCAAGATAAAACAATACAAAAAAAAACATCAAAATTAAAACAAACATTCAACAGGCGGTCACACAGGAATTATCATGGTTCCTGTGTGAGACTTTGACGGACTTATACAACACGAATAAAGCTATCCAAGACGTACATAAGACGACAATAGCAATTTTTACAGCGGAATCATGATGGCATTGACGTTGTAATACGGCCTGTATTCCACGAAGGGAAAGGGACAGTTTTCTAGCTAGTAAATAAACAAGAGAAAAAACGTATTAACAAAAAAAAACCGACTTCCAAAACAAAACACTACAATGCAAAAAATAACTGCTTTTCGGCAGTCGGTACCTATTTTTGTCGTTTTTGACACTGACTTCCAGATTTTTTTGATCAAAGTTTTTTATTTTTGTATCATTTAAATACGCATTATTAATGACAACTCAAAAAGTACTCGTCAGATCTTGATCAAATTTAAATGAAACCACATGAGATGCACCTGCAGTTTTCAAATAAAAAAGAATCATCAAAATCGGTTCACCTAGTAAAAAATTCAGTGGTAGCATACATCAAAATAAAAACAGTCGAATTGAGAACCTCCTCCTTTTTAAAGTCGGTTAAAAACTAAGAAAAACGGAATATAGTTGTCGGCACGTAACTTGGCAAGAGTCGTCAGATACAAGTAATTTTATAGGTCTCTTTGGTCACCTAGCGGGATGCGGGGAGCTAGGTATAGCACCGTTCCGAGCGCGCGATTGGTTAGTCAGTTGACACAAGGATCAACTGACCAATCGCGTCGCGTCTACGTTCCGTTCGTTCTATACGGAGGTTGGTCAGTTCACGCACTATGCGCGAACTTACCCCCACTACGCGAAAACCTTGCCAAGTTACATGCCGGGGACCCATGTAACCCGAGGCGACGCGATCCTATTGCCATCACCCAGCCACGAATTCTTCTTTATCGAATTTGACTTATTGTTCAGTCCCAAACACACCAACTTCTTAACTTAAAAACAAAAAACTTTTAAAAGCTTATCAAAAAAAAAGTTAATCTTAAAGCTCTCATCACCATTCACCATCATCATTTCGTGTGAAACCGAATTCACGCAATCCTGACCAGGTCTTCGATCCACCTAGATCAATAGACCTAGCGAATCCACAAAGAAGAACTTCCAACACAGCGTGTCCCGGTATGTAGTCACCACTCCAAAACTTTTCAGCCCCATCGACCATCCGTTTTGCCAGCAATGTGCCCCTTGAATTCATACGCCCTGTACTAAAGGTTCCCTTTTTTTTTTTTGCTTGGAGAAATGCTCATGCACCCACTAAAACTCCACGGTGTCCTCCTGTGCCGCTTATGGCGGGAACACGGGCACGCATTAGCACTCACCGCGAACCCGCCGCGGCTGTCCGTCACAGGACCCTCCTCGGGGGAGTACCCCCCATCACCGGCGCATCAGAACACACTGTACGCCGTGACCACCCCAGGGACCAATTCAGCACATGGGTGCCAGACGACCCCGTGTATGGCACCCTTGGTCCCACTGTGACGGGTCGAGGTCAATGGCCCCGTCACCTACCATTTTGCGGCCGCAGGGGATAGGGAGAGCGGCGCACCGCAATACCGGCACTCCTCTCCCGCCACGGCCTCCAACCCTCAGCCGCGATATCGTATGGGACCTGGAAATCTCCATAAGACATCGCGGCCCGCCTCAGTTGCGATGTCGCCTGTTACCAAGCGGCACCGCAACCTACTAGTTGGCCGCTACGTCGTCGGCTTAATCGGCAAAAGCCCTGACGAGCGGCCCCTTCTCGGGTTCCTCTTCGCTTCACCGTGGGTGTGGTGGGGACTCAGTAACCGTGGCCTGGTAGGCCACGGTTACTGAGTCCCCCCCCCGCCTCGACAAAGCGGGAACCCACCGGGGGGGGACTAAAGGTTCCCCTAGTCGACGGCACAAAATATTTTGTGCGCGAGGTTAAAATGCATGCTATCTCATCCGAGAACACGTGCGAAAGAGATAGATGCTGTGATGACCAGTAAGAATCTAGTTCGCGTACGAATTAGCACTTTTGCAAATTTATATCGAAATGGATGATGATTTAGGACGAAAACGAGCGCGCGAAATTTATAAACAGACCTTTGGGAGTCTAGATATCATGAAAAACGACTAAATGTATATTTACAAATTAAATTAATCGCATTGTTGAATTACTTATCTATCCCTGTATGGAGGCCGTTTTGCAAATTTCCTTATTCTTATGGTATTTATTTCCGCCCAAAGATGCGTTAAAATTAGTGTTTTTTTTTTTTTTATTATCTTTATTGATTTAATCTGGGGTTTTTATCTCAATGGATACACCAACCCCATCATGCCTTATACATACTACTACAAAACATTGCTTTAAAATTAAATTAAAAGGAGGATCTTAATCAGTTTGATACACCAATTCGCAAAATCTTATCGCCACATCTGATTTCGGTAAAATTAGTGTTAAAATATGGAACTTTCGACGCTCATAACTTTCAAATAGTTTTCTTTTTTACTGTTTTGTTTCCATACAGGGCTAGATAATGATGAGGCAAATTGATATAAATCTTTATTTTGAACGATATACAAACGTAGTCTGACGATTTATCAAAAAGTGGAGTAATCGCCAGACTACGTTTGTATGGAATAATGATCGACTAGTGTAACCTTGCCTTAGCTCTCTCCCTCAAACAAAAACACGGTCAACCCGCACTTTTCTATTAAAACCAAATAAAAAATATGGGGTAATCAGTATAATATTGAGACGCATAGCCTTAAACTACGCCCATTCGCCGTTAGCCACGCCCTTTTCGGTTATTTACGGCTATCCAAGGTTATCTTTATTCGTACTTTTTAATGTAATTCCTTCAGATATATTGAGCATCTAAGATCTACATAATTGAGGGTAAATGTCTCAGAAATTGCTGAAGCGATTAAGGGTATGGAGTCAACTATGCTAAATTGTAGTGATGCAGGGGAAGTGTTATAACTTATTACGGAAGCAGAAACGGAAAAAGAAGTAAATTTTGGCGGAAATGGAACAGAAACGGATGCAGAAGTGTAAATACTATGCAAATAAATAATTAAAGTTTTTTTTTTGGACAATCCCACCGCACTATTCCCAAACCACTGCAACTCCTGAAAGCCAGAATCAACAGTGGCGACCACCATAAAAACACCGAGGCAATGAAGCTCGACGAAGTCCCGGAGAATGAATTTAACTGTCTTGGATCCCGCAACGAAATTAATCAGAAAATAATAACGGAGGAGTAGGAAAAAGTACAAATTTCCACTTCCCTCCATATCAAGCAGGAGACAGAACAAACAAGGTCAATAGGCACAAAGGGTCGTTTACAACTGGGATAAGTCCAGTTGCCTAGCACCACAGATAAAAATTTGCATTAATATTAATGGGTCCTACATTGTGTAATAAAAAAAAAATATAAAGATTAGTTCTGCTACTTTTGTAGCCAGCAATCTGCTTCGGTGCTCTTCATTAATTGCTACTCCACTTGCCCGCCCGCGCATCACCCCGTCATAATGTTTTAATGTTGCGGAAGCAGATGCAGAAACGGATGTAAGGAAAGGCGTGGAACCTCCGCAGTTGCGGAAGCAGACGCGGAGGTCTGTTGCATCACTAAACTGTCTTTGCAGATTAAGGCCGTACCCTGAGCAAAAAATCAACATGAGATATGAGCATTCCTATTGGCCTAGCGGCACTGGTTGCGCATAAATTACGGTAGCGAATACGCCCAAATTCTAGAGTAAAATCTTTATAAAATCGAAATCTTTTGAAAAAAATAAAACTAACAAAATGTTTTTTATCAAATTGTCTATCCATTACTGTTAGTATAAAATATTATTAATGAACACTTTACGAGGAGATGCATGCTGTCAATAATTATTTCACATTTTAATGGTTATGTTGGAAGGAGATTAGTGAAACATATACCTCTTTACAAAAAAAAAAGTGTACTACCATTTTAGAACCAACATTATGTAGAAATTTAATGTATTTTATTAATTGATATTTCCTTTTAAATAAAGAGTAGATAGCTCTTATAAACTGCACTAAAACGACAAGCGCGGCGTTTTGCTCGGGGAGGCGCCTTAAGGTTACACTAGTCAACGGCACGAACTATTTTGTGCGCGGGGTTAAAATGCATTTTATATCAACCGACAACACGTGCGGTAGAGATTGATGCTGTGATGAGCAGTAGGAAGCTAGTTCGCGTACGAATACACACTTTTACAAATGTGTAGTGAAATGGATAATGATTTAGGACGAAACCGAGCGCGGAAAATTTTATAAACAGACCTTTGGGAGTCTGGATATCATGAAAAAACGACTATACGTATCTGTTCAAAATAAAATTATTTCCATTGTTGAACTATTAATCCCTGTATGGTGGCCGTTTTGCAATTTTCCTTCTTCTTATGGTATTTATTCGCGCCCAAAAATGCGTTAAAATTAGTGTCGAAATGTGGAACTTTCGACGCTCATAACTTTCAAATATTTACTTTTTTCACTTTTTTGTTTCCATACAGGGCTAGATAATGATGAGACAAATTGATGTCACTTTTTGAACGTACATTGTCAAACAGTGGCATAATCCTTAGACTACGTTTGTATGGAAGAATTTTCGACTAGTGTAACCTTAAGCCTTCGTTCACATGGTGTTAGCTAAATAATGTACGTTGATATCATACATAACAAAACGCCTGTACTTCCAGAAAGGGTAGACAGACGTGCCCCTATCTATTATAGTACATCCATGTTTCTTCAGTTACGTTTAAGTTCTTGTAATACGGCATGCCAAGTTCTGTATCCTGAAATTTATTTACATAAAACATTCTAAAATATATTTAAAGACACAATTTCTTGCTTTTTCTGCTACAACAATATTTGCTATTTTAAAATATAGCTTCTTAAATTTTAAAAGTCGAATTATTTATAAAAAGCAGATAACTTAGGATAAATTGTAGCTCAAGATTTGACTTGGCTGGTTTTCCCATACAAGCTATCTTATATTTGGCTACTAAACTTATCTTTTTACGCGTTTTCTGTTTATACATAATTTGGCCAAGTCGTGGCGGAATAACGTGCGCAGGCGGTTTTACTCTACAATAGAGGTCTCTTGTGCCTTAATTTGACTTGGATCTAAATTGATAAGATGTATTCCATCTAAGGTTATAACTCTGGAGAGTCCAACGTAAGCCTGCCCTTTACTTAATATAGAGGAACCTATTTCGAGAAGAGCGCTGTCAAGGCTAAGGCCCAGACTCCATCAAAGCGGAGACGAGACGAGCGGAGAGGAGATGTTTTTTAAACAACCAAAAGTATTTCGTTATTCACACATCTCGTCTCCGCTCAGCTGGACTTTCCGCACATCTCCGCTTTGGTGGCGTCCGGGCCTGGCCTTGTGATTTGTGGATAGTAATAGCATATGCTAAGCAAATAGGGGATTGATCCCTGTGAACATATACATTACTTTATATTTGGAACTTGGTCTTGACTCGTTCTAGAACTAAAGGTGGTATTCCACTCGTTATATATTCACATGAAGACTTTAAAATCCAAAGACCGGCAGTCATCAATTTTGATTGCTGATTCTTAAATTACAGGCACTATACGTAAATGTTCCTAATAGAATCAATTAATTGAAAACTTATAATAAAAAGATAAAAACTTACTAGTTTCTCATTTATTCCTTTGTATTCCAACCCAACTACCTATCTGGATGCCAAATTTGAACTTTCCAGGTCATCTAAAACTGGGTTAGAGTTTTGATCTATAGGTCAGTCAGTGATAAAAATGACGATTTTTGAACGTTAATATCTAAATAACCGTTTGAGCTATATTTATAAAATTATGGTTTATAGTTCACCTTATAGATTTTAATACCTAAACCAAATTTCATGTGTTTATGTTAAATAGATTTTGAGTTATTAAGATGATAAAAGTGGCTCAAAATGGTGCGTTCCCAGTTCTTTTTTTGCTTGAACTTGGCTTGACACTCTGCCGCGTGTCTATCGAAGAACACAATAAACTATCGCAACTTATTTTTAGCCAATACTGACCAGCAGAATAACAAATTTAAAGCTAAAAGCAATTTAATTACCGCCCTGACTAATAAAACGGTATATTCCACGTAATCGGTACAAAATCGATGTCGGTGCCGATATAATATTCATAATCGATTGTCCAGTCAAAGGTATCGTTGGAAATAAGTTAGTTTTAGTGATACGACACGATTGCGATACGATTCGATGGTTTTGAATACTGACATCAATCAGAAAGGGTGGTAAGGGAAAAAAGGCGTAAGAAAGACCTTGGAAACAAAATAATCCCACGTTTTTGGTACAGTTGAACATAGTCCACAGTATCAGGTAGTTAACATATTTAAGAGGAAACGGGGGCAGAGAGCGCCGACTGAATTTCCTTAGTAAATAGTCATAATTCGAGGTTTGGCTCTCCTCTCTTTTCTCCTCCAATATTAGACCAATATAAAAGATATTTCGTGAACTGAAAATTAAAGATATATACTATGTCCCTATGATTTCTGATGATACATTATCTTTAGAAGCACTAGAGCCCTCAAAAAATGCTCAAAATTGCGCTGTCAACAGAGGCTTAGTGTACAAAATTGATAAATATAAATGAAAAAAGGAAAACATAGGGACATAGTATATCTCTTACTTTACCAGTTTATGGAATATCTTTTAAATTGGTCCTATATTGGAGGAGGAAAGAGACGAGAGCCAAACCTCGAATTATGACTTTTTACTAAGGAAATTCAGTCGGCGCTCTCTGCCCATATTTCCTCTTAATAAGTTGCCGCTTGAGTTGAAAAGCATATTGTACACAAGCTCATTTAAGGCATTTCTATTGGAAAGATGTCTCTATTATTAGATGATTTGCAGTAGTCTTGTTGCTCTTGTAGTAGATTTGTTTATGGTATTATATTGTGTTCTGTGTTCATATGACCTTTATCTTTTTTATTATTATTTTCGTTTAAATTGCTATTAATTAATTTATTGACATTTTTTTTTTTTTTTTTGTTTGCATGGTATTTACATTTTTTTATAAATTTAGGCACTTCTAGGTATGGTTCCGATTGACACTGACAGCTGTCAACTTAGCTGTCAACTTGACATTACACCAAACACTAGTTTTTGGCGCGAACAAGAGGAGATTTCTAAGTAGTCTGTGAGATCGAATAAGAACATGGCGGGTAGGATTGATTTGTGAATTCGTGATAAAACTTATTGAGAATACAGTGAGAGTTACTGATAGTTCGTGTAGTTCAAACTACATGCTTGGTGGAATGTCGTTTACGTTATTATCCAATACAGAACGTGATTAGTTTCATTGTGACCCTAGGTACGTAAAAGTAACTCTTAGCCCAAAAGGATGAACACAATAATGGCTTTGCCTGACAATTACACAGTATTCCCTACATATAAAATAAATTAAAATAATATTTTCTTATTGAAATAGAATTACATGTATTCTTATATATTAGTAGTACCTACATCTAATAATGCTGATAAAGATAATGTTTCATGCTGGATTGTATTCGAACGCAATGTGAATTGTTACTGAATAAATTGAGTTGAATTGAAGTAGCGACATCTATGACGCTTCAGACGAACTATCATGCTATCTCGAGCGATCTCAAGCAGAGTTTTCGCCAATACAACAATCAGACAGCAAAACCGTCTGCTCGGAGAATACTACCATTTCAATGGCGATTGCGGGTGTTGACTCTCAGTTCCCGCATATATCCTTATCTCAAACTTTTCCCAACTAGGTTTACCATCTATGTAAGGGCGGATGCCTGTCTAGGATGTACAAAATGCCTGATTTATCAGAAAAATGCCAGTATTTTGTAAAATAACCGTTATTCATAAAATAAATAATACGCAATATAGTTTTAAAGACCGTATTTTCATTAATAATGAAAACAATAAAGAATGTACGATTTCTATCTCTCCGAAGACATTTTTTTAAATATCTATTCTTCCTAAAATATAACATAAAAATCTTTATTAAACGTGTTTAAAGTTTTCTTGGGTTACTAAAAGCGCTTTTAGTGCCTCTATTGTCAGGCGACTCCTTTCTTTACTCCACTGTGCATTTATTAGGGAAAACATTCGATCCACATGACGTGCATTGTGTGCGAATATAGAAAATACAAACTGACAGATTTTAATCTTCTATGATGTCACAATTCTGGTCCCTGCTTTTAAAAAAAGTACTCCACCCACTGTGTCGTTAGGCTTTCAGAAAACTGGATGTCGTCTAAGCTTCTGCAATATTCTTTCAGGACTTCGTACTCGTGAAATAATTTTATAGTATCAATAATCATTTTCATCATAATCATTATATCAGCCGAAAGACGTCCACTGCTGGACATAGGCCTCCCCCAAGCGTCGCCACATTGACCGGTCCTGTGCATCTCGTAACCAGCGGATCCTCGCAACCTTCACCAGGTCAAATGACCGTGTGAATGAACCGTATGGTGTCGGACGTAAAGAATTTCACCATCCCATATCTTCCCGTAGGTGTCGTAAGAGGGACACACCAGAGAATGGGCAGCAGCGTTCTCTGTGCACTTTAACAACCAACTGCGATCGCCAACCCGCCTGCCAAGCGTGGCGATTATGGCAAACCCCCCCCCCCCCCAAACCTAATAAATAGCACACAGAATGATATTCACCGTAGAAATAAATTCTAAACATGCTGACAATGACTGGAAACTTGCTGGCACGCTCATGGCACAATTTTATAGTCAGTTTCAACCGGGCGGCCTTGCGTCCGCGAAATTCAAAAATGCCTGTCTCAGCTTAGCGCCGGCCACACGCCTGTCTAGACTGTAAAATCCCTGTCAAATGTGGCAAATGCCTGTCAGATGGCCTGGATGGATGGTTTTTCGAGCAGTCACTGCCTATCTGACCTCCACAACCCAGTACATGGGTAAAGCAATATCCCAATAGTTAAACAATGGCAAGTGGTGACAAATTTCTGTCCGTAACGACTTCCAAAGATGTAGTCTACAATGCCAGCCGAGACCAAAGGCTTGACGTACGACAATGCGCCACCGGTACATGATGGACATCCCACCCATACGTACAAAGCCTGATAGCTACAACCTTGGGGTATTTAAGTCAAGAGCGATTAGGTTACGCGTTGCGTGCTACTTCACCGTCGACCACCTCAACGCTTACCATCAGGCGAGATAGTAGTCAAACGCGAGCCTAAAGTTAAGTGAAAAAAAAAGCACTACTTACTAGTTCTCGTTCAAACCAATTTTCTAACACTTTGGAAGTGTCTCTCGCGCAAAATATTCAGTTTAGAAAAAATTATATTAGTAACTTCAATATCATTTTTGAAGACCTATCCATAGATACCCCACACGTATGGGTTTGATGACAAAAAATTTTGAGTTTCAGTTCTAAGTATGGTGAAACCCCAATTCCTTATTGTTTATTTTTTTATTTTTGGGTGAAAATCTTAATGCGGTTCACAGAATACATCTACTTACCAAGTTTCAACAGCATAGTTCTTATAGCTTCGGAAAAAAGTGGCTGTGACATACGGACGGACGGACAGACAGACAGACATGATGAATCCATAAGGGTTCCATTTTTTGCCATATGGTTACGGAACCCTAAAAAAGTACGTGCTTTCCGAAGCACGGTGAAGTCGCAATGTTATATAGATCAGGAGCCACCTAATAACCCCAAATGAAAGTAATTGGTGACCCCTGCTATAGATGGTCATCGCCGAACTGACCCCGTAAGCATTGTGTAACCTTGGAGATCGACCCGTGCGGCTGATAGAGTCTGGCAAACGAAAGTAGAGACTGAAAAAGCGCGGCAAATTTAAAAAATATCAGCATAGCAACCCCAAAAACTAGTATGCAATACCTTTAATAACCTAATTTGATACTTTAGAATTATTGATATTACTTCGTCTGAATAAAAATACTATAGGTACATTTAGGTAGGTAATACTTTAGATATTTCAATCTGAATAAAAAAAAGCAACAGTATTCTATAATAATTTTGGTTTATTCACTATCAATCAAAATCTGAATCTAAGACTTTCATGTGAAAAGATTCATAAGAGTTACAGGAATCATTGTTTTATACATTAATAATGAAACTTTTTAAATGATTAAATAGAGAAGATGTTTTTACAAAAATATAAATAGTGATTACGAATTAAAACAAAGTATCAACTTAGTAGCGTCATACGGAAAATTGGGGTTGACATTAGTTTATCATTGCCATATAAAAAGTTTGCAAATAATTCCAGTGTCTACTTTCGTTTGCCAGACTATATTAATTTACCACGAGCTTGCCACGGGGTTGTATGAATATTGTTAAGTACTCGTACATTAATGACAGTCGTCGATGTTAAAATTCTTACAAGAAATGACGTATAGTCGGTTCCCATTGAGTACTTAGCTCTTGCATTGCAGGGTTGTCAATGTTTCTGATAAGAAAGTCTAATTAAATAAGAATAAAAAAACAAACGTCGTATTTTATTCTTAACTGACTGATATAGAGCTAAAATTGTATGTAGGTATGTTTTTTTATATGTTTGTAACGGGCTATCTCTGGAATAACTGGGACCTATTTAGTAAAACTGACAGGGGACAGTGCAATAATTTTGGAAGATCCTTTCACGCGTTTATTCATAATTCAGACAGAACCTGTCGTGAAAATGTGTCAAGTAAGCCAACTTTTGACAAATATATCGCATTGTGGGGTTCCAGCAATGTCCTATTGATTTTTGTCGAATTTTCACACCGAATCAGAGTCCTATTTCAATAAGACATTGGTTTGATTACGAAAATTCGTTCACTGTTAGCAAACTACACTGCATGACATTGGGATTGTTACTATCAATGCCTGTAATAGGCAGTTTAACAATTTGCTACAAGCCTTATTATCATAGCCCTCTTTTTGAGTTCTCAGACTGGCTGGTTACATTTTTTTGTCAAGAAATGAGAAGACAATTTTTTTCTTGCAGACTATCATTCATACAAAATTTGTGGCACAGTAATCTTCAACCACATCATTGATATTTTTAAAGCAGCTGCTAAAACGTCCATTTTATTTGAAATCGCGAGCAAGATGTTCAGACAGGCACTAGTTTTAACCAGTTTCTCTGGGCAAAGTTCAACCTCTCGTTTTATGAAGAATGGAGACAACTAAAGTGTTAGATTATAAAAACTGGCATCAGTTGATAGAAGTCGATTCTGGCTTCACCCAACGGGCAAAGCGCATGACCCTTTGTGTGCCAGCAGTCTTCGTGATTCCGTACATTTTACAACGGGTTCCGTATGTTTTTTCAACGGCCTGTGTTTTGCTACGAGAACTACGGCGCGGTCTCAACTCGTTATCCAGTTTTGGAGCGCTACTACTGAAGGCGTTTATTTTTTCGTCCAGCGCAGATCGCCCACGAGTGGCTGTAGTATCATATATTTATTTATATTAATTTTTGTGTTAGAATTAACCTAGCATTTATGTGCTAGTTTCTACTTTCTAAACTCCATGGATGAAAACTTAGCTCTACGATTCGTTACCACTTGGATGCTTAAGAATTTAACCGGTTGCAACTGCGTTGCGGATAGGCACGTGTGTTCATTGTATTACTTTCAAATACGGGAATCCGCTAGATGCGAAACTCACAGGACCGATGGATGCGGCGACACTTGTGGGAAGCTCATGTTCAGCAGTGGATGTCTTTCAACTGAAACGATGATGATGATGTAGAGTGGAGAAAGTTAACTATTCTAATAGATAAGTTTCAATTCCAATAAGCATTGTTTTGTGGCAACCCTAGCAATATCATAAATATTACAATATCTTAGGCGCACGCCATAATGAAAATGACATGTACTTTTTAATTACGGCCAAGAAAATTAATTGTTAAGTATAAGTATTAAGTAGTAGTTCTATTGTCAAATCATTATTTTAATTACTTAAAATTAGATGAATATTAGGTTTATTATAATGTCAGTATTTGACCTAGTTTTGGAAAGATGTGTATTTTCACGCTATTTATTTTTTTGTTTTGTGTTATAGATTAAGAAGCATGGCTACGTAATAACTCGCACGGATCGAGATTTAAAGTTAAGCAACACTTGCCGAGGTTGGCCCTTGGATACCCATCCCTTGATCGACCATTTATTAAATACCGAGACTCGACCGGGCCTCGGAAAGCACGTTAAGCCGTTGGTCTCGGCTGTCATTTGAAGATCTTTGATAGCCAAGGAGAAGCCACAAATTCTGAAACCATTCTTGCCAAAAGGTATCGTGTTAATCAGTTATTGGATTGTGGAGGCAGCTCTTCTTGAATCTTGTTTATACTTTTTAAAAGAAAGAAAGAAAATGTATTTATTTGTGACCCGCACAGGAGAAACGAGATAAGCAAAACACAAACAATAATATAAAATACCGTACCCAAAGGATAATAAATTGTAGTTCTAAAACCTAAAAAACACGCTTTAATGGTAAATTGAACTAAAAAGTCGCTAATCCTGAAGATCTTGGTAAGGCAAAACAAACAACAAACACACAAACAAACTATTTAAACGCGCCCGGTAGAATCAACTTTAATTATTTGTAAATTTTAATTTTTGCTTGACATTCAAAAGTTCCGCTTATTGGCCTAGTTGAATAAACATATTTGACTTTGACTTTGGCTTTGACTTTGACTAAATTATTGCATTGTCATCGGTCCTTGATAAGTGTGCAAAGTTTCAAATCAATCCCACGTTTTGAAGGGGGTGAAAATCACGTTCAAAGATTCCGTTACATAGATACATACCAAGCTAATAAAAGCGTGTTAAAATGGGACCCTAATTACTAGGACTCCACGGTCCGTCTGTCTGTCACCAGGCTGTATCTCATGAACCGTGATAGCTAGATAGTTGAAATTTTCACAGGTGATTTATTTATGTTTTTGCTATAACAAAAAATACTAAAAACAGATTAAATTAATTTTTAAGTGGGGCTCCCATACAACAAACGTGACTTTTTTGGCATTTTATGCGATGGTGGTACGGAACACTTCGTGCGCGAGTCTGACTCGTACTTGGACGATTTTTTTTTACTGTCCTTCTTTGTTACTTTGTGCATGTTGTTTATGTGTTGAATAAATGTTTTCTATTCTATTCTAAATTAGGCATTCGCTCCATGAAAAATACTGAAAGCTGAATCCAAAAAAGTTGTGAAACGGCTAGACAGATTGTTATTGATAAGTTGAACTCCCTCGGTGGTCCCAAGAGCTCTTTTGAGCATAGGGAATTCCAACTTCTGGTTGGGAAAAGAAGTGTTAGGCTTTTCCAATTCCAATTCATATTCAAGATAAGAATGCTTGGAAACATGCTGGTCCTGCTCCATAGGGCAATCTTTAGTGTAGACAAAATCAAATTTGTTAATTTATATTCATAGTTATTGTATTAATTTTCTTATTATTTTTTTTAACAAATTAACTCACACACTGTTCCGTTGTTGTTGAATTAGGTATTTTACCTATTTTTGCAATATTTGTAAGTATGTGATAAACCATGTTCCTATTTATTATCAATTTAATCAATTTATCTGTTAATGCTTTTATTACTTTAAACCTGTACGTAGCATAGTGTGTAGTGCTATCTTTGGGAGCATCGTCCTTACATATATGAATTTATTTATGTATTTACTTATGTAAATATTGTAAATCACCTTTTTTAAAAAAAAGAGTAAGTATGCAGTTTCTTGTGCATTTTTCTCCATAACAAGCTACTTTTCCGAATGCACGGTAGAATCAACTTTTACTACTTGTAAGTTTTAATTCATATCTGTATCACGTTCAAAAGTGCCGCTTACTGGCCTAATTGAAATAAATATATTTGAGTTTGACTTGAATTGGAGTTTCGCCCTGTGTCTAGTTCCACCCCAATAAAGTTGTTTAAAATGGAAACTATATCTGTTTGTTTGTTAATTTTTCACGTCATAACGGCTGAACATATTAGTTAAAGGGGAAAATTTATAAGTCCGTGATTAGACCTGTCGTACTGTATGGATCAGAATGTTGGGCTGTGAAAAAGATGGATGAAAAGAGATTGCATGTAGCCGAGATGAGAATGTTGATATGGATGTGCGGAATGACGAGAATGGATAAAGTGAGAAATGAGTATATTAGAGGAAATTTGAAAGTGGTGCCAGTGACAGAAAAGTTGAAAAGAAACCGTTTGTCCTGGTATGGTCATCTGATGAGGAGGGATGAAAAGCATGTTACTAAAAGTGTTATGAATATAAATGTGGATGGATGAAAAGGGAGGGGACGGCTCAAAAAAAGATGGATGGACTGTGTGAGGAGTGATATGAAAGAAAAGGGAGTCAGTGATACCGTGACGGGGGACAGGACGGTATGGAAGAAGAAAACGTGCTGCGACGACCCCAAGTGAGATGGGACAAGGGCAGGAAGATGATGATGAACGGCTGAACATATTAAGATTAAATTTGGCACAAGGGTAGACCATATCCTGGATTAGAACATAGGATACTTTTCATCCTGGTAATACGTTTCTGTGGGACAATTTTCAGTTTTCACGCGGGTGAAACGGCGAGTTTACACTACTAACTTTATATAAATCAAATGTCTTCACAATAAATGCTTCCAATGACAAAGCCAACTTATAATAGATCTTCCACGAAGGACTTAGTTTTAAACTTTCAATGCAAAACTGTCATCGTTGGACTTGTGCCGCGGAGCCAAGAAAAATCAATTGAAAGGTAGAGAAGGCAGGGTACGACGGTTTTTAGTCTTTAACATAGGTGACTGGTAGAGATTGGATTATATACAACATAAAAAGCTCGAAATATGCATGCAATTATATACCTCAACCTGAATCAGGTGTCAAACAATAGAAAAACAATTCTTCGCTAATTATGACCGTTGAAGGCTTAAAATATAGTTGAAAAGTGTCAATATCGCATTTATCGCTCAAAACATATTTTTAAGCAAAAATAAAATAGGAAAGAATGGTCGAATATCTGCACGGAAATATACATCATCACTAGTTTTTAGTTAAAACTATAAGCGGACGCCTCGCGGTTCCACCCGCGTATTTCCCGTTCCCGTGGGAATACAGGCATAAAAAGTAGCCTATGTCACATGGGGATAGTGTAGCTTCCCAACAGTGAAAGAATTTTTGAAATCGGTCAAGCCATTTCGGAGTTTATAAGGAACATACATACATACATTCTGTTTTAGATATATATATATATATGTATATAGATACACAGTAACCGATAAAAAGGAGCTCAAATATGCAACCGCATATGTAAACATGCAAATGCATATAATTGTGATTCGGTCTCTAGTGATTACCTATATAATATCTACTGTACTGTGCTTTGAGGATCTCGTGGATAAGTAATAACAGCCGTACACATCGATCTTCGAGGTCCAAGCAGCGCTTGCCGAGGTCGGTCAATGGATAGGTGACCAGTTTATGTTTGGCTTTTCGTCATAGCTGTAATTTGTAGATCTATCACAGGCTTCTAACTACCCGTCACACGCCAGAAAACCTGACATCAGTATTCATAGTTGGGAATAGGCTAAGTAGGTACATTGATTGATTGAATTTTCTTTGAGTAGGTATAAATCATAGAAGATGACCAAAATCCGGTTACCTATCATACGTTATATATTATAAGTTCGATAAATATTTGACCGAATTTCATTTCACCTAAAACTTTTCAACTATTATCGTTTCGTTTTTTTTACTTCATCGATGTCACGTCTGCCACTGTCTCAGTTGACCTATTATCAATTCGATTTTTTTGGTTACTCCGACGTTTCATTTGGTCTAAAATCTATTTTACCGAGGTTACATTTAGTCGAAATAACATTTGTTTGAAGTATTTATTTTTTATACGCATATCAAAATAATAAGTGAGAGAGAAAAGGTGGGCGAATACAAATGTTTAAAACAGAAATAGGAAAAAAAAATTGCCATGGAGCCCCGCTGCGCGGGCCTCCTATTTCTTTTTGCAGGGTCTAAAGTAACCTAACATGAAGGAGATGACGGGAGCTGAAGTGAGCGAGCAATGCGAGCGAACCTAAACTATCCGTGTTGGGGTGCCCTAAATACTCGAGCTCACTTTACTCGCTCTTTGACTAATTCTTTGAAATAATTAATCAAGAAAATGTCTAATGCATGACAGCTATTAATAAATCATTTGCATGAAAATTCAAAATAAATACGTAAACACAGACAAGTTGCGTGAAGACGGTTTTGCAGCGATTCTTTTCTGTCTCTAAGTTTTGTAGCAATATTGACATTTTATGAAACTATTTCAATTTTTAATCGAAAATGCTACCAAGTAACCGACTTTATATTTGGGACCAAATAATATTCCGTAAAATGTTGTTTCAGTGTGGTGAAAATATGGCAAATGAAAAAAGTTCAATAGAGGCTTCGGCCAAAAGAAAAATGTTATTTTGTAGATCGGCGAAATGTAGTTCGGTAAAATAATACATAATATGCCACATGATACTTCGATGATTTGTAAATATGTCAAATAATGCATATAGCAAAAAAGACGTCGGTCAATAGTTTTCGGTAAATATGAAATTCGAACAAAAAAGAATCGGTAAAGTGATCGGTGCCCCCAAAATCCATACTGTAATATCATTAATATTATAAATGCGAAAGTTACTCTGTTTGTTTGTTTGTATCTTTTCACTACTAAATGGCTATGGAGATAGTTTGAGACCCTGGGTAGGATATAGGAAATAGGATAGTTTTGATCACAGTAGTGTTTTCCCTTGGGATGATAAAAGAGTTTTTAATCAGCCGAAGCCGCGGGCAAAAGATGTTGATTGATAAACTAGATAAGGTCGCGGCAAGGCTCTAGGCGGGACATGTTCTGTATTTTACATTTAGTGGTACCATTAATGACGCAAATATGGAAGCTCAGCATAGCCAAACTTAAGTGGCAGTAGGCCGGATGGCCAATGGGGCTGTAAGATTCTGGAGTGGCGACCGCGTACTGGAAAACGCAGTGTATTACAAAATGGACCGATGACATCGCTAACTCGATTCTGTTCCCGACACACGAAACTCACTGTGTCCGATCGCGAACTTTTTTCGGCACTTTTTCGGGTTTTACACAGCTGAACGACTGGATTCCAAGCTCTCGACAGTTGAAACCCATCCTCCTGGTTGATATTTTTATATTTGGTAATCTCGATAGCTTCCCTCACCAGTCTAGGGATATAGTGGCGTTCTGTCGAAATGAGCTGAGGGTTATGTAACTCAATCCAGTGGTTCAATCCTGATTCCAAAAGATGTTGAGCTATGGCCGTTGTGAGTGACAATGGTAGCGGTACTGAGTGAAAAAAACGAACAAGACAGAGGGTAGACCGTTTCGTCTCCTCATAAACGCCCACCCGCAATGACTTCAGTTTATCCGTGATCATGGTGCTTGCAACAGCACCGAAATATCGGGCACTCGCAACAAACATTAAACATGGTAAATATCCCGCTTTTAATGTTAATGTTAGTGTTAGTGACCATGACAGTTTAAAAACTTATAATATTGATGATGGTGAACTGTTAGCTTTTTCGCCATAGGCCAGTCCATTTCCCTTCATAAATCTTTGTCTAAATCGAAGCTCGATAACCCAGGCAGGTAATTTTCTTTGTAGTCGCCGCAACTTGGAACTGGCCTGCTATTTTCTTTTTAATTATTCATAGGGATCAAATTAGGGCGGTCCCGCGCTCATAGTTTAGTTTCAAATTCACTTTAAGTCAAGTTCTATAAGCTTTGTCGTCAAAGTGGATCGGAATAGGTGATCAGGGTGATCTAGGGGTCAGTGGACTGTGATTGCTAGAGTTGTTACGGGAATTAGCACCTAATTGCGTAATATATTGGAATGGTAATGGCTTTTATTACGATAATTCAACGGTGTTTTTTCGTTATTTTCACTGTTGTGGTGAAGACGAGTTTACTACTAGGCAATGATATTCTAGTATACAGATATATTATGAGCGCGTGCATTGTGAAGACTCGAATAGGTCCTAATTGGGGTCTTTAGTCTTTGTCACCCATGGCGAAGAGCAAAAGGCTTCGTTGAAACAAAAACAAAATTTAAAAAATGCCATCGTGTGTATTTAGAAAGTGTGCCAATTATGATACCAAATTACATAAAACAGAAGGTATCTCATACCAAAAGTGTGTAGGTATCTGTGCTGCCGCTGCTTTGCGGCACACTTTTTTCGGTTGTTTTGTGAGTGTATGACGTATCTGTTTATTAGAATATCAGTGCTACTAGGCCGTACTTATTTCAACTAAATTAATACAAACTGGGATGAATAAGAAGTAGATTGGCCTATATATGTTGTTCTAATTACCTACACATATATACTTGCGCTTTTGTCTCATGAGGAAACCTAAAGAACGTCACCTACTATGATCCTTATTCTCCATTGGTCTTCTTCTTCTTTCTCAAACTATAGTCTCAAACATTCATATTTTGCCCGACCCGTATGTAGCAACTCTGACATTTACTACATTCAAATCTAGGTGCATGTGGTCAGGAATGAAGGGCAGACAAGGAGATGGGCCATATCTTGCGAAGGGGCCCCACACTGGCACTGTGTTTTGGATGGGTCTATGATACGTCTCCATTAGGCCGGATTGTTTTTACAGCGGCCAACCTGAGTCCGCAATCGGTTTAGGGATTTCCAGACTGGCCACTGTAGTTTGTTTCCAGGAGGCAGATTCTCTGCCTGAGTTATGAAGTGTGGAGGAGTAGGGTGTGCATGGAATCTCTCGTCAGTTGTGCTGGCTTTCGTGGAGGTCGTATGTCTCAAGAAGCTCTTACGACTCTTCAGGCGCGCAGGTTGGACTTGATGCTCATTTAGGTGGTGCCGAATGTCGTGTTCCTCTTTGTCCCACTCGGTGCGGCTGGCTACTTCGCGATGAACTTCTGATGGAGCTGTACCCGCCACTGGTGAAACTAGATGTTTAACAGATTAAAATGAAATTTGGAACACGGGTAGAACATTGTTTGGATTAGGTCAAAGAATAGTTTTATCCCAGACGATAAAAAAAAGATGATCGAACCGAGGGTGTTGCTACCGTTTCTCCTTAGGACGTGTTCTACACATAAAATCTTCTTCACTATGCCACAGCCACAGATAATTAATATACTAGCAACAATTGCGTAAATATAGAACCTTTAAAGCTAGTAAATTATTAAAAATATAATTATTCCTCTGGGATAATTATCGCCGTTCACGCGAGCGGAGCTGCCGGAAAAAGCGAGTTTGTCATAATGACTGGGTTTCTCACGCTGAAGTCGGTATCGAAAATCCGAAAAACAATAGTAACCAAAAACACCGACTTCGAAAAATAATGTTATTTTTCGCTTTGATGTGTTTTTTTTGGAAGTCGGTTTTTTTTATATTTTTGTTTTTTTTATCTCTTTTTAGTTTTGGTAGGTACCTCCAATTTACATGAAAATCATTTATAGCCAAAGTACATCTCATGGTGATTACAATAAGCCCAAACACGACTAGGATACATTGTTTAAATTCGGAGGTCCAGTGCCTACCTTACGGCTCCATCATCAGATCAATTCTATGGTACCATTTATCAGTAGGTACCATTTATTTATAAGTATTTGCTTCATCATAATCGGTTAACTTTTCGAGATATCTTATACCCGTGACATCGTTACTGTGGTCATCAGTGTTATTCTTCATCAGTTCCACTCCACCAAATGATACTTTTTGAGAGGAAATGATTGCATTGTTGATGAACATACCAAAATCGCTATATGTTTGCCTATAATATTTGAGGAGTTCCCTCGATTTCTCCAGATTCCATCACCAGATCCTGACCTGATGACTATGGGACCACCTGGGAAGTATACCCTCTCAGACAAAAGAAGAATTTTCCAAATCAGTCCAGGCGTCTTTGAGTAATCGGGAAACATACATAAAAAAAAAGATTCCGACGAATTGAGAACCTCCTCCTTTTTTTGAAGTCGGTCTAAACCAAAACCGCTATCTGCCTCTGTCTATTTCACCGTCTATTTCTAACTTTTTCGTCTATTTCTAAACCACGCAACGGATTTTGATCATCATCATCATATCAGCCGAAAGACGTCCACTGCTGGACATTCGCCACATTGACCGTGCGTTTCGCAATCAGCGGATCCCCGCAACCTTCACCAGGTCATCGGTCCAAATGGTGGGAGGCCTTCCAAAGCAACGTCTTCCGGTTCGCGGTCGCTACTCCAGAACCTTCCTGCCCCATCGGCCATCCGTTCTGCGAGCAATGTGTCCTGCCCACACGGATTTTGATACGTTTTCACTAATAGAAAGAGATATGGAGGAAGATTTTTGTATAAAATGTGTCCCGTGCGAAGCCGGGGCGGTTCGCTAGTGCTAAGTTATTCCAATTTTCGTGTATCCATTGCTGTACCACTGTTAAGCAAAGACTTCCTCCAAATATTTCTAGACATTATTTTCCCGCACCGTCTCGAACCAGCCCTCATGGTACGCGTCCAAATCATCAAATATATGCCGAGAGAAAAATAGAAAAATAACTTTATTTCCTTTGTAAATGGGAATGATTCTCAAGGTCGAATTCATCTTCGTTCGACCCAACTCTGACCTGATTAAATTCTTCGAAAGCGGGACGAAACACAAAAACATAACATTAGCATACCAAAAAGATGTTTTCATTCAGGTTTTTTCATCATAAATAAAATAGGGAAGTCCGGGCAGGGCTCGGGTTCTAAGGGTTCCGTACTACATAATTATAATAGAGAATGTATGAAATGGAATTCAAGGATGGTTGATTATTCTGTGTACTTTTGCTTTCTAAATAGAGCAGGAATTAATTTAAAATATGCACGTTTTTAGTTTGAATTCGTTCTCTCAATATTTAATAAATATTATTTCGATCATGCATGGAGTACTGTTCACATCTCTGGGACGGATCCGAAATACCCTGATGCACGGCAGTCGATCGAAAAGCAAGAGGCTCATCGGCGATGAAGCACTGGTCAAGACAAAACTCCAGAGCCTTGAACATCGTCGACGAGTTGCCAGCTTGTCGGTTTTTTATCGGCTACTTTCGGTAAGTGTGCGATGGAATTGCATGATCTAATTCCACCTAGCCCGTTTCATCATCGGACTACCAGACGTACGGCGATGCGCCATCGGTAAATGGTGGACATCCCACTTATACGCACAAAACGTTTTGGGAACACTTTTATTGTGCGTAACAGCTAAGGAGTGGAATTCTCTGCCGGAGTCTGTGTTTCCCGACAGCTACAATCTAGGGTTCTTTAATTCAAGAGTGAATAGGTTTTTTCTAGGCAAGCGTGATTCACCGTTGACCACATCAACGCTTACTATTAGGTGAGATAGTGGTCAAGCGCTAAAAAAAAAATACCATTTCAGCAACCATAATTTTACTTCATAAATACAAGCTTCTCCTAGCGACTTTGCCCTCGTGGAAGTCTAAAACGATTCCAATGCTATCCAAATCCTGTGTTTTTATATAAGGTCCAACCTACAATAATTAATTTTAACCTTTTTAGGGTTCCGTACCCAAAGCGTAATAACGGGACCCTATTATTAAGACTCTGCGGTCCGTCTGTCTGTCCGTCACCAGGCTGTATCTCATGAACCGTGATAGCTAGACAGTTGAAATTTTCACAGATGATGTATTTCTGTTGCCGCTATAACAAAAAATACTAAAAACGGCATAAAATAAATACTAAAAAAAACGTGATTTTTTGCCGTTTATTGCGATAATGGTACGGAACCCTTCGTGCGCGAGTCCGACTCTCGCTTTGCCGGTTTTTTTTTTTTGTGATGTAGGCGTGAAACGTAAAAACAAACAAACAGGCAGACCCCAATTGTCAGCAGGTTGTCTTTCGCATTATAATAAGATGGATCATAAAAAAACAACCACTTGTCTCTAAAACTATTATATCATCATCATCATTTTAGCCGAAAATCGTCCACTGCTGAACATAGGCCGCCCTCAAGTGTCGACCTGTACCATGCGCCTGGATGCGATCCAGCGGATGCCCGCAAACTTCACCAGGTCATCGGTCATTCAAATTATATACCTAAATCTACCTATTACGGCTTTAATATCGCAGCCCCGTGATAGACAGAAAGAGTAATCACATTGGCGCTTCATCTTTAGAGCACGGAACCCTAAAAATATACAAAATAATGATGGAAGACATTGTACAACAAGAATATTCGTCGGTCCCTCTTAAGGGTAGGGACGCACTTGAATAACATCTATTTGTATTCGCAATAAGACAAGGAGTCATTCTTCCCAGTAACTGTGGCAGTTTGTATTCAAATACAGCAATTTCGCGATGTTTGGAAACAAATACTGGGTAAGGAACGGTACAAGACTGCGATTATTTTAAGAGATTCCATTTAACGAGAAAATACAATAGTTGGAAAGGCGAATACCAATAGAAAAAATATAACAGGCTAGGTTCTGCCTGCGGCTTCGCGCGCGTGAAAAGTGTTTTATCATCCCAAGGGAACATTATACCGGAATAAAATGTATCCTATGTGCTATTCCAGACTATAATCTATCTCTGTGCCAAATTGCATCCAGATCCGTTCAGCCGTTCTGGCGTTATTGAGTAACAAACATACATCTACACACACATCCATCTAAAATTTGATTTTCATAATATTAGTAAGATGAGCAGACATTAATCAATACTAGTTTCCACCAGCGGCTTCGCCCACTTAGTTTTCACCCACGTTGGAGCTTTGTTGCTTAATCACTCCAGAACGGCTGAACGGATCTAGATAAAAAGAGCACAGAGATAGATTATAGTCTAGAATAGCACATAGGATTTTTGTCCCGGTATGATGATCCCTTGGGAGTATAAACATTTTTGACGCGAGCGAAGCCGCACAGAAACTACTAAAAAAATACGTCTTATACAGTAATGCTCGCGAAGGAGGAGGCGGAACTCCTGAGTGAGACGCAACGGAGACGCCCTCACGCCCCTAGCCACCGCAGGAGACGCCCCGGGCAGCGGGAGTCGCAAGACAATTCCCGGCCACCGTAGATGCGGGGTTGCGGACGGCGAGTAACGGGTAGCTCGCCGTCCGATAAGGACCAGGCCCGAGTTGCCGGCGCGTTGTGTTCCACGCGTGCCTCAAAGAGATATCAGCAAAACTGACGGGGTCCGCTAGGGCCGATGCCTGTCTGGGACGCGGATCAATTTGAAAAAGAGTTACCGCGGCCCTGGCACAAGCAACTGAAGGAACACGGGTGGGTTTTAGTCAGTAAAAGTCTGACACGCCCTTCCGCTTCACCCAAAGCGGGAGAAGTCTCAAGCTAGTAAATAATATAATTAAATAAAACCTATTAAACCATTAATCTTAAAAAAATACATCTGCGTTACTTCGTTACTACTAGGCAATTCGAAGAAACTTTCAAAAACCGGTAATAATGCAAATCAAAACACGACAAACGACTAAAAATCGCAGCGAAAAGTCGCGAACTCTCTTCCAACTTATTACCGCCTCTGGGAGTGAGTTTCATGCGATACCTTCATTCAGGAAATTGAGTTTGAGTAAAGTTGCGTTAAATTTCAGTCGAGAGCCGTTTCACTTGTTTTATTTACTGTAGTTCGAGTTACGACTCTGCTGAGACCGTTTTAGATGTGGAGTGTGATTATAAAGTGTGTAGGTGCGATTATGTGCTAAATTGTTAAGTCATTAGGGTCAAAATGGGTTGAATGTTTGGTAAATTTTACACCATTTTGATATCGACTTAACAAAGAGGCACAATACGGTTTAAGTTACTTTTGCAGTATTTTTGATTGCATGATCACTGGTTGATGTGACGACGCTTGGTGATGATTATGCATAAACATAGTTTTACAAATAATAAGGGCTTATTTATGGCAGACAACCCACCGATACGCACTAAACTTAAGGTTACACTAGTCGATCATTCTTCCATACAAACTTAGTCTGGCGATTACTCCACTGTTTGATGATACGATGTACGTTTAAAATAAGAAATGATATCAATTTGTCTCATCTTTATCTAGCCCTCTATGGAAACAAATAAGAAAAAAGTAAAATATTTGAAAGTTATAACCGTCGAAAGTTCCATAATTTCAACACTAATTTTAACGCATCTTTGGGCGGAAATAAATACCATAAGAAGAAGTATAAGTCTATGTTTCCTGATACCTACAACCTGGAGGTCTCTAAGTCAAGAGTTAATAATTTCCTTCTAGGCAAGCGTGCTTCACCGTCGACCAATTCATCGCTTACCATCAAGTGAGATGGTAGTCAAACGCGAGCCGACCAATAAAAAAAAAATTGCCTGGTTACACGCACGGTGTACAGGACGGTATGATAGACGAAAACGTGTAGCTCAGAACCCAAGTAACATGGGACAAGGGCAGGAAGATGATGGTGACACGCAAAGTTGTAGTTGTACAGATGCCAAGTACTAAGCATAAGTTACAAATAAATGATAACTTAAATGTAAGTTATAAGTCACTATAAATGGCAATTCCAATTAGTTATCTCTAATAGTATCGCTAACTCAGATATTCAAAACTATCGATATTAATAACATTAGATACAAAATCGCGATCAGACGGGGTTGCATCTTTAATAACCGGGTATACACTGCGCGGTGTATCGCGAGATAAATCTGAAGATAAGATGGGAAAAAAATGTGTGAAAGGCCATAGTATGTAATTCTAAGTAGGAATACTGGCAACCAGCAGGAGGAGTCGCTAAGGAAACGTGTGAAAATGTATATGAAACTACTAGCTTTTCCCGCAGCTTCGAACCCGTGGCATATCCCACAAAAAGCCGTACAGTTTTATGGGATAAAAGTTCCCTATGACACTCAGGGTTTGAGAGCAGTGGTGGTCCAGTGGTATCAGCCGCGACTTACAAGTTGTAGGTCGTGGGTTCGAGCCCAGGTAGGCGCTTTACTTTGTGTAAATTATTTCATCACCACTGCTCTCAAAACGGTGAAGGAAAACATTGTGAGGACACCGGCATGTCCTAGAACCAAAAATTCGAAGACATGTGACATCCACCAACCCGCATTGGGCCCGCGTGGTGGATTACGGTCCATTCCCTCTCACAGAGAGGAGGCCTGTGTCCCAGCAGTGGGAACATTAATAGGCTGATGATGTGATGTGATGACACTCAGCAATAGCATAACATTCTACAAACGAACGAATTTTGTTTTACCAACCACTTTAGAGAGACGTGGTCGCTCACAATGGGCCTGATCAGAAAGCTTAAAGTCAGCCGAAGAGCAATGGAGAGGGCTATGCTCGCAGTTTCCTTGCGTGATCGAATCAGAAATGACGACATCCGAAAGAGAACCAAGGTTACCGATATAGTCCGAAGAATTGCACAACTTAAGTGGCAGTGGGCAGGGCACATTGCTCGCAGAACGGATGGCCGTTGGGGCCGAATAGTTCTGGAGTGGCAACCGCGTACCGGAAGACATAGTGTTGGAAGGCCTCCCTGCTGCCGGCGTCCGGTGGATGCAAAACGCACAGGACCGATCAGTGTGGCGACGCCTGGGGGAGGCCTATGTCCAGCAGTGGACGTCTTTCGGTTGAAATGATGATGATGATGAACCGCTTTAGTCTTTAACCATCATCAGTCATCTTAAAATTGGGGCATCCTTTAATGAAGTTTTAAAAATTTTACACTAAAAACTAAATAGACCTAAATTACATTAAAAAAAATCTTAAGAAAACGCGAAAACCAGCATTTTCTTGCTACAAATATTCCAGACGTTTGACACAAAAATTTAGGTTACGTTTTTATGGGATAAAAGTTCCTTTTGACACTCAGCGATAGTAAGCTATTCACATTATACATTCTACCAACGAACGAATTTTGTTTTACCACCAGTTTTAGTCTTTTATCATCATCAGTCATCCTAGAATTTGGGCATCCTTTAATGAAGTGTTAAAAATTTTACATTCGATACAAAATAGATCTAATTTACACAAAAAAACATAACAAAACCCGTAACCAGCGTTTTCGTGCTACAAATACTCCAGACGTTTGACACAAAAATGTAGGTTACAGAGTGTTTTAAAAACATTCTGCCGCGCCTAATTTTTAAATTCATAACTGAATAATGAAACTCCGCCGTCTGTCTGTCTGTCCGTCAAATTGTTACGCAAATAGCACTTTCCCTACAACTTGCGCGGTAAACAGACGATATTTTTGTGCTGTTTTAAAACTGGCTAGACATTTTTTGTCACTGTATAGTGTATACCTCGCATAACTCCTTTTTTACCCGACTGTCGAAGGAGGGTTATGTGTTTATCAGTCTATGTATGTGTGTATGTATGTGGCGTTCTAGAGACCAAACGCGTTGGCCGGTTCTTGCGTCAATCGATTCTTCTTAACCCTGCGAGTGTCAATGGCTACATTAAAATTGGAAACTAGAAAAATGGCGGATTTTGGGTAGCCATATTGTGGGGGCCCAACTTTTTTTCTTCCAACCCCTTCGTGTGTGGTATCAAAATAAAGGGTTTTAAGAGATGATTTCAAAATATTTTATACTTATATGTTTAAATGTAACTAATTAAAAAAAAATAACTAAAAGGTTTTTAATAAAAAAAAGTTACTTAAAAAAATCATGCTGTGCAGTCGGAGGATACATGTTTGCGAGATGGCTGACCAAAACCAGATGTGTCCTCCGACTGCACAGCATGATTTCTTCTTGTTTACATCTTTTAGTTTGCTTTTTAAGCAGTCGGGTTTTTTTGATTTTTTATTAACTTTTTTTATTATTCGTTGTACCTATATTTATACTAATAATACCAGCTTGCAACTAACCCACAGCAGGGCAAAGGCCTCTTCTCAAACAGAGAAGACAAGAGCATTGATCACCACGCTTGCTCAATACAGGTTGATGATTTAAAACTTATATTAACTAAATTCCAGGTTTCCTCACGATGTTTTACTTCACCGTTGTCAGTTATATCCAAGATACACTTAAAAGTGCATATGAATTTGAAAAAACTAGCCAAGTGCGAGTCGGACTCGCGCACGAAGGTTTCCGTACCATTATCGCAAAAAACGGCAAAAAAACACGTTTGTTGTATGGGAGCCCCCCTTAATTTATTTTATTTTAATTTAATAATTATTATTTTTTGAAGTGAATATACAACTCAATATTCTGTGAATATTTCAAGCGTCTACCTGTTGCCGTTATTAATAACGAGCAAAAACGGCAAAAAAATCACGTTTCTTGTATGGGAGCCCCCCTTATATATTAATTTTATTCTGTTTTTAGTATTTGTTGTTATAGCGGCAATAGAAATACATCATCTGTGAAAATTTCATCTGTCTAGCTATCACGGTTCATGAGATACAGCCTGGTGACAGACGGACAGACAGACAGACAGACAGACAGACAGACGGATCGTGAAGTCTTAGTAATAGGGTCCCGTTTTTACCCTTTGGGTACGGAACCCAAAAAATCACACACTTGCCCGTATTTGAACCCACCACGACCTGAAGCAAAAGAGGCGAGGTCTTAGCTACTGGTGCCGCCACGAACACTTAATTTTTCCACTAGCATTATAAGGACGTTAGTGAACTGCACGGTGCATCTCTTATAGGTGAGATTGACTTTTAGGAGTCCAGTTGTTATATGTTCCCCTTATATGCGGTAGACCAAAACGAAGATGGAGAGGCCTAGACAAAAATCTTTTCTGATAGTGTTAACACCAGACGCTAACGTCAAAATGCAGATCTGCAGAAAGGACACGTAATGTTACACGCCACTGCGATCGAAGTGTTTTGACTCGAACGCGTATGCGACGCGTATTATATATTTGGCGCTTAAGACCTACTTTCTGCGAATTTACAATAACGCCGCTCACTTTTAGTCTGTACCGTGAGCGGAAAGACAGTATTTTGTCTAGGCCACCTGTGTGGAAAATGTACATAACAAACTAATGAGATTAGATAGACTAAAATATACTCAGATTAGATAAGACTAGAATTATTAGAAACTATTATAACTACACGATTTTACGACGACGAATAACAAAAATATCTTATTTATTATTTATTTATTTATTATATTCTTTATTGTACACCACAAAAATATATATACAGGACAAACAAGTATAAAAGCAAGTGTACAATGGGCGGCCTTATCGCACAGGGCAATCTCTTACAGACAACCTTTGGATGGACTGAACGAGAGGAACGGAATTTAGGGTTGTCAGTGTACAATAATAATACTTAGACATAATAACATAAAATACATACATACAATAATACATAATATACTAATAAATAACAAAAATATCACAGAGAAAGGAGAAGACTAATCATAGTGAAAGGAAATGCTCCTTCACCATTTTTTTGAATGTTGGTAAGGATTGAGCACGTCTCACTTCAATAGGTAATGCATTCCACAAACGAGCTGCTTAAACTGTAAAGGATTTGTCGAAGAAGGATGTGGAATGCATATGTATACTTAATTTTAGATTCTCCGATGATCTCAAGGACCTAGAATGTGTGTCACAAAGGAACTGAAAGCGTTCTTTAAGATAAAAGGGACTAGATGGATTAAAGAGCACATTATATAGCAAAGATCGAAGATATCTTAAGATGAATCCCGGAGATCGTTCTCTCTCTTAAGTTGTGGTATCAATATTAATATATTTAATGATATCGATTTGTCTGTCTGTGACTGTCTATAATCGAGCACCTGTTATGAGCTACGTTGAGTGGAAGGTTAAAGGTTCAAGTAATGGTTGAGGTAAGTACATTTATAGACCATTCAATTTATTTGGTGTCATCTCCTTCCATACTTCTCTAGCTTCATTTTCAACAAATTAGTGAAAAGGCATTTTAAAGTATTGAGCAGTTTACCATTACTTATAAAAATCTTTATTTATTTATTTAATTAATTAAGGTACATCAACAACACAAACATGGACATATTACATTTTTCGGGGTCTAATCCTAGTGTCTATGTCAATTATAGACGTGCAATTACAAATCAAAGCTCATAATATGTACACATATATTATCACAAATATAATTTAACAAAGAAATAAAATAAGCAAAATTACAATATAAATTATATATTGAAGATAAAAATCAAATAAATATAAAACCATAGAAAAAAATAATTTGTATTAACTTAAAAATTAGAGACAAATAAAATATATCATCCTCCACCTCCTCCTCCTCGCGTCGATTCCCCAATGCTGGGGGTCGTGACCACAACATGGTTCCAAAACCTTCTCTTTGATAGTGTGTCTCCACCTGTTCCTATTCTCAGCAACGTGCACGGCTTCTGAGGCTTTGATGTTCAGCGTGGTTCGGATTTGGTCTGACCAGCGTATACTTCTGCCTCTAGGCCGTTTGCCCTCGACTTTGCCAGTGACAATTACCTTTAGTAAGTTGTCACCAGGTTTACGGGCAATATGGCCATAGAAGTCAAATATCTTGCGGAGGCACACATTCGACAATCTAGGCCTTTTTTCAATTTTGAGGTCCTGCAATATAGAGAAGTTCGTTCTGTGCGCTGTCTACGCGAAAAATATATCATAGATCACAAAAATTATTTCGTTTTCTTAGTCGTTGTCTTAATTTCTGAGGGTCGTCTTGGAACGCTTTGACGGAGTCACTGACGAGCTGCTTCCAGGTTATTGGTCACCTTGAGTCCTGTAATCGCCCTTATCTGGCCTGACCAGTGAGTGGGTGAACGTCCGCGCGGTCTCTTTCCATTTTTAACCCTCGACGGAAAAAGAGGGGTGAGTTTGACGTGTGTTGAATCTGTGTGTCTGTCTGTCATAGCTCCTAAACGGATGAACCGATTTAGTTTTTTTTTGTTTGCTATTGACTTTGTCGAGAGTGTTCTTAGCTATGATTGATTGAAATCGGTTCAACCATTCAATAGTAATTCGCATTTTACTCTTTCAATCTGGGTTTTTCCGCTAGATATCATGTCATAATTATGGGTTTCGATAGATTGTCGATTGTAGCGTGTCAACTACTAGGTATATTATATATAGTTTAAAAAACATGAATGAAAAATTAAATTTAAATTTAAAAACCCCCGATTTAAAAACCACTAAGTAAATAAAATAAACTGCTGTAAACGTCAGCGGTTTCCCGACGCGAGTACGAGGGTTACTTTTTTGCTTTTTACAGGTTTTTAAATCGGGGGTTTTTAAATTTTAATTTTCATAGCATTTGTTTAGCATAATTTTATATTAAAATTTTCCCTATTTGACTCTAGAATCTACAGTTGCTAAACAGCGTCGAGATTTTATGAATAAGGTACTTCGTTTGTTACACTGACATGGAAGCTCTCGCGCAGAAAAAAACCTGCTGAAAATGTATCCCTTTCCATACTTTACGCAGGTACGCGTTTCTTTGAAAACAAACGCCATCTACCTTCTCACCCGGGAACCGAACCCGGAGCAACCCTCTCCAACAGATCGATGTTGTTATAAATAAACCGTCTAGCCAGGGTGGGGCAGCCCCTGGATACAGCTTAAATACGTTTCAGTAGGTCAACTCCAAACAACATCATCATTTAACACCTGGACGTGTTGAAAATAATTTGTTAAATTATATAGAGATCTACTTATTGGAAGCACCTTTTATCTTAATATATATTTGCATGCCAACTTATGGCGAAATGTGTCATTGTGCTAATAATTTATATGTACCTTCTTTTCGCAACGCATTTTACTTATGATTAGTAAAAGTTTGTACCTGATTGAAGTAATTGCTGCAAGGCGTTCCAATGCGAGGATAAAGAATAAATAAATAGATATCTACCTTTTATAAATTATGTTGGGATCGTAATAACCGGATGAATACCACTATTTTATGTGTGGAGTAACGGTCGGTTTCATACAATAAACGAAAAAACACACGAACATAAGAGCGTATTAAGCTGCATTTCAAATACAGGTGTGCTAAGCTACGAAGCACTGGGTTGGATGATAACCATTGATACCTTGATTTTCGTTGGATTTTCATAGCGTAGCTAGATTTCGCCCTGGTAGAAAAGAGCTCAATTTTAGACCTTCATAGCTTATCTTAACCGCTATTCTGGTGGAAATAGATACACTTGTTTCATAGCCTAGCCTCAACGCTTGACACATCTTGACGAAAAGACAGCCTGAGTCCTGACGGAGATCACTAACAAATGCCAGTCGCGAGTGTGCTTGCACTGAGTCCTGACGGAGATCACTAACAAATGCCAGTCGCGAGTGTACGTAAATAAAGCGAGCCCATCTCTGTGTGCTTTTTCGCTCGTTTACAGGAGCATGTAGTTAGCCTTCTGTACTTCTATCTGTACTGTGACGAACAGGTCGATGACCTCAATGCATGGCTCTTTGATTCCTGCTCTATACTTTATGGGGTGACTTTTGCTTTAGCATGGTGGCCGGTCAAGTGTGAGCCGTGTTTGCTGTGATTTTAATTTGTATGTGGGAACTTGATGTTTTACATAAATATAGTTACTGTATCGAAATTGGGTGGATGTGAGACGTACAGGACCGATCAGTATGGTATATTTTTCTGATTCCTCAGAATAACAGATAAGCTATAATTTATAATGATAGATTACGGAATTTACTGATTCCACGCAGGTGAAGCCGCGGGCGGTAGCTAGTGTAATATTTTTTTTTCTTAAAAAAAAAACGTCCCACACTAGGAATTTCTTCCTGTATCGTGGGTGCGTTTACAAACATATAAACTCACATACACAACACCCAGAGCCAGAACAACTATCTGTAGGTCATACAAATATTGGTTCTGTGCGGGAATCGAACCCGCGACACGCAGCGCAGCAGTCAATCGCTCAACCTTATAAAGAGAAAAGATTTTTTTGTTTATTTGTTTGTTTGTACCGAATAGGCTCCGAAACTACTGGACCGATTTCGAAAATTCTTTCACCAATAGAAATCTACATTATTCCTGAGTGACATAGGCTATTTTTTATTCCCGGCAACGGGTCCTGTGGGGTGGTCCACGGGAGCGAAGCTGCGGGGAACAGCTAGTATAATATATGAATGATTATTTTTATATTTTTCTAGAAACTCACAAATATCTTTTTGACACTAATTCGTATTTCAAAGGACTCAGGTAACAAGTTTAAACTAACCGTAAAAACATTTTCAGCACACCTCTTTCTTGACAAAATCCTTTGAGAAAAATATCCTTTACAGCAAGATTTTATTTGATAAAAGTTAATCCTTTTGTAGAAATTACTAAAGCCTGGCCAAGTGAAATAATTTAATTGAATTACTATTTAAAAAGATTTGCTGAATGTCCTTTGGAGGAGGGCAATTAGGACATTTCTTAATTGGGACCTATTTTTATCCGACTGCCGAAGGAGGGTAATGTGTTTATCAGTCTATTTATGTATGTACGTATGTTTGTTCCTATGTGGCGTTTTAGAGACCAAACGTGTTGGCCGATTTTGACGGTTCTTACGTCATTCGATCCGTCATAACCTTGCGAGTGTCACAAAATATTACCTTCATTAAAATAGAAAAATGGCGGATTTTGAGCGCCATATTGTGGGGGCCCAATTCTTCCAAACCCTTCGTGTGGGGTATCAAAATAAGAGGTGATTTCAAAAATATATAACACTTATACGTTTAAATGTACCTGATCCGAAAAAAATGATAACTAACAAAAAAACGGCCAAGTGCGAGTCGGACTCGCGCACGAAGGGTTCCGTACCATTATCGCAAAAACGGCAAAAAAATCACGTTTGTTGTATGGGACCCCACCTAAATATTTATTTTATTCTGTTTTTAGTATTTGTGTTATAGCGGCGACAGAAATACATCATCTGTGAAAATTTCAACTGTCTATATATCACGGTTCATAAGATACAGCCTGGTGACAGACAGACAAACAGACAAACAGACGGACCGCGTAGTCTAAGTTATAGGGTCCCGTTTTTACCCTTTGGGTACGCAACCCTAAAAAGGAATAAATAAAAAAATAAAACCCGACTGCTTAAGAAGCGAATTAAACAGACGTAACAAGAAGCAAATCATGCTGTGCAGTCGGAGGACACATATTCGCGAGCTGGCTGACCGAAACCAGATATATTCTTTTTTTGAAGTTTGGATGAGACACAAAAGTACACAGGCGGACACAGCCAGACAAATTAAAGATATATAATATGTCCCTATGTTTTCCTTTTTGATGATACATTATCTTTAGAAGCACTAGAGCCCTCAAAAAATGCTCTAAATTGCGCTGTCAACAGAGGCTTAGTGTACAAATTTGAAAAATATAAATGAAAAAAGGAAAACATAGAGACATGTATATCTTAATTTACCAGTTTATGGTATATCTTTTAAATTGGTCCAATATTGGAGGAGGAAAGAGACGAGAGCCAAACCTCGAATTATGACTTTTTACTAAGGAAATTCAGTCGGCGCTCTCTGCCCATATTTCCTCTTAAAGAGCTGGTTGCCTTCAAAACCAAACTGGTACGGACTCTAGTCTCCTCGATCTTGTATTATGGCACTGAGACTTGGACACTGAAAGCTGCAGACCGCAAACGCATCGACGCCTATGAGATGCGGTGCTGGAAAAAGATGCTCCATATCCCCTGGACAGCATTTCGGACTAACGTTTCCATATTGTGAGAACTTAAAATCTCCTCGCGGTGAGTGTCTGCGCAAAATTCTAGAATACTTCGGCCACACTGCAAAGAAAGACGGTGGCAACCTCAAGAGGCTCATCGTGACCGCCAAAGTAGACGGGAAAAGGCCTCGTGGACGCAGCCCAATACTGTTGTCCTGAACAGATCCACACCGCTCTTGACTCTACAATTTACAACGCCCTCCACACCGCCAGAGACAGAAACAGATGGAGAAAGATCGTTCGAGAGAAAGTGATGCAGAAGGGAGGTCACGACCCTCAATACTGAGGAATACGCCGCAAGGAGGAGGATTACACACACATAAAGACAGATTGTTCTACCGTGCGACAGTGTAATGGTAGTACGAAGGATATAGTAAACCAGAGTCAAAAAACTGGAAACCCACTTGCAATGTGCAGCAATTTGTTGGCTTATTTTTTTTTAACAATGAAGTATGAAGTTTATAAAGAGGTCAGTCATTTTAGTTGGCACATGAAAACCATCCATGACTCATTTAATTGCTAATTGCATTTACATATTTAGTAAGTCAAGACATTCTTCATGGTACCAATCGAACCAATTTAGTATGGGAATTTATAGAATACTATACTGTTCTGGACCAACCAAGTTCATGTAACCTGTTAGATGGTAGACAATAAAAGGCTTTTTCTAACCATTGGTAAATATTTAACTGTAAATAATTAAAAACCCTCATCAGTTTAATGCTCTATGAAAAATTAAACAGTGATACTAATTTGGAGGGTCTTCAACGCAAAAAAGTCCTTTTGGTTTAAATGAATCTGTTTTCATTTGCGTATGAAGTGGTGTAATTAAGGCTTTGCAGGCAAAAATAATTATTTATTTTCGGACATTTTTTTTGAGGACACATTTAAAAAAAGATAAACTAATCAAAACTTTGGGGGTCATTTACGGGCAAAACTGTAAAAGTTTAAAGATTTTAGAGGAGGCCTGTGTCTATCAGAAGCTTTAGCAAAAATCTGTCATAGTCTAAGATGTTAAAGTAAAGTTCAAGCTTTTGAAATGGAAATAAGAGAAATGGAATTTTATTTAATCAGAAAGTGACAATTTTTTTTTTTTTAATTTTGGATATTTTTTATATATTTTTTTTATTTGGGATGGGTTTGCCCTTGACTCTAGTCTAATTTAGAGGTGACAGAGACAAAGTCAACGATGGAATGATCTTACCCATATGAACCCAAACCTGTTCACTCTAACTTTGAAGATGTTCGAGTTAAATGCATTCGGAAGCACAGAAGCAGGCAGTAAGTTCCACTCTTTTGCTGTGCGCATTATAAAGGATGTTTGGATCGCTTGGAGCGAATTGGTGGAATGGCAACTAGGTAAGGATGGTAACTTGCAGTGCATCTAGATGTCCGATGGTAGAAAGGGGCCGGTGGGATGAGGTTCAAGTTATGAGGAAAAATAAAAAAAATACAACCGCATTGAGAGCATCCTCTTTTACTTAGAAGTCGGTTAAAAAGGAGGCAAGGTAGACAGAAGAAAAGACGCCAGGACATCTTTTTGGAAAGAGTTGCACTTAGTATTATTTTATGACGAACCTGAGTATTTACTAGAAAATAATCAAGTTTATTCAGTGTAAATAAAGGCATTCTTTATTTATTTACCGTGGCTTCGCTCCCGTCTTCGTTACCTACCTATTCTAGCTACCTACCTACCTACCCTACTTACCCTTCCTTTTTTTTAGCGTGGCGAAATGCTTATGCATACTGCGCTACCACGGGGAGATAGCGCAGTTATGTGGGACTCTAACCCACTAAAACTCCATGGTGTCCTCCTGTACCGCTTATGGTGGGAACACGGGCACGCATTAGCACTCACCGCGAACCCACCGCGGCTGTCCGTCACC
The DNA here is from genome assembly GCA_948252205.1 of Orthosia incerta. Taxonomy (NCBI): domain Eukaryota; kingdom Metazoa; phylum Arthropoda; class Insecta; order Lepidoptera; family Noctuidae; genus Orthosia; species Orthosia incerta. The sequence continues at coordinate 10,048,860 of OX411765.1, read as the reverse complement.
GGACCCTTCTCTGGAGAGTACCCCTCATCACCGGCGCACCACAACACACTGTTCGCCGTGACCACCCTAGGGACCAAACCAGCACATGGGCGCCAGACGACCCCGTGTATGGCACCCTTGGTTCCTCTGTGACGGGTCGAGGTCAATGGCCCCGCCACCTACCATTTTGCGGCCGCAGGGGATAGGTATAGGGAGAGCGGCCAACGCTTTACCGACACTCCTCTTCCCCTGCGGCCCCACCGCGTCCGCCATCAGACGGTGGCGACCCCGTGCAGGCCCTGGAAGGTAGGGAGAGCGGTGCAACGCAATACCGGCACTCCTCTCCCGCCCTGGCCTAGTATTTTTTTTTTTTTTGTATGTTCCTGTCCAAAGCCAAATTTGCTTTGACACAGGCAACTAGCATTAACCTACTCTTTGACGATGAAACATGAGTCCCAGAGTTCAACTGCGGACAGACGGACAGACGGACTTGGTGAACTAGACGTCCTGATGGTGCGACGCAATTAAAATTCCGTGAGTAGGCGATATTGCGTACACACACGTTCAATGTCATCTGCCTAGCCTTTTCCCAACTATATTGGGGTCGGCTTCCAGTCTTACCGGATTCAGCTAAGTACCAGTGTTTTACATGGAGCGACTGCCTATCTGACCTCCACAACCCAGTAACTGGGTAACACGGTACTCCTTGGCAAGACTGGTGTCAGATCTCAAGCTTCTGACTATCCGTAACGACTGTCAAAGATCTTCAAATAACAGCCGGGACCAACGGCTTAACGTGCTTTCCGAGGCACGGAGGAAACTCGGTATGTTGAAATGGTCACCCATCCACGGACCGACCTCGTCAAGCGTTGCTTAACCTTGATGATCGACCCGAGCGGCTGTTATTATTTAGCCATGAGCTCCTCTCGCGTACACGTTAAATGTAAATAGAGAAAATATAATAAATAATCTATTTAGCCTGTCCGTACTTGCAATATAAATCGATTTCCGTCGATTTATTTCACAAGGTAACCTTAAAAATAAGACGTACTCTAAGGTGATCACTGCCTAGCTAGCCACAAAACTAATCAAAGTCGTCAACATGAAAATCAAGATTCAAAATTGACACGGATTCCTTCGAAATACATACACCGTTTGGTTTGCAACCTAAATCTGCTCGTGTGGTTGCCGGGTTGCCTTCACCGGTTGGCTGGTTGCTCCCGGTGATTCGGTTACAGAGTCTGATTAGCACCTGACGCTCAGCTTTTTGTGGTGTGGTGTAAGGAGAGGACGGGAGCGGTTAGGGGAAAATTGTTGATCAAGATTACAAAATAATAGGTAGCTTTTGCCCGCGACTTTGTCGGCGAAGCATTAATAATACCACCTTCCTTGAGAAATTATTGGTTAACCATACAAACCTCCACCGCTTTAAGGATAATTTTCGGGATTAAAACTATGCTATGTCCTTTCCTGGGTCTCAGACTAACAATCCATACCAAATTTCATCTAAATCAGTTTAGCGGTTTAAGGTTACACTAGTCGAAAATTCTTCCATACAAACGTAGTCTAGGGATTATTCCACTGTTTGACGATTTACGTTCAAAACAAAAAGTGATATCAATTTGTCTCATCATTTTCTAGCCCTGTATGGAAGCAAAAAAGTAAAAAAGGAAAATATTTGAAAGTTATGAGCGTCGAAAGTTCCACATTTCGACACTAATTTTAACGCATTTTTGGGCGGGCATAAATACCATAAGAAGACAGAAAATTGCAAAACAGCCTCCATACAGGGATAGATTCGTAGTTCAACAATGCAAATAATTTTATTTTGCACAGATAGATTTAGTAGTTTTTTCATGATATCTAGACTGCCAAAGGTCTGTTTATAAAATTTCGCGCGCTCGGTTTCGTCCTAAATCATTATCCATTTCGCTACAAATTTGCAAAAGTGTGTATTCGTACGCGAACTAGCTTCCTACTGCTCGTCACAGCATTTATCTCTACCACACGTGTTGTCGGTTGATATAAAATGCATTTTAATAATAATAAAAATCTTTTATTTCAGACAAAGTCCATAGGATTAGTAACAATTTACTTTAAAAAACTAGTGTTAGTAGGTACAGATATAAAACTACAATGCAGCGTGGAGCTGCATTCACCTCTGCATCATCGGAGAATTCCACCGGTCTGCGAACACCCTGAGAATTTTAACCCCGCGCACAAAATAGTTCGTGCCGTCGACTAGTGTACCCTTAAGCGTGAAAAGTTAAAAGATAGACAGACAGAGTTACTTTCACATATGGCTAGTATGGATACGACTAACAGGCCTGACTTTCCCAAAGGGTATGGCAGAATAATTGAGGTTAAAGGCAACCCGCATATTAAGCCTCTTACGTTTAAATCTTATGCAGAGCCAATTGCAATAATACGGGTACAAATCCAGCAGTGACGCATAAGACATTATAGAAAACCAAGGATAGTTATGGTTTCCATCACCTTGTTACCTAAATAAACCTATTTGTAACCGGGAAAATTGTTGAAGACAAAGATGTTTCCATGACGACGGGGGAATCGCAACCCTCAGTAATGAACATGACACAAAAAAGGGGGGAGGGGAAGACCTGGCCATTATACATCGAGTTTAATAAAGAGACTGTCGCTTATGTCTCTTTGTGCCAATTTTATACTTCTTCTTCGAAGCTCAACGATGATAAACAGACTCTTTTTAATTAAACGCCTTGCATGGCCCCGTATTCATTCACGGCAACGCACTCCGCTGACGAAGTTCTAAGGTCCTCACGTGAGCAGACAACAGGACATGGCTGCACTATAAGTTGGAAGGTGGGTCATGGTCCTCGGGGAGAAGCCGCACAAACACCGAAGATCGGAACCCGTCTTTGCTGCGACCGACCTGAGTGTGGGATCTGTTCAGAGTTTTCCAGGTCGGCCAAGGCAAGGCTCACCCAGGCAGCCTTGCCTTTGCCGACCTGGAAAACTTTAAGGTCTCTGAATGTTATTGTAAAGCTTGGGTTTAAACTAGGGTAGTACCACAGACATACGTCTAACTAGATGACGCGAATGTATGTACTTCACGTGTCAAAAAATGGAGTAAAAGCACGAGCAATGATCGTCACATCACACATCACACATCATCAGCCTATTAATGTTCCCACTGCTGGGACACAGGCCTCCTCTCTGTGAGAGGGAATGGGCCGTAATCCACCACGCGGGCCCAGTGCGGGTTGGTGGATGTCACATGTCTTCGAATTTTTGTTTCTAGGACATGCCGGTTTCCTCACGATGTTTTCCTTCACCGTTTTGAGAGCAGTAGTGATGAAATAATTTACACAAATTAAAGCGCCTGCCTGGGTTCGAACCCAGGCAGGCGCTTTAATTACAACTTGTAAGTCGCGGCCGATACCACTGGGCCACCACTGCTCCTGCAATGATCATACTTTGAGCGAATCCACCGAAATTTAGAAATAATGCATTTTTGAGATGTAAAAACTGTACAGAAAAAAGGTTGGCCGAGGCAATGGAAATATATTCCTTCATTGGTAAGTAAATTTGCTCTTAAATTGTGTGTAAAAAAATTACACGCTTGGTTTTCATACAGTTGCGAGGGACTTGCCCTAAGGTAGTTAGATTTATGTCTGTGGTAGGTACAGTTAAGTAGTACGTACATCCTGTTAGACTGAAACCGACCACAACAAAGCTAGGAAAAGCTAGGCAGATCTGAACTTGAAAATCGCTTCCCAGTTCTCCCTTGTTTCTCAAAGGCAGACATGTTCGCGTGACATGTCAGGGAGCGGCGATTTTCGCACAGAATTGATTTATTAAGTTTCATACCATTACGGCGTCTTATTTGATCGGTTCAGAGACCTAGCTTTTGAAGCGCTTTACGACTAAATGAGGATATAATTATAATGAGAGAGAGTGGAACTACTAAACAATAAAGTACAAAGCTCTGATTAGGGTAGATCAAACCTTGGGAACTTTTTTCTAATCAGCAACAAAACAGGGTGTTCCTATTTGATAGTTAGTTTTGTTGCTAGTACGAAAAAGTTCCAAGTCCCAATTTTTTTTTTCGGTGTGGTCATAACTCATATCATCATCACCAAGGTACCTAGCCTCTTCCCACTTGTGTTGGAGTTGGATTCTATTCTCAACCGAACACACCTAAATTCTAAACATTTACATTGAGCGACGACCACAATTCAGTTACACAGATATCACAATTTGCCCGTGAGTAATTTGATTAATCAAACTTGGTTAAATAAATCTATATATATAAAAGAAAGACGGGTTTGTTACTACACTTATAACTCGAGATCGGCTGGATCAATTTTCATTGTTTTTGTTTCGTTGGATTTGTCTCCGCCCTGAATAGCAGAATACATTAAACAAAACATTAAAAAAAATAAAAATAAAAATTAATCAATTAAAAAGGTTGAAAAGGGTAGGTGTAGGGTAGGTGTAGGGTAGGTGTAGGGTAGGTGTAGGGTAGGTGTAGGGTAGGTGTAGGGTAGGTGTAGGGTAGGTGTAGGGTAGGTGTAGGGTAGGTGTAGGGTAGGTGTAGGGTAGGTGTAGGGTAGGTGTAGGGTAGGTGTAGGGTAGGTGTAGGGTAGGTGTAGGGTAGGTGTAGGGTAGGTGTAGGGTAGGTGTAGGGTAGGTGTAGGGTAGGTGTAGGGTAGGTGTAGGTTAGGTGTAGGGTAGGTGTAGGGTAGGTGTAGGGTAGGTGTAGGGTAGGTGTAGGGTAGGTGTAGGGTAGGTGTAGGGTAGGTGTTGGGTAGGTGTAGGGTAGGTGTAGGGTAGGTGTAGGGTAGGTGTAGGGTAGGTGTAGGGTAGGTGTAGGGTAGGTGTAGGGTAGGTGTAGGGTAGGTGTAGGGTAGGTGTAGGGTAGGTGTAGGTTAGGTGTAGGGTAGGTGTAGGGTAGGTGTAGGGTAGGTGTAGGGTAGGTGTAGGGTAGGTGTAGGGTAGGTGTAGGGTAGGTGTTGGGTAGGTGTAGGGTAGGTGTAGGGTAGGTGTAGGGTAGGTGTAGGGTAGGTGTAGGGTAGGTGTAGGGTAGGTGTAGGGTAGGTGTAGGGTAGGTGTAGGGTAGGTGTAGGGTAGGTGTAGGGTAGGTGTAGGGTAGGTGTAGGGTAGGTGTAGGGTAGGTGTAGGGTAGGTGTAGGGTAGGTGTAGGGTAGGTGTAGGGTAGGTGTAGGGTAGGTGTAGGCTAGGTGTAGGGTAGGTGTAGGCTAGGTGTAGGGTAGGTGTAGGGTAGGTGTAGGGTAGGTGTAGGGTAGGTGTAGGGTAGGTGTAGGGTAGGTGTAGGGTAGGTGTAGGGTAGGTGTAGGGTAGGTGTAGGGTAGGTGTAGGGTAGGTGTAGGGTAGGTGTAGGGTAGGTGTAGGCTAGGTGTAGGGTAGGTGTAGGGTAGGTGTAGGGTAGGTGTAGGGTAGGTGTAGGGTAGGTGTAGGGTAGGTGTAGGGTAGGTGTAGGGTAGGTGTAGGGTAGGTGTAGGGTAGGTGTAGGGTAGGTGTAGGGTAGGTGTAGGGTAGGTGTAGGGTAGGTGTAGGGTAGGTGTAGGGTAGGTGTAGGGTAGGTGTAGGGTAGGTGTAGGGTAGGTGTAGGGTAGGTGTAGGGTAGGTGTAGGGTAGGTGTAGGGTAGGTGTAGGGTAGGTGTAGGGTAGGTGTAGGGTAGGTGTAGGGTAGGTGTAGGGTAGGTGTAGGGTAGGTGTAGGGTAGGTGTAGGGTAGGTGTAGGGTAGGTGTAGGGTAGGTGTAGGGTAGGTGTAGGGTAGGTGTAGGGTAGGTGTAGGGTAGGTGTAGGGTAGGTGTAGGGTAGGTGTAGGGTAGGTGTAGGGTAGGTGTAGGGTAGGTGTAGGGTAGGTGTAGGGTAGGTGTAGGGTAGGTGTAGGGTAGGTGTAGGGTAGGTGTAGGGTAGGTGTAGGGTAGGTGTAGGGTAGGTGTAGGGTAGGTGTAGGGTAGGTGTAGGGTAGGTGTAGGGTAGGTGTAGGGTAGGTGTAGGGTAGGTGTAGGGTAGGTGTAGGGTAGGTGTAGGGTAGGTGTAGGGTAGGTGTAGGGTAGGTGTAGGGTAGGTGTAGGGTAGGTGTAGGGTAGGTGTAGGGTAGGTGTAGGGTAGGTGTAGGGTAGGTGTAGGGTAGGTGTAGGGTAGGTGTAGGGTAGGTGTAGGGTAGGTGTAGGGTAGGTGTAGGGTAGGTGTAGGGTAGGTGTAGGGTAGGTGTAGGGTAGGTGTAGGGTAGGTGTAGGGTAGGTGTAGGGTAGGTGTAGGGTAGGTGTAGGGTAGGTGTAGGGTAGGTGTAGGGTAGGTGTAGGGTAGGTGTAGGGTAGGTGTAGGGTAGGTGTAGGGTAGGTGTAGGGTAGGTGTAGGGTAGGTGTAGGGTAGGTGTAGGGTAGGTGTAGGGTAGGTGTAGGGTAGGTGTAGGGTAGGTGTAGGGTAGGTGTAGGGTAGGTGTAGGGTAGGTGTAGGGTAGGTGTAGGGTAGGTGTAGGGTAGGTGTAGGGTAGGTGTAGGGTAGGTGTAGGGTAGGTGTAGGGTAGGTGTAGGGTAGGTGTAGGGTAGGTGTAGGGTAGGTGTAGGGTAGGTGTAGGGTAGGTGTAGGGTAGGTGTAGGGTAGGTGTAGGGTAGGTGTAGGGTAGGTGTAGGGTAGGTGTAGGGTAGGTGTAGGGTAGGTGTAGGGTAGGTGTAGGGTAGGTGTAGGGTAGGTGTAGGGTAGGTGTAGGGTAGGTGTAGGGTAGGTGTAGGGTAGGTGTAGGGTAGGTGTAGGGTAGGTGTAGGGTAGGTGTAGGGTAGGTGTAGGGTAGGTGTAGGGTAGGTGTAGGGTAGGTGTAGGGTAGGTGTAGGGTAGGTGTAGGGTAGGTGTAGGGTAGGTGTAGGGTAGGTGTAGGGTAGGTGTAGGGTAGGTGTAGGGTAGGTGTAGGGTAGGTGTAGGGTAGGTGTAGGGTAGGTGTAGGGTAGGTGTAGGGTAGGTGTAGGGTAGGTGTAGGGTAGGTGTAGGGTAGGTGTAGGGTAGGTGTAGGGTAGGTGTAGGGTAGGTGTAGGGTAGGTGTAGGGTAGGTGTAGGGTAGGTGTAGGGTAGGTGTAGGGTAGGTGTAGGGTAGGTGTAGGGTAGGTGTAGGGTAGGTGTAGGGTAGGTGTAGGGTAGGTGTAGGGTAGGTGTAGGGTAGGTGTAGGGTAGGTGTAGGGTAGGTGTAGGGTAGGTGTAGGGTAGGTGTAGGGTAGGTGTAGGGTAGGTGTAGGGTAGGTGTAGGGTAGGTGTAGGGTAGGTGTAGGGTAGGTGTAGGGTAGGTGTAGGGTAGGTGTAGGGTAGGTGTAGGGTAGGTGTAGGGTAGGTGTAGGGTAGGTGTAGGGTAGGTGTAGGGTAGGTGTAGGGTAGGTGTAGGGTAGGTGTAGGGTAGGTGTAGGGTAGGTGTAGGGTAGGTGTAGGGTAGGTGTAGGGTAGGTGTAGGGTAGGTGTAGGGTAGGTGTAGGGTAGGTGTAGGGTAGGTGTAGGGTAGGTGTAGGGTAGGTGTAGGGTAGGTGTAGGGTAGGTGTAGGGTAGGTGTAGGGTAGGTGTAGGGTAGGTGTAGGGTAGGTGTAGGGTAGGTGTAGGGTAGGTGTAGGGTAGGTGTAGGGTAGGTGTAGGGTAGGTGTAGGGTAGGTGTAGGGTAGGTGTAGGGTAGGTGTAGGGTAGGTGTAGGGTAGGTGTAGGGTAGGTGTAGGGTAGGTGTAGGGTAGGTGTAGGGTAGGTGTAGGGTAGGTGTAGGGTAGGTGTAGGGTAGGTGTAGGGTAGGTGTAGGGTAGGTGTAGGGTAGGTGTAGGGTAGGTGTAGGGTAGGTGTAGGGTAGGTGTAGGGTAGGTGTAGGGTAGGTGTAGGGTAGGTGTAGGGTAGGTGTAGGGTAGGTGTAGGGTAGGTGTAGGGTAGGTGTAGGGTAGGTGTAGGGTAGGTGTAGGGTAGGTGTAGGGTAGGTGTAGGGTAGGTGTAGGGTAGGTGTAGGGTAGGTGTAGGGTAGGTGTAGGGTAGGTGTAGGGTAGGTGTAGGGTAGGTGTAGGGTAGGTGTAGGGTAGGTGTAGGGTAGGTGTAGGGTAGGTGTAGGGTAGGTGTAGGGTAGGTGTAGGGTAGGTGTAGGGTAGGTGTAGGGTAGGTGTAGGGTAGGTGTAGGGTAGGTGTAGGGTAGGTGTAGGGTAGGTGTAGGGTAGGTGTAGGGTAGGTGTAGGGTAGGTGTAGGGTAGGTGTAGGGTAGGTGTAGGGTAGGTGTAGGGTAGGTGTAGGGTAGGTGTAGGGTAGGTGTAGGGTAGGTGTAGGGTAGGTGTAGGGTAGGTGTAGGGTAGGTGTAGGGTAGGTGTAGGGTAGGTGTAGGGTAGGTGTAGGGTAGGTGTAGGGTAGGTGTAGGGTAGGTGTAGGGTAGGTGTAGGGTAGGTGTAGGGTAGGTGTAGGGTAGGTGTAGGGTAGGTGTAGGGTAGGTGTAGGGTAGGTGTAGGGTAGGTGTAGGGTAGGTGTAGGGTAGGTGTAGGGTAGGTGTAGGGTAGGTGTAGGGTAGGTGTAGGGTAGGTGTAGGGTAGGTGTAGGGTAGGTGTAGGGTAGGTGTAGGGTAGGTGTAGGGTAGGTGTAGGGTAGGTGTAGGGTAGGTGTAGGGTAGGTGTAGGGTAGGTGTAGGGTAGGTGTAGGGTAGGTGTAGGGTAGGTGTAGGGTAGGTGTAGGGTAGGTGTAGGGTAGGTGTAGGGTAGGTGTAGGGTAGGTGTAGGGTAGGTGTAGGGTAGGTGTAGGGTAGGTGTAGGGTAGGTGTAGGGTAGGTGTAGGGTAGGTGTAGGGTAGGTGTAGGGTAGGTGTAGGGTAGGTGTAGGGTAGGTGTAGGGTAGGTGTAGGGTAGGTGTAGGGTAGGTGTAGGGTAGGTGTAGGGTAGGATAGGTGTATCTTGGTGTTTTTATGGCAAAACAAAGTTTGCCGGGTCAGCTAGTATCTAATATAGTAACTATTTTCAGTAGGTTCGATGAGGAAGAAGAATAAAGACTAGTAATGGTTTGAGCTACCATACACTCACACTTAAAGCAATCAATAGAAGAGGTGCACTTAAGATTTAAGCGTTTTTAAACCATCCTTGGACATTAACAGCATCCTTACATAGTATAAAACAAAGCCGCTTCCGGCTGTCTGTCCCTATGTATGCTTAGATCTTTAAAACTACGCAACGGATTTTGATGCGCTTTTTTTAATAGATAGAGTGATTCAAGAACACGCAAGCTGCTGGCAGAAGCTAGTTAATTATAATGTAACCATATGATTAGTTTAAAAACTGACTAACAGATTCTAAATTCAATTTAATCACAGAAATTAAAAATAAATGAAAATCACACCTGTATTCCCCCGTAGAGTAAGACAGAGGGTACATCTATAGTACACCCAAATTTCTTCTTGTTTGAATTAAGAATCTCCTACAACAACAATGAACAAGAGAAAAGGAACGAAAATGAGAGAAAAATTGAAAAGAGAACAAGTTTTTATAAATAAGGCCACTACGGCTGTTGCGCTGGCTATATAGTTCTGCAAATAATTCTAATACGGAACGGTTAAATAAAAATACATACTTGTACAATTGTATAAACTCACGCCTTTGTCCATGAGAGTAGGTAGAAACTACAAAACGCCACCTGCTACGATCCTTACTTAATCCTTTTCCTTCATCTACGTTCATACATCTAGTCATACACGCACACCTTTTATGAGTACTGAGACCTGGGACCTTACCATGACGTGTCATATCTATCATAGTTCCACTATGAGCGAGAGAGATGAAGCTATACAAGATAAATAGCACTGTCCCTTTTCGGTTTCGGTTTAATGTTTTTTTTTTCCAAATTAGCAGTAGTAGGCAGTTCATATTACGACATTCAGATATCGAACGAACTAGATTGACATATAAAGGGGAGTAAGGGGGAGAACGGTTCTACCATCTAGCCGGCCCCAATAGTCAACCTCACCTGCACGCGTCAGCGGTTCGTACGAATAGCTGACGGCGGCTGCCCCTAGCAGTCGTGGTGCTCCCTGCTGGATAACGAGCGAGGCACTGGCGACCGAGCAATGGCGGTATACCCATACCTGGCCGGGCTACCGGCTGGAAGAGGCCTCAGCAGCCTTGGGGTCCAAATAACCCCAAAAAGGTCTGGTGCAGAAGGCAAGGGGAAACCACTGCACTATCTTCCCAAGAAAGTCATCATGCAAGCACAATTAAAGAGATCGCTTTTGCCATGTGACCCGGTTAGCGACCGGCGCCGTACTGCGTCCGGGTCAGACGGTGTGAAGTGGACTACCGGCCGTGCGGCTGTAGGAGACCAGGCAGCGCACGGAAGCACTGCTACTGGAATGCCACTTAAACTACGTCAAGTCCAGAAGATAGGTACGTGGAATGTACGTGGCAATGACAGTGCAAGCCGGAATGGAGTTGCTTTTGTTGTCCCCAAGCAACTGATGAATTGCGTGTTGGGTTATGAGCCTGTAAGTGATCGACTTCTGAGTATTAAACTTAAGGCTTCACCGGTTAATCTCAACATCGTGCAGATCTATGCCCCCACAAGCTCAGCTAGTGATGATACTATCGAGAAATTCTACCGTGAGCTCGAAACTACCATCTATAAAATACCCGCTAGAGAAATGCTTATGATCGTGGGTGATTTCAACGCCAAAATTGGTAAAAACTCACATCAGCTGAACCACTGCGTAGGTAAATTCGGACTAGGACAGCGTAACGAGAGAGGCGAACGATTAATACAGTTTGTAGCTGATAACAATCTGGTTATTTCAAACAGCTTATTTCAGCATCATCCTCGTAGGCTGTATACTTGGACGTCACCTGATGGACAGTATCGTAACCAGATCGACTACATACTCGTTAGGTCACGCTGGCGAACCTCGGTCAGGAATGCGCACACATTACCCGGAGCGGACTGTGGATCAGATCACCAACTGCTCATTTCCAAAATGCATCTCAAGCTGCGAGCAGCCAGAAAACTCGACCAGCGTTCAAGGATCGAAGTGAAGGACAGCACAAAATTTATGACAGCATTGAAACAAAATTGGAGTGAGTGGGCGGATGCAGATCTTAAAGTAAAGAACCCAGATGAGCTATGGGAAAGTGCAAAGAGCCTATTAGAGCGCGCGGTCAACATTTCCAAACCGCCTGCAGAGACTCGTAAACGCCAACAATGGATGAGCGACAGCACTCTCGCACTGGTTGAGGAAAGACGTAGGTTAAAAGCATCGGGCGCTGATGTGAGATCCTTCAACCGACAGTCCGCGCAGATACAAGCAGCTTGCAGACGAGACCGGAACGCCAGCTTACGTAAAATATGCGAAGAAGTCGAGTCTCATAGCGATAAAAATGAGTCCAGGGATTTACACCACAAAATACGCTCGATTACGAAATCAGTCTCTTCTAAGACCTGGGCAATTGAAAACTGTCGAGGGGAAATGGTCATTAAGCTGGAAGATATTTCCGAGACGTGGAAGCAGTACTGCCAATCTTTGTACGAGGACCCTCTATCCAAGGATTTCGCTCCTACGGAACCCAACAATGAAGACATGGAGCCAGATATTCTTAAAGAAGAAGTCGAAGCTGCCATCAAACATCTGAAGAATGACAAGGCCACTGGCAAAGATGCTATACCAATAGAGACCATTAAGGCCGCAGGTGAACAGGGGGTACAGATGATTCATACCATCTGTAACAAAATATGGCAAAGCGGAACATGGCCTAAGGAATGGGCTCACACTATCTTCATTCCACTTCATAAAAAGGGTTCCACAAAGAAGTGCAGCAACTACCGCCTGATTGCACTAATATCACACGCAAGCAACATTTTGCTGCACGTGTTAAACGAGCGACTGAAAACCTACTTGTCCAAGGAAGTTGCACCTGAACAGGCAGGGTTTGTAAAGGGGAAGGGCACTCGAGAGCAGATCTTCATAGTTCGCCAAATTATTGAGAAAGCCCGAGAGTTCAACAAGCCCACTTATATCTGCTTCGTTGACTTTTCCAAGGCATTTGACTCGGTGAAATGGCTACTTCTTAACTTCTTGCTATGGGCACTCCCAAACACCTTGTGCATCTTTTGAGGCGTCTTTATGAGGACGGAACAGCGTCAGTGAGGACGGATGGCGTACTATCGAAGGTCTTTCACCCCAGTGCAGGCGTCCGTCAGGGATGTATAATCTCGCCGCTATTGTTCAACATCTACACTGAGCTTATAATGCGGATTACCCTTGAGGACTGGACGGATGGTGTATCGATAGGAGGTATAAGAGTATCGAACCTGCGATATGCGGACGACACTACGCTGTTCGCGACTAGTACTGACCACATGGAACGGTTGCTATCCAAGATGGAACATACCAGCTCAGCATTCGGTTTGAGAATTAACAGAACCAAGACGAAGATGATGATTGTCGATCGCATTAACGAAAATTCGCCAGAAGTCACTCAAATCGCGAATTGTGACGTCGTACAATCATACGTCTACCTGGGCGCGTTAATATCGAACCACGGTGGTTGCGGGGACGAGATCAAGCGACGCATGGCTATGGCCAGGTCTGCCATGGATAGGCTGAAGAAAATATGGAGGAATCACAATATCACCAAAGCCACGAAAACCCGGCTCATACGGGCACTTGTGTGCCCCATATTTCTAAACGCAGCCGAGACCTGGACGCTGAGAGACACTGAGAGGAAGAGAATAGACGCTCTGGAAATGTGGTGCTGGAGAAAAATGCTTGGAGTGTCGTGGACTGAGTTTCGCACTAACATATCCATCCTTCAGGAACTCGGTATCAGGCAGCGTCTATCGGCTATAGTCCAAGCTCGAGTACTCCAGTTCTTTGGACACGTGTCCCGACGAGGCAACGACTCTATCGAGCGGCTTGTAGTTCAGGGTAGAGTGGAAGGAACGAGAGCGCGTGGCAGGTCACCCATGCGATGGACCGACCAGATTAAGTCTGAAGTGGGTGGCCCATTGCATGAGTGCACACGAATAACGGCCGATAGATAGAGATGGCGTCGCATCGTTAAACATATTATGGCAACCCGAAGTCTCACTGCAACATGATGACCACGACCGCTCTGCCAAGAGTGTACCGACGAAGAAGAAGAAGATAGACATCATAGTTCAATATAACAATAAAACAAGAATAGATTAACAAACAAAGCAGTTTTAGCAAAACTTACATATCAATACATATAATAAATCTGTAGTTTTTGTACATCCAATATATTTCCAAAAGAATAACCAGGGTGTTAAAGGAAATCCAACAGAACCCATTTCCAGCATTTTTTTTAAATTTTAGTCTGTTTTGTTGTGCACGCATCACGTAAAATGTTCGAAACCAATGTAGATAACTTTTATACATAAAAATTGTACACTAAACAAAAAAACTGAACTATTGCTTGGTTTTGGTTTCATCGAAATCGGCTCACAAAAGTCAAATGAATTTAAAGTGTTCATAAAGTAAAATATCACAACACACGCAATTCAGATACTCGGGACAGTTGATTTCCATGTTCGATAGATGGCGTTGTGCATTTGACGTCATTTTCTAAATGGCGGTGTTAAAATTCGCTGCGGAAGAATGACACTAGAAAAATATTGGTAGGTAGGTACTGGTAGTAGGTAAGTAGGATAGGTAAGATAGGGCATAGCTAATATCTTACTAATATAAAAAGTTTATTTTTACAAGCTTTATAATTACCTTGATTTCGTATGTGCGTCCGACAACTAGTAATCGATTTAACACGCCCTTCCTGATATCCGCTTAAGGTGTTAATTGGCGTACTTATGTAACTTTGGAAATATTGAAATAATATGGTACTATGGAGCTGGTCTCATGATGGAGCCCGAAGGTGGCCAAACCACCAATGTTAAAAGCTTATAAGGGAGTACGTATAACAGTTATTTACAACAGATCACAAATTATCATAGATAAAACTAGAAATAATAAAAACTTTGTGTTGCCATCAACATACTGGCGTGCCGTCCCAGGCAGGTAGACAGTACATCAATTCTCATTCTAGTTAAAATACATCAGTTTAATTAAAAAAAACAACAAACGATCTCAGAGAACTTTTAAAAAACAAGTGTTCAAATCCAAATCCAAAAGTAAACGCTAAGTGGAAATTCACAATAACAGTAGGTACAATAGTCAGCCCTTGAAATGAGATCGCATAAATTCATCAAGTCAAAACAAACAGTGAACTTTTCTAGGTATCTAGTCGAGCAGACAAGATAGAACCATCTTGTTCGGGTTCATTGGACGTGTATTTGCAACCGTTATTAATAGCGTACTTTTTAGTCCATTAAAAGCTTGTTTTAAAATAGTACATTATGGTACAAGTGTGCAATGTTGGTGATTACCGCTGAGGCGCCATTGAGACCCGAGCCGTAGGTGAGGGTCTTAAGAGAGCCGAGGACGGTAATCATCAATACACACGTGTATCATACGACGTTTTTCAACACACTTGTGAAGAAAATAATACAAAAATCATTTTCAACAGTAAAAACGAGTTGTGAAAATTTTTCACAATGGCGGGCAAAATTAATCAGTTTTCCTATGCGCGCGCATTTAAAATGGCGATTGGCCATAGACTAAAAGAATGAGGTTTCTTTTTTTTTCGCTTTTCGTGGATAGTGTTTTAGCCACGTACAAAATAGGGAATTTAACTTTTTCTTAATTACAGAACAAATAAAATTTATGTTTGAGTGAAAGTTTTATTTATTAAGCACGTACAAGTTGAAATTATCTATTTAAATACGAAGTTGCATGAAATGAGCGAGCAATAGGCACATTAATTTATTTGTATTATTGAGCACGACCTTTTTTGTATCGACACTTTTTTAAGAACAAAGCAACTCAACCAATAAATTAATTCAAAAACTCTATAACTCACTTGTGAATAATAGCAATGAAAAAGTCACAGTTTGTTAACAAGTATCATTATGTGCCTAATTGCGGTGAAATTAGAGCCACTTTATGAGCAAGTGCGTTGAAAAGATTTTTACATTTAATATTATTCACAGTTGAACCATGGTAGTTTTGACACGGCATGTTTTATTCTGGATTTTCTTTCACATCACATCATCAGCCTATTAATGTCCCGACTGCTGGGACACAGGCCTCCTCTCTGTGGAGAGGGAATGGGCCGTAATCCACCACGCGGGCCCAGTGCGGGTTGGTGAATGTCACATGTCTTCGAATTTTTGGTTCTAGGACATGCCTGTTTCCTCACGATGTTTTCCTTCACCGTTTTGAGAGCAGTGGTGATGAAATAAATTACACAAAGTAAAGCGCCTACCTGGGCTCGAACCCACGACCTACAACATGTAAGTCGCAACCGATATCACTGGGCCACCAGTGCTCATCTCATTTCTTTCATCGAAGAATTTCTCGGCAAAAATAACTTGCAGATCGTACCTTCAGGGAAAGTTTCTTAATATTGATTGACATATGGGATGGGTCTGTCAGACTGTCTGTCATGATTAGGCTGAGAGATACCTATTTTTATTGACTTTTAGCAGTAGTTTTCCTTGCCTGTGAGTTTGTTTGTATAAATGCTTTGATTTATTAGAAAGAAATTTAGATTGTTTTGGGTATAAATGCGTTTATTTATTGGATTAATAGAAAATTAGTTTATTTTGGGTGACAAAAGAATACAAATATTTCTATCATTTATTAAATAGGCATGTACAGAGTGTTATGGAAATATAAATCATATTTTAAAAATTGCGTGTACCTGTGTAAATGAACAAATTTCTCCAATAAAGTCATAGGTTATTCCCAAAAAGAATATGGATTGTGTATTACTTGAATTTTTATCATCATATTTTTTCCAAACATTAGGCATCAATCAAAGACACGATTAACGTAAAAATCAACTCTAAAATAAAATCTGATATACAGCAAACAAAATCAATTTTCGCAATAATCGTGTCTTTGAACGCCACCTTGTACGTAAAATAATTGCTTTTGTCCAAACCATAGGACAGGTAGAATATCTTTAAATTTCGTCGCTTAATCCTGAAAAAATGATGTATACAACAATCAAGATGTACAAGTATCCCCGTGCCGGAAAAGGGAAATTTCTCATACAAAGCATTTAGCAAAGTTTGAATTAATAGTAGTTTATGCAATGGTCATATAATAGGGGATATTAAAACACGAGCGTGGGTTTATCACATGAGGCGAAGCCAAATGTGATAATAATAACACGCGAGTGTTTTAATACCTAATTATATCTTCACTAATACATTTGAAATAAAACAAAAGTGGAAACGGAAAATTGTGGTATGGCGGGCTATTTAGATTATCATTGCGCAAGACTGCGCAGCGCGCGCCTCTACAGACAGTGACACTACTTTTCAACAATAAGTCAAGGAGCCCATAAGCGCCAATAAATTAAAAAGTAAAAGTGTGCTATAAAATTAAAAAGTAATTTTATGATGTAGTAGTTTGAAAATCGAAGGAAAATGTTGCACTGTAATGGTTTTTTTTTAATTTTACCTATCCACGAATATAAAGTACGTGTTTATACAATATTTTTTGAATTAATATTTGGAAGATTACGTTGTGAGTGTAGATAATATCATTTCTAATGCCGTAGAAGTGCTTTTAATCATAAAATCAGTTTTGAACAGCCCCTTTATCGAAAAAAAAGAAGTTTAACACTTGCCGAAACATAAAAACTCTATTAAAACAGTGGTTAGTAAATCAGTTTTGCACAGCCCAATCCTACCTATCTCAATCTGCCATATTTGAAAAATATGCACAACAATAAAAAAAAAACAAACTATAAAGACAAAAACTATGAAATTTGACATATCGGAGACATCACGACACACCAGCGCCTCTAGCGGCGGATTCGTACGCGGTAGCCCGCATTGGTAAGACCTATGTCCAGAAATGGACTGATGATTATCTACTCCAGCCAGTGTTTCATCTAGCCTTTATAAAAGCAATAAGTACTCAATTAAAATAAACTTTTAATCGTTCTTTAAAAAAATCAGGCCAACGATTGTACATAATATTTGAAAAATAGTTCACTAAAGAACAAATTCTGGCACTTAGCCGAAGCCCTGAATCGCAGTAGATTAAAACTCAGTGAATATTTCAACGTTACTTTATTCCATGGAATATTTGGGTTAAGTGGAGAGTTATTTGTGATAGTAAGACCTTCCTGATTGCTCGATACGATTCGATTTATACTACACCGCTAAACTGTTTCAACCGACTTTCCAAAAAGAAGGATGTTTTTTGTTCGGCTGTATGTTGTCCACCGATTTCTCCGTCAATTGTGGACCGATTTTGAAAATATTTTTTTTTAAAGTGTATGTTTCCGAATTGGTCCCATTTAAATTTGGTGAAGATCTGATGTGCAACTTTGAGATATACAACAGAACTCTTGAATAAATGACGGCTAATCTCTCGGGATTGCTGCAATCGTATTCGAAAAAGACGAAAAGATGTTACTAAAAAGGAAAGTTGTTCAAAAAACACTTGTAATTCCAAGAAACAAGCTCAAAATTTGCGATAAAAATTGTTTTAACATGGCAGTACGAATTTATAACAAATTACTTAAAGAACTCCGAGAACACAAAATATTTTAATTCCAAACTTTATAGCTGGCTCTGTAATAAATGTTTTTACTCTATCATTGAATATTTTAAATGACGTTGCTATTTTGACATTTGTTTTGACTAACTTTTAGATGGATCTGACATATTTTTTTTATTACATTTGATTGAAATTTTGTATAGATTTAACGTACCTACATTATTGTTATTTGATAATTTATTGATATTTTATTTTTTCTTTTACATGGATTGATTAGACATAAAATTACTGTAATTTGTCGTTAACTGATGTTTTTTACATAAATTTGAAAAATTCTTGTGATTTGACATTTTCTTGACATTTTTTAGATTTTTATCATTCAATTTTCACTGTTTTACTTTGTTTTGTGGACATTAATTGTGATGATTGCTTTCAGATTAATTTCATTTATTATTTGTATTCATTCATTATTTCAATTATTTTTGTATTAATTAATTCAAGATTTGCACGCCGTAGTATATGACAAACATGTTTGAACCATTTATTTTATTGTAATCCTGCATGCATGGTTGGCGCAGTGGTTGAGCGATTGACTGCTGCGCTGCGTGTCGCGGGGTCGATTCCCGCACGGAACAAATATTTGTATGACCTACAGATAGTTGTTCCGGCTCTGGGTGTTGTGTATGTGAGTTTATATGTTTGTAAACGCACCCACGATACAGGAAGAAATTCCTAGTGTGGGGAAACGTTTTTTAAAAAAAACAAACAAACAAAACAAACTTACTATTATCTATACTAATAATATAAAATTAAAGAATTTTTTGTTTCTTTGTTTGTACCGAATAGGCTCCGAAACTACTGGACCGATTTGAAAAATTCTTTTACCAATAGAAAGCTACATTATTCCTGAGTGACATGCTATTTTTTATCCCGAAAACGGATCCTGTGGGGTTGCCCACGGGAGTGAAGACGCGGGGACCAGCTAGTTTGTTGTATGTATACACATGTTTATGCAAATAAATGTATCTGAATCTGAATCGCATGGCTATTTATTGTTTACACCATTTCATAACATAACATCACGCCAGTACGCTCTAAAGGAGTACGCAGATGTGTACAGTTCACCCTCATTTCACCGGTTATGTTCATGTTATTCGGGTAATCTATTCTGGCATCACTTTGGGCATTATATGAACCTTACCAGAACTAGACCATTATGTACCATAACTAAAGAGTGAAAAATAGAAAAAAATACAACCGATTTTCAAATAAAAAACATTACAAAGTGAAAAAAATAACTTTAATTCACTGTCATAAAAACGAAAAAACAAAAACAGGAACACCGAATGCCGAAATTTAAGTTATTTTTCACATATTGATATCCCATTCGATACGTTTAGAAGATAACAAAATTGGGACACCCACAATATGGCACCCAAAACCCATCATTTATCAAAATCTGCCGCTAATAATAATCTAAGCTTTTGGTCTATAGAACACCACATAGGAACAAACATACGTACAAAAACTGATAAACACATTACGCTTCTTTGCGTCGCGCAGTCGGGTAAAAAGGGAAAAGTGCACATCGTCCTCTACCTATTAGCTCAGAGTAATTCCGCTCGGGAGTTATGTAGGTCTTGAGTGAAGCGAGGGGTTCAAGCTGCCCAAGACGAAGACAGGCTTTAAATCCCAGTGGGGTATGCTCTCACACCTTCTCACAGTGTTTGATCGGACTCAAAAAATTTCCCCAAGCGGTTTTTTATGTAAACTGATCAAGAAATTGCATTGTAAATGCTATTATGCTAGAGTAGAACACCCAAGTGACAATTTTAAGTAGTTTTTTTTTATAAAAATAAAAAACTTACGTGGCCGGGACCATAATTTTTTTTTTTTTAATTCTGTAAAATTAACCGTCCATGATATTTTTTTCGAATAAATACCATTAGACTGTATTTATTTGAAAGAATAATCTTGGACGATTAATTTTACAGAATTTAGTTAACATTTTTTAAGGTTCAGGTCACGTAAGTTTTATTATTTTTTTATAAAAAAGATACTTGAAATTGTCACTTGGGTGTTCTACTCTAGCGTTTAAAATGCATTCCTTGATCAGTTTATATAATAAACAGCACAGGGATTTTTTTGGGTCCGATCAAACACTGTGCTTCTGCGAGATAATTAAAAAGCTGCTATATGTATTTATTATTTGAATATTGTGTAAAATGCTTATTGTTGACTGTTGCTGAGCATTGAACAAATGCACCATAGGTTGTTTGACTTTCGAGTTTCTGCTAAATGTTGGAAATAAACTAAAAGGACGGATTCAGACACAGTCATAACTCCTCCTTTTGTTGTTTTTCATTGAATAAAATCGTCATAGGCGTTTTCGTATCTGTGTTTTGATTTTTCCGGTAGTAGATTTATTAATAATCTCTAAAGCGCCTGTTTTGATAAATACTGGAGTAGACTCACCATCGCTCGACATTTTTTGTCAACACGAATATTGCAATACAATTCTCTGAACATCACAGCACCGAACATCGTATTTTGTTTCACATTCTTTGAAATCAGGCTTTTTTTTGAGTCTGCTTATCGGTGGCCAGTTCGACTTTCGAAAAAACCTCTTTACAATGCCCTAATTGGGCATTTTTTTACTTAGAGTATTCCGCGAGTTTCTACACGAATTTGACGTTCCAAATTCAAATCGCTTTACTCCCTTGGGAGCTTCATACAACTTTACCTTCCTTGGGTAAAGTAAAGAATTACCTGCTTTATTTTACGTTGAGATTGCATTTTAAGTAATTGGGCATTCAGGTGGTGTGATTTTTTTTTTACCTGTAAACATGTAAGACAGCCACAGAATAATAATATTCACCATTACTAGATCGATTCCCTTGGGAGTTTCTCTTCCCTAATTATAGTTTTCCCCTACCTCGTGATTGACCTGACCTCAGAAATCTTATTACTCCAATTCCATGGTCTAATTACCCCGTGAGAAGTAAATGAGTATATCTAAACAGACGTATATCAATTCAAGCGTTTCTCCCTTGGGGGTGGGTTGAAACGACAGAACTCCACTATCCTTATCCTCGTATTGACTTTTTAACCGACTTCAAAAAAAGGAGGAGATACTCAATTCGTCAAAATGTATTATTTATTTAATTCTTTATTGTACATCATAAAAAAAATACATAAAGAACATACATTTTCAAACAAAGTGTACAATTAGCGGTCTTATCGCACAGGGCAATCTCTTACAGACAACCTTTAGATGGGCTGAACGATAGGAGAAGAATTAAGGGCTGTCAGTGTACAATAGATCATAAACAATATAAGTTATACTTATACATAATAATATAAAATACATATATACTATACTACATATCTAATATACTAACAAATATGGAATATATGACAGCGAAAGGAAAAAAACACTTTTTTATTTATTATATTTAACCCTATTACTCAGACGCCTGGACGGATTTCGAAAATTCGCGCAATATGCACGTACTTACCCCCACCACACTACCAAAACTAAAAAGAGAAAAATAAAAAATCTTTTTAAAAATAACTTTCTTTTCCGAAGTCGGTGTCTTTGTTACTTCGGATAAGAAAGTTTTTTTTCGCTTTGTAGTGTTTTGCTTTGGAAGTCGGTTTATATTTTTAGTTAAAAAGTTTTTTTTTTTGCTTCAATCAAATTTTGCGGTGCTTTCCTTCAGAAACGTGCGAGATAGCGAGGCGGTGCGCAATGAAAAATCCACCAATAGTTTCACTATATATTCATAATCAGCCGGTCGATTCTGTAGACATCTCACCGTGGTAACTTATGTGAGATTATACAGAATAGCTATACAGAAGCTCTAGACAAAGTTTCAATCTATCAGACATGGCGATGGTTGAAATGCCACAATTTAAGGGATAGGTCACGTGATATTTCGATAGCACCATCATCATATCAGCCGAAAGACGTCCACTGCTGGGCATAGGCCTCCCCCAAGCGTCGCCATTGACCGGTCCCGTGCGTTTCGTATCCAGCGGATCCCCGCAACCTTCACCAGGTCATCGGTCCACCTGGTGGGAGGCCTTCCAACGCAACGTTTTCCGGTTCGCGGTCGTCACTCCAGAACCTTTCTGCCCCATCGGCCATCCGTTCTGCGAGCAATGTGTCCTGCCCACTGCCACTTAAGTTTGGCAATTCTACGGGCTATGTCGGTAACCCTGGTTCTCTTGCGGATCTCCACATTTCTGATTCGATCACGCAAGGAAACTCCAAGCATAGCCCTCTCCATTGCCCTTTGAGTGACTGTAAGCTTTCTGATAAGGCCCATTGTAAGCGACCACGTCTCAGAGCCATATGTCATCACTGGCAACACACACTGGTCATAGACTTTCGTCTTGAGACACTGTGGTAAGTTGGACGAGAAGATACCGCGCAACTTCCCGAACGCTGCCCAACCGAGTCGGATTCGACGGTTGACCTCTTTCTCGAAGTTGGCTAGCACCATAGATAATGAAATTTCACGCTAGTACCACCGCGTTCGTTGGTAAGAGTGGGAATAAAGGAAATTTTTGAGTATCTTCCCATCCCTGTGGCAAAGCTTTCGATGATAGAAAATCTGTAGTTTCGAACCTCCAGCAGGGTACAGCTCCGATCAATCCCTTACGTTGGTTGGCATTTCATGGAATGACTCTAATCCTGAGTCTCTGGTGATAAGGTTAGCGGAGCTAGATATTAGGTAGACACAGACAGATGTGAGCGAGAGATGAGAGAGAGGCATGCGTGCGAGCGAGGGATGCGTGTGGAAATGAGTGTAGTGTAGTTTGAGTGTCTTCTACATCACATAGTTACAACATGTCCTGGCCTGGGACCTGGTATTTGGTGTACAGTCAAGGGTCAAAAGTGCAGTCATACTCTCCCAAAACTCAATTGGCTAGTTTTCGTAGAAGAAGTTAAATTATCCACAACTGATTTAATATTTTGTATAGAAATTAAAGTATAAATTATTCCTACTAACCGCGAAAAGTTGAAATTCTGCTGCCTACAAAATTGGGACACCCACAATATGGCACCCAAAACACCGTTTTCCGTTTTGGTAGAGTGTGACTGCAATTTTGACCAATCAAGTATTGTATCGTTTTTTTCGTCTCAAAACTATGAAACGCATCCTCGCAATGCGCAAGGTTATTTAAAAAAGCATCCTAAGGCTCCCGCAGATAATCCCATAAACGTCAGTAGGCATCCTAACTGAATCCTACTACAAAAAAAAACGTAAAAGTTTGTAAGAATAGATGGATGTTTGTTATTCTTTCACCCAAAAACTACTGAATGGATTTTGATAAAAATGTACAGAAATAATATAGCTTATACATCAGAATAACACAGACGCTATACTATAAGATATTGGGCGAAGTACTAATACAACGCGGGTGGCAGCCAGTAGTGTTAATAAGATTTAAAAAAATGTTTCACTGATCAAAATCGCTGAGTCCAGAAAAAAAATATGGTTTGTCTTTATACGGCCACGTGAGCAAAGACGCGTGAAAAATAGTATAGTCGATAAGGGATAAAGTATGCGTTGGTCAGATCCGATCCGTTCCTCGTTGAACATTAAAGCTTCAGAAGCCGTGCATGTTTCTAAAAGTAGGATCAAGTAAAATATCGATAGGCTCGCGTTTGACCACTATCACGCCTGATGGTAAGCGATGATGTGGTCGACGGTGAAGCACGCTTACCTAGAAGTAACCTATTCACTTTTGACTTGAAGACCCCAAGGTTGTAGCTATCAGGAAACAAAGACTCCGGCAGGGAATTCCACTCCTTAGCTATGCGTACAATGAAAGTATTCGCAAAACGCTTTGTACGTATGGGTGGGATGTCCACCATGTACCGGTGGCGCATTGCCGTAAGTCTTGTTGTCCGGTGATGGAAAGGGCTAGGCGGAATCAAATTGTGCAGTTCCTTCGCACACTCCCCGAAATGTAACCGATAAAAAACCGACAGACTGGCCACTTGGCGTCGATGTTCAAGGCTCTGGAGCTTTGAGGCGACCATTGCATCGTGGCCGATAAGCCTCTTGGCCCGTTTGTCAATCGACTCAAGTGCATCAAGTTGATATTTGGCAGATCCGTCCCAGAGGTGAGAGCAGTAATCGTATAATAATTATAGCCAGGAATAACACTAAGAATACTTTTATTCCCGAGAATATGTCCCCTCGGGTTAATTTTCGACTTTTAACGGGGGTGAAGCCGCTGGCAGAAGCTGGTAATATTATAAATTCGAAAGTAACCCAGTATGCCTGTTTATTAGGACATAAGAAACTTTTTACACCGAGTTACAATTGAAGAGTTAGATTGTTGCTGTGAACGGTTGCATGAATTTTCAACAGCCAATGGCATCGCTTGATTTTGTATTATGAAGCGTTGATAAAGCAGTATCATTTGTCGCATCAAAGGTTGCCGATAGATGCAAACTATCGGGCAGTCAGGATGTTCCCTTAGGTTAAGACATCGTGTGTGGGCAGGTCGATGGGTAAAATCGTGAAAATCAAATCACACAAACTATTCGATATACTGGATTTATTCAAAAAGAAGATACTTTATTAAAAAAATTAAACAACTTATTAACCGATCTCTCATGAGACTTCACTCGACAACACACGTCAGTGTCCATCAGCCATCCTGTTTGACGACTCAATGCATCTCGCATGTAATTGGTGCCAGATTGTCAGTGTACTATTACAGGTAACTCGACACTTTCTGTATATACTATCACGCTAAGGAAGCTGGTTAATGTTGTGGTGTAATATGACAGCTATACAAAATATAACGCCTTTATTAAGAAGAGGTAAGCAAGGCGATCAACAGTATGTTTTAATCGTGCACAATTTGCCAATTTCGAGCAATTAGATCAAGCTTATTGCAATAATCCAAGCTCAAGACCATTATCTGGACTGACTGGGTTACTGTTACAAAAATTTCTGTGCCGTGACCACCTGAGAATAGACCTAGGACCACAGATAACATAATACTAGCATACAGATGCCTCATCCCATACAAAGAAACCGTGCCGACGTAACTAGCGTTTTTCATCTGATTAATCTTGTTATTTTTGTAAGTACATCAATCGCATTCGATCCCGTTTCACGGCACTAGATGGTGTTAGCAGCGACTCGCAAGTAAAAGGGTTTACTAGGTTCGTGAATATTTTGTTCTTTAAATACAGTGAAGGTTCGTTTTATAGTATTTTTTGCACGTTTTTACAGTTTTTTTGCACCAAAATGTGTTACAATGCAAATTTTTATAATCGAGTGGAATGCCTCAGAAATTTAAAAAAGCGCCATCTATTGGCATCAATTTTAAATGATCCGTTCGTTGTAAATTAAGAGCCCAATATTCCATAATTATGTACTTAGGAGAGTTGATTAAACAATAACATACAATTTTTATGTTCAATTCCAGTAAATGTTAATTTTACTCACAATTCTTTTGAATTGTATGTACATGTCACGCCATCTAGTGAGATTTATTTGAACCAAATTTTCTTTCTTAGCAATGCGACCCCGTGCCTAGGACCAATTGGACCATGTTTTTAATGTGGACACAGTTAAAATAGCCATGAGAAAAACTTTTTTTTTTTCTTTAAACTTATCTTTTAACACCATTTGTTTGATGACCTTTTGGTGTATTTATTTTATTCAGTACTAGCGGACGCCTCGCGGCTTCACCCGCGTATTTCACGCTCCCGTGGGAATACAGGAATAAAAAAACTTTTTTACAAAAAAATACTACCGACTTCCAAATAAGAAAACTACAAAGTGAAAAATAACTTTATTTTTGGAAGTCGGTGTCTTTCGTAGGTACCATTATTTTGCGTTACGGACACCGACTTCCAAAAATAAAGTTATTTTTCACTTTGTAGTTTTCTTATTTGGAAGTCGGTAGTATTTTTTTGTAAAAAAGTTTTTTATTTTTCACTTTTTAGTTGTACCTACCTAATAGGCAAGATGTTTAGTAAGTTTCCTATAACGCCAGAAAAGATTACCCGAATAACATGAAACTTGAACAAAACCGATCAAATGAGAGATCTGCTTACCCCTTAAGAGCGTACTGACGTGATGTTATGTTATGAAATGGTATAAACAATAAAATTACATGTGATTGCAGCAGTACCGAGAGATTTTCCGTTATTTATTGAAGAGTTCTGTTGTATATCTTCGAAGTTCTTCATCAGATCTTCACCAAATTAAAATGGGACCAATTTCGGAACATACTCTTTCAAACAAAAAAAGAATTTTCAAAATCGGTCCGCAATTGACGGAGATATCGGTGAACATACACAAAAAAAAAAAAAAAAAAAAAAAAACATACAAGAAGTCGAACATAGAACCTCCTCCTTTTTCGAAAGTCGGTTAAAAAGTAGTGTATGTCACCCGGGGATAGTGTAGCTGCCTAACAGTGAAAGAATTTTTAAAATCGGTCCAGCCGTTTCGGAGTCTATAAGAAACATACATACATACTTTCTCTTTTATATATATAGATAGATAGATAGATATAATCAGAAATAGGTAAAACCATCGTAGTCAGCTGTACCATTTAAATTTGTAAGTCTGTTCGTCCATCGCAAGAACTATGAATGTCCGCACTGACCTATTGACAGTTGACAAGCATGGGTGGCAAAAATATGAACAGAATGTTATAAGACTTTAAAATTTAAAAACTTGTTTATTCTCTAAATTCATATTTTCTAAATTTGATTTTTCCGAGGAGTTTTATGTTATGAGCACCGTTGACCACATCATAGCTTACCATCAGGTGAGATAGTGGTCAAGCGCGAGCCTTTACAGAATAATTAAAAAAGTTTTTGTTTGTAGATGCCGTCTATTTTAATCGCTAGTTATTCAACGATGAAATAAAACTGTTTAGGGACCTTACCATGACGTTTGAAAACTACCATGGTTCCACTGTAAGTGAGAAACGGAGCTATACAAGTCAAATAGCTCTTTCCCTTTTTCACAGTCGCACCATAATAGTTTTGACACGTCATGGTTCCCAGGGGGGTGACCATAAGCTCTTAGAGCGGTATCAATTTGATATCGAATAAGGGACAGATGTATAAGACTTGTATACATCTGTCACTTATTTCTTCTATACTAGATTCTCTGTATCAAGCCCTAGAAAATAAATCAAACAATAAATAGTAAAATCTTGAAACTCTTTTAAACCTACACGCTATCCACTTTATAACCTAGACAGATATCATGTTACTAAAGCACGTGATCCGAAAGTATTGTGGCCACCATATTTATTACGTTGACATAATGAAAATTGACAGGTTACTGAGATGTGGCGGGACAGACTGACACGCCAGTTTGGGTAGTCGGCTGTGATGGTAACTTAATGTGGGGATCGTACTATTGGTGCCAAACTCCAAAGGTTCTCACCTTGGATTCTAGATATAGCCCAGTAGAAATCGACATTAAAGTCGCAGAGCTTGATGTAGTTTTGCATTATTAGTATGTTGTATAGACCAGTCAATATAAACCCAAATTTGCAACTTCGAAAAACTTGTGTTAGCTGTGCACCTCGCGAAAAACTGCAAAATTTTAGGACTGTCTCCACTTTTTACCCGACTGCCGAAGGAGTGTAATGTGTTAATCAATCTATGTATGTATGTATGTTTGTTCCTATGTGGCGTTCTAGAGACCGAACGCGTTGGCCGATTTTGATGGTTCTTACGTCAATCGATTTGTCTTAACCTTGCGAGTGTCACTGGCTACATTAAAATTGGAAAATATAAAAATGGCGGCTTTTGGACGCCATATTGTGGAGGACCAAATTTTTTTTCTTCCGAACCTATCGTGTGGTGTATCATAAAAAGGGTTTTGAGAGGTGATTTCAAAAATATAATACTTGTATGTTTAAATGTACCTTTTTTTAAAAAAAAAACAATTTTTTTTTTTATTTAAAATATCAAAAAACCCGACTGCTTAAAAAGCGCACTAAAAACATGTAAACAAGAAGAAAATCATGCTGTGTAGTCGGAGGATACATCTAGTTTTGGTCAGCCAGCTCGCGAATATGTATCCTCCGACTGCAGAGCATGATTTCCTTTTTGTATCATTTTAGTCCTTTTGATTTTTATATTTTGTTCTAAAATCTATGCGTTTTTCGACAAACAAAATTCCGTACATTTTTACCGATTTATATAAAAACCGGCGGTAATCAATTCGACACGTATTTAATATTGTTGGAATTGCACAATATTCACATTTTACTCTTATTTTACTCTGCTCTCTTAGAAGCCCTAAATACGTGTCCTAATTTCATTAGTGTATATATGTTTGTTTATAAAAATCAAAATCAAATAGTTCATTTCAAATAAACCAAAAAGGTACTTAGGTATTGACGTGTATATGATGACTCTAGTTACAAATTCGCAAGAGTCAGTAGGTCTCAATGGAGAATAATTTGCAAGAAACACCACCCGTTCTTTCAGTTTTAATCACAAGTTTTCCACATCATTCTTGTTGAAAAATACGAGAACGATGTAAAATACTTGCACGTAAAAGCGTCTAGAGTAACAAACAATTTAAAAAAGAATACAAAATGAAGCCGAGGCATCTAAGTTATGACTAATCCCAACTGATGGCGCCCGTTCACGAACATGACGCATAGATCGGCACCACTCAGCTCAACCATCATGAAGGGAAACGAATGATCCAACACATGTGCAACAATCAGAGAGATATTAGGGAGAGCATGACACACTCAACTGCCAGGGCACACCGAAATCAACGAACGACACATAGGTACAGTGAATGGTAGATTTACAGTCGGAACATAGTACTCACACACACACATGTGCCGTGCAGTTATATAATACTAAAAGAAAGGTATATGTTTGTTTGTATGTTTGTTTATATGTATGGATGTATATTTGTCCACGCATTTCACCGAAACTACTATTGGATCCTGATCATTTTTTTTTATTGGATTGAGTATCTTTCAACTTAAGGAACAGTGCAAGTTTCATCAAAATTTGTGCGGCAGTTTTTAAGATTTGGAATATGTTCAAAGTTTCTTATTTTTGTATTTTGCTTTAGAAGTCGGTTAATTTTTTGAGAAAAAGTTTTTATTTCTCTCTTTTTAGTTTTAGTACCCTATAACTAAAAAGTGAGCAACGTCTTATAGGATTGACATAACACCCATAATAACTTAATTTACACATGCGTGCTTTTTGTCGCTGAGGATTTGCATACAACCGAACTCCGTAAGAACTTGAAAGTGGGCTAGCAATAAATTGGTAGGACACCTATAGTAGGGGACACATTCATGACAAAATTGGTGATGAAATAGACACGACTAAAACAAGTAAATACAAAAATTGCATTCTTTTATATAACACGAGCTGTTCCCGCGGCTTCTCTCCCGTGGACCACCCCACAGGACCCGTTTTCGGGGTTAAAACATAGCTATCATCATCATCATCATCATATCAGCCGAAAGACGTCCACTGCTGGACATAGGCCTCTCCTGAGCGTCGCCACATTGACCGGTCCCGTACGTCCCGCAACCAGCGGATCCCCGCAACCTTCACCAGGTCATCGGTCCACCTGGTGGGAGGCCTTCCAACGCAACGTCTTCCGGTTCGCGGTCGCCACTCCAGAACCTTTCTGCCCCATCGGCCATCCGTTCTGCGAGCAATGTGCCCTGCCCACTGACACTTAAGTTTGGCAAGTCTTCGGGCTATGTCGGTAACTCTGGTTCTCTAGCGGATCTCTACATTTCTGATTCGATCACGCAAGGAAACTCCGAGCATAGCCCTCTCCATTGCTCTTTGAGTGACAGTAAGCTTTCTGATAAGGCCCATTGTGAGCGACCATGTCTCAGAGCCATATGTCATCACTGGCAATACACACTGGTCATAGACTTTCGTCTTGAGAGGTTTATTATCCCGAGGGAACATTATACAAGGATAAAAGTAGCCTATGTGCTATTCCAGGCTATAATCTCATGAGATCCCCGCTCAAGCTTATATTCTTGAACAGCGAAAGTAGAGGTGAACACATACATTTTCGTTAGGTGTTTGTAAGGTCTAGGTAAATGTCGTCGGACGCGGACATGGCACGGGCGGCTTCCTAATCCATTCAAATTTAAAACAAAATGCATAGAAATAAAGTGCAATATAGAACACACTGTATGTGTGTATGACATGAATGCCATTTCTGTGTGGCCTGCGCCTTAGGGAGCGAGCCTGTTGCTACTTACTTTGTACACAAACAGCCTGCTGTTGATATTTTCTAAAAGACAAGCCCAAAAAAACAATGTCCGACCTGGAATCAAATCCGGCTGCATTGGATGCCCGGAATTAAACAGAATTTGAAAAAAAACCGGCCAAGTGCGTGTCGGACTTCGCACATTTAAGGTTCCGTATCAAACTATAAAATTAAGTTGGTTGTAATAGGCAAAAAAACCGGCCAAGTGCGAGTCGGACTTCGCACATTTAGGGTTCCTTATCAAACTACAAAATTAACTTGGTTGTAATAGGAAAAAAGAGGGCATTTCAAAAAAATCATCTGCTTTATTAATATATTGGTATTTTTTAGTAAAACTTTATTAATATATTGGTATTTGTTAGTAATAATAAACAATCAATGTGCCTAGCCTTTTCCCAACTACACACATCAACACGGTCTAGGGATATTTCATACTCAATTAAATAACTCGAAAAGTACTGGCCGCATTGGAATCTTTTATACACCGATTTGTTTGTAATTTATCTCAGACTAATTCCAAATTCATATTTTTGAACATTCTTTTGTTTCGGTGGCATAAAAATGTCTTGATGTGTAGGAGAGGGAATGTTCATACAAAATACGA
This sequence comes from Orthosia incerta, assembly GCA_948252205.1. Lineage (NCBI taxonomy): Eukaryota > Metazoa > Arthropoda > Insecta > Lepidoptera > Noctuidae > Orthosia > Orthosia incerta. Next base: position 10,018,427 of record OX411765.1, on the reverse strand, counting down.
AACAATACGAATTACGTTTAGTCACAGTTTTTTTTCATTTTTAAACGAAAGATAAAATTAAAATTGAGGTATTGTAGCCATGCAACGCCAACATTTGACGAGGGCGGAGATGTTACGAGCTGTGGGAATGCTGGAAGCTGGGTCTGTTCAGCGTAATGTTGCTGAGGCCATAGGGACCCACCAAAATGTAATTTCAAGATTGTGGACACGCTATCGTGCCACAGGTGAAGTAGCGGAGAGGCACCGGGGGCCAAGTCGCATCACTACCCCCAGACAAGACCGATTTTTGCAAATTATGCGCGAGCTCAACCAAATACAACGGTGACTCAATTGGTCCAAAGGCTGCGAGTGGAACACCAAGTGCTTGTGAGTTACCAAACTGTAAGAAGGCGACTGCATGAAAGCAATCTACGCTCTCGTAAACCACTCGATGGAGCCGTCTTCAGAACCCTTAGGAAGTTCACCCATACCAAGGAGGAACAATTGTGGTTTGGGCAGGAATTCGTCTTGGAGGACGGACGGATCTCGTTTGGGTGCGGGGCAATATGACGGCAGAACGATACGTCCAACAGGTGCTGGGGCCCGTAATCTTGCCCCACAGAACACAAATGGGGCAAGATTTCCTGCTCATGCACGACAATGCCCGGGCACACACGGCGAGAACGGTAGCAGCTTGGTTACATACACACAATGTTAGGGCCTTCGACTGGCCTGCTCAATTGCCAGATCTAAATCCCATTGAGCATGCGTGGGATATGCTGCAAAGAAGAGCTCTGAAGGAAGTTCCTGAAAATCTGGCTACAGAAGATCAACTTTTTGCGCACCTCAGAATGACATGGGACAATATTCCGCAGCAAGACATTGACAACCTTGTTCTGAGCATGCCGAATCGTTGCCTATGTGTTATGAACATCATGGGCGCTTTCTCAGACTACTAACTTCAAGTTTATAAACACAAATTAAATGATTTTTTTCAGTTTTTACTCATAAATTCAAAGTTAATTCATATACGGTTTCCGTCTATGCTTCATTTTTTTTCCATAAAATCCTGAAATTTTAATCGAAGTACCTTAACCATTATTAAAAAATGGTAGAATATTAAATAACTTATCTTTTAAATATATACATGTCATATAAATAATTAACACATTGATAGTAATTCGCTTTTTTTTAAATATCCCTAGACCGTGTTGATGTGTGTATATTGAGGTCGGCTTCCAGTCTTACCGGATTCAGCTGAGTACCAGTGTTTTACATGAAACGACTGCCTATCTGACATCCACAACCCAGTAACTGGGTAACACTATACCCCTTGGCAAGACTGGTGTCAGATCTCAAGCTTCTGACTACCCGTAACGACTGTCAAAGATCTTCAAATGACAGCCGGGACCTTAATGTGCTTCCGAGGCACGGAGGAAACTCGGTATGTTGAAATGGTCACCTACCCATGGACCGACCTCGTCAAGCGTTGCTTAACCTTGATGATCGACCAGTGCGGCTGTTATAATTTAGCCACGAGCTCCTCTTAATCTCCTCTAATAAACATTTTCACCAAATTTCAAGTTTATAGGTCAATGGGAAGTTAAAAAATTCACCGGAACTTTTTTTTTTAATCTGAATTTTGGTGGCTTCTCATTCCTTTGTTTTCTAATATTATTTATAACAAAAAAATACATTATTATCTACTCAACGAGTTATAAACAACAATACCCGACTCAATAGGATACATTTTTTTCACGCCTCTCTAGCTGTATGGGAGACTCCTTAAAAATATAAAAACATAATTTTTGACAATTTGCATGGCTTTGGGTCAACAAGATACTGTGAAATTTGAAAACTATAGCTCCAACCATTTGCACGTTAAACCCGTGTGACAGACGACGGACACTTAAGTTACAGCAATAGGGTTCCGTTTGGACCCATCGGGTACAGAACCCTAAAAACGGCAATCAAGTCGATCGATTGCGTGAATTTGTGTATTACGCAATTACCCTGCAGATGTTCTTAAGCACCATTGTAAAGAAAGGTTTTAAATATGTATGGCTCAACAAGCTTTGTTAATCATAACAGTTGAGACCCATAATAATTTCGCGTAGGTATCACCTAAAGCTCTGCCCACACCATCAAGTAATACTGGGCGTCATACAGATCGTATCAACTACATCACATTGGCGCGTCAGAATAAATATTTAACTTTTTAATGGCTATACTTAATTGATATTTCATCGAAGTAACCCACACACGGATTAAAGCGACGTTGTTCATTTCAAAACGCGAGCTTTTACAGTTTTTGTCATGTTAGCCTACACTGTACCACTGCTGGGCAAAGGCCTCCCCCAAATAGTTCAGCCCCCGTACCATGACGTGTCAAAACTTTCATGGTTCGACTGTGAAAAAGGGACAGATGTATACAAGTCATATACATCCCTAACATCATCATCTGCCTAGCCTTTTCCCAATTATATTGGGGTCGGCTTCCAGTCTTACCGAATTCAGCTAAGTAACAGCGTTTTACATGGAGCGACTGCCTATCTGACCTCCACAACCCAGTAACTGGGTAACACGGTAGGTGGCAAGACTGGTGTCAGATCTCAAGCTTCTGACTACCCGTAACGACTGTCAAAGATCTTCAAATAACAGCCGGGACCAACGGCTTAACGTGCTTTCCGAGGCACGGAGGAAACTCGGTATGTTGAAAATGGTCACCCATCCACGGACTGACCTCGTCAAGCGTTATATATACATATACATCAACGCAACGCATATACATCCCTAACGCACACTCAAAATAACCTTGTTCGAAAAGCTTATAGTCACCCCCCTGGTATTCTTTGCCTGAGCCACCTGGAACCAGCCCTTGCAGTTTCGTCATCTAGGTCGTCTTGCCACCACTTTCTGGGCCAGCCTCAGCGGTACCGTCCACTCTCAGGCACCGAATTTGTGGACACTAATGGCCAGCGGTCACTGTGCATGCGGCTGAAGTGACCCGGGATAAACGACATTGGTCAAGTCTGATATTTGTCAAATCGGCAATTCGTTAAATTTGAAATTGGTCAAAGTGTAGTTTGTCAAATTACCTTTTTGTCCAATTACGAAATTAAATGAAAAGAGAAGATGAAAAGCAGAGGAAAACATCCAACATCATAAAAGATGCCAAAACAGAAAAAAAATATAGAAATATTATTGAATGGAAAATTAGATGCGTTAAAGTCTTTTAAACAGTTGTGTAGAGTATGAATACTATGTAAAAAATAAACGAATTAATATGAATTGAATAAATGAATTAATAAAAAATATCATGAGAAACTTTCATTACTACAGTTAATTGTACTTAAATTATTTGACCAATAGCGTATTTGGCAAATTTCATAATTAGACAAACAGACGATTTGACGAACTAAAGCTTTGACCAATATCAAATTTGACCAATTGCCGATTTGACGAATATCAGACTTGACCAATGTCGTTCAACCCCGTGACCCGCCCAATCCCATTTTAGCCTGGCAGCCTTTCTTCCCACGTCGATGAATCTGTTATAAAGCGCAGTGGGGCGTTCTTTTTAAGGTTGCACTAGTCAACGGCACGAACTATTTTGTGCGCGGGGTTAAAATGCATTTTATATCATCCGACAAAACGTGCGGAAGAGATTGATGCTGTGATGAGCAGTTGGAAGCTAGTTCGCGTACGAATACACACTTTTGCAAATTTGTAGCGAAATGTATAATGATTTAGGTCGAAACCGAGCGCGTGAAATTTTACACACAGACCTTTGGCAGTCTAGATATCATGAAAAAACGACTAAATCTATCTGTTCAAAATGAAATTATTTGCATTGTTGAACTACTAATCTATCCCTGTATGGAGGCCGTTTTGCAAATTTCCGTCTTCTTATGGTATTTATTCGCGCCCAAAAATGCGTTAAAATTAGTGTCGAAATGTGGAACTTTCGACGCTCATAACTATCAAATTATTTTCTTTTTTTACGTTTTTGCTTCCATACAGGGCTAGATAATGATAACAAATTGATATCACTTTTTATTTTGAACGTACATCGCCAGACAGCGGAATAATCCCTAGACTACGTTTGTATGGAAGAATTTTCGACGAAATAGAAGCGCAATGGAGCACAGCAGTGCTCCATTGCGCTTTTACACTTAAGACAAAATAATGCCAGAAACACAAATGCCATATATATATAGTTTTATCTTTTTAATTATTGTGTACTAGGCTTTTGGCTTGAATTTTTTCATTATTTTCTTTTAAATTATGAAGTTTGTTGAATGCCAAAGTGATTCTTATTGTAATTTTTTTACGCAATAAGACCGCTGGTGCACACTTGCTCAAAACTAACTTATGCACTCTACTTAAAAATACTTACGTTGAACCTTCGCCTTAAAAACGTGGTGAGTGCAAAAAAGAGCAGCCACGCCCTCTTCAACAGCGATGCTAGCTATCAGCATATTGGATTTTGTACTCATCGTTATTAAGCAAACCAATAAACGATCAATGTTTATTAAAAATAAAACTATTAACTACACTGACTTTTAAATAACAAAAAAACACTATCAAAAGAAAAAGAATTGCCAGGCTTATATCTCGATACTCTATGCCATAGAGTATTTTATTAATTCCAAAGAGTCTATGGAATTTCTCAATTTTATCTCGGGTTATGGGTTTGTGGCCAGTTAATATCGATAGTATTGAACTTAAAAATATAACTGAAGAAATGTGTGTAGTTTCCAATACACTCCTCATAAACTCTTAGTTAACAACGAGATTATATTTTTAACCGACTTTTTAGATAAAATATCGAAATGTCACAATACGATACTTAGATGGGATGGCCATGTTGAGAGGATGAATGAAAAGCGACTAACAAAAAGTATTTACAAGGCAGACGTAAGTGGAACCACCGGGAGGGGCACCCCTTGAAGAACATACATGGACCTTGCTGATATTCTTCAAAAAGGTCAGGTGGGCAGTATTCATAATCGCCGTGCGTAAATTAACCAAAAGAAGTATTTACAGACCGCCTTTGTACCCGTATAAATAAGTTTTCCTTGTAAACGTGTATAACCCATATCCCAACCATACGTACAAACCGTTTTGCGAATACTTTCATTGTACGCATAGCTAAGGAGTAAAATTCCCTGCCGGAGTCTTTGTTTCCTGATAGCTACAACCTTGGGGTCTTCAAGTCAAGAGTGAATAGGTTACTTCTAGGCAAGCGTGCTTCACCGTCGACCACATCATCGCTTACCATCAGGCGAGATAGTGGTCAAACGCGAGCCTATCGATAAATAAAAAAATAAAATAAAATATGGTGTACAATAATAGTAGTTTTTAAACTGTTGCGTAATAAGAGGTATTAAAACACACTAATGTTTTAATACCTAGTTATGTGCAGTTTCATACACTACTTTATCTACACTCATACATTGGGATTGAACCTACTAAATAACTTTTTTTGCATTTTCCATGCCATAAAGTCGTGTTAGTATTTATCATATAATTTTCTAGACTTTGCTGGTAAAATAGATTATGAGTAATTTCCTTCGCCGCATCTAAAATATCGGGCGGATTCAAATTTTCTTCACATTCACTGATATCAGACATTTTTTAAAAAGAATTAAAAAAAACTCAGGTACAGCAAAACCTGCAAAACGTATGGTGTGTATATGGCGCCAAAACCCAGCACATTACCACATTAACCGCGCATGCGCTAAGGCTTAGCAGTTAGCACGCACTGCAATCTTTATTCGCGCGATTTTTTTCCGCCCATTCTGCGACCTATGCAGCTATGGAATTGTATGAAGTTGCTCGCATTGCGGTAAAAAATCGTGCGGATATAATATCGCAAGAAAGCCGTGTTTTGCCACAGAATCCACCGCACCGCGGCGCGAATAAAATTCGTGCGAATATTTTGAGCTCTATGAACAGGTAGAAAGAGACAAAACTCGCGCGAATTAAAATTGCAGTGCTTGCTAACCTTAAGCGGGCATTGTCATAGACAATTTAAAATTGGAATCAAATCTTTTTATAATAGGTACTAAAATTACAAAAAAATAATTGATGGCATTACAAAAAAATAATTGATGGAAACTCCTTAGTGATTAACTTCTTGGATTTGTCCTGTATCGTAATAGAAAAAAAATGTTTTACAACACACTTGCTCATAAAGTGGCTTTAATTTCACCGCAATTAGGCACATAATGACACCTGTTATCAAACTGTGACTTTTTCATTGCTAATATTCACAAGTGAGATAAAGAGTTTTTTTTTAATTTTATTGGTTGAGTTGCTTTGTTCTTAAAAAAGTTTCGTTACAAAAAAGATCGTGCTCAATAGTACAAATAAATTAATGTACCTATTGCTTGCTCATTTCATGCACCTTCGTATTTAAATAGATTATTTCACTCAAATATAAATTTTATTTCCTCTGTAATAAAGAAAAATTTAATCTCCCTATTTTGAAAAGCCAAAAAAAAAGAAACCTCATTCTTTTAGTCTATGGCTGATCGCTATTGTTAAATGCGCGCACATAGGAAAACTGATTAATTTTGCTCGCCATTGCGACAAAAATTCACAACTCGTTTTTACTGTTGAAAATGAATTTTTAGTATTATTTTCTTCACAAGTGTGTTGAAAAACGTCGTATGATACATGTGTGTATTGATGATTACCGTCCTCGGCTGTCTTAAGACCCTCACCTAACGGCTCGGGTCTCAATGGCGCCTCAGCGGTAATCACCAACATTGCACACTTGTACCATAATGTACTATTATAGCATTATTTTGTTAGAGAAAATAGTAGATTGCCTACCACCGAGCACCGAGTGCCTGATTTAGAGCCCGAGCGTTAGCGAGGGCTCTAATCTAACAGGCACGAGGGCTATATAAATTACTTAAAGCGAGGTGCATAATCTGCTTTTCTTTCAACTATTACCTATAGGAATAGTAGATAAAAGAAACTCATATCAAACAGTTAAAATAGAAGTTTAATTATTGAAATTAAAAGTTATACTTGAGCAATTATTAAACGTAAGGTTAAGAGTTTTATTGGGCAAATTTATATTTGTTTGTTTAACTTGGGACTGAATAATATTATCAGACGAGGTAGATGGGCCTGGCTGATTTGTTACAATGAAGTCGTTATCACGGGAAGTAGATGGGCGCGGCGATGTCGAAAATCACTTTTTTAAATTTCTTTCATTTTTAAATCAGAGTTAGCAGCAAACATTTTTTAAATTTGGAACAAGTAGGATAGAAACGAATAATACGTACGTAAATAAAAAAATTATTGATATCGGCTGGCTGAATAGAGCTAATCCACCTTTTGGTGCGATTAAAAAAAAAACTGTGCAATAATGAAATTTCATACATTTTTATTGCTCTAGAGCATTAAAGACTCGCTTTGTACTGAGTTTTTAGTGTGATTGTGATGAAATTAAGCATAGTTGGAAGAAAAGTGTTTTAATAAGATTCTATTTTTAAATTTCGGTATTGTGTTTATAAAGTATGTCAATATAAACTCGTTTTGAAGTTTGTAATTCGAATATTACGATATGAGAGTAGATAATAGTACATTATGGTACAAGTGTGCAATGTTGGTGATTACCGCTGAGGCGTCATTGAGACCCGAGCCGTAGGTGAGGGTCTTAAGAGAGCCGAGGACGGTAATCATCAATACACACGTGTATCATACGACGTTTTTCAACACACTTGTGAAGAAAATAATACAAAAAAATATTTTTAACAGTAAAAACGAGTTGTGATTTTTTTTCAAAATGGCGGGCAAAATTAATTAATTTTCCTATGCGCGCGCATCTTACAATGGCGATCGGCCATAGACTAAAAGAATGAAATTTCTTTTTATTTTGGCTTATCGTGGATAGAGTTTTAACCACATACAAAATAGGAAATTTCATTTTTTCTTAATTACAGAGCAAACAAAATTTATATTTGAGTGAAAGTTTTATTTATTAAGCACGTACAAGTTGAAATTAATACGAAGTTGCATGAAATGAGCAAGCAATAGGTACATTAATTTATTTGTACTATTGAGCACGACCTTTTTTGTTTAGAAACTTTTTTAAGAACAAAGCAACTCAACCAATAAATAAAAAAAAAACTGTATAACTCACTTTGTGAATAATAGTAATGAAAAAGTCACAGTTTGATAACAGGCATCATTATGTGCCTAATTGCGGTGAAATTAGAGCCACTTTATGAGCAAGTGTGTTGAAAAGTATATTCTATTCTGTTCTATTCAATGTAAAGACCATAGTAGGTGGCGGTCTGTAGTTTCTACCTACCCCCATGGGAAAAAGGCGTAAGTTTAAATGTATATGTTACTGTAAAAAGCCGAACTACGGTAAACCTAGGATTTACCGGTAAAACAATAAATAAGCGATTATCATATCGGTTCGGTCTTTTACAGTAGAGTGCGCGCAAGATAAGTCTGCGCGCGACGGGTGGCGTGTTTAATGTTGCCAGCGTAACTGATCTTCATTTAATCAATAGTAATTTTTCATTACTCGAAAATTAAAGTAATTTAAGTTAAGCATAATTAATTACTAGCTTTTTCTACTTGCATATGATGAAAAAAGCTTCATAAAATTATTGTTAATCTTTTATTGAATACTTAATAGTACCTACTGTTAAATTTTGTCTAACAATGGTCCTGCAGTGGCTAATACCGTCCATTTAAATTTCAATTCTTTTTTAATTTCTGTTCAATAATTTTTGTAGAAGCTGGTGCCACATAACCCTCTTGAGTTATTTGGGTGACGGTGGTGCGATCTAAAACGCCTAAAACAAAATGACAATGACGCATTATAATATATGATACCGGTCCTATCCGCGGGTATATTTATTTACCACCCAAAAACCAATACTGTCAGCCACCGGTAGTACGAAAATTTAGGGAAATTTTTGTATAATGGTATCCCTAAAAGTTACCTGTCAAATAAGCAACGCGGGCTCTATCTTTGTAAAACGGTTCTGTAGGCCCGTTATTGATTTGTTCACTTCAAGAAAACATCACTGCCTGCACTTTAAATTACTTTTGGGATAATGATGGCGATTATTTACTTCAGAAACGAATAAAAACACGGAATACATCACACTCTCTTGACACCTGACAAAAATGACAAATGATTAGTTCCAATTTCGGCCGCGCGCAGACTTATCCTGCGCGCACTCTAACATAATATTTATGTATGTAATATCAAAATGACAGGCAACTAGTAACTTATCTATTACAAATCCCGATTGCATAAAATCAGACACAACAAAGCATGACACACAGTAATTACCAAAAAGTGAAACGGATTACAAAACGGCATAATATCTAATAATAGGTGACAAAGAGCCCAACCGTGACCGGCTTTGGGCACATAATGGCCAGAAATGCGGCCGGCATTGCGCCATGGACGGACATACGAATCGTATTGTGACAATTCTATTATTACTGATCACTGGGACTTAGAACTTTGAACAATTTTTTTATAGCCTACACTGTGCCCTGCTCCTCGGCACGCCTGGGCGATGCGCGATGGCTGCCCTTTTTACCCGACTGCCGAAGTAGGGTAATTTGTTTACAAACTTTTTATTACCATGCTTTCGTATAAACGGTTGGCGCTGTGGTCGAACGATCGGCTGCTGCGCTGCGTGTCGCGGGTTCGATTCCCGCACGGATCAAATGTTTGTATGGCCTACCGATAATTGTTCCGGATCGGGGTGCCTTGTGTATGTATGTTTAAATTTTTGTAAACGCACCCACGGTACAGGAAGAAATTCTTAGTGTGGGGCAACGTTTTTTTTAAAGAAGAACTAATTATCCACTTTCCAAGTACTCCCTGGCATCCTTAGCGTGCTCATTGAACTTTGGAAACATTCAAATAATATGGCACTATTTATCAGCAGCCTTATTTTGTAAGTGAGTTCGGCAGGGCAAAAGGTATGACTCCATGAAAGAGTATGACAAAGAACAACGGCGAAATCTTAAGTAATTTAGGTTATTATTTTTTTATTCTCAAGAGAGCCATACATTTAAATGACGTTTTCTGGTATGTTTTCATGTTTTGACAGCAATTTTATCAATTTTGGGTAAATACTCAAAAAAATAAAGTTAACGGTACTGAAATATACTCCATACCAGTGTTTTTCACGGACAGTACTAAAGGAAAACTGAAACAGTTTCGAACATTATGTAATGTAATGAGAACATTACATGAAGAAAACAGAACAGAAGAAAGAAAGAATGAAAACACATGAATAAAACTTGAAAAATTCACGGTGTATAAAATAGTACTCTTTTCCGTTATTTTTTGAGATAACATGGGGGTGACCATAAGCTCTTAGAGCGGTATCAATTTGATATCGAATAAGGGACAGATGTAAACACGTCAGATACATCTGTCACTTACTCGATATCAAATTGATATCGCTCTGAGAGCTTATGGCCAACCCCCAGATGGCCGTATTACTCTGTAATAATTTAGCGTTCAATAAGTGAAAGAATTTTTTAAATCGGTTAAGTAGATAGTTTTTGAGTTTATTCATTTCATACAAACATACAAACAATCAAATCTTTCTTCTTTATAATATTAGTGGAATCTTTTTCTTTATAATACTTACATATAATTTAACACAAAAGAAAACTATTTTTAGGGTTTCGTTCCTAAAGAGTAAAAACGGCTTATTACTAAGACCTCCAATGTCCATCTGTCGGTCTGTCACCAGGCTGTATGTATCTCATGAACCGTCATAGCTAGACAATTTTCACAGATGATGTATTTCTGTTGCTGCTATAACAAATACTAAAAACAGAATAAAATAAATATTAAGTGAGGCTCCCATACAACAAACGTGATTTTTGCAGTTTTTTGCGATAATGTTACGGAACCATTCGTGCGCCAGTCCGACCCGGACTTGGCCGGTTTTTTTTAAATATCTCTTCTCTTAAGTCTGCCGTATATTTGTCTTCCCAGAATATTAAGAACCTTATCAGCAAAACTATCGAATGATGTAATGTTAATGGCGAGGCCGATGGTAAAAGTGTAAATAGAAAAGTGATGACGTCCGTAGTTATCGTGGTCAGCCTGTCGGTATCTGTGACCAATACTTATCTTTGAGACAACAATCGCGTTGCAGACTTGATTATTGCATTCGGTTACTAGATAGTTAAGGCGATGCTAGTGACTTTTTATCTATACGAATATTATAAACTAGCTTTTACCCGCGACTTCGTCTGCATACAATTAGTACTTCGAATAGCCTATTTTTGTATCGCGCAATAATATTGTAGGTGCGTACTGCGTAGACTGTCTTACTTGAAAAAAAAATGGTTTATCGTAGAAACTTCCACTTCCACATTTTAATATTAAAGTATAGATGTGAACGTGTCTCTGTTTGTCTGTCTGTCTGTTACCTTTTCACGCTCAAACCGCTTAATTGATTTAAATAAAATTTCTTATGGATAAGGTTTCTAAAAATAGGGGCTTGATCAGTTCTCTAAGATAGATATTAATTCACGGTAGATCATAAAATACTAGAGAGAGTTACACATACATACATACATAAACTCACGCCTTTTATGGCCATGGGGGTAGGCAGAAACAACAGTACGCCACCTGCTACGATCCTTACATACTTCTTTTGCTTCACTCATGTTCATACATGTAGTCATATACACGCCGGTTATGAGTACTGCGCACCTGACCTTTCTGAAGAACTTCACTATATCCGCAGGAGAACCAAAGTTACCGACATAGCCCGAAGAAGAACCAAACTTAAGTGGCGTAGGCAGGGCACATTGCTCGCAGAATGGTTGGCCGATGGGGCCGAAAAGTTCTGGAATGGCGACCGCGAACCGTAAGGCGATACGTTGGAAGGCCTCCCACTAGGTGGGCCGATGACCTGGTTAAGGTTGCGGGCAGGCGCTGGATGCGAGGCGCTCGGGATCAGTCAATGTGGCGACGCCCGGGGGAGGCCTATGTCCAGCAGTGGACGTCTTCCGGCTGAAATGATGATGATGATGTCTTTGTAGGGCGTCCCCTCTCGGCGTCCCATTCTTTCCACTTCTGCCTTGTAAATATCATCCGTTAGTCGCCTTTCATTCATCCTCTCAACATGGCCAAACCATCTTAGCATACTCTTTTCAATTTAAGTCACTACATCTTCTTTTAAAGCACAACGTTGTCGTATTACATCATTCCTCAATCTATCGAGAGAGTAAGTGATTTTATATAGTAATAAGTGATTTCCTTATCTGTTTCAGTAAAAAGTTTGACAAGTAAACTTCTTCAGACATCCGGGGTAAAACGCAACCACGCATTATCTTCGTTGATAGAGTTAACATCGCCTTAACTAAGCTAGTTAAACCTCACGACTGGACCGCCATTATGGAGCTTGAAGCAAACAATAACATTTCAACATTTAACTTATTATGTTCTGGGATTCCTGTAAATTGTTACAATCATAGAATTTTATTCACCTAAGATTTTTAAAATCGTGCAAAAATTGTTTTCGATTACTATCCTATTATACCAACTAGGGATGTTACGGAAGAGATGATATCGGAGCCGAAGTCGGAATCGGAGGTTTTAAAGGTTTATCGGTTCCGAAACCGAAATCGGAATCGGAGGCAGAAGAGAGATGCTTTAAGCATTAAAAATTTGTTCGCTTGCTTATACTAAGCTTAGTGGACACGACGAATATTGACGGGCAAATCGAGTTCAGGGGATTCAATTTAGTATTTATTCCATACTCCACCATTAGAAGGGTTCGTCACTAATTGGAATTAGTTTTTCTCTATTTTGTTGTACGTGCATCGACTTCCAATAACCTTCGATTTAAAAGTTTCGAAATCAGAGGTTCAAAACAATCGAAACTTGCGACTTTGCGGAATCAGCATCGAACCTCCGTAACATCCCTAATACCAACTGCTTCCTTGTTACTGCTTTGTTGGTCTAGTGGTCGCAAACGCTACTGCTTAGCATGTGATCCTGGTTGGTGATACCTGGGTCGGGCAAAATTATGATAGAAAGAAAGAAATAAAAGAAAATACATTTATTTAGCACAGACTAAAAGATACACAACATAATATTATATCTATACTTATATAATATTATAAAGCTGAAGAGTATGTTTGCTTGTTTGTTTGAACGCGCTAATCTCAGGAACTACTGAAAAATTCATTTTGTTTTGGATAGTCCATTTATCGAGTAAGGTTATAGGCTATATAACATCACGCTATGACCAATAGGAGCGGAGCATAAATGAAAAATGTTGCAAAAACGGGCAAAATTATTCCTAATAAATAATATTTCATGTTAAAGTTACGCAACATTCATGTATGTAGTGTAGGTAGGGTAGGGTAGCTAGGTACCCAGTTGATGGGAGCGAAGCCGCGTGGGGCAGCTAGTATCAGATAGAATACAAATAAAGTCTGACGTAAGAAATTAGCAGGAAAGTGTGCCTCACGGCTGCGCCAAAAAGGCCTAGTTAAGCAAAAATGCCAGACAACTAGTGCCTGACACTGGTTTTCAACAGGACCTGATGTTTGAGGTGACGGATGTAAATCAGTTTTATCTACTCTCATATCGTAATATTCGAATTATAAACTTCAAAACGAGTTTATATTGACATACTTTATAAACACAGTACCGAAATTTAAAAATAGAATCTCATTATAACACTATTTCTCTAACAAAATAATGCTTCAAAACAATTTTTTTCAAATCCAAGAAGTTAATCACTAAGGAGTTTCCATCAATATTTTTTTTGTAATGCCATTTTAGAGTCTGGCAAACGAAAGTAGAGACTGAAAAAGCGCGGCAAATTTAAAAAATATCAGCATAGCAACCCCAAAACTAGTATGACATACCTGGAATAACCTAATTTGATACTTTAGAATTATTTAAATATTTCGTCTGGATAAAAATACTATAGGTAATTGAGGTAGGTAATATTTTAGATAATAAGTATCAATCTCAATAAAAAACAAAAGTATTCTATAATAATTTTGGTCTAAACAACTTACTAGCGTAATTCTAAAACTTAAGAATTCTAACACCACACTTAAACAATCTTGTTTTTGTTTGAATTCGACGTCTTTCTCCTGATGTTCTTCTTTATATTTAGAAATCATGCGAAACGACATCTCCCGTAATCCACTTTAATTGTTTTATTCATTTTTCACATAGTAAATGCTATTATCAAGATCACAACAAATCACCAAAAACCGATGTTGACATTAGTATAGCATTGCCATACAAAAAGTTTGCAAATAATTCGAGTGTCTACTTTCGTTTGCCAGACTCTAGTACCAATTATAAAAAAAAAAAAATTGATTCCAATTTTAAATTGTCTGTGACAATGCCCGCTTTAGGCTTAGCACGCACTGCGATTTTTATTCGCGCGAATTTTGTCTCTTTCTACCTGTTCATAGAGCTCAAAATATTCGCGCGAATTAAATTTGCGCCGCGGTGCGGTGGATTCTGTTGCAAAACACCGATTTCATGGGGTATTATTGCCGCACGATTTTTTTACCGCAATGCGAGCAGCTTCATACAATTCCATAGGTCGCAGAATAGGCGGCAAAAAATCGCGCGAATAAATATCGCAGTGCGTGTGCTAAGCCTTAGCGCATGCGCAGATAATGCGGTGATGTGCTGGGTTTTGGCGCAATTTCATGAGTTTTTTTAAATTCTTGCTTAAAATTTCTGATATTAGTGAATCTGAAGAAAATTTTACTCCGCCAAACATTTTATATGCGGCGAAGGAAATTACTCATAATCTCTTACCAGCAAAGTCGTGATTATTATATGATGCATTTATCACGACTTTATGGCATGGAAAATGCAAAAAAAAAGATGTTAAGTAGGTTCAATCCCAAAATGTATGAGTGTAGATAAAGTAGTGTATAAAACTGCACATAACTAGGTATTAAAACATTCGTGTGAATACTATTAAAAACCTTGCCTACGGCTCGGTTAAAATAAATTTTTGTATCCTTTAAAAATAGTGAGGAATAGGTAGCGATAGGTTTTCCATTTGCAACTTCTCAATAGCAGCCCGGAGTCTAGATATGGGCACATCACATCATCAGCCTATTAATGTTCTCACTGCTGGGACACAGGCCTCCTCTCTGTGAGAGGGAACGGGCCATAATCCACCACGCGTGCCCAGTGCGGGTTGGTAGATGTCACATGTCTTCGAATTTTTGGTTCTAGAACATGCCGGTTTCCTCACGATGTTTTCCTTCACCGTTTTGAGAGCAGTGGTGATGAAATAATTTACACAAAGTAAAGCGCCTGCCTGGGCTCGAACCCACGACCTACAACTTGTGAGTCGCGGCTGATACCACTGGGCCACCACTGCTCCCATGGGCACGGTTGATGGCAATAAGCACATGGAACTTACATTACAAACATTACCGATGAAATGTACATGTGCAATAGGTGCATTTTTGCATATTCCTTCAGGGAATACAAATAAGCGTGATGTTCAGTTATTTTATATCAACTAGGTCAGATAGGCCGTTGCTCCATGTAAAATACTGTTACTCAGATTCATCTGGTTAGACTGGATACCGACCCCAATCTAGTTAGGGGGAGGCGACCAGCCTCAGCCGCTACAGCACGCACGGGTGCCAATCCTTTGTTACGTAAAGGCGAAGGAGTTGCACTTCCCGCAGCGCCGAACAAGTTGCAGAAGCGACTTAAAAGTGTTAAGTATTACACTATCAGATATCTAGGATCTATGAGTCATATTTATATGATTTCATATTAATCAATTTTGTTTAATAAAAATTATGATGATCAGGATTCTTTGGTGGTGATCCTATGTATGATCCAAAATATCAACTGCAATCAATGCTGAAAAATTGCCATCTTCTAGTAATGCAAGAAAGAAAAGCGCTGCTTTCCATTTAACGACAACATGACGTGTGAGGTGATCTGAGATATTGAGTTGTCACTGATCGGCGTAACACGAAATCAACTCCACTCCGCCTCAGTTATCCTCAACACACTGCTCTGGGGGCTAGACAAAATACTTGCCGCACACGCTATGGAACTGAACGTGGCCGGTGACACTGGAAATTCGCAGCAAGAAGGTCTGAAGCGTATATATTCCCCCAATGTTAAATCAATACTGGCCGCTCGGAGCCAGAATATCAATATTGAAACTCCTTTTGGATAGTATTTTTCGCAAAATTTTCGTTGCTTTAGCTATTTCAGTTTAAAAAAAAAATCTGCCATATTTTTTTTTGTGTAATAATATTTTTAAACATCGAAGTCATTTTGGAAGAGTATCCGAAAGTAGCGAAAAACATCGTGTTGGTAATTTTTTTGTAAAACAAAACTATTATTTACACGAAAAAAACACGTTTCACAAATAATGTATACGAATCAATTATTTTTCAAACCTTACCTGGTCGTTACTAAGGAGTATGCTTTGGAAAGTAACCGTTTTAGGGCACTAAAGCAGTGGAAGGCCCTTCACATCACATCAGCCTATTAGTGTTCCCACTGCTGGGACACAGGCCTCCTCTCTGTGAGAGGGAATGGGCCGTAATCCACCACGCAGGCCCAGTGCGGGTGGATGTCACATGTCTTCGAATTTTTGGTTCTAGGACATGCCGGTTTCCTCACGATGTTTTCCTTCACCGTTTTGAGAGCAGTGGTGATTAAATAATTTACAAAAAGTAAAGCGCCTGCCTGGGTTCGAACACACGACCTAAAACTTGTAAGTCGCGGCCGATACCACTGGGCCACCACTGCTCTCAAAGGAAGGCCCTTAAGCGCAGTGTAATACGCATCGCTTACGCGTTTGAGTCAAATCACTTCGATCACAGTGTCGCGTGACATTAGGTATTCTTCCCACAGGTAATGCCATTCCCATACATTTTGACGTTAGCAAGTTTTCTGTCTAGGCCTGCTGCCCAGCTCATACACCTGGAAGTCAGAGGCAATGCTCCCTTATTGACGCAGGCCTTCAAAATAACTAGTACTAGTACCTAGCTAGCACTAGTAGTAGCAGAAGTACCGGTACCTTATACCTACGCGAGTATTGTAGCATGCAACTACTTCCTAACGCCATAGTAAAACGCACGAGTTCATGATTGCAACTAAATTTCTTAGATGCTTCAATGTACCAAACAATTTGCAGGCCGAACAGATACTATGTAGTATTTCCAGTGCACCACTCCTTGATTCCACGTCGGACAGACAGAGATATTTGATAGTAGTTATAATTATACAGTTCGTCGGTACCCAAGTACGTGTCGTAGGAATGCCCTGTGACGTCACAGAGTCTGCGTACTACATCGTGGACGCGCGCCAAATGATGCATAGGGCTGTCACCAAACGAAAGTTGGGTGGACAAGATCTTACTCGAATCTATCTCGGTTTTCCCTAAAGTTGTGACAATCTATGAAGTCGAATTTGACAGCTATAAAATACGTTAGATAAGTTAAATTTGATTCTTGCGAATGATAGGTACTCGTTGTTATAGTGTAAGCCCCCTTAAGCACTAGCGGTTAACCGCGCGGCTAGCCGATTTTCCATTTAATATACTACCGCTTGGTATCGTACGCACTTAAAGCGCCTCGCCGAGCAAAACGCCGCGCTAGTCGTTTTTGTACAGTTTTTAAAAGCTATCTACTCTTTATTTAAAAAGAAATATCAATTAATAAATATACATTAAATTTCTACATAATATTGATTCTAAAATGGTATTAGATTTTTTTTTTAAAGAGGTATGAGTTGCACTGCACTAATCTCCTTCCAAAAAAACCATAAAAATGAGAAATAATTATTGATAGCATGCATCTCCTCGTAAAGTGTTCGGTAATATATTTTTTGTACTAACACTAATGGATAGACAATTTGATAACGAACATTTTGTAAGTTTTATTTTTTTCAAAAGTATTCGATTTTATAAAGATTTTATTATAAAATGTGGGCGTATTAACTACTGTAATTCATGCGCCAACAGTGCCGCTAGGCCAATAGAAATGCTCATATCTCATGCTGATTTTTTGGTCAGGGTACGGCCTTAAGGCGATGTATACGCCCCAATGTTAACGCAGTACTGGCCGTGCGCCCGCTCTATGCCAAAATATCAATATTAAACCTCCTCTTGAACAGTTTTTTGGCAAAATATTATTTGATTTACATATGCTATGTTAGTTATGAAGAAATTCCAGCCATAATTTTTTCTGTGTAAAAATATTTTTAGAGGAGAAGTATCCAAAAGTTGCGAAAAAATATCGTTGTTAATTATTTTTTTAAAGCAAAACTATTAGTTACACGAAAAAACCTTGTGTTTAAAATGATGTACATGAATCAATAATAAATATATTATATTTTTTTCAAACCTTTTAACCTAGCCGTTACTAAGGAGTATGCTTTAGAAAGTTACCGTTTTACGGCACTAAAGCGGATTTAGAGTCTGGCAAACGAAAGTAGACACTCGAATTATTTGCAAACTTTTTATATGGCAATGCTATACTAATTTCAACATCGATTTTTGGTGATATGTTGTGGTCTTGATAATAGCATTTACTATGTGAAAAATGAATAAATCAATTAAAAGTGGATTACTGGAGATGTCGTTTCGCATGATGTCTAAATATCAAGAAGAACATCAGGAGAAAGACGTCGAATTCAAACAAAAACAAGATTGTTTAAGTGTGGTGTTATAAGTTAGAATGACGCTAATAAGTTGTATAAACCAAAATTATTATAGAATACATTTGTTTTTATTAAGATTGATACTTATCATCTAAAATATTACCTACCTCAATTACCTATAGTATTTTTATTCAGACGAAACACAATAAATAATTCTAAAGTATCAAATTAGGTTATTCCAGGTATGTCATACTAGTTTTGGGGTTGCTATGCTGATATTTTTTAAATTTGCCGCGCTTTTTCAGTCTCTACTTTCGTTTGCCAGACTCTAGGCCCTTAACCGCCAACCGCTACCGTGAACTGCTTCGCGGCTGGCCGTCATTTTATACGTAGGTACTGGCTCGGTCATGGGCGGTTCAGTTAGCGGCGAGGCGCCGCAGACGTTTATGTATTTATGTTTGCAGAGCGGGTTCTCCACCCTAGGTCTTTGCACACCACCTAACTAATTATTTAGTCTTCATTTTATGCTTCCAAAATAATTTGGATTTAGATTTTGTGGTCCAAAGGCTATGGATAACATAGTAATTAATTAGAATTATGAAATTCTTTTATCGTAGACGTTCATACAAAGTTATCGCGGCATGTAAAATAGGAAATGTCATCGGACTTCTTATCACAATTATAATAGAACAGCGATAAACATCTCTCTTCGGCTTCATTCAATACGTAAGCGACATGATTTATTTAATTAAGGGCAGATTTTTCAACAGTCAGATAAGTCTTGTCTAAACAATAAATTCAGATGTTTCTTATTCTTCAGCGTATCAATGAAACCAAATTATTTACTGTATTTTTATTTTATTCAGAATCCATGCCATTTTATTTCTAAAATTATTTAAAGATTGAAAATTCGGCCCTCTTAGAATAACATATTTATGATCGCATCTGTTGTCAACCCTACACTACAAATGCGTAAACTGCGCAGACGCTGAACAAAACATCTTCATTTCTTCTTCGTTTTATCTACAACTAATTATCCATCCCCAATGCCAAACACTAAGACAATGCTAACTATTTAGTTTTATTTAGTCGCTTTTAGTCTATTTAGTTTTACATAATGTCTAGACCGAGAGTGAAAAGCTAATTTTAAATCGCTCATCTGGACGCATTCCTTAGGACAGTTTTAGACTAGCGTGTAGCTTTCAAGGATTGTAACCAACTTCAAAAAGGAGGCAACCGTGCCTCATCGTCGACCACATCATCGCTAACCATCAGGTGAGATAGTTGTCATATGCGAGCCTATCAATAATAAAAAAAACCGGCCAAATGCGAGTCGGACTCGCGCACGAAGTTTCCGTACCATTATCGCATAAAACGGCAAAAACATCACGTTTGTTGTTTGGGAGCCCCACTCAAATATCAATTCTATTCTGTCTTTAGTATTTGTTGTTATAGCGGCAACAGAAATACATCACCTGTAAAAATTTCAACTGTGTAGCTATCACGGTTCATGAGATACAGCCTGGTGACAGATGGACGGACAGACAGACGGACGGACAATGGAGTCTTAGTAATAGGGTACCGCTTTTACCCTTTGGGTACGGAACCCTAAAAAGCAGGCTGTGTCGTTTGTTTTGGCATATTTACTTATCACCTACACAAAAAAGGTCATATAGCCTAAGATCCCACTGCCAATCTCTGCTTAATAGATAAATTGTAGTTCTAAAAACCAAAAAACACGCTTTAATGGTAAATTGAACTAAAAACTTGCTAATCTTGAAGATCCTGGTAAGGATAATGAAACAAACTATTAAAATTATTGCATTGTCATCGGTCTTTGATAAGTATGCAAAGTTTCAAATCAATCCGACGTTTTGAAGGGGGTGAAAATCACGTTCACAGATTCCGTTCCATTGATACATAGTTACATACATACCAAGCTAATAAAAGCGTGTTAAAAATTAACTTGATAGTAGAATAGATTTATGCAGGGTTGCCTGTAAATAACCAGCCGCAATTACCTTATTAAAATTAAAATTTATGTTTGATAGTTAACCCCATATACAATTATATCAAGTAAATTCAACGACATTTGAAAGAAAGTGGTGGAGAAAATAGGAAAAAATAAGGTAGCCAACTCTCAGTTAGCCGCAATCTGAGGGTTGCCGTTGCCAGTTTATCTTGTAAACCTGCAGCCCATGAATCGCGATTAACTGAGAGGTAGATAGTTCTTTCAATCTACGATGACGCGCCCCACCACTATTCCTCCTAACCGTTTGTAGTATATGTGTGCAAGCTTCCGTCAATGTTTGAGTGTTATCGGTACACACTAATTACCTATGAGTGCACACGCACACTACAATGAATAGACTAATCATTATAATAATATAAAAAAGAAGAATAGACTAATCATATAATTGGTGGGGCGCGTCTTCGTGGATTGAACGAAATATACACGATGTTACCTAAGAACCTGCAATACAGGAGAAATTCCTATTGTAGGGAAAATATAAAAAAATGCTGCCAGGCTACCCTGCAGTGCTCCATTCTGCGGTCAAGAACTCAAGAATCAATCTATCTATACTCAAAAAATGTTTTTTTTTTTTTGTTATAGGCTCGCGTTTGACCACTATCTCGCCTGATGTTAAGTGATGATGTGGTCGAAGGTGAAGCACGCATGGTTTGTCCTGAATGCCTGACTGACGGATCACCACACAGCCTAAACCGCTGAGTGTAGAGACCTGAAACTTGGAGGGTGTGTACTTTCTATGACGCAGGCTTCCGATAAGAAAGGTTTTGCCGAAATTCTATCCCTAAGGGGGTAATAAGGGGGTTTGAAAGTTTGTATGAAAAATCTAATTCCATCGGTCAAAATTCTTGATAAGTATATGATAAAGGTTGTCATTATTAGTTTTTCAAAACTACCCCCAAATGATGATTTAGGGGGTGTTGAAGTTTTTATGGAAGAATCTGATTTCTTGGGTCAATAAACTTGAAACTTGGCACAAATACTATCCTAAATGAATAATAAAGGTTGTTTTTTTTATCTACTCCCAAAATACGTTTTATGGGGGTGCTAAAGTTTGTTTAAAGAATCGTATTACTTCAGTTAATAAACTTGAAACATGACATCAATACCAACCTAAATAAACAATAAAGGTTTTTATTATTAGTTTTTAGAAACTGCCCCAGGGAATGTGTTTTTTTGAAAAATCTTATTTCTTGGGTTAGAAACATGAAACTTGTCATAAAAAAACAACCTCAATAAACAATAAAGGTTGTCATTATTTCGAAGGAAATTAGGAATTTTCGGCAATTCAACCTGGGGGTGAAAAGGGGCAATTTTTTTTTGTTGTTTGTTTAAAAAATCTAATTCCTTGAGGATAAAGTAAATAATAGAAATTTACATAAAACGTTTTTTAAAACTACCCCCCAGATAGGATTAAGGGGTGTTAAAGATTTTTTGAGGAATCTTACTGCTGAATTTTACTAACATAAACGAAAAATAAAAAAGAGAAGAAAAGAATGACTAACATATTCTGGTTGTTCAAAACTCGACACTCAACGGGGCAAAATGGGGTTATTAAGTTAGGGGAGGATTTTACTTTGTGTAAATAACGAATCGTTCCAAACCAATAAACCCTGTATATCAACGATAACCCATTTTTATTGATTTTATAATAGCTTATTTTTCGCCTTCACTAACTGTACATAAGAGAGTCATTTATAGGATAAACGAAATCACGCGAATGAAGTCGCGGGCAAAGTGCTAGTCAATACATATAATAAATCAGTAGAAATGCCGTTCTGGTACATCGTTCAAGAAGGTGGTACAAGTGTTCAAGAAGTAAAATACCACAACACACGCAATTTAGATACTGTCCGAGTAGTCTGCATTGCGTGTGTTGTGATATTTTTATTTTTAGTTGAACTCCATATTCGATAGATGGCGTTGTGCATTTGACGTCATTTTCTGAATGGTGGTGTTAATATTCTCCGCGATAGAATGACCCTAGAAAAAAATTGGTAGGTAGGAAGGTAAATAGGGTAGGTAGGCAAGTAGGATAGGGTAGGCAGCTGAAGGGAGCGAAGCCACAGGCACAGCTAGTCATTCATAAAAATCAAGTTTTATCAAAAACTAGTGTAGATTTTTGTAATGGGATCTCGGGTTAATAGGTCTGAGGTAGCATAGTTACCCCAACAGCCAAAAGATTTTCCGTCAAAGCTGCGGCGCCCGGTGAGACTGGCATATATAGGACGAGCTCAATCAACAAAAACTATCTTGAAATATGGTCGCCCAATGTTTGTGAAATATGAGAATTTATCTTACCAATACTTTGGCACGTGGTATATAAGGTGTATAATACCACAAAAAATATGCATGAAATACTATTTATGTAGAGTATAAATAGTATCATTATCACATCTGACATATTTTTGCATATTTTTTTTTTGGTTTAGTATGTACGACGAAACACTTACTGATGAAACGATTTTAACCCTTATTCTCTCCTTCCTCCTTATTTTTAGAAAAATCGACGGTGTTTAGCAATTGATTAAAAAAGGAGAGGAAGGTACAAAAAATTTGCCATCTACAAAAAAAAACTGATATTCAATTTTTTTTATCAATAAATAAAAACACTAGAGTGTGGATAAAACTTGTATATTTTGTATTTATTTAAACTAATTTCTCAAATTATATGAACGAAACCATAATATTGTCTATAATTATGCTATGTAATATTTTTCATACAGTACAGAATGAAATAATGTTTCTTTATTAACAGTGTACTCTAGGATTTCTGTGCTAGATGGTGTGCTTAAAACGTCGAAAATTTTAGAATGATACTGAAGACTTTGAAAGTGACACGGAGTCACATTCACCCTGTTCATCCAGCAGTCGAACGTCAGTACAGGATTTCCATCGAACTCTTTCATAACCTTGGTTGTCGCTAAGTGTTGGTGATGTCATAGCATCCTTACGACTTTTAACGAATCCGCCCAAGTTTTTACTTAAATTTCTTGCATCTGATGTAATTTTGAACGATTCGGAATCATTAGACAACAAGCCAAGGAATGTGTTTACCTCTTCATCCAATACACTATTCGCCAGACATGTTGAGCATCCTGGATTTTGCTGGAACGTAGCTTGACAGTAATTGTTTGATTCTGCTGAAGTTTTGGGACAAATCATTGTTCTCAGAGCATTTACCTTGTCGCCTCTAGTAACTACTTTAGTTTCATAGTCATTGCTCTCAACGCTACGTGCGTTTAGCGATTTTATTAATGAATTTGTGGCACAGACTGTCTGGCTAGGTTGTATACGCATCGAAGGATTGCTCGAGATGCTAGGAGTTGGGCTTGCAATCGTTACTAAGTTCGACTTACATTTAGAGTGAGTTCTAGTATTCCCACCTTTAAGACTGTCGCTGAAATTCCGAATGCAGTGGGTAGTTTTATTTTCTACTGGCTTTTTTGGTTCAAAGTATGGTTGTGTGGGAAAAGATTGCGATTTCAAATTGATTTTCGTTTTCATGGGACTTTTTGATCGCCTACTGTTTGGTGATCCTTCGTCACAGAAAGTTGTGGTTGCATTGGATTCTGCTGAATATATTTTCTCCTTAGCCGTGGTGGGAGAACCGTTGTAGGAAGACTTCTCATTTCTTGTTAATGGATGGCTGTAACTTTTGTGAGTCATGTAAGTAAGAAATACGTTGGATGAAGACTTTGCACATGAACCACTGTTACTGAGCTTAGTTGACACACTGGGGTCACAGCTTCCACAGGACTTAGAATTCACACTGGGGTTTCCACAGGGCTTAGAAGTCGCACTGGGCCTTTTGCATCCACATTGCTCCTTTTCGGTTTTAGAGGTAAGACCGCACGGTTCAGTATGAATGGGCTTTCTGGATCCACATTGCTCCTTTTCGGTTTCAGAAGTAGGACCGCAAGTTTCTGTAGGAATGGGTTTTTTGCATCCACACTGCTCCTTTTCGGGTTTAGAGGTAGGACCGCACGTTTCTGCAGGGATGGGCTTTTTGAATCTACATTGCTCTTTTTCGGTTTTAGAGGTAGGACCGCACGGCTCAGTAAGAATGGGTTTTTTGCATCCACACTGCTCCTTTTCGGGTTTAGAGGTAGCACTGCGCGTTTCTGTAGAAATGGGTTTTCTGCATCCACATTGCTCCTTTTCGGTTTTAGGGGTAGGACCGCACGGTTCAGTAGGAATGGGTTTTTTGCATCCACACTGCTCCTTTTCGGGTTTAGAGGTTGGACCGCACGGTTCAGTAGAAATGGGTTTTTTGCATCCACACTGCTCCTTTTCGGTTTTAGAGGTTGGACCGCACGGTTCAGTAGGAATGGGTTTTTTGCATCCACACTGCTCTTTTTCGGGTTTAGAGGTAGGACCGCGCGTTTCAGTAGGAATGTGTTTTTTGCATCTACACTGCTCCTTTTCGGTTTTAGATGTAGAACCGCACGGTTCAGTAGGAATGGGCTTTTTGCACCCACACGTACTGGAATCACTGTGCTTAAGGGTCGCACTGAATTTTTTGCATTCACAACCCTCGTCACTCTTTACGGTTTTAGAGGTACAGGTTCCGGTCATACTGGGGTTTTTGTAACCAAACGTACTGTTATCGCTGGGCTTAGAAGTCACACTGGGCTTTTTGCAATAATAACCCCCGTAATCCTTTTCCATTTTAGAAATAGAACTGCACGTTTTGGTCGCACTGGTCTTTTTGCAACCACAACTCTTACCACCCTTTTCGGTTTCAGAGGTATGACCGCTCGTTTCTATAGAATTGGGTTTTTTGCAACGACAGGAATCACGTGGTATAGTGGTTACACTGGGATCTCGGCTTCCACAGGGCTTAGAAGTCACACTGGGCTCACGGCTTCCACAGGGCTTAGAAGTCACAGTGAGCATACGGCTTCTACAGGGTTTAGAAGTTGCACTGGGCTCACGCCTTCCACGGGGTTTAGAATTTGCACTGGACTCACGGCTTACACAGGGTGTAGACGTCGCACTGGGCTTTTTGCAAACACAACTCTTACCACCCTTTTTGGTTTCAGAGGTAGGACCGCTCGTTTCTATAGAACTGGGTTTTTTGCAACCACAGGAATCACGTGGCATAGTGGTCACACTGGGCTCTCGGCTGCCACAGGGCTTAGAAGTCACACTGGGCTCACGGTTTCCACAGGGCTTTGAAGTCACACTGGGCTCACGGCTTCCACAGGGTTGAGATGTTGCACTTGGCTCACGGTTTCCACAGGGCTTAGAAGTTGTACTGGGCTCACGCCTTCCACAGGGCTTAGAAGTCACACTGGGCTCACGGTTTCCACAGGGTTTAGAAGTTGCACTGGGCTTTTTGCAACCACAACTCTTACCAGCCTTTTCGATTTCAGAGGTAGGACCGCTCGTTTCTATAGAACTGGGTTTTTTGCAACCACAGGTATCACGTGACATAGTGGTCACACTAGGCTTAGAAGTCACACTAGGCTCACGGCTTCCACAGGGTTTAGAAGTTGCACTGGGCTCACGTCTTCCACAGGGTTTAGAAGTTGCACTTGGCTTTTTGCAATTACAACTCTTACCACCCTTTTCGGTTTCAGAGGTAGGGCCGCTCGTTTCTATAGAACTGGGTTTTTTGCAACCACAGGAATCACGTGGCATAGTGGTCAAACTGGGCTCTCGGCTTCCACAGGGCTTAGAAGTCACACTGGGCTCACGGCTTCCACAGGGATTAGAAGCTGCACTGGGCTTTTTGCAACCACAACTCTTATTACCTTTTTTGGTTTCAGAGGTCTTAGAAGTCACACTGGGCTCACGGCTTCCGCAAGGCTTAGAAGTCGCACTGGGCTCACGGCTTCCACAGGGTTTAGAAGCTGCATTGGGTTTTTTGCAACCACAACTCTTTCCACCCTTTTCGGTTTCAGAGATAGGACCGCTCGTTTCTATAGAACTGGGTTTTTTGCAACCACAGGAATCACGTGGCATAATGGTCACACTGGGCTCTCGGCTTCCACAGGGATGAGAAGTCACACTAGGCTCACGGCTTCCACAGGGAATAGAAGTCGCACTGGGCTCACGGCTTCCACAGGGTTTAGAAGCTGCACTGGGCTTTTTGCAACCACAACTCTTATTATCTTTTGTGGTTTCAGAGGTAGGACCGCTCGTTTCTATAGAACTGGGTTTTTTGCAACCACAGGAATCACGTGGCATAGTGGTCACACTGGGCTCTCGGCTTCCACAGGGATGAGAAGTGACACTGAGCTCACGGCTTCCACAGGGTTTAGAAGCTGCACTGGGCTTTTTGCAACCACAACTCTTACCACCCTTTTCGGTTTCAGAGGTAGGACCGCTCGTTTCTATAGAACT
This sequence comes from Orthosia incerta, assembly GCA_948252205.1. Lineage (NCBI taxonomy): Eukaryota > Metazoa > Arthropoda > Insecta > Lepidoptera > Noctuidae > Orthosia > Orthosia incerta. Next base: position 9,991,404 of record OX411765.1, on the reverse strand, counting down.
GGGTTTTTTGCAACCACAGGAATCACGTGGCATAGTGGTCACACTGGGCTCTCGGCTTCCACAGGGCTTAGAAGTCACACTGGGCTCACGGCTTCCACAGGGTTTAGAAGCTGCAACGGGCTTTTTGCAACCACAACTCTTACCACCCGTTTCGGTTTCAGAGGTAGGACCGCTCGTTTCTATAGAACTGGGTTTTTTGCAACCACAGGAATCACGTGGCATAGTGGTCACACTGGGCTCGCGGCTTCCACAGGGCTTAGAAGTCACACTAGGCTCACGGCTTCCACAGGGCTTAGTAGTCACACTGGGCTCGCGGCTTCCACAGGGCTTAGAAGTCACACTAGGCTCATGGCTTCCACAGGGCTTAGTAGTCACACTGGGCTCGCGGCTTCCACAGGGCTTAGAAGTCACACTAGGCTCATGGCTTCCACAGGGCTTAGAAGTCACACTAGGCTCACGGCTTCCACAGGGCTTAGTAGTCACACTGGGCTCGCGGCTTCCACAGGGCTTAGAAGTCACACTAGGCTCATGGCTTCCACAGGGCTTAGAAGTCACACTAGGCTCACGGCTTCCACAGGGCTTAGAAGTCACACTGGGCTCGCGGCTTCTACAGAGTGTACATGTCGCACTGGGGTTTTTGCATTCTTCCCTCTTAGCATCACTAGGTATAACACTGGGCTCACTGGGCTTAGAGATCACACTGGGCTCACTAGTCTTAGAGGGCACACTGGGCTCACTGGGATTAGAGATCACGCTGGGCTCACTGGGCTTAGACTCATAGGACGCTCTGGGCTTTTTGTAACCAGCACACTTGCAGTTTCCACTGGGTACAAAGGAGTCGCCAGGCTTTGGAACCACACAAGTCCCACAGCTCGCACATATAGGTCCAAGGCTGGGTGTTTTTGCATCACTGGGTTTTGGGGTAACAGTTGGGACCACATCGGTCCCACAGATTCCACAGAGTGTTTCTTTCTCATTTGTTTTTGAGGTAACAGTCGTCTTTTCAGTCACATCGGGCTTTTTCGTTTCGCGACCACCATCCATTTCAGCTTTAGAGGTAGGAATGCCCGTTTCGGTCATGATGGGCTCATTGCTTCCACAGGGCTTAGCGGTTTCATCTGGCTTTGGAATCACATCGGTCCCACAGATTCCACAGGGTGTTTCTTGCTCACTTGTTTTTGAGGTAACAGTCGTCGTTTTAGTCAAATCGGGCTTTTTCTTTTCACGACCACCATCAATTTCAGTTTTAGAGGTAGGACTGCCCGTTTCGGTCGTGATGGGCTCATTGCTTCCACAGGGCTTAGCGGTTTCATCAGGCTTTGGAATCACATCGGTCCCACAGATTCCACAGGTTGTTTCTTGCTCACTTGTTTTTGGGGTCGTTTTAGTCACATCGGGCTTTCTCTTATCACGACCACCATCCATTTTAGTTTTACAGGTAGGACTGCACGTTTCGGTCGTGATGGGCTCATTGTTTCGACAAGGCTTAGCGGTTTCATCAGGCTTTGGGACCACATCGGTCCCACAGATTCCACAGGGTGTTTCTTTCCCACTTGTTTTTGGGGTAACAGTCGTCGTTTTAGTCACATCGGGCTTTCTCTTATCACGACCACCTTCCATTTTAGTTTTACAGGTAGGACTGCCCGTTTCGGTCGTGATGGGCTCATTGCTTCGACAAGGCTTAACGGTTTCATCAGGCTTTGGGACCACATCGGTCCCACAGATTCCACAGGGTGTTTCTTTCCCACTTGTTTTTGGGGTAACAGTCGTCGTTTTAGTCACATCGGGCTTTCTCTTATCACGACCACCATCCATTTTAGTTTTACAGGTAGGACTGCCCGTTTCGGTCGTGATGGGCTCATTGCTTCGACAAGGCTTAGCGGTTTCATCAGGCTTTGGGACCACATCGGTCCCACAGATTCCACAGGGTGTTTCTTTCTCACTTGTTTTTGGAGTGAAAGTTGTCGTTTTGGTCTCATTGGGCTTTAACATATCACAACAGCTCCAACCATTCCTTGGAGTCTCCCGCAGTATTTTATCTTCTTCTTTACAGTATTTACACGATAGAGAAGGGAGGGGCAACGCCTCGAGTTTGCCCTTTACAGCATCACAGCACTTGATAAAACTATCTAATTTTGTAGGCGTTTCACTGTCAGCCTTCAATTCTTTTCCTATTTCCATTAATTCAAGCAAGTGTTTCATGAGATGATCCATATATTCCTGAGTTTTATCCGCTTTCTTTGATGTAGTTTTTTCCTCTTCAGTATAGGACTTACAAACACATGGCTCACTTAGTTCGCGTTTTGGTGTTGGTGGCATAATTTTGACACAACATGGGACCGTTTTTGTTGGTGTAGTTTTTTCCTTATCGGTATCACCAACTGATGGTTCGTCTTTAGGTATTGGCGTCAAGGAAGTTTGGACTGAGAGAGTAGGTGATTTGCACCAACAGCTCTCTTCATCCTGTTCTGTTGTAGAGGTTGAGCTGGGCTCAAGGCTTCCACAGGGCTTAGCGGTATCACCCTGCTTTGGAAGCACACCGGTCCCACAGATTCCAATAGGTCTTTCTTTCTCACTGAATTTTATGGAGAATGTGGTCGTTTTTGTCACACTGGGCTTTTCCGTTTGACTACAGCTCCCACTATCCGTTGGAGCCATAGGAAGTGTTTTATCTTCTTTACGATGGCCACACGGTGGTACAGAGGATGACAACTCCTCGATTTTACCTTTTACGTCATGACAGCACTTCATAAAACTATCTAATTTTTTTGGAGTTTCATCATTAGCCTCCAATTCCTTTCCTAATTGTAGTAATCCAAGTAAGTGTTTCATGAGACGGTCCAAACGTTCCTGAGCTTCATCTTCTTTCGTTGGTGTAGTGTTTTCCTTTTGATTATAGGATTCACAATAACATAGATCACTTAATTCATATTCTGGTGTTAGCGGCATAGTTTTACCACCACATGGGGCAGCTGGTGGTATAATTTTAGGTTGGGCTAAGTGATTGGTTGTTTTATAGCATCCCTTACCCTTTTCGGTATTAGAGGTAGTAGGCCCAGAGTTTCGGGCCAGACAGAGCATTTGTGTCGCATTGGAGCTTTCGCGCTCACAGCACCTACGATCCTTTTTGTTTTTAGAGGCAGGACCAGGCTTTCGGGTACAACTTGACGTTCGGCTCACACTAGGCGTTGAGCACGTACTAGGCTGTTCGCTCGCATATACACTTCCACACACACAGCTCTCAGTGAGACTCGTCGTTTCGGTTGCACTAGGGCTTTCGCAATTGCAGCTCCTAAAGCTTTCGCTTTGAGAGGTAAAACTGGGTGTTTCAGTTACACTGGGCTTTTGGGACCCACAGCTCCCACAACTTCCACCCCCAGTACCGCTTTTGTCAATAAGTCTCTTACCCCCCTCTTCTTCCTCAGATTTAACCTTTCTTTCTTCAGTTTGTATTGTAATTTTCTGTCGTATCTCTGTAAGGCTTCCATCCGGATTCTTTGATCTCGTTACCTTGATTATTTCTTCAAACTTTGTCTCCATATTGCCTGAAATTCCTGCACCGGGCCTAACCATTGTTTTTGTTGACGGTACTCTTCTTGATTTAGACGTGACACTAGGAGCCTTACTAAGTGTTTTACCACTTGGGGCTTTACGAAATGTTTTATAACTTGGAACCTTACGAATTGTTTTATCTTCCTTACGGTGGCCACGCGGCGGTGCAGGGGAGGACAAATCATTGATTTTACACTTTACGGCATCACAGCACTTGATAAAACTATCTAATTTTGTAGGAGTTTCACTGTCAGCCTTCAATTCTTTTGCTATTGCCATTAATGCAAGCAAGTGTTTCATGAGATTGTCCAAACGTTCCTGAGTTTTATCCGTTTTCGTGGTCGTTTTTTCCTCTTCAGTATAGGACTTACAAACACATGGCTCACTTAGTTCGCGTTCTGGTGTTGGTGGCATAATTTTGACACCACGCGGGGCAGCTGGTGATTTGATTTTGGCGCCACATGGGACGGGTTCAGGTTTTGGTAGAGGATGCTCAACGCATGGGCCACCACATGGGGCTGGTTCAGGTTTTGGCGGAGGTTGCTCAACGCATGGGCCACTGCATGGGACAGGTTTAGGTTCTGGCGGAACAACCGCCTTTCGTGGGGCTGGTTCAGGTTTTGGCGAAGGATGGTCAAAGCATGGGCCACTACATGGGACATGTTTAGGTTCTGGTGGAACAACCGCCTTTGGTGGGGCAGGTTCAGGCTTTGGCGGAGGATGGTCACCGCCACATGGAGCAACCGCCTTTGGTGGGCCCCCACTAGGAGCGATCCTTCTTGGGGCGACTTTAGACTTGGGCGGTGGTTCTTTCAAACAACATGGTGCGATCTTTGGTTCTTCTTCTTTTTTCACAGGTGGTTCTTTCAAACAACATGGTGCGATCTTCGGTTCTTCTTCTTTTTTTTTCACAACTGTTTCGCCTACTTTTTTATACTTAAGCTGTTTGAATCTCTTCAATCTAAACGATTCCTCTCTCTCTTGTTCATCCAGTTCAGACAAAATGTACCTCATTGTTATAATTATTCTCGGTATTATGTTCCTCTGTAGTACATTCTGTTTCCTGTGAATACGTACAAACCTTTTGTTGATATTCTGCATTCTCTTATAATTCCGCTGAACTCACCCTTCCTTACGCATTAATCCTTACTTTTAACTGTTCATTTATTGTTTGTTTAATGTAATACTGATATCAAAATATCTGGTTTACTGGTTATCTCACCGTATTATCTTAATAATAAAAAATGCCTAAACTTACATATATATATAGGAAGTGATGAAAACATACCAAAAATAAACTCTTTCAAAAAAACGCACACGGCACTTTAGATTTTTTTCTTTACTTCAATGAAGAAGAACAAGTTTTATTAATTTGACGATGTATTGGCATGTTATTTGAAGCATCCTGGCATGATTCTTAACGTTCCAAATTTAAATTTTGAAATTAACAAAAGAAAAATATTGATTATTGTGTATTATAGTAAAATTGCTTTCCTAATGGCGCGAATTTCTGAAAAGATTACTTACTGATTACTAAAATTGTAAAAGTTTTTGGATATTTTCTGCAAATTATCTTTCTTTTTACATTAAATACCACTTTTTGATATGAGTGATAAAGCGATAAGGGCCGATAAAATTATAGCCCTATTGGAAGAAGGTTGTTCGCAAACTTACGTGTCTCAGCGGCTAAATGTGAATCGTTCAACTGTCCAGAGGACTTGGCAACGGTATCAAGAGACCCGTTCGGTCAAAAGAAGACCCGGTTCGGGAAGAAAACGATGCACATAACCAAGGGATTACTGCCTTTTGGTGATTCAGGCATTGCAGAATCGTAAGGCAAGTGTGGACCTGAAGAAGAGCCTTAAAGAAGTAAGAGGAGTAGAAGTTAGTTTGTGGACGGTCAGGAGGAGACTTTTGTCTGCCAGTAACAGGAGTTACCGCCCGGCTCGGGGCCCTAAATTACTCCGTGAGCACCGTGTTGCTCGATTTCAGTTTGCTCGAAACTGTGCTTCATGGACTCTGGAGGTTTGGAATAAAGTATTGTTTTCTGATGAAGCTATAATCTCTTTGTGTGGAGAGGTCCGACGCCGGCGAGTGCTAAGGCCACGGGAACGCTATGCGGTAGTGTGTTTCGAAGAAATCACTGCTTATGGCGGAGGCTCCATTATGTTTTGGGCAGCAATTAACTCGACGGAGCGTACGAAGTTGGTTTTCATAGAAAATGGAACATTAAATGCACACCGGTACATAATGGAAGTCCTAATTCTATATGCACAACCCGCATTGACTGCGCTTGGGGAAGATTCCATTTTTATGGACGACAATGCTCACCCGCACCGTTCTGGCGACGTGGAAGCGTACATGCAAGAAGTTGGGATTCGTCGTTTAGATAGGCCAGCTCGGAGTCCTGACCTCAAACCAATTGAGTGAGCATGTCTGGCATGTTCTAAAGAGACGGGTAAGATCAGTACGACCTGCTCCACAAAACATCAGGGAGCTAAAAAGAGTCATTGCAGAAGAGTGAGATCGTATTCCTCAAAACGTAATTAAAACATCGTTGAAAGCATGCCCAGAAGAAGGATTCAAACTGTGATTTTGGCAAGAGGAGATTATACTCGTTGTTAGGTTTTTACATTTGTAACTAACTTTATTCAATTAAAAAAGTAAAAAATCTTCTTATCTTTATTGCCGACCACATCTTATTGTTTGGCCGTGTACATCGGTTTTAAAGAAAGATTTTAACAAAAAATTGCCAGAATTCACTTCACGCGTATTAATTTACACGATTATAAGTATACAGACTACGTCAAACAATTAAATTTCATTTAATTAACTCAAATCGGCCTTAGAATGTAAATTTTCTTAGGTGCAAGTTTTTTTTTTCAAAAAAATGTATTTATTATATGTAATATTTTTAGACTGTTTAATTATTTATTTTTTTAATTTACTAATTACTAGTATCTCACTGTTGAATCTTACTACCAGTAAGGCTATAATAGTATATTATGCAACTAGTGAATAAAGGACGGTTCTAAAGCGAGGGCCATAGATGAATCACGAGCATAGCGAGTGATTCAAGTGTTAGAATCCTGAGCGACGCGAGTGATTCATTGCCCTCGATATAAATCCGTTTTATTCAAGAGTTGCATACTATATTTTATACCATGACTACGAGAAAAAGAAAGATTTAAGCGAAAAGCACAAGGAATAATAATAAATAAATGTTTTATTACCTTCAAAATTTACAAAAAAAAATAAAACATAGTTTCACATTTTTTGTAAATTGAAGCTGAGCTAGGTAACAGCATCTGTGTTTCAGGGGCCAGTGAGCACCTCCGTTACGTTACATACTTATAATTAATTAAACACCAATGCAATTAATATTAGAATTACAATACAAATAAGTATTCACTAAACATCCCAGACTAAAATCAAAATCATGAAAATCATTATTGAAATCCTAAATATTAACAAACTGAAAATTAAATCGATGAAGAAGTTTGAAAGTCGAATATTCTTTGCACAAGGAGTTTGTATCGAGTATTTTAAGCGCAAGGAGGTTGTACGAGCATTGAGATGGACGTCGAATATATATTGGTGTGTTCTAAATTCAAACACCAAAACAGTGAGAAAAAGTTGTGCTTTTTATTCACTGTTTTCAGTGAATAAAATAAGCTTTTTAGAGGGGGAATGGTATAAATAAATATATGGGCTGTATTTGAACTGCACGCCAACTGCTGATTCCTCGCGAACGAGCAGACTCTGCATTTTGTTTGGCTGTACCAATTGCAATTATGTCAACTGCAATTTTACTAAATGCTTGTTACTAAAAGAGCTATGTATATAAATGTGGATGAATGGAGAAGGAGGGGAAGGTCAAAGATTACATGGATGAACTATGTTAGGAGTGATTTGAAAGAATATTGAGTCAGCGATAGCACGAAGGTGGGCAGGACGGTATGGAGGAAGAAAACGGGTTCCGCCGACCCCAAGTAACATGGACAAGGGCAGGCAGATGATGATCCAAACTGCAATTTTGCAGTTGTGATGCAGTTCAAATACATCCTGTCTGTTTAGACCTGTATGAAAAAAAAACAATTTGATTTTATATTTTTTACTCTAACCTTGCTCTAAACTAACCTAATTGAAGAGAAAATAGTGACAATTGAAGTTCTTTCAATTATTTAAATTAAAAAAATCCATTAAATGGTTTGGTTTTTTGTTGCAAAGATATTAATGTACTTTGAGAACATTACTACACTGGCTTTTAAAACTTAGTACAACACTTTTGATATTGCAATTTCTCCTAAACTATAGAAGTAACTTTTAAAGAAAATTTCATCAAGTTCCTTTGAAATTATTGTATATACATCAGTACTTCTTTTTATTAAAAAAAAATTATAGATAAAAGATATTCCCCAACATCGCCTTCGAAACGAGGGTCTTCAGTATGCCAATTCAGCTCGGAGCTGTAATTAGAGCCCGATGAGGCAATACGCATGGTAAGAGGCACATTGAACATTAATATTAAGCTTGAAAGGTCTCGACTGATGAAGTCCACGCTCCGTCCAGCACAGATCCAGGTCCAAAACCCCGAGAGCTTTCAGCTCGAACTCCAGAATCGTTTTGAGTGCCTAGGGAGCTCCGTGGACGACTACGCCGACGGGTTCGTGGAAGCTGTCCATACGGTCGGGTCTAAGTTTTTCAAGACCCGTCGTACAGATAGAAAGAAAAAGCTCTCTTATCATACCCTCAAGCTTATGAAGGAGAGGCGTGAGATGATCCTGCAGTCTTCAGATGAGGCGTGCAAATACCGGCAGCTTAATAGACAGATCTCTAAATCCTTGAAAAGAGACCTCCGCTGCTTTAATACCGAGCGTATTAAAGACGCGATTGAGCAAAATAAAGGCTCCAAGGTTTTTTCAAGGGATCTGGCTATTGGGCAGAGCCAGCTCACGAAACTGAAGACCGACGATGGCAGGATCGTATCCGCCAAACCGGAGCTTCTGAGGGAGATCGAGACATTCTATGGGCAGTTGTACACATCAATCAGCAAGCCCGTTGCGAGTCTAGCAAACGACCCAAGAGCTAGATTGACCCGACACTATACCGAAGATATTCCGGACGTCAGCCTGTACGAGATTAGGATGGCTCTGAAGCAGCTTAAAAACAACAAGGCGCCGGGTGATGACGGAATCACGGCTTAACTCCTGAAGGTGGGTGGAAAACCGGTCCTTAAGGCCCTTCAGAAGCTGTTTGATTCCGTCATACTCGAGGGCAAAACGCCACAGGCATGGTGCAGGGGTGTGGTGGTACTCTTCTTCAAGAAGGGCGACAATGCCCGGCTGAAGAACTATATTTATTTATTTATTTTTTTATATATGCTTTATTGTAGGTACACCAAGTTAAAACTTAGAAAAGGAAACTTAAAACTAAAATACATACAACGGGCGGCCTTATCGCTTACAGCGATCTCTTCCAGGCAACCTGGAATGGACAGTGATAGCCTGGACATGAAATGGGGTTGACATTGGTGTAACACATAACATTACGAATATTTACTTTAAATATAGAATAATATTATAATAGATACCCAGATACATACATATGTTATATTAATAGATACATAAATACATACATACTCAATATATAGGCAATGAAAGTAAATGTTGACTAACGACAATCACAGTGACAGGTAATGGTCTTTCACGAGTCTTTTAAATACAGCCAATGACTGGGCGCGTTTTATTGGGTCAGGCAATGCATTCCACAGACGAGCAGCTTGAACAGTAAAAGATTTATCCAAGAAAGTGGTGGAGTGCATTGGCATTCTAAGTCGCAAGTTATCCGATGACCTAAGTGATTTCGTGTGGGAATCGCAGATAAACTGAAAACGATCCTTGAGGTAAAGAGGGGTGGAAGAAGTAAAGAGCACATTATACAGAAGAGAAAGAATATGAGCATTCCGGCGAAGACGAATTGGCAACCACTTGAGCTTCAAACGGAAATCGGAAACATGGTCATATTTGCGCAAACCAAATATGAACCTTATACAAAAATTTTGAAGTCGCTCAAGTTTATCGAGTTGTTCTTGAGTAAGGTCAAGATAGCTGGCATCAGCATAATCAAGGATGGGAAGAAGAAGAGATTGTGCAAGCGCAATTTTGGTGGCAGTCGGAAGAAAATTCCGCAGTCTCCTCAAAGTTGCAGCAGATGCAAATAACTTGCGGCTTACCTCCTGCAGCTGGGCAGTCCAAGAAAAGTTCTTGTCGAGAAATATCCCCAAGTTTTTAACTTTCTCACTGAAGGGAATAACTGAATTATCAAAAAGAACTTGGGGAAGAGACGTCCAGTCGATCCTAGAAACCATTCTCGAACTGCCCACTACTATAACCTGCGTCTTGATAGGGTTGACCATAAGCCCGTACCGCTTGCTCCAATCGCAAATACGAGCCAAATCAAGATTGATGGCAACGATAGCCTCACTCAGATTTCCGAGAGGAGCTCGCGAATAAATTTGTAGATCGTCTGCATAAAGATGGTAGGATGAAATGAGTTCATTGGAGATTGAGTTTATAAAAACTGCGAAAAGTAAAGGGGACAATACGCCACCCTGTGGTACCCCGGCGGAAGTACTACACCAGGAAGATAAGATCTCTCCGATGCAAATACGTTGCCGGCGGCCGAACAGGTAACTACGAAACCAGACAACCACCGATGGAGATACATTAAGAGAGCATAGAATGCCAAGCAAAACATCGAAATCAACAGTATTAAAAGCATTACTGAAATCTAGCAATGCTAAGACCGTTAGATTACTGCTTTCCATGGCTGATCTGATATCTTCCGTGATATTGAGTAGAGCAGTGGAGGTGCTGTGACCAGGACGAAAGCCGGACTGGAAGGGGTTTAGGAGATTATTTTTGGATAGGAAAGTGCTAATTTGATTATGAATTAATCGTTCTAGGACTTTGGACAGGAATGGTAAGACGGATATTGGACGGTATTCAGAATAGGATGTAGGATTGGACTTTTTGGGTAAAGGAATAATTTGCGCATCTTTCCATGAGCTTGGGAAGACACCGCTAGACGCAGAAAAGTTAAGGATGTGGCAAATGACAGGAAGGATAACGTCCAGCACCGGGAGTAACATTTTGCGGCTGATACAGTCACATCCTACTGCATTGGAAGTAATCGATAGTATGCTCTTCTTAACATCACATGCGGAGAATTGACTAAAAACAAATGGAGAATAACTGGGAGTTGTAAGAGATGAAAGATACTTCAATGTACTTAATTTTAATGTCCGATCGAAACTGGACGAAGCTGTAAAATGATTATTCAATGCATCGATGTCTAAATCTTTAGGGATTGACTCTTGCCGGGTTTTACCGACCCCCAGTGATCTTAAAAAATTCCAAACTTTGGATGTGTCTCCGTTTTGGACAGAGTTATGAATGTGTTGGCGATTAGCATTCCTACACACCTTATTGCAGAGTTTGCGGATAGAGACATTATGAGTCCCTATTCGCATCAGTAGGCGATCATCATCATCTATAGACCCATCTCACTTCTTAGCCATGTCTACAAGTTGTTTTCAAGAGTCATCACGAATCGTCTCGCGCGCAGGTTTGACGATTTCCAGCCTCCCGAACAAGCCGGATTCCGAAAAGGCTTTAGCACCTTAGACCACATACATACGCTGCGGCAGGTTATACAGAAGACCGAAGAGTATAACCTGCCTCTCTGTTTAGCGTTTGTGGACTACAAGAAAGCCTTCGATTCGATCGAGACTTGGGCTGTACTGCAGTTTCTCTAACGGTGCCAGATCGACTACCGGTACATTGAAGTGTTGAAGTGTTTGTACAAGAACGCCACTATGTCAGTCCGTCTTCAGGATCAGACCTCGAAACCAATTTTTCTCCGGCGCGGCGTGAGACACTCCGAAACTGTTCACTACTGCGCTGGAGGATGCCTTCAAGGTTCTGGATTGGAAAGGGCTTGGCATCAACGTTAATGGCGAGTACATCACTCACCTTCGGTTTGCCGACGACATAGTGGTCATGGCTTAGACCATGGAGAGCCTCAGTAAAATGCTCGATGACCTCAGTAGAGCTTCCGAAAGAGTGGGTCTTAAAATGAACATGGACAAAACCAAGGTCATGGTGAATGCCCATGTTACACCCACTCCTATCAAGGTCGGAGACTCTACACTCGAAGTTGTGGGCGACTATGTCTACCTGGGACAAACGATCCAATTGGGTAGGGCCAACTTCGAGAAAGAGGTCAACCGTCGAATCCGACTCGGCTGGGCAGCGTTCGGGAAGTTGCGCGGTATCTTCTCGTCCAACTTACCACAGTGTCTCAAGACGAAAGTCTATGACCAGTGTGTGTTGCCAGTGGTGACATATGGCTCTGAGACGTGGTCGCTTACAATGGGCCTTATCAGGAAGCTTACAGTTACTCAAAGGGCAATGGAGAGGGCTATGCTCGGAGTTTCCTTGCGAGATCGAATCAGAAATTTGGAGATGTGCAAGAGAAACCAGGGTTACCGACATAGCCCGAAGAATTGCCAAACTTAAGTGGCAGTGGGCAGGGCACATTGCTCGCAGAACGGATGGCCGATGGGGCCGAAAAGTTCTGGAATGGCGACCGCGAACCGGAAGACGATACGCTGGAAGGCCTCCCACTAGGTGGACCGATGACCTGGTTAAGTTTGCGGGAAGGCGCTGGATGCGAGACGCACGGGATCGGTCAATGTGGCGACGCTTGGGGGAGGCCTATGTCCAGCAGTGGACGTCTTTCGGCTGAAATGATGATGATGATGAGGCAATACCAGTTAAAATGTAATGATGTAATGGCGTAAACCATACTTATTTGTCAGTTAAAACTGGTTATTTTTTGGTTTCTCTCTTTTTTATAAGTTTAAAATGTTACTAATGTTGCAAAGGAAGTTGATGAAGTTTTCTATAAAACGTCTTCTATAGTTTAGGAGAAATTGCAATTTTAAAAGGTTGCTGGAAGTGTAGTACTAATTTTTGAAGGCCACCTCACATTTTACTATTTCATTATAAATAATATATTACCCTTAATTTGATTTTGGGTGATATTCTGGAGCATCCATTTTCATATAGTTTTAATTATTTTCATCGTAATCATGATATCTGTATTAACTACACTTACAAATTTAAAAATATCATAGCCGTGCGCTCGCGTTTAGTCCGTCACTCCATCAGTACTTCAGTAGTCGCTACAATCTCGAGGAGGAAGGAAGTGTCGTGACCGCTCTCAGTAAGTTTAAATGTTACGTGTATGAAAATAGCTGTTGAAATTGACACTATATATTTTATAAGATATACAATTATGTTTAAATAAATCGCAACTATGATAATGTACTCAGTTTATGCGTAACAGTTCATTTAATTTTCATGTCCAGCATTCTTCCCATTGCCAACTACTTGCTGATTTAATTTAATATTGTAATGGTATTTTTCCCATTGCCTAACAACAACATTATTTTAGATATTAAAGAAATCAACAAGGAGTGCAAAATTACTCGCGTTACTGCCTCCAACCTACGCCAATTGATAGACGAGGAAATAAGCTCGAACGATGAAGCAGCGTTCAACAAACGGCAGCAATCTAACTAAACATCCGACGCAACATATATTCCATCTTCATTTGAAAATCTGAATTTGTCTGGTTACTCAGATGACGGAGAAGTCAGTCCTGATGTAACAGAAAATAGCGAACCAGACATAGATTCTCCACCAGTTCCACTTACACCAATTAATGGGCAAGTACTGCCATCCACAAGCCAGGTAAATTTTGATAATATTCCAACCTTGGCATCTTGTAGATATTCTATACCTGTACAAGATGTATCACCTGGACCAAGTGTAGTGAAAACCAGGTCCAAGAGAAAACAGTTGTCTGTAAAATTAAACCAAAAGAGCGTAAAACTAGAGTTCCTATCAATTACAAATGGAAGAGAAGCTAGTTCAAGCACAAAGCTGAAGTAATCGTCAGTGAATTTGTATTACCCATGCTTACTGAAGATTCAGTCTTATGATATTGCAATAAATATTTTTCTTCAGACATAATTATATGAAGATAATGTCAAAAATACGAACATAAATTTTGTTCAAAATACTGGCCAATCAACATGACAACAAACAAACATGACAGAAGATGAGCTGAAAGATTTTTTATCGATACTCATAGTTATGGGCGTTGTAGACATGCCATGGCACTTAGACTACTGCGGTCCACTGAATTGCAATGTTCAGGCATTTCTGATATTAAATAAATAAATAAAAATAAAATAATTGTTTATTTGTACATTTTACATTAAAATAATTCAGAACACAGATTTTAAAATAATATATTATATTGAAAAGATTTCAGTTTTTTTTTGAGAAAATTATTAGTATTATTAAACTCGGTTCTTATACCCCCGTACATACCAACTATCACCACTTATATTATTGAACACTTTAAAAAAAATTGCAGTAGCTTATAAGATCAATGCTTGAGTATTGTTCAGTAATACGGATTGGCTAGGCAGATGATGATTTGTTCCAACTATCTTAAGACATAGTTTTCTTGTTATTTATAAGATGTTACATAAGCAGTCAAGTTAAAATTTCATCATCATCATTAACCTTTTAATGTGCCCGCTGCTAGGACACAGGCCTCCCTTCTAGGACATGCCGGTTTCCTCACTATGTTTTCCTTCACCGTTAAAATTTAGACCAGTGATAAATTGGGATAAACCAGGAAGATGATGATAAAACAGATGGGATAGATTGTATTCTCGTGATGTATAAAATATGTACTCCAAATAATGTTGAAACTCTTGATATGCCACCTCCACACGCTTGCTGTTTGCCACAAACAGTGGAAATTTTTCACACGTGTCGAATACTGACCACAATCACCCAACACAAACACGGCATCCAGTTGCTTGGCGAACGTGCTTGTATATTCCGGATTGGCAAACATGGCAGACGACGAGCTTGTTGTGGCAGCGATTACTTTCGGGTTTAACTCCTCATTTTTCCTTACAATTTAGCTTAGGATAAACAAAATGTCACGATTTGTAAATTTAACCACCACTATTAACTCCGTCCGCCACCCGGAAGCTCGCGCGTACTACTGAACTGAACAAACGTCTGGATACATCGCAAACACGTTTGTCGAACACCCTTTGATTTGTGCATATAAACCGACACCGATGCCGAACACGGGCGAACATAAACAAACACCCCGACAAACAAAAACAGGCGAACATAAACAAACACCCATCCACACGTTCGTGTTTGTTGTTTGCTGTTTGCCATTGTTCGCCAAGCGTGTGGAGGTGGTTTTAGAAAACTTTTAACTTTTCTCAAATGGGTAATAAAGAAGACACAATAAAAAAACCAAATTAATAATAAGTTTTTATTAAAATTGATAATTCACAATAATTTATTGTTAAAATTATAATAGATTTACGAACTAAGTAACTCTTAAAAATACTCAATGATCACAAACCGAAAAAGGATTTTAGACAATGGCAATGTCAATCCTATACTTTTTGATTTCTTTCACAATTGTTATCGCTGATAGAATTTTCACACGATCTAGTTTCATACATTGTTTTTTACTAATCTCTCAACTTTTTTATTTTATAGGATCGCGCTTGACCACTATCTCACCGTTTTAGTTTAATTTTAACTGATCGACAGTATCTAAATAAGTTAACGTCTGCTTTTTAGAAAATTATCTTTATCTACATGCAAAATGGGCTCCATGTTTATGTTTTTACTCAATGGTTTTTAATCAAATAAATTACTGTAGAATTCAAGTACGTAATTCTTTAAAAGAGTTGTAAGGATCACAAAATTGATCCGGCACTGTCAGCGTCGTCATTATTTGTTGGGCTACCACAGAAGAACGGATCTTGCTGTACATTCTCAATTTCATTGCTTCCTCCCTCAAAACCCAAAGCGTCTGCTGATATACAAGACCAAACGAACGGTGTACATGGCTGTGTCAAGCTTTGAGTTCTGATTAAGGTTTCCGATTTGACGTTTCTCACAGTTTGTATAAAACCTCTCGTCACCGGTACTTCGCATAAATTAACTGTCCTAGAACTTTTCACTGATTCACAAGATCCAGTCGCATAGCTAGATGTCTCTGACGGTAAATCTTCTGGTCCGATAATACGTTCCTTTACAGTTACTGTTTGTTCAACAATGCTACCATCTTTCTCTTTAAATCTCTTCACTGTTTCTATTGTAGTCATTTTACCCTCTGCTTTACCATAGCAGTTCTCCTTTGGATCTTTTTCTTCGATTGGTCCTACAATTGTTGTCAAGGACAAATAGCTACCAATACATTTGGTCAATGAAGATGATGTTTCTGGAGCTGCATATTTGTTAGATTTACACCATTTTCGATCCTGCTTGTTCTTTCCTTCAATTGGTACTAAAATTGCAGTGCATGATTTGTGTGAATGTTTTGACTGTTGTGCAGCAGTACATTGGTTAGTTTTAAATGATTCTGGTGCATTTTCTAGACAACAATCAGATTTGTAGGAGCGTTGCGATTCCTGTTTTGCAGTGTTTTGGCCGCATGTAAATTCAGTACATATGTTTTTGCAACCTTGGAACGATTTGGATGTGCAGGAACGTTGCGATCCCTGTTTTGCACTTTTACGGCTGCATGTAGATTCTGTACATTTTGATTTAGAACTTCGGGATGACTTGGAAGTGCAGGAAAGTTGCGATCCCTGTTTTGCAATTTTACTGCTGCATGTGAATTCAGTACATTTTGAATAAGAAGATTGGGGTGACTTGGATTTGAAAGAACGTTGCGATTCCTGTTTTGCACCTATACAGCTGCATGTTGATTTAGTACGTTTGGTTGAATTTGTTCGGCGGGATTTTTCACTTTTTTGGGTGCATATAGATTCAGCATATTTTGGTTTAGAATCTTCAGCACTCTGGCCGCATGGAGTTATAGGAGCCTGAGATTCGTTTGTACTACATGTTACAGGTTTAGCACTGGGACAAGTATTTTTCGTACATGTCGTCGATTTGGGTGGAAAGCTCTCAAGCTTTTTTTTGGTAGCTTGACAGGTTAAATAAAAATTTTCGATGCTCTCCGAAATTAATCCGTCATCTTTATACCTTGATATAAAATCTGTAATATGGTTAATATTAAATATCAGGTCGTCGATCACTTGTGGTTTTGGTTCATGTTTTGGCTCTATTTTTGATTTTATTTCTATGCAACTTTTTATGAATTCTTCAACGCTTTCACTTACTAGTCCTTCCTTTTTTGCTTCATTACTTAATGCTATGCTATCACCAATTTGGTTTATAAGTTTTTCTATACTGTGAACTGATGGTGCTCCTCTGCATGATTTACGCTTATCGAGTTTAGTCTTAAATTCTTTACAACATGACATAAAGCTGCTTATGGTAGTGTTCGACAGGTCTTCTCTTTGTACGATATCTGTTATCCTTTCCAAATTAGTAACTTGCTCTTTCAAACTATCTAATTTATTTTTAATATGTTTTTGACATCTGTGCTCCTGTATTTTTATTTTAACAGATTCGCAACATTTTAAAAAATCTTCTGTACTTTTAGTCAACAACCCTTCACATTTGTAGAAATTAGTCATGCAAATAACTTGATTAACATTAGCTTCTAATTCTTGTAAACGATCTTTGATGATCTCTGGTTCGGGAGCTAATGAACGTCCGGGCTTCAAAATGTAGTCAGGAATTTTCGTCACTACCTTAGATTTAGGCCAAAAACTACCAGGTTCCTTAATAGGCAGAAGTTCCTCAATAGGCTGTTCTTCCTTCGGTTTACATGAGCACGAGCCATCAATTTGATCTTTGTCAGGGGCTTCACTTCGTTTAATAATTTTAGCCAACTCAATTTTCAGTCGTATCAGGTCACATTGAGTTATCCCAGAGACCTGTGCTGGTATCTCTGCCAAAAATTGTGATTATGTGAATATTATGTACATACGCACAAATTATAATAATTTATAGCTTTACATAATATAATTTAATACATTTAAAATTATCTTCTACTTTAAGTTTAGCTAACGTATTTTTGTTAGTGGATAATATGTAACGAAAACTCTTGCTTCATGTAGAGACGAAAATCGCGCTAATATTATAATTGTGAAAGATTGGGTGGTTGTTAATCAATCAAGACTCACTGAACTGAACAAGAATCGCTAAAACTCACAAAAAACTAACTCAGACCCGACAGATAGGAGACACCAGTTATATTATTTTTTAAATTGAAAGTGTAACAATAGTAATGTTTTCAACACACTCGAAAACTGGCTACTAGGCACGATATGAATTATGCTCGTATTTGATAATTGTGATAGCCACCGCCTGCCTACTCGTATGTTATTGTATTTATAATATCAGGCTGGTCGCTGGTCTGCCCTCCCGGTCAGGAAGATTAAGGCATGTGCAAAAAAGCATTGTTAAATCGCAAGAGCACTTTTAACAGTCGATGTAGTTTCATTCGGATTACCGTAGTAGTCGATTAGTACCTACTCATAGCGAGCTCCGCTTGTGAGCGTATTACTGCCTTTTTTAGGGTTCCGTTCCTTAAATGGAAAAAAGCAACCCTTATAGGATCGCTTCGTTGTCTGCCGCCGTTATACGTTACCCGTCTATCAAGACCTTTTTCAAAGGAACGCGTGCAGTTATCAACTTGAAATTAATATCAAATACTCAGGTCTGCAATCCTCTGCAGCGATTATGAATTTATTTACAGTAGGTAAAGATCGTGACATATGTCGATGGCGACAACCGTTTTCCAAGTTAATTTCGTCCTTCAATCCAGTTTATCTTTTCGTTAGAGCAACGTACGGTACTTTATTTGTTTATGAACATTATTAATGCTATCAAATTATTTGTTGAATATATTTTTTTGTAAAGAAGCCTCGATTTTATAAATGGACTGCTTTTTTTTTCTAGGCTACTTAATTCTGTTGAAATATAAAATATAACTTCAAAAAAATTTACCCTGCTTTTCGCTTCGCCTTAGTCCGGTAAATACAAAACTATTCTCCTGGATTTATATGCTAATCAGGCCTGCATTGTACGCCATGCGCCGTGTGCTACAGCAAGCTATTCGGAGACCTCGGCATCGGGCCTCGGACCGCGCCTACCACTCAGCCATTAGCCCATCACAACAAATCCATTAAGGCGCCTCCCTGAGCAAAACGCCGCGCTAGTCGAATTTTGTGCAGTTTTTAAGAGCTATCTACTCTTTATTTAAAAAGAAATATCAATTAATAAAAATACATTAAATTTCTACATAATGTTGATTCTAAAATGGTAGCATACTTTTTTTTTAAAGAGGTATAAGTGTCACTAATCTCCTTCCAACAAAACCAATGAAAAATGTGAAATAATTATTGAGAGCATGCATCTCCTCGTAAAGTGTTCATTAATATTTTTTTATACTAACACTAATGGATAGACAATTTGGTAACGAACATTTTGTAAGTTTTGTTTTTTTGAAAAGACTAATATTCGATTTTATAAAGATTTTATTCTAAAATCTGGGCGTATTCACTAACGTTATTCATGCGCCACCAGTGCCGCTAGGCCAATAGGAATGCTCATATCTCATGCTGATTTTTTTGTCAGGGTACGGCCTTAAGGTGAACAAAGAAACTGAGACCGATCACATTCTTGTCGGACCTGAGTAAGTTTTCCGTTCGTGAAGCTTGATTGATTTAAAAATCTACTATATTGGCTGTACTTGACACCAACGCGAATAGGAGTACCGTTGTTACATGATTCTGAACTCCTTAGACTTTTTTTTTTAATTAGGGTAAAGCCGCTGCAAAATGCCATCGCTTTAAGTCCAGAATCATGTACGGAATCCATGGTACTTGTTGTCAACTCGGTGTCAAAGCCACTCTGTATAATTTGGCTACAGTTTTGATGACTAGCCCCAAATTTTAGAATTAAGAATTTAAAGTTAAGTAGGTATTTGTTAATCTCTACTTCAGCCTAAAAACCTGTCAAAATCTGAAATTAAAGTAAGGTTTGACATGGTCTTAACTCTAAATACTAATTCAAAAATCGGCCGTAGATCGCAAATGACCATAATTGTTCAGCACATGGGTAGACTATGACCAGCAACCTAATTGCGTAAGTGAATTCTCCAAAGCAAACAAGTCGATTCAATCCCAAAAACGACTTTACGTATTGCATATTACACTCTGAAACGGAAAGGTTATGTTCCTTTCCATTACCAATATTTTGACGTAAAATTGATTGTAAAGAATGAACGAAAGCGGAAGAATCGAGATGAAACTTCACTGTTGGTATTGTGTAATGTTCGAGTTTGATGAAACATAACGCAGTAGAAGAACTTCAACTCAAAGGAGGATATATGTTTTTAAACTGTCATGGTCACTAACACACTGTAATATTTCGGTGCTGTTGGTGCTTGCAACAGCACCGAAATATCGGGCACTCGCAACAAACAGTAAACATGGTAAATATCCCGCTTTTAATGTTAATGTTAGTCAAAGGAGGATGTTTGTACTCTTTCCAAATTAGTTTCGCAATACCGAAAAAGTTGAAACAAATGATTCTGATTCTTTGAAGGAATCGACTCGTTTGCTTTGGAGAATTCACTTACGCAATAAGGCTGCTGGATTGTGTTCCCGTGGATTAACATTTTACTTTTACGGGAGAGGCTCTGGCCAAAGGTTTAAACCTAAAACAATGTTTATAATCAAGTATAGGCCAATAAATACATACATTTATTCCTCTGTCATAGGACTATGTTTCAAACCGATATAAGTAGTTCAAAGAATCAGTGTTACTAAAGCCACCAGTGAAGAAAATAAATAAAATATGAAATTTATAAAAATATTAGTGGTACAAAACCCTTTCGGGCGCAAGAATGACTTACTTTTTGTTTTATAGTGCTTTTCGTAATAAGTTGCAAAACAGGGTTTTCGTTACATATTAAATATAGAGTAAACTTTAATTTGACGTATTTTGCGTTTGTATGACTTAGAGTCACACATTTCTGGGTTTGTGTCCCGTCAGTTTTAACGAGGGAAATGAAAAATATCTTGATATAAATATTAATTAAGTCCTTTGTATGAACTTGTTTCTTTTTAGGCGCGTCCCTGCCGTTCAGTTTCCCAGAGTACGCTTTGACGAACACACAAAACTGATGGAACCCAGTCCTGAAAATTTTTAGATAGCGTCCTATTATATCCAATTAAAATGCCAGGGCAAAGGCCTTGTCTCATAAAGATAAGTGTGATTTCTCCTTGTTTTCACATAAACGGTATATTTTAAATGTTTATGCCTGAAAATGCACGTTAAAACGAGAACCGTTGTATAAATCGTGCTACAAATTAGCACCCCATAGTGTAAGTTTGTAAATAGTATTCGAGAAAATAAGAACACTTCAAATAGAAGAACCGTTATTGGATACGATTTAAGCTGACACATTATGAAGATAATCCGTTAATAATTTGAGACATGTAAAACATTATTGAAGAGATAAGTTGCAAAATTAGGTCATCGTCTACATTCACTGTCTGTGGTATCATAGCTCCTAAAAGTTCCGATTTTTTTATTCGAACGTATGGGACCCTAAAGATGGACAACTCAAAAAATTTATGGTAGTTAAAAAAGAAGAAAACGTTACTATGAAAGCTGAAAAAACAAATAGTATTGTCGAGAAAAAAGTAATGAAAACTGGATACCCACAGATCGCCCTAAAGCGTGAATAAAAACCCAAGACAAACTCTGATACACTGGATAATTCAGCTGTTCATAAATATCTATATCGACTTGCTAGAGCTACAGAGAGAAAGGCGAGGGATGTTTATCAGATAAGATGTATAAATAGAGGTAGGTTTACAGTAATTCGCATAGAGCTGAAAATTGTTACGAATGTTCGGAACACCATTACAAATGAAATGTAAAAAGTCCCCATCGATCTCATAATTGCAAAAAAAAATATTCAAGGGCTTTATGTGTTCGCAAATATGGGTCTTTTACGTTTTTTAGCCGAACGCTATTTTTTACGATAAAAATAGGTGGGACAAAATAGATTATCTATAAAAATTGTCTCTACAATTTATCTCCTAAAAGTCACCGTTCCTGAGATATAATGGTTGAAAAAGTTAAAAAGTTATATTCTTCCTAATATGCACACGTTTCCACGCCACATGTGAGGTAGTGTACTTGGCGCGTTTTTTGTAACGGGTTTCCCCGATAGACCTATTCCACAATCTATTGTGATCCTATTTATTTCAATACTATTCAAAATTATGTAAAAACTAGTACTATTAAATTACATATATAAATTACTAACCTTATTAAATTTCGATCGCACCTCGAAAGTCTATCATTTTCTAATGTATATAATATAGAGGATGCTAACAAAGCCTGTGATAACTTTCTCGATATTTTCCTACTGTTACACGATCTCTGTTTCCCGTTCAAATTAGTTAGTGTAAAATCTGAGAAAAAAATAAAATGGGTCTCTCGAGGGATACGAATATGTAGCAAGAAACAACGGCAACTGTTATGGCAACAGAGACTAAAGCCAACGTCTGAAAACAAAAATAAATTTAAGATTTACTCAAGGAGGTTTAAGAAAATTATTAAACTTACTCAAAAAGCGCAGAATAACTACTTAATAAATAACTCAAAAAACAAATCCAAAACGGCCTGGCAAATTATAAATAATAACAAGATTTTAAGAGAACCCATTTCTCAAATAAAAAAAGGAGATGAAAATAATATCAAAACCTAATTTAATAGCCGAATCTTTTAATAATTTTTTCATTGAACAATCCTCTGGCATACCTAAACGCGATACCAATAACATAAATATAAACCCACATACAATATTTATGGCCCCAATTATACCTCAAGATGTAATGCGTATAATTAGAAACCTGAAATATAAAAAGAGCTCTGGCCTCGATGGCATTTCAACAACAGTTATTAAATTTGTTGCACATTGTATAGCTGAACCCCTTGCTCATATTATTAATTTGAGCATACAGTCTGGCGTATTTCCAGAAAGTCTCAAAAGCGTATTAGTCATACCAGTATATAAAAAAAAACTATAAAGAAGAAATGGTAAATTATAGGCCAATTGCTCTTATTTCTATATTCTCTAAGATCATAGAGAAAATTATCTATGAATCTCTTAACAATTTCGTAACTATACTATGTGACGAACAAAAGGGCTTCAGGAAAAACAAAAATATAAACATGGCCATCTTTGATTTTCTTCATGAAATAATGCCTAAAGTATATTCCAAAATACCGGTATGTGCAATATATGCCGATATGTCGAAAGCTTTTGACTGCGTGGACCACGATATTCTCTTAACCAAACTTGATGCGTACGGTATTCGTGGAAATGCTCTTAATTTAATAAAAACCTACCTCAAAGGCCGTAGACAATGTATAGAGATATCAAGCCTATGTTTAAAATCTAGGAAGGAACTAAAACTTTATCGTCATTTAAATAAATAAAATATGGAGTCCCGCAGGGAAGTGTCCTCGGACGTCTACTATTCCTACTATATATTAATGACCTGCCACGTCATATATCTAATCCAATGGTTTTATTTGCAGACGACAGTACTTCTATTGTTTCATGTATCAAAAAAGACTCTTACATAAATGACATCAATAACTCAATCAGCAGTTTAATAAAATGGCTTGACAATAATAACCTAGTTATAAATCTACAAAAAACTAAAACTATGCATTTTCACCAACGTATATCTACAGGTGACATGGTTATCAACTAACGGCCAAACTATCGAAAAAGTGAATAGCACAATTTTTTTAGGAATCTCAATTGATAGCCAATTAACATGGAAGCCGCAAGCAGAAGATATCTGTAAGCGTCTGAGCACAACCGCGTTTATGTTATACAACCTATCCAAAAAAGTAAATCTGACAACAATACTAGTGGCCTACCATGGTCTTGTAACTTCTATTTTAAGGTTTGGTGTAATATTTTGGGGTTATTGTAGTGAACGAGAAAGCATTTTTAAAGCTCAAAAGCGCTGTTTGAGAGCTATATTTGGCCTCAAAGTTACTGACAGTTGTGTGCCTATATTTAAGTCTCAGAAACTATTAACTTTCCCATGCCTCTATATCCTCGAATTAGCAATATTTGTTAAAACAAACCGTAATCTATTTGCCACATTAACAGAAACCAGAAAGCGGAGTACATCATTAAGATCATAATATCAGAATTTACTTCACACAGGCACATTTAAAACTAGTTTATTAAAAAAAAGTGTGATCTGTATGGCTCCTGCTGTCTTTAGTAAAATTCCTGATCATACGAAAACCTTGCCATTGATGAAATTTAAAAAATGTTTTACAGAACTACTTGTAGATAAATGTTATTATTCTGTTCAGGATTTTCTAAATTATACACTTTAATAACCTATTTTTATAACTTGTATAATAAGTATTGTATTTGCATGCCAACAAGGCAGAATGTACATGGTTCTTTATTATGTTATTTACGATCCTATTTGTATGTACCTGCATTCAAAGCAAATAAAAGTCTATTCTATTCTATTCTATTCTATTGGAAATGATGAAAGCCATGTGAAATCTAAAAAATTAGGTAAAATTATCCGTCTCATTCATAATCATTTGATAATTCTGCTTCCTCTTCTTCTTGTTCTTGTTAGTTTTCTTCTTTTCCTTGTTCTTCTTCTTCCTGCTGGGTGAAAGTAAATTGTTTTAACAGTGATGTATCAGATGTTTCCTCACTGATATCGTACAAATCCTCTTCTGGTGGCGATTCAACATTGGAGCACGACTGACCTTGACAACTGGTATATGCTAAAGGACAAAACAATCCTACTTTTTTGCAGCCGCATTTAGCATGACATCCTTTTGTACAATTGCAAAAAATTGTGTTGAGGACTTTTTCCGGTGCAGGTGGAAGTAAAGTCTGAATTGGTTCCAAAGTAGATGATTAACGTTGAGTTAAGTTAAGTTGATTAACTTCCAACCCCAGTCTTTTGAGTCCAATTGATTACCAAGCCACACTACAAGAAGACGAACAAGAACAAGAAGAAGAGGAAGCAGAATTATCAAATGGTTATGAATGAGACGGATAATTTTACCTAACTTTTTAGAATTCACATGGCTTTCATCATCTTCAATAGTACCAGTTTTTACATAATTTTGAATAGTATTAAATTAAAAAAACAAGTCTTGTTGATCACAATAGATTATGGATTAGGCCTGTCGAGGAAACCACGTTAAAAAAGCGCTCCAAGTACACTACCTCCCAGGCGTGGAAACGTGTGCATATGATTAAGAATACAACTTTTTCAACCATTATATCTCACAAAAGGTGACATTTAGGAGAAAAATTATAGAGACAATTTTTATAGATAATCTAAAATTTTGTCCCACCTATTTTTATCATAAAACTTACCGTTCGGCTAAAAACGCCAAAAACCCATATTTGCGAACTTTGCACATGAATATTTTTTTTTGCAAGTGTGGGATCGATGGGGACTTTTTACATTTCATTTATAGTGGTGTTTCGAGCATTCGTACCAATTTTCAGCTCTATGCGAATTAATACACTTTGATATGTCTAATTTGAACGGACTAAAAGGATGAAACTTGAGTGGTTCTTTCAGATGATGCGAAAATCGAGGATAGATGAAGGGCTATTTTGAATGAGGAATTTAACTGGAGTGGTGTGCTTGAGGATAAACCAGAGGATGAGGTATGGACGTAGTAGCAGTTAGTGGAATGAAGTATGGTGAAACGTGGCTGGATTGTGTGAGAATTATATGAAAAAAAAAGGAAGTCAGTGATAGCGTGGCGGTTAAACCAGACGTTAGATTGCAATTATAATTATTTCTTACTTGGTTTAAACTTTGGTTATGCAAGTTTCTTGAAAATCAGCGTTAGTGTGTGCCGAAGCATAGAAAACCATGGCGCAAATCTAAAAAACGGAACTTTTATAACTATGCTTGTGTAGTTTTTTAATTATTTTAAATAATACGTTTAGAGATTCATGATTTTCTTTAATTTGTTAATGGCATTAAGTGTAGTCTTATACATCTTATAGTTACGGTAGTTTCTTCTCGTTCGAAAACGACATACTTGAGTCAAACCACAATATGGGGTGCTAATTTGAAAGTACCAAATACAGCACCTTATAAAGTAAAAAGTATACGTCGAATTAAAGTTTACCGTACCTTTTGTTCAAATAAATAAGAACAGTAAGGACACTTATATGGTACATTTTGATTTATAGAGAGACACAAATAGTCACGATAGAAACAAATCCAATTGTCTTTCTAAACCTCTATGTGCCTTAAAACACTGATTCAAAACAGTGCAAGTGGTTTTCAGACAAAAACCGCACGTAAGCAAATACATGCATTTTTACGAATTTGTTTGCCAACATAACCTAGAAAGAGAAGTTTGAACCTATCCCCCTAACAATCCATACTTGGTTTTGGTACCGCGTCAGCTTATATCACGGCACGTTTGTGCTTTTGCTAGGCTCGTAAGTATCCGGTAGGCACTTTCAACTCTTCAATAACCGAACTAAAGAGGGTTTCCAACTGAGTATGAACAATATATTCGTTGGCTAAGTCCAGGTTTTCCGGTGTAAGAGTAAGCATGTATCAAGAGTTTTATAGACCTGTCTGGTATTCTGTGTGAATGCAGTGCTGGGGTGTCTCAATCAGTAAACCTAATAGTCGCACATTGTAATTTAATCAAGTTTTGCGCTCCAATTCTATCAGATTTTGAAATATAGTTATTGATACTTAGGATGTTTGATTATGATTGAGGGAAACCACTGAGGCCTGGGCTCTTGAATCTCACTGTGCTTACAGGGCTCACTGATCTGACTCGTCCATTTAACCGGTCAGGTCCCAAAGATTCCGAAATTCTTACAAGCATCTGTGTCCAACTGGGGATCATGTTTTCCCCCAATTCCTCCTCTGTTCTATTCTGATTATTATTTTCTCTCACGACAGTTAAATCGTTTCTCTAGCATTCATCGACCATATTTATTTAGTTAGGTCATAATCTGTTTTTATTCACTTAGGTTCTTCTTCTGTTTTTATTCTGGCTATCGTTTTCAAACCCCTTTTTCATTCCCCCCTCTTATTTATTTGAAAGTCTTTGATGGTTTAAGAATTGTATTGGCATTATCGCCTGTTATGAAGCCGGTTGATATTCTGATTTGCTGCGTATTAACGGGAGGATGCAAGACTTTCAGTAGCCATCATTTGAAAGGTCTGACGCGTTAGGAGGATAGGTTAACTTCTCAATCGTTTACGATTTTAATGAATCGCGATGGCAATCGCTTAGTAAAATGTTCTATTATTGAAAACCTACCTGCTTTTTCCACTTCTTCTACAAGTTCTATTCCTTTTATTATATGAACTATAAGCACTTCCAACGGATCCACATAAACTGGCTCTGGTTCTGGACTAGGTGGAAGAACTATAGGTGATGGAGGAGGTGGTATTATTACAGGAGAAGGTGAAGGAGGTCGAGGTGGTAATACAGGAGGAGCTGGTGGTGGTGGAGGAGGAGCTGGTGGTGGTGGTGGAGGAGGAGCTTGTTTTTTAGGAGGAGATGGAGGTTCTTTTACAGGAGTCGGTTGAGGAGGTACTATTTTAGGAGGAGGAGGCGGAGGAGGTGTTGTTTTAGGCGGAGGTGAAGTAGTGCCTTCTTTTAATTTCGGAACATCCTCCTCTTTCTTTTTATACTTAAGCTGTTTGAATCTCTTCAATCTAAACGATTCCTCTCTCTCTTGTTCATCCAGTTCAGACAGAATGTACCTCATTGTTATAATTATTCTTGGTATTATGTTCCTCTGTAGTACATTCTGTTTCCTGCGAATACAAACCTCTTGTTGATATCGTGTATTCTTTTAAAAATCCGCTGAACTCACCCTTCTTTATTTTAAAATTCGTATTGTGTATTGTTGTATCGTATATTCAAAATAATTATTATTATTGTATTAAGCCTGTGGTGTCCCACTGCAAGAGTAAGAACCTCCCTACTCTCTTTCCACTCCTCTCTATTTAAAGCTGCTTAGGACCCGTTCTTATTTAAGATGTCCAGTTCATCCTCCCATCTCCGAATAAAATAAAAAAATGTTTAAAAGAAATCGATGCTTCATAAACTCAGGCATAGTTTGGCATTTTTTTAAATAACCATGCATGTTACGCCTACCTAAATAAAATGTTTAAATTTACACAAAATGGCTTAAATTTCAATTTGTTTTGTCTGTTATATATAAAATCACTGAACAGTATTTAGTTTCTTGTCTCAAAATCACACATTGCATTGTTTACATTTAACACGAATGCTTTTGGTGTATGAGGTAAAGTTTATATATGATCTGCTTATATATATGTTTTTATTTAGGCAATTGTGCTTCACCTTCGACCAAAATATCACTAAACATCAGGCGAGATAGTGGTTAAAGACGAGACAATAATAAAAACCGGCCACGTGCGAATCGGACCCGCGCACGAAGGGTTCCGTACCATTATCGCGAAAAACGGCCAAAAAATCACGTTTGTTGAATGGGAATACTAATAAAATATTAATTTTATTCTGTTTTTAGTATTTGTTGTTATAGCGGCAACAGAAATACATCATTTGTGAAAATTTCAACTGTCTAGCTATCACGGTTTCGTGAGATACAGCCTGGTGACAGACGGACAGACAGACGGATCGCGGCGTCTCAGTAATAGGGTCTTTACCCTTTGGGTACGGAACCCTAAAATCAATAAAACTTGCATTGTCATTTATGTTATTTAGAATCCATCTAAATATAACATCTAATCACTTCAAAATTGCTACAATTACACCTTAACACATTGCAAAATGTGGTCCACCACGGCGTTAACATAATAGTGCACAATATTCTAAGTGGTGATAGTAGAATAAATACGAACAAATCCAATACCAATATTTGCCGTAAAACACGTCCACTTCAAATACTTCAAATCCTTGATTCACAATCCGAGTGTTACTGTGGAATCAACTCTTGAGCAAGTCGGTTTATTTAGAATCTTGTATTTCTTTGCATTTTATTATGTACCTACTTTGATGTTTTTAAACTCTGATTTGTTACTATTTCTATAGGATTTGCAAAGGTTTAACTGCATATTTCCCATTTGGTTGGACAAAAAACCAGTAAAACTGGCAGGCACAATAAATGAAAATAATAATAAAATTTAGGGACCCAAATTGATGGATGAAAATGGAGAAGAAGGCCAAATAAAAGATTGATAGATTCATAAGGAAGTAAACGATATCCTATCGATTGACAGGAGATAAGAGCAGAAGATGATGATGATGATGATAAATTAACTGAACATTTCAAAAGTACAATCTGCAAAAGTGATGAGCCTGATTGGTCAGTAGACTTCTGCAACCAAAATTATCTTGGAAGCAAAGTTTTCTTGAGCACGCTTTTTCCTCCAAATGAAACTCTGTTTGAATTGCTGCCGTAAACCACCCTTTCTTTTAAGGACAATTTTTTGACAAATATTTTGGACAGTGTATGATTAATTAATTTTTATATTTGCCATAGTAACTCGCCTACATCTTCTTGTAAAAGTTGTCAAACATATACTTAGTCTGGCCATAAATACTGTTAGAATTGCAAATAAACAAAATATTACATTTGAATTTGGAATCTTTCATTTTTATATGATTTTTCATTGTGTTTTCTTATTTTGGCGCCAATACATTGTACAATATTTTGCAATATTAAAATGGAGTGGGGGGATAAAGAGAACCGAATCGCTGTGATCGCGTTACACAAAGTAGTATGGAGCCAAATGCAATTTTTAAAACTCTCCATACGCTTGGTATTAGTCAAATGTTTGTGTACCGGGCTATCAATAGGTACAATGAGACCTCCTCTGTTTGTGACAGAAAAAGATCTGGCCGTCCACGTAGTGTTCGTACGAAAAAGGTGGTAAAAGCAGTAAAGGAAAGAATTCGAAGAAATCCTGTCCGAAAGCAAAAGATTTTATCTCGGGAGATGAAGATAGCACCTAGAACCATGTCGCGTATTTTGAAAGATGACTTGGGACTTGCAGCCTATAAGAGACGTACTGGTCATTTCTTAACTGATAATTTAAAAAAGAATAGGGTGGTAAAATCGAAACAACTACTGAAGCGGTACGCAAAGGGAGGTCACAGAAAAATTTTGTTTACGGATGAGATTTTTTTTACAATTGAGCAACGTTTTAACAAACAAAATGACCGTATTTATGCTCAAAGCTCTAAGGAAGCTTCCCAATTAGTCGACAGAGTGCAACGTGGGCATTATCCGAATTCAGTGATGGTTTGGTGGGGTGTTAGCTATGAAGGAGTGACTGAGCCATACTTTTGTGAAAAAGGTATCAAAACATCGGCACAAGTGTATCAAGATACCATTCTTGAGACGGTAGTTAAGCCCCTTAACAACACCATGATCAATAACCAAGAATGGTCCTTCCAGCAAGACTCGGCGCCGGGTCACAAAGC
This sequence comes from Orthosia incerta, assembly GCA_948252205.1. NCBI lineage: Eukaryota > Metazoa > Arthropoda > Insecta > Lepidoptera > Noctuidae > Orthosia > Orthosia incerta. Next base: position 9,961,249 of record OX411765.1, on the reverse strand, counting down.
TCGGTCCACGCAGTGTTGGTTGGAATCGAACGTGTCCGACTTCATCAGAGCTGAAGACTGGACGTCGTCTAGTCCCGATCTTAATCCGCTGGATTATGATTTATGATAAGTTTTAGAGAGTACGGCTTGCTCTAAACGCCATGATAACTGGCCTCAACGTTTAAAGGACTGTATTGCAGCCAATGGAAAACACTTCGAGTAAGCTTTTTATGTTTTAAATTGTTTTATATTTATGTATTAAATGAACACATTGTAATAGTAATAAATGTTATTTGAAATAGAAAAAAAAATGTTTTTCTTTGTAACTATATTTATGGCAAGACTAAGTATAAGTAAGTATAAGGGGATTGAACTATTTTCTATGGAAGCTGGCAAATGGCGATGGGGAGACTATACCGTAATGATAGTGCGACGCACAATTAAATTGAGAATCTAAAGACACCGCCACGAGAAGCTATAAATTTCGTAAATAAAGAACTTCTACTAAGTTACGTATTGACAATTCAATCAACAACAAATAATCCCAAATTCAATCAACCCAAAGTAACATACTTGTAATACGAAAATTACGAGCAATTTCACTTGGTCGGTTTATATTTCAGCGATATAAAGCGCTGTCGTTTAATGTTTTGTGGATGCCTGGCTGGAGGCTTTAGTTTAGTCTCCACAGGATCGCCCGGTTAAGCAGTAGCTAATCACATGGATTGAAATGCGAGACGCCACACACAAAAAAAAATGTTTTGTGGAACTGGAACGCGTCTGACTCATTGAACGAGTTTTAGATTGAATTTGGGATTATTTGTTGCTACGTAACTTAGTAGAAGCACGGGGTTTCATTGCTAAGAAAGAAAATTTGGTTCAAATAAATCTCACTAGATGGCGCGACATGTACACACAATTCAATTGAATTGTGTATAAAATTAACATTTTCTGGAATTGAACATAAAAATTGTCTTTTCTTGTTTAATCAACTCTCCTAAGTACAAAATTATGGAATATTGGGCTCTTAATTGACATTTCAAAGATTATTTGAACGGATAATTTAAAATTGATGCCAACAGATGGCGCATTTTTAAATTTCTGAGGCACTCCACTCAATTGTTAAAATTTGCATTGTAACAGTTTATGAATAAATTTATTTTATTTTATTTAACAAATTTTGGTGCAATGAAACTATAAAAAGGTGCAAGAAATACTATTAAACAAACCTTCACTGTATTTAAAGAAAAAAATATTCACGAACCTAGTAAACCCTTTTACTTGCAAGTCGCTGCTAACACCATCTATTGCCGTGAAACGGGATCGAACGTGATTTATTTATTTATTTATTTAGGTCAACCAACAATTGTTTACACGATGTACATTTCAGACTTAATGACTAGAGTAACATTTACAAGTGCAACAATTAATTACAGGTTAACACCACATGCACAAAAAAACGGTTTAACATACTCAAAAACAAAATCGAAATTAAAATTAAATTAGATTACATTAGATTACATTAGATTATATTAGATTACATTAGATTAATTTAGATTAAATTAGATTAAATTAAATTAAGTTGTCATTGGATTATTTACAAGAACTCGTAGGAATTTATTTATGCTATCGTGGTGTACATCTACTAAGTCACTGAGGCCATTAAGGATCTTGCATAGTCTAGGCATCGGAGAATTCGCACCTAGTACAGACTTTCGACGTGGCGGACACAGGGGTGTTATCTTATTCCTAGGATATCTAGAAGGCGCACGGAAACCAATAAGCTTCAGTAAACCGGGGCAGTCGATCTTATTGCGCAACACTTTGTAAAGAAACAAAACATCATTTATATCTCTACGCATAGACAACGACTGCATCTTGAAATGGCACAGACGGACTTTATAAGAGGGCAGACGCTTGGATTTCCCGTCACTGAAGGCTAGATGCCACACAAAACGTTTCTGGACCCTTTCCAGACGCAACATGTGAGTGGCATAGTGCGGTCTCCACACCACACTACAATATTCCATAACACTGCGTACAAAACTGTTATATAACATTATCTTGGTGCTACTTTTACGAAAGCCTTTGGTGTTACGAAGTAGGAACCCAAGCATTTTTGATGACTTTTTAATAATGTCATCAATATGAGGAACAAAAGTGACCTTCCTGTCAAAAAGTACTCCTAGATCCCTTATTTTTTCCACTTCCTGGACTTGTTCTTGGTCTATGAAGTACTCTGTGTCAATACAACTAATTTTCCGCGTATATTTAACATGGTAACATTTCTTCGGATTTAGTTGCATTTTATTATTGCGGCACCATTTTATAACCTGGTTAAGATCGTGCTGCAGAAGTTCGCAGTCTCTTTTTGACTCTATTACTCGTGCAAATTTTAGGTCATCTGCATACAGAAAAGGTTCAGAAAAACGAAAACACTCAAGAAGGTCATTAATGAACATAATAAAAAGTATTGGAGCTAAGTGAGATCCTTGGGGGGCGCCCGAAGTTATCCTGTGTGCAGCCGATCGAAAACCGTTCACAACGACAAAGAATTCGCGTTCAGCAAGATAGGACTTGAACCAGCTTAATAAAGGCCCTGTTATGCCATATGCGGCCGACTTATATATCAGAATAGAGTGAGGCATTTTATCGAATGCCTTACTGAAATCGGTGTACACTACGTCAAATTGTTTGCCTCCATCTACTGCCTGTATTAGGGACTCTGTGAATGACACCAAATTTGTGGCTGTAGATCGAGATGCTACGAAACCGTGTTGGTTATCATTAAGATACAATCTTAAATGTTGCTGAAAGTGTGGACATATTATGGATTCAAAAATCTTTGCGAATGTGGATAGGATTGAAATTGGCCTGTAGTTGCCTACGGTATCTTTTTCATCTGACTTATGCACTGGGACAACCTTGGCTTTTTTCCATTCTGACGGAAAAGTTCCAGTAGCCAGCGATTCATTATATACTATTAGTAAAGGAGACACTAGAGCTGTGGCACAGTTATGAATAAAAACAGGCGGGATGCCATCCGGGCCAGGTCCTTTACTAATGTTTACAGTTTTTAGTTTTCTTAGTAAATAGTCGCGGTCAATCACTGGAATACTCAAACCCCGACCATTATTATGGAGTGCTTGGAGGTACGTTGTATGGCAGTTGAATTCTGTACCCTCGTCAGGCGTGTACACGGTTGCAAAATGGTTAGCAAAAAGGTTGCAGATCTCAGAACCGTTAGATGTAACAACCTGTCCGTCAGTCATTGCCAAAGGGTATCCACTAGACCCACCGCGTTTCGCTTTTATGAAACTCCAGAGAAGTTTGGGATTATCTTTTATGTCCTTCTCAATTCCATCAATATAGTCATTATAAAGATTCATGGCAAATTTTTCACACCGCTTGGAAACCAGTTTCAGTTCAATCCTATCTAAAGGATTCCTGTATTTCCTGTAGCGCAACCTCAACCTATTTTTTTCTTTTAATAATTTTAATAATGCTTTATCAAACCACGGCGGATAGCGACTGTTGTTTGGTTTTCGATCAGGCACAAATTTCCCAATTACATCACGGAGACACTTGTAAAAAATTGCCACCATGTCATTTCACATCACGAGTATTCAGAAAAAGTTCATTCCAGTTTAGCTTATTTAGGTAATTATTAATTTCAGGGTAATTAGCCTTATAAAAGTTAGGTCTTGAGTCCATACTATATGGTAAATTACAATTCTTTAGCAAAGACATAGTTAGTTCAAGGGGGGGATGCAATTTGTCGACAGCTACTAGAGAATTGCTAGACTCACTCACCAAACAAGTTTGCTCCGTTGACAAGACCAGATCAAGATGATTGATGTACTTACAAAAATAACAAGATTAATCAGATGAAAAACGCTAGTTAAGTCGGCACGGTTTCTTTGTATGGGATAAGGCATCTGTATGCTAGTATTATATTATCTGTGGTAGAAGTCTTTATTTACAAAATTTATAGCTTCTCGTGACGGGGACTTTAAACAAGTGACATTCTGTCAACGAAAGTGTCGCCATAGCGATTTGAAAAAAGTAAAAAAATAATGGGATGCCAAGTGCTACCGAAATATCACGTGATCAGTACCTTAGATTTCGGCATTTTGACGATAGCAATAACTTACGTTGGCGAATAATACCGGGTGGTGAGAAACATACGGAGTGCGCTACCGAAATATCACGTGATCAGTGTGCTTTGTGCGAGTTTTTTATCGTACTCACTCGTGATATCGTAAACGATCTCTTATGTCAAAATGTATACAAAAAAAGAGGTTTGCCTTGCCGTCACCAAACGGCGCCTACCCAGTTTCAATACCAATTGTAGTTTACGTTAATGCGATTGAGCGTGAATAAAAACTCGCACTAAGGCCTCAGTACCGTAGATTTCGGCATTTTGACGATAGCAATAACTTACGTTGACGAATAATACTGGGAGGTGAGAAACTTACAGAGAGCCCTACCGAAATATCACGAGATCGCGTAAGTGACAGATGTAAACAAGTCATATAACACCCTATTTATTTACCCTGGTTATTTTGAGTGTGTGTAGTCCCCACTCAAAATAATCTTACTCTAAGAGCTTATGGTCACCCCGTACCTTAGATTTCGGCATTTTAACGATAGCAATAACTTACGTTGACGAATAAAACCGGGAGGTAAGAAACTTACCGAGAGCGGTAGAGAGTTTCGTATTCCATAAGCTTTTATTTAACTTGGCTTGATAGTCATTTATTTATTTAATACTTCTTGCACACAAACGTACAGAGGCGGACAAAATTCCTAATAATAATGCCTATAATTAAGTATACTTAGGCCCACTAATTTTTATTCGTAGTGGTAGTAAGTTTCAAATTACGACACGTAAAATGCGTTTATAACCGACTTCCCAATAAGCAGGAGGTTCTCTATTCGGACGTTTCTATATTTCAACACGCTTTTATTAGCTTGGTATGTATCTATGTGACTATGTATCAATGTAACGGAATCTTTGAACGTGATTTTCACCCCCTTGAAAACGTCGGATTGATTTGAAACTTTGCACACCTATCAAGGACCAATGACAATGCAATAATTTAGTCAAATTCAAAGTCAAAGTCAAATATATTTATTCAACTAGGCCAATAAGCGGCACTTTTGAAAGCCAAATTTACAAGTAATAAAAGTTGATTCTACCGTGCGCGTTTAAATTGTTTGGCCCATTAGCCTTACCAAGATCTTCAGGATTAGCGACTTTTTAGTTCAATTTACCATTAAAGCGTGTTTTTTAGTTTTTATAACTACAATTTTTTTAAGTATGTTTGGGCATAACTTCGTCTTAATATATAGAAGGATATGCAAAATTATTTTTTTGTTTGGAAGGGTATAGGTACTCTCGAGGTGGTCTTATTGTCACCAAATCAGAATCTGATGATGGGATCCCATAGAAATCGAGGGAACTCCTCAAATATCATAGGCAGACATATGGCGTTTTTTATTTTTGATAGGCTTAAGCTTGACCACTATCTCATCTAGATTTTGGTATTTTCAATAACATGGCAAGCATTTGCACTCAAAAAGTATCATTCGGTGCAGTGTTATTGATAAAGAAGACCACAAATGGCCACTGGAACTCCTTTTATAAGTATGTCATGGGTATAGGATTTCTCGAATAGTTAAGCGACTTTGATAGAGCAAATACATATAAATAAATGGTACTGATGCAAATTGTACCATCAAACTTATCTGATGACGAAGCCGGAAGGTAGGCGTTGGAACACCGTAATAAAACTAAATAATAGTCGTGTTTGGTCTTATTGGAATCGAAATGAGATGAACTCGGCTATAAATGATTTTCATTTTAATATGAGGTACCAAAATAAAAAGAGTAAAATAAAACCTTTTTAACCAAAAAAATAAACTGACTTCTAAAGCAAAACACTACAAAGCGAAAAATAACTTTATTTTCCGAAGCCGGTGTCGAAAAACGAAAAACAATAGGTACCAAAGACACCGACTTCGAAAAAGTAGGAAAAGACTTTACGAGCTATATAGCCTTAAGCCTTGTATTAACACTGATACGTTTAATAAGTATGTTGCTACTTACTCAAGATTTTTTTTAAATACTTGCAAGGCAGCTAAGGTCTTGTACATTAGCAATAAGGTTAAATTAGCAGAAAATAAAATCAAGACGGTTTGGAAAATTATAAACAATGAAACGAATAGGAATAAAAGAAATAGTAGTGATTACACGCTTGAGACCACACACGGACTTATTAGAGATAACAAAAAAGTTGCGCAAGAATTTGTAAATTTCTTTACCAACATCCCAATTAAAACTACTGAAACCTTAAAATCTTCGCCCTCGCTTGCTTTTGGATTATTAAACGCGAACGAATTTAATTTTTAATTTATCTCAGTTTTTAATCGTGGTCTGGAAGTTTGAGTAGTTTACGCGGCCTACCCGAATGTCCTTTCTTTGGTATTGTTCGTCGAATCGTTGAGCTCCTTAAATTCTGTGTTGAGCTGCTCGGTTATTGACAAATGCGTGCACTGACTGGACAGGTCCACTCAATATGGCTGGTTCTTTCCTCAAAAGACCATTTCAGACATCAATCTACATGGTCTTCACATGATCTGACCAAGAAAGATTTTTGTTTTGTCTGGACTTTAAAAGAGACTGTGACCTCTGAGTTTGTTTCGGCCTTTCTTCTCAGAGTAGTCAGATAGGAAACGTCGACCTCATCTAGTTTTAAAAATATAATCGACATGTAAAAGTGTTTGTACAAACCAACTTACAGAAATAAAATCATTTATCATTTGTAACGTTTCAGCCTGCCCGATTGTATTTAACTTTTCACATATAAACCCCATGACAGTAATAAAAGCTTTTAAGCAAATCAAGATCATACCGACTAAAGATCTGTGGGGAATGTCCATCAAAGCTTGTACCTCCATTATTCAGACTATAGCGCCGTACTTGGCTTTGATTTTCAATTTGTGTGTGGATCAAGGAGTCTTTCCGGATCTAATGAAATATAGTAAGGTTATACCACTTTTAAAGCCGGGGACAGTAAAGACACAAATAATTATAGACCAGTATCCATGTTGCCGGTTTTCAGCAAGGTATTTGAGAGGATAATGATAAATCAAATGCTCATTTATTTTAATACGAATAACATCTTGCATGATAGACAGTATGGTTTCACCAGAGGACGTTGTACAACTGACGCTGGTGTCACTCTATCAAAACACATCTTTGATGCGTGGGAAGAGTCGCAGGATGCCATAGGTATCTTCTGCGACCTGTCGAAGGCGTTTGATTAAGTTAATCATAAAACATTACTTCTGAAACTTGAACATTACGGGCTAGGTCAATCAGCGTTAAGTTTGGTTAAATCTTATTTGAATGATAGACAGCAATTAGTTCAAATAAACGGTGTGAATTCGTCCGGGTTAAACGTTAAAATAGGGGTACCCCAGGTCTCAATTTTAGGTCCTTTCTTATTTTTAGTATACATAAACGATTTACCCCGTTTATTGGAAAACAAACTAAACATGGTGTTATTTGCTGATGATCTTTAATTTTTTAAATAAATAGACGTACTTGTCAGGTTGACGACGTAAATAACGCGCTACGGCAGGTTCAGGATTAGTTCACTGCCAATAATTTAGTTTTAAATGGTAAAAAAACAAGCCAAGGAAATAATTTTCCTTGCCGAATGTCAAAAGTACTGATTCTGACATTATATTAAACAAGGAGAAGCAAGAATTCGTCGATAAAACGGTTTTCCTGGGGATCACGCTAGACTCAAGGTTGCAATGGGGTCCTCATTTGGTATCCCTTGCGGGGCGGCTGAGTCCGGCAGCTTATGCTGTTGGAAAGATTCGTCGGTTAACGGATGTGGATACCGCCAGACTAGTCTATTTTAGTTATTTTCATAGTATGTCTTACGGTATCTTACTATAGGGAAGGGCTGCAGACATTGAGTCAATTTTTATTCTGAAAAAACGAGCCATTAGAGCGATAAACAATCTTCGCCGGCGCGATTCTCTAAGGGAACTGTTTAAGGACATTAACATCATGACGGTTCCTTGTCAATATATTTATGAAAACACCATGTACGTGAGAAAGAATTTACATCTTTTTAGTAAAAACGGCGACAGACATAATTACGTTACTAGAAATAGGGACCAATTACTTCAACCAGGTTTCAGACTGGCTAAAGTAGCCTCATCTTTCAAGGGGTACTGTACGAAAAGTTACAATAAAATTCCTCCCCACATTCTTGAACTGAATAAGACGAAATTTAAAACTTGTACAAAACGCACACTATGCAGGCTGGCATATTAATAAGTTGGGGGATCACATCACTGATAAAAATGCCTGGCTAAATGCTAGTCCTGCTCCACATCCACTAGGGCGCAAAAACAAGTGATATGCACTACATTATTGTTTTGAAGTATTGTTGGACCTTCTGAAGACTGTATGAATATATTTGTATTGTATAAACTCAATTTCATTCATTAAGGTATGACTTAGGTACCTAAATATTGTAAAAAATATATGTATTTTTTTAAAAGAGTAATTATGGAGTTTCTTGTGCATTCTTCCCCATTACTAGCACACTACTTGTAAATTTCAATGTGCCGCTTGGTGGCCTAATTAAAATAAAATATCTTTGTCTTTGTCTTTGATTGTTAGCAATCTTGCAACTGACACGTTTGGTTAGCTCGGTTCATCATCAGCCTTTCTTAACGATCTTCTTGCTGGGTTACGGAGCTACTCTCTATTAGAGAGGGAATGGGCCGTATCCTCGCAGGCCCAGTGCGGGTTGGTGGATGTTGCACGAGTTAACTAAGTGATATCATTCCACATTCAAAATGGCGGACTCTCAAAGAAGGCGGACCAATTTATTTTCTATGCACTCCCATTGGATATCCAAGGAAAGCGTTTGCTGTGAGGAATACGAACAATTTTGAATTAGTCATTTATTCTCTAAATGAGCACAGACCATAACTGGGTCGATATTAGAATTACTTTTTATTCGACGTATACCTTATTGGTGACTTAATATGAACTATTGTGTGGTCTTAGGTGCACTGAGAAGTTTTTGGGACTTAGAATTTTTCTTACTTAGAACAAAACAGAATATTGCTATATGCAAATTAGTTTTTTATTATTTTATTAAGGATAGTATTTAAACGAGCAAAAACTAATTGAAATTAAAGGTGTAAAAAATCCTGAATATGGCTTACTGAAATATTAAGTGGGCGACAAACAGTAGGCGAATACAATTGTTTAAAACAGCAATTTAAAAATAAAAGTATATATTATATACTTTTTCTTTCTGCAGGGTCTAAAGTAACCTAACATGAAGGAGATAACGGGTGCTAAGTTCGAACCTAACCTATCCGTGTCGGGGTTCTCTAAGCTCCCGAGCTCGCTTCGCTCGCTCTTGGACTAATTCAGTGAAAATACGAATACACCCGAACTCCCGCGCTGTACAGCGATGTCGCTTCGTCGCTTGTTCAGCTATTTTCAAAAGAATAATATGCCAAAATAGATAAATAGAACCCCAAATACAATTAAATTATGTATCAATATGCGGTAATACCGCAGCTCACAAAAACCTCCTAAAAGGTATTACTAAACCGGATAAATAGTTACTTAGTATAATAGTCGCTCATTATTATATTTTTCGCCTGGTTAATAATTTCTCTTTTTCTAAGTATATTTTCTGTTAACTTAAGTCGGTTAAGACCGAACAAGTTTTGTAGTTTTAAAAATAAGCAAACTTTATTAGTTACCGTTACCAATTAAGTGCTACATTTTATATGAATAACTCAGTTGCCGGAAGTAGGTCGTTAGTGTTTGATAAAGCTGGTGAACATAGTCTAAATAACAGTGGTCACGGGATCACGGCCAGACTAATCGTAAACAAGATTGCCCTAGATGGCAGAAAATAGTGTGGCTAACCTTGACCCAAATGACCTTGAGTCAATTACGGGATCACGGCCAGACTAATCGTAAACAAGATTTCCCTAGATGGCAGAAACTAGTGTGGCTAACCTTGACCCAAATGACCTTGAGTCAAAAAACTCTACCGACTGTCTAACTCTTGAGTGACTTACCGAAATTTCTTTTATAGTGTCGTCCTTAAAAAAGCGATCATCGCGCAAATACGAAATTATTATTTTTTCGGTCAACCAGAGTATTCGTGCCGACAGAAGGTACTGTCCGGTTTTGCCGAACAAATGAACGCGATCATCATCGTCATTTCAGCCTAAAGACGTACTCTACTGAACGTAGGCGTTCCGAAGTGTCGCCAGATTTAGATAGGAAACCTTCCAACCGCGAAGCGTCGGTGTTTGTTGGGGTAGCTGGATCTCGTCCGGAGATTCTTAGCACCCCTTGCCATGGCGTAACCTCAATCACTGCCGTAGTCGAAGTCGTAGAAGTCATTCGATGATATCTCATGCCCAAAAAAAACAAAAAACTGGTAGGCAGGCTGCCATTGCCTGCCATTTTTTATTTATGCTATTCATGGGGGGAGGGCGGAAATGGTGTGCCATGATCGCCACGCTTGGCATTTGGCGATCGCAGTATGGTTGGTACAAATAAATGCACAGAGAACGCTGCTGCCCATTCTCTGGTTTGTCCCTTAGTCATAGTCAGTTCTTACTTCTTTACGTCCGAGAACATACAGTACCAGTATTAGTTGACGACCTTTTGAATTTGCGATATAAATTGTTATAAAATACAACTGTAGAAGTTATTTATGAAAAATAATTTAGATGGAATGTGTCTAAATAGTATTTAACACTGTTGAAAGTTGTATGTATAAAAATCACTGTGCATTTCTGTGACGTATGACGTTAGTTAGAGCCTACCTACTAAATAACTAGTTATTCATTGAATATAAATTGAATGCTTTATATATATAAAAATTGGGTACTAAAGAAAAAATCTGAGTAAAAATATATTATTAATCGATATTATTTTATTTAAAAAAAAGTTTTCGTGGGCTTAAAGGAAAGGAATTAATGGAAATTAAATTAAAACAGTACCCGGGAGTAATCACATAGAAATTATAAAAAGTATATACATAGCCTGTGGACTACTTTTAACTTTATTGCGTTTAGTTATAAGGGTGAAAAATGGTCGAACGTAACGAAAATGTAAATAATCAACATTAAGTTACAATTTTTTTAAACTTGATTACACTTTCGACCTTGCGTCGTCCTAGACATTGCATAACACATTTTCTATCACAATCTGATGTACTTTGACATAAATTATTAACATTTTGCTCACTGTATCTTATAAAATCGTTAGCTCGCAAATGTTGTTGAACTGTCAAAATTAAAGGTATCGCTATTGGTTGTATGTTACGCAACTACTCCGCGATTACTGTATCAGGATAGGATAGGATATTTGGACCCCTTTGCCGCACTTTGACTCGCATTTGGTCCGTTGTGCGTGCAGACCTCTCTGTGAGAGGGAATGGACCGTAATCCACCACACGGGCCCAGTACATGATGGTGGATGTCACATGTCTTCGAATTATTGGTTCTAAGACATGCCGGTTTCCTCATGATGTTTTCCTTCACCGTTTTGAGAGCAGTGATAATGAAATAATTTACACAAAGTAAAGCGGCTGCCTGGGTTCGAATCCACGACCTACAACTTATAAGTCGCGGCCGTTACCACTGCTCTTGTATCAGGTAAGTTTGGTATAGTGAAGTTTGGTCGTATAACAATTAATATGGTCTATTTAAGAGGTTTAAGTAATTAAGGGTGCTGTCCAGTCCTTAAATAGAGAAGGAAGGGTGAGTTCATCGGCAGCCTGGCCCTTAATAAAGGGCTTATTACATAGCTATAAAAACTACATACAAATACTAACTACACAGAATCTTTGCTTTAAGATTCAAGAGAAACATGATGATTTTTATGTTTTGTACATTCTGGATCTTTTGACGCGGAACTAAACGAACCATCTTGTTTAAACCCCGACGAAAAAAGAAAAAAGAGGGGTGTTATAAGTTTGTGTATATGTGTATCTGTATGTGGCATCATAGCTCCTACACGGATAAACCGATTTTGATTTCGATTCTTTTTGTTTGAAAGGTGACTTTATCGAGAGTGGTCTTAGCTATGTTTGATAAAAATCGGTTTAGCCGTTCTAAAGTTATGTGTGTTTTACTGTTTGAATCGGGGTGTTCTCAATACTCAATACTCAATACATTTATTGCTTCCACATGTGAACTTAGAGTATTTGCTTTTCTCACAAGATATCGTGTCATAATTACGTGTTCAATAGCTTGTCGATCGAAGCGATCGCGGGATTTATATTTTTTTAAATTTTACTTGTTCAATATAAACCCCCACAAGTATGAGAATAAATGTCACAAATGTTTACTAACGGCCCCCTTGACAATCTCATTCAAACACCAAAAGATTCGTGTAGCACTCTAACGAAACTTTTAAATGACATTAAAATATTACGTAACATCTGCGAATGAGAAATCGTAAATAAAATCAAAACGAAAAATATCATATTTCTTGAAAAATAAAAATTAAAAAAAACGAAGAGAATTTCAAGTAGAACTAAGCAAAATAAACAAGAGACTTGAGCATCACTTTGCTCATTTCGGAATAGATAAATCAAATTTCAATGAAGTATAATTCCTTTCAGACAATTATTTTACTTAATATGTTGAACCATTTCTCTTCAAATACAAAAATATTTTAAGATCATTGTATTTGTTTAAAATATTCTTGTTTTTAATCTACTTAACTTACCTTCACAATATATGCAAAGCCAGATAAAAATACCAATTAACGAAAATGATAACAAACATTATCGAATTTAAAAAAAAATTTTTTGGTACTGATAATATTAATGTTTATATCAACAAAATAGGTACTTAAAATTTCTTATCTTACTTTGCGTTATAACATTTTAACAAACAACACTAAAGAACACAAACATAAAGGAAATAGTATGATTCAAACTATTAATCGTGGTTGGTCGAACTTTAAATTGGTAAAGGGCGTACATTTATGTATGTGTGTGTAGCTATAACAATTAAATAAATGTATGAGAAAATGGACTAGAATCATTTTATTAAAACATGGATCCGAATATACTTAAGGCGCGTCCCCGAGCAAAACGCCGCGCTAGTCGAATTTTGTGCAGTTTTTAAGAGCTATCTACTCTTTATTTAAAAAAAAATATCAATTAATAAAAATACATTAAATTTCTACATAATGTTGATTCTAAAATTGTAGTACACTTTTTTTTTTAAAGATGTATAAGTGTCACTAATCTCCTTCCAACAAAACCATAAAAATGTGAAATAATTATTGATAGCATGCATCTCCTCGTAGAGTATTAATTAATTATTTTTTATACTAACACTAATGTATAGACAATTTGATAACGAACTTTTTGTAAGTTTTATTTTTTTCAAAAGACCAATATTCGATTTTATAAAGATTTTATTCTAAAATCTGGGCGTATTCACTACCGTAATTCATGCGCCACCAGTGCCGCTAGGCCAATAGGAATGCTCTTATCTCATGCTGATTTTTTGGTCAGGGTACGGCCTTAAGTGAGGGCATACATCCACAAGAGGTTATGGGCCCACTACTCTTTCATGGGGTCAAAGCCTTTGCCTTGCCGAAATTACTTACGCAATAAGGCTGCAATTCATCGGTGCGGGCACCCCATAACCCTTCGGCCCCATCGGCCTTGGTTCTCCTGCGTAACTCTTTATTTAAGATTCAGTCACGTGTGTAAACACTGAGCATACCCCTCTCCGCAGCTTTTAAAATACGCCAAAGTATTTCTAAGCCGCAATTGGTACAGAACTTGTTACAATTTTGTTGCTATACACTTCTTAACAGGCGGTGACATATTTATCTCTTTCTACTTGACAACGCTACATCCCTCTAACACATTCTCTTTTTTTTTATGTGTGGGAAATCATCCAATGACTTCTCCCGCTCTGGGTGAAGCGGAAGGGCGTGTCAGACTTTTACTGACTAAAACCAACCCGTGTTCCTTCAGTTGCTTGAGTCAGAGCCGTGGTAACTCTTTTTCAAATTTATCCGCGACCCAACCATCTAACACCTGCGTTGCTTTTTTGAAAAACACTCTTGATTGTAACTATTTCGTTATTTATTCTGATATTACTTATAACAAGTTTGATATTTAAACTAAATTACACTATCATGGTAATATTATAGCAAGATTTTTTGTTGCTATTCTCACAAAACAGGCTTTATTTAAATCATAATATTTTTTTCATCGCGTCGCAAGTATCTATGGCGTTTATGCGAAGATTCGCACGGATAGATGTTCTAGGGTACCCAACACTTGCCGAAGTCGATTCGTAGATGGGAGATCAACCATTTCTAACACCTCTCTAAACTACCTCAGAAAAGTTGAAAAGCACTTTAAACTGTTGGTTTCGGCTCTCATTTGAAGATCTTCAACAGTCAGATACTCGTACCAGGTAACGGTAGTCAGATGGTATCTGACAAGGTTAGTGTCAGATTTCGTGAAAAGAAAATCTGACACTAACCTTGTCAAGGGGTATCTTGTTACCCAGTAATCGGGCCAGATAGGCAGTCGCTCCATGTAATACATGCTAGTCAGCTGATTCTGGTTAGACTGGATGCCAACCCCGACATAGTTGGGAAATAATAAGGCAGATTGAAAATAAGAAAGGCAGAATAAGAAAGATTTCCCCGTATCACATGGTGCGGCGCCGCAGAACTTCGTGTGACATGCTTCTGATATTTCTATGTAAGACGACTCAGCGACACCGCTCCGGCGTCGCGCCGCCGCCGCAACGCATCGTGTTCCTTAGTACTAAGGCTGTTGCGTCGTCCGCTTCGCGTTGGTGCTGAAGAACAAGCAAGGAAGGGAGGCAAGCTCGTTCATTGGTCGAGTCGCTCGGGTCAGCGCTGAAGGCCTCGACCAATGACGAGCTCGCGGCGACCGTCAGCATCGACGGTCAGCGTGACACTAAAATCAACCTTAGTGAAGAGTGACAAGGAAGAAAAAGGAGTCGGTGATCGCGTTACTGTTGATTGTGGTACACCGATCCCAAGTAACATGGGACACGGGCAGGAAGATGATGATTGATTGCATGTACCTATCCATGCTGATGACTATTTTAGCGGGGCATCCAGCAGGGTTATTACGTAAGAAACTG
Source organism: Orthosia incerta (assembly GCA_948252205.1). Taxonomy (NCBI): domain Eukaryota; kingdom Metazoa; phylum Arthropoda; class Insecta; order Lepidoptera; family Noctuidae; genus Orthosia; species Orthosia incerta. Next base: position 9,946,036 of record OX411765.1, on the reverse strand, counting down.
CAATCAGCAATTATCGCGCGTTCAAACGTTGTATGCCATAAAAGTCGGCATTGCCTACAGTGTAGGTATACGTATGGTAAGACCTACACACAGGCGGGACTCCGGTGTCGCGGGCGCTCAGACAGGGGACTCTGACCGCCCACCAAGTGACTCCAGGTAAGACGGTGACACAGTGATCACGTGCTGCCGTGCACAGCGAGGCTTAGGGGAGACGCCTCTCATTCTCCCCAGGGACGTGCTCTAACAGTCGTTGCACAGAGGGGGTTCCGCAGTGGCCTTTTAAGAGGTAACGGGGCCCCTTCCAAGAGCTGATGGTTATCACCGGGTTGGTTTTAGTGAGGTAAAACTCCCTGGTCTTTCCCCAAAAGTCCTGGCGCCTTTTGAAGGTTTCCATAAGTAAACAAAAAAAAAATGGTGTGTCCTACACAATCGTTTGCTAGTTGCTCGCTGTTTGTCAAATGCACTTATTTAAAAAAAATCGCCATAATCTCTAAAACTTCTGTATTGAAGAGAAATTAATGCGCAAAAATCACTCTAGTTTTGCTCTTGAAAGATATGTAATAATCCCGCAGGGCAGGCAAACATTTCACATCACGCCAATATTCTCTAAACGAATTAGTGCTTAAAACACACATCGTCAATCCATCCATCCTAATATTAGCCATTATAAAAGCGAAAGTAGCTCTGTTTGTTTTTTTGTTACCTTTTCACCACCAACAGCTGAACTGTTTAACATGAAAACTCGTATGAAAATTGTTTAAGATCCTGGCAAGGAAATAGGATAATTTTCATCACGGTAGTGCATTACTTTGGGATGATAAAACGCTTTTTACGCGGGCAGAAGTTAGGTATTTATAAAACCAACTGGTGAGATAGTGGTCAAGCGCAAGCCTATTAAGAGGAAACGGGGTCAGAGAGTGCCGACTGAATTTCCTTAGTAAAAAGTCATAATTAGAGGTTTGGCTCTCGTCTCTTTCCTCCTCCAATATTGGACCAATTTGAAAGTTATTCGTAAACTGAAAATTAAAGATATATACTATGTCCCTATGTTTTCCTTTTTGATGATACATTATCTTTAGAAGCACTAGAGCCCACAAAAAAAAGCTCAAAATTGCGCTGTCAACAGAAGCTTAGTGTACAAATTTGATAAATATAAATGAAAAAAGGAAAACATAAGGACATAGTATATATCTTACTTTACCAGTTTATGGAATATCTTTTAAATTGGTCCAATATTGGGGGCGGAAAGAGACGATATTTCCTCTTATTAAAAAAAAGCTATTCATGTGTTATAGTGGTGAGATGGTGACCCAGTTAGTAATCATATAAATAACAATATCACTTATAGGCAGTTTGAATCATACTATTTTTGAAATAGACAACAGCAATTGTGACAGCAACTAAAAATAAGTGTGCAAGATATTATTTTTTCTCTAAATACAATTCCTGGAAATAAAATGAAACGGTGTTCGTATAAAGTAATGTTTGGAGCATTAAGATAAGCATTAAGTATTTTTGCTCAGGCAGAAAATAGATAAAAACTAATCATCAAGGCTACTTAGGTTCAAAAACCTAAGTAGGTTCTTGTTGAATTAAGGCACATTACACTTTTTTGTAGGAACCTTAATTTAGTCACCTAATTAAGATAGTGGCTGCACACAAACATTTTAGCTACTGTCAAAACTCAACTAATCTCTGATTTTTATTTCGTAGACCAAACTGACATTTAGGGGGTTGCCATTTTATCGTTACATAAATATCGTGTTGTATCCTAGTGATCGAAAGTTGATCGAAAATCGAAGTAGTTCGAAAATGGAACTATAACACGTCCAAAAATTCCCTTATTTGATTCTTGAATTCTTATATATTACAATAAAAACTTATATACTGTGTGTATTAACCCTGTTATATTTAAACATATTAAGTCTGTATTCATAAAAAAAATATTTACAACAATTAGCTAAATTAAATTGAGAAGTCAAGTCACATCGATTCGATGAATCATTTAAGATTGAGCCTTACCTACAACACTGTACTCCGTGCTTGCAACATTTAAAAAAAATAAGGTCATTGACAGCTGTCAGTTTAGTCTACGAAATTGAATATCACAATAAAGTTTCATTCACTTACTTGTTGGCATTTTTGTGGGCTACGTCGATCATGTCGAATGCCACCTTGAACTGACAAATGAAAACCATCTTCCTGATGAGCGCCAGCCACGCCTCTCTTGCTTTTATTACTACATCGCCACCTCTACCCAGTCCCAGATATTGGTATGGAGTTTCACCTGACTGTAAAAAAGGATACTTGTTTAATAAATAATAGTAAAAAAAAATACGCTTCAATAAAAAACCAAATTTAAAAAGTAGAAAAGAATTTTCAACAAATTTAAATTGAAAATAGTGTGATTAACAAAAGTATAGTATACTAGCTGTTGCCTGCGGCTTCGCTCCCGTGGACCACCCCACAGGACCCGTTTTCAGGGTTAAAAAATAGCCTATGTTACTCGGGAATAATGTAGCTTTCCATATGTGAAACAATTTTTTAAATCGGTCCAGTAGTTTCGGAGCCTATTCGGTACAAACAAACAAACAAAAAAATCTTTCTTCTTTATAATATTAGCATATAGAAGTATAGATTAACATTTATAATATTAGTATATATAACTATAGTATAATTTATTACAAAAAAGGGTGGGGTGTTTTTTAAGTTATTGCACGCGCCTTGTACTTGGCACAGAGACACTACAGGTAGTGTCTCTGTGCCGCATGATCTAACCAAGATTTTGTTTGGACTTTAAAAGAGACTGTGACCTCTGAGTTTGTTTTGGCCTTTATTCCAAGAGTAGTCAGATAGGAAACGCTGACCTCATCAAGTTTTAGAAAATATGATCGACATGTAAATGCGTTTGTACAAACAACTTACAGAAATAAAATTATTTATCATTTATCTTGTCCAAAGAATAAATTCAGATGTTTCTTCTTTTTCAGCGTATCAATGATACCATAGTAGATTATTGCATCGAGCACAAAGTAATTTATTATTGCACAGAGTGCCTGATTTAGAGCCCGAGCGCTAGCGAGGGCTCTAATCTAACAGGCACGAGGGCAATATAAATTACTTAAGGCGAGGTGCATAATCTGCTTTTCTTTCAACTATTACCTATAGGAATAGTAGATAAATCACTTTTTTAAATTTCTTTCATTTTGAAATCAGAGTTAGCAGCAATCATTTTTTTAAATTTGGAACAAGTAGGATAGAAATGAATAATACGTACGTAAAAAAAAAAGTATTGATATCGGCTGGCTGAATAGAGCTAATCCATTGAGATTGGCAACTTTTGGTGCGATTAAAAAAAAACAGTGCAATAATGAAATTTCATACATTTTTATTGCTCTAGAGCATTAAAGACTCGCTTTGTACTGAGTTTTTAGTGTAATTGTGATGCAATTAAAGCATAGTTGAAAGAAAAATAATTTATTGTATTTTTATTTAATTCAGAATCCATGCCATTTTATTTCTAAAAATCAAAGAATCCCCTCATCTAGTTTTATACTTTCGACATGTAAAAGTGTTTTTACAAATCAACTTACAGAAATAAAATCATTTAGCATGTTTAACTGTTTAACCAACATTGCTGCATGACCATGCACCTAGCCAAAAAATGAACAATGTTATTAGGCCCAGAATTTCATCACTTCCACGGCGTCGTCGATCGGATCCTGCATGTTTTAGAACTCAAGAAGAAGATATAGAGTCTGGCAAACGAAAGTAGACACTCGAATTATTTGCAAACTTTTTATATGGCAATGCTATACTAATGTCAACCCCAATTTTCCGTATGACGTTACTAAGTTGATACTTTGTTTTAATTCGTAATCACTATTTACCTTTTTGTAAAAAAAAAATCTCTATTTAATAATTTAAAAAGTTTCATTATTAATGTAGAAAACAATGATTCCTGTGACTCTTATGAATCTTTTCACATGGAGGTCTTAGATTTAGATTTTGATTGACAGTGAATAAACCAAAATTATTATAGAATACTGTTGCTTTTTAGGGTTCCGTACCCAAAGGGTAAAAACGGGACCCTATTACTAAGACTTCACGATCCGTCTGTCTGTCTGTCTGTCTGTCCGTCTGTCACCAGGCTGTATCTCATGAACCGTGATAGCTAGACAGTTGAAATTTTCACAGATGATGTATTTCTATTGCCGCTTTAACAACAAATACTAAAAAAGAATAAAATTAATATTTAAGGGGGGCTCCCATACAACAAACGTGATTTTTTTGCCATTTTTTGCTCGATATTAATAACGGCAACAGGTAGACGCTTGAAATATTCACGACATATTTAGTTGCATATTCACTTCAAAAACTTATAATTATTAAATTAAAATAAAATAAATTAAGGGGGCTCCCATACAAAAAACGTGTTTTTTTTGCCGTTTTTTGCGATAATGGTGCGGAACCCTTCGTGCGCGAGTCCGACTCGCACTTGGCCAGTTTTTTTTATTCAGATTGATATATCTAAAGTATTACCTACCTAAATGTATTTAGGTAGGTATTATAGTATTTTTATTCAGACAAAGTAATATAAATAATTCTAAAGTATCAAATTAGGTTATTCCAGGTATTGCATACTAGTTTTTGGGGTTGCTATGCTGATATTTTTTAAATTTGCCGCGCTTTTTCAGTCTCTACTTTCGTTTGCCAGACTCTAAAATCATGAGTGTAAATGGATATGAAATTTCGGATTTATGAAAAAATACTATACTGAGTTCAGGTTCAACTCTATCTCTATTCATTTTTCCCAGGGTCTGACCCTACAACCAAAAATCACAAAATTTTGTATAAGGGTCCACCAGATTCCGTTAAAACAAGTGGCTGTATGCAAACGGACATATTTTTGACGTGGTTTGATCACATTCTGTCTCACACAAAACCAACAAAGGAAAGTCGCTATTGTTATTATTAGATGTCCACTCTATGCATACCAAAAATTTGTCTTTCAGCAACAAGGCTCGAGAAAACCACGTCATTGTGGTTTGTTTTCCGCCCCACTGTTCCCACAATATCCAGCCACTTCCCGGCGAGCATGGGCGTACCCAAGCCATTTGTGACAAGACATGATAAATTATGTCTTACAATTTGTCTTAAATGCTAGCACGGGTCAAACATGTGACATATTTTAAAGGCGCGACATGCCTTTCTTGTTGCTGACTTCACAGTGCGACATAAATTGAATAGACGACCAAATAAAATAATACGTATAAAAGTGTACCGTTCATACAGATAAACAAATTTTTAATTTTGTTGGGATCAAATTAATATTTGACCCACGACCATAGACTTATGCACACTTTATTTTTCTTTGTTTTTTTGATAACATAGTGAGTGTTTGTTAGAAAGATATAGTTATTGTGAAAATTTTAATATTATATATGCGTCTCGGAACCTAAATGGTTTTTATGGCCCAGGTTAAACCGAAACTGCAATAAAATTGGAAAAATTTCGGAAAAGATAAAAAATAAACGTCAAGAAGTTATGCCACAAGTCAAGAAAATATCTCACGCCGCCGTGCTAGCATTTAAAACAAAATGGCTTTATCGCTCAAACTGTGATAAAAAGTGTGACTTAAGCCATGTCACAGTAGGCTGTGCTCGCCGGGCTGGATGTTGTCCACGACCTTTATGTCACCACTGAGTCAATATTGTTCAATAGAAGTGAAAAAATGATTGCGCAAAAATTATCCAAGGATGGTGACAGAGCTTCAACTTCCAGAAATAAAATAAATGCAAGCAGCTGTAATTTTGACGGCTGTTAACAGTTTTAGAGTGACAGGCAATAATCCTTTAAAAGTTGACGTTTTTGAAGATTGGAGGTTTGAACCCGCAGAAACCACGAACAAGCCAGATGCTCCGGAGCTACAAACAACAGTAGAAAATGCTGCTATCACTGAAACTCTTAGACTTCTCCAGGTAGAAGATAATAAAGACAATGACTCTCAGGAATCATATGCAGCAGATTCAATCCTGGTACCTTTAATTTTGGATAATTTGGAAGCTATTTTACACGATGATGAAATAACATGCGCATCTCCACATTCAATGCAGCAAACGGAACCAATCCCATCCGAGAATAATATTACAACATAATCCTTCAGTTCAAAGCCTTATTCAGCAATGACGGTTACGGAATCAACTTATAGCAAACCAGTTCCACAATCAAGCACAGTCTTCCAAGCACATTCACTAAAATCATCAACATCCAGATTTGTTCATCATAAACCAGTTCCAACCAAATCAACCGATCAAGTACAGTCTTCGAACCAAACACATTTACCACAACAAACATTATACACACTTAAATTCTCGTCTCCCAGAGACCTAGTTAAATTGCCTGATAGAGGAAGACCGAGGATTTTCTGTCAGCATGACGCATAAATGGGTATGTATCTATTTATTAATTTGGGCTTTTAGTTATATAATAGTATTTTTTTTTATTATAGTTAGGCTCGCGCTTGACCACTATCTCACCTGATGGTAAGCGATGATGTGGTCGACGGTGTAACACGCTTGCCTAAAAGTAACCTAATCACTCTTGACTTAAAACCCCGAGGTTGTAGCTATCGGGAAACACAGACTCCGGCAGGGAATTCCACTCCTTAGCTGTACGTATAATGAAAGTATTTTCAAAACTTTTAGTGCGTATGGGTGGGATGTCCACCATGTACCGATGGCGCATCGCCGTATGTCTGGTAGTCCGATGATGAAACGGGCTAGGCGGAATTAGATCATGCAATTCCATCGCACACTCCCCGAAATGCAACCGATACAAAACCGACAAGCTGGCAACACGACGACGATGTTCAAGGCTTTGGAGCTTTGATTCGACCAGTGCCTCATTACCGATGAGCCTCTTGGCCCGTTTTTCGATCGACTCTAGTGCATCAAGCTGGTATTTACCAGATTATTTGTTTAGTTAGTAAGGAGTTAAATATAAAGGTTTATAGTGCACTTGGCACACACAAAACTCTGTAAGACACTGACATTTGCTGTAAGAAAACCCAATTATGGGTTAAGTTCGCCTTTGTACATAAGCTACTGTATTTGTATATGTATGTTTTTTGTACAATAAAGAATATATGAAGACCAGTAACGTCTCGCAAAACAAAAATAAAAGGAAAGACTGCTATTTTGACAGATTTTCCGTACAAATCAGAACTGGAAGCTGCTTTTCCTGACAAAGAATTTAAAACAAAGACTCCAGGTGTAACAACAGGCGAAGGTAAAGGCAAGACCCACTAACAACAAAGTAATTTAAAGAAAAGAAGACGCCTAAAACTACTACAAATAAAAAATATCCTGGTTGAGCTCATGGTGCCTGTGCAGGCATAAATGAAGAAGACGATTTCGAGTATGTCTGTGAGCCAATAACGGTAAAATTGGTTGTGCCCAATGAAAAAAGCCCAGTCGGTTGTGTCCCACTGTAGGGGCAAAACCATTTTTTGCCAATAACGGCAAAATCGGTTGTGCCCAATGAAAAAAGCCCAGTCGGTTGTGTCCCACTGTAGGGGCAAAACCATTTTTTGCCAATAACGGCAAAATCGGTTGTGCCCAATGAAAAAAGCCCAGTCGGTTGTGTCCCACTGTAGGGGCAAAACCATTTTTTGCCAATAACGGCAAAATCGGTTGATCCCAATGAAAAAAGCCCAGTCGGTTGTGTCCCACTGTAGGGGCAAAACCATTTTTTGCCAATAACGGCAAAATCGGTTATGCCCAATGAAAAAAGCCCAGTCGGTTGTGTCCCACTGTAGGGGTGGATGGACGTGTAAATAGTCCAACCAGGATTGTGTTGCCACGCGTATGTACAAAATGTGAAAGGGAAAAAACCGACCGCTTCTAAAGCCAGAAAAACAAATGTGACTGCCACTGACCTGATTCCACCTTGTGCTGGATTCCTCCAATTCGACAGCCGCCGCTGATGTTTGTTGATCTGCACCGTCACTGGCTTCGTGTGAAGATATGTAGGTACCTACTTTATCTGCCGGCCGGCGTCTTAACCACTATTTCAAACTTGCACGATATGTATGATGTTAAAGAGTCTATGAAGAACTCTGTGAGTGATCTCAGAAGAAAAAGAGCCAGAAAGAACATGAACTCTTGCGATGTAATGAATCACGCGCGCTGGTAGCAATCCAAAAAGACACACTGGTGATCGTCGTTGCGACCACAGATTCAGTATTTTTTTAATCGAACATCTGAGTATGCCAGCGCCATCTGTTGGTCTCTTTCAACACTTAGTAAAAACAAGTCGGCACAGACACAATTTGAATTCGACAATAGAAGCGGTATATTAAATCAATTAAAAATGTTTTCTATGTAATTATAAACTATGTACCTAACCTAATACATAAGCGCTCCACCAAGGGGCAAAACCATTTTTTGCCAATAACGGCAAAATCGGTTGTGCCCAATGAAAAAAGTCCAGTCGGTTGTGTCCCACTGTAGGGGCAAAACCATTGTTTGCCAATAACGGCAAAATCGGTTGTGCCCAATGAAAAAGCCCAATCGGTTGTGTCCCACTGTAGGGGCAAAACCATTTTTTGCCAATAACGGCAAAATCGGTTGTGCCCAATGAAAAAAGCCCAGTCGGTTGTGTCCCACTGTAGGGGCAAAACCATTTTTTGACAATAACGGCAAAATCGGTTGTGCCCAATGAAAAAAGCCCAATCGTTTGTGTCCCACTGTTGGAGCAAAACCATTGTTTAACCCCCGACGGAAAAAGAGGGGTGTTATAAGTTTGACGTGTGTTGCTGTGTATTTGTGTGTCTGTCTGTGGCACCATAGCGTCCAAAAAACTAAACTTAAAAGTTTGGCGAGTAAATTATAAAAATATGTAAGTTTAAGAAAAACAATAAAAAAAAAAAACGGGTGAACCGATTTTGATTTAGTTTTTTTGTTTGAAAGGGGATTTTGTCGAGAGTGTTCTAAGGCGCAGGCCACACAGAAATGGCGTGGCAGTGACGGACATGGCACGGGCGGCTTCCTATTCCATTCAAATTTAAAACGAAATGTATAGAAATAAAGTGCAATTTAGGACACACGGTATGTCTTTGCTCGGACGTGGTTATGACGTTTGAATAAAATCGGTTCAGCCGTTCAAAAGTTATGGGCGTTTTACTGTTTTAATCGGGGTGTTTTCGCAAGATATCGTGTCATAATTACGTGTTCAATAGATTGCCGATTGAAGCGTATCTACTATCATCATCGTCATCTGCCTAGCCTTTTCCCAACTATATTGGGGTCGGCTTCCAGTCTTACCGGATTCAGCTAAGTGCCAGTGTTTTACATGGAGCGACTGCCTATCTGACCTCCACAACCCAGTAACTGGGTAACACGGTACCCCTTGGCAAGACTGGTGTCAGATCTCAAGCTTCTGACTACCCGTAACGACTGTCAAAGATCTTCAAATAACAGCCGGGACCAACGGCTTAACGTGCTTTCCGAGGCACGGAGGAAACTCGGTATGTTGGAATGGTCACCCATCCACGGAGCGTATCTACTATGTACTAGATAAATCATGTAGCAAGAAATAAAAATTTGTCGGTGGTTTTTATAATTTTGAAATTTTACATGTTTAATATTTTAATCGACTGATTTTATTGGGCCGGTTTTGCCCCCACTTTCCCTACGTATTCCAGAACAATGATGGCACTGACAGGTCTCGAATACGTATATCTAAATTTCGTGATATCTCTCTAATCTCTACTGAGTGAGTGAGCCGACACCTCGACTTTAGACAAAATATTCATCCGATTATTCGATCTCTATTGATAACACATTAATTACTCTAACGTATAATTAGAGGCAAACAAGGGATTTGATTACTGCTGATTTTTAGCTTACTGAAACATTACTATTATTTACTATTCTTCAGAATTAAATGAAAGAAAATGTATTTTAATGTCAAAAAGACAAGGTCGCCCCCGGGTGGGCTCGAACCACCAACCTTTCGGTTAACAGCCGAACGCGCTAGCCATTGCGCCACGGAGGCTATTATCGTTACGCTTAAATTTCATGACCGATTCCAAGAGTCGAGAACTAGTCGAGAACTAATCGTTCACATTTCAAGAGTAAAGATAAATTTTCCTTAGTTGTAACCGTAAAATAAAGTGACGACAAATTTATGTATATGTCGCAGCCATCTGGTTAAATTAGCCAGCTAATTGGACGCCTAGGCCGTTCATCGTATTGAATACCTGGGCCGATAGTTAATTAATCTAGAATCATCCAACGTTTAACAACTTGGCGTATTGAAAGGCAGCCATTTAAAGATGACTGACCAAGACTCAGCCAACTGATTAAAATTTAGTTCAGTTTTTTTCCACTGCGGCGCTAGTAGTCACCAAAACAAATATGGCGTCAACAGCGCAAACCGTGAATGTTAGTTTTCATTCTTCTTTTACCATCGTTGTTGTTAATCAGATGGCTGCGACATATATACTGACAAACTATTTGATTCATGACGTAGTCAGCCGATAATTCTTTTGAACACTCCGAAACATTCAAGTTTCAGGGGAAGAACGTTCTGGCGATTAAATAACTTTCACTGGGTAGGTAACTAATTTAGGGCCACTTGTGCCACCGGTTATCTTATCAACTCCGAGTAAGTAGCTAAAAAGGCCAATAATGTACTTAAGACATTATGGCCGAGTTTCTCACGTTTAAATTATCGCAGAATTAATGTGACAAATTAATTGATTGGTTGAATGAATTGTCAACAGCCAACACAGCAGATAACGCGTGCTTGGCAATTTGTCACATTAATTCTGCGATAATTTAGAGTCGAGAAACTCGGTTATTTAACCTCGTGTCAGTTAGGCCCAGTTTTTTGAACGCTTTAGCTCAACCAATAAGGATGATGATGATGAAATATGCTAACTAGTTGTTTAAAATGTCGGTAAAACGTGTTTAATCATCAGCTTATTTGATCATTTGTGAGGATTGCAATCTATACTTCTATACTATTATCTATACTAATATTATAAAGAGGAAAGATTTGTATTTTTGTATGTAACGAATAAACTTAAAAATTACTAGACCGATTTCAAAAATTCTGTCACCGTTGGGAAGCTACACTATCCCCGGGTGACATAGGCTACTTTTTAGGGTTCCGTACCCAACGGATAAACACGGTACCCTATTATTAAGACTCCGCGGTCCGTCTGCCTGTCTGTCTGTCTGTCACCATGCTGTATGTCATGAACCGTGATAGCTAGACAGTTGAAATTTTCACAGATGATGTATTTTTGTTGCCGCTATAACAACAAATACTGAAAACAGAATAAATAAATGATTAAATAAGATTTTTTGACGTTTTTGCGATAATGGTACGGAACCATTCGTGCGCGAGTCCGACTCGCACTTTGCCGGTTTTATCCCTGTATTCCCACGGGAACGGGCACTACGCGGGTGAAAACGCGAGGAGGAATTTTTCGGTTTGTTTGTTTGTACCGAATAGGCTCTGAAACTGCTGGACCGAATTAAAAAGTTCTTTTAATAGGCAGCTACTTTATTCCTGAGGTTCCTGATTGTGTGCTCCGTGTTCCTGAGTGACATAGGCTATTTTTTAATCCTGAAAACGGGTCCTGTGGTGTGGTCCACGGGAGCTTGTTGATAACAAAACGCATTTTACCGAATTTTTTAACCATTGGTAATTAAGCATATTTAACCATTGGTTAACTAGCAATCAAAAAACTGGGTCTTAGTTCGTAGAGTTAGTTGCAACTAACTCATAGTTAAGTTATTTGGCGCAAGTGGAACTTAGATTTCAAAAAATAATATTAAGAGGAAACGGGGGCAGAGAGCGCCGACTGAATTTCCTTAGTCATCATCTTCCTGCCCTTGTCCCATGTTACTTGGGGTCGGCACAACACGTTTTCTTCTTCCATACCGTCCTGTCCCCCGTCACGCTATCACTGACTCCCTTTTCTTTCATATCACTCCTCACACAGTCCATCCATCTTTTCTTTGGCCGTCCCCTCCCTCTCCATCCATCCACATTTATATTCATAACTCTTTACAGTAGTAACATGCGTTTCATCCCTCCTCATCAGATGACCATACCAGGACAAACGGTTTCCTTTCAACTTTTCTGTCACTGGCGCCACTTTCAAACTTCCTCTAATATACTCATTTCTCACTTTATCCATTCTCGTCACTCCGCACATCCATCTCAACATTCTCATCTCTGCTACATGCAATCTCTTTTCATCCATCTTTTTCACAGCCCAACATTCTGATCCATACAGTACGACAGGTCTTATCACGGACTTGTAAATTTTACCCTTTAACTTGAGGGGCATCCGTGGGTCGCAAGTTGTGCCAGTGACCTGTCGCCATTTCATCCATCCCGAGTTGATCCGGTGCGTTACGTCTCGGTCTGAATTTCCTTAGTAAAAAGTTATAATTCGAGGTTTGGCTCTCGTCTCTTTTCTCCTCCAATATTGTACCAATTTAAAAGATATTCCGTAAACTGAAAATTAGAGATATATACTATGTCCCTATGTTTTATGATACATTATGTTTAGAAGCACTAGAGCCCTCAAAAAATGCTCAAAATTGCGCTGTAAACAGAGGCTTAGTGTGCAAATTTGACAAATATAAATGAAAAAAAAAAAACATATGGACATAGTATATATCCTACTTTACTAGTTAAAGGAATATCTTTTAAATTGGTCCAATATTGGAGGAGGAAAGAGACGAGAGCCAAACCTCGAATTATGACTTTTTACAAAGGAAATTCAGTAGGCGCTCTCTGCCCATATTTCCTCTCAAGTATTAACATTTTTAAATATTTTAAAGAAAAAGTACTTACCTCAACTACGATTGTGCCTCTCAATTTCACTCCCGAAACACTCCTTTTGGTAGATTGCACGGTTGTAATAGCCTGAAAAAAAAAACTTTATTTTTAAGTGGCCCAGTGGCTAAGATTTCGCTTCTCGTGCTTGAGTTCGTAGGTTCAAATCCAAGCAAGTACCAATGTTACTTTTTAGGGTTCCGTACCCAAAGGGTAAAAACGGGACCCTATTACTAAGACTCCACGATCCGTGTGTCTGTCTGTCCGTCTGTCACCAGGCTGTATCTCATGAACCGTGATAGCTAGACAGTTGAACTTTTCACAGATGATGTATTTTTGTTGCCGCTATAAGAAAAAATACAAAAAAAAAGAATAAAATAAATGTTTAAGTGGAGCTCCCATACATCAAACGTGATTTCTTTGCCGTTCTTTGCGATAGTGGTACGGAACCCAAGCAAGTACCAATGTTACTTTTTCAATTTCATAAGCATTTTCTAAGTTTAGCTTGGACATCACTATAACGGTGAAAGAAAACATCTTGAAGGAATCTAAAATTTTAGTTATATAAGTTTGTAGGTATAATAATCGCCTCTGTCCATCTAGAGTAAATACCTACGATCTATATATCAAGATCGTAGTTATTAACCGATCCGGGAGGAAACGCCCGGGTGTCACCATTGTGTGGATCGCCCGGAGGACACGGTGGAGCATACGGTGGAGAACTGCCTCGCTTGGGCTGGGCACCGCCGTGTCCTCGTGGAGGCGATCGGCGGTGGCAACCTCTCGCATCCAGCCCTGGTTCAGGCCATGTTATCCGTTACGTGGCGAGAGGGTATGGGAAGCTGTCTCCTCCTTCTGCGAAGCAGTAATGCTCGCGAAGGAGGAGGCGGAACGCGTGAGGGAGACGCAACCGAGACGCCCTCACGCCCCTAGCCACCGTAGGAGACGCCCAGGGCATCTCCTGCGGGTCACAAGCCGATTCCCGGCCACCGTAGGCGCGTAATGGGTGGCTCGCCGTGCGATAAGGACCAGGCCCGAGTCGACGGCGCGTTGTGTTCCACGCGCGCCTCAAAGAGATGTCAGCAGAACTGACGGGGTCCACGAGGGCCGATGCCTGTCTGGGTCGCGGATAAATTTGAAAAAGAGTTACCGCGGCCCTGGCTCAAGCAACTGAAGGAACTTGGGTGGGTTTTAGTCAGTAAAAGTCTGACACACCCTCCTGCGTCACCCAGAGCGAGAGAAATCATTGGATGATTGCCCACCAAAAAAAAAAAACAAAAAAAGTTATTAACCGATTCAATCGTACCTTTAAGTACAATTTATACTAATTTTACCCGAATGCGGGTCATGTCCATTTCTATAGGACGCTCTACAGCCTAAACGGCTAGACGGCTTATTACATAATTCAGGTGTCGTTGGATTAGTCTTAATTCTGGGAGTGACAGAGGCTTTATATTTTTTAAACCCCCCTCCCTTTTTTTCGTTATCTTAAGAATATGAGTATCAAATGAAACCTATTAAATAGAAAATTACAAAAATAAAAAAAACATTTTATGTTACTATGTATTTTGGCATCTTTGATAGCAAAATAAATAGTCTTTTACCACATATTTGGAAAACTAAAAAGTCTGAAATAAAAAAAATGTTTTTCTATTTTCAGTTAATTATTTTTTAGCAGTTGGGTTTTTTGATTTTATAAAAAAAAATGTTGGATGTTTTAAATCACCATTTACGTAGGTAAGATTTGAGCAACGTGATCGCGACGTACATCTGCGACACAGTACTAAAACACGTTAGTCTTTCTTTTCATCCTTTTTTTTTCTGATTTTAATTATTGTTGTAATAATTATGTTTTAGAAGAGTAAAGTGCTCTACTACAGGCAAATTTTGTCTAAAAGAGCACTTCAATTACCAGATGTTTGCATTCTTATGAAGGCATAATAAATTATTTGTGTATTTCACGGATTCTCATTGCTAAGAAAGAAAATTTGGTTCAAATAAAATCTCACTAGATGGCGCGACATGTACACACAATTCAATAGAATTGTTTGAAAAATTAACATTTTCTGGAATTGAACATAAAAATTGTATGTTCTTGTTTAATCAACTCTCCTCAGCACAAAATTATGGAATATTGGGCTCTTAATTCACATTTCAGAGATTATTTGAACGAATCATTTAAAATTGATGCCAATAGATGGCGCATTTTTTAATTTCTGAGTCATTCCACTCGATTGTTAAAATTTGCATTGTAACACATTTTGGTGCAAAAAAAACTGTTAAAACGTGAAAAAAAAAAACTATAAAACGAACCGTGAAAGTTCGTTTTATAGTTTTTTTTTTTCACGTATAGTGTATTTAAAGAAAAAAATATGCACGAACCTAGTAAACCCTTTTACTTGCAAGTCGCTGCTAACACCATCTATTGCCGTGAAACGGGATCGAACGCGATTGAGGTACTTACAAAAATAACAAGATTAATCAGATGAAAAACGCTAGTTACGTCGGCACGGTTTCTTTGTATGGGATGAGGCATCTGTATGCTAGTATTATATTATCTGTGGTAGATTTGTATCTTACGATCTCGCTCTACATTCTAATAGTGTTAACACACGTACGGATTTGGTACGGCCAGACCGACTCCGCCCACAAATGCTTTCTCGCTTACACACGCTTGTTTGGACCGAGACGGAATCAATTTAATAATAATAATGTCCGCGGACCACTCTACACACGCTCGGATATGGTCTGGGCCGGACTAACCCCGCCCACAAATCCGTGGTCCGGCCGTACCAAATTCGAACGTGTGTTAACACTATAATGAATGAAAATCATTTGGAGTGCGATGTGTGGAGACAGAGGATCACGATGAGCGACACGACAGAGATGACATGAGATCGCTCTCGGACCTGTGGTATCGCGTGTCTCAAGTAGTTTGGTTTGAAATTCTGAAAAATAACGCCGGAATTTTTCTTATGTTAATGTTTAAAAACCCTTTTGTGCTTCCCTTTCTGTCACGTAGAGCTACTAGAGAAATGCCACGAGAGCCCGATCGAACGCCTAAACAAGTGCCGCAAGTGGAGATATTGTTCCCACACGCTTCGAAGCGATCCCGATAACCTACCAAAACAAGCGTTGGCAACATAGTGCCACGTGTACACGAAGCCACGAGCATCGGAATCACGTGGTGCGAGGCGAAGCGCAAGATTGTTGGCGATGAAGCAATTCTATGGACACCATCTGCTCTTTCTAGGGTAATTGGACACTAAGTCAAGTAAGTGCTTGCCTGTCAGTCTGGTAACTAGTAAGTCACATTTTTTAACTAAATGTAGTGACATGCATCAGGGCCGCGGTGTTAGGATTTGGTGAAGATAGGTATTGTGCCTAGTCACATTCGCTTAACTCGATCGCGTACATCAAATTCTACAATTTAGAGGTTTTTGTTGCAACTGTCAGTCACCCGCGAGCGTAGTTAGCGCGTTGCTGTCGAGGCAAATACGTGGAGTACAACAGTACCATAGGATAGAGCAGACAATAAAGCATCAGCACCAAGATATTCTGGGTATCCTGGGCAAGAAAAATAGCATGTGATGGGCCGATCCCCATAATGCCAGAATGAGAAGACATAATATATAATTTTTCGCGAGTTTGATGCACAGAATGCCA
Organism: Orthosia incerta; assembly: GCA_948252205.1. Lineage (NCBI taxonomy): Eukaryota > Metazoa > Arthropoda > Insecta > Lepidoptera > Noctuidae > Orthosia > Orthosia incerta. Next base: position 9,929,506 of record OX411765.1, on the reverse strand, counting down.
TGTACCTATGAACGAAAATAGTTATTTATGCTACAAGTGCGGAAGGTAGGTGATTTCCGATGAGTGGTATTTTATTCACGAGCGAGCGAAGCGAGTGAGTGGATAAATCGATACGAGTCGGAAATCATCTTACGCACGTGTATCATACAACATTTTACTATGCATTGTGCAAGGAAATAAAAAACAATATCTGAACCAAGCAAGAAATTAATAAAATGGCGGGCTTATTCAAGGGGCTCAGCATATCCACAGATTAACTTTTACTGCGCATATACAAATAGCTGTCACGTCGTAACGCAAAAAGGCACGAGCAAAATATTCATTCTGCCAAACATATTTAATGAATATTTAAAATTAATTTATTGATCAAAATCTAAATCTAGTGTAATTAAAAACGCCTTAAATGAAGTATTTGTTTTGTTTTACCTTTTATATGAATGATAATCTGTACCTAACTAATTTTTTAAACTAAATAATAAATTGTAGTTTTAAAAATTAAAAAAAATGGTAAATAGAACTAAAAAGTCGCTAATCCTGAAGATCTTGGTAAGGCTAATGGGACATACAATTTAAACGCGCACGGTAGAATCAACTTTTATTACTTGTACATTTTAAATATTTGTTTAACTTTCATAAGTGTCGCTTTTTGGCTTAGTTGAATAAATATATTTGACTTTGACTAAATTATTGCATTGTCATCGGTCCTTGATAGGTGTGCAAAGTTTCAAATCAATCCGACGTTTTCGAGTGGGTGAAAAACACGTTCAGATTCCGTTACATTGATACATAGTTACATAGATACATACCAAGCTAATAAAAGCGTGTTAATAAAAAATCTATGCGGCGAGCTGACGTGGAGTTAAAAATTAAAAAAGTACAGGAAAGTAAAAAGTACTAGTAAAAAAAAGTGACACTTTCTGCACAGTTTGGCTGCTTGGAAAACGCTCTTTTCAAGGACATGCATTGTAAAGGACATTTTTAATGTAAATTAAAATCGATAAATTAATTATGAAAAACTGCAACTGTACCCCATGGGTAGGTACTTACGGTTAGTGTCAAATTTACGAATCATCATCCCGAAGCTCTCACTGGTATCAGTATAAAAAAACCTGCGTGCAGCGTCCAAAACCCATGGTACTAGTGAATATAGGCAGTGGTAGCAAATGTAGCAATCAAGAACTAGCCCTAGTGGTTTGGTTGCCGTTTATATCATATGATCAAAAATAAGAAATTCCACCAAGGCCCCGGCGAGATTCGAACTCACGATCTCCTGTTTACTAGACAGGCGCTTTAACCAACTAAGCCACGGCGCCTATGGGCGTTTTTCTATAATAACGTACCAACCTCGTAAAATAACTCAACGGTTTGCTAAAAATGACAGCGAACAATACTAAAATAATAATTGAAAGCAACATTCTTTTTAATAGATCAAAAAGTACCAAATGTAATATCATTCTATATCCAATAAGCCCAAAACTCGATGGTGCTATCTTGTCTGCTTGAGAAGTTGCTATGGCCATTTGGCGACTTTCCGGCTCCACTATTAGGCCAGCTCTATATACCATTATTATGTACATGTTTAGGCAATTAAATACACGCAAAGCTTCAGCTTAATCTGATGTGCAAGGAAGTGGAAAAACTTTATACAAAAAAATAAAACAGACTTCCAAAAAAACACTACAAAGAGAAAAATAACTTCAATTTCGGAAGTCGGTGTTATAAAACGAAAACGGGAACGCCGACTTACAAAATTGAAGTTATTTTTCTCTTTGTTGTGTTTTTTTGGAAGTCGGTTTTATTTTTTTGTAAAAAAGGAAATTGCCCATACACAGGCCCCTTATGAGGTATCGTGTCTGCGATTTCAATATTATCCAAAAATAGGATTTATATTTTGTGTTTTTTTCAATCCGTGTCCTTTACTCTTTATGTACAGACAACAACAGATCAGGTTTCTTCACTTGGACATTTGTATGCACCTTATTGCATTGTAATAAGGGTTCATTTCAAGAACAGAAATATCGTTATTTCTCGTGAACCCCACAAAATAAATAAAAACTGTTTTCTAATTATGAATATAACGTGTTTTTTCTACAATATACAACCAAATTTATCAAGATACAACCATTTTTTCAAAGGGGCCCAAGTTCCCTTACATAATGGGCATTCCCCTTTACATCACATCACATCATCAGCCTATCCTATAGCCTATGTAAAATAGTTATTTATGGTACAAGTGCGGAAAGTAGGTGTGACTCGTGTCGATTTATCCACTCACTCGCTTCGCTCGCTCGTGAATAAAAATACCACTCATCGGAAATCATCTTACACACGTGTATCATACAACATTTTACTATGCATTGTGCGAGGCAATAAAAAATATATCTGAACAAAGCAAGAAATTAATAAAATGGCGCTTATTCAAGGGCGCTCAGCATATCCACAGATTAAATAATAGTTCATAGTTTCTCGGGATATCTATTTAAATTAATTTATTAATCTAAATCTAGAGTAATTAAAAATGCCTTAAATGAAGTATTAGTTTTGTTTTAACTTTTACATGAATGATAATCTGTACTTATTTTTAAAATTTTTTCAAATAATAAAAACTCTATGCGGTGGGCTGACGTTGCAGTTAAAAATTAAAAAAGTAAAGGAAAGTAAAAAGCACTACTAAAAAAAAGTGTCACTTTCCGCACAGTTTGGCTGCTTGGAAAACGCTCTTTTCGAGGACATGCATTGTAAAGTTATTTATTATAAATTTTTTTGGTTATAGTACGTAATGGGCCGATGACCTGGTGAAGATTGCGGGGTTCCGCTGGATGCGGGACGCATGGGACTGGTCAATGTGGCGACGCTTGGGGGACGCCTACGTCCAGCAGTGGACGTCTTTCGGCTGATATGATGATGATGATGACGTAATGGGCAAGTTCCCGTAAGTTCAGGGTAGACTACCCAAATAACATGAAGCTTGAAAATAACCGGTGAAATAAGTGTTCTAGGGTAAACTGTATACATCTGCTTACCCTATCAGAGCGTACTGGCGGCGTGAGGTTATGTTATGAATTGATGTAAACAATAAACATACATGCGATTGCAGCAATCCTGAGAGATTTGCCGTTATTTATTGAAGAGTTCTGTTTCTGTTGTATAAATATAGTTCTTCATCAGATCTTCTAACAACCAACCAAGTTTGTATGTATGTATGTATTTTTGTCCACGCGTTTCTCCTAAACTTCTTATCGGATCGTGATTATTCTTTTTGTGTTGGATTGAGTATCTCTAATCCTAGGGAATAGTGCAAGTTTCATCAAAATCTGTCCAGCAGTTAACAAAATACGAAGCATACAATCGAAGTCCTTAGCGACAATCAGCACGAATGTGTAAATTGAGTTATTATGGGTATTTATTTGGTCAATCCTTTAGGTAATTTACTATAGAACTTACTCATTTTTGATGATGGGGTACTAAAACTAAAAAGAAAGAAATGAAAACGTTTCCAACATAGATATAGTATATTATATTTCTATGGTTTTCACAAAAATATAAACCGACTCCAAAAGGAAAACACTAAAAAGTGCAAAATAACTTCGGAAGTCGGTATCAAAAAACGATAACAAAGAAGTACCAGACACTGAAGGTAGGCACCAGAACTCCGTAATAAAACAATGTATCCCAGTCGTGTATAGGCTTTGACGCAGGTCCTCACCGGACATGGCTGTTTCGGGAGGATCCTGTTCAGGATAAGGCGGGAGGAAACGCCCGGGTGTCACCATTGTGTGGATCGCCCGGAGGCTACGGTGGAGCATACGGTGGAGGTCTGCCCCGCTTGGGCGGAGCACCGCCGTGTCCTCGTGGAGTCGATCAGCGGTGGTGACCTCTCGCGTCCGGCCCTGGTTCAGGCCATGGTACGGAGCGAGAGGGCATGGGAAGCTGTCACCTCCTTCTGCGAAGCAGTATTGCTCGCGAAGGAGGAGGCGGAACGCGTGAGGGAGACGCAACGACGCTAGCCACTGCAGGAGACGCCCTGGGCGTCGGGAGTCGCAAGCCGATTCCCGGCCACCGTAGGCGCGGGCTTGCGGACGGCGAGTAATGGGTAGCTCGCAGTTCGATAAGGACCAGGCCCGAGTCAACGACGCGTAGTGTTTCACGCGCGCCTAAAAGAGATGTCAGCGAAAAATTGACGGGGTCCGCTAGGGCCGATGCCTGTCTGGGTCGCGGATAAATTTGAAAAAAGAGTTACCGTGGGCCTGGCTCAAGCAACTGAAGGAACAAGGGTGGGTTTTAGTCAGTAAAAGTCTGACACGCCCTCCCGCTTCACCCAGAGCGGGAGAAGTCATTGGATGATTTCCCACCCAAAAAAAAAAAAAAAACGTGTATAGGCTTGTTGGAATTGTTATAAGAAGGCTTCTGGCTATAAATGATTTTCATGGTAATATAAGGTACCAAAACTAAAAAGACAAAGATAAAAAACTTCCACAAAAAAACTCAACGAATAAAAAAAAGGGAAATTGTTAACCGAGGGAAAAATATACTGAATGGGCGACTATTATACTAAGTAAGTAACTATTTATCCGATTTGAGTAATACCTTTTAGGAGATTTTTGTGAGCTGCTGTAATAATATTGTTACATACTTTAATTGTATTTGGGTTTCTATTTTTTCTATTTTAGAATATTATTATTTTTAAAATAGCTGAGCAACTATCGAGGCGACATCACTGTGCAGTGCGGGAGTTCGGGTTTATTCGTGTCCAAGAGCGAGCGAAGCGAGCTCGGGAACTTAGGGCACCCCGACACGGATATGTTAGGTTCGAAGGGGATGACAGGAGCTGAAGTGAGCGAGCAAAGCGAGCGAACTTAGCTCCCGTCATCTCCTTCATGTTAGGTTACTTTAGACCCTGCAGACAGAAAAAGGAGCCCTGTCGACAAACTTATATTTTCAAGTCGCTGTTTTAAACATTTGTATTCGCCCACTGTTTGTCGCCCACTTAGTATTTCAGTAAGCCATATTCAGTATTTTTTACACCTTTAATTTGAATTTTTTTTCGCTCGTTTAAATACTAGCCAAAAAAAAAAACTTTCTTTTCGGCATTTGGTGTCAATAACGGAAAAGAATAGATACCCGACTTTCGAAAATAAAGTTTTGTTTTGCTTTCTAGTGTCTTGTTTTGGAAGTCAGTAATTTTTTTTATTAAAAAGAGTTTCGAGTATTTGGTTTTGTAAATAAATGAAGAAATTAATATACGTTGTGAGCTGTACCTATATTTTCTTTTGACGCTTATTGATAACAGAATGACGTACCGACCTAATGACAAATTATTATATGGCTCCATTATCTATATACGCTAGTAATTAGCGATTAATTGTACTTACTTACTATCTTGATAATATTTTTAACACGCTTTTATTAGCTTGGTATGTATGTATCTATGTATCAATGTAACGGAATCTTTGAACGTGATTTTCACCCACTTCAAAACGTTGGATTGATTTGAAACTTTGCACACTTATCAAGGACCGATGACAATGCAATAATTTAAACAGTTTGTCCCATTATCCTTACCATTAAAGCGTGTTTTTTAGTTTTTAGAACTACAATTTATTATAATATAAAGTATTAATTTTGATTGCGTTTACCATTTTGTTATCAATTTTATTGTATCTGAGAAAAATTATGAAGGGCGAATAAACCAATCGAATTTCTTTAGGTTAGAAACTTAGAAATAATGTCGATTCAAATTGTTTAAGATTAAGAATCAGCATTGCCGTCCAACGTGGCAATACTGCCAGCCTTCTGGTCACTTTTCCTGTTGACAGCGATGTTGGACGCAGCATTCAATCGCTCCACCACTGCGCCAACCGTGAGCCCAAAAACAATTGTGTGAACAACTGCAGGTTGTTGTGTAAACAACTGCAGGCGGAATACGATTACGGCTATTCTCTAAGAATATTTTCCTGTTTCATACTTTTCAGAGCGCGATTTTGCTGTAGACGGGTTTTAATTTTTAAAACTGTTTTTTTTAATTTTAATTATTTTTAAGTTTTATTTTATAACAGTGCTGGATGCAGAACGGTTTTTAGCTTCGCCCTAGTCGGGAAAAAATAATAAGCAATTATTAATCGAATGCAAGCTTAGCAGCGAACAAGAGATACCATAGATATTTTTTTTGGTTAATTTAGCCTTTTTTTGCCAGCGGTCCGCGTGCTAGTCAAGAATATGTGATACACTTTATCCATTGCAATTATAAAGCTCAAAGATTGGTCTAAATACCGCCAAAATGCTATTAAAGCGTCATGTTATTGATAAAGAAACATTCGAATAAACAAACATTGTAAGTTTGACGTGTGTACCAGTGTTTGTGTATCTGTCTTCGGCATAATAGCTAAACGGATGAACCGATTTTGATTTAGTTTTTTTTTGTTTGAAAGGTGACTTAATCGAGAGTGTTCATATCTATGTTTAATGACAATCAGTTAAGCTGTTCAAAAGTTATGGGCGTTTTACTGTTTGAATCGGGGTCTTTTCGCAAGATATCGTGTCATAATTACGTGTTCAATAGATTTTCGATCGATGCATGTCTAATACTAGATAAATAATGTTGCATGAAATAAAAACGTGTCGAGGATTTTTAAATTTTGGATTAGGTTTAAAATAAAATTTGACAGATCTAAAAATCACATCACAAAGGCCCCGGCGAGATTCGAACTCACGATCTCCTGTTTACTAGACAGGCGCTTTAACCAACTAAGCCACGGCGCCTGCGACTGTCAACATGAAATTAAGTATTCAGTTTCTTAATGGGTGCGGCGCTGGTATTTATTTATACTTATGTAAAATAATACTCATGACCTACATAGGTTAAAATATCTGATACATCAGATTTATTTTTACAAACTCTCTACAAGATAGCATAAGAAAAAGTTTAAATGAAATGGAATGTTCTAGAAAAAACTAAAAATAACTTTTTGTTATTGAAATAACCACACTAATTACCGCGGCGTATTTCTGTCATCGGGCTAAGAATAGTTACCTGATGTCACGGTAAGTGACGAACAAGTATAAAGTAGGAATAAATGAAATAAAAAGTTTGAAAGTGACGAAAAGTAGAAAAGGAATTGTTTATCATAAAATGCATGAGACCAAAATATTAATTTTCAATACAGTTGTTAAACATGGCGTACTTTCAGAGGCTATAATTATGATTCGAAAGTTAAATCTTACGCATAGGCATCTTTCTGTTACGCGGTCGTGACTTTTGTTTACGAGCTCGATCATTATGTTTGCAGTTTAGTTTTAAATTTATATGTCAATTTAAAAAAGTTTAGTAGCAAGGAGTTTTCAAACATAGAATAGAATGGGATGGATTTTCTACGAGGAAAAATGAATGATTCCGTATGTTTTAGTATTGAATTCTCAAAAGTCTTTTAAATGGTTGTTTAATATATTTAATTACCAGTTTTAATTTAATTATTTTTACATCAACATTTGTCAAAAATCGAATATGCTGTATAGGCTGTTTTCGTTGAAAAAAAAAATGTCCAGTTGCAAAAACGCGCCATAAGTCAGTTTAAAAAAGTTTAGTAGCAAGGAGTTTTCATACATAGAATAAAATGGGATACTATTTTATACGAGGAAAAATTAATGATTCCGTACGTTTTAGCATTGAATACTTATTTTTTTTTTTAATAGTTGTTTAGTATATTTAATTACCAGTTTTAAGTTAATTATTTTCACATCAACGGTTGTCAAAAATCGAATAGGCTGTATAGGCTGTTCTCTTTGTAAAAAAATATGTCCAGTTGCAAAAACGCGCCATATTGAAAATTTTTTTTTTTGTGAATAAACAAATCTAATTCTATGATTTGTTTTTACTGTTTCTCACAAGTGTATTGAAAAACGTCGTGTGATACACGGGTGTGTAGGTTATTGCAAACTCGTGTCATTAAAAACCCTCGCCTTTGGCTCGGGCTTGTTAATGACAGCTCGTTTGCAATAACCTACTTTCCACCCTTGTATCACAATTTACTATTATACAAATGTTTATATTTTTTCATAATTTGTGAATGATGTTTATTAACATATATACAATTGATTATTCTAAAAAAAAACAAATCTATATACAAATACAAAAGGGAGACGGAAAAGAGCTCATTATGCATCAAAAAATTCGTCCACATCGATGTCAACGGGAAAAGTGCCCAGAACGCTGGCAGCATTACCACGTTGGATGACAATGCTGATTCTCTGGCCGAAGAATAGGCCAGCCATCTGGTCACGTGAAGAGTCGACGAGCTTTGTGCTAATTTCTCGAAAAAGTCGATGCGCACTCGGACCCCATAGACCTAATGTTTCAACCCAAAACGGCTCAAACATATAACTTCCAATAAGGTTGTTTTTGCGCCGTTTGAGGTTTTCTGCACCAGCAGCAGCCGCCCCAGCACAGCCCGCCGTGCTAAGAAGATGGGATGGCGCAAGGGTGTCGACACATGTTGCTTCCCACACCAAAGGCCTACCCACCTTCCAAGACATTATGGTCATCCCGTCTGGTCTCTTCCCATCGTCGCCGTATGATGTCTTGTCGGTGACAAGAGCCCGACCTATGATGTCATTAATGCAAATGTTAGGATAATAATTATGTACAGTCAAGGGTCAAAAGTGCAGTCTTCTCTCACAAAACGCCAGTTTTTGTGGAAGAAGTTAAATTATCCACAACTGATTTAATATGTCGTTTAGAAATTAAAGTATAGAATACGGCTATGAACCGAGAAAAGTTAAAATAATTCTGCCTAAAAAAAATACGCTGCTGTTTTGGTAGTGTGACTGCAATTTCGACCCTTACTGTGCATCATCATCAACCTTTTAATGTTATCACTGCTGGGACACAGGCCTCCCCTTTGAGAGAGGGAATGAGCAGTAATCCACCACGCGGGCCCAGTGCGGGTTGGTGGATGTCACATGTCTTCAAATTTTTAGTATTAGGACATGCCGGTTTCCTCGCGATGTTTTCCTTCACCGTTTTGAGAGCAGTGGTGATGAAATAATTTACACAAAGTAAAGCGCCTACCTGGATTCGAACCCACGACCCAAAACTTGTAAGTCGCGGCCGATACCACTGAGCCACCACTATTCACCGCTTAACTGTGCGTAGGTACTTCAATAATTTTAATAAACTAAACTGTACAAAATCTAACTATCTATTGCTGGATACTATGCGTTACTAGACGGCTGACTCTTCTTTGACCAAAGAATCAGCATTGCCATTCAGCGTGGCAATGCTGTACTGCCAGTCTTCTAAGCACGTTCCCGTAGAACAGCGATGTGGAGAAATACTTCAACGCTTAGGTGTACCTTGCCTTTTACCCGACTTTCCAAAAAGAAGGAGGATCTATGTTCGACATCACGTTTCCGTTTTTTTTTGTATGTTCACCGATTTATCCGTCAATTGTGGTCCGATTATGAAAATTCTTTTTTTTATTGAAACGATTGATCGTTCGATGATTATTTCCAAATTGGTCTCATTTAAACTTGGTAAAGATCTGATGAAGAACTTCGGAGATATACAACAGGACTCTTCAAGCAAATCTCTCGGGATTGCTGCAAAAGCATCTCTGTTTATTGAATATACCATTTAATAACATATAATCACGCCAGTACGCGCTAAAGGGGTACGCAGATGTGTTCAGTTCACTTGGTATACTCTCATTTCACCGGTTATATTTTATTTTCATAATATTTGGGTAATCTATTCTGGCATTATAGGTACCTTACAATAGAACTTGTCTATTAGGTACCACAACAAAAAAGTTTTTTTTTATTACCAAAAATAGAACTGACTTCCAAATAAAAACACCACAAAGTGGAAAATAACTTATTTTCTGTCAAAAAATGAAGAAAAGATAACAGGAACACCGACTTCCGAAAAAGAAGTAATTTTTCACTTTGTAGTGTTTTATTTGGAAGTCGGATTGTATTTTTAATATAAGATTGTGTCATTAAGATAAGGGTTTCGGTGAAATGCGTGTACTAACATACATACAAACAAAAATAAATACGCTTATGAAATTTGGCACAAGTAAGCCCATACAATGTAACATATGTGAATATTCTGCATTTCCAACAATATTACACACATACGTGTCGAATTGATTACCTCCTTTTTTTCGAAGTCGGTAAAAAATACCTATATATTTTGTTATGCCATATTTTGTTAGAAAGCCATACCTCCTGCGTAGTGCAATGGTTAGCGCGTTCGGCTGTTAACCGAATTGTTGATGGTTCGAGCCCGCACGGGGGCGATTCTTCTAGCATAAACTAACGGTATACTTGTATTAGTGTTGAGCATTAAAATATGTAGGTACCTATCAATTGACGTGTCTGATAAAATGAATTTCATAGCAATTATTTTTTTGTGATAAAATAAAATGAGATTACTTAAATACTTATCAACTAATACTTACAACGTTATCATTCAGATGTTGATGTAATTAATTATGAACATAACATTTTAAAGATGTCCAACGACCCAGTGTAAACGCCTAGTTGTCTGACGTCTTAGGGCCGATTACGCCAATTAAAGTAATCGTGATTAGTTTAACTAAACTCAGTTTATGCAAATACAGCGTTCTGATTGGTTGAGACCGCTGAGAAACTACCAATCAGAACGCTGTATTTGCATAAACTGAGTTTAGTTTGAACTAATCGCGATTATAGTTTCATTGGTGAAATCGGCCTTTAGTTTGCACCCAAAGTCGTTAAACGTAAGCAACACTTCGGCAGTCGGCTTCAGGGCTCCGAAATCGGCGACAGACACAGTGTACATCAGCCATGATCTCGACTTCAAGTCTAACCAGTCGAAAACTAGTAAATTAAATGGAGCGGGTATTATTTCGAACTACGTTGGTTTCCTTGGTTTACCTTCGGATCTCCTAACTAAGGCTCGGCACAAACGTGCTACCGACTACAGCCACCAGTGGCTGTCGCGCGCTACCGCCACATTTGTAACATTGGCAGAAGTGCGCTACAGCCACTGATGTTTGAAAGCCGCCAAGTTCCTATTGCTTTATAGATCAGAATGTGAATCCCAAATAGCGGGACGAAGTTGGATTTCCGATATGAAAGTATCGATATCCATTAAGGTGTCGTCGTGCTCCATGCCGCCTAACTGCGCGGGGGTGGTGCAGCCTGAAAGTGGCGTCTTATGTGGCCCGCAGCGACAACAAGTGACAAGTCGCGGACACAGCTATAGCGAGTGGCTGACACCGTCTACACGTGTGTCGTGCGTCCTGTCTCTGGCCACCGGTGACAGTGGTCGGTGGCCCGTTTGCGCCGAGCCTAAACTTCCTAACACCAGAGTTATGAATATAAAATGTGGATGGATGAAGAGGGAGTGGAAGGCCAAAGAAAAGTTAAATGGACTGTTTGAGGAGTGATATGAAAGAAAAGGGAATTAGTGATAGCGTGACGGGGCACAGGACGGTATGGAAGAAGAAAATGTGTTGCACCGACCCCAAGTAACATGGGACAAGGGCAAGAAGATGATGATGATCTCCAGATCAAAAATTCAAAATTGATGACGCATGGAAATTCACGGTATAGCTCTCTACATTTATCTAGCTGACTTACTGCCCTATAGTACCTAAGGCCCAAATGTGAGCGACCGTTTCACGCTTTACTACTAATACAAAAAAAAATTGACCTAACTTAAACTATAAAAATCATGCTATTTGTTTGAGAGTCCTTTCAAAAGTAGAACCGCCCCCGGGTGGGCTCGAACCACCAACCTTTCGGTTAACAGCCGAACGCGCTAGCCATTGCGCCACGGAGGCTATATGACTAGCTTATGTAATTTTGATAGGAATTGAACTTATCAATATTATTATTATTCACCTTCTACTACTAATACCTACTTACGTGTAACCTACGAATAATTCGAATGAAAACGTACTAGAACAAATTGTTACAAACTTGGAAAAAATACTAGCTAATTCCTTGATAAAAAATGCCTATAGTTTTTGCACGCTAGACCGTAAGCCTCCGTGGCGCAATGGCTAGCGCGTTCGGCTGTTAACCGAAAGGTTGGTGGTTCGAGCCCACCCGGGGGCGGAAAAATATTTTTAAAATTTAGAAATACTAAGTACGTTACATTCTTTTGAATGTCAAGTATGTGTTAACCACTCAGTGGGCTCTAAACAGAAAATACATTGCAGCCTTTGCCTTTTTTGCTCTCGCAAGGGTTTATTTTTTACTTAAGTATTTTTTTTTATTTTGCATATTTTTCGTGTCTCCTGTGCCGGGTTATATAAATATATATATTTTCTTTCTTTCTTTTCTATCAGCAGACCAAGAAAGGAATGGTGAGATAAACTGGATTCCTTTCATAAGGACAACGTGTTTAGGGAATCCTCAGAAGATTCTGGTAGTAACTCTACAGTTTAATTTATAATTATAATTGCTATACGATCGAAATAACTGCGCACATCAAGGTGTTAAAGGACCCCCCACCCCCCATAGCTACACAAAACAACAACAACATACATCATCACATCATCAGCCTATTAATATTCCCACTACTGGGACACAGGTCTCCTCTCTGTGAGAGCGAATCTGTGACAACAACATAATATCAAGATAATAAGTACAACTTGTTGGAAATTAAATTGTGTAAGCGTTTAAATGAACATAGTTCTTATAATATAAAACAAACATACAAACTAATATACATACACTTACGAAATTTGGCACCATACAGAGTAACATATGTGAATATTGTGCAATTGGTTTGTTGAACCAACTTTTATTTGTAATAAATGGAATGATCTTATAAATTTTCGTACCAAACTATTATTAGACTTTTTTCCGCTATAATTACAAAGTAATAACAAATAGTTTTTTTTTAATCCAGCGCCGAAAACACGCCGACATTTCCCGAACATTTCCCGACGTGTGACGTCACGACGTTCATTTCTACTCATTGTAGCACTCTGATACAGTGTTTTGACTTCTAATCGATTCTATCTTTTTATTATCGTCAGTATATCAAATATATTGATCAAAACTATCGAACCTTAAAAGTTATTGTGCTTTTTTCGTACCACTATGTACGAATACTACAAAAAACTCCCCATAATATGTAATTCGCGCAATGACCAAGTACTTAGCAATCTGTACTAAAGTTTTGAGAAATGTTTTATGTGTACTAGATTCATCACCACTGCTCTCAAAACGGTGAAGGAAAACATCGTGAGGAAACCGGCATGTCCTAGAACCAAACATTCGAAGACATGTGACATCCACCAACCCGCACTGGGCCCACGTGGTGGATAACGGCCCATTCCCTCTCACAGAGAGGAGGCCAGTGTCCCAGCAGTGGGAACATTAATAGGCTGATGATGTGATGTGTGATGTGAATTATGTTGTAATCTTGTTCCAATTTAGTATTAAGATTCGTATTTATTTCTTAATTTGATCATTATAGTCTGAGAAAAGTAAATTTATAAGGGAACTTACGAGCAAAGTTGACATTGTTGTATAATAACGTAACAAGAAAACATGTTTTTTTGTTTATGGAGATATATTCATTATTTTAATCTGAAATGACAGATATAGGCATAAACGAATATTTCTGTTTGAATTGTGAAAATTCGTCGACGCAATGAGATATTTACTGAAGAATGAATGTAAGGAAAATGTAGCCTGTACCGAGTTAATAGTTTCACGTTTTTGTTCTACAAAGTTTTTTAGTGTTTGTAAATTATTATAATATATAAAACTGCATTACCACTGACTCACTGACTGACTGACTCATTGACATAATTGTTCTCCCAGATGGTGAAGGGGGAGGTGGGTATATTTTGACAGATTCGTAAACAAGTAACTCCCGTGAGTATGGGAAAAGTCCCAAACCTCCCCTTTTCCTCCCCCCTCCTCCCCCCCTCTATCGTATCTCGGAAACTAAGGTACCCGTATTTTTTGTTTTTTACGGATTCGTTTAGAGGAGGCTCGGAAAAGTAAAGACCATTTTTCAAAGTTGACCCCCTCGCCCCCCTTCTCCCCCCCTTTAAGCGTATCTCGGAAGTTGAGAGACTTGGAACATTTCTTTTTTCAGATTCATATAAAGGGGCAATGCTATAGTCGCAAACAAACCATTTTTCAAAGTTGACCCCTTTGCCCCCCTTCTCCCCCCTCCCTCCCCCGTTTTGGCGAATCTTTTTTTTTTGTTTTTTTTACGGATTCGTTTAGAGGAGGCTCGGCAAAGTAAAAACCATTTTTCAAAGTTGACCCCCTCGCCCCCCTTCACCCCCCCTTTAAGCGGATCTCGAAAGTTGAGAGACTTGGAACATTTCTGTTTTCAGATTCATATAAAGGGGCAATGCTATAGTCACAAACAAACCATTTTTCAAAGAAGACCCCCTTGCCCCCCATCTCCCCCCCCCGTTTTGGCAAATATTTTTTTTCAGTTTTTTTTACGGATTCAGCGTAGGGATCCCGAGTGGAGCGAACCTACGAGACCGAGTGCAGCGGAGGGGGGAGGTGGCGAGCGAAGCGAGCCGGCGACCTCCGTAGCGTAACGAAAGTTGAGTAGGTGAAGCGAAACTCAGTCCCTGGCGACGACAAGCAAACATTAGGGTTATGTTTTTTGTAGGGTAGGTGTAGGGTAGGTGTAGGGTAGGTGTAGGGTAGGTGTAGGGTAGGTGTAGGGTAGGTGTAGGGTAGGTGTAGGGTAGGTGTAGGGTAGGTGTAGGGTAGGTGTAGGGTAGGTGTAGGGTAGGTGTAGGGTAGGTGTAGGGTAGGTGTAGGGTAGGTGTAGGGTAGGTGTAGGGTAGGTGTAGGGTAGGTGTAGGGTAGGTGTAGGGTAGGTGTAGGGTAGGTGTAGGGTAGGTGTAGGGTAGGTGTAGGGTAGGTGTAGGGTAGGTGTAGGGTAGGTGTAGGGTAGGTGTAGGGTAGGTGTAGAGACAACAACACGCGAGCTGCTTGCAGCTCGCGCACCAAGCAAATACTAGTTATATTATATAAAACTGCATTACCACTCACTCACTGACTGATTGACATAATTGTTCTCCCAGATGGTGGAGGGGGAGGTGGGTATATTTTGACAGATTCGTAAACAAGTAACTCCCCTGAGTATGGGAAAAGTGCCAAACCTCCCCTTTTCCCCACCCCCTCCTCCCCCCCTCTATCGTTTCTCGGAAACTAAGGTACCCGTATTTTTTGTTTTTTACGGATTCGTTTAGGGGAGGCTCGGAAAAGTAAAAAGCATTTTTCAAAGTTGACCCCCTCGCCCCCCTTCTCCCCCCCTTTAAGCGGATCTCGAAAGTTGGAACATTTGGAACATTTCTTTTTTCAGATTCATATAAAGGGGCAATGCTATAATCACAAACAAACCATTTTTCATAGTTGACCCCCTTGCCCCCCTTCTCCCCCTCCCCCCCCCCCTTTCGGCGAATCTTTTTTTCGTGTTTTTTTTACGGATTCGTTTAGAGGAGGCTCGGAAAAGTAAAAACCATTTTTCAAAGTTGACCCCCTCGCCCCCCTTCTCCCCCCCTTTAAGCGGATCTCGGAAGTTGAGAGGCTTGGAACATTTCTTTTTTCAGATTCATATAAAGTGGCAATGCTATAGTCACAAACAAACCATTTTTCAAAGTTGACCCCCTTGCCCCCCTTCTCCCCCCTTCCTCCCCCGTTTTGGCGAATCTTTTTTTTTTGTTTTTTTTACGGATTCAGCGTAGGGATCCCGAGTGGAGCGAACCTACGAGACCGAGTGCAGCGCAGGGGGGAGGTGGCGAGCGAAGCGAGCCGGCGACCCCCGTAGCGTAACGAAGGTTGAGTGGGTGAAGCGAAACTCAGTGCCTGGCGACGACAAGCAAACATTAGGGTTATGTTTTTTGGAACAAAGAGTAGGGTAGGTGTAGGGTAGGTGTAGGGTAGGTGTAGGGTAGGTGTAGGGTAGGTGTAGGGTAGGTGTAGGGTAGGTGTAGGGTAGGTGTAGGGTAGGTGTAGGGTAGGTGTAGGGTAGGTGTAGGGTAGGTGTAGGGTAGGTGTAGGGTAGGTGTAGGGTAGGTGTAGGGTAGGTGTAGGGTAGGTGTAGGGTAGGTGTAGGGTAGGTGTAGGGTAGGTGTAGGGTAGGTGTAGGGTAGGTGTAGGGTAGGTGTAGGGTAGGTGTAGGGTAGCTGTAGGGTAGCTGTAGGGTAGCTGTAGGGTAGGTGTAGGGTAGGTGTAGGGTAGGTGTAGGGTAGGTGTAGGGTAGGTGTAGGGTAGGTGTAGGGTAGGTGTAGGGTAGGTGTAGGGTAGGTGTAGGGTAGGTGTAGGGTAGGTGTAGGGTAGGTGTAGGGTAGGTGTAGGGTAGGTGTAGGGTAGGTGTAGGGTAGGTGTAGGGTAGGTGTAGGGTAGGTGTAGGGTAGGTGTAGGGTAGGTGTAGGGTAGGTGTAGGGTAGGTGTAGGGTAGGTGTAGGGTAGGTGTAGGGTAGGTGTAGGGTAGGTGTAGGGTAGGTGTAGGGTAGGTGTAGGGTAGGTGTAGGGTAGGTGTAGGGTAGGTGTAGGGTAGGTGTAGGGTAGGTGTAGGGTAGGTGTAGGGTAGGTGTAGGGTAGGTGTAGGGTAGGTGTAGGGTAGGTGTAGGGTAGGTGTAGGGTAGGTGTAGGGTAGGTGTAGGGTAGGTGTAGGGTAGGTGTAGGGTAGGTGTAGGGTAGGTGTAGGGTAGGTGTAGGGTAGGTGTAGGGTAGGTGTAGGGTAGGTGTAGGGTAGGTGTAGGGTAGGTGTAGGGTAGGTGTAGGGTAGGTGTAGGGTAGGTGTAGGGTAGGTGTAGGGTAGGTGTAGGGTAGGTGTAGGGTAGGTGTAGGGTAGGTGTAGGGTAGGTGTAGGGTAGGTGTAGGGTAGGTGTAGGGTAGGTGTAGGGTAGGTGTAGGGTAGGTGTAGGGTAGGTGTAGGGTAGGTGTAGGGTAGGTGTAGGGTAGGTGTAGGGTAGGTGTAGGGTAGGTGTAGGGTAGGTGTATGGTAGGTGTAGGGTAGGTGTCGGGTAGGTGTATGGTAGGTGTAGGGTAGGTGTCGGGTAGGTGTCGGGTAGGTGTATGGTAGGTGTAGGGTAGGTGTCGGGTAGGTGTAGGGACAACAACACGCGAGCTGCTTGCAGCTCGCGCACCAAGCAAATACTAGTTATATTATATAAAGCTGGATTACCACTCACTCACTCACTGACTGACTCATTGACATAATTGTTCTCCCAGATGGTGGAGGGGAAGGTGGGTATATTTTGACAGATTCGTAAACAAGTAACTCCCGTGAGTATGGGAAAAGTCCCAAACCTTCCCTTTTCCCCCCCCCTCCTCCCCCCCTCTATCGTTTCTCGGAAACTAAGATACCCGTATTTTTTGTTTTTTACGGATTCGTTTAGAGGAGGCTCGGAAAAGTAAAAACCATTTTTCAAAGTTGACCCCCTCGCCCCCCTTCTCCCCCCCTTTAAGCGGATCTCGAAAGTTGGAACATTTGGAACATTTCTTTTTTCAGATTCATATAAAGAGGCAATGCTATAGTCACAAACAAACCATTTTTCATAGTTGACCCCCTTGCCCCCCTTCTCCCCCTCCCCCCCCCCTTTCGGCGAATCTTTTTTTCGTGTTTTTTTTACGGATTCGTTTAGAGGAGGCTCGGAAAAGTAAAAACCATTTTTCAAAATTGACCCCCTCGCCCCCCTTCTCCCCCCCTTTAAGCGGATCTCGGAAGTTGAGAGGCTTGGAACATTTCTTTTTTCAGATTCATATAAAGGGGTAATGCTATAGTCATAAACAAAACATTTTTCAAAGTTGCCCCCTTGCCCCCCATCGCCCCCCTCCTGCCCCCCCCCCCCCCGTTTTGGCGAATTTTTTTTTTTGTTTTTTTTACGGATTCAGCGTAGGGATCCCGTATGGAGCGAACCTACGAGACCGAGTGCAGCGCAGGGGGGAGGTGGCGAGCGAAGCGAGCCGGCGACCTCCGTAGCGTAACGAAGGTTGAGTGGGTGAAGCGAAACTCAGTGCCTGGCGACAAATGCAAACATTATGGTTATGTTTTTTGGAACAAAGTGTAGGGTAGGTGTAGGGTAGGTGTAGGGTAGGTGTAGGGTAGGTGTAGGGTAGGTGTAGGGTAGGTGTAGGGTAGGTGTAGGGTAGGTGTAGGGTAGGTGTAGGGTAGGTGTAGGGTAGGTGTAGGGTAGGTGTAGGGTAGGTGTAGGGTAGGTGTAGGGTAGGTGTAGGGTAGGTGTAGGGTAGGTGTAGGGTAGGTGTAGGGTAGGTGTAGGGTAGGTGTAGGGTAGGTGTAGGGTAGGTGTAGGGTAGGTGTAGGGTAGGTGTAGGGTAGGTGTAGGGTAGGTGTAGGGTAGGTGTAGGGTAGGTGTAGGGTAGGTGTAGGGTAGGTGTAGGGTAGGTGTAGGGTAGGTGTAGGGTAGGTGTAGGGTAGGTGTAGGGTAGGTGTAGGGTAGGTGTAGGGTAGGTGTAGGGTAGGTGTAGGGTAGGTGTAGGGTAGGTGTAGGGTAGGTGTAGGGTAGGTGTAGGGTAGGTGTAGGGTAGGTGTAGGGTAGGTGTAGGGTAGGTGTAGGGTAGGTGTAGGGTAGGTGTAGGGTAGGTGTAGGGTAGGTGTAGGGTAGGTGTAGGGTAGGTGTAGGGTAGGTGTAGGGTAGGTGTAGGGTAGGTGTAGGGTAGGTGTAGGGTAGGTGTAGGGTAGGTGTAGGGTAGGTGTAGGGTAGGTGTAGGGTAGGTGTAGGGTAGGTGTAGGGTAGGTGTAGGGTAGGTGTAGGGTAGGTGTAGGGTAGGTGTAGGGTAGGTGTAGGGTAGGTGTAGGGTAGGTGTAGGGTAGGTGTAGGGTAGGTGTAGGGTAGGTGTAGGGTAGGTGTAGGGACAAGAACACGCGAGCTGCTTGCAGCTCGCGCACCAAGCAAATACTAGTTATACTATATAAAACTGCATTACCACTGACTGACTCACTCACTGACTCATTGACATAATTGTTCTCCCAGATGGTGGAGGGGGAGGTGGGTATATTTTGACAGATTCGTAAACAAGTAACTCCCGTGAGTATGGAAAAAGTGCCAAACCTCCCCTTTTCCCCCCCCCTCCTCCCCCTCTCTTTCGTATCTCGGAAACTAAGGTACCCGTAGAATGTTTTTTTTACGGATTCGTTTAGAGGAGGCTCGCAAAAGTAAAAACCATTTTTCAAAGTTGACCCCCTCGCCCCCCTTCTCCCCCCCTTTAAGTGGATCTCGAAAGTTGGAACATTTGGAACATTTCTTTTTTCAGGTTCATATAAAGGGGCAATGCTATAGTCACAAACAAACCAGTTTTCAAGTTGACCCCCTTGCCCCCCTTCTCCCCCCTCCCCCCCCGTTTTGGCTAATCTTTTTTTTTTGTTTTTTTTTACGGATTCGTTTAGAGGAGGCTCGGAAAAGTAAAAACAATTTTTCTAAGTTGACCCCCTCCCCCCCCTTCTCCCCCCCACTAATCGGATCTCGGAAGTTGAGAGACTTGGAACATTTCTTTTTTCAGATTCATATATAGGGGCAATGCTATAGTCACAAACGAACCAGTTTTTAAAGTTGACCCCCTTGCCCCCCTTCTCCCCCCTCCCCCCCCGTTTTGGCTAATCTTTTTTTTTTGTTTTTTTTACGGATTCGTTTAGAGGAGGCTCGGAAAAGTAAAAACAATTTTTAAAAGTTGACCCCCTCACCCCCCTTCACCCCCTCTTTGAGCGGATCTCGGAAGTTGAGAGACTTGGAACATTTCTTTTTTCAGATTCATATAAAGGGGCAATGCTATAGTCACAAACAAACCATTTTTCAAAGTTGAACCCTCTTGTCCCCCTTCTCCCCCCTCCCCCCCCCCCCGTTTTGGCGAATCTTTTTTTTTTGTTTTTTTTACGGATTCGTTTAGAGGAGGCTCGGAAAAGTAAAAACCATTTTTCAAAGTTGACCCCCTCGCCCCCTCTTCTCCCCCCCTTTAAGCGGATCTCGGAAGTTGAGATACTTGGAACATTTCTTTTTTCAGATTCACATAAAGGGGCAATGCTATAGTCACAAACCAACCAGTTTTCAAAGTTGACACCCTTGCCCCCTTCTCCCCCCCTCCCCCCCCGTTTTGGCGAATCTTTTTTTTTTCAGTTTTTTTTACGGATTCGTTTAGAGGAGGCTCGGAAAAGTAAAAACCATTTTTCAAAGTTGACCCCCTCGCCCCCCTTCTCCCCCCCTTTAAGCGGATCTTGGAAGTTGAGAGACTTGGAACATTTCTTGTTTCAGATTCACATAAAGGGGCATTGCTATAGTCACAAACGAACCAGTTTTCAAAGTTGACACCCTTGCCCCCCTTCTCCCCCCTCCCCCCCCCGTTTTGGCGTATCTTTTTTTTTTCAGTATTTTTTACGGATTCAGCGTAGGGATCCCGATACGAAGGTTGAGTGGGTGAAGCGAAACTCAGTGCCTGGCGACGACAAGCAAACATTAGGGTTATGTTTTTTGAAACAAAGTTTAGGGTAGGTGTAGGGTAGGTGTTGGGTAGGTGTTGGGTAGGTGTAGGGTAGGTGTAGGGTAGGTGTTGGGTAGGTGTAGGGTAGGTGTAGGGTAGGTGTAGGGTAGGTGTAGGGTAGGTGTAGGGTAGGTGTAGGGTAAATGGTTTTTACTTTTGCGAGCCTCCTCGGCTCGCAAAAGTAAAAACCATTTTTCAAAGTTGACCCCCTCGCCCCCCTTCTCCCCCCCTATAAGCGGATCTCGGAAGTTGAGAGACTTGGAACATTTCTTTTTTCAGATTCATATAAAGGGGCAATGCTATAGTCACAAACAAACCATTTTTCAAAGTTGACCCCCTTGCCCCCTTCTGCCCCCCCCCCTCGTTTTGGCGAATCTTTTTTTTTTCAGTTTTTTTTACGGATTCAGCGTAGGGATCCCGAGTGGAGCGAACCTACGAGACCGAGTGCAGCGCAGGGGGGAGGTGGCGAGCGAAGCGAGCCGGCGACCTCCGTAGCGTTACGAAGGTTGAGTGGGTGAAGGTCAAACTCAGTGCCTGGCGACGACAAGCAAACATTAGGGTTATGTTTTTTGGAACAAAGTGTAGGGTAGGTGTAGGGTAGGTGTAGGGTAGGTGTAGGGTAGGTGTAGGGTAGGTGTAGGGTAGGTGTAGGGTAGGTGTAGGGTAGGTGTAGGGTAGGTGTAGGGTAGGTGTAGGGTAGGTGTAGGGTAGGTGTAGGGTAGGTGTAGGGTAGGTGTAGGGTAGGTGTAGGGTAGGTGTAGGGTAGGTGTAGGGTAGGTGTAGGGTAGGTGTAGGGTAGGTGTAGGGTAGGTGTAGGGTAGGTGTAGGGTAGGTGTAGGGTAGGTGTAGGGTAGGTGTAGGGTAGGTGTAGGGTAGGTGTAGGGTAGGTGTAGGGTAGGTGTAGGGTAGGTGTAGGGTAGGTGTAGGGTAGGTGTAGGGTAGGTGTAGGGTAGGTGTAGGGTAGGTGTAGGGTAGGTGTAGGGTAGGTGTAGGGTAGGTGTAGGGTAGGTGTAGGGTAGGTGTAGGGTAGGTGTAGGGTAGGTGTAGGGTAGGTGTAGGGTAGGTGTAGGGTAGGTGTAGGGTAGGTGTAGGGTAGGTGTAGGGTAGGTGTAGGGTAGGTGTAGGGTAGGTGTAGGGTAGGTGTAGGGTAGGTGTAGGGTAGGTGTAGGGTAGGTGTAGGGTAGGTGTAGGTTAGGTGTAGGGACAACAACACGCGAGCTGCTTGCAGCTCGCGCACCAAGCAAATACTAGTCTATATATATAAAAATGAATTGCTGTTCGTTAGTCTCACTAAAACTCGAGAACGGCTGAACTGATTTGAATAATTATTTTTTTGTTTTGTTCGCCAGAATACAGAGAAGGTTTAAAAACAAATAAAAATGGGAATAAGAAAAAAAATGGTAGGGTAGGATAAGTAGGGTAGGTACTTAGGTAGGGTAGGGTAGAGTGGGTAGGGTAGGTAGTGTAGATAGGGTAGGTATGATAAAAATACAATAAATTAAAAAAAAAATATGTTTGGTGTTTTTATGGCAAAACAACGTTTGCCGGGTCAGCTAGTATACAATAAAGATACTAGTGTTTAGTAATATTATTAAGGGATATTTATTTATTTATTTATTATTTATTTATTTACAAGGCACACCAACGACTCAATTACAAGCCCAAGCCAAGCTGGCATCGCACAATCCGGGTAGTAAACAGTTTTGGTCCCTGTCTAAAGCGGTCGAAACGAATTTCTGTCGGCCCACTTTACCTCCGATGCTGAAACCTGATGGGTCGCTGGCTCACTCTGCGAGAGACAAAGCAAATTTATTTGCATCTCTTTTTGCTGGCAATTCACGTCTGGACGCTGGCTCCAAGCAACCACCTACTGTACCTCACTGTGACTCTTCCATGCAGGAGATCACTGTGCACGCTAAAGAGGTCCGGAGAGTATTGTGCAGTCTAGACGTGAACAAAGCCAGCGGGCCTGACGGCATCCCAGCGAGAGTGCTGAGGCAGTGTGCGCCAGAACTGTCACCTGTGTTGACTCGTTTGTTCCGCCTCTCTCTTGTAAAAAGAACGGTACCGAAATCCTGGAAGCTTGCAAATGTGCAACCAGTGCCCAAAAAAGGCAACCGTGCAGACCCTGCCAATTACCGTCCGATCGCCATTACCTCCATTTTGTCCAAAGTTATGGAAAGGGTACTGAACAGTAAGTTGCTGACCTACCTTGAAGACAACAATCTCCTCAGTGACCGTCAATATGGCTTTCGCCGGGGACGGTCAACTGGCGATCTTCTTGTGTATGTCACGCACTGCTGGGGCGAAGCCATCGAGAGACACGGCGAAGCACTTGCTGTTTCGCTTGATATCTCGAAGGCCTTTGATAGGGTCTGGCACGCGAGTCTACTCAGTAAGCTTCCTGCTTATGGCATCCCCGCTGGTTTTTGTAGCTGGATATCAGACTTCCTCAATGAACGGTCGATCCGAGTGGTCATTGACGGCTGCTCCTCTGACTTCATGGCTATTGATGCCGGAGTACCTCAGGGGTCTGTTCTCTCTGCAACTCTTTTCCTGCTACACATCAATGACCTACTTCAGCCTGGTATTATTGGGTACGCAGATGACAGTACTGTTGCAGAGAGATACTTGTCCAGCGCAAGAACCAGCGTGGATGAAGTTCGTTCCTTGAGAGAGGCTATGGTGGAAAGGATAGATTTGACCTTAAGCCTTGTCTCCCAGTGGGGTGATGACAATCTGGTCTCCTTTAACGCCACCAAAACACAGGCGTGTCTTTTTACTGCAAAAAGGAGTATCTTCGATCAAACTCCTACTTTTCGGGGTGCGTCTGTTCCTGTGACTGATCGGCTCGAGCTCCTGGGCATGGAGTTGACATCCAGCCTCAACTTCGGCGCCTCCATTGAGTACAAAGCCCAAATTGCGGCCAAAAAGCTGGGCATCCTAAATAGAGTGAAGCGATACTTTACGCCTGGACAGCTTTTAACCCTTTACAAAGCGCAAGTCCGATCCTGCATGGAGTATTGCAGCCACCTTTGGGATGGCTCAGCTAAGTATCAACTTGCCGCGCTTGACTCGGTGGAACGCAGAGCCGACCCGAGCGACGTTGAGCTGGCAGATGCCAAGCTACACAGCTTGGCTCATCGCCGTAAGGTTGCCTGCTTGTCGGTCTTTTACAGACTGTACTTCGGTGAGTGTGCTCAAGAACTCCACGACCTCATCCCACCAGCCCCCTTCTACCAACGGACATCTAGACGCACTGCAAGTTACCATCCTTACCTTGTTGCCATTCCACCAATAGCACCAAGCGCCAAGCGCTTCCAAACATCCTTCATAATGCGCACAGCGAATGAGTGGAACTCACTACCTGCGTCTGTGTTTCCGAACGCATTCAACCCGAATCTCTTCAAAGTTAGAGTGAACAGGCTTCTTCTGGGTAAGCTCGCTCCATCGTCGACTCTGTCCCTGTCACCTTTGACCTAGGCTAGAGTCAAGAGCAAACCCATCACAAATAAAAAAAAAAAAAAAAAAAAATTACACATCAACATTACAAACAAACATCCAGAAACGATCCTGTGTAAGTAAGTCACTTACAGGCATGCACATCATTTACAGCGTAAGTCGCATGTATTTATATAAAATGAATATAAAACAAACATAAAATCAAATAATTCAATTAAAATGGGTTATAACATTCATGTAAGTACATTTTAAAATAAAATTATAAAGAGAGAATTAAAAAAAAATACAAAAATATCAAAGTTATTAAAAAATTAAAAAATAATATATATATGTCATTGATTAAATTAGAATTCAACAGTTATTTACCCTAAAAACTAAATAACTGTAAGAGAAAAAGTAAAATGTAAATATTTTACACGAATATAACCTACCCATATTTAAAAACGATAACATTATAAAAATTATGTTTCTATATGTACTGGTAAACAACAATAACAAACACCGGTCCACTAACACGTAATATTCATTACGACTACTTTGTTTATGCTCAAAACTTCCAAATCGTCCATCAGGTGGGTATATTATCGAAATTAGCCTTTATGAATCCTTTATATTATTATATAGCAGTATAGCCAGCATTGTGTGAGTACCATGTACTTCAGAGCTATCATTGTCTAGATACCTACGTCTTCTATTGACTTGAATGACTCCGGTGGTTGAGAGTATGTCATGCTCACTCAAATGTCTCGCCGATGGTGGCGCGTGTGTCGGATCATTTAGCTCCCTTCAAAATGGTTGAGCTGAATGGTGCTGATACATGTGTCATGTTCGTGAACGGGCGCTGTCGGTTGGGACTGGTCATCTCTTAGCTGCCATGGTTTATTTTAATTGATTCTAATTTTATTTCTGAATTGTCTTTTTATATTTACTATGGACACTTTTAACTTTCTACATCGTTCTCACATAATGTGTAATCTCAACATGAATGATGTAACAAATGATTTGTAATAATTACCTAATTGAAAAAGAGTGTCCATGGAGTTTCTTGCCCGTTCTTCTCCATAGAGATCTACGCCTTGGAATGGGCATCTACGGTACTTTCACAGTTATTATGTCTTGTGACTGGGACTGTAGCACCATAATTTTGTAATATTTTATTTTGTCTTTTGACAATTCAAAAGTGCCTGTAACTGGCCTACTTGAAATAAAGTGCTTTGACTTTTTTGACTTTTATCACACATCACTATACAAAATAAAATTTGCTGCTAAGTTTAGTATTATCGTGAAATTCCTTGAACTTCTTGACTTGACTTGAACTTATGACGTCGCCAACATGGCGACCAATCGTTGCCCGTTTGTAGTCACGTGGTTTTGTTTAATATTTGATCGATTTTCAATTGCTTATAATAAATTGAAAAAAATGTTTAAGAGTTTTTGCAACGACAATATAATTTATGATATGTAAAGTTTTTATTTTTTTTATTTCTACAACCCAATTCCAACAATAATACATACATACCGAATGAATAAACTCCTTTTTTTTAAGTCGGTAAAAATATAAAAACTGTGTTAATACGCGTAATCTCGTGCAATTTTGACCATTGTGTTCATTGCAGTGGATTATAAATTAAATTAAAATGTTATTTTTCATCAAGCTGAAATTATGTTTGAATTTGGAATTAACTGTCGTCCAGCATTTTTAGCTTATAGAAAGAAGTACAGAACAATATTTCACGAGTTGTTGTTTGACTTCTATCGAGAACGGTCGTATACCTATCATTCGCGCGAGTGAGCTACGCGTAATTCGCTGGCGCATCAAAATAACGCCGTCGTCGCCGCGTTGTGAAATCGGTTGGTCAAGGACGCCGCGATGACCCAGTTATTTATTAATTATAGTGTAAACGGTGCAATAAGTTAAAAAAAAAAAAAATGTCGCCAACAAAAATAAAAATTAAAACCGATTTGGAAAAGCTGTTGTATGACAGTTACATCCAAGAAAAATCAGAAAGAGAAAAGCTGGCACTTCTTGTTAATGATTTGCAGGCCCAAATACAAAGACTTCAGTATCAACTACAAAGCCGTCAAAATGAAAATCCCAGCTCAAGCAAGGAACAAGGAAATAATGACCCCAAGGAGTTGGAAGCTAAGAGCAACATACGATTTGCTCAGTCTGAAAAAGGAAACGTCGAGTATTGCACAGACGAGGAAGGAATCGCTAAAGAGACTGAGTGAATAAGGGCCTAAAGTAGGAAAAAAAAGAAGCTAAACATTTCCCTTTCTCCCCCACAACAACCCGAAGAACGCCCAACAACAAATATCATTGGAGAAAGAACAGACATTAGGCAAAAAAGTGCACCACCGATTCCACTATACTCTCCATTATAGACGGAGTCAACAGCTACCAAATGTTTTACGACTCACTGACTGAAATCCAACCAACTGAATCATTTACCGCGAAAATGATGAATGGAGACTTTGTGAAAATTAACGCTAAAACTGATGACTCTTGTAGAGCGATTGCTAGGTTTTTGACAGAGAAAGACTATCATGGGCATACATATGAAAATAAACAGGCTAGGGCAGTAAGAGTTGTAGTGAAAAAGTTACATTCTTCTTGCCAGCCCGATCGAATGATAAATGATGATTTAATATCGCAAGGTCTTAACATAGAAAAAGTTGACCACAAGTCGAGCTGGAAAAGTAAAGAACCGCTCAATATGTTCGTCCTTTCATTTCATAATGACGAAGGATGTCAATAAAATATATATGCAACAAAGCACATTTAAGGGTGTAAAATTGAAATACACCCTCTCAAAAATCATTAACAAGAAGTGCCAGCTTTTCTCTTCCTGATTTTTCTTGGATGTAACTGTCATACAACAGCTTTTCCAGATCAGCTTTAATTTTAATTTTTGCTGGCGACATTGTAGGGGAAAAAGGCGCTACACCTTCACAATTAACTGATTGCACTGTTTACACTATAATTAATAAATAACTGGGTCATCGCGGCGACTTTGACCAACCGATTTCGCAACGCGGCGACGACGACGTTATTTTGATTTGCCAGCGAATTACGATTACGGAGCTCACTCGCGCGAATGATACGACCGTTCTCGATAAAAGTCAAACAACAACTGGACAATTTAAACGGAAATATAAAGACATATCTATCCCAAGGATCTTGTGAATTTACTATCAGAGAAAAGGAAACAAAGAAAGCGCTGGCAGCAAACAAGGTGCCCGCGGGATTAAATAACCTAACTAAACAATTAAAGAGGAAAATTAAACAATTTGAGGATGAAACTCTGAACTCCAACCTTGTACAGCTAACCAACGACCAATCAACGGATTACTCTCTTTGGAAAGCTACAAGTAAACTAAAAAGTCCGATTATGCAAATACCTCCCATGACAAACAGCGATGGAAAATGGGCCATAAGCAATGAACAAAAAGCGGTAAGGTTTGGCCAATATTTGGAAGACACTTTTCAGCCCAATGAAAGTTCCATAGAAATATCCGAGGTTGAAAATGTATCACAAAACCAAAGAATTCGGCTTGTAACTCCTAAAGAAGTTGTGAGAGAAATTAAAAACAACATAAGCTCGAAGATATCCCCGGGTAATGACCTCATAACAGGAGAGATTCTAAAACACCTTCCGCGCAAAGCCAGGTTTAAGCTGACCAGACTTATTATCGCTGCATTTATGCTAAAACATGTACCTGAGCCATGGAAAGTTACTGAAGTCATTACGATTTCGAAGCCTGGGAAACCACCCCATGAAGCATCATCTTATAGACCCATTTCACTGCTGCCAGTATTATCGAAACTGTTTGAAAAGCTCTTATTAAAACGGCTAAAACCAATTATAGAAGAAAAGACCTTATTCCGAACCATCAATTTGGCTTCAGGGAAAAACATTCTACGATAGACCAGGTACACAGAATAACAAACATCATCGAAACAACGCTCGAAAACAAGCAAGTCTAAGCCACCGTATTTCTAGATGTCGCACAAGCTTTTGACAAAGTTTGGCATGAGGGTCTGATATAAAAACTCAGACGCATGCTCTCCGAATTTTTAGATATTCTAGAGTATTAAATAACCCAAGTAACACGGGAAGCATTATAACAAACGAATAGCAAACTTATGTATAACTTAAGGTCCGTATAAACTCTTATATAACCTCACCGAGCATCCTGACGCTTTATATTGGCATTTTTAAACCATTATGATGCTTTACACTGTATAACGTTTGGATAATGGCATATCAAAATGCTTTTGTAAAGCCTTTAGTTTTAGTGCAGCAAACCACAACGCATCTGTAAAGCTTTCAGCTGTTTTAAGTGCATTTGGAATTACAATAGCATTTTTAAGTAATAAATGAACGCTTAATGCTGTTTAATAGCATATACATGAACCATTATAATGCCACGTAAATCCGCTATGCAGCTTTCAGCTGTTTTTAGTGCCTTTGGGTCTACAATAGCATTTTAAGTAGTAAGATAATGCCTAATGCTGCTTAATAGCTTAAACTTGTGCCATTATAATGCACCGTAAATCCGTTATACAGCTTTTAGCTATTTTTGGTGCCTTTTGTTGTTTAATAGCACTTTTAAGTGGTTAGTAAAAGCCTAGACCTGCTGAGCAGCATAAACGTGAATCAATATAATGCTTGCATTTTTAAAGATCAACTGAGTTCTGTTGTATAGCTAGCAGCTCTTTAATCAAATACACGTGATTTATTTATTTATGCGTAAAGCTGTATATAGGTTAATTTGACTAAATTCGTAAAACCATTTGTCGGCCATTTTGAGGTAAAGCACAACATGGCTTATAAAAATGCTTTTTTTTGTTGAAGGCACCATAATTATTTTTATAAGCCACGCAGAGGCATATGGAGATCATGCGTTCAGAAAGCTATTTTATCAGCAGACTGTTGACAAACGGATACAAATTGTACAAAAATACTGAAACGGGTTTTTTTGTTTTGCTCAAGGATCTCCAAAATTGCGTTTAAGTATAAGCACTATTTCAGTCTACATCAAGTCTACTGGTATACTGGTGAACCCATATAGAACTACTTTACAGACAGTGGCACTACAGTGGTTCATAAACAGTCTTCTATCTGGTCTCTGACTTAACAATTGTTCACGTGTGAGTATTTATACTGCTGGCGGCATTAATTAGCCATTATAAAGGCTCACCGGGCTGCCACAGACCGACACCATTTTGTAAATATTTTATATCCAGAATGTATTATCATTCGGACCTATTTATCAAAGCAATAGGCCTTTATAGTAATAAAATAACTTAATTTAATAATGTCCAACCAATACTATTATGTTAATTGTGCAAAATTCGTTCTATACTAGGAATACACAATTGTTTTGGTTATTTCACACATATATTTATATAACATTTTTTAACAAAACCACAAAATATCGAAGGCGCGTGAAAATTTTAAATGAAACTAATATAGACATTTACAGTAAACTACTTTGCGCAGTAATATTTGAAGGCATGAAATAACAAAAGATTCAAAAACTTAATTAGTATTATACATTTTGTTTTGGTGCAAAACAAATATGGTGTCACGCCCACAGTTTTGACCCTGTTCGTTCATATTATATTGCGAGACAAAGTAGTTAAATTACAACGATAATTTATTATAACATTTGTACCGTGGTATTAGAGATGTTTTTGCAATAATGTAGGGTTTAATCAAGTTCTAACTGTGAACTTAAATAGCTCCAATAATTCTTTTACTCCATTCTAATGCTAGTCTAATGCTTTTGTAATGCAATTAACATCTCCATTATCAATAATATTGCTAGTATAATGCCTTTGTCATGCGATTGGTATCTACATTGACCGTAATATAGTTTCTTTAATGCGATAGGCAACTTCATTGACCACAATAATGCTAATATAATGCGCCTGTAATGCAATTAAACAACTATTGTGAACGTATTTAGGATCTAAAGCCGTATAATTTGTGCCCAAATAAGAATTACAGTAGCCGTATAATTGTTTGTAATGCTACTATATAACTAACTCAAAATGCGAAAACGATACAGAAATGCTGTTAATCAGCCGTTATACTGCTTTGATGTGTTACTTGGGAAGCAACAGAATGTTTAGGATAAGGCAAGAGGACGCATATTCTAAGCTAAAAACTATTAAGGCCGGAGTACCACAAGGAAGTATGTTTAGGCCCAATCCTGTACTTGGTATACACATGTGATTTCCCAGAGCTGGAAAACAACACCATAGCGACCATTGCTGATGATACTGCTATTATGCTATTGGTTCAAACCACAAAAAAGCAGTAGAAAAAGTCCAACTAGCTGTGAACAAAGTTTACGACAGGACACAAAAGTGGAAGATCAAACTGAATGAGTCAAAATCGATTCACATTGACTTCACTAATAAACACTGCGATTACCACCCAGTCTATATAAACGGCATGCAAGTGCCTCATGCAAATACAGCCAAATACCTTGGCATAACTCTTGACGCCAAGTTGCGTTGGAAATCTCACGTCAAAAAGAAAAGACAGGAACTCGATATACGGTACAAAAATAAGTATTGGTTACTTGGAAGGAAATCCTGCCTGTCAATACACAATAAAATTATAATATACAAGCATATTCTTATGCCAATTTGGACGTATGGTATCCAACTATGGGGCTGAACTAAACATAGCAATGTTAAAATTATACAACAATTTCAAAATAAAGTACTCAGAGATGCTGTTAATGCACCATGGTACATCAGAAATGTCGATCTTCACCACGACCTTAAAATGAAACTCGTCACCACCGTTATTCAAAACTTTGCTGAAGCCCACGAACACAGACTTCATCGACATGTGAATGTGGAAACAATCCAGCTGGTAGATAACACGGACATAGTGCGTAGGCTAAAGAGAATTAAACCATTTGAGTTAGTGTAGTGTATAATAAGTGAAAAAATAATAGCAAACAATACTGTGCTATACATGTTACACGTGAACTAAGTGTTTTTAACGTATCAGACTCTAAGAAAGTGCTACCTAACTGTAAAAAAGTACAAATTGACACTATTCTTAGTCATAACATTATACAATATAATAATAAGTTAGAGTTAAATTGCTTAATAGTCTATTAAGGCTAGATTGTAATTTATTATTAAGAATCTTAGTTTTTATTAATATAGAAAAAACTAAAATTAAAAACATATTAAACGAACTTTTAATTACGGTTACCGAAGCTTATTTTTAAATTAAAAATTTAATCAAAATTCGACCTTATTGTATTAGAATATCTGTAGAAAAATTTGCTTATGGTGAAAAAAATAAAAATTGTTTATTAGAGCCAGGCACGACGCATACCATAAAAAGAACAAAAAAAACTTAAATACAATAATTGTAGTATGCGTCACAACTACGCTAAACGGTCATTGGTCATCATAATGCTGGGACTCGTGTGCGACAGAGCCCTGGTTTTCAGC
The DNA here is from genome assembly GCA_948252205.1 of Orthosia incerta. Lineage (NCBI taxonomy): Eukaryota > Metazoa > Arthropoda > Insecta > Lepidoptera > Noctuidae > Orthosia > Orthosia incerta. The sequence continues at coordinate 9,898,074 of OX411765.1, read as the reverse complement.
GATAGCCGGTGTCGACTGGGTGAGTCATGAATGAATTTTGTCGACTCTACAACGTAGCTAAACATACTCGTACCTTTTTCATCAGGCAACTTAGCACGTTTTACGCAAATAAAAGATTTAATCCGTTTATATATTTCTGTACTTACCTACTTCATGTATTTATTATGATACTTCTCGATTAATTTATGAAAGGAAACGGAGTCAGTGATGGCGTGACGGGGGACAGGATGGTATGGAAGATGAAAACGTGTTGCGCCGACCCCAAGTAACATGTGACAAGGGCAGGAAGATTATGACCTACTTCATCTATTTATTAAAGAAAAGCTCATTAAAATACTTAAGCCTACTCTGGGCTCGGCTTCGCCGCAGTCGGTAAAAACAAATTGGTAGGTTTCCTTTATGTATTGTTGTTATCTTGTTGTACAATATAGTAGTAGGTGATCTAAATTAATAATAGTTTTAAGGAGGACATATTAATTTATTATAAACACATCAACACGGTCTTCTTCTTCTCTGTCGTTTCGCTCTTGGCAGAGCGGTCGTGGTCACGTCGAGGCGTCCACGTCGGTGTTAGATGCGGACACAGCTCTCCGCACGATCTCTCGCCATCTCTCCCTGTTGGCGGACTGTTTGGCGCAGTCAGTTAAGCGGTCTAGGGATATTTTAAAAAAAGCGAATTCCTATCAATGTGTTAATTATTCATATGACATGTATATATTTAAAAGATACGTTATTTAATATTCTACCATTTTTTAATAATGGTTAAGGTACTTCGATTAAAATTTCAGGATTTTATGGAAAAAAAATGAAGCATAGACGGAAACCGTATATGAATTAACTTTTAATTTATGAGTAAAAACTGAAAAAAATAGAAAAATCATTTAATTTGTGTTTATAAACTTGAAGTTAGTTGTCTGAGAAAGCGCCCATGATGTTCATAACACATCGGCAACGATTCGGCATGCTCAGAACAAGGTGTCAATGTCTTGCTGCGGTATATTGTCCCATGTCCTTCTGAGGTGCGCAAAATGTTGATCTTCTGTAGCCAGATTTTCAGGAACTTCCTTCAGAGCTCTTCTTTGTAGCATATACCACGCATGCTCAATGGGATTTAGATCTGGCGATTGAGCAGGCCAGTCTAAGGCCCTAATATTGTGTGTATGTACCCAAGCTGCTACCGTTCTCGCCGTGTGTGCCCGGGCATTGTCGTGCATGAGCAGGAAATCTTGCCCCATTTGTGTTCTGTGGGGCAAGATTACGGGCCCCAGCACCTGTTGGACGTATCGTTCTGCCGTCATATTGCCCCGCACCCAAACGAGATCCGTCCGTCCTCCAAGACGAATTCCTGCCCAAACCATAATTGTTCCTCCTTGGTATGGGTGAACTTCCTGAGGGTTCTGAAGACGGCTCCATCGTCCAGGAACTCGCCAAACACGCGTCCTTCGTGAATCTGGATGGAAGCCGAACCTGGATTCATCCGTAAACAGCAAATTGGACCATTGCTCACGGCCCCAGTCCACGTGGTTCCGAACCCATTCTAATCGTCGTCCACGATTGCCTCTCTGTAAAGTTGGGACCCGGAGTGGTCTACGAGAGCGTAGATTGCTTTCATGCAGTCGCCTTCTTACAGTTTGGTCACTCACAAGCACTTGGTGTTCTACTCGCAGCCTTTGGACCAATTGAGTCGCCGTTGCATTTGGTTGAGCTCGCGCAGTAATTTGCAAAAATCGGTCTTGTCTGGCGGTAGTGATGCGACTTGGCCCCCGGTGCCTCTCCGCTACATCACCTGTGGCACGATAGCGTGTCCACCATCTTGAAATTACATTTTGGTGGGTCCCTATGGCCTCAGCAACATAACGCTGAACAGACCCAGCTTCCAAATTTCGCACAAATGAAAATTCCCTCTCCTACACATCAAGACATTTTTATGCCACCGAAACAAAAGAATTTTCATAAATTTTAATTTGGAATTAGTCTGAGATAAATTACAAACAAATCGGTGTATAAAAGATTCCAATGCGGCCAGTACTTTTCGAGTTATTTAATTGAGTATGAAATATCCCTAGACCGTGTTGATGAGTGTATCTTAAAATATTTTTATAAAATTTTATGTTTCAATGTCAATCTTGATTTTAATAAACCATGCCCTTACACATTTTGCATGCCTTACGGTCGAATCACTTGAAACATGTACATTTAATAACACCATTGTAACAGTGTTTTCTGCAAAAATAAATAATTTGATTTGACCGATCTCTGCTCGTGTGAAAATAGAGAAATCATTTTTTTTTCGATAAAACGAATTTTTCTTTTTTTGTGCTTATGAGAGTTGATTAAGCCATTGGCTGACACGACTATCGGTACAATGATGACTGAATTCATACCCTGCATTTCACACATAACCGTGATTTCAACAACCATTGCAGGTCCACCAGCACTATAACAGACTTAGTAGCCACAACATCCCTGTCTGTGATAATCTGCGAGGCTTATTTGCTTGTTTTTTAATTGCGTTGTTTTGCGTAGTTTTTTTAACCGCAGACGGCTTTTTTATTTTTAACTAATGGGTCAAGGATTTATTTTAGTATTATGTATCTACCATTTGTCATTCCACGTGGCTATCCAACCAACTTACTACAGAGTCTCAAGATGACAGTCTATGACCAGTGTGGAAACGAAACGTGGTCGCTCACAATGGGCCCCATCAGAAGGCCTAAAGTCGCCAAAAAGTAATGGAGAGAGCTATGCTCGGAGTTTCCTTGACTGATACAATCAGAAATGAAGACACCCGCAAGAGAACCAAGGTTACCGACATAGCCCGAAGAATTGCGAAGTTTAAGTGACATTGGGCAGGGCACATTGCTTGCAGAACGGATGACCGTTGGGCCGAAAAGTTCTGGAGTGGCGACCACGAACCGAACGTTGCGTTGGAAGATCTGCCACTAGGTGAAGCGACGACCTGCAGCCTTTACGTATTGCATATTAATACGTAAAGTCGTTTTTAGGAAGGAATCGACTTGTTTGCTTTGCAGAATTCACTTACGCAATTAGGCTGCTGGTCAAGGCTGCGGGAATCTGGTGGATGCAAAGGCACAGGACCGATCATTGTGGCGACGCTTGGGGGCGGCCTATGTCCAGCAGTGGACGTCTTTTGGCTGAAATGATTAAGATGATGATGATTTGATAGCGTTGGAAGAAAAAAAAATTGGTGGCGCCCAAACACAGCCACTTTTGATTTTTAACATATTATGGCAGCGACATTCACGTCATCAAGACTACGACGTATAACTTTTCAAAGGGAACATAACCCTCCTTTTGGGATTAGCCGCAGCAGGTCAAATATCAGGTATATGAAAACGCTTTGGGAGCCTTGCAAACTTTAGATTAAAGTTCAGCACTTACCGATGTCGTTGAGGAAAGAAGACGAAGAGAAGATTGCTATATTCCAAAGGAAAATGGAAAGAAGTATGCTACACATAAAAAATCAGACAAAGTAAAGAATGAAATAATACGGATGAAAACAAAACTAACCGACGTTAAGAGAATAAGATCACTGAAGTGGAACTGGGCAGAGCATCTGTGTAGACTGGAAAGTACTAGGTGGACGAAGAGGATTACCGAATGGATTCCGCTAGAAGGTAAAAGAAAGCAAGGAAGACAAAGAAAGAGATGGAGAGATATATACGCAACGTTGTGGACCAGAGTGGATGCAGAAGGCGCGCGATAGAATCGTGTGGAGTGATTTAGGGGAGGCCTACGCCGCAGAGGCGACCGCTACAAATAGCGATGGCAAAATCTCATAAAATAAAGTAAAAAAGGAAGTAACAGAGTGAGATTGAGAAGAAGAATTTCTTTTAAAAGTATTTTCTATATTTTAAGCAGTGTTTCTATATTTAGTTAAGTGTAAAAATTGTAAGTAGTGGAATAAAGGCCTTTTTTATTTTTTATTAATTTTATTTTATTTTACTTACCGATTGAGGCATAGTTTCAAAGACGATGAAGTTCATATTTTCGATAAAGTATCTGCATCGGGCAAGCAGTATGTAAGCATCGATCACTTCCTCTTTATACCCCGTCAGGTACCTGTAACATGTAGCCAAAAATTTAGGTCAAGAGTGAATAGGTCACTTCTAAGCAAGCTTGCTTTACCGTCGATCAATCATCGCTTACCATCAGGTGAGATAGTGGTCAATAGTTTATTTTTTATTGACGATGGTCAATAGAAAATAAACTAAATGGATCATTAGTGCGGAGGGAAATGTTTTCAGCCAGCCTGCATGCTGCCTTCAGCAGGAAACCTTTGCCGTAAACCTAATGAAAGAGGTATGGATACGAGACGTGAGTCTGACTTGCACAATCTTTCTTTAAAAAAATATATAAAGAAACGTTGCCCCTCACTTGGAATTTCTTTCTGTATCGTGGGTGCGTTTACAAACATATAAACTTACACACACAACATCCAGAGCCGGAATAACTCACATTACACATCACATCATCAGCCTATTCGTGTTCCCACTGCTAGGACACAGGCCTCCTCTCTGTGAGAGGGAATGGGACGTAATTCACCACGCGGGCCCAGTGCGGGTTGGTGGATGTCACATATCTTCGAATTTTTGGTTCTAAGACATGCCGGTTTCCTCACGATGTTTTCCTTCACCGTTACCGAAACAACTATCTGTAGGTCATACAAATATTTGTTCCGTTCGGGAATCGAAACCGCGCCACTGCGCCAACCGTGCGCCCCATTGCTCGTTCTTTTATGCTATTGGATGATAAGACAAGCCGATGTTTGACCCCACAGTAATTTGCACAGTTACTTCAAGGCATTTGCAATACTAAAACATCCTGTGATATCTCTAGTTTGCTGCTGGATTTCAGCTTGCATCTGTATGCATTTTAATCCCAGTGGCAATGCAGAAATATCTCGTGTCTGTGGTTCCGCTTATACCCTTTATCTTTATCTTCTACAAGCTTCTGCCAGCGGCATCGCCCGCGTGAATGTCGAAAATTATCACAAGAGAACATATGCCCGGGATAAAGTCTCCTATTTGCTATTCCTGACCTATCTCTGTGCCAAATTTCATCCAGATCTATTCAGTAGTTTTTGCGTGAAGAAGTAACAAACATATAAACACACACTCACAAACTTTCGTCTTTATAATAATAAGAAGCTTCTGCCAGCGGCTTCGCCCGAGTGAAAGACGTAAATGATCCCGAGGGCACATACTCTATGCTATTCCTGACTATAATCTATTTCTGTGCGAAATTTCATCCAGATCCGTCCAGCCGTTTGATCGTGAAAAAGTAACAAACACACTCACAGACTTTCGCCTTTATAATATTAGTGTGCTTTTGTGAGTGTGATGTGATGTGATTAGTGTGATACAAAAAAATATTTAAAATCTCAGTATGTCTGTCTGCTCCGCGTAATCCCTGAAACGGCTAGACCGCTGTTGACGTAACTTCCACTGGCAGCAAGCTGATGTTATAAGGAACTAATGACCTGCCCCGGCTTGGCCCGTGACAAATTATATACAAAAATCCTTCTTCGTTTCCCACTCTTTTTATTGGTGAAAACCGCATGAAAATCCGTTCAGTAGTTTTTGAGTTTATCGCGTACAAATGCGGCGTGGGACTTTGTTTTATAATATGAAGTGATAATAGCTACTTATATTTTAGAAAAATTAGGGTTCCACGTACAAAAATCCATCGCCTGTGATGTCTAGAGGCTGAATATTCTAGGTTATACTCACGGTCCTATCTGCGCCGCTAGTCGTCGTTGTTCTTTTCCAGTGGCCAGAGCTGTCCATTTCATCAGCTTTCTCCCCAGAAACGCGAGATGAAGCCTGTTCCTCATCTGTTGTAGGGACACCAGAGAGGGCATGACAGGGTACTTGACCACGTTCATAGCCCCCTCGACTTCACCCGACTCATCTGTCAACGGCAATAAAATGTTTAGTAGACGGACACAGTTGCCGCAGTGGTTGAGCGATCGCCTGCTGCACTGCGCGTAGAAGGATACCTGCACTGAACAAATATGCCTACAGATTGTTGATCCGAATCTGGCTGTTTGTGTATCTGAGTTTTAATGTTTGTAAACTCACCCAAAATACATGAGAAAATCTACTAAAAATACAACCGGCTTCCAAAGAAAACACTACAAAGTGAAAAATAACTACAGTGTCGGAAGACGGTGTCAAAAAACGAAGAAACGAAAACAGGAACACCGACTTCCGAAATTGACTAATTTTTTGTAAAAAAATAAACTATTTTTGAATATTTTGTGGAAGATAATGGACAAGTTCTATAGTAAAATAAAATAAAATAAAATAGCCTTCATTGCTGAACTTATTTTACAATGATTTTCTTACTCACCCAAATGTGTGAGTAAGAAAATGTTTACTTCATAACAGTAGTTTTTTTTTTTTTTCGTAAATTAGGTATCGGTAAACGGTCGTTTCTACGTTGCAGCTTGTCTTTCGATATAGGCCTCCTCTAAAGATTTCCACTCTATTCTATCTTTCGCTATGCGAGTCCATATTGGACCTACTATTTTTCGTAAGTTCTATAGTAAGGTACCTATAATGCCCACAGTGATGCCAGAATAGATTACCCGAATAACATGTAACTTAAACATAACCAAAGGAATGATGAAATGGTGTAAACAATAAAAATAAGATTGCAGCAATGCCGACAGGTTTGCCGTCATTTATTGAAGAGTTCTGTTGTACATCTCCGAAGTTCTTCATCAGATCTTTACCAAATTTAAATGGGACCATTTTGGAACAAACTTTTATCGAGCAAAAAAATTGCCTATCTACCTACCTACCACCTACCTATCTACCCTACCAACCTACCCACCCACCTAACCTACCTAACCTACCTACCCTACCAATTTATTGAATTTTATAGGCAATATTTTGCTACTTTGGGTTACATTTATTGCAATTTTCATAAGGATCCCTAATTTTTTTGAAAATAATTTATAGCCTATTCGGGAATATTGTAGCTTCCCATAGGTGATAGAATTTTTCAAATCGGTCCAGTTGTTTCGGAGCCTATTCAGTACAAACAAACAAACAAAAAAATCTTTCCTCTTTATAATATTGGTATAGATAGACAGCATTAGTGCCTTTCCTGATGGTGCGATGCAATTTGATTTATATCACACCGATAAGCGATTTTTACTCAGTAAAATTTCAAGTATATTCACAGGGACGCAATGCGATGCAATTCGACCGATACACACATAAATTTTTTCTTAGAAAATACGTGCGCGATATCGCGCGTCATCACAAAGGGCCTTAGAGTCAATGGAACTGTTAGACGTATCGACATCGTTCTTGGGTCGCATTGCGAAACAAAAAAGGGGATTGAATGATTCTGTTGCCATTACTGAGACACAGGCCTACTCTCTATGACTCTGCTAGCATAAAACTGGCGGCAGGTAAGCGAGGGTAGAATCCAAAGTAGCTAGATTGTGAAGAGGTGCGATGACTAGTTCAGTAAACTTCAGTGGACGTTTTTAAGCCAGAAATAACCTTGCTCTAAGAGCTTATGGTACTGAACCTAGTATGATAAAGAGTTTAGTCGTTTGTTGGTAGGCGGTATCCCTGGCAGTCCTGATCCAATTACTAATAGTGCTAACACTCTTCGGACGGATTTGGTACGGACGGACCCCGGATTTTTGGGCGGTGTTAGTCCACCCGTACCATATCAGAGCGTATGCAGAGTGGTCGGCCGGACATTATTGTTATTGAGTCCGCCTCGGTCCGCTTGTTTACATATCGAATATGGGTACTCCGTACCAAATCCGGACGGACGTGTGTACGTTTGTCGGTTGCTTGGGCCGTAACAACTACGACCAGCGTTGAAAAAGTCCCCGATTTATGGAAAATTACAGATTTTTGTTATTGTCACCCGATATTTTTACATTCAACTTAGTCATAAATAAAAATGGAAAAAACTGGCCAAGTGCGGACTCGCGCGCGAAGGGTTTCGTACCATTATCGAGCAAAAAACGGCAAAAAAATCACGTTTGTTGTATGGGAGCCCAACCTAAATATTAATTTTATTCTGTTTTTAGTATTTGTTGTTATAGCGGCAATAGAAATACATCATCTGTGAAAATCTCAACTGTCTAACTATCACGGTTCATGAGATACAGCCTGGTGACAGACGAACAGACAGACAGACAGACGGACAGACGGATCGTGAAGTCTTAGTAATAGGGTCCCGTTTTTACCCTTTGGGTGCGGAACCCCAAAAACAAAGAAATACGGCAATACTAGGATGTGTGGGCGAAATTATTCCGCCCGTACCATAACCGAGCGTGCGTAATCGAGAACGAATTTTTGGGCGGAGCTAATCCGGCCGTACCAAATCCGGACGTGTGTTAGCACTATAAAATTCATTCACTGCTGATAGAAATCATTCACACTCCTTTCGAGAGCAGTGGTGGCCTAGTGGTAACGGCCGAGACTTGATAAGTTGTAGATCGTGGGTTCGAACCCAGGCAGTCGCTTTTCTTTGTGTAAATTATTTCATCACCACTGTTTCTAAACGGTGAATGAAAACATTGTGAGGAAACCGCCATGTCTTCGAACCAAAAATTCAAAGATATGTGACATCCACCAACCCGAATAGGGCCGTGGTGGATTACGACCCACTCCCTCTCACAGAGAGGAGGCCTGCTCGCACATCGGACCAAAGGGTGACCGTCTGTCCTATCCTTGTGTAGCTTTCTACTAGGAACCGATCTTTTAATGAACCAACCATTAATTGCTTAATTGGCCACAGGAGCGTAGCCATATAGAAAAGGTAGTGATCATATTAAGAGCTCATAATTTAAAAAATATCTTACCATCATCGTCTCCCATTTTGGTTTATTTCTTTTTTATCTGTTTGTTATGGCTCACTATTGTATTATGTTTTTCGGTTACCAAATTGGCGTCTTTCAAAATTTTACATTTTCCCTGCTATTGTTTTTTGGTTATTGCATTGTGGTTATAAAAATGTAAAATTTTCGGTTTATTTCATTTTTCAGTTGACTGAGGACATTGTGACAGATTTGTGATATGTCACCAAAATTATGAAATTATTCTTCTTTGCTAGTGACAGTTTCTCAAAGGAGGGATTTAAGGAGATTTAATTCACTTTTTTAGAGAACGGGTACATCAAGTTCCCTAATTTACTAAATTGTAATACTCACACATTTATTGAGAACTATTCTTTGGTCGCACTGGGTTTTTCGGAGGGATTTGAGCACCCTCCATGAACTGCTTATCCATGGCTGCTTAATGATTAACTGCTGGGGTGCTTAGGGCACCCCGACACCGGTATAGGTTAGGTTTGTAAGAGATGAAGGGAGTTTAAGGTGAATGCGCACCTATCCGCGCCGCAGGAGCCGCACGCGCCGCAGGAGCCGCACGCGCCGCAGTCAACGCATTTTCTCAAGGCAAAACGAGTGAACTCAGCTCTCGTCATCTCGTTCATGTTAGGTTACTTTAGACCCTGCAGACAGAAATAGGAGCCCCAGTGGAGCTCCGTCGGCTTTTTTGATTAAATATTAATCGTACTTACCGATTCATTATTAACACGTGTAACGGAATCTTACCAATTTAAATATATGCTACTCTCAAACCAGCATAGAGGAAATCGAAGTTACCAAATTTCTAGGTCTTTATATTGATAGCAAAGTAAATTGGAAGTCACATGTACAGCAAGTTTGCAAAAAACTTAGTCAGAGCTCTTATGCTTTATATAGATTAAGGAACACTGTCAACCAGTCTGCATTGCTAACTGCCTATAATGGATATGTTGCTTCAATCATACGCTACGGGATAATTTTCTGGGGCAACTCTGTAGAAAAAGAGCGTGCCTTTAGAGCTCAAAAACGCTGTATTAGGTCGATGTGCAATATACGCCAAACGGATTCATGCAGGCCACACTTTATTTATTTAAAAATATTAACTCTCCCTAGTGTATACATATATGAAACTGTTATGTTTATTAAATCAAACCCCAACTTATTTGAGTTTTGTACTAGGACCAGACACAAAGACATGCTGGACACAGTTGCCAGTAAAACAAAGCTTTTGCACCAAAGCATCTTTTGTATGGGCCCACGTATTTATAATAATCTGCCGCTGTTTCTCAGAACTGTGAGCAATATTAATGCCTTTAAAAAAAAACCTCCAAGAATTATTGATAAGCAAATGTTATTACTCGATATTAGAATTTCTAAGTGACAAGACACTGAAATAGCCGGCTTATTACAGCAAACCAATGGGTGCATATGCATGAACTTGTAAACTATTACTCATAAACTGAAGAGACACTATTTAATTGAATGTACTATTTTGTAGCATTAATAATTTGACATTTCATTTTACTTATTTAATTTTTATTTGTATTGCATGACAATTTGATGATTTGTATTTTGAATAGCCTGATGTTATGAATTTTGTATGCCTTAATGGCGGGACATAGCAGATCTACCTGTAACCAATACAACATCTTATGTACCTATGATCCACAATACATTATTTGAATTTGAATCTTTGAAAGTTATTTTCACCCCCTTCAACGTGGGATTGATTTGAAACTTTGCACACTTATCAAGGACCGATGACTATGCAATAATAAAGTCAAAGTCAAATTTATTTATCCAACTAGGCCAATAAGCGGCACTTTTGAACGTCAAACAAAAATAAAAATTTACCAGTAATAAAAGTTGATTCTACCGTGCGCCTTTAAATAGTTTATCCCATTAGCCTTACGAATACCAAGATCTTCAGGATTAGCGACTGTTTAGTTCAAATTACCATTAAAGCGTATTTTTTTAGTTTTTAGAACTACAATTTATTTAAACCAATGACACCATGGCCTGGCACGCGTTGATGGGAAGAGACCAGATGGTATGACCATAATGCCTTGGAAGTTGGGTAGGTCTTTGGTGTGGGATGCAACTTGTGTCGACACCCTTGCACCATCCCATCTTCCTAGCACGGTGGGCTGCGCTGGGGCGGCTGCTGCAGGTGCTGAAAACCTCAAACGGCGCAAATACAACAACTTAATTGGTAATTATGTGTTTGAGCCGTTTGGGGTTGAAACACTAGGGCCGTGGGGTCCGAGTGCACACCTATTATTTCGGGATATCGCCAAGCGGTTGGTCGACTCTTCACGAGACCAGAGGGCTGGCCTTTTCTTTGGCCAAAGAATCAGCATTGCCATCCAACGTGGCAATGCTGCCAGCCTTCTAGGCACTTTTCCTGTTGACAGCGATGTGGACGAATTTTTTGACGCTCCGTAATTGTACATATGTTTATTCTTATTTTAGTTCTAATATTAGTTTGTAAATAATAATGTACATATGTAAATAAATATCAAATTCTCTCAAACAAAAAAAAAAAAAAAAAAATGACACCATTATTATAATTTAAAAAACAACATCTTTTTATTAACTGGCCCAAGGATGATGGGCATTATACAGAAATCCCGGTCAATTTAATTGTTTCAATAGTTTTTAACATATTGCCTACTCATTCCCAGACCGCGCGTTTGGTCTATTTTAGCTACTTTCACAGCATTATGTCATACGGTATTTTACAGTGGGGTCGGGCGGCTGACATTGAATCAATATTTATTTTGCAAAAGAGAGCTGTCAGAGCCATATATAAGTTAAGTCACCGAGAATATCTTAGGGAGCTATTTAAAAAGATTAATATAATGACAGTTTCTTGCCAATTAATTTATGAAAATATTATGTATTTAAGGAAAAATATACATCTCTTTAGTAAAGTCAGTGATAGACACAATTGTAATACGAGAAATAAAGATAAGTTAGTTCAACTATCTTATAGACTAGCTAAAGTACACTCATCTTTCATGGGGTACTGTGTTAAATTCTAACACAAAATACCTTGTGATATATTAAAACTAAATGAAAGTAAATTTAAAACTTTAGTTAAAAGCCCACTTTGTAAACAAGCATATTACAAACTAGATGGATTATATTCAACATAAGAATGCTTGGAAACATGCTGGTTCTGCTTTAGGGCAATCCTTAGTGTAGATAAAATCAAACTGGTTAATTTGTATTATATGTTTAATTATAGTAACGCTTTATTTTTATTAATTTTGTTTAAAAAAAATTACTCGCACACTGTTCCGTTGTTGTTGAATTAGGTAATTTACCTATGTATGCAATATTTGTAAGTATGTGAGAACCATGTTCCTATTTATCAAGTGAAGGGTTTTAGCTGTCAGTGCTTGTAATACTTTATACCTATATGTAGTATAGGAGTGCTAGGTGCATCGTCCTCACGTATATGAATTTATTAATGTATGTACTTGAATATTGCAAAACATTTTTTTTTAAAAGAGCCGCTTAATGTCCTAATTGAAATAAATACATTTGACTTTGACTCATATTGGGCATTTCTCAAATTTCCCGGGTATTATTAATAATGCCGTATTAATCATTTGGTCCATAACACAACACTAGACGGCGCAACCCTTGAATCACGAGATATATTATTTTTTGGGCGATACTAACACCGCTTCATCATTAACAGGTGGTACCAAGCATGCCCTTTTAAACATTTTTACGTTAAAAGGCGCCATGTCTGTGCCACAAATTATTATGGACAACACTTATACACATTGATCTAAGACTCATCTTGAAACACCGTGGCATGTAAGAAGAAAATATATTGTTATTGAGCAGCTTCCCGAACGCAGCCCAGCCGAGTCGAATTCAAGGATTGACATCTTTCTCGATGTTGAACTTACCTACCTAGGTTTGAATTGGATTTATTAGTCAACACTTCGAGTGAAGATGCAAATGGGTGTAATGTGTAGTATTGTTAAAATTTCACCTAAATTAAATAATTAATGTATCCTAGTGTCTATCTAAACCTAAAAAGTTGCAGTGATCTTATTAATATACACGCCATGACAACATAGGACAATTTTATAAAGTAATTGTTGAGCACTAATCTCTCAAACAATGATTTCACTATTCATGTTGATTTTGAGGTTGGGTCCCGGTCTGTAAGATGAAATTATTGATGAGATTTTTATTATTATGATTTTTAAATTTTATTAATCTTGATTTGTTATTGTTATAAATCTGTTTTTTTATTAATTCAGATGTATTTTTTTTATCATTTTGTATTAATGTAGAACAATAATTGGTGCATGTTTGTAACTGCCTGTAAGAAACTGTTACACTTAAAAACGTATTAATATGTTAGTATAATTTTAAATGTTTTTTGTAAGCAAATTTTGGCTAACCTAAATACGTAAATAAATATCTATCGGCTCTAAAACTACCTACAACACAAATCCTAGTCTTAACAGAGACGATGACTTAATACCTATATCCTTAGAGACCCGGAATTTTAGCTAAAATTACTAATCACTTAGTCCCTGAGAAATAACGTCTAGTTTATACTGAGACACATTTAGTTACACCTTAGTTGATGTGTTTTATCAGCCTCATTATCCTTAAAGGTTTTGTATTTTTGTCAGCTGTATTAATCACCCATCTCAATCTATCTAACGTTTTTTTTCATACTATGTAATAAAGCATTCGTATGCTTTCCACATCTTTCTTCGACATATTTTTCACGGTTCAAGCAGCTCGTTTGTGGAATGCATTACCTATTGAGGTAAGGCCTGCGCAAACATTACCTACATTACAAAAATGGTGAAGGAGCAATTCCTTTCCCTGTAACAATTCTTCTCCTTTCTTTGTTCTATATTTGATACTTACTAGTATATTATTTTATAATGTTTGTATGTATTTTATGTTATATCTAAGTAATATTCTTTAACACGTTTTTGTACACTGACTTGACTGATTACTCTCTGCACTTACAGTTTGACCCAACACTTGCAGAGAGTCAATAATTATGAAATTACTAATAATTTACAATTCACACAGACAGACAAATCAATAAAACTAACATGAACAAAAATAATAATTCAAACCAAATAATACATCAATTCAGTAATAAAAAATCAATAATAATAATTATTTCAATTGAGACTCTACGGCTGTTACTTAGCCATCTATCAGTGTGAACAAGATCTTAGATACTTTAAGCGCACTCTCTTAGGATTACGGAACGGCGGCGTAGTAATTGCCTAAAATTGGCTTTTTAATACATTTACCGTAACGCCACCTTGGCAAGGCTTGGATAAATAATAAATGAACTTGGCAAGAGTTTCAGAATGTGGATTTTGTCTCTGGGGTGGTCAGAAATCTTAGTTGTCTTTGGATCTTTTGACATTTCAATAGTGGCGGAAAAGTCAGTGGTGGGATAAACGTGACAATTTAAGAAAACGGTATTGACAGCTATAAAATACTTAATTATAATTAAAGTCGATGCTTACGAATGATACTCGTTGTTATAGTTTATGGGTAACATAGTTATTAATTTGGAATATGAATTTGATTTGTCAATTTCTTACGTACAGAGTTATCGCGGCATGTAAAATGAAAAATAATAAAATAATAAATTTATTTAAAAATCATTTGGTATAACAATAATTACAATTTTTGCTTAAATCTATGTCAGGTTCCCACGTGTTATGTGCCTGAACTAGGTATTCCTGTGTTTCAGGCGAAAAGAGAACATTTTTTTTTTAATAATTACTGTAATTCAAATATAAGGTAGTCTTAGGTATTTTTAAGGGTGTAAATAATACAATAAAATTCTTATTTTCTAACATCTTAGTTACTAATACCTATTTTAATACAAGTAATAACTTCTCTGTGTCTTCATAAGACATATTTTTGAGAATTTCTTTGAGAATTCTCTTACAGTTACAATAATTTTGGGAATAAATGTTTGGTGTTACGTTTAGTCTATTGTAGAGTAGTGGTCCGAGGAACACGTCAAATTTATCTGTGAATGCATGTTTTGTCATCTCTCCGTCTATTTTTAGTATAGTCAATGCGATAGGGGAGGGCTGCGTGTTGTTTTAATACGATGTTCATTATGAATAATTGTCGAACTGTTAGTACTTCACAAGATTTATAGAGGAGGTTAGTGGGAAATAGGAACGGGCGGAAAGTAGACACCTTGAGGATCGCTCTCTGCGCTCTCTCGATGGGTAGTAACAAAGTTTTACCCACTCCACCCCATGAGGTAATGCAGTAAGTCAAAATTGATTGACATAGAGCAAAGTAAACTTGCCTAATTAGTAGTGGGTCTGCAATATATCGTAGCTTTTTAAATACGAATATTAGCTTACGAATTCTATTATTTGAAGCTTCTATGTGCTGTTTAAAGGAAAGGGTTTCATCTATAATGATACCTAGGTATTTTATTTTTTTAGCCATATTGATATTGGGACACCCACACTGGCTATCGGTAGAGTCCGTACAACAATGAGCATACAACGTTGGGGCAATATTAGTTGTCTGTTTGCGCATCGAAAACCTAATGTAGTTAGTCTTATCTGCATTTAGTGTTAGTGAGTTATGTTGAAGCCAATTATTTACAATATTGATTCCGTGTTGCGCAAGTTTGTACACTTCATTTTCTGAGTCTGCCGAAAAAAGTAGAGCAGTGTCGTCAGCGTAAGATACAATTATGCCGTGTTCTAGCTTTAGATTACAAAGGTCATTTATGTATATCAAAAACAAAGTAGGCCCATAAACACTTCCCTGGGGAACACCAAATGACGTGTTTTTCTTATCAGCGCTGAGAACATTGCCTATCTTTACGCATTGGGTACGGTCCTCCAAATAACTTTTAAAGAGTTTCAGCTGGGTTCCTCTTACCCCAATGGTCTCAAGCTTACGCAACAGTATGGGAATGGAAACTGTGTCAAAAGCTTTGGCGAGGTCCAGGAAAATTCCTACTGTGTGGTTACCCTTGTCAAGTTCCTGTGCTAGATAGTCAGTCAGATGATGTATGGCTCGGCGGTTGAGACTTTAGGCCTAAATCCAAACTGGCGCTTGGATAAAATTGATTTATCCTCCAGATATCTAAACAATCGTTTATTGATATTTTTTTTCTAATATTTTAGACGTACAAGGCAGTAAAGAAATAGGTCTATAATTTGTCACTTGCTCTTTACTGCCTGATTTATAGATGGGGAGAACTACTGCTTTTTTTAGGCATTCAGGAAAAATACCTGAAGATAAACAAATGCGGAAAATATAAGTCAGTGGTGGTATTAAAATATGCCTGAATTGTTTAATAATTCTATTGGATATATTATCCCAACCAACTGCACAGTCGACTTTCAAAGTCATTATTATGCTTTCTACCTCAGTCTCATCACTACCCAGCAGCCCAAAGGATGTTAAAGTGGTGCTACACATAAAAGGAATGCCTGTTAGATAATGTGGTTGACCCCGAACTTTTTCTGCCAGACACTTACCAACATTAACAAAGAAATTATTCGCTGCGTTAGCAGATGACAGGTGTGACGAATGTGCTTGTAATAAACCTGACGATGACACATTTTTTTTTTATGCATATGTTACATTTTTTATATATTTGCAGACCTTTTCACTATTAAAATGTCATCGGACTTCTCAGATTGTTTAGACTATAGGTTCTGCCCGCTATTTCACCCTCATAAAAAGTGTTTTACCATCACAAGGGAACACACTACCGGGATAAAAACTATCATAATATGCCATGCCTAGGGTCTCAAACTATCACCATACCAAATTTCATCTAAATTGGTTCAGCTGTTTAGTCTTGAAATGATAACAATTAAACAAACAGAGATACTTTCGCATTTAGGTATAATAATTATGGATATGATACGTTATTTTTAACCGACTCCAAAAAAAGGAGCCGGTTCCCAATTCGTCGGAATCTTTTTTTATGTATGTTACCCGATTACTCAAAGACGCCTGGACCGATTTCGAAATTAGGTCAGGATCTTATGATGGAATCCTATAGAAATAAAGGGAAATCTTCAATTATTATAGGCATGACTTACTTGACTCAATGTTCTACGTCCCCTGGATGGGGCAAAGGGCGTTCACAGTAGTCCTCCATCGCGATCGGTCTTGAGCTTCACGCTTCACCTCGCTCCACGTCATACCGATGCTCGTCGCTTCCGCCAACACGGTGCGACGCCAGGTTTGACGGGGACGGCCACGTTTTCTTTTGCCTTGGGGATTCCAATCCAGCGCTTGCTTCGGTATATATATCAGAACCCCTTCGCAGCGTGTGGCCAATCCAACTCCACTTGTGACGCTTGATCTGGCGGTCGATCGGGGCATTGCTCCAACAACTCTACGTTGGTGATAGTCTCGGGCCTTTTCTCGGTAAATTCCGAGTATGCGACGAAGACAGCGGTTGACGACGACTTGGATCTGGCGTGAGATATCTTTTGTGATCTTCCACGTTTCGCACCCGTAAAGCAGCACAGATTTGACATTTGACCCGAATATTTTGTGTTTAATCCTTCGGGTCAGTTTCCGCGATTGTCTCAGCTGCGCGAAGGTAGCTCGTGCTTTGGCTATCCTTGAAGCGATGTCCTCTTCACTACCACCAGTTTCTGACACGCTATTATAGGCATACATAAGCGATTTTGGTATTTTCATTAACTATGTAATCATCATCATTTGCACTCAGAAAGTATCATTTGGTGAAGTGGCACTGATGAAGAAGACCACAGATGGCCACTGGAACTCCATAAGACAAGTACGTCACGGGGTCAGATTAAGCAGGTTACATAAGATATCTCAAATAGTTAAACGACTCTGGTTAAGCAAATCCTTATAAATAAATGGCACTGATGAAATGGTACCATCGAACTGATCTGATGATAAAGCCGGAAGGTGGGCACTGGAACTCCGAAATACAACACTGTATCCTTGTCGTGTTTGGGCTTATTGGAATCATCATGTGATGTACTTTGGCTATAAATGATTTTCATAGTAATTTAAGGTACCAAAACTAAAAAGAGAAAAATAAAAATAACTTTTTAACAAAATAAATAACCGACTTCCTAAATGAAAGTCGATTTAATTTTAGTTCAGGCAGTCGATTTTTGTGTCTTTTTTCTTGTATTTTAATTGACGAAAACAGTACCTATGTGCACAAGGTCTTGTAATAGTCACAGCGGATCTTTGTGTCTCTGAAGTTGGCTCTGCCAACCATTGCGCAAGAAACAGTTTGTCATCGAGTATACTGCATAGAGTAAGCGAGATAGGACGATGCGACAAACGTTAGCGACTGACAGAGACAGTTATACAATGCTATCTTCACCTTCAACATTGACACAAAAATAGCTAGTTTGAGAGGCAGGGTTTTAAAAATTTGGGTACAGATTTACCTAATGAAAATTGTATAACTCTCTACCCATTGATTGTTGATGTAACTATCTGTAATTTTTGCTGAATAAACATATAGTATATTAGAAGATCCGTTGTGAATATTATACTGAAGTGTGCAAAGACGTTTTTTACTACTTTACGTACAAAAAGATGAGCTGAGTTTTGGTTCAATTGTTATTCATAGCCCATAGATATTTATGTTGATACCTAGGTATGTAGTTTATGAGATACCTACCTACTGGCTGCCGCCTGTGGCTCCGCCCGCGTAATTGTCGAAAATTATCCAAAAGGAACCTACTATCCGGATCTAAAATTATCTGATGTGTTATTCCAGATTATGTGATATCTATTTATTTTTTCAAATTTCATCCTAATCTGCTCAGCGGTTTTTACGTGAATGAAACACAAATGTTCACATTTATAATATGAGTAAGATGTCTCATTCATACACGTTACTCATTGGATACTTCCATCTTGAATAACTGAGTTCATCGAGCAATAATTCGGATAAGCATTGTGCAGATAGAAGAAAGAAAGAAAATTGTATATTTGCGACAGGCACGACCCATACCATAAAAATAACAAAACATACTTAAATACAATCATTACGAAGTATGCGTCACAACTACGCAAAACGGTCATCGCTCAGCATAATGCTGGGACTCTCGTGCGAGACGGAGCCACATCGCTGGTTTTCAGCGATAGCCGGTGTCGATTGGGTGACTCCGAACCAATGAAACTTTAGTGGGAAGTGTCTAAAGGTGTCTAAAGGTGGCGATAAGAGCTAGCCCCATTGATCTGGGGGGTGACCATAAGCTCTTAGAGCGGTATCAATTTGAGATCGAGTAAGTGACAGATGTATACACGTCAGATACATCTGTCCCATATTCGATCTCAAATTGATACCGCTCTAAGAGTTTATGGTCACCCCCCTGGTTTGTTTCAGATTTATTTTATCCAAAAAATGTTTCACCAAGGCCCCGGCGAGATTCGAACTCACGATCTCCTGTTTATCTTATCTTATCTTATGGAGGGGCCGAGAAATACCTCGGACACTTCGACCCATTGGGATCTTTTGTGGTCCCCTAGATAACTTACTCCTCCTCATTCTCGTTGAAAACTGTTTTCATGAGTTTTACAACGAGACTAGGAGATATGAGCCTATAATCTTCTGGTTTTGGGTATCCAACCCCTAGGAGACTCATTCGCTTACCAGCCAGTGCATCGCATGTGCACAGTAGGTGCTCCATGCGTTCCGTATGTTCCCCACACAACCTGCACATGGGTGTCGCGGTTAGACCCATCTTCATGAGCATGTCGTTGGTTCCAAAGTGCCCAGTATTAAGGGGTGACGTCACGGACACTTTACGGGGCATATCGGCTGTTCTTACTTTGAGCATAATAAATAATAAACGCGAGCTATTCTGCGAAAGGACTGTAACCGCTATTACATCTAATTGTGACTTATGTGCGAGTTTGTTTTCCGGGTGAAACTAAGTGTTTTCGAAGTGTAAATCCGAAATAAACTAAAAAGTAAAATACACTTTGGACGTGTTTTTAAATAAGTGAAGTCACTTTTACTTTTTTAGTGTGCTTATTACCCCCAAAAGGTGTAATTTTTTTTTTTCCAAATCTTGGGTTTGGATCAATATATCTTTGTGGAGCGAGCGCCATCTAGCGCCGCAGGAGGAACTAGTCCAAAGAACGTGCACACCATCTAGCTGCTCTCATCCGCACTACGTTGGAACATGGCAAAGTGCGCAGCGTGTGGAAAGTTCCTGTCGACGAAAGGGGGCGCCACGTGTAGCAACATTGCTTGCCATAATAAGTTTCACCTCGCTTGTTTGCCGGCTGGAACGCAGATAGGTAGCGACTGGCAGTGCCCAGACTGCAGGATTAAATTGAATAAGGTGGATGATACACCCGTTAGAGGTCTGGGCAGTGGTACCCCTGTTATTCGAGCAGTTGCTGCACCAGATCAGGGTAGGAAGGCAGCCCAGACTCAGGGCACTATTATCAGGCTCCCAACAGCGGCGCCTATAGTGATTGCTCGTGCTGAGGGTGAACAGGGAACCGATGGCGACCCTTCTCCTGACACTCAGCTTACCTTGCGGGAAGAAATTAGGCTCTTCAGGTCCGAGCTGCGGGAAGTGAGGGATGAAATGCGGGAGTTTCGTCGTGAGATGGCCAGCCTGCACTCAACGGTGGGAATCTGCACAGAAAGAGTTGACAGCCTGGAGGCACGAATCGAGGCTCTTGAGAGCAGGAACAGTGTGGACCCGCCTGACGCCAGGGTCAGTCAGCTCGAGCGGAATGTGGCGGCGCTTCAACTTGAGCTCAACGACCGTGAGCAGGATCTGCTTGGGTCCGACCTTGAGGTGGCGAACGTGCCGGAGATCCCTGGTGAGAATGTGGTTCACACCGTGGGACTGTTAGCGGTCAAGCTTGGGGTGGCTCTGGAGGCGCGGGATATTGTGTTTGCGCAGCGTGTGGGCCCGCGAGTCGATCGCGTGTTGCATGCGACTGCCGCGGGCGCAACGAGCCCAGCGGAAGCAGCGGCGGAGGCGGCGCGCGGGCGGCGCATCGTGGTGCGCCTGGCGCGCCGAGCTGTTCGCGACGAGCTACTGCAGGGCGCGCGTGTGCGGCGAGGAGCCACCACGGCGGACACCGGACTCCCCGCGCCCCCGCGGCGCTTCTTCGTGAACGAGAGGCTCACTCGTACGAATAAGCAATTGTTCTTTCGTGTGCGTGAGGCTGGCGGTCGTCTCGGGTGGCGTTACCTCTGGACTAAAAACGGCCGCATTTTGGCAAAGCAGGGTGATGGTAAGCCTACCCACTGCATTCGCAGGGAGGAGGACATTGGTCGGGTTTTTGGCCAGGAGATGTCAGCCGAGAGGGATAACTAGCTCTCTGGTTATTGGAAATTTTTATTTTGTAGGGTTAATTCTAAGGCTTACGGTTTTACTAACTTTGTTATGTGCACTTTTGCTTTTGTTTTTAAGTTTGCCCTGTGCGCGGTCAGCTCTGTTCCTGTCTCAGAATGTAATGACTTCTTTCATTGGCCCTGCCGCCCGAGCACTAACTATTTATTATTTACATTATATATTTATAAAGCGTCGGCTTGTCGCCTACACCTCAATAGTGGTTACTAAACATAATATTTTTCTTCTTACATTATCTGTTATATTTGTTAGTTATTGTATCACCTTCATTACGCTAAAGCTATGTTATATTATTACTCTACACTCTACTATACCAACTACACAACGGAGTTCATTATACACCAATACACTTACTATGCACACCTATTTTCATGAATTTTTAAAATGATTAAGTCCAAATATTTCAAAGTTGGTTTGTTTAATGCGGGTTCGCTGGGTTCACACCATGACGAGTTTCTTGTTGCTATGGAGAACAGTGCGGTGGACATCATGGCAATTAATGAGACTTGGCTAAGGAGGGGAGAAGAGGGTCTCGCGCCACCGGTCCCGGGCTACCGGCTGCGACACGTGCCGCGCCCGCTCTGCGTGCGCGGCGGGCGCGGGGGCGGCGTGGGCTTCTATGTGCGGCGCGGAGTGCGCGCGCGCACCGTGTCGCATCCACCCGCGCCGCAGGTCGAGCAGATGTGGCTCCGGCTGAACATCAACTCGCATTCGGTTATCGTCGGTACTGCTTACAGGCCGCCGTGGCTTGATGTGAACATCTTCCTTGATGCGATTACCGACTCCCTCTTCTCCTTTGCTGGCGCTGACAAAGTTATTTTGTTGGGTGATTTCAACATTAACATGTTAAACAACTCTGAAAATAAAGTTAAACTTCTGAACAACTTTTTAACATGCTGCAAACTGAAGCAAATTGTTACTGAGCCAACACACTATACGGATCATAGCGAGACACTTATTGACGTCGTATGTACCGACGCCCGTGTACGGCAGGTCTCTGTATCTCACGTACCTGAGCTAGGTCATCATGCGGTTGTTTCGGTTGAGCTCAATTTTAGGGTGGAGAAGCCTTCCCCGCACTGGATCACTTATAGGCCTCTCAGGGACATACTCATTGACCATTTCAACGAAGACCTGAATAAGATGGACTGGGAATACATTGTGAGACTGGATGATGTGAACTCAATGGTAGAAACTTTTAATGGATACATTTTAAATTTGTTTGATCTGCATGCACCTATTAAGAAAGTTTTAATTAAAGAAAAGTCTTCCCCATGGATTACCTACACAATCAAGGAAATGATGAAGTTACGTGACAAGAGCCACTCAAAGGCTAAGTCCACTAAATCCTTATGTCATGTGAACTCTTACAAGGAACTTAAATATCTGGTTAGGGCTGCTATTGAAAGTGAGAAGAGTGCATACTTTAAAACATATATTAATAAAAATTATAAACAACCAAAAAAGTTATGGAGTCACATCAAGTCAACTATTGCCACTGGTATCTCTAATGGACCGGAGCGCAGTTTACCGCATTTTTGTAACAATCCCGAAAAAATTAATGAACACTTTTTGGATGTACCTGGCAATGGTAGAGTCTCTGCTGCTGACTTAAAGTACTTTGAGCACCACAGATTCGGCAGTGGACACTTCCAGCTTGAACCGGTCCGGGAGGACATGGTGCTGAAGCTGTTGCATAGTCTTAAGTCCAATGCTCAGGGTTGTGACCGTATCTCCTTGGAGATGTTGATGATGACTCTTCCTCGAACCCTAGCAGCTATCACGGCCATAATTAATCGTTCCATCACCACTTCATCTTTCCCGGATCTGTGGAAATTGGCAATAGTTAGACCCATCCCTAAAGTATCTAATCCTACGAGTGTGAAAGAACTTCGCCCAATTAGTCTATTGCCATGCCTCTCCAAGATCCTGGAGAGGGTTGTCTCTGACCAGCTTCGATCATACCTTGAGGAACACAGCATTTTGCCGCTCGCTCAATCAGGTTTTCGCAAGGGACACAGCACGGCCACAGCCCTTCTTGATGTGGTTGGGAATATTCTGGAAGCTAGAGATAAGGGTATGGGTGCCTTGCTGGTCTTACTAGATTTTTCGCGCGCTTTTGACTCTATAAATACCTCACTCCTCCTATCGAAGTTGTCTTACTACGGATGTCAGCCTGAGACAGTGAAGTGGTTTGAAAGTTACTTGACTCACCGTTCTCAGTATGTCCAGGTGACGAGTGACAGTGATGGAGCGGTTAAATCCTCTGGTCCTAAGCGCGTGAATAGGGGTGTACCGCAGGGATCGATCCTGGGCCCGTTACTCTTCATTCTTTACAGTGCTGACATCATTAACTGCCTGCTCAACACAAAGTTCCACTTATATGCTGACGATCTGCAGATGTATCTATCTTTTCATCCCACGCAGGTTGTTGACACTGTAAAAAGTTTGAATGAGGATCTTGATAGGATATCAGCTTGGTCTATAAGAAACGCCTTAGTTTTGAACCCAGCTAAGTCTAAATTTATTTTAATGGGATCTAGAGATTTTTTGAATAAAATGGGTAATGGGAATTTGGACTTGAAGATTGACGGGTGTTCCATTGAAAGGGTCCGGGAAGCCCGTAATCTTGGGTTACTATTTGACGAGCACCTGCACTTTGAGACCCACATCATGGAGGCTGTGCGCAACTGCTTTTACAGGCTTAAGCTTCTGTATCGTGTGCGTCCCTACATAAGTGTGGATATGCGCATTCTGCTTTGTGAATCATTAGTTTTATCTAAGCTGAACTACGCTGACACGGTGTATGGGGCGTGCATTCTAAGTAGAAGTGAAAGGTTGATTCAGCGAGTACAGAATGCTTGTGCGAGATTTTGTTTTACCATTCCTCCTAGATCTCACGTAACTCCTTTTTTAAATAAGGGTAATTTGATGAGAATGTCAGATCGTAGAAAGCTGCATCTGGCGACCCTGCTCTTTGGCACAATTCTCACAAAAAAACCGGACTATCTGTTCAGTAAATTGTCCTGGTCGCGTGATGTAAATAAAGTCAAAACGAGAGCTTCTGCCTACCTGTTGTTGGCGCCACACAGAACTGCTGCATTCCGTGGAAGTTTCAAATTCGCTGCCTCTCGTATCTGGAATGATCTTCCTCCACCGTTTCGAGCTATAAAAACGATTGGAACATTTAGTACTAAATTCAAGCAGTACTTATTACTTAAGCAGAAGGAAACCGGAAGATAAGCTTACCCGGGGTTTGCACGCAGTTAGTATTACTGCCATTAATCCATTTTCTTTGTTTTGAACTTTCTTGCTAACACCACACCACATACCAATAACATTCACACCACTCCGTTTTATCCAATACTAGCATAATACTATTCTATGTATTCTTTTCACCAAGTTTATTTACACTATTTCATAACATAACAACATTTTTCTTTTGACAGCCGACCATAGATTTCTTCCGTATTTAATAAATTACTCTTTGGTCTGTGCGCTCTATTGTTTGTCTATGGTTTCGACAAATAATTATTGAGCATCGCGGACGTCGGTATAAATAGGTCTACCCACATTTTAATATGTTTCATATTTGTATAATACTAACACATACTCTGTTCCACCTTCTGTGCTTATTTTATTTTGTTTGTTATTTATATATTCTATTTTATTGTATCATTTAAGTATTTTCCGTTTCCGTAAGTGTGTCCGTGGCATCAACAGTTGGTCTTATCAGAATATCAGCGCAGCGTTATTTCATATTTTTTTTTGGATATCGCTGCACATGCTGAGATAGGAGCCTTTTTGGTCTCGCACGGGGTTTTTATTTTTAATTTTGTTTAATTTTAAGCTGATTTCTCGTGTCTCCTGTGCGGGTCACAAATAAATACTTTTTCTTTCTTTCTTTCTTTCAGTAAAGGCTCCAAGCAGGTAGCGGATTTGCCCCCTGCTCATGTTCCAAATGCAATCCCGGGCTTTGAAAGTAGAGCCCAGGAATCTCTTGGAGTGTAATCGCCTGTTTACTAGACAGGCGCTTTAACCAACTAAGCCACGGTGTCTGTGATGTGCTATTTCATAATACGAGTATTAACATTGTACAAGACAAAATCTAACTTAGTTTACTACTTAGGTAGGTAGTGCAAAGTTCTAAATCAGCCTGTCGTTGTTAAGAGCATAGCGGGGATTTCAATAGACGAACTTGCGTTTAACCTCCGTAACATCCCTAGAACCCAAGTAGGTAGGTACTTGGGTTCTAGGGATGTTACGGAGGTTTAATTCCGATTCTGAAAAGTCGGAACTTCCAATTCATATTACACCTTCAACTCCGACTTCGGTTCCCACACTATTAAATTGGAGAGTCAATTGCTACTTTTGCAGTTTTGATATAATTTACAACTACATAACAGGTATTAATTAGAATTGTTCATTTTTATTTCCAACACCTTGGTATGTGTTATATTAATTAAACTAAAATTTTATAGTTAAACTGCCCTTAAAACTATTAACACATTTATCTTCAGCCTCCGATTCCGAATAATATGTATTGTTTTCTCTCCACAAAGGTTGACTTACAATCTACATAGTAACACATGTTAGAGGCTCCTTTGCGGGAGACTGGAGTCCGTACAAGAGAAACCCTGTGTTACGGATCTCCAAGCCCTCCCCTTAGAGTATAATTATCGAACCGATTGAATCCTGCCTAAATTCCGACAAACCAAATTTATAAACTCCGACACCGACTTTGGTTCCGATAAAACTATCTCCTATCATCTCTACCTACTACGTACCTATTAATATTTATATCGACGCTCGAAAGGCAAAATTTATCTTCGTTCCCAAAGAATCAGATTCTCAAAATACCAAATTAACTATGAGAAAACAAAACACACAAAACGAAGAAATCTCTACTGTTCGTTTTATTTTATCTGTCTTTTCTGTTATTTAGTCTGTTATATTATTAACTGACTTTAAAAAGGAGGAGGTTCTCAATTCGACTGCATTTCTTTATTATGTATCTCAGAACTTTATACTAGGTGAACCGTTTTTTATTTGATATCTGTTACTTTTCATGTGGTGGTCCATTTAAATTTGATCAAGAACTAATGAAGAACTTCAGAGATACAACAGAACTCTTCAATAAATGACGCCAAATCTCACGGGATTGCTGCAATAGCATGTTATATTGTATACACCATTTCATAAAATAACATCACGCCGGTACGCTCTAAAAGGGTATGCAGATATGTACAGTACACCCTGGTACACTCTAATTTCACCGGTTGTGTTCAAGTATCATGTTTTTTAAGGTAATTTATTCTGGCATTACGGTGGGCTTTATAGATATGTACCACAACTAAAAAGTGAAAAATAAAAACTTTTTACAAAAAATACAACCAACTTTCACTATATAATAAATAAAAACACTACAAAGTGAAAAAAAACTTCAATTTCGGCAATCGGTGTCAAAAAACGAAGAAACAAAAACTAGAACACCGACTTCTGAAATTGAAGTAATTTTTTGTAGTGTTTTTATTTGGAAGTCAGTCGTAATTTTTTAAGTAAAAGCTTTTTTAGAAATCAACATGTATATATAAAATATCTTCATCGTTAAATGAGTTACTCGTATAGTGAATAGACAAACAATATTTTTTCCTGCAATATCATAAGTACTGCATCAAATGCCCTTACCTACCTCCTTCAAACCTTTTACATAATGTTCACGACGTATAGCCATTGAGCTAGTGTTTTATGGGGCCTACGGGGAGTGTTCTATGAGAAAAGCTATGTTCATTATAAAAATTATGGAGTCCCACAGTTCTCGAGTGGCACGCTTGTCACCATACCTCGAGGTGTGAATGATTGTGAATGAACTACGAAGTTCGTTGGAGTTGGTATTGATTTAATTTAAAATAATATATTGATTTATTTATCAGTAAAAGGAGTAATAAGCATATCTCAATATCAGCATACTAATTGTGTAAAACACTTTTTATCACAATCTAAAGCAATTTTCAACAATAAGTAATCATGAATTTTTACACCACATTACTTAGTTTACTTATATTTTATACTCATATAATATATGAGTATTCATATAAGTTTATAGTTATATAGTATACTAGCTATGCCCGCAGCTTTGCTCACGTCCTACCGTTTGCTTACATTTTTTTTTTCTAGGGTCATTCTTCCGCGGAGAATCTTAACACCGACATTCTGAAATTGCACACCGCCATCTATCGAATATGGAGTCCAACTGTCCGAGTATCTGATTTGCATGTGTTGTGATATTTAACTTCTTGAACACTTTAACTTGTGCAGTCAGAGGATACCTACATATTCGCGAGCTGGATGACCAAAACCAGATGTATCCTCCGTCTACACAGCATGAGATTTTCTTCATGTTTACGTCTTTTTAGTTTGCTTCATAATCAGTAGATTTTTTAAGGTGCCGTACCCAAAGGGTAAAAACGGGACCCTATTACTAAGACTCCGCGATCCGTCTGTCTGTCTGTATGTCTGTCCGTCTGTCACCAGGCTGTATCTCATAAATCGTGATAGCCAGTAGCCAGACAGTTGAAATTTTCACAGATGATGTATTTCTTTTGCCGCTATAACAACAAATACTAAAAACAGAATAAAATAAATGTTTAAGTGGGGCTCCCATACAACAAACTTGTTTTTTTTGCCGTTTTTTGCGATAATGGTACGGAACCCTTCGTGTGCGAATCCGACTCGCACTTGGCCGGTTTTTTTATTATCTTTATCCGTTCCCTTCAGGAAGCGTGACGAGTCATCCTCATTAACCCCAATTTAGAATCATGGATTTAAATTTGATCATTCGTCAAGATCTACTTTGGCCAGAAAACTTGCCAAAATTTAGCACATAAGTAAAGCACATAATTTGCCGGCACGTAACTTGGCATGAGTAGTTAGATGCGCACTAGTCGTTTTTTAGGTCTCTTTGGTTACCAAGCGGTACGCGGGGAACGTTTAGCACCGATCCGAGCGCGTGATTGTTTGGTCAGTTAAGGTTCCCCTAGTCGACGGCACGAACTATTTTGTGCGCGGGGTTAAATTAAAATGCATGCTATCTCATCTGACAACACGAGGAGGGAAATAGATAGATGCCGTGATGAGCAGTAAGAAGCTAGTTCACGTATGAATTAGCACTTTTGCAAATTTTTAGCGAAATGGATGATGATTTAAACCGAAAACGAGCGCGCGAAATTTCATAAACAGACCTTTGGGAGTCTGGATATCATGAAAAAACTACTCAAAATCATTTATTTTTATTTTACATAGGACTACACTATAAAACGTCGACAAAAGGCACGGTTCGAGTTAGTCGTTTCCTATAGAGAAGAACCGGCAAGAAACTCCATGGTTACTCTTTTAAAAATTTGTTTGTGTTTACCTACAATATTTTCATGTTACATTAGTACTTGGATATGGGGGGACAACGTAGGCCCGACAATAAGTCGTACGAAATTAAAAAAACAAACAAAATGAAAATGTAAAACGAAATAAAAAGTTAACAAATGTTAACAATCATCTAGAAATCTAGAAGGCCTACAATGTTCACACATTCACAAAACAATCGGTAAAAGAATCTATACAAAGGTAAAAAAAATGAAAAAATAATAATAATGTCTAACAACACTAAATTTAACATGTGGCACAAATGTTGTTATCAGTGCTGTAACTATTCTTAGCAAAGGCTATAAAGATGATTGGAAAACATTGTAAAAAGTCTAATTAAAAGAGAAAAAAAATGAGATTGAGAATAGTTAGAGACATCCACATATTTGTGCCGTTTGTGAGTTAAAATATATCTGTTCAAAATTATATTATTAGTTCATTGTTGAACTACTTATCTATCGCTGTATGGTGGTGGTTTTTAAATTTTCCTTCTTCTTATGGTATTTATTTGCGCCCAAAGATGCGTTAAAATTAGTGTTGAAATATGGAACTTTCGACGCTCATATCTTTCAAATAATGTATTGTTTCCATACAGGGCTAGATAATGATGATGTGATGATGACAAATTGATGTTTTATTTTTTATTTTTAAGGTACATCGTCAAACAGTGGAGTAATCGCCAGACTACATTTGTATGGAAGAATGATCGACTAGTGTAACCTTAACACAAGGATCGACTGACCAATCGCGTTGCGTCCAAGTTCCGTTCACTCTATATGGTGGTCAACTTACGCTAAAACTTTGTCAAATTACATGCCGGGGGCTGTACCTAGATTTTAACAGATTTTAACTCAAAATTCTCTGTTCAGAAATCGGACCTCAGTCCGGTAGATAATTAATTGGAACCTTAATGCAAAATCAATCCATTAGTAATTCCATGTAAGCAAATACCACATCAGATTGAAAAGCGAAGGAGGTGTGAAAGAGGGTTGCAGACTCTTTGTCACTGCATAATAGCCATTGTACGGGTGTGTCACGCGTTCAATAACCCACCTAGCTTACCAAGATCCCTCATCTCCCCTCAACAACCCCTCGTGATTAAACAAAACTGGGGAAGAAAAGGGAGGAAGGGGGTCAAGAAAATGTGGTTACGATATTCCATATTTAAATAGAGTTTTTTTTTTAAAGTAAGGAATCTCTTTTTGTTTGAAGAGGGGGATCGAAGTGTCGAGAAATTCTTTAATGAATCTTTGTGAGTGGGTAGTTTTTTATCTGTGTATATTTAATTTGTGCAAAGCAAAGGTAAATTAATGGACTTAAGGGAACACTAGTCGACGGCACGAACTATTTTGTGCGAGGGGTTAAAATGCATTTTATATCAACCGACAACACGTGTGGAAGAGATAGATGCTGTGATGAGATAGATGCAAATTTGTAGAGAAATGGATAATGATTTAGGACGAAACTGAGCGCGCGAAATTTTATAAACAGACCTTTGGTAGTCTAGATATCATGAAAAAATTACTAAATCTATCTGTTAAAAATAAAATTACATGCATTGTTGAACTACTAATCAATCCCTGTATGGAGGCCGTTTTGCAATTTACCGTCCTCTTATGGTTTTTATTTACGCCCAAAAATGCGTTAAAATTTGTGTTGAAATGTGGAAATTTTGACGCTCATAACTTTCAAATATTTTCTTTTTTTACTTTTTCGCTTCCATACAGGGCTTGATAATGATGAGACAAATTCATATCACTTTTTATTTTGAACGTACATCGTCAAACAGTGGAATAATCCCTAGACTACGTTTGTATGAATAAATTAACGACTCACCTAACCTAACCTTTGAATATCTACTAAAGGAACACAATAATATTCTTGGAATATGAAATACTGTGTACTTATTGTGTATGTGAACTTTTGTCCTGTATGTTTTTTTGTGGTGTATAATAAAGTATATATTAACAAATGATAAGGGAGCTGAGTCAAGAGCCTGATCCAGAAAGCAGTACTGCTGGACACGGCTCGTATTGTTAGGAGGTTCCTCTCTCTGGAGCCCTGACCACCGGTAGCTTGGACCCTGTTCCCGATACCGGTGGGCCTCTATTTTATTATATTTTAAATGTTTTTGTTTTGTAATTTAATTTATAAAATATTTAAAAATGTAAACAATAAGAAAAGAAATTGAATAAAGCGAATAGTAATAATATATCGCCCTGCAAGAACATACAGGCACTGACTATATTTAATTATCGCCATGGAAGTGCGGTTGACTGTACTTTATTCAAACTGGACCAATTTCATAGAAAACTAGATAATAATTGTTTTCTCAGTATCACTAGATTATAGTCTATTTTAGGTTTCCTTTTTTTTTTCTCTACACACTGTGTCTTCATCTATCCTCCAACTGCCCTGTCGCAGGTCTGCTGGAAGAAATTTCTATTAAAATAAGCAGTACCTTTGTGCTCTTCTATCTGTACTCTTTCTTTTCTCTGTAAATTGTTTTGTGTGTACATAAATAAATAGATTAAACTTCATAACTTCTTTCGTTGCCATTGACTTTCAAATTAGTTCAATAATTAATTAGAATAAAATAACATTACGTCTGTATCCCCGAAGGTGCCATCAACCAGGCACAGGTTCAGACTGACGGCTGCTATTAAGATGACGACAGTCGCCTACGACCTTGAGTTTACGCGCACTCGTTTCACACCCGTGCGAAGAAAATCATGCTGTGCAGTCGGAGCCGTCGGAGGATTCATCTGGTTTTGGTCAGCCAGCTCGCGAATATGTATTCTCCAACTGCACAGCATGATTTTCTTTTTGTTTACGTCTTTTTAGTTCGCTTCTTAAGCAGTCGGATTTATTGATTTTTTTAATTAACCTTTTTTGTACTTTCCTTACTAACTAATGACTTAAAAAAAAAGCCTTAGAACAAAATTAAGGTGATTAAATTGTCTTTGAGATGGTGCAAATTTCATTAAACAAAATACTCCTGGCAGTTTCTGTGTGATTGTCACTTTTTTGTCCGTGTTAAACAAATTAATTAAACTATGTTATACGAATAAAACTCAAAATGTTCATAGATGTAGCGGCACCAACACTGCCACTTACGATCTAATGACATGACATCACACAAATCCTGCATCTCGCAAGCAATGATTTTGGCGCGATTAGAACACATACAACTGTCCGACAATAACAGTTGGGCAGTTGCCTGGACCAGACACAACACCCGTCTGGTGGTAGGGTCCTCCCTTTTCTATGGAGGTTTGGGGACTTTACATCCTGCTTCTAGCCTTTTAGACGTGATTCTCATTTTAAAATCAGCTATTGAGGGCTATCTGTGCCTTAATAAACTCCAGTTTCAAAAACCCAACAACAAAGCTCTCCCCGGCCATTGAGCCCAGGGCCTCATGCTCAACAGTACTGCTTGCGATCCTAGGCCAACGAGACAGTGCAATAATTTGAACATTTAAAATTTCCTATAGCGTACAACTAGTATCTAACTAATGCCGTAAGCCTGGTGTACACGGGTAGAGTTAACAGTATAGTATTACTGTAGAGTGCTAACTATGCTTCTAACTATACCAATGAGACTGAATGAGCTGCTAGAACTGAATGAGACGAAATTTAAAACTTGTGTAAAACGCACCCTATACAGGCAAACATATTATAAGTTGCGGGATTACATCGCTTGATGCTTGGCTAAATGCTGGTACCTTCTCCGTAGCCACTAGGGCGCAAAACCAGAAAAGTTTGAAGTATTGTCGAACCTGCTGAAGACTGTATGAATACCTATATTTGTAAATCTATCATTTACTGTACCTATATTTCGTTGACTTGTATGTGCCCTGGCAGTTGAGTGTGTCATTCTCTCTCAAACGTCTCTCTATTGGTAGCACATGTGTTGGAACATACGGTTCTCTTCATGATGGTTGAGCTGAGTGGTGCACATCCATGCGTCATGTTCATGAATGGGCGCCATCAGTGGGGATGGCACATAATAACTTGGTTGCCTTGCCCTGTTTTTAATTAATCATTGTATTTTTAGGTTGTTTATTTTACTCTAGACGCATATATGTAATTTTCCAACAATAATGATGCAACCAAATACTTGTAATGAAAACTTATTGATGGAAAAGAGTGTCCGTGGAGTTTCTTGCACATTCTTCTCCATAGAGATCTACTGACGCTTGCGTATGGTGTGCAACAAGATTAATCTTGTTTTTTTTTGTTTGACAATTCAAAAGTACCTTTATGGTTTTTTTGAAATAAACTAATTTAGATCTTTTAATGTAGACAGCATTGGGAGGGTAGAACTAAAACTTGAAAGATTAGAATGACTAGCCCTAAGGGCAAGCTACTCTACCACTTGCTTACTTTCCTCACCAGGGCGCCCACTGTACTGTACTGCACATAATATCGCCTACAATAGTAATATTATAAATGCGAAAGTAACGTTGTCTGTCTGTTACCTTTTCACGTTGATGAAAGTTGATCTCTATCAACTCCAAGTACTCTACCAGTTTCAGTTGAGTTGTGTATTACGCTAATTGACTCTAGCGTTAACTCTACCCGTGTACACCAAGCTTTATGCCTAGTTACCTACATATAGCATTGAAGGTAGTTTAATAAGGAATTTAACTAAGAGGCTTTTGAGACAACATTCCTTATCGATTTCAAAGATATTTAGAGTACAGTAAACCTCACATTCACTATGGAAATCGCCTTTACCGGTACGACTTAAAGGCATTGTCAATGTCAAATTGTTATCTTTTTTCTGAGAGCCTTACCAAATACTAAGGAAAGTATTGAATGAATTCGTCATGGACGTATTCTTTCTTCTCTCCTCTTTTCAGTTTGTCATCTATGTCTTTTTCAAAAATACAGGCAATTTTAGAAACTATGAACCATATTTATAAAATTCTATCTAAAATGATGAATGATGATGACGAAACGCTGTTTAGCAATTGTTTTAAAGTTTCTAAATTCAAATCTATAGAATTATAATGATATAAAAATAAAAAACGAATTAGACATCTGCTTAAATGCGTCGAAGGAGTTTTGAGGGGAACGTAATGGCGTCTATGTTGCTTCTCCGTTTCACTTTCCTAAAATTGTGTTAAGTTGAATGTTAAGGCGCAGATACCCTTGAGTAGCTGATTTTAAAATGAGAATCACGTCTAAACGGCTAGTCGTAATTCTTTGAAAAAAATATATGTTATATTAGACAATTTTCTTAACAATTTGATCTAAGCAAATTTTGAGTTTTATTTGTATAACATAGTGTAATTAATTTGTAAAGTTATATCTAAAACGGACAAAAATACGACAATCACACCAAAACCGCTGGGCGTATTATAATGAAATCAACACCATATCAAAGATAATTTAATTATCTACATTTTGATCTGAGGCTTTTTTTTTTAAAGTCATAGAATAATAAGGAAAGTACGAAAAACTACTAAATTTTGGGTCGCGCGGGTGTGAAACGAGTGCGTGTTTTGTTCCTTCGAGGTCGTTGGCGTTAGTCGTCGTCTTAATAGTGTAAAAATGGTGGTTTTTTATTCTAATAATATTAGTGAGCGTGTACGAATGTGGGCAAGTAAAACACAGCGGTAGAACATGAGTTTGTTCATGTTGTCGACAAAACTCCGTAGAAGCTTCCAATAAAGTTACCGCCATTTTACTAGGGCCTAACTAGGACATTGGACTAAAAACTTAAGGAACTGGAACTTCTAAATCTAAACGTGACCCTGGCTAAATGCACAAACCGTGCGAAGACAAAACAAAAAAAGCAGCGTCGAAATTTTTAAACTTAGTTTACATTTATGGGTGAACATTTTTACTAAATTTATATTCGTTTACATAAAAAAACACAATCGAAACAAGTATTTGCACATATTCCAGCTTTCTTCCACCACTGCAAGATTATCCTTAGAACTCGACACTGTAAAAATGTTGGTACCTAATTTTCGCCTCGTCCAGGCATGAAAAACCATTAGTCATAATTATTTACCAAGATTCCCAAGAGTAGGGGACAATTTAAAAAATTAATCAAGCTTGTTTTTTCCCAACACTTCGCCAATTCAGTATAAAACGTATGAGTCTTTATTAGATTTACTACCTTGGCAATAGAAAATCAGTCTCTATTGTATGTCAACCGCAAGTACATGTTAAAATAGTAGTTTATGATACTGTTGCATAATAAGGGGTATTAAAACATGAATGTGGGTTTTAATAGTATTCACACGAATGTTTTAATACCTAGTTATGTGCAGTTTCATACACTACTTTATCTACACTCATACATTTTGGGATTGAACCTACTAAATACTTTTTTTTGCATTTTCCATGCCACAAAGTCGTGATAAATGCATCATATAATAATCTCGACTTTGCTGGTAAGACATTATGAGTAATTTCCTTCGCCTTATGTAAAATATTTGGCGAAGTCAAATTTTCTTCACATTCACTAATATCAGACATTTAAAGCAAGAATTTTAAAAACTCATGAAAATCAGTAGTACAGCGAAACCTGCAAAACGTATGAATGGCGCCAAACCCCAGCACATCATCGCATTATCCACGCATGCGCTAAGGCTAGTTAGTACACGCACTGCGATATTTATTCGTGAGATTTTTTTCCGTCCATTCTGCGACCTATGGAATTGTATGAAGCTGCTCGCATTGCGGTAAAAAAATCGTGCGGCAATAATACCGCATGAAATCCATGTTTTGCAACAGAATCCACCGCATCGCGGCGCAACTTTTATTCGCGCGAATATTTTGAGCTCTTTGAACAGGTAGAAAGAGACAAAATTCGCGCGAATAAAAATCGCAGTGCGTGCATTGGCATTGTCACAGACAATTTAAAATTGGAATCAAATCTTTTTATAATAGTTACTAAAATGGCATTACAAAAAAAATATTGATGGAAACTCCTTTTTGTCCTGTATCGTAATAGAAAAAAAAATGTTTTATAGCTAGCATTATTTTGTTAGAGAAATAGTGTTATAATGAGATTCTATTTTTAAATTTTGGTATTGTGTTTATAAAGTAAGTCAATATAAACTCGTTTTGAAGTTTATAATTCGAAAATAACGATATGAGCGTAGATAAAAGACTTTACAATGCATGTCCTCGAAAAGAGCGTTTTCCAAGCAGCCAAACTGTGCGGAAAGTGTCTCTTTTTTTTACTAGTGCTTTTTACTTTCCTGTACTTTTTTAATTTTTAACTCCAACGTCAGCCCGCCGCATAGTTTTTATCATTTGAGAAAAGTTTT
The DNA here is from genome assembly GCA_948252205.1 of Orthosia incerta. Lineage (NCBI taxonomy): Eukaryota > Metazoa > Arthropoda > Insecta > Lepidoptera > Noctuidae > Orthosia > Orthosia incerta. Next base: position 9,862,099 of record OX411765.1, on the reverse strand, counting down.
AAAAATTAGTTAAGTACATATTATCATTCATATAAAAGGTAAAACAAAACTAATACTTCATTTAAGGCGTTTTTATTACTCTAGATTTAGATTTTGATCAATAAATTAATTTTAAATAAGTATTCATTATATATGTTTGGCAGAATGAATATTTTGCTCGTGCCTTTTTGCGTTACGACGTGACAGCTTTTATTAGTTAATCTGTGGATATGCTGAGCGCCTTTGAATAAGCGCCATTTTATTAATTTCTTGCTTGGTTCAGATATATTTTTTTATTTCCTCGCACAATGCATAGTAAAATGTTGTATGATACACGTGCGTAAGATGATTTCCGACTCGTCTCGATTTATCGACTCACTCGCTTCGCTCGCTCGTGAATAAAAATAGCACTCATCGGAAATCACATACTTCCCGCACTTGTAGCATAAATAACTATTTCAACACACTTGCTCATAAAGTGGCTCTAATTTCACCGCAATTAGGCACATAATGATACCTGTTATCAAACTGTGACTTTTTCATTGCTATTATTCACAAGTGAGTTATAGTATTTTTTTAATTTATTGGTTAAGTTGCTTTGTTCTTAAAAAAGTTTCGGTACAAAAAGATCGTGCTCAATAGTACAAAAAAAATTATGTACCTATTGCTTGCTCATTTCATGCAACTTCGTATTTATTAAATAGACGATTTCAACTTGAACGTGCTTAATAAATAAAACTTTCACTCAAACATAAATTTTATTTGCTCTGTAATTAAGAAAAATTGAAATTCCCTATTTTGTACGTGGCTAAAACACTATCCACGAAAAACCAAAAAAATAAAGAAACCTCATTCTTTTGTCTATGGCCGATCGCCATTGTTAAATGCGCGCGCATAGGAAAACTGATTAATTTTGCCCGCCATTGTGAAAAAATTTTCACAACTCGTTTTTACTGTTGAAAATGATTTTTTTGTATTATTTTCTTCACAAGTGTGTTGAAAAACGTCGTATGATACACGTGTGTATTGATGATTACCGTCCTCGGCTTTCTTAAGACCCTTACCTACGGCTCGTGTCTCAATGGCGCCTCAGCGGTAATCACCAACATTGCACACTTGTACCATAATATACTATTAACAGCGCATTAGTTGATAGTAATAAAACCGGTTTCCTAGAAAAAAATGTCACCTACCTACAAATTTTCTCCGGTTTCCAACTACAAATACCTACATAAAACATCCTATTTTAAAAAACAGCATTTGTAGACATTAAGTCCCCCTTGGCAACTACATAATTATATCCGGAACTATTTTTCTAATATTTTGCACTAGTTTGCCCCTCTCCCTTTTCTAGACCCGTGCCGACCCTAGGTGGAATGTTATTCACGACTACATAGTGTATGCTTTAGCGAGGGGACATCCCTATGTGGCTGCGTCTTTGATGTAAGTGAATAGAAATATGTCAAGAGATATGAGTGAACCCATCTTAGTATGCGTGTTTTGTAGGTAGACCTATCTAACACTTCTATTTTTTTAATTGTGTAGGTTATTTTCCAAGTTAAGTTCTATAGAAACTCTTAAGGCGCCTCCCCGAACAAAACGCCGCGCTAGTCGTTTTTGTGCAGTTTTTAAGAGCTATCTACTCTTTATTTAAAAAGAAATATCAATTAATAAAAATATATTAAATTTCTACATGATGTTGATTCTAAAATTGTAGAACACTTTTTTTTAAAGAGGTATATGTTTCACTAATCTCCTTCCAACAAAACCATAAAAATGTGAAAAAATTATTGATACCATGCATCATCTCGTAAAGTGTTCATTAATTATTTTTTATACTAACACTAATGGATAGACAATTTGATAACGAACATTTTGTAAGTTTCATTTTTTTCAAAAGACCAATATTTGATTTTTTTAAGATTTTGTTCTAAAATCTGGGCGTATTAACTACCGTAATTCATGCGCCAACAGTGCCGCTAGGCCAATAGGAATGCTCATATGTCATGCTGATTTTTTGGTCAGGGTACGGCCATAAACAGACCTTTGGGAGTCTGGATATCATGAAAAACCTACTAAACGTATCTGTTCAAAATAAAATTATTTGCATTGTTGAACTACTAATCTATCCCTGTATGGAGGCCGTTTTGCAATTTTCCTTTTTCTTATGGTATTTATTTTCGCCCACAGATGCGTTAAAATTATTGTTGAAATATGGAAGTTTCGACGCTCATAACTTTCAAATTATTATTATTTTTACTTTTTTGCTTCCATACAGGGCTAGATAATGATGAGACAAATTGACATAATTTTTATTTTGAATGTACATCGTAAAACAGTGGAGTAATCCCCAGACTACGTTTGTATGGAAGAATTATCGACTAGTGTAACCTTAAAGTAGGATATTGTGTTCCTTCAAAAGACTTCCAGTTACACGTAAACAACGAAATATAACCAAGTACTACGCACTAGATTTGGCGATCCGAAGCTCACACTGTTCGACTGAACTGTACTGTTTTTTATTGTACACCAAAACTATAAATTTACACAAAGTTAAAAGAATATTCATGTACAAAGCCGAGGTTAACTCCAAATGGAGTTTTCTTTCAGTAAACTTTTGAGTGATAGAGATCATACACTAATAGAGGGCAGTAATTCAGTGTACAATGTAACAGTAAGCTACCAATTTAATGTACTTTTAATAATAATACATACACAGACATAAGTTAATTATGTCAGTGCGGCAGGCAAGTTTAAAAAAAAAACCGAATTAAATGCAACAGATTGATTATTTAAGTTCAATACAGTTATTTATCGTTATAAAATGGTGTCAATAGGGATCATTACTGCCAATTGCTCCCGCCAGATGGCGCTTGACGGAGTGGAGTAAATAAATTAACAACATGATGACTGTTTGTGGTTACCGAACTTTATTTACTGTTTTTAAGAATAATTAGCGTTCCAAAACCAAAAAATAATATTGCTAACTTTTAGTCAGAAATAAAATTTTGTTTTTCAGAAATAAAACCGGCCATATGATCTTTAAAAGCCGGCCGGCCGGCTTGACAGTTTGGTTTGTTTACTCTGATTCCTGTGGCGCCATCTGAGCTCAGCTTTACGGATAGTTCCCTATTGTTCAATATGGGAATCAAAAGTGAGGTAAATTCCTAAATTCGGTGCCGCCGTCCGGTCGGAGTCGTGCGTCACATCGAGCCGATTCAGCATTTCCACGCTCGTTGCCTGGCTGATGCAATATTTATGTACAACGGCGTCATTTCCCTTAGCTTGCGTATTTCGTAGATAATTAGTACTTAACACGTTTATAAATATGTCATGCACCAAGTGATTAATAAAGCATTCTGCCGCGTTGATACATTGGTAGCGAACGCGATTTCTGAGCAAGATATCCTAGCTTCAACATCCGATTCGGGTAAAGTGTTATTGGGTTGTTCTATATGGAATTGCGCCGTAGTAGTCTGGAAAACTTGTGACCGGTTGATGGTATGAAAACATTTTAACAAAAAAGTCAAATCGACTTCCAAAACAAAACACTATAAAGCGAAAAATAACTTTATTTGTCGAAGTCGGTGTCTTTGTTTTCCATTTTTCGTCACATTGTGATGATTTCACACAAATGATTTTCTTTAATTACCTACAAGTGATGTTTTAACCGAACATATCTTGTGTAAACTTTAGCAAACTTTTAGTTATTAGAAAATAAACTTTAATAAAATAATACAAAAACTTTTTAAGAAAAAACTCAAACCGACTTCCAAAGCAAAACACTACAAAGCGAAAATTTACTTTCTTTTCCGAAGTCGGTGTCTTTGGTACTTACCTATTGTTTTCCGTTTTTCGACACCGACTTCGGAAAGTAAAGTGATTTGTAGTGTTTTGTTTTTATTTAGAATATCTTTTTAGTTTTGGTAGGTACCTTAAATAACCGTGAAAATAATTTTTAGCCAAAGTGTATCTCATGACGATTCTAATAAACCCAAACACGACTAGAACACATTGTTTTATTTTGGCGTCCCTGTAGCTACCTTCCGGCTTCATCATCAGATCAATCCCACTGCACTATTCCCAAACCACTGCAACTCCTGAAAGCCAGAATCAACAGCGGCGACCACCAGAAAAGCGCCGAGGCAATGAAGCTCGACGAAGTCCCGGAGAAAGAATTTAACTGTCTTGGACATCATCTGATCAGTTCTATGGTACGATTTTCATCAGAACCATTTATTTATAAGTATTTGTTTCATCATATTTGATTAACTATTCGAGATATCGACCCGTGAAATCATTAAGGGGGCTATATGTATGCCTATAATATTTGAGGCGTTCCCTCCCTCCTTAGTGAAGTCGAACTGATGAAGAAGACCACAGATGGCCACTCGGGTATAAGATATATCGAATAGTTAACCAATTTTGATGAAACAAACACTTATAAATAAATGCTACCGAAGCCGGTATCACTGTCGGGGTATCTTGGGTTGAAATACAATTATCAGTAAAGGAATAAAGAAGTTTTTCAACGTGAGATTATTTTGTTTTAGAGTTTTTAAATTTCTTCAGGCATGATTTTACCATGCCATTGGGTTGAGCAGAGATATTGTGCCAACACTTGGGGATGCCAATGTTCAGCAGTGGACGTCTTTCGGCTGAAATGATGATGATGATGAAGCAGATATACACCCGAACGTCAGATACTTGTTTAATTTTTTTTTTTGTGATGGGTTTGCTCATGACTCTAGTTTAGGTCAGAGGTGACAGAGACAAAGTCGACGATGGAGTGAGCTTACCCAGAAAAGCCTGTTCACTCTAACTTTGAAGAGATTCGGGTTGTATGCGTTCGGAAACACACATGTTTATATTTGTTGCCTTTTCGTTATGCGAAAAATTTGAAAATGATCGATCAAAAATTTGGCTTGTGCCCTCTACATGTGTTTGAAAATCCTACTGCCTATTTTACTATTATAAACGTAAAAATCTGTGAGCATGGATGAATGGGTGGACGGATGTTTCTTACTCTTTCACGCAAACACTTCAGAACGTATTTTGATGAAACTTCACAGAAATATAGTACTACCTGACCCCCGGGGTTTCGCTCCCGTCATCTGGCTACCTACCTACCTACCCTGCCTACCCTGCCTACTCTGCCTACCCTTCCTATCCTGCCTACCCTTTTTTTTTTTTTTTTTTTTTTTTTTTTTTTTTTTTCAGACTTTTACTGACTAAAACCCACCCGTGTTCCCTCAGGCCTAGTAATGTAGCCTACGAACCCTGCTACGCCAAAAAGTGAATTTTATAGGCAACATTTTGCTACCTTGGGTTACATTATTGCAATTTTCATAATTTTCTCAATTTTTTTTGAAATTATTTTATAGCTTATGACACTCAGGAATAATGTAGCTTTCTACTGATGTTTTTTTTTACAAAATCGGTTCAGTAGATCCAGAGATTGCCCCTTACAACGTCACAAACTCACAAACCTACCCTACCCTACCCTACATACCTACTTACCCTATCCTACCCTACCCTACATACCTACCTACCAACCAACTAACCAATTTAGTACATTCCGTTGCAAGAACCACCTCCTTAATTTTTTCCAATCCGGGTTTAGTCCAGGACATAGTACTACAACAGCTCTTGTTAGCATTACAGACGATATTAGACTCGGTAAGGAAAATGGTAATGTGACGGTTCTTTCCTTATTAGACTTTAGCAATGCTTTTAACACCGTCGATTTTGATATCTTACTCGGCATACTTGGCTCGCTTAACATATCTCCAACGGCAATTGATTGGTTTCGTAGTTACCTGTGTGGCCGCCGACAACGTATTTGCATTGAAGGTTCTTTTTCGTCTTGGTGCAATACTTCTGCAGGTGTACCACGGGGGGGGGGCGTTCTATCTCCTCTTCTCTTCGCTATTTTTATTAATTCTATTTCCAATGCACTTCTCTCATCCTACCACCTTTACGCTGACGATCTGCAAATATATTCTCAAGCTCCGGTAGAAGAATTGTCTGAGGCAGTTAATATGGTCAATAAAGATTTGGCTCGTATTTCTGAGTGGAGTTTGGCTCATGGTCTGAAGATAAATCCTACGAAGACTCAAGTCATTGTTGTCGGTAGTCCTAGTTTGCGCTTGAAAATTAACTGGTCGCAGCTCCCCCGGATTGTCTTTGATGGCTCAGCTATTCCATACAGCGACTCAGTGAAAGATCTAGGTATTTTCGTTGACAAAGACTTTTCGTGGGGTCCTCAGCTGCAGGAAGTTAGCCGCAAGATGTTTGCATCTGCGGGGTCTTTGCGCAGGCTGCGCAATTTCCTTCCGACTGCCACCAAATCTGCGCTCGCCCAATCCCTCCTTCTCCCAATCCTCGATTATGCCGATGTCAGCTATTTAAACCGAACTGAAGTTCAGCTAGATAAGCTTGAGCGACTCCAGAACTTTTGTATTAGATTCATATTTGGTTTACGCAAATATGACCATGTTTCCGAATTTCGAATTAAGCTCCAGTGGCTGCCAATCCGCTTTCGCCGGAATGCCCATATTTTATCATTATTCTACAGTATTCTGTTTATTCCTACAACCCCCACTTATCTCAAAGAACGCTTTAAGTTCCTTCATGATACACATTCTAGACACTTGAGATCATCGGAGAATTTTAACCTTTGGTGCCTGCTCATTTCACTAAGTTTTAAGACAAATCGTTTACAGTCCAGGCTGTGCGATTGTGGAATGAGTTGCCGTTGTCAGTTAGACAAGCCCAGTCACTGGTTTTTTTTAAAAACCTGGTTAAAACCATTTCCTTTCTCTCTAACGCTTTTCTATTTAGATCTAATCTCTGTCATCATTATTTAACCCTTTTTATTTTTGCTTCTCTCTCTTTTTATTACTTATTATGTATGTATGTTTATATATATGGGTTTATGTATAGTATTTATTATAGTAATATAATCTTGTATATATTTATGTTTTAATCTAATAGCAGTACACCGCAGACTACCCCCTTTTTTATTGTCTGGTAGATATCGCTGTCAGCGATAAGACCACCTTTGTACCCGTAGAAATAAGTTTTTTCTTGAAAATGTGTATAATTTTACGGTGTACAATAAAGTATATTCTATTCTATTCTATTCTACCCTACCTACCTACCAATATTTTTTTTGGTCTTAAATCATCTTCGCATTGCCTTTATAATGAAACCGGTTTGGGGCATATCGGTTGGATGGTTTCAAAGTCTATACCGGACATAGGTAGATTTTTTTTTGTGTTATGAGAAATCGGATGAATTTTAGAAAAATCGACAACGCCATCTACTGGCAATATCGGAACCAGCATACAACGCCATGTTCATTTGTTTGTGTGTGCTTTGTTTCTATCATGTATCAGAGATGGCGCTGTGTTCGAAAAATGTATGGGAGTTTTTAATTTTAAATTTTTTCGATGTTTTATTACTTATTATCCTATTCCGGACGAAAGTAAATCCAAAAACGCATCATAAAATTTGGTCAAGCCCTTCTTGACTCTTATAAATGGTGTAACTAACACGACTTTGTTTTATACATATATCTGCTCTCCGTCAGAAAACTCTATATACTACACATGGTTCTAAGATATCACAAAATTCTACCCTTTAGCCATGACAAACTTAAAAAAAGACGGTGTGATATAGTAGCCCCTACATATTCAGCACGTTCAACTTTTGCTAGTCGCCAAAATGTAACTCAAACCCCACTCGTTTATAATAAAGTAAATCGCATACCTATGCAGCTGTATGAGTGTAAGAAGACATTGACGGAATGGCTCTTCACACTTAATTTTGATGCCGTGGAAGACATCTTGGCTACACTGGGTTGGATGTCATGCATACACACACACACTCCAACACACACTCCAACACTCATTCCAATATACAAACGCCCACTCATACACACACACATACACACAAAATGAACATTCACACACACACATAAACACACGTATAATACACAGAATTATACAAAACACACTCTACTTTCACACACTGCCATAAGCACGATCTTCATTTTTCTTTTTATTGGTTTAATAAAAATGTGTATCTTATACCTTTTATTTTTTTTTTTGCGTGGAGAAATGCTCATGCATACTGCACTACCACGGGGAGATAGTGCAGTTATGTGGGACTCTAACCCACTAAAACTCCAAACCCACCAAAACTCCACCGCGAACCCGCCGTGGCTGTCCGTCGCCGGACCCTCCTCGGGGGTGTACCCCCATCACCGGCGCACCAGAACACACTGTACGCCGTGACCACCCCAGGGACCAATTCAGCACATGGGTGCCAGACGACCCCGTGTATGGCACCCTTGGTCCCACTGTGACGGGTCGAGGTCAATGGCCCCGCCACCTACCATTTTGCGGCCGCAGGGGATAGGGAGAGCGGCTAACGCTATACCGACACTCCTCTTCCCCTGCGGCCCCACCGCGTCCACCATCAGACGGTGGCGACCCCGTCTAGACCGCGGAAGGTAGGGAGAGCGGCGCACCGCAATACCGGCACTCCTCTCCCGCCGCGGCCTCCAACCCTCAGCCGCGATATCGTATGGGACCTGGGAATCTCCATAAGACATCGCGGCCCGCCTCAGTTGCGATGTCGCCTGTTACCAAGCGGCACCGCAACCTACTAGTTGGCCGCTACGTCGTCGACTTAATCGGCAAAAGCCCTGACGAGTGGCCCCTCCTCGGGTTCCTCTTCGCTTCACCGTGGGTGACCAAGCCACGGTTACTAAGCCCCCCCCGCCTCGACAAAGCGGGAACCCACCGGGGAGGGGTGTATCTTATACCTAATTAGCACAACGAAACAATTGTTAACTAATCGAGGAAGAGCGAGGTTTATCCCATCACAAGTATCTTCGGATTACTTTCTGGGAAGCCCCGGCAACTTAATTGTATAGATTTAAGATAATAAACACATTTTTATTTTATTTTTATATCGTTTTCCATTTGCACAGAGATGGTACTGGTCGGTGGTACTAACTTTTGGTTGTTTTTCGATGAGCTATGGTGCTTAATCTTAGTAAGGTTAGATATCTTAGGTTTAGTAATGTGACTATACAACTTTTTGTCGTTTAAATTTACAGATTCTAGTTGGGTAGGTATGCCTGGAGAAATAATGAGGCAGCGGTCATATCATTGATATATAAAAATCAATGATCTGAAGCCGCGGGTGACAGTTAGTTGTTTATTTATTTATTATATTCTTTATTGTACAGTACAAAAATATATATACAGGACAAAAAAATATTTTCGTTACTTAACCATAGCAGAGACATGAGTCTGTGCTGTTATGAATTTCTAGAATAGCATACTTAGTAAAAAAACCATAATGTATGATTAACTGAACTTACCTTTATGTGAACTTCAACCAAAATTATACGAAATGCTGCATCCGAAGAGATTTAATACATATTGTAGCACGGTCTCCAATGCACTTCATTGCCACACAGAGAGTCTATGGCTCTGCCATAGACTATCAAACGAACATTTCTTTTTTTCGTCTTTGAACTGTGTGGCAATGCATATAGGAGACCGTACCACAATGTGTATTAAATCTCGAGGATGCACCATTGAAGTATAATGCTGAATATAAATCAATCATCATCTGCCTAGCCTTTTCCCAACTATATTGGAGTCGGCTTCCAGTCTTATCGGTTTCAGCTAAGTACTAGTGTTTTACATGGAGCGACTGCCTATCTGACCTCCACAACCCAGTAACTGGGTAACACGGTACCCCTTGGCAAGACTGGTGTCAGATCTCAAGCTTCTGACTACCCGTAACGACTGTCAAAGATCTTCAAATAACAGCCGGGACCAACGGCTTAACGTGCTTTCCGTGGCACGGGGGAAACTCGGTATGTTGGAATGGTCACCCATCCACGGACCGACCTCGTCAAGCATTGCTTAACCTTGCTGATCGACCCGTGCGGCTGTTATTATTTAGCCATGAGCTCCTCGCTGAATATAAATCAATATATGCCTAAACTTTTCCCGATGTGTTCGGGTCCGAGTATTTTACAGTAGCGACTGTCTATCTGTCTTCTAAAACACAGTAACTGATTAACACAAGGAATATGCTGAACATCACTATAAAAAAAACAACAGCGTTTTCTTCGTTGTTTACCATCCAAGTTTCTCGTCAAGTCGTCGACGTAAGATAAGTAAGTGCGCGAGGCGTCGAGTTCTTGCATTATTCATAACTAACATTACAGGATATTGTAATACATTCATACCTTGCTTTCAGGAGTACTTGAAAAAAATACAATGAGACTTCTTATTTCCTGTATAAATAACACTGCAGTAGTAACAAAACCAGTTTAAGATGGCTCTCACTACTGTTGAAACTCAACTACACATAAGCCACATAAATTAAGGCCGGCTTAAGTTATTGTTTGATACCACTGACTTGCCATCCACTAGGATAATAGATAATAGGAAAACCTAGATTTGGCTAGTTGCATTTAAATTACATGTAGTTGGGCGTGATTGTCATACTCCGGGCACAAATTCAAACTCCAGGCTGCTACTGAGCAATTCCATGTGGGCACAGATAATATAATACTAGCATACAAATGCCTCATCCCATACGACGAAACCGTGCCGACGTAACTAGCGTTTTTCGTCTGATAAAACTGATATTTTTTGTACATCGAATGGTTCCGTTCCACTGTGATAGATAGATGGTGTTAGCAGCGACTTGCAAGTAAAAGGGTTTACTCGGTTCGTGAATATTTTTTTCTTTAAATACAGTGATGATTTGTCTTATAGTATTTTTGCACGTTTTTACAGTTTAATTGCACCAAAATGTGTTACAATACAAATTTAAACAATCGAGTGGAATGCCTCAGAAATTTAAAAACGCGCCATCTATTGGCATCGATTTCAAATGATCCGTTCAAATAATCATTGAAATATGAATTAAGAGCCTAATATGCCATAATTTAGTGCTTAGGAGAGTTTTTAAAACAAGAACAAAAAAAAAATATGGTCAATGCCAGAAATTGTTAATTTTACACACAATTCAATAATAAAACGGTGCATATCGCGCCATCTAGTGAGATTTATTTGAACCAATTTTCTTTCTTAGCAATGAGACCCCGTGATGTGAGGAAACACTGCTAACATTTTGCCCGACCATGGGCAAGGAACATATATACCCTAACCATGGGGATCAAAACTTAGCCCTCTATGTGCTTCAGTTGCCGGCCATCGTCATCTTTATTGATACTACGAAAGACATGCACTGCTGGACATAGCCTTTCCAAGCGTATCCACTATCAACTGGTCCAGAGGCACTTTATTGTACAGTACAACTATTTTCTTAATGTCCCTCGGCAACCTCGTGTTTTGTCAGTCGTCGGATCAGTGATCCTTTGCAGTTGGTGCAGACCGGATGCTCTCAATGAACTTGGAAATCTGATAGAAAGCCAACGAAAGAAGATACACGAAGTTTGCCGACGGACATAAAGAAAATAGTTGTACTGTACCTACTTATTAACAAGAATAAAGCCTACTTTCCTAAAGAACCTATAAGTGAAATAAAAACTGACACAAAGATAATTACGAACCCTATAGAAATAGCAAACTCGTTCAATGAATATTATATTAACCAAGTATCGAATTCAAATCTTAGCATAACACAAGACATCCCCATTCAATTAAACTCTTTGAACTCTTTATTTATGGAACCAACTATACCGAATGACATCATGAATCAGATTAGGTCTCTTAAAGATACAAATAGTGTAGGTAGTGATGGAATATGCACAAAAGTTATAAAAGCAGTCTCTCAATACATAGCCCCACATCTAAGTTACATAATCAATTTAGGTATTGAGAAAGGCATCTTCCCGGAGCAGCTCAAAACCGCCATAGTTACTCCACTATACAAAAAGCAAGACAATTGTCTCATGAAAAATTATAGACCTATTGCTTTGATACCTATATTTGCGAAAGTATTTGATAGGGTCATATATGAAGCACTTTATACGTACTTAGAGAAATCAAACATTCTAGTTAATGAACAGAAAGGATTTCGTAAGAACAGGACAATTAATATGGCTATCCATGATCTGATACGCCCTATCCTATCGAATGTTGATAAAAGAAATCCCGTATGTGCTATATATATGGACCTATAGGATACTTTTAAATAAATTAGAGAAGTATGGTATAAGAGGCAATATTTTGAATCTTATTGAATCTTACTTACACAATAGAAAGCAGATTATAGAAATAACAGGAATATGCCCACGCACTGGAAATGAAAGAAGATACCGATCTAGTAGTAGCATAATTAAATACGGAGTCCCCCAAGGCAGTGTGTTAGGACCTCCACTATTTTTAACATATATAAATGATCTACCTGGGGCAATAAAGCATCCTATGGTATTATTTGCTGACGACAGCACGGTAGTAATAAAATGTGACGATCCTAATACATACGAAGCAGAAATAAATTTGACATTAAATAAAATAATTACTTGGCTTAATAAAAAAGACTAAAATAATGCATTTTTATCAAAGAATTCCTAATATAAACGTTGACATTAACTATTTGGGGACCAAAATAGAGTCGGAAACTGTGACTAGATTCCTTGGTGTTATTATAGATAATAACTTGTCCTGGAAACCGCAAACGGACGATATATGTAAGAAAGTTAATAAATTTGCATATGCTCTCTATAAATTGGCAAAAATTGTAAACGAAGAATCTCTTTTAATGGCCTGCCATGGCTATGTTGCATCCGCACTAAGATATGGCATAATATATTGGGGCAATTCAGTAAATAAAGAGTATGTTTTCAAAGCCCAAAAAAGATGCATCAGAGCTATGTGTGGTTTACAGAGTACTGACAGTTGTCAACCTCTATTTAAAAGCCTCAAAATCCTAACTTTGCCTTCTCTGTATATATATGAAGTAAATGTATTTGTCAAAACAAACAACGCTCTATATGAATTAGCTTTTAAAAGTCATTACAGGAAACTTCGTGATAAAAATAAGTTAGAGCTTAAAGTACCTTGTGCAGGCACGGCTTTAATGAGTAAAAGCTTCTTCTGTATGGCCCAGAGAATATTTAATAAGTTGCCCTGCTCAATAAAAAGTCTCAATTTAGTCAATTTTAAGCATACATTACGTAATATATTAGTACGGAAATGTTACTATTGTCTCAGTGACTATTTTGAAGACAGTTCTTTGACATAATAATATTCGTATACCCATAGCATGTATAATGATGACTTTGCAATTCTGTGTACAATATCACTTAAACTTTTCTGTTAAAAATTACTTATTGACATTATAACTATTTATTACTGACATGATCGATTTTATAATTAATTATTGACATCACTTGGCATATTAAATAACACAATTAATTGATATTGATTACGGAGTTATTATAAATTAATTTACCTAATTGGCAAAAGCCTCACAAAAATGCATATTTGTACGCCACGTGGCAAAACAAATAGAAACTCATATTATTGTAACATCTTGCACACTGCTGTAACCTACTAAAGAACCTAACCTAACCTAATAAAGACTGATTGATTGATTGATTGATTGACTATGTAGGTGTTTTTGGCTTATTTTTATTTTAGGTTGGCTCGCGCTTGAACACTAGCTGCTTGCTGTTAGCTTAACTTAGCTAACTTAGCTTAACTTTTGATTGCTGGGCATACTTAAGCCTCTCCCATATCTTTCCAGATCTTTTCTTGTGACACCTCGAACTAACCTGTATAAAGGATGTAACAGAGAGGTGTGATATTTTTTTGGTTTTCCATTACAAATCTGTCATCAGCTGACCAAAAAATTGTATGGGAGACACTTTTCTTTTAGAGAATTTACTGTGGATCTTCCCAGTGTCCAGCTAAAATATGATACACACGTTGCGTTCTCGTGACAATCCAATTTTTAATATAATAACTTATTTTAAAAAGACGACTCATGTAAAAATTATCAAATCTCCCGTCATTTTAGCCACAGCTTAGCCGGTAACTGGGACACGATGAGGCTTGGAGTGTTCACATTATGCGAGCCGGCGCACGGCTAAACATCTATTACTCGCACACGCAGCCACTGCAGAGGACATAGACCTCGCGGTGTGCACCTAGACATAGAAAGACTAGACCTGGCTAAAGTTTTTTCGCGGCAACCCTGAAAAACCGTCTTTAACGGTGGTGATAGTTGAATGTACGCCACTGCAAATATCAGCAGGTATATTGTTTTTTTTTTAAATTTAATTGTTATGAATCATTCTTGATACCTCATCACATCACATCAGCAGAATGACGTTCACAGCTGGACATAGGCCTCCCCCAAGCGTCGCCACATTGATCGGTCCTGTGCGTCTCGCATCCAGCGGATCCCCGCAACCTTCACCGGGTCATCTGTCCACCTGGTGGAAGGCCTTCCAACGCAACGTCTTCGAGTTCGCGGTCGCTACTCCAGAACCTTTCTACCCCATCGGCCATCCGTTTTGCGAGCAATGTACCCTGCCCACTGCCACTTAAGTTTGGTAATTCTTCGGGCTATGTCGGTAACTCTGGTTTTCTTGCGGATCTCTACATTTCTGATTGGATCACGCAAGGAAACGCCGAGCATTGACCTATCTATTGCCCTTTGGTTGACTGTAAGCTTTCTGATGAGGCCCATTGTAAGCGACCACGTCTCAGTGCCATATTATGTCATCACTGGCAACACACACTGATCATAGACTTTCGTCTTGAGACACTGTGGTAAGTTGGACGAGGAGATACCGCGCAACTTCCCAAACGCCGCTCTACCTAGTAGAATAGATTAATGCAGGGTTGCCTGACCGCATCTGGCTGCAAACAGTTTTTTTCTTGTATTAAGTTTTATTAAAAAATACACCTACATATTTTTGCAATGGGAGCTTAGGCTATAAGAGAAATGTGTCGTTTTCTAGGTTGACCAACTCAGTTTTGCTTTCCTTTCATACTTCATCCAGCTATTTCACATACGACTGATAAAGTAAAATCGTTGTGATTTAAATATACGAGTACTAAAACAGTCATAATTAGAAATGCTAAATTAATATCTACGACGAAAAATTTATATTGAAAGTAGATAAGCGCCGTCATGGTGGTGAATGCCCAAGGTCATGGTGAATGCCCATGTTACACGCACTCCTATCAAGGTCGGAGACTCTACACTCGAAGTTGTGGGCGACTTTGTCTACCTGGGACAAACGATCCAATTGGGTAGGGCCAACTTCGAGAAAGAGGTCAACCGTCGAATCCGAGTCGGCTGGGCAGCGTTCGGGAAGTTGCGCGGTATCTTCTCGTCCAACTTACCACAGTGTCTCAAGACGAAAGTCTATGACCAGTGTATGTTGCCAGTGATGACATATGGCTCTGAGACGTGGTCGCTTACAATGGGCCTTATCAGGAAGCTTACAGTCACTCAAAGGGCAATGGCTCTCCATTGCCCTTTTTTAGCCCTCTGGCTATGCTCGGAGTTTCCTTGCGTGATCGAATCAGAAATGTGGAGATCCGCAAGAGAACCAGGGTTACCGACATAGCCCGAATAATTGCCAAACTTAAGTGGCAGTGGGCAGGGCACATTGCTCGCAGAACGGATGGCCGAAGGGGCCGAAAAGTTCTGGAATGGCGACCGCGAACCGAAAGACGATACGTTGGAAGGCCTCCCACTAGGTGGACCGATGACCTGGTTAAGGACGACGCCTGGGGGAGGCCTATGTCCAGCAGTGGACGTCTTTCGGCTGAAGTGATGATTATGATGATGAAGCGCCGTCTGGTGACAGTAAGGAAAAACCTTTTTTTTTTGTATAGAAATTGTAATTTATTTATTTTTTGGCTGTGAAGTCATCCAATGACTTCTCACGCTCTGGGTGAAGCGTGAAGGCGTGTCAGACTTTTACTGACTGAAACCTACCCGTGTTCCTTCAGTTGCTTGTGCCATAGCCGCGGTAACTCTTTCAATTTTATTCGCGCCTCATATAGAAATTGATATAAGAGATCGTTTACGTTAACGCGCAATCAAGCGTGAGTGAAAACTCACAATAAGCCCACTGTATGCTTGTTTCGTTTTCACGCCTAAACCGCTAAACCAATTTTGATATAGTGATAGATTGGACCTTAGAGAAGGCTATACTTTTTATACCGAGAATACGTTCCGGTGGGATAATTTCTGGCTTTTACGCTGGCGAAGCTGTTGCCTGAAGCTAGTATCTATAATATAATTTTGATAGTCAATGTACTCTACAATTTATCTCTGGATTAAACATTCAAACATAATTTCTTTCATAGTTTTTAATTCTTTTCATATTTTTCTACTGCCGCCTCTAAAACTTTCCTTTACCTACCCTCCTCTTTGATCGTGCTAGGGCTGGGGAAAGCATACACTTTTATAGTTAAATTAGACCACACCGTCGCATTAATGTGATTTTCCGTAACCATTCGTATACGCACTACATGCATGTACTAAGTTTTGGAGAAGAATTTAGATTTGAACAAGCTTTTATTTTTAGTTTCAATTGTCCCGGTGTCCGTAATCAAGCATTGCAAGTTAATTTTGACCCATTTAGCAGTGTTCGATTGAGAGTAAATTGTGCAAACACGTTTGTTTCTTGTGATATTTCATTTTTGCAGCTGTTTATACGGAACCCTTCGTGCGCGAGTCCGACTCGCACTTGGCCGGTTTATAGATAGTTTACGGAATCGGAATAAGCACACTGGGTCTTTAAGTCAACAGTGAATAGGTTATGTTTAGGTGCTTGCTTCACCGTCGACCTCATCATCGCTTACAGGTGAGATAGTGGTCAAACGCGAGTCTAGCTGTGAAAAATCGCATTAATTTACTGACCAGTCATGTTAATGATAAATGATTTTATTTCTGTAAGTTGGTTTGTACAAACACTTTTACATGTCGATCATATTTTTAAAACTAGATGATGTCGGCGTTTCCTATCTGACTACTCTGAGAAGAAAGGCCGAAACAAACTCAGAGGTCACAGTCTCTTTTAAAGTCCAGACAAAACAAAAATCTTGGTTAGATCATGTGAAGACCATGTAGATTGATGTCTGAAATGGTCTTTTGAGGAAAGAACCAGCCAGATTGAGTGGACCTGTCCAGTCAGTGCACGCATTTGTCAATAACCGAGCAGCTCAACACAGAATTTAAGGAGCTCAACGATTCGACGAACAATACCAAAGAAAGGACATTCGGGTAGGCCGCAAAACTACTCAATATGCCAGACCACGATTAAAAACTAAGATAAATAAAAAAAAAGCAAAAAGAAAATTGTCCACATAGTCTTCACATTCACAATAATTAAAATAAAATAATATAATACTTTAAATAGTAAATATTCTTGTCATTGCAAGAAAACCAAAAAAATAAATAAAACAAAATTCACGGTGGAAAATATAAAAAAAAACAATATTAATTTTTAATTGGAGCAGCTCAGTCCCAAGCCTTTTTGTTGTCTAACAGTAAACATGAACATTAAAAAAAGGTCTGTCCCTTTTCTTAAAACCAAGAGATTGATTGGACATGTTGGAAACACCATTTGTGATATTTATGACAGCAAACGGCAAACGAACAATTCAAGAGCAAAACTAATTCGCGTAGAAATTGTAACTACCCAATTTAAATACTGAATGAAATGACGTATTAAATTATAATAAAACTAGCTGTTGCCCGCGGCTTCGCTCCCGTGGACCACCCCACGGGACCCATTTTCGGGATTAAAAAATAGCCTATGTTACTCTGGCATAATGTAGCTTTCTATTGGTGAAAGAATTTTTCAAATCCGTCCAGTAGTTTCGGAGCCTATTCGGTACAAACAAGCAAACAAAAAAATCTTTCCTCTTTGTAATATTAGTATAGATAAGTGACACACTTAATTAATTTATTTTTTATACCGCCGCCATATTTAATACCTCGATGTCATTTACGCAATTTCTTGTTAGCGGATAAAAAGCGCGCGAATTTATTTTTCTTTTTCGAGTGTCATTTCAAATGTTCAGCGCTTGTTTATGGTTCGATGGGGCTCTATTGACGAATAGTTTTTTTTAATAATGAATAAAGGAGCAAGCATCTTTACATGGGAAACTTTCGTTGTTTATTAGAGTTAGGGAGAACAAAAGTGAAGGAAGTAGGTGAAACATTTGTATTTGAATGAATAAAAAATATCAGCCTGTAACTGTCCTACTTTGCAAGGCCTTTTCTCACATAGAGAAGACACCAGCAGATTTATTCCTTTCTATTGCCAAAAACTACACTGATGATTGTTTAAAATCATATTTCTTTTGTATTTCGAACGGATACCATGGTTTAAACGAATACCAAAACAAGTACTCGTACAAAGTAGGTACAAAGATATAAGGCGCAGGCCAAACAGAAATGGCGTAGGGCGCGGACCTGGCACGGGCGGCTTCCTATTCCATTCAAATTTCACACAAAATGCATGGAAATAAAGCGCAATTTAGGACACACGGTATGTCGTTGCTCGGACGTGGTTATGACGACATACCATGTGTCCTAAATTGCGCTTTATTTCCATGCATTATATCACAGAGGACTTTTTTTATATATGAAATAGAGGTCTATCTCAGTGACAAAATTGAGAAACAGAAAGTGTCGCCCTCTGGACACAGGTTTTGGAACTATTGCCCATACTTGTTTTAATATAGGAAACAAAAGAGTCACAATTCGCGAGAATCGAACCAGTACTCAGTTGCACGATAGACAATATGAATCGGCTACTCAGACGTTGCATACGAGAATGAAAATTAAGATTACTCACTGGTACTTAATTCAAATTGTACATTATGAATACCGCCATCTTTGCGCTAGTTCTCTAGTTAACTTACGATACAATGACAACAACTTAAAATGTCATTTAAATGTATGGAGTGGCAATACTTTTGCTGTCCAACCTAATTTTATACACTTATATTAGAACGATTACTCGTTTGCCACTAACACCTGCATTATATGCCCGTACCATGTCCGCACCCGACGCCATTTCAGTGTGGCCTGCGCCAAAGTTACAAAGGACCTTTAATTGATAAAAAAGGCAGTTAAATCCAAAATAATAAACTTAAGTTAGTAAACATCTAGTTCAATAATAAAATATGACTAACAATAAACTTAATTATAAATTTTAGTTCCTCCTTGTACCTGAATAATATTTTTAGCAACTATATCAAAACAAGAACAATTTACTTACATTCAAAAAAATACAAAATATCTCAAAAATCAACTCTTAATTTATATTAACAGGTTCACTGTCCAATTAGTAAAACAATAGTTACGAGCAGTATTAATATTAAATTACGATCACATAAAAATATCAGAAAACCTATTCATTTGATTAGGTTTGACTGTGCTGACTGTCCTAAATTCAAGTTGTTGGTATTCGTTCGCACATTAAATTTTATTACTAACTAGCTATTGCCCGCGGCTTCGCTCCCGTGGACCACCCCACAAGACCCGTTTTTGGGATAAAAAAATAGCCTATGTCACTCAATATTATGTACCTTTCTATTGGTGAAAGAATTTTTTAGATCGGTCCAGTAGTTTCGGAGCCTATTCGGTACAAACAAACAAACAAACAAAAAAATCTTTCCTCTTTATAAAAGTATAGTAGAGAAAGAGTGGTATCCGTTCGGTATAAAAAACAAATATGAGTTGAAATAAATACCAGTGGTATTAGATTATGGTATTAGAATGGAATAAATTCACCAGCATTCATCACCTCGCTTGCTCAAGACAGGTTGATGATTTCAGGCTTATATATATATATATATATTTTATATAAAACTAGCAACACTAAATATAATAACTATAACGGCCAGGTTTCTTTAGAATGATTTTCTTTACCGATGTCAGCGATGTCCAAAATAAACCAAGAAAGGACTTACATATGAATTAATAAAAAGTCACATTAGCTGGACTTGAACCCACGACCTCAAGCACGAGGGCGAGGTCACTGGGCCACCACTATATGTTTGTAAGTATGTGATGTTTTCACATATTTTCAAATTTTACACGTCCAAAAGTGCCGCTTAAGGTTACACTAGCTGACGGCACGAACTATTTTGTGCGCAGGGTTAAAATGCATTTTATATCAACCGACAACACGTGTGGCAGAGATAGATGCTGTGATGAGCAGTAGGAAGCTATACTCCATAGGTTTAGGTAGTTAAAAAAGGGTAAACAATAAAAACAACGTGACTCATAGATGCAAAACCTTTTATTTAAAATGTTAAAATCATATTATTTATAGTCAAATATTAAGCTCTATTCTGAATCAGAAGCTGATGAAGTATCTGTCATATTAATAATAAAGCGTTCAGTGGTATCATCTATTATTTTGTCTAATTTAAACATTTTCTGTTCTTCTTTTATAACATGACCCTCACTCACACTTGCGAATTTGTAGCGAAATGGATAATGATTTGGGACGAAACAGAGCGCGCGAAATTATATAATCAGACCTTTGGGAGTCTGGATATCATGAAAAAAACGACTAAACGTATCTGTTCAAAATTAATTATTATAATTAAATTAATTATTTGCATTGTTGAATTACTAATCTATCCCTGTATGGTGGCCGTTTTTCAATTTTCCGTCTTCTTATGGCATTTATTTGCGCCCAAAAATGCGTTAAAATTATTGGCGAAATGTGGCACTTTCGACGCTCATAACTTTCAAACATTTTCTTTTTTTACTTCTTTGCTATATATATACAGGGCTAGATAATGATGAGACAAATTTATTTCACTTTTTATTTTGAACGTACATTGTCAAACAGTGGCATAATCCCTAGAATACGTTTGTATGGAAGAATTTTCGATTAGTGTACCCTTAATGGCCTAATTTTGATTTTGACTTTGTACATAGAACATTAATTTGATAAAAACAAATATTAGGTCCTTACCTATGAAATTGGCGTTTTGTCGTACTGGCCACTTTGATCTCAAATATCTCCTCTTTGGTTTGGAGTTCCAATTTTCAATTTATACAGCTCTCTATTACTCATGCTTTTGTGTTTGGAAAACCGTAATTCATTTGTTTTTCCTCTTTTAGTTTTTTCTTTGCGCCAGTCAGTTCACAAAATGGAAAACTTGAAATGTCCTGCCCAAAGCGAAAATTTACTTAAAAAAATTACTTGTGAGCGTTTGGTGGACTAGTGCCGGTGTCATTCACTACAGCTTTCTTAAATATGGCGTGACGATTACAGCGGATTTCTATTGTCAGCAACTGTAAACAGCCGAGGCTGGTCAATCGCTCTAGGCCACAACTGCTTCAGGACAACGCTAGACACACACTGCACAACAGACGGCTACCAAATTAGAGGAGCTTCAATTGGAATATCTAAGACATCCACCGTACTCCGCGGACCTTGCGCCAACAGGATACCATTTTTTTCGAAATTTGGATAACTTCTTGCTTGGGAAAAAATTCAACTCCGATGGGGCAGTCCAAAGCGCCTTCAAAGATTTGAAGGCGCTTTGGACTGCCGAATGGTTTTTTTAGTAAAGGGATCAATGAACTACCTATGAGATGGCAAAATTGCATAGATAGCAATGGTACATACTTTGATTAAATAAATATGTAAAAAAAACTTCTGTAAGTTCCTCCGTTACAAAACGCCAATTTCATATGTAATGACCTAATAATTGTTTCCTAAATGAAAAGCCGATTAGTAATTAATTTATCTAGCTGCTCTATAGTATAGGTTATTGTCTTTTTTATTATTTAAATAAGTACCTATTCCGAATGAATACTTATTATTTTAACAATTTCTAGAACAGCTATCGACTTTGACAGTCGTTTCTGATAAACAAATGACATACAGATCAAGGTCAAATGACATCGCGGCATTGATATGTTTATTTGTAGCTTGAAACAGGGCTGGATTACAACAAATGTTTGCTGGATATCGATACCAACATTTCGAATGTAATTCATTATTGCGAAGTTCATTACCGCTATGTACGTTACTGCGAGAGTTTACCATTGCGACGTTCGTTGTCGCGAAAATTCTTTACTGCGACGTACGTTACTGCGAAAGTTTATCATTGCGACGTTCGTTGTCGCGAAAATTCTTTACTGCGATGTACGTTACTGCGAAAGTTTACCATTGCGACGTTCGTTGTCGCGAAAATTCTTTACTGCGATGTACGTTACTGCGAAGATTTACCATTGCGACATTCACTGTCGCGAAAGTTCTTTACTGTGATCATTGCAGTTTCGATAACAAGCTATTGCGATTTAGGTCATCTAGGACGATTGCTGATACTGGTGATAGTGGAAATATTATATTGTTGGACATGACTATTAAATGAGCAAAATATTATTAATTTTATTTGAACCAAAAGATAATAATAATAAATAAACAAACAAAATTACTTCACTATTTAATATACATATTCTTTATTGTACACAAAACAAATATATACAATCCACTTGACAGTCTTAGTCACTATGGTAGCCCACTATTTCATTCCGGTCAAACGTCCACGTCTCTCTAGTTGCCCGTTTTTCGATACGAAAAAATCCTCAAAGACATTTCGCATTTTGACACAATGCGTCCAAAAAATCATACTCTGTGGTGCGGCATTTAATGCCGCACCGTTTTGCTAAAAGATTTTGTAGTCTGGCTCTCGTTTTCACTAGTACAAAAAATCAAACGTTACTGGCAAAATTGCCGGTGAATTTTTCGCCAGTGCACGTCAATATGCAGTTCGACCAACTTAACTGTGAATTATGAGTGGCGCTGTTTGTCACCATTTCACCAAAAATAAACAAATCCGATCTTATGTCCCATTCAAAATGTAAGTTCCAAAAACGTCCGTTGCACAGATAAATTGGTAGGCGTGTAAGTTTCTCTGTGTAAACCACGAAGTTTTATAATATTTTATAACCCAATGTATAATGTATTATATTCCAATAAAAACCTCAAGATTCAAGCTTTACGAATATCTTAAAACATAATAGGATCAAAGTGTGTTGATAGCGTTAGAGTGCGCGCAAGATAAGTCTGCGTCTCTTGAGTTATTTGGGTGACGGTCTAAAGCAAAATAACAATGATGCATTATATTATATGATGCCGGTCCCATCCCGCTGGTATATTTATGTACCACCCAAAAACCAATACTGTCAGGCACCGGAAGTACGAAAATTTAGGGAAATTTTAGTGTAATGGTATCCCTAACAGTTACCTGTCAAATAAGCAACGCGGGCTCTATCTTTGTAAAACGGTACCGTAGACCCTTTATTGTCTTGTTCACTTCAAGAAAACATAACTGCCAGCATTTTAAAATTACTTTTGGCATAATGATGGTGATTATTTACTTCAGAAACGAATAAAAACACGGAATACAACACACTCTCTTGACACCTGACATAAATGATAAACGATTAGTTCCAATTTTGGCCGCGCGCAGACTTATCTTGCGCGCACTCTAATAACGAAATGAAATAAGATTGGGATGCCGCCATGCCGGTGCCGCGTGGGTTTTTTTTCGTAATATTTTAGTATTAATTACTAAATAATAATCCATTAAAATATTGCTCGTAATATTGAAATTCATTAATTATTAGTATTTACACACGCTTACACGGTAAAATACAGAAAAATTCTATGAGATTGTAGATTGTTGTTGTTTGTTGTCATAGCGCGGGCCGCTAGTCAAATTCATATTGATGAGGGAATGGGTTGATTGTTTTGGCTCAGTGTGCTACTCGGAATATTCCAAGTAAGGACATATGGCTATCAAAAAATATTATATAGTCTTGTTTAATTATAAATAGTCAAAAATTGCAAAATGAATGGTAAAAACTTGATTAAACAAATATTTTCCTGTTGTTGTGTTGTTGTAGTTTACATTTTTTTCCGAACTTAGAACTTGTTGTTGTAATTTAGTTTTCACATATGTCGATTCTGTATAGTTTCAACTAGGCACATGTATTTTTTATTTTGGTGTAGCTGCAGTAGTTTCCTAGATGATGAACTGTTTTGTTGGCTTTTTTATTGTGCGCATGCGCGCATTGTGCCATTAGAATTGTTGGAGCGGTAGATAGATACGAGTGGATACAGAAGGACAGATTATGTACAAAGGCTTAACTCATAATTGGGTCAGCAAATAAAATGTGCAATGAAGCGGATACATAAATTCGGCAAACGCGAGCTTATCAAAAAGATCCTCAGTCGCATCAAGGAAGTAGACATCAGCACAGTCAAGAAGAGGAGTAAGAAGTCACCAATTCTGCACTCGCCCAGTCCCTCCTTCTCCCAATCCTCGATTATATTGAGATCTGACTGAAGTGCAGCTAAATACTCGTAGCTTGAGCGACTCCAAAACTTTTGTATGAGATTCATATTTGGTTTACGCAAATATGACCATGTTTCTGAATTTCGAATTAGGCGAATCAGGTGAGATGGTAGTCAAGCGCGAGCCTATATAAGATAAAAAAAAGGCTCAATTGGCTGCCAATTTGCCTTCGCCGGACTGCCCATATTTTATCTTTACTCTACAGTATTCTGTTTGTTCCTACAACCCCCTCTTATCTCAAAGGACTCTTTAAGTTCCTTCATGATACTTGAGATCATCTCGGAGAATTTGAAACTTTTGATGCCTGGTCATTCCACTAAGTTCTACGACAAATCATTTACGGTCCAGGCTGTGCGATTGTGGAATGAGATGTCGTTGCCTGTTATACAAGCCCAGTCACTGGCTTCTGTTTTAGAACCTAGTTAATAGTACATTATTGCAAAGGCCGGGAAATAGACAATTGCAGGTCAAGTATGAGTTTGAAGGCCGAGCCGCAGGCGAGTGTTCTTTTTTCTAAAATAATGACAATATTTCCAAGCATGTTTGAGAAAAAACCATTTCCTTTCTCTCTAACGCTTTTGTATTTGGATCTAATTTCTTTCATCATTATTCAAAATATATATTCCTTTTATCCCTTCTTTCTTTGAATTTGTTAACATGTAATATTACGTATGTATATATTTAAGTATATATGTATGTGAGTATATGTGTATTTAAGTTTATGGATAGTATTTATTATTACAATATAGTTTTGTATATATTTATGTTTTAATGTAATAGCAGTACACCACAGACTACCCCCTTTTTTCATTCTAAGTTCTTTCAGTCCATCCAAAGGTTGTCTGGTAGATATCTCTGTCAGCGATAAGACCGCCTTTGTACCCGTATAATTACGTTTTTTTTTTATAAAATAGATGTGTAATTTTTTTGGTGTACAATAAAGTATATTCTATTCTAAGAAGAGACTGAGCAAGAGTAAATTTAGCTGAGAAAGGCAGGCACTTCTGGAGACGCTTTAGAGATCGAAACGACCAAAACACCCTCCTGCTTACTTCAGCAGTGTGAACATTCCAAGATAGGTTGCAGTCTAAGAGAACACCTAGGTTTTTACTTGTAATTGGAACAAAAAAAAATTAACATTAACAAAATTCATATAGGTGCCTATATAAGTATATCACACACTAGATACTTAATTTACCTACATAAATAACACCTAAAAACTACATAATTGATAATTATGATTTTTTATGTAACATAGGTCGCAAGGCCACCCAAATAAAACCAAATATTCAATATTCATGTCCTTCTTTCGTGACAAGTGACTTTTCAGTTTATTTAAATAATTTGTTGTGCTTCATTTTCGCAACCTGTGTTGTTTTGTTCCATGATAAATTCTTCGAATGTTTTATATATATTACGTTTTTGTCGGTTCATAAGATTGTTCCATTTGTTATGCCAAATTTCGATTGTATTCTGATTGGTAGGTTTGTTTGCACTTAGACAGCCCAAGACGGACCAAATGTCAGGAGGATATCTAGGCGGACTTCTTTTCAATTTCGGTTTCAAATTGTTCTCTTGATGTGACACTCGTTGGTACCTTCCGTTAATGTAATATTTGAAAAACCAGTCGACTACTTGACCAGCTTCTTCAGGAAGAACTTTGTCCCGAATAATCTCGAAGCCACCTGGTATTTCCGCTGGATCTAAATATGCAAGGGCCGCTAAGTGGTGCATCTTATTTGCAAAGACACTGTTGTTAATATAAAGTTTTTCCAACCCGGCTTTTTGAATACTTCTCCACAAATTTTGTGATGAAACAACACTTGTGCTGAGAATTTGGGAATACGTTGTCGCATGCCCTTATAATTGCCAATTCAAAGTTGCTTATGATGAAATTGGGACTTAGATCAATGCTTAGTTTACTAAGTGTATATCTTTTCACAATCTTAAAAAAAAAAGTATGTAAGATCGTTCAGTTTTCCTCGTTAACAAGCCATAAACTAGAGGCAATATTTGATATGTATCTTCAGACTCACCAACGCGCCCATGAATTATAACAAGTTGGTAGAACAATTCGGGGCAACACTGAAAAGTGCCGTCTACAATCCAAAAAAATTATAAGTTCCAAGAACGTAAATTTCGATTTATGCTGAAAACTATGATCGTTTCCTATTCATCAATATAATGGCCAATCAAATATGTTTCACCATTTATTTTTGTGTATTTTTCTGGCACCGTAAAATTTTCAAAATTTTACGTAATTTGGGTATGTTTCGATTTCTTTCGCGATTAACTATTGAACGCATAGATTCCTTTGACAGCATGTGTGGCGCGGCAGTACTAGGCACATTTTGGATGCATTTCTGTATTATTTTGCCTGGTCTATCAAAGCTATTACTTGCTTGTCTTTGTAAAGAAGTTCTTAGAGTCAAATCTCTGGAAGTATCTTGGTCGGGTTCATGAAGATGTTCAATACTATTTGATTTTTTTATATAATGTTTCTCACCAAATGTTTGGTAGACACTGTCGCACCGCACTTCAACACTGTTTTTCTGGTGCAACACCAAAAGAATGTATTGCCACTATGTTTATTAAATGAATATAGGAACCCATCCCGTTGTAACTGGTCTTTATTTTTGCGAGACTTCAAAATTCACAATCTGTATCCATTTTCACATGAATTATCTTGCATTGAATGCAACGAACATTTGTATTTATTCAGAATGAAAGAAACATCAATGTGATTGACATTTTTATTCTATTTTTTTTTATTTTGGCTTCGCACCACTGACCTCTATCATACAAGTACGCTGGACTAAATATATTAGATGAAATGACAATTGATTTTTGTGCCGAATCAAAGCGCCTCACTCGAGGTTCTCAGGAACTAAAATTGACACATTTAGAGATAGGTTAATCCCGATATTTCTAAAGATTAAGTAATACTAATATATTCTCCTGGAAATATCATATTATTTTAACTAATACAGAGAGACAGATATCATATACAGAGAGTATATGAGTATTAGTAATATTTTTAAATTACACTAATATCAAAATAGAACACTTGGCAAGGCGTATCACTCATCTACTGTATTGACTTCTCATAATATGTTGCAACTAAATATCTTATATTGGTGTTAGTGATGCATGTTATATGAATGCCTAATAATCAGTAATAATATGTTAAAAAGCAATGTGTAATACTAAATTCTGGAATCATCATCATGATCATCCACAGTCCGACTTCGCCCACTGCTGAGCACAGGCCTCTCTCTTCTTGTATCAATCACCTCGTTCCTGTCTGGAATTAATTCTGGAATAATATCATGATAATTATAATTGTATTAACAAATGTTTTTAAATCAAACAATTTATATCTGCATCTGAAACAGAGTTGAAAACTGATATATGTCTTCACGTCGCGTCGCTGGAATGCGATGTCACTCTTATTTGCACCTTAACACCACAGAGACAGGATCTCAGCGATGAGAGCGAGAAATATGTCCGTTGTAAATTATTATCCATCTCATTCGTACGCAAATATTTGCATGAATGATGTTCCAACCGAGTGAATCCAAACTATTGTAAATGTAAGTATTAACTAATATAACTAGTATACTTGAACGAGCAGATACTTGCTCAAATATACTAGTTTTAAGGATAAGTTGTTAGCCAGTAATGCGCTATAACTTTAGTAGCACGCTATCCACTATTTTATAGCTTGCAATCTGATTGAAAGTATTTTTCAGTTAACCTTTACAGCAAGTTTTCTATTACTTAGAAATGAATCTCAATTAAAATAATTGGGATTTTCTTTTTCTCTTACGTATTAAATTATTCTCAGATTCTCACGTATTTTATACCGAAGGCTATGTCCTATCTCTAATATTAGTTCCATGGAATCTCACGTTAAGTCACGTTGCTATCAGCGCCAAAATGGCGAAAATCAAATGTCTTAATTTTGTCATCGATAATATGAAGTCCAGCGTACTTGTATATTAGAGGTCAGTGCTTCGCACGGTTTGTGCATTTAGCCAGTGTCACGTATAGATTTAGAAGTTCTAGTTCCATAAATTTTAGTTCAATGTCCTAGTTAGGCCCCAGTAAAATGGCGGTAACTTTATTGGAAGCTTCTACGGCGTTTTGTCGACAACGTGAACAAACTCATGTTCTACCGGTGTTTTACTTACCCACACTCGTGCACGCTCACTAATATTATTAGAATAAAAAACCACCATTTATACACTATTAACAATCGACTTAACAAAATTTTAGAAAAAAAACAGAGAAGCAGTATAGACGCCAAGGAACTCGAGCTAAAAACAGAAAACAGCTAATTTTTCAGCGCAAATTTCTCAATAACTACAAGTCACATATTTATCTAGTAAATGTACAATAAAAATTTTTGAAAACAAAACTCCAGGTTTTTGAATTGCTTTTTCAGCTTACGGGTGGCGAATAATAATCTGCAAAAAATATATGGACTGGGCATATAGTAAGACTAGTAAGCAATTTTATCATGTGCGAAAGCGTCGTCTACGCGTAAGAATATGTTGAATATAAAAATATCTGGTAAATAATTTGAAATTTGAGGTGTTTATCAATCGAATCCAATTTTTATATTATATTTTTGAGTACTTATTTTATTGTAATAAATTGTCTAAATAATGCCTTATAAACCGTTGCGCTCACGCAAGGCATTCAGTCTAGCTCAAGGAATATAGTACTCTCTACCGAGAGGTCTAGCTCGAGGGCTTGTAGACGACGGACCTGTGTCGTTTTTACTTTTGTCATTATTTTTTTTACCATTTATCTTGTAGATTTTGAGAAATTTTCGCTGAAAAAGTAGCTGTTTTTGGCTCGTGAAACTTGTAGGGGCTCTTAACGACAAACCTCAATATTAAACTTTAAATAAACCTCAGAAAGTTTTATTTTTAAACCAACGAAACTACTTTTACGAGCCTACGAATTCAAGGAAATAATATGCTACTTGTTAAAATTTTATCAATACGCCGAACAAGTAACTCAGAACTAATTCATATTAGTTATTTTGTAATAAGTAATATTGTAAACAATATTGAATTAGTTGCGCCTGTCACTAATATAAGAGCAATATTTTGCATTTATGTGTGATTGCTATCAATTTTTTAAAGGACGTCGTTGGTACAGTAGCCGGCAGAGAGAAAACTATACGTTTTTATTTCTTCTTTATGTATATAATTTAAGTATCCAGTGTGCGATATACTTAGGTAGGCATACTACATGAATTTTGTTTATGTTTATTTTATTATTATTATCTTTTGTGTCAATTATAATTGGATTTGCTTACAATTTTTGCTCATTTATTAGTCATGTTCAACAATATAATATTTCCACTATCACCAGTTTCAACAATCCTCCTAGATGACCTAAATCGCAATAGCGTGTTATCGAAACTGCAATCATCACAGTAAAGAACTTTCGCGACAACAAACGTCGCAAAGGTAAACCTTCGCAGTAACGTACATCGCAGTAGAGGATTTTCGCCATAACGAACGTCGCTATAGTAAACTTTCGCAGTAACGTACATCGCGGTAATGAACTTCGTAACAATGATTTACACTCCAACATTTCATTTTTAAAGAGAACAAACATACCTACTTACACACCAAACCATAAACTGATAAAACACCGGCTGAGCTGTATTGCTTGTAGGGAGCAGTAATGATGATTTCATCACAAATGTATTTTCTTTAAAATTACAAGAGTAACTTTTAACCGAAAGTGTCTTGTGTAAAGTTAAGCAAACTTTCAGTTATTTGAAAATAAACTTTAATAAAATAATACAAAACTAGTTGTTTTGCTAGTAAGAAAAAAGTTCGCAAGGCCCATCATTTTTTTAATTTTTAATTTATTTGTGATGGATTTGCTCTTGACTCTAGTCTAAGTCAAAGGTGACAGAGACAAAGTCGACGATGGAGTGAGTTACCCAGAAGAAGCCTGTTCACTCTAACTTTGAAGAGATTCGGGTTGTATGCGTTCGGAAACACAGACGCAGGCAGTGAGTTCCACTCCTTTGCTGTGCGCACTATGAAGTATGATTGGATGCATAACTATTTTAGATTAGAAGAGTTATGAATCTAAATAAATAATAGGATAGAAATATTCCGACTAATTAAAAAAACCGGCTAGGAATTGCGCGCAAAAGGAACTACCTAATCATTATTTTGATTATCGCATCGTTATAAATCAGATTAGTAAAATTAAATTAGATAAGAGAAAGACGACGAGGTAGAGACCATGTATGAGGATATCTCCACGCTCCGTCCAGCACAGATCCAGGTCCAAAACCCCGATAGCTTTCAGCTCGAACTCCAGAATCGTTTCGAGTGCCTAGGGAGCTCCGTGGACGACTACGCCGACGGGTTCGTGGAAGCTGTCCATACGGTCGGGTCTAAGTTTTTCAAGACCCATCGTACAGATAGAAAGAAAAAGCTCGCTGATCCTACCCTCAAGCTTATGAAGGAGAGGCGTGAGATGATCCTGCAGTCTTCAGATGAGGCGGGCAAATACCGGCAGCTCAATAGACAGATCTCTAAATCCTTGAAAAGAGACCTCCGCCGCTTTAATACCGAGTGTATTAAAAACGCGATTGAGCAAAATAAAGGCTCCAAGGTTTTTTCAAGGGATCTGGCTATTGGGCAGAGCCAGCTCACGAAACTGAAGACCGACGATGGCAGGATCGTATCCGCCAAACCGGAGCTTCTGAGGGAGATCGAGACATTCTATGGGCAGTTGTACACATCAATCAGCAAGCCCGTTGCGAGTCTAGCAAACGACCCAAGAGCTAGATTGACCCGACACTATACCGAAGGTATTCCGGAAGTCAGCCTGTACGAGATTAGGATGGCTCTGAAACAGCTTAAAAACAACAAGGCGCCGGGTGATGACGGAGTCACGGCTGAACTCCTGAAGGCGGGTGGAAAACCGGTCCTTAAGGCCCTTCAGAAGCTGTTTGATTCCGTCATACTCGATGGCAAAACGCCACAGGCATGGTGCAGTGGTGTGATGACTCTTCTTCAAGAAGGGCGACAATGCCCGGCTAAAGAACTATAGGCCCATCTCACTTCTTAGCCATGTCTACAAGTTGTTTTCAAGAGTCGAATCACGAATCGTCGATAGTGGTCATGGCTGAGACCATGGAGAGCCTCAGTAAAATGCTCGATGACCTCAGTAGAGCTTCCGAAAGAGTGGGTCTTAAAATTAACATGGACAAAACCAAGGTCATGGTGCATGCCCATGTTACACGCACTCCTATCAAGGGCGGAGACTCCACACTCGAAGTTGTGGGCGACTATGTCTACCTAGGACAAACGATCCAATTGGGTAGGGCCAACTTCGAGAAAGAGGTCAACCGTCGAATCCGACTCGGCTGGGCAGCGTTCGGGAAGTTGCGCGGTATCTTCTCGTCCAACTTACCACAGTATCTCAAGACGAAAGTCTATGACCAGTGTGTGTTGCCAGTGATGACATATGGCTTTGAGACGTGGTCGCTTACAATGGGCCTTATCAGGAAGCTTACAGTCACTCAAAGGGCAATGGAGAGGACTATGCTGGGAGTTTCCTTGCGTGATCGAATCAGAAATGTGGAGATCCGCAAGAGAACCAGGGTTACCGACATAACCCGAAGAATTGCCAAACTTAAGTGGCAGTGGGCAGGGCACATTGCTCGCAGAACGGATGACCGATGAGGCTGAAAATTTCTGGAATGGCGACCGCGAACCGGAAGACGATACGTTGGAAGGCCTCCCACTAGGTGGACCGATGACCTGGTTAAGGTTGCGGGAAGGCGCTGGATGCGAGACGCACGGGATCGGTCAATGTGGCGACGCCTGGGGGAGGCCTATGTCCAGCAGTGGACGTCTTTCGGCTGAAATGATGATGATGATGAGAGAAAGACGCACAAAACGTTTTGGGTATTTATTATGCGTACAGCTTAGGAGCGGCATTCCCAGCCGGAGTCTGTTTTCCCCGACAGATGCAATCGAGGAGTCTTTATGACAAGAGTGAATAGGTTTTTACTAGGCAAGCATGCTTCACCGTCGACCACATCATCGCTTACCATCAGATGAGATGATGGTCAAGCGCGAACCTTTAGACCATAAAAAAAGATTAAAGGTTTTACTGTAGACTATTGGTAAATAACTATTATTTATTTCAAAATAGGGTCAGTAGTTTCTGAAATAATGAGGGAATGGATAATTTTCATCTATTTGCATATAATTACAACTTTTTTTTAATTATTTAAAAAATCAGAAACCCCACAATGAGCAGACACATGATTGCTCCTATTAGTATTCCGTTTATTGATTCAGTCAGTACCCTACAATTGATGGATTGTGAGAGGAATGATATCAAAGAAAAAACCGGCCAAGTGCGAGTCGTACTCGCGCACCGAGGGTTCCGTACAAACAGCTACATGCACCAAAATAATTAGGTAACATTACCGAATTTTATAAACTATGAAAGCACCGAACTTTGCTGTACAGAAAAGATAAACGATATAAAGGATTGAGGGACACAATAAACTTTGCCGTTGGAAAACAGTTGTACATCGACATAGATAGAAAAAAATACTCTTTGGTCCGATGGCTCTATTGTTTGTCTATGGTTTCGACAAATAAATATTGAGCATCGCGGACGTCGGTCTACATAGGTCTACCTACAGTTAATATGTTTTATATTTGTATAATACTTACACATACTTTGACCCACCTTCTGTGTTTATTCTATTTTGTTTGTTATTTATATATTATATTTTATTGTATTATTTAAGTATTTTCCGTTTCCGTAAGTGTGTCCGTGGCATCAACAGTGGGCCTTATCAGAAAATCAACGCAGCGTTATTTCCTTTTTTGGATATCGTTGCACATGCTGAGATAGGACCCTTTTTGGTCTCGCACGGGGTTTTTAATTTTACTATTGTTTAATTTTAAGCTTATTTCTCGTGTCTCCTGTGCTGGTTACAAATAAATACATTTTCTTTCTTTCTTTCTTTCATAGGTACCGACATACATTAAGTTCATAATCTTTTTTTATTTAGGTACAAATTTACGGTTTTCGGATATTTTCCTTTACTTGTGCTATAATACATTACTTATTGCCGAATTTCATTATTCTAGATAAACGGGAAGTACCCTGTAAGTTTTGATTCGCTTACGAGTAGCAAATATACGTCACAAACGGCCTTAGCATTTGATTACGTTTATTTAGTTGTTTTATTTTTTCACAGTTTCAAGGAATTGCAGCTAAAAGTATATCATTAATTTCAACTTTATACCTCCACGCATTTTTGAGAAATGGTATTGACAGACGGAACATCAATATTTGTTATTTTTTATGTAGTTACTATAATTAACGGTTTTCGGTTTTTTCCCTTTACTTGTGCTATAAGACGTTACTTAATTGCCTAATATTTCTAGGTCAACAAGAAATATCCTGTGGGTTTTGATTCACTTGCAAGTGTCAAATACGCTTCATAAACGGCTGCATCTCTTGATTGCGTTGATTTAGAAGTTAAATTTTTCAGAGCTCTAAGGGATTGCAGTTTTGAGTATAATATGATATTGATTTAACACCTTTAGGCCTTCCAGAGAAAAAGGTCTCGACACAAGGACAAACATACAGACAACGAAATGATTCTATAAAAGTTCCCCTTTTTCCTTTTGAGCAACGGAAACCTAAAAAAACAGCCAAGTGCAAGTCGGACCCGCGCACGAAGGTTTCCGTACCATTATCGCAAAAAAGGGGCAAAAAGATCTTCTTTTGATGATGATTCTGATGATTCTGTTTTTAGTATTTGTTGTTATAGCGGCAACAGAAATACATCATCTGTGAACATTTCAACTGTCTAGCTATAATGGTTCTTGAGATACATCCTGGTAACAGACAGACAGACGGACCGTGGACTCTTAGTAATAGGGTCCCGGCCCCTTTGGGTACGGAACCCTAAAAACAGTCAGTGATAGCGTGAAGACTACCAGGACAGAATGGGAGAATAAAACCCTAAGTAGGTAACATGGGGCAAGAGCGGGAAGATTATTGTGAGAACGGTTTGCAGAACGGATGGTCGATGGGGCCGAAAAGTTCTGTAGATTAAACCGCTTACCGGAAGACACTATAAGGCCTCCCACAAGGTGGGGTTCGCTGGATGCAAGACGCACAGGACCGATCAGTGTGGTGAGGCTTGGGGCAAACCTGTGTCTAGCAGTAGATGTCTTTCAGCTGAAATGATGATGATGAGATTGGTGATGAAGCACGCTTGCCTAGAAGTACCTAACTAATACGTTAGTTACTTATTCATGCACACTAAGTACATCCCTGTCATTTGAACGACTCTGATAATAATTATATTTAAATGGCAAAATAAAGGCCTTTTACTTTGTATTTTGACTACGATCATCAAGAGTACATCTTTGTTGTGTCTTGAGTATTTTATTATTACGTTTATTCAAAATGAAACTATTTTGTTTTTTTGTTATTTTATTTGTGGGAGTTGTCTTCGCCAAATTAGGTAAGTTCCGGATTGTCTGTAAGATTTATTATATATTTGGCCCGTTACATCATCCGACTACAAGACGTACGGCGATGCGTCATCGGTACATGGTGGACATCCCATCCATATGGACCAAACGTTTAGGGAATACTTTTATTATGCGTACAGCAAAGGAGTGGAACTCCCTGGCCGGTGTTTAGGAAAAGTATTATATTGTGTCTTCTCTTGACTTAAAGACTCCCAAGACTTTAAGTCAAGAGTGAAAAGGTTACTTCTAGGCAAGCGTGCATCATCATCGACCACATCATCGCTTACCATTAGGTGAGATAGTGGTCAAGCGCAAGCCTATCAATAAACATTTTTTTTAAATGGCACGAAAGTTTTTGTCTGAGGTTGGACCCATAAAATAGAGCAATATCTCAGCCCCCCTAGAAGTTTCTGAGAGCTTTCTACACAAAATTTGTAGAATTGAATAGTGTTAGTATGTACATTGAACGTAACCTTATTTGCGAGTTTGGGCTGACGGCCCATTAAAAATCCGTCTGATGACGTAATTTTAGATTTCAATAGATATTTTTTTTTTAGATCCTATATGCTTGCAACCAGCTAAGTCGGGACCGTGTCGTGCAGAATTCAAGAGGTACGTTATTTCTCAACTACGCCATAGTTAAGTATTGCGTTGGTCTACTCCTGTCAAGCGTGATCTTTGAATTGGACAAAGTGGGTAACAATTATAGAGATTTTCTATTTCAATATTTTCACTGGCACAAGTATGAAGCCCTGTGAATAGACAAGTAAGGCTAAGCTTAACTATGTCTCCTTCTACCTGTTCATAGAGTTCAAAATATTCGCGCGAATTTATTCCTCGCCGATTCTGTGGCAAAACACGGATTTCTTGCGATATTATTTCCGCGCGATTTTTTACCGCAACGCGTGCTGCTTCATACAATTCCATAGGTCGCAGAATGTGCGGAAAAAATTCGCGCGAATAAAAATTGCAGTGCGTGTTAAGCCTAATA
Source organism: Orthosia incerta (assembly GCA_948252205.1). NCBI lineage: Eukaryota > Metazoa > Arthropoda > Insecta > Lepidoptera > Noctuidae > Orthosia > Orthosia incerta. The sequence goes on along the minus strand of OX411765.1, from coordinate 9,826,184 downwards.
TTCTATCTTCGAAAGCGCCGAGAGAGCGATTGGTAAAATGTCAATAAATACAGGATTGCCAAGCACTACCGAAATGTCGTGATCAATCCCTTAGGCATAGCACGCACTGCGATTTTTATTCGCGCGAACATTTTTCCGCACATTCTGTGACCTATGGAAATGTATGAAGCTGCACACACTGGGGAAAAAAAATCGCGCTCAAAGAGTACAAAAAAATCGCAGTGCGTTTCATTATGGCATTTCGACCATCACCATCGCTGCCCAGAGAGTTGAACCGTGAGGGTAGTAGTATTTCAGTAGCTCTAGATTGGTTCGCCCTCCTACTATTTGTAAGGTTATTTACGCATTGCATACTATATTTAACCGAATCCGAATGCCGATTTCCAACTACGTATTACAAATTTACTGATTTCAGACGGACGGAGTTCGAATACATGCGTAACCTCTTCTACATGAAATACTTCTTGTAGGCGAACTTACGCAATGTATGACGGCTACTTCAGACTAATTTTTCTCAAATTCGGATAAGTGCTCTAACAGATGGTTACCTGGCGAAACATGTGTGTTACCTATTTGAAAACTTTAATGTTTAATTTCTGTTTTCAGATATGCGTACAACCCTACTTCTAAGAATTGTGAGTCTTTCGCCTATGGTGGATGCGAAGCAAATTCGAATAATTTTTTGACTAAGGTCGAGTGTAACAGTGTGTGCTATGAGTAAGTCATCATTAAATAGTCTTCAGACAACGTGACATTATATCATCATCGATAACGATTGACAATATCAATCTGTCAAGACTTTTCCGAACTATTTTGGGGTCGGCTTGCAGTCTAACCGGATCCATTAGCTCAGTACCAGTATTTTGCATGCAGCGACTGCCTATCTGACCTCCACAACTCAGTAACTGGATAACACGGTACCTCCAGACTAGTGTCAGATTTTTATGATTTCGGTCTACCGTAACAACTGTTAAACATCTTCAAATGATAGCCAGGACCAAAAATGCTTTCGCGTGGTCATCCATCTACGGACCGATCTTGGCAAACCTTGAAGACCGGCCCTTACGTCAGTTATTACTTAGCCATTAGCTAGTCAGGCATAAAGATTGTCAAAAAGACACATGTATTGCCACGTTGTCAAATCCTTATTCATTTTGACTTTTCTACAGTCGTTTTCGTTGATATAATGTTATGTTGTGTGCTTAGAGCTTATTGCAGTACTGTAAAAATATTGAGATCAATGTTTTCGCTTCGATCCCTCGTTAACATTCCTACAGACGTTTACAGTCACTACTGTTCTGTTTTATTACATATAATTCAAAAATGTAGAATTGAATAGATTATCATTTTATTGTGGTTATAAAACCCAGCAAAGAGTGAGTCGGACTCGTCCTTCGACGGTATCTAATATGCTTGTTATGTAAAGGATTTTTTTTGGCAGATTATTATTAAAAACTGTGCTTGAAAGAGAATTGGTTTTATTTTTCCTGTTATATTTACATGAACCTCCATCAACTAGATATTATTTCAGATTTACGCTTTATCAATTTGGATCTCTATTATAGAACATATGTATGTATTTGTGTATCTATAATAATGTTATTGTGTGTTTAAAGTAAATATTCGCAATGTTATGTGTTACACCAATGTCAGCCCCATTTCATGTCCAGGCTATCACTGTCCATTCCAGGTTGCCTGGAAGAGATCGCGGTATGCGATAAGGCCGCCCGTTGTATGTATTTTAGTTTTAAGTTTCCTTTTATATGTTTTAATTTGGTGTACCTACAATAAAGCATATATAAATCTCCAACAAAGGATGCTTCTCAAATACAACAGAAGTAACCTGATGATTCACCTTTTGCGAGTATGCTTTCAGTTTTAGGAGACCACACCATACATACATTTGCCTTGTTAGATAAGAAGAAGATAAGGGGTGTAATTTTTTGAATCATTTTTGATAAACAGCTAACAAATAAAAACATGTTTTGCAATATACAATCAAAGTTTTATCGCATAATACGCGTTAATATTTTTTATTTTTTTATTTGTGATGGGTTTGCTCTTGACTCTAGTCTAGGTCAGAGGTGACAGAGACAAAGTCGACGATGGAGTGAGCTTACCCAGAAGAAGCCTGTTCACTCTAACTTTGAAGAGATTCGGGTTGTATGCGTTCGGAAACACAGACGCAGGCAGTGAGTTCCACTCTTTTGCTGTGCGCATTAGGAAGGATGTTTGGAAGCGCTTGGTGCGAATTGGTGGAATAGCAATAAGGTGAGGATGGTAACTTGCAGTGCGTCTAAATGTCCGATGGTAGAAGGGGGCCAGTGGGATGAGGTCGTGGAGTTCATGAGTACACTCGCCAAAATACAGTCGGTAGAAGACCGACAAGCAGGCAACCTTACGGCGATGAGCCAAGCTGTGAAGCTTGGTATCCACCAGTTTGACGTCGAGGATATTTAATTTGGTCATTCATAACAATAGTTTAAAAGTAACTTAAATATTTTCCAAACTGTTAATACTAAACCTGATTACGTTCATTATAAACAAAAACACTCAGGCGTCGAAGTACCTACTTCTTAACATCACTGTCACCCGGGACCGATTCCAGAAGACTGGCAGCATTGTCTCGTTGAAAGGCAATACCTATGTCCAGCAGTGGTCGTCTTTCGGCTAAAACAATGATGATGCGGTTGGCGATGTAACACGCTTGCATAGAAGTACCTAACAATTAAATAAGTTAGATATTTAGGCAGTCTAAATACATCCCTGTCATTCAAACGACTCTTTGATCTTTGATAATAATTATGTTTAATAAAAGTGGCAAAACCGATGGTTCTTTTTAGTATTTTGACTACAATCATCAAGAGTACATCTTCGTTGTGTTTTGTGTATTTGATTATGGCTTATGTTTAACTTACCACCAGATATAGTAACATATAACAGACAAAAATAGTAAATGATCACCAAAATTAAACCCGCATCTTATTGTAAAATTATAACCAAAGTTTTAACATCTCGCTATCCTGTTTAGGCAAAATGACTCCAAATAAATCATTGTTAACCCAAAAGTAGTAAATGATCACCAAAAGTAGTAAATGATCACCAAAATTAAACCAATGACCAAAAAGATTATAAAATTTCTGGGAGCAACTTGGAAGTAGCGCTCGCCGGCCGCTGCCGCGGCACCGCTCGCTTTGCTCGCTCGGCTCGCGCGCGGTTGGTCACAGTTCTAACCTAACCTAACCTATTTTACAACATTAAATAGCGCAATAATTTGCTATTAAAATTTGGTGATCAATTTACTAAATTTGGTGATCAATTTACTAAATTTGGGTTTCATAGTACAATTTTAGGTAATAGAGGTTATGGTCACAAAGTAATTTTAGGTGGTCATTATATTTATCCCCTTTGATTATTACGTTTATTCAAAATGAAATTATTTTATTTTCTTGTAATTTTATTTGTGGGAGTTGTCTTCGCCGAATTAGGTAAGTTTTGAACTGTCCTAAAGATTTATGGCAAGAAAGTTTTTGTCTATGGTCGGGCACATAATCGTTTAGTTTTTATTAGCATAGAAGTCAAATTAGCCTATAATGTTCCCACTGCTGGGACACAGGTCTCCTCGCTGTGAGAGGGAATGGACTATAATCTAACAACGCTGGCCCAGTGCGGGTTGGTAGATGTCACATTATTTCCTATTTTTAGTTTTAGGACATGCCCGTTATCACACGATGTATTCCTACACCGTTTTGAGATCAGTGGTAATCCTTACATAGTATTAAACAAAGTCGCTTCCCGCTGTCTGTCTGTCCCTATGTATGCTTAGATCTTTAAAACTACGCAACGGATTTTGATGTGGTTTTCAAGGTTCCGTACCCAAAGGTTAAAAACAGGACCCTATAGACTCCGCGGTCCGTCTGTCTGTCTGTCTGTCACCAGGCTGTATCTCACAGATGATGTATTTCTGTTGCCGCTATAACAACAAATACTGAAAACAGAATAAAATAAATATTTAAGTAGGGCTCCCATAAAACAAACGTATTTTTTTTGGCGTTTTTAGTGATAATGGTACGGAACCCTTCGTGCGCGAGCCGGACTCGCACATGGCCGGATTTTTTTTAATAGATAGTGTGACTTAAGAGAAAGATTTCTATGTATAATACACGCGGGCGATGCCGCTGACAGAAGATAGTGATTAATATTTTACACAAATTAATGCACATGCTGTTCTGGAGTGGTAACCGCGTAACGGAAGACGATGACCTGGTCAAGGCTGCAGGAATCCGTTGGATGCGAGACGCACGGGACCGATCGAGGTGGCAAAACTTAAGGCGCAGATACCCTTCAGCAGCTGATTTTAAAATGAGAATCACGTCTAAACAGCTTAACGTAATTTTTTGGAAAAAATATAATGTTACATTACACCATTTTCTTAATAATTTGATCTAAGAAAATTTTGAGTTTTATTTGTATAACATAGTGTAATTAATTTGTAAAGTTATGTCTAAAACGGGCAAAAACACGACAATCACACCAAAATCGCTGGGGGTATTTTAATTAAATCAACACATTTCAAAGACAATTTAACTATCTACATTTTGATCTGAGGCTTTTTTTTTAAGTTATAGAATAATGAGGATTTACAAAAAACTACTAAATTTTGGGTCGCGCGGGTGTGAAGCGAGTGCGCGTTTTGTTCCTTCTAGGTCGTTGGCATTAGTCGTCGTCTTAAGGGAGGCCTTTGTCCAGCAGTGGACTTCCTTCGGCTAAATCGATGATGCTGATGACATCCCACGATCTACTAATCGTAAGTCGGGGCCGTAACCAATGGGTCACAAATGCTCTCTTTCAAACATATTGATTTCTTTTTCAGATCCTATATGCTTGCAACCAGCTGAACCGGGAAGATGTCGTGCAGAATTCACCAGGTACGTTTTTACTAAACTACGTCATATGCAAGTACTGCGTTGGTCTTCTGGGTGTTACCTGTAGAGATTTTCTATTTAAAATTGTACACAGACACGAGTCTGAAACTTGACCTGGTAAAGACTGTGGGAATCTGCTGGATACCCGTAGGAGACGCACGGGATTGGTCAATGTGGCGACATTTAGGGGAGGCCTATTGTTCAGCACTGTATGTCTATCGGCTGAAATGATGATAGTGACGAGTCTCAAGTGCTGGTTTCAACTCTCTGGTCGGGTACAGTGTTATTGAGTTTATTTTATCAAAATCATTTTTTTTAATTCAAATATGCCATTAAGTGAAACTTTTGAACGTCACAAATTTAAATTTCAAAGTAATAATAGTTGATTCTACCGTCAATTTAGAAAATTATGGAAAAGAACGGACAAGATAGAGATGACTCCACACTTACTCTTTTGAAAAAAGTGTTTTACAAGTTTATGGTTACATCATTCTTGTTGGCAGAATACATATAATGTGAGAACGATGTAAAAAAACGTGCACGTTAAAGCGTCTAGAGTAAAACAGACAATTAAAAATACAATAAATAGGTAACTAAAAATAGGACGAGGCAAATTTAATAATATTTAAGTAGCTCTACATTGGTTCGCCCCCCTATTACTTGTAAAATAAGATGCGTTACTGACAAAATGTGCGGGTGTCACCCATCTACATACAGACTCAAATGTTTAATCTTTTTGTTTTCAGTTATGCGTACAACCCTTCTTCTAAGAGATGTGAATCTTTTGCCTATGGTGGATGCCCAGTAAATTCGAATGTTTTTATGACTGAAGCCGAGTGTAACAGTGCATGCCATGAGTAATCTAAAGTAGTCTTTAGATAACGTACCTTATATCAGTGATAACGATTGTCAATATCAATCTGTCAAGCCTGTACCCAACTATGTTGGGGTCGTCTTCCAGTCTAACCGAATCCAGCTCAGTACCAGTATTTTGCATGCAGCGACTGCCTATCTGACCGCCACTACTCAGTAACTGGATAACACGGTACCTCTTAGCAAGAGTAGTGTCAGATTTTTATAATTTCGGACTACCGTAACGACTGTCAAACATCTTTAAATGATAGCCAGGATCATAAATGCTTTCGGGTGGTCATCCATCTACGAAACGACGTTGGCAAACCTTGAAGACCGGCCCTTACGGCAGTTATTACTTAGCCATTAGCTAGTCAGGCATAAAGATTGTCAAAATGACAAATGTATTGCCACGTTGTCAAATCCTTATTCATTTTGACTTTTCAACAGTCGTTTTCGTTGATATAATGTTATGTTGTGTACTTAGAGCTTATTGCAGTACTGACATTTATAAAGATCAATGTCATCGAATCGATAACTCGTTAACATTCCTACAGACGTTTATATTCACTACTGTTCAGTTTTATTACATATAATTCAAAAATGTAGAATTTAATAGATTATCATTTTATTGTGGTTATAAAACCCAGCAAAGAGTGAGTCGGACTCGTCCTTCGATGTTATCTAATATGTTTGTTATGAAAAGGATTTTTTTTTGGCAGATTATTAAAAAAACTGTGCTTGAAAGAGACTTCGTTTTATTTTTCCTGTTATATACAACCTCCATCAACTAAATAGTATTACAGATTTTTCGCTTTATCAATTTGGATCTCCAACAAAGGATGCTTTTCAAATACAACATAAGTCACCTGATGATACCCCTTTTACGAATATGCTTTAAGTTTTTGGAGACCACACCATACACACATTTGCCTTGTTAGATAAGAAGAAGATAAGGGGTTTAATTTTTGGAATTATTTTTGGTAACGGCTAACAAATAAAAATGTTTTGCAATATGCAATCAAAGTTTTATCGCTTAATACGCTTGACCTTAGGATATTTATGTTGATCTGTCATAACAATAAATAACTGTTAATACTAAACCTGATTACGTTCATTATAAACAAAAACACTGAGGCGTTGAAGTACCTACTCCACCACATCACTGTCACCCGGGCAGGTCTCCAGAAGACAGGCAGCATTGCCACGTTGAATGGTAATACCGATTCTTTTGACGAAATCGCAACGCTTTCGTTGATATAAGGTCACGTGGCTCAGCCTCTGATCACAAACAGTGTCGATTAGTGGGCGAGATAGGAGTGGGTGTTACATGGGCATTCAACATGATCTTGTTTTTGTCCATGTTTGTATAAGATCCAGTCTTTCGGAGGCTCTTCTGAGGTCATCGAGCATTGTACCGAGTACCTTCTTAGGATTTTTCGCACATTGTAATTTTTTTCCACCTATGGAAATGTATGAAGCTGCACGCACTGTGGAAAAAAAATCGCGCTCAAATAGTACTAAAAAATTCGCGCGCATTTTTATTCGTGCGAATAAAAATCGCAGTGCGTGTTAAGCCTTAGAGTCAGCCGTGACCAATATGTCGTTGGCAAACCAAAGATGAGTGATGTACTCGCCATTGAGGTTTATGCCTAGCCCTCTCCAGTTCAAAACGCTGAAGTGCAGCGTGAGTGACACAGTTTCGGAGATATGACGTATCCTTGTCTCACACCTCGCTGCAGAAGTACGCGCAGGACCGATCAGTTGTGGACGTTTTTCTTACTGTTACTAACTAACAAACTTATTCGTTTGTTATTTATTCATGCACCCTAAATACATCACTGTCATTCAAACTGCTCTATGATCTTTGATAATAATTATATGTAAATGCAAAACAAATGGTTATTCTTGGTATTTTGATTACGACCATCAAGAGTGCATCTTTGTTGTGTCTTTAGTATTTGATTAATACATTTAATCAAAATGAAACCAGTATTTTTTCTTGTAATTTTATTTGTGGGATTCGTCTTCGCCAATTTTGGTAAGTTTTAGAATATCTGATATGGCAAGAAAGTTTTTGTCTGAGATCGGGCCCATATTAGAGACGATACTGACAGCTATGTACACAAAATGTGTGGGATTGAGTAGTGTTAGTAAGTAATTTGAACGTAAGCATATTTGCTAGTTTGGGCTGACGGCCTATTATTAACCGGGACACGTTCAGATGACGTATTTTTTGTTTTCAATAGATATTGTCCTTTTTTTTCAGGTCCTGCATGCATATTAATACCAAGAACGTGTTATGGAGAATTCAAGAGGTACGTTTTTCTCAACTACGTCATAGTCAAGTACTGCGTTGGTCTACTACTGGCAAGCGCGATCTTTGAATTGGACAAAGTGGGCAACACTTATAGAGACTTCCAATTTAAAAAAATCACTGGCACAATTATAATGTCCTGTGAATAATCGACTTGCCTCCAAAATGCATGATAGAATAAGATAAAATTGAATGAACGACTGTCCTAAGGGTAAGGGGCCGGGTCGAGGCCTCTCCCGCACCGACCGAGATGAAGCGGTACTTCATAAAAGATAGCTTGATCTCTGCGACATATGTCAAACTGACGTATACGTTATTGTTAGGAGAACTCTCCCTCAATGGAATAAAGTTGCCCTGGTCCACCGAATTTAAATATTTGGTTGTAACGCTTGATAAAAAAATTTGGTGGAAAACTCATGTGGAAAATATTACGACAAAGACCTTACGAGTATTCGGCATGTGTCGTTCCACCTACGGTTAAACTTGAGAGCTAAAGCCCAAAGTGATACGATGGCTGTACTGGACAATGATAATACCTACTATCACATACGGCAGCATAGTGTGGTGGCCAAAAACAAAGCTTGCCTCGTGCAAAGCGCCACTCACCAGGTTACAAAGAACAGTGTGTCTCTGCATCACGGGTGCCTTCAGGACAACACCTACGACAGCGATTGAGAGATACCTCAATATCTCTCCTCTGCATATAATGCAGGTTGAATTCGAGGCAAGGAAGACATTACATCGTCTCGCTGTTGCTGGACTATGGGATGCTTCTAAGCCAAAGACTAACCATACACAGTGCGAAGAGAATGAAGGCCTGGATCGAGTAACAAGCATGTTATCCGATAAAATGCAAACTATGGTTGTGTTTGAAAGGTCTTTTAAGGTCCAAATCCCTACAATAGAGGACTGGACGAAGGGACTCGATCCACCAGAACAAGATAGTCTGGTGTGGTACACTGATAGATCCAAAATGGAATCAGGTACAGAAGCGAGCATATACGCAAAAGGCTACAAATGTAGCAAAAGCTAAGGGAAGATGGCAACTGTATTCCAAGCAGAAACATATGCCATAATAACCTATGCTCAAGAGAATATAGATAGAGGAACTAGAGGTAAATCCATATATATTCATAGTGACAGTCAGGCTGCAATCAAAGCCATGGCATCCTATAAAGTGGACTCAGGACTTATTCTGGATGCTATCTTCAACATAGAGAGCAGTGGTGTCGTGGGTTCGAGCCCAGGCAGGCGCTTTACTTTGTGTAAATTATATTACCACCACTGCTCTCAAAACGGTGAAGGAAAACATCGTGAGGAAACCGGCATGTCTTAGAACCAAAAAATCGAAGACATGTGACATCCTCCAACCCGGGCCAGTGCGCGTGGTGGATTATTCCCTCTAACAGAGAGGAGGCCTAGCGGTGGGGACATTAATAGGCTGATGATGTGATGATGATGATATTATGAAAGAACATATTAAATATACATTTTAAATAAAAAATAATGAATTGATAGTAAGTTAATGTAAGAAAAACAAAAAAAAAGAACAATCGATCGTCATTTTTATCAAGTTATAAAAATATCATTAAAGAATCTCAGAGAGGTTTAATGAAATCATAAAATGTCATAGAAAATTTTTGTTAGTAAAATAAAATAATGTCTAAAAAGTACAGTAAAATTATAAAATGTCATAAAAATCAGAGTTGATAAAAAACCCAAAAGAATAAAATCTCAAAAAATATAATAAAATCATAAAATGTCATACACAATCAAGATTAATAAAATCAAATTATGTCCACAAAGTACAGTAACATCATAAAATGTCATAAAAATCAATGAAATATAAGATATAATTATTCAATAGTATTTAAGTAGCCTAGATTTGGTCGCCCCCTATTATTGTAAGGGTATTTACGTTCTAACCGCACCCGATCTTTATCCGAAGCCGAGATCCGAATGCCAACCGGATTAAAAATGCACTGATTTTAGTTGGACAGAGTTCGGATACAGTACATAACCTGCCTACAAGAAGTACAAATCGAAGTACAGTCGAATCCCTTTTAAACGATTTGTGTCCTACTTATGACCACGTAGTACTGATGGGTGATTTTAATACTTGTCTCCTTAAAAATGACTCTCGTACTCGCAAACTTCAATCTCTTGTATCTTCTTTTAATCTCAGTACTCTCCCTCTTTCCGCTCCACGGTCAGCTCACTGCTTGTTTTTCCTATCACGATTTAATTTTCATGTCTTACATGATTCGTCCTCCTAAGCGCAAGCCATCATTCTTTTTCCTTCGGAACTACAAGAGCATAGATCAGGAGGCACTGCTGCGGGATGCTGGTGTCATCGATTGGACGGATGTTTTTGAGAGTTCAAGTATCAACGAGCTGGTTCATATTTTCAACTTACAAATATTAAGCCTTTACGAACGTCATGCTCCTATCCGTAGAGTCAGAGTAAAACATATGCCGGCACCCTGGCTCACTCCTGCTATTAAGGTGCAATGGCAATTAGAGACCGAGCCAAAAGGAGGCTAAAGCGCCGTCCTTCCGAGCACAACCTGAGTTCGTATAGAGATGCGTAATCGCTGTAGTCGTATGTGTAGAGATGCAAAGAGACGCTACTTCCATAATTCTTTTGACAACCGGAACTCCTCTGAAGTCTGGATGTTTTTGAAAACTGTCGGCATTGGTAAGTCCCCTGCCGCTTCTAATAAAGGCATTGACGTGTGTGCTCTAAACAAACATTTTTCACTCCCACCCGTTAAGTTGGATCCACACGTCAAATTATCTACATTAAATAAACTTTCCGTTTTGCCAGTGCCGCAGTGTTCGTCTTTCGATTTCAGTCCTGTGAGTGAAAGTGATGTCAAAAAATCTATTTGTGCTATCTCCTCCTCCGCTGTTGGTAATGACAGGCTTTGCTCAAGAATGATTTCTCCTATCCTCATATTTTTAACTTCTCCTTGTTTTCATGCACTGTTCCCGATGCTTGGAAGCTAGCCCATATTATTCCACTACCCAAAATCCCTAACCCGGTCACACCAACCGATTTCAGACCCATTTCCATCCTTCCTTATTTTTCCAAAGTTCTTGAGCACATTGTCCATCAGCAATAGATCTTCTTAGTCCTTTTCAATCTGGTTTCTGGCCCGGTCACAGTACTGTCACAGCTCTTTTAAAGGTTACTAACATTTGCCGGGCTATGGACCAAAAATCTCTTACTTTACTTGTACTTCTCGATTTCAGCAGCGCTTTCAACTCTGTTGACTTCGATATCCTTTCTTAAATCTTTCAATATCTCCTCTTCCACTATTGATTGGTTCAACTCCTATCTTGGAGGCCGCTCGCAGCGGGTGCACCTCGACGAGACTTCTTCGGATTGGTGCTCTCTTACTGTGGGTGTGCCACAGGGTGGCGTTCTCTCTCCTCTTCTCTTTTCTATTTTTATTAACGCTGTCACTAGAGTCATCTCGTGTAACTTCCATCTCTATGCTGACGACTTGCAGCTTTACCATCATTTTCCAATACAAGATGCGGAAGCCGCTGTGTCCGACATTAACAGTGAACTGGAATTGATTGGGGAGTAGTCGCGGTCATTTGGGCTGCAAATCAACCCTAAGAAGTCTTAGGCCATGGTTATCGGCGGTAGGCATATGCGAAACAGGCTTGATGTTGCGGTGCTGTCTCCTTTTAGTTTGAATAGAGTTAAAATTGAATACGCTAGCAGTGGCGGCTGGTGGATCATAGTAGTAGTAGTGCACTTTGTCGTCTCACTGGGTAATTGTGTTAGATTTACTAGAATTTACAGGAGCCTATGTAAATCGGCAAACCATCTCGCTAGCGACTTCTAATTCGACGCCAACGCCATCTAGTTACGTCGTTGTACAACTTGTAATTTTGGTACTCGACCCGAAGATAAATTTCCTTCGCCAAACCTCGCCCGCTCTCGGTAATCTTCGGTTCGCTGGGACGGCGCACGAGAATGGTCATATTTTGCCGTACATTTTCTATTGAACTATCTCTGTCTCACGCGCCAGGCGTTTTCGCTTGTTTCTCGTAGAATAGTATGAACTCTCGCCGTGCGCTTTAGCCTAGCGTACGGGGAGTATTTTATACAGCAATATACGTCTTATTACTTTAGCAAAGAGCTTAAATTTGTTCGTCATAATTTCGTAAATATTGAATAGATCGTTAATCAGATATTATTAATTATTTTAATTTTATTTCTAAACCTATTCAAATCTGGCAGTTCAGTGCACGAGTGAACTTAAAGTACAGCCGCCTCTGTACGCTAGGATGGCTAAAAACTTGGGGGTGATCATGGACTCCTATTTATCATGGACTGCACATGTCGCTGAAGTCAGTCGCAAGGTGCACTACACTTTCCACTCGCTGAAGTGCCACCAGAGCTTTTTGCCCTTGAACACCAAAATTTCCCTTGCCCAAACTCTTATTCAGCCCATCAGTCGATGATGGGCTGAATAAGAGTTTGGGCAAGGGAAATTTTTAACGCCGACGCCTATTTTTTGGATGCCACAGATGCCAGAGGAGCTTTTAAATAAGCTTGAGCGCTTGCAAAATATATGTATTCGTTTTGTTTTCAACCTCAAAAAGTATGATCATGTTTCAGGCTTTCGCAAAATACTCAAGTGGCTCCCTATTCGACTTCGCAGGAACTCTCGGATTTTGTGTCTGCTATTTAACGTCCTTCACAACCCTAAAACGCCTTCCTACCTCCGCGAACGCTTCTCCTACTCCCGTCCTTCCGATGAACTTTGCAGGTCGCATCTTAAGCATCTCCTTGAAACACCTTCCCACACTACATACTTTTACTCCTACTCCTTTACTGTGCACGCGGTGCGGTTGTGGAACTCGTTACCGCCTGATATTAGGGACTGCCAAACACTTGCAGTTTTTAAAAAGAGAGTGAAAGAGCATTATCTTTCCATTCCGTCTTAGTTGCATATAATTTATGTATTATACTTCGTGCCTCGTCCTCGAGATTAGTTCCTGTAATTAATTATTATTATATACACATGTAGTAGGCGGCTATAGGCTACTGCGCAAATCACTAGTTTTCAGAGTTTTTTTTTTTTTTTTTTTTTTTCTTGCCTGGCATCACTGTGCCACTTTGTCATTCGCGATTATAGTGCGTCGCTGCGCGTCACGTAATTAAACTTTTAAATAAAAATAACAGTTTTTCAAAGTGAAAAAATGCCAAAAAGGACACATTCAACCGAGGAATAAAGAGAATCTGGAGAAACATGAAAAAATCTGGGAGCAATTTAAAAACGTGCTCGACTTAAACAAAGTAAAACAAAATAGTCTCAAGAGTCGACGCCATAATTTAGACCCACAAGGTACCTACCTAACTCTGTTAAAATGTATTGTATGTATTACTACATATCTACAACTATTTTATCAATCCTCCGCTCTAAACTTGCATCTCAAACAAATAATGCACTTCGGGCAAGCCATCGGGCCGTCCCACTGTATATTTACGAGATTATCAATCAAAACAAAATTTATTTCTTAAACATAACGAATATATTCGAGCTGATTATCGGACTGTCTCAAATAATGAAACAAATAATGCATTTCGGGCTAGCCATCGGGCTGTCTCACCACGTATTTACGAGATCATCAAATATAATTATATCTTTTATCTAACGAATGTATTCGAGCAGATCATTGGACTGTATCAAAACATTCAATAATACACTGGTTTCGTTCAATTCTTTGGAATTGCTACAACCACCAGATTGCAAAAATCAGTTATTAACCGGAAGTAAAACAATGGTTTATAATCATTCCAGGCGAAGTCCTAGACGACGACGTCACAAATGAAATGGAAACAAAGTCGAATACGACTAACTTAACAATAGTGATCTTCCACACAATTCAAACCTGAATAACACAGACGCTCTCGAAATTCTCGGGGTTGACCCAACATTGAACACGGAGTATGGTGATGGGGCCGAACTCCACAAGGAAGTGACCAGCTGTCTGGAGTGTCTTGCAACGTGAGGTATGTCTCCCTAGAGACCACAGGCGGGTACTTCCCCTACAGATCCTTCAGCAGGAAATATACCCGCTGACATTAAATGTGAAAAACATGAGGCTCTTATGCTATACAGCAAAATTCTCAAATTATTGATAACCAAGGCCATAGAATCGAAACAAAGACTACTCAGCACCGTCTCCTGCTTAAAAGCAGCATTATCCAAAGTACTGGATACAAAAGAAAATGATACAGAACTACTAACTTAAATAATGGATGCCACTCGCACCTTATGTGAAGTTCAATATTGTGACTCAATGACTAGATGCAAATTTAGCTGCAGCTCAAATTAAAAAGGATCTTAAGGACCAAGTTCAAAACACAAAGATAGATAAATATCTGTTCGGGAAAACACTTGCTGAAACTATTTGAGTTGGTAAAGCGGCTTCTAAATCAGGGCTGCTACAGCACCTAAACCCAAGCAAAAACCCAACACATTCCAAATAAAATACTGGAAAGCTCACCAGCGCCACAAGGACGACAGGAGAACTGGGAGCATGGCTATAGCCTGATTCACCGTACAAAACTTTAAGTGGTTGTCTCACCCGACCAAACAACCTTGACACCGCTAAACTCAGTAAGGTACGTTGGTCGCTTATATAATTCTTATAAACAGTAATAACTTATCACTGATCATAAGACCATGTTATCATGGATTGAGGGTTTCATAGGTACCCACAACACTTCACCAGTGGCAAAAACATACTATAAGGAGACAATTATCTAATATATCTCCATTGGTGCAATATTTAAGTGCTAGCCTTGAAAAGGGCAAAATTGTCTCAAGTGTTTCTTACGTAAGACCAAAACTCAATGGCAGTATGCATTTTAAAGTTAAAACCTTAATAAGTTCATTAATGCAAGCCGTTCAAACTTGAAGATTTGTGCATAGAATTAAAGATGACATCAAATGATAGTTCCATGGCCATATGTTACATAACATACCTTAATGCATAATATCTTATAAAATATCACAAAAATTCTAGCAAATATCTAGAATCTCTTTCATGAAAAATTGTATGAGTTCAATCTACTGCTGTTTGGGTAAAACACTGCACCTAACATTTTCACTTAAGTTATGAAAACTCAACAAATACTGAGATCCTGTGGCTCTTGATTGGTAACTGAAAACATTCAAAACACTAAGAAGTTAATCACAAGTTATTAAATAACAAACTTACACCCACTCATATTAGTACAATTAAAGGATAAATCATTGACACAAGATTCTTACCTATCATGTAACAATACCTCCAGATAAGAAAAATCTTATTAATTATGAAATCAGAAAATTAACATGCTTTGTAGGACTAGGTACTGGTCTCAGCATGCCCTTCTATTTAATATGGATGTCTTTATATAGGTATATAACTAAAAACTATAATGTTGTAAAAGCCTAAACCTCCAAGGTGAAGAAAATTATCAAAAATACAATGTCACCTGGGACACATCCCAAATGCTGGAAGCCTTAGGAATTTGGTACCCAAATGAGATGTTGTCTCTAGAACTGTCAAAATTAAAATCAAAGCATAGTAATACAATCAATGCATATAACCATCAAAATTTCAGACCTCATAAAATCTCTAATTTATGAACTAAATAATCAATCAATTCTTCAGACAAAGAACAGGAATAATTCCAGCTGAAACCTTGTAGCCTACATTAACAAAACCTCTAACCACTTTAGGCACTAAGAAACCGTACCACATAGTGTACTTTAAACACTAACAGTCTTAAGCCAGGTGTAACATGATCATTGATCAGATACTAAAAACAGCAGGCTGGAGTTGCAATTCAAGTAGATTTGGTAAATTTTATAACAGTTTCTTAGTGTAAAGCATAAAAATAATTTAGCAAGAAAAATCTTAAGATGTGATTAAACAAGTACATTTGGTAAATTTTATAACAGACCTTTAGTGTAAAGGATCAAAATGATTTAGCAAAATAAATCTTTAGCTGTGATTAAAGATATCTTATTTAACTTACATGTACTAATTGTTACAACAACTAACAACTTTAACTTATAACGAAGGAGCATAAATGTATTGATAATGAAACTAAGAATAGTAATAAAAAAGCTAAAATGGATTTTGATAAGACAGTTATATTTATTATTATCTGAATGGTTAATCAAGAACTTTCTTTTTCAAATGACAACTATGATTGTTACTCTTTAAAATAACTTTAATATTGATAGCAAGCAGGCAATAAATATTCGGTTGAAAAGATAATTAAGAATTTATAAAAACATTTTGGTTAAGAACCTATGTTACTTAATAGCAACTGTGATAGTATTTATAAAACTGAAATACTTAATGATAATAAATAGGCAAACATATTTTGTTAATAAATATAATTAAGATGAGAATAGTAATTAAGAAAATTACTGAATAAGAATATTTGTTATTTAATGATAACTATGATGGTCTATAAACATTATAACAATGATAATAAGAAAGTAAATAATACATTTTTTTAAAACAGATAATTAAGAATGTATAAACTGATTAAGAACCTGTGTGTAACCAATGGACAACCATGAATGATGGTTAGACCACAAAAAAAAAAAAAAAAGCTTTTACTTCAAAAAGTCATCATATTTTATGCGATAATTCCAGAACTTAACTCTCAAAGTCTACATGTGTATATAATAATAATTAATTACAGGAACTAATCTCGAGGACGAGGCACGAAGTATAATTTATGATTAAACGAACTTACCCTAAGTGAAGTTCTATCAAAATTATACGAAGTGCCTCGTCCGAAGAGATTAGTGACACCCTCCCAACCCTAAGGTATAACCCAGAAGCGTTCTGGAAATATCTAAAACATCAGTAACTCTAAACTAAATGACAAAGTGGCACAGTGATGCCAGGCAAGAAAAAAAAAAAAAAAAAAAAAAAATACTCTGAAAACTAGTGATTTGCGCAGTAGCCTATAGCCGCCTACTACATGTGTATATAATAATAATTAATTACAGGAACTAATCTCGAGGACGAGGCACGAAGTATAATTTATGATTAAACGAACTTACCCTAAGTGAAGTTCTATCAAAATTATACGAAGTGCCTCGTCCGAAGAGATTAGTGACACCCTCCCAACCCTAAGGTATAACCCAGAAGCGTTCTGGAAATATCTAAAACATCAGTAACTCTAAACTAAATGACAAAGTGGCACAGTGATGCCAGGCAAGAAAAAAAAAAAAAAAAAAAAAATACTCTGAAAACTAGTGATTTGCGCAGTAGCCTATAGCCGCCTACTACATGTGTATATAATAATAATTAATTACAGGAACTAATCTCTTCGGACGAGGCACTTCGTATAATTTTGATAGAACTTCACTTAGGGTAAGTTCGTTTAATCATAAATTATTATTTATGATATTAGTTAGTATTTATTATTGTAATATTTATTTTATTGATATGCATGTATATAAGAGTACATATTAATTATCTATATAGTATTAATCTTCTTAATTGTGAATTGTTTAATATATTTTTCTTTTTATTCCCCTCTACACACGGTGTCTACATATCTTTTTTTGCAACTCTCCTCTCGCCGGTATGCTGGAAGAGATTTCGTTAGAAATAAGCATACCTTTGTACCTATTTTCTGTTCCTTCTTTTTGTCTATGTATTATGTGTGTATACATTAATGGTTAAATAAATAAATAAAAATAAATACAACGGCTACTTCGGACGAAAATTTCTCGGATTCGGATCGAATGCAGTGCGTACCCGCTCTAATAGATGGTTAACTGGCGAAACGTGTGTGTTACCGATCTATACCTACACTTAAATGTTTAATTTATGTTTTCAGATTTGCGTACAACCCATCTACTATGAAATGTGAATGCATGTGGTTGATGCTATGAAAATTCTAACGCCTATGGTGGATTCCAGAGAAATTCGAATAATTTTAGGACTAAGGTCGAGTGTAACATGCATGCTATAAGTAAATCATCATTAAGTAGTTTTCAGACAACGTGACAATATATCATCGATAACGTTGTCAATATCAATCTATCAAGCCTTTTTAACACGCTTTTATTAGCTTGGTATGTATGTATCTATGTATCTATGTATCAATGTATCAATGTAACAATGTATCAATGTAACGGAATCTTTGAACGTGATTTTCACCCACTTCAAAACGTTGGATTGATTTGAAACTTTGCACACTTATCAAGGACCGATGACAATGCAATAATTTAAACAGTTTGTCCCATTATCCTTACCATTAAAGCGTGTTTTTTAGTTTTTAGAACTACAATTTATTCTAACTAAGTAAGGGTCGGCTTCCAGTCTAACTCTCTGGCTGGAGGCTTTTGTTTATTGGTTTAGTCTCCACAGGACCGCCTGGTTAAGCAGTAGCCAATCATTCTTAAAGAACTGCGAGACGCCACACTAAAAAAAACCTTACAAATCGACCCTTGGTGTTGTTACTAAGCGAAGAGCTTCTCATTGTCAAAAAGACAAATGCGTGAGATACACGTGCAACCGATTTTTCAAGTTACAAACCCATACATTTGACTTTTCGACAGCCGTTACCGTTGATATAATGTTATTTTTCAATACAGTTGTTAAACATGGCGTACTTTCAGAGGCTATAATTATGATTCGAAAGTTAAATCTTACGCATAAGGCATCTTTCTGTTACGCGGTCGTGACTTTTGTTTACGAGCTCGATCATTATGTTTGCAGTTTAGTTTTAAATTTATAAGTCAATTTAAAAAGGTTTAGTAGCAAGGAGTTTTCATACATAGAATAAAATGGGATAGATTTTCTACGAGGAAAAATGAATGATTCCGTACGTTTTAGCATTGAATTCTCAAAAGTTTTTAAATAGTTGTTTAATATATTTAATTACCAGTTTTAACTTAATTATTTTCACATCAACGTTTGTCAAAAATCGAATAGGCTGTATAGGCTGTTTTCTTTGTAAAAAAATATGTCTGGTGGCAAAAACGCGCCATATTGAAAATTTTATTTTTTGTGAATAAACAAATCTATTTCTTTGATTTGTTTTTACTATTTCTTACAACTGTATTGAAAAACGTCTTGTGATACACGGGTGTGTAGCGAGGGTTTTTAATGACACGAGTTTGCAATAACCTACTTTCCACCCTTGTATCACAATGTACTATTGTGTGCTTAGAGCTTACTGCAATGTTGAATTTTATGACAAAAATTGAGATCAATGTTGTCTAATCGATCCGTCGTTGTCATACATACAGACGTTTACAGTCACTACTGTTCTGTTTTATTTATTTATAATTCAAAATTTTAGAATTGCATAGATTATCATTTTATTGTTGTTTTTATGAAACCTAGCAAAGAGTGAGTCGGACTTGCCTTTCGAGGGTATCTAATATTTTTGTTTTGTAAAGGATGTTACCTACACTCACAACGTAATGTTCCAAATATAAATTCAAAAAATATTGTATGAACACGTACTTTAAATTTGTGGATAGGTAAAATAAAAAATAAAAACCATTACAGTACAAGATTTTCCTTTGATTTTCAAACAACTGCATTTCAATATTTTTTTAATTTATTGGCGCGTATGGGTCATTGTCCATGGATGCGCGCGCTGCGCAGTCATGCACAATGTGAATCTAAGGCTTAGCACGCACTGCGATTTTTATTCGCGCAATTTTTTTCTGCACATTCTGCGACCTATGGAATTGTATGAAGCAGCACGCATTGCGGAAAAAAATCGCGCGGAAATAATATCGCAAGAAATCCGTGTTTTGCCACAGAAGTGGATTCTGTAATAGAATGCCATAGAAGCGCACTTAAATAAACTATACGCAATAAACTTCGCGCGAATATTTTGAACTCTATGAACAGGTAGAAAGGAGACAAAAATCGCGCGAAATTCTATCCACAGTGCGTGTTAGTTAAATTCAGTACGCGGACAAAAAATCGTGCGAATTATAATCGCAGTGTCTGCTAAGCCTAATCAAAATTACCCGCCATATAACATATTTTTTCCGTTTCCACTTTTGTTTTATTTCAACTGTATGAGTGAAGATAAAATAGTGTATGCAACGGCATATAATTAGGTATTAAAACACTCGCGTGATATTATTATCGCATTGGGCTTCGCCTCATGTGATAAACCCACGCTCGTACTTTACCATCCCCTATTATATCACCATTGCATAAACTTCTATTTTTTGGCAGATTATTAAAAAAACTGTGCTTAAAAGAGTCATCGTTTTTATTTACATGAAGCTCAACTATATTATTTCATGTAGTCATTGTTGTCGGAAGTCCTAGCTTGCGCACGAAAATAAACTGGACGCAGCTCCCCCGCAGCTGAATTGCGCAAGTGAATTCGGCAAGGCGAAGAGTTTGACCGCTATCAAGTGACCGCGTTTGATTGCGAGATTGCGTTGCCGTATTCACTTACGCAATAAGGTTGCTGGATTGTATTTGATGGCTCAGTTATTCCATACAGCGACTCAGTGTTAGACCTGGGTATTTAAGTTGACAAAGACTTTTTGTGGGGTCCTCAGCTGCAGTTTAGCCGGAAGGTGTTTGCATCTGCGGAGTCTTTGCGCAGACTGGGCAAATTCCTTCCAACTGCCAACAAAACTGCGCTCGCCCAATCCTTCCTTCTCCCAATCCTCGATTATGCCGATGTCAGTTATTTAGATCTTACTGAATTGCAGCTAGATAAGCTTGAGCGACCTCAACTTTTGTATTAGATTCATATTTAGTTTACGCAAATATGACCATGTTTCTGAATTACGAATTAAGCTCAAGTGGCTGCCTTTCTACCTACGCCGCAATGGCCATATACGAAATCCGGATTGGAAAAAAATAAGGAGGTATTTCTTGCACAGGAATGTACTAAGTTGGTTATGGATACGGCGTTCAAGGACTTGGGACAGAAACGGTAATGTGGAGATAGGACGGAATTCAGAGAAGAAAACAGGATTATTATTGTTAGGAAGAGGGGTAACTTGGGCTTCTTTCCAAGAAGAGGGATAAACACCAATGTATAGGGAATGATTAAGGTTATGGCAGATGATAGGGAGGATTTCATCAAGGATAGGGAGTATCATCTTGCGACTGATGCAGTCACTGCCCACAGCATTAGACGAGATAGATTGTAAGCTCTTCTTAACATCACAATCGGAGAACTGATTAAACACGAACGGTGAATAATAGGCAGTGGGAAGAGACGAAAGATTCACATTTAAGGTCAAACCGCACTACGCGTCAGCGTAGCGACGCGACGCGACATGACTAAATATACTTTGTATGAAATTGTATGAGATAAACCGCATTACGCGGCAGCGGAACTACGCCACGCGACACTTTATCTCATACAATATATTTTGTCGCGTCACTCCACTGACGCGCAGTTACGCCTAGTGCGGTCTGGCGGATGGCAAAAAACGGAACCCTTATGGATTCGTCATGTTTGTCTGTCTGTCTGTCTGTCCGTCCGTATGTCAAAGCCACTTTTTTCCGAAACTATTAGAACTATGCTGTTGAAACTTGGTAAGTAGATGTATTCTGTAAACCACATTAAGATTTTTACACAAAAATAGAAAAAAAACAATAAATTTTGGATGTACCCCATACTTAAAACTGAACCTCAATTTTTTTTTCATCATACCCATACTTGTGGGGAATCTATGGATATTATTACTGAGGTTTCTAATATATTTTTTTTCTAAACTGAATAGTTTGCGCGAGAGACACTTCCAAAGTGGTAAAATCTTAAACGAGATCTAGCAAGTAGTTTTTTTTTTTTTAATATGTCATAAATCGTAAACCGCAATTTACCAAGTACGCAACCCTTCGTGCGCGAGTCCGACTCGCACTTGGCCGGTTTTTTTTTTGATAGTACCATTGATGTTAAAGGAAGTTGTAACATTTTGATTAAGTAATTCAAGATCTATTTAGGAATAGAATTTTGGAGCGATTTCCCCACTCCCATTGATCTAAGAAACCAGACATGAACACTTTGAATTCATCTAACTCTTGATAGAGTGAACCGATTGCTACGAAACAAAAACAAAGTAATACTTCAAGTTACTCAAAATTTTTATGTACAAAATTTATCTACATTGGTTTCGTACATTTGACGTGATGAGGATTATAATCATCATCATCATTTCAGCTGAAAGATGTCCTCTGCTGGATATAGGCCTCCCCCAGGCGTCGCCATATTGACCGATCCCGTGCGTCTCGCATCTAGTGCATTCCCGCAACCTTAACCAGGTCATCGGTCTACGAAGCCTTTCAACGCATCGTCTTCCGGTTTGTGCCATTCCAGAACTTTTTGGCCCCATCGGCCATCCATCCTGCGAGCAATGTACCCTGCCGACTGCCACTTAAGTTTCGAAATTCTTCGGGCTATGTCGGTAACTTTGGTTCTCCTGTGGATATCCTCATTTCTGATGCGATCACGCAATGAAACTCCAAGCATAGTCCTCTCTATTGCCCTTTGGGTAACTCAAATAAATACATCTTTTAAATTGGTCCAATATTGCAGGCGGAAATAGGCGAGAGCCAAACCTCGATTTATGACTTTTTACGAAGGAAATTCAGTCGGCGCTCTTTGCCCCCGTTTCCTCTTAACGTAACTAACGTATAAAATTAATACTGTATCCGCCTAAATAGCTTTCCAATCATCGCATTGTACGTGACCATTTATTTAGAAGTTTGAATCATTAAAAGATAGACATAATGCCATCGCGGACTTTTCTGTAGACCAATAAAAGTGGAACAATTCCACCATACATTGTTTTGTTATATCTCAAAGGGATTTAATTTGAACTATTTTACCAGCAATTGCTTTAATTTTTATTGTTTTACCTTCTGTATGTTTATTGTATTTATTAGATGAATTAAATTTGAGGCTGCGTTTACGATGAAAGCTCCCAGGCAACTTAACTTTTTCCGAAATTTTCAACATTTTTTTTTAAATATATTTTTTAATTTCTACCAATTTACACAGAACCTTTACAAATCATACACCAACTTTTTTATGAATCACTCTGTCTATTGCTGAAAACCGCATGAAAATCTGTTCAGTATTTTTTGCGGCGTGTAGTGTAATATGTAGAGATAGCTCGGTCAAAATAATTGAGCGACCTTAAATGTCAGACGACCTAACTTCCTGGTAACCCGCGCGGCGCCCCGCGTTTGCCTCGTGAACCAATAGCAAGCAAAGACCTTATACATATTTTAAAAAGTTTATGGTCTTTGATAGCGAGAGTCGAACGTCAGAGTGACATTGACATTTCGGGTGCTCAGTTATCTTGACCGAAGTGTACGTAATCAAAAACGTTAGCCTAAAGGTCTATCCACACATATCAGGCCCGTGCCCGGGACGTGGACGGACCGTGCCCCGTCAGGGGCTCAAAAAAATATCAGTGTGTACATTTTATATGAACTCGTTCACACATGTCCGTGCACGGGCCAGTGACGAAACATCAATGCCTGGGCCCGGCCCTGTCACGTCCCGGGCACGGCCATGATACGTGTGGATAGACCTTAAGAAAGATAGCTAAAAATATAAAATTGGGTAGCAAAGGTCAAGCGTATTAAATGATAAAACTGATGGATTATTACAAAATATATTTTTATTATTTACCGTAGTTTTTTATTCGATCATCACAAATGGCCCCAAAAATAGCATTTTCCTCTTATCTTCGAAGTTTGTAAAGCGAATGTAGCCATGATGTAATCTTTTATTATAACTGAAGGAGTATTTATGTAAAAGAATATTTGTAATTTTTATTGTATCTGTTTATGTAGGAGATAAGGATCTCCTACATACACAGATACAATAAAAATTGTCGAAGATCCATATTGGTAAAGCGAAAAGTCTGAAATAAAATCTAGTTGATGAAGGCTCACGTAAAAATAACAAGTAAAATATAACGATCTCTCTAAAAGCATACTTTTTTAATAATCAGAAATTACACTTTAACTTTGCGGTCACAAATAATTTAAACTTTTCTTTGAATAAGGTAAAAATAAAACAGACACTAGTGACTGTAATCATCTTAGGTATGATAATGTTATGGATTAGACAATATTTTCGTTTTTTTTTGTAATATTTCTTACTGCAATAAGCTCCAAGTACCTATCTATACTAATCTATACTATATATATATAATATTATAAAGCTGAAGAGTTTGTTTGTTTGTTTGAACGCGCTAATCTCAGGCACTACTGGTTGGAATTGAAAATTTGTGTTTACTTTTTGTGTTGGATAGTCCATTTATCGGGAAAGTTTATAGGCTATATAACATTACGCTACGACCAATAGGAGCGGAGCATAAATGAAAAATATTGCAAAAACGGGCAAAATTATTTCTTTTTGAGAGCTTCCGTTGCGTGCGCTGCGTAAGCGGTTAAAGTTTCGCAACATTCATGTATGTAGGATAGGGTAGGTAGGTAGCCAGTTGACGGGAGCGAAGCCGCGTGGGACAGCTAGTATTTCTTATAAACTGCAATAATCTCTAACTACTCACACAAAATAACATTGTATCAGCGATAATAACTGTCGAAAAGTCAACATGAATTAGTATTTGACAACGTAGCAATACATTTGTCCTTCTATAACTGATAAGCTAGGAGCTAAGTAATAACTGCCGCAAGGATTGATCTTCAAGATTTTCCTAGGTCAGCCTGTGGATGGGTGACCATTCTGGCGACAAGAAAAATCACGTTGTTTTTGGGTCCCGGTTCTCATTTGAATATCTTCGACAGCCGTTACAAGTAAAAGAAAGAAAGAAAAGAAAGAAAAAAAAGCCACAGAACGACATACAAACATTACATTTCAAGAACAAGAACAGTGGTTACAGATTTTGAAAACTTAACCCTTACAATAGTGCTAGTAGTTCTTAAATTATGTTAGAAAAGTAAAAAAGTCAAAAAAAAATAATGCGAGTATAAATAGAATCAGATGCATGTCGTGGTTGTGGCAAGAAGGCTTCCACTCAACATAATGCTGTGCCGTGGGGGACCCACTGCACGGCGCTGATTTTCAGTGGTCGCCTAGGACGTGACGTACGGGAACCAAGGTCAAGATAGATACAAATAATACAAAAAGAAATAAAAAGAAAATACAGTAAGATATTTAAAATAAACTGGGAATAAACTATATATAAACTAGGCATAAACTATAAATATGTTGTGAATAAAAGGAATGCAGCTATCGGAAACACCGAGGAGTTGCATATACGGCACACGATTGACAAAATAGAAAGTGCGGGTATTACACCCGCTAAAAAAAACACATAAAATCGTTCCGTGTTCCGCCTTGCTCCCACACACACAGTCGCGCGGCGCTCCCGAAAAGCCTTACTTTGAGAGCCTACATGACGTCGTGCGCACGCGCGCTCGTTGGGTGTAAAATACTGGTAGGTACTGAGCTGGATCCGGTTAGACTGGAAGCCGACCCCAACATAGTTAGGAAGGAACAGGCTTGACAGATTGATATTGACAATCGTTATCGATGATAAAATCTCACGTTTTCTGAAGACTACCTAATGATGATTTACTCATGGCATGCACTGCAACACTCGGCTTCAGTCTCAAAAACATTCGAATTTACTGGGCATCCACCATAGGCAAAAGATTCACATCTCTTAGAAGAATGGTTTTCAATCAACTTTATAGCCCTTTGCTAAGAATAGTTACAGCATTTATAACAACATTTGTGCCACATGTTAAATTTAGTCTTGTTATACTTTTGTTTTACCTTTGTAAAGATTCTTTTACCAATTGTTTTGTGAATGTGTGAACATTGTAGGCCTTCTAGATTTCTAGATGCTTGTTAACTTTTATCTCGTTTTACTTTCTTCTTTTTCTTTTGTTTATATACGAGTAATATATCATCTTTTTTTTACTTACGACTTATTTTTGTCCCCCATATCTAAGTACTAATGCTGTAACATGGAAATATTGTAAAACCAAACAATTTTTTGAAAGAGTAACCGTTGAGTTTCTTGCCGGTTCTTCTCCATAGGAAACGACCAACCCGAACCGTGCACCTTTTGTCAACGTTTTATAAGTGCCCATGTAGGCTGATGTGAAATTAAAAAAAAAATATTTAGATTTTGATTTTTGAAACCGTAAGCTCACTCCATCGTCGACTTTGTCTCTGTCACCTCTGACCTAGACTAGAGTCAAGAGCAAACCCATCTCGAATAAAAAAAAAAAAAAAACCGAAGGTGAGTGATGTACTCCCCATTGATGTTGATGCCTAGCCCTCTCCAGTTCAGAACCTTGAAGTGCAGCGGGGAACAGTTTTGGAGATATAATTTCTCCCTGACTCACACCTCACTGCAGAAGAAAGCACAGGACCGATCAGTGTGGCGACGCTTAAGGGAAACCTATGTCCAGCAGTGGACGTCTTTCAGCTGAAATGCTGAAGATGCGGTTGGCGATGGATAACGCTTGCCTAGAAGTACCCAACTAATACGTTAGTTACTTATTTAGGCAACCTAAATACATCCCTGTCATTCAAATGACTCTTTGATCTTTTATCTAAATGGCAAAACTAATTATTCTTTTTTTGTATTTTGATGTTCGTTACATCAAGAAAACATATTTGTTGTGTCTCAAGTATTTGATTATTACGTTTAATTAAAATGAAGTTATATTATTTTCTTTTAATTTTATTTGTGGGAGTTGTCTTCGCGGAATTAGGTAAGTTTTTTACTGTCCTAAAGATTTATAGTAAGAAAGTTTCTGTCTCTGATCGGACACATAATCGTTAAGTTTTCACGGTTATGAATCTTACTTCTCATAAGAGCAGTGGTGGCTCAGTGGTATCGGCCGCGACTTACAAGTTGTAAGTCGTGGGTTCGAACCCAGGCAGGCGCTTTACTTTGTAAATTATTAAAAATTTACAAAGTAAAGCGCCTGCCTAATGTAAATTATTTCATTACCACACTCTCAAAACGGTGAAGGAAAACATCGTGAGGAAACCGGCATGTCCTAGAACCAAATATTTGAAGACATGTGACATCCACCAACCCGCACTGGGCCCGCGTGGTGGATTAAGGCCCATTCCCTCTCGCAGAGAGGAGGCCTGTGTCCCAGCAGTGGGAACATTATTAGGCTGATGATGTGTGATGTGATAAGAATTTCAATGGCATTCACTTACATGAGAAACTTACATTGTTACGATTAGGTCTGCGCAGGGTAAGCTGCGCAGGCCGCTAAATGTTCGTTAAGTAGGTTGATGCAAAGAAAACAGCTGGGAAGTTAATACATATAATTAGACTAAAGTTCTACAGCTAGGTCATGGGTACGTAGGTTCACTGTTCTACACCGATCACTAACACACCGTAAAAAACGAAAGGTACCGTCCCTTGGCAGCGCGTGGCAGGCGAGGGGAGCTGTCCACACAAGCTCAGCGATAGGCCGCCGAAACTGTAGCGGCTAGGGTTGCGCAGGGGAGATCGCGCAGGCACCGGCTCGCGTGGAGGCAGGCCGCACGTAGGCAGGCCAAGACCTGGGCAGCGTGCGTAGGTAGCGTGCAGGAAGCGAGTAGCGTGCAGCAGTAGGCAAGGGGTCCAGCCCTCAGCCCGTACGAAGAGTCCTGAAAGCACCATTGGGTATGCATGTTAGATGCGGTGCAGTTAGCAGCAAGCCGCATGCGATGTACCAGCTTATTCCTCTTTTAAGGTTACACTAGTCGATAATTTTTCCATACAAACGTAGTCTAGGGATTATTCCACTGTTTGACCCTGTATGAAAGCGAAAAACTAAAAAAAGAAAATATTTGAAAGTTATGACACTAATTTTAACGCATTTTTGGGCGCAAATAAATAACATAAGAAGACGGAAAATTGCAAAACGGCCTCCATACAGGTAATAGATTAGTAGTTCAACAATGCAAATAATTTTATTTTGAACAGATAGATTGTCGTTTAATCATGATATCTAGACTGCCAAAGTTCTGTTTATAAAATATCGCGCGCTCGGTTTTGTCCTAAATCATTATCCATTTCGCTACAAATTTGCAAAACTGTGTATTCGTACGCGAACTAGCTTCCTACTGCTCATCACAGCATCTATCCCTTCCGCACATGTTGTCGGTTGATATAAAATGCGTTTTAACCCCGCGCACAAAATAGTTCGTGCCGTCGACTAGTGTACCCTTAAAGCCAAGGAACGGTGTGGGAAGCATTGTAGTATGAACACGCTAGCATTTATTAACGTAAAGTAAACATGATCTCTTACAATAAAACACTGAGGCACACCCCGATGCAGTAGATATACATACTCATTACAATCTCCTATGTCCTGGATGACCCTTAGTCACGCGTCCAACAATGACAGCGCCAAATCATCAATACATATAATAAATCTGTAGAAAAATATTTTTTGTACATCGAAAAAAAATCAAAAAAAATAGCCAGGGTGTTAAAGGATAACCAACAGAACCCATTTCTAGCATTTTTGGAATTTTTGTCTGTTTGTCTGTTTATTTGTGCACGCATCACGTGAAATGTACGAAACCAATGTAGATAACTTTTATACATAAAAATTGTGCGTATCTTGAAGAATTACTTAGTTTTTGTATCATCTCAATCGGTTCACTCTATCAAAAGTTAGATGAATTTAAAGTGTTCAAGAAGTAAAATTATCACAGCTCACGCAATTCAGTTACTCGGACAGTTGAACTCGCTATTCGATAGATGGCGTTGTGCATTTAAAGTCATTTTCTGAATCGCGGTGTTAAGATTTTACGCGAAAGAATCACACTAGAAAAAAAAATTGCTATGTAGCATGTATATTTTTGAGTATATGGAGTAGGCAGGCAGGCTGGTAACTATGGTAGGGTTGGCAGGCAGATGACGGGAGCGAAGCCGCGGGCACAGCTAGTCAGATAATAAATAAGTGATGGAAGCGATATTGGTCATCCAGCACAGAAAATCAAGTACAATCACTTAACTAATGTGGAACTCACCCTAGATCGGGGCACAAATAGTCCTGAGGATCAGGTGGTAGCTATTTTCAGCTTTGCCAGCATCCGCAGAAAAGAAATGACCAAGCAATAGCGTCCAGGCAAATTAGTGTTGTTCCACGTTTTAAGTGATGTGGCATCAAACGGACGAAGTTACTAAATGTGATTTTTAGTATCACTCGACTATTTCCAGTTGAGAATCCCCACAACGCTACAACATATCTAACCAAATTATGTTATATTGATGTCTTTGTTATTCCCACTGCCAGAACAAAGACTCCTCTCGGTGAAAGGTTATTGGGAATAAATCTCGGTTGGTAGATGACACATGCTTATCTATTTATAATTTTAGGAAATGCAACGAGCATTTCCTCACGATGTATTCTACTAATATTATAAATGTGAAAGTTTAGATGGATGTGTGTGTGGATGTATGTTTGTTACTCAATAACACCGGAACAGCTGCACGGATCTGGATGAAATTTGGCACAATGATAGATTATATTTCCTTGGGATAAGAAAACACTTTCCACTTGGGTAAAACTGCAGGCAGAAACTTGCGATTAACATTTTATACAAGGTAAGGCACATGCTGTTCTGTAGTGGTGACTGCGTTACAGAAGGAAGACGATGACCTGGTAAAGGCAATCCGCTGGATACGAGACTCACGGGACCGATCGCGGTGGAGATACTTGAGGGAGGTCCATGTCCAGCAGTGGACGTCCTTCGGCTAAAATTATAATGGTGATGAATGCACCTGCCTGGGTTCAAGCCCACGACCTACGACTCTTAATTCGGGGCCATAAACACTGAGCCACCACTGCTCTCTTTTAATTGACATTGTTTTTCTTTTTCAGATCCTATATGCTTGCAACCAGCTGAATCGGGACGGTGTCTTGCAGAATTCACCAGGTACGTTTTCCTCAACTACTTCATGGTCAAGTACTGCGTTGGTATTCTGGTGGCAAGCATTATCTTCGGATGAGGCACAGACCTATAGAGATTCATCATCTGCCTAGCCTTTTCCCAACTATATTGGGGTCGGCTTCCAGTCTTACCGGATTCAGCTAAGTACCAGTGTTTTACATGGAGCGACTGCCTATCTGACCTCCACAACCCAGTAACTGGGTAACACGGTACCTCTTGGCAAGACTGGTGTCAGATCTCAGGCTTCCGACTACCCGTAACGACTGCCAAAGATCTTCAAATGACAGCCGGGACCAACGGCTTAACGTGCTTTCCGAGGCACGGAGGAAACTCGGTATGTTGAAATGGTCACCCATCCACGGACCGACCTCGTCAAGCGTTGCTTAACCTTGATGATCGACCCGTGCGACTGTTATTATTTAGCCACGAGCTCCTCTCACAGACCTATAGAGATTATCTATTAAAAATTTACACATAAACGAGTCTGAAACTTGACCTGGTGAAGACTACGGGAATCCGCTGGATACCCGTAGGAGACGAACGGGATTGGTCAATGTGGTGACCCTTGAGGGAGGCCTATGTCCAGCAGTGTGCGTCTTTCGACTGAAATGATGATGATGACGAGTCTCAAGTGCTGGGTTCAACTCTCTGGTCAGGAAAAGTGTTATTGAGTTTATTTAATAGTATTTCTGTAGCTCTACATTGGTTCGCTGCCCTATTCCTTGTAGCATAAGATGCGTAACTGACGAAATGTGCAGGTGATACCCATCTACATACATTAGCCATACATTGAGGCAAAAGCTCAACTGGCTGCCAAAAAGTTGGGATCCTTGCGAAGGTGAGACGGTACTTCACGTCAGAACAGCTGCTTAAGTTGTATTAAGAGCAAGTTCTATCTTGCATGGAATACTGTACTCATCTCTGGGACGGATCTGCCAAGTACCAGCTTGATGCACTAGAGTCGATCGAAAAATGGGCCAAGAGGCTCATTGGCAATGAGGCACTAGTTGAGTCAAGGCTACAGAGTCTTGAACATCGTCGCCGGGTTACCAGCTTGTCGGTTGCATTTCGGGGAGCGTGCGATGGAATTGCATGATCTAATTCCGCCAAGCCCGTTTCATCATCGGACTACAAGACGTACGGCGATGCGCCATCGGTATATGGTGGACATCCCACTCATACGCACTAAACGTTTTGAAAATACTTTCATTATGCGTACAGCTAAGGAGTGGAATTCCCTGCCGGAGTCTGTGTTTCCCGATAGCTACAACCTCGGGGTTTTAAGTCAAGAGTGAATAGGTTTCTTCTATGCAAGCGTGTTACACCGTCGACCACATCATCGCTCACCATCATATGAGATAGTGGTCAAACGCGAGCCTATCAATAATAAAAAAAAAAACATACAAACTTAAATGTTTCTTTTTTGTTTTCAGATATGCGTACAATTCTTCTTCTAAGAGATGTGAATCTTTTGCCTATGGTGGATGCCCAGTAAATTCGAATGTTTTTATGACTGAAGCCGAGTGTAACAGTGCATGCCATGAGTAAATCTAAAGTATTCTTTAGATAACGTGGCGTTCTGTCGGTGATAACGATTGTCAATATCGACCTGCCTAGCAGTCTAACACACACGGCTAAAACTGTAACCGGACTGCCTATCTGACCTCCACAACTCAGTAACTGGGTACACCTTGGCAAGTCTACCGTAACGAGTATCACGTCTTCAAATGACAGCCGGGACCATAAACAACGTGCTTTCACTGGTCGCCAGGATAGTATACACAGACTGACCTTGGGAAACCTTGAAGATCGACTGTTGCTGCGGCAATTATTTAGCCATTGTTTGTCAGGTATAAAGATTGTCAAAAAGACAAATGTATTGTCACGTTGTCAAATACTTATTCATTTTACCTTTTCGACAGTCGTTGCCGCTGATAGAATATTATTTTGTGTTGGTAGTTAGAGCTTATTGCAGTTTATAAGAAATATTATAAAATAATGAGAACAATACTAGTGAGTGACTGTTATCATACCTACGATGATAACAGTCACTCCCTAGTCTAAAGTTTTAATATTTTGTGACCACGAAGTAAGTTTGATTGTAAAGGTTATTTCGCTGATTATTAAAAAACGGTGATTGCTATAGACATTGTTTTATTTTCTCTGTGATATTTAGGTACATGAACCTCCATCGACTATATTTTATTTCAAAATTTTCACAATAACAATTCGGATATCAAACAAAACAATCCTAAGGCTCTTTTACGTCGTGTGCTCCTTCAGTTTTAGGAGAACACAGCATGCATATATACTCTTTTCAAAGTTTGAAGATGTGGGGGGAAATGTAGCCTGTCTGGGTCGCAGATAAATTTGAAAGAGAATTAACGCGGCCCTGGCACAAGCAACTGAAGGAACACGGGTGGGTTTTAGTCAGTAAAAGTTTGACACGCCCTCCCGCTTCACCCAAAGCGAGAGAAGTCATTGGACGATTTCGCAAACCAAAAAATAATCCGGTGAAATGTAATTTTTGATAATTAAGTCAAAACAACTTTTAAACAAAACATCTAACCGACTACCAAAACAAAACGCTACGGAGTCAGTGTCTTTGGTACCTATTGTTCTCCGTTTGCCGACACCGACTTCGAAAAATAAAGTTTATTTATCTCTGTTTAGCTTTGGTTACCTCGAATTACCATGTAAATCATTCATAGCCAAATTAAGGAGTTCCAGTGGGCATCTATGGTCTTCTTCATCAGTTCCACTTCACCAAATGATATTATCTGATTGCAAATGATTGCATTATTGATGAAAATATCAAAATCGCTATGTGTATGCCTATAAAATTTGAGGAGTTCCTTCGATTTCTCCAAGATCTCATCATCAGATCCTGACCTGATGACCATGGGACCACCTGGGCAGTATACTCTTTCAAACAAAAAAAGAATTTTCCAAATCGATCCAGGCGTATTTGAGTAATCGATGAAAATATATACAAAAAAAAGATTCCGACGAATTGAGAACCTCCTCCTTTTTTTAAGTAGGTTAAAGACTACAAAACATATAAAAATATGTTTTGTAAAATGCAATCAAAGTTTTATCTTATAATAACACGCTTGACCTTAGTTATTTTAAAATCCGCTTTCTAGTATATTTTAATGATTCAAATAACAGTAGGTAAATGAAAGATTTTAAAATCAAAAACAAAATACGCTCAGGTGTCGAAGTACCTACGCCCCACATCGCTGTCATCCAGAAACGTGCCCAGGGTAAACCTTTTTTTACGAGGAGTAATGGTCATGCATACTACTCTACCACGGGGAGATAGTGCAGTTATGTGGGACTCCAAACCACAAAACTCCACGGTGTCCTCCTGCGCCGCTTATGGCAGGAACATGGTCACGCGTAAGCACTAATACGCAAACCAGCCGCGGCTGTCCGTCACCGGACCCTCCTCTGGGGAGTACCCCCCATCAACTGCGCACCAGAACACTTTGCAAGTCGTGACCACCCCAGGGACCAAACCAGCACATGGGCGCCAAACGACCCCGTGTATGGCACCCTTGGCTGTTAAGATTCTCCGCGGAAGAATTACCCTAGAAAAAAAATTGGTAGGGAGGTAGGGTAGGCAGCAAGGTAAATAGGTTATGTAGGTAGGTAAGTAGAGTAGGTAGGCAGGTCTAGGTAAGTAAGGTAAGGTAGGCAGTTGACGGGAGCGAAGCCGCAGGCACAGCTAGTTGTATATACAATGCTTTACATCCTTAAACAGATTGGTGAAGGTCGCTGATTACAAAGTGTCAATTAGTCGACGAGAAAAAATATCCTTGAGAAGGAGACGCGCACTTGGACTTTATTTACCTCTTAGGTATACTGGGATTTTCCATTTTTATAAAAGTACTTAGTTACCTAAGATACAAGGAATATATTTTTTCCCACAGTTTCCTCTTAAAGTTAATCATAGCTGGATATCAAGGAATTATTGCTGAGGTACTTCCTACGCACCTACCTAAATTTATTC
Organism: Orthosia incerta; assembly: GCA_948252205.1. Classification (NCBI taxonomy): domain Eukaryota; kingdom Metazoa; phylum Arthropoda; class Insecta; order Lepidoptera; family Noctuidae; genus Orthosia; species Orthosia incerta. The sequence goes on along the minus strand of OX411765.1, from coordinate 9,792,120 downwards.
GAAATACTCGTACGTAAAATTTTGTAGTTTTGAGCTAACCTATTTTAGGGTGCTTCATCATTATCATTATCATATCAGCCGAAAGACGTCCACTGCTGGACATAGGCCTCTCCCAAGCGTCGCCAAATTGACCGGTCTCGTGCGTCTCGCAACCAGCGGATCTCCGCAACCTTCACCATTAGCAGTTAGGGTGCTTAGGTACTACTATTATACAAATACAAACTACTAAGTTATTCCGTTACTTCTTATCAAGATGAAATGAAATCAGGCTGAGCACTTTTTGAACATCAAAAATCTACATGTCGGGTTTATTCAATAGTACGGACGTCAAAACAAATCACAAGCACGCCCCTAGCGGCAATAAAGAGCAAATACGCATTGGCGCGCTTTTATAAGCACTTGCGTGGAGGAAATAGAGCAGTTGAGTACTGGCAGCCGTAGTGCTAAGACGTCGTAGAATCAGTGTCGATCCGTAATATTAGTAATCAGGAGTGTATCCGTAATATTAGTAATCAGGAGTGTAACTTGTGTCTATTTGAATATACTCAGTGTATCGAATAATTTGTGTGATTTCATTTTCACGATTCACCCACCGACCTGCCCACACACGATGTCTTAACCTAAGGGAATATTTCCCGACTTCCCGATGGTTTGAATCTATCGGCCAGCCTTGATGCGACATCAGAATTGGGATTCGATCGTGCTAATGAGATCACACGTAAAAACAATGCTAGTGAAAATGGCGGTTGCATTCTTCCAAAAAAATTACGGTGTCAGTTGCGACTACCCTCGAAAACAAAATAATGAAAAACCAGTTCGGAGCAGAGCGGCAAGAAGGCTAGCAACAACCAAGGAGCTGGACAGGTCAAGGAGGAGCGTGTGGTCGTGTGGAAAGTTCCATACACACGGATCTTTATGCCAATCTGGTGAGTCGTTTTCATTTTGTTATGGCTATGGCCAAGAGTGTTCATTATTCAAAATTCTGGTTTTGTGTACGGTATGGCGGTCAGTGGATCGTCAGGGCGGCCCGTGACGGGTCGTAATTTCATGTTGTTGAAGTGTTATTATTCTACTGTCACTGGTAATGGTCCTTAGGTGACTATTATTGTTCGGACTTTAGAGCCATATAGTAGCAATGCCGTACCGAACACATCAGTCTGGAAATTATGATAATTCCAAATGAAATATTTTGATTACTTTTGTAGTGTGATAGTTTTATGTAGTGAGAATTAACTAAGTTTGCGAAGAAGCATGGTATTCTTCTTTTGTGGTCGTCGGAAGGCCAGACTGTCTAAAAGGTGATAAACCCTACCAGGCCTCGTTAATTGCGACTTAAAATTCCACTGACGCTATGGCATTCATTGGATTCTCTAAAGCCCATATACCTACCTGGACACTTGGGTTCTGTACAGTGTGGTCTGTGTGGTTCATGTCCGCAACAACCCATTTTGCTGTGCCGGTTTAGTTTATAAAACCGCTGCACCGGTTAATTTCCATCAAATCTGAGTATGGTTAAGATAACTGTGTGAACATATACTCTCGTAATGTTTTTCACGTTTGAGATACCATATTGCGTCGCAGTGGAGCCTCTGCTGCAGGCTAGTGGTTCAGATGGTGTATGCGAAGGCTGATGTGTCAACACCCGAGAGGTTAAAAGGAACGGCAGGCTAGCAGTTCGCAGGTGGTAGCCGAACATTAAGACCACAGCTGACAAGGCGGGCGCTCGCAAGTTTCGAATGGAACACTCGGTGAGTCGCTTCTATTTTATTTCGATAGTGAGGTCGAATGTTCTCTAGTGAAGAGATGCTAGTTTGAGCTTTAAGAGTGTTCATGTGTGTCCACTGAATTGGTAGTGGTTATATCTAGCACTATCACTAGGTAATTAAGACACTTAGTAAAAAGCAAGTAGTTAATTTGTTTCCTATTGGCGGTAGTTTCAACATTTGGTTTAGTACGAACTTTAGGATTTAATATCCCATAAGAAGATGAGCTATCCAAAGTGACTTAACAACTAGTCATTTTCAGTGGCAAAGCGAGTTAGTAAAGTCGTTGGGCGAAGGCAATTGTATCGAGTTAGTAACGGTACTGGTCATTTGCGTGTATTCGGAACAGATCTTATGTTGCGTAACGATTTACAACCACCGTCTTTAGATCTGAATTCACTTGCTTACTTTGAAAGTAATATTATGATAGCAGAGTAGATCTCGCGATCGTTTTCCTTATCATGTAAGACTGAGTTAGTGAGCGATAGTGAATGGTTACTGTTGATATTTGATTTTAAAGGTATTGATTAGAGTTAATTCGTGAAGTTCCTTCACACGAGTTATTAACACGCAAATATTATCAGGCTTAATTGTAACCCTCATATTAACAGTCGGTATGCTCCAATATCTTTGAGTAAAAAGAGCGAATCTAGTACGAAGGATCTCCGATCACCAAGTTCCTTGAGAATTAGACGTCATAGTTGATGACAGTGGTAATGAAACTAAATCTGATTAAGAATGGCTTGCACACTCATACTCGGAACTTTAGACCGCACCTCATGAGTAACATGTGGCGATGGGTCTACAAGGAATCGTTGGTGCGATTTCTGTCTGTGTTGGTGCACAGAGCGATTCATGTGTTGTAGCACATATTCGCTAGATTTTTGAGAATCGTTGGTGCGATTCCTGTCTGTGTTGGTGCACAGAGCGCTTATGTGTGGTAGCACATTTGCGCTAGATTTTTGTGAATCGTTTATACGATTTCTGTCTGTGTTGGTGCACAGAGCGCTTCATGTGTTGTAGCACATATTGCGCTAGATTTTTGAGAATCGTTGGTGCGATTCTTGTCTGTGTTGGTGCACAGAGCCCCTCATGTGTTGTAGCATATGTGGCGGCAGATATGTAAAGAATCGTTGGTAGATACGATTCTGGTTTGTGTTGGTGCACAAATCACAGTGAAAGTTTCATGAGTTGAGTATGCATTGCCTATGAATTATAACAAACCGTAACAGCATTGTTACAATTACTTTGTTTATTTGTTAAACTTGTTGATCGTCGGACCTTTTTCTAATGAATAGTGTTGTGTGGGACACTCTAATACGAAAACTAAATAGGCCCTGTATTAAGTCCGCGATAGGTGATTATGACAGGACGGTGATTGTTATACACCGAAAGCTTTCGAAATAGGTACGCTTAGAACCTACAAGTATGCACAAGGTAGGTTAGGGCAGATGCCAGCGGGTTATGTACCAGTCGATGTTGATGTCAAAAGGATTTTGATGATAATGAGCAAGCTTAAGGTGTCGAGTAATTCAGTCTATCGAACGCATTACGTTTGACCGTACCAGTGGATTCTGGCGGAGGTCGGGGTCTAGAGAGAGACCGTTGTGAGAGCAATATAATTGCTGGTCGGCTAGAGAGCCGTGGCGTTGGAGGTTTTACTCGAGGGTTTCTGTAAGCTTGGCAGTTGTTGCTGCAGTAGAGTTTTAAAGTTTGTTTGAAGCGACTAGTGGTACATGGCCCAGGAGTAGAGTTCTCAAATTTCCCTATTTTTACGAAACCAATAATCTAGTTTGGTCAGGAGTAGCCGAGCGTTGTGTGGCAACTGAGAGCCTGAGTGGAAACTATGAGCCTGAGTGGCAACTGAGAGCCTGAGTGGAAACTATGAGCCTGTGTGGCAACTGTTGGCCTGTGTGGCAACTGTTGGCCTGTGTGGCAACTGTTGGTCTTTATGGCAACGGTAGGCCTGTATGGCACACATGACACTTTGTCTGAGTGTGAAAATTCATGTTTGTGCAAGGAACCTTAGAGAAAGTTCCTGATGAGTTAAGAGGTTAAAATAAAGTAAACTCGTAAAGTCATGTGTGGAGGGATCACCACGTTAATGTTGATGACGTTCGAATCGTCAAGTCCTCATTACGAAAATTGAATTTTGATTACTATTCGTAGATCGTGTTTGTAAGACACACAAAGCTCAAGTACCAATTGAGATTGTAGATAAAGTAGTAAGTACTAAATCTCTGTGTGAACAAGTTCTGAGTTCAGAGTCGAGTTGACTCGACATCGTGGAGATGTGCGAGTAGAGCAATTAAGATAGCTAAGAGAGCTATGAGATAGCTAGTAGAGCTATGTGATGGCTAAAGATCGTGAATAAGAAACCTGGTGTATTGTTTCTTTTGTTTGATTTAATGTGAGAGTAATGACTATCAGTGGTACTTGGACTTTGTAATCACGAAGATTGGATGTTTTTAGGTACCAAATCGATGAGGTTGCTATTTTCTTTAAATTGGAAATAGAATTACTCGTTCCTTGCAATAGTGAACAGAGCGATTTGAATGATCTTGTTTGATTGTCTCAAAATGTTTCCTCACTCTAGAATATGAGTCAGGATTGGACGAGCAAATACTGTTTGAAAATTTTGTATTTTTCAAAAAAACAGGATGAAGTGGACTACGACGACGTGTGGTGTAACACGAGGTGACCATGAGATGGCATGGAGCAAGGACAAGAAGATGATGCCTGCGGGTGATAGATTTGGTGATCTGTCACCTGAGAGAGGCCCGAGAAGGCGACGTGTGTGTTCCACGTTCGCCTCTCAAGAGGAATTACGGCCTAGAGAACACCATGTAGTTTTAGTCAGTGGGAGTCTGACAGACCCCTCAGCTTTCCCCAAGGGCTGAGGACATCCATTGAGGATTTCCACATGATTCGATACACTGTTAAAAACCTGACAATTAGGAACAGACGAGGACGCCTGTCTCGCAGGATGGCCGTGTCGGGTTTATTCAATAGTACGGACGTCAAAACAAATCACAAGCACGCCCCTAGCGGCAATAAAGAGCAAATACGCATTGGCGCGCTTTTATAAGCACTTGCGTGGAGGAAATAGAGCAGTTGAGTACTGGCAGCCGTAGTGCTAAGACGTCGTAGAATCAGTGTCGATCCGTAATATTAGTAATCAGGAGTGTATCCGTAATATTAGTAATCAGGAGTGTAACTTGTGTCTATTTGAATATACTCAGTGTATCGAATAATTTGTGTGATTTCATTTTCACGATTCACCCACCGACCTGCCCACACACGATGTCTTAACCTAAGGGAATATTTCCCGACTTCCCGATGGTTTGAATCTATCGGCCAGCCTTGATGCGACATACATAACGACAGTCCCCCAAACCGCCTGCATAACTGATTTTGGTACTAGTGTTAAGAAAATCCTTAGTAAATAATGACTTTACATGCATACTTTGTCAGCCTATAGCTCCGACACCCCATGGATTTGGAGTATGTGTCTTGGGTAGGGTTATTTCGCTAGTGTAAGCAATCGATTGGCATACAGTTAGTTCGCATTGATTTCTGGGTCAATTGAGAACGCCTTTACTACTAAATATATTAAAAAAACCGGCCACGTGCGAGTCGGACTCGCGCACGAAGGGTTCCGTACCATTATCGCAAAAAACGGCAAAAAAACACGTTTGTTGTATGGGAGCCCCACTTAAATATTTATTTTATTCTGTTTTTAGTATTTTTTGTTATAGCGGGAACAGAAATACATCATCTGTGAAAATTTCAGCTGTCTAGCTATCACGGTTCATGAGTTACAGCCTGGTGACAGACGGACGGACAGACAGACAGACAGACGGAACGCGGAGTCTTAGTTTCGGATCCCGTTTTTACCCTTTGGTTACGGAACCCTAAAAACTGGCCGAGTGCGAGTCGGACTCGCACACTGCAACAAACTGAACACAAAATAATTAATTATCATTAATAAAGCTTATAAACTATGAGGGCACTGAACATTGCTCTAACAATAAGATAAACAGAATTGTGGGACCAAATTAACTTTTCCGTTGGAAAACTGTAGTCCCCATACATCGACATAAGTCACGGTAAGTTTACCAACTGCAAGTAAGTTTATAATCATTCTTTTATGTATGTACAAATTTACGGTATTTGGATTTTTGCCTTTACTTTTTCAATAAGACATTGCTTCTTGCCCAATTTCATGATTCTAGGTCAACGGGAAGTACTCTGTAGATTTTGATTCCATTGAGAGTGTTAAATATGCGTCATTAAAGGCTGTATCTCTTGATTGCGTTAATATAGAGGTTTGTTTTTTTCACAGCTGCAAGAACTTGAGTCACATCACACATCACATCAGCAGCCTATTAATGTTCCCACTGCTGGGACACACACCTCCTCTCTGTGAGAAGGAATGGGCTGTAATCCACCACGCGGGCCTAGTGCGGGTTGGTGCGGGGTGGTGGTGAACTTGAGTAAACAATGTTAATTTCAAATCAATACCTACACGCGTCCCTGAGATAAAGGGTCTTGACAGACAGATAAACAGACAACAAAGTGATCTTAAGTGTTGCATTTTTTATTTTGAGGTACGGAACCCTAAAAAACATCCTACAGTAAACTGTGTGTTTATAAGTACTAGAGAGAGTAGTAGAATACCAGTTGCTATAAGGTTATGATCATTTTACCTTGAATGTACATACCACCTATGATTTAATATGCAGTTAATTAAATAAAGTCTGTAGTTAGGTATCGATTGTTGATATGTAGGCATTGACGTATGAAATGTTGGTATAAACTGGTTTAAAGCAGAGTTGAATTACAAAGTAACCATAAAATACTTATAGACCAGGGTCGATAATTTTAAAACCAAAAAAATAAATAGTAGGATGAAACCCATTAGGAAAGGAGGGGAATATTATAAAAATGAAAGGAAAAATTATTTACGGGCGATCTGAGGTCGGGAAGGGGATGGGGGTGAGTTTTTAAGGGTAAAAAACGGTTTTTCTCGATTTCCGGCAAAACTAAAAGTCCTATCGAAAAAAGTCAAATGGCAAAGTTGTAGGTAATAAAAAGATCTCAAACTTTTGTTTTTACACTTTTTTCACATAACCTCAAAATTTATGTGAAAAATTCAAAAAACCAAGTTTTTGGTTTTTTATTTTTATCTTTTACAAAAGTTTTTTTTTATTTAACGAAATTGTGTGTAAACTTATCTTTTTATGTCCCAAATACGCTGTAATTTATTAGATTAAAAATATTTATTTTTTCACCTTATTTTGAATTAATATCGAAAAAACACCCTAATTTTCAATCGAAAATTCTCACGTCAAAATTATGGCTTTTTTTTAAAAGTTGGTATGTTTTCTGTTCGTTGAAATCTCTACTTTCCGATGGTGAAAAAAAATATATGTTACTATAGTAAATCTTCTCAGAAAATGCAAAAAATCGAAAAAAAATTGAATTCGAAATTTTTTAATTTTTTTACTGTCGATTCTTTTCTTGCTGGGAAGCTGCTTTTTTATTTCATACACTTGCTTATCATCTGCCTTATTGCAGATGATACAAACAGATTCATCCATACTGATAATCTGAAAAGACAAAATCGAATTAATAATGCCTTCACTATTTTATCGTGAATATACCCCCATGAAAAAAAAATATATTAAAGAAATAAATGTCAAAATGTATAAAAAATATATTATAAATATGTTAAAAATCTATTTAAAATGTATAAATATATAAAAAATATGTATAGTAAATATATTTTTAATTACTAACTTTTGGCTGATTTTCATGTATATTTCATATATTTTGAATATATCTGAAATATATTTGAAATATATTAAAATCGGCCAAAAGTTTGTTATTAAAAATATATTTACGACATATATTTTATAGATTTTTTATGTATTTTGTTTTTTTTTTTTTATGGCATTAACTAAATTTGTTTGTGCAAAATTAAGGAGATTAATATTTTTTTATCTTGTACTAAAATATCATTTAATTTCAATCTTTAGGTTATGTTACGTTAAGCATACTATTTTTAAAGAAAATATTACGATTTTTATGTTAGACTTGATTGATACAGATAAAAATAGAGATAGTATTTACCTTCCTATGCAGATTCGAAAAGTTTTTTTTTTTAAGTAAACTTGTCACAATTATCTTCAAGAAACTCAGCGTGCATGTGTATTTTTATAAACGATGTTGTATACTGTACTGTATTTCGAATACTGGTTAGGCTAACGGTTGTAACAGCTGCTACGAAATAGTAGGTATGTATGTAGTAAGACCCAGACCCGCCTAGCCCCTTCCCCACTTCTCCATGAAATACCTTTTGATGGGCTACTATTTTTCGTAGGTCACTCAGGTATATAATTTATCTTAAAATAGTTATAAATAGACATCTACGCATATAATTTAAAGAAGATTCGAAAAGTTTCTCCAAATATTGTAGATGTCTTATTAAATATTAATTTTATTAACTTATTTGTTTGTTAATTATAGTAGTATATTTTTATTTGCATTTTTTTTTATCAATGTAACATGTAATTAAAGTGTTAATTTTAATAAATAGCTCAAATTTTTTTATAATAATTAAAAAAAAAAATCGCATTCTAGTTTTTTTCGATTTTTTGCATTTTCTGAGAAGATTTACTACAGTAACATATATTTATTTTTTCACCATCGGAAAGTAGAGATTTCAACGAACAGAAAACAAACCAACTTTTTAAAAAAAGCCTAATTTTGACGTGAGAATTTTCGATTGAAAATTAGGGTGTTTTTTCGATATTAATTCAAAATAAGGTGAAAAAATAAATATTTTTAATCAAATAAATTACAGCGTATTTGAGACATAAAAAGGTAAGTTTTCACCAAATTTCGTTACAAAAAATGTTTGTAAAAGATAAAAATAAAAAACCAAAAACTTGGTTTTTTGAATTTTTCACATAAATTTTGAGGTTATGTGAAAAAAATGTTAAGACAAAAGTTTTAGATCTTTTTATTACCTACAACTTTGCCATTTGACTTTTTTCGATAGGACTTTTAGTTTTGCCGGATATCGAGAAAAACCGTTTTTTACCCTTAAAAACTCACCCCCATCCCCTTCCCGACCTCAGATCGCCCGTAAATTATTTTTCCTTTCATTTTTATAATATTCCCCTCCTTTTCTAATGGGTTTCATCCTACTATATTTTTTTTTCACTTTTTATTATTTTTAAAGGCTTCTACCCTGGTCTTTAAGAACAGAAATTAATTTTTTTATTGTTTTAGTAGCATAACTGGCGAGATGGTACATTCAGTACCAATTGTACCGGTACACCTCTTCCTAATCTAAATTCCGAATTAAGACTTTATGTTTTTTTTTGTTTATGTACCGATTATTCCGTCAATTATGAACCGATTTTGGAAATTCTTTTTTTGTTTGAAAGGCTATATAAGGCTGGCTTTGGGAGATTTTTGGCGTTGTCGACTTTGAGCTTCAGGGAGCCAAGTTCCACGTTGTAGCACCCCGAAACCAGCAAGCTATTTTAGAGTTGTCGCAGGATACATGCACTCCACTTGCGACAACTCCGGGAGCAACCGTGAAGACAGGTAGAAGATCTGGCGCTTCTTCCAGTTTCTCAATTAGAAGCTCCTGGATTGGCACCAGATTCTCCGCCTTCAAGTACTCCTCCGGGTACTTGACTGTGACAGCGAGTTTCACAGCCGCCACCGTATCCTTAAAGGATCCGGTCGAGGACGATTGACCTTGGGTTTTCAACCTCTTGGCCGCCATGTCCCCGCTGTCGCCACTGAGAACAGCACGCGGCCTCTTTGTTGGTCCTCCTGTAGAAGTCCCTTCTAGAGCCGCCTGCTGTCGCAGCTTTTGGTGCTTTTTCCTTTGCGCCCCAGATCATCCAACCGGCTGCCAGCCTGATTCATGCCCGGCGCCGGGAGACGAAGAGGTGCTGCCTTTGCAGGTCTCGTCCGGGTCCGCAAGGTCCGAGGTCGTTCGACCTCTAACGCAAGGTTCCCGTGTCGCGCCAGCCTTGGCAGTACCCTTATGCCCGGTGGTCTTGGTTGCAGTACCGCCCAACGGTGGTCCCGCCGCAGCCCCACCTCAAGACAATCCCGCTGCAGCCCAGCCTCTGGGCGGTCCTGCTAAAGGTGACGCAGTCCCGGCTCGTGCCAGTCCCGCCGTCTAGTGTCCAGTCCCAGCTATCGCCGGTTCCGCCTTTTGGAGCGCAGTCCCAATCCCACAAAAAATACCGAGAAAAATTTCACCACTCGACTATCCCCACCCGCCATGGAGTGCTCAAATGGCGATGCTACGGTAGCACCAGGGATTAGTCGAGGGATATAGCCCCCCCCCCATAAGTTGCTCACGAGACTGCATAGCACCAACTCACACCGCTACCACTAGCGATATGAGCGAGCACCGCCGTCTGTAAGCCCCCAATGGCAGTGAACTCGCCTGAGGGCCGTCTGACCGGACCCCGCAGCCGATTGACTGCAGCTGGCTAAGCTACGGCCTCCCGTGTAAGAAGAAATCCGGGCCAAAGTGGAGTGTTGCCTCAGAGACGTTAAACCGCCTAAGCTCATCGGCTCATCCACCAGGATACCATCATCCTCCCGTACACGGCACGAACATGCGGGATTTCATTGCTAGCCATCATCTGATCTGGTTCTATGGTGGACACTCAGGGGCATGACCTCGCCACCCCTGTGTTAAGTAGCCTGGTGATTTCTGTTACGTCTATTTCATATAGAACTAGACCAATAACGGGGCGGCAACCTCGAGAAGGAACATCACCGCACTTGCCTTGAGGACCTACACGACCGTAGCGCTCTCCCTCACGACCACGCCACCTTGCCATCTCAGAAGGAGTAAGGCAATTAAGGTAGGCTTGCGTCTACAGAGCCAAACCAAGCAAGCAAGCGAATGAGCGTGCAAAGCGAGGCGTGTTGGTGGATACAAAGCACGAGTTTGTGAACGCATGACCCTCCCCAAAGTTACAATAGATACCTACATTTGTTGTGACCATTAAGTACCAGATTGCCTATACCAATTTTTTTTTGTATTTAATTAATAACAAGGAAGGATTTAGGGTAAGCTTTTGCCCAGGAATGGGACAGTGTAGCCTAAAATAAAACAAAACGTATAAATACAGGCGCAAGTTTCTATCTTCGAGATTAACCAACGCTTGCTGAAACATCGTGAAAATTCTAGAACCAAATATTATAAGGCATGTGAGATCCGCACTGGACCCACGTGGTGGATTAAGGCCCATTCCCTCACTCACAGAAAGGAGGCCTTTTCCCAGCAGTGGGAAGATTAAAAGGTTGGAGATGTTGTTGAGCCGCCGAGGACAATACGTAGATGGGTGTTCATCCATTACATACCGAACATGGAGGATCTTTTGTAAATGGTTCATCGTGACTCACCATGATGTTATCTTTAGCAATATCGTTAACTGCAAACCACGAAAAAACAATTAAAATAAAACTACAAATATCACTAGAACCAGCTGTTGGTTACACCAATGAATGTATTATTAACTAGCTTTTACTCGTGACTTCGTTTGTGCCTTACTTGAGAATTTATTGGTTCACCATACAAACTTTCACCCCCATAGGGATGATTTCCAGGAAAAAAACTATCCTATGTCCTTTGTAGGGTCGTATCTTCAGACCAAGTTACTCCTTATAACACCAGCTATCACGCAATGAGAGTCTTGTCAAAATCGGTCCAGTCGTTTCGGAGATTAGCCGAAACATACAGACGCTCAATCTTGTCCTTGAATGCTATCTCCAAATGGGACAATGTCAGCTTGGTCAGGTTCAATGCTGTTTAATCCAAGGTGCGTCTTTTTTCTGCTAAAAGGAGCCATCAGGCTGCATCTTTCCGTGGTGTAACATCTTGGAGCTTCTTGGCGTTGGCAACGCGTTGACTTGAGGCAAGGGCTTATTTGGCTGCCAAAAAGTCGGGGTACCTTGCACAGGTGAGAGAGTACTTCAACGTAAGTTCGATAATATATGGAGTACTGCTAACATCTGCCAAACACCAGCTTGGTGCGCTTGAGCCGATTGAAAAACGGTTTAAAAGGTTGAACATCGACGCTGGGTTGCCAGCCTTGGTTTTTTCATCGTTTACATTTCGGGGAGTGAGCATTGAAATTGCACAATTAATTCCGCCTGCCCGTTCCATCATCGGACCAGGTCTCGTAGACCTGCGGTGATATGCCTTTTTTTTATTTATCGATAGGCTCGCGTTTGACCACTATCTCGCCTGATGGTAAGCGATGATGTGGTCGACGGTGAAGCACGCTTGCCTAGAAGTAACCTATTCACTCTTGACTTGAAGACCCCAAGGTTGTAGCTATCAGGAAACAAAGACTCCGGCAGGGAATTCCACTCCTTAGCTGTGCGTACAATGAAAGTATTCGCAAAACGCTTTGTACGAATGGGTGGGATGTCCACCATGTACCGGTGGCGCATTGCCGTACGTCTTGTTGTCCGGTGATGGAAAGGGCTAGGCGGAATCAAATTGTGCAGTTCCATCGCACACTCCCCGAAATGATAACCGATAAAAAACCGACAGACTGGCCACTTGGCGTCGATGTTCAAGGCTCTGGAGCTTTGAGGCGACCAGTGCATCGTGGCCGATAAGCCTCTTGGCCCGTTTGTCAATCGACTCAAGTGCATCAAGTTGAAATACACATATGAAATGTTAATTTAGTTTAAGCTTGAATGTTATACTGGTTTTTTTTTTACTACCCGAATTTGCTCAGTCAGCACGAGAGGTGATGTCTTAGCTCCTGGGCCACCACGACAGCCCATTAATAATAATAAAAAAATAAGGCAGCCTTAATACATCTCTGTATTTCCAATGATTTTTCCTTCATATAAATGGCAACAATCTGTTATATTCTTTAGTAAGTGCACTATTGACTATTGAGTATTATTGTGTCTGAAACATTGCGTCAAAAACTACGTTCAAAATGAAACTATTTTGTTTTATTGCGCTATTAATTTTGGCAGTTGTGTACGCTGCTGTAGGTGAGTTACAAATAGTTTGAATAACAAAAATAGTTTATCTACGCTCACAACGTAAAGTTCCAAATATGAGTAAAGAAAATATTGTATAAATACGTACTTTTTTTCGTGGATAGGTAAAATCACAGAACAGAGAAGACAGGCGTTTTTTTTTTGTCATTTATTATCGCAAATAACGGGAAAAACACGTTTTTTTAATGGGAGCCCCACTAAAATATTTGTTTTATTCTGTTTTTAGTATATATTTTTATAGCGGCAGGCAATCTAATAAGTCGGATTTGACAGCTATAAAAATAATTAATAATAATTAAACTTGATGCTTACGTATGATACTCGTTGTTAAAGTGTTTCAATTTCTTACGTACAAAGTTATCACGGCATGTAAAATGAGAAACGTCATCGGACTTCTTAGTCTCAGACTTAAGATTATCTATACTAATATTATAAAGAGGAAAGATTTGTGTTTTTGTATGTAACGAATAAACTTAAAAACTACTGGACCGACTTAGAAAATTCTTTCACCGTTGGGAAGCTACACTATTCCCGGGTGACATAGGCTACTTTTTATTGCTGTATTCCCACGGCAACGGGATCTACGCGGGTGTAACCGCGAGGCGTCCGCTAGTATAGTTTTTAAAAGTCAAGGTTGATGACATCACCATTACTTAAAGGTAATTAAGCGGTCTTAAGAGGAAATATGGGCAGAGAGCGCCGACTGAGTTTCCTTAGTAAAAGTCATAATTCGTGGTTTGGCTCTCGTCTCTTTCCTCCATTTAAAATCTCTCTCAATTTAAAAGATATTCCATAAACTGGTAGAGTAAGATATATACTATATCCCTATTTTTCCTTTTTTCATTTATATTTGTCAAATTTGTATATTAAGCCTCTGTTGACAGCGCAATTTTGAGCATTTTTTGAGGGCTCTACTGCTTCTAAAGATAATGTATCATCAAAAAGGACATTGGGACATATTATATATCTTAAATTTTCAGTTAACGGAATATCTTTTAAATTGACCCAATATTGGAGGAGAAAAGAGACGAGAGTCAAACCTCGAATTATGACTTTTTACTAAGGAAATTCAGTCGGCGCTCTCTGCCCCCGTTTCCTCTTAGGCATTCTCTACCTGTTTACCAAGAATGGCGAAGAGACAACATGGCAGGTGCATTGTTTAATCTGTTGTAACTTATCATTAGACAGGTAACTATATTTTTATGCAATGATATTTTTTTTACCAAATAATTTTCTATTTTTGCAGATCCAAAATGCTTGCAACCGGCTGAAGTGGGAAGGTGTAGGGCTAAAATGACCAGGTTCGTTTTTAGCAATGTTTATATTTTTTTAATTATATACTTTCATACTGAATGCGAGATGCACAGGATCGTTCGATGTGGCGACATTTGGGGGAGGCCTATTTATTTATTTAATAACAATTGCTTGCTGTACTAACAGTTTGCACCAAAGCGTACAGCAAGCCAAACACTTATAGACTAAAGAACTTTACACAAACATTTAACATAGATTTATCATTGTACATAAATATGTCGACGCCAGGCTCCTGAGCAATAAGGGCGTTCAGCAGATTGAGAGCCTGGGTTGTAGGGGCATATCGCGTTGTCAGGGTACGCGAGGGAGGAGCCGCGAACAGACACCACGGGGCACAGGCGCGCGACACCCGTACTCGGTCTGGAGCAAACAGTGAACAGCGAGCCAGCGTGGACGAGTCGTCGATCCTATTGTTCAGCATTAAGAAGTAGTGCATCAGCAGCGCACACTTACGTCGCAGTTCCAGCTTGTTGATGCCCACCATTCCCGCGACAAACAGGGACGGAATCAAATAGGGATAGTACCCATACATCTTTTTATATAGGTATCGAGCAAAGGACATGGCCAGATCAACCCTACAATCAATTCAAAATACGTTAATGTACAGTAATTATTAATATGTGAAAATTACTTGTAAAAGAAATTAAAATTAAACGCAACAATTGCATTTCTCTAGAACAGGCGGCAGAAAAAACAAAAACATATGTATGTTAATAATTGTTTTTGAGGGGTTCTATGCAGTACATTTGCGTTTGAGAGTGATTGTCAAATGTCACTGTCAACTGTCATTGTCAAATGCCAACTGTCACTGTCAACTGTCACTTAAACGCGACATCATTGTTAGTCAAAATGATTCGGCATTTTTTTGTTTTCCTTATACAGTGTCTCTCGCTTCTTCTCTGATCATAAAACAAAAACTATTGGAAAGCCATACCTCTAAGCTTTAATACGACGTACTGTATATCAATGTACATGAATATTTCTTGCTAGGGCACAGCTCCATACAAATTCTGGCCATGTCCTTTTCTATCATTAGCTTATACTTTTTCTCGTGCGGATCCCACACCAGTGAATTATATTTTAGTTTGCTGCGCACAAAGGAAAAATACAATACCATAACAGCATTCTTATCCTTAAACCTATCCTATGTTATGATGTTATGATGTTATTGATACTTTCTTTTCAGTCTGTTCGTTTGTCCAGTTAACCCCTATGTATTAGTTGTGTAAACGTTTTAAACATGAATTAAGTGTACAAAGCATAAATTTTCTGGCGTATCTTTTAGCGACTTTATTTTCATTTTAAATGGTATACCATCAGCCTAAGTGCATAAATATATATTCCTCGAATCGATTGCACTCTTTCATTTTGTCAATTCAGCAGCATTCATTGCGTGTTTTATGTCAATTAAACCGATTTTTAAACATAATGAAGCAATGGTTTAGGAACCCTATTCACAATAAAATACAAGTAAGGCGCGGCTTATCTTTTTTTTTTGGAGCAAAGATCAGGAAGTGTAGAATTTTTACCTGACTAAAACCACACCGGTGATCACCATCAGCTCTTGGAACTTGGCCCAATTACCTCTTAAAAGATCACTCCGGAACCTCCTCTGTGCAACGCCTGTTAGGGCACATCCCTGGCTTTCCAGGGATGTGCCCTAACAGGCGCGTACTCAGAAGCGTCTCCCCTGAGCCACGCTGTGCACGGCTGCAGCACTTGATTACTGTGTCACTGTCTTTTCTGGAGACACGCGGAGTTTCCGCGTTTTAGGCGTCGAGGCAGTTGCCTCCACGACGCTTTCTTCTACGAGCGGGATCGGCCCTCTCACGATTCCGCTCAGGGTGGGGCTTATACTAGAACCAACAATTCGAAGACTTCTTAGATACAGCAAACCGCACTTGACCCGCATGGTGAATTACGGCCGATTCCCTCTCACAGAGAGGTGGCCTGTATGTGTCCCAGCAGTGAAAATGTTATATATAAGCTGAACTGTAACATTCTTATGCTCTTTTTCAGATATGCCTACAATTCTGGTGCTGGCATGTGTGAAAAATTTTTCTGGGGTGGATGTGGTGGAAATTCGAACAATTTCGTGACTTTGGAAGACTGTAGCAACGCGTGCAGCGGTTAAAGCATCGTCATTTTTATGAGAATTTGAGCACTTTGAGATAATTGTAATCTTGTTTTCAGATTGTTAAATATAGACGACACGTTTTTGTTTTATTTTGTTATATTATTACGCTTAATTTTTGTTTTAACTATCCCGTTTCTTTGTTTCTTGATCAGCAAAAGTTGATGACAAGTTTAGGCATAAGTATTAAACGCCGACCACAGAGGCCAACTCCATACCTTTATGGTATCTCTTCTAATGTATTCACAAAGACAACCGCGCAACTTCTTATTTCGTGTTTGAAGTCGTGTATTCATATCCGAGCACGCGTCTTTTTCTTTTTAACCGACTTACCAAAAAGGAGGAGGTTCTATGTTCGACTTCAATTATTTTTTTTCACCTATATCTCCATCAATTGTGGACCGATTTTGAAAATTTTTTTTTTTTTTGAAGGAGTACGTACCGAAATTGATCCCATTTTAATTTTATGAAGATCTGATGAAGAACTTCGGAGATATACAACAGAACTCTTCAATAAATAACGGTAAATCTCTCGGGATTGCCGCAATCGCATGTCTGTATATTGTTTTTACAATTTCATAACATAACATCACGCCCTGTATGCTCTAACGTGGTACGCAGATGTGTACAGTTCACCTTGGTACACTCTCATTTCACCGGTTATGTTCAGTTTCATGTTATTCGGATAATCTATTCTGGCATTATAAGTACCTTACTAAACTACTTGCCTATTAGGTAGGTACAACTAAAAAGTGAAAAAAAAAAACGTTTTTACAAAAAAAAAATACTACCGACTTCCAACTAACAAAACTACAAAGTGAAAAATATCTTTATTTATGAAAGTCGGTGTCCATAACTCAAAAAATTGGTACCTAACAAAGACACCGACTTCCATAAATAAAGTTATTTTTCACTTTGTAGTTTTCTTAGTTGGAAGTCGGTAGTATTTTTTTGTAAAAAAAAAATCATATGTTCTTTCTAAGTTTGTCTTGGATATCGCTGACAACGGTGACGGATAACACCGTGAGGAAATCTGCAGCCTTATTGCGTAATGAAGTCGGCAAGGCAAAGGGCAAAGAGTATGAAAATCGACCAATCACAAGCGAGATGAAAGACGCGATGTGGATTTCCTTTTCATACTCTTTGCCCTTTGCCTTGCCGAATTCATTACGCAATAAAGCTGTTGGGCTTGTTTTTAGCATACATATGAAATCGCCCGCCTCGAGCAAGCGTGATCATTAAAGACCGGATTAATGCAACATAAAAAGCTTGAAATATGCATGCAAATAACCATTAAAATGCGTAAAATATGCAACATTTAAGTTTTAGAAAACGAAAAATGTGGTAGGTTTTAATTTTATTATACCTATCTAAATCAGCATACCTACAATTAGTGATTTTTTCAATCATAAATTTAGGTACCAAATTTTTATATTCTTAATACTTTATTGTACACAAAATAATTACACATACAACATGAGTGATTATAAAGTTGATGTACAAGGGCGAGCTTAACTCAAAGAAGAGTTTCCTACCAGCAAACCTTAAGAGAGATAGAGAGAGTTTACAAAAGGAGGAAGATAAGTAGTACAGTATACAATAAAATAAAATAAATCATAAATATACATACATACAATATATATATATGTCGCAACAAGGCTGGCCGATAGATGCAAACCATCGGGAAGTCGGGAAATATTCCCTTAGGTTAAGACATCGTGTGTGGGCAGGTCGGTGGGTGAATCGTGAAAATGAAATCACACAAATTATTCGATACACTGGGTTTATTCAAATAGACACAAGTTACATTCCTGCTTACTAATATTACGGATCGACACTGATTCTACGACGTCTTAGCTCCACGGCTGTCAGTACTTAACTGCCCTATTCCGCTGTCCCTACTACGCAAGCGGTTAGAATAAGCGCACCAATGCGTAGTTGCTCTTGATTTCCGCTAGGGGCGTGCTTGTGATTTGACTTTACGTCCGTACTATTGACTAAACCCGACACGGCCATCCTGCAAGACAGGCGTCCTCGTCTGTTCCTCATTGTCAGGTTTTAACAGTGTATCGAATCATGTGGAAATCCTCAATGGATGTCCTCAGCCCTTGGGGAAAGCTGAGGGGTCTGTCAGACTCCTATTGAATAAAACCACATGGTGTTCTCTAGGCTGTAATTCCTCTTAAGAGGCGAGCGTGGAACACACACGTCGCCTTCTCGGGCCTCTCTCAGGTGACAGATCCCCAAATCTATCACCCGCAGGCATCATCTTCTTGTCCTTGCTCCATGCCATCTCATGGTCACCTCGTGTTGCACCACTCGTCGTCTTAGTCCACTCCATCCTGGCAATCTCCCATCATACAAAGGATGTTTTTCTGAAAAATACAAAATTTTTAAACAGTATTTTCTCGTCCAATCCTGACTCATACACTAAGAGTGAGGAAACATTTTGAAACAATCAAACATGATCATTCAAATCTCTCTGTTCACTGTTGCAAGGAATGAGTTATTCTATTTCCAATTTAAAGAAAATGGCAACCTCATCGATTTGGTACCTAAAAGCACCCAATCTTCGTGATTACAAAGTTCAAGTACCACTGACAATCATAAATCTCAAATTAAATCAAACAAAAGAAACAATATACCATGTATCTTATTCACGATTTTTAGCCATCACAGCACTCCTAGCTATCTCATAGCTCTCTCAACAATCACAATTGCTGTACTCGCACATCCCCACGATGTCGAGTCAACTCAACTCTCTGAACTCAGAAGCTGTTCACACAGAGATTTAGTCTGTCATAATATGTTACGTCAATTCATTACCTAATTCATCTACAATATCAATTGGTACTCGAGCTTTTTGTGTCTTACCAACACGATCTACGCATAGTAATCACAATTAGAAAACCAAAATTATTTCAATTTACGTAATGAGGGCTTGACGATTCGAACGTCATCAACATTAACATGGTGACCTCACCACACGCGTGACTGCGAGTTTACTTTCTTTTAACCTCATGACTCATTATGAACTTTCTGTAAGGTTCCCAACACAAACATGAATTTTCACACCAGCCATAGTGTCACACAGACTTGACAGCTGCCATACAGGCCTACCGTTGCCATAAAGGCCAACAGTTGCCACAGGCCAACAGTTGCCACTCAGGCTCATAGTTGCCAATCAGGCTCACAGTTGCCACACAACGCTCGGCTACTCCTGACCAAACTAGATTATTGGGTTCGTGAAAATAGGGAAATTTTAGAACCCTACTCTTTAATTAAATCATTACCCTGGGCCATGTACCACTGTCATACCAAACAAACTTTAAAACTTCTGCTGCAGCAAATCCTGCCAAGCTTATGGGAACCCTCGAGTAAAACCTCAAACCCCACGGCTCTCTAGCCGACCAGCAATTGTATTGCTCTCACACAATGGACTCGCGGTCTCTCTCTAGACCCCGACCTCCGCCAGAATCCACTGGTACGGTCAAACATAATACGGCCGATAGACTCAATTACTCGCTTGGCTTGCTCATTATTATCAAAATCCTTTTGAAATCAACATCGACTGGTACATGACCCGCTGGCATCTGCCCCTAACCTACCTTGTGCATACTTGTAGGTTCTAAGCGTACCTATTTAAAGCTTTCGGTGTATAACGATCACCGTCCTGTCCTAATCACCTATCGTGGACCTAATACAGGTCCTATTTAGTTTTCAAACCAGAGATTCCTACACAATACTTCATTAGAAAAAGGTCCAACGATCAAAAAGTTCAACAACTAAACAAAGTTATTGTAAAAATTCTGTATTCTTTACCATAATTCAAAGGCAATGCACACTCAACTGATGAAACTTCTTCGTTGACCCATCGTCACATGTTACGCATGAGGTGCGGTCCAAAGTTCTGAGTATGACAAGTGTACAAGCCATCAGATTTGGTCTCACTACCACTGTCATCAACTATGACGTCTAATTCTCAAGGAACTTGGTGATCGGGGATCCTTCTCATAATATTCGTTCTTCTTACTCAAAGATTTTGGAACATACTGACGGCTAATAAAAGGGAAACAACTAGCCCTGATTAAGCAGCTTACAGCTTCACGAATTAACTCGGATCAATATCGTTAAAGTCAGATTATCATCAGTAACCCTCTACTATCGCTTACCAACTCAGTTTTGATGTAAGGAAAACGATCGCGATGTCTACTACTGTCATAATATTACTTTGAAAGTAAGCAATTGAATTCAGATCTGAAGACGGTGGTTGTAAATCGTTATGCAACATGTTTGTTCTGAATACACGTAAATGACCAGTACCGTTACTATATCGATACAAATGCGTTGGTCCAACAACATTACTAACTCGCTTTGCCACTGAAAATGACTAGTTGTTAAGTCACTTTGGATAGCTCATCTTCTCACGGGATACCTCATCCTAAAGTTCGTACTGAACCAAATGTTGAAACGAGGAAAGTACTAACTAGCCAATAGGAACCTCATTAACTACTTGTTTTTTACTAAGTGTGTCTTAATTACCTAGTGATAGTGCTAGATATAACCACGACCAACTCAGTGGTCAAACATGAACACTTTTAAAGCTCAAACTAGCATCTCTTCACTAGAGAACATTCGACCTCACTATTGAAATAACATGGAAGCGACTCACCGAGTATTCCATTCGAAACTTGCGAGCGCCCGACTTCACAGCTGTGGTCGTAATGTTCGGCTACCACCTGTGAACTGCTAGCCTGCCGTTCCTCTTAACCTCTCGGGTGTTAACACATCAGCCTTCGCATACACCATCTGAACCGCTAGCCTGCAGCAGAGGCTCCACTGCGACGCAATATGGTATCTGAAACGTGAAAAACATTACGAGAGTATAATGTTCACACAGTTATCATAACCATACTCAGATTAGATGGAAATTAACCGGTGCAGCGGTGTAGTAAACTAAACGGCACTGCAAAATGGGTTATTGTGGACATGTACCACACATTACAGTGTCCCAAGTGTCCAGGTAGGTGTATGGGCTTTAGAGAATCCAATGAATGCCATAGCATATTAAGTCACAATTAACGAGGCCTGGTAGGATTTATCACATTTTAGATAGTTTGGCCCTCCGACCACAAAAGAAGAATACCATGCTTCTTCTCAAACTTAGTTAATTCTCACTACATAAAACTGTTACACTACAAAACTAATCAAAATGTTTTATTTGGTATTATCATAATTTTCAGACTGAATTATAAGGTAGGTACGTCACTGTCACCATATCGTTCCAGCTTCTAAACAGTAATAGTCAGCCAAGGCCAGTCAAGGGTTATTACCAGTGATAGTAGAATAATAACTCTTCAATAACACCAAAACTTGACCATCGATTGTAACTAAAGTGAAATTATGACCCAACAGGAGCCACCCCGACGATCCACTGACCGCCATACCGTAAACAAAAACGAACAGAATTTTGAATAATGAACGCGCTTTTCCATAGTCATAACAAAATGAAAACGACTCACCAGATTGGCATAAAGATTAGTGTGTATGGACCTTTCCACACGTCAACACGCTCCTCCTTGACCTGTCCAGCTCCTGGTTGTTGCAAGCCTCCTTGTTGCTTCGCTCCGGACTGGTTATTTTCATTATTTCGGATTCCGAGGGTAGTCGCAACCGACACCGCGATATTTTTTGCAAGAATGTAACCGCAACTTTTACTAGCATTGTTTCTACGTGTGATCTCATTATCACGATCGAATCCCACTTCTGATGTTGCATCAAGGCTGGCCGATAGATGCAAACCATCGGGCAGTCGGGAAATATTCCCTTAGGTTAAGACATCGTGTGTGGGCAGGTCGGTGGGTGAATCGTGAAAATGAAATCACACAAATTATTCGATACACTGGGTTACATTCCTGCTTACTAATATTACGGATCGACACTGATTCTACGACGTCTTAGCTCTACGGCTGTCAGTACTCAACTGCCCTATTCCGCTTTCCCTACTACGCAAGCGGTTAGAATAAGCGCACCAATGCGTAGTTGCTCTTGATTTCCGCTAGGGGCGTGCTTGTGATTTGACTTTACGTCCGTACTATTGACTAAACCCGACATATATATATACCTATATACATATACTAATATTATGTCATTCCGAAAGAAAATGATCCTTGATTTTCCTCTTGAAGACATTCAGAGAAGGGCTGTCGCGTAGGGAATGGAATTTCTACTCAGACGATAATAATGCACTAAAACGAAAAAATATTTATCATGATATAAACGTCAAAATCAGGTCTTAGTCTATGGTCTTCAATAAATAAAAATATTTTTAAGTGAAAATTGTTAGTGTATATAGGCGAAATTTTGGTTATAGATCCACGCCATGCGTTGTCCAGGTGGATGGTCGAAGGGGCCCAGTACGCCCAGTCTATGCCGTGCTGTGAGTAGGTGGGTGGTCGAAAGGGCCCAGTACGCCCGGTCCACGCCACGCGTTGCGCAGGTGGATTGTTGAAGGGGCTCAGCACGCCCGGTCCATGCCACGCTGTGAATAGTAGGTTGGTCGAAAGGGCCCAGTGCGCCCGTTCCACACATGATATGATGAGTTGTTGGTTAATCTAAAGGATCTTGCGCGCCTGGTCTACACCGTATGATATCAGAGTATGCATGTCAGGAATGGACGAGTGGATCCAAATGGAATGTAACTTTCTTTGGTGTGTGAGATAGGACGGGCCAATATAAGGATTGTTAAATGCTCGCGGCCTAGCAATAGTCAGCAGGCCGTGATGGCATTTCTAAAGATTTCGTTCTGAGGAGAGCTATGGTTTAGAATGACTTTGACAGATGTCAACTTGATGTAACACTAAGCACTAGTTTTTGGCGCGAACAAGGAGGATTAAGACAAGATTTCGAGTAAGATTATATGGCGGGTTGAATTGAGTTGTGAATTTGTGATAAAACTGGATTTATGGAGAAATACAGTGAGAGTGACCGATTGTTCGTGTAGATCAAACTACGTGCGTGGAATGTCGTCTTACGTTATTCGCCAATAAATAACGTGATCAGATACATTGTGACCCTACATACAAGGAAAGAAGTTGGTTTGCTTAATCGTCTAGCCCGAAAGAACCCATGCAATAATGGCTTTTCCTGACAAATACACAATCTTCCCTGCATATACTTTTCTGTACGAAAAGAAGCCTTTGCCCAGTGGAACAAAAACAGGCTGGTATAATATTATCTTTAATTGGTTTTATTGTATTTCAGTATTGCTTCATTAGTAGTATGTATCGTCTTGATTATGAAGTTATTTAGTAAATTGCCACTGCTAACGAGTTTGAACAGTCATTAATGTTGACACATAAACATGTTATTATCAGCTGGTTTCAAGCAGGGTTGCATTACGGAATATGTAACAAGAAAATAATAATAATAATTATACTACAGATTAGTTTCATTTATGTACTTGATGTTTACATTGGCGTTATTATTCATAGGTGTCAATCGAAGTGTTATTTAGGAATAAAAAGTGGTGCCATTTGCAACTCTATCAGAGGTCACTTTGTTTTGATCCAGGATAATGCTCGGCCGCATGCCATTTTTTCAACTCCAGTATAGACTGGAGTTAAAAAAGTGGCATGCGGTCGTCAGGCTATGCAATTGGAGCAATTTTATCAAATTATGGCTGACCTGTTGCCTACGCTAGCAGAGGCCTAAATAAATCAGAAAAAAATATCCCACGATAGAAAAAGAACTCTTAGCAGTAGTGTGGGTAAAACATTTTAGGCCATATTTTTTTTTTTTTTTTTTTTATTTGAGATGGGTTTGCTCTTGACTCTAGTCTAGGTCAGAGGTGACAGAGACAAAGTCGACGATGGAGTGATCTTACCCAGAAGTAGCCTGTTCACTCTAACTTTGAAGAGATTCGGGTTGTATGCGTTCGGAAACACAGACGCAGGCAGTGAGTTCCACTCCTTTGCAGTGCGCATTATGAAGGATGTTTGGAAGCGCTTGGTGCGAATTGGTGGAATAGCAACTAGGTGAGGATGGTAACTTGCAGTGCGTCTAGATGTCCGATGGTAGAAAGGGGCCGGTGGGATGAGGTCGTGGAGTTCATGAGCACACTCGCCAAAATACAGTCTGTAGAATACCGACAAGCAGGCAACCTTACGGCGATGAGCTAAGCTGTGAAGCTTGGCATCCACCAGTTTGACGTCGCCAATTAGTCTCTTAGCTCTGCGTTCCACCGAGTCAAGCGCGGCAAGCTGATATTTAGCTGAGCCATCCCAGAGGTGGCTGCAATACTCCATGCAGGATCGGACTTGCGCTTTGTAAAGAGTTAATAGCTGTCCAGGCGTAAAGTATCGCTTCACTCTCTTTAGGACGCCCAGTTTCTTTGCCGCAATTTGGGCTTTGTACTCGATGGAGGCGCCGAAGTTGATATTTATTTGGTCGTGACTTTAAAATTAAAACAGATCATAAACCACTAATTTATTTGTTTAAACCTAAAGATCCATCCAGCAGATTACTTAAATTTAAATTAATACTAGAAGAATACGATTATGAAATAGAGTATGTCAGAGGTCAAGACAATGCGGCTATAGACGCACTATCGCGATTAACTTCGAAAGATTTTATGGACATTCATAAACAGTCAGCATGTATATGATAGCATAATAATGTCAATATGTCAGTTTTTGAATAGCCAGCGAGATCACCAGAGATGCATTCGATAGAAAGCGTCTGGGACCTGCCATGACCATGACCCTGACCATCTGTCAATGTGGGTGAACTGCGAAGCGCCTTTGTATAGAAATGATAGAGACTACCACAGGAGACATTGGATAACATAATTCTCAACATATCTAGGCGGGTGGAAACTTTATTAAGAGAACGTGGAAGAAAATCTCAATTTAACGTGATATTTATTATATTGAAAATGTTTTTTTTGTTTAATATTTGTATAACTTTCCTTAGTAACCTTAAAAAAACAATATTTTGCAATTTGCCCATAAAATCATCTTACTCACAAAAATTGTACTAAATGCGATCTCTTTTTATTTTATAAGATGTGTGTGTACTTTTAAGTAAGGAAAATGACTAAACATATATTTTTTAAAGTATAAAGGTATTTAAAAGTATCGACATTTTAATTTTGTTCCGCTAATTTTGCCGGTGTGTGTGTTGGAGTCCGGCGTCCAGTGAATTTAAGTAATATTATTTTTCCTATCTGAAACCCCGTCTGGCAACCGGTAGGCTTATCACGTATCTTGCAAGAGCAAAACGATTGCGCAATAATTGCTCTTAAATCGCGAATCCAAATTATGTATCAGCGATAGCCAACCATAATAATTATAAAATACACCGCCATTAGGTGGTCAACGATGTAGTAAGCTTATCTAGAAGAAAACATGCACACAACACGTTTGAAAACACAGACGCAGAGTTCCACTCATTTGCTGTGCGTAATTGGTGAAATGGCAACTAGGTAAGGATGGTAACTTGCAGTGCGTCTAGATGTCCGATGGTAGAAGGGGGCTGGTGGGATGAGGTCGTGGAGTTCAGCTAAAATAGTCCAGTTTGACAACCATCCATTAAGTGTAGGTAAGTGATCCATGCAGTCTACGATTATAGTGCATGCTTGTCGCGAAGCGTGTTTTTTTCAACACGACTGTATTTTATTTTTTTTGTATTACCTCTGAACTTTTTATTGGATGAACTGAATTTGATGATTCAAGAAGAACTTCGGAGATATACATCAGAACTCTTCAATAAATAACGGCAAATCACTCGGGATAGTTGCAATAGCATTTCTGTTCTTTGTTTACACCACTTCATAACATAACATCACACTGGTACGCTCTAAAGGGGTACGCAGATATGAACAGTTTACCCTGGTATACTCTTATTCCACGGGTTTTGTTTTAGTTTCATATTATTGGGTTAATCTAGTCTGGTTTCAATTTGGGCATTATACGAGTAGGTACCTAGCATATAGAACTGGTCTATTATGAACCACAACTAAAAAGTGAAAATAAAAATACCTTTTTACAAATAATACAACCGACTTCAAAATAAAAACAATACAGAGTGACAAAAACAACTTCAATTTCGGAAGTCGTTGTCAAAAAGAAACGAAAGCATGAACACCGACTTTTTTTGTTTTTTTTTGGGACAATCCCACCGCACTATTCCCAAACCACTGCAACTCCTGAAAGCCAGAATCAACAGTGGTGACCACCAGAAAAGCGCCGAGGCAATGAAGCTCGACGAAGTCCCGGAGAATGAATTTAACTGTCTTGGATCCCGCAACGAAATTAATCAGAAAAGAGTAACGGAGGAGTAGGAAAAAGTACGAATTTCCACGTCCATCCATATCAAGCAGGATACAGAACAAACAAGGCCAATAGGCACGAAGGTTCGTTTACAACTGGGATAAGCTCAGTTGCCTAGCACTACGGATAAAAATTTGCATTAATGTTAATGGGTCCTACGCTATATTTGTTTCCAATAATAGGTATGGCAAAAACGCTTGAACGCACGGAAATTTGTTCTAGTTTCCACAAGGTCCGTGTAGTAAACAACTCCTGATGCAGCCTGTACATTATTCAACATAAAATTGCGTTCATTCTGCCAAAGAATACACTCCCTTAAGATATGATGTGCAGATTGTACATATTCGCAGTCAGACGTAGAACACTGACATAATGAACACCGACTGCCGAAAATGAAGTTATTTTTCACTTTGTAGTGTTTTTATTTTGAAGTCGATTTGTATTTTTAATTAAATAAATTCTAACTACATCCCTGGCTGACTTACCAATGATTGCTTTATATAAATGCCAAGAATGTTCAAGTTCGTGCAGTAAGTGATAATTACAACTGAAACATTGTTTTGCAGTTACAAAACATTCGACGTCGTTCAAAATGAAATTCTGTACATTTCTTGTGATATTATTTGTGGCAGTGGTCTACGCATCTATAGGTGAGTCTCAACGGTAAATATATGCTCATATAACGAATAGTAATCAAGCTATTACAGGGCGCACGGTTGGCGCAGTGGTTGAGCGATTGACTGCTGCGCTGCGTGTCGCGAGTTTGATGCCCGCACGTAACAAATATTTGTATGATCTACAGATAGTTGTTCCAGCTCTGGGTGTTTGTGTATGTGAATTCATATGTTTGTAAACGCACCCACGATACAGGAAGAAATTTCTAGTGTGGGGCAAAGTTTTAAAAAAAAAACTATTTATTATTTTTTAACATTTATTTAACATGTGATCCTGCAGCGCAATTGCTATAGTGGACAATGAATGTTCTTTATCACTTTCCGATTGTAATAACTTTGACATGTTTTCGTTCAACAATGTTGACATTCGACAGAGACACATGAAACCAAAGACCACGTATTTCTTACTACATGAAACAAGGATTTTTTAATGTCTCGCGCACACGACCGCACCCGAAGGTAGCCGACCGCGTGGCGAGTTCTCTTCGGTCCAGTGTGACCTATGCTTATGGCGTCAGAGAACGCGCGGTCCACCCTGAATTTACTATATAAGCCAATGTGTAGCAATCTATTAGGTATTACATGTGGTATGAACATATGAGGATCTAGATAAAGTGTCATTTTATCAGCGATGATGATGGTCGAAAGGCCACAATGTAAGGATGTGATCACGTGATAGCGCTTGACAATCACATACAGTACAACTATTTTCTCTCGGCAATCATCGCATTTCCGAATACAAACGAATGCAATTTTTTATGTCCATTAATTATTAGATTTATCTTATACCAGCGGACGCCTCCCGGTTTCACCCGCGTAGTTCCCGTTCCTGTGGGAATACAGTGATAAAAAGTAGCCTATGTTACCCGGGGATAGTGTAGATTTCCAACGGTGAAATATTTTTTGAAATCGGTCCAGCAGTTTTTAACTTTATTCCTTACATACAAAAATACAAATCTTTTCTCTTTATAATTCTGGTATATATATAGATATCGTGTATAATAATCACAGAAAAGAAAAAAACGCCTTCAACAGATAATAATTGGAATTCAGAACTAAGTACATTGTTTTTTTGTTTTGATTTCCGTGTGAAATATATAGAGCTGTAAAAATAGCAGCTTACCTCCCATTTTTTTAAATAAATTACATTATGTTAAAAAGAGTATTAACATCTCTATATACTTCCAAGCTGATTGAGAGCGTCCGGTCTGCACCAAGTGCAAAGGGCAACTGATAGAAAGCCGACGACTGACGGAACACGAAGTTTGCCGAGGGACGTTAAGAAAATGTTTGTACTGTACAGTTTTGACTTTTCCAATCGCTATCACGACGCTTTCATTGATGGAGTGTCACTTGTCTGTGCGATTGTCCACCACCGCCGTCACCAAAACGTCAACGAGAACGATCTTTTTCTGCCTGAGATTTCGGTGACGTGACGACGGCGACGATCGTTTGTCCCAGGTTTGTCCACCGTACGTGCATCTCGGTGGTATGTATACAAATACAAAGCACTATACCGGCGCGGTGCGACGTCACAGCGCCGGTGTGGTTGACAAGTTTAAACGTATTTTGCCAGTACATCGTTCTCGTTGACGTCCCGGTGACAGCGGCGGTGGACAAACGCACTTAGGCTTACGATCGAAGGCAGGCTGCGCTGACTACAAACAAATTCGAAGGTAATTTATATTATTTTTCTTTAAATGATTTTATTTTTCCTTTTTCAGATCCTTTATGCTTGCAACCGGCTGAAACAGGATTATGTCGTGCTTATGTTCCCAGGTACGGTTTCTATCAATTGTTTCTTGTATTTTAAAAGGCGCTCGTTGCTTAAAATACCAGTCGCACGGGTCGATCTTCAAGGGTAAAGCAACGTTTGTCGAGATCAATCCGTGAATGGGTGACCAACTAAACATACTGTGATTCCTCCGTGCCTTGGCAATCACGATAAGCCGTCGGTCCGGCTGTCATTTGTATGCTTTGACAGTACGGGATATATGACACCAGTCTTGCCAAGGGGTATCATATTGCCTAGTTACTGCGTTGTGGAGGTCAGATAAGCAGTCGCTCCTTGTATAATACTGGTACTCGGCTTTATCCGGTTAGACTGGAAGCTGGCCCCAACATAATTGGGACAAGGCTAAAGGCAGACTGATTGTTTATAATCTTTTTACAAATTTTTCCTTTTTCAGCTCAGGCTTTGGACGTTTGCCGGGTTATTAGCAATTGTCTCGATCCTTTTTTCCTATAACCTGTGACGTCATATCGTACGGGTGTTTCTTATCTCCCTGCCAAAAATGAGCACATATGGACTTTTATTTGTGCTGCAGCTCGCCGTCCTCCGTAGGCGTTCCTTAATACCCAGCAGTTTATTTATTTATTATTTATTATATGCTTTATTGTACACCTTAAAATACAATTATAAAGAGAAACTTAAAATTAATACATATACAATGGGCGGCCTTATCGCATGCCGCGATTTCTTCCAGGCAACCTGGTATGGACAGTAATTGTCTGGACATGAAGTGGGGTTGTCATTGGTGTGGCAATAACATTGTTAAAATACTTTATTACAATAGATACACAGATAAATACATATTCTATGTAATATATATGTCGTATCAAGGCTGGCCGATAGATTTAAAACATCGGGAAGTCAGGATGTATTCCCTTAGGTTAAGACATCGTGTGTGGGCAGGTCGGTGGGTATAATCGTGCAAATGAAATCAAATAAGTTATTCGATACGCTGGGTTTAATCAAATAGACATAAATTACAGTTACAATCTTGCTTACTAATATTACGGATCGACACTGATTCTACGACGTCTTAGCTCTACGGCTGTCAGTACTCAACTGACTGCCATATTCCCCGCTACGCAAATGCTTATAAAAGCGCGTTAATGCGTAGTTGCTCTTGATTGCCGCCAGGCGCGTACTTGTGATTTGTTTTGACGTCCGTACTATTGACTAAACCCGACATGTACATAAATACACACATACTAAATATAATGGCAATAAAAATAAATGCCACTATTGATAATCGCAATCACAATGTCTGTTTGAAATCAACACGCTAAGACGAAGACAGCGACAGGTAATGCAGTTTGTCCTGTAAAGAGTATGGCTCTGCAATGATGCTATCTAATGGTTTTTTAATTGTTCGAACGGACTTATTAAACATAATAATATATATCCTATCTCCTATTCTTGTTCTTTTATATATTCCCTAAATATGTAGTAGGTACCTATAGGTATGTAAAACTAAAGCCGCTGTCAGCTTCTGTCTGTTTCTTCGCGTCATCATCAGACTTTTAATGTTCCCACTGCTGAGACTGTGAGAGTCTCTGTGAGAGAGGGCCTTAAGGTTACACTAGTCAAAAATTCTTCCATACAAACGTAGTTTGGGGATTATTCCACTGTTTGACGATGTACGTTCAAAATAAAATGTGATATCAATTTGTCTCATCATTATCTAGGCCTGTATGGAAGCAAAAAAGTAAAAATAGAAAATATTTGAAAGTTATAAGCGTCGAAAGTTCCACATTTCGACACTAATTTTAACGCATTTTTGGGCGCAAATAAATACCATAAGAAGACGGAAAATTGCAAAACGGCCTCCATACAGGCATAGATTAGTAGTTCAACCATGCAAATAACTTTATTTTGAACATATAAATTTAGTAGTTTTTTCATGATATCTAAACAGCCAAAGGTCTGTTTATAAAATTTCGCGCGCCCGATTTCGTCCTAAATCATTATCCATTTCGCTACAAATTTGCAAAAGTGTGTATTCGTACGCGAATTAGCTTCCTATTGCTCATCAAAGCATCTATATCTTCCACACGTGTTGCCGGTTGATATAAAATGCATTTTAACCCCGCGCACAAAATAGTTCGTGCCGTTGACTAGTGTACCCTTAATCCACCACGTGGGCACAGTGCGGGTTGGTGGATGACACATGTCTTCGATGTTTCATCGCTTACTTTTTTTATTAAATCACGCAACGGATTTTGGTATGGTTTTCACAAAAGTGCGATTAGCGAGAAAGTTTTTTTACCATATAATTTTTCCCGTGCGAAGCCGGGGTGATTTGCTAGTAATATTCTAAGTGTAAAATCTAAATGTTTGTTCAATCACGCTTCAACGGCTGAAAGGATTTGGATGAAGTTCAGAACACGGATATACGGTGGCCTGAAATAACACGCTAGTACCTACCTACGTTCCCGACTTTCGATATACGCGAAGTCGCTGGAAAACGCTTGTGGTGTTATATTTCATTGTATTTTTTCAGATATGCTTATAATTATTCTACAGGCAGATGTGAACAATTCATCTGGGGTGGATGCGGTGGCAATTCAAACAATTTTGTGACTTTAAGAGATTGTTGCAGAGCTTGTCGATGAAGAACATTGAGAATATTGTAATCTTGGTATCAAAATATCAGTGTTAGCTATCATTTTACTGTTCTGTTTTCATTAATAAATCTAAAACTGCTTTCAATTTGATTTTGTTTTTTACAGACCTGTTTTCTTTTGTTTTGTAATAGCATCAACAGATAATCGAAGTAAAACATGAAAATTGAGATCATTAAATACATTTTGTAACAAAATAATATAGGTACCGCAACAAATAAAAACATTTAACAGATACAAAACTACATAAAACTATGTAACACTAAACACAGAAAAACAAAAAAATAAATAAAGCCAACTCTACACAAACGGAGAATAGACAAGAAAAAAGCTGCAACATTTTCTTATTGTGCGCGACTTGGCAAAGGCAACTGCGTTCTGCCTCTCATCATAAACCATGTAAAAATAATATGCAAAAAGCGCGGGATACAGGCCTCTCAGTTTATAAAAGACAGTGAAGGGAAACTGAAGGAAAAAAATGCTCTTAAGCCATACTGAATTGCGTAAAAGCGCTACAAGACCGCGTTCAACGTGTAAAGGCGAACATTTTGTGTGAATACGGTTATTTATTTATTTTTCATTCATTTTTCTTTTCTGCGTAAGCTTGTTAGAAGTTGTTTAGGTGTCTGTGGTATATGTTTTAAGCATGGTCGTTTTTGGAGGGGTACGAAATAATTTTTAGGTAGGTAAATTACTTCTGGTAATTTCTTCTTTCTTGTTCTTCCCAGAGCAGTGGTGGCCCAGTGGTATCAGCCGCGACTTACAAGTTGTAGGTCGTGGGTTCGAGCCCAGGTAGGCGCTTTACTTTGTGTAAATTATTTCATCACCACTGCTCTCAAAACGGTGAAGGAAAACATCGTGAGGAAACCGGCATGTCCTAGAACCAAAAAAATCGAAGACATGTGACATCCACCAACCCGCTCTGGGCACGCGTGGTGGATTACAGCCCATTCCCTCTCACAGAGAGGAGGCCTGTGTCCCAGCAGTGGGAACATTAATAGGCTGATGATGAAATTACTTCTAAATTATTGTGCGTGTATGACATTCTTTATGTTTTGTTTGGGAAATCATCCAAAGACGCTCTGGATGAGGCGGGAGGGCGTGTCAGACTTTTACTTACTAAAAACCACCCGTGTTCCTTCAGTTGCTTGAGCCAGGGTCGTGGTAATTCTTTTTCAAATTTATCCGCGACCCACACAGGCATTGGCCCTTGCGGACCCCGTCAGTTTTGCTGACATCTCTTTGAGGCGCGCCTGGAACACTACGCGCCGTCGACTTGGGCCTGGTCCTTATCGGACGGCGAGCTACCCATTACTCGCCGTCCGAAAAGCCCGCGCCTACGGTGGCCGAGAATCGGCTTGTGAGTCCGACGCCCAGGGTCCGTCTACTGCGTTGGTTAGGAGCGTGAGGGGGGGGGGGGTGTTAGGTGAGTAGATTACTTCTAAATTATATTGCGTGTATGACTTGATGTAGGAATGTAAAAGATTCAAAAGGAGTTTCTACCTACCCGCAAATGAAAGAGGTGTGAGTGTACCTACGTATATATACTTGATAGTACTTAAGTACCTACTTATAATCTCATGAATTTCTCATCTAACATAACAATAATTACGGAGTAAAAAGTTAATGAATATTTTTTCTTACTTCGATGAAACAGTTTTTGAGCTCGATTTGCCTGATGGACGGTGATAGATTAGGTCTACAATGAAACGAGCGTGCTCAGGCAATTCCTGTTCTCTCTTGATTTGAAGTCTGATGGGCTTAAGATTCTAGCAATCTAGATTACTACTAGTTTTTATAATCTCTCGCCCTTTAACCTAATAAGCTACATAGCTAATGAAACAGGCGCTTTTTTGTAAAAAAAGAAGATCAATACCCATTGAAAAAAAGTTATCCCCATAGCAAATATACGGATATTTTGAACCCGTTTAGCCACAAAATGGGTTCACTGGTCAAGCCCCAAACAAAAAACAATATAAACAAAAAAACCCACACGTTATTTAAAAAAAACAATTACACAACGTATTGAATTGAAATCATGCACCGCACATTTTTAAATACTGCAAAACATAATAAAAATATATGTGCGAACACGGCCGAACACAACTCCATTTAGCCCATAGACAATGGACAACTTATTTTTTTCTATAGCGCGCACTGGCCACTAGTTAGGTCACATTTAATCGAGGCATAGAGTAAAATTCTAAATTGGAATGGATTTTTAATAACACAATTGGGACAATGGTGGCGTGACTTCGATAGAGTTAAATGGTTAATTATTGATAAAAAAATAGTATATTATGCAACTAGTGAATAAAGGACGGTTTTAAAGCGAGGGACATAGATGAATCACGAGCATAGAGAGTGATTCAAGTGTTAGAATCCTGAGCGACGCGAGTGATTAATGGCCCTCGATATAAATCCGTTTTATTCAAGAGTTGCATACTATATTTTATACCATGACTACGAGAAAAAGAAAGATTTAAGCGAAAAGCACGAGGAATAATAATAAATAAATGTTTAATTACCTTAAAAATTTACAAAAAAATTGAAAACAGGGTTACACATTTTTTGTAGAAGAAGTTTGAAAGTCGAATATTCTTTGCACAAGGAGGTTGTATAGCATTGAGATGGACGTCGAATATATATTGGTGTGTTCTAAATTCAAACACCAAAAACAGTGAGTAAAAGTGCTTTTTATTCACTGTTTTCAGTGAATAAAATAAGCTTTTTAGAGGGGGAATGGTATCAAACGTTATTTCATGACCTTTTAACTATTTCAGTTTTAACTAGCTGTGCCCGCGGCTTCGCTCCCGTCAACTGCCTACCCTACCCTACTTACTTTCCTACCTATCTACAATTTTTTTTTTCTAGGTTCATTCTTTCGCGGTGAATCTTAGCAATGCCATTCTTTTACGTCAAATGCACAACGACGCCATCTTCTATCGAATATGAAGTTCAGCTGTTCGAGTATCAGAATTGTCTGTGTTGTGACATTTTATTTCTAGAAGATTTTAAATTCATCTATTTTTTGATAGAATGAACTGATCGCGATGAAACAAAAACTAATACCTCAAGGTACGCACAATTTATACTAATATTATAAAGAAGAAAGATTTTTTTGTTTGTTTGTACCGAATAGGCTCCGAAACTACTGGACCGATTTGAAAACGTCTTTCAAATCGGTCCAGTAGTTTTAGAAAGCTACATTATTCCTTAATGACATGGGCTATTTTTTAATCCCGAAAATTTATGGAGCGAAGCCGCGGGCAACAGCTAGTTTTTATATATAAACGTTGTCTACATTGGTTTTGTACATTTAACGTGATGCGTGCACAACTAAACAGACAAAAAATCAAAAATTGCTGGAAATGGGTTCTCGGGGGTGACCATAAATAAGCTCTTAGAGCGGTATCAATTTGAGATCGAATAAGGGACAGATGTATCTGACGTGTATACATCTGTGAGTTACTGGATCTCAAATTGATTCCGCTCTAAGAGCTTATGGTCAGCCCCCTGTTGGTTACTTTGACCTGGTTATTTTTAGGGTTCCGTACCCAATGGGTAAAAACGGGACCTTATTACAAAGACTCCGCGATCCGTCTGGCTGTCTGTCTGTCCGTCTGTCACCAGGCTGTATCTCATGAACCGTGATAGCTAGACAGCTGAAATTTCACAGATGATGTATTTGTGGTGCCGCTCTAACAACAAATACTAAAAATAGATATTTAGGTGGGGCTCCCATACAACAAACGGGATTTTTTTCCGTTTTTTGCGATAATGGTACGCCTAACCGGCCTAGTGCGAGTCCAACTCGCACTTGGCCGGTTTTTTGTAAATATTGTCGATGTACAGAAACTACTTTTCTACAGATGTGTTATATGTATTGATACTGATTGTACCCCGTTGGTGGTCATAGTCTCTGCCTAATCAAAACCTGGCCAAATGGTGAATCATAGACCCATCTGAAACACAGTGTTAAATCTTATTATGTTTTTGTATAATTTTATTAATTATGTGTATAAAACAAAGCTTTTGAATTTAACAGTTTTAGTACGGAACCCCTAAAAACATAATAATATTTTTCAATACATTATTAATTTAGTTCAAATGTATTCAAAGCGCAATAAGTCATTTGCAATTTATTAAATCCCGGGATTAAATCGTTATGTCTATGATGCTGGGATTTTAGAGGCGGTTTTATCAACTCTATGTTACTTACTTTCTGGAACTTTAGTTAAATATACTCTGCATATTCCGATCTCTGGTGATAACAGGCGTGATGTTTCGTAAATGAAATAAGAACGTACACAGGTAAGTATTAGTGGTAGCAAAAAGATGATCACCCATTTCATAATGTTGTTTTATCTACACTCACAATGTAATGTTCCAAATATGAATTCAAAAAATATTGCATAAACACGTACTTTATATTCGTGGATAGGTAAAAAAAAAGTGTGCAACATTTTCCTTCGATTTTCAAACATCATTAAATAACTTTTTAATTTTTATAGCACACTTTTACTTTTTAACTTATTGGCGCTCATGGGCTCATTGACTTAATGTAGAAAAGTAGTGTCACTGTGGATGCGCGCGCTGCGCAGTCATGGTGCAATGAGAATCTAAATTGCCCGCCATAACGCATTTTTTTTTCGTTTCCACTTTTATTTTATCTCAACTGTATGAGTGCAGATAAAATAATGTATGCAACGGCATATAGCTAACTATACTATACTCAATATTAACACGCGAGTGTTTTAATACCTAAGTATTAAAACACTCGCGTGTTAATATTATCATATTCGTTTCGCCTCATGTGATAAACCCACGCTCGTGTTTTAATAACCCCTATTATATGACCATTGCATAAGCTTTTATTAGAATTTACCTACTTAACTTTTGTAGTTAAATCTTTCATTCCATAATATAGTGGCCTTATATTAGAAGATTTATAGATCAGGATTCGTAAGTTAAGTATTAATTTTTGAACGAAATAGTACGGGAGCCCGCGACCTAAATTTTTGACGCCTATGACCAAAACCGTTACGTACCTATTGTTTATTTATAATTTAGAAAAATATTTGACTTCTAAGTTGAAAACTCTGTCGTTTCTACCCCTATAATCTTTGATGCTGGACGACAAACAATCGCGCAATAAAGACTTATTATTAATTGAAGCCACGAACGAAGGGTCGCATACTTTAGTAGTCCAGCTGCTTACCTAGACCAGGGGTCAGATGTTCAGGGTTGCCAGATTGTTCAAAATAATACAAATAAGTTTGTTTTTTTGATAGGAGCCTTTTTGGTCTCGCACGGGGTTTTTTATATTTTATTATTGTTTGTGTTTTGCTTATCTCGTGTCTCCTGTGCGGGTCACAAATAAATAATTTTTCTTTCTTTCTTTCTTTCTTTCAAAATACTAAGGTATAAAAAAACTTACTGATCGATAAGTATTTACGTAAAGCAGCACTGTCGTATGTAGGTGTTTTAACACCAAAATAAAAATAAAAGATGATGATGAAGACATGTGAGATGAATCCAAAATTGTTTTTTTAAGAACTTAGCTCTTTTTTGGGACAACTTAACGTAAATAAAAAAAAATGCAGACACAAAGGTCCATAGTTTTGTTAGTATTACAAATTACTTAAAATATATGTTAGTAACACACTTAGACACAACAATAAATGACAATCAGAAATAGTTTAGCATTTTGTCTGTGAAAGAATGTTGTACTCTCAGATTACCTCTTACAAACAAAAAAAAAATCCTATTTCACTATATATAAAATTATAAAACAAAATCCCGCGTCTGTCTGCCTGTCTATTCGCGATAAACTCAAAAACATATGAACGGATTTTCATGCGGTTTTCACAAATAGACAGACTAATTCATGAGGAAGGTTCAAATATATATTTTTTTAGTGTTGTATAAATTGGTTGAAATATGACGATAATTGTTGAAAATGTCAGAAAAAGTTTTAATTGAAAACGCTGCTAATCCTTTTGAGATATTACAAAACCATGTAAAGTGGAATTGTTCCACTATTATAAGTCTACAGAAAAGTCCGCAGTGGCATATGTCTATCGTTTAATGATAGCTTACTATAGCCATTCTAACTTTACCATTGATTACCAAGCCACATTACAAGAAGACGAACAAGAAGAGGAAGCAGAATTATGAAATGATTATGAATGAGATGGATAATTTTACATATTTTTTTAGAAATCACATGGATTTTTCATCATTTCCAATAGTACCAGTTTTTACAGAATTTTGAGTAGTATTGAATTAATAAGGATCACAGTAGATTGTGGAATAGGCCTATCCGGGAAACCCGTTAAAAAAAACGCGCCGTGTACACTACCTCCCCTGTGGCGTGGAAACATGTGCATATTAAGGCCGTACCCTGACCAAAAAAACAGCATGACATATGAGCATTCCTATTGGCCTAGCGGCACTGGCGGCGCATGAATTACGGTAGTGAATACGCCCAGATTTTAGAATAAAATCTTTATAAAATCGAATATTGGTCTTTAGAAAAAAATTAAACTTACAAAATGTTCGTTATCAAATTGTCTATCCATTAGTGTTAGTATAAAAAATAATTAATGATCACTTTACGAGGAGATGCATGCTATCAATAATTATTTCGCATTTTTATGGTTTTGTTGGAAGGAGATTAGTGAAACATATACCTCTTTAAAAAAAAAGTGTACTACCATTTTAGAATCAACATTATGTAGAAATTTAATGTATTTTTGTTAATTGCTATTTCTTTTTAAATAAAGAGTAGATAGCTCTTAAAAACTGCACAAAAACGACTAGCGCGGCGTTTTGCTCGGGGAGGCGCCTTAAGAAGAATGCAACTTTTTCAACTTTTTCAACCATTACATCTCAGAAACGGTGACGTGTAGAAGAAATATTTTAGTGACAATTTTTATAGATAATTGAATAATCTAAAATTTTGTCCGATCTATTTTTATCATAAAACTTACCATTTGGCTAAAAAACGCAAAAACCCATATTTGCGAACTTTGACCTTGAATAAAAAAAAATGCAAGTGTGGGATCGATGGGGCTTTTTAAATTTCATTTATAATGGTGTTCCGAACATTCAAAATCAAAATATTTATTTTTTATTTTACATAGGCCTACATGGGCACTTATAAAACGTCGTTTCCTATGGAGAAGAACCGGCAAGAAACTCCATGGTTACTCTTTTTTCGTACGGTTCGTACCAATTTTCAGCTCTATGCAAATTACTGTGAACCTAACCTTATTTTTTGGTCTAATTTGACTGGACTAAGGTAGAGGCAACCAAGAAGCGAAAATAATAAAGAAACATACACAATTATTTACTTAAAGGCGTATGTGGTTTATGTCTCTATGTATGTGGCAAGATATGAGGTGCTTTACATATTCAATCCTTGACAGTATTTACATACATAGATAAAGATGGTATTTAATAAAAACGCCACCGAAGAAAAAAGTGTTCAACAACACTATTTTAGACTAAGCCAAATAAAGTATATTACACTTAAATAACATACAAAGTAAAATACATTTAAAAATGGCAGCGAGAGCTGACAACACTACGCCATGACCCCTCCTATTTTGAATGGTAAGTGCTTCTATAAAAATTCTATGGTCATTATTTTCTGAGTACAATTTCTAATCTGCGACTAGTTTCTATAGGTTTAGAGTTCCCAAATGAGTACTGGACCTAACGGACACACTTATACTTTTAAGACCCTATGTTTACCCGAGTACGGCGAAGGTAAAAGGACGGTTATGATGGTTAATAACTAGCTATTGGTAGCAGTTATGACCATATCAAAATCGAAACATTATTCTACGGGATTGTATCTGTCATTACTTTACTACTAATACATCCTCGGAAAACTCGTACATCCAATGACTTCTCCCGCTCAGGGTGAAGCGGGAGGGCGTGTCAGAATTTTACTGACTAAAACCCACCCATGTTCCTTCAGTTGCTTGAGCCAGGGCCGCGATAACTCTAACATATCTACTACTGGGATATAAAGTATACCAGGCCACGGTCTACCTACCTGTGTTCCAAATTTCAAGTCTTCCAAATCTGTTCAGACATTGAGGCTGGATTGGTAAATAAATAGACAAAGATGCAGACATTAGAAAGAATTTGGATTAGAATGCTATAAAATCGAGAGCAGTGGTGGCCCAGTGGTATCGGCCGCGACTTACAAGTTGCAGGTTGTGGGCTCGAGCCCAGGCAGGCGCTTTACTTTGTGTAAATTATTTCATCACCACTGCTCTCAAAAACGGTGAAGGAAAACATTGTGAGGAATCCGGCATGTCCTAGAACCGAAAATTTGAAGACATGTGACATCCACTAACCCGCAATGGGCCCACGTGGTGGATTACGGCCCATTCCCTCTCACAGAGAGGAGGCCTGTGTCCCAGCAGTGGGAACATTAATAGGCTGATGATGATGATAAAATGAAAAAAAAATAAAAAAATGTAATATAAATTTAACCAAATCTTATACTTCTTAATAATATTATAAAAGCGAAAATTTGGATGCGTAGATGAAAGTTTGTAACTCAATCCCGCCAGAACAGCTCAACGGATCTGGATGAAATTTGGCACAGAGATAGATTGTAATCTGGAATAGCAATTAAGGCGCGTTTCACAGGCTACTTTTCATTCCGGTATAATGTTTCCTTGGTAACACTTTTCAGCGGGCAAAACCTTTGGCAGTAGCTAGTCAGTTCATAATTTCAACTATACTGCAGCGAATCGTCGTAAAGATGATTCTGCTTATAAGAAACTAGGCTAACCAATCCTAATGATTCTTATTATTTTTATTTTGGGATCAAAGACGACAGTTCAATCGATATTTTTAGCTTACGCTTAGCGGTAGCCAATCAATGGATTGAGTTGGTCGGGTGGATTTTTTACGAATTACCTATTAGTTGTCGTCGTTTTTAGGGTTCCGTACCCAAAGGGTAAAAACGGGACCCTATTACTAAGACGCCGCGGTCCGTCAGATTATGTATTACTGTTGCCGCTAAAACAAGAAATACTAAAAACAGAATAAAATAAACATTGAAGTGGGGCTCCCATACAACAAACGTGATTTTTTTGCCGTTTTTTGCGACAATGGTACGGAACCCTGCGTGCGCGAGTCCGACTCGCACTTGGCCAGTTTTTTTAAATAATTTACAGTCAGTTTTCGTTTTTCGAAACTCCATGAGAATGTCTTATTTCCGATGGATGGAGAATTGGAAACATTGTACAACAAAATACATACAAACTAGGTACATTGTTCCTTCAAAAATACCTAGATGTAAAAATAAATTAAAACATTTTAGTTGTAACATACATTGTATTTTTACGCGGCCAGGTCGGCCATTTTGTTCACGTCACTGGTACCGAGCGGTAATTAATTTGTGGAAACCTACAAAAGTGGAACCGCTAAAAGTTTGGGATAAGTGATTAGATGAAAGCGATTTTGCATGAAATATTGCTCGACTTATTAAAATATCCTATACGAGTACCTAGAGCTCACCAGGAGCAGACTGCATTACTTTGTGAGCCCACAGTAGGGATGGGTCCGATATATCAAAACGTAACTTATATCGGATATGGGGCTCGATATCATATCATATCGATATCCATATCAAAATAACCGATATCACAAAAACTGTATGTATCGAATCAAAACTACTTGCGACGAACGAACGAATAACTCAAAACTTAAAACCGTAACAATGCAAAAACTTACGAACAAAACGCAAACTTCACAAACGATAGGAACCATATAACTGTACTACTGATATCGATATCTGAAAACCGTTTTTGATATCGATATGAAAACTGTATATCGGTTAAATAACCGTTTGCGAAAAAAAAACGAAATCGCCCATCTCTACCCCACAGGAACGAACGCGCTACCGGGATAAAAACTAAAACCTGACCCATGTCCTAACCCCGATCATGGTCAATTAACTAAGATACACCTTTTATTTTTACCCGGCTGCAAGGTAAGGGTTATGTTTTTCGCGCGTATCTTGTATGTATTTAATATTCTTTATTACCTCATATCTTTCAAAATACTTGGCGGATTTTTTATAATTAAGACATCGTTAGATAGGTATTGACCGCCCAAGTGTTCTTAGCTAAGTGCCGTTAAAAAAAAGGAACATGGCGGCTTTTTGGCGCCATATTGTGGGGGTTGCAATTTTTTTCAATACCCATCGAGTGGGGTATTAAAATGAAGGGTTTTAGAGGAGATTACATAAATGTAAACTACTTATATGTTTAAAAGTCATTCGAAAAAGAATGATAACTAAAAAGTTGTAAATAAAAAAAGTTAATTTAAAAATTGATTTTTAAATTAACTTTTTTTATAATAATAAAAGTCCTACTAACTACAGTAGGGGATGAACCTTTAGCTTAAATATCACATATGATTAAATCAGTTTCCTCACTCTTCAAATCGAAACACAACTTCCGTTGCTTTGCGGCATAATATGCAGGGCATAGGTACATAACATAAGCAACTCATCATTACCCCTACCAACCCAGCGCTAAGAAAGAAAATTTGGTTCAAAAAAGTAAAACGTGC
Source organism: Orthosia incerta (assembly GCA_948252205.1). Classification (NCBI taxonomy): domain Eukaryota; kingdom Metazoa; phylum Arthropoda; class Insecta; order Lepidoptera; family Noctuidae; genus Orthosia; species Orthosia incerta. The sequence continues at coordinate 9,749,810 of OX411765.1, read as the reverse complement.
AATAAAATACTATTAAACAAATCGTCAATCTATTTATGGAAAAAATATACACAAACCGAGTAAACCCTGATTCTTGCAAGTCGCTGCTAACACCATCTATCTATCGCCGTGGAACGGAACCGAACGCACTCGATGTAAAAAAAAAACAGTTTAATCAGACGAAAAACGCTAGTTACGTCGTCACAGTTTCTTTGTATGGGATTAGGCATCTGTATGCTAGTATTATATTATCTGTGCCCCTACTCATAATTATAAACCATTTTTGTGTGATACTATTACCGAATTCGCAATCAACTTTCGCTTACATTCATGTTTGTGACGCTTTTCAATAATTGCGTATTTCAGTTACATCTTGTATGGAAACACCAATGGTGGTTGGTGGCACTTCCTCGGTATGATCTTTCACTAAAAACTTTACAGTGACACCATTCATCTCTTGTAACTTGTACCATACACAAATCGCGAATCAAGTGTCGATATATTAACCGTCGATATGGTCGACCTAAAAGGCGAGCAAAAAAATCGCGTTTTTTTTTAATATACCACCGAGGCACCGAATCTACTGCAGAGTGCCAACTTTGAAAATGGAACTCCATTAATTAAATATTCGGAGTTAAATATGGGAAAGAGGTTTTATTGGATGCTCGTTTTAGAGCAGTTCTTTTTTTCTGTGATTGCCTCGTTAGTGGTCTAGTGGTCTCATACACAGATTAATGATATGTAGCTAGTCTCACACATTCATGACAGACTGACAGAGCCCATACTTAATAAACCATGTTATTATTGTAAAGTGTTATTATGTTTATTGTTTTTGTTTCCTGTAGGATTTCTTTTTCTAATTATGCCTAAATGAGCATAAAATACCAATACAAGTATGCAACTGTGGTTTTTATTGTATACTAGCTGTGCCCGCGGCTTCGCTCCTGTCAACTGTCTACCCTACTTCCCTACCTACCCTACTTACCTTCATCTACCTACCTACCTTACTTACCTTAAATAAAATTAATCTAACTTTTGATAGAGTGAACCGATTGCGATGAAACAAAAACTAAGTAATACTTCAACTTAACAAAAACTAAGTAATTTTTATCTATAAATTATATCTACATTGATTTCGTACATTTTACGTGATGCGTGCACAACTAAACAGACTAACAGACAAACATATAAACAGATACACAAATAAACAGATAAACCGACAAACAAACAAGCACACGAAAATTCCAAAAATACTGGATGAGTTTTAATGGGTTCTGTAATATTTTCGATGTACAAAAATGACTTTTCTACAGATTTATTATATGTATTGATTAATTTATTTAATTATGAAAAATATTCTTTCTTTCTAGAAATTTTCCTAAACTGGTTTCACTGTTTTATAACTAGAAATAATTGTCAATAACAAAGCTCAAATTAAAAAAAAAAAATTTTTTCTATTAAACATAAATAACATTAATTTACGCCAATTATTCCGTCTCAATTTCAAACATGTCAAAATCATTGAACCAACACATTTTATTCTCGCCAGAATTTAATAAAAAAATAAATAAAAAAATTCAGTCGACTGGTTTTCAACAGCTCACTATTAATATCAAAGACAATAGTGCCAGTTATTAATAGTGCGTCATAGACAAAAGATTTACTCTATGGTTCAACGCCTCTACGATATGGGGGCTTAATAAAAGGGTGTCGGTTTTGTAGTTTTATTATTGTGAAATATCAAACAGGAATAGGAAAGTACCATTGTGACGTAGTATATGCGGGATCGAAGACTGTTTTACAGACGAGGTTATTTATAGCTCAGCAGGATAATACAATACAGGGTTACCAACATAGCCCAAATAATTGCCAGACTTAAGTGGCAGTGGGTACATTGCTCGCAGAACGGCAGCCTAATTGAGTAAGTGAATTCTCTAAAGCAAACGAGTCGATTCCTTCAAAGAATCAGAATCATTTCTTTCAACTTTTTCGGTATTGCGAAACTAATTTGGAAAAAGTACAAACGTCCTCCTTTGAGTTGAAGTTCATCTACTGCGTTATGTTTCATCAAACTCGAACATTACACAATACCAATAGTGAAGTTTTATCTCGATTCTTCCGCTTTCGTTCATTCTTTACAATACATTCTACGTCAAAATATTGGTAATGGAAAGGTGCATAACCTTTCCGTTTCAGAGTGTAATATGCAATACGTAAAGTCGTTTTTGGGAAAGAATCGACTTGTTTACTTTGGAGAATTCACTTACACAATTATGCTGCGGATGGTCGATGGGGTACGAAAAGTTTTAGAGTTGGAAGGCCTCCCTCTTGCTAGGTGGACCGATGACCTGGTTAAGTTTTCGGGAATCCGCTTGATGCGAGAGACACAGTACCGATTTATGTGGTGACACTTGGGGAAGGCTCATGTCCAGCAGTGGACGTCTTTCAGCTGAAATGATGATACAATACCTATATGCTATGCTGCAACCATTTCAAACAGTGTTGACTAAAGAGGTCGCTACATTATAGCAAAGAGTATCCTTTCAGTCCCTTTTACGACTTGTTCTTGATAGATAGAGTTAATAAACCCTGTTCTCTTTTACTACCAAATCAGTAAAAAAGAAATAAAATGGCCGCGAAATCAACTAGAAAATAATAAAAACCGACCTTAGACTCCACAAAAAAATAATTTAATTTTTTTATTACCATTTCCTTACCTTTTACGAGGTAAATTTTATTTCCCGCCATTTTTAACGTCAAAATAAACGAATTGCCTCCAAAAGTGAATAAGGTTTTCATTAAACAAGATATTTTTTTTCTAATGTCCTCAAAATGCGTCGCCAAGATCCTATCTCGACCTTTCATAAGGCTCTCCATAGACATTAAAAAAAATATAAAGAGTTCTTAGGAAAAAAAGTTGAAGATTTTCCTTCGGAGACACAGGAGAGATGAAGCATTATTTTTAGATGGATACGGTAGTTTTTATTGAGAATCGGCTGTAAGATAGTTTACATAAACGTTTTAAAATGTATCTCCAAGGCTCTTTACTTTTGAACCATTTTCATTTGCCACGGCTTTTTATAGTTTCAAAAGTGGAATCTAAAAATTCTTTATCAAATTGTTAATGCGCCTCCCCGAGCAAAACGCCGCGCTAGTCGTTTTTGTGCAGTTTTTAAGAGCTATCTACTCTTTATTTAAAAAGAAATATCAATTAATAAAAATACATTAAATTTCTACACAATGTTCATTCTAAAATTAAAGTACACTTTTTTTTTAAAAGGTATATGTTTCACTAATCTCCTTCCAACAAAACCATAATAATGTGAAATAATTATTGATCTTGTAAAGTGTTCATTAATTATTTTTTATACTAACACTAATGGATAGACAATTGGATAACTAACATTTTGTAAGTTTTATGTTTTTCAAAAGACCAATATTCGAATTTATAAAAAAAATATTCTAAAATCTGGACGTTGGTATTCACTACCGTAATTCATGCGCCAACAGTGCCGCTAGGCCAATAGGAATGCTCATTTCTCATGCTGATTTTTTGGTCAGGGTACGGCCTTAACCATAAATTCAGTAAGTATAAAAAAAAACTTTCACCTCATTATTACAAGCTTTTATTTAACTTGCCTTGTTTTTTGGGTCAAATCTTGCAATTGAATATTAAAATAATTATCCCCAACCTTTTGAGCTGAAAATTTGCGTTCGTGTTTGGTTTGGATGACAATGCACGGTAAGACAAAAAGATTTTATAAAAAAAAACCGGCTAAGTGCGAGTTGGACTCGCGCACGAAGGGTTCCGTACCATTACCGTAAAAAACGGCTTAAAAATCACGTTTACTGTATGGAAACCCACTTAAATATTTATTTTATTCTTTTTTTTGTATTTGTTGTTATAGTGGCAACAGAAATACATCAATCAATCTGCCTAGCCTTTTCCCAACTATATTGGGGTCGGCTTTCAGTCTTATCGGAATCAGCTAGTTACCTATGTTTTACATGGAGCGACTGCCTATCTGACCTGCACAACCCAGTACCTGGGTAACAAGGTACCTCTTGGCAAGATTAGAGTCAGATCTCAAGCTTCTGACTACCCGTAACGACTGTCAAAGTTCTTCAAACGACAGCCGGGATCACTTCAGGGACTATCTTGAAATGGTCACCCATCCACTACGGACCTCGTCAAGCGTTGCTTTACCTTGATGATCGACCAGTGCGGCTGTTATTATTTAGCCACGAGCTCCTCCAACAACAGAAATACATCATCTGGCAACAGAAAATACATCATGTGTGGAAATTTCAACTGTCTAGCCATCACGGTTCATGAGATACAGCCTGTTTACAGACAGACAGACAGACGGACAGTGGAGTATTAGTAATAGGGTCCCGTTTTTACTCTTTTGGTACGGAACCCTAAAAATATATTTTTCATTTATTTTAATTATCATCATCATCATTATTTGTCACTAATTTCATTTTGGACACATACCTACATTTTGTAGTAGGTACAAAAAGATCGCCTTATCTTAAAATAGCTGATTTGGGCTTAGACGGTTTTGGGCACTAGTTTGTTTGTAGTACATATTAAATAAGAGTTGTTACAGGCATTATTATAAAGGATCTTTTGAAATATGCAAAGTTTTATTATAAAATGCTACATCTGCTGCTACATTCGTAAAAAAAATAAGTATTTCTTCTTACCTCCGAGCCACAAAACTTCGAAGCACCGTAAATAATGTAGGTATTATTGCATATTTCTCGAATATAAAGTCGTCCACGAGTCGCCATCTTGGTTCCCTCAATGAGGCAATACAGTTGAAGTGTCGCCCACTTACGAAAATGTTGCCAAGTTAAATTAATACTTCACGCTACGCAGTGAAGAGGGTAGGCTGGTCATTTTGTATCCCGATATGGAAAATATCATGAAATATTGTTTATCGAGAGGATATTTTTTTGCAAAAAACGTTTTCCAAGAGGAATGTCCTAAGTTGGGTCTAAATGAGGGCCGCATACTTTTGAGGCCAAATTCACACTTCAACAGTGCTGATAAAAAATGTTTTCTTTTCGATAGAATATTATTAAAAGACTCGACGCTGATTGACGTTAAGAATTCTAGAAAATATCATCACCTAATGGGACTGAAAATGACACAAATAAATGTTATTTTTGCTTCGTCAAACTTTCTTGAAGTAATATTATCTGAAATTATTTCGAACTAACAGAAAAAATGTGGGCAACCAGATGCTTGTCATGTCTTTTAAAAAAAATATATATTTTCTGATACCACTGTTTATTTTCAGAAATACAATATTGAACTACTGGGGTATACATCTGTCACTTACTCGATCTCAAATTGATACCGCTCTAAGACCTTATGGTCACCCCCTGACCACTAAATCAATACATTTAAACCCCTTGTAATTTAAGGTAATTGTAATTTAATTTAAAAAAAATCCCTACATCGTCTCTAAAAAATGCTAAACAAAGAGTCTTTGACACAGATGAACACAAGTATACCGACCTCGTCATGTACAAGTCGTGATGGTAAACTAATGACATAGGTATCTAATGAAATGAGCTCACTGTACTTGTGATAGTAGCGAATCTATATATGTCTACAGAATGACGTACGGGGCGGTATTCATAGTGTTACTTACATCTTGTCATCTTGGGACAGTCTCATCTAGTTCGATTTTTTTCGTAGTGAACTTTTTTTGTCTAGTTGTGGCTGTCCCACTGCTGGACAAAGACTTGCCTCAGGTCATTTCAGACAGTAGGGTTTAGGCCATCAGGTCCAGATTTATCGGGGAATATTATATTCCCCGATAAATTCGTAATAATTTAACCGTGTGAAAGCCGCGGGAATCCACTGAACATGAAAAGCACATCACCGTCCAAGCCCATGTATTGTCAAATACATGGGCTTGGGCGAGAACTATGTCCAGCAGTGGACGCCTTTCAGTAGAATATTTTCGGTTGAGTGTGACTGCACTTTTGTCCCTTGGCTGTACTCAAAGTCAAAGTCAAATTTCTTTATTTCAATAAGGCCACTAAGCGGCACTTTTGAACGCCAAAAAATTACTTAGTCCGTAAAACATTTCATTTCAACTAATTTTATTACTAACATACACTGCGTGATTAACTCTCAGCATTACTAAGCTCGTAGCCAAATAAATAGCCGCAGGTTTGCTCATCTAACAGCGCATGACCGTTACATTAGGAGTAATAACAATGAAAGCCGTTGACTAATCTGCAGTCGAATTGCGTAACATACTCGTGCTGACAATAGCTTTCATTTTGGCAATTCAACGATATACCTTGAGCTATAGACAAAATTACAGCCAGCGACATTAATTGTCGAAAGTTCATAATTTTATCATACTAGCTGTTGCCCGCAACTTCATCGAAGACAACACTTAAAAAAAAAACATTTGTTTTATTTTACGAGGAACTATAATTGTTTTTCAAAATAGGAATAAAAACGCCAGCTATTATCCAGTAAAAGTCCCGTTAAAATCGGTCCAGCCGTTTCGAAAATTACCCGGATTAGACAGAAAGACACAAAAAAAAATTGTTTGAGTTTTTGTTATAACTACCGTACTTATATACCTAAAAAGCTGTTATTTTGATTTTACAAACAGACACTGCAGTTTTATTATTTGTATAGAAGAAGGATTGACCACGTGATTTTTCGCAACTAATCAATCCTACTCATTTAGAAGTTTTGAAAATACTTAGTGCCCTAATAGAATATCACTTTGTCAGGCCTTCTGTTAACAAAAATATGCATTCCACAGCTCAGAAGATAAACACATGAGCTGTGGAATGCATATTTTTGTAGTGCTTGATTGTTTTGACATCAAAAGTCATTGTCATTGAAAGTGCAACGGAATGTTGATCGTAGTTTTTATTTACTAACGTAAACACACTTATGCTGTATATCTAGTATGAATTACTTACTTGGCGTTCAGCCAATGCATCCTATTTCATTGCCTAGTTTATTTGTGGTCAATTTAACTCCTATTTTGTCAGGTTCGCAATGAACTTTCAACGATTTACATCAACGCTTAGTTATTTATTATTTTTCGAGGTATATTGAATTAGTTACAACGTAAAAGCTATCCTGTTTATATTATTACCTAAATACATTATAATTGTATTTATTAAGACTTAAACACATCCTAGACGAATTGATCCGTTTCCATGCAATATTTTAGGACTAAAAGTACTTCTTCTACCATTTGTATGGATGCGGTTATTGAACTATAGTGTAGCATCATTTTCTTACTTACAACTTCTTATTTCAGTTAAATCCAGGTGGACTGTATATAATGTGACATTAATTCGATTGTAAGCCCAGACTATGAATAGGGATGACTGCGTGTATTTCTATATTACCGTGGTACAGCAGCACGCTCTTTGACGAACCCACAGTTCGATAAAATGTAACACAGGGCTGTCACTGAAGCAATGTTTTAATTATTATCATCCTACCTACTTTAACATCCTACTAATTTTATAAAACGTGAATGTTTGTGAGGACAAAGGTTTTTGAAGCACTGGTCAAGACAAAGCTGCAAGCAGCCTTGAACATCGTCGCCGAGTTGCCAGCTTGTCGGTTTTTTATCGGTTACACTTCGGCGAGTGTGCGATGGAATTGCATGATCTAATTCCACCTCTCCCGTTTCATCATCGGACTACCAGACGTGCGGCGATGCGCCATCGGTACATGGTGGATATCCCACCCATACGCACAAAACGTTTTGGGAACACTTTCATTGTGCGTACAGCTAAGGAGTGGCATTCCCTGCCGGAGTCTGTGTTTTCCGACAGCAACAATCTAAGGATCTTTACGTCAAGAGTGATTAGGTTTTTTCTAGGCAAGCGTTATTCACCATCGGCCACTTCATCGCTTAGCATCAGGTGAGATAGTGGTCAAGCGCGAGCCTATCATCATCATCTGCCTAGCCTTTTCCCAACTATATTGGGGTCGGCTTCCAGTCTTACCGGATTCAGCTAAGTACCAATGTTTTACATGGAAATCAAATGGAATAATTTTATTGTACCAGTGTTTCTTTCAAGCGCGAGCCTAGAGTTTATAAAAAAAGGATGTTTTTACAATTTTACGCAAAAAACTACTGATATAGGCCTCACCCGACAACCCGGTCGTAAGCCTTTTGAATCCAGTCCGTCTAAGCCACCTTTTTAAGGTTTTTGTCCATTTACCTGGGTACCACTTTACGGCTGCTGATACGAACTCGTTTACTCCAATGGCCATCAGTCCTTCGACAGACATGGCCGGCCCACTGCCACTTGAGTTAATTCAGCAAGCTATGCCAGACTATTTGAATGATTTGGTACCCCTAATGATACCTTCTTACAGTTTTTGTAACGCAATGTAATTACTAAAAAAAAACAGAAAATCATCATTATAAAACACAAAATAGTATTTTTTTTTCTAAACATGTCTTGCCAGCCCTACTCCTAGATCCCCTCCCAATAGGGTTGTGCAACAATAGCGCCGTAGGGCTGTAATTAAAAAAAAGCGCGTAACGTGCTGGCGTGAATTTTCACGCGTACCACTCAATGGGCGGTCTGTGTGTGCGTATTTATAATATTGTACGCGTCTGTGTGAGAAATAAGAACGCGTGTTCGCGATTTGAATTATTCTCCTGTTATTTTTTGTTGTCAAAGACGTTACGGAATATTAAGTGTGAATAATTAAATTTTAATGATTGCCTCTTGATCAATATGTTACTAGCGACACAGCTTCACACGGGATAAGTTATTTATGCAAACTTTCTTCGTTTATCGCTCTTCGTATTAGTGAAAACCATATCATAATTCGTTGCGTGGTTACAAAAAGTAAGCGAAGAATCAGACAGAGGCAGGCAGTAACCTTGTTTTATGCTATAGATAGAGATTCTTGAGTAGGTACCCACCTTAATCATCATCATATCAGCCGAAAGACGTCCACTGCTGGACATAGACCTCCCCAAAGCGTCGCCACTTTGACCGGTCCCGTGCGACTCACAACCAGCGGATCCCCACAACCTTCACCAGGTCATCGGTCCACCTTTTTTTTTCAACTAGCTGTTGTCCACGGCTTCGCTCTCGTGGACCCACCAGGACCCGTTTTCGGGATTAAAAAATTGCCTTTGTCACTCAGATATAATGTAGCTTTCTATTGGTGAAAGAATTTTTCAAATCGGTCCAGTAGTTTCGGAGCCTACTCGTATTCGGTATAAACAAACACAAAACTTTCCTCTTTATAACCTTAGTATAGATTAAATATAAAGTGTTCTGCAAAATAAAATAAATTAACTTCAGGCTATGAAACCCTTAAAAAGTACCTACAGCATCACAATTTACACAATGACAGCAAGGTATAAATTAAAAAAAAATACATAAGATAGCAAATAAAATTAAGTTAATAATTAATCAAATAAGAAAAACAGGAAGTATTTAAGTCAAAAATCACTAACGCAAAAATGTCTCCTTACTGCAGCGTGATCGCAAGTGTGTAGCGAGCCTAAAACCATGAGATATGTTGTAAAACGCGTCAGTAAGTAATGAAAACACTATTCGTGTGTGATCAGGCCTTATTTATTAAAATATATACGTCTACGGTGCCACTCGGGGTGAGAACCCTTACGAGTATGAAAGTACATACTCGTACTACATACTGGCTGGTTGTAAATATGGCTAATATGGATAATAGTTTGGCTTTGTACAGTTAGGTCTCTTTCATATACAGCACCCTGTAGACAATCTACAATCGATAACGCTAGTAGAAAACGAATCCATGTATGGGAATGACACATCTGAACGCAGTCACGTGGTCAGACCATACAAATAGAAGGCGTTAACGATTGTAGAAAGAGAGTCGATACGAAAAGTTTGTAACTTAGCTAGGGGGCAGGTGTGTCGTTGGTCTTGTGGTTGGGAGCGCTACTGCCGTGCACAAGGTCCTGGATTTGAGTCCCGGGTCGAGCAAAATATTATAAGGTTTTTCGATCTGTAATTTCTCAGGAGTAGTCCGGAGTCTGGACTACTCTACTACTGGAAAGAAATATGCTCGTCCCCTCCTTCATGGGACTTATAAATAAATAAATAAATCATCATTTATTTCAGATTCATCTTACGATTACATCCATATTTGTTAGTACAATTGCGAGCTTACAAACTAGTGTTAGTAATTTTTCGTAACTGATTGACACATAATAATAATAATTTAATTAAATAATGTATATTAATAACAATTTTATTACATTTACATTTAATTATATTTAAATAAAACAGTACCAGATCCGGTTGGACTCCCGATGATGGTGACAAATCACTATACGACAGCGTGCAGCCGTATTCAGCGAGCCAGCATCGGAGAGTCCCACCGGTCCGCCAGCGCGCGCAGGATGGTGTTGGGACTGTCGCGCGTGCGGCGCATGATAGCAGCGCACCGTTTGCGCATAATAGCGGCAAAGCCGTCTATTTCAGCCGCCGCGAACATCGCAGAGGCGCTGCAGTGGCGTGGCAGCCCCATCAGCACCGGGAACGCGTTATTGTATTAACCGCTTATACTTACTACCAGCCTGTAACTGTCCCGCTGCAGGGCAAAGGCCTCTTCTCATACAGAGAAGTCAGAGCATTGATCACCACGCTTGCTCAAGACGTGTTGGCGATTTCATACTTATATTAATGTTCAGGTTTCCTCACTATGTTTTCCTTCACCGTTGTCAGCGATGCCCAAGATAAACTTAGGAAGTGCATATGAATTTGTAAAAGTCACATTGGTACTTGCCCGGATGGACCCATGACCTTAAGCACGTGAGGCGAGGTCTTTTAGCCACTAGGCCACCACGACATGCCTTGTACATAACTACGTATATTTTTTATTACTGTAGGTGCATCTCTGCTGACCCTTCGGGCAGACAGGCTTGATTGCGTGATATTCACTATAGATCTTAAGGGTACACTAGTCGACGGCACGAACTACTTTGTGCGCGGGGTTAAAATGCATTTTATATCAACCGACAACACGTGCGGAATAGATAGATGCTGTGATGAGCAGTAGGAAGCTAGTTCGCGTACGAATACACACTTTTGCAAATTTGTAGCGAAATGGATAATGATTTAGGACGAAACCGAGCGAGCGAAATTTGATAAACAGACCTTTGGCAGTCTAGATATCATGAAAAAACGACTAAATCTATATGTTCAAAATAAAATTATTTGCATTGTTGAACGACTAATCTATCCCTGTATGGAGGCCGTTTTGCAATTTTCCGTCTTCATATGGTATTTATTTGCGCCCAAAAATGCGTTAAAATTAGTGTCTAAATGTGGAACTTTCGACGCTCATAACTTTCAAATATTTTATTTTTTTATTTTTTCGCTTCCATACAGGACTAGATAATTAAGAGACAAATTGATATCACTTTTTATTTTGAACGTGCATCGTCAAACAGTGGAATAATCCCTAGACTACGTTTGTATGGAAGAATTTTCGACTAGTGTAACCTTAATAGGTAGTGTCTGCTTGATAGGTAGTTTGCTCCATAAACTTGTAACCAATTTTTCTTCTTTTTTGCCATCGAAATGATAGCAAACAAAGAACAGTTGTAAGATAAATTCAAATATTTAGTTAGCCCACACTGTCTTATTGCTTGCATCATCATCGTCATAATCAGCCTTTTAACATCCCCACTGGTGGGACACAGGCCTCAAGTGGGCCCAGTGCAGTTTGGTGGATGTCACATGTCTTCGAATTTTTGGTTCTAGGACATGCCGGTTTCTTCACGATGTTTTCCTTTAACATTTTGATAGCAGTGGTGATGAAATAATTTAAAGTAAAGCGCATAGAAGCGCGTTCGCAGGCCTCCCACCAGGTGGACTGATGACCTGGTGAAGGTTGCGGCGATCCGCTGGGTGAAGGGCGCATAGGACCGGTCAATGTGGCATCGCTTGGGGGAGGCCTATGTCCAGCAGTGGCCTTTTTTCGGCTGATTTGATGATCAAAGCGCCTGCCTGGTTTCGAACCGACACCCATGTAAGTCGCGGTCGTTACGAATGAGCTACTACTGCTCTACTGTTGCGAAAAAGCTCCAAATCTTTCCTCCAAAAGGCTCCAAATTTAACCTCGAAAATCAGCGCTAGATGTTTGATGCCCAGCAAATGCAAAGTTGGAACCCTGTCGATATGAACACACTCAGCGCAATTTTGGGTTGTTCTTTTTAGGGTTCCGTAAGACTCCACGATCCGTCTGACTGTCTGTTTGTCCGTCTGTCACCAGGCTAATTCACATAAACTGTGATAGCTACACAGTTGAAATTGCCACAGATGGTGTACGTTGCCGCTATAACAACAAATAGTAAAAACAGTATAAAATAAATATTTAAGTGGAGCTCCCATACAAAAAACGTGTTTTTTGCCGTTTTTTGCTTCAATGCTACGGAACCCTTCGTACGCGAGTTCGACTCGCAATTGGCCAGTTTTTTACTATTACAGCACTACTTTAGGATCACTTTCAACAAATAGTTTAATATCTACCAACTACTGAGAGCTGATTTTTCAATAGATAGATCTCTTTTATTATCTCAGGCATAAAAATAGCATTTTAATTTCGTCAGCTTTTTTATAGAAAATATGTCAAACCCCCTTATGTAGCGTACCTTCCGTTGACTTCGCGATTCGATTTATAACTTACCGATAAGCGATTTAAACGAAGCGATGACTATACTTTACTATTCAAATAAAAGTTATCTAACTATTGAAAAATCAACTAAACCACTACTTTTAGGGACGATTTTTCAATATTCTGATAACCTTTAACTGAGAAATAAATATCTGTACAAAAGCTGTCAAACCGCCATTTTAAGGGTTCCATACCCAAAGGGTAAAAACTGGACCGTATTACTAAGACTCCACTGTCCGTCTGTCTGTCTGTCACCAGGCTGTATTTCATAAACCGTGATAGCTAGACAGTTGAAATTTTCACAGATAACGTATTTCGGTTTCTGTTACAACAACAAATACTAAAAACAGAATAAAATAAATATTTAAGTTGGGCTCCCGCATTAACAAATAAACACGTTTTTAATACAAAAAAACACGTTTTTTGTATAAACGTGTTTTTTGCCGTTTTTTTGCGTTAATACGCAAGCGGGACCCTTCGTGCGCGAGTCCGACTTGCACTTGGCCGGTTTTAGTTGTTATTCCTCAATTAAAAGTTATCAGACTATTGAAAAATGGGGCCTTTTTCAAACCCAGTTTAAATATTTTACCTGACAATAAAATTCAACAGGCTTAGCGAATAAAAATAAACTAAAGACTTCCAACAAATGTAATGAAAGAAAACGTATGTAAGTACGAGTACATACTTGCCAACTTTCTAATCACATGAGGCGTATGTAAGACTTAGTACATACAGCTGCGTCTAGAGTATCTAGATGCCTAGCATACGAATCGCACGCACTTTTCTAGACTAGCTACCGTTTCCATTGAGCGTATGATAATAACAGAGGCCTTAGTGCGAGTTTTTACTCACGCTCAATCGCGTTAACGTTAACGCCAATTTGTATTGAAACTGGATAAGCGCCGTCTGGTGACGGCAAGGTACAACCTCTTTTTTTGTATACATTTTGACATAAGAGATCGTTTACGTTATCACGAGTGAGAACGTTAAAAAACTCGCACTAAGCACACTGATATCAAGTCCCTAAACACATTTATTTTTGGCTTTGGGAGGACTCTTGGCTTAAACCCTCAAGTTAAGTTACGATTGTCAACGTCGGCTTATAGATATGGCCATCTAGCTAGCTAAGTATGTAATTCGTCCCAAGATCCCTTCATGAGCAAGAACGTTCAGCCTTTTGTCCCTGCTTCATTCGTAAGTATTAAAATCAAAAGCCTGACAGCCTGGCATACAGTTTTACCAAAGGGCATTGTATTACCCAATAGCTGGGTTGAGGAGGTTAGACAAGCAGTAGTTTCATATTAAATGCTGCTGTTCAAATGGACCTGAACATTGATAGGAAATACTAGGCAGATTGTGAGTCTTAGTGTAGTGAAGGAACTAACTACATAGGTATGCTGGTATCTACCAGACCATGTCTTTTGCCAACCAACAATATTGGGTTCCGGTTGTAAGATTATGGGTATTATGGGTTCCGCTGTAATTGCAGGAACATGAGGCATTTCAGCTTCGTCTCTGGTATGGCAACCCATCTTCAATTGCTCAGTTATTCAGATTATTATAGGCAGGTGACCCATCTGTCCCCATCACCTGATGGTAAGTGATGATGTGGCCGACAGTGAATCACGCTTGTCTAGAAGGAAGATTTATTCACTTTTGACTTACAGACACCTATTTTTTTTTTGGTTTTTGAAATCATCCAATGTTTCTCCCGGTCTGGGTGAAGCGGGAGGGCGTGTCAGACTTTTACTGACTAAAACCAACTCGTGTTCCTTCAGTTGCTTGTGCCAGGCCCGCGGTAACTATCTTTCAAATTTATACGCGACCCAGACAGGCATCGGCCCTAGCGGAACCCGTCGACTTACAGACCCCTAGGTTGTACCTATTAGAAAACAAGACTCCGGCAGGGAATTCCACTCCTTAGCTGGACGAAAAATGAAAGAAGTAAAAAAAATACTTGCTGCAAGTCAATGGATACCAACCCCAGTCATTCTTAACGAGCCTAGCTCCCCTCTTGCACACACACACATCGCTCACGCACTTTGCACACACATATCTGCTCATGCACATATTTACAAACGCACACACATACAACCATGGCAGAGGGTGACGTATATTCATATTTCAGAGCATTGACTTGCCTAGACCGACCCAGTTAGGGCTTTCAGAAAATTCAGTGATGGAAGAAAAATTTTATATCTTGAGTTATTCCTGTTTCCAGTTGATCCTTATTGGTCAGATGCCTCAATGAGACAAGAATGTGACAGGTAATAATATTATTCGGTCAGCAAAATTTTTGACAGTCTCTCCGAAACTGAGGGACTTTCTTGATGGCGTGATATCATGCACATATTATTTACTAAGAAAACGAAAAGTTAGTTGCGTCCATTTGAACGTACTTACTGTAAGGTTTTATTTGATACTTACATCTTTAATTTGTTAAGTTTTAAATTATTTATTTTTAACATCAAAACGTGTTTAAAAGTTGTTAAATTGATTATCCTAGAAAATATTCGAATGCCAAATGACGTCACATCGAATGACAGTTGATGATTGGAGGGGGATTGCTCGGACACGAGGCCGGTTGAGTAAGTTCGGCAGTCTAGTCTGGTCATGCTTGGGAGATGGTTGTGTTGACCTAAGTGGATATATTGTATTGAGTTCGTGGTAACTTAGTGTGAACTGGAAAATAAAGAATAGTTCAAAGTCCAAACTGTGTGTTATTTCTGGATTACCAACCATACGTGAGTAGGTAGGCTCAAAAATCATAAATGATGATTCTTGAGTATTTTCTACCCACTGTCGTTGGACGCAACAGCTTGCTTTGTTCTAGCTCTGTTGTCTATCTAGTGATCTTTTACATTACTACACGGTCAAAATAACTGTGCACCCGTAAAACATTTCCAACTACACGCGCGTGCCCCACGTTCGCCTCGTGCGAGAGAGTTGAGCGTCAGAGTGACGTGACAGCGTCAGGTGCATTGTACTTGTAATTTTGCTTAGTAAAAACTGTGTCTTTGGTACCTCTTTGTCGTTTTACGACACCGATTGCCGAAACGAGATACATTTTTGCTTTGAAAGTCGGTTTATTTTTTTGTGAAAAAGTTTTTTTTTAGTTTTGCTATTCCATCACTAAAAATTGAGCAAGTTCTATAAAAAAATGTATTACGATATTAAAGTATATAATTCACTCTTTAAAAAAATATTGTTTTACAATATAAAAGTATAATAATAGGATAATAAGTAATAAAACATCGAAAAAATTAACGATATTATAACATTTTCCCATACATTTTGCGAACACAACGCCATACATGATAAAATCAAAATCATTTTTTGGAACGAAGTTCCTTATCGCGCGTTGCGAAAGGGGGCTGACGGAAAAAAATCTTACGAAAAGTTGTAACGACACTTTTTGCTATAGTTGTGTGCGTGCGGCGTGCGCGTGTTTCGTGCGTGTTCTAACCTATACGCTGTTGTGTTTACGAAGTCGAGAGAGTATATATACATATATATATATGCATATATGTGTGTATATAATTATAAGTATATATATATATGTATGTATATATATATATACATATATGTATGTATATTTAGTTTCTTAACGTCAGACGTACAAAACCCTCCACCACAGGCCGACTCGAGTCAACACTACTCGAAAACTGACCCCGAGCTGCCACTAATAACGAACCGGCGATCAAATCAGAAAACCTAAAAACCTCCATATCTCGGAAACAGTTGGAGCTAGCTCAATTCTGAGTAAAAATTTGCCCCCCTGCCCGCATCACTTCTGGCCGGAGAACAAGATAGGATAATCTAGCGCCATCTGTCGCCATCAGCTGGAATTAAAAAACATTAATTTAAGAAATAAAATTGTATCTCGGAAACGGGAGGAGATAGGCCAAATCTGACAACAGATTAGAACATACTATAAATATGTAATAAACATAGTATATTCTTATATATATGCGTATATATATGTATACACATTATGTATATATACTAAAGGAACTTCGTTCCATCCGGGTGTCTCTTGACACCTCTCAATTTTTTTTTATTTTACATAGGCCTACATGGGCACTTATAAAACGTCGACAAAAGGTGCACGGTTCGGGTTAGTCGTTTCTTATGGAGAAGAACCGGCAAGAAACTCCATGGTTACTTTTTTTTAAATGGTTTGGTTTTACAATATTTCCATGTTACAACATTAGTAGTACTTAGATATGGGGGGACAACGTAGGCCCGACAATAAGTCGTAAGATATTAAAAAAACAAAAAAAAATGTAAAACGAAATAAAAAGTTAACAAATGCTAACAATCATCTAGAAATCTAGAAGGCCTACAATGTTCACACATTCACAAAATAATCGGTAAAAGAATCTATACAAAGGTAAAAAAAAAAAAAAAAAAAACTAACAACACTAAATATAACATGTGGCACAAATGTTGTTATCAGTGCTGTAACTATCTTAGCAAAGGGCTATAAAGATGATTGAAAAACTGTAAAAAGTCTAGTTAAAAGAGAAAAAAAATAGATTGAGATTAGTTAGAGACATCCACATATTTGTGCCGTTTATGAGATAGAAACAAAGCACACACAAAAATTAACATGGCGTTGTATGCTAGTTCCGATACTGCCAGTAGATGGTGTTGTCGATTTTTCTGAAATTCATCCTATAATTTTTATATAAAACACAAAAAATGTTTCTACCTATGTCCGGAATAGACTTTGAAACCATCCAACCGATATGCCCCAAACCGGTTTCATTAGATAGGCAATGCGAAGATGGTTTAAGTGTTTAAGACAAAAAAAAAACATTGGTAGGTATGTAGGGTTCCCCCCCGGTGGGTTCCCGCTTTGTCGAGGCGGGGGGGGCTCAGTAACCGTGGCTTGGTCACCCACGGTGAAGCGAAGAGGAACCCGAGGAGGGGCCGCTCGTCAGGGCTTTTGCCGATTAAGCCGACGACGTAGCGGCCAACTAGTAGGTTGCGGTGCCGCTTGGTAACAGGCGACATCGAAACTGAGGCGGGCCGCGATGTCTTATGGAGATTTCCAGGTCCCATACGATATCGCGGCTGAGGGTTGGAGGCCGCGGCGGGAGAGGAGTGCCGGTATTGCGGTGCGCCGCTCTCCCTACCTTCCGCGGCCTAGACGGGGTCGCCACCGTCTGATGGCGGACGCGGTGGGGCCGCAGGGGAAGAGGAGTGTCGGTATAGCGTTAGCCGCTCTCCCTATCCCCTGCGGCCGCAAAATGGTAGGTGGCGGGGCCATTGACCTCGACCCGTCACAGTGGGACCAAGGGTGCCATACACGGGGTCGTCTGGCACCCATGTGCTGATTTGGTCCCTGGGGTGGTCACGGCGTGCAGTGTGTTCTTGCGCGCCGGTGATGGGGGGAACTCCCCCGAGGAGGGTCCGGTGACGGACAGCCGCGGCGGGTTCGCGGTGAGTGCTAACGCGTGCCCGTGTTCCCGCCATAAGCCGTACTGGAGGACACCGTGGAGTTTTAGTGGGTTAGAGTCCCACATAACTGCACTATCTCCACATGGTAGTGCAGTATGCATGAGCATTTCTCCACGCAAAAAAAAAAAAAAAAAAGGTATGTAGGGTTGTCACCTCCTTCTGCGAAGCAGTAATGCTCGCGAAGGAGGAGGCGGAACGCGTGAGGGAGACGCAACGGAGACGCCCTCACGCCCTTAGCCACCGCAGGAGACGCCCTGGGCGTCGGAGCCGATTCCTGGCCACCGTAGGCGCGGGCTTGCGGACGGCGAGTAAGTCTTGCGGACGCTGTCCGATAAGGACCAGGCCCGAGTCGACGGCGCGTAGTGTTCCACGCGCGCCGTCCGTTCCGTCCGCTAGGGCCGATGCCTGTCTGGGTCGCGGATAAATTTGAAAAATAGTTACCACGGCCCTGGCACAAGCAACTGAAGGAACACGGGTGGGTTTTAGTCAGTAAAAGTCTGACACGCCCTTCCGCTTCATCCAGAGCGGGAGAAGTCATTGGGTGATTTCCAACCCAAAAAAAAAAAATAAGGTATGTAGGGTAGGTAGATATGTAGGGTAGGGTAGGGTAGGTAGGTATGTAGGATAGGGTAGAATAGGACAGGTAAGTTGGTAGGTAGGTGTGTAGGTAGGTAGGTAGGATAGGTGGGTAGATAGGTAGGGTAGGTAGGTTGAGTAGGGTAGGTTGGTAGGTACGGTAGGTAGGTATGTAGGTGCCATTTTGTTCAAGATGCTTCTCACGTACAGTTAATTAAGTGATGTCATATAAATCAATAGTATTCAACACGTGTCACAAGGTCCCGCCAACAACAAGCATTGTGTTATCTGTATAAACCGACACATTATTAAACGACTATTAAAAATACTTTAATACTCAGTGCTTGCAAATTTTTTGGAAATCTTTGAAATCTATACTAATATTATATAGAGGTAAAATTTGTAAGTTTGTATGTAGGGGGTAATCTCTGGAACTAGTGATCCAATTCTAAAAATTTCACTGGTAGAAAGCTACATTATTCCTGAGTGCTATAGGCTATATAACATCACGCTACGACCAATAGGAGCGGAGCATAAATGAAAAATGTTGCAAAAACGGGCAAGAATATTACTTTTAAGTTAGGTGTAGGGTAGGAGTAGGGTAGGTGTAGGGTAGGTGTAGGGTAGGTGTAGGGTAAGTGTAGAGTAGGGTTGCAGTTGACGGGAGCGAAGCCGCGTGGGACAGCTAGTAATTTATATGGCTAAATAACGTTTGCCGGGTCAGCTAGTATTAGTATAGATAACGATCGTCAAAAAGCCCAAATTGAAGGATTGCTTGCGCTACCGATATGCCACGCGGTCAATCCGTTGTACCTTTTCTAAAATCATTCAAGTTGGACAATGATGTGTTATTGGGTGTTTAAATTTAGGTTACACTAGTCGAAATTTTTCCATACAAACGTAGTCTAGGGATTATTGCACTGTTTGACGATGTACGTTCAAAATAAAAAGTGATATCAATTTGTCTCATCATTGGATCACTGCCCTGTATGGAAGCGAAAAAGTAAAAAAAGAAAATGTTTGAAAGTTACGAGCGTCGAAAGTTCCACATTTCGACACTAATTTAACGCATTTTTGGGCGCAAATAAATACCATAAGAAGACAGAAAATTGCAAAACGGCCTCCATACAGGGATAGATTAGTAGTTCAACAATGCATATAATTTTATTTTGAATAGATAGATTTAGGCGTTTTTTCATGATATCTAGACTGCCAAAGGTCTGTTTATAAAATTTAGCGCGCTCGGTTTCGTCCTTAAATCATTATCCATTTCGCTATAAATTTGCAAAATGTGTATTCGTACGCGAACTAGCTTCCTACTGCTCATCACAGCATCTATCTCTTCTGCACGTGTTGTCGGTTGATATAAAATGCATTTTAACCCCGCGCACAAAATAGTTCGTGCCGTCGACTAGTGTACCCTTAAGGACAGTTACTAGAAGCCCGGCGTCTAGAGCTGTACCCGCACGCTAAGTAAAAGGGGCATACCTACGTGACATTTTAACCTAACTAACAACATGCGGTTGTACATACACTGGCCAATTCGTTGGAGATTAAAGACGTATTTACGCTGCACATGCTGTGATAGGAGCCTTTTTGGTCTCGCATGGTATTTTTTAATTTTTTAGGGTTCCGTACCCAAAGGGTAAAAACTGGACCCTATTACTAAGACGCCGCGATCCGTTTGTCACCAGGCTATATCTCATGAACCGTTATAGCTAGACAGCTAAAATTTTCACAGATAATGTATTTCTATTGCCGCTATAACAAAAAATACTAAAAACAATAAAGTAAATATTTAAGTGGGGCTCCCATGCAACATAGGTACGTGTTCATGCACTTCGTGCGCGAGTCCGACTTGGCTGGTTTTTTTATTATTGATAATTTTTTTGATTTTGCTTATTTCTTGGGTCTCCTGTGCGGGTCACAAATAAACATTGTTTATTTTTTTCTTCTTTCATTTAATTACATAAGCCACAAAAAATATCTTTATTTAATATATCCTTTCTTCTTGCTAGCGTGTCGGTGGCAAATATAAAAATAATAATATGGGACAAACATATTTGCTCCAGAACTCAGCCACGGCAACACTTTTCGGTAACGCAGACATAAGGTCTTCGCACGTAAAGGAGACAGGGTATGCTACTCCGAGAGATGGGCCATGGTCTGACATGCCGCACAAGTACTGAAGATGAAAGCCATCCGAGAACCCCCACCTGTGGCTGACCGGAGTCTATTAAACGTTATTTCCTTTGATCTTACTACATTTAGCTGTAGACAGCAAAAAGCGAATCATTATGTCAACTCCACATTTCAAAACCTATATAAAACTTTCCTTTACAAAATAAGTAGACAATCAATCAAAATTGTAATCGTGCACTCAAATAGAAGTTCCGTTAAAGGATGAACACTGAAAAATATGTTGGAACAACCTGTACATAGCGTATACAGAGTGTTTCCGGCGTGCTGGCGTTGGGTGTCTGTCAGAACGAACTGTAACGTTTTTTTGTCTATGCATAATATTATACACATACCTTGGTAAATGGCTACTGTTGTGTATGTAGATATCAATAGATCGCGCTACAAGCCGATAAAAGTATTGTATCGTTGCCTCGTGCGCATACGTCGCTTGGTTATAAATACTGGTCCCAGTGGTGGGGCCTTTTCTCAAGGCCTGACCGAAAATACAACAACCATTTTAAAAACCCCATTCCCCCAAAACCCATCACTATGTACGGCAAGCCGATCCCTTGGGAGGAGCAAGCCAAATACCTAAGTGTTATCCTAGATAACCACACATTCGCCAAGCACATACAGGCGGCACGTTCGCGATGGATGCCGCCTTCGCTATGAGCAGACTCCACGGGATGGTGAAAGCGCGCAGTAGCTTGTCACTTAGGTGCAAGCTGCGCACATTCACAGCGGTCATCCGTCCCATCATGAGCTATGCCTGCGCTGTCTTCGCACACGCAAAGCCCCATCATATACATAGGCTACAGGTAATTCAGAATTGATTCCTCCGGTAAATCACGGGTGCGCCCTGGGTTGTCCGTAATCAAGAATTTCACGTGGACATGAAAATTCCCACGATACAGCAGTTCACGAAACGCCTTAATCGAAGAGGCCACCCTCATGGGCATGGGCATGAACCCTCAAAAATCTCTAGAGTTCGCCAACCGAGACACTCTCTCACCACTCCCGATGACGCCACCACCATTTTTTTTTTTTGAACGTGGAAATGCTCATGCATACTGCACTACCACGAGGAGATAGTGCAGTTATGTGGGACTCTAACCCACTAAAACTCTACGGTGTCCTCCTGTGCCGCTTATGGCGGGAACACGGGCACGCGTTAGCACACACCGCGAACCCGCCGCGGCTGTCCGTCACCAGACCCTTCTATGGGGAGTTACCCCCATCACCGGCGCACAAGAACACACTGCACGCCGTGACCACCCCAGGGACCAAATCAGCACATAGGTGCCAGACGACCCCGTGTATGGCACCCTTGGTCCCACTGTGACGGGACAAGGTCAATGGCCCCGCCTCCTAACATTTTGCGGCCGCAGGGGATAGGGAGAGTGGCTAACGCAATACCGACACTCCTCTTCCCCTGCGGCCCCACCGCGTCCGCCATCAGACGGTGGCGACCCCGTCTAGGCCGCGGAAGGTAGGGAGAGCGGCGTACCGCAATACCGGCACTCC
Organism: Orthosia incerta; assembly: GCA_948252205.1. Classification (NCBI taxonomy): domain Eukaryota; kingdom Metazoa; phylum Arthropoda; class Insecta; order Lepidoptera; family Noctuidae; genus Orthosia; species Orthosia incerta. The sequence continues at coordinate 9,727,381 of OX411765.1, read as the reverse complement.
TTTCCCGCCGCCCTATCGTATGGGACCTGGGAATCTCCATAAGACATTGCGGCCCGCCTCAGTTGCGATGTCGCCTGTTACCAAGCGTCACTGCAACCTACTTGTTGGCCGCTACGTCGTCGGCTTAATCGGCAAAAGCCCTGACGAGCGGCCCCTCCTCGGGTTCCTCTTCGCTTCAACGTGGGTGACCAAGCCACGGTTACTGAGCCCCCCCGCATCGACAATGCGGGAACCCACCGTGGGAGGACGCCACCACCCTTCTCCAAGAGAGTCGTAGGGAAACTAGTACACTCAAAAAACGTAGTACAAAATTATTCCATCCTCGCCGCCGAGGACCGTCGCGAAATCCCCGTAAAAAGGACCCGATTTAGTTCAAAACAGCCCGCGAATTGCTGAACAAAATCAAAATAGTGTTAGTGGAGTTTCTTGTCAGTTCTTCTCCACAGTAGGTCATTTACGAACTGATGGTAGAATCAATAATAGTCAAGATCCAGCTTGTCCCCTTGCTGTCCATTCCAGCGACGCCCTGAGCCGAGGTTCGACGTCACCTGGGGTAGCCCTCAGTGCAGTCGCTTAGGTTTAGAAATTTGTGTCCTGGCTGGAGGCTTAGTTTAGTCTCCACAGGATAGTCCGGTTAAGCAGTAACCAATCACGTTGATTGAAACTGCGAGAGGTCACACACGAAAAAAAATAAAAATGGGGCGATCAGTCGATATCGGACTGTCGGCCTATGCGGTGGTGCGTTGGCGAATCGACTATTAATATTCGTGTCGGGTCGTGGGGCTTTTGGCACCGGGACCGCGGGCCCGGTTTTCACCTTTCGAAACAATAGTTATTTTCGAGTAGTATTTTGGGACCACAATTAAAATAAAAAAAGTTATGTCTTGGGAAAGTACGGTCAACCAAAAAGTTTTGAAATTATACAAATAAAACAGAATCGTTAAAGGGATAAATATTCTGCCTAAACGATGTGTCTACACTATCACAAAAGTAGATGGTCACTTATAAATGATTATTTATAAGTGACCATCTACTTTTGTAATAATTACGCAGTCATAATTAATAAACCACTCGTGAAAAAGTTCTTTGTCCTCCAACTATGGGCTTTTAGGATCTCATTTACAAAAATCTCTACGGATTAGTAACTGATTGGCAGATTTTTAAATCTAATGCTCTACAGAGAATTTGAATTCAGAACATGTTAATCGGTTGCTAAATAGTTCCGAGATTTATTTAAATACAAACATAAACTCGCACTCGCAATTATTTCATGACCACTGGGGGTGATCATAAGCTCTTAGAGCGGTATCAATTTGAGATCGAATAAGGGACAGATGTTTATGACTTGTATACATCTGTCACTTACTCGATATCAAAGTGATACCGCTCTAAAAGCATAGGGTCACCCCCCTGATCTCAAAACGGTGAAGGAAAACATCGTGAGGAAACCGGCATGTCCTAGAACCAAAAATTCGAAGACATGTGACATCCATCAACCCGCACTGGGCCCGCGTGGTGGATTTCAGCCCATTCCCTCTCACAGAGAGGAGGCCTGTGTCCCAGTAGTGGGAACATTAATAGGCTCATGATGTGATGTGAGATAAACTCGCACTATTCCCACAGAGTAGGCAGAAACTAAAGAACGCCACCTGTTACGATTCTATTCCCATACTCGTTTAGCATTTAAATAAATAAGGGGGTCAATATTTGCAATATGCAGTGCTACGCTTCGGTGTGACAGTTCCTCAATATAAAGGCATGCATGCACTCACTCCGGAAGCGACCACGACTGCTGCACTACAAATGCAATTCTAGCTGTCCCTTACACGACACCTGTATTGACAGATTATACGTCATTTTCAAACATGAAGATGTTTGTTTGGGGAAGTACTTACTACTACCATATATATACTGGGAGTTAGATAGATGTGTGTATTCGTAAATGTATGTGAGAAGATGGATGAAAGACAGATTAGTAAATAATTGTTTATGTATTCTTTGTACATTTTTAATTATGTAAGATATATTTTTTACAATGCATGTCCTCGAAAAGAGCGTTTTCCAAGCAGCCAAACTGTGCGGCAAGTGTCACTTCTTTTACTAGTGCTTTTTACTTTCCTGTACTTTTTTAATTTTTAACTCCAACGTCAGCCCGCCGCATAGAGTTTTTATTATTTGAGAAAAGTTTAAAAAAATTGTTAAGTACAGATTATCATTCATATAAAAGGTAAAACAAAACTAATACTTCATTTAAGGCGTTTTTAAATACTCTAGATTTAGATTTTGATCAATAAATTAATTTTAAATATTCATTAAATATGTTTGGCAGAATGAATATTTTGCTCGTGCCTTTTTGCGTTACGACGTGACAGCTATTTGCACAAGCGCAGTAAAAGTTAATCTGTGGATATGCTGAGTGCCCTTGAATAAGCGCCATTTTATTAATTTCTTGCTTGGTTCAGATAATTTTTTTTATTTCCTCGCACAATGCATAGTAAAATGTTGTATGATACACGTGCGTAAGATGATTTCCGACTCGTGTCGATTTATCCACTCACGCTTCGCTCGCTCGTGAATAAAATACCGCTCATCGGAAATCACCTACCTTCCGCACTTGTAGCATAAATAACTACTTTGTTGTTATTTTATGTTTTTTTTCTTATAGTTATTTTTTTCTAGGTCTTTTTGTTATATCGTGTATTTTATATTTAATTAGTTTTCATTTTTATCTATACTAATTTATCATCATCATCATCATCAATACATATAATAAATCTGTAGAAAAATATTTTTTGTACATCGAAAACAAATCCAAAAAATATAGCCAGGGTGTTAAAGGATAACCAACAGAACCCATTTCTAGCATTTTTGGAATTTTTATCTGTTTGTCTGTTTATTTGTGCACGCATCACGTGAAATGTACGAAACCAATGTAGATAACTTTTATACATAAAAATTGTGCGTATCTTGAAGAATTACTTAGTTTTTGTTTCATCGCAATCGGTTCACTCTATCAAAAGTTAGATGAATTTAAAGTGTTCAAGAAGTAAAATTATCACAGCTCACGCAATTCAGCAGTTACTCGGACAGTTCAACTCGCTATTCGATAGATGGCGTTGTGCATTTAAAGTCATTTTCTGAATCGCGGTGTTAAGATTTTACGCGAAAGAATGACCCTAGAAAAAAAATTGGTATGTATTAACCGACTTTCTAATAGGAAGGAGGCCCTATGTTACATTATGTATGTTTTTTTGTTTATTTATGGTCACCGATATCTCCGTCAATTGTGGACCGAGTTCAAAAAATCTTTTTGTGTTTGAAAGAGTATGTTCCGAAATTGGTCCCATTTTAATTTGGTGTAGGACTGACGAAGCAATTCGAAGATATACAACAGAACTCTTCAATAAATAACGGCAAATCTCTCGGGATTGCTGCAATCGCATGTCTGTTTGTTGTTTATACCATTTCATGACATAACATCACGCCAGTACGCTCTTAAGGGGTACGCAGATCTCTCATTTCACCGGTTATGTTCAAGTTTCATGATATTTGGGTAATATATTCTGGCGTTATACAAGTAGGTAACTTACTAAACAACTTGCCTATTAGGTAGGTACAACTAAAAAGTGAAAAATAAAAATCTTTTTACAAAAAAATACTACCGACTTCCAAATAAAACTACAAAGTGAAAAATAACTTTATTTTTGGAAGTCGGTGTCCATAACGCAATAAATTGGTACCTACGAAAGACACCGACTTCCAAAAATAAAGTTAGTTTTCACTTTGTAGTTTTATTTGGAAGTCGGTAGTATTTTTTGTAAAAAGTTTTTTTGAGTATGTGGAGTAGGCAGGCAGGCTGGTAAGTATGGTAGGGTTGGCAGGCAGATGACGGGAGCGAAGCCGCGGGCACAGCTAGTCTATACTAATATTACAAAGAGGTAAAGTTTGTGAGTTTGTGACGTTGTAAGGGGTAATCTCTGGATCTACTGAACCGATTTTGAAAATTCTTTCACCAGTAGAAAGCTACATTATTCCTGAGTGTCATAGGCTATAATATATTTTCAAAAAAATTAGAGGTCCTTATGAAAATTGCAATAATTAATAATGTAAGCCAAGGTAGCAAAATATTGCCTATAAAATTCATTCTTTGGCGTGTGCTGAGAAAACTATGGATGATGGATAAAAATTATTAGGTAGGTAGGCGGGTTAGGCAGGGTAGGCAGGGTAGGTAGGGTAGGTAGGGTAGGTAGGGTGGATAGGGTAGGCAGGGTAGTCAGGGTAGTCAGGGTGGGCAGGGTAGGCAGGGTAGGCAGGGTAGTCAGGGTAGGCAGTGTAGGAAAGGTAGGCAGGGTTGGCAGGGTAGGCGGGGTAGGCAGGGTAGGCGGGGTAGGCTGGGTAGGCATGTTAGGCAGGGTAGGTTGGGTAATCAGGGTAGGCTGGGTAGGCAGGGTAGACAAAGTAGGCAGTGTAGGCAGGTTAGGCAGGTTAGGCAGGGTAGGCAGTGTAGGCAGGTTAGGCAAGTTAGGCAGGACAGGCAGGGTAGACAGGGTAGTCCTCGTGCACATTTGGGAGTGGCGCGAGGACGCGAAACGCCGGGGCGAAACTCCGCTGCCACGACAAATCGCGGCTTGGCGGACAGAGCTCCGGCAGGATCTCATGGCGTCATGGAGAGAGCGACTGTCGCAACCCAGTGCTGGGCACGCCACAATTGCGGCGATAAGGCCCCTCTTTGAGGAGTGGCTTGAGAGGCGCCACGGCGTCCTCACCTTCCGCCTTACGCAGGTCCTCACCGGACATGGCTGTTTCGGGAGGTTCCTGTTCAGGATAAGGCGGGAGGAAACGCCCGGGTGTCACCATTGTGTGGATCGCCCGGAGGACACGGTGGAGCATACGGTGGAGGTCTGCCCCGCTTGGGCGGAGCACCGCCGTGTCCTCGTGGAGTCGATCAGCGGTGGCGACCTCTCGCGTCCGGCCCTGGTTCAGGCCATGCTACGGAGCGAGAGGGCATGGGAAGCTGTCTCCTCCTTCTGCGAAGCAGTAATGCTCGCGAAGGAGGAGGCGGAACGCGTGAGGGAGACGCAACGGAGACTCCCTCACGCCCCTAACCACCGCAGGAGACGCCCTGGGCGTCGGGAGTCGCAAGCCGATTCCCGGCCACCGTAGGCGCGGGCTTGCGGACGGCGAGTAATGGGTAGCTCGCTGTCCGATAAGGACCAAGCCCGAGTCGACGGCGCGTAGTGTTCCACGCGCGCCTCAAAGAGATGTCAGCAAAAATTGACGGGGTCTGACAGGGCCGATGCCTGTCTGGGTCGCGGATAAATTTGAAAAAGAGTTACCGCGGCCCTGGCTCAAGCAACTGAAGGAACACGGGTGGGTTTTAGTCAGTAAAAGTCTGACACGCACTTCCGCTTCACCCAGAGCGGGAGAAGTCATTGGATGATTTCCCACCCAAAAAAAAAAAAAAAAAAAAGGGTAGACAGGGTAGGTAGGGAGGCAGGGTAGGCAGGGCAGGCAGGGTAGGCAGGGTAGGCAGAGTAAGCAGTGCAGGCAGGGTAGACAAAGTAGGCAGTGTAGGCAGGTTAGGCAGGTTAGGCAGGGTAGGCAGTGTAGGCAGGTTAGGCAAGTTAGGCAGGATAGGCAGGGTAGACAGGGTAGGTAGGGAGGCAGGGTAGGCAGGGCAGGCAGTCTAAGCAGGGTAGGCAGAGTAAGCAGTGCAGGCAGGGTAGGCAGAGTAGACAGTGTAGGCAGGGTAGGCAGAGTAGGCAGGGTAGGCAGTGTAGGCATGGTAGGCAGGGTAGGCTGGGTAGTCAGGGTCGTCAGGGTGGGCAGGGTAGGCAGTGTAGGCAGTGTAGGCAGTGTAGGCAGTGTAGGCAGGGTAGGCAGTGTAGGCAGGGTAGGCAGTGTAGGCAAGGTAGGCAGGGTAGGCAGGTTAGGCAGGGAGGCAGGGAACATTGGAACAGTATTCAATAAATGTATTGCTATACTTTTTGTCAGATATAAGCCTTATAAGATGCCCAGATATTATGTCGATTCCTAGCTTCTGTTCGATTTTATACCTTTCTAGGCCATATACCGGGCAGTCAGTAAGTATGTGGATCGCTGTCTCGTCTTCGTCAGGGTCACATGGGCATGATGGGCTTTCCTTACACCTGAATCTGTTCAGGTATTCTAAAAACCCACCATGCCTTGTTGTGTAAGCAGGTTAGGCAGGGTAGGCAGTGTAGGCAGGGTAGGCATGGTAGGCAGGTTAGGCAGCGTAGGCAGGGTAGGTGGGGTAGGCTGGGCAGGCAGGGTAGGCTGGGTAGGCAGGGTAGTCAGGGTAGGCTGGGTAGGCAGGGTAGGCAGGGTAGGGAGGGCAGGCAGGGTAGACTGGATAGGCAAGGTAGGCAGGGTAGCCAGTTGACGGGAGCGAAGCCCCGCGGGTCAGCTTGTAAAGATATATTTAATTTTGCATAATTATTGTATGTTCTCTTTTAGTGTTTTTTTTTGTTTTATTATCATTGTATAACACGTTAGGTGTGACCTGTAAAGTTCTACATGTATACTTAAATAAACACATAAATGTACGGTCCGCCAGGCAGTTTAATGTGATCCAGTGGAAATTATTCATGTTCTCTACCGACCTGCTAGTCTATACTATAAACATCTCACTGTAAAGGTTAGTTGGTTTGAGCTTGGAATGAACCTTCAATGGTCGGATTAAGAGGTCACTTCATGGTCACTTCACCAAAGTTTTTACGGTATATTTTTACAGAACAGCTCTACAGTTTGAAGGGTCATGTTCCAGTGGAATTTCATCGTGTACTGTGAGGATTCCTTGCATGTATTAAGACTGGCAACGGAGAAAGAGTCTTGATACCTAAATGAATTTCGAACATAAAAATAGGTGAAGATGTTTTTTTGCTAAGCTTGGATGTCACTTCTAGTTGAGCCGCCCATAAGGCAGGCAAGTTATTGCCAAAATATATGAGATAAAAGTAATTCGCAATTTATTCCGTAGCCCACTGGCTACGACCCCCTTACAGTACCCTACGACCTAAACCTGTCAGTCTTCAAAGCAAGAGTTAATAGGTATTCTGAGCTCGCTCGCTCCGTCTTGAACCGCATTCATCACTCTCCATCGGGCAAGATATCAAATCAAATCAAATCAAATAATCTTTATTGACATAATTTTTTACAGCAGTTATTGAAGCCTCTGACTCCCGAACTAGGCGGATCTGTATGACAGGAGTCAGCGCCCACCCCATTTTATATTGTTCTAATGTCAAATTACAATTTTAATTTTGTAGGAAATAATATTAATAAAAAGTGAAGAAAAAAAATTGAAAATATTAAATTAAGAATTAATCAAGTAGTCAGTCATACATAAAATAAATCAATCAATTTCAGTTGTTGTTTAATTACAATAGTGAACGGACGTACAATCGCGCGCGCGTGCTCTAGTTAAGAGTTTTCTGCAAACGCAGCACAACACCGTCGCGTCACCGCGGTGTACATACGTCGATCTATCGGGGTCATTGCCATGACCTAGTTACAAGTGCGAAAATCATGAAGTGTTTACAATAATTTATTGTTTAGGTGTTTAACTCGCCCTAACAACTAAATAATGGCTGCACAGTGATTTAAGATAAAAACTGACCTGGAAAAGCGGTTGTATGACTGTTACATCCAGGAGAAAACGGATAGAGACTACCTGCAACTTATGGTACGTTAACTGAATGATCACATTAATAGCTTACAGGACCAAGGACAAGCCCTTCATGGAGAATTAAATTGCTTGAAGAAAAAAAAAGAAACTGAAGAACCCTTAAAAAAACAGGAAAGCGAGACAACAATATTTTCCCAGCGTACTAAAAGTGACGTTGAATATTGCACAGACGAGGATGAACTCGCTAAAGAGACTGAGTGGATAAGGGCCAAGAGTAGGAAGAAGAGGAAGCTTAACACCTCCCTTTCTCCAAAACAACAACCCGGATCAAGTGCCCAACAAGAAGAAAAACAAAAAAATGCGAAAGAGACTTCCGTCAAAAAAGTGCCCCCACCACCGCCAATCATAATAGACGGAGTTAAGAACTACCAATCATTCTACGACTCGCTAACTGAAACCATACCAGCCGAATCATTTACCGCTAAAATGATGAATGGGGATTGTGTGAAGGTGAACGCCAAAACAGAAGACTCTTATAGAGTAATTTGCAGGCTTTTGACAGAAAAAGAATACCATTGGCATTCGTACGAAAATAAGCAGGCTAGACCAATTAGAGTTGTTGTGAAGAAATTACATTCCTCTTGCCAACCTGATCGTATCAAAGACGATCTAACATCACAAGGACTAAAAATAGAAAACGTAGACAACAAATTGAGCTGGAAGAGTAAAGAACCACTCAATATGTTCGTTTTATCATTCAATAATGACGAAGATGTCAACAAAATCTATGGTATTTTTTTTTTTTTTTTTTTATCTTATATAGGCTCGCGCTTGACCACCATCTCACCTGATGGTAAGCGATGATGTGGCCGATGATGGAGCACGCTTGCCTAGAAGTAACCTATTCACTCTTGACTTAAAGACCCCTAGGTTGTAGCTATCGGGAAACACAGACTCCGGCAGGGAATTCCACTCCTTAGCTGTACGCATAATAAAAGTATTTTCAAAACGTTTAGTGCGTATGGGTGGGATGTCCACCATGTATCGATGGCGCATCGCCGTACGTCTGGTAGTCCGATGATGAAACGGGCTGGGCGGAATTAGATTATGCAATTCCATCGCACATTCCCCGAAATGTAATCGATAAAAAACCGACAAGCCGGCAACTCGGCGACGATGTTCAAGGCTCTGGAGCTTTGACTTAACCAATGCCTCATCGCCGATGAGCCTCTTGGCCCGCTTTTCGATCGACTCTAGTGCATCAAGTTGGTATTTGGCAGAGCCGTCCCAGAGATGAGAACAGTACTCCATGCATGATCGAACTTGCGCTTGATACAAGCTGAGCAGCTGTTCTGGCGTGAAGTACCTTCTCACCTTTGCAAGGATCCCCAGCTTCTTGGCAGCCAGCTGAGCCTTTGCCTCAATGAATGGGCCAAAATTGAGAGTCGATGTCAACGTAACGCCAAGCAGCTCAAGATGGTCAGTTATTGGCACGGTCACACTTCGGAAAGTTGGAGCCGGGTGAAATTGACTCTTTTTTGCGGAAAAAAGACACGCCTGGGTTTTAGCAGCATTAAACCTGACCAGATTGGCATCGCCCCATTCGGAGACTGCCTGTAAGGACAGGTTTAAGCGCTCCACCATGGCCTCCCGGAGAGACTGGACCTGAGGCCCGGTAGTACGAGCGTTGGACAAGTATCTCTCAGCAACAGTGCTGTCGTCTGCATACCCAAAGGTACCGGGTTTTAGCAGATCGTTAATGTGCAGCAAGAATAAAGTTGCTGAGAGTACTGACCCCTGAGGGACACCGGCATTAATATCCAAGTGGTCCGACGAGCAGCCATTGATAACCACTCGAATGGACCGATCTCTCAGGAAGTCTGCAATCCAATCACACAGACTACCGGGCAAACCGAATGAAGGAAGCTTACCAATAAGGCTTTCGTGCCAGACCCTATCAAAAGCCTTCGAGATGTCGAGGGAGACGGCAAGCGCTTCCCCATGCCTCTCGATGGCCTCACTCCAGATGTGAATGGCATACGCTAGAAGATCCCCAGTAGACCGATTTCGGTGGAAGCCGTATTGGCGGTCACTCAGGATATCGTTAGTTTCTAGGTATGCCAGGAGCTTAATATTGAGTACGCGTTCCATACTCTTACAGAGTATGGAGGTTACAGATATGGGTCTGTAGTTGGCCGGGTCAGCTCGGCTGCCCTTCTTGGGCACAGGCTGCACGTTAGCCTGCTTCCAAGCATTCGGCACTTTTCCAGCCTTATACGAAAGGCGGAATAGGCGTGTCAAGATCGGAGACAGTTCAGGCGCACAGGTTCTAAGAACAATTGCTGGTATTCCGTCAGGGCCGCTAGCCTTGTTCACGTCGAGGTTGCGCAGCACCCTACGGACGTCCTTTTGATGGATACGAATGTCCGACATACTCGTCACGCATCCATCAGGAGAAGGAGGGGGCCGCGCGTCACCAGGATTCAGACGTGAAGATTCCGCAAAAAGAGAGGCAAATAAATTTGCCTTATCCTTAGCGGAGTGGGCCAGCGACCCGTCGGGTTTTAGCAGTGGTGGTAGTGAGGGACGGCAGAAGTTCGACTCGACCGACTTAGCCAGAGACCAAAACGCTTTAACAACTAACGCTTCAACATTGGGCCCTATCAGAATATCAGCGCAGCGTTATTTTCTTTTTGATATCGTTGCTCATGCTGAGATAGGAGCCTTTTTGGTCTCGCACGGGGTAATTTATTTTTATTTTTTATTATTGTTTGTGTTTTTCTTATCTCGTGTCTCCTGTGCGGGTCACAAATAAATATTTTTCTTTCTTTCTTTCTTTCTTTCTTTACTACCTGCTGGGTAAGAAGCAAGTTTGGTCCCTATTCGGCCAATGTGGTCGAACCGAGCCCTTCGCAACACTAACTTGCAGGACTTGGCAGCCCTGTTGAAGGCCCTCTTCTTCAGACCCACGTCACTCGCCTTACGCGATCGAGCGTCGACCCAAGCCAGGTACGCCCCATGTTTAAGCGCGTCGGCGCGCTTACATTCGGCGCCAAACCATGGCCGGTCTTCGCTAGACATTGATACGTCAGAGAACGGAATGTAGTACTCCATTCCCTGACGCAACACATCCGTCACGGCGTCCGCGCACGACGATGGATCAGTCGAAGAAAAGCAAGTAGGCTGCCAAGGATAGCATGCGAAGAAAGATCGCATACCATCCCAATCTGCTGACTTGTACCGCCAAACCCGCCGGGTGCCTCTTGGGCTGGGATCGGGCGGGGAATAGACGGATACAGACTTCACCAGACAGTGGTCGGAACTACCTAAGGGTGAACCTATCGACACAGAGTATCTGTCTGGATCTGTTGTCAGCAGAAGGTCCAAGCAATTTGCTGTGTGCGAATCAACATCCGGTACCCTCGTTGCCCCCTGGACCAGCTGGGTGAGGTTTAGCGCTAGCGAAAGCTTACGCATCTCCCGTCCAGCATGGTCAGTGCACTGGTATGGGAAGAGCCACTCCTGATGGTGGGCATTAAAGTCCCCCCAAAAAAAAAAAAAAAAAATCAATCAAATCAATAAAGTACATTTTAGGGTGTAAAATTGAAATACACCCACTCAAAAATCCTAAACTCATTCCCCAATGCAAGAGATGCCAGGCATATGGGCATACTCATAAATACTGCAGAAAAGATCCAAGGTGTGTAAAATGTACTGGCAAGCATCTTACAGCCAACTGTACCAAATCTCCGCAAGAGAAGCCAAAATGTGTTCACTGTGGTCTTCCTCACCCTGCCAACTATAGAGGGTGTGAAGTAGCTAAACAGATACAAATTCTGAAAAATAAAAATATTAAAAAGAAACTTGTGGTAACAACTACCCAGCAGTCTCTTCCCCCTCAAAATCGTGATAAACAGGCACAGAAAGCAAGTGTTCAGTCAACTGCAAAACCCATGCAAGTATCAAACACTGTTTCCTACGCGGAAGCTGCAAAACAAAGGTCACAGCCTTTGAATTTAGATGACAAGATTAATCAAATCTTAAAGTATATTACCTCATTTGACAAGAGATTAGAGAAGCTAGAATCCAGCGGTAAAACAGCTATTTTAAATCATCCAAAATGAATAACACTCTTAAAGTAATGGCGTGGAACTCCAATGGACTCCTCAAACATCAAAATGAGTTGCAGGTGGTCCTATACACAGAAAATATAGACGTGTGTTTGGTCTCCAAAACGCACTTCACTAAGCAATCTTTTGTCAAATTTAGAGGATACATGGTATATAATTCGCTCCACCCTGACAACTCTGCCAGAGGAGGTAGCGCGGTTATAATCAAAGACAACATTAGTCACTACTTGCAGTGTAAATATGAAGAACAAGACATTCAAGCTGTGGCAGTATCTGTTAAAACCAAATATTGTCACGTGTCTATTGCAGCCATATACTGTCCTCCACGGCATATGATAAGAAAAAAACGATATTTACATCTCTTTGAACTATTAGGCCAGAGATTTATCCTAGGCAGCGATTTTAATGCTAAAAACACGCATTGGGGTTCAAGACTTACTACAACTAAGGGAAGGCAGCTCTTAAGTGCAGTTAAAGAAATAAATTCAGAAGTTATGAGCACGGGTAAACCAACGTACTGGCCCACTGACCACCAGAAAATACCGGATTTTATAGATTTTTTCATATGCAAAAATATTACCGCCAACTACATCCATTTGGAGGAAGGTTTTCATATGAACTCGGACCACTCCTCGATTATATTAATGCCTAGTCAAAAAATCCTACTCAAAGAAAGCCACTTACGGGTACACTAGTCAAAAATTCTTCCATACAAACGTAGTCTAGGGATTATTCCACTGTTTGACAATGTACGTTCAAAATAAAAAGTGAAATCAATTCGTCCCATCATTATCTAGCCCTGTATGTGTGCAGGACGTAGCGTGTTCATTGGCCCCGAGAAAAGAAGGGCGTAAACCTTCTGGCCATTGCCGCTGAACGCCCCATCCACATCAACGAAAACAAAGGTTCTTGGATGCCTAGCTGCAGCAGTGACGTAGGGTTGCAAATCGACTCTAACGATTCAACGATGTGTTGGCTGTACTTGAGTTATTTCCAGATTCCGGGTTGCCTACTTCTGGATCCGCACTCCTGGTGTCCAGGTTCCGAGGTTCAGCTCGACAGGATCGAAAAGGGATGTCTTCATAAGGGTTGAAGTCGATGAATTAAATGAAACACTAAGTTATTCAGTACACGGCACGATTCTAGGGCTCTCAACAATTTCTGAGACTTGATTCTATATAAGAATTACTTCTTATTTACTAAGACAAGTACAAGCGACTAGCTTTGGATGACTACAAATTCTATTTTGGGCCCGGGGGTTCTTTATACCCTCGCATCGTGCCATTATTGAGAGCCCCGCAAATTCTCGCCGAAAATAATTTTTATTTATGTAAAAAACCCTTATACATATTTGGTAAATAGGGTTACCGCACCCCTTCCATGGTGCTATCAATAGCTGGATTCCTTCGTACTGTAACACAGTAACGCCCCCTATCTATGTATCTAATCAATATACCTAATTTCCAGGTATTGATAGCTTCCCTAGACTATTTCCATGAAATGAAAGGACAATTCCCTTTATTTCCCAGTTAAAACCTTAATAGCTTTTAACCTAGTCTAAGGATATCTATAGGTTGGGTTGACCTGCTGGTGCCAATAGCAGGCTGTCTGTTGACGTCTAGAAAAAGCTTATTTTCGGGAATCTTCTATGGGATATCATCCCTTATGTAACGAATCTATAAATTCCTAAGTCATTTCACCGACTTTAGGACTTCCTACTTAGGCTAACCAGACAATCACCGCCTATTATGGGGATTCTGGTAGCCAATAGACCACACTTTACATTTCTAGTGTTTATGTAAGTCTATCTAGGTCATATGCACATAAGGTGCCTTGATATGTACAAATTTGATAGCTGGTCACTTTCTTTGCGCCCAGCTATCAGAGAAATTAGATATAAAAACACTAATAAGATTGGGACAACACGATGGTGCGTTTAACGGGCCATCGGGAGGTCCCCAAAAATTCCTTATTTTCGGAATTCCCAGGGGTGTATAGTCCCGGGGAGTGCCAAAAACTGACTAAAAATTACATTTCCAGAAACCTATTTTCTGGAATTGTACTTAAACTACTTGAGCGATTTTCGCTCCAAAGTGATGGCTTGGTAGCTAGTCCAGCAAGCCATCCGAAAGTACTTACACCATGAGTACATCTATTCCCTTCATGGAGTTATTCCACCTGAAGGGTCTACAAATTTCAACGTTTTACGTTGTTTACATTTTTCACGACTGCTTATCTCGTTGACTATCCAAGCGATTCTTCCCATCTAGAAACCGCCTGGAAGCCCTTTTAGCAAGCTTTCCAATGGTAGTACTTTTACCAGTACACCTATATGTTTCTAGGTACTTAGGGCACCTAAAACCGTAAGCGATTGCCAAAAACCAGATAAACAGCAGTTTTTCTATTATATACTGACTTGATATCTCAAGTAAATGGGCTTTATATAAAAGACTACGCTAACTATGAGGTGTATATAGGCTTCCTGTCCCGGTCTAGGTCCCCCATATACCCTAAAATGACCTAAAACCATATATTTGGTGTTTGAGATATCAAGTCAATATTCCTATTTACATAGCAGAAACTATGTGGTCTTCACATAGTTTCATCATTATGTACTGATTTCATGTCCAGTACATAGGATAAGCCCTTAAAAACATGATTTTAATTACTATAATATTTTCAAAAACCACCAAAACTATAAATAACGTGTGGTTCCCTCTCACGGTTCATTCGGAACTAATCCGTCGCCGAGCACAGACGTATCGTATGACAGAAATTTATGTTTTTTACTATGATAACTCTTATCAGTATGCTTTCTAATGATTTTACTCTGTTAAGGGTGAACTATTGAACCCTATAACATACTGACAAACACTAAAAACATTATACTACTATCTCAAAAAATGTAGGTAAAATTTTAGTATAAATATAAACGTGCCTCTAAAATTCATTTTAGTATCAGGTGGCGCGCCGTGGTAAGCAGACATGTCTACACATACAAACTTCAATTTCTATGAACCATTTAGTATGGTTGATGACGCTTCGTCGCGAACATATCTCCCGCCGTGCAGTGCTGTGTCGACTCGAAGTGTTGTCGGCGCGGCGCTGCATTCCTTCGGTGAGCGACGGACGGCATTTCTCGGCTGCCGGCCAGGCCCACCGAGAGGACGGTCGCCGCTCCGGCATCTCTGGTTACTGGGGCAGTGGGACGAGTTTCTTCACCGGACGCTTCAAGGTACCGCCAAGCGTGCGTACCTCAGCGGTCCGGATTTCTCCGTCGATTCCTGGATACACGGCCACAATGCGGCCTCGCGGCCACGTATTGCGGGGCAGCTGGCCGTCGGCTATCAGGACAGGGTCACCCACTTTAAATCTGGGCCCACTACTATGTGGCTCCCGCCGGTTTTGGAGCTCCGGCAGGTACTCTCTGACCCAGCGACTCCAGAACATATCAGCGAGGATCTGTGATCGTCGCCATATTTTCCTGCTGTCTATATCTTGCTCGGTGAACGTGCCAGGTGTAGGTAGTCTGGCTGACCCACCGAGCAAGAGGTGATTCGGTGTGATGGATTCATCATCATCACCATCTACCGACACGTGTGTCAATGGTCGGCTATTTACAATGTACTCTGCCTCACAAATCAGTGTGGACAACACCTCTTCGGTGGGGTGTTTTTCTGTAAGTACATTGTATAGTGTGTTTTTTACACAACGAACTAGGCGCTCCCAGGCGCCTCCCATGAATGGCGCTGATGGCGTTATGAAGCGCCATACGATGCCTCTACGACTTGCCTCTGTTTTGAAGGCGTCTCGCAGCTCTCTGTCGGCGCCGTGCATGTTGGTGCCATTGTCTGAGTGTATCTCAGCTGGGCATCCTCTGCGTGCGGCGAATCGGCGCAGCGCCAATATGGCGGAGTCTGCGCTAAGGCTGGCGGCGATTTCAAGGTGCACCGCCCTTGATGTGAGACACGTAAATAGTGCTACGTATCTCTTCTGATGCTGCCGACCGACGGTGACGGATAGCGGGCCGAAATAGTCGAGCCCGGTATATGTAAACGGCCTCTTATGGTGAGCGAGGCGCGTTTTCGGATGGTCGCCGGTCGCAGGTACTGGTGGCTGTGCCTTGCGTATACGGCAATGCAGGCATCTTGCTATCACCTTCTTCGCTGTTGGTCGCATCTTCACGACCCAGTAGTGCTGCCGTACCTCATTAATTGTGAGTTCGGTGCCACTATGTTGTAGACTGCGATGTGTCCAGTCTATGTACAACTGCGTTATGTGATGGTCGCCATGTAATATAGGCGGGCGCATCACTTCTTCAGCTACCTCTTGCGTAGCTGCTATGCGACTTCTTAGTCGCAGCACGCCGTCGACGACCTGAATTTGTAAAGGTCGCAGCGAGCTATTTTTATTTATTTCTTCAACATTCGCTAACTCTGAAGCGAACGATTGTTGTTGTGCGACCTGGACAAGTATTTTCTCAGCTTCTTGGAGAAATTCTGCTTCTATGATTTGTCTGTTGACCTGGGTTGGTGCTCTGCATGCCTGCTTCTGCTTCTGTGCAGGTACAGCGGGCTTCTTGCGCCAGTCTGGGTCCTTTTCAGCGTTTTTTCTCGTCCGTTTATAGGACGTTATCTCTGTTCTATTTTCCTGTCGGCTAGCGACGCTATAGCGGACGTCAACTCCGTCAAGAATGGACGGAGACTATCCCTCTGACCTCCTGTACACTCAGCTGACGCTGCAACTGGAGGCTTTCGCACTTCTCTCTCCTTAGGATGCTGACCTTCTATTTGCGATTTGGTGGCGGCCGCAGTCAGGGGTCTATGCATAGAATTTCTGGTTCCCCCTTCAACGACGTTATCCTCCTTCTCAGGCTGAGGTTCTGGTGCCTCTTCTAGCCATGAACGCACGTACTCGTCATTCGAGTTTCTGTCATCCAGGTATTCAGCTTCGGAACCCTCTTCCTCCGCTCTCTGAAGTGCCAATTGTGCAAGCTCCAACTTAATTTTGAGTAAGTCTTCGCGAGCTTTGTCTATGTTTTTTCGTGACCGAGTCACTCTAGTTGACGGCGGACGGCTATGTTCGATACGGGCGTCACCCCGGGTAGTCATCGGCATCGCTGTACGTCTGTCTTCTTCGGAAATCTTCTCTTTCTGAGAAGGTTTCAATGTTGTGTCTGAAGCTCCTTCTAATCTGGTTACTCTGGTAGAAACCGCTTGATCAGTTTCTATTGGTTGATGCGTCGGAGTGCTTTCAGTTTGAGGCGCTAGATGGCGCTGCTCGTCCGACGGCTCGGTCCCTTCGGTTGTGGAAGGTGAACACGGCGGCAGCTCATGTCTGATGCCAGCTGGCTGATCCAACTCCACGGTCCATGCCTCCGGCGTCTTGCCTTTGGATCTGGTTATCGGCATTGTTGTTGAAATATTTTCTTTTGAAAACTCGAAGTTAGTTTTCAAAGATAAGTCCCAGTTCCGGGCTTCAGCGTTCAAACCGACGATCTCCAGAAGTTAACCTCCACTTCGATTGACTATAATTCAATCTTCAAATAAAAATTCACTAAAAACTTACGGTCAGTGATAAGTCTTCAGGAAACTTCAGGCATTTGCTATACAAGTTTATTTTTCCCATAAACGTGTATGTTCTATTTGATTGACTATAATTCAATCAAATTCTAAATCACCGAAAAGTCAAGGTTACTTTTCGGTGGTGATGCTTCATGAACTGCTTGTCCAAAGCATCAGAGCCGTGCATCAATCTTCCGAGCACGTATCTTGCTTGATTGAAGAAAATTCAATCTTCAAATAAATCACCGAAACGTCAAAGTTATTTTCAGTGATAGTGCTTCAGGAACCGCTTAGTCAGTACATCCGAAACGTATCTAAGTCTTCAGAGTACGTTTCTTCCATTCACTGACGAAAATTCAGTCTTCAAAATTTTCCTGAAAACATAGGGGTTGTTTTCAGTCATAAGGCTTCAGGAATTATTCTTCAATCATCAAGGATGCACATCAGCCTTCTAAACGCACGTCTTGTATTTTTCTGACGGGCGCTCGTTTTTTAAACAAATCGCTAAAAACATAAGGGTAGTTTTCAGCGATAAGTCTTCAGGAACTATTCTTCCGCGTCAAAGACGTAATCCAATCTTCTGAACGAGTATTCTTGGTTGAATAAACAAGCGTTCAGTTCTAGAACAAATCACTGATAACATAGGGTAGTTTTCAGCGATAAGTCTTCAGGAACTATTCTTGGGGCTTCAAGGATGCGCATCTGTCTTCATACAGCATTTTGCGGCTCACAGAAAATTTCTTCTATTTTCTTACAATTATTGAAAAAATAGGGTATTTTCAATAACTGTCTCCAGAATTTTACCTCTTGGATCCAGCGGCAAATAGGGCACGTAGGACTTGTTCCCTGCAGTGCACGTCGATTTTTGGTTTATTTGTGAAATTAATTTCTCCAAAATTCGAAAAATTAATTCCACCACTGTTTCTTCCTGACGTCCTGGGGCGCTCCAGACTTCGAATTTCGGCTCGAACGGGTCAACGTTGTGTTGCACGTAGCCGACTTAATATGCAGGCACCCAGTTGTTTTTTCTGGATCTACTGTTCCCGACGTCCTGGGGCTCTCCAGGCTCCAAAATTCGGCTCGATAGGACCATTAAATATGTCCGTCGTCGAATTTTGCCGGGACGCCAGGCTCCAAAATCTGGCTCGCAAGGACCATTAAATGTGTCCGTCGTCGAATTTGCCGGGACGCCAGGCTCCAAGATCCGGCTCGAAGGACCATTAAATGTGCAGGACGTAGCGTGTTCATTGGCCCCGAGAAAAGAAGGGCGTAAACCTTCTGGCCATTGCCGCTGAACGCCCCATCCACATCAACGAAAACAAAGGTTCTTGGATGCCTAGCTGCAGCAGTGACGTAGGGTTGCAAATCGACTCTAACGATTCAACGATGTGTTGGCTGTACTTGAGTTATTTCCAGATTCCGGGTTGCCTACTTCTGGATCCGCACTCCTGGTGTCCAGGTTCCGAGGTTCAGCTCGACAGGATCGAAAAGGGATGTCTTCATAAGGGTTGAAGTCGATGAATTAAATGAAACACTAAGTTATTCAGTACACGGCACGATTCTAGGGCTCTCAACAATTTCTGAGACTTGATTCTATATAAGAATTACTTCTTATTTACTAAGACAAGTACAAGCGACTAGCTTTGGATGACTACAAATTCTATTTTGGGCCCGGGGGTTCTTTATACCCTCGCATCGTGCCATTATTGAGAGCCCCGCAAATTCTCGCCGAAAATAATTTTTATTTATGTAAAAAACCCTTATACATATTTGGTAAATAGGGTTACCGCACCCCTTCCATGGTGCTATCAATAGCTGGATTCCTTCGTACTGTAACACAGTAACGCCCCCTATCTATGTATCTAATCAATATACCTAATTTCCAGGTATTGATAGCTTCCCTAGACTATTTCCATGAAATGAAAGGACAATTCCCTTTATTTCCCAGTTAAAACCTTAATAGCTTTTAACCTAGTCTAAGGATATCTATAGGTTGGGTTGACCTGCTGGTGCCAATAGCAGGCTGTCTGTTGACGTCTAGAAAAAGCTTATTTTCGGGAATCTTCTATGGGATATCATCCCTTATGTAACGAATCTATAAATTCCTAAGTCATTTCACCGACTTTAGGACTTCCTACTTAGGCTAACCAGACAATCACCGCCTATTATGGGGATTCTGGTAGCCAATAGACCACACTTTACATTTCTAGTGTTTATGTAAGTCTATCTAGGTCATATGCACATAAGGTGCCTTGATATGTACAAATTTGATAGCTGGTCACTTTCTTTGCGCCCAGCTATCAGAGAAATTAGATATAAAAACACTAATAAGATTGGGACAACACGATGGTGCGTTTAACGGGCCATCGGGAGGTCCCCAAAAATTCCTTATTTTCGGAATTCCCAGGGGTGTATAGTCCCGGGGAGTGCCAAAAACTGACTAAAAATTACATTTCCAGAAACCTATTTTCTGGAATTGTACTTAAACTACTTGAGCGATTTTCGCTCCAAAGTGATGGCTTGGTAGCTAGTCCAGCAAGCCATCCGAAAGTACTTACACCATGAGTACATCTATTCCCTTCATGGAGTTATTCCACCTGAAGGGTCTACAAATTTCAACGTTTTACGTTGTTTACATTTTTCACGACTGCTTATCTCGTTGACTATCCAAGCGATTCTTCCCATCTAGAAACCGCCTGGAAGCCCTTTTAGCAAGCTTTCCAATGGTAGTACTTTTACCAGTACACCTATATGTTTCTAGGTACTTAGGGCACCTAAAACCGTAAGCGATTGCCAAAAACCAGATAAACAGCAGTTTTTCTATTATATACTGACTTGATATCTCAAGTAAATGGGCTTTATATAAAAGACTACGCTAACTATGAGGTGTATATAGGCTTCCTGTCCCGGTCTAGGTCCCCCATATACCCTAAAATGACCTAAAACCATATATTTGGTGTTTGAGATATCAAGTCAATATTCCTATTTACATAGCAGAAACTATGTGGTCTTCACATAGTTTCATCATTATGTACTGATTTCATGTCCAGTACATAGGATAAGCCCTTAAAAACATGATTTTAATTACTATAATATTTTCAAAAACCACCAAAACTATAAATAACGTGTGGTTCCCTCTCACGGTTCATTCGGAACTAATCCGTCGCCGAGCACAGACGTATCGTATGACAGAAATTTATGTTTTTTACTATGATAACTCTTATCAGTATGCTTTCTAATGATTTTACTCTGTTAAGGGTGAACTATTGAACCCTATAACATACTGACAAACACTAAAAACATTATACTACTATCTCAAAAAATGTAGGTAAAATTTTAGTATAAATATAAACGTGCCTCTAAAATTCATTTTAGTATCAGGTGGCGCGCCGTGGTAAGCAGACATGTCTACACATACAAACTTCAATTTCTATGAACCATTTAGTATGGTTGATGACGCTTCGTCGCGAACAGTATGGAAGCGAAAAAGTAAAAAAATAAAAAATTTGAAAGTTATGAGCGTCGAAAGTTCCACATTTCGACACTAATTTTAACGCATTTTTGGGCGCAAACATATACCATAAGAAGACGGAAAATTGCAAAACGGCCTCCATACAGGGATAGATTAGTAGTTCAACAATGCAAATAATTTTATTTTGAAGAGATACGTTTAGTTGCTTTTACATGATATCCAGACTCCCAAAGGTCTGTTCATAAAATTTTGCGCGCTCGGTTTCGTCCTAAATCATTATCCATTTCGCTACAAATTTGCAAATGTGTGTATTCGTACGCGAACTAGCTTTCTACTGCTCATCATAGCATCTATCTCTTCCAAACGTGTTGCCGGTTGATGTAAAATGCATTTTAACCCCGCGCACAAAATAGTTCGTGCCGTTGACTAGTGTAACCTTAACCCTGGTTAATAAGTTTACAGATTGGGAAAGTTTTGCCCTTGATCTAGATAATGTTATAGACCCTAAAACGCCGATAAAAAAGCAAGATCATCTTGACTTAGAAGTAAACAAATATATTGTTAATATCCAATAATGTGCGTGGAACAACACACCGCAATTAAAACGTAAATATAAGGGATTTAACTATCCTAAGGCAATTGTAGATTTACTATCTGAGAAAAGGAAACAAAGGAAGCTGTGGCAGCAAACAAGGTGCCCGCGAGATAAAACAACACTAAATAACCGAACTAAACGATTAAAGAGGAAAATTCTACAGTTTGAGGAGGAATCTCTGAATACCAAACTTTTGCAGCTAACCAATGACAAATCAACGGATTACTCCCTTTGGAAAGCTACAAGAAATCTGAAAAAAACAATTAAACAAATACCACCCATCAGAGATAGCGACGGAAAATAGGCCATAAGCAATGACTAAAAAGCATTAAGGTTTGCTCAACACTTAGAAGAAACTTTTCAACCCAATGAAAGCTCGATAGAAATACTTGAGAGTGAAAGATGGTCACAAAACCAAAGAATTAAGCTTGTGACTCCTAAAGAAGTAATGAGAGAAATTCAAAATAACATTAGCTCGAAAAAGTCTCCGGGTTACGACCTCATTACAGGGGAAATTCTTAAACATCTCCCACGCAAAGCCATAGTAAAGCTGACCAAGCTTATCAATGCTGCATTTATCCTAAAATATGTACCTGAGCCATGGAAGGTCGCTGAAGTCATTATGATTGCGAAGCCAGGGAAACCACCCCATGAAGCATCATCATATAGACCTATTTCTCTGTTGCCCGTGTTATCAAAGCTTTTCGAAAAACTGTTATTGAAACGGTTAAAACCAATAATAGAAAATAAAGACCTTATTCCAAATCATCAATTTGGCTTCAGGGAAAAACACTCAACAATAGACCAGGTACATAGAATAACAAACATTATTGAAAAAACGCTTGAAAATAAGGAAGTCTGCGCCACTGTGTTTTTAGATGTCGCGCAAGCTTTTGACAAAGTTTGGCATAAGGGTCTAATATTCAAGCTCAGACGCATGCTACCAGAATTTGCAGATATTCTAGAGTCGTATATAACTAATAGAATGTTTAGAATACGGCAAGAAGACGCATATTCAGAGCTAAAAGCTATAAAAGCTGGGGTACCTCAAGGAAGTGTGCTAGGCCCAATTTTGTACTTGTTATACACATGCGACATCCCAGAACTGGAAAATAACACCATTGCGACCTTTGCAGATGATACTGCAATTATGGCTACTGGATCAAGCCACAGAGAAGCAGTAGAAAAAGTTCAACTAGCTGTGAATAAAGTTTATGACTGGACACTTTATTTATTTATTGCGATATGACGCAAGCTTTTGACTACGTTGATCATAGCGTGCTATTACAGAAACTGGATGCCTATGGCATAAGGGGCAACATACTGCACCTTATTGAATCGTACCTGACTAATAGAAAACAATACACAGAAATAACAAGAATTAATATCAAGACGAAGAGAGAAGAAATTTACAGGTTTAACGAACGCACACCTATGTACGGTGTTCCCCAAGGTAGCGTAATGGGTAGTTTGCTTTTTATTATTTACATTAATGACCTGCCTAGTGCAATTGACCACCCCATGACACTCTTTGCCGACGACAGTACAATGACTATAGCATGCAATAATAACGACACATATGAAAGTGACATAAATCAATCTTTGACATCAATAGTGTCATGGTTAGATAGAAACTACCTTAAAATAAATTTAGATAAAACAACCATTATGCATTTTAGGCAACGAGCCCAGGCGGTAAATGACATTAAAGCTATGTACAATGACAAATTACTTAATAAAGTTGACAACACAAAATTTTTAGGAATAATGATAGACGCGAAGTTGGACTGGAAGGTACACATCGAATACTTAAGTAAAAGGCTGAGCTCTTCTGCGTATGCCTTATATAAAATTGCCCCAGAACATAACACAGAGGCATTGGTAACTGCATATCATGGGCTAGTTGCATCGTTGCTACGCTATGGTATCATATTTTGGGGAAACTCGACTGACAAAGAAATAGCGTTTAAGGCTCAAAAAAGATGTATTCGAGCTATGTTCAATTTGAGTACCACAGACAGCTGTAAGCCATATTTTATAAAATACAAATTATTAAACCTACCTTCACTTTACATTTTCGAATTAGTAACATTTGTAAAACTAAATCCGGCACTAATCCCACGACTAGCTGACACCCTCCCCCGTAATAGACGTGACAATAGCCAACTTTGCCTGCACACGTCAAAAACAGCCTTAATGTCAAAGAGTGTCTTTTGTATGGCGCCTAAAATGTACAATAAAATACCGCAATCAATTAAAGCTTTGCCAGTAAAACTATTTAAAAAAATGATGCGAGATTTATTAACAGACAAATCTTATTACAATATATGTGACTTCTTGAATGACGATATTGTTTTTGTTTAGTTTGTACCTGACAGCATTTTAATTTATTATATTTCATTGATTTTTTATGACATTTTACTGTACTAAGTTAACATCATTTGATTTTATTAATTCTAATTGTGCAAGACATTTTATGAATTTGATGTATTTTTCTTTGACATAATTTTATGATTTGATTGTTCTTTTTTGACATTTTATTCTTTTGTTTTTTGTTTTAACAATCCTGATTTTATGACATTTTATGATTAGACTGTACTTTTTCGACGTTATTTTATTTTATTGATCTTGATCTTGCAAGACATTTTATTATTTTATTGTATTTTTCGTGGACATTATTTTTATGATTTGATTTTACTTTTATGACATTATTTTATTTTATTAATCTTGATTCTGCAAGACAGTTTAAGATTTTATGGTGTTTTTTTTTGGCATTATTTTTGTTTACT
Source organism: Orthosia incerta (assembly GCA_948252205.1). Classification (NCBI taxonomy): domain Eukaryota; kingdom Metazoa; phylum Arthropoda; class Insecta; order Lepidoptera; family Noctuidae; genus Orthosia; species Orthosia incerta. The sequence continues at coordinate 9,703,183 of OX411765.1, read as the reverse complement.
AGCCACAATTTTCTATGGCATATTATGATTTCATTATACCATTTTTTGTAAATTTATATTTGTACGCCTCGATAGGCAGAACATGTATGTGCCTCAAATGATAAGTGAACATCTTGCATGCATAACGTATGTAAACACATGTTAAGACAAATAAATTATCTTTATCTTTACACAAAAATGAAAGATCAAACTGAATGAGTCAAAATCAATTCACATTGACTTCATAAACAAACACTTGGACTATCACCCAATCTACATAAATGGCATGCAAGTGCCTTATACAGCTAAATACCTTGGCATAACTCTCGACGCCAAGTTGCGTTGGAAAGCTCATGTCAAAAATAAAAGACAGGAACTCGACACAATTACGTTATAAAAGTATGTATTGGTTACTCAGAAGGAAATCCTGTCTATCAATACATAATAAAATAACCATATATAAGCATTTACTGATGCCAATTTGGACGTATGGTATCCAACTTTGGGGCTGTACTAAACAAAGCAACGTCAAACTAATCCAACAATTCCAAAATAAAGTGCTCAGGGATGCTGTAAATGCACCCTGGTACATAAGAAATGACGATCTTCACGGTGACCTTAAAACGGAATTCGTCACCACCATCATCCAAAAATTTGCTGAAGCCCACGAACACAGACTTCATCGACACGTGAATGTTGAGGCTATCCAGCTGCTAGACAATACAGACTTAGTGCGTAGACTAAAAAGAACTAAACCTTTGAATTAGTGTAGTGTAAAGTGAATGAATAATAGTGACAACGCTGTGCTATACATAACACATGAACATAGTGTTTTTAAATTATATCAGACTCTAAGAAAGTGCTGCGGACTTGTGTATAAGTGCAAATGGACACTATTCTTAGTTTTAACATAATCTATCACGTAACATATTAAGTTAGAGTTAAATTGCTTATTAGTCTTTTAGGCTAGATCATAATTAATTATTAAGAATTTTGTTCTTACTAAAAAAGTATAAAAAAAATTAATCATAATAGGTCAAGAGTTGGTTCATCAGTCATCACGGAAAAAGGCACTTTTTACCGATTTCAACAAAAAAAGGTATATGTTATTCGAAACGTATATATGTATGTATGTTTGTAGATCTTTGACAGTGGTTACGGGTAGTCAGAAGGTTGAGATCTGACACCAGTCTTGCCAAGGGGAACTGTGTTACCCAGTTACTGGATTGTGGAGGTCAGATAGGCAGTCGCTCCATGTAAAACACTGATACTTAGCTGAATCCGGTAAGACTGGAAGCCGACCCCAATATAGTTGGGAAAAGGCTAGGCAGATGATGATGATTATGTATGTAATGTTGTTGGAATTTCACATTATTCACATAATTATGTCACTTTGTATGGGCTTCTAAACACGTGTGCCAAATTTCATAAGTGTTTGTATGTTTGTTAGTCCACACATTATGTCGAAACTACTTATCGGATCATTATCATTCTTGGATAAGTTAAGTATCTTTCAACTTACACTGCAAGTTTCATCAAAATCGGTTCAGCAGTTATCAAGATATGGAGTATACAACTGAACTCCTTAGCGATAAACAGCACGAATGTGTAAATTAAGTTATTATGGATATTTTGTTAATCCTATATGTACCTATCTTACTATAGACTTTGCTCACTTTTTAGTGATAGTACTAAAACTAAAAAGAGAAACAAAACCTTTTCACAATAAATAAACCGACTTCTATAGCAAAACAATAAAAAGTGCAAAGACAACTTTCGTTTCGGAAGTCGGTGTTGAAAAGCGGTAAAAACAAGAGCTACCAAAGACACCGACTTCTGTCGGTGTCTTTGGTAGTCTGCTCATTTTTTGTGCTTTATAATAAAATAGGTTTTCAAAATAATATCTCGAAAAATATGAGGGATAATGTCTTAAAGAACAACAAATAATTCAAACTATTTACTTAATAAATAAACAAAATAAAACATAACAAGTGTGACCAAATACCAACTTTAAAAAAACATAACCTTAATAAATAATATTCTCAATAAATCGAGTAAAATACGACGAAATCATCCTTAAAGTGACGTGTTCACTAGGTACTCGCATGGCACGCCTTGCAACACTCCCGAGCAGTCATGAAATTGTTCTCATTGCCGCCACAGCCACCATAGATAAATTCTATACATTTGCCAGTCTTACAGTCGTATCCATATCTGAAACAAGCTTTTATATTAAAAATCTCTGAAGTTTTTATATTTTTTTATATAAAAACTGTGTCAATGCGGGCACCATGAATAGTTTAAGGCCACGACCAAAAAATCAGCATAAGATATGAGCATTCCTATTGGCCTAGCGGCACTGTTGGCGCATGAATTACAGTAGTGAATACGCCCAGATTTTAAAATAAAATCTTTATAAAATCGAATATTGGTATTTTGAAAAAAAATAAAACGTACAAAGTGATCGTTATCAAATTGTCTATACATTAGTGGGAACTCGCAACAAACAGTAAACATGGTAAATATCCCGTTTTTAATGTTAATGTTAGTATAAAATTAATTAATGAACACTTTACGAGGAGATGCATGCTATCAATAATTATTTCACATTTTTATGGTTTTGTTGGAACATTATGTAGAAATTTAATGTATTTTTATTAATTAATATTTCTTTATAAATAAAGAGTACATAGCTCTTAAAAACTTCACAAAAACGACTAGCGCGGCGTTTTGCTCGGGAAGGCGCCTTAACAAGGCAACTTTAATATTTTAAACGTTTCAAAAGAAATATATAGAGCAGTGGTGGCCCAGTGGTATCGGCCGCGACTTACAAGTAACAACTTGTCGTAGGATCGAGCTCAGGTCGGCGCTTTACTTTGTGTAAATTATTTCATCACCACTGCTCTCAAAACGGTGAAGGAAAACATCGTGAGGAAACCGGCATGTCCTAGGAAGAAAAATTCGAAGACATGTGACATCCACCAACCCGCACTGGGCCCGCGTGGTGGATTACGGCCCATTGCCTCTCACAGAGAGGAGGCCTGTGTCCCAGCAGTGGGATCATTAATAGGCTGATGATGATGATGAAAAGAAATATCGTCCAAATAGGTCATTAATCAACTTGCTTGACTGTACATGGAACATAATTATAGTTGGCGAAATATTTGAATAGTTAATGCATCACATCACAAAGAAACGAAACGAATAAGAAGAAGAAGAGATGTTATGTAGATCAGTCTGGCATCTCAGACCTAAATTAATCTCTAAATGTAATACCACGGGATCTCATTGCTAAGGAAGGAAATTTGGTTCAAATAAATCTCACTAGATGGAGCGACATGTGCACACAATTAAATAGAATTGTGTGTAAAATTAACATTTTCTGGAATTGAACATAAAAATTGTATGTTCTTGTTTAATCAACTCTCCTAAGTACAAAATTATAAAATATTGGGCTCTTAATTCACATTTCAAAGATTATTTGAACGGTTCATTTAAAACTGATGCCGCATTTTTTAATTTCTGAGGCATTTCTCTCGTTTGTTAAAATTTGCATTGTAACACATTTTGGTGCAAAAAAACTGTAAAAACGTGCAAAAAAATACTATAAAACGAACCTTCACTGTATTTAAAGAAAAAAATGTTGACGAACCTAGTAAACCCTTTCACTTGCAAGTCGCTGCTAACACCATCTATTGCCGTGAAACGGGATCGAACGCGATTGAGGTACTTACAAAAATAACAAGATTAATCAGATGAAAAACGCTAGTTACGTCCGTCGGCACGGTTTCTTTGTATGGGATGAGGCATCTGTATGCTAGTATTATATTATCTGTGGTAATACTAAACAGTACTTAGATAATCTACTTGTGCCTGTTTCTCCGCTTACTTCTAAACCACGCAAGAGATTTTGATATGGTTTTTAATAATAGAAAGAACGATAAACGAGGCAGGTTTCTGTATATAATTAATCTGTCCCGTACGAAGCTTAAGGCTTATTGCGTATTTTGTGATTCAATAATTGCTCTTCAATACAGAAGTTTTAGAGTATTTAGCGGTTTTTTTAGAAATAAGTGCATTTGACAAACACCGAGCGAACAAACGAGCGAGCAAACGATTGTGTAGGATCTACCAAGCAGACTTTCATGACGTAAAGCGTTTGATCGCGCGATTATTGCTGATCGCTGTTTCTTACGTAATTAGCCCGCGGGACGGGTGCCTAGTTGATACTAATGGAAACGTACCTTCTAAATTGACCTTTACATAGTTCTTTGTACCATGGGTGCGAGCAAATATCAGCTCAAAATAGACAGTAAAATATGGGTGGAAAAAAATCTAGAAACATACCTAGGTAAATAAGCGCGACACAGTCCTCTTACAATGGGTTGTGAGCAAACATCAGCTGAAAAAAAGAAGAGATTTCTTTACGCATATTTTAAATTAATGAATATTCACATCTTGCAATGATTTAGAATAGAATAGAATGGAATGGAACGGAATGGAATAGAATGGAATATAATATAATAGGATAGGACAAGACTGTATAGGACAGGATAGAATAGAATATACTTTATCCTTTTTAACCGACGAAAAAAAGGAAGAGGTTCTCAATTCGACATGTATATTTATTTTTTTATTTATGACTACGCATAACATGTTAGAGTCTGGCAAACGAAAATAACCACTAGGAATTATTTGCTAACTTTTTATATGGCAATGATATACTAATGTCAATCCCAATTTTGAGTATGACGCTACTTATTTGATACTTTTTTTTATTCGTAATCACTATTTATCTTTATGTATAAACTTTTTGTCTATTTTTATTTATATTCATTTTATAATAAGTTAAACATCTTCATAATAATGCAATATGGTAATCTTTTCTTTTACATGAAATCTGGAGGATTTAGCAGAGGTTGATGAGATAGTGATAGCTATTAAAAATCTTACGGATTTACAATAGAACAATAGAAGAAGCTAGTAAGATAGAAGTACTTGGATGAAATAGCTAGCAGAGGAGTGGAAGAAAACGACTGATCATGTCATACATGTTAAAAATTAATATAAAGAGAGGGACATAATTACGAAAAATAATTTAAAAAGTTTCACTATTAATGTAGAAAACAATGATTCCTGTGTCTCTTATGAATCTTTTCACATGGAAGTCTTAGATTCTGATTTTGATTGATAGTAAATAAACCGAAATTATTATTTAATTTTTTATTATAATTATTTTTTATTCATATTGATATATCTAAAGTATTACCTACCTAAAGTACTTTATAGTATTTTTATTCAGACGAAGTAATGTAAATAATTCTAAAGTATCAAATTTGGTTGTTCCAGGAGTTTTTAGGGTTGCTATGCTGATATTTTTTAAATTTGCCGCGCTTTTTCAGTGTCTACTTTCGTTTGCCAGACTCTATAGAGTATTCCGATTTCAAAATATTTTTTATTGGAGCGATTATACCTCAAAGTAGATCCTAGTTACATTTGAAAAATAAAGTTCACCCCTAAAGGTAGAAAAAAAAAAAATTATTGATAATTTTCCCGTCGAATTTTCAATTGTTGACTGATTCTGTTACAAATAAGTAAACTGAAAAGGGAAAAAAATACCTTTCTAACAAAAAAAACTACTGATAAAATAAGGAACTGCAAAGCAATAAATTGTAGTTCTAAAAACTAAAAAACACGCTTTAATGGTAAATTGAACTAAAAAGTCGCTAATCCTGAAGATCTTGGTAAGGCTAATGGGACAAACTATTTAAACGCGCACGGTAAAATCAACTTTCATTACTTGTAAATTTGAACCAAGTTGAATAAACATATCTGACTTTGACTTTGGCTTTGACTTTGACTAAATTATTGCATTGTCATCGGTCCTTGATAAGTGTGCAAAGTTTCAAATCAATCCCAAGTTTTGAAGAGGGTGAAAATCACGTTCAAAGATTCCGTTACATTGATACATAGATACAGACCAAGCTAATAAAAGCGTGTTAATAAAAGTAAAAAAATCTTTTAGTATTTTGAGGCGGCGCAAAACAAACCATCAACCTCGCTGCAATCATTCTTCGGTTTAGGATATTAATGCATGTTTGTTTGTTTGGCGCCAACTCAAAATGCTAGACAATTTTTTTTATTTTTAAATTCCTTATTTCGTCGGTTATATTTTTTGTTAAAAAGGTTTTTCACAACTATAATTTTTAAGCCCGACGGAAAAAGAGGTGTTTAAAGTTGGACCAGTGTATCTGTCTGTCTTACTGTGGCATCATAGCTCCTAAACGGATGAACCGATTTTGATTTTTTATTTTGTTTGAAAGGTGACTTTGTCCAGAGTGTTCTTAGCTATGTTTGGTGAAAATCGGTTTAGCCGTCCAAAAGTTATGAGCTGTTTTCTGTTTGAAACGGAGTATTTTCGCAAAATATCGTGATTCGTGTCATAATTACGTGTTCGATAGATTGTTGATCGAAGCGTGTCTACTGCTAGATAAATTATGTAGTTTAAAAGTATGAAATAAAAATAATTTGCCGAGAGTTTTGGAAATGTTTTAAATTTTACTTATTGATAGATATAGTTTTTCACCCAGTTAAAAGTTGTCTCCTCGACTGAAAGAGCACACTTAAAAGAATCCTTTAACTATCTTTGGGGTTTTTGTTTAAACTGTGTAAGTATAATTTGTTCAAAAAAATAAAAAAATATACGAACTTACCCATATGATCTGCATAGGCAACTGATACGAATGATAATACTAGAAAACAAAATAGTTTCATAGTGAATTAGGTGCCGTGTGTTAGTTCTTCAAAACAACGTTGCTAATAAAACAAGACAACTTTACAAACGAAAACGCACGAAATTGACAATTTATAGTAGAGAATCGTTGGTTTTACAGGGATGTATTAAGGCTGCTTAGTTTTTATACCTTCGAGCTACTCGTGGCTAAATAATAACAGCCGCACGGGTCGATCGTCAAGGTTAAGCAACGCTTGACGAGGTTCCGTGGATGGTTGACCATTTCAACATACCGAGTTTCCTCCGTGCCTCGGAAAGCATGTTAAGCCGTTGGTCCCGGCTGTTATTTGAAGATCTTTGACAGTCGTTACGGGTAGTCAGAAGCTTGAGATCTGACACCAGTATTGCCAAGGGGTACCGTGTTACCCAGTTACTGGGTTTTGGAGGTCAGATAGGCAGTCGCTCCATGTAAAACACTGGTACTTAACTGAATCCGGTAAGACTGGAAGCTGACCCCAATATACTTGGGAAAAGGATAGGCAGATGATGATAATGATGAGTTTTTATACCTTCATTATAAATAAGTAAAATACAGAGTTTCAGATGCATCAAATTCTCGTGCCACGGGTTCGATTCCAGCACGGAACTAATATTTGTATAGCTTACATATAGTTATGTATGTTCCGGATATGACTGTTTGTATAAGTATTTTAGATTTAATGTTTGTAAACGCATCCACGACATAGGACATTTTTTTTTAAACTGCTTCTGTTCAAAATAACGTTAAGGCATTTTTCACACTGGATACGTTCTGCGTCCTGCGGTCCGGTCACTCAAATATTTCTCGCACCAAATGTACGAGTGCCGGACCGCAGGACGCAGAATGTATCCAGTGTGACCAAAACTTAAGCTATCACCCATAAAATAACTCTCTAAATAAACATTACACCTCCGAGCGCCCACCGAAAAATTCCAGATGGAAAAGACCCACTATCACTACCCGAGCCAGGAATCGAACCAAGGACCTCTTGCTCAACAGTAGCGCTACCGACCACATGACCAACGAGGCACCCAAGACACTCCTCGATAGTTTCTAGACAAGTTGTATTTTAATTCAGCCCTGTTTGAAACCAATTGATATCAGAGGTAATCAACGAGAACATTGCTACTGTCTGAGCACGATAACTATGGAAATGAATAGTAAATTAGTAACCAAATAACTAATACATACAACAGACAATAGTCTTATAGTAGCTGTATACAAACTTCCATTTTCATTGCAAAACCGGTTGCGATGACCACTCGTCACACTAGCTATCTCGTCGCTATCTCTAATAGGTCTCTTTCACTAACGTCACTTTGTACATGTAGTCAGTTTTCCAAATCGTCTCAAGCCGTATTTCTGTCTCATTCATAACTCGTCCGACGCATATATGTTCAATGTACAGTAACGTACAAAATTATAAAGTGAATAGGCTGCATTGGTGTCAATATTATCTATCTGGTATGACAAGCAGAGGAACTTTGTGAAATGGTCCAATGCATTGTCGGATCCGTACAAACTCGAATGTGGTATTAGGCAGGGAGGTCTTACTTCCCCGAGATTGTTTAATATTTATGTTAACAACTTGCTTGTTGAGCTCAGCGGCACTCATGTAGGTTGCCATATTGACGGAGTTAGTTTAAATAACTTAAGTTACGCAGACGATATGGTGCTGCTGGGCCCCACAATCGGTGGGATTAGGAAATTACTCACCATTTGTGAAAGATACGCCTTGCAGCATGGACTCAGGTATAATTCTGCAAAGAGTGAGCTGTTGGTGTTTAGAGGAAGAAATAAAAGTCCCTCAAATGTCCCGCCCGTAATACTCAGCGGCTCACCTTTGCGTAGAGTAGCACAGTTTAAATATTTGGGCCATATTGTTACGGAGGAGCTTAAAGATGACTTAGATATGGAGAGAGAGCGCAGGGCGATGGCTGTGAGGGGAAACATGTTGGCACGCAGGTTTGCTGGTTGTTCAGTACCGGTTAAAATAACACTTTTTAAGGCGTTTTGTCAAATATTTTACACCAGCGGTCTGTGGGCTAATCATACCCAAAAAGCAGACAGCGCACTGCGCATTCAATACAATAATGCCTTCAGGGCGCTGTTGAGGCTTCCGCCTTACTGTAGTGCGTCAGGGATGTTCGCTGACGCGCACACGGACGATTATTTCGCGATCATGCGCAAAAAAGTGGCATCAGTGTTGCGCAGGGTGAGGGGAAGCAGCAATAGCGTTCTGAAGGTCTTTTCAGACAGGGTAGAAGGGCCTACAATGGATAGGTTTATCAAGCTACATGTCAGACATGGGGCTTGATAAATTTTCCTCTAATTGGATGTTGTGATTGTTTTGTGTATTCATGTTACTACTAACATAGTTGTTTAAGTTTTACTAACATGCTATGGGCCTTCGACGCCTGAAAATAAACGATTTTTATTTTTATTTTTTTATAGGTCCCAGATGCAATTAGAGGTCAGATCAACTGAATATTAATGCAGGGGTCCTTCAGGGGTCGGTACTCTCAAAAACATATCCTTTGATACGTGTCCGATGCACGGACTACTGGGCCTCAGATCCCCACTGGACAGATTCGCAACTGGACAGATTCTCAGGTGGACAGTTTCTCAGCTGGACAGATTAGCAACTGTACAGAACGTGTTCATTCCATGACATAAGTAAAGTGGATGAGTTGGGAACATATGAGTTAGGAATAAATGAAATGGCTAAAGAAGACGAAGAATTCAAAGCCTTTTTCAATTATTTTAAAAATTATTGGATGAAGAATATTATGACTGAACAGTTATCTTGTTACGGAAAAAAAAATAGTTCATTTACTAACGCTCCAGTTGCTGAGAAGAGGTGGGGGTTGTTGAGGGGAGAAAACTAATATTGAGATAATTTTAATGAACGTAGGCGTTCTAAGCATGTCATGACTGAATTTTTTTCGTTAACGCTGTCCGATAATATATTTTGTATCTGCTTATCAATCAAAATTTGCTTTGGCCGACGTTTTGTTTCCTCACAGTGATAGTAACTTTTATTTTTTTGGTATCACTGATTTTCGATTCTTTTTTTAATAACTGTAGAAACAAAAAAAGGGATGTTTTTTTTGGTATTTTGGCATTAATTCGCCGGTGCCAACCTTCTATAGCGTTAGTAGTCCTAAATTTTTCTCCGTAACAAGATAATTGTTCAGTCGTAATTTTCGTCATCCAATGATTTGTGAAGTAATTGAAAAAGGCTTTACATTCTTCATCATCTGTAGCCATTTCATTTATTGACAAAAAGCCGTCAGGTATGTTTGGCAAAAGTGCTGATTGCGTACACAATTGTGTCAATTGCCACGACCATTTACAGTAGATGAAAATTTCAATTCTTTAGATTTCTTCCACACTGCATGCAGAAAATGATAAAAGCAGCCTTTGACAATAACATCTGGATAGATACATTTTAATGCTTGTGCAATTGCTGATTCATAATCGCACTTGAACTGTTTAATATAAACAGACAATTGCTCTTTCAAAATTTTAAACATTCTTGTATACGTTTCATGAGACTATTTGGTAAAAGAATAATCAGTACTGGTACAAAGTTAACTCAATCGCTACCCTGGGTTATGTCAACATGTAGCAAGAAAAGCTGGTAAAACGGTTTTGGTGTAATTTTGTATGCTAATTTGATGGGCTTAGATGTTCAAATCGAAGCAAGAAAAGAGTCAGCCCTTGCCCTCTGGAGTAAGTCGGCTACTTTCCTATCTTGACCACTTTTTCATAACGTCCATGTTCCCAACTCATCCACTTTAATTATGTCATGGACTGTACACGTTCTGTTCCCTCCGGAGCAACTGGACAGATTCGCAACTGGACAGATTCTCAGGTGGACAGTTTCTCAGCTGGACAGATTAGCAACTGGACAGAACGTGTACAGTCCATGACATAAGTGAAGTGGATGAGTTGGGAACATATGAGTTAGGAATAAATGAAATGGCTAAAGAAGATGAAGAATTCAAAGCCTTTATCAATTATTTAAAAAATTATTGGATGAAGAATATAATGACTGAACAGTTATCTTGTTACGGAAAAAAATTTAGTTCATTAACTAACGCTCCAGTTGCTGAGGTGAGGTGGGGGTTGTTGAGGGGAGAAAACTAATATTGAGATAATTTTAATGAACGTAGGCGTTCTAAGCATGTCATGACTGAATTTTTTTCATCCGTCCAGTTGCTCCGGAGGGCTCAGATCCTGTCTCTCCGGGATGGGATGCTATGGTTGAGCGCTTGAACCTGTCCTTGAAGGCAGTCTCCGATTTTTTCCAAATATTTTATTTATATATTTTGTACTTTTTTGTCGTAAGAATAAGACGAGTTAGTAAGAGACAAAATACGGCTTGAGACGAGTTGGGAAAGTGACTACATGTACAAAGTGACATATTGCTGAAACAGACCTATTAGAGGTAGCGTAGAGATAGCTAGTGTGACGAGTTGTCACCACAACCGCAAAACCAACGTATTGAAACCTCAGGGGGAAATATATAAAAATTCAGTATATTTTTTTCAGGTCCATATTCTGTCTTATATCAGGATAAATAAATAGGTATCATCGCGCCTTAGTAAGCAGGGTGAGGAGAAACAACAAAACGCCACTAGATGCGATTTTTACATATTCCTTTTGCTTTGGTAATGATTATAGACATGCACCCTAAATGTGAACGCGCACCTAGACACACCGCAGGAGCCGCACGCACTGCAGTCATCGCATTTTCTCAAGGCTACGTGCAATCCGCACGGAACGCGCCAAACGCGTCGCACGTATCGTAGCTATTTCTGTACATCTTATTATATTAATACACTCGCGAGCAATGAAAAAGTTCCAGTGACATAGCACCAAATTACTCCTAAACGGGAAAGGCTAGATTAATGACGCCGTCTGCAATATTGAAGTACATTTAACAGCGCATCAGAATATTACCAACTAAAAGCGTAAATATTGTGTTCAAATTTTAAATTAAATGTTTTAAAAAATTGGGGCCATTTGGCAAATACATCCAAATCTCTAAGTAGGAGTTTTATTAGATGTAAACGTAGGTTTTGATAACCCAGTACTTGGTGTTTCCTCCATGTGCTCTCAATACAGCTTCTACTCGATTGGGCATGCTGAATACCAGATTCTGAATGAAAAGGATGATGATGATGATGGTGATGATGATGATGATCTCCCATTCTTCGATGAGCGCTTAATTCAAGTCACGAAGAGTAATTGGAGGTGGAACTCGTTTTCTCACACGTCTGTCAAGCTCGTCCCAAGCATGCTCAATAGGATTCAAATCGGGGCTCCTTGCTGGCCACTCCATTTTGTGGATTCCTACGTCCTGAAGATACTCATTTACAACTTGAGCAGTGTGGGCCCGTGCATTATCGTGCATGAACACTGCATTGTCGCCCATATTGGCCAAAAACGGACCAGCATGTTCATTGATAATCTCATTGATGTATCTCACAGCAGTTAGGTTCCCGTTCTCGATTGGAACTAACGCTGTTCGACCCTCTGCAGAGATACCAGCCCATACGTGAACGGTACCTCCGCCATGTGACACTTTTTCTTCAAAACATGCTTGTGCAAAACGTTCTCCTGGTCGTCGGTATACTCTTTTCCTCCCATCATGATGGTACAGCATAAATCTTGACTCATCAGGGAACATCACTCTGGCCCATCTGTTATGCTCGCGGGCGTATCGCAATCGGGCAACTTTATCATGCCGTTCCAGTTTTGGGCCATTTGCTGGCCTGTAAGGCTTCAATCCTCTTTCGACGAGATATCTCCTGACTGTCCACTCGCTTATTGACTCCGTTCGAACTTGCAGAAGTTGTTGTTGAACCGCAGCTCCCGTCTGATGTCGATTTCTTAACATGGCTGCCGCAATTAAATGATCTTCTTGTACTGTTGTGCACCTTGGCTTGCCAGTACCTGGTCTTCTCATGTTTATTCCAGTCTCTCTAAACCTTTGGATCACTCGTCGGACAGTAGTATGTGTCACGCCCATTATACTGGCCGTATTTCTTTGGCTGGTCCCCAATTCCACCGTAGTGATGATTCTCGTACAATCCTTGGGTGATAGAGGCATGATTTATGGGTACGAGAGCCGTAAGACTTTACAATTTAAGAATTCTTTCACAACGGCGAAAACTAGGAACGAAAAGCAAAACAAAATGCCGAAACAAATGTATTCCGAAATTTTCAAACCCCATAATTTTGTTTTTCTACTTTATTTATCCTTATCTTCAAAAATACCAGTATTTAAAAGAGTTTAAGTTTGCATAATAAAATAGAATTCATTATACTTTTTAATTTATGAAACTAGGTTCTATGTCTTAGGAGATATTAAGGTGTTTGTCAGCATTTTGTAGGTGGAACTTTTTCATTGCTCGGCAGTGTATATTCTATACGGATGACGTATCCGTGCCCCCGCAACACACTCGCCGCAAGCATCGAACGCCCTGACTCTGATGACGTCATCCGCACGCGCTGGTGGAATCCGTATACCTACAGCATTTTGCTGAAATGCGGGTCGTGCGGCGTGGATAGGTACGCGTGGCTGCATAAAATTTCATTTAAAGATTTATAAAATGCGATGACTGTGACACGTGCGGCTCCTGCGGTGCGTCTAGGTGCGTGTTCACCTTAAATGCGTAAATACACTAAATAACAGTTTCATTCAAAAATCTGTTCATAGTCCATTTCTTCATACGTTTATAAATCCATCAACTCGACAGCGTAAAACATGCAATTAATGCTGTTGAATATATTTAAGTTTTAAAATTGTTACCCCACACTAAGAATGCCACCTGTAATAAATTATTTGAGTAATGCCCGTGCCTGCCAACAGGGCATTAAGATTCAGGTCCCCACTTCGGGTGACTACCGGGAACTGACCCGGCTTCTTAAAAGTAGGAAGTATTCCTTCCATTCTTACTCCCTCCCTGAGGACACGCCCACCCGGGTGGTTATTCGGCCTATCCCGAAAGAGCTCCCCACGTATGAAATCCGCGATGATCTACACGCCAAAAATGTCCCCGTTGCCGCTGTCCACCGCATAAAGCGAGAGGAGGTCAGCAATATGACATAAAATTGGTTGTGAGCAGCCACACCGATGGTCATAATCCCATATTCGGCATTAAGTTCGTTTGTTCATTGACAGGCATCTCCATTGATAAGCCCTACCGTCCCACCCTAGTTGCTCAGTGCCACCGCTGCCAACTTTACGGCCACTCTCAGGCCAACTGTTACGCCAACCAGGTGCGTAAAGTGCCAAGGAATCAAGGTACCCAGGACAGTCCCCGCCTAAAAATTGCGCTGAATGCACGGCACTTCCCAGCTGCGTGCTCTGTGACCAAGTAGGCCACACGTCCAACTGCCGCGTTTCGACGCTCGCCAACAGTGCAATTCCCCTTCTACGTGTATGCCTTCCTCGTAAATCCCTCACAGGCTGGCCCCTCAGATGGCCTCTTCGTGGAATCAATTAAACCACTTGTTCCACTGCAGGCTGACCAGCCTGACTCACGTTTTTATGGGCCTATCGGGTGGCTAGTCGCGGAGGGTAGCGGGATCCGAGGCACGTTGCGCCGCTGGCCAACCGCAGGTAGTTGGGGGCCGAAGTAGTGTGCCAGCCACACACGAAAGGCTGCCCCGCCAACTGTCGAAAAATCCCGGGATGCGCCATCGTGCTGGTTGGCGACCAGACGAGAGTGCCCGATGAACAATCCCGGGGGGCTCGGGCGTCCCCGCAGTATCCAGACTGGTCCCCTAATGATGGCGTCCGGACTCCGCGTGTCTGAAGGTTGCCTGCGTGGAACCTCATCTCACTTCCTTCGCCTCATCTTCCTTCACTCACAGCAATAATGCCTAGGAACAAAAAGAGAAAATCTGAACAGCGGCAGCACTCACTCTCACATAAGATGCACCTCAGTAACATCCGAGGTCTGCACTCGAACCTTGTCGCAGTCCATCACCACCTTGAGACTGAGAAACCAGCACTTTTGTTCCTTACAGAGACGCAGATCGGATGTCCGTCGAACGTGGCGTACCTATCTTATCCAGGATTTACCCTGGAGCACAAATTCAAGCCACGTGCGGGTGTATGCATGTACGCCCGCGACGACATCTGCTACCAGCGTCTCCGTAACCTTGAAGACTCTAACTACTCAGTGCTATGGGCTCTGGTGGACACAGGTCTGGATAAGATTATCTATGCCTGTGTATACCAATCGCATTTGCTTCGGCCTTTCTTCTCAGAGTAGTCAGATAGGAAACGCCGCCCTCATCTAGTTAAAAAAATATGATCGACATGTAAAAGTGTTTGTTCAAACCAACTTACAGAAATAAAATCATTTATCATTTATCATAGAGGTGATCTGGAGACAACCAGGATCACACTGTACCTGAGTGAGGCGCCCAATTAGTGTTACTGGGGGACTTAAATGCTCACCTTCAGGAGTGGCTCTTCCCATACCAGTGCACTGACCATGCTGGACGAGAGATGCGAAATCTTTCGCTTTGAAATTTCCGTGCGTTCAAGCGTTTTTGCCATACCTATTATTGGAATCAAATATAAAAGTTCACAATGATAGGACCCATTATTATTAATGATAATTGCTATCCGTGGTAACTGGGCTAATCCCAGTTGTAAACGACCCTCCTTTATTCTTTTCTGATTAATTTCGTTGCGGGATCCCAGACAGTTAAATTCATTCTCTTGTTGTGGGCTTCGTCGAGCTTCGTTGCCTCGGCGCTTTCCTGGTGATCGCCACTGTTGATTCTGGCTTTCACGAGTTGCAATGTTTTGGGAACAGTGCCGTGGGATGATCCCAAAAAAAAAAATGACAAATTTAACAAGCGTGGTGATTAAAGCTCGTAACTTCTCTGTATGAGATGAGGCATTTGCTTTGCAGTGGGACAGTTACAGGCTCATATTATTTTAGTAGAATAATAAAACAACATTTAAAAACAACTGAATCCATGTAATTTAGCTTGTATCAATGCATGCCGCTTCACACTCTTCCTTTGTATGAAAATAGTAATAATCACTTTTTAATAAGGCGCTATTTCTTAAAAAGAAAGATCTACATTTTTCGTTGTATTATTGTCATGGAACCTGAAAAAGGTATAAGCATATATTCGTCATGCACTTCAAATAAAAATGTATTCATAAAAAAAAAATACGTATTCTTCTCAGTAAACCCTTTCATTTGATACCCATATCATGCATGGCAGCGCACAAAAAATAACTAGTCAGTAATCTTGAGCCGTCCGCCATATTGTATTTAGAATGACGTCACTTAGTTAACCGTGCATTTTCATCCAAACTAAACGTGTACTCAAAATTTCATCTTAATCGGTGGAGGATAACTGCTTTAAAATTCAGCTGCAAGATTTGACCCGAACACACTTACATACATACATACAGTGCAAGTTAATTAAAAGCTTGTAAAATTGGATACGAGGCTGACATGTGACATTCGAAGTCAGCGATATTATATAATACGGTCAAGTTAGCCCGAACAAAAATAGGGGGCCCTTACATAAATTCCAAAGAAGCTGAAAAGAACAATGGCGAAATCTTAGCTGACTCAAGTTTGAACTTCTGAAAGTGAGTTATATACGAAAGAAATTCTATTAATTTTCTACATTTTTTAAAGTATAATTGGGCTGGTTCAAAACGGATAAAACAAATATAATTTGATTTTTTAGTAAATTTCTTTAGCTTAGTGTTGCCATTGTATATTTTATCTGCTAAGTGATGATTTTTTTTAGTCAACGTCAAAGTGCCCAACAATCTGTTTTTCCTGAATTCTCGGTAAGTTATGCTTTCATAAGACTCGACCTGAGACGCATAAGGTCGGATGCCGAGATTGTAGCAATAGAATTTCTATTGGTTCAATTTCGACATCCGACCTTATGCGTCTCAGGTCCAGAAGATTCAATAATGTTCATTAGTTTTCGAGATATGAACCAAAATATTTTGTTTTGTGTTTATTTTTGAACTAAATCTGTCCGTATGTTAATTTAGGCTTGTTAAATTATACCTTGATTATTTGATTTGTATTTTTATGCTCAAGAGAGCCGTTCAACATTCAAATTGACGTTTTCTGGTATGTTTTCATGTTGACAGTAATATTATAAATTTTATCCACACTCACAACGTAATTTTCCAAAAATGAATAAAAAAATATTGTATAAACGTACTTTATATTCGTGGATAGGTAAAATAAAAATAAAAAAACCATTACAGTGCAACATTTTCCTTCGATTTTCAAACAACTGCATCATAAAATAACTTTACAATGCATGTCCTCGAAAAGAGCGTTTTCCAAGCAGCCAAACTGTGCGGAAAGTGTCACTTTTTTACCAGTGCTTTTAATTTCCTGTACTTTTTTAATTTTTAACTCCAACGTCAGCCTGCCGCATAGAGTTTTTATTATTTGAGAAAAGTTTTAAAATTTGTTAAGTACAGATTATCATTCATATAAAAAGTAAAACAAAACTAATACTTCATTTAAGGCGTTTTTAATTACTATAGATTTAGATTTTGATCAATAAATTATTTTAAATATTCATTAAATATGTTTGCCAGAATGAATATTTTGATCGTGCCTTTTTGCGTTACGACGTGACAGCTATTTGTACATGCGCAGTAAAAGATAATCTGTGGATATGCTGAGCGCCCTTGAATAAGCCCGCCATTTTATTAATTTCTTGCTTGGTTCAGATATATTTTTTTATTTCCTCGCACAATGCATAGTAAAATGTTGTATGATACACGTGCGTAAGATGATTTCTAACACGTGTCGATTTATAAATACCACTCATCGGAAATCACCTACATTCCGCACTTGTAGCATAAATAACTATTTTAATTTTTATAGCACACTTTTACTTTTTAAGTTATTGGCGCTAGTGTCATTGTGTATGGAGGGCGCGCTGCGCAGTCATGCACAATGAGAATCTATAGTGCCCACCATACCACATATTTTTTCCGTTTCCACTTTTGATTTATTTCAAATGTATGAGTGAAGATGAAATAGTATATGCAACGGCAAATAATGAGGTGTTAAAACACTCACCTGTTATTATTATCACATTCGGCTTCGCCTCATGTGATAAACTCACGCTCGTGTTTTAATAACCACTATTATATGACCATTGCATAAACTGCTATTAGGTACCTTCTTAAAATACGTAAAATCAGAAAGTTAACGGTACTGATATACCTCATATACCTCATAGTAGTGTTCTTCACTGATATTAAAGGATTTTTTTTTTTATTCCGATATTTATTTTTCGCGTGAGGTGTTCATGGAGTTTTAACACAGCATTGTTATAATAATAAATATAATTCCGATAACAGTAACTACTCAACCAGAAACTTTTACGCAGATTGGCCTCCAATCACAGTTATTTTCCTATTATTAATAAATCATTGTGAAGCATGCCGTAAAACCAAGCATGAAAGAGAACCCATAAGGCCTTTTGTACAATTAACACAATCACAACAATTACTAAAAGATCATGCAAAGCGTAATAAACGACTCTATAGTTACATATCTGATGAGATGATAGAAACACAGCAAAAGATTAGAAATAGCAAGGGTGGTGAGATAAGCACAAGGTTTGAAATAGGCGATACAATTTACGCAAAGGAGGTGATACCAGATTAAGTAAGAACAAGTCACATTATAGGAAGGCAAATGTCAGTGGTGATGTAGAACATAATGTAATCCCTGTTACAATTGGAACTAGAAACCAAAACCACCCGATTAAAAATATTAAAGGTCCTCCGCAGGTGGAGCCTCACGCTATTGGCAGTAGCGCAAATACTCGTAACATGGGCCTTTCAACTTCAAAATGTCTAAACTAGTAGATAAGTGGTTAATTATAAAACTTTTACATTTAGATAGCTTAGGTAATGATTTAGAATTAAGTTTAATTAAATATAATGAATTCAGTAAATTAGTAGATGTTAACAAACCTGACAGCCATGAGTATTTAGGTATTGGAACTCAAACGGATTATCTAAAGGATAGGACTATCGAAAAATTTCAGCAACTTGTACCGGTAAAGATGTAAAGATTTAAGCGAGGATTAATTGATCCACTTGGGTTAATAAAAATCGTTACAGATAAATTAACACATAGTGACGCAATTCGATATGATTCCGTCATCTCTCGGTTGAAAAGTAATATTAGATAGTAAAGTAACTTTGGTCTCTGAAATGTTAAACGGTTTTGTTAACAGTACATAAATCTTACTTAACAATACATTAATTTTAGATGAACGTTTAAAAAGGATTGAGAGATTAGTTAAAAATATGATACAAAAAAAGAAAATTCTATTTACTCTACTTACATTTCAGGAATGTTTGATATGTTCCTTACTAATTTTAGAACAATTAATATATTGTTTTACTGTTAAAGCTTTTATTAAACAGAACAAGACCACGTTCATAATAGAAATCCCACTTATTGAAAACAGTACTCATAGTTATTTTAAACTTTACTCTTTACCTATTTTTAACACATAAACGAAACTAAGCGAAGCCTATAGTAAATAAAAAAATAAAAAAAAACTGTAATAGTAGTTCCTAAATATCCCTTTTAGTGAAAGACTCGGATTACTTACCAGTCGTGAGATGCTGTGTACAGATTGTGATAGATGACAAATTCTTATGTACCGATGATGATGATCCATCTAGAGCCATTATGCGAAGAAGAACAGTAGATGAAGTTACCACTCTAATACTAGTGCATGCGAGCAGCATACAGTCTACATTGAAGATTTACAAGTTCAACGAATTGGCCTCGGAAGTTGGATTCTATATACAAAGAATAACATTATAGCAAGTAGGAAATGCTATGATAACGTCATGAGCCACGAGTTTCTACAAGGAACATACATAGTTACCCTGGACGATGCTTGTAAGGTTAACGTTGGACTCATACATCTACAAAATCACAAATATTTTCATACACACCTGAATTATCATTACCCTACCAGGCTTCACCTGAAAAACAGTGTCAGTGCATTGAATATGTAAGGTATAAATCTAGATGAGCTAAAATAATTAGCTCAAGTAGTGAAAATGAGCAAAGTGAAATACGAAGAAAATTATAGTGCACTTGACAAGAAAAATAAAACTTAAGTACGGTAATTCTATATGTAATTCTGTCTTTAGGATTCATGATCTTTCTTGTTTTTAGATGTAAAATCATATTGTTAAACTGTCTACAAAATCATCAGAATCCTAACAACTCTGATAATTTCGTTCTTGAGGAGGGAGGAGTTATGCAACCTGAACCGCAGCGAGTAATCACTGTGAGAGCATTATGTTAAATAAGATGTACAATGTTCATACATTGGTTCTCCTAAGTTGGCAGCACTGCTTTTGTTTCTGTCGCTACCAATTGTTATGATTAGTGTGGTATTTTTTTTTTCTTACTTACCTACTTGTAATGGTGTACTGTTCGGTGTTTAAGTAAAATACAGCTTGATTAGTAAAACCTCTGCAAATTTCATTTAAACTAACTTCAGGTTATGGGCCCAACACATAATCCTGTATCGTAAGTTAGTAGGTATCAATAAAAGTTCGGCGTTAGCAGTTACTCATCGGCGGGAAAAAAAGTGAGGTTAAAAAGTCTCACGAAGGCGGTGGCGCACGGTGTGGCGCGGTGTATTTTCAACTAAGGATAACTTGTTCTGGATTGTGAACAAGGTCAGAAAATGGAGAGTAACAACAATGTGATCAAGCTGGAGGGTTCCAGAAATTGGAACATCTGGAAATTTCAGACTACGGTGCTGTTGAGAGGCCAAGGTTTGCTGGACGTTGTGGAGGGCAAATGTGTTAAGTCCGAAGCTCCTGCTGAAATAACTAAATGGGAAGCTAAAGATGCCAAGGCGCAAACGGTGTTGGTCACACGGATGACGGAAGAGGCCATGTTACACATCATCACATGTACAAGTTCTACTGAAATGTGGCGAAAACTTCAAAGCGTGTATGAACAGAAGACTGAGACTAGTATACACATTGTACAACAACGTTTTTCCAGTACAGATACGAAAAAGGCATTGATATGTCAGTTTTCTTGTCCAAAATTCAAGAGATGAGAAATGTGTTAAAACAGATGGGCGAGGCGATATCAGATAAGTTCATTATCACAAAGGTGCTGATGTCGTTGCCTGAAGAATATAAGAATTTTGTGTCAGCGTGGGAGTCGGCACCCGACGATAAGCAGACCATTGAGAGGGTGAAAGGCAAGATTGAAGAGTCCCAGCAATCTTCATCCTCTGCGTTCGTTGTGAAAAATTCAAGAAAAATAAAGTGCTTTAAGTGTGGCAAAATTGGACATTTTCAAAGTGATTGCAAACTAATTAAAAATGGCAGTGAAGAAAACGTAAATAATAAAAACTGTTTCTATTCTGGAAAGTTCGGACATTTCAAGGCGCAATGTAAATTTCGTAAACAAAAAGTTAGTAAAACTGAAAACAAAACAAAGAGCAATGCGTTTGTAGTGTCTAGTTCGTCATATGAACTGCATAAATCTAAGTGGTTAGTGGACTCCGGTGCTAGTGAACATATGTGTCGAAATCGCGCATTGTTTACAACATTCACTAGTACCACAGAACAATCAGTGGTTGTCGGTAATGGCGCGACAATTAGTGTCCTCGGCCGCGGACAGGTGGCGGTGCAAGTATCGAACGGGACCGAATGGATTAATACGGGCATAGACAACGTTTTGTACGTTCCGGAACTAAATAACAACCTGTTTTCAGTCATTCGCGCCACAGATAAAGGTTACGCCATGATGACAGATGACAGGTCATGCAAACTTTACAAAGATAACCAAGTTGGTGCGGTGGCGGAAAGAATTGGCAATTCTTATTACTTGGAATTGCGGTATAAGTATAATAACGAGATTGCAAGCACTGCAACACTGTTGACGAATGATTTAAATGAGTGGCACAGAAAACTCGCGCATCAAAACTTTGCTTACGTAAAAGATATTCTGCAAAAACATAATTTTGTTGTTAAACAAACTACTAAACCTGAGTGTGAGAGTTGTTTAGCTGGGAAGATACATCGATTACCGTTCAGCAAAAGTGAGAACGTGAGTACAAGGACTTGTGAGCTGATTCATGCGGATACATGCGGCCCAATGGAAAAAGAATGGAAGAAGCATCTGTTGGAGGGGCAAGATACTTTGTCATACTGAAGGACGACCATTCGAATTACAGAAGTGTGTACTTTGTTAAAACAAAATATGAGATCAAATACTGCATTGAGAACTTCATTAATAAGGCTGAAAACACAGGAAACAGAGTGAAAATGTTTAGAAGTGACAATGGTCTAGAATTTATAAACAAAGATGTGAAAGAACTGTTTTCAAAACGTGGGATAACACACCAAACAACTGTACCCTATACGCTGGAACAGAACGGAAAGGCTGAGAGAGAAAATAGAACATTGGTGGAAGCAGCACGGACAATGTTACATGAAGAAAACTTTCCAAAGAAACTGTGGGCGGAAGCAATAAATACAGCAGTATTTGTCCTGAATAGAACTGGGAAAAGTCATGAAAATGGAAGGTCACCATTCGAAGTATGGACAAACAAAAGGTTTGACATTCACCAGTTGAAAGTCTTCGGCACGGAAGTGTATGCTCACATTCCGAAGGAACGAAGGAGGAAATGGGACAAGAAGGGTGAAAAAGGGTTGATGGTGGGTTATGAAGAAAATGTGAAGGGGTATAGAATTTATTTTCCAGCAACAAACACAGTGGAGACGAAGAGAGATGTTGTATTCCTTAACCGAGATGGTAAAGAGAAGAAACTTCAAGTGAAGGAAGGTAAAGAAAAGGAATCTATAACATCAATTAACCTGCAAGAAGAATCTGTGGTAGATAGTAACCCTGAGACAGAACCTAACCCTGTGAATGAGCTAACTACTAACCCAGATGAAACGATGGAAGTGACTCATACAAGTAGTGTTGGAGAGGAGGGATCAGAACATGACTGTGACAGTGAGTACTTACCATGCAGTGATGAGGAACATCTTTTGGATGAAAGTGATTTACCCATAGATGAAAGAAGCAAGCGGCTAAAAAAAACAAACATCTTTCTATAAATGCAATAATGTGCAGCGGGATGAGAGTGAGTGTGAACCAGCTACATACACTGAGGCTATGAACAGAAGTGATGCAAGTAAGTGGAATGAAGCTATTGCTAGGGAATTACAGACTCTTAAAGACAATGACACTTGGGATTTTTGTGATGTACCTGTGAATAGGAAAACAGTTAGCAGTAAGTGGGTTTTTAAGATAAAAAATGTAAATAATGTTTTACAGTATAAAGCTAGGCTTGTTGCCCGAGGGTTTGAACAACAGCAGTCATTTGATTTGTGTGATATTTATGCTCCAGTCGCGAAGTTGTCAATATTTAGACTATTTGTAGCAGTAGCAACAAAATTAAATGTGCCCATTTATCAAATGGATGTTACGGGGGCTTTTTTATATGGGGAGATAAAAGAAGAAGTGTATGTTAGTTTACCTAAAGGGGCCTATTCGGGAAATAATAATACTGTTAAATTAAAGAAATCTTTATATGGTTTGAAAACTTCTCCTAAGTGTTGGAATCAAAAATTTAATAAAGTAATAACAAAAGAAGGTTTTGTGAGCTCAAAGTGTGACTCATGTTTGTATACCAAGTATAATGGCACAGATAAAATCTTTGTATTAATTTATGTCGATGATGTGTTAATTTTTAGCACAAATGAACAGGAGATCATAACTAAAAGATTTATTAAATGAGAAATTTGAGATGAAGGATCTGGGGTTTATTTCAGATTTCTTAGGAATAAATGTTAAACAAAATTTTCAAAATGGTACAACTGTATTGTCACAAAGAAATTATCTGGAAAATGTATTAAAAAGATTCAACATGGTTAATTGTAAGCCAATGATGACCCCTATGGATAAAAATTTTAACAGTAAGATTCTTGATTCTGATGTAAAATGTGATAATAGTAGTTTATGATACTGTTGCATAATGAGGGGTATTAAAACATGAGTGTGAGTTTAAAAACCGAGCCGTAGGCGAGGTTTTTAATACTATTCACACGAATGTTTTAATACCTAGTTATGTGCAGTTTCATACACTACTTTATCTACACTCATACATTTTGGGATTAACCTACTGAATCTTATTTTTTGTATTTTCCATGCCATAAAGTCGTGATAAATGCATCATATAATAATCTAGACTTTGCTGGTAAGAGATTATGAGTAATTTCCTTCGCCGCATATATTTGGTGGCGTCAATAAAATTGTTCTTCACATTCACTAATATCAGACATTTTAAGCAAGAATTTTAAAAAGTCATGAAATTCAGTAAAACGAAACCTGCAAAACGTATGAATGGCGCCAAATCCCAGCACATCACCGCATTAAATTGCGGTAAAAAAATCGTACGGCAATAATACCGCATGAAATCCGTGTTTTGCAACAGAATCCACCGCATCGCAGCGCGAATATAATTCGCGCGAATATTTTGAGCTCCATGAACAGATGGAAAGAGACAAAAGTTCGCGCAAATAAAAATGGCAGTGCGTAATAAGCCTAAAGCGGGCATTGTTACAGACAAGTTAAAATTGGAATCAATTTTTTTTTATTAGGTATAAGAATGGCATTTCAAAAAATTTAAATAATAGGGAACTATCCGCAAAGCTGCGCTCAGATGGCGCCACAGGTTTCTGCGTAAACAAACTAGAGAAGGGCGTTTTCGGTTTTTTACGCAAACGGTTATGTATGTGTTTTCATATCGATATCAAAAACGGTTTTCAGATATCGATATCAGAAGTACAGTTTGCAAAAGTTAAAATGTTATTTAGATGAGCAAACTAACAACGAACACGAAATAATACTTAGAAAGATAGGTAGCGCATATGGTTCCTAACGTTTGTGAAGTTTGCGTTTTGTTCGTAGTTCGTACGTTTTCGCATTGTTACGGTTTTAAATTTTGAATTATTCGTTCTCACACGCTAGTAAGGTTTTTATTGGATACGATTTTGATATCGACATGATATGATTAGATATCATATCATGTCGATATCAAATTCGCACACATGTCCGATATAAGTTACGTTTAGATATATCGGACACATCCCTAAAAAAATACCAAACTGTCAAAGTCCAGCGACAAAATTTCGCAGTTTATGTATACAAAATATAAAACAAAAAGTTAAAGAAAAATGAAGCTAACTAACTTCCCCAATATTATTATTTGGTTTTTGAACACAAGTTATCTTAAAAACAGTAAAAAAGAGTTCGGTAACCACAAACAGTAGTAGACGCCATGTTGTTATGTTTTTGTTTACTCAAAGCCGTCAAGCGCCATCTGGCGGGAGCAATTGGCAGTAATGTTCCCTATTGATGGAATCTCCTTAGTGATTAACTTCTTGGATTTGTCCTGTATCATAATAGAAAAAAAGTTATTTTATGATGCAGTTGTTTGAAAATCGAAGGAAAATGTTGAACTATAATGTTTTTTTTTTTTAATTTTACCTATCCACGAATATAAAGTACGTGTTTATGCAATATTTTTTGAATTCATAATTGGAACATTACGTTGTGAGTGTAGATAAAAAGTTTGAAGAAACTTGTAGGGCTGTCTTATGTATGCTGTCTCAGGCACTAGGCCTGACCTTTGTTTTGCCATTTCTATGTTAAGTAGATTCCAAAATTCGGCCAATAGTCAATTATTGAGTGCGCTTAAGAGAGTATTGCGTTATGTAAAATATACTATTGATTATAACTTAATATACAAATGTAATGATACAGTGTTGCAAGGGTTTTGTGATGCTGATTGGGCAGGTGACCAAAGAGACCGAAAGTCTACTTCGGGGTTCTTGTTTACTTTTGCAAATTGCTTAATAGTATGGTGCTCAAAGAAGCAATCATCTGTAAGTCTGTCTTCAACAGAGGCCGAGTATGTTTCAAGGAGTATGGCTGCTAGTGATGCGTGTTGGATAGTGAATTTGTTACAAGATTTTGATTTTAAAAAAGTTTGTCCAGTAAATTTGTTTTGTGATAATCAGTCAGCAATATTGAATGCAAGCACAGAGTCTGTAAAACGCTTGAAACATGTTGATATCAGATATCATTTTGTCAAGGATTTAATTAAAAATAATAAAATTTGTCTTAAGTACATAAGCACTTTGAAACAACCAGCAGATATGTTAACAAAATCTCTTAGTAAAGAATTAATTGTAAAGTTTCTGAAAGAGTGTGGTGTAGGTAATGTAATGATAAACTAAAGCTACTATTGTTGTTGATTATTTTTTTTATTAAAATATTTTTTCTTCCAACTATGCATTAATTTCATCACAATCACACTAAAAACTCAGTACAAAGCGAGTCTTTAATGCTCTAGAGCAATAAAAATGTATGAAATCTCATTATTGCACAGTTTGTTTTTTAGTAGCACCAAAAGGTGCCAATCTCAATGGATTAGCTCTATTCAGCCAGCCGATATCAATACTTTTTTTTTACGTACGTATTATTCGTTTCTATCCTACTTGTTCTAAATTTAAAAAATGATTGCTGCTAACTCTGATTTAAAAATGAAAGAAATTTAAAAAAGTGATTTGGCGGGAACTTTGTTAATTTTGCTTGACAATATTTTTAATTGAAAGAAAGCAGATTATGCACCTCGCCTTAAGTAATTTATATTGCCCTCGTGCCTGTTAGATTAGAGCCCTCGCTGTCGCTCGGGCTCTAAATCAGGCACTCGGTGCAATAATAAATTACTTTGTGCTCGATGCAATAATCTACTATTATTCAAATGTATAACATTGAGAGAGGGTGTTAAATAAGATGTACAATGTTCATACATTGGTGCTCCTAAGTTGGCAGCACTGCTTTTGTTTCTGTCGCTACCAATTGTTATGATTAGTGTGGTATTAATTTTTTTCTTACTTACCTACTTGTAATGGTGTACTGTTCGGTGTTTAAGTAAAATACAGCTTGATTAGTAAAACCTCTGCAAATTTCATTTAAACTAACTTCACATTAAATGCACGATTGTAGTTTAGGGTGGCCCTTCCAGACAATTCCATGCATTTCCGTTAATTTGGAATTTTAAGTAGCAGTTAGTCGAAACATGTAACCGATAGGATTAGTAAATTACATGAGTTCATCTGCTTCTGCTCACACGTACTCCTATTCTTTTATTTAAACGTTATAACGCTCCCAAAAACTTGACTACGCTCTAAATGAGTACGCAAAGTTGTATTTATTTATTTAGACTTCAAGCACAAAAGATACAAAGGCGGACTAAGGCCTTAGGCATTCTCTACTAGTCAACCAAGGGTTGAGGGGGTTGTGGTGGTGGGGTATGTGTACAGATCACCTTGGTAAACTCTCATTCCACCAGTTATGTTCTAGTTACATGTTATAGAGTAATCTATTGGAATCACTATGGGCATTATAGTCACCTTACCATGGAACTTGTCCACTAAAAAGTGAAAAATAAAAAACTTTTTACAAAAAAATACAACGGACTTCGATTGTATTTTTTTAAGTACCCAAAATTGATAATATATCTGTCAAAACATGAAAAACATCAATTTGAATGATGAACGGCTCCCTTGAGCATAAAACATAATTTAACTAGCCTAAAGACAATGCACAGATAACGCACCGATTTAGTACAAAAATTAAACCAAAAAAAAATTTTCGCTTGCTATCTCGAAAACTAAAGAAATCTGAGCAAAAATTACAGTAATTGATTAAAATCATAACTTACCGAGAATTAAGAAAACACTGGTTATCAGCCCTTTGACATTGAATTTTTTTTCCGCACACATGATCGATGGGGACTATTCACAATTTCATTATAATAGTATCCCTAATGTTCTTGTAATCTTTGGCATTTATGCAAGGGTGAATGTCTATTTTTACCGGACTAATGGTGATGGTCCGTATGCCAAAATGTACCTGAGGGCTAAATTACCTAACATTTGATAGCACTTCACAATCCCACACATTTGAGACGCTTTCGTTGGTAGGATGTCACTTTACTTGTAAGGACCTTATGTCATAATCCTATCTCTAGCAGGCATCGACCAAACAGCCTGTATAGTCGATGCTAGCAGGCAAGTCTACTGACAGTTACGTTATTGAAATCGGCCGTAGAGTCACAATAGCAGCTTTTCTGTTCTAAAATGTAATTAGATCGCTGGTAGAAAAATAGTTGGCTACATTAGTATTTTATTCAAATATAAATAGTTTAACACATTGGCAGCTAGGGTAGGTGGGTAGGTTGGTAGGTTAGGTGAGTGAGTAGGTAGGTAGGGTCAGTAGGATAGGGTAGGTATGTAAAGTAAGGGTATGTGGGTATGTAGGATAGGGTAGGGTACATAGATATAATAAATATTTCTATGTTAGGGTAGTTATATAGATATAATTTATATTTCTATGGGTAGATAGGTTGATCGGTAGGTGTTAGGTAGGTAGATAGCCAGTTGACGGGAGCGAAGCCGCGGGGGTCAGCTATTCGCTACTAAAATAAAATCTCATCGGGATTTTAATCTTTGCTGTCTTGGTTGTGACCACAAGAACAAAGCATAAATTTATTCATCATCATCATTTCAGTCGAAAGACGTCCACTGCTGGACATAGGCCTCCCCCAGGCGTCGCCACATTGACCGATCCCGTGCGTCTCGCATGCAGCGCCTTCCTGCAACCAGGTCATCGGTCCACCTAGTGGGAGGCCTTCCAACGTATCGTCTTCCGGTTCGCGGTCGCCATTCCATAACTTTTCGGCCCCATCGGCCATCCATTCTGCGAGCAATGTGCCCTGCCCACTGCGACTTAAGTTTGGCAATTCTTCGGGCTATGTCGGTAACTTTGATTCTCTTGCGGATATCCTCATTTCTGAGATAATCACACAAGGAACCGCCGAGCATAGCCCTCTCTATTGCTCTTTGGGTGACTTTAAGTTTTCTGATAAGGCCCATGTGAGCTACCACGTCTCGGTCCCATAGGTGATCACTGGCAACACACTGGTCATAGACTTTTGTCTTGAGAAACTGTGGTAAATTGGACGAGAAGATACCACGCAACTTCCCGAACGCCGCCCAGCCGAGTCGGATTCGACGGTTGACCTCTTTCTCGAAGTTAGACCTATCCAACTGGACCGTTTGTCTCAGGTAGACATATTCGTTTACAACTTCGAGTGTAGAGTCTCCGGCCTTGATAGGAGTGGGTATTACATGGGCATTCACCATGACCTTGGTTTTTTCCATGTTCATTTTAAGACCCACTGTTTCGGAAACTCTACTGGGTTCATCGAGCATTGTACTGAGGCTCTCCAGTGTCTCAGCCATGACCACTATGTCGTCGGCAAACCGAAGGTGAGTTATGTACTCGCCATTAATGTTGATGCCGAGCCCCCTCCAGTCCAGAATCTTGAAGACATCCTCCAGCGCAGCAGTGAACAGTTTCGGCGAAATGACGTCTCCCTGTCTCACGCCGCGCTGGAGTAGGATTGGTTTCGAGGTCTGATCCTGAAGACGGAATAACATAGTGGCGTTTTTGTACAAACACTTCAACACCTCAATGTACCGGTAGTCGATCTGGCACCGTTGGAGAGACTGTAATACAGCTCAAGTCTCGATCGAATCGAAGGCTTTCTCGTACTCCACAAACGCTAAACAGAGAGGCAGTTTATATTCTTCGGTCTTCTGTATAACCTGCGGAATCCGACTTTTTCGGGAGGCTGGAAATCGTCAAACCTGCGCGCGAGACGATTCGTGATGAATCTTGAAAACAACTTGTAGATATGGCTAAGAAATGAGATGGGCCTATAGTTCTTCTGTCGGGCGTTGTCAGTGGCCCTTCTTGAATGAGAGTACCACCACACCCTTGCACCATGCCTGTGGCGTTTTGCTCTCGAGTATGACGGAATCAAACAGCTTCTGAAGGGCGCCTAAGGACCGGTTTCCCAACCGCCTACATGAGTTCGGCCGTGATTCCATCATCACCCGGCGCCTTGTTGTTTTTAAGCTGTTTCAGAGCCAAAAAATTGATTGAGGATATTTAAAAATAATGAATACTTACACTAGAGGTTTAATAGGCCTAGGGCCTCTGTTTATTATGCGATGCGAGAATGTAGGATCTGTAAAAAAAGGAGGTGAATGCGTTAAGGTAACTCGCTGAATTGTGTTCTTAGGCCCAGTTTTTTATCTACAAATAGTTATTAATAAAAAATCTTTTTTACAAAAAAATACTACCGACTTCCAAATAAGAAAACTACAAAGTGAAAAATAACTTTAATTTTGGAAGTCGGTGTCTTTCCTAGGTACCATTTTTTTTGCGTTATGGACACCGACTTCCAAAATTAAAGTTATTTTTCACTTTGTAGTTTTCTTATTTGGAAGTCGGTAGTATTTTTTTGTAAAAAAGATTTTTTATTTTTCACTTTTTAGTTGTACCTAACTAATAGGCAAGTTGTTTAGTAAGTTTCCTATAACGCCAGAATAGACGACCCGAATATCATAAAACTTGAACAAAACCGATCAAATGAGTGATCTGATTACCCCTTAAGAGCGTACTGGCGTGATGTTATGTTATGAAATGGTATACACAATAAACAGACATGCGATTGCAGCAGTCCCGCGAGATTTGCCGTTATTTATTGAAGAGTTCTGTTGTATATCTTCGAAGTTCTTCATCAGATCTTCACTTAATTAAAATGGGACCAATTTCGGAACATACTCTATCAAACAAAAAAAGAATTTTCAAAATCGGTCCACAATTGACGGAGATATCGGTGAACATACATAAAAAAATAAAAAAAAAATAAAAAAAAAAACATACAAGAAGTCGAACATAGAACCTCCTCCTTTTTCGAAAGTCGGTTAAAAATGGTCAATGAAAACCTTTTTTTACCAAAATTCAAACCATTTGAATTTTGGTAAAAAAAGGTTTTCATCGATTTTAAGAGGTACGGATCAAAGAACTAAGTCTCCTCTTGCTATTTGCTACTTCAGTATGATTAAGATTAAATTAAGTAAATTTAACGAAAACAATATGATATTTTCGAGCATTTTGGTGTTAAATACTCGTATTAGTTTATGCCCCGAGGGTATAAAGCTGTGTCTTATGTCACGGGCGCAATATTTTATCCCGAGCGTTACGAGGATTCCATATTCCAGAGTTAACTCACATGCGAAGTGAGGGATTTAAAACAAGAACCAGCTACAGAACTTGACCCCTAGGTTTTAGTCAATAGTGAATAGGTTACTTCTAGACAAGCATGCTCCACCGTCAATCACATCATTTCATACCATCAGGTGAGTTAGTGATCAATTGCAAGCCGTAAAATGAATCTCTGAGCTACAATAAAAATATAAGACTGTATGCAGCGAGGAATTCAAGCTAGCCCGTGGCAATAATACCTAACATAATTTTGGTAAGTTACTGTATGTACCCGGGTGGGTACCCACTTGTCCCCAATGTCCTTACTCTGATATTTAATATAGATATGTTTGCATATAAAGATGCAATGATGTTACAATGGCGTACATTTTTAGAGTAAAAGATCTCTACCTGTTTATTTTACCTACATACATTTTTTTTTGGGTGGGAAATCATCCAATGACCCGCTCTGGGTGAAACGGGCATGTCAGACTTTACTGACTCAAACCCACCCGTGTTCCTTTAGTTTCTTGAGCCAGGACCGCGGTAACTCTTTTTCCAATTTATCCGCGACCCAGACTTACCTACTTACCTAAAAGATAAAATAATACTGACATAATTATATGTTTTACAGGTGGTATTGATATTCGGTATAAGCGGCGCCTGCAGAAGCATTGAGCTCACAAATCTAACAATTAACGGCGTCGATTAAATGTAAAATTGACTAAAACAAATACAAAAAACAAATTATTACATAAAACAAAAACCCTAAGGCTAAAAAGTAATTATCTAACTGAAAAGAGAAAAAAACCTGTGAGTCGGACTCGCGCACGAAGGGTTCCGTACCATTATCGCAAAAAAACGGCAATCAATCACGTTTGTTGTATGGGAGCCCCACTTAAATATATATTTCATTCTGTTATTAGTATGTGTTGATATTATAGGTTACCTATCATAAGTTCGAAAAACGGTTGAGCGATAACCCTTGAATCCTTCATTACGCTCGGGTTTCAATATGTCGCTCGTGACATAAGACATACTCCATTATCCTCTAGTGCATAGTAAAAGAAAGAATGAAAAAATATTGATTTGTGACCTGCATAGAAGACACGAGAGATAAACAGAAATCAAGCAGTAATAATAAAACCTCAGCATGTGCAGCGTATATAAAATTAATAAATAACGCTGCGCTGGTATTAGGGCCCACTGTTGATGCCACGGACATCCTCACGGAATCTAGATAAGTACTATCAAAACTTACCTTTATCAGCATAGACAACTGCAACCAATAAAATTACAAGGAAATATAATAGTTTCATTTTGATATAATGACGACTTCAAACGTTTCAGAATCAACTTTAATTTTGATTTCAGAATTTTACAATTACACAATATAGTACTTAATGGTGAAACAGAGGCTTAAAGGTTGTACAACTGTTCACGAACTTAAATAGATGTGTATATAACAGACTATTTGCCGGCCCTTTATACGTATTTTGCGTGAGGCAGTGTCAGGGATGTATTAAGGCTCTCTATACTACTGTTTTTAACCGACTCTTTTGTTTGTCACCTCATTTATAATTGAATGCCACTGGTAATAATACTGTAATCTCGTGGGTGCTCCACAAAATAAAAAAAAATACATATGAAAAACACTTGCATAAAATATATTAGATTGGCGATGCGCACGGGTAGTAGAGCATATTATTAACATACCTACCAAGTTTTATCTTTCGTAAGATCCCGTCATCGGTGTGAGGCCCGCCCGCTAGTTTTTGCACGCACGTTAGTTTTTATTTTGCGAAAACTCCATTTAAATTATATGGTGTAAAGGATTATCTTAATATGCATGAAATACTTAAGAGGAAATGCGATCGCAGACATCCGACTGAATTTCCCAAGTAAAAAGTCATAATTCAAGGTCTCGCCTACTTCCTCCTCCAATATTGGACCGATTTAAAAGATATTAAACTGAAATAGAAAGATATATAGTGTGCCTCTATGTTTTCCTCCAAAATCTCGGGTATCGTTAATCGATGATCCGATAGGAAAGCTTCATTCGTAATAAAAACTAAAAATCTACGACGCACCGTGAGCATACTTTACAAATAGCTTACATTTCAGTTCTAAATTAGAAATGAAATAAAATTTTAAGTAACTTCGTAACTTTTTGTCATAAAATAATACTTTCACTTTATTCTAAGCCGTAAAAACGTATAACTTTGTTGAAAATACAATTAATTCGTTTTGTAAATATTTTAATATATATTAGAATTTTCTTCGTAATAACTCCCTACAGGGAAGTGAACTTAATGTTAAATAATCTATAATATCGACAAGTGTCTCGACTCGAAAGTAGAAGCATTTGTATCCATCTCGGTAGGATTGCCGGATTTGAAAACTGATTCGTTAAGCACCAATCAAAAATATCTGTATCAAATTTGCACCGCAACTTCTTCTGGTACGGTCTCATCAAACTTAGCTAACGAAGTTTCAGAAAAACTGACAAATTCTCGATGACTAACTTTCGTCAACAGGATTCTTCGTTTATATATTAGATCTGATAATTGGACAAAAAATCAGAAGGAACTAGCCACTTTTATTAGGAAGTCTACGCTTCAACCTGGTTTGATATGAAGGCAAAATAGTCTTATAAATATGTTCCGATACGTAACATGGATAAAAGGTCTTTGTATTTGGGAGATTACCTGAAAAGCATCGCCTTAAAACAATTTAAAAAATACTTCAGAAAATGTATTGCTGGTTATGTTCCAAGACGATGAGCCACACGTAAGGAAACTGCCTGTTCAGAGAGTTTTAAAGGCAAGAAATCAGTACAAAAGGAAGAAAGTTCACGAATACCATCTTTCATAATTAAAGGTTGATGCGCCTAGTATGATAGATTGTGCGAAAGATAAGATAATTGAACCTCCAATAACAATGAAATACACCCACACAGAAATTTCAAATATTTCCTAGGGAGGTAAATTGCTTCAAATTGAATAGTATCCTAGGCACACTCAAGCATTGGCTTCATTATCTGTATGCGTATCGGTAGCAAGAGTTCATTTTATTCGTATGAGGGTAAAAACCAGGTAAGACATACCACTTTTCAACACGAAATCTCATCAAAAAGATGATAAAAACTAAAATTCCTAGAAAGATAGCCACACCACGGCATACGTTAAATAAAATATATTTATAATTTATGTTATTGTTTTTAAAGGTATGTTGGCACTTCTAATGATTTCGTTCTGAAGAGAGCTATGGTTTCGAATGACGCTGACAGATGTCAACTTGACGTAACACTAAGCACTAGTTTTTGGCGCGAACAAGGGGGGATCAGAGAGGAGTTCGAGAAAGAATATGGCGGATTGGATTGAGTTGTGACCTAAGGAGAAATATAGTGAGAGTTCTGATTATTCGTGTAGATCAAACTACGTGCTTGGTGGAATGTCGTTTACGTTATTCTCCAATACATAACGTGATTAGTTTCATTGTGACCCTAGGTACATACAAGCAAAGAAGTTCGTTTGTTTAACATCCAGCCCGAAAAGAACCCAATGACTTTAATTGTCAGGCAAAGTCATTGCATAATGACTTTGCCTGAAAATTACACAGTATTCCCTACAGGTATATTTTTTTTTTGTTTTTTCTTTTATATCAATTCAAATATTTTATTGATTCGCCACTGAAAATATTGATTGACTAATAAAATAGCTGAAATTTTGCGTCAACACTTCTAATACTACGTATCATCGAAGTACAGTAAACTTAAAAGCAATAAAAGAATATTCGCTCCACTCTATTGGAGACCCCGATCACCCACGGAGGCACCTGAATCCGGCCCTGTTCTGTTACTTCGCGGTAGTTGATATTATGCGACAGATAACAAAAAGAACAGCTGTCTAAACTCTGTAGCTAATTGAAGACAATTAATATTAATATTTAGATATTTAAATACAATACACAAAGAATAACCTTGGACTTGTAGAACAATACTGTTGATTTTAAAGCGATAGGTACAATTTATTTCTTACCCCAATCTATATAAAAATGAATTACTGAAATGTATTTAAGCGCATAACTTGCGAACGACTTTACTGATTTGAATAATTCTTTTTTATTTGGTTCGCCAGTATACAGGGCAAACATAAAAACCGGACCGGAGCGCCCTGTGCTGTGCTTGTGGGGGAGCTCACAAAGCGAGGGAATGCACGTCGCCGATTTTTTGGTGTTCGGTATGTGTGGATCAGGGCCTGCCGTTGGATCATCGGCTGGGAGGCAAGAAATGCGCTCCACGCAAAATGCGAGCTTTGCTTGCCTTTGCTACAACGCAAAGGTCAGAACCGACACTACTGAGTGTGGGCCCTGCGGAGGACATGGGCAGGTCGCCTTCTCAGCCCGAAAGGTCCAATGCAACCTGAACCACTACCGCAACGCGCAGAATCTTTTTCTGCAGACCATTGCGGAGTGTTCACTAGCATTTGGTCTAGGTAAGCGGTGAAGTCTTTCGTCACACGTTACATGCCCTAGTCCATAATTTATACACTACACAATTACTCATTTGATTATGGGCTATTATTGACCTTTAACTGACATTACATACGTGGAAGGTGGAGCCGCTGATACTCACCTTTGTATAAAATAGGCTATAAGGCCACTCTCAATTTAGAACGTAGGACTACCAAATTTTAGTTGTTAAATACTGTTTCCTATAGGTCTGATTACGAGTCTCATTGCGTTGCTTTGTTGTATGTAAGCAAAGGGCGTAGTCATCGCTGAACATCACACTGGGATATGATCATTTTAATGAATGTTAGAGTCGTGTCTCGTTAAATCGCACCAGGCTTTCGGGCCAATCTCTGAACAAAAAAAATAATATTTAGCGAGACACGATGGAAGCCCAGTGGAAAGACCCCGCTGTAGACGTCGCACGGTAGTCAATTAAACTGGAGCAACCTCGAAATTGGGTTTTTTATAAGTGTGAAGTACAGCAAAACGATCTCGGTGAGTTCTGCATCAGACTGAGTCTACGGTACGCATGCTAGTTTTGTATTGTCTTTGTAAAGGGTGTTAGGTCGAGGGTGAGCTATTTATTATAGTGCGCGTCCAGTAATTCTGGAAGCATGTCTCGCTCAATGGCAGGGCACTTAGGCACAAAACTGTCCTTGTTTTAGGATTGTGTAAGATATGTTTAAGTTTAGGGAAACATGTATTGTATGGACCGCTGCTAATCCTTCCTAGGACGCGCATTCGAGGCCCTGCAGTACACGTAATGCCGTGCCTGCTGCTGAAAGCTAGTCTCACGTCACTTGGGTGGGCATCTAGACTATTTTCAATGAACTCATTAACGTAATTCAAAATAAACGTATTTATCAAAGCAAGCGTAGCGCTCCTTCCAACTTCCTTTCGATTGGTAAACAATGCACTTTGCAATCCCTCTATCTAATTAACTTCATACAGCAGTATTGTTTTACCAAAAAAGTCTTTATGGCTAACAGGCAGAAAAGTGTGCTGGGAAGTTTGCTTCATCATTTCTTCTTACCAGCAATTACACTAGGAAATGATGGCGGGATGGGCGCTTTTAGGGGCTGTCTGTAGGAGGATTGATCTTATCAATTCCAGTTATTTCTAGAGTTAAAACTCTCTGCCAAATTAGTTACTTGTATTTGTATTAATCTTACAATGTATATTCACAATCCGCGACCATTATTCGGTCTTTGATTTAAATACTCTATACATTAGTGTAAGGAGTTTCTCGCACAAGCTTTAGTTAAATGTAACAATTTAGTATATATCTCTTTAGTACATTTTATCTTTCTCAACCACTTCCAAGTTATAATTTTATAACTGTGAATTCCAAAACAAAACAAAACCATAATTTGGAATTCACGTGTCAAAGTCAGGAAGACGAACCTTACAAATTTATGCGGCTGGTTGGGGCACAGATTCTACTTCTTCAGAAGTAGAATCTGTGCTAGGCATTTAGGAAAAACGAAATTATTATCAGCCTAGGGTCGTTTAGGAACAGTCACAATATCACAAAATTTCTGGGCCTTTACATAGATAGTCATCTGACTTGGAAACATCATATCGACGCTTTGTCAAAGAAGCTAAGCCAATTTGCGTATGCCCTGCACAAACTATCAAAAACCGTTAACCGCATTACAGTACAAATAGCTTACAATTCTTATATGGCTTCTGGCATTAGGTACGGAATCATTTTCTGGGGCAACTCCACTGACAGAGACATTGCTTCACTGACCCCGACTCTTATTAAGAATGCTGGACAGTGCAGTGGTTAAAGCTCAAAAGAAATGCTTGCGATCGTTTACCAAATTACAAACGATTGATAGTTGTAAACCATTGTTTATGGAACTTAGTTTGCTCACTCTACCGTCTATGTGCATATATGAAATGGGAGTGTTTGTTCGCTGTAACCTGCATTTATTTGAAAACCTGCGCTCTCGCCGTTATCAGAATACCATTCATGTTACCTTTCTTAAAACCGCATTTTACGGAAAAAGTGTGCTAGGTATGGCCCCAAAAATATATAACAGTATACCAGCACCTATTAGAAATAAAGAGGTCTTTGTTTACATTCCTTGTAGATAGATGTTATTATTCCATCACTGAGTTTACTACTGATAAACGAAGGTATGACGATTCCGACTTGCCAATTGATGATTTTATTTATTGATTAAGTATGAATGTGTTTAATTATCTAGAATTATAATGTTTTGTTTATTTAATTGACATATTTTAAATTGTTTTTATTATTTTATGTAATCTATTGAAATGCCACCTTAATTGTAATTGCTTGTTTATGTTATTTTTGTACGCCAGATATTGGCAAAACATAGTGCACATATTTTAATAATGTACCTGTGTTTTACAAAATGAATGATTGATTGATTGATGGTTTTGTTGTGGTGGAATGGGAATCTCTGGCCGTCGTGGGCTGTAACGTGTCTCCCAACATTTCCCTAGCCGAATTTGAACTGCATTCGATACAAATGCTTACCCCGTCCAGTAATCTTTTCGGATGAATTCAATGCTCACTCCAGAGCTTGCGGGAACACTCGGTACACACCAAGGGAACATATAGTACAAAACTGGGAGGCGTCACTTAACCTCCAATTTTAAATCAGGGGTTCGTGTCTACATGCGTGAGGTGGCAGTGGGAGTCAATTGTGGATCTCTCAAGGGCGACTCCTTCTGTTGCCTGCATGGTGTCGGAGGAAATGGTCACGCTTTACGACCATCGCCACATCATTTTTACGCTACGCCATTCCGACACCACAAGCCGTCCAAGTTATAGACCATCGGTGTGACGTTGGGCCCTCAAGTGGCTAAATCGAGACATGCTCATTGCAGCTGCTTTGCTAACGTCGTGGCGTGGCCGGATGACCCTCGTTCTCGAGGGAGACCGTATAAGATGTTTATGGCAAAACTATGTTCATGGATCCCTCCCATCACTTAAACCATGGATCCGTGCCTGCTAAAGAGAGAATTGTAAATACGCTCTATCCAGTAGTTATTGAAAGTCCTTCGTAGCTCCTGAGCCCTTCGGACTGGACTGACGAGTTGGGGGTGACTGAAGGCAAACTAGACCAGGCCATTGGCAGGGCATGGGAGCTCGAAAAACCGCGCCAGGCTCGGATGGTATCCCTGGCCGAGCGTGAGTTCTGGCTATGGCTGCACTAGGGGACCGCCTGTTTAACAGCTGCCTCCGTGCGGGCGTGTTCCCCACCGACTGGAAGGAGGCTGGATTGGTCTTGTTGAGGCAAGTAGGCAGGGACTCGGAGTGTCCCTCTGCATACCGTTCCATTTGCCTTCACAGCGAGGTTTTCAAGCTATTCGAAATAATAATTAGCGAGAGACTTGCTGATTGCCGGTATGGCTTCCGGCAGTGGCGTTCGACAGTGGATGCAGTCCGCCCGCTGTCGGAACGGATAGTGTCCCGAGGTGGGGTGGGGTTACGGTAAGTTAAGATATAGTCAACACCTTTAATTCCCTGCCCTAGGATGCGATAAGGGCGGCAATATAATTACATCATAGAGTGCCCCCTTACTAGCAGTGCATTGTCGGGGCTTACCTACGATCAGCCTACAAACAACACATTCGATGTGTGGGTCGGGATGATAGCGTACATCAGAGGAAGATTACGTGTGGAGTTCCGCATGGGTCGGTTTTAGGTTCTTTCCTCCTGTGGGATCTTGCATATGATGAGGTCCTGTGTGTTGATCTCCCCGCCGGCGTTAATATTGATTGTTACGCAGACAACACCCTGGCGTTTGCCTGCGGGGACACTTTCGACGATACCATCCAGATTTCCGAGCTCGGAATTGCAAGCATCGTGGCGTCAATCCACGAGCTGGGTTTGCAGATAGCACCTCATAAAACTGAGGCGCTATGGTTCCATAAACTGCCGAAGAGCAGAGAACCACCCAGCTCGTCAGAGACAGATGGAGATGCATAAATCCAGATGGGTCGATACATAAAGTATCTTGGCCTAACCCTGTACGGTCGCTTTGCATAGACTGCTGCCCAACCTCGGGGGACCTCGGGAAGAAGTTCGCCGGCTCTACGCGAGGCCAGAATCATGAAGAAGTACTTGCGGACCTAGAATCATAAGCTCATGATTCCAGCATCGGTAATACTTCCTCATGATAATAATCTGCGGGCACTTAAGTTAGTCTTTACCGGTAATGATACCAACCCCGCAAATACTAAGACTTCTTCATAATTCTGGACTCCTGGTAGTTTGGGTATAAATGCTTATAATTTCCATCTGTCTGTCTGTCTGCCTAGCCTTTTCCCAACTATATTGGGGTTGGCTTCCAGTCTTACCCAATTCAGCTGAGTACCAGTGTTTTGCATGGAGCTGCATATAATTTTCATCATCTAACTAAAAAAGCAAAACAGGAAGTTATATTTGTATCATGTTATTAAATCCTCTACTGATTTTAACCAATGCTTTTATTTTGACTGCCTCAAAAAATTTAACGTCCCAACACTAGTACCTACTGATCCGTAGGTACCAAATATCGAATAATAAATGAATACTAAACATGTAAATTACACTCAGCGTCACAAATAATCGCACCTCTCCGATAATAGCAATGTCCAGCACCATAAACGCATGCATTCAGCCCAATAATTGGTATTTAATGTAAGTATGTTTAATGACCATTAAATTAACAACAGTTAATTACATAAATAAAACAATTCGTCAGAGCACGAGCAGTTAAACAAATGTTGTTAAAATACGAATTACAGGAGCCGATTAAGACGACGACTAACGCCAACGACCTTGAGGGAATAAACGCGCACTCGTTTCACACCCGCGCGACCCAAAATTTAGTAGTTTTTTGTACTTTCCGTATTATTCTATGACTTTAAAAAAAAAGCCTTAGATCAAAATGTAGATAATTAAATTATCTTTGAGATGGTGTTGATTTCATTTAAATACGCCCAGCGGTTTTGGTGTGATTGTCGTGTTTTTGTCCGTTTTAGACATAACTTTACAAAT
Organism: Orthosia incerta; assembly: GCA_948252205.1. Taxonomy (NCBI): domain Eukaryota; kingdom Metazoa; phylum Arthropoda; class Insecta; order Lepidoptera; family Noctuidae; genus Orthosia; species Orthosia incerta. The sequence goes on along the minus strand of OX411765.1, from coordinate 9,662,651 downwards.
TAATTACACTATAGTATACAAATAAAACTCAAAATTTGCTTAGATCAAATTGTTAAAAAAATAGTCTAATATAACATATATTTTTATCCTAGAATTACGACTAGCCATTTAGATGTGATTCTCATTTTAAAATCAGCTACTCAAGGGAATCAATAATAAACAATAAACAATATTTATTTGTTCAAGACTTAAACCTATTCACAATGATTGTACCTTAAATTAGACTCATTAAGTTAGTGGCAAGATACAAAATATGTGCAACTGGGCTTAAACTAGGAGGATTCCTGTGCTATAAGCACCAGTTACTTCCGTCACCACCGTGTTCGAGCTGCCATTACAAGTGTGGTGCAGTGCAAAAGTAAGTATCAAAAACATTATAATTAATTAATTACTGTTATCATAAGAGTGTGCATGTATGAACATGTGTGTGTGTGGGATCCTGGTGTGTGGTGTGTTTGTGTGTGTGGGTGTGAATGTGTTTGCGTGCGTGGGCTTGACTGTTTAATCGGCGCCTCCTTCTAAAGCTAGTAAACAACTCCAGCAATACAAACAGCCTACACTTCTGTCAATCCTTCCGGGGAATAGCGAAGTGGTTTGTATGTATAAGCTTATTTAAAATTGAGCAAGCTTCATCGTCAAACTTTTTCCAAAAAAAAACTACCGACTGCCAAATAAACACTTTAAATAACTTCAATTTTGGAAGTCGGTGTTCCTGTTTTTGTTTTCTTGTTTTTTGACACCGACTGCTGCAATTGAAGTTATGTGTAACTTTGTAGTGGTTTTTTGGAAGTTCAGTCATCGACTTCTTTAGTAAAAAAAGATTTTATTTATCTTTTTAGTTGTGGTACTTACATAATGAACACGAACTATAGTAATAGATTACCCGAATAACATACAATTTGAACATAACCCGCGAAATGAGAGCGTACCAGGGTGAACTGCAGGTACACATCTGCGTATCCCTTTAGAGCGTACCGGCGGCGTGATGTCATGTTATGAAATGGTGTAAACAATGCGATTGCAGCAACCCCGAGAGATTTGCAATTTTTTATTGAAGAATTCTGTTGTATATCTCCGAAGTTCAACATCAGATCTTCAGCACCAGCTTTCAAATAAAAAAAGAATCATTAAAATCGGTTCACCTAGTAAAGAGTTTTGAGGTAACACATATAAAAAAATGCAGTCGAATTGAGAACTTCCTCTTTTTTGAAGTCAGTTAAAAAGAGGAGCCATGTAAGCTGGCTGTTGTTTAGCATTTTCTTTTATTTTAGTAAAATTTCCTGTCCAAACGAAATAAAAACGCACAACGACACCTATCGAAAGAATGTTAAACTATTAGCGGCACAAAATAATTCTGATGCATATTATTGCCTTGAAGATGTGTATAGATGGTGCTGTTTACAATACCCGTGAAAGTGTGAAGGACCCGTCTCCGTGTCGTACATAATGTATAGCATAAAAAAGGTATTTTCGGAGGCCGCGTATCCTGCCCGTTGAATGAAATCTGCTACGGCGTATCTCTTTCCTACGACTCAGTCCTGTAATGTCCTACAGCTAGGCAAAGGCGTCCCTCTAACCTTACCAAACACGTCTTTCCTCTATCATTGTGGGCATACTCTTATCTGAAAATATTCTTCGCCTTTCGATGGTGTGGGGTATATAGGTTATACTTTGATGTGGGTACATGAAAATAAACCAGTTGTCACTTAGAACTGCAGTATCATTGCTCGCTCCCGTAATTAATATCCCTAAAATACTACTGGCGACGAGGATAACAATCAAATTCGTGTGGTTAACATAGTTTCAGTGTGGTAATTCAATATGCCTATCGGAAAAATAGAAGAATTCGACCTAACAAGTAAAAAGTGGTTGGCGTATATTAGACGCGTGGAACAATTTATAACCTTAAACGGAATAAAACCAGAGTTACAAGTAGCAACGTTGGTTACTTTGGTGGGAGCAGCAACCTACGACTTAATGTGTGATTTATGTGCACCTAATCATCCAGAAAGCAAAACTTTTCGAGAATTAGTTAACATTGTGAGCGATCATCTTGAACCAAAACGTTCCGAAATTGCCGAACGCCATGTTTTTAGACAAAGACGTCAAAATATGGGTGAATCTCTCAGCGAATATCTGCAAGCACTCAAACATCTGGCCAGTACCTGTAATTTCAACACTACACTGGAGGAAAATCTACGAGACCAGTTTGTGTCGGGTTTGGCTAGTGATGAAATGAGATCGCGTATTTTTTCGGAACCATCAATAACATACAAGAAAGCCGTAGAATTGGCGTTGGCGTTGGAAGCGGCCGAGCGGCACTCACAGACGAGCGGTGCGAACATGGCGGGCGCAGCGAGCGTCTCGTATGAGGCGGTGCATCGAGTGGCGTCGGCAAGGCGGACGAGCCGACCGCCCGAGCGTGGAACTGCGAGCAGCGGCAGCTCGTCTACCGAGGGCAGCGCGGCGGCATCGCGCTCAACGCGCGCTTGTTGGAGGTGTGGCAGAAACCATCGTCCGGATGTTTGTCGGTTTAAAAATTATTCGTGCGATGTATGTGGACAAAAGGGTCACATTAAAATAATGTGTAAATCGAACAAAGGGCGAGGTGTGGAGTCAAGCCAGGACATTTCAACGCAGGCGCGGCGTGGTCATAATAACTATCTCGAAAACAGTGATAACGAATCAGCGTGTGATATAAAAAATCTTAGTGTGCGCGGGTTTAATGACAAACCGTACATAGTGATGGCGCAGGTGAATGGGAGAAAGATAAGTTTTGAACTGGACACTGGAAGTAAGTTATCAGTTATAAGTTTAGAGTGTTATAATAACAAGTTTACTGATTTACAAGTAATTAGTAATGATATTTCTTTGTATTCCTATGACGGTTCAATCATTAAACCGGTAGGATTTGTGTTAGTTCATGTTGTTATTGGAGAATATACAGCCGGAAATCTCAAGTTATACATAGTTAAAAATGGTGGACCACCGCTTTTAGGTAGGTCGTGGCTTACTAAATTAAATATACATAAAATTAGTATCGATGAATTCTTATTTAAATTAAATGAAAACAATTTAGTGGAACAGTTACAACGAGAATTTCCGACTGTATTTGCTTCTGGACTAGGAACCTGTACGAGAAAAATGTCTTTAAAGTTGGTGGATAAAAATCCAGTATTTATCAAAGCTAGGTCTTTACCGTTGGCGTTACGTATACCTGTCGAGCGGGAGTTAGAACGACTCGAGGCTGAGGGTATAATTCGGAAAGTTGACTATTCTGATTATGGCACACCGATCGTGCCAGTCATTAAAAAGAACGGAGAAATTCGAATTTGTGGTGACTACAAGGTCACGGTTAACCCGAAACTTATGCGCGAACCTTACCCTTTGCCGCGAATTGAGGAGCTGTTTGCGGCACTGAGTGGAGGTGAACAGTTTTCAAAAATTGACCTCACGCATGCCTATCAACAGTTATTGCTAGATGAGGAATATCAGGCCTGTACCGCTATATCGACACATAAAGGAACTTTTGTGTACAATCGTACACCATTTGGTTTAACATGTATACCGGAAAAGTTTCAGAAGTTTATGGAGGAAACGGTTAAAGGACTCAAAGGAGTCGCAGTGTTCATCGACGATATAGCATGTACTGGGGCGTCCCGTGGTGAGCATATTAATAATTTAAAAGCATTGCTGAGTCGCTTGCGTGAGGCCGGTTTAAGAATTAATATAAATAAGTGCACATTTATGCAGGATAGTATTATTTATGTTGGGTTTGTAATAGATAAACATGGCTTGCATCCGGATGAGAACAAAATTAAAGCAATCGTTGATGCGCCAAGGCCTAATGATGTGACACAGCTTAGGTCTTTCCTAGGCATGGTGAACTATTACGCTAAGTTTATATCTAACCTAAGTTCAATATTATATCCCTTACATAAATTGTTGCGAAAAATGGTTGAGTGGGTTTGGTCGCCTGATTGTGACGACAGCTTTAACAAAATTAAAAAGGCTATTTCAGGTAGCAAAGTATTAGTACATTACAACCCAGAACTGCCATTAGTTTTAGCAGTGGATAGTAGTTCTTACGGCATTGGTAGTGTGTTATCGCATAGATATCCTAATGGCGACGAACGTCCCATATGTTTTGCATCGCGAACGTTGAATTCGGCCGAGCGCGGGTATAGTCAATTAGATAAAGAAGCGCTAGCAATCGTAAGTGGAGTCATGAAACACCATCAATATCTTTATGGTCGTGATTTTATTATAAAAACAGACCATAAACCATTGACATTTATTTTTGGTCCAAAGCACGGTTTGCCACAAACAGCTGCAAGCAGATTGCAAAGATATGCTACAAAGTTAGCAGCCTATGACTTCACTATAGAATTCGTTAAATCTAAAGATAATTATAACGTGGACGCATTATCCCGCTTACCACTGCCGTATCAACGAAAATTAGAAACGGGGCTGGATACGGTGTCATATGTTAATTACGTTGAAGAATCTATTCCTATCAGCGCGAGAGACGTTTCAAACAAAACACAGGACGATGAAGTTCTAAAAAATGTATATAATTATCTAGTTCATGGTTGGCCATCAGTAGTTACACGAAGTGAAGAAAAGCCTTATTTTAATCGAAAGGACAGCCTTACTATCGACAGAGGGTGTATATTATATAATCATAGGGTGGTCATTCCTAAGACACTTAGAAAGCAAGTTCTACATGAATTGCACGAGGGACACCTGGGGGTTGTCAAAATGAAAAATATATCTCGAAGCTACGTTTATTGGCCACAATTGGACAATGAAATAGAAACGTTGTGTCGTGAATGCAGCGCCTGCTTACAACAGCGCGATGCGCCGCCACGTGCACAGTTGCACCCGTGGGCTTTTCCTACACGACCGTGGCAAAGATTAAATATTGATTTTGCTATGTTCCAAGGTAAATATTATTTAGTTACGGTAGATGCATACAGTAAATGGATAGAAGTACAAAAAATGATAGGAACTAATGCGAACTGTACTATATCTAAGTTAAGAGAACTTTTCGCACGTTATGGCATACCATCACACATCATTAGCGATGGTGGGCCTCCATTTAGTTCGTCAGAATTTACTAACTTTTTAAATATCAATCTTATAAAGCATACAATTACAAGTCCATATCGACCAGCCGGTAATGGGGCGGCCGAAAATGCAGTCAAATTAGTTAAACGGGCAATGAAAAAGGCAATTCACGAAGGCAAAGATGTCGACACTGCTATTTCGAAGTTTCTGTTTCAACATCGAAATTGTGAACATGCCACCACTGGAGTGGCACCAGCGGTAGCTATGTTGGGTAGGAGATTACGAGGGCGTTTGGACAATATAATACCGTCCACTGAGCGTGCAGTGGAAGCTTCAGCGGAGCGAGCGGGGCGCGCGCAACCTGGCGCAGAGCGGCACGTGCAGCCCGGCGAGCATGTGCTGGCGCGCGACTACCGAGCGCGCGCAGACAAGTGGGCAGCGGCTACCGTGCTCACTCGCACTGATCCGCTCACTTACAAGGTACGCGTTGCCGATGGACAAGAGTGGAAGCGTCATATCGATCAATTATTACCACTAAAACAACGTTACTCGCGACATTCCATAACCAGTAACACGGATAAGCTAGCTGAGACCGATGCTTCTGAGCTTAGCCGTGACGATCAAGTAGGCAATACTTCATCATCCTGTGTAGTCGAAACTGATCAGGATCCGGCAGAACTAGACGTAAGCACGGATATCATTCCCAACAAAATGGCACCAGAAACAGCACCGATTTCTGATAAACAAATTGCTAGACTTAAGCGTCAATGTTTATTCCAAGGCAAATACGCAAAGTGATTGTTACATAATGCCGTAATAATATTACGTTCATGCTAACATTTAAGAATAGTAATATGGTATATAAGATAGAATTATGTATTAGGCACAAAGAAAGTTTACTTTGTATGTTATTGCGTTTATTTATTTTAATTTGTTTAACTCAGTGTTAAGAATCAATAGGTAAACTACTGAGTGTGTTTACATTAAACATAAATTATTGTGACATTGTCGATAGCACAATATGAGTGTATTGATGTATGTATGTATGGCCAATGATCACAATATTTTTTTAGTTATAAGATCATTATTTTGTGTTTATGTTTTTATCACAAGCCGAAAAGAGGCAGTTATTTTCTTTTAAGTTACATATTTACTAAGAGACACAACTAACTGTACCAATAAGTTGAATTGTATCTAATGTTTTAAAGGGGGAGGTGTGGGGTATATAGGTTATACTTTGATGTGGGTACATGAAAATAAACCAGTTGTCACTTAGAACTGCAGTATCATTGCTCGCTCCCGTAATTAATATCCCTAAAATACTACTGATGGATTACCCTGGCTGAAACTAGAGCTCAGTTAGCGTGCAATGGGCATGCTATCAATCAAATAACACATATTAGTTTTAACCAGATTTTTAGGTTTACCCCTACCTATCTATGTTGTATATCAGGGGTGGCCAACCGGTCGATCGCGATCGAGTCGATCGACTGGTCGATCGCGACTATTAGGCCAGTCGATCGTGGCAAGGCAAAAAATATAAATACGTAGAACAGACTGCCGTTATGATGGCTCTTTTTCTGTTACAGCAGTGCGTCTCTGGAGCTCTCTTCCACATACGCGACAGTCCTTCTCTGGAGGTCTTCAGGAGGAAGATTAAAGATCATTTCCTTGCACAATGACATAATATTAGTATGTATATATATATATATATATATATATATGTGTGTATTTAAGTAAGTATATTTATGTTTTAATTTAGTTTTTTGATATTGTACACTGGATGCCTGCCCTCTTTAATTGTCAACTTTCTTGAGTTAAGCTCGCCTTTGTACATGTACTTTATTATCACACTGTATGTAATGTTGTTTTTGGTGTACAATAAAGAATTAAGAATTAAGACTGCGCAACGTAATCACCAACTGCTGCAAGCATTACGAGTATTATGTATCATTTTTCAATCGCCGTTCCGTCACATTATTTATCATCTCTTCTACGCAGCATAGCTTTCTTTTGTTTTCTTGAGAATTGAGAAATTGGTGGAATTCATCAGTTATCCGTTTAATAATTCCATTGATCATAGTGATATCTATGAAATGACTACAATATTTGCAGATAGATTTTAAATGGAACACATGATATTTCAAAACGAAACTTTTACTCTGCGATGCGACATATTTCTAAAAGCAAGGTAATCCTCAGGTCTAGATAGAAATATCCAAATTTTAAGAAATGTGTTGAACAACTGCCTTCGTGTTTTGGTTCAACGTATTTATGTGAGTCAGCATTTTCCTACTTAAAATATAAAATAAACACCGTTCTCTCTTGACAGACGCTCATATATTGTATTCTTTAAGGTTGTCAATTTCCAACTACAAACCTGATTTTGCTAATCTAGCGGAAGATGCTCAGACTTTACTAAGAATAATTTTCAGTTTTATGTTTTCCCTCTTAATAAAATAAAAAAAAACTACATAATTGTGTACTGAACTATGCTGTTTCATTTAAGATTTCAAGAAATATGTAGATAATTGGTAGATCGCACAGGGTTTCGTTAGTAAACAGTAGATCTTGGACCTAAACAAGTCGGCCACCCCTGTTGTATATGAATTGGTAATCATCAACCTAGCTTAAACCCGATTTCTGCGGGCCCGAAGCGTGGGGTGCTTTTTAAGATGTTTTCAAAATTACTCTACTATATGTCTATCAAGCACTCATTTTTTTTTTTTGTGGATCACACTATTCTGAATTTAAATTTATTGAAAACTGTTTTCTCCTTTTTGATTTGAATTTTTGTAATTTTTTATTTTATTTACTATTATTTACTTTTTAGTCCAATTTACCATTATAGCATGTTTTTTACTACCTCTCTGCGATGAGAGTTGGTAATTAGCGAGCCTACTGCCTTCCCTGGATGTGATAGCCGTATCTCAGGTTCCCTCTCTGGAACATTTATTTAATACGTTTACTTGGCGCAGGTCACTACAGTGTCTTCGGATATAACTAACAATTAAGCCATGTGCATGTCTTAGCACGCGCGGTAGTGTATTTGTGCCAAGTACCAAGTATCCGAGTACAACCACCTTGTAGTACCTTGCAAGTACCAGTATATACCGAGTATCGGATATAAAAAACTCGCTAATCCTGAAGATCCTGGTAAGGATAATGGGACAAACCATTTAAATTATTGCATTGTCATCGGTCCTTGATAAGTGAGCAAAGTTTCAAATTAATTCGACGTTTTAAAGGGAGTGAAAATCACGTTCAAAGATTCCGTTAGATACATACATACCAAGCTAACAAAGGCGTGATAAAAAGATCAGCTTCACGTTCTCGTAAAATTTATCTCTCATATCTGTGAAACTGCCTGTTGCTAGAGCAAGCTTGCTAGAGTTTATATATTATTATTGTTTTATTCAATTACGTAATATTGACACCAAACTAACGTGCAAATTAAAACTGCATTATAAAATGAAGAACTTTAATTATTTATCAAGTAATCATGCCTTGTCTGAGCAAGCTGCCTGACAGTCTTCTAAGGTAGCGAAACGGTTGTCGTTGCCCATGCAACCTCCATAGACGAAAGACTCACACTTTTCAGCTGTATTATTGAATGTGTACCTGAAAAACAAAAATGTCATGAAAAATACTTTTAATAAACAAGCTTTTAGCTTACCGGCCATTGTCATCAGAACTAAATGTGTATGTAATCGTCCATAATCACGTGAGGCTCGAAAGGCGGAAGACGGGGTGGGGCGAAAAAAATCACGAAATATCACGAGGGGGGAGGGGTGTAGTAAGATATCACGTGTCTAAACCGAAAAGCGGCTGTCCCGACTTTTAGTAAAAAAAATATTTATAAACCTAGTTTGAATAATATTCTGAATATTTTCAAGATACTTTGTACCAAAAAAAATACACGTGACTTTGGGTAGAGCGCAGCCTCACCACGCATCACCAGGGGAGAGGGGGGAGGTTAACATTGCTAAAACATATCATGTGATTAATGGACGACCCACCATTAGGAAAATTTCAGCTCAATACGTTGGGATAACTGTTTTAATATTTAATTGCATGATTTGATCCGCACACTAACTAACACGGCCAGTTAAAAACAAGCTTGTAAAAATCATCTGGTTTTGGTCGTAGTGTATCTTCCGACTGCACAGCATGACTTTCTTCTTGTTTTCGTCTTTTTAGTTCGCTTCTTAAGCAGTCGAGTTTTTTGGTTTCTTGATTTTCCAATAAGGAATTTTAAACTTTCTGTTCCGTGATTTAATTGAGGACATCTAGATGTTAGTGAATAAAATGAATTTTCAAGGAATCACGATGTTGTCAAACCGAGACGGGTACCCAACCTGGAAATTTAAAATGAGGATGCTTCTCATTCATGAGGAGCTTTGGACGTTCATAATTGGGTACGATGATTCTGATAAAACAGCGGCGAATGTGCGCTCTCGTAATGACCAGAAGGCGTTGTCAAAAATATGCCTTACGGTAGACGGAGGTGCAATTTCGCAAGTGAGAAATGCGAAAAGTGTGCTTTGCAAAAAGCATATGAGGATAAAGGTATGGGTCGAAGGCTCTCTCTAGAGCGTAGATTGTACAAATATTCCTTGACCGATTTCCAAGACATAGAATCATATATCAACGCCGTTATGAGTACTGCTCAAGATCTTGAAGATATTGGTAAGAAGATCGACGATGGATCTTTGGCTGCGATTATTCTCGGAGGATTGACATCACGGTACGAATCGATGATCAAGGCTTTAGAGAATTCGAATGTTGATGTAACCAGTGAGTTAGTTAAGGCAAAACTATTAAACGACCTTGCTAAAGATCCTCACCAGAATGAGGTGGCTGCGCTACGTTTAACAGGTTCTACGAGCAAAAAGAAGAAATCTATAATCTGCTTTAAGTGTCAAGTCAGTTCCTTGTCAATATATTTATGAAAACATCATGTACGTGAGAAAGAATTTACATCTTTTTAGTAAAAACGGCGACAGACATAATTACGTTACTAGAAATAGGGACCAATTAGTTCAATCAGGTTTCAGACTGGCTAAAGTAGCCTCATTTTTCTAGGGTACTGTACAAAATGTTACAATAAAATTCTTCCCCACATTCTTGAACTGAATGAGACGAAATTTAAAACTTTTATAAAACGCACACTATTCAGGCTGGCATATTATAAGTTGGGGGATTACATCACTGATAAAAATGCTTGGCTAAATGCTAGTCCTGCTCCACATCCACTAGGGCGCAAAAACAAGTGATATGCAGAACATTAATGTTTTGAAGTATTGTTGGATCTTCTGAAGACTGTATAAATATATTTGTTTTGTATAAACTCAATTACATTCATCAAGGTATGTACTTATGTACTTAAATATTGTAAAAAAAATAAAAAAAAGTATGGAGTTTCTTGTGCATTCTTCTCCAATGTTACAAGCTACTTTCCGGATGCACGGTAGAATCAACTATTATTATTTGTAAATTTTAATGTAACGTTCAAAAGTGCCGCTTGGTGGCCTACTTGAAATTAAATATCTTTGTCTTTGTCTTAGTGTAGACAACCAGGACACAAAAGTCCCGAATGTCCCAATAAGAAGGCTAAGAAAGCTATAATGAGAGCATCGAAAAAGGTTTTTATGGGTACAGATTGCCGTCATAATGAAAAGATGGAACAGGCTGTTGTGCATGAAATGGCTCTCTCTGCGCCGGCTGAATCTGATGGGAAATGGATTATTGATTCAGGTGCAACCATTCACATGACTCCGCATCGCGATTGGTTCAGCAGTTATCGGCGAGTACCCTTGTACTACACACAACACAATCGTTCCACCTTTGGAACGATTACTGTGGCTAATGGACAAAAATTAGCGGCTGTGGTATTGGTGATGTATCCATTGAAACGGATACTTTGGCGAACAGTATAAAGAATGCAGTTCATGTTCCTGATTTGAACTGTAGTTTACTTTCAGTGAAAAAAATAGTAGATAAGGGTTTCTCTGTAGTTGTCAATAAATAAGGCTGCACAATTTATGACTCAAAGTGTGATGTAGTAAATACTTAGTTATTATAGAAACACCTCAAAAGTATATACCCTTTCAAACAAAAAAAGAATTTTGCAAATCCGTCTGTCTATATATGACGGAGTTATGCTTGAACATACATAAAAAAAATAGAAACATCCGAATTAAGAACCTCCTTCTTTGGGGCAGTCAGCTAATAACATAGATAATATTACAAAAGTATATACCTGGGCGCGTATCCATAGCATATCCCTGCATCCGTAGGTAGCAGGCATTTAGGATCTGAAAAAAGAGTTCTTTGTATGAAACTGTCACTCAAAGGGCAATGGAGAGTGCTATGCTCGGAGTTTCTTTGCGTAATCGAATCAGAAATTAATACATCCGCATGAGAAGCAGGGTCACCGACATAGCCCGAAGCATTGCCAAAATGAAGTGGCAGTGGGCGGCACGTTGCTTGCCAAATTGATGGTCGATGCTCGCTCTAAAAAATTCTGAAGTGGCAACCGTGAACTGGAAGACGTTGTTTGGAAGGCCTCCCACTAGGTAGACCGTTGACCTGGTGAGGATTGTGTGAGTCCGCTGGATGCGAGACGCACGGGATAGGTCAATGTGGAGACACTTGGGGAGGCTTATTGTTCAGCAGTTCAGCAGTGGACGTCTTTCGGATGAATTGCTGATGCTGCCGTTTGGTTTACGCAATCGATTATTACACCAGTTTGTTTGTTGAAAACCTTTATATTACATTAATTACATCCGATTCTCATCCATCCGTTCTGCGAGCAATGTACCCTGCCCACTGCCACTTAAGTTTGGCAATTTTTCGGGCTATGTCGGTAACCCTGGTTCTCTTGCGGATCTCCACATTTCTGATTCGATCACGCAAGGAAACTCCGAGCATAGCCCTCTCCATTGCCATTTGAGTGACTGTAATCTTTCTGATAAGGCTCATTGTAAGCGACCACGTCTTAGAGCCATATATATGTCATCACTGGCAACACACACTGGTCATAGACTTTCGTCTTGAGACACTGTGGTAAATTGGATGAGAAGGTACCGCGCAACTTCTTGAACGCTGCCCAGCCGAGTCGGATTCGACGTTTGACCTCTTTCTCGAAGTTGGCCCTACCCAATTGGATCGTTTGTCCCAGGTAGACATAGTTGCCCACAACTTCGAGTGTAGAGTCTCCGACCTTGATAGGAGTGGGTGTAACATGGGAATTCATTGATATTGTCCATGTTCATTTTAACACCCACTCTTTCGGAAGCTCTACTGAGGTTATCGAGGCTCCAGGCAGTTTACTGAGGCTCTCCATGGTCTCAGCCATGACCACTATTTTGTCGGCAAACCGAAGGTGAGTGATGTACTCGCCATTAACGTTGATGCCAAGCCCTCCAATCCAGAATCTTGAAGACATCCTCCAGCGCAGCAGTGAACAGTTTCGGAGAAATTACGTCTCCCTGTCTCACGCCTCGCTGGAGAAGGATTGGTTTCGAGGTCTCATCCTGAAGACGGACTGACATGGTGGCGTTTTTGTTCAAACACTTTAACACCTCAATGTACCGGTAGTCGATCTGCCTGCCATCTGATCCGGTAGTGATCTCAATTCACCGTTGGAAAGACTGCAGTACAGCTCAAGTCTCGATCGAATCGAAGGCTTTCTCGATAGTCCACAAACACTAAACAGAGAGGCAGGTTAAATATTCTCTTCGGTCTTCTGTATAACCTGCCGCAGCATATGTATGTGGTCTACGGTGCTAAAGCCTTTTCGAAATCCGGCTTGTTCGGGAGGCTGGAAATCGTCAAACCTGCGCGCGAGACGATTCGTGATGACTCTTGAAAACAACTTGTAGACATGGCTAATAAGTGAAATGGGCCTATAGTTCTTCAGCCGGGCATTGTAGCCCTTCTTGAAGAAGAGTACCACCACACCCCTGCACCATGCCTGTGGCATTTTCCCTCGAGTATGACGGAATCAAACAGCTTCTGAAGGGCCTCAAGGACCGGTTTTCCACCCACCTTCAGGAGTTCAGCCGTGATTCCGTCATCACTCGGCGCCTTGTTGTTTTCAAGCTGTTTCAGAGCCATCCTAATCTCGTACAGGCTGACGTCCGGAATATCTTCGGTATAGTGTCGGGTCAATCTAGCTCTTGGGTCGTTTGGTAGACTCGCAACGGACTTGCTGATTGATGTTTACAACTGCCCATAAAATGTCTCGATCGCCCTCAGAAGCTCCGGTTTGGCGGTTACGATCCTGCCGTCGTCGGTCTTCAGTTTCGTGAGCTGGCTCTGCCCAATAGCCCTTAAAAAACCTTGGAGCCTTTATTTCGCTCAATCGCATCTTTGATACGCTCGGTATTAAAGCGGCGAAGGTCTCTTAACAAAGATTTAGAGATCTGTATATTGAGCTGCCGGTATTTGCACCACTCATCTGAAGACTGCAGGATCATCTCACGCCTCTCCTTCGTAAGCTTGAAGGTAGGATCAGAGAGCTTTTTGTTTCTATCTGTACGACGGGTCTTGAAAAACTTAGACCCCACCGTATGGACAGCTTCCACGAACCCGTCGCTGTATTCGTCCATGGAGCTCCCTAGGCACTCAAAACGATTCTGGAGTTCGAGCTGAAAGCTCTCGGGGTTTTGGACCTGGATCTGTACTGGACGGAGTGTATTGTGAGTGTGTTCAATGTACCTCTTACCATGCGGTGATCGCTCCCGGTTTTTACCGAATTGATCACAGAGACATCATTGAACATTTGCTTCTTGGTTAACATGATGAAGTCGATCTCATTTTTTGTTGCACCATCGCGACTCTGCCAGGTCCACTTCCTGTGTTCACGCTTTTTGAAGAAGGAGTTTATCATAATATATAGAGGCCCTCCTTCTCCATAAAACTGGCCAGTAGGTGACCCCGGTGGTTCCGTCGTCCAACTCCAAATTGCCCCACTTGCAGCTCATCCTCGTCTCGTTTGCCCAGTTTCGCGTTGAAGTCCACCATGACAACAGTGAAGTGAGTTTTGCATGGCTCTGGAGAAATCCTCATACATGGTCTCTACCTCGTCGTCGGGGTGTGCCGAGGTTGGGGCGTAGACCTGTATGACCTTCAGCGAATATCTTGAGGATATTCTGAGTATAAGGCACGCCACCCTGGTCGACACACTCTTGATCTTCACCATGTTGTTTACAAGGGACTTGGGGACAATAAACCCGACACCACCCTGGGACTGCCGGTCACCCTATCGGAAATAGAGCAGGTTACCGGATTTGAGGATTATCGAGTCCTCCCCCTCTCTTCGAACTTCAAATAACCCTATAATACTACATCGCAACCGTACCATTACCGCAAAAAAACGGCAACAAAATTACGTTTGTTGCATGGGAGCCACTTAAATGTATATTTTATTCTGTTTAAGTATTCCTTGCTAAAGTGGCAACAGAAATACATCTAGTTATCTAGTCTAGCTATCACGGTTCATGAGATACAGCCTGGTGATAGACAGACAGACAGACGGACCGTGGAGTCATAGTAATAGGGTTCCGTACCCAAAGGGTAAAAACGGGACCCTATTACTAAGACTCCACGATCCGTCTGTCCGTCTGTCTGTCTGTCTGTCTGTCTGTCTGTATGTCTGTCTGTCTGTCTGTGCGTCTGTCACCAGGCTGTATCTCATGAACCGTGATAGCTAGACAGTTAAAATTTTCACAGATGATGTATTTCTGTTGCATACATATAACAACAAATACCAAAAACAGAATAAAATTAATATATATGTGGGGCTCCCATACAACAAACGTGATTTTTTTGCTGTTTTTTGCGTTAATGGTACGGAACCCTTCGTGCGCGAGTCCGACACGCACTTGGCCAGTTTTACTTAGTTGATAAAGCAAAAAATACGTGTCCAATATTATTTGATAGTCTCGGACTAAATAGATTATAATTTTTTTCAACCCAATAAACATATGCAGAATAGGATGTAAAGTCTCGCCACCTCCATAGAAAACGAAGGATCCTCCAACCAGATCGGTGTTCGTACAGTGAACAACTGCCCGATGGTTGTTGTTGGGCCGTTGTATCTGTTCAAATCGCGCAACGAATAGGATTTTAGTGACTACATTTCTTTCAACAAAATTATCAAAAAACTTACCCCTAGCTTCACACAGGGCCAGAGCCGCGAGCACAACGAGAAGAAAATAAAATAATTTCATTTTATTTATTTGATTTAATTGCAGAGGAGTCGTTCACTTTGAAACAATGTCTGTGTCAGTGGTTGATATTATATCGTTGCGTATAATATTTGGCTATTGTTTATAGAGCAGGGCTGTATCCAGGCCAACTTACATTTATTATACATTTACACACGCCTTTTGCCTATAGGCAATATGCATTTAAGCGGAAGTTGCAACATTATTTTCTACACCATTAGCAGAGTCGTCTCAATCACCTTTCTATTACTAAGACTTTACGATCCGTCTGTCTGTCTGTCTCTCTGTCTGTCCGTCTGTCACCAGGCTTTATCTCATGAACCGTGATAGCTAGACAGTTGAAATTTTCACAGATGATGTATTTCTATTGCCGCTATAACAACAAATACTAAAAACAGAATAAAATTAATATTTAAGGGGGGCTCCCATACAACAAACGATTTTTTTGCCGTTTTTTGCTCGATATTAATAACGGCAACAGGTAGACGTTTGAAATATTCACAGAATATTTAGTTGTATATTCACTTCAAAAATAATAATTATTATTATTTTTAAAGTTCACTTCTAAAAATAATTATTATAACATAGAACAAACGGGATTTTTTTGCCGTTTTTTGCGATAATGGTGCGGAACCCTTCGTGCGCGGGTCCGACTCGCACTTGGCCAGTTTTTATGCACCTGTCATGTTATCTCTCCACCACCCTTGGTTGACTGGTAGAGAATGCCTTAGGCATTAAGTCCGCCTATGTACTTGTATGTTGCATGAAGTTTTAAATAAATAAATAAAAACTACAGTACGCCACTTGAGAGAAGAGGCTTAGTCGTTTTGGTTCGGTTACTAACCGACTACAAAAAAGAAGGAGGTTCTCAATTCGTCGTAATCTTTTTTAGAGTTCCGTAGTCGCCATGTCCGTCTGTCCGTCCCTCTGTCCGTCCGTCCGTCCGCAGCTTAAGTCAGAGACTCTTAGTACTAGAAAGCTATAATTTGGCATGGATATATATATTCATCATCAAAGTGCTAAAATAAAATATTTATAATAATAAAAATATGAGGTACCTCCTGTACACGTAAAGTGGGGATGTTTTTTATTCGTCTATTCCATGGTGTGGGATATCGTTGGATATGCCATTCAATAATATTACGAGTCTGTGAATAGTACATTGTGATACAAGGGTGGAAAGTACTTTAATGACACGAGTTTGCAATAACCTACACACCCGTGTATCACACGACGTTTTTCAATACAGTTGTGGGAAATAGTAAAAACAAATCAAAGAATTAGATTTGTTTATTCAAAAAAAAAAAAAAAACAGAAAATTACGCATTTTTGCAACTGGTCATTTTTTTTTTACAAAGAAAACAGCCTATACAGCCTATTCGATTTTTGACAAATGTTGATGTGAAAGTATTTAAATTAAAACTGGTAATTAAATTTATTAAACAACCATTTCACAGGCGTTTTAAGAATTCAGTGCTAAAACGTACGTAAAAATTCATTTTTCCTCGTATAAAATCTATCCCATTTTATCATATGTATGAAAACTCCTTGCTACTAAACTTTTTTAAATTGACTTATAAATTTTAAACTCAACTGCAAAACTAATGATCGAGCTTGTAAACTAAAGTCACGACCGCGTAATAGAAGGATGCCTATGCGAAAGATTTAATTTTCGAATCATAATTGTAGCCTCTGAAAGTACGCCATGTTTAACAACTGTATTGAAAAACTTTTTCGATTCAAAGATCCGTTCGTCCGCGTCGCTCTAAATGGCTATTTTTTTTTAGAATCATGTCCCCCTCCTCTGACAGATAAATGTTTTCTTTTGGATATAATTAAAAGGAAAACTATCACAGCTAAGTAGGCTTTACAAGTTTACTTGTAATAGTCGACCAACTTATAAAATGTGCTCATATTGATGTATGGGGACAACAGTTTTCGAACGGCAAAGTTAATTTGTCCTTACGTTAGATCAATGATTCGGTGCTTTCATTGTTTAAGAACTTTACCTATTCATTTTGGTGAATGTAGCTGTTTATACGGCACCCTCTTTATACGGAACCCTCTTTGCGCGAGTCAGACTCGCACTTTGACACCAGTCAGATATATTCATGGTTACTTTATGGTCATTTAGGGGTTGTAGGACTAGTTTTTCTACAGATGTTTTCCTACGCCGATGATCGCAGTTTATTTCAGGTCAGCACATGACATTGACCGCCATCCGGAATAACGGAGCTCGTGGCTAAAATAACAACCAAGGCCACTTCAACGTTAAGCAACGCTTGCCTAGCTCAGTCCGTGGATGGGTGATCATTATAACATACCGAGATTCCTCCGTTCCTCGGCAAGCACGTTAAGCCGTTGTCCATCTGTCATTAGTAGGTATGTTGTCACCCTAAAGAATTTGTACCTTTGTTACAGTGTAGTTAAGCTGAGTGGCAAAATATATCATTACAATAGAGGACTTGTTCTACAATGTAGTCTAGCTTAGTTGCAAAATAGGGCATTGTTGTAATAATGAGCTTAGGTGGCCAAAAATAATGTATAGGGAAAGGAAGGGGGGGTTGGGAGGAAGTTATAGGGAATCATAGGAAAAGTCAGTCGCGGAGAGACCTCTAAGCGAGTGCCTTCAACCTACAAAAGAATTGTGAAATTACGATACTTTGTTACAAAATCTGTGACAATTGTGAATAAGTACTTTTAATAAACTTATATTACCGGAGTACTTCTTTAATTGATTTACAGGTATTTAAGAGGAAATATGGGCAGAGAGCGCCGACTGAATTACCTTAGTAAAAAGTCATAATTCGAGGTTTGGCTCTTTTCTCCTCCAATATTAGACCAATTTAAAAGATATTCCATGAACTGGTAAAGTAAGATATATACTATGTTCCTATGTTTTCCTTTTTTCATTTATATTTGTCAAATTTGTACACTAAGCCTCAGTTGACAGCGCAATTTTGAGCATTTTAAGGGGTCTAGTGCTTCTAAAGATAATGTATCATCAAAAAGGAAAACATAGGGACATAGTATATATCTTTAATTTTCATTTTACGGAGTAGCTTTTAAATTGGTCCAATATTGGAGGAGGAAAGAGACGAGAGCCAAACCTCGAATTATGACTTTTTACTAAGGAAATTCAGTCGGCGCTCTCTGGCCCCGTTTCCTCTTAACAGTCGTTACTGATAGTCAGACTTGGTAAAACTTAAATTACACCTGTCTTGTTACCAGTTTCCGCAGGGTTGTGGTCTGTGGAGGTCACATAGCCTGTCGTTTCAAGTAAAATATTGGTGCTCGCCTCCATCCAATTAGACTGGAAGCCGACCTCAATGAGCCGAATACAATATCGATGTTTTGTATTCAAATACCGCCCTGTGGCCCATTCTCTGAGGTCAACGGATATCAGCAAACTTGACATTACATGAGATACTGCACGACATTTGACTTGTTTAGAGATAACGTGTCTACGTTTTGTTTCGATACCGGTAAACAATAAATTGTTAATTCAGTAATTTTGAGGCTTAGTACTAAAGCTTCTAGAGAAAGTAACATCCTGTCGGTGACAGCGATTTTTGAACTGACACTTGATATTTTGGTAACGCTTGCCACTGAGGGCTTCCGTTTTATACCCGACTGCCGAAGGAGGGACTGTTTATCAGTATATACATGTTTGTTCCTAAGTGGCGTTCTAGAGACCAAACGCGTGAGCCGATTTTGATGATTCTTACGTCAATCGATTCATCTTAAGCTTGCGAGTGTCACTGGGTACATTAAAATTAGAAAATAGAAAAATGGCGGCTTGTGGGTGCCGTGTTGTGGGGGCCCGATTTGTTTTTCTTCCAAACCCATCATCATCATATCAGCCGAAAGACGTCCACTGCTGGGCACAGGCCTCCCCCAAGCGTCGCCACATTGACCGGTCTCGTGCGTCCCGCAACCAGCGGATCCCCGCAACCTTCACCAGGTCATCGGTCCACCTGATGGGAGGCCTTCCAACGCAACGTCTTCCTGTTCGCGGTCGCCACTCCAGAAACTTTCTGCCCCATCGGCCATCCATTCTGCGAGCAATGTGCCCTGCCCACTGCCACTTAAGTTTGGCAATTCTTCGGGCTATGTCGGTAACCCTGGTTCTCTTGCGGTTCTCTAAATTTCTGATTCGATCACGCAAGGACACTCCGAGCATAGCCCTCTCCGTTGCCCTTTGGGTGACTTTAAGCTTTCTGATGAGGCCCATTGTAAGCGACCACGTCTCAGAGCCATATGTCATCACTGGCAACACACACTGGTCATAGACTTTCGTCTTGAGACACTGTGGTAAGTTGGACGAGAAGATACCGTGCAACTTCCCGAACGCTGCCCAGCCGAGCCCTGCCAAACCCATCGTAAGGGTTTTAAGAGGTGATTTAAAATAGTACATTGTGATACAAGGGTGGAAAGTAGGTTATTGCAAACGAGCTGTTATTAACAAGCCCGAGCCGAAGGCGAGGGTTTTTAATAACACGAGTTTAAACAGTAGAAGAAAGAAACAACAGAACAACAACAACAAACAACACAGAACACGGAACAGTAGTAGGAAGAGTACGTAGAGTAAGTAGAGTAGGTAGAGTAGGTAGATTAGGTAGAGCAGGTAGAGTAGGTAGATTAGGTAGATTAGGTAGAGTAGGTAGAATAGGTAGAGTAGCTAGAGTAGGTAGAGTAGGTAGAATAGGTAGAGTAGGTTGAGTGGGCAGAGTAGGTAGAGTAGGTAGAGTAAGTAGAGTAGGTAGAGTAGGTAGAGTAGGTAGAGTAGGTAGAGTAGGTAGAGTAGGTAGAGTAGGTAGAGTAGGTAGTGTAGGTAGAGTAGGTAGATTAGGTAGAGTAGGTAGAGTAGGTAGAGTAGGTAGAGTAAGTAGAGTAGGTAGAGTGGGTAGAGTAGGTAGAGTAGGTAGAGTAGGTAGAGTAGGTAGAGTAGGTAGAGTAGATAGAGTAGGTCGAGTAGGTAGAGTAGGTAGATTAGGTAGAGTAGGTAGAGTAGGTAGAGTAGGTGTAGTAGGTAGAGGTAAAGTAGGTAGAGTAGATAGAGTAGGTCGAGTAGGTAGAGTAGGTAGAGTAGGTAGAGTAGGTAGAATAGGTAGAGTAGGTAGAGTAGGTAGAGTAGGTAGAGCAGGTAGAGTAGGTATACCTGGATAGGCTGGGTAGGCAGGGTAGCCAGTTGACGGGAGCGAAGCCCCGCGGGTCAGCTAGTTGACTTATAAATTTAAATCTCAACTGCAAAACTAATGATCGAGCTCGTAAACAAAAGTCACGACCGCGTAATAGAAAGATGCCTGTGCGTAAGATTTAATTTTCGAATCATAAATAAAGCCTCTGAAAGTACGCCATGTTTAACAACTGTATTGAAAAATATATTATAACACTTTTATGCTTACATGTACCTAATTCGAATAAAAGAAAAATATCTAAAAAGTTATAATCAAGCATGATTATAACTTTTTTCTTTTTTTTCTTTTTTTGTTGTGGTGCAGCCGGAGGAGACATCTGGTTTTGGTCAGCCAGCTCGCGAATATGGATCCTCCGACTGCACAGCGTGATTTTCTTCTTGTTTACGTTTTTTTAGTTCGCTTCTCAAGCGGTCGGGCTTTTTGGATTTTTATAATTTATAATTAATTATTTTTTATAATTAACTTTTGTCGCTTATAGTATTGGTTTTAGCCGTTTTAATAAGAGTTTTTCAAACAGTTTCGAAAATACTGGCAGCAGGGAAATGGGTCTATAAGATGATGCTTCATGGGGTGGTTTCCCAGGCTTCACAGTCATAATAACTTCAGCAACTTTTCATTTGCTTAGTTACATGTTTTAGCATAAAAGCAGAGTTAATATTTTTTTTCAGCTTAACCCTGACTTTGCGCGGGAGGTGTTCTAGAATGTCTCCGGTTATGAGGTCATATCCCGGGGTTTCTTCGAGCGTAAGTTGTTTTGAATTTCTCTCACAACTTCTTTAAGAGTTACAAGACGAAATCTTTGGTTTTGTGAAAAATTTCCACTCCCAGGAGGGTGACCATAAGCTTTTATCAATTTGAGATCGAATAAGGGACAGCTGTATCTCACGTGTATACATCTGTCATTTACTCGATCTCAAATTGATACTGCTCTAAGAGCTTATGGTCACCCCCCTGGTGGAAACTATGGAACTTTCATTAGGTTGAATAGTATCTTCAAGTATAGGGCAAACCTTAACCTGAGGTTAGATGATGATGGTGATGTGGCAAAATCAAAATCTAAATAAAAAAACATTTATTTAAATTAAAGCATTTAAAAGGTATAATAGTTCAACTCATCTATGCGCGCGGTGCCATGTGTGCGTGCACTTGTAATTATAAAGCTTGCGTGTTGCTCGGACGACGACTGCCACATCACCGCCACACATTTTTTTTATTGTCTGCTTTGCGAAATCCTCGTGGACGCCCGAGCTGCCATACGATCCAGCTCTGCTGTGTCAGACTCACCTAGGTGCCTACCGACTAAAAATCCATTCCTGGCTTACAATTTATCCACAGACGTGGCATCCGTGTCCTCATTATTATTTTTACTAGCTTCTGCAGCCATCGACTTCGCCATCGTGAAAAGTGTATAAACAAACATACAGACACACACACTCACAAACTTTATCTTTTATAATATTAGTGTTATTACATCCATGTGCAAGTGGCGGATACACCAGAGCTATAATACAGTTGTGTTGAAATGCCTAATTACATTAAGGGTACACTAGTCAACGGCAAGAACTATTTTGTGCGCGGGGTTAAAATGCATTTTATATCAACCGACAACACGTGCGGAAGAGATAGATACTGTGATGAGCAGTAGGAAGCTAGTTCGCGTACGAATACACAAATTTGCAAATTTGTAGCGAAATGGGTAATGATTTAGGACGAAAACAAGCGCGCGAAATTTTATAAACAGGCCTTTGGCAGTCTAGATATCATGAAAAAACGACTATATCTATCTGTTCAAAATAAAATTATATTCATTGTTGAACTACTAATCTATCCTTGTATGGAGGCCGTTTTGCAATTTTCCGTCTTCTTATGGTATTTATTTGCGCCCAAAAATGCGTTAAAATTAGTGTCGAAATGTGGAACTATCGACGCTCATAACTTTCAAACATTTTATTTTTTTACTTTTTCGCTTCCATACAGGGCTAGATAATGATGAGACAAATTGATATCACTTTTTATTTTGAACGTACATCGTCAAAGAGTGGAATAATCCCTAGACTACGTTTGTATGGAAAAAATTTCGACTAGTGTAACCTTAAGCGCACGCTCACACGCCACGCGCGCGTCGTTGTTTTGAACTTTCTGTAACTACTTTTGAATTGCCGAGCAAAAGATGAAGCTAATTGCACATTCGCAAGCGTCAATAAGTCTCTATGGATAGTCTCTAGTCTCTCTACGTGCAAGAAACTCCACAGACACTCTTTTTAATCAGTAAAATTTAATTACAATGTATTATTGTTGCCATCGTAACGAGTAAGCAATTATTAATACCAATTATTAATTATCGTCGACCAAATAGTAAGTAGGTACATTTTAGTTTCTCAATTTGCAAATCCTTGTATGTCTAATCAGGCGTATATTTATATAAATAATGTGTAATTGAAGTAATAAAATCCTATTTGCTTCTCATTTTCGTTTCTTGTAGGTTAGAGTCAGTTGTAGTCAAAGTTAGAGTGAACAGGCTTCTTCTGGGTAAGCTCACTCCATCGTCGACTTTGTCTCGGTCACCTCTGACCTAGACTAAAGTCATGAGCAAACCCATCACAAATAAAAAAAAAAAAAAGTTGCTCCTCAAGTAACTCTTCTACAATGAAAATTATTTTCAGTTTTCTTGTATTTTTTCTTGTCAGTGTGGTGAACAGTTATTTTATTTTATTTATTTATGTAAGCCTCTTTAATTCCTTAGTAATTAATAATACAATTTTTATTTTATTTTATTTTACATAATTTTAACTAAGGACCTCTCGACGAGTATAGGCCTCCTCCATCTCACTCCACTTTTTCCTATCTTGATGGTGAACAGTTATAAAGGTAAGTAAATTTACCGGCGCCGAGTTGCCAGCCCGTCGGTTTTTTATCGGTTACATTTCGGGGAATCTGCGATGGAATTGCATGAACTAATTCCTACTAGCCCGTTCCATCATCGGACTACAAGACGTATGGCGATGCGTCATCGGTACATGGTGGACATCCCACCCATAAGCACCAAATATTTTTAGAATACTTTTATTATGCGTACCGCTAAAGAGTGGCATTCTCTGCCGGAGTCTGTATTTACTGATAGCTACAACCTGGGGGTCTTTAAGTCAAGCGTGACGTTAGTGGGTTACTTCTAGGCAAGCGTGCTTCAACGTCGACCACATAATCGCTTTTACATCAGGTGAGATGTCAAGCGCGAGCCTACCAATAATAAAAAAACAATATCTACTTTATACAGAGTGATTTCTTTAAGTGGGCGTGGATGGCCAAATCCGAAACTATGAGAAATAGCGGACACCACTCAAAGGAGTCACGAGGCCGATTTTGATGAAAACTAAAACTGCATTATTGGATTTTTGAAAAATCTGTATTCCTAGCCAGGAATCGAACCCGTTGATTTTGAAAAAAAAACATGCTGTATTATTACACCATTCGAAAATCTTCAATAAGCTTCAAATTCTGGGAAATAATGACATGGTAAACTTCATGAACTATTTCGTGCGCGGGGTTAAAATGCATGCTATCTCATCCGACAACACGTGCGAAAGAGATAGATGCTGTGATGAGCAGTAAGAAGCTAGTTCGCGCACGAATTATCACTTTTGCAAGTTTGTAGCGAAATAGATGATGATTATGGACGAAAACAAGCGCGCGAAATTTAATAAACAGACCTTTGGGTGTCTAGATATCGTGCAAAAACGACTAAATGTATATTTTCTAAATAAAATTATTTGTATTGTTGAACTACTAATCTATATAGATACAGATATCTGTATGGTGGCCGTTTTGCAATTTTCCTTCTTATGTTATTTATTTCCGCCCAAAGATGCGTTAAAATTAGTGTGGAATTAAGGAACTTTCGACGGCCATAACTTTTTTTTAAAACTTTTTTGTTTCCATAATGATGAGATAAATTGATATATATGTCGCATCAAGGCTGGCCGATAGATGCAAACCATCGGGAGTCGGGAAATATTCCCTTAAGTAAAGACATCGTGTGTGGGCAGGTCGGTGGGTGAATCGTGAAAATGAAATCACACAAATTATTCGATACACTGAGTATATTCATATAGACACAAGTTACACTCCTGCTTACTAATATTACGGATCGACACTGATTCTACGACGTCTTAGCTCTACGGCTGCCAGTACTCAACTGCCCTGTTCCTCGCTACGCAAGTGCTTATAAAAGCACGCCAATGCGTAATTGCTCTTGTTTGGCGCTAGGGGCGTGCTTGTGATTTGACTTTACTTCCGTACTATTGACTAAACCCGACACGGCCATTCTGCGAGACAGGCGTCCTCGTCTGTTTCTAATTGTCAGGTTTTAACAGTGTATCGAATCATGTGGAAATCCTCAATGGATGTCCTCAGCCCTTGGGGAAAGCTGAGGGGTCTGTCAGACTCCTACTGACTAAAACCACATGGTGTTCTCTAGGCCGTAATTCCTTTTGAGAGGCGAACGTGGAACACACACGTCGCCTTCTCGGGCCTCTCTCAGGTGACAGATCCCCAAATCTATCACCCGCAGGCATCACCTTCTTGTCCTTGCTCCATGCCATCTCATGGTCACCTCGTGTTGCACCACACGTCGTCTTAGTCCACTCCATCCTAGCTATCGCCCATCATACAAGGGATGTTTTTCTAAAACATACAAAATTTTCAAACAGTATCTGCTCGTCCAATCCCGACTCATACACTAGAGTGAGGAAACATTTTGAAATAATCAAACATAATCATTCATATCTCTGTTCACTACTGCAAGGAACGAGTAAATTCTATTTCCTATTTAAAGAAAATAGCAACCTCATCGATTAATCAACCAATCTTCGTGATTATAAAGTTCAAGTACCACTGATAGTCATAAATCTCAAATTAAATCAAGCAAAAGAAACCAACAGGTATCTTATTCACGATATTTAACTATCTTATAGCTCTACTAGCTATCTCATAACTCTCTTAGCTATCTCAATTGCTCTACTCGCACATCTCCATGATGTCGAGTCAACTCGACTCTCTGAACTCAGAACTTGTTCACACAGAGATTTAGTACTTACTACTTTATCTACAATCTCAATTGGTACTTGAGCTTTTACCTGCCCGGGGTGCCGCGCGTCGTTCTGCATCCTGGATGTGGTGATTCCTGATGCCCGCGCCAACCACACGTGCTGCTCCTCATCACCGTCATCTACCACCATTACAACCCGTTACGCGCATATCCAAAAAAGGCCCTTTTCAGGGCCGCATATGATTCTATATTCAAAGTTTCTTAAATGGTATTGTCAAAAACGAACTTACTCATCTACCTTTTTATTTACCACTGAGATATATACTACTACCTATAACAGTACGTGGAACTGCCGCGACCGACCGAACGCAAACCCGCCAGCCCTTTCAATTGTCACTCATACCTAGTTTAAACACTTTTCTGATGCGATTATCGCAGTTCGTTCACTATTTATTTCTATTTTACTCATTGAAGTGCACTTTCGCCTTTTAATATTAGTTTATAGCTGTTGCCCGCGTGCAATTAGTACTTGCTCAATCCTGTTTCATCAAAATCCGATCCTTAGTTTGTGTGCAAAAGAGTAACGAACATCTATACATCCGTTCTCTATAATAAATGCTGGCTTCTGCCCGCGACTTCACCTGTGCAGACTTAAGACTTTATTTAAAACCTTTTTAAATCTTTTTACAATAGAATCATACACATTTTAGATTGCGTCTGTCAATTAGCGGAATTCTTCAAAGAAATGCTTAGTGAGTGTTCGCGCCACCTCTAGGCGCACTTATTGTTTAGTTACCCACATTTCTCTTAATATTTTATCTACCCTTTTCTTGTCAATTTTCGCTGCATTAAACTACATGTTCGATTTTCGAACAGTCTACGTTCGGCCCTCGTCGAGGGTAGCCTCACCGCTCGTGGAAGTCAACCGCCTGGCTATTCACCCTGGATTCCTCACCCGCTGTGAGATCCCACCGCTTTATTAAACCGCATCGTCTGCGATCGACTCTCGTCGTCGTCGGATTCGTGGTGATCACCTCTGATCATCACCTTGAGCCAGCGTCACGTGGCTCGCCGTTCTACCGCGCCGCATACAGTCCACTCTCGCGTCAGCAAATTGTGGCAGTACCCAGGGAGCTTCAAACCAAGACGTGCTTCTCTGTTCAACCGTTCCAGTGGAACAGAGAAGGAGCGCTGCCAGAATTAACCAAAACGAGCACGAGGAAACCTGCCTCTGAGGTTAGTCGTAGCTTTGTTTAATGCAGCATCTCTCTCAGCATACCGACCCGTCTGTTTTCCCTAGGTCTAGCCTATCTACTTCTTGAACCTAGCGCACCGCGCGTGTTTGGCGTGCTCAGTGCTATTACTGCACTGCCGCGCCGATACATTTATTTCTGGTCTCTTCGAGCCGGATATTAGTTCTGGTTCCTAATCTTATATCTAGTCACTTTGACCTAGGCATATCTAAATATTCCCGCTTCACTCTAATATTGAATTATATTGCCTATTCCATATCGTACACTCGTACGTCTGTTTATCCTATAAGTGTATACTTACGCTTTGTAATATTAAGTAGGTAAGATTCTATTCCATTTCGTATGAGATAACTACGTAGTTAAATAACTTAACTAGTAAAATTATAAAACTTATTAATATTTTCTTAGTGAGGGTGTTAGTAAAATTCATCGTTCTGCGAACATTCTCGAACCGGTCACTTTATTGCCTGTGCCGTGTATGTCACAGGTATTATCGCGAATTCAGATTTTTATAATTTTTCGCGTTTTATGTTTTTTTGAATTGATTGCCGCTCGTTTTGCAAAATGTCTACGTCTCGTACAAAGGGTAAAGAACATTTTGAAGATGCAACATCACTAGATGTTTTACAAATTAAACGTATTAAATTATCAGGTAAACGTGATGTAATCTTTGCCCGATTACAAATAGTTTACGATCAATCTTTAAAGGCGTTCGATAACGATATTTCTAAAGATTTGTTTTTATGTAGTATGACATCTTTAGAAAGTTTACGTTCTGAATATAAAGAAACTAGCTGTCCCACGCGGCTTCGCTCCCGTCAACTGGCTACGTACCTACCCTATTCTACCTACCCTACCCTACACCTACCGTACCCCTACCCTATACCTACCCTACAGCTACCCTACAGCTACCCTACACCCACCCTACACCTACCCTACCCGGCACCTACCCTACACCAACGCTACACCTACCCTACACCTACCCTACATACATGATTGCATAACTTATACCTACCCTTTTGCATAACTGAAACCGTTTACGAAGCGCACGCAACGGAAGCCCTCAAAAAGTATTATTCTTTCCCGTTTTTGCAACATTTTTCATTTATGCTCCGCTCCTATTGGTCGTAGCGTGATGTTATATAGCCTATAGCACTCAGGAATAATGTAGCTTTCTACCAATGAAAAATTCTTTTGAATTGGATCATTAGTTCCAGAGATTACCCCCTACATACAAACTTACAAACATACAAACTTACAAATTTTACCTCTTTATAATATTAGTATAGATGATTGCATAACTGAAACCGTTTACGAAGCGCACGCAACGGAAGCCCTCAAAAAGTATTATTCTTTCCCGTTTTTGCAACATTTTTCATTTATGCTCCGCTCCTATTGGTCGTAGCGTGATGTTATATAGCCTATAGCACTCAGGAATAGTGTAGCTTTCTACCAGTAGTTCCAGAGATTACCCCCTACATACAAACTTACAAACTTACAAATTTTACCTCTTTATAATATTATTAGTATAGATGATTGCATAACTGAAACCGTTTACGAAGCGCACGCAACGGAAGCCCTCAAAAAGTATTATTCTTTCCCGTTTTTGCAACATTTTTCATTTATGCTCCGCTCCTATTGGTCGTAGCGTGATGTTATATAGCCTATAGCACTCAGGAATAATGTAGCTTTCTACCAGTGAAATTATTTTTAGAATTGTATCATTAGTTCCAGAGATTACCCCCTACATACAAACTTACAAACATACAAACTTACAAATTTTACCTCTTTATAATATTAGTATAGATAGCACTCAGGAATAATGTAGCATTCTACCAGTCACAAAATTTTTAGAATTGGATCATTAGTTCCAGAGATTACCCCCTACATACAAACTTACAAACATACAAACTTACAAATTTTACCTCTTTATAATATTAGTATAGATGATTGCATAACTGAAACCGTTTACGAAGCGCACGCAACGGAAGCCCTCAAAAAGTATTATTCTTGCCCGTTTTTGCAACATTTTTCATTTATGCTCCGCTCCTATTGGTCGTAGCGTGATGTTATATAGCCTATAGCACTCAGGAATAGTGTAGCTTTCTACCAGTGAAAAAATTTTAAGAAATGGATCATTAGTTCCAGAGATTACCCCCTACATACAAACTTACAAACATACAAACTTACAAATTTTACCTCTTTATAATATTAGTATAGATGATTGCATAACTGAAACCGTTTACGAAGCGCACGCAACGGAAGCCCTCAAAAAGTATTATTCTTTCCCGTTTTTGCAACATTTTTCATTTATGCTCCGCTCCTATTGGTCGTAGCGTGATGTTATATAGCCTATAGCACTCAGGAATAGTGTAGCTTTCTACCAGTAGTTCCAGAGATTACCCCCTACATACAAACTTACAAACTTACAAATTTTACCTCTTTATAATATTATTAGTATAGATGATTGCATAACTGAAACCGTTTACGAAGCGCACGCAACGGAAGCCCTCAAAAAGTATTATTCTTTCCCGTTTTTGCAACATTTTTCATTTATGCTCCGCTCCTATTGGTCGTAGCGTGATGTTATATAGCCTATAGCACTCAGGAAAAATGTAGCTTTCTACCAGTGAAATTATTTTTAGAATTGTATCATTAGTTCCAGAGATTACCCCCTACATACAAACTTACAAACATACAAACTTACAAATTTTACCTCTTTATAATATTAGTATAGATAGCACTCAGGAATAATGTAGCATTCTACCAGTGACAAAATTTTTAGAATTGGATCATTAGTTCCAGAGATTACCCCCTACATACAAACTTACAAACATACAAACTTACAAATTTTACCTCTTTATAATATAAGTATAGATGATTGCATAACTGAAACCGTTTACGAAGCGCACGCAACGGAAGCCCTCAAAAAGTATTATTCTTTCCCGTTTTTGCAACATTTTTCATTTATGCTCCGCTCCTATTGGTCGTAGCGTGATGTTATATAGCCTATAGCACTCAGGAATAGTGTAGCTTTCTACCAGTGAAAAAATTTTAAGAAATGGATCATTAGTTCCAGAGATTACCCCCTACATACAAACTTACAAACATACAAACTTACAAATTTTACCTCTTTATAATATTAGTATAGAAGTATAGATAGCACTCAGGAATAATGTAGCTTTCTACCAATGAAAAATTTTTTTGAATTGGATCATTAGTTCCAGAGATTACCCCCTACATACAAACTTACAAATTTTACCTCTTTATAATATTAGTATAGATGATTGCATAACTGAAACCGTTTACGAAGCGCACGCAACGGAAGCCCTCAAAAAGTATTATTTTTGCCCGTTTTTGCAACATTTTTCATTTATGCTCCGCTCCTATTGGTCGTAGCGTGATGTTATATAGCCTATAGCACTCAGGAATAGTGTAGCTTTCTACCAGTGAAAAAATTTTAAGAAATGGATAATTAGTTCCAGAGATTACCCCCTACATACAAACTTACAAACATACAAACTTACAAATTTTACCTCTTTATAATATTAGTATAGATGATTGCATAACTGAAACCGTTTACGAAGCGCACGCAACGGAAGCCCTCAAAAAGTATTATTCTTTCCCATTTTTGCAACATTTTTCATTTATGCTCCGCTCCTATTGGTCGTAGCGTGATGTTATATAGCCTATAGCACTCAGGAATAATGTAGCTTTCTACCAGTGAAATTATTTTTAGAATTGTATCATTAGTTCCAGAGATTACCCCCTACATACAAACTTACAAACATACAAACTTACAAATTTTACCTCTTTATAATATTAGTATAGATTATTGATGATTTAGTTGATGTTGAATTAAATATTGACGCATCTTGTAAAGTAAATTATCAATCTATTAACGCCTTTGAAGACTTGTATTGTCGTTGTAAGTTTACTTTTGATAAATTGGTCAACTCGAAGAATGTCCAACACTCTCATGTTTTACCGCAACATAAGTCTATTCGTTTACCAGAACTCGACATAATGAGTTTCTGTGGCGATCCTATTAAGTGGCCTATATTTTTTGAATCGTATAATCGGACTATTCACGAAAATCCTGATCTAACGGATCACGATCGCGTTCAATATTTGATAAGTAAACTGTCGGGTAGGGCACTGTCAGTATGTTCGGGTATCCTGCCCAACGGTGACAATTACCGTGTTATATGGCAGTCACTTCTCGATAAATATGATGATAAGCGTAGTTTAGCTTCTGCTTATTTAGATCAAGTATTAGAATTTAAGCCATTTAATATCGCATCGTATAAAAACTTAGACACATTCATAGATATATTTGGTTCCGCAGTGTCAAGTTTAAACCAATTAAAATTAGATAATCTTTTGGATTTCGTTCTTCTGCACCTTGCATTAAAAAAGATCGATCCTAGTACCGCACGATCTTTCGAATTATATAAGCGTGGCACATCTATGCCTACCTATGATCAATTCCGCAAATAGTTATAACAACAATAAGTTAACTAAAGCCACTCATTCATTTGTAACCTCCTCTAACGTGAATAAAAACTGTACGCTTTGTAAACAAAACAATCACTTAGTTTTGTATAAATGTTCTCAGTTTCACAAGTTATCGGTTGATGAAAGATTTAATTTAATTAAACAGCATAACGCATGCACTAATTGTTTGAGTATCACTCATAATAATCGTGAATGTAAAACTAACTCGAAATGTAGATTTTGTCAATTACGTCATCATTCATTATTATGTCGTAAACAAACGACTGTTTTCGATCAAACTCCTACTTTTCGGGGTGCGTCTGTTCCTGTGACTGATCGGCTCGAGCTCCTAGGCATGGAGTTGACATCCAGTCTCAACTTTGGCGCCTCCATTGAGTACAAAGCCCAAATTGCGGCCAAAAAACTAGGCATCCTAAATAAAGTGAAGCGATACTTTACGCCTGGACAGCTTTTAACCCTATACAAAGCGCAAGTCCGATCCTGCATGGAGTATTGCAGCCACCTTTGGGATGGCTCAGCTAAATATCAGCTTGCCGCGCTTGACTCGGTGGAACGCAGAGCCAGGAGGCTCATTGGCGACGTTGACCTGGCGGGTGCCAGGCTTCACAGCTTGGCTCATCGCCGCAGGGTTGCCTGCTTATCGGTCTTCTACAGACTGTACTTCGGTGAGTGTGCTGAAGAACTCCACGACCTCATCCCACCAGCCCCCTTCTACCATCGGACATCTAGACGTACTGCAAGTTATCATCCTTACCTTGTTGCCATTCCACCAATTCGCACCAAACGCTTCCAAACGTCCTTCATAATGCGCACAGCGAATGAATGGAACTCGCTACCTGCGTCAGTGTTTCCGAACGCATTCAACCCGAATCTCTTCAAAGTTAGAGTGAACAGGCTTCTTCTGGGTAAGCTCACTCCATCGTAGACTCAGTCTCTGTCACTTTTGACCTAGACTAGAGTCAAGAGCAAACCCATCACAAATAAAATAAAAAAAAAAAAAACTGTCAACAGCCATCACTCCCGGGAGCCTCAGTCTTCGAGTGACGGTACGCCTGCTCCTGTGCAGCAGTTGTCGCCGCGCTTCCCCACTGCTATGATTGCTACGTCACATAACCAGCTGTCCGGTTGCACTACTACGCACATTGATGATGTATCGTTATGTAATACTCAATCTATGTTACCGCGTAATAATACCTGTCTATTAGGGACCGTGCAAGTTTATGCGACTGATTCTAATGGTCATAAACAATGCGTTCGTGCACTAATAGATCCGGGTTCTCAAAATAACTTTATAACTTCGGCGTATTGTCAAAAATTAGGTTTACATTTTAATAAACTATCTCACTATGTAGTTAAGGGCATAGGTTCTGCGCCTAACCCTATTAAGGGGGATACTTCTCTCAAGTTATTTTCGCGACTAAATAATACTTCTGTATTGCTTAATGCTTACGTCATCGATCGTATTACTGATAACTTGCCTACGGTAGAAGTTGATGTTTCCGCTCTTTCTTATTTAAATAATCTGCCCCTTGCAGATAACGATTTCTTTTCACCATCAGAAATAGATATTCTGATTGGTGCCCTGCTATTCTCTGAAATCTTGTTGTCAGGTCGTGTCACTGGATCGCATGATACACCTACAGCCTTTGAAACAATTTTCGGTTACTTGATAATCGGTAATGCTCCGATTAATCTTTGAATACGCATGTATTTCTTTATGTTCCGCCGTGGAACCACCGCACTTAGACTCAGTTCTTCAAAAATTCTGGCACCTCGAGGAGATTGAATATAAACCTACGTTGAGTCCAGCCGCTCTCGAATGTGAAAGCTTTTTCACTAATAATGTTTCCCGTGACAATACGGGCCGCTATACGGTATCTCTGCCGTTCTCCCGCGATCCTAACTCTCTTGGTGAGTCATTTGCCACTGCTAAGAAGCGCTTCATGTTTCTTGAGCGTAAATTAAATTGTTCCTCTCAACTACGAGTTGAATACAACGCTATTATCAATGAATATATAGGTAAGGGTTATATTTCAGTCATTAGAAATGATAACCATATGTCTGGCTACTATATACCTCATCAAGCTGTGGCTCGTTTAGATAAAACCACCACCAAATGGCGCTTGGTGATGGATGCTAGTTCTAAAACCAGTTCAGGTCTGTCTCTCAATGACGTTTTGCATACGAAATCTGCAAAATGATTTATTCTTAATTCTTCTAGATTTCCGTTTATATAAAATCGCCTTTATCTCAGATATCAAACAGATGTATTTGCAGATTTTAACTCATGCAAATGACCGCAAATATCAAAAGTTTTTATTTCGTTTTAACGCTTGCGACCAGCTAATTACTTATCAATTTAATCGCGTCTGCTTCGGCCTTCGAAGCAGCCCTTTCTTGGCAATGAGAGTACTCAGACAACTCTGCAATGACGAGTGTACCCGTTTCCCGCTTGCTTCTTCTGTCATAAAACATAATACGTATATGGATGACGTTTGTTACTCTGCACCAAACCTGTCAATGGGTTTGCAGCTCAGAGACGACCTTCGGGGTTTGCTCAAACCCGGGGGCTTTGAGCTCGTCAAGTGGGCAAGTAACTCATGTGAGTTGCTTGAATCGCTTTCCAACTCTGAGCTTCACACTGATAGTATTAACTTTGAAGAACAGGACCCTAATTTAAAGGTTCGGGGTTTAAAATGGTCACCCACATGTGACGAATTTATGTTCACTGTACATTTAGAAAATCGTCCAATCACAAAACGTAACATTTTATCTGTAATCGCTCGTCAGTTTGATGTACTCGGGCTCATTGCTCCAGTTATTTTATACGCTAAACTTGTGTTGCAAAAACTTTATATACTACAACTTGGTTGGGATGAACAACCACCGCTAGAGATTATAAACATTTGGAAAAACTATTTAAATGAGTTACCTACTATTCAAAGTTTACGTTTTAAACGTCATTTAGATGTTTATGAAAATACAAAAATTTCCATTATTGCATTTTCTGATGCCAGTGAAAAGGCTTATGGTTGCGTTGTTTACCTTCTTATTATAAATGATTCTAATTCGTCGCCAGTCACTCGATTGGTTTGCGCAAAATCTAAAGTTGCTCCACTGAAAACTGTATCTGTGGCCCGGCTAGAGCTATGCGCTTGCTTGCTGATGGCAAAACTAGTTCGCCGCGTTATTGATACATACGAAAAACGGCATTATATTAATAATGTCTACTGTTTTACAGACTCTATGGTCGCACTTCAGTGGCTTAGCGCCTCACCGCATCGATTCAAAACATTCGTAGCAACGCGCATTACAAAAACAGTAGCCGCCATTCCCGCTAATAAGTTTTATCACATTCCTGGTGATCAGAACCCGAGTGACTGTTTGTCACGAGGATTAACTCCTGCTCAAATCATAAACCACCCACTGGTTTACTGGGCCTCATTGGCTATGCCAACCTACGAATGAGTGGCCCGCTAAATTCATTGGTGATGATAATGCAATTCATAATAATTTACCGGAGATTAAGAAAGTTCTAACTCTTACCGCTGTAACTAATATAAGTGACAATGGTCACCCACTTCTTAACTTATCAAACCGCATTTCAAAATGGCTGGTACTCCTTCGTACAGTCACAAACATTTATCGATTTATAAAAATATTACCGCCTTCTAATCATATAACCCCAGACGCGCTTAATTACGCTGAAGCAAAGGTTTTACTCGCGTTACAGTATTCTTATTTTTCTGACGAAATCAAAAATCTAAAGTCTAATAAAAGCTGTTCTCGTGCTATTCTGAAGCTTATGCCGTTTCTCGACGCTAACGGTTTAATACGAGTCGGTGGGCGGTTACGCAACTCCGATCTCAGCTATGACCAACAGCACCCAATACTGTTGCCTCGTAAACATCATATCGTTGAAATGATTATCTCTCATTATCATCGTCAGAACTGTCATACTGGACCGCTCACTCTGATGTCCATTTTACGCCAAAAGTATTGGATACTTTCATGCCGTAATATAGTTCGTCATGTTATACATAACTGTTATTTTTGCTTTAGAGCAAAACCTAATCAAGTATTCCCATTAATGGGTGACTTACCCGCTTGTAGAGTGAATGAAGCCAAGGCATTCACTCATACCGCTGTGGACTACGCTGGTCCAATAAATATTATCCCGTATCGCAAACGGGGCGTTCGCTCTATTAAATCGTATCTTTGTATTTTCGTTTGTCTGGTCGTGCGCGCAGTTCACGTAGAACTCGTAACTGACCTGAGCACTTGCTCGTTTCTGTCCGCGTTCAAACGCTTCTTATCACGTAGAGGCGCTGTGTCTGTCATATACTCTGACAACGCTACCAATTTTATAGGTGCAAAAAATGCGCTATCTGATATTTATACGCTCATTAATTCTAAAGATCATATAGAATATTTAAGAAATGAATTAACTGCTAATAAAATTACTTGGAAATTTAATCCTCCGCGTAGCCCTCACTTTGGGGGTCACTATGAAATCTATGTTAAAGCCTTTAAAACGCATCTTCATAGGGTCGTTGGTTCGCAATTGCTAACATACGAGGAAATGACGACTGTGCTCACGCAGATAGAGTGTGTAATCAACTCACGGCCGCTAACCCTACTAAGTGAAGATCCATCGGAACCTACCGCTTTAACTCCATCTCATTTTTTAATGTCAACACCACTTAACCATTTACCTGCTAGTGAGGCATCTAATGAAGCGCCAAGCTTACTAAAACGTTACGCTTTGCTAGACCAAATGGTACAGTCGTTCGCAAAACGATGGAAACTAGAATATCTGCATTTACTTCAATCTCGTAAGAAATGGAATACGTTTTCTAATCCCATTACTATAGGTTCTATTGTTGTTATTGTCACTGACAATGTGTCTCCGCTTTCATGGCCTCTCGGCGTCGTTACTGCCACCTATCCTGGTAAGGACGGCGTTGTAAGAGTCGCTTCAGTCAGGACGACGACGGGTGTCTATAAGAGACCCGTTGTTCGCCTCTGTACTCTACCGTCTCAATAACTTACTCTGCCCCCTGAATTCCTTCATTGTTTTCCACCGCTTTTCTCTTACTTTCGTTAATTTTTTATGAAAACCGAAGGTTTTCAAGCCGGGGGCATGTTCGCGCCACCTCTAGGCGCGCTTATTGTTTAGTTACCCACATTTCTCTTAATATTTTATCTACCCTTTCTTGTCAATTTTCGCTGCATTAAACTACATGTTCGACTTTCGAACAGTCTACGTTCGGCCCTCGTCGAGGGTAGCCTCACCGCTCGTGGTAGTCAACCGCCTGGCTATTCACTCTGGATTCCTCACCCGCTGTGAGATCCCACCGCTTTATTAAACCGCATCGTCTGCGATCGACTCTCGTCGTCGTCGGATTCGTGGTGATCACCTCTGATCATCACCTTGAGCCAGCGTCACGTGGCTCGCCGTTCTACCGCGCCGCATACAGTCCACTCTCGCGTCAGCAAATTGTGCCAGTACCCAGGGAACTTCAAACCAAGACGTCCAGTGGAACAGAGAAGGGGCGCTGCCAGAATTAACCAGAACGAGCACGAGGAAACCCGCCTCTGAGGTTAGTCGTAGCTTTGTTTAATGCAGCATCTCTCTCAGCATACCGACCCGTCTGTTTTCCCTAGGTCTAGCCTATCTACTTCTTGAACCTAGCGCACCGCGCGTGTTTGGCGTGCTCAGTGCTATTACTGCACTGCCGCGCCGAAACAGTTTCCTACAACCTGGCGTAAGGCATTCATTATCCCTCTTCCAAAAATTCCAACCCCACTTTATTATTTATTTATTTATTTAAACTTCATGTACAATGGTAATACATAGGCGGACTTATTGCAGCAAGGCATTCTCTACCAAAAACTACACTACTACTAATCATTACAGACCAATCTCCATTCCTATCTAAGATCCTGGAAGCAGTTGCTCTGAACCAAATGTTCTCCTTCGAGTCCCGAAATAACCTATTGTCCCCTTTCCAATCTGGCTTTCGGCCCGGCCATAGTACAGCCACAGTCTTGCTTAAAGTTACTGAAGACGTCAGGAACGGCTTGGAGAGTTCGAGATTAACGGTGTTGGTTTTAATAGATTTCTCCAATGCTTTTAATACCGTCGATCACGACATTCTCGTGGCCATTCTGTCTCAAATTGTGGTTTCTTCGTTGGCACGGGATTCGTTTTAAGCATATCTTCGTGGTCGCCAGCAGGCGGTACGTGCTGATCAGAAATTCTCTAGTTGGTGCGCTCTGGAAACAGGCGTTCCACAAGGTGGTATACTCAGTCCACTCTTATTTTCTTTATTTATTTACTCTATTACTACTATCTTCAAATGCTCTCACTACCTGTATGCTGATGACCTGCAGCTCTACGCGCAAACTGACATTCTCAATCTCGATAACTGCATCTCATTGTTGAATGCTAACCTACAAGCAATCGCTCACTGGTCTAGCATATTTGGGGTTACTGTCAATGTCATTAAATGTCAGGCTATCCTTATTGGCAGTTCTTATTTTTTACGAAACTTGGACACTAACCTACTATTGCCGCTTATTTTCGGCAATATCGTCATCCCTCTCTCGCCTCACGTTAAAGACTTAGGCCTATACATTGTTGACAGGTTAAGCTGGAATAAGCAATTCGCTCAGATTAGCCAGAGAGTCACATTCACACTGCGGTATCTCTATAGATTCAAACATTTTCTTCCGTCCAGCACTAAAACCACTTTAGTTCAAGCTCTTGTGTTGCCTGTAATCGACTATGCTGATGTTTGTTACTCTGACTTCTTAACAACTGTATTCGCTTTGTTTTCGGCCTTCGTAAATATGATCACTTAACAAATCAAGTTTCGTCAGTGCCTCGGAAAGCACGTTAAGACAGTGGTGCCCGTTGTCGTTTGTAGATCTTTGAAAGTCATTATGGGTAGTCAGAAGTCAGGAAATCTAAAACCAGCTTTCCCTAGTGATGTCGTGTTATAGATAGTTCAACACATTTTTGCGTGCGGCGCTATTTGTGGGTAAGCATGTGTGGGTGGTTGTTTGCTCGGACGACGACTGCCGCGTCACTGCCACACACATGCATAATGTATAATTACAAGCGCACGCACACATAGCACCGTGCTCACATATGAGTTGAACTATCTACACCTAACTACTGGGTTGTGGACGTCGGATAGGCAGTCGTTCCATGTAAAACACTAGTTTAGCTGCATGTGGTTACTCGTAGAAGGGCTGGCAGATTGATTGATTGTTTATTTTATTCAGGTTTCGCTATGACCAGAAGAAGAATATCTGCGAGTTCTTCGTTTACGGAGGCTGTGGGGGCAACAAAAACAGTTTTCGCACTAAACAGGAGTGCAAGAAGATTTGTGTGAAACCTAAGAAACGTTAGTTACCACGTTAATTTACTAACTTACGAAGTCGCGGACAACACCCGTGACTTCATCCGCGTCAAACATGAAACAAAAAAAAATAAGTTCAAAAACTAAAGGGTCGTAGCTTTCGGGACCGGCAGGATTATTGCGTAAGTAAATACGGCAACGCAAAGGGTTTGACTGCTATCAATCGACCAATCACACTGACGGAAATCCACATCGCGTCATTCATCTCGCATGATCGATTTGATAGCGATCAATCCCTTCGCCTTGCCGAATTCACTTGCGCAATTCGGCTGCGGGACCGCGTTCCCAGATTCCATCTATAGATAAAATATTATTTTTGAGCAGAATTAGCATACGAACACGGTTATCCTCTGAACAGAACTGAGAAAATTTCAGAAGAGAATATTTATTTTTTATTTTTTTTTGTGATGGGGTTGTTTTTGACTCTAGTCTAGGTCAGAGGTGACAGAGACAGAGTCGACGATGGAGTGAGCTTACCCAGAAGAAGCCTGTTCACTCTAACTTTGAAGACTTTCTTGTTTCATACTTTTTAGAGCGTGATTTTTCAGTAGTCAGTTAGTTTTTTTTTATCTCCTATAGGCTCGCGCTTGACCACTATATCATCTGATGGTAAGCGATTATGTGGTCGACGGTGAATCACGCTTGCCTAGAAAAAACCTATTCACTCTTGACTTAAAGGCTCTCAGGAAATACAGACTCCGGCATGGCAGGGAATTCCACTCCTTAGCTGTACGCACAATAAAAGTATTCCCAAAACGTTTGGTGCTTATGGGTGGGATGTCCACCATGTACCGATGACGCATCGCCGTACGTCTGGCAGTCCGATGATGAAACGGGCTAGGTGGAATTAGATCATGCAATTCCATCGCACACTCGCCGAAGTGTAACCGATAAAAAACCGACAAACTGGCAACTCGACGACGATGGAGTATTTTGGGGTTTTTGCAGATCCTGAGAAAACAAATGAATATAAATGCATACATAAATACTTACATACTTATCAACTAACACTTTGCGACGCCGTACTCGCGGGTAAAAAGTTAGTTTTCATGACTTTGACGGGATATGTCTCGGAAATGGTACGCTTGACAAAATATTATGTACGAAACCCTACCTTCATTTTAAAATCCCTGTTCAATGATACCCTACATGATGGGAAGTGGTGAACATTTTTTTGTTCTTGACCTCACATAGCCTATAACCAGCGGACAAACAAGACGCTTCCAACGACACCTCATTAGTGAAATTATGATAAGTAGGTCGTTTAGAAGTTCACATGTTCCCTCATAACTTCTAAACTACTTATCATAATTTGTAATTCTACAATTTCATGTATGTATGTATGTTCAAACATACATACACACATACCGATCAAAAACATTACCTCCCTTGTGCTTCGCCGTATTCGGGCAAAAAAACCGTGGTTTAATTTTATACTTGGAACCCTAATCCTTTTTCTAAAGTTAGTAACCTTCGTTACTCCTTATAACATCACCTATCTGGCAGTTCAGAGTCAAAATCTGTCCAGCCGTTTTAGAGATTAGTCTGAACAAACAAACATAAAGACAGATGAAGAAACAGACAAACAATTGGTGATTTGGTAAAATGACCGCGTACACATTTATATGCATTGAGTAAAAAACTTTTATTATGTGTGACATTTCAAATAGACACTTCAATTTCATTTATTTGCACAGATAATAAACTAATCCTTCATTTTTTTTATATTTGCATAGATTACCGACACATAAATTACACAGATTACAAATAAACACTTCAAATCAATTCTATTTATTTGCACAGTTTACAAACAGACACTTTAATTGTATTTATTTGTACGGGTTACAATAAGACTCTGCAATTTTAATTATTTGTACAGAGTACAACAGACACTTTTTTATCAACTTGTGCAGATTACAAACAGACGCTTCCATTTTATTTTATTTATTTATATACACTTTATTGTACACCATAATAAACAAGAAAAAGAAACTTAATACTAAAAACATACAATGGGCGGCCTTATCGCATTCCGCGATCTCTTCCAGGCAACCTGGAATGGACAGAGATTACCTGGACATGTCATGGGGTTGTCAGTGGTGCGACAATACCAACAATGAACATAATATTTATACAATAATACTTACTAGAAACAAAAATACATACATATGCTAAATAACAGATCCATAAATACATACATACTTAATATATAAGCAGTGATAATAAATGATGTACAAAAATCATAGCACATTATGTCAAAAAACCATGAGCACAATCACAGCGACAGTTAATGTTCTTTGACAAGTTTTTTAAATACAGGCAACGACTGAACACGTTTTATTGAGTCAGGCAATGCATTCCACAGACGAGCAGCCTGGACAGTAAAAGATTTATCCATGAAAGTTGTGGAATGCACTGGCATTTTAAGTCGCAAGTTATCTGATGACCTTAGAGATTTCGTGTGGGAATCGCAGATAAATTGAAAACGATCCTTCATGGGTGGAAGGAGTAAAGAGCACACTAAACAAAAGAGAAAGAATATGAGCATGCGAATTGGCAACCAAACCAAATATGAACCTTATACAAAAATTTTGAAGCCGCTCAAGTTTATCGAGTTGTTCTTGAGTAAGGTCAAGATAGCTGGCATCAGCATAATCAAGGATGGGAAGAAGAAGCGATTTATCGACTTGTGCAGATTACAAACAGACACAGGTATAGATATAAATGTAATATTTACTACCGCATTAATAGAGTCAACTTTTACTTTCCTCGATAATCAACCAGTCTTAGGCAATAAAGAGGAGATGAATAATTCAGCTGGGTTTACCGAAGCTGTGTGGATATGCTTGCTGCGAACTTTGGCTGATTAAATGGATGAAATCACGCTCATACACACATAAATAAAATCACGCCTTTTTTCCATAGAGACAGGCAGAAACTACAGAACACCTACTACGATCCTTACATACTCAGCCAGTCATACACGCACGCCAGTTATGAGTACTGCGCCCCTGGCCTTTCTGAAGAACATTACGCGCACACACACACACAGTTAACGAATAATAGGAAGGGCAATAAATATTGAATCTATATTTACGGTAGAGTCTTACTAAAGAGTATGGTATTGCACAGCAACTGGAATTTGGATATCAGATAGGAAGTCGTTCCATGTCACATACCGGTATTGAACTGAATTTGGTTAGACTGGATGTCAACCCAACATCGTTGAGAAAATAAGTATATAATTATTCAGAGATCAGTTATCTACGCAGGGATAATCAGAGAAAATTTATTTAGGCTGGCTGCGGTGTGCCAGCGCTAAGAAAGAAAATTTATATTTTATTTTTATTTATTTTATTTTATTTTTTACATTTTAGGAAAGCTTACAGACTAATAATATTACAATAAAAATAATATACAACTAAATTGCTAATAACAAGCTTACACAGATAAATGACAAGAAAAGAAAAATTATTACTTCCCTATAATCTAAGCTACGAGTAGTTCATCAAAGTTAGCTCATTTTATTTTTATAAATTTTAATTTAAGAATTTGGACAATAAACGGTTCAAGTGCATGCAGGTGCCTCTTGTACAAAAAATGGCTTTGCTAAAAGTCTCCTAACTGTGCTTGCATTGGTGCAGAATAGATCAATGCCAGGTTCACAAGAAATCTCGTTAAAACTGCGACTGGCTCTCGGAAAGTATGCATTACGCCTATAATTTGTATTTGCATAAGGTACATGCATAAGTGGTCGCTGTTGAAGCCCTATCTGATTGGTGCGCATCGTTAATTTAGAAAGAAGTTCAGGACAGTCGACGGAACCATTAGTGACATTAAACAAGTAACATACGTCATTAATATAACGTCTACGGTCAAGTGGTAGATAGATAGATAGATTCATTTATTTGCCTGAAATATGGTATGGTACAGATCTTATAATACACACACAATAGTTCTTCATATTCCGCCTACTAAATTCGGCATGCAAATTTTGTGATTATGATGATTCTTATTTACTCGATTTAAACAAAACAAACTCCTATGTCAAAAA
The DNA here is from genome assembly GCA_948252205.1 of Orthosia incerta. Taxonomy (NCBI): domain Eukaryota; kingdom Metazoa; phylum Arthropoda; class Insecta; order Lepidoptera; family Noctuidae; genus Orthosia; species Orthosia incerta. The sequence continues at coordinate 9,619,846 of OX411765.1, read as the reverse complement.
ATACTAAATCAATAATCTTAATCATCCACAATACAATAAAAATCAAATTACAAATGTCAAAGAAAAATAATTAAATTACAAATTTACACATCTATATAGAAAATGGTACCTTCTGCATCGGTGAATATAATTTACAGATACTTACAATTTGGTTCTAATATATATCACTAGATGTGGCGATATGCATCGATTTGTTTTTTTCTGGAATTGATCATAATAATGTGAAAAGCGTGAATAGGTTACTTCTAGGCAAGCGTACTTCACAGTCAACCACATCATCGCTTACCATCAGGCGAAATAGTGGTCAAACGCGAGCCTAACGTTAAATAATAAAGAAAGTACAGATTAATAAAATTATTTAGCTGCTGCGAAACTGAAGCTGACTGATCCCAATATAGTGGAGGTCAGGGCAGGCAGATTGTATCCTAATCTACAAATATTCTGAATGTGATAGTTTGAGTATGGGTGGATATTTCTTACTCCTTCATGAAAAACTACTGAATGGATATTTGGCTGTACAAGTATACATACTAGGGATGTTATGGAGGTACGATTCAGATTCTGAAATGTCGGAACTGCCGATTGTTTATAAATCGCCGATTTCGGTTCCGAACCTTTTAAATTGTAGGTTATCGGAGGTTGATGCGCAGCGGTGGCGGCGGTGAGGGGACTCTAGTCAACAAGAATTTGAAAAATAGGTATTTGAAGAAACTATTGACGTCGCGCTGCGCCCGACCAAGCGAGTTATCAATGTGTGAACGAGTAGTGTATTTGTGTGCGTAAGAGTGCGCCGCAGCGGCCGACCGATTCCGGTGCACTCGCCCTCGCCCCGAGTACCGAGTCGCTTTACGCTTTACGAAAAAAATTAAAGAGACGATGAATTTTGGAGAAATGTAGAACAATTTTTTTTTTTTAGATGCCTTCCGCCAGAAATAATTGATGGTCGTATACCACGAAAGTTACCTGCAAGTGAAAGGATTGAAATTACGATGGAATAAATGCACATTTTTATACGACTGCCCTAAATTAGTGTTATGTTTATAGAGCTCATGTATGTTTGTTACTTTCTTTATTCCACCATTACTTCTAAACAGCTTAACCGATATCAATTTATGTGGTATCTTTAGAAGCGTAGCGTTGTTGAAAATTAAAAAATATATAATGGGCGAGCCATGGTTCATGTAAAATTTTTACTTCATCAAATTTTTAATACCTATAATATAGTCTAGAGCTTACTTAGTATATAAATAATAATATATGACAATAGTATTAAATAAAATAAAAAAGGTAAAAAAAAGGTACTACTCAATACCACATAGTAAACTTATTAGAAAATGTTACTGCAAAAACATCGTTTTATTACTAAAAGGTAATAAAACGATATTAATAATTAAAAACACGCCTGCCTTGCAGTCGGGGTACGGTTTCTTGGAGCAGTTTTTACAGGTTACACCCCCGACTTCGTTGAAAAGATTGGTTTTCAGTTGAGCCCATTCAACACAAAAATAATTTCGCTTGTTTTTAACTATTTTGTTCAATTTTTTCATTCACTTTTCGACAAACTGCCTTGTCAAAAAGTGCTTTTAATTCTTTATTAAATGTTTTAATTTAAAATTCTATATTTTAATTTAAAAACCCACAAACCCCACTTCCCCCTTTAATATTTATTTTATTCTGTTTTTAGTATTTGTTGTTATAGTGGCAACAAAAATACATGATATGTAAAAATTTCAACTGTCTACCTATCACCATTCATGAGATACAGCCTGGTGACAGATGGACAGACAGACGGATCGCGGAGTCTTAGTAATAGGGTCCCGTTTTTACCCTTTGGGTACGGAACCCTAAAAAAAGGAATTCCTTGTGTTGTGTTGCCCGATAGCTACAACCTCGGGGTCTTCGGGGTCTTTAAGTCAAGAGTAAAGTTAATTCTGGGCAAGTTTGCTACACCGTAGACCACATCATCGCTTACCATCAGGTGAGATAGTGGTCAAGAGCGAGCCTATCTTTAATGTTAAGTTAATGTTCGTTCGGTTGGTCTGTACTCTGTAACTAGCATTATTCTGGACGCTGGCTTAATTCTTCGAAAACATCTTAATTGATCGAAAACACTCCTTTTAGCGGTAAAAAGACACGCCTGTGTTTTGGTGGCGTTAAAGGAAACCAGCTTGTCATCACCCCACTGGGAGACAAGGCTTAAGGTCAAATCTGTCCGCTCCACCATAGCCTCTCTCAAGGAACGAACTGCATCCACGCTGGTTTTTGCGCTGGACAAGTATCTCTCTGAAACAGTACTGTCATCTGCGTACCCAACAATACCAGACTGAAGAAGGTCATTGATGTGCAGCAGGAAAAGAGTTGTAGAGAGAACAGACCCCTGAGGAACACCGGCATCAACAGCCATAAGGTGAGAGGAGGAGCCGTCAATGACTACTCGGATCGACCGTTCACTGAGGAAGTCTGATATCCAGCTACAAAAACCAGCGGGGATGCCATAAGCAGGAAGCTTACTAAGTAGACTCGCGTGCCAGACCCTGTCAAAGGCCTTCGAGATATCAAGCGATACAGAAAGTGCTTCGCCGTGTCTCTCGATGGCTTCGCCCCAGCAATGCGTGACATACACAAGAAGATCGCCAGTTGACCGTCCCCGGCGAAAGCCATATTGACGGTCACTGAGGAGATTATTGTCTTCAAGGTAGGTCAGCAACTTGCTGTTCAGTACCCTTTCCATAACTTTGCACAGAATGGAGGTAATGGCGATCTGACGGTAATGGGCAGGGTCTGCACGGTTGCCTTTTTCGGGCACTAGATGCACATTTGCAAGCTTCCAGGATTTCGGCACCGTTCCTTTTACAAGAGGAGGAGGAAGCACACATGCCGCCAAGGATAAGACGCAAAAAAGTGCCGCATCTCGTCCTAGTCTGCCGACTCGTATCGCCATACTCGCCTCGTGCCTCTAGGGCTCTCATCTGGAGGAGAGCAAGTCGACACGGATTTCACCAGACAGTGGTCAGACGTTCCCAGCGGGGCTGAGACCGACACCGAATGACTGTCCGGATCAGTTGTCAGAAGTTCTAAGCTATTGGGTGTATGGCCGTCAACATCCGGTACCCGCGTTGCCACATTCACCAGCTGGGTTAGATCTAGCGATAGAGAAAACTTTCGCGCCTCTAACCCGGCATGGTCAGTTTTCCGGTACGGGTACAACCACTCTTTATGATGGGCGTTAAAGTGCCCCAGAAAATTAAGCTTCGCTGTTGGGTACCTTTGCGGGGCTATGTCAGCCGACTCCACGAGGCAATTAAAGAGCGCTGTCGTCTCCTGGTCACCGGCGTGCGATCGGTAGACGCCGATGTAGAGAGATTTCTCCACGCCAGTGTCCACAAGTAGCCATATGGCAGAAAAGCCCGATTTCTCAAAGCAACGGAGACGACGACAACAAATGTCATCGCGGACGTACACACAGACCCCAGCTTGCTTCTTGAACTTGTGTTCAAGAGAGTAACCCGGGTAGTTGAGGTACGCCACGTCCGACGGGGTTGTTATCTTCGTCTCCGTTAGGAAAAAACAGGTGCGATTTCTCGGTCTCAAGGCGGTGGTGGACCGGATCGAGATTAGAGTGCAAACCCCTGATGTTAGTGAGGTGCACTTTTAGTGGGAGGAAGTGCAGCCGTTGTTCCACCATATTCTTCTTTTTTGCTTTGGTCATATTTTTGTTCAAGAGTTTGCTGGGGAAGAAGTCGAACTGTCGAGGCGCTGCTCAGTGAACCAAGTGGAAAACTGGAGCCAACCCAACCTATGGCGAACTCATTTGGAGACTGCGGGGACGCCCGAACCCCCCCGGATATGACCACCGGGTCCTCCCATCCAGTCGCCAGCTGGCACGGTGGAGCATACCGTGGTTTTTCGCGAGTTGGCGGGGCAGCCTTTGGCACGTGGCTGGCGTGCTACTTGGGCCCCCTACTGACTGCGGTCGGCAAACGGCTGGCACCGTGCTTCGGATCCCGCTACCCTCCAAAATGAGTTATCCGGCAAGTTTTTCCCAGAGGCCAAGACCGGTTCTGAATAGCGCAACTGACATCCTCCTTCTCTCCCAAAGGCACTGGCAGTCCCACACACCGACGGAACACAGCAAGCTGCTTGCTGTGGTGCCGTTGCCCGGGATGTACTGCTAGGAGGTAGATCCCATACCCACCCCTTTACTATCTTAATTTAGTTATTAACTTATATTTACCAACTTTTTACTATCTTAATTTAGTTATTATATAAATTCTAATTGACATTCAATATTTAATAGTTATAAAACTTGCATTAAACTTGCATGGTCACTACCACTAACATTAACATTAGAAGCGGGATATTTATCATGTTTAAATATCCAGCTTCTTATGTTGATTTTAGTATTCAATAGTTGTTATTCTGTAGCAACATTTAATTGCAATTAAAACTTACATTATATTTTTTCTAAGTTATACCTTTTAATTGAATTTATAATAAGCTAGGTGCACGATTAGTAATGTATTAAATTGCTGTGCCCGACAGGGTCCTTGTGCACATTACTATGTTATAAGATCTTTTTAAACACATGTGATATGCAATAAAGATTTAAATTTTGAATATGGAACTGGGCCCACGGCCTTTGCCCCAAAGCAAACCCTATAACATCTCCCTGCACATTTTACGCAGAAGTGAAATTTCGCCTTTATCAATTACTTTTATGGATATTTAAATTAAAACAAGCTTATAATTAGAAGATCGTTTAAAAAAAAATTACCGTGAAACTAATGAAGCGACAAAAATCCGTCATGATTAAATTCCATGTAACTATTAATTACGAATTCTCCATTAAAAAAATAAGTACTCGGTACAACTTCAAAATGAAATACACGATAATTCTTTTGGCTACAGTTTTGCCAATAAGCGTTTGTGGTGAAGCATCTGACGAAATTATTCTGAAGTATTTGTCGAAAGGTAGTTACATTTTGGGCGTAGTTTTAGTAGATTTTAGATTGCCTAGTGAAATGTGAGGCCGCTGTCCAATCAGATTGTCAGACCAAGTCCGCACATCATTGAACACCAAACTGCACGATGAAAAGGCAGACACAGATGACGAATCGCTGAATTAAATCTTTTTCAACGATGACGGGGGAATGGTAGTGGTAGGGTCTTGTTTCCGCACTTAGACTCCCGTTTCTTCCACTTGGTCCATTGTGCGAATGATGACGGGGCAATCACGCCCCTTAGTAAAGGTAAAGAAACACAACGTGAGCAGGAGGAGTAAGAGAGTGCCTATAATGTTTAAGATTGCAGCATAGCTCTAGTGATAAAGTGCGATATCCGAATTGGTTTGCTGGGTTGTAATTTTCTTCACACGAAATTCCGGTCGGCCGGAGTCGGTCTAGATTTAAGCTCGGTTAATGACACTATATAGGTGTTCAAACTTGATCCCTGATTGTTTATCAAAAGTCAACATATCAGGTTTGCCAAAGGGCGACATCAAAACACATTCAAAAACAGGAATTGCCGATGTGGGCAACAAGGCTGCTAGGCTGAAGTGGGATAGGATGAATCATATAATGTAGAATATATTAGGACAGATGGACCTGAGTTGTTACGCAGTGGGTGCCACAGGACGGGCATCATCACCGAGATAGGTCTAGGCAACGCTGGCGTGACGACTACGACGCGATTACGACGGATTGGTCGGAGAAGGCAACACAGTTGGTAGGCTTGGGTGGTCTTTTCCTAGCAGAGGTGCAATGAAGTTGGACGAAAAATTATGTGGTTAAGCAGATACCCATGCCAAACCTTCCGGTATTTTTTAAACGACTTCAAAAAAAGGAGGAGGTTCGTTATTCGTCGGTTTTTGTTAAATTTTTGTTCCCCGATTACTCAAAGACGCCTGGACCGATTTGGAAAATTCTTCTTTTGTTTGAAAGGGCTTACTTCACAAGTGGTCCCATGGTCATCAAATCGGGATCTGATGATGTGATCCTAGAGAAATCGAGGGAACTCCTCAAATATTATAGCCATACATATAGCGCAGATATTTTTATCAACAATGCAATCATTTGCACTCAAAAGTATCATTTGGTGAAGTGGAACTGATGAAAGAGACAGGAACTCCTTAGTGCTAAGTATGTCACGGATATAAGATATCTCGAAAAGTTAACCAACTATGATGAAGCAAATACTTATAAATAAATGGTACTGAAGAAAATGGTACCATCGAAGTGTTCTGATGATGAAGCCGGAAGGTAGGCACTGGAACTCCGAAATAAAACAATGTATACTAGTCGTGTTTGGGCTTATTTGAATCGTCACAAGATGTTCTTTGGGTATAAATGATTATCATTTTAATTGGAGGTACCTACCAAAACTAAAAAGAGATAAATAAAAAACCTTTTATCAAAAAATCAAACCGTCTTCCAAAACAAAATACTACAAAACAAAAGTCAATTTCTTTTCCGAAGTCGGTGTCGTTTTGTAGTGTTTTGTTTTGGAAGTCGGTTTGTTTTTTTGATTCAATGTTTTTTTTTCAGGTTTACATAAGAATTGCACACTACCAATTAATCGCGGATTCTGCTCACTAGATGTCAACAGGTAAGTATATCCACAAACATTATTTATTATATACTCTACATTCTTATATCTGAAGCATTTTTGTGTTTATATCAGAGCCGGGCGAGAATTTCCAGCCACAGTATAAATATGGACGGACAAACATGCGCATCGACGAGACCCCTAAGTGGTTGTCGTCGATGCGCATGTTTGTGTGAGTGTGCCGTTTCGAGCGTTTGTAGGTAGTTGCCGTACTGTCCATATTTATACTGTGTTGCAGCTTTGTATCTAAGACAACTACTGACATGCGATACCTCTGGTATTGCAAAAGTCTATAGAACGGTGGACTCTTACCGTCAGATAGAACGGTAACAAACAGATACACAGACCGACAGACAGGGAGACAGGCAGATGATGGATAGAGTTTCGTTCACATTTAAAATATTGGTATGGAAGTATGGATTGCTCGTAAAATAACTCTCATTAATTTTGTCTTTCAGATACGCCTTTATTCCGGCTATCAACACCTGTGTCGTATTCACGTACGGAGGCTGTGGAGGCAACAAAAATAATTTCAGAAAGTTTAAGGACTGTGAAACGGCGTGCCCTTCAATGCCTTCTAGTGAAACAAATTGACCATGTTTTAGAGTACGCTGATAATAAACGACGTGATTTGTAATCTTGTATTTGTTGGTTCCGTGATTTAAAAAAAAGTATAGTGCAATTTTCACAAAACACATTCCTGCGCCACATTTTGATTGGGCGAAAGACCACGACAAATTGCCATCATTTTGGAAGCGATGAGCAACCTTGGTTCGACACAACACACGCTCAAGGAGTGGGTGCCTGAGTGGGTCTGGAAGTCAGGGTCGGGCGAGACATGTGGTAGACACGGGGTGGTTTTATAGAGGTAAAAATCGCACACTCTTCTTTTCCACGCCAAGTTCAGGTGCCTTTTGAAGGTTTCGCCCAGATAAAAAAAAAAGGTATGAAATTCTTCCATGTGAGTTTCTATTGTATTCGGTGGCATTTTAAGGCCGTACCCTGACCAAAAAATCAGCATGAGCTATGAGCATTCCTATTGGCCTAGCGGCACTGGTGGCGCATGAATTACGGTAGTGAATACGCCCAGATTTTAGAATAAAATCTTTATAAAATCGAATTTTGAAAAAAAAATAACTTACAAAATGTTCGTTATCAAATTGTCTATCCATTAGTGTTAGTATAAAAAATTATTAATGAACACTTTACGAGGAGATGCATGCTATCAATAATTATTTCTCATATTTATGGTTTTTTTTTGGCAGGAGATTAGTGAAACAAATACCTCTTTATAAAAAAAAAGTGTACTACCATTTTAGAATCAACATTATGTAGAAATTTAATGTATTTTTATTAATTGATATTTCTTTTTAAATAAAGAGCTCTTAAAAACTGCACAAAAACGACTAGCGCGGCGTTTTGCTCGGGGAGGCACCTTTATTCAAAATTTGAGGACCCAGAACGACGAAGAGGACTTTGGGGTTTTGTATTTATTATATTGAGCTATTTACAATAAATGAACTGAAGTAATTCTCTACACAACAATGTAGAAATAACATTTAAAGTGGGTTATTATCATTAGATCTCTATTAATTCTCTATGAGCTGTAAGTAACAAGGGGTGTTTTGGAACCGAATGGATGTAACTGCCTCGTTGGTCCTACAATTACGCTTTCACATTTTTATAACACTTATTAGTTAGGATATTTATTTCAAATAAAATCACTGTTCCATTTATGCGCAAAGCTTCGTTATGAACTTCTATTTACCTTCTCTCTTTGTGACAACAAGTGTACAACCAAACACCCGGCTTCGGCTTCGGCCGTCTTCTGCCAAAAATATCACTTCAAGCCAAACCTCAAGCTTCGGCCAAAATTGGCTGTAGTTTTGGCCTAAGCCGAAAGTGTCTACCAATTGCCGAAATTGAATAAACTGTTACGAATGCGCGAGAGCACGATGGTAGAGCCAACGAGCGGGGTGGGGCGGGGGGCAGGGGTTATACTCTGTTACGCCTCCCAGTCACCATTTCCAGAAAATTGCAACATCAAAATCAAAATTCAACTAAATTTCTTTGGATTATTCGGCTTCGTCTTCGGTTAGCAGTCAACCTTCGGTCGGACACTAGTGAAATATCGCGGCCACGCCAAATAGGTGCAGCAGTGGCATTGCGCATTTAGTTTTAATTTCATGGCTATCACATCACATCACATCACATCATCAGCCTATTAATGTTCCCACTGCTAGGACACAGGCCTCCTCTCTGTGAGAGGGAATGGGCCGTTATCCACCACGCGGGCCCAGTGCGGGTTGGTGGATGTCACATGTCTTCGAATTTTTGGTTCTAGGACATGCCGGTTTCCTCACGATGTTTTCCTTCACCGTTTTGAGAGCAGTGGTGTTGAAATAATTTACACAAAGTAAAGCGCCTGCCTGGGCTCGAACCCATGACCTACAACTTGGCCATATCGAGGGCATATAATATTAGACTATAATTAATTTTAGAATTGCTTGTAAAAATATATCTGAAATTAGACCATTTTCTTAATCTTTATCTATATCCATCTATACTAATATACTAATTAATTATTATTATGTATATCTATACTTCTATACTAATATTATAAAGAGGAAAGATTTGTATTTTTGTATGTAACGAATAAACTTAAAAACTAATGAACTGATTAAAAAAAATCTTTCACCTTTGGGAAGTTAAACTATACCCGGGTGACATAGGCTACTTTTTATCCCTGTATTCCCTTTAACCAGGAACATTTTATCTTCCTCACTGGTTGATTTTGAGGTACCGTGTTTGACCGATGCGTTGAACGCTTGGAAAATGGCTTGTCCCAATACGGATCTGCCCAACAAACAGTCCTCCCAGAGACGATGGGATGTGCCGCTCTGCAGTATTATACAGAATAATCTTATAAATACATCGTCTAGTACTGCTGAGCGTGTGCGTCTGCTGGCTGTGGGGGAATGGGAGTCGGGTTTGTGACTTCAAGTACTCCCATCATCCACCATAGGCACTATGATGACTCTTGTATGATGGATGACTCTTCGTTTCGGCTCGCAACCTGTCTACGCTTAGGCGCAACTTGTGTTGCTCCACATCGGTGCCAATGGGGTGAAGCTATCAGCGGCCTTGGGCACCATGGCCTATCTTGTTGCAAGAGCGCAGGACGCATAGCACGGCACGACAGCATCAATGACATTATTCGTCGTGCCCTTGTCACCGCCAGCGTACCAGCTGTATTAGCACCTAACGGCTTGGCACGTGACGATAGGAAGAGACTAGATGGCATGACATTGGTGCCGTGGAAGGTGGGTAGGCCTCTGGTGTGGGACTCAACCTGTGTCGACACCCTTGCGCCATCTCATGTTCCTAGTTCGGCGAGTTGTGCTGGCGCTGCTGCTGACGCCCTCAAGCGGCGCAAATACGGTAACCTAATTGGTAATTACAGTTTTGAGCCGTTTGGGGTCGAAACGCTTGGGTCATGGGGCCCGAGTGCACGTCTCATTTTTAAGGAGATCTCTCGCCGACTAATCGACACTGTGCGTCACCAGAGGGCTGGCTTTTTCTTTGCGCAAAGAATCAGCATTGCCATTGAACGTGGCAATGCTGCCAGTCTTCTGGGTACGTTCCCGGATGACAGCGGAGGAGTGGATGAGGAGGACTACTTCGACGCCTAAGTGTAGATTTCTTTTGTATAATATAGTGTAAGTAGTTAGTTTAAGTATAATTTTGTATAGTTTACTTTTGTTTAGTGTTTAAGTATGTACATATATAAACCTTTGTTTTACAAATAAATAAGATAAATTATAAAAAAAAGAATACTGGTATTAAAATAATTTATATTATATATGAATTCATTTTTAAAGTTATGTCTAAAGCGGACAAAAAAATCACCATCGCACCAAAGTATTTTATTTATATGTATTTTATATTCATTTTATTTCCATATTTTTACATTTTTTAATATTATTTTATAAAAATTAAAATAAAAAAAACATTAATAATACAAAAATAGTAGTCCACCGATATAGGGAACAAGCTACCGGTGGTCAGGGCTCCTGAGAGAGGAACCTCCTGACTATACGCGCCGTGTCCAGGAGTGCCGCATTCTGGATCAAGCCCGGGTTCATTATTATTATGAAGTTGACACCATCTCAAAGGCAATTTGATTATCTACATTTTAAAATACGACTTTTATTTGAAGGTCAAAGAATAATATGGAATATTGTATTTTCGACAAACATGGCCTCACTCGTGGGTGTATTGTGCGTGTTGCCACAAGGCCGTTGGCAACTGTTATTATTATTCTAATGAATACGTAACAATTGTTCTTTTAATTACAACGCCTGAATATTGTACGTGTAACTATTGAGGCGAAAATAATCTGCCTTGACTATATGCCGTTCAAATATTAATTAAGAATTAGTCATAGTAAGGTAGAATTCGGTAATTGAAAAATGTACTCATTTCTGTTTCGAAAACATGTACAGATTATTCCTCCTGGTTATAGTTTTCACAAGAAGTTTTTGTTATGAAGAAGCCGAAGAAAGTAATTTGGGAGGTAGTGTTGTTTATTTTTTTTTATGATACCAATTTAAAAAAAAAAAGTTCAAGCGCTCGAGGCAAACGCGATTGGTGAATATTAGTCCCGGCGGGCTTATTACGTAAGAAACAGCAATCAGCAATCATCGCGCGATCAAACGCTTTATGTTATAAAAGTCGGAATCGTGTCGCTGTTTGTCAAATGCACTTATTTCTAAAAAAAGACTCCAAAATCTCTGAAATTTATGTATTGAAGAACAAATATTGCGCAAAAATCGCTATCGTTTCACTCTTGCAAGATACGTAATAAGCCTGCGGGTTCGCTCCCCTGAGTATAAGTGAATGAAAGCGTCGCGACAGTAATTGTAAAAATTTATGAGATTGATAGGCGCTATTGAAATGTCACCAATCCGTTACATTTTGGCATTTAGACCATCGTCATCTATACTATATTAATATTATAAAGAGGAAAGATATTTTTTTTTGTTTGTATCGAATAGGCTCCGAAACTACTGGACCGATTTGAAAAATTCTATCACCAATAGAATGCTACATTATTCCTGAGTGACATAGGCTATTTTTAACCGACTTTCGAAAAAGGAGGCGGTTCTATGTTCGACTTCTTGTATGTTTTATTTTTATTTTTGTGTATGTTCACCGATATCTCCGTCAATTGTAGACCGATTTTGAAAATTATTTTTTTGTTTGAAAGAGTATGTTCCGAAATTGGTCCCATTTTAATTCGGTGAAGATCTGATGAAGAACTTCGAAGATATACAACAGAACTCTTCAATAAATAACGGAAAATCTTTAGGGACTGCTGCAATTGCATGTCTCTTTGTTGTTTATACCATTTCATAACATAACATCAAGCCAGTACGCTCTTAAGGGGTATGCAGATCTCTCATTTGATCGGTTTTGTTCAAGTTTTATGATATTCGGGTAATCTATTCTGGCGTTATAAGAAACTTACTAAACAACTCGCCTATTAGGTTAGGTAGGTAAGTACAACTAAAAAGTGAAAAATAAAAAAACTTTTTTACAGAAAAATACTACCGACTTCCAAATAAGAAAACTACAAACTGAAAAATAACTTTATTTTTGGAAGTCGGTGTCTATATCGCAAAAAATTGGTACTTACGAAAGACACCGACTTCCAAAAATAAAGTTATTTTTCACTTTGTAGTTTTCTTATTTGGAAGTCGGTAGTATTTTTTTGTAAAATAGTTTTTTTATTTAATCCCGATGGGTCCTGTTGGGTGGTCCACGGGAGCGAAGCCGCGGGCAAAAGCTAGTCACTGATATAATGCAATTTGTCTAGTGAAGGTCGGGCGAAGTGTTTTAGTCAGGTATTCCTCTATAGCAGCCCGGGGCCGGTTTACATTTGTGCTCGGTTATAGTCGTCAGAAGTCCGTTGACGTTTCTCATGCCGCGATAAATTTCTACGTAAGAAATTGAAAAATCGAATTCATAATCCTAATTAAATACTATTAATTATTTGAACATGGACAAAACCAAAGTGATGTTGAATGCCCATGTTACACCCACTCCTATCAAGGTCGGAGACTCTACACTCGAAGTTGTGGACAACTATGTCTACCTGGGACAAACGATCCAGTTGGGTAGGGCCAACTTCGAGAAAGAGGTCAACCGTCGAATCCGACTCGGCTGGGCAGCGTTCGGGAAGTTGCGCGGTATCTTCTCGTCCAACTTACCACAGTGTCTCAAGACGAAAGTCTATGACCAGTGTGTGTTGCCAGTGATGACATATGGCGCTGAGACGTGGTCGCTTACAATGGGCCTCATCAGAAAGCTTAAAGTCACCCAAAGGGCAATGGAGAGGGCTATGCTCGGAGTTTCCTTGCGTGATCGCATCAGAAATTTAGAGATCCGCAAGAGAACCAGGGTAACCGACATAGCCCGAAGAATTGCCAAACTTAAGTGGCAGTGGGCAGGGCACATTGCTCGCAGAACGGATGGCCGATGGGGCAGAAAGGTTCTGGAGTGGCGACCGCGAACCGGAAGACGTTGCGTTGGAAGGCTTCCCACCAGGTGGACCGATGACCTGGTGAAGGTTGCGGGGATCCGCTGGTTGCGGGACGCACGAGACCGGTCAATGTGGTGACGCTTGAAGGAGGCCTATGTCCAGCAGTGGACGTCTTTCTGCTGATATGATGATGATGATGATGAATTAAATATTATGTTACCGATACACTATGACAACGAGTATCATTCGCAAGCATCAAGTTTAATTATTATAAGTATTTTCATAGCTGTCAAAACGGGCATTTTATTTTTTGACAACTTTAGGGGCCATAATTATTATCACCACTGGTATCACTTGCATGTGATACCAGTGGTGGCCCAGTGGTAACGACCGCGACTTACAAGTTGAAGGTCGTGGGTTCGAACCCAGGCAGGCGCTTTACTTTGTGTAAATTATTTCATCACCTCTGTTCTCAAAACAGTAAAGGAAAACATCGTGAGGAAACCGGCATATCCTAGAACCAAAAATTTGATGACGTCATCCACCAACATGCACTGGGCCCGGGTGGTGGATTACGGCCGATTCCCTCTCACAAAGGGCCTGACCGCACAACGGACCAAATGCGTGTTTTAGTGCGAAAAACGGGTCCATCAATTCCATCCTATATGGTTGTAGTAGATACTTATTCAGTTCTGCTTATAATTAACCTATTATCGGTTTCTTTTTTCAGAAGTTTTCAGTAAGGATTGCACACTGCCAATCAATTTCGGCAAATGCTCATTTGCTGTTACAAGGTAAGCATATTAAAAACAAAAAAAAAACAAGTAAAATTTAAAAATCGCCCGACACTTTTTTTTTATGCTACACTAGCTCTGAGAGCGGCTGCGCCCGCGTTACATTCGAAAATTATACCGAGGGAACTTATTCCCGGGATAAAAAGTATCCTATGTGCTATTCCTGACTATAATCTATCTCTGTGCCAAATTTCATCCAATTTGGCACCCCCGTGCTAGCCGCCCGCGTTGTGAATTGGCGGGTTGAGATGGTGGAGACCCTGTCGGACCACCGTTAAGTGCGGTTCGACATCTCCACCCATGGCCCGCGGGGGAGGAATGGCCCGCTCGGGCCAATCTCCCTTCCCGCGGTGGGCTCTCACCCGCCTGGACCGGGAGGCAGCCCAGGAGGCGGCGTTCCTCCAGGACTGGCACTCGCCCCCTGTAGAGGCCCTGGACGTTGACGCCGCAGCGGTCCAGCTCCGAGGGTCCCTGACCGAGGTGTGCAACTCCAGCATGCCCCGGTCACGCCCTCCGCCTCCCCGTCGCGCCGTCTATTGGTAGACGGAGGACTTTTTCACGCTCAAACAGCTGCGTTTGAGCGTGAAAAAGTAACAAACACACACACACACACACACACACAAACTTTCGCCTTTATAATATTAGAGTGATAATTTTAGACACGCTTCGATCGACAATCTATTGAACACGTAATTATGACATCGTATCTTGCGAAAACAGCCCGATGGAATCATTAAAACTCTCATAACTTTTGAACGACTGAACCAATTTTCATCAAACATAGCTAAGAAACCATGCACCAAACGTCACCTTTCAAACAACGAAAACAAATTCAAAATCGGTTCATCCGTTTAGGAGCTATGATGCCACAGACACACACACGACACGTCAAACTTATAACACTCCTCTTTTTCCGTCGGGGGTTAACAATAATTATCATCATCATTATATCAGCCGAAAGACGTCCACTGCTGGACATAGGCCTTCCCCAAGCGTCACCACATTGACCGGTCCCGTGCGTCTCGCTACCAGCGCATCCCCGCAACCTTCACCAGGTCATCGGTCCACCTGGTGGGAGGCCTTCCAACGCAACTTCTTTCGGTTCGCGGTCGTCACTCAAGGAGCGTGAGGAACCCTTTTCATATGCATTGCATATGAAAAGGGGGCCTATGCTCAGCAGTAGGTGATGCCAGTATGTGGATGACGTTGATGATGATGATGACGACAGAGATGGTGATGATGAGGATGTTGATGATAATAATAATGATGATGATGACGACAGAGATGGTGATGATGAGGATGTTCATGATGATGCGGAGGAGGATGATGATGATGACGACAGAGATGGTGATGATGAGGATGTTCATGATGATGCGGAGGAGGATGATGATGATGACGACAGAGATGGTGATGATGAGGATGTTCATGATGATGCGGAGGAGGATGATGATGATAATAATGATGGTGACGATGATGAGGATAATTTCGTCTTTCAGATACGCCTTCATGCCGAGTACCAACACCTGCGTCCAGTTCACGTACGGGGGCTGCGGAGGGAACAGTAATAATTTCGGTACGCTCGAGGATTGCGAAATGGTGTGCTCCTCCCAGAAATCTGACTTGTATAGCGACAGCAGCGATTTCATAGTTTATAGAAAGCAATAAAATAATGTACATGATTAATTTTTCATTTTTTGTTTCTTTGCTAAAAAAATAATAATAAAAGATGCAGTCTAAGCAGATTTCAACAATCAGTTTCGTAAAAGCGTAAGTATTGTAAAATAGGTCATAAAAAAATATTTTAGCGGTACTGCTGAGCTGTGAGGTATCGATTCCCGGATCGAGCAGTTATTATTTATTTCTTTAAGGCGCCGATTCCCTTGAGTAGCTGATTTTAAAATGAGAATCACGTCTAAATGGCTAGTCGTAATTTTTTGAAAAAAATATATGTTATAATAGACTATTTTCTTAATAATTTGATTTGAGCAAATTTTGAGTTTTCTTCGTATAACATAGTGTAATTAATTTGTAAAGTTATGTCTAAAACGGACAAAAACACGACAATCACACCAAAACCGCTGGGCGTATTTAAATGAAATTGACACCATCTCAAAGACAATTTAATTATCTACATTTTGATCTGAGCTTTTTTTTTTAAAGTCATAGAATAATAAGGAAAGTACAAAAAACTACTAAATTTCGGGTCGCGCGGGTGTGAAACGAGTGCGCGTTTTGTTCCCTCAAGGTCATTGGCGTTAGTCGTCGTCTTAAAGGACGTTGCCCCACACTAGGAATAATATCTCCTGGGGGGCCCCCGCTGTATCGCGTAACATAAACTCAAATAAACAAATATTCAGAGCCGGAACAAAGACAACTATATGTACGTCATACAAATACTTGCTCCGTGCGGGAATCGAACCCGCGACACCCAGCGCGGTATAAATTGTAGAAAAACCGACCAAAACTTTGTTAGTCACTGCTGGCAGCACCTCATAATATTAAATGTGTAACTTATATCTGTCGGCACTTCTAAAGATTTCGTTCTGAAGAGAGCTATGATTTTGAATGACACTAACAGATGTCAACTTGACATAACACCAAGCACTAGTTTTTGGCGCGAACAAGAGGAGATCAGACAGAAGATCGAGGCAGAAGATGGCGTTTGGGTTGGGTTGTTAATTTGTGATAAAACTGGACTTATGGAGAAATACAGTGAGAGTGACCGATTGTTCGTGTAGATCAAACTACGTGCTTGGTGAAATGTAGTTTACGTTATTCGTCAATACATAACGTGATCAGTTAAATGGTGACCCAAGCATAGAAGATACAAAGATACAAGCAAAGAAGTTGGTTTGTTTAACATCTAGCCCGAAAAGAACACATGCAATAATGGTTTCTCCTGTCAATTACACAGTGTTCCCTACATATCTAATACTTGTTTTTCTCTTTTCAGTTAATTAATTTTTTGCAGTCAAAAATCAAAATCAAAAACAAATATTTTTATTTTACATAGGCCTACATGGGCACTTATAAAACGTCGACAAAAGGTGCACGGTTCGGGTTAGTCGTTTCCTATGGAGAAGAACCGGCAAGAAACTCCATGGTTACTCTTTTAATTTTTTTTGTTTACAATATTTCCATGTTTTTGTTGTTATTAGTACCTGGATATGGGGGGACAACATAGGCCCGACAATAAGTCGTACGAAATTGAAAAAAAACACAAACAAAAAAAAAAATCTACGAAATAAAAAGTTAACAAATGTTAACAATCATCTAGAAATCTAGAAAGCCTACAATGTTCACATATCATAATACAGTACTTTCCAAATTTATCTTAGACATCGTTGACAATGGCAAATGAAAACATCTTGAGGAAACCTGGGGGGTGACCATAAGCTCTTAGAGCGGTATCAATTTGATATCGTCACAATAGTTAAAAGAATCTATACAAAGGTAAAAAAAAAAAAACACAACACTAAATTTAACATGTGGCACAAATACTGTAATCAGTGCTGTAACTATTCTTAGCAAAGGGCTATAATGATGATTGAAAAATATTGTAAAAAGTCTAATTAAAAGAGAAAAAAAATGAGATTGAGAATAGTTAGAGATATCCATATATTTGTGCCGTTTATGAGTTACCAGGGAAGCCGCAGTCGGGTGTTTTGTTTTTATGATAATTTGTTTTATTTCATAGTTTTTAGTTTATGTAATTAATGAGTTCTCCAAATAAGTTATGTGTCTATTTTGCTATCAAAGTTACGCTTATCTTGAATTTTTGCCAAAATAGGAACAGAAAAGTGTTACAATATATATATATTGGAATTGCTAATTAAGTAGCTTTCAATTGTCAGGATAACGAAAAAAAAATGAGTCACCCCCCCTTTTTTCAGGGGTTGGCGCTATTTTTTAAAATTATATAGCCTAACTCACTCCCACAATTGAGACGAATCCAACAACACCTCATATATCATCAACCGTCAAGCCTTTTGGGCTGTAGAGCATGCTATAGAAATGGGCATACATACATACACACGCTCGAAAAACATTAGGCTCCTCCTTTTTATCCAACTGCGGCAGTCGGGAAAAAAGGAGGAGGTTCTAAATTCGGTTGTATGTTTGTTTTTTTTTTTTGTGTATTTTCACCGATTTCTCTGTCAATTGTGGAGCAATGTTGAAACATTATTTTTTTGTTTCAAAGAGTATGCACCCAAATTGTTCCCATTTAAATTTCCCATTTAAGGACTTCGGAGATATACAACAGGGGGGTGACCATAAGCTTATAGAGTAAGGTTATTTTGAGATCGCGTAAGTGACAGATGTATACAAGTCATATACATATGTCCCTTACACACACTCAAAATAACCTTACTCTAAGTGCTTATGGTCACCCCACAGAACTCTTAAATTAACAACTGCAAATCTCTCGGTATTGCTCCAATCGCATGTCTGTTTATTGTGTACGCCATTTTTAACCGAATTCCAAAAAGGAGGAGGTTCTATGTTCGACTTTATGTTTGTTTACTTAATTTATGTATATTCCCCGATTGCTCCATCAATTATAAACCGATTTTGATAATTCTTTTTTATGAAAGAGGACCTATATTCTCGAGGTGGTCCAATTGTCAGCAAGTCAGGACCTGATGATGGGATCCCATGGAAATTGAAAAAGGGAACTCCTCAAATTTTATAGGTATACATATAGTGTTAGTTGCCTTATTGCCTCACACACTGTGTCTTCGTCTATCATCAAATTTTCCTGTCGCAGGTCTGCTGGAAGAAATTTCTATTGAAATAAGCAGTACCTTTGTGCTCTTCTATCTGTATTACTTATTTTTCCTCTGTTAAGTGTTTTGTGTGTATATAAATAAATAAATAAATAGTGATTTTGATTATTTTCAAAAAACTTTTTTATTGTTGGATATAATAATTTGCAATCCAGAACAGCCAAAATGATGTAGTCTACGCAGGCGAAGCCACGGGCGAAAAGCTAGTACCCAATAAAACTATGCCCAACCTGGGCATTGAACCCAAAACACCGCGCTCAGCTTCCGCGTTTGCGACTACGAGACAAATGAGGTAATACTTAATACTACACTATTTTAATAACAGACAGAGAGAATGCTCGTTATGTCAGTAACTTGTAAACATCTGTCACTTTCTCGATCTCCAATTGATACCGCTCTAATATCGCAGTCGCAGCTTATGATCACCCCCCTGGACTAAGCGTTCTCTGCCTGGCTAGCAAGTCATTATTTGTCATAAAAGTTTGAGAGAGACAAAACGATCGTGCAACCAGTTGTTGAATTCTAATTGATCCAAGATATGGCTTCAGTGTCATCTTCGTCACTAATAATAAAAAAAACAAGAATTGTTCACACATTTGCTATAAATTTTCTACAGATTAGTCAATTTTGTGACGGTAACGCCTCAGATCAGAGACACTGCTTCAGACAGACGTCAAGATAATTTTCTTGCGGCTGCCGCGCTGACGCCGCGCTTCACGGCATTCCATTTATTAGGTAACAACATTCCAATTCTTCGGAAGTATGACACCGCACGAGCGCACTCATAAAAATGCCACCTCACCTCAAAGAACACTGCATGAGTTGTATTTGTTTATGGGTGGTATTTAATACTTTAACTGTAAATTCCCTTTTTTCAATCAAAATATTCGAAATTACCACCAAAAATACTGAATCGCACACTAAATTTGCTCATCAAATGAATAAATTATACTTTACTGTTAGATCTTTAAAGCTTAACTGTTTTACTGAATGACTATCTGTTAACTAAAAGTAAATCTAATAATTCTTCGAGTGCAACAAAATATTGAATCATTTTTTTTGGAATCCATCACCTATTAAACTTTTAAGAACATGGGTTATTCTAAATGAAACACCAGTTAATCAGTCATATTTATGTAATTAAAGTTCACAAAAAATCAGCAAAGTGTAATCTTAATATACACTAATCATTGCAAAACATATTTAAACATAATTTTTTTTTAATCGATCACCTATAAATCTTTTTATTGTATGATTAAGGCAGGTCTTGCTTTTGTTGGAAGTTTTTACAATTACTATTTAACGACAATGTCGACGGAGCCCCGCTGCGCGGGGCTCCTATTTCTGTCTAAAGGGTCTAAAGTAACCTAACACGAAGAAGATGACGGGAGCTGAGTTCGCTCGCTTTGCTCGCTCACTTCAGCTGCCGTCATCTTTTCGAACCTAACCTGTCCGTGTCGGGGTGCCCTAAGTTCCCGAGCTCGCTTCGCTCGCTCTTGGACTAATGACTTCTTGAAAATAATAGTTCAACAATTACTTAACTTATTTTGCACTTAAACTCGAGCAAACAATTGTAAACAATAACAAATGCACGTGCCCATGCGCCGCGCCGTGTTCGACTGCGGATTCACATCACTCTATCTTTCTCACACTCGTGTCGTCGTGAAGAAGTGAGCGCGATGCGACTAGCGCGAGCGGTGAGTGCGCCGCCGACAAAAGCGCGCCAATATACTTTTCAATAAAACAGATAAACAAAAAGAAATAAAGTTGGATGATAGGGATTTTAGCTACATGAGTAATTAATACGTGAAATGTAATTTGATAATGTAAACATACATTATTTGTTATGCAGTTTTAGAAAATAATTTTGGAAATTCCGTTGTAATATTGAATAATTTGTGTGCAAATCAGTATTTTTGTTTTACGGTGAGTAATATTGTTTCAAAATGCGTATATCTGTGGTTTCAGCTAGATTTTTGCTGTAAATTAGATAAAAAAAGCCATCAGATTTCGATGAATTTTAAACATTTTTTAGTACAACATGTTTAGGTAATCAAGTAGTTAATTTGTAGTACAGTAATTTATTTGATATGCAGTAGGTTATTAGTGGAGATATTTTGTTTGCTTAAATTTCTAAATAGAGGTGCAGTTAAAAATTCCCCTTTGTTTATTGTTGCTTTGTTCTTTTAATTTGAAATTAATTGTCAAATAAATAAAGCGTATTTTTGTACTTTAATTGCTGTCAAAACAGCATTCGCGGTCGACCGAATATAAACCGCGCGGACGCCGCGCGGGTTGTATTGACGCGAATAAGTACGTCTCATATAAAAACTTGTCCTATGCTCAGTCCACCTCTCTATTTCTATGATGACTCACAATACAATAAGACAATTGCATACCAGATAAATAACAAACAAAAGCAAAAGGAAACAATAGATAATCTATTACTGTCTATTACCAAACAATTAATCATTAATTCACTATATTTAGAACGACTAATCAAGTTGTTTGTTTTACAGCATAACTTCTCTGTTTATATCTAGTTTGAATTACATATTGTTTCAAATTTTGCTATCATTGTGTTATTGATCGCGACGATTATCTGTGTTACCTATACAATTGTGCAATCAGTATAAAATGATTGGAGTTGTAGATTTTGTAACATAACTACAATCAATATTGCAAAAATGGGAACATTTTTGGTATTGTGGGTTTTCTCTGCGTTTGTAACTTCGAGCCAACAATATGGAGAGACGGACCGAAGAGCTATTTCAATTGAAGGTAACAGATTTTCTAGAATCTTTAATCTCTAAATAGTATAAAACAAAATCACTGTCTGCCTCTTTCTGTTTCCCCACTTACATATTCCAAACCACGCAAAGGCTTTTGACACGGTTATCACTAACTGAGAATGATAAAATGAGTATGGTTTGTATATATGATTTGTCCCGTCCAAAGCTATGATGGGTCTATACTTTAAAACTAAGTTTTGCTCCGAGTTTATTCGTTGTCTCGTCAATTGAAGCATGTATAGTGCAGATCTTTTTAAAGGAATTTCCTCAAAACTACGATATGGAATGTTTCAAACAAAAATTGAAGAGACTGCTCTTCCAAAGGGTACCATAATCATCTCGTAAAGGCCATAGACGTCGACGACGACCCCTTACTATAAGGTGGACCGCGAGGATTTTCACTCTATGGCTAAAAAACCTTTTCATTTTTTTATATTTTTGTTTAATGCACTGCTTTCAATAACCATTAAAAGACCTACTAAAATTCAAATTACTGAACAACAATGTTGCTATGATCTGACAGTTCTACAATTTTTAGTTGAACTACTATTTCAATTAAAAATAGTAGTAGTACTGGTTTAATTTTTAGTTCAGTTATTGTTGTTGATAGTTTTACTCAATAGAGCTCATATATGATTTATTTAAAAAAAACGTTATTTTTACATAATTTTACCCTTTTAGATTTGAGTACCGATGAAATCATGAACAATGATACCGAACTATCATCTAGTGTGATACAAGACAAAATACATGAGCCATCAAGCCGTAATATGCCTACTACAACACCCGAAATGGCAACTACAACCAAAATGCTGACTGCAATACCCAATCTACAAAACCGTCTCAAACGAGCACCAAAACGGCCCAAACTGACACCAAAACGGCGCAAGCTAACACCAAAACGACGCAAGAAAACAACAATACACCGCAAAACAACAACCATACGTAGCAACAGAACGCGAAAACGTCGGTACAAGAAGGTGTTGCCTCGTAAGACTCGCAAGTCGACTAAAACCACTCCAAGTCCGACTTCACCAACTTCATCGCGCCGTGGAGTGTACAACAGTAAGCATAACATTTCTGATAAATAATTATTTGTAGATTCCCATCATTTGCAGGCAGTTTAAGGGTCTTTTCCTGCCCAAGCTTAGTGCTGTTGGGCCACCTATAATATGATATGTTTAAAGAATCTAACCTCTTAAGGTTACACTAGTCGATCATTCTTCCATACAAACGTAGTCTGGCGATTACTCCACTGTTTGACGATGTACGTTCAAAATGAAAAGTGATATCAATTTGTCTCATCATTATCTAGCCCTGTGTGGAAACAAAAAGTATGAAAAGAATATTATTTGAAAGTTATGAGCGTCGAAAGTTCCAAATTTCGACACAAATTTTAACGCATCTTTGGGCGGAAATCAATACCGTAAGAAAAATGAAAATTGAAATACGGCCTCCATACAGGGATAGATTAGTAGTTCAACAATGCAAATAATTTTAATTCGAAAATATACATTTAGTAGTTTTTCCATGATATCTAGACTCCCAAAGGTCTGTTTATAAAATTTCGAGCGCTTGTTTTCGTGCTAAATCATCATCCATTTCGCTACAAACTTTGCAAAAGTGCTAATTCGTACGCAAACTAGCTTCTTACTGCTCATCGCAGCATCTACCTCTTTCGCACGTGTTGTCGGATGAGATAGTATGCATTTTAGACCCCGCTCGCAAAATAGTTCGTGCCGTCGTCGACTAGGGGAACCTTAATGAAGAAAACCTGACTATGTTTAATAATTTCCTCTTAAATAAATATTTTGTTTTGATTGATAAAACTTTAATATGATCAGCTGATGTCTTTATTGTTACTCAGCTCAAAATTTTAGGAACTGGGCTAGTTCTGCAAGTTCCACGACACGACCTGTCGCGGCATAATGTCGCTCAGCAAGTCGCATCGCGGTGACTCTAGGCAGTCTAATTATCTTCTTTCATTTGTTTTCGCCGCAGTTGCTGTCACACGCTCATCGTTTCGGCGAGAGGGCTACGTCGAACCGGTTGCAACTTTACGCCGAATACCTACTAGAGTACGGGTAAGGCGTACTACAAGTCGGATTATGCCTACTAAAAGACCTAGAAGTACTAGAAGTGGGACTACAAGTACTGCAACTACGAAACCACGTGCTACAAAACGGCAGAAGAAGAAACCAAAACGGCGCAAGAGACCGAAACTTATAAAATTTAGATCCCGGGATTCGATAATTTCTTAGAGAATAACTTCGTTAATCTTATTTTGTTACTGTAGTTAAATATTTTTTTATACGGTTTAATAATTTTATTTTTGTCTACACATAATAAATTGTATTATGCTAAAAGGGTTTTTAGACAGCTTTTTGTACCGTATGGTGTCGGACGTGAAGAATATCTTCATTCCAAATCTTCCCTTGGGTGTTGTAAGAGGTGGCTAAGGGACTTAAGGCCGTACCCTGACCAAAAAATCAGCATGAGATATGAGCATTCCTATTGGCCTAGCGGCACTGGTGGTGCATGAATTACGGTAGTGAATACGCCCAGATTTTAGAATAAAATATTTATATAATCGAATATTGGTCTTTTGAAAAAAATAAAACTTTCAAAATGTTCGTTATCAAATTGTCTATCCATTAGTGTTAGTACAAACAATAATTAATGAACACTTTACGTGGAGATGCATGCTATCAATAATTATTTCACATTGGTTTTGTTGGAAAGAGATTAGTGACACATATACCTGTTTTAAAAAAAAGTGTACTACCATTTTAGAATCAACATTATGTAGAAATTTAATAAATTTTCATTAATTGATATTTCGACTAGCGCGGCGTTTTGCTCGGGGAGACGCCTTAACAGAGAATGGGTAGCATCATTCTATGTGCATTGTAACAACAAACTGCGATCGACAACCCACCTCCCTAGCGTGGTGATTATGGCAAAACCCCCCCAAAAATTGACCTGGTTAAGGTTGCTGGAATCCGTGCGAGACGCACGAGATTGGTCAATGTGGCGACGCTTGTGGGAGGTCTATGTTTAGCAGTCGACGTCGTTCGGCTGAAATGATTATAATGATGACGAAATTGGTTTTTAATGTTTCTGTGATTTGTGGCACAAGTACCTAAAACTGTAAGATAGTTGAAATAAACACATACAATTTTTGTTTATCTTTATAGCCTTATCCAACCTTTCCTAGTCATCCCTTATACTGGGTGTAGCGAAAGATGCGATCATATTTTACTCGTATATGTTTCTGTACATGTATATGAACAACTTTCTCCAAGAAAGTAATAGGCAATTTCCAAAATAGAAAATTGGATTTTCCGTACAAAGTTGTCATCAGCTGACCAAAATTTGTATGGAAGATACAATTTTTATATATGTATATTTTTTTTTTTTGGGACAATCCCACCGCACTATTCCCAAACCACTGCAACTCCTGAAAGCCAGAATCAACAGTGGCGACCACCAGAAAAGCGCCGAAGCAATTCAGCTCGACGAATCTCCGGAGAATGAATTTAACTGTCTTGGATCCCGCAACGAAATTAATCAGAAAAGAATAACGGAGGAGTGGGAAAAAACATAAATTTCCACTTCCCTACATACCAAGCAGGAGTCAGAACAAACAAGGCCAATAGGCACAAAGGGTCATTTACAACTGGGATAGATTTTTTTTATTTTTGAGAACTGACTATGGCTTCCTTCGAGGAAGTTGTTCAATAGATGAGCAGAAGCAGTTTTTAAAATATGATTACATCCTCTCTTATCCCATCTCTCCATTTTTATTTTATCTGATTGAAGAAATCCATAAGAGATACGGGAAAACTGTCTAAGTAATCATTAATAAAGAACTACGTTATGAAATAGATTTTATTCAAAACTGCACCGTTTTATGGACAACTCACTTAAAATGGTAATCACGTATCTCTCATGGGTTCACTTTCTTCATAATGTTCCAGTTACAAAAGCATTCTGTATATTAATATATAAAAAAATCCTAAATAAAATATCTAGCCCGTTACTTTCCCACTGCAGGGCATAAGTCACCACGCTTGCTTAGTGCGTGTTGGCGATTCCAAACTTATATCTATCTATAGCAGTGGTGGCCCAGTGTTATCGGCCGCGACTTACAAGTTGTAGGTCGTGGGTTCGAGCCCAGGTAGGCGCTTCATTTTCATCACCACTGCTTTCAAAACGGTGAAGGAAAACATAGTGAGGAAACCG
This sequence comes from Orthosia incerta, assembly GCA_948252205.1. Classification (NCBI taxonomy): domain Eukaryota; kingdom Metazoa; phylum Arthropoda; class Insecta; order Lepidoptera; family Noctuidae; genus Orthosia; species Orthosia incerta. The sequence continues at coordinate 9,594,081 of OX411765.1, read as the reverse complement.
GCATGTCCTAGAACCAAAAATTCGAAGACATGTGACATCCACCAATCCGCACTGGGCCCGCGTGGTGGATTACAGCCCATTCCCTCTCACAGAGAGGAGGCCTGTGCCCCAGCAGTGGGAACATTAATAGGCTGGTAAGGTTATGTGATATATATAAAAGAGAAAGTATGATAAATGATAATGATAAATGATTTTATTTCTATATGTTGGTTTGTACAAACACTTTTACACGTCGTTCATATTTTTTAAATCTCGATGAGCTCGGCGTTTCCTATCTGACTACTCTGAGAAGAAAGGCCGAAACAAACTCAGAGGTCACAGTCTCTTTTAAAGTCCAGACAAAATCTTGGTTAGATCATGTGAAGACCATGTAGACTGATGTCTGAAATGGTCTTTTGAGGAAAGAATCAGCCAGATTGAGCTGCAGTTGCTCAACAGTTTAACACTTTTTCATTATAATATAATACTTTAAAAAGGAAAAATATTCTTGTCATTGCAAGAAAACCAAAAAATAAATAAAAAAATCACAGTGGAAAATGTATGTACTTATTTTCCTAATAGACTCCTAAATGGCTGGACCGATTTTAATGAAAATTTCAGAGAATCTTTAGATTGATACAGCGGATAATCTTGTAAAGTTTGGTGGCAATCGGAGCATTTTCTTTTTTAATTTATTAGTTATTATTTTTTGACTACTTTATTCCAGATTTCCTAACTACATATTCTTCACAACGGTGAAAACAACGTCAGTGATGACCAAGATAGACATAGAAAGTACATAGAATACAATAGAATATACTTTACAGTACACCAAAAAAAAAGTTACACATCTCTTTTACAAGAAAACTTTTTTCTACGGTTACAAAGGCGACATTATCGCTGACAGAGATATCTACCAGACAACCTTACATATGAATTGAAAAAGTCACATTGGTTCTGGCCCAGATTTGAACCCGATTTTCATGCCCGAGAGACGAGATCCTGATTGTTTATCAAAAAACCACAAATCTGGAGCAAGGTTGACTTCTGGAGCACCAGTTTGTTCCGAAATTAATTTGCTATTGTAAGTTTGCCTTAACGTTTTTTTAACCCTGTTAAACGCTTTTAAATTATCCATATTTTTCTTAATCCATTAGAAACCTACTGTTTACTATTAAACTAGCTGACCCGGCAAACGTTGTTTTGCGATATAAATTATTTCAAAGATGCCCAAAAATTTTGCATGCACTGAGTATTATAGTATTTTTAATTGTCGTTCAATAATGGAATGGTTTATACAGGTAATACAATGGTTGTTGTTGGCGGGAGATCGTGACACGTCTTGAATATATTATTATATTCATCACGTGTCAAGAGTACGTACACGTATTGATTTATATGAGATCACTTAATTAACCGTGCGTGAGAACTATCTGTAGCAAAATTGCACCTACCTACCCTACCCTACATACCTACCTACCCTACCTACCAACCAACCCTACTCGACCTACCTACCAACCTACCCTACTAGACCTACCTACCAACCTACCTGCCCTACTCTATATACCTACCTACCCTACCGGAACCAGCATGCAACGCCATGTTCATTTATGTGTGTGCTTTGTTTCTATCATGTATCAGAGATGGCGCTGTGTTCGCAAAATGTATGGAAAATGTTTCTCTTTTGTCGTTAATTTGGTCTATGTTTTATTACTTATTATCCTATTCCGGACGAATATAAATCCAAAAACACAAAAATCATAAAATTGGTCGAGACGTTCTTGAGTTATGAGTGTTGTAACTAACACGACTATATATACTCGTATATATATAGATGACATAAATTATTGATGGTTAAATCAAAGACCTCTACTGCAAATGGAGTACCAGCTCGCACACTCTTTTAAAAACGAACATTGACGATTGACTCGTGTGATCGTCAAAGTTCGTTTACTACTTTTAAAAATCGAGTAAATTATATCTAAGATCATAGATGTAAGAGTCATATTTATAATATGATAATGTAAAATAGACATGAATTATAGCGTTTTTGATAAAAGATTTTTGACATATTTGTTGTTAGATAGGATCATAGAAACAGGAATAGGACGGATCAGTACAAAACAAATAGCTCTGTCCCTTTTTCACTGTTGCACTATGATAGTTTTAACACGCCATAGTATATATATAGTACATTGTGATACAAGGGTGGGAAGTAGGTTATTGCAAACGAGCTGTCATTAACAAGCCCGAGCCGAAGGCGAGGGTTTTTAATGACACGAGTTTGCAATAACCTACACACCCGTGTATCACACGACGTTTTTCAATACAGTTGTGAGAAACAGTAAAAACAAATCAAAGAATTAGATTTATTTATTCACAAAAAATAAAATTTTCAGTATGGCGCGTTTTTGCAACTGGACATATTTTTTTACAAAGAAAACAGCCTATACAGCCTATTCGATTTTTGACAAACGTTAAAGTGAAAATAATTAACTTAAAACTGTAAATTAAACATATTAAAACAACTTAAAAAAAAAAATTAGAATTCAATGCTAAAACGTACGGAAACATAAATTTTTCCTCGTATAAAATCGTATCCCATTTTATTCTAGGTATGTATGAAAACTCCTTGCTACTAAACTTTTTTAAATTGACTTATGGTGCGTTTTTGCAACTGGACTTATTTTTTTACAACGATATCAGCCTATACAGCTATACAGCCTATTCGATTTTTGACAAATGTTGATGTGAAAATAATTTAATTAAAACTGGTAATTAAATATATTAAACAACCATTTATAAGACTTTTGAGAATTCAAAGCTAAAACGTACGGAATCATTCATTTTTCCTCTTAGAAAATCTATCCCATTTTATTCTATGTTTGAAAACTCCTTGCTCCTAAACTTTTTTAAGTTGACTGATAAATTTAAAACTAAACTGCAAACATAATGATCGAGCTCGTAAACAAAAGTCACGACCGCGTAACAGAAAGATGCCTATGCGTAAGATTTAACTTTCGAATCATAATTATAGCCTCTGAAAGTACGCCATGTTTAACAACTGTATTGAAAAATTTATTTTCATAATTTCCATATACTTATACTTACTCCACTTTTTCACTACCTGCTTCTGTGTTTCCGAACGCATTCAACCGGAATCTCTTCAAAGTTGCAGAGTGAACAGGCTTCTTCTAGGTAAGCTCACTCCATCGTCCACTCTGTCTCTGTCACCTCTGACCTAGATTAGAGTCAAGAGCAAACCCATCTCAAATAAATAAAATAAAATAAATAATACAAACTCCGTCCATAAAATTCTGTGATTCTGCTTTTTCAGTTTTGCTACCGCCATATTCTAAATTCTAAGGCAATTAATTATTCTGACGGTTTTATTGACGGAATAAAATGTAAGTGCAACAAAATTTTGACGTAAGTTCACAATATGCTTAGTGGATGTGGAATTATAAAATTATTGTTGGGAACACTGCTGTACACACTTCCGAAGCAATGGTAGTACACACAACCGACTTAAAAATAGGATCAAAGAACAATGATAATGTAATACACAGATATTAATACGTATATCTATTGTATAAGGAGGAGGAGGAGCTCGTGGCTAAATAATAACAGCCGCACGGGTCGATCATCAAGGTTAAGCAACGCTTGACGAGGTCGGTCCGTGGATGGGTGACCATTTCAATATACCGAGTTTCCTCCGTGCCTCGGAAAGCACGTTAAGCCGTTGGTTCCGGCTGTCATTTGAAGATCTTTGACAGTCGTTACGGGTAGTCAGAAGCTTGAGATCTGAAACCAGTCTTGCCAAGGGGTACCCGTGTTACCCAGTTACTGGGTTGTGGAGGTCAGATAGGCAGTCGCTGCATGTAAAACACTGGTACTTAGCTGAATCTGGTAAGACTGGGAGCCGACCCCAATATAGTTGGGAAAAAGGCTAGGCAGATGATGATGTTGTATTATATAAATAGTTTAATTGAAATAAATGAGTTAATTTGATTCGATTGTATGTTACAATCGACTTTTAGTTTCAAGAAAATCTATGAGAATAACGATCAAAAATAACAGTCGTTAATAACAAATCGCTAACAACCAAAAATTTTTAATAGAAAAACATTAATCTAAAAATTGGTGAACAGTTTATCAACATTCGAGCACTCGTTTTCAAGAATACTGCAAACTACATTCATTTGTTTTTCATTTATTGATTGTCAAACTGTATTTTAGTCTGAAAACAAATTTGGCACTAAAGTAGGGTTGAAACGTTCTTAACCTCAAATACTCAATTCAGAAATCGGCCCTTAGTGTAGTTTCCTATTAGTGGAAAATTCGTGATGAAATTCATCGTCCTCACCATATCAGCCGAAAGACGTCCACTGCTGGACATAGGCCTCCCCATGAGTCACCACATTGACCGGTCCCCTGCGCCTCGTATCCAGTGGATCCGCGCAACCTTCACCAAGTCATCGGTCCACCTAGTGGGAGGCCTTCCGGTCCGCGGTCACCACTCCAGAACTTTTCTGCCCATCGGGCATCCGTTTTGCGAGTAATGTGCCCTGCCCATTGCCACTTAAGGTTGGATTTTTTTCGGACTTTGTCGGTAACCTTGGTCTCTTGCGGATCTTTAAATTTCTGATTCGATCACGCAAGGCAACACCGAGCATAGCCCTCTCCACTGACCTTTGGGAGACTGTAAGCTTTCTGATGAAGACCATTGTGAGCGACCACGTCTGCCTGATGAAATAAGGCAAGGCAATTTACTTTTTTGAAAGAAATAAATGAGAAAAATATAATAACAAACGGTACGGTTCACACGTGGACGATGACAGGGAGAGAACCTAACATTTTCTCTTTTTTTTATTTGTGATGGGTTTGCTCTTGTCTCTAGTCTAGGTCAAAGGTGACAGAGACAGAGTCGACGATGGAGCGAGCTTACCCAGAAGAAGCCTGTTCACTCTAACTTTGAAGAGATTCGGGTTGAATGCGTTCGGAAACACAGACGCAGGTAGTGAGTTCCACTCATTCGCTGTGCGCATTATGAAGGATGTTTGGAAGCGCTTGGTGCGTATTGGTGGAATGGCAACAAGGTAAGGATGGTAACTTGCAGTGCGTCTAGATGTCCAATGGTAGAAGGGGGCTGGTGGGATGAGGTCGTGGAGTTCTTGAGCACACTCACCGAAGTACAGTCTGTAAAAGACCGACAAGCAGGCAACCTTGCGGCGATGAGCCAAGCTGTGAAGCTTGGCATCCGCCAGCTCAACGTCGCCAATGAGCCTCTTGGCTCTGCGTTCCACCGAGTCAAGCGCGGCAAGCTGATACTTAGCTGAGCCATCCCAAAGGTGGCTGCAATACTCCATGCAGGATCGGACTTGCGCTTTGTAAAGGGTTAAAAGCTGTCCAGGCGTAAAGTATCGCTTCACTCTATTTAGGATGGCTATTTAGCTTTTTGGCCGCAATTTGAGCTTTGTACTCAATGGAGGCGCCGAAGTTGAGGCTGGATGTCAACTCCATGCCCAGGAGCTCGAGCCGATCAGTCACAGGAACAGACGCACCCCGAAAAGTAGGAGTTTGATCGAAGATACTCCTTTTTGCGGTAAAAAGACACGCCTGTGTTTTGGTGGCGTTAAAGGAGACCAGCTTGTCATCACCCCACTGGGAGACAAGGCTTAAGGTCAAATCTGTCCTTTCCACCATAGCCTTTCTCAAGGAACGAACTTCATCCACGCTGGTTCTTGCGCTGGACAAGTATCTCTCTGCAACAGTACTGTCATTCTCTTTATCAAATGTACAATGGTGCAATGGTGCTATGGCATTATGCGTAGGCGCCCATACCTCTATCAATTCACATCCAAATCCACACTCCCTGGTACTATTATAATCGTGAAAGTTTGTTAGGATGGATATTATGGATCGGTGTTTGTTACTCTTTCACGCAAAAACTTCTGAACGAATTTTGATGAAACTGTACAGTAATAGCTTATACATCAGAATAAAACATTGGCTATATTTTTTCAAGATATTGATTGAAAGTACTAAATAGAATATACTAGCTGCCGCACGCGGGTGGAGCCGCGGGCGCCAGCTAGTATATTCTAAATGCGAAATTAACACTGTTTGTACCGATTTCGATGCAACTTGAAAGGAGATAGTTTGACACCCTGGGAAGAACATTGGACCGTTTTTATGCCGGTAGTTTCTCTTGAGATAATAAAACATTTTTTTTTGCAAGTGAAACCGCGGACTAATTAATTATAATAAGAACTTGAATATATAGGTATGACATGGCGTCTATCACACGCTCTGGACCCGCGTGATGAAATACGTTCCACTGCCTCTCAAAGAAAGGAGAGCTGTGACCCAGGAGTTGGAATATTATAGGCTGATTATCAGATTACCAGATGTCACGTTAAGGTTTCTGGAATAATATCAGGAGACTAACACTTCGTATCAACTACTTTTTTTTTTTTTTTTACATTGGCCTACATGGGCACTTATAAAACGTCGACAAAAGGTGCACGGTTCGGGTTAGTCGTTTCCTATGGAGAAGAACCGGCAAGAAACTCCATGGTTACTCTTTTAAATTGTTTTGTTTACAATATTTCCATGTTACAGCATTAGTACTTGGATATGGGGGGACAACGTAGGCCCGACAATAAGTCGTACGAAATTGAAAAAAAAAAAAAAATGCACGAAATAAAAAGTTAACAAATGTTAACAATCATCTAGAAAACTAGAAAGCCTACAATGTTCACACATTCACAATCGGTAAAAGAATCTATACAAAGGTAAAAAAAAAAAAAAAAAAAAAACCACAACACTAAATTTAACATGTGGCACAAATACTGTAATCAGTGCTGTAACTATTCTTAGCTTACTGACTAACATCTATACGTAGTATAGTAGTGTTATGCTAGATGCATCGGCTTCGTGTACCTACTTATATTTAATGAATTAATGTATACCAAATATTGTGAGTAAAACACTTTACTATAAAAAAAACCGGCCAAGTGCGAGTCGGACTCGCGTACGAAGGGTTCCGTACCATTATCGCAAAAAACGCCAAAAAAATCACGATTGTTGTATGGGAGCCCCACTTAAATATTAATTTTATTCTGTTTTTAGTATTTGTTGTTATAGCGGCAACAGAAATACATCATCTGTGAAATTTCAGCTATCACGGTTCTTGAGATACAGCCTGGTGACAGACGGACAGACTGACAGACAGACAGACGGATCGCGGAGTCTTAGTAATAGGGTCCCGTTTTTACCCTTTGGGTACGGAACCCTAAAAACCATATTTGCGAATAGACGGTGTTGTTACCACAATGAATATAAATACTACACAACTTTACTAACTTCCTTGACGGAACGGAGTCAAGTGACAGATTCTAAACTTAAAACACTGACATATTGGTATAGAAACTCCCTGAGGTAGAATCAATATTATTAATTTACTAGCTTCTGCCAGCGGATTCGCACGCGTAAAAGTCGAATATTATCCCGAGGGTACATATATAAACATATCCCGGGATAACTATCCTATGTGTTATTCCAGACTATAATCTATCTCTGTGCCAAATTTCATTCAGATCCGTCCAGCCGTTTGAGCGTGAAGAAGTAACAAACATACAAACACAGTCACAGACTTTCTCCTTTATAATATTATATAGTGTGATTCTAAACACAACAAAACCGACGTTCAAACCACCAAACGGTCCTCCCGTTTGGTGGTCTAATGAGGGCTACCGTTTTTGTGCCCACCAGTTGGCGCCACTGGCGAGTGAGCACCTTACAATAAATATAACTATAAAGCGTTGTTATTACGCGCACGGAACCAAAGTTTCAATTAAAATCATTTCAAATGCCGAAAAGGTGCGATTAAACTTGCGCGGGCTGCGCTTTTTTTCGGAAAAAAAAAGGAGTATATAATTATACAAAACCTAAAACTTTATTAAAACAGAGGTTAATAAAACCCGTAACTATTTTAATATGCCTTATTTCGATCATCATCATCTGCCTAGCCTTTTCCCAACTATGTTGGGGTCGGCTTCCAGTCTTACCGGATTCAGCTAAGTACCAGTGTTTTACATGGAGCGACTGCCTATCTGACCTCCACAACCCAGTAACTGGGTAACACGGTACCCCTTGGCAAGACTGGTGTCAGATCGCAAGCTTCTGACTACCCGTAACGGCTGTCAAAGATCTTCAAATAACAGCCGGGACCAACGGCTTAACGTGCTTTCTGAGGCACGGAGGAAACTTGGTATGTTGAAATGGTCACCCATCCACGGACCGACCTCGTCAAGCGTTGCTTAACCTTGATGATCGACCCGTGCGGCTGTTATTATTTAGCCACGAGCTCCTCTATTTCGATAATATTCACAAAAATAAAGAAAATGTTTACAAAGTCGCGCTATAATGGTGAAATATGTCATGTTGAAGACCTCACTCTACACCAGAGTGCCCGTAGTGGCAAATCCAAACGCGATCATGATTTGTAGCAGTAGTTGTTGCTAACAAGTTAGGTACCTAGTAGTAGGTGCCTAAAGCCTAACAATGGAAATGAAAACACTATACACAGTGTGTGCCATGTGTGTCGGAAAAGTGAAACAATATTTTAGCTAACGAAAAAAAAAAGTAAATTAAAAATATCAAAAAACCCTACTGCTTAGGGTACACTAGTCGACGCCTCGACGGCACGAACTATTTTGTGCGCGGGGTTAAAATGCATTTTATATCAACCGACAACACGTGCGGAAGAGACAGATGCTGTGATGAGCAGTAGGAAGCTAGTTTGCGTACGAATACACACTTTTGCAAATTTGTAGCGAAATGGAAGAATTTTCGACTAGTGTAACCTTTTTAGCTAAAAGACGTAACAAAAAGTCTGAGGATACATATTCACGAGCTGGCTGACCAAAACCAGATGTATCCTCCGACTGCACAGCATAATTTTCTTCTTGTTTACGTATTTTTAGTTCGCTTCTGAAGCAGTCGGGTTTTTTGATCTTTTGGATATTTTTTTTTATTTATAACGTTTTAGTTAATCATATTGTTTCGATTTAGGTACATTTAAACATAAATATTATATATTTTCGAAATCACCTCTTAAAACTCTTTATTTTGATACCTCATACGAAGGGTTTGGCAGAAGAAAAAATAATTAGGCCACCACAATAGAGCGCCTAAAAGCCGACATTTTTCTATTTGCCAATTTTAATGTAGCCACTTTTAATGTAGACACTCGCAAGGTTAAGACGAATCGACTGACGTAAGAATCATAATTTGGTCTCTAGAACGCCACATAGGAACAAACGTACATACATACTTACATACATAGACTGATAAACACATTACCCTCCTTCGACAGTCGATTAAAAAGACTCTGTTATCGTTAAGTTGATTCCCGAAGTCTTTGAAATCCTTGTTGTTGACGACGCGGCCGGTAATCTGAAAACACCAGTCGATTTCTGCGGAACCTCTCCATAAACAATGCGCTATATCTATATATCTCCTGTCTAGATCCTAAAATTATGCAGAAATACCTGCACCATTCGATCCCTTTGCGAGGCCAGCGCTACGGCTATCGACGTTGCTGAGTACTGGTTGATGAAAAATTATATCTAGAACAAGGAATCATTGACATAAAGATCAAGAAGAAGCTGATTTCACCTTCGCCTTGCAAAGAAGAATCATCAATGGACTATTCTATTCTCAATCCAGAGCCCACGGGCTCCATTTTTTAGATTTTAGTGAATGAAAGACCGCGATAAGACCGCCCATTGTACACTTGTGTTTGTGAACGTTTGTCCTGTACGTTTTTCTTTTTGTGGTGTACAATAAAGTATGTAATAAATAAATAAATAAAATCTACACGTTTTTTCTTTTGTCGGCACTACTGCCAACGCGAATATCTACCCGCGTCAACACCATGGCTGCTCTCGTACCAGCCCACGCGTGGGCAAAGGCATCTTTTTCAGCTCTTGTAATTCGAAGTACTAGTTCTGGTACTTTAATTCAAATCTGCACTAATGCCCAATTTTTAAACAAAACATATTGCGACAAGATACTGACAGAAGCATTTTTAAATAACGTTTCTGACAAAACATTGCGAGGAGATTCTGACAGAGGCATTTTTAGGTAACGTTTCTGACAAAAACAATTGCGAGTAAGGCTTTGAAAAAACAATTTCGAGTCGTTTTTTGAACAAAAAGAGCTGGCTGTATACAAGACAGGAAAAAGTAGGTAGTGTTTGAAACAAAAAGCCTAAACACATTGAATAGCCAGTACCTTTACTAGTGACACGATTTCGATTTGTAGTGAAAAATACAATTCAATTTTAACGTTTTTTATTGAATTAATTATTACAAGTAGGTAATTGTGTAGTTTATGAAAATAATGTGATGTGCTGACTTTCTTTTTTTCTAATTTTTTTTTTTTTTTTCTAGGTAAAGATATGAAAACAAGAAGCAGAATATAATGACGAAATGTAGCAATTACTATTGCTTAGTTCTATTATTAATTTATTTAATAAAAACATGCAGCCCAGAGGGTTTTATAATCGATGATTTAGAATTAGGATCCAGTGGCTCAATTGGTAAGTATAAATTACGTTTTTTTTTCTTTGTTATTCTCGCCGAATTGCGCAAGTGAATTCGGCAAGGCGAACCGTACCGTATTCACTTACGCAATAAGGCTGTCGATCCTTTGAAAGGCGTGCGAGGAGCCGCAGTTAACTCGCAGAGGCCTTGTTAAGCTTGTATCAGGAAATGTGACACCAACCGATGATTATCCAGTATGCACTACACAACTGCAGCCAAGGGCAATCGCCGATTGGTGTAGGACTATTGCAAAACATGGAGAAAAATGTATTGGGCTATGGAATTGGTAGGATAGTGGATCGATTGCCTAAAACTATAGGAGGATTACTGGCCCCTGCCTGACCACTGTTGAACTACATGACCATCATCATCAGCCTATTAATATTCCCACTGCTGGGACACAGGCCTCCTCACTGTGAGAGGGAATGGGCCGTAATCTACCACGCAGGCCCAGTGCGGGTTGGTGGATGTCACATGTCTTCGAATTTTTGTTCTAGTACATGCCGGTTTCCTCACGATGTTTTCCTTCACCATTGTGAGAGCAATGGTAATGAAATAATATACACAAACTAAAACGCCTACCTGGGCTCGAACCTACGACCTACAACTTGTAAGTCGCAGCCGATACCACTGGGCCACCACTATCATGTCATGGCTATAAAATAATAATAATTATTATATAATTATTTTATCATATAATCAGTATAATTATTTATTATTATTATCTGCCTGCCTCGCTGGTCTAGAGAATTCCTGGATCGGGTAAAGTGTAATTGCCATCAGGCACAAATCGGGCAGTGTCCGGATTTGTGCCTGATGGCAATAGGCTCAACAGTTCGCCACTCATCATATCAGCCGAAAGACGTCCACAGCTGGACATAGGCCTACCCCAAGCGTCTCCACATTGACCGGTACCGTGCGTCTCGCAACCAGCGGATTCCCGCAACCTTCACCAGGTCATCGGTCCACCTGGTGGGAGGCCTTCCAACACAACGTCATCCGGTTCGCGGTCACCACTCCAGAACCTTTCTGCCCCGTCGGCCATCCATTCTGCGAGCAATGTGCCCTGCCCACTGCCACTTAAGTTTGGCAATTCTTCGGGCTATGTCGGTAACCCTGGTTCTCTTGCGGATCTCTACATCTCTGATTCGATCACGCAAGGAAACTCCGAGCATAGCCCTCTCCATTGCCCTTTGAGTGACTGTAATCTTTCTGATAAGGCCCATTGTGAGCGACCACGTCTCAGAAATAAAGACACCCGCAAGAGAACCAAGGTTACCGACATAGCCCGAAGAATGACCAAACTTAAGTGGCAGTGGGCAGGGCACATTACTCACAGAACGCATAGCCGTTAGGGCCGAAAAGTTTTAGAGTGGCGACCACGTACCGGAAGACTAAGCGTTGGAAGGCTGCGGGCGTACGGTGGACAGAACCGATCAGTGTGGGGACGCTTGGGGGTATGTCCAGCAGTGGACGTCTTTCGGTTGAAATGATTATGATGACCGATCTGAATTGATCTTTTAGAAGATCGATCGTTAGCAATACTATCTACGATGTTTTTAATCAATTCACTTCGATTCAATCTTCGCCTATATCGAATCGCATGAGTTTTTCTGGGAAATCATCCAATGACTTCTCCCGCTCTGGGTGAAGCGGGAGGGCGTGTCAGACTTTTACTGACTAAAACCCACCCGTGTTCCTTCAGTGGCATGTGCCAGTGCCGCAGTAACTCTCTTTCAAATTTATCCGCGACCCAGACAGGCATCGGCCCTAGCGCGCCCCGTCAGTTTTGCTGACATCTCTTTGAGGAGCGTGTGAACCACTACGCGCTGTCGACTCGAGCCTGGGTCTTGTATTGTTGTTGATTTGTCACCAATTACGCTATTTGAGAATGGTAGCGTTTGGTCAATATTGTCGTGTGTCAAATCGTCTTGAGAGTCAAAGTCAAATGTATTTATTTCAACTAGGACATTAAGCGGCAATTTTTAACGTTAACAATTAAAATTTACAAGTAATAAAAATTCATTCATTGAGAGCAGTGGTGGCCCAGGTGGTATCGGCCGCGACTTACAAGTTGTAGGTCGTGGGTTCGAGCCCAGGCAGGCGCTTTACTTTGTGTAAATTATTTCATCACCACTGCTCTCAAAACGGTGAAGGAAAACATCGTGAGGAAACCAGCATGTCCTAGAACCAAAAATTCGAAGACATGTGACATCCACCAACCTACACTGGGCCCGCGTGGTAGATAACGGACCATTCCCTCTTATGGAGAGGAGGTCTGTGTACGAGCCAATAATGCTCATACAGCAAAAGTACGCCTATTAAAGTACTGCACAATATTAAGTAAATCAGTCGTAACTAAAACACCGACACACGCTAATTTGCGCGTTGACGTAACTAAACATTAAGTGCGGCTCAGGTTACTAGCAACAACCTAAAAACTGTGTCCATAATAAATATTTGGAACATAACAGTGGTTTGGTGTTAAAACTAACTTCTACAACTACCGGGTTACTCGGCAACGACGAGAAAACCCCAACATCTTTTGGTCCTTCGAGCCGGATGTCACGGATCCACGGGAATACATCGTGTGAATCATCGTGACTCCTCATCAAGCAGAGTGCTTAGCGTGGTATATCCCAGTTACGTTAGCAAATCGGTGCTGCTGGCCTCCCACAAGCGGGTCTCACCATTAGCATTGAGACGTTGCACATAACGTAAAGGAGGGTGAGCTACACTAAGTGTCTGCCACTAAAGAACCAGCGGAGATCACGTCTACTGCTACAAGCTACATATCAAACAAGGATCGGCGAGGATAACGTCCACGGCGGTTTCTTCAGCAGAGATTACGTCTACTGCGACAAACAAGAAATAATCAGCGGGGATAACGTCCACTGCGATTACTTCGAAACCTGTGAGAGTCCACACTACTCACGCACCAACCACTAGCAGCCACAAGGCATAAACAATGTCCACAGAAGACTACAACGAATTTGCTGAACTTATAACTAAGCAGCAAAACAGCTACGAGAATATCAAAACTCTCCAAGCTAATTACAAAAAGGATGCTGTGAGTAGAAAAACCATAGTATACCTTAACAAGCGCATCGAATCTTTACAATCCTTATGGGATGAATTTCGAGCCAATCACGATGTCTTAAAGAAGTATGAGACTCTCCAAAGAGACCATGACTACTTCAAAAAGGACATTTATATCATAACAAAAAGCATGTTTGAAGAAACAATGCTATCAATGAGTCAACTACGAAACAAGTTGATAAACGAACCTGAAGCTTCGGGGTTGCTAAAACCGAAAATACCAGAAACACCAGGAAAACCGCAATTTGATACAACTGGAGTACACCAACAAATAGAAGATGAAACGGACAAGTATCTATCGACACTGTTACGTAATCAAATGTGTAACTTCAACGCATTAAAGCGAGCGGTCTCCAAGGTCAACATGAGCAGCATGTATGAAAAATGGCAACTGCAAGATCAACTAAATATTTTGCGATCAAAATGGGAAGCAATAGATGGGATTCACTGGGAACTGAGTTACCTACTGCAAGGCAACGATAAAGACTACGAAGCCAAATATGACCACTGGGAGAAAGTTTACGACGACCTAAAGGAAGATTTGAACAGAAAAATCTTTGAGACATCCCATTACGAAAAAACAACACCGCGTATGGAATTGCCAGAGTTCAACGGAACTTACAACAATTGGATCTCTTTCAGAGATTTATTCTTTGAGATGATTCACAACAATCCAACGCTAAACAAAACGCAGAAAATGCAGTTCCTAAAGTCAAAATTGAAGGGTGAAGCGGAAAGGATAATCAAGCACCTTCCTGTGAGCGCGGAGAATTATGATTCGTGCCTGGATATTATCCAGCATCGCTTCGATAACAAGCGACTACTCTTCACTTCATACTTAGAAACACTTCTCAATCAACCATCTATTGAAAAACCAAACTCGACCAACTTGAAGAAGCTGTACGACACGACGAAAGAGTGTTTAAATGGCCTAGAGAACGTAGACATTAATGTTCCAGTATGGGGTCCTCTTCTCGTGTACCTACTATCTTCCAAACTGGATGACGTCACTCACGGTGACTACATCAAAACCATGAAGCATTCAAGAGAGCTTCCAGATTTAGAAGAGTTTATGGAGTTCCTGGAATTGCAGTTTATGACGTTGGAAACATCCCGTACTAAAAGGAACGGAGGAAAACAAGGTTATTCAACGAATAATAACCAGCATAAAAGTTATAATTACAAAAAATCATCAAACATTAAAGACGCAGAAAAGTGGACAAAAACCTTCCATGCATCGCTGAAAAAATGTCCACTTTGCAAAAACGAACACGTGCTGTGGCAATGTCCGACATTCTTGAACATGGATGTCGCAACGCGTAATCAAACAACAAGTAACTTGAACTTGTGCAAAAATTGCTTGTATAGTCACGGCGAAAATAAATGCAAGTCAACGAAAAAATGCCGCACGTGTAACTTCAAGCATAACACCCTTCTTCATGATGACAATCTGAAAGGGCAACGATCAAAGCCGACCACACCAACGGTGGCTGAGCGGACATCTAACCATGTTAACGGTGAACAAGAGATACTCTTAACCACTCTTCAACTAAGAGTCAAGAACAAAGAAGGAGATTACATCTTCCTTCGGGCGTTACTGGATCAAGGCTCTCAAGTTACCTTGATTACAGAAAATGCTGCTCAAAGGTTGAACTTACCCCGAAGCAAAATGAACGCTGCTGTCACGGGTGTTGGTACTATAATGGGCAGGAGTAAAGGAATGATAAAATTGGAATGTAAATCAATCCACTCGGATTATACATTCCAAACCGAAGCTTTAGTAATGAGTAAACTCGTAAATAATCTGCCTAACTCGACGATCAACACAGAGAGCTGGACGCACCTTCATAATATCAAGTTGGCCGACCCAGCCTACAACATCTCTGGACCCATCGATCTACTGCTTGGAGCTGATGTTTACTCCGATGTGATCTTAGGAGGAATAATCAAGCACAAAAATGACTCGCCAGTAGCGCAACAAACAAAGTTGGGCTGGATACTGTGCGGTGCGACAAAGCAGTTTAACTGTCTAGTTACTCTAACAGAGCTAGACAACCTAACAAAATTTTGGGAGGCAGAAGACATTCCATCAGAAACTGAACCAACATCCGAAAACGAATACTGTGAAAAATATTACACAGAAACAACAAAGAGATTAAGCAACGGGCGTTATGTGGTGAAGATGCCGATGAACGCTAACTACGAGCAAAACATTGGAAACTCAAAACCTCAAGCCACAGCACAATTTCTTCATTTAGAAAAGAAAATGAGGAGACAAGATCACTTCGCTAAACTATACAAAGACTTCATCCGAGAATACATCGAATTAGGTCACATGAAACCAGTGACAGAATCAGAAAGTCGAGTACAAGCCTTTCTACCGCACCACGGCGTGTTAAGGGAGAGCTCAACAACCACCAAACTACGAGCTGTTTTTAACGCATCAATGAAAACAGACTCCGGGTACAGCCTAAACGATTTGATGGAAAAAGGGCCAAATCTTCAAAAGGACATTTTATCCCTGATCATAAAATGGCGGAGCTATAGATATGTTCTAACGGCGGACATTGAGAAAATGTACCGTCAAATCCTTATTCATCAAGATCAACAATGTCTTCAAAAAATTATTTGGAGAGACTCCATGAGAGAACCACTTCGAGAGATGCAGCTGTGTACCCTAACTTACGGGACCAAAGTCGCTCCATTCATAGCGATGCGCACTCTCCAACAGCTGGCCAAAGATGAAGGAAACGCTTTTCCTCTGGCTCAAAAGGCGCTACTGAACGAATTTGATATGGATGACGCCATCACGGATCACCATACCATAGAAAAAACAAAGCTACTTCAAAAAGAGCTTAGCGAACTTCTGAAGAAAGGTGGTTTTGTTTTACGGAAATGGTCTACGAACGAACCATCTATTCTCAAAGAATGGAAGGAAAAAAGCAACCGAATCGAATTTAACTTCAAGCAACAAGAGTTCAGCAAAACACTCGGACTCGCATGGAATGACGCAAGCGATACATTCCATTTTATTTGCGATGCGCCTAACAACAACAAAAATGCACCATACTCGAAACGCAAGCTATTGTCAGAAATAAGCAAGATTTACGATCCACTTGGTTGGTTGGCACCAATGACCATCCAAGCAAAACTGCTTTTTCAAAAATTATGGAGTGACAGCTATCAAAACATTGGCTGGGACGAAAAGGTACCAGATTCCATAGAAAAGGAATGGATAAAAATTAAAACCGATCTTCCAAGCATAAATAACATAAGTTTACCAAGATGGATAAAAAACGAAAACAATCGGCCGATCGAGTTACAAGCCTTCTGTGACGCGAGCGAGAAAGCCTACGCATGCGTTATCTACAGCCGAACTACGTCACCCACCGGCGCTTACGAAACTACATTACTCGCAGCAAAAACTAAGATGGCACCACTCAAAAAGAAAACAACAATACCAAGGTTGGAATTATGCGCCGCAGTTTTACTAGCGAAACTCCTAGAAAGGATAACTAAGATCCTGGAAGAGAACGATCTCAGGATTACATGCTGGACTGATTCTAAAGTAGTTCTAGCATGGCTTCAGGGAAGTCAAACTAAGTACGAAAAGTACATAACCAACAGAACCAGACAAATACTAAACGTCGTGCCTGCGATAAACTGGGGTTACGTAAAGACAAACGAAAACCCTGCCGACTGTGCCACAAGAGGACTCCCACCGCAAAAACTGGTCAGCTTTAAACTATGGTGGGAAGGCCCTAAATGGCTTAAGGATCAAGAAACACAAGCCCTTGCTTCAAATGAAACCTATACCACAAATGAGGGCTCCTTAACAAACTGTTACACGGCTAATAGTACGGAACCCATGTCGATTAAAAATGAATTAATTCATTCATTACTTGAGCGACATAGCAACATAGATCGTATTACAAGAATACTCGCCTTAGTGATACGTTTTGCTGATGCATTACGAAACAAACGAAGGTCAATCGAGTGCCGTGCACTGAACTTGAATGAAATAAACAACGCAATCTGTATGATTATCAAATCAGTGCAAGAGAATTATTTTAAAAACGAAATTAATTCTCTCAACAAATGTGGAAAACTACCAAACAGAAGCACTATTTTGAAATTAAACCCATTTTTGGACACAAGTGGAGTCTTACGTGTTGGAGGACGTCTTAACCACTCAAAGTTGCCGGTGGAGACTAAACACCCCATCCTCGTTCCAGGAGAGGTAAGACTAACCCAACTCATTGTTGAAAAGGCACATCAACGAACCTTACACGGTGGAGCAAGATTAACACTTGCTTACACTAGAAACAATTACTGGATCATCAGCGGTAATCGAACCGTCAAGAAGATACTGCGACAATGCATCCGATGCCGGCGATACGCAACTAACAGAGCTGAACAACTGATGGGCAATCTTCCTAAAGAAAGGATCACTCCATCGAGGCCGTTTTCACATACTGGCATTGACTTTACAGGCCATGTGGATGTGAAGATAAACAAAGGCCGCCTCCGCGCGCTCGCTTTGGTTGGCGGTGATCTGTTCGCTCTCTGTTTGAAATTGCGATTTTTGTGTTCCGAAATTTATTTCCGGCTTGTGAGTTGCTTAAAAAATTGTTTTGTGTTGTGATAAGTGCTGATATCGTAAGTTTTTAAACGTATACATCCGTTTTTTACTTGTAATCAGTAAATTTAGTCAGCTATCGGTGAGTACATTTGCTTTTCTTGACGTGCGGGTATATCGAAATAATTGTATCGTCCGTTATTCTTTCTTTTTTTTTCACGCTTGTTCGTTTAATTTCCATATTTAATTATGTTGTCTAATAATGATGACCCACCTGATCGTGGTGGAGAAATATTATTCCGCCGAAATAATAAACCAAGGTCGCCGACGACCTCCGCTAATGCAAAACGTTTATTTAGTGAAATGTCTCCTTCATATATTTCACCCGAAGACAGATCAAAGCGAATGCAGACATCAGAGTCAATTTTAAGCTCGCCGATATTAAATGTCACTAACGCATGCAATGACGACTATTGTGATTTGGTTTCTCAGGCGTCTGCGTATCTGACCAAAATTAACGACCTTGTCAATGACCAAGGGTCCCGGATGAATGTTGCTAACAAATCCGCTATTATGGATATGACTCAGCGCGTAACGGCTATTGTCTCATTGCTAGCCATAAAATCATCCGCTAACGAGACTAAGTTGGCCAATACTGAACGCGAATTGGATAAAATGAAACATAATTCCGGTGTCGATATTGCCAAGTCTGGTGTCAATAATATGTCATATGCTGATAAATTAAAACTTCGTTTACCTAAAGTCGTACCCGTGGTGGAGTCACGCGCCAAACTTCCGTGTCTTGTGGCCTACCCCACTGATGAGCGATCAACTGATTACGGAACGTCTTCCGCGACTAAACAAGCGCTCATGAAAGCTATAAATCCTAGTGATGGCTTTCAAATTGTAGGTGTCAAAAAAGCTGCGAAATCTGGCGTCGTGTTACGTGTCGCAAACGATTACCAAATCAAAAAATTGCAATCGGTCGATGCCATTAGGTCCGCTGGCTTACGACTTGAGAAACCGAAAGGCCGTAGGCCTCGTATTTTGGTTAAAGACATCCCGTCGTCAATGGAAGACACTGCCTTTTTGCATGCATTGTACTGTCAAAACATTAAAGACGAGTTGCCATTAAATGAAGCCGACTTTATTAAATCAACAAAAATTATACGTAGGCGTTCGCTAGACAACGGTCGGAAATGGATAGGCATTGAACTCGAGTCCGCGGTCCGGAAACATTTAGTCTCGACTAAGGATAAACTGTTTATTGATTGGGCGACTTGCCGTTTCATTGATGATGTCGAGATAGTACGTTGTGCACATTGTCAACAGTTCGGTCATGTTAAGAAACACTGCACTATTAAATCACCTACCTGCGCTAATTGCTCTGAGGCACATGAAACCAAAGACTGCCCGCATAAGGACAATTTAAATTATACACCGTCTTGCGTTGCTTGTAAACGTTCCAAGAAATCATATGACCATCGCTGTGGATCACACGAGTGTGCAACTTATAAACTTAAGCTCGAACAACTTATCCTCAACACCAACTACTAAAATAATGGATAGATTAACCATAGGACAATTAAATCTCCACAACGATAGGGTGGCGACTTCTGAACTAGACAAACTTATTATCGATTATAACTTGGATATAGTGCTTGTTCAAGAACAATATCAAAACGCGTGTTTACGTCACAAAGTAGTACAGTTGGATGGCAAAGCACGAGCCGGAATTTACGTGGCCCATTCTTCTAACTTCACAGTAACGTCTTTGCGTAACCTTATGACACCCCATTGTGCCGTTGCGGAGGTCTCATCGTCTTCTTTTAAAGTTTACGTTGTGAGCTGCTACTTTCAATATTCAGACCCTGTTGGTCCTCATATACATAATCTCCGTCACGTCTTGCAGTCGCTCGCGGGCTGCAAAGTTATCGTTGGCGCTGATGTTAATGCGTCTTCGATTTTATGGTATGGCAAAGTTCGGTCTACGGATTATGAACGACGCTGCGCTGTTGAAGATTTCATTGCTGAAATGAATCTGACTATTCATAATACCCCTGACGCACCACCAACTTTTTGCAGCCAAATGGGCGAATCTTGTATTGACGTCACACTGTCTAGTGCAGACGTACGCTTGGATAGGTGGCGTGTCCTACCGGACGCGTCTTGTAGTGATCATCGCTTGATCGTGTACGAATTTGTTCCGGTTTTTACTCAGGGTACGACACATGCAATTGGTAACTTTAGGTATAAATGTAAGGGTGCGAATTGGGAATTCTTTAGCTCGCTTCTTGCGTCTCACGCCAAAGATTTCACTCGTGATGGGCTGTCAGCTGAGGAAAGTGCTGAAATTATGTCAGACACCTTTACTTACTGTGCTGACATTGCCATTGGTCGTGGATCTATGACCAATGTACGTAGATGCGATTGGTGGTGTGACTACCTAACTGAACAGCGTAAGGGTTATCGCCGAGCGCGTAAACATCTTAACAAGCTTAAAAAACGTAAGGTCACCGGTGACCCTCTTTCCATTGCGTTGAATGCTTTTAGAGTTGCCAGGTCCCGCTACAGAGCATCGGTGGAAAAATCTAAGGGTAATTTATTACGTAAAATAGTAGAAAAATTAGATAAGGAGGGTCCGTGGTCTCCTTTATATCATGAGTTTAAAGCCAATCGATCAGTCGACCTCGCGTTTGTTCAGAACATTAAAGTAAATAATAAACACACCGCCGGTATTGAGGAGACAACTGAAGCTTTGCTGAACACTCTTATACCTGATGACTTACTTTCTAATGACAACGACTACCATCAACAGATCAGAGCGTGGGCAGCTGTACCACCTGAATCACCAGCGTCAGACCTTCCATCCACTAACGAATTTATTAACGTTGTCAAGAGGTTACCACTCAACAAGTCGTCAGGTGAAGATAAAATATCTAATCGGATGATTATAGAAGCGTGTAAAACAGCCGGTGATGCGATTTTAACCGTTTACAACCGTTGTATTGCAGAGGGCGTATTTCCTCGTATTTGGCGACGTGGATTTATACGAATCATCCCGAAAAGTGGCGACAAACCCCCGGACGACCCAAAGTCATACCGGCCCATAACATTACTTCCATAACATTACTTCCATCTTTGGGCAAACTCCTGGAGCGCCTTATTGTTCCACGTTTGCTACCGGACGGACCAAAGTTTCATAACAATCAATTCGGTTTCACTATGGGAAAATCTACCGTAGACGCGGCCCTTACTGTTAGGAAAATTGTTAATACATCTGAACATAAGTACGTAATTGGGATTTTTCTAGATATTTCTGGGGCCTTTGATAACGCATGGTGGCCAATGCTATTACTTAAAATGAAAACTCGGGGCTGCTATAGAAATATATACAATTTAGTTTACTCTTACTTTTTAAATGGTTCCGCGAAACTTAAACTCGGTCATCATTCCATGTCGAAGTCTCTCACCATGGGATGTCCTCAGGGTTCGGTTATTGGTCCACCTTTATGGAACTTAGGCTTTGATGATTTCCTCGCGATTCCGCTTCCAAGCGGCTGTTCATTAACCGGTTACGCGGACGACGGTCTTCTGCTCATTCAATTAAGTACTTGAGCTGGACTCGAGAACTTGGCTGACACTTGCCTACGATTAATATCTCAGTGGGGTGATCGAAACCGCCTGACCTTTGCTCCGCACAAAACTTATCAACTCATTTTGAAAGGTAATCTCAAATCGTGTCCTACTATAAAATTTAATAACGTTCCCGTAAGAAGGAAGCAGTCCGTGTGCTATCTTGGTCTAGTGTTAGAGAGGAATTTTGCATTTATAGATCATATTAAAATAGTCGGTGAAAAAGCAAAAAAGAACTTCTATGCCTTAACGAGAATATCTAAATCTACGTGGGGTCTGTCTTTTTTAACCTTAAAGACTATTTATGGGGCTACTTACTTGGGTTGTATGTGCTATGGTGCGCCTGTTTGGGCTGATAGGGCCACAATAGGGGCGGTACGACGTAAATTACTTCAAAGCCAGCGTTTGGCTTTGATATTCTTATGCAAAGCATACAGGACGGTTAGTACTGAAGCCTTACCGGTACTTGCTGGCGTACTTCCGGTCGACCTTGAAGTGCAGCGACGCGCTGCAATGTACTATTCCGCACGAGAGACCATGGATGCGGACTTTTTAACTCGGTGTGACCGTGAGAAAATCTCTAGGTTATTTAAACCACATATTGACGTCTGGGAGGAACTTTTATCCGAATGGCAATGTAGGTGGGATAATTCCATCAAGGGCCGACACCTCCACCAATTCTTTCCATCCGTTCGCGTGCGGCTCGCCAGAACGTGGCTGGAGGTGGATCACTATGTTGCCCAATTTCTCACAGGGCATGGTAACTTTAAAAGTAAATTATTTTCCTTCAAGCTCGTTGCCTCACCTTTATGTCAGTGTTCTACATCTGACTGCGAATATGTACAATCTGCACATCATATCTTATGGGAGTGTATTCTTTGGCAGAATGAGCGCAATTTTATGTTAAATAATGTACAGGCTGCATCTGGAGTTGTTTACTATACGGACCTTGTGGAAACTAGAACAAATTTCCGTGCGTTCAAGCATTTTTGTCATACCTATTATTGGAAACAAATATAGCAGCTCACAATGTAGGACCCCTTAATATTAATGCAAATTTTTATCCGTGGTGCTAGGCAACTGGGCTTATCCCAGTTGTAAACGACCCTTTGTGCCTATTGGCCTTGTTTGTTCTGTCTCCTGTTTGATATGGAGGGAAGTGGAAATTTGAACTTTTTCCTACTCCTCCGTTATTATTTTCTGATTAATTTCGTTGCGGGATCCAAGACAGTTAAATTCATTCTCCGGGACTTCGTCGAGCTTCATTGCCTCGGCGCTTTTCTGGTGGTCGCCACTGTTGATTCTGGCTTTCAGGAGTTGCAGTGGTTTGGGAATAGTGCGGTGGGATTGTCCCAAAAAAAAAAAAAAAAAACAAAGGCCGCGGGATAAAAACCTGCAAAGGCTACATAGCCATATTCATATGTATGTGCACAAAAGCAGTACATATTGAGCTTGTTTCGGACCTAACCACGCAAACATTCATCGCAGCATTAAAAAGAATGTGCGCCAGAAAAGGAACCCCAAAACACATCTACTCCGATAACGGAACCAACTTTGTCGGAGCCGCAAGAGTCTTACAGGAAGAGTTCCAACAATACAAAACAATGCTATCCTCAGAGTTCTTTAAAGAGATCAACGACCTTCAAATAGAGTGGCACTTCAACGCTCCATCCTGGCCATCAGCAGGAGGCTTATGGGAAGCTGCTGTACGTTCCATGAAAGCACACCTGAAACGGGTAATTGGAGAAACGAAGCTTACATACGAGCAATTTGCAACACTTCTGACACAAATCGAAGCGTGCATGAACAGCAGGCCGCTGTGTCCATTATCAGAAGATGTGGACGATCTGGACTATCTCACTCCTGGTCATTTCATCACAGGGGGTCCAACGCTAACACTGCCACTCAATGAACCTGAGCAAATGAAAGCAGAAGACATCAGAAATAACTGGAAACTCATTGAGCTCATGCGTCGACACTATTGGGAGCGCTGGTCAAAAGAATACCTTCATACATTACAAAACCGGAACAAATGGCAGCAAACTAAGGAGAACATACAAAAAGGCCAACTTGTCCTCATCAGAGAAAGCAATCTACCTCCGAGCAGGTGGGCAATGGGCCGCGTAGTGGAACTACATCCAGGCAGTGACAACTTAGTCCGCGTGGTCACGCTCAAGACACAAAATGGAGTCCTCAAAAGACCAATAACAAAACTTGCCCCGTTACCTATAAACGAGGTATGTGAAGGCATTGATTCACAGAAAGTGATTTCGGAAACGAAGCCCTGCAAGCAAAATAAAGGGATCAAAACCAAGAAAAAAGTAAATAGCCTTCTTTTGTTGTTACTAGTAGCGTTCACAACGTTATCAAGTGGACTATCAACACCCCTGCTAAATTTCAAAATAACAAAATTGACAGAAAACCAACCAGTGTATTTTGACCCAATCGGAAATATCCAACTGATTCACGACGAATGGAAGCTTCTAGTGTACTACAACCTAACAACATTCTGGCAAAGTACAACAAAGGTGGAGAAATTTGTGGATCGTTTAGCACAAATGTGTGATACGATGCCTAACGAACCATGTCACGCTACGACTCATCAATTGAAGTTCGAAATGAGCCAGCTGAACGAGTACAACATACTGCTACGTTCTCAACATCGACAGCGAAAGCGACGTGGCTACGTCAACGGCGTAGGAAATCTTGCACGAGCTCTATTTGGTGTCCTTGACAGCGATTTTGCCGAAAAATACGCTCAAGACATACAAAAAATCAAAACAAACGAGCAATATTTACTGCAGCTCATAAGAAATCAGACTCTGATTATCGAGGCAGAAAATAATGTCATAAAGAAAAATGAAGACTTCGTAAAAACGCAACTGGACAGAATTCAGCAATTTATGAACGAAACCAAATATAATACGGCATTGATAGAAAACCGGTTTCAAATAATGAAAACAATGAGTGACGTCAACGCTGGAGCCTTAACTGCAAGCCTACTTATCGCAGTACTGAGAAGAAATCAACAAATGCTTCTAGATGCATTGACAGATATCTATCGAGGTCACCTCGATATGAACCTATTCACACCGGAACAACTATCTGAACAAATGAACTACATTGCGGGTATTATACCGAAAAGGTTAACACTACCTATCAAAACCAGCAATGGAGCAAACAACAAAAATATTTACAAAATTATTTATGTCAAAGCCCGGATTACCGAACAGTACCTACTCTTCGAACTACATATCCCGTTACTAAGCGATGACGAGTATACATTGTATCGCAATATAGCTATACCTAGACACCAAACTGCTGAACAATGTCAGGTGATAGCAACAACAACACAGTATATTGGAGTTAACTTCGCAAAAAACACCTACATACAGATGGAAGAGATTGATCTACAGCAATGTTCAACAATGACAGAGGACAACCACATTTGCCACGCCTCTACAACTATCAGCAACTTGCATGGAGCCACGGCATCTTGCGAAGCCCAAACACTGAGTCAAAATGTAAATAACATTACATGCAATTGGATACCTCAGTCATGTTCGGACCAATGGACAAAATTACAGAGACCAAACATATGGCTGTATAACTGCATCGATGAGTGTACGACTCGCATTGTATGCGAGAATCGAATAACAACAACTATCATAACAAAGGCGGGGCTCCTTGCCCTAGGTCAAGATTGCTTACTACAACATAAGGATGTGACAATCTACTCACATAACGTTCTTATCTTATCTTATCTTATGGAGGGGCCGAGAAATACCTCGGACACTTCGACCCATTGGGATCTTTTGTGGTCCCCTAGATAACTTACTCCTCCTCATTCTCGTTGAAAACCGTTTTCATGAGTCTTACAACGAGACTAGGAGATATGAGCCTATAATCTTCTGGTTTTGGGTATCCAACCCCTAGGAGACTCATTCGCTTACCAGCCAGTGCATCGCATGTGCACAGTAGGTGCTCCATGCGTTCCGTATGTTCCCCACACAACCTGCACATGGGTGTCGCGGTTAGACCCATCTTCATGAGCATGTCGTTGGTTCCAAAGTGCCCAGTAAAGGCCCCAAGGAGGTAGCGGATTTGCCCCCTGCTCATGCTCCAAATGCAATCCCGGGCTTTGAAAGTGGAGCCCAGGAATCTCTTGGAGTGTTGTAGACCGGTAGTAGACAGCCAACAAGTTCGTTGTCTGTGATCTGCAAACTCCCTAAATGCGGCTTTTACGAGACACGTCGAGATGCCTACACATGGTTCTGGACCCACAAAATAATTCGCTGAGCCCTCCCTTGCCAGTTCATCAGCCACTTCGTTACCATGGAATCCTTTGTGCCCAGGGACCCACATCAGTTTTACCCTGTTGTGCTTCCCAAGCCTGTTTAGGGTTTGGATAGCATCCAGAATAAGTCCGGAGTCCACTTTGTAGGATGCCATGGCTTTGATTGCAGCCTGACTGTCACTAAGAATATATATGGATTTACCTTTAGTCCCTCTATCTATATTCTCTTGAGCGCAGGTTATAATGGCATATGTTTCCGCTTGGTATACAGTTGCCATCTTCCCTAAGCTTTTGCTACATTTGTAGCCTTTTGCGTATATTCCCGCTCCTGTACCTGATTCCATTTTGGATCCATCAGTGTACCACACCAGACTATCTTGTTCTGGTGGATCAAGTCCCTTCGTCCAGTCCTCTATTGTAGGGATTTGGACCTTGAAAGACCTCTCAAACACAAACATAGTTTGCATTTTATCGGATAACATGCTTGCTACCCGATCCAGGTCTTCATTCTCATCGAACTTTGTATGGTTAGTCTTTGGCTTAGAGGCATCCCATAGTCCAGCGACAGCGAGACGATGTAATGTCTTCCTTGCCTCGAATTCAACCATCATATGCAGAGGAGGGATATTGAGGTATCTCTCAATCGCTGCCGTAGGTGTTGTCCTGAAAGCACCCGTGATGCCGAGACACACTGTTCTTTGTAACCTGGTGAGTGGCGCTTTGCACGAGGCAAGCTTTGTTCTTGGCCACCACACTATGCTGCCGTATGTGATAATAGGTATTATCATTGTCCGGTACAGCCATCGTATCACTTTGGGCTTTAGCCCCCAAGTTTTACCGTAGGTAGAACGACACATGCCGAACACTCGTAAGGCCTTTGTCGTAATATTTTCCACATGAGTTTTCCACCTGAGTTCTTTATCCAGCGTTACACCCAGATATTTAACTTCGGTGGACCAGGGCAGTTTTATTCCATTGAGGGAGAGCTCTCCTAGTTTTCCTAGTTGTCTCTTCCTCGTGAAGGGAATAATGACTGCTTTGCTTGGGTTGATAGAGAGGTGGTTCACTGTACACCATTCCTCTGTCATCCTCAATGCCTGTTGCAATAATCCAGACACTATGTTCGGGAATTTACCATTGACCATTATAGCTATGTCATCCGCATAGCCTACTGTGTAGAATGGTCCGGTATTGAGTTTGGTTAGTAGCGAGTCTACTACCAAGCACCACAATAATGGTGACAGCACTCCGCCTTGCGGACAACCTCTTGTTGTTTTTGCACTAAGTCTGTCTCCCATTAGTTCCGATCTGACTGTTCTGCTTCTCAGCATATAGTCAATCCAGTTGCACGTGGTATCATTGATGCCATGTTCCTTTGCAGCAGTGCGTATGGACTCAAATGTTGTCTTGTCAAAGGCTCCCTCTATGTCGAGGAAAGCCCCGACACATATTTCTTGTCCCTCTAGCGCAGCCTCGGCTCGACTCGCAACATAGTGCAATGCCGTTTCCGTAGATTTGCCGGGGCTGTAGGCGCATAACGTTCTTAGTAGTAGTATCAATATTGGAATTACTTTGGAGGTGCCCACTATAGAATCACCAAATGATATGTGGAGCACATTCAAAAACACAAAATTCGTGCTACCCAACCTCAATTTATCAAATGAACACACAATATTAGATAACCAGATAGCAGCACAAAAGGTACGAGAGAGCCCACCTTACGAGTTAAGTGTCCACGACATTGGCAACTACGCCATAAGCACTTTGCTGGTGGGAGGAATCGTCGGCGCTATAATAGTATGGCGACTAAGAAGATATTATCAACAAGCACGCAAGAAGAACAATACTTCGACGGCCAACAGGACTCGAGAGAGGACGGAGGATATTGAACTGAAGGAGATTCCTGTCTACGGTAAAATAAGAAGTGGACCCTCATCGAGCAACCGTCTACAGCAATCAGCAGCAACAAGATTTAAACTTTGAATAATTAAGAATTTATGTAATTTCTTGCTTACTGTTTACATAACTTTTGTGTTATATAATTTTACATTTTGTAACGCTAGTGATCTGAGCACGTATACCTTTCCCTCGGGAGCATGTACGAGCCAATAATGCTCATACAGCAAAAGTACGCCTATTAAAGTACTGCACAATATTAAGTAAATCAGTCGTAACTAAAACACCGACACACGCTAATTTGCGCGTTGACGTAACTAAACATTAAGTGCGGCTCAGGTTACTAGCAACAACCTAAAAACTGTGTCCATAATAAATATTTGGAACATAACAGTGGTTTGGTGTTAAAACTAACTTCTACAACTACCGGGTTACTCGGCAACGACGAGAAAACCCCAACAGTCTGTGTCCCAGCAGTGGGAACATTAATAGGCTGATGATATGATGATGTGTGATGTTGGACATGATCTGTTGAAAAATGTTCTTCCATCTATATTTGTTTAATTTTCCTGTACTGCTGGCAAGCATTACAAGTAATAGGGTGCGGAGAGAAAAATATTCGTACCTATTGATATTGTTTACATGACTTTATAATTGTGGATTAGACCACCTTTTGTAAGTCAGAGAGCAGATAATAAGGTTTGTATGGTTGACATTTTTCATCGAGTTTTTTAAGTTATATATAGTCAAATAGTCTCCATTGTTCAAATCATTTTCTCCAATGAGAAACAGGCAGTTGTTCATCGTGTCGTGTCGTGTGAAGTCTTTTAATATATATTCAATAGAGTTCAGGCAATCTGTTTTGGTGACCTTTGGCAATCCTCCTCCTTGCATCGTGTTCTTCATTACTGAGGGTCATGATTCCCTGGTCTTCGTGGAAACAACTTCTCCTTCACCAATTTGCGTCATCTGCTTCTGTCTTTGGCGTCGTGGAGAGCATCGTGCAGCCTGGTAGTTAGCGATGTGCGGACTTGGTCTGACCATCTGATTGGACTTCGACCTGTCGGACGTTTCCCTTCGATCTTGCCAGTAACCATCAGCTGTTCGAGGTTGTGTCCGACCTTCCTGGCAGTGTGACCAAAAAATTCCAGAATCCTACAAAGGCAGACCGTGGACAGTCTGATATTTATGTTTAGTTCCCGGAGGATAGACTCATTGGAGCGATAGGCAGTCCAGGGGATTTGCAACATCTGCCTCCAGCACCACATTTCAAAAGCATCGATTCGGTCACGGTCGGCCTTCTTCAGAGTCCACGTCTCGGACCCGTAGCTTAAGATGGAGAACACCAGGGAGCTGACCAGTTTCACCTTCGTCTTCCTTGAAATGTTACGGTCTCTCCATACTCTTTGCAGATGGATCATTGCATTTTTGGCTATCCCTTTTTGACCTTTGGCAATAAATGATCAATGATGATAAAAATTAAAATGTTTTGAGAAGATTTCTTCGATATGGGGCAGCGTTCCTTTTGTGCAATTTCTGCTTGTTACAAATAATCTGTTTTTATGTTTTGGTACATACATAACTCCTGATGTATTTTCGCAGGCAATATTACACACTTTTAAAGTTGTTGTCACTTAACGCGGTTACAATTTTGTTTAAAATACAAAAGCACTTTCTTAATTTGAGTTGGAATAATGCCTGTTGGGTTTTTTTTTTATTGTTTTTTTTTTATTTCACTGTTAATTTGTCTCTTTATATTGTCACCGTAATGGTTTGTTTTTATGCTCGTGTTTGCTATCTTAAGACCAATATTTTTAACACTATTGTTTTAACCAACTTTCGAAAAAGGAGGAGGTTCTATGTTCGACTTCTTGTATGTTTTTTTTTTTTTATGTATGTTCACCAATATCTCCGTCAATTGAGGACCAATTTTAAAAAAAAATTTTGTTTGAAAGAATATTTTTCGAAATTTGTCCCATTTGTATTTTGTGAAGATCTGATGAAGATCTTCGAAGATATACAACAGAACTCTTCAATCAATAACGGCAAATCTCTCGGGACTGCTGCGATCGCATGTCTGTTTATTGTTTATACCTTTTCATTACATTTCATCACGCCAGTACGCTCTTAAGGGGTAAGCAGATCTCTCATTTGATCGGTTTTGTTCAAGCTTCATGATATTCGGGTAATCTATTCTGGGGTAAACTTACTAAACAACTTGCCTATTAGGTAGGTACAACTAAAAAGTGAAAAATAAAAAACTTTTTTACAAAAAAATACTACCGACTTCCAAATAAGAAAACTACAAAGTGAAAAATAATTTTATTTTTGGAAGTCGGTGTCCATAACGCAAAAAAAATGGTACCTAAAAAGACACTGACTTCCAAAAATAAAGTTATTTTTCACTTTCTACTTTTCTTATTTGGAAGTCGGTAGTATTTTTTTGTAAAAAACATTTTTTGTATTGTCACTTTGGAAGCTTTTATAAGGTTCACACTGCTAAGTTTTTTAACCGACTGTCCAAAAAGAAGCAGGTTCATGTTCAACTTTATGTTTGTTTTTTATACACTGGTTTTTAATATGAGAAGCCCATAAATACGATTTTTTTTTATTATTAAATTATAAATTGTGTATGAGTAAGTCACTATTCAGACCCTATTTTCAGAGGATTCCGGATCAAATGATAATGCTTCGGAGTCAGGTATAGAACTATATCAAGACGATTGTAAACTGCCGATTGACGCGGGGGACTGTAAGGCCAGAAGCCGTGCCACCAACGAAAATGATCTCAGTGGCATTGCAGTTGAAGAACTCGAAGCCATCAACGAAGTTTACCACATCAAAGATCTTTACGAAGTCAATGAACAATTTGGACACAGGAAACGAAACGAACTCAAGGATCCATTTAAACGTCGCACTCGCTCGTAAGTTAAAAAATAACTATTACTTCATGACATGATAACTTTGGTGTTTCCCCTACTGGTTGGTACAGTCATGTGCCAAAAACGCAGTCGGAATAGTTCTCGCTTGATATAAATACTAGCTGTTGCCCGCGGCTTCGCTCCCGTGGACTACCCCACAGGACCCATTTTCGGGATTAAAAAATAGCCTATGTCACTCAGGAATAATGTAGCTTTCTTTTGGTGAAAGAATTTTCCAAATCGGTCCAGTAGTTTCGGAGCCTATTTGGTACAAACAAACAAACAAACAAATCTTTCCTTTTTAGGGTTCCGAAGTCAACAAGGAACCCTTATAGTTTCGCTCTGTCCGTCTGTCCGACCGCAGCTTAACTCAGAGAATCTAAGTACTAGAAAGCTATAATTTGGCATGGATATCAATAATAATACTAACATATTAATAATTCCGACAAATTGGTAAAATAAAATCATGAAAGAATTTTTTTTCGGGTACCTCCCATAGACGTAAACTGGGGATGAATTTTTTATTTTTTCATCTGTCCCATGGTGTGGGGTATCGTTGGATAGGCCATTCAAAAATATTATGGGTTTGTGAACACAATTTTTCGATTTAGAGATCCGTTTGCGTAAAATTAAGCTTTAAATTGCAAATTTATGTTGGAGTCAAGTGTCCCCCTCCCCCCGGGGACAACATAAAGAACGCTTCAGAAGAGGGAAGTTTTGCGGTAAAAATCATGTATGTTGTTGTGGACGTGTTTATTGTAAGTAAATTATATTTAAGCCAATCACTGAGTATACAAAGATCTTTTTGAGCATTTCCTATACGAGTAATAGCATGGATAGATTTAATAGAAGAGGCATGTATCGTCCGCGTATAAAGAGGCATGTATCGTCCGCATATAAAGTTAGGTGACCCGTTAACCCTATTTTGTTTATATTATTTATATAGATTAAGAAAAGTAAAGGACTTAAAATTGAGCCTTGGGGACAGCCGTATGGTACGTTTTTTATGGAACTACAGAATTTATCTATTTTAACTACTTGTTGTCTATTTTGTAAATAAGATGTAAACATTTCTAGGGCTTTATCTGTGACACCTAAGTTGGTCGACTATTACTCCTAAACTTGTAAAGCCTGTTATGATTTTATTTTTGTTTATTTTTACATGGTTCATAAGCATATATTTACTCTATTTTACACAGCTAACGACGTTATTTAAGTAATTTTTCACTGGCATTTGTACAACATTTTTACTGTTCCAAGTACATTTTATAAGTTGATCGACTATTACTCGTAAACTTGTAAAGCCTACTTATCTGTGATAGTTTTCCTTTTAATTTGTTATATTTACTACTGCCGTGATTTTTTTCACAAATCCAAAAGCAACCATTTTACTGGCGGGAGTGGGGATCGACTCTAACAAAAAAATAGCCACTTACAGCTTAATATATGGTTTTCACAGACCCGTAACCCGTAATACACCATGTGATAGATAAAAAAAACATCCCCACATTACGTGCACAGGAGGAACACTAAAAAAATATTTTGTCATGGTTTTATTTAACCACGTTGTCGGCGTGATTAATATGTATATCCATGCCAAATGGTAGCTTTCTAATTAGAAAAGTCTCTCTACGGACGAACGGACATACGGACATGGCGAAACTATAAGAATTCCTCGTGAACTACGGAACCCTAAAAAGCATAAATCTGTTACCAAAGCCAACTGTTTACTTCATACAAATAATCCTTTTTTACAGTTCGTTCAAGCAATTTAAACTTCTTAAAGTTTTAATTAGTTAAATTGAACAGGCTGAAAAAATGGATTATTTAAATTTCTAATATTATTTCGAGGACGAGTATAGATGTGAACCATTGAACTTCTTGAATAAAGAAATCTTAGGTTCTCGGCTGCACTTTTGACCGTTGACTGTACTTCCCCGAATTTCTGTATTAAGAATTTGAAGTTTAGTATTTGTCAAACTTTACTATCACCGGAAAGTTAACAAAATTCAAAAAAAAACTCCTGCATATTTAGATTCAGCCAGGGGGTGGAAGTTCATGCCCTTGCACGACCTTCCGATGTCCATGTCTCCTATAATTTTCAGCGAGTCTTAAACTTAAATTAATTTTAAACTTTACTGCCAAAAATAACCTCCAGAGATCCCATCATCATCATTTCAGCTGATCACGTCCACTGCTGGACAAACGCCTCCCCCAGGTATCGCCACATTGACATGTCGGTCCCTTGCGTCTCACATCCAAAAATAAGGATTGTATAAAAAATACGGCCAAGTGCAAGTCTGACTCGCGCACAGAGGGTTCCGTATAAACAGCTACATTCACCAAAACAAGCTAACGTTCATAAGCAATGCAAGCACCGAACATGTCCCCGCAACCTTCACCAGGTCATTGGTCCACCTAGTGGTCAGCCTTCCAACGCAACGTCTTCTGGTTCGCGGTCGTCACTCCAAAACTTTTCAGCCCCATCGGCCATCCGTTCTGCGAGCAATGTGCCCTGCTTACTGCCACTTAAGTTTGGCAAATCTTCGGGCTGTGTTGTTAACCTTGGTTCCCTTGCGAATGTCTTCATTTCTGATTCGATCGCGCAAGGAAACTCCTAGCATGAGCCCTCTCAATTGCCCTTTGGGTAACTTTAATCCTTCTGATGAGGCCCATTGTGAGCAACCACGTTTCGGTCCCGTAGTTAATCACTGGCAACACACACTGGTGATAGACTTTCGTCTTGAGACACTGCAGTAAGTTGGGCGAGAAGATACCGCACAACTTGCCAAACGCTACCCAGCCAAGTCGAATTCGACGATTGACCTCCCTCTCCAGACAATTTTCTTAAAAAAATTAAGTACACACAGCAAACCGGAGAGATTTGCAGAACACACCAACATAGATGTTAGTATGCGTAATATCAGAAATAATATCAAAAAATATTTTAGATATTTGGACCTCGAATGCGAAAAAGGAGCGAATAGATGCTATTTTTGATTTTACACTAGGTTAATTACACTCGAATAAAATTTTCGGAAGGGGCTATAAATTAAATTAAGTTTTGTTGAGGAGGTTATGTAACAAATTTGACGAAAAATGAACAGCAAGCGGTTTCATCGTGAACGCTTTTTAAACAAGAATATAACTCGGTTGAATACATGCGTTAAATTATCAGTAAATATTTTAAATAAAATAGGTACCATCTACATCTGGCCATTCACCAGGAAAACCACACAAAAGTTTGGTAGAATGTTGCGATAAAACTAATTACTCAAAAGTTCAGAATCTAATATCGTCTACCTGAAGAAATAATGATTGCACATGAATGTAACCTTAGAAAAGCAGGTAAAAGGGACTCTGCAGCTATAGTAAAAGAAGATTCTATGAGTTCACCTAAAAGAGGTTGCGTCATAAAAAACGTACGTAACAAAATGATCAGACACTAACGCTTTCGGTGTTAGTGACTGTGTCGGCCCATGAAGTAGGAAGCATGATGGTAGATGCTGATTTATCAACACATCAATATGAGATAATACATCAAAAGATAAATTAAAAAAATAAAGAAAAGTGAATAAATAAAAAAAAACGAAGTCCTCTAGATACTGATGTCCTAATGAGGCCGAAAGTGGAATTGTGACTAAAATAACAAAACTTATTCATGTCGAATTTTTTATACAACTTTATTTTCCATCACTATTTAAGTATTTTTATTTATTTGAAAATCATTCAATATTATTTTTTTACTTGTATCTTTTATTTAATTCAATTTGGAATTAAATCCTCCTAGATTGTGAGATTTCTACACTGTGCGGCGGTGAGATTCGATCCTTGGACATTTGATTTACCAGCCGAACGCTTATACACTCATGCTACGGGACCAGTTAGTTACATTTTTAAACATCGTTAAATTTATGCTTCAAATTCTTTGCTTCATATATATTAACGGAAACATAAACGGAAATATTGGAAACTCGCAACAAACAGTAAACATGGTAAATATTGGATGGACGTGTAAATAGTCCAACCAGGATTGTGTTGCCACGCGTATGTACAAAATATGAAAGGGAAAAAACCGACCGCTTCTAAAGCCAGAAAAACAAATGTGACTGCCACTGACCTGATTCCACCTTGTGCTGGATTCCTCCAATTCGACAGCCGCCGCTGATGCTTGTTGATCTGCACCGTCACTGGCTTCGTGTGAAGATATGTAGGTACCTACTTTATCTGCCGGCCGGCGTCTTAACCACTATTTCACACTTGCACGATATGTATGATGTTAAAGAGTCTATGAAGAACTCTGTGAGTGATCTCAGAAGAAAAAGAGCCAGAAAGAACATGAACTCTTGCGATGTAATGAATCGCGCGCGCTGGTAGCAATCCCAAGAGACACACTCGTGATCGTCGTTGCGACCACAGATTCAGTATTTTTTGAATCGAACATCTGAGTAAGCCAGCGCCATCTGTTGGTCTCTTCAACACTTAGTAAAACCAAGTCGGCGCAGACACAATTTGAATTCGACAATAGAAGCGGTATATTAAATCAATTAAAAATGTTTTCTATGTAATTATAAACTATGTACCTAACCTAATACATAAGCGCTCCACCAAATATCCCGTTTCTAATGTTAATGTTAGTGACCATGACAGTTTAAAATTTCATATATATTGTGAAGCAAACATTAATAAATAGGCGAAGTAATACACCCGTTGAATTTACGCACACGAACATCTATGTTGGTGTGCCCTGCAAACCTATCTAGTTTGCTTTGTGTACTTACTTACCACTTTTTTTTCCTTTCTTATACCAAACGTTCACAAAATTATTTTAACAATTTCAGTTTTGGCTACAACAGAAACACTGGCAAGTGCGAAAAATTCATCTACGAGGGTTGTGGCGGCAACGATAATAGATTTGACTCTCTCAAGAAATGCAGGAAAACTTGCTACACTTCTCTAAAGTATTTCCTATCCGAGGTCACCGATCTACTACTATTTAAGATTACCAATTCTCCTGAAGAGATCACCACGTGATTTTTTCCAACTTTGTTGGGGTCAATTCTCAACTAGTTTTTGGAGGTCAGATAGGCAGACACTCCATGTAAAAGGCTGGTACAGGGAATTGGAAGCCAACCCGGATATGGTTGGGAAAAGGCTAGGCTGATTGATTGTTGGTTTGAGTTTCCAGTTTAACCGGCTGCAGCTGGTCAAAGTCATATCTTTAATTTCAATTAGACCATTAAACGGTACTTTTGACTGTCAAAATTTAAGAGCCCCTACAAGTTTCAGGAGCCAAAAACAGAAAACAGCTACTTTTCTCAATAACTACAAGATATGTGATATAAAACATAATGCCAACAATAAAAACGACACAGGTCCGTCGTCTACAAGCCTTTGAGCGAGACTGACTGAATGCGTCGCGCGAGCGCAACGGTTTATAAGGCATTATTTGGACAATTTATTACAATAAAATAAGTGCTCAAAAATATAATATAAAATTTGGATTCGACTGATAAACACCTCAAATTTAAAAGTTATTTTTATATTCAACATAT
The DNA here is from genome assembly GCA_948252205.1 of Orthosia incerta. NCBI lineage: Eukaryota > Metazoa > Arthropoda > Insecta > Lepidoptera > Noctuidae > Orthosia > Orthosia incerta. The sequence continues at coordinate 9,557,506 of OX411765.1, read as the reverse complement.
TCTTACGCGTAGACGACGCTTTCGCACATGATAAAATTGCCTTTTTTCCATACAATAAACTTTGAATAACAAAATTGGTGGCTTATTACTAGTATACTATATGCCCAGCCAATACCATTTTTCCAGTAAGCTGAAAAAGCAATTGAAAAACCTGGTGTTTCGGGATTTCGTAAAAACGTGTGTAAAGAATTTTCTTTTTTTTTATTTGTAATGGGTTTGCTCTTGACTCTAGTCTATTATTATTATTTAATTTGAGCAGTTTCCAAAAATATGTAATGTACATTTACTAGATAACTATGTGACGCAAAAATTTGCATTAAAAGATTTATCATATATCTTGTAGTTATTGAGAAATTGGCGCTGAAAAAGTAGCTGTTTTCTGTTTTTAGCTCGTGAAACTTGTAGGGACTCTTGAAGTCCCTACAAGTTTTTATTAAAAGAAAAATCTAGTCGCGCATTCGCAAAGCTGGTTTTGTTATGGAGAAGAATGGACAAGAAGCTCCAGTTCTATTTTATCTCTTACAAAAAAGTGTTTTTAAGTTCTATAAATGCTGTATACCAGTACATTACACGGAACGACTGCCTATCTGACCTCCAAAGCCCAGTTACTGCGTGGCGCGATACTCCATGCTAATTCTGGCTGTCTGACGTCAGCTGTTGGGGAAGATGAGTCATCGGGTCAAGACAGCGCAACCCCGTCCTAGTTTCTGACTGACGCCTTTACAAAGAAGAAGACTGGACATTATTCTGATTTATAGATTGAATAAAGCAGTTTCCTAATTGGCCCGTCAACTAGATTATCAAAAAATTTTAGACACGTTTTTTTTCTTTTGTCACGTTAACAAAAAATTACGACGATATAGTGCATTGAAATATCGCGTGACGACACGCCTTGGTACACTTTTTACCTACAAGTGACGTCACAAGCCCCCACTCCAGAACTTTGATGCGCTTTGTCTTAATTAATTTCTAATGTTTTGGTAAAGAAAAAAAATCGTGTCGCACTCTGACGGAAAAAATATTTAAAAAAAAATATCTAGGAACCATTCCTATTAAAATTATTTTCTTTATTTTATTTTGATCCCAATTAACTGTATAATTGTAATACAAACCCAATATAATGTAGTTTATTTAGGAAGGTAACATTTCAGTTTTTATATTAAAAAAAAGTTCAATTTAATTATGTATGTCTATTGCTGTTGTTTTTCTTCTTTTTTCAAATATGTTCCAAAATATCGTTGTCACTATCCAGTGTTGGTTTGGTTATAAAGTTTCCTGATTTTCTTGGCTGACAAGAATTGCGAGGCCGAAACTGCGAAAAAATAAAAAAAAAGGTTTTTATTCCATAATCTAACTAGATAAAGAGCGGGCTCATTGAAAAAAAAAACGGCAAAGTACATGTCGGTCTTCGAAAATTAAGGGTTCCGTACCAAACCGCAAAATATAGTTGGTTGTAATAGGAAAAATCAGGGCTTTTCAAAGAAAAAATCTGATTTATCAATATATTAGTGTTTGTTAGTAAACTATACGTAGAGGAGCTCGTGGCTAAATAATAACAGCCGCACTGGTCGATCATCAAGGTTAAGCAGCGCTTGACGAATTCAGTCCGTGGATGGGTGACCATTTCAACATACCGAGTTACCTCCGAGCCTCGGCAACCACGTTAAGCCGTTGGTCCCGGCTGTTATTTGAAGATCTTTGACAGTCGTTACGGGTAGTCAGAAGCTTGAGATCTAACACCAGTCTTGCCAAGGGGTACCACGTTACCAAGTTACTGGGTTGTGGAGGTCAGATAGGCAGTCGCTCCATGTAAAACACTGGTACTCAGCTGAATCCGGTGAGACTGGAAGCCGACCCCAATGTAGTTTGGAAAAGGCTAGGCAGATTGATTGTTAGTAAACTATACGTAATAATAAACATTATGACCAAATTTGAAGTTCATAGGCAAATGAGAAGTTTAAAAATTCTTCAAAACAAAATTTTATTAAAAAAATGCTGAATTTGGTGGCTTATGAGAAGCCTTCGCTTTCCAATATTTTTGAAAACAAAAAATACAGTATGTATCTACTCAACGAGGTCTAAACAACCATACCCCATTCGATGAGGAAAGATCAATTTTATTTTCGCGCATTCCTTCGTCTATATTTTTTGACAATTTGTATGGCTTTGGGTCAACAAGATGCTTATACTGTGAAAATTTGAAGACTGCAGCTCCAACAGTTTGGCCGTAAAACCTGTGTGACAGACGACGGAAGGACAGACACGTGAGTGACATCAATAGGGTTCCGTTTGGACCCCTTGGGTACGGAACCCGTGGATCTCGCATGCTAGCTAATTACCGCCATCTTTATCAGGTCATCGGTCAACCTAGTGGGACACCTTCCAACGCAACGTCATCCCGTTCGCGGTCGCCACTCCAGAACTATTCGGCCCCTCGGAAGGTTGCATCTGGGGGGTGACCATAAGCTCTTAGAGCGGTATCAATTTGATATCGAATAAGGGACAGATGTATTTGACTTGTATACATCTGTCACTTACTCGATCTCAAATTGATACCGCTCTAAAAGCTTATGGTCACCCCCCTGTTCTGCGAACATTGTGTCCTGCCCACTGCCACTTAAGGTTACACTAGTCGATCATTCTTCCATACAAACGTAGTCTCGCGATTACACCACTGTTTGACGATGTACGTTCAAAATAAAAGATTATATAAATTTGTCTCAATCATTATCTAGCCCTGTATGGAAACAAAAAAGTAAAAAAAACCGGCCAAGTGCGATTCGGACTCGCGCACGAAGGGTTTCGTACCTTTATCGCAAAAAAACGGCTTAAAAAACAGATTTGTTTTATGGGAGCCCCAATTAAATATTTGTTTTTACTATTTGTTGTTATAGCGGCAACAAAAATACATCATCTGTAAAAATTTCAACTGCCTAGCTATCACGGTTCACGAGATACAGCCTGGTGACAGACAGATGGATCGCGGAGTCTTAGTAATAGGGTCCCGTTTTTACCCTTTGGGTACGGAACCCTAAAAAAATAATATTTGTAAGTTATGAACGTCGAAAGTTCCATATTTCAACACTAACTTTAACGCAACTTGCAAAACAGCCGCCATACAGGAGTAGTTCAACAATGCAAATAATTTTATTTTGTACAGATACATTTAGTCGTTTTTTCATGAATATCCAGACTCCCAAAGGTCTGTTTATAAAATTTCGCAAATGTTGCAAAAGTGCTATTTCGTACGCGAACTAGCTTTTTACTGCTCATAACAGCATCTATCTATTTCCCATGTGTTATGCACGAGATAGCATGCATTTTAACCCCGCGCACAAAATAGTTCGTGCCGTCGACTAGAGCAACTGTCTGTGATGGCTTCATTGCCAATTCGATCACGAAAGGACACTCCGAAACTAGTTTAAAATAAATAAACTATTGTCAAGTAATAAATTAAACTTACCCATATTTGTTACCAAAATATAGAAGAACACGGTCAGTATCAACAACATAAGGAAACCCTTCATTTTAGTATTAATTAACAAACACGTTTGTTCAGCAGAAGTTAATATTGATAAATGCTTAGCACCTCCGTTATAAATTGCAATTATTGTAATGCATTCTGCTTATTAGAGGATATTCTCACGTGTTGTATACTGGCATGGGTACTTTATCTACTTAAGGGTACACTAGTCGACGGCACGAACTATTTTGTGCGCGGGGTTAAAATGCATTTTATATCAACCGACAACACGTGCGGAAGAGATAGATGCTGTGATGAGCAGTAGGAAGCTAGTTCGCGTACGAATACACACTTTTGCAAATTTGTAGAGAAATGGATAATGATTTAGGAAGAAACCGAGCGCGCGAAATTTTATAAGCAGACCTTTGGCAGTCTCGATATCATGAAAAAACGACTAAATCTATCTGTTCAAAATTAAATTATTTGCATTGTTGAACTACTAATCTATCCCTGTATGGAGGCCGTTTTTCAATTTTTCGTCTTCTTATGGTAAATATTCGCGCTCTATTATTTTTAGATGGAAAAGCTGAGAGCAGTGGTGACCCAGTGGTAGCGGCCGCGACTTACAAGTTGTAGGTCGTGAGTTCGAACCCAGGTAGGCGTTTTACTTTGTGTTAATTATGTTATCACCACTGCTCTCAAAACGGTGAAGGAAAACATCGTGAGGAAACCGGCATATCCTAGAACGAAAAAGAGTATCAGGGGGTCAGCCAGTTTACGAATATGTATCCTCCGACTGCACAGCATGAATTTATCTTGATTTTTAAATTAACTTTTTTTATTTACAACTTTTTAGCTATCATTTTTTTTTCGCATGACTTGTAAACATATAAGTAGTTTATATTTTTGTAATCTCCTCTAAAAACCCTTCATTTTGATGGGTAAGGAAGAAAAAAATTGCAACCCCCACAATATGGCGCCCAAAATCCGCCATGATACTTTTTTTTTAATGCCACTTAGCTAAGAACACTTGGGCGATCAATACCTATCTAAAGATGTCTTAATTACAAAAATCCGCCAAGTAGTTTGAAAGATATGAGGTAATAAAGAATATTACATACATACATACAAACATACAAGATACGCGCGAAAAACATAACCCTTTCCTTGCAGCCGAGTAAAAATTTAAAGACATGCGACATCTACCAACCCGCACTGGGCCCGAAGTTTGGAACACGGATACAACACTTTTAGCTGGTAGTATGTTCATTTGTGATAATTTTTGACAGTCTCTAGACTGGAGCCGTTCGCAAAAGCTAGAAGATCTGTAGATCGAAGGCATCATCTTTCCAAGCTGATGCAGACTAACTAAACGATGTCTGCGTGGTAGGATACCTTCATTCGATCTTGTCTAGAATGTAAAATTCACATATTTCGATCGATGTCTACTCACCCGATAAGTGTGGCTTTGTCTTGATGGTCTAGTGGCAAAGACCTTGCCCCTCCTGCTTGAGGTCGTGTGCTCGAATCCGGCAAGTACCTACCAATGTGACTTTTTCAAATATTTGTGTACTTTCTAAATTTATCTTGGACATCACAGGAAACTTGGACTTATATAGTTAATGTAAGTCTGAAATAGCCAAGTCAGAGGCCTGTGGAGTTCCAAGAGGCGGCTTAATTATCTCTGACACCAGAGGTGGCCACATCCTCACACGAAAAGAAGAACAGTGTGGCTTTTAGAAATTAGAATACCGAATACTACCAGCGTCTTCGCACGCGTAACAGTCGTGATCTTCCCAAGAGCTCCATGTTCTACCAGTGTACCAAGTCTCATCTTAAACCGTTTAGACGTTAAGACGTGAACATTTAACAAACAGACAGATTTCAGACAGATTGTTACTTTCGCAATAGTATTAAGTTTTGATAATTTCATGCATATCGAGTGGTCGCCCTCACCCCCACAGTCTGGGTGCACCTTAACGCAAGTATGTATATTTATAAAATTGACTCAATAGGTAGCTCAAATATATTAATTTAATAGCGTTGAGTCAACGAAATACGATACTTACCTAATGCCAGTAACGTATTTATTCTTAGGTCAAGATGGCTATATGGCCCGGGGTGGACTGCGATAGTCACCTGCAGTATTTTTTAGATAAGCCCAGCTATACTCTTTTAACTACTGAACCTGACTTCTCGTCTGCAAAAGGAAAATTGAACCTACCCAAAGTGGGGTGCTAGAATTGCCGAGCTTGCTTTGTTCAATATTGCATCCTTAATTATCAAGCTTTTGCTTTAATAATTCACAATCTTATAAGACTATCATATAAGACAAGAAACTCCAAAAACCACAGACATAAATCTAACTAGATAACGCAGTCCCTCCATCTGTATGAAAACCAAGCGTGCTACTTTTTCACAAACAATTTAAAAACAAAGTTACTTACCAGTGAAAGTAAACATTTCCAATGCCTCTGCCAACTTTTTTATACATTCTTTACAGCTCAATATGGCATAAAAAGGCATTTTTCTAGATTTCGGTGGATTTCCGGAGGCGATAATGCTAATTGAAAAGCTCAGATTTTTTTGAACTTTACTCCGTTTTTTGGCACGTGAAGTACATACAATCGCGTCATCTAGTTAGATTTATATCTTTGCCAAAAACGTTAACATAGCACAGGGAAGGAAGGTGGCGTTCTGTGGTTTTAGCCTACACTAATAGAAAACTGTGTGTTTATTTAATGAAGAAATCCTATATTATAGAATATGCTATGATATTCGAGTTCACTTCACTCGGTTTCGTATTCAGTTGTTTTTTTATAAAATCACCTTGGTGTCATTCATTATTATCATAGTGAAGAGTTTTCCTTTTCTTGTTAAATATGGGGCATACCTATTTGGCCAGGGGCGCCACACTTAAATACGCCACTGCTTTACTACTGCTGAAATAAGTGAATGACCTCGCGTCTGTTGCTTGAGGTCGAGAGCACTATTACCTGGTGGTATCGTTTAACTTTAGAATACCCACCGTACCACCAGGGTTACGGCGAGGGGTACGGTGGGTCTGCAGTGAATCTGGGTAAGAACCAATGTGACTTGTTCAGTTCATATGTAGGTACTTTCTGAGTTTATCTTGGGCATCGCTGAAAACATCATTAGGAAACCTGAACGTATACTATAGCAAATACATATTATAACGTCAATCCTTGAGCAAGCGTGATGATTATAATTAATGCTCGTGCCTTTTCTGTGTGAGAATAGGCCTTTGTCGTGTACAATAAAGTAAAGATAGGATAGCTTCCTCTCAGCGTTCAAGAATTTTTTTGCGGATCATTACTTAATTCCATAGATTATCTCCAACAAACGAATATTTTACCTTATATTAGGTGGACCGTCAGTTAGCCATAGTCAAAGTACCATAATGCTACAACAAAACCGGCCAAGTGCGAGTCAGACTCTCGCACGAAGGGTCCCGTACCAAAATCGTAAAAAACGGCAAAAAAGACACGTTTTCTGTATGGGAGCCCCGTTTAAATATTTATTTTATTCTGTTTTTAGTATTTGTTGTTGTAGCGGCAACAAAAATACATCATCTGTGAAAATTTCAACTGCCTAGCTATCACGGACAGACAGACAGACGGACGGATCGTGGAGTTTTAGTAATAGGGTCCGTTTTTACCCTTTGGGTATACCCTAAAAATGAGTAAAGTTGATAATCTATCTTATGTCTATGCCTACCTTTATCTATTAACTAGTTTTTCTTCGAGGCTTTGCACCTGTAGCCCACCCCACATGACCCGTAATTAGGCTTTGTCACTCCGGAATACTGTAGCTTTCCAAAAACGATGATCATGTTGAGTAAGTAATAAATTTTGTGTGTAAGTGAGAAATACAACTATGTACTGTAACAAATAAATAGTAGGTAATCAGTTATGTATCAATTCCAGGAAATATTTGTAATAAATAACTTAACTAACGGTATGTTGTTTGGAGGAAAAATAATATTAAATAATACAATTTAATTTATTTATAGTTTATTAAAACAATACAAAGAACAATTACACTAATTAACATGTATCTAAGCAGAACATAACAAAGTATAAAATATTAATAGGTAGCTTTGTGGCGAGCTGGTGGGCAGTGGCGACTCCACGGACCTGATCTCCAGGGAGAAGTCTTGTTCCTCATCTCTGGTTTGCCTTTATGGGCCGGTCGGAGTGAAAACTGTCGGAAACCAGATCTCTCACCTCTCTCTTGCCTTAATTGGCTGGCTTGAGTAGAGATTCACAAGAGCAAACGTGCTCGGAGGAAGGAATTTACCACAGTAAGATGCTGGTAGGGATCTTGACCGTACTTCCAGGATTATCCTGATAGCCGTGGTATACCTGGTTTACCGCGGCTATCAGGACAATCCCCATGGACAATCATCGTGTTTCGTGGAGTGGAGACTCCTCAAGCACCTCCAGATATATTGCCCCCTTGGCGCTATGTCACTAAAGTGCTAGCTACCCTTTATGGGGTCCATTAATTGAGTGTGCAAGTTACCCCCTGCCATTTTACAGCCGTGTAGTTTAACAGTGGTCAAGCAGGGGCCAGTAATCCTCGTATAGTTTTAGACAATCGTTCCACTAAACCTACCAAATCCATGGCCCAATACATTTTTCTCCATGTTTTGCAATAGTCCTGCATCAACCGGGGATTGTCCTTGGGTGCACTTGCGCAGTGCATACAGGGATAATCGTCGGTTGGTGTCACATTGCCTGACACATGCCTAACAAGACCACTGCGAGTTGGCTTCGGCTCCTCGCACGCCTTTCTAAGGACCAAGACCCAAAGGTCCTGAGATTGTCAGAGAAATAATAATAATAACTAGCTGCCGCCCGCGGCTCCGCCCGCATGTTATTAGTACTTCTCCTAATATCTCCCAATGTTCTGACGTATAAGCTATATTTCTGTAAAGTTTCATCAAAATCCGTTCAGTAGTTTTTGCGTGGCAGAGTAACTAACATCCATCCATCCAACCTCACAAACTTTCACATTTATAATAGTATAGTAGGATGTAGACAATTATTGTATCTTTACTATAATCTATACTTAATAGTAATTATTAATATTATAAACAGAAAAGATTTGTTTGTTCGTTTGTTTGTACCGAGTAGGCTCCGAAAATACTGGACCGATTTGAAAAATTATTTCACCAATAGAAAGCTACATTATTCCTGAGTGACATAGGCTATTTTTTCCACGGGAGCAAAGCCGCGGGCAACGGCTAGTAATATTATAAAGAGGTAAAGTTTGTGAGTTTGTTGTAGGAAGGATTTTCAAAATTCTATCATCAGTAGAAAGCTACATCATGCCTGAGTGGCATAGCTATATTTTTGTTTGGCGCCCAGTGAAGTGGGCCCGGGTTAGCTAGTCGTATATAATTCAAAAATATCAACATAATTAATATGAAAAAGTGGGCTTGTCCACTCATCATCTTCATCATCACTTCAGCCGAAAGACGTCCACTACTGAACGTAGATTTTCCTATTTATTCCATTTTTCTATTTATACATTCCTATTTAATAAATTTATCAGTTAATGCTTTTATTACTTTATATTTTTTTTTTGTATAGTGTGTAGTGCTAGTTTTGGGAGCATCGTCCTCACATATATGAATTTATTAATGTAGGTATGTACTTATGTAAATATTGTAAATCACCTATTTTTTTAAAAGAGTAAGTATGGAGTTTCTTGTGCATTCTTCTCCATAACAAGCTACTTTTCCGAATGCACGGTAGAATCAACTTTTACTACTTGTAAATTTTAATTCATATATGTATGACGTTCAAAAGTGCCGCTTACTGGACTAATTGAAATAAATATATTTGACTTTGACTTTGACCCAAGTGTCGCCATATTGACTAATCCCGTGCGTCTCGCATCCAGCTATTTCCCGCAACCTTAACCAAGTCATCGGTCCACCAAGAGGCCTTCCAACGCAGCGTCTTCCGGCTTACTTTTCAGTCCCATCGACCATCCGTTCTACAAGCTATGTGCCCTGTCCACTGCCACTTAGGATTCGCAATTCTTCGGGCTATGTCAGTAACTTCAGGCTTGTCGACTATTTCATCCGTGGTCCCATCCATACTAATATTATAAATTCGAAAGTAACTCTGTCTGTCTTCTGTCGTCTGTTTATTTGGCAAGGAGAATAGATGGCATCCTGAGAATCATCCATAGACTACTTTAAGTATGAAAAAATAAAATTTTAGTAGCGTACGGTAGGGTAGGGTAGAGTTGGTAGGTTAGGTAGGTTGGTAAGTATGGTAGGTGGGTAGGTAAGTAGGGTCGAGTAGGGTAGACTAGGTAGGTAGGTAGGGTAGAGAGGTAGGTTGGTTGGTAGGTAGGTAGGTAGGGTAGAGAGGTAGGTTGGTTGGTAGGTAGGTAGGTAGGTAGGGTAGGATAGGGTAGGTAGGTAGGGTAGGATAGGGTAGGTAGGTGACCAGTTGACGGGAGCGAAGCCGTGGGGAACAGCTAGTAATAGTATAAATGCGACTGCCTACCTCACCTACCTACCAATTTTTTTTCTAGGATCATTCTTTCGCGGAGAATCTTAACACCGTCATTCAGAAAATGACTTCTTATGCACAACGCCATATATCAAATTCCTATGGTTTTTATCTGTCCGAGTATTTGAATTGCGTGTATTGTGATAATTGTGCTTCTTGAACACTTTAAATTCATCTTACTTTTGATAGAGTGAACCGATTGCGATGAAACAAAAACTAAGTAATACTTCAAGTTACACACAATTTTTATATATAGAAGTTATCTTTATTGGTTTCGTAAATTCTACGTGGTGTGTGCACAACTAAACAGACAAACAGATAAACCGACAAACAGACAAAAATGCCAAAAATGCTGGAAATGGGTTCTGTTGGTTATTCTTTAACGCTCTGGCCATTTTTTTAGGAAATACTTTCGGTACAAAAACGGCTTTTCTACAGATTTATAATATGTACTGTTTAAGTAGTTTTATACAAGCATTTATATTACAAAAATTTAAATTTAAATACTAGCTTTTATATAAAAAAATTACATTGACACGAAAAAACAAAAATTGTTAACAAAATTTCAGCGAATTCGAACACCGGGAAGTAAGTTTTTAACTTTGTACAAATATCTTCATTCTATAAATGAATTTTAACCTAACAATTATAATATTGTACTTTTCAATCAAACTTTAATTTAAAAAAAACATTCAATGGTTTTAATGTGTTATTTAATGTATATGAATTCTTATGTATAGTCTATATGATTTGTATTGGAAAAAAATCTTAAAATAAATGATAATTTAATTTATACATTTTATTCACAACTTTTTAAGATAAGATTCTCATAATATTTAATTTGCTTTAGTTGGGCATCCGTTAGAGGAGAGTGTTTCTGAATTTCGTCGATTTTCAGTTGATATATATTCATAAATGTGCAGCGTACATCCAAACGGGTGATTACTGTCCCCGGCGCAGCTGAAAGCTCTGAAAAGTAAAAATACGTAGGTATATACATCAGAATAATTCGTGACGATAGCTTGGTAGCCTAGCTATATTTCATTTATTATAACATTAGAAGTTTTTACAACCTTTTCACAGTCCGTTCAACCGGTTTTGAGTTCAATTTCGTAAACATAATGATAACATATATAAATAAAAAACCGGCCAAGTGCGTGTCGGGCCACGCGCAGTAATAGGGTTCCGAAGTTGCATAATAATGCGGATTAAGAAGAGGGTTTTTTGTTGTTACATGAACATTAAAACGATTTCAGCGGCACAAAACGTCTAAAAACGGACCCACCTAGGATAATGTTTTTTTTTAAATCTTTATGCTCGCGTTTGACCACTATCTCGCCTGATGGTAAGCGATGATGTGGTCTACGGTGAAGCACGCTTGCCTAGAATTAACCTATTCACTCTTGACTTAAACTAAAGAAGGACTTACTGGTAACTGAAGAAGGAGTTATAAAATCCAACTTCGCAACTGAAGTTAGAAAAATATTATCTATTTGAGTACCAGCGCAGGTGCGAATTGCGAAAGGAGCCGATAGGAGCGCGCGTTAGAGCCACGGGGAATGGTAACGTTCGTTCCTGGATCCTTGCGCGCACGCTACTTGTTTATTTCTCTTACGGAATTTGAAAAAAATCGTATGTATTCACCTCTAATCTGCGGTATTCACTATTTCGTTCTGGAAAGTTTTACGCTACTCAATAAGTGATGTAGTCGGGTCGAATATTGACTTTATAAATGGATATCTACAAAATAAAACAAGTAATTTGCTTGGCAATCGAATCTAATTTGACTTTAGATTACAAAACTTCGTAAATACTTCAGCACTAAAACAAAATAGATTCCACCGCGTGCATGCGCCGTATGGCTTACGGACCGGTACTGCCAACGACTCCGGCCACTCCAATGCGTTATTCGAGTGTAAACATTATTAATTTATAAATTATTAAGGGTGTTATGATTTTATTTTTGTATATTTTTTAAAAAACGGATTATTACAAGCTATTTGACTTGCAATGTATGTAAGTGTGTTCGGGTCAAATCTTGCAAATGAATTTTAAAGCAGTTATCCTCCACCGATTAAGATGTAATTTTGCATACACGTATAGTTTGGATAACAATGCATGGTTATCTAAGTGACGTCATTCTAAATGCAATATGGCGGACGGCCCAAGATGGCTGACTAGTTATTTTTTTCACACTGCCATGATATGAGTATCAAGTGAAAGGGTTTGCTAATTATAATACAAATAAAAATGTTTTAACAAAAGATTTTTAATGAACAATTGACCCTAACTTTTAAAACTTTTCTCAAATAATAAAAAATCTATGCGGCGGGCTGACGTTGGAGTTAAAACTTTAAAAAGTACAGGCAAGTAAAAAGCACTAGTAAAAAAAGTAACATTTTCCGCACAGTTTGGCTGCTTGGAAAACGCTCTTTTCGAGGACCTGCATTGTAATAGTTATTTATGCTACAAGTGCGGAAGGTACGTGATTTCCGATGAGTGGTATTTATAAATCGACACGAGTCGGAAATCATCTTACGCACGTGTATCATACAAAATTTTACTATGCATTGTGCGAGGAAATAACAAAAAATATCTGAACCAAGCAAGAAATTAATAAAATGACTGGCTTATTCAAGGGCGCTCAGCATATCCTCAGATTAACTTTTACTGCGCATATGCAAATAGCTGTCACGTCGTAACGCAAAAAGGCACCAGCAAAATATTTATTAATAATAATCATCATCTGCCAAGCCTTTTTCCCATCTATATTGGGGTCGGCTTCCAGTCTTACCGGATTCAGCTAAGTAACAGTGTTTTACATGGAGCTATCTGACCTCCACAACCCAGTAACTGGGTAACACTGTACCCCTTGGCAAGACTGGTGAGATAATAATAATAATAATAATCTGTGGCCTGACCTGTCAAGTGTGACATATAAAATTTTATCTACAAATTTTCCAATTTATAACTAATACAATAATATAATAGAAAAATACAATAGAACAATGTCCAAATAAAATGAAAAAATAAGAAAATAAAAGAAAATTACAATAGTGACCATGTAAACCAACCAAAACTATAACATGATAAATTACGTACTTGACAAACGAAAGATGAATGGAATATGTTGACGAGAAGCCAGGCCCGAGCACTAAACACACGCCCAACATCTTCGGGTTCGTCGCTCAACTCCGCCTCGCAGCCGCCGGGACCACCTACAATCGTGAGTCAAGCGATCCCGGACGCTGCAGTTGCGTCGAGCTCGAGCGACGAATACTTCTCTCCGCCGACGACACCACCACCTGCGCGTCGACGGGGAGGACGCCGGCCGCCAGATAGCTTGGGGCCTCGAGGCCCATCGGCCTCTGACAGGGTCCCCGCTCCCGGTGGAAGTGTGCAGCGCATGCGATGGACGCAATCAATCAACGAAAACGTCATGCGCGCATACTTTGGGGCTACAGAGGAAGGAAGTAACCTGACTGCGTACCGTGGTCGGATGCTCTCTCTGTTTCAGGTGCTTGAGCCAGCTGTCAACGTGTCGGCCCAACGTCTATCGGATCAGGTGCGGGTCATCCTGCGTAACCGTATGCTAGATGACGCCGTACTTGATGGACTGCGTGAGGAATCACGGAGTAGCCGTGTCTCGCCTGCCTTGCCACCGGCCGCGGTGCAACTGCAACCCAGTGTTTCACCGCGACCTGACCATGTTGGAGAGGATGACGACGACGGGGCTATATCCGTGAGTACCCAATGCAATGTACGATTGAGGAGCGCTTTGGAATGTGCATTCCGAGAGTATCGTTCCACACCACCTGAACTTAGACCACGATTACCTCGTCTGCCCATGCATAAGAAAAATAGGGCGCTGGTGTGTGCTCTAGATTCGCAGCTATCAAATGTTTTTGATAGCAGCAAAGACCTTACTGATACCCACTCGATCTTGTATTGTGCGGCTGCAGCGGCATGTCGCGTAGCTAACGTCAAGTTTCCCAAAACTGATAGAGCTACACGACCAGCTATACCAGCTTGGCAGTACAGGATTGAGCGTCGTATCGGTGAGGCTAGAGCACTCATCGGCAAGCTTATCTGCTTCAGGGAGGGCAACACTCGCCCTAGAGTGATGCGCTTTGTGAGGCGGGCGTTTTCGGCGACTGATATCAGTTCTCGAGATTATATGTCCCGCGTCACAGAGCGTATCGACTTCCTGAAGCAGAAGATCTATGCATGGGCAAGCCGTATTCGACGTTACAAGCGGCGAGTGGAACGATACACTCAAAATCGCACATTTCAGAAGAACGAAAGGTGGGTTTATAGGGCTTGGGAGCGACCCGACCAAGGTGTGACTGATACGCGCCTACAGGATAATGACGCCATGTGTTCGTTCTGGCGCGATATCTGGTCGGTGCCTGTCAGTCACACCGAGGGTGACTGGACTCGGGAAGTCGAGCAAGCGTGCGATCCGATACCACAAATGGGGGCAATTACCATCAGCCCCCAAGATGTGGCTCGTGCAGTCCGTCCGTTGCCCAATTGGAAATCTCCAGGGCCGGACGGACTGCAAAACTTTTGGATTAAATGGTTCCAAAGGTCGCACGCTCGTTTGGCATCTCAATTCCAGTCTGCCTTAGAGTCAGGCTCGCTGCCCCAGTTCCTAACGACAGGAATAACCCATCTGCTCTATAAATCGGGTAGTACTGCGGAACCTAAAAATTATAGACCGATAACGTGTTTACCGACGGTCTATAAAGTTCTTACATCCATTCTGAGAGCGAAAATTAATCAACATATTGACAATAACGCCATCATGTCTGCTTCTCAGAATGGATGTAGGAACGGGTCCCGCGGTACTAAGGAGCTGCTCCTCATAGACATTGCCATTAGCCAGCAGGTTTGCCGTTCCCGCAAGGATCTGGCGACATGTTGGATAGATTACAAGAAGGCCTATGACTCAGTGCCACATACATGGCTCATGAGGGTGTTGGAGTTGTATAAAATTGATGCAACACTACGCACCTTCCTGACGTCATGTATGAGGCAGTGGAGGACGGTCCTTCACTATCCAGGATGTCGACAGATTCATGAAAACAGTGAACCTATAAGGATTGAGCGCGGTATATTTCAGGGCGACAGTCTGAGTTCTTTGTGGTTTTGTTAAGCCCTGAACCCTCTCAGTACACTGCTGGAGGGTTCGGGCCTGGGCTATCGGTTGAGAAGAGGTGGTCAGGTCATATCACACCTCCTTTATATGGATGATTTGAAGCTCTTTGCCCCCAGCAACTTGCAACTGATGAAGCTACTGAAGGTGACAGAAACCTTCAGTGACGCCATCAGGATGGAATTTGGTGTGGACAAATGTGCAGTCATACATGTAAAGCGAGGGGAGATTATGGAATCCGTGGGAATACAACTCTCGGATTCCATATACCTTCGATCCCTTTCCTCAACCGAAACTTACAAGTATTTGGGTATGTCGGAAGCATTAGGCATCAATGCTAGTGATGTGAAACAGTCGTTGAAGGAACGCTTTTTTGGCCGCCTGAATAAAGTACTAAATAGTCTTTTATCAGGCGGAAACAAGGTGCGCGCTTTCAACGGCTGGGTCATGCCGGTGTTGATGTACTCTTTCGGCATACTCAAATGGACTCAGACAGAACTTGACGCCCTGGATAGGAGGGTCCGCACGCTGCTTACCGCAAATCGTATGCATCACTCACGTTCATCGGTTATGAGACTGTATATCCCACGGAAGTGCGGTGGTCGTGGCTTTTTATATGCTAAGACCCTGCACAACCACGAGGTATGCAGTCTTAGGGAATACTTCCAGGCCGCCGACGTGCGTATGCATCGAGATGTAGTAGCGGTGGACAAGCGCCTCACCCCGCTCTCCTTGGCTAACGAGAACTGGCGCAAACCTATAGTATTAGATACTAATGACCGCAGGGAGGTATGGCAGAGCAAGGAGCTTCACGGACGCTTCTACCGGGTCCTACATGGGCCCGATGTAGATCTTTTAGCATCCGTGGCCTGGCTGCGATTTGGTGACCTTTTCGGGGAAACCGAAGGTTTTGTCTTTGCGATTATGGACGAAGTTATGATGACAAACAACTACCGGAAATACCAGGCCCCTCAGAAAGTATTGCGAAAAAAAGTTTTTATATATGGGAGACTGGCCAGTTATAATGTTTTTCGAAAATATGATTATTTATAAGTAAAAATAAGTAAGTTCCAATTTCAAAATTTCCCTCCACATTTTTTGCGAGTTAATTCAAAGTATTGTGTCTCACTGAAATATGGATCTGCGCCGGGAACATTTTAGAGCTATGATTTTATACGATTTCAAGTGTCGCCTGAAACCGGATGAATCGTACGATAGACTTCAAATGGCATTCATGGATGAAGGCCCTTCCAAGGCAACCGTGTATCGTTGGTATAACGAATTCAAGCGCGGTCGACCAACTTTGGGGGATGACGAAAGAAGCGGTCGCCCTTTGACGGCTGTTACCGAAGAAAACGTGCTAGCAGTGAAAAATTTAATCCAAGACAATAGGCGAATTACATATCAGGAGATTCAACACATATTGAAGATTGGATCGGGAAGCGTTCACGAGATTCTACACAGCCATCTTCGCGTGAGGAGGATAGTATCACGCTGGGTGCCGCACAACCTCACCGATGCTCAGAAGCAGGCCCGGGTGGAATGGTGCCGTGATATGCTTAACAAATTTGAAGCAGGCTCGTCTCGGCGTGTTTACGACATCGTTACAGGTGATGAGTCCTGGATTTATCAATACGACCCAGAAACCAAGCGCCAGTCGACTGTTTGGGTGTTTCAAAATGAGCCAACGCCTACCAAAGTGAAGCGATCTAGAAGCGGGGGTAAGATTTTGATCGCTAGCTTTTTTAATTTGACTGGCCACTTGGTATCAATTCCCTTACGGGATCAAAGAAGCATTAATGCCGAATGGTATACTACCAAATGTTTGCCAGAAGTTTTCTCTGTTATAAGCAACAAGCGACCAAACACAGGGCTCCGCGGGCTACTGCTCCACCACGACAATGCACCTGCGCACACCGCACTCAAAACGAGGGACTTCCTGGACAGCACGCCAGTCAAACTCCTGGGTCACCCTCCTTACAGCCCTGATCTAGCACCGTGTGACTTCTTTTTATTCCCAAAAATAAAAAATCAGCTCAAAGGGATACAATTTTCGTCGCCGGAAGATGCGCTGGCTGCGTTCGAGCAGGCTGTAAACGAGGTGTCTGCGGCGGACTGGAAAAAGTGTTTTGAAAACTGGTTTAGGCGCATGAATCTTTGTATAGAGGCTGGTGGAAAGTACTTTGAAAAGATTTAATAAAAATATATGTACGTATAGAACAATTTTTTTTAGTTTCGCAAAACTTTCTGAGTGTCCCACGTATATTGTGAAGGACGGCACGGTTGACATTTGTCGGACATGTCACCGGCCGGGGGAATCAATCAGACACATTATTTCCGGTTGTTCTAGTCTGGCTAACGGAGACTATTTGCATAGACACAACCTTGTAGCCAGGATTATCCACCAGCAACTTGCTCTTAAATACAATCTTGTGGAATCGGAAGTGCCTTACTATAAGTATGTGCCCGACCCAGTTCTCGAAAATGGCAATGTCACGTTGTATTGGGAACGGTCTATCATCACTGACAGGACTGTTGTTGCTAATAAGCCTGACATAGTGGTGATATTCCGACTAGAGCGTCGCGCAATGATTGTTGATATTGCGGTCCTCCATGACGAGAACCTCGTGAAGGCGGAGAGAGATAAGAAAAGTAAGTATCTTGATCTGGCTCGCGAGATTGTCGACATGTGGGATGTGAATACAGCAGTCATTGTGCCGATAGTCGTGACGGCCAATGGTATAATAGCCAAGAGCCTCGACGAACATCTTAGGAGGCTCTCGTTGGGCAGCTGGATCAAGGGCTTGATCCAGAAAGCGGTACTCCTGGACACGGCTCGTATTGTTAGGAGGTTCCTCTCTCAGGAGCCCTGACCACCGGTAGCTTGGACCCTGTTCCCGATACCGGTGGGCTACTATTTTTGTATTTTTAAATGTTTTTTTTATTTTATTGTTTATAGAATGATATTTAAAAATGTAAAAACATGTAAATGTAATAAATAAATGGAATAATAATAATATTAATTACAAGAATACATGTCCCGTGTCACGGAACGCATCGACTATCTGAAACAGAAAGTTTGTGCATGGGCAAACCGCATTCGGCGGTATAAGCGGCGGATTGACCGGTACTCGCAGAATCGCATGTTCCAGAGCGATGAGAGGTGGGTATACAGAGCTTGGGAGCGACCTGAACAAAATGTGACAGACGTGTGCCGCCCGGATGATGTCGCCACGAGTACATTCTGGCGAAGCATCTGGTCGGTGCCCGTCTGTCATACTGAGGGTGGCTGGATGCGTGATGTCGAGCGCGTGTGTGAAGCTATACCAGAAATGGAAAAAGTAACTATTAGTCCATCTGATGTAGCCAAAGCAGTTCGTCCGCTACCGAACTGGAAGTCTCCGGGACCGGACGGACTGCATAACTTTTGGCTAAAATGGTATAGCAGCTCACACGCGCTACTGGCATCTCAATTCCAGTCATGCTTAGAATTTGGGTCGCTGCCACAGTTTTTAACAACAGGCGTTACCCAACTGCTCCATAAGACAGGTAGTCCCGTGGAACCCAAGAATTATAGACCAATTACATGCTTGTCAACGGTTTATAAACTTCTTACATCCATCCTGAGAGCCAAAATTGATAAACACATTGAAAGTAACTCAATAATGTCTACCTCTCAGAATGGATGTAGGAATGGGTACCGCGGCACTAAGGAGCTACTCCTCATCGACATGGCCATAAGCCAGCAGGTTCGTCGATCGCGTAGGGATCTGTCGACATGCTGGATTGACTACAAGAAGGCATACGACTCTGTGCCACATACATGGCTCATGAGGGTGCTGAAGTTGTACAAAATAGATGATGCAACTGTATGCACCTTCCTTGAGTCATGTATGGGGCAATGGAAGACAGTCCTTCGATATCCAGGATGTCGACCGATTCAGGGGGATGATGAACCTGTATGGATTAAACGGGGCATATTTCAGGGCGACAGTTTGAGCCCACTTTGGTTCTGCTTAGCCCTGAATCCTCTAAGCACACTGCTGGAGGATTCAGGACTAGGCTATCGGTTGAGAAGAGGTGGTCAGGTCATATCTCACCTCCTTTACATGGATGATCTGAAACTCTTTACCCCCAATAAATTCCAACTGACGGAGCTACTGAAGGTAACTGAAACCTTCAGTAACTCCATCAGGATGGAATTTGTTGAGGAAAAATGTGCAGTCATGCATGTAAAGCAAGGGGAGATTATGGAATCCGAGGGAATTCAACTCTCTGATTCCGTACACTTTAGACACCTCTCCTCGACTGAAACTTACAAGTATTTGGGTATGTCGGAAGCGTTGGGCATCAACAGTACTGACATGAAGCAACTGCTGAAGGAGCGTTTCTTTGGCCGCCTGAAAAAGGTATTAAATAGCCTTTTGTCGGGCGGAAATAGGGTGCGCGCCTTCAACAGTTGGGTCATGCCGGTTTTGATGTACTCTTTCGGCATACTCAAATGGACTCAGACCGAGCTCGACGCCCTCGTTAAGAGGGTCCGGACACTGCTGACCGCAAACCGGATGCATCACCCACGATCATCGGTGATGAGACTGTACATCCCGCGGAAGTGTGGGGGTCGAGGCTTTTTAAACGCCAAGACTCTTCACAACCGCGAGGTGTGCAGCCTCAGAGAATACTTTTTAAAAGCTGAAGTGAGTATGCACCGGGATGTGGTCGCAGTGGACAAGGGACTCACCCCGTTGTCCATGGCTAAAGAGAACTGGCGCAAGCCTGTAATACTATCGATTGATGAACGCAAAGAGGTATGGCAAGGCAAGGAGCTACACGGGCGCTTCTATCGGGCTCTCCTTGGGCCCGATGTAGATTTCCCAGCGTCCGTATCCTGGCTACGTTTCGGCGACCTTTTCGGGGAAGGAAGGTTGAAGGTTTTGTCTGTGCAATTATGGACGAAGTTATCCTGACGAATAACTACCGGAGACATATAATGAAGGACGGGACGGTTGACATATGTCGGGCATGCCACCATCCGGGTGAATCCATCAGACATATTATCTCTGGTTTTTCTCGTCTGGCTAACGGCGAGTACTTACACAGGCATAACCAAGTGGCCAGGATTATTCACCAGCAACTTGCTTTGAAGTACAATCTAGTGAAATCGGAGGTACCGTATTACAAGTATGTGCCCGACCCAGTTCTCGAAAATGACCATGTCACGTTGTACTGGGATCGGTCTATCATTACTGATAGGACTATTGTTGCCTATAAGCCTGATATAGTGGTGATAGACCGATTAACGCGCCGCACAATGATAATCGATATCACCATCACACATGACGGGAACCTCGTGAAAGCTGAGAAAGAGAAACAAATCAAGTATCTTGACTTAGCACATGAGGTTGTCGATATGTGGAATGTGGACTCGGCGATCATCGTGCCGATTGTCGTTACGGCCAACGGCCTGATGGCCAATAGCCTCGACGACCATCTATCGAGGCTGTCATTGGGCGGTTGGATCAAGGGTCTGATACAGAAGGCAGTACTCCTCGATACGGCTCGCATTGTGAGGAGGTTCCTGTCTCTGGAGCCCTAACCACCGGTAGCTTGGACCCTGTTCCCGATACCGGTTGGCTTCTATTTTTTTATTTTTAAATGTTTTTTAAGTTTTCTTTTTTTAAATATTTAAAAATGTAATAAAATAAGAAAAAAGATAAATAAACGACATAATAATATTAATTAATTTACTGATCAAAATCAAAATCTAGAGTAATTAAAAACGCCTTAAATGAAGTATAAGTTTTGTTTTACCTTTTATATGAATGATAATCTGTACTTAACTAATTTTATACCATTCCCCCTCTAAAAAGCTTATTTTATTCACTGAAAACAGTGAATAAAAAGCACTTTTTTCACTGTTTTGGTGTTTGAATTTAGAACACACCAATATATTATATTCGACGTCCATCTCAATGCTATACAACCTCCTTGCGCTTAAAATACTCGATACAAACTCCTTCTGCAAGAATATTCGACTTTCAAACTTCTTCATCGATTTAATTTTCAGTTTGTTAATATTTAGGATTTCAATAATGATTTTCATGATTTTGATTTTAGTCTGGGATGTTTAGTGAATACTTATTTGTATTGTAATTCTAATACTAATTGCATTGGTGTATAATTAATTATAAGTATGTAACGTAACGGAGGTGGTCACTGGCCCCTGAAACACAGATGCTGTTACCTAGCTCAGCTTCAATTTACAAAAAATGTGAAACCCTAAGTTTTAACATTTTTTGTAAATTATGAAGGTAATAAAACATTTATTTATTATTATACCTTGTGCTTTTCGCTTAAATCTTTCTTTTTCTCGTAGTCATGGTATAAAATATAGTATGCAACTCTTGAATAAAACGGATTTATATCGAGGGCCATGAATCACTCGCGTCGCTTAGGATTCTACAACTTGAATCACTCGCTATGCTCGTGATTCATCTATGGCCCTCGCTTTAAAACCTATATATTTATTCACTAGTTGCATAATATACTATTTAAAGGGGCTTATTCAAGGGCGCTCAGCATATCCTCAGATTAACTTTTACTGGCATATGCAAATAGCTGTCACGTCGTAACGCAAAAAGGCACGAGCAAAATATTAATCAATAATAATAATAATATTAATTAATATTAATTAATTTATTGATCAAAATCTAAATCTACAGTAATTAAAAACGCCTTAAATGAAGTATTAGTTTTGTTTTACCTTTTATATGAATGATAATCTGTACTTAACTCATTTTTAAAACTTTACTCAAATAATAAAAACTCTATGCGGCGGGCTGACGTTGGAGTTAAAAATTAAAAAAAGTACAGGAAAGTAAAAAGCACTAGTAAAAAAAGTGACACTTTCCGCACAGTTTGGCTCTTAGAAAACGCTCTTTTCGAGGGCATGCATTGTAAAGTTATTTTTGGCTTTGTAGTGTTTCGTTTTGGCAGTCGGTTTAATATTTTTAGTAAAAAAAAGTAAATTCATAAAATCGACTGCTTAAGTAGCGAACTAAAACGACGTTAACAAGAGGAAAATCATGCTGTGCAGTCGGAGGATACATATTCTCGAGCTGGCCGACCAAAACCAGATGTAGGTACCCTTGTTGTGCTGGATGAAAAAAAAATTGAACCTCCACAATATAGCTCCCAAAAGCCGCCATTTTTTTGTAATTTTAATGTAACCAGTGACACTGGCCGAGTTAAGATGAATCGATTGACGTAAGAATCATCAAAATTGGCCTACGCGTTTGGTCTCTAGAACGCCACATAGGAACACACATACATTGTTTGATAAACACATTACACTCCTTCGGCAGTCGGCTAAAAGGTTTTAATTTTTCTCTTTTCAGTTTTGGTACCTTAATTACCATGCAAATACGCATTATTAACGATTACTTAAAAAGTGCTTATCAGATCTTGATCTAAATTAAATGGGACCACATGAGAAGCATCAGCTTGCAAATAAAAAAAGAACCATCAAAATCGGTTCATAATTCGTGGAGTTATCGCGTAACAAACATACAGTCGAGTTGATAACCTCCTCCTTTTTGAAGTCAGTTGCAAAATATTTTTTTACAAGCGTTTATATTGTTAAAATTGCATTGTTACGAGAAACCAACGCGCGTGCAAAATATCATCTCAATCAGACACTGGGTTGTGACTCAAATCTAACGTGCAAGATTAGATTACAAATACAGAGTAAAAGAGAACTAAGAGAAATTAGAGAGAACTTTCTGTAAACTTACCTGTAAAAGAACATAATATGAACAGTATCAACAGAATATGCAAAAACTTCATCTTGAAAATATAATAGGCACGGAACGACTACGTACGCACTGTACTGCTGTAAGATTTTGAATAACAAGCATACAAAACCTGATAACAACGAGGATAAAATGGATTTAGTTACTAATTAAGGCACGTGCCTCACCGTCAAATGATTGACAAAGGCAAAGTGAATAGAGTAGGTATATTTATGATTTAAGAAAGGCTCTCGTTTGACCACTATCTCACCTGATGGTAAGTTATGATTTATGGTCGACGGTGAAGCACTCTTTACTTAATTAACCCTAGGATGTAACTATCAGGCAATACAGACTCCAGCACAGAATCCCACTCCTTAGCTGTACGCACAATGAAAGTATTCTCAAAACGCTTTTTGCGTATGGGTGGGATGTCCACCATGTACCGATTTGGCGCATTACCGTACGTCTTGTTGTCCGATGATGGAAAAGACTAGGCGGAATTTATAATCAATAACTAAAATTGTTGGAATACTGGCAATAGGTAAGCCTATCACTAGTTTAAATATTTTGTATGTCTTCTACAACTGACGTGTAAATTCACTACAATAAAATTTTCCTTGTGAACTCTCAAATACAACGTGGTATTTTTATTTAAAACACAACACTGCATTTCAACAATTCAACACGTCATCAGCACGAAGCTCTAAAATATTTTGAACTAGTATAAGTGCAGTGTTTTGTGTGTTGAGGAAGTTGTTCACAAGGAGTAGATTGTGGTATGTAATACAATTTTTCACAATGCCAAACAACGTTTGTAGCGGTGATGGTATAAGCCGAAATCCATGCACCAATTCAAATATATCTGCATTAGCATCCTTAAGATTATGCGGCAGAGAAGGATATTCTGTTTGGAAATTTAAAATGAGAAATTATCTTTACTACCCAGAAGGTGATATAACTTCAACTGCAGCCAGAATACGTAATGACCGCAAAGCTTTGTCTAAGATATGTCTAACTTTAGATGGTCCCGCTATTACTCATGTATGTAGCTCAAATACGGCCAAAGAAGCTTGGAATGCATTGAAAATAGCATACGAAGACCGTGGAATGGGACGTAGACTAACACTAGAAAGGAGGTTGTACAGATTGAACCTTATAGATTTTGAAAACGTAGAATTATATATAAATGCTGTATTAAGTACTGCTCAAGACCTAGCAGATATCTGAAAACAGATAGAAGATGCCTCAATTGCTGCAATATTGTTAGGAGGTCTTACAGTAAGTTATGAACCTCTGATAATGGGATTGGAGAACAGTAACGTTAACATCACGTCAGAATTGGTCAAAACTAAGTTGTTAAATGAGATATCTCGTGATGTTCGTGATGCCGAACCTGAATCAGCTTTAAGAACTAGCACTCGTCTTGGTAAACCTAATAAATAACCTATCATATGTTATGATTGTAAGGAGCCAGGGCACAAGCGCCCTGATTGCCTGCATGAGAAGAGAAAGTCTCGAAACAAGAAACAAACCGATTCCACACTGTTATGTGCTCTTAGAGAGACTGGAAATCAAATGAATAAATGGATAATTGATTCTTGTGCAACAAAACATATGTCATCAAGATCAGAGTGGATGTCTTTCATTAAACCGTTCAGTTCTGGTAAAGTGACAATTGCAAACGGCGATGAGATCATGTGTACCGGGATTGGAAATGTTTCCATTAGTACCGAGCGTAAAGCAAATCTACTATCCATTAGTAAAATTGTAGATGAAGGTTTTACTGTAGTTTTTAACAATACAGATTGTAATATTTATGATTCAGATAATTTTTCTTGTATTACATGTGAATCTATACTACACGGTTCAAAAAGTGGTGCACTGTACACTTTAGATTGTACTGTTAATATTCCCCAAAAGTTAAATTGCAACGTGTCACTCGGTGACGGTGACGCAGTTAACGCATTATCACAATATCGGCTATGGCATAGAAGATTAGGCCATCTTTGCCGTTTTGCTATGCAGTCGCTTAAAGGTCAGGGTATAATTAGCTTTAAACAAGTAGATAAGCAACCCTGCGTATCATGTATCGAAGCAGAACAGTCGAGGAAATCGTTTAAAGCTACTTCCACTACAAGAGCGACAGAGCCACTACAGCTTATTTATTCAGACCTATGTGGCCCTATGTCAGAAGTCTCTTTTCAAGGAAATAAATACATGCTTTTATTTATTGACGATTTCTCTCGTAGAATTTTTGCGTATTTTGCTTCTTCGAAAGCAGATGTAAAAAGCAAGTTTATAGCTTTTCAAGCCTTAGTCGAAAAACAAACAAATGCTTCTATAATAAAAAAACTTTTTTACAAAAAAATACTACCGACTTCCAAATAAGAAAACTACAAAGTGAAAAATAACTTTATTTTTGGAAGTCGGTGTCTTTCGTAGGTACCATTTTTTTTCGTTATGGACACCGACTTCCAAAAATAAAGTTATTTTTCACTTTGTAGTTTTCTTATTTGGAAGTCGGTAGTATTTTTTTGTAAAATAGTTTTTTTATTTTTCACTTTTTAGTTTTACCTACCTAATAGGCAAGTTGTTTAGTAAGTTTCCTATAACGCCAGAATAGATTACCCGAATATCATGAAACTTGAACAAAACCGATCAAATGAGAGATCTGCTTACCCCTTAAGAGCATACTGGCGTGATGTTATGTTATGAAATGGTATAAACAATAAACAGACATGCGATTTCAGCAGTCCCGAGAGATTTGCCGTTATTTATTGAAGAGTTCTGTTGTATATCTTCGAAGTTCTTCATCAGATCTTCACCAAATTAAAATGGGACCAATTTCGGAACATACTCTTTCAAACAAAAAAAGAATTTTCAAAATCGGTCCACAATTGACGGAGATATCGGTGAACATACACAAAAAAAAAAAAAAAAAAAAAAAAACATACAAGAAGTCGAACATAGAACCTCCTCCTTTTTCGAAAGTCGGTTAAAAATACTTAGGACCGATAACGGGACAGAATTCATTAATAAAGAATTCACAAATTATTTAATTTCTCAGGGTATACAGCACCAAACGACTGCGCCCTACATCCCCCAACAGGCAGGTGTAGTTGAGCGTGCTAATAGATCTATAATAGAGAAGGCTCGCTCAATGCTGGCGGATAGTGCACTTTCGAAGATGTACTGGCAGGAGTTTAAAACACCCAACGAGCTTTGGTATGGTGTTAAACCCGATTTAAGCCATCTACGAGTTTTTGGATGTAGAGCAATGGTCCTAATTCCTTCTTGCAATAGAAAGAAGTTGGATTTTAAAGCAGAAGAACAAATTTTTGTTGGATACTGCGAAGATCCAAATACTTATTATTTTCGTAATGCAGCGAGCATTCCTAGAAGACTTCTAAAATCTCGAGACGTATCTTTCTTCGAGAACTGTTTTTCAAATCTGAAAAATATTCCTGACATTGAGCTTTCTATTGACCCTCCTGCTCCTTTAGTTCTATCTGCTGATAAACTAAATCAAGAGGCAGATACAGATGAAATAGCAGAAGTCGAACATTTTGAAGATGCTGTTTGTCGAGATCCGGTGACTCCACAAAAGGTTCCCCGGGTTGAACAGGTTGAACAGAGTTCAGTTGAAGATGAATGTGAGCAAGTTGTACTTGAGCGAAGATACTCCACACGATCTAGGAAATTGCCAGATTTCCTGACCTATCAAGCTTGTAGCTCATCAGTAGAGCCTGACAAACCTCGCACTTACACGGAAGCAATAAATGCTGTAGATGCTCATAAGTGGAAGGAGGCGATAACAGATGAGTACAATTCCTTACAAAAGCTTGGCACATGGAAACTGGTTCCTCGATCAACTAAAAAGGCAATTCCGTGTAAATGGGTTTTTAAGATAAAAAGAGATGCTCAAGGCACGACTCGTAGCGAAAGGTTTTAAACAAGTGGCTGAAGTAGACTACTACGAGACGTTTTCTCCAGTAGTCCGGATGTCGTCATTGAGAACGCTCTTTGCCTTAGCAATTGAGATGGGACTTAACATGCGACATATGGACGTCGATACCGCTTTTCTCAACGGAGAACTTGAGGAAGAAGTATACATGGAACAACCTCAAGGTTTCTCTATGAATAGTGAGGGCTTGGAACCTAAAATTGGACCAAACCTTGTCATCTATAGGTTTTTCTAAAACCCCATCTTAGCCTTGTGTGTATAAAAAGTTTTTTGGTACGGAACTTTTTATAGTGGCCATCTATGTCGATGACATTATTTTCTTTTTAACACGCTTTTATTAGCTTGGTATGTATGTATCTATGTATCTATGTATCAATGTAACAATGTATCAATGTATCAATGTAACGGAATCTTTGAACGTGATTTTCACCCACTTCAAAACGTTGGATTGATTTGAAACTTTGCACACTTATCAAGGACCGATGACAATGCAATAATTTAAACAGTTTGTCCCATTATCCTTACCATTAAAGCGTGTTTTTTAGTTTTTAGAACTACAATTTTTTATAAGAATAAAATGACTTTTGACATTGTCAAAAATGACTTGGAAAAATCATTTAAATTGAAGGATTTAGGCTATTTAAATGATTATCTGGGAATTATTATATTGCATTCAAATGACTGCATTAAAATTAGCCAACAGACTTATATCAAGTCGTTATTGGTAAAATATAACATGCAAGATTGCAAACCTGTGAATACACCTTTAAGTAATACAAAGTGAAAAGATTGTTTGTACCTCTTTGATGGAAACTTTCCTCTAGTAGTCTAGACAGTTACCATTAGTAACGTCATATAACAATCTTTGTCTTACTTAATAAACATATACGATTAGTATTCAGTGAACTATTTATTTGAAACAGTTAAAACCATATAAAACTTAACATGGTAGCAGAGCGTGGTTCATCTATTTTGAATACATAATCGTAAATAAAAAAGCAAGATGACAAACAGAATCGAAAGTCTGAATAAAGAAAATTATGACACATGGGTACTACAGGCCAAAGCCATAATAGTAAAAGCAAAACTATGGAAATACATAGAACAAGAAATAGACTTGACCAAATCAAATGACTCGGATATTGAAGGTAACTTAATGGCAATCAGTGAGTTAATTCTAATAATTGTAAGGTTGTGAGTCCGGGGAGATGAGTTAAACAAGTCTCTTCATTAGAATCTCCTTTATTACTGCCCTTAATCATAGAGTACAATTGTTTATATACGTGTTGATAGGTACATTAGAATACATGAGCTCACATACATATGTCTTACACACTACACGCCCACCGGCTAAATAAAATAAAAATAATGGTTACACTTATTTTTATTTTTAGGTTATAATACGTGTATAGTCACTTAATTTTTTTTTTATAATATGCAGACAATATAATGACGAAAATAAAATATTGGTACAAAATATAGGGTTACACACAGAAATACTTTAAAAAAAATAAAAGTACAATCTATTTTTCAACTTAAAGTTACATGCTAACAGCTTATCATTAGGTAGTATATGGTCTGGTTCTATTTTTATGTACTATTACTTCTTTTCCTTTATACAGTATTTTTAAATTTGGGTTACAATCTTCTATTACTTCGTAGGGTCCTATATATAGCGGATCAAATTTGTTTACAGTTTGTTCATTCTTAAGTAGTATCATGTCACCATTACTGTATGTTACAGGATTGGTATACGAATCATATCTACATTTCCTGATCTGTTTACTATTAATTAAATTTTGTCTCGCGTCATACTGTGATTTTTGAAGCTTATATTTGAGTTGTTGTGGATAGTCATAAAAGTTATATAATGGTTCAATATCTGAAGTTAAATTACTAGGTAAATTGCACAGTTTTCCAAATACCAGTTCATATGGAGTGTATTTAGTTTCCGTATGTACAGTGGTATTAAAAGCAAAGCACCAATATGGAAGCCATAAACTCCAATTTTGGGGTTGGTTCTCTGTTTGTATGCGAAGGAATGAAAGTAGATTTTTATGAGTATTTTCTAAGCCTCCAATTGATTGGTGATGATATGCTGTAGATGTTGATTGGGTTATTTTTAGTATTTTACATACTTCATTCATTACTTTCGAAACGAACTCCGTACCGCGATCTGATATTATATTTCTCGGAATGCCATAACGTAATACAAAATTATTAATGAAAGCCATTGTCACTGAAATTGTATCCTTATTTCTAAGCGGGTAAGCTTCTACATACTTGCTAAGATCACACTGTAGTGTGAGTATATACATATAATTATCACTATCCTTACTTAAGGGCCCAACTAAATCTAAAAATACTCTATCAAACGCCGAATGACCTGTATCAGTCAGGACCATTGGCTGTTTTATGTGCCTAAAATGTTTCTGTCGCTGGCATTTATCGCAGCGATTTACAAACTCTGTGACGTCATTTACCAATTTCGACCAAAAATAACGCCGTTTTATATTATTTATCATTCGTCGTATACCGGCGTGGCCGCTACTCGGTAATAAGTGGTAGTCATTTAAAATTATACGTTTCGTATCGTGATCACTTATTACTTTTACACCTTTTATAACATATAAACGTGGTCCGGACCAATTAGGTGTAATATTTATGCTATGAATTAAATCTCTTACTATCTCAATGTTTTCATTACTTTGTACAATGTACAGACTATCAAGTTTCATTAGGTTACAGTCATAAGCCAACTCCCGTACAAAGGCATCTCGTGCGCATTGTAATCGGTAAGATGGGTTTACTCTTAGTATACAATTTGATGCATCATAATTAAATATAGTATTTGATTGGTTATTCCATTCTTTTTCATTTACGAACCTTAACTCAGTGCAATCCTTTGGTTTTTTAAGCAATTCCGTAACTCTTGGGTGATCAGTCCAGTCGTTCATAGATCGCTTAGCAACCATAGGGTTGTCACTCAGAACTTGTTCATTTCCTTCACGCATACGCTTTTTCTGGCCTCTGGTTAATACAGACACAACGTGCTGGTTTATTTCCTTCAATTCATCGCTTGTTATACGGATACGTGACATGGCATCTGCAGCTGCATTGTCAGTACCTCGAACATATTCTATTATGTAATCGTACTCCTCTATTATTAAACGGAATCTAGTCAAACGGCTAGATGGATTTATTTGATTAAATAAGTAAATTAATGGTTTGTGGTCGGTTTTGATAATAAATTTTCTACCGTAAAGATAGGGTCGGAAATACTTAACAGACCATACGATAGCGAGTAACTCTTTTTCTATCGTGGGGTACCTAATTTCTGCTTTATTAAGACTACGGCTTGCGTAAGCAATTGGTCTGTTATCACTATTGCAAAGCACGGAACCGATTGCATATCCGGACGCATCTGTTTGTAAAACGAAAGTATTGTTTTCATCGAAGTTGGGATATTGTAATATTGGTGGTGATATTAACGACTCTTTCAGGGATTCGAAGGATTTCTGACACTCATGCGACCATTCAAAGTTAAAATTTTTTCGACACAATCTGTTAAGTGGTAAGGATATTGCGGCAAAATCTGGTATAAATTTTCTATAAAAGTTGACGAATGCTATGAATCTTTTTGTTTCGTCTGCATTTTTGGGTACGGGATAATTTTTCACTATGTTTATTTTATCTAAATCTGGTTTAATTCCTTCAGATGTTACAACATGTCCTAAAAACTGCATTTCTTTTCTTAGGAAATCACATTTCATTGGATTAAGTTTCAAGTTAACTTTGCGTAATCTAGTTAAAATATCTATAAGATTTTTATTGTGGACTTGTAAATTACGACCAAAACAGATTAAATTATCTAAATATACAAATAATTTGTCGTATGTAAGTCCAGACATGGCAATTGTCATTAGACGAGAGAATGCACTTGGGCTAATTTTTAATCCCATAGGTAACCGGGTCATTTGATATTGGCCTGATGGCGTAGTGAATGCTGTATACTTTCTGCTTTCTGGTTGTAATTTTGCCTGATAATATGCTTGTGATAAATCTAATTGTGAAAAATACATTGAACCGGATAAAGAATCTAAAATATCGTTAATATTCGGGAGTGGAAATTTATCGTCTAAAATTCTAGTGTTTAATTTACGAAAATCAATAACCAGCCTCCATTTCTTAGAATTATCTTCTGATTTTTTGGGTACTAACAAAATTGGGCTTGACCACTCACTTTTTGCTGGTTCAATGATATGTTCAGAAAGCATTTTCTTAACTTGTGCTTCAATTTCCTTACGCTGTGAAAAGGGTAACCTGTACTGTCTAGTATAAACTGGATCAGCATGTGGTTTTAACATTATACTTTGTTCGTATAGGTTAGTGGTAGTTAATTTATCGTTTGGTAGATGAAATACATCCGAAAATTTAGCACATATGTTTTCGATTGATGACCTTTCTTCATTGTTTAGATGATTTAATTTTAAAAGAGAAAACATTGTACGTACTCTCTCTCCATCAATATTACTGTCTTTTCCAAAGTGACTGATGTCATAGTCTGATAATAAATGTATTTCCGGTCTGAAATAGTTAACATCTACTTGTGTTTCACGAGTATTTAATATTTGTATACAAATTTGTCCATTGTTTGGTTTACATATACTTCCGGCTATAAAAACTCCGTCGCATAATTGATACGGTAATATTACGCAGTCTTCGTTAAAACTACTGTCTAACATAACTATTTTTTCACATCTCGGTGGTATTCTTAAAAAGCAAGTTTTATTTAACGAACTATTAATCATGGGCAGGGTTATACTATTGTCATGTTTTTTTAAAGTTATCGTATTATTTTCAAAATTCAAAATAGCGCCATATTTGCTCATAAAATCTCTGCCAATTATACCATGTTGTAAACCTGGTAAGTTGCGCATAATGTAAAATTTGTTTACAAATTCCTGTCCATTTGCGATCAATGTAACATAAACGTAGCCTGAAGTTTGCACTTTGCCCCCAATGCCATTTATATAAATGCGTTCCGTTTGGACTGGAATATTCCAACGTGCCACAGTTTCATATTTCAATACTGATAGTGATGCTCCTGAGTCTATAAGTAATCCATATTTGGCACCCTGTACTAAGAATTCCACCGAGCTGTTATTGTTACAAGCAAATATAAAATGATTATCGAAAAAACTGTAATGGTTCAGTAATTTGTCTTTCTGTAGGTTGGGGAGTTCGATTCTGGTCAGTTAAATCGATACTATTCATGGCATTTTCTATGACATGTACATTACCATTGCGCGTGAAAGTCCGTCCAGGCCTACCGCGAGATGAACCCCGGATGTGACCACGATTATTGCTAATAGCCCAGTCAACGGGGCATAAGTAACCCGAAAAATTCTCCTGCCAGTGAGTGTAGGTAGTGTGATAAAGTAAGGTAGTACAGATTACAGATAACAAATTATCCAAAAGATTTTGATAAGAGAAGTTAGGTATTTTTACCTAAACATGAAAATTGCTTATAACTCTCTGTGAAAAATTCCTCAGTCTGAAATAATTTCTGTATACGTACGAATGTATTAGTTAGAATAGGCAAGTATAGGCATCCAACATTTTTTCGATTTGAGAAACACTCCAAATTTAATTTATTACATTTTGCGCTATAACTTCTACTGAAAAATTGGTCTGGTAATTTTTATTTTTAATATGGTTTTATTTTCTCAAATAAATAGCTTTGTTAAGTTATCCAAAAGATTTTCCTTTAAAACATTTCTTTTTTCATTTTTACTTAATTACATCATGTGAATAATTGCTCAGGTTAATTTAATACATTTATTAGTTATGAGTCACTGTATTTTAATAGGTTTTTCAATAATCCAATGGAAATTCGGCCTAATACCAAAGCTTTTACAAACTCAATAATTGTTAAGTACAAGCATTGCTGTCGGTTAGCAACGACCAGTCGCGGGAGTGAAGAGGGGTGCGGGGCGCTCGCGCAGTGCTGTGGCGACGGGCAGCGAGTCTCGCTCGAAGTTTGAAACGGAGCAGCCCGGCGAGCTCGGCCTACTTTGACATGGCTTAAGTCACACTTTTTATCACAGTTTGGGTGATAAAGCCATTTTGTCTTATATGCTAGCACGGCGGCGTGAGATATTTTCTTGACTTGTGGTATAACTTCTTGACGTTTATTTTTTTATTTTTTTCGGAATTTTTCCAATTTTATTGCAGTTTCGGTTTAACCTTGGCCATAAAAACCATTTAGGTTCTGAGAAGCATAGCCCTACGACGGACTGTTTCCGAATTATGGGCCTCCGAATCTTATTTTATTTTGCATAAAACGCTCTATATTTCTAAAATGGTATCTCGAAAACGGTATGTCCTAGGCAAAAAATAACCAAAATTTAGCCCCCCCTTTGTCACATCCATACTAGCAGCATCCCAACATGAATTTATGAAAGTATTTTTTTTTTTTGCATGGTTTTCGACTTGAACTACAAATTCTTAAAAGAAAATATTTTCGGTCATGACAAGTTATGATAAAATATGTCATGTCTTACAATTTGTCTTATATGCTAGCACGAGACAACCATGTGACACAGTTTAAAGGCGCGACATGCCTTTCTTGTTGCTGACTTCACAGTGCGACATAAATTGAATAGACGACCAAATAAAATAATACGTATAAAAGTGTACCGTTCATACAGATAAACAACTTCTTAATTTTGTTGGGAACAAATTAATATTTGACCCACGACCATAGACTTATGCACACTTTATTTTTCTTTGTTTGTTTGATAACATAGTAAGTGTTTGATAGAAAGATATAATTATTGTGAAAACTTTTAATAATAACTTAAAAATATAAAAGTTTGGACCCTGTTCCCGATACCGGTGGGTCCCAATTTTTTTAATTTTAAATGTTTTTTGGTAAGAAATATTTAAAAATTTAGAAAGTAAGAAGAATATGGAATAAAAGAAAATAATTATAAAGAGAGAAAGTGATACATTTTTCTGAATCATCTGTCAAAATGTGACATTTGTGACAAAATGGGTGCGCCCGTATTAGCAATTAAGACCCGATGAGTCCCAAATAAACGTCAGAGAATTTTCTCACGCCGCCGGTGCTATTATGTCAAAATGGCTTTATCGCCCAAACTGTGATGAAATGTGTGACTCAAGCCATGTCACAGTAGGCCGTGCTCGCCGGGCAGCAACAAGAAAGGCATGTCGCGCCTTTAAAACTTTAAAATATGTCACACGTTTGACCCGTTAGCATTTAAGACAAATTGTAAGACATGACATAATTTATCATGTCTTGTCACAAATGTCTTGGGTACGCCCATGCTCGCCGGGCAGTTGTGTACCTACCTACTTGTGCATATTTATTATTTTACTCTTTGTACTTGTGCAAGGAACGTTTGTTTAAAAATGTGTGTGCTGTGTAAAAAACCTTTAATAGTGGGGTTTGTTAAAGTGACATAAAAGGGACTTCAAAAGACTCGACAATCAAGCCGAAGAAGAGATGTTGGATTTTGCTCGCAACTTATGGAAGTTTCAAACCTTACAGTACACGTGAAATGTCGAATATGATATATAAATGATGCCATGATCAAGGCGTTTAAAAGGAAAAAGATATTATTCATGAATGCCACAGCGTTAGAACCACCGGCAGCGAACATCCCGCCTATCGAATTCGATTTCCAGTCAAAATGTCTAATAATTATACCCCCACCGCAGTATCTCTACGTTGACGTCGTGGTGGGCCCTACGTGCTACAATGAACCCAAGGTCGGTTCCGGTAGATTCTACTTTGCCGCAACATGCCTTGGGTGAGGGTCAATACAATCCACAGGGCAGCTTTGTGGCGAGTTGGTGGGCAGTGGCGACCCCACGGACCTGATCTCTAGGCAGAAGTCTTATCCCTCGTCTCCGCCTTGCCTTTATTGGCCGGTCGGTGTGAACACCGACGGGGAACAGGGCTTCCACCTCTCTCTTGCCTTAATTGGCTGGCTTGAGTGGAGATTCGCAAGAGCATACGAGCTCGGAGGAAGGAAGTTAACCAAGTAAGATGCTGGTACAGATCTTGACCGTACTTTCGGGATTGTCCTGATAGTCGTGGCGTACCCCTCCACTCCTCAAGAACCTCCGTATATGTTGCTCCCTTGGCGCTACGTCACTAAAGTGCTAGAGACTGTTTTGGGGAGGCCCATTAATTGAGTGTGCAAGTCTTTACCTGCCTTATTAAAGCCGTGTAGATCAATAGTGGTCAGGCAGGGGCCAATAGTCCATCTATATTTTTAGGTAATCGATCTACGAAACCTCTCAAACCCATAGCTCAATGTGTTTTGTGTCCATATTCTGCAATAGTCCTGCACCAGCCGGGGTTTGTCCTTTTGGTTCCCTTGCGTAGTGACTAGTGCATACAGGGATAATCGCCGGTTGGTGTCAAATTTCTTCCTACATGTCTAACAAGGCCTCTGCGAATTGGTTTCGGCCTCTGGTACACCTTTCAAAGGGGTCCCGAGAATCACAAAAATATATCAAAAATAATAATACCACAAGAAGGCCTATGACTCAGTGATACATGAGGGTTCTGGAGTTGTATAAAATTGATGCAACTCTGCGCGCCTTTCTGACGTCATCTATGGGGCAATGGAGGACGGTCCTTCACTATCCAGGATGTCGACAGATTCAAGAGAACAGCGAACCTATGAGGATCAAGCGTGGAATATTTCAGGGTGATAGTCTGAGTCCGCTGTGTTTTTGTTTAGCCCTAAACCCTCTTAGTACACTGCTGGTGGGTTCGAGCCTGGGCTATCGGTTGAGAAGAAGAGGTCAGGTCATGTCACACCTCCTTTACATGGATGATCTGAAGCTCTTTGCCCCCAACAACTTGCAACTGATGGTATATAATATACAGATGGTAACAGAAACCTTCAGTAACGCCATCAGGATGGAATTTGGTGTGGACAAATGTGCAGTCATGCATGTAAAGCGAGGCGAGATTATGGAATCCGTGGGAATACAACTCTCGGATTCCATAAACCTTAGATCCCTTTACTCAACCGAAACTTACAAGTATTTGGGTATGTCGGAAGCACTACCTAGGCATCGATGCTACTGGCGTGAATCAGTCGTTAAATGAATCGTCTTAATGTACACTTTCGGCATACTCAAATGGATATATAATATATAATACAGAACTTGACACCCTGGATAGGAGGGTCTGCTCACTGCTTACCGCAAATTACATGCATCACCAGGGTCATCGGTGATGAGACTGTATATCCCGCGGAAGGACGGCGTTCGAGGCCTTTTAAATGCTAAATCTCTGCACAACCGCGAGGTATGCAGTCTTAGGGAATACTTCCAGAAAACCTACGTGGGTATGCATCGTGATGTGGTAGCGGCGGACAAGGGCCTTATCCCGCCCTCCTTGGCTATCGATAATATGCGCAAACCTATAGTATTAGATACCACAGGGAGGTATGGCAGAGCAAGGCGCTTCACGGACGCTTATAGATCTCTTAGCGTCCGTGGCCTGGTTGCGATTTGGTGACCTTTTCGGGGAAACCGAAGGTTTTGTCTTTGCGATTATGGACGAGTTATGATGACGAACAACTACCGGAAATACATCATGAAGGGCGGCACAGTTGACATTAGTCGGGCATGTCACCGGCCGGGGGAATCCATCCGTCACATTATCTCCGGTTGTTTTAGTCTAGGTAACGGAGACTATTTCATAGACACAATTTTGTAGCCAGGATTATCCATCAGCAACTGCTCTTAAATACAATCTTGTGGAATGGGAAGTACCGTACTATAGGTATGTGGCCGACCCAGTTCTCGAAAATGACAATGTCACGTTGCATTGGGATCGGTCTATCATCACTGACAGGACTATTGTTGTTAATAAGCCTGACATAGTGGTGATCGACCGACTAGAGCGTCGCTCAATGATTGTTGACATAGCGGTCCCTCATGACGAGAACCTCGTGAATGCTGAGAAAGATAAAAAACTAAGTATCTTGATCTGGCTCGCCGGGTTGTCGACATGTGGGATGTGAATACAGCAGTCATTGTGCCGATAGTGGTGACGGCCAATGGCATGATATATCTTGTTGGGCAGTTGGATCAAGGGCTTGATCCAGAAAGCGGTACTCCTGACGCGGCGCGTATCGTTAGGAGATTCCTCTCTCAGGAGCCCTGACCACCGGTAGCTTGGACCCTGTTCCCGATACCATTGGGCTACTCATCATCATCTACCTAGCCTTTTCCCCAACTATATTGTGGTCGGCTTCCAATCTTACCGGTGGGCTACTATTTTTTATATTTTAAATATATTTGTATTTTATTATTATAAGCTAATATTTAAAAATGTAAAAAGTATTCACATAAATTAAACAAAGTCCCTGTACGGTTCGTACACTTGCAGAGTTGTTGTTGTTGAGGTTGAAGCACGAAGAGAAAAGATCACTCAGTTTTCGTTAGATTTATTACGTATTTTTGTGTTTACACGTAATACTGTTGACGATTCCTTTCTCTAATGTTAGTCACCGCGTAGCAGTTATCGTACTCATCAATTTAAAGTGTTTCATGTGTATTTATAATATTATTGGAATGACGCACGTATGGTGCACGGCACCGCGTCAGCAAAATATGTACAGTTTTAGACTGTACATCTTGGCAACCCAACAAGAAGAAACCAACGAGAAGAGAAAGGAAAAGTCATCACAAAGTTAGTTAAGTAATTAATCAATCAAATAGAAAGGCGATGTTCCTGTTCCCAGGTTGAGGCTCCCGCCGCAAGTCCTTTGTTGTTTGTGCTGCGACGGTTTCATGCTGCTGGCACTCTGTTTTGCGGAAAACTTGAAGTTCAATATCTTCAGGTTGACTCGAAGTTTTGTTCTTAGCGTTGTGTGTGCAATAGTGTGGACAACGATTTCTCCCAACCACGACAAGTACGACTATGATGGCGATCGCCAGCAAAGAGTAACTTATGGCATATTGATGAATGTCGTGACTTGTTAGTGTTGGTAGTGAAGCTTCATGTTGCCGTTGAGTTGCAATTTTCTGAGCAATTGTTACAATTTCCTGATCCGTAGCCTTTGACTGAAGGATATTTGGAGCATAACGATATGTTAAGTTCACTATCTTGTTAATAGATGTATCAAATGTTGGAGCTGTAAACTCATAATCCATCTTCATATGACTGCTGTATCGGCGTTGAGCGTAGATGGTTAAGTCGTTGGATTGCAGTACGCATCCCTGAGATAATGTCACTATGCTCGATAATGCAATGGTTTGTGATGTGACGTCGTTGCTACATATGATTCGTAATGCACACGTTTCGCAGCAAATCGCCAGCCAGCTGTTTTGAGTTTGTAACTCTATCCAAGTGTCTTTGCATGACGCGCGTTCGACGTCACAAGGTTCATTGTTTTGATGCGATAGCAGTTTTGCCTCACAAGGAGCGTTTTTGCTGTGTAGGTCAAATGATGGCAGGTTTTTCTTGCATAAGAAATTCTGCGATTTTTGTTGCATGCAGTGTTTCAAGTCATCTTTGGACATAGACACGTAAATGTTCTTCTTGAAGATGACAGCGATGTACTCGTTTGATAACTGCACATATGTAGTTTCCTTAGCATTGTTAACCGGTAAAGGTATCGCTTGGTATATTACGAAATCTTCGTTAGCTACAAGTGGAATATGTGCTTCGAAAAGAAAGTAATTTTCAGTAACTCGTGCTTTCACATTGATCAGCTTGTAGATATCTTTAATGTTTTCTTTGTAGTTCTCAACTGGTAGCGATAAAGATTTCGGAAGGCTTCCGGATATTTCCGTTAATTTTTGAATCAGACGAACCGGACTTATCAGATGGACATCTACATGGCCTTGGTAGACGTTAGTTAGAGTATTAAACAGCATCTCCTGGAACGTCCTCAAGCTGTTGATCAATAGGTACGTCGTTAACGAAGCAGAGTTGAGGTAGGTAGTAGCCGAAAGTATTTCCATTTCCGTTTCGATGGATGCTATATTTTTATTGGTCTGATTGATAAAGTTATCAATGGAGTTGAATTGACGCTGAATATTGTCTTCAGTTTGTTTCAATACTTGATTCTCAAGCTCCACAATCGTTGTTTGATTTTTTAATAACTCAAGTAAGTAGTTCTCATTGGTTTGCAGAGATTGAATATCGTTTTGATATTTCTTAGCGAATTGTTGGTCCAATATCCCAAACAGACTGTTAGCTATGTAGCCGACTCCGTCGACTAGACCCCGTTTCTTCCTGTTGCTCAGGTGTTTGTGGGGATTTATAAGTATAGAGTTGTAGTAGTTTAGAAGTTCTAGTTCATGATTTAATTGTTCCATGGTTGATCTGCAGTGTTGTAGATTCGTTTTTTGGCATAAGTTGTGAATATTCTCGAAGTAAGTTTGAGTACGACGAGTCCCATCCCAATAGTTTGTTAGGTTGTAGTACATCATTAGTATCCATTCATCGTGCACTACTTGCATTTTGCCGACGGTGTCATAGTATATGGGCCGCTCGCGTTCCAGACTTGTAATCTGAGTGGTCGCCGCCGGCGCTCCGCGCGTGCCATCGGTGGCGGTATAAGATCCCGTTACAAATGTAAACAATGATAACATTGTTATTAGTAACGTTGAGATAAGATTCTTTGACTTCTTCCGCCGTTCGTTTTTCGATTTCTGTGGAGGCTTATTTTTCATTTCGTTTTCTTTGGTTTCCTCAGTTTCAGAGTTCAATGGTAATGGCGACAGTTTTGTTATTGGGCGCTTTATGATTCCTGCTTGAGTTTTAACAGTAGTTACTCGAACATATCCATCAGATCCTGGATGTGTTTCCAGAATCCGACCTAGGGCCCATTTTCCCGGCGGTAGATTGTTTTCTTTCACCAGTACTACATCGCCTTCTTTAACGTTTCTAGAAGGCTTGTTCCACTTACTACGTGTTTGTAGAGTGGTAAGGTAATCGTTTGACCAGCTTTTCCAATATTGTTGAAACATATGCTCGGTAAGCTGCCATCTACGGCGTAAATCAATGTTTTTTACGTCACTGTAATCCGAGAGTGGCATGGACAATATTGGGCTTCCTGTAAGGAAATGTCCAGGAGTTAGGCAGTTGTAGAACTCTTCTGGATCTTCAGTTAGCGGGCACAGAGGTCTTGAATTCATGCAGGCTTCTATTTTTGCTAAAATCGTTATGAACTCCTCGTACGTTAGTTTTTGGTCCCCCAGTACTCGTCGCAGATGGTGCTTCATAGACTTGACGGCAGCTTCCCACAGACCGCCAGCAGTTGGCCAGGCGGGGGCGTTGAAATGCCACTCCACCTCCAATTTGGCCAGTTCGTTGAAAACATCTGGTTTCAGTAGTTGTTTGAACTCTTCGAATTCCTGACGAAGCACCTTTGCAGCGCCGATAAAGTTTGTACCACAGTCAGAGTACATGTGTTTCGGGGTGCCGCGTCTCGCACATAGTCTTTGGAAGGCCGCCATAAACGTTTCTGTGCTAAGGTCTGACACGAGTTCAATATGAACAGCTTTCGTCGCCATACATATAAATATGGCTATGTATCCCTTTGAAGTTTTTACGCCTCTACCCTTGTTGTGTTTAACATCCACATGACCGGTAAAGTCTACTCCTGTGTGCGTGAAAGGGCGGCACGGAGTGATCCTTTGCGGTGGTAGGTCACCCATCAGTTGATAGCTATCTGTCTTGTTGAAGCGATGGCAGCGTACACATCTTCGAAGTTGGTTCTTGACAGCCCGGTTGCCGCCAACGATCCAGTAACGCTGTCTAATATAAGTTAGCGTTAGCCGAGCTCCTCCATGTAATGTGGCTGAATGTGCTTGTTCTATAAGAAGTTGTGTAAATCTTCCTTTATGTGGTACGATTATTGGATTCTTCATATCCCCAGTTAATCTTGAGTGTTTAAGACGACCTCCGACACAGATGATGCCCGCTTTGTTTACATAAGGATTCAGTTTGCAAATTGCGCTTTTCTTTGATACTGTTTCGTTGTTAACGATTTGTTTGTATTCAGAATTGAACTGCAATCGCTGCGCTTGGATTATGATACTAATGCGCGCTGCGCTTAGTTCACTTGTTGTTAGGTACGTAGTTTCCGATTTCGTCCTATTGCGCACATTTGTAATGAAGCGTAATATCCATGCGATGACCCTGTTTGCTTGTGTCAATGAGCTGCATTTGCTCAATAAATTGATAATTATATTATGATCGATATTTTCTTGCGTGATTTTAGCGTGGTTTAAGCCGCCAAAATTCGTTTGGAAAGTGCAAGGCATATCTGCCGGCGGATCTTGTTTTGTTAAGAACTCTGGGCCTTGCCACCACAGGTTGAAGTTTACTAGTTTGCTTGGCAAAAGACCTCTTGAGGCGCAGTCTGCTGGATTTTGCTCTGATTTGACATAATGCCACTGAGCTGCAGGAATGACGTTTTTGATCTTTGTAACTCTGTTGGCTACGTAAGTTTCCCATCTTGATGTTTCGCCTTGAATCCACGCGAGGACCACTTGAGAATCCGACCAAGCCCGTATTGATATGTTATATCCACAGAATGTTTCCTTGGTTTTCTCCATCAAGTCAGCTAGTAGCTGAGCACCACACAGTTCCAGTCTTGGTAGTGTTGTTTTCTGAGTCAGTGGAGCCACCCTTGTTCGAGCAGCAAGTAGAGTTACGATGGGTTGGCCATGTTCGTTGAACACCTTGCTGTAAATAACGCAAGCGTACGCCTTTACACTTGCGTCGCAGAAGCCTAGCAATTCGACACATTGTTGTGTGTCTCCAATCCATCTATTTATCGTTATTTTGTTAATGAACGGCAGTTCTGTTTTTAGGTTCAGCCACTCAGATTCAATGTTGCTGGGCACTATGTCATCCCAGCTAAGTTTACTCATCCAGACTTTCTGGAATAGTAGTTTGGCCTTGACCGTTACTGGGGAGAGCCAACCCAATGGGTCGTAAAATCTTGATATGGCTGAGAGTAAAGATCTCTTTGTTAGTTGTTTGGAGTTTTCCACAGGCCAGTTAAAGTGGAAGTTGTCGCTGTTTGGATTCCAACCGAGGCCTAACGTTTTGCTTGATTCTTCCCCTTTAAAATCAAACATGGTTTGAGTTGAAATTTGATCCTTGCGTAAGTCTTCCAGTATAGCGCGGTCATTGGCTGTCCACTTCCGTAAATTCATGCCTCCTCCTTTTAACAGTTGGATCAAGGAGTTTTGCAGTTTTTTCGCTTCTGTGAGGTTGTTGTGGCCGCTGATGACGTCATCTACGTAGCATTCTTCTATGAGTGTCTTGGCAGCTGCCGGATGTTTGTGACCGTCGTCAATGGCTAGTTGCTTCAATGTTCGCATAGCTAGCCATGGTGCGCATTTGGTCCCGTAGGTTACTGTGCAGAGCTGGTAATCGCGAAGATGTTGATCTCGTGAGTCCCGCCATACAATTCTCTGTAGATGTTGTTGTTCTTTTGAAATCCAAATGCAGCGGTACATCTTTTCAATGTCAGCCGTAAATGCGTATTTATACGTTCGCCATTTCAGTATAAGGGCCTGAATGTCTTTTTGTAAGTTGGCGCCTTTTTTCATGACGTTGTTCAGGCTGACGCCAGTCGTAGTTTTTTGAGAGGCGTTAAATACGACCCTCAACTTTGTTGTTGTCGAGTTTTCTCTCAAGACCCCGTGGTGCGGTAAGAAGTAGACGTCAGTAGGTATCTGAGGTGCTAATTTCATGTGACCCAGATCCGCGTACTCTTCCATGAATTTTTTGTACATGGAGGAAAGCCTTTCGTTCTTCTCTAGCCGTTTTTCCAACTGTAGAAACTGCGAAACCGCAATTGTTCTAGACTTGCCTAGTTTCTCTTCGTAGTCTGGAACTAGAGGCATTTTGACGATGTACTTTCCGTCAAATGATCTTCTTACAGTTTCGTTATAAAATTGTTCACACTGGTCATCTTTGGGGATATCTTTAGTTTTTTGAATTTCTTCATTCTCCCAAAATTTTGTTAAATCCTCTAAGTTGACTACAGTAACGTGGCAGTTAAACGTTTGTTTCATCTTTCCGCATAAAATCCACCCAATTTGCGTTTGTTGTGCAACTGGGGAGCTGTTATTGCCCTTCAATACACCTCCTAGGATAATTTCGGAGTATACGTCGGCTCCTAGTAATAGGTCGATTTGCCGAGATACGTTGAAGTCAGGATCTGCAAGTTTCAAGTTTTTCAAGTGACTCCATGCACCTTTCTCGAACGTTTTCATAGGCAGGTTGTTTGTTAGCTTCGTCATAATAAGTGCTTGAGTTTCAAAGTTATAATCGGAGTGAATCGATTGACAGGTAAGTTTCAGTTTTCCCCTGCATTCTCTGGAAACAGAGCCGATTCCCGATACTGATGCGTTGATCCCGCGCCGAGGAAGACGTAATATTTGTGCAGCATTTTCTGTTATCAAGTTCACCTGTGAGCCTTGATCGAGCAACGCACGTAGTGTTACATAAATCCCATCTGCAGATTTTATTCTCAGCTGGACCGTAGTCAGTAGAACTTCCATGTTGTCTTTAGACAAATGGTTAGATGTTGGTTGTTGAGATGAAGGGCGTTGTTCAACATTGTTTTTTCTAGTCGCTGACGTTATGGTTTGGTTGTCCGGATTGTGCAATAGTGTGTTGTGTTTCAAGTTACATTCTTTGCACATTTTCGTGGATTTGCACTCGTCATTTCCGTGGCTGAATAAACAGTTTTTGCACAGCTGCAGTTTCGACACGGTGTCATTTCGCTTGCCAAAGTCCATTTGTAGGAATTTGTCACATTGGCGCAGAACGTGACTTCCGTTGCAGAATGGGCATTTACCGTAAATAGCATGATAGTTGTTTGTTTTATTTTGATTGAAGTTATAGTTATGTTTCTTCATCTGGGTTTGCTTGTTGAATGTTTTCCAGTTGGATGATTTTTCTGTGGCTGTAGGATTCGCCCTTTTAGCTGATTTCATCGTTTCGTATGCCATGAACTGTGTTTCGAGGAAATACAGGAAGTCGTGGAGGTTCTGTAGTTCTCTGTGATCTTGAAGTTCTTTCATGTAGTCACTCAAAGTACTGGAGTCCAGTTTTTGTGACATGATGTGCACAATGATCGGGTCCCAAGTTGAAGTATCAATACCGATGTTAGAGATGCCGTTCAGGCATTCGGTAATGACGTCATGCATCTTCTTCAAATTGTATGAGTCTGCATGTTGTATGATCGGCAGATTTAGCATGTTGTTCATAAATGAAGTAAACTGGAGGCGACGATTGTCGTAGCGCTGAATTAATATATCCCAGCATGAGTTATAGTTTTCAGTGCTAATGGTCAGATGCTGCACTAAGCGTTCAGCTTCTCCTCGCAGCTTGGTCTTTAAGTGTTGCATTTTCTGCGCGTTGTTGATCATAGGGTTTTTGTGAATAGCTTCCAGAAATAGGTCTTTGAAGGAGATCCACTGACTGTAGTTGCCGGAGAACTCAGGGATTTCGATCTTAGGTGTCGATTTCTGGTAGTGGACGGTGGACCAGATTTTGGCATGGATGTTCCTCTTTAGCTCATCATATTGTTGTTCAATGTCCGTGAACATTTTGTAGTAATGTTCGTTGGATCCTTTCAGTTGAAAGTCTATTTCCCAATGAAGTTTATCGATGGGTTCCCATTTCGAT
The DNA here is from genome assembly GCA_948252205.1 of Orthosia incerta. Taxonomy (NCBI): domain Eukaryota; kingdom Metazoa; phylum Arthropoda; class Insecta; order Lepidoptera; family Noctuidae; genus Orthosia; species Orthosia incerta. The sequence goes on along the minus strand of OX411765.1, from coordinate 9,512,852 downwards.
TTCAAGGTTGCGAAGTGGTCTTCCAGTTCCCATCTTTCCGATATAGTGATTAAGTCAATCTTGGAGATGACACGGTGAATCGCGTTGAAATTGCATTCTTGCTTGTTAAGCAAGAGTTGTATGTTGCTGTCGTCATCTTCTGAAGTCCCACCTAGGTCGAACTTCACGTTTTGTTTGCTCAAAGTCGTCAGTTTGCTAGTTATGTCTGTTTTAGTTGATAAGAACATTTCTTTAGTTTTTCCGTAGATGTCGTCCTTGAAATATGCTATGTTCTTATCTTCTAGTTCGAGCAGCAGTTGGGCATGCCTGCCTTCGAAGTCTTGCCATTGGTTTTCTAGCGACGACAAGCGTTTCTTCAGGTATTCCACAGATTTTCGTGATGATGAATCCTTGCGATAGTTGACACATAATGCTTTGATGTTATCGAAGCACGTTGACTGCAATTCTAGCATATCCATGTTGATGCTTGCTGACACGTCGTTGACTGTGGCAGGAGAGCGTTGCGTTGTATTGCGAAGGCTACTGCGTTGCTTGTAGTCTTCTCCGTTTCAAATCTTGAAATCGTTGACTTACTTGATTTGAAATGGTCAGTGGAACTCAGCACCCTTGCACCTCTGTCACGATATTATGCGACTTCTCAATCTAGCTGGGGCGACCCGCTTCTGGGAGACCAGCTAAACCGATTCGCTACCGTAAAGAGACACAGTGGCACCAAACATCCGGCTCGAAGGACCAAAAAATGTACGGTTCGTACACTTGCAGAGTTGTTGTTGTTGAGGTTGAAGCACGAAGAGAAAAGATCACTCAGTTTTCGTTAGATTTATTACGTATTTTTGTGTTTACACGTAATACTGTTGACGATTCCTTTCTCTAATGTTAGTCACCGCGTAGCAGTTATCGTACTCATCAATTTAAAGTGTTTCATGTGTATTTATAATATTATTGGAATGACGCACGTATGGTGCACGGCACCGCGTCAGCAAAATATGTACAGTTTTAGACTGTACAGTCCCAATATATTTATCTCCATATTTAACAATAGTGCTCCATATTTAGCAATAGACTTGTACATCATGCTTGGACCCTGTTCCCGATACCGGTGGGCGTCTATTTTTTATATTTTTAAAAGTTTGTTTTTATTTTCTAATGTTATTTTTTATTTAATTTTTTAAAAAATATTTTAAAATGTAGACAATAAGAAATGAAAATTAAATAAAGAACATAATAATATTTTTTTTTCCTCGATATTTCCTCAACAGGTGTCTTTATAAACATACTTTTTGACAATTTTTTCGCATAGTTTACAAAGTCCTTAAGGACCTCCGTAAACTATGCGAAGATTTATGAAGATGCGACGGATTTTAAATAAACGTTTTATACCTATCAAAAGTTTTTTAATATCCATATAAGTATAAAAAAAATATTAAGCGATTTTCTAAACGCCGTTGTACAGTCAACAGCACATCAGGTTATACAAAACTGTAAAAGGAGATTGCCCATACACAGGCCCCTTATGAGGTATCGTGTCTGAGATTTCAATATTATCCAATAACAGGATTTATATTTTGTGTTTTTTTCCATCCGTGTCCTTTACTTTTTGTACATACAACAACAGATCAGGTTTCTTGACTTGGACATTTGTATGCACCTTATTGCATTGTAATAAGGGTTTATTTCAAGAACAAAAACATCGTTATTTCTCGTGAACCCCGCAAAATAAATAAAAAATGTTTTCTAATTATGAATATAACGTGTTTTTTCTACAATATACAACCAAATTCATCAAGATACAACCATTTTTTCAAAGGGGCCCAAGTTCCCTTACAAAATGGGCATTCCCCTTTCTCCAAATGATTTTAAACCATAAAATGTTGTTGGTTAAGTTCAAAATCGAATGAGAAAATTTTAGATTGTGGTACTTGATGACTTTACATAAATTGTGCATATTAAGATAAAAAACATATTTGTAAAACTCGCCTACACTAATCCAAAAGTAGTGCGTGGCAAAGTAGCTCTAAGCGGTCAAGTGAAGGTCAACCCTTACGTTCTAGCATAAATCGGCAAATTATCCTAACAATTAAAATGAACGTTCGAAAATTTGTTGGATTATTGATAATTATGTTTTAATATAAAATCATATTACTAATAAAGGTATGAAAATGCACGGAGATATTTTTCACGTCACGTAATTAATCAAAAATCAAAAAAAAAAAAAAAAAAAGGAAAATCTTTTGGATAACTAAACAAAGCTATCTATTTAAAGATATAAAAACATATTTAAAAATAACAATTAGCAGAGCAATTTTTCAGTAGAAGTTATAGTGCAAAATGTTAAAAGTTGAATTTGGGGTATATCCAAAATCGAAAAAATATTGGATACCTTTACATACTTATTCTAACCAGTACATACATACGTATAAAGAAAGTATTTCAGTCTGAGGAAATATTCACAAAGCCTTATAAGCGATTATCATGTTTAGGTAAAAATACCTAACATCTCGTAATAAAATTTGTTGGATTATTCTACATCTGTAATCTGTATTACCTCATTTCATCACATGCCAAATTTCAGAGGCGGGAGAATTTTTCGGAAGTCTCCATACAACAAATATCCTCGTTGACTGGACTATAAACTGTTGTTGAATTCTTTGGTTTTGCCTATGATTATGAAAAGAACCTCTACTATTCCCTCTCTGTATAAATCGATTGTTATTTGAACGATTAGGGCGTCTATTATTATTATAACTATATCCGCGATTATTAAATGATCTGCCTTGGTATCCGACATAAACAGAAGCGTCAGTATTTTGCCGACTGCATGACAATTCCTCATCCTTGGCTGCTCTTATTGTATCTTTCAGGTTATCATAATTACGCGCTGCTAAAATAGTGCGGATTTCGCGGTTTCGCAAGCCATCAATGAAACATTTTATTGCAATCTTCTCATTTTGAGGGCGTAATATTTTATGTGCATTTTGTTCATCACCCGCTTGCGCGACCGTCAAATCCACAAAAAGCTGTTCGACCTTGGATCCATACTTTTCTATAGAAAAACCGTTTTGGTTTATTTGTGTTAACTCCTTGTGTATTGCTGTACTAGACTTCTTTGTGAGTAGGTGTTGACGCATTTCAATTATAAGTGACTCACAACTATCATAAGAGGTCGACAATCTTAATTTTGCGCTCTCGGTTAATCGGGTTTTTAATATAAACTTAACTAGCATTTTGTTGCCTTCTTCGGTGAGTGAAGAACTGTATAACTCTATGGTATCTATTAAACTTTTCGTGATATTTTCATCACCATTCATAATTGGTAGTAGAGCCACGGCAGTCCTATAATTAAAAGCCTCCATATTGCCTACCTCGGTTCTAGTCTTGACCGTATTCTGAGCACTTGGTTGAGAACTGTACGTTTTGGAGCAAAATGATTCTATTTGAGTATAAGTCTTTTCAAATAAATCACAGTACGACTGTATTTCCTGTAAAACACTTGTACTAAGTTGCTTACTTTCAATCGGTCTCGATAAGGTTTTAATACAACCATCAAACTGATATTTTAATAACGTTGCTTCCTTCAACTTTTGTTTCAGAACAGTTTCTGTCCTTTTAGGATAACTTAGTTTTATTAAATTATGTTCAATATTTTTTAATTGGTCATATAACAAGTTAAGCTCATCTGCCATTACCAAATCAATTAAGATACATAAAAGATTTACAGATTATTTGACAGTATGTACTTAAACAAAAATATATTGTCCATTAATCGTTCCGTAACTTTTCATGTTTCACTCAACGATAGAACACCACTTCACTTATCACTGAATATATTTTTAAACACTTACTGCGGTTTCTGGGCTCTGATACCCGTCTCCTGGCGAGTCTCCTGGCGCTGCTGGCGGCATTCGTAACAAACACGAGCCTCCGGGATCGCTCGACGAAACGAACGTGATAGGTTTTGTGTGAAAACCTCATTCCTTATCCATGAATGATGACAATTTCGGTACAGTTTATACACCGCATAAAGTCCAGCTACTCCAAGTAAGGTGCACATGATAAACATCACGATACTAATGTTCGTTAAGTGGTACTCTTGCATAGAAGCAGAATTTAAACCACCCGATGCACTTTGTGTTATAAAAACGTCTTCTTTTTGTACATCTGACCGGCACATTGTAGAGAAAACAAAAACTCCCGTTTTAAAAGACAAAAGATAATCACTTATATCATAGTCTATTAATGTCTTTCAAATAATTAAGTAACGCGGCCGAACGCGGCACCCGTCTCGGATGGCAGGGTCGCCATGTAAGGTTGTGAGTCCGGGGAGATGAGTTAAACAAGTCTCTTCATTAGAATCTCCTTTATTACTGCCCTTAATCATAGAGTACAATTGTTTATATACGTGTTGATAGGTACATTAGAATACATGAGCTCACATACATATGTCTTACACACTACATAATATCTCCGTCTGAACTCAAGCAAATAAAAAACAGCTCATGTAATTTGGAAAAAGTTAAACGAAACGCACGCCAGTAAATGTCCCGCAAGGAAAGCAGCACTACTGAAGCAACTTATTCTTACGAAATATGACAGAGGAAACGACATCAGAGAACATTTAAACAACTTTATGGACGTTGTAGATAAACTGGAAGAAATGAATGTCACGGTTCATGAAGATGTATTAAGTATTATGATGCTGTACAGTCTTTCCTCAGAATTTGAAACCTTTAGGCTTGCAATTGAATCCCGAGATAACCTTCCGAAACCGGATGAACTTAAAAAAAAACATAGAGGAATTCCAAACGCGGAAAAAACATTCAAGGAACCCAGTCGAGTACAAGCTCAAGCGAGCAAGAATCGTTCTATGCAAAGACAAATTTGTACTGCAAAATATGTAACAAAAAGGGGCATATGACTAAGAACTGCTGAAAAAATTACAAAAATAAGAAAAAGAACAATCTCAACAATAAAGGGAACAAAAATAACCAAAAGGAATTCAATAGCTTAGCATGATTAGCAAAAGATGTAGCATTCCAGAAACAATGGATTTTAGATAGTGGATGCACATCCCATATGTGCTATAACAAAGAATATTTCAGGGAAATAGAACAAACGAATAAAACACTGAAATAAGCTTCTAAAGATCACAACACAAACATATTGGGAAAAGGAAGAGTTGACTTCTTACTAAATACAAATAAAGAAATATATCTTCACAATACACTGTTCATACCAGACCTGTGTACGAATCTTCTATCAATCGGGAAGATAACATATGCTGGTAATACAGTACTCTTCAAAAAGGATGAAGCTACAGTCAAAAATCCAAAATATGGTATTGTGATAAAAGTGAAGAGAACTGAAGATGGTCTATATGCGATTTTTTCCCAAGACTGTGATAAACGCAAAAGAAGAAAAAGTAATTTTTGTTAAAAATAATAATATTTCTGAATGGCATACAAGGCTGGGTCATATGAACTACATGGATATGAAACTAGTACTTAAGAATAAAAGTTTGATTGGACTTGCTTTCAAAATGGATGAGCAAACTTCACATTCTTCCAGCTGCTCATCATCATGGCTTTAAAGCCAAAATGAAAGCTATGGTCGGGAAACCAAGAACTGACCCTCGCACTTCTGAACCACTTCAGATTGTACACAGTGGTTTGTGTGGCCCGATGTCAATAGCTTCTTGTGCCATGAACAAATATTTTGTCAAATTTATTGACGACTTTAGCAGATATAGCCGAGTATTTTGCATAAAGACAAAAAATGCAGTCATAGATATGTTCAAGGTCTATAAAGCTGAAGTAGAGAACTTCATGGAAAAGAAAATTAAATGCCTACAATCCGACAACGGCACGGAATATTTTAACAATGAGTGACAACAGTTTCTTAAAAGAAAATGGCATAACCAGAAGATTATCTGCACCCTATACACCGCACCAAAACGGGATTGCGGAAAGGAAAAACAGAACTTTACTCGAAAAAGCAAGGAGCCTAATGATTGAGTCTAACGCACCGATGTATCTGTGGGGCGAAGCCATCTACACAGCAAACTACCTGTCAAACAGAAGTCCAAACAACCGAATTGAAAATATAACACCATTTGAAAAATGGATTGGGAGAAAACGACGTGTTGCGCACTTAAATAAATTTGGAGCAAAGGCATTCGTACTCTTAAAAGGAAGACAAAACTTAAATAAGTTTGATGCCAAAGCAATACCTGAAGTTTTCATTGGATACTCTGAAATATCCAAGGCTTTCCGGATTTGGGTACCATCAACACAAAAAGTAATGGTAACCAAAAATGTAAATATAATGCAGAAATTCTACTACGGCATAAAGGAAGGAGAGAATCTTAATAAAAATAACAAAGATGAAACAAGAAAAGGAAAAGAATATGTCGAAATTGAATTTCTAGAACTGTTGGTAATTAGTGAACGCAACCCATATTAGTAGTTTATTTTTAATCTGTATTTATAATCTTTAGTAACTGGCTGTATCGAGTCTCCTCTCTCTTGTCTCTATGGTTGACGACAATAATTGCGCACTGTACTTGTTCCTTGTTATATATTTTGTAATAAATAATAATTACGTGGCACAAACTCTGCCTTTAATTTCATCAGGTTATGGGCCCAGAGTTTCTGTACGTAGTTATTTTAAAAGTATCCGTAAAATCAAAAAGGTAGACATAACCAAAAAGTTGCCATTGCCACGCGGTCGCCGGTTCTTTTCTATTTCAGCATTTTAGATCTCAATCACATGGTGGAGTTGTACAAAAATGACTTCAAATAGTACAATGACCCTAATTGAGAAGCTCACTGGCCGTGAAAATTGGGCAACATGGAGTTTTGCCGTAAAAGCTTACCTCGAGCACGAGGATCTATGGGAGATGATTGAAAATGGACCCACTGACAAAAGCAAGGACAAAAAGGCTAAGTCTAAGCTCATACTTTTAGTGGATCCTATTTTATTCGTGCATATTCAAGATGCAAAGTCTGCAAAAGAGGTATGGAATAATTTGTCAAAAGCATTTCAAGACTCTGGTCTACTTCGAAAGGTTGGTTTATTGAATGATCTCATAAACACAACGTTAGAAACAAGTAATAGCGTCGAAGAGTATATAAATAAAATCATGATATCAGCTCATAAGTTGAGAAACATTTCTTTTGAGGTAAATGATGAATGGCTCGGTACTTTGATGCTGGCAGGCTTGCCAGACATTTATAAACCCATGATAATGGGTATAGAGAGTTCGGGTGTACAAATTAGTGCTGATTTAATCAAAACTAAGCTTCTACAAGAAGTAAAACAGCCAGACACTGCTGCATTTTACACAAACTCACATAAAAAGCCTTTGTCAAATAAAAGTCAGTTTCAACCAAAACAAAAAGGCCCACGGTGCTTTCAATGCAACAAATATGGGCATATTAGTAAAAACTGTTGGCATAGAAAGGATAAGTCTGAAAATAAAATAAAAAACAATGATAATAATGGTTTTGTAGCAGCTTTTTCAGCAATGCAGTTGAATGACAACTACAACTGGTATGTAGACTCCGGTGCATCAGCCCACATGACCATGCATCGGCATTGGCTAGAAAATGAAGCTCCTCCGCCAGTTCAAAGCATCAAAATTGCTGACAACAAATTACTGCGTGTAGAAAGTTGTGGTAATGTGACTATTAAACTAGATAACACCAACACAATACAGGTGAGAAATGTGTTGTACATACCGGAACTTTCAACCAACTTACTATCCGTAAGTAAAATAATAAAGGCTGGGTATAATATAGTATTTAATAAGACTGGATGTTTGATACAAAATCAATCCAAGCAAAACTTGGCTTCTGCAGATATAGTCAACGATACTTACAGACTAAATATTATGAATCAATCTCGAGCTATGGCTGCAACTGTAGAAACTGATAGTTACTTATGGCACTTACGTATGGGGCATTTAAATATGAGAGATGTCAATAAATTGCCAAAATTAGTAACTGGAGTAAGTTTGTCACCGGAACAGGAAAGTTATACATGTGTTACATGTCTAGAAGGCAAACAATCTAGACAACCTTTTCCAAGTAGTGGCTCCCGAACACAGAACCTGTTAGAGCTGATCCACACCGATTTATGTGTACCGATGCAGACTACCTCAATTGGAGGGAGAAGGTACTTTTTAACTTTCATTGACGACTACTCGCATAAAGTATTTGTATATTTTATTAAAAATAAATTTGAAGTACTGGATAAATTTATTGAGTTTAAGAATCTAGTAGAAAATCAGTTAAATAAAAAGATAAAGGTGTTGAGAAGTGACAATGGGACTGAATATGTAAATAAGAATTTTGATACCTTCCTAAAAAAAAATGGAATATTGCATCAAACCTCCAATCCGTACACTCCACAGCAAAATGGCTTGAGTGAACGAATGAATCGCACATTAATTGAAAGAGCTAAATGCATGTTGTTTAATGCTAATTTACAGAAAGACTTCTGGGCTGAAGCGGTGGCTACTGCTGCATACATTATAAACCGCTCGCCCACACAAGCTCTCTCGAACATGACACCTGAAGAAGCCTGGTCAGGAATAAAACCTGATCTGAGTTACATGAAAATATTTGGCTGCAAAGCAATGGTGCATATACCAAAAGAAAAAAGGCAAAAATTGGATTCAAAATCAAGTGAGTTAATATTTGTAGGATATTCTGAAAGTACTAAGGGTTATAAATTTATAGAATCTAAAAGTAAAAAAGCAATAATGAGTAGAGATGTTGTATTTTTGGAAGGAAGCATAAATAGAAACGTTGTCTCCACTCCTTCACCTGAAATAAAAACAGAAATTATTTATGAAAATAAAAATAATAATTTAGTTAAAAACATAAACATGAATAAAAAGGAAATTAAAATAAACTTACCTTTAACTGAACAGCAACCTCAGATACCTGAAATTGATTCAGTTTGTGTTTCTGACTCCTCAAGCTCAGGGTCAGGATGTTATGAAGATCCTAATGATGATACATACTTACCAGGTGAAAGTGTTGAGTCACCAGAGACATCACATTTACAACTTAGACCACGGCGGCGAATGGAAGTACATGACCACACTTCGACATCTTACCTTTGTATGAATTCTGAGCTAATGCCAAGTTTACTTGATAGTGATCCACAGAGTCTTGACGAAGCATTAAAGTGTGACAAAGCTAACCTCTGGAAACAAGCCATGAACGAGGAGTTTGATTCGCTGATTAAAAATAATACATGGTCACTAGTAAACAAACCAGTAGGTAAGAAAGTTATTCCGTGCAAATGGGTGTATAAATCAAAATCAGATGAGAATGGGGCAATCATACGACACAAGGCAAGGCTTGTTATTAAAGGTTATCAACAAAAGAAAGGAATAGATTACGATGAAATATATGCACCAGTAGTCCGATACTCTTCAATTAGATACCTGGTTGGACTAGCTGCAAAATATAACCTAGAGATACACCAAATGGATGCTGTTTCAGCATTTCTGCAAGGTGACATCGAAGAAGAGATTTTTATGACTCAACCGCCATCTTTTGAGCAAGGAGAGAAAGTATGTCGTCTGAACAGATCAATATATGGTCTCAAACAAGCAAGTCGACAGTGGAACAAAAAGCTCAACAATGTTCTGTTGGAAATTGGACTATCCCGTTCAAAGGTGGATCCTTGCATTTATTACAGAATATTAAGCAAAGAAGATATCTTATTCATTACCGTATACGTCGACGATTTGGCCTGTTTTTTCAACAATAAGATCACAATGAATAATATTAAACATAAATTACAAAATAAATTTCATATGAAGGATATGGGCAGAGTAAAACAGTGTGTTGGCTTTAGAATTATGCAAAAGGAAAATGAAACTACATTGGACCAGTCAATTTATATTGAGAAAATTCTTAATCGTTTCAAAATGAATGATTGTAAGCCTGTTTATACACCATGTGAAGCGAACACCCAGCTAAAGAAAGCTGAACATGAAGGGGAAATACTCAGAAATATTCCATATCATGAGGCTGTTGGATGTTTATTGTATTTATCACAAGGCACAAGACCAGACATAACCTATATAGTAAATACCTTAAGTAGATACAATAACAAACCAACTGCTCAACACTGGAGTGCATTGAAAAGAGTTTTAAGATACTTGAAGGCTACAATAAATTACAAAATAACATTTAAGAGAGATGACTCCGAAGTTATTGGATATTGCGATGCTGACTGGGCAAGTCATTCTGATGACAGAAGATCCTGCACGGGATATGTTTTTCTTTTTCAGGGAGCTACTATAAGTTGGGGCTCTAAAAGGCAACAAACTGTAGCCTTATCCAGCACCGAAGCTGAATATATGTCTCTGGCTGCATCTGTACAAGAGGCAATGTGGCTCAAACAGTTACAAGAAGAGTTTTGGCCTGAACTCAAAAGTAAGCCTTTAATTATGTTTTGTGATAACCAAAGCTGTATTAGTCTTTCAGGTAATGAAAGTTATCATGCCCGAAGTAAACATATAGATGTTCGGTACCATTTTATCCGAGAGAAGATAGCAAACAATCAAATCTTTGTAAAGTATAGGAAGACTGAGGACATGGTCGCTGATGTTCTAACAAAAGGGCTACATCGATCAAAACATGAAGCATTCACAAAGGCAATGGGTTTGCGTCCAGGAGAGAATGTTGGTAATTAGTGAACGCAACCCATATTAGTAGTTTATTTTTAATCTGTATTTATAATCTTTAGTAACTGGCTGTATCGAGTCTCCTCTCTCTTGTCTCTATGGTTGACGACAATAATTGCGCACTGTACTTGTTCCTTGTTATATATTTTGTAATAAATAATAATTACGTGGCACAAACTCTGCCTTTAATTTCATCAAGAAGAGAATATAAATAGAGAAATACAAGAAAATCAAGAAAGAGAAGAAGAAATTTGGGCTGAAGCCGAAACGCAAATCGGAAATGATAACAATATAATTTCTGAAGAAAATGAAATTTATTCCGCAGAAGAAGAAGAACTACCAATGCCACCTCAGAATGAAGTGACCGAAGAAAGAACAGAAACCAGAGCTTTGCGTGATCATTCATTAATACGCAAACCCGTGCGTTTTGATGATTTTGTTATGAACGCTGTGGCAGAGTTAGAAGACAGTATAAACGGAGCCCAAAACATACAAGGAAGCAATGTTATCCGAAAATAGAGAAAAATGGGAAGAAGCTATGCAAAGCGAGATGAATTCACTTCAGAAAAATAATACCTGGGAACTTGCCCCACTACCAAAAGGTAGAAAAGCTTTGTCAAACAAATGGATATACAAAATAAAGAGAAACCCTGATGGAACCATAGAACGTTATAAGGCAAGACTTGTCATCAAAGGTTTCTCTCAACACGAAGGTATTGACTATGATAAAACATTTAGTCCAGTAGTACGACTTACAACTATCAGAGCAATACTGGGCATTGCAGCTAATGAAAGTCTGAATTTACAACAATTTGATGTCACCACTGCATTCCTGAACGGTACAGTGGAAGAAGAAATTTATATGGTACCACCGAATGGACTTCGTGTACCAAAAGGAAAGGTATGTCGTCTTTTGAGAAGCCTCTACGGGTTAAAACAGGCACCTCGATGCTGGAATGAGTGCATACATAAATTTCTGATAGACGCCAAATTTCAGGGAAGTGAAGCAGATCCTTGCTTGTATGTAAGAATCAAGGGAAACTCAAAAGTTATTGTAGGACTTTATGTCGATGACGGCTTGGTACCTTCCACTAACAGCGCTGGTCCAGAATTTTTAAATGAACTTGAAAGAAACTTCAAGATAACAACGAAACCAGCGTCTTATTTTCTTGGTATGGAAATAAATAGAAACAAAGATGGATCAATAAACCTAAGCCAAAGAGCCTATGCTAAAAAGGTCCTAAAACGATTCGGCATGGAAAATTGAAAACCAGTTACATCGCCGACTATTAAGATGCCAAAAATGGAAGAGACAAATGAAAATGAAGACATGAAATTTCCATATCGAAACTGTGTCGGAGCACTGGCTTACCTGATGGTCGCAACAAGACCAGACATCTGTCATGCAGTGTCTGTCGCATCAAGGCATTTAGAAAAACTTAGGAAGGAGGATATTGTGACTGTAAAGCGAATTCTTCGCTTTCTTAAAGGAACTCTGGATAAATGTCTAACATTTTATCACTCCAAAGCAGTTGACTTAATGTGCTACTCAGATGCTGATCATGGAGGAGATCCAGAGACTGGGCACTCTACTACGGGCATGGTGTGCCTTTATGCCGGCACTGCTATTGCCTGGAAGAGTCAGAAGCAAACCTCAGTTGCTCTGTCAACAACTGAGGCTGAACTTGTAGCAGCAAGCGAAACCACACAACAAATAGTGTGGTTAAAGAAGCTTTTGGCAGACCTATTATAATAAACTATATATAATATAACACAGAATTTAAAAAAATTATACTATGTATTGATAATGAGTCTCCTGTGAAATTATCATATAATCCACCATACGAGTCTCACCGTCGAACAAAGCATATTAGTTTGAGACACTTCTACATTAGAGAATGTGTATCAAAAGGATAACTAGATGTAAAGCAAGTTGCAGCACAAGTTCAACTAGCAGACATGTTTACAAAACCTTTATACGGACCAAGATTTAATGACCTGTCTCATGGAATTGGTCTTCGAGCAAATTCTTAAAAGAAGTGTGGGTGAAAAGATTGTTTGTACCTCTTTGATGGAAACTTTCCTCTAGTAGTCTAGACAGTTACCATTAGTAACGTCATATAACAATCTTTGTCTTACTTAATAAAAATATACGATTAGTATTCAGTGAACTATTTGAAACAGTTAAAACCATATAAAACTTAACACAAAGCTTACAGATCCCAGTGAAAGTAGTGAACAGTGTTCGTATCCGTATCAGGAACTGATTGGATCGTTGATGTTCTTGGCAGTTAATACTCGTCTAGACATCGCATTTGCTTGTAGCTATTTAAGTCAATTCAACTCCAAGTACACTAAGTCACATTAGCTAGCAGCTAAAAGGGTTCTACAATATTTGAAAGGAACCATCAATTACTGCATAACTTACAGGAAAACTGGGATGTCTCTACACGGGTTCACAGACGCAGATTGGGCCAACTGCTCAATAAAACGCAGATCCTATACAGGATTTTTTATAAAGTTGGCTGACGGTCCAGTGTCCTGGCAGTGTAAAAAATATACCCGCTGGGTACGAAAGAAAAATAATTGCGACCCCCACAATATGGCGCCCAAAATCCGCCATGTTTGTTTCTTTAACGTCACTTATCTAAGAAAACTTGGGCGGTCAAGACCTATCTAAAGAGAACCGTCATAAGATTTGAGGGCGCAGCTGTGTTTAAATAACGTGTTTGTTATGTTGACAACATTTTTACGTCATTATAGTGCGACTGTAACATCTTGATATTTTGAAACTATGTTAGAAATATTATTATGTTTTCAGTGTGTTTTTTGTAATATTATTATAGTTTAAAAAAACATATTGTTAGTTCCATTTTACGCCACGACGTGTCTCTTTCCGCACAGACTCTAACGATGTCTTAATTATATAAATCCGTCTAGTGGTTTGAAAGATATGAGGAATTAAAGAGTGTTACATACATACAAGATACGAGCGAAAAACATAACGCTTTCCTTGCAGTCGGGTAAAAAGGCGCCAAGTTCGACGAAGAAGAGATTAGATCTAGAAGGGTGACATGTTTCAAAGCGTTTTCAATTTTGTCTATGGACTTAAAATAATTTATTATCTAATATATAAAATTCTCGTGTCACAGTTTTCGTTGCCATACTCCTCCGAAACGGCTTGACCGATTTTGATGAAATTTTTTGTGCTTATCCGGTATCTATGAGAATCGGCCAACATCTATTTTTCATCCCAAAAAAAAAAAAAAAAAAAAAAAATATGGTAGGGTAGGTGTAGGGTAGGTGTAGGGTAGGTGTAGGGTAGGTGTAGGGTAGGTGTAGGGTAGGTGTAGGGTAGGTGTAGGGTAGGTGTAGGGTAGGTGTAGGGTAGGTGTAGGGTAGGTGTAGGGTAGGTGTAGGGTAGGTGTAGGGTAGGTGTAGGGTAGGTGTAGGGTAGGTGTAGGGTAGGTGTAGGGTAGGTGTAGGGTAGGTGTAGGGTAGGTGTAGGGTAGGTGTAGGGTAGGTGTAGGGTAGGTGTAGGGTAGGTGTAGGGTAGGTGTAGGGTAGGTGTAGGGTAGGTGTAGGGTAGGTGTAGGGTAGGTGTAGGGTAGGTGTAGGGTAGGTGTAGGGTAGGTGTAGGGTAGGTGTAGGGTAGGTGTAGGGTAGGTGTAGGGTAGGTGTAGGGTAGGTGTAGGGTAGGTGTAGGGTAGGTGTAGGGTAGGTGTAGGGTAGGTGTAGGGTAGGTGTAGGGTAGGTGTAGGGTAGGTGTAGGGTAGGTGTAGGGTAGGTGTAGGGTAGGTGTAGGGTAGGTGTAGGGTAGGTGTAGGGTAGGTGTAGGGTAGGTGTAGGGTAGGTGTAGGGTAGGTGTAGGGTAGGTGTAGGGTAGGTGTAGGGTAGGTGTAGGGTAGGTGTAGGGTAGGTGTAGGGTAGGTGTAGGGTAGGTGTAGGGTAGGTGTAGGGTAGGTGTAGGGTAGGTGTAGGGTAGGTGTAGGGTAGGTGTAGGGTAGGTGTAGGGTAGGTGTAGGGTAGGTGTAGGGTAGGTGTAGGGTAGGTGTAGGGTAGGTGTAGGGTAGGTGTAGGGTAGGTGTAGGGTAGGTGTAGGGTAGGTGTAGGGTAGGTGTAGGGTAGGTGTAGGGTAGGTGTAGGGTAGGTGTAGGGTAGGTGAATGTTTGGAGTTTTTATGGCAAAACAAAGTTTGCCGGGTCAGCTAGTTTTCTTATATGATTGTAATTTTAAACTTGTCATCTTGAAATATTTAATGACCTTTACAACTTAAAAATAAATGAAAAACGAATTGAAAGAATGAATTTATTAAAGTATATTCGGTCTGTAACAATTAATAAAGAAAGGCCAGCCAATGCAACCTCGTTACAGTACAGTGCAAAAAGCACTCGTGACAGCCGCGACTGAGCTCGGTCCAATATTGCCTTATATTGCCCAAGAATCCCTGTAAAATCGCAATGACAATGTGTGTGTGCAAAATTACACTTTGTTCGTAGTGGCCTCTCTCTGCGGCGCGCCGCCGCTTACGTGTTTTGTGGTCGAACCGGCAACATTGTGCGCGTCATCGTCACCCACAAAAGTCGTTTATTGTTTTGCTCCAGTATTTTATTTCGAAAAAGTAATAAAAACTAGCTGATTATAGGCTTGTGTGACATCATTGTACTGGTGAAGTGAACTTTCGAATGGTGAAAACTGGACATCAATACAACACGTAGAGCTAAGATATAGGTAAAAACATTTACCGGATTTTTATTAACGGTCCCGAACTCGGATCTACCTCAACTCAACCTTTAGAGCGCTCGATACTCCTCGCGCACTCCGCCACTGCCCCGCCGGCGCCTGCGTTTCTTTGTGATTCTATGACTCAACTTGTACGAGGAAAATAACTTGATTCGCTTGGATTCGCAGGTGTCAACCATTACACTAGTATTGTTTGGCGCTCGGTGCGTAGCAAGAAGTTAAAATTAATAGTAGTGTGCAGCGCAAGTAGCGTTCTCCTCCTCCCGCATCAGTTGCTAAGCATACGGTCATACAAGTGGCTGAGTCCGGGTTAACCCCGACCACCCCTTGAGATATTAGTAGTTGCGTCTGTGGTAGTATTTAATAATACTAAATTGTACGAGCACTTGGTTGCTAATACATTTGTAGATGGAAGAAAACTATTCTTGCTGAATTCTTGATAAAATATTTATTGATTGTACTTGTTTACAATAGAACGGTCGAAAGTGTACTCAACAATATTGGTATGAATGACGATTTACATTAAATAAAAACGCTTATGCTAGCGTGCTAATTAAATGTGCGATGTAATCGTACATATTCCCGCACGAGATAGGAAGGATGAAGAGCATCTAGATTTACAAAAATAGCTTAAAGTTTAAAACATGATAATAAAAGTTTAGAGATATAAACTTAATTAAGGAGAAGTTCCTATATGGACGCGAGGGTTGCGAGGAACATGGACGCGCACGCAGTCGAGGTGTCCACTTGTTTCCCTTGTATCGCTGTTGCTCCCGCGGCGCGACGCAGCAGGCCCTGTTCTTGATTCCTCAGCAACGGACGGTGGTGGTGACAATGGAACTCGCCATCGACATCGCGTACGGCGAGCTATAATGACGATTCCAGCGATGCCCAAAATTCCAATTAGAGTGTAGATCACAGCGTAGTGATGAATATCGTGATAAGATAGATCATCAGGTAACATCACATCTGCCGCTTTCATAGACAGTATCCTTTTGTCTACTTCGCTGATTTCTTGTTCTAAATCATGAGTTTTGTTGCTCAAAACTAGTTTAGGTATGCTGATGTTGATAATGTGGTTGATAGGGGCAATCACTGGTGCATAAATATCTGCGTTCGTCCTTAATTCACTTATGTGAGGTTTGTGTAAATACAGGGTAAAGTTGTTTGTTTTGACGATGCATCCTTGACCTATATTGAATAGTCCGGCTTGTGCCAGCTGATGTGCGGTTATTTGATCGCCGCATATTGTTCGAACGTGACACCTATCACAGCAAAAGTAAAAATATCTATTCAATGTGTATGTTTCTTGCAATTTATCTTTACAGAAGCTTGATGTTGTTTTGCATTCCGAATTTTCCGTTTCACAGAAATTCTTGTCTCTTTTTATTTGGTAAATGGGACGTAAGATGTGGCAGTAATAAACTCCCGAAACGGTTGGACATGTTCTCAAGTCTTCTTCCGACATGTTAATATAGGTATCTTTCTTCATGTTGATAGATATGAACTCGGATACTGAGTTTATGCTGATCATGTCACTTTGGCCCGCTGTCTTGGGGATCGGAATTATCTTGAGGATTTCGTATGAATCTCGACTGATGAGAGGTAGTTTGATCTCAAAGATGATAATGTCTTCCAGAAGTCTTGTCTTTATTTCCAGTAGATCATATATCTTCCGAAGGTCCGAGTGTATGTTGTCAATTGGCAAGGAGACGTCCTTGGGCAACTTGCTAGAAATCGTGCTTAACTCGTTCATGAGTTGTTCGGGTGTAATCAAATGTAAGTTGAAA
The DNA here is from genome assembly GCA_948252205.1 of Orthosia incerta. Taxonomy (NCBI): domain Eukaryota; kingdom Metazoa; phylum Arthropoda; class Insecta; order Lepidoptera; family Noctuidae; genus Orthosia; species Orthosia incerta. Next base: position 9,495,614 of record OX411765.1, on the reverse strand, counting down.
CGACCATTGTATATGTCAGTAACGGTGTCTAATAACGTATTCTGAATGCTCTTTAAATTATACATCATATTACTTGCTATAATAGCTCCCATGTTGAAGTCATTAATGACGCTGTTGGCTTCAATGTTGTTTTTCAATTGGTCCACTGCTGCGTGTAACTTATTCATGTGACGGTTTATCATTTTAAGTTGCTGGTTCATATCGTGCTCTGTGCGTTTAAGAAGGTTGTTTTCTGCTTCCATGAGTGAAGTCTGATTTTTCCAGAGAGAAACTATATGCTTTTCGTTTTCTCGAATGAGAGAAATGTCCTTGCGATATTTTTCAGCAAAATTTTCGTCGAGCACTCCGAATAGGCTGTTAGCGATATATCCCACGCCATTGATAAGGCCTTGGCGCTGACGCAGTGTCCCGGGTCGCGTGCCGGAATGCTGACTTTGCAACACTTGGATGTAGTGCTCGAGTTCTGAGAACGCATGACGTAGCTGCTGTATGATAACGTCACAGTGAACTTGACCTTGTATGATGTCACATGTTTGTTTGAGCGATTGGATGTATTCATTGAACCTTGCAGTTGATTGCCAGTACGTATCCATGTTGTAGTAAACCACAATATTCCAAACGTCTCTGATAAGCACCATGTCGGACACTTTGTCAAAATACAAGCTTTGACTTGTTTGGAATGGGGCTATTTTCATGTTACATTCTGCACTTGTAATGAATGTGAAAAATAACATGAGAGCAGTGACCATAGTTGTCAAGTTGAACTTGCTTTTCGTTGACCTCCTTGTTGAGAATGCTTGGGCTTGCTGGTGTTCCACGTCTTGGTTCTTGTCTCGTGCCGTGTTGCACTGTGGGGCAACTTCTTTATGTTCTAAAAGAATGGAAACTTTTAAGACGGGACGTTTAATAGTGCCGCTTTTCGTTTTTAAGGTCACGACACGCACCTGGCCGTCCTTACCTGGATGTAGTTCTACGACTCTTCCCATCGCCCACTTGCCGGGTGGGAGGTTATCGTCGTGGATGAGAACTATATCGTCCAACTTGATGTTGGATTGAGGTTGCCTCCACTTGCTTCTTGCAGTTAACTGCGCTAAATATTCTGTGCGCCATCTTTTCCACAGATCTTGAAGTATTTTCTGTGTTAACTGCCAGCGTGTTCGCAGATCTCTTTCGGTTTCAACTAACGTTAACGTGGGTCCGCCAGTTATGAAGTGAGAAGGTGTCAAGAAATCTAGGTCTTCAGGATCTTCTGAGATTGCACACAGTGGCCTTGAGTTTAGGCAGGCTTCAATTTGTGTTAGAAGTGTGGTGAACTCTTCGTAAGTCAATTTTTGTTCACCGATCACTTTCTTGAGGTGCTGCTTAAAACTCTTCACTGCAGCTTCCCATAGGCCTCCTGCTGATGGCTATGAAGGGGCGTTAAAATACCATATGATCTCCATATAAGTTATCTCAGCCATTAGCTTATCGTTAATGATTCTCTGCAAATCTTCATATTCATTTTGTAGAACCCTGCTGGCTCCTACGAAGTTGCGGCCGTTGTCACTATACAAGTGACAAGGTGTGCCTCTTCTAGCTGCCATCCTACGTAAGGCAGCGATAAATGATGACGTTGTGAGGTCGGAGACTAGTTCCAAATGCACGGCCTTCGTCACCATGCAAACAAATACTGACACATATCCTTTGGTAGTCTTGACACCACGGCCCTTGTTGGTTTTGATATAGACATGGCCAGTAAAATCAACGCCGGTGTGCATAAAGGGTCGAGATGGATTGATTCTTGCTGCAGGCAGGTCTCCCATCAGGGGTTGTAGTTTGGCAGGATTTTGTTTTCTACAGGTAATACATTGACGTATTTGTTTTTTCGTTGCATTATTTCCCCCGATTATCCAATATTTTTGCCTGATACATGCTAATGTAACTCGAGCTCCACCGTGAAATGTGAGTTTGTGTGCGTGTTCTATTATTAGTTCCGTCAGACGATGTTGATGAGGTAAAATTATAGGATGTTTAAGTTCAGGATTGATCGCAGCATGATGCAGCCTCCCACCCACACGCATTATTCCCTCTTCATCTAGGAACGCACTCAAATTCATGATCTTGCTTGTCGTGGATACTTGTTTTTTTTTCTTCAGGTCACGTATTTCTTGCTGGAACTCCACAGACTGAACTTCTTTGAATATTACGACCTTGACCTTGCGTAGCTCCGCTAAGGTAATGTAGGGTTTTGATATGTTTTCTGGTTTTCTGATAACCAGGCGCCGTAAACGTGCTAGTACGTGCAGAATCATTGTAAATGAGCTCAGTCTGCTAAGAAGTTTTTTGATAACGCTGTTTACTTGTGACTTTTCTTGTGTCACAATAGTTACTTGCTTGTTAAGGGATTCTTCATCTGTTGAATAAGTTTGGCGACTTGCTTGGACTGCCGGCGTACAGTGAGGTAGCCAGGTGGGTCCATTCCACCACAGATTGTTTTCTTTTAGTTTCAGACTTGTTGATCCCCGGCTCGCGCAGTCTGCAGGATTCTCCGCTGACTTCACATATCGCCAACATTGAGATGGCATCTCCCTTGTTATTTGTCGCACCCTGTTGGAAACAAATACTTTCCAGCGATTGGGATCGCCTTGTATCCATCCCAAAACCGCCATAGAATCGGTCCACCCATAAACTTTGATGTTGTGACCGATCAAACTTTCCTTCACTTTGACCATTAGTTTAGATAGCAGATGAGCTCCACTTAATTCCAATTTGGGCAAAGAGATATTCTTGTTGCATGGAACCAATCTTGATTTCGCAACCATTAAAGTTATTTTAGTTACACCTTGACTTGTAATTTTGCAATACACGACACATGCGTACGCCTTCTGCGATGCATCGCAAAATCCGTGTAACTCGATATTGTTTCCGGCCGACGTCGTACCTATCCATCGAGGTATTTTACATTGATTTATGTTTTCTACGTCATGTTTAATTTTTGTCCATTCTTGGTTAATTTGCTCGGGAATCTTGTCATCCCAATTCAAATTCTTCTCTTTCCAGATGTCTTGGAATAGTATTTTCATCTTGGTAGAAACTGGAGTGAGCCAACCGAGGGGATCAAAGAGTTTGGATAATTCAGACAGTAACTTCCGCTTCGTGAGTTGCGTACCGGTAGTGGTTTCAATCCTGGATTGAAATATGAAAATGTCTTGTTGCGGATTCGAGTGAAGGCCTAATGTTTTTGTTGATTTAGCTTGTTTGAAGTCGTAACGCTCCTGATCGCAGCCTTTGCTGGTGCTGTCTTGCAATTCCTGATAATTAGACCTCCATTTTCGTAAATTGAAACCACCTGTCTTGAGGATTGCCATCAAATCTTGCCGTAATTGTTTTGCTGATGCTACCGAGTCTGAACCGTGTAACAAATCGTCCATGTAAAAACATTCTTTGACGACTTGAGCTGCATATGGGTAATTTGATCTCTCGTCATCCGCTAATTGCCTTAGGGTCATCATTGCCAAGAATGGCGCGGCCTTGGTGCCATAGGTGACCGTAGTAAGTTGATACTCTTGTACGTATTGATCAGAAGAATCTCGCCAAACGATTTTTTGAAGGTTTTGGTCGTCTTCCCAAATTTGGCGAAACATTTTTTCAATGTCCGCGATAAAGGCTATGCGATGTTGTCTCCACTTCAGTATAAGTGTCATAAGATCCTTTTGCAGATTGGGTCCCGTATGCATACAATCATTTAAGCTCGTCCCAGTAGAAGTTTTTGATGATGCATTGAATACTACACGGAGTGACGTAGTTGTTGACTCGCTACGTAGTACGCAGTGATGCGGTAGAAAATACTCTAGTTTCTTGTTGCTATGCGCCGGTTTCATGTGACCGAGTGATAAATATTCATCTATGAATGTTTTGTATTGTTTTGCAATACAATTGTTTTTTGCGAACTTTCTTTCTATCTGATACAGCTGAGCGACTGCCTTGTGTTTTGATTCTCCAATATCCTTGTTGAAAGTTGACTTTAGTGGTAGTCTCACTTGATATCTTCCGTCTTCCAACCTTGTCGTGGTCGACTTGTAAATTTGAATACATTCATCGTCTTCAAATGATATTTGATCATCTTCAGGAATATCTTCGATCACCCAAAATTGTTGGATGTCTTGTATATTATTCAGAACTAAGTTGCATTGAAGACTTTGGACCCCGCCGAACAAAATCCACCCAATGCGTGTTTGCTGCGCAATAAAGCTACCTGAATCTTCTCGGTGAATCTTGTTCATGATGATCTTAGCATATATATCCGCACCCAATAATATGTCAACTGGGTTGCTGACGTAGAACTGAGGGTCGGCTAAGTCAATTTCTTCTAAAAATACCCATGATAGTTTAGAAAATGTTGAATTCGGCAGGTTTCTTGTTATATTGTTCATTATGAGAACATTAGTGCTGAACTTGTTCCAATGAGGTACAGTGGATACTCAACATTCCTTTGCAGGTCTTGTCATTTATGCCAACGCCAGTAATAACTCCCTTGCAGTTTTGTCGTGGCAACCTTAGCTCCTGCGCTGCGTTTTCGGTGATCAAGGAAACTTGGGATCCTTGGTCAATGAGGGCTCGCATCGTTCTTTTTATTCCATCAGCTCCTGTCACCTTGATAATTGCAGTTGCTAAAAGAACTGTCGAAGCAAGTTTTTGCTGTGCAACATGAGCTCCGGGGCTTGATTCTTGCTCAGGGGGCACGTGGCCGGAAACGTTCGATGACGTTGTGTTTTCATTTGCATAGGCGTCATGTAACACCGTATTATGTTGTCCGTTGCATTGCCGGCACCGTTTGCTGGACGTGCATTTTTTTTCGTTGTGATTGTACAGGCAATTTGTACAAAAATTGAGTCGATTTATAGTTTTTCTCTTTAGCCCTGGTGCCATTTCTTTGAATTGATTGCAATAATATATGCCATGATGATCTTTGCAGATTGGGCAGGAGACAGAAGGGGTCTTCTTTGACGTAGCCTTGTTGCTGACGTAATATTGTTTTCCCTGATTCGATCTAGAGTTCCCTGAATTTGAAGGAGGACTTGTAGATTTTTGAATCGCATCTTGTTTACGACGTGCGGACTCCATGGTAGTGAACTTGTTCTCCAGAAATTCCAAAAACTCCTTCAGAGATGGCAGTTCTCTTGGCTGTTTGAGTGAAGTGAAATATTCGTTCAATGTTTCGAAATCCATTTTTTGAGTGAGCAGGTGTACTACCATGGGATCCCAGGTGTCAATGTTGACGCCTAAATTCTTGATACCATTAAGGCACTCCGTTGTTACGTCATGAATACGTTTGATGTGATTCGATGTCGCTTGTTGAGTAACTGGGATATTCATCAAGGTGTTAATATGAGTAGTAAAGTTAAGTTTCTTGTTGTTATAACGGTAGTTTAATATATCCCAGCTAGCGATGTAATTATCCGCGCTGATCGGAAGATGTTGTATTAGGCGTTCTGGTTCACCTTTAATCTTGCTCTTCAGGAATTGCATTTTCTGTGCCGCAGATAAATATGGGTTACCGTGAATTGCTTCCGTGAACAAGTCCTTGAATGATACCCAATTCTGGTAATTTCCGTTGAATATAGGAATATCCAGCTGCGGAGTAGACTTTTCTCGATGGGATGCAGAGAATAATCTACGATTTATTTCTTTCTTAATATTGAAGTACATCTGCTCATGCTGCGTGTAGGAAGTCTCGTATTTTTCGTCTACCTCATCAAATTCGCTGTCTATTTTCCAGTGGAGACCATCAACCGCATTCCAACGGGTTTCTAGAGTTTTCAAAATGTCTTCAAACTCCCATTTTTCTTCTATGGTTGACAGATCTATGTTAGTCAAGAAGCGAGAAAAGGCTTTGAAGTTGCTGGCTTGTTTACGCAACCTTTCATCTAACTTGCTATCAGTTCCTCGAGTAGTATACTCCGGAGCTGGCATTGGACTCACTGGAGTAGTTCTGCCCTCTGCGGTCGAGGCACCTGGCTGCTGACGGCCGAAAAGGGTTGGCTTGATCAGACCTGCTCTCTGAATCGAATCTCTTACTTCTATGTAGAACGCCTTCGTTTCTTCATAGTGGTTTCCGATAAAATATTCTTGGGTTTTATCTTCGTACATGCACAATTTTTCATGATTTTTCTGAAACTCGTTCCAATAGCTGTTCAGAGTCTCAGTTTTCTTCTTGATGTATTCTGAAGTTTTGCGATCTGGTCCATCTTTCTTGAAATTTGACCAAAGTTGTCGCATGCCATTGATGGCAACTTGCTGCTTGTGAAATAGTTCTTCCATCTTGATACTTGAAAATAGGAAATTCAAATAACTAGGTTGATTTTCCCTGCTGAGTGTGGAGTTCTTTCGCCGTCAACTTTCTTGAAACTTGCTGAAGATCGATCTGTTTTGGGTTGCTATATAGCTTTTTCTTGATGTGTATGTCTTGTCTTGTATGAAGCCTTGATGCTAAAATGCTTACTTGATGTTTGCCTTGATGCTGTTGTTGATCTTGGACTGCTAGCCCAATGTCACTTGGTCTGTGTAGGTGCTCTGATATTCTTCCGTACGACCTTATGCGCCTTCTCAATTCGCGTTAGGGATTCCCGCTTGTGGGAGGCCAACGGAACCGATTCGCAGCCACACGAGAGAACACAAATCACCAACACATAGCTCGAAGGACCAATATGTACGAGCACTTGGTTGCTAATACATGTGTAGATGGAAGAAAACTATTCTTGCTGAATTCTTGATAAAATATTTATTGATTGTACTTGTTTACAATAGAACGGTCGAAAGTGTACTCAACAATATTGGTATGAATGACGATTTACATTAAATAAAAACGCTTATGCTAGCGTGCTAATTAAATGTGCGATGTAATCGTACATAAATAATAAAATATAATAATAATAGTGGTGATAGACCGACTAGAGCGTCGCGCAATGATTGTTGATATAGCGGTCCCCCATGACGAGAACCTCGTGAAGGCGGAGACTGATAAGAAAATTAAGTACCTTGATCTGGCTCGCGAGGTTGTCGAAATGTGGGATGTGAATACAGCAGTCATTGTGCCGATAGTCGTGACGGCCAATGATATAATAAGCCAAGAGCCTCGACGAACAACCTGAGGAGGCTCTCGTTGGGCAGCTGGATCAAGGGCTTGATCCAGAAAGCGGTACTCCTGGACACGGCTCGTATCGTTAGGAGGTTCCTCTCTCAGGAGCCCTGACCACCGGTAGCTTGGACCCTGTTCCCGATACCGGTGGGCTACTATTTTAGTATTTTTAAATGTTTTTTTATTTTATTTTTATAGAATGATATTTAAAAATGTAAAAATATGTAAATATAATAAATAAATGGAATAATAATAATAGAATATCTCTAAGTTTCAAGCGACCACGACCGATCGACTCGCGTGGCAACGCCGCGCACGGCGCACCGGAGCGTACAAAGTAACACATCACACTACACACCACACTATAATAATACACAGGTACTTGTATTACCGACTTTTGTTTATTGTCATTTTAAAATGTATAATAAAAATTATACAATACCCACTAAACGTTTTGGGAATACTTTCATTGTGTCTACAGCTAAGGAGTGGAATTCCCTGCCGGAGTCTTTGTTCCCCGATAGCTACAACTTCATCATTTCAGCTGAAAGACGTCCATTCGCCTCCTCCAAGTGTCGCCACACTGATCAGTCCTGTGCGTTTTACATCCACCGGACGCCCGCAGCCTTGACCAGCTCGTCGCTCCGCCTAGAAGGAGACGTTCCATCGCTGCGTATGGTGTGGTGTACGTGTTCCGTATGGTGTCGAACGTTAAGAATTTCACCATTCCATATCTGCCCGTGGGTGTCGTAAGAGGTGACTAAGGGACATACCAGAGAATGGGCAGCAGCGTTCTCTGTGCACTTCATAACAAACTGCGATCGCCAACCTGCCTGCCAAGCGTGGCGATTACGGCAAAACCTCCTAATTCAAGAGTAAATAGGTTACTTTTAGGCAGGCGTGCTTAACCGTCGACCACATCATCGCTTGCCATCAGCTGAGATAGTGGTCAAGCGAGAGCCTATCAATTATATATAAAAACAAAACCTACAACTTGAAGATATATCACTGGACAGCATTCATGAACTGATGGATCGGGTTGAATTTCTCAACTATGTTTAATTGGCGAATTGAGACCTTTAACAACTTACTACATCTTGATCTTCAAACTTATGGTTACGCAACTGCATTTGATACTAACTTAGATCTACTGTATGATTTTTCTATGTTTTCAAGAATAAATAGAAAGTTAAACGACCGCGGAATGCGCAATATTTTTAATAACTTACTGCAAACTATATCTTAGATTTCGATAGAATGTGATGCCTTTAATCACGAGAATGATAACAACGTCGTTGCATCCCCAAGTCGTGAGCTTTTTCTTTGATTCTATGTATATTCTTCACCAAAATATTGCCGGACTTATATTTACATTCAGGAATTGTTGAGTCAGCAAAAAGTAGTCGACGTAATATGTATAACCGAGCATTTTATAATGTCAGGCCAAGAAAAGTTATTATATATTCCTAATTATAAGCTGGCGGCATGCTTTGCTAGACAGAATAAAAAACGTGGCGGTGCCTGTATCCTAGTAAGAGTTGGACACGAGTATAAAGAACGACCTGACGTAATGAAATACTCGATATCAGGAATTATAGAATGTTGTGCTGTAGAATTTCCTTCTCAAAAAACTATAATTATATGTGTATATAGGCCTCCTAAATTATGTAATCTAAGTAAGTTTTATGAAAATTTAGATCTCGTTTTAAAAAATGTCTGTAAAAAACCCCTTCAAAAAGTTATTTTATGTGGAGACTTTAATATAGATGTTTTGAACAGGAATAGAATCACCTCTGAATTTGAATGCTTTCTCAGGAGCTTCAACCTTAAACTAGAAATTAATCAGCCAACTAGATTTATCAGTAATACTTGTTTAGACAATTTTGCACATAATCTTAAGCAGAAGTGCCAACATGAAGTCACTGACTTTGGATTATCTGACCACTCTGCTCAAATAATTAAGATAAAAATTAATAAAACGAATCAAATAAAAACATGGAGAACATTAAAACGAGATATAACTCGAGAAAACCTTATTAAATTTCGATCGCACCTCGAAAGTCTATCATTTTCTAATGTATATAATATAGAGGATGCTAATAAAGCCTGTGATAACTTTCTCGATATTTTCCTACTGTTACACGATCTCTGTTTCCCGTTCAAATTAGTTAGTGTAAAATCTGAGAAAAAAATAAAATGGGTCTCTCGAGGGATACGAATATGTAGCAAGAAACAACGGCAACTGTTATGGCAACAGAGACTAAAGCCAACGTCTGAAAACAAAAATAAATTTAAGATTTACTCAAGGAGGTTTAAGAAAATTATTAAACTTACTCAAAAAGCGCAGAATAACTACTTAATAAATAACTCAAAAAACAAATCCAAAACGGCCTGGCAAATTATAAATAATAACAAGAGTTTAAGAGAACCCATTTCTCAAATAAAAAAAGGAGATGAAATAATATCAAAACCTAATTTAATAGCCGAATCTTTTAATAATTTTTTCATTGTACAATCCTCTGGCATACCTAAACGTACGTTATGCGATACCATTAACATAAATATAAACCCACATACAATATTTATGGCCCCAATTATACCTCAAGATGTAATGCGTATAATTAGAAACCTGAAAAATAAAAAGAGCACTGGCCTCGATGGCATTTCAACAACAGTTATTAAATTTGTTGCACATTGTATAGCTGAACCCCTTGCTCATATTATTAATTTGAGCATACAATCTGGCGTATTTCCAGAAAGTCTCAAAAGCGTATTAGTCATACCAGTATATAAAAAAACGATAAAGAAGAAATGGTAAATTATAGGCAAATTGCTCTTATTTCTATATTCTCTAAGATCATAGAGAAAATTATCTATGAATCTCTTAACAACTTCCTAACTAAATACCACATACTATGTGACGAACAAAAGGGCTTCAGGAAAAACAAAAATATAAACATGGCCATCTTTGATTTTCTTCATGAAATAATGCCTAAAGTAGATTCCAAAATACCGGTATGTGCAATATATGCCGATATGTCGAAAGCTTTTAACTGCGTGGACCACGATATTCTCTTAACCAAACTTGATGCGTACGGTATTCGTGGAAATGCTCTTAATTTAATAAAAACCTACCTCAAAGGCCGTAGACAATGTATAGAGATATCAAGCCTATGTTTAAAATCTAGGAAGGAACTAAAAACTTTATCGTCATTTAAAGAAATAAAATATGGAGTCCCGCAGGGAAGTGTCCTCGGACCTCTACTATTCCTACTATATATTAATGACCTGCCACGTCATATATCTAATCCAATGGTTTTATTTGCAGACGACAGTACTTCTATTGTTTCATGAATCAATAAAGACTCTTACATAAATGACATCAATAACTCAATCAGCACTTTAATAAAATGGCATGACAATAATAACCTAGTTATAAATCTACAAAAAACTAAAACTATGCATTTTCACCAACGTATATCTACAGGTGACATGGTTATCAACTACAACGGCCAAACTATCGATAAAGTGAATAGCACAAAATTTTTAGGAATCTTAATTGATAGCCAGTTAACATGGAAGCCGCAAGCAGAAGATATCTGTAAACGTCTGAGCACAACCGCGTTTATGTTATACAACCTATCCAAAAAAGTAAATCTGACAACAATACTAGTGGCCTACCATGGTCTTGTAACTTCTATTTTAAGGTTTGGTGTAATATTTTGGGGTTATTGTAGTGAACGAGAAAGCATTTTTAAAGCTCAAAAGCGCTGTTTGAGAGCTATATTTGGCCTCAAAGTTACTGACAGTTGTGTGCCTATATTTAAGTCTCAGAAACTATTAACTTTCCCATGCCTCTATATCCTCGAATTAGCAATATTTGTTAAAACAAACCGTAATCTATTTGCCACACTAACAGAAACCAGAAAGCGGAGTACATCATTAAGATCACAATATCAGAATTTACTTCACACAGGCACATTTAAAACTAGTTTATTAAAAAAAAGTGTGATCTGTATGGCTCCTGTTGTCTTTAATAAAATTCCTGATCATATGAAAACCTTGCCATTGATGAAATTTAAAAAATGTTTTACAGAACTACTTGTAGATAAATGTTATTATTCTGTTCAGGATTTCCTAAATGATACACTTTAATAACCTATTTTTATAACTTATATAATAAGTATTGTATTTGCATGCCAACAAGGCAGAATGTACACGGTTCTTTATTATGTTATTTACGATCCTATTTGTATTTACCTACATTCAAAGCAAATAAAAGTCTATTCTATTCTATTCTATTCAGAAAGCACAGAAGGACCTACCACTGATTGGCAGACGATGATGGCAACTCCAAGTTGGTCAACACTTGGACTTTACCTAATCCTGGTACCTAAGCTGTGGCAGTGGACACGACGGTCATTTCACCCGGAAGGTACAAGAAGAATCTGGCACTGAGGACACTGCTGGAAGCTGCTAAAGCGCTTCTAACTTGAGGAGAGAGGAGTTAGGCAATCGCTTATCGTGCGTCACTGCTGATCATGGATCAGACCCGCCAGTGAAGCACTGCGTAAACTGCACGATTGCAGTTTTACTGATTTAACAAAGATAAAGAAACATTGTAATATTAATTTTTGGTCTTGTAGTTCAAATCGTACAGTAAGCACTATTTTAACAAAAAAAAAATTTGTAACACGCTTTTTATATTTTTAACGGAATCTTTGAACGTGATTTTCACCCCCTTCATACCGTCGGATTAATTTGAAACTTTGCACACGTATCAAGGACCGATAACAATGCAATAATTTAAATAGTGTTTTTTATTTTGTTTTTTTTTTTACACGGTATTGTCTTGCGCCAAGTACACGTATTAAATAAATGCTCTGGACCCAGTAGACACGCTAATTACCAACTCCCATCACAGTGAGGTAGTTGCATTAATAAATTGTCTTTAAAAGAAAACTAACAAACACGCTTTAATGGTAAATTTAACTTAAAAAAAAATATAGTTTAAAAAAACAAAAAACACGCTTTAACAGAAACCAAACCAAAAAGTAAAAAATAATTTTCAATAAATTTTAATTAAGAATAGTGTAATGTAAATGAAAAAATTTAATTTGGTTTCCGTTAAAGCGTATTTTTTGTTTTTTTAAACTATTATTTATTTAATAATAATCTTGTTTTCCTTGTGTGATCGAATCAGAAATTTAGAGATCCATAAGAGAACCAGGGTTACCGACATAGCCCGAAGAATTGCCAAACTTAAGTGGCAGTGGGCAGTGCACATTGCTCGCAGAACGGATGGCCGATGGGGCAGAAAGGTTCTGGAGTGGCGACCGCGAACCGGAAGACGTTGCGTTGGAAGGCCTCCCACCAGGTGGACCGATGACCTGGTGAAGGTTGCGGGGATCCGCTGGTTGCGGGACGCACGAGACCGGTCAATGTGGCGACGCTTGGGGGAGGCCTATGTCCAGCAGTGGACGTCTTTCGGCTGATATGATGATGATGATGAATAATCTTGTTCGCCCAAAATTAACTCCCGACAGCATAAAATGGATGTGCCGATTGAAGACCTCAGTCATGATGTGATTGGTCTTCCAAGGTTGCTGTTATTATTAAAACATTAACAAATATTTTTTTGCAGGTGCATTTCGCAGCCACTTCATAAAGCGTGGTGCCACTGCGTGCCACCTGCTGCTGGTGCTGTTGGTGCTGTGTGTCAGTGGAGAGTCCCCGGGACTGGCAGCAGCAAGCAGCTGCACCATGTTCAAGAGGCGTCAAGGAACGTCAGGAATAAGTGGACACTTGTTTGAAACCAAGTTACTTAGCTTGTTATATTTTAGAGCAATTCATGACGAAAGGATTACAAAATTCAAATTAGCTTCAAATGTCGACAATATAGGCGCTTTTGACGATATATGTTTAAAAATCGAAGTCAAAGAGTTTGATAGACCTGTCATGGTCTTTATACAAGCTAAGCATAGGGAAAACAAGAAACAGACACTTACAATCGATTTAGCTACTTACTTTTTTAGCTACTTGAAAGTCAGAGAACATTTCGATCCCAGTAATAAGGAATTGTTCTTTAAATGTGCATTTAATGAAGCAGAATGTTTATTCGTTTTATACACGACTGCAAGAGATGAATTTAGTGATGACTCGAAAGTAGAAAGTAGCTTATGCTCCATTCTGAATGATTTAATCGGTACAGGCGGTACGGCCCACCAGCCTTACAAACTATACGATGATGTAGAATTTCTATGCAAAGTAGCTATGAAAGAACAAATGATCTCGCTGGCTGAACGACTAGCAAAGTTCATGAACGATGACGGTAATTTTCAAGGGATGCTGACTGACGAGCTTATCCTACGTTATCACGTAATACTCGCTCAGAAAGCAATCGACGTTTCAGAAATGCAACCTGATGGACATCGAATCGCCTCCTTTCGTAAAGACTTCTTTGACCTCAATGAAGAATACCTCACTATATTCAAAGATACACTGATCAAGCAAATTCTAAAGAAAAGAAAAATAGAACCCAATCATGTGAAAAAATTACTGTCTGAATTCTTAACTCAACCTACGGATGCTTCAATACTGAGCAAGCTAATAGGGACCGTTTTAACATACAATAATGATCAGTTAACATTTGATAAAAAAATCACAAATGATTTTAGTCCAGAAATTATGAAATCAATAGCCGTTTCTCAATCAACTGTTAATAAAGCAGTAAAACTGGCTGCAAAAGAAATATTGTTATCTCCAGAGTTTAAATTGAGAGTCCCTTCTGCTTTCGGGAATAAAGATATAACACTTAGCGGCACTGATAAGAAAAAAAAGAAAAGAATAAAGTATCTATCGTCAAAAATCATCGACTTATTAGACAAGTGTAGCTCCAATAAAATAGTAACTATTGATGAAACTTTAGGAGACGGATTCCTGCAGCTCAATGGTGGTATAGCTGGTGCCATCGGAAACATGTTCGTGCTTGACGATGACAAAAAACTGATAAAGATTACAAATAATGGTGATTCTCTAGGATCTCTTGCTAAAAGTCTTTATGAAAAACTGAATGACGAAATTGGATTTATTAATAAAAACAGGTCAAATAATAAAATCCTGAATTTGTGCGAATATAAATTTTGTTTTAAAGTTCACAAGTTTCCTAAACTTACATTGAAATGTAGTGAAAATGATGAAAAAGCAAAAGATTTCTTAAGCAAACTGATTATTTACTCTAACCAAGCTGATGAAGAAGGCGTTGAGGACATTTTAAAAAGCGAAATAGAAGAGAACCAGCTCAATCAAACAAACTACCTTCAAGTTCAAACTGACGCAATATTTTCGAAATATCATGGTGAAATGCTGAAATGGTGGAAGCAAAAAGAACAAGCACTGATTCTAACACGACAAAACGACTTATTTCAAAGGGCGAAAAACGACATTATTAAGAACCCACTGCTTAGTATCATAACTGCGTTGTATAAGAATAAAATAAAATCTGTTGATTATACATTCACTGAAGTCGCAGTCAGCTCTATGAACTTGCAGAACCAACACTTGAATACTGTTATCATTACAGAGAACAGCGGACTGACTGTTGTCAAAGTCATGCAGCATTTCAAGAACGAACGAATGATTGACCATGTACTGTTAGATCTTGAATATATCGTTAAACTACCACCGAACGACCGTAATGCATTACGTAGAGAGTTGAAAGAAGTAAATGAAGGCAAAGTTCTGTTATTAGTATGCGATGCAATACCAAAATACAAAGATAAAATTCTAGAAAACATTGCAAAAGCAGTTCTTGACATAAAAACTATTGTAGTTACAAATCATGCGTCTGTTAAAAAATTACAAAAATATTTCCCAAATCCTCCAGTATACGATGAAAAGAACAGTCTCATTGACATGAGTGAAGAATCACAGAAGAGTATCCTCAAGAACGCCAGAGTGCTGTTTCAAGATTCAGAGGTAAAATTTGATTTGATAATCGATGCAGAATCAAAGACATATGTGAAAGGAGAAGTTTTGAATAAAATAATCAGCGAAGAAACAATTGAAGTTGGTAAACTAATTGTCAATAGGAATTACAATGACATAAAACACTTGCATGTTGATAGACGCGTCAGAAAGTCGGGCGATAATGTCGAAATTGTTGTCAAAACTCTTGACAGTATATCAGAGGACGTTGTTCTTGTAACAGCAGAGCCCGGAATGGGCAAATCAACTCTACTAACTCATTTATCGATTAAAACAAAGGAGCTCAAACCAGAAGTTTGAATTGTAAGGATAAACTTATTGGAGTACTCGAGAGAATTCAGCAATTGGAAAGAAGATAAAACAGTCATCGATACATTGGAGACTGTAAAGTTTTTGTGTCAAGTTATACTTCGCAATAAACTTGGCAAAGAAAATAATGTAGAAATTAGGCTGGAAAAAAAAGACAATGTTGTGTATCTGAAACATTGTACAGCAGACCCTCTGATTCAGTTTGAGTTGAAATTATTTCTACATTTTTATTGTAAGAGAGACATAATTTTCCTATTCGATGGTTATGATGAAATCTGTCCGCATTATAAGGACGAGGTCGTGAAATGTCTGAAATCTATCAGAAATGATTGTCATAAACAAAGAATGTGGATCACAAGTAGGTCATATAACGACGTTAAAACCAGTTTGCAGGAAGAGTTTGGGCTATCTTACGAAATACTTTATTTCACCAAGGAAGAAATGATAAAATTTTGTGAGACATTTTGGGAAATTAATTTATGTTTAGAAAAACTAAACAGCGCACAGCTCGAAAATATTGAAGCTTTCCATAATTACATGGAGAGAGTTACAGAAATAAAAGATATGCAAATGACTATTCCAAAGCCATTGCTTGCTGTCTTTGAAATCGCAGCCTGTTATTTGAGTTTTGAAATGACAAACGCCGGTTACAAAAAATATGAAAATGATTCCACCGGGGAAGTAATCTGTGATGTGAATCCGTTATTTCTGTACCTAACAGCGTTGCATGTCGTAGACAGTATAAAAAATATTGGGAAGAAGTGGTATCAATATGTGGATACTTTTATCATTTACAGAACATTTTTGGAAACAAAAATTAAAAAACGGTATCAAGAGAAAAACGAAATGAATATACATAATCCTGATATTATTATGGCTTACGAAAAAGAACTTACAGACTCTATTTTAAAGCACAAAAAGTTGGGCGCTTATGCCATTTTCAATAAATTCAGTCCGACATTGTTCAGTTTTAAAGAGTTAGAAGAAATTAAAGATATGATAGAAACCTTGGTAAAGGGAGAAGAGAAGACGGGCCTCATAGACAGTGTAGCAAACGGAATCCCGATATTTACACACATGACATTCACTGAGTACTTTGCCGTTGAATATGTATGTGATTGTATAAAAATCAGAAATGGTAGTGAAAAAATGGATTATTTTTACATGCTGTTTAAAGAAAGAAGTTGGTACAATATTCGCAGAATTTTTGATTGTAAAATAAAGATTGACAAGACATTGAGGAAAGTTTTGGAAAATAATAGAGATGCGATATTCGATTGGATAAAGGTTTATTGGAAAAAATCGTGTCGTTATGATTTAGAATCCCCTCAAGTTACGGCATTAATATACTCACGGCTCAACAGGTTAAATCATTTAGATTCATTATTTCGTAACGTACTCTATTATGGTACATACAGACTACCTGAAAGTAGTAAACGAACTGAGTCTGACAAAAATTTGCTCCAATTAGAAAAAATGCTATGGTACGAATCAACTTGCAAACCTTTATATAATAAACCATTTGATGATAATTTTGAATGGCCCTTATAAAGCAATGGACATATAGAAGCATATAATATAGCTTTTCCGACACATAATATCTTAGCCATGTTATCTTAGCCACTTTGGCGTCTATATATACTTTATGTAAAGTTAACAGGGCTATTATAAACCTATACCCTTATACTGTCTTATAAATAAAATAGGCGTATTACCAGCTTACTCTTGGACTAGCTAGTCCCAGATCCTAGAGTAATTAAAGATTAACTTTGGTTTAGTAAAGTTATTAAATAAAAACTATCCTTGGACTAACTATTCTTGCCTTACTCTTGGATTTACGCGTAAGCTATGGCAACCCAGTTAAATTTAAAAGTAAAAAGAATGAACCAATGAATGAAACCAAGAAAGTAGCTAAAAAAAAATTGTAGACAGTGTATTACCTGTCATACTGTTTTGAAACTTAAGAAGACAATTTTAAATTAATTATCTATAAAATATCAACAAAAAAAAGTAACTGTCTGTCTTTAACCTTTTCACGCTTAAACCGCTGAAGCGATTTTATATGGAGTTAGTTTGAGACCTTGCGAAGGGCATATGTACGAGCATCGTCACATGATATGTATTGTTTTATTTTTTACCTGAACAAGCATTTGCTAATTCGCCGATTTCTTATGTACATTTGCTGACTAGGCTATCGCGCCCACTACAAGTAACCTACTTTATGTATTATATATTTCAAAAAATTTATTAATAAAATGTCAATAATCAACGAATTTTATTTCCTGTACATATCCCGGGTGATTTGTCCATTGAAATACCACAACTCAGTTTATGGAGTTACTGCCCGCACATTTTGGTCCTTCGAGCCGGATGGATGGATTACCACTACTGGATCCAACAGTCCTGCAAGTCGTAAAGGTACGAAGTGTTTTAACTTACGATAGTGAATCGGTTTGGTCTTGCACAAGCGGATCACCCCAGTCAGATTGAGAAGGTGCACAAACTCGTACGGAGAGACAGCAGAAAGTCAACAGAACTAACGTCCATCAACAATACACATATGTTTAATACAGGCCTTCGGATCACAAAGCCAAGAGGCGAACACTGGGGCCCATAGCAGTGCTGCGTCTCTTGGATCCTATCAGGTCTATTCCCACGAAACTGCGATGCGCAGCAGCGGAAAGCTAGAGGTTCTGTTCTTTAGAGATACTGGTGCCTGTCTGTCTGGTGGAAAGTGCTACTTACAACTATGCACTTACCCTTGTTCCCGCGGTGGTCTCCTGATCAATCCCGTGTGGTCGGGGTTTATAATAATAATATAATATAACTAGTATTTGCTTGGTGCGCGAGCTGCAAGCAGCTCGCGTGTTGTTGTGCCTACACCTACCCTACACCAACCCTACACCTACCCTACACCAACCCTACACCTACCCTACACCTACCCTACACCTACCCTACACCTACCCTACACCTACCCTACACCTACCCTACACCTACCCTACACCTACCCTACACCTACCCTACACCTACCCTACACCTACCCTACACCTGCCCTACACCTGCCCTACACCTACCCTACACCTGCCCTACACCTACCCTACACCTACCCTACACCTACCCTACACCTACCCTACACCTAACCTACACCTACCCTACACCTACCCTACACCTACCCTACACCTACCCTACACCTACCCTACACCTACCCTACACCTACCCCACACCTACCCTACACCTACCCTACACCTACCCTACACCTACCCTACACCTACCCTACACCTGCCCTACACCTACCCTACACCTGCCCTACACCTACCCTACACCTACCCTACACCTACCCTACACCTACCCTAAACTTTGTTCCAAAAAACATAACCCTAATGTTTGCTTGTCGTCGCCAGGCACTGAGTTTCGCTTCACCCACTCAACCTTCGTTACGCTACGGAGGTCGCCGGCTCGTTTCGCTCGCCACCTCCCCCCTGCGCTGCACTCGGTCTCGTAGGTTCACTCCAATCGGGATCCCTACGCTGAATCCGTAAAAAAAACAAAAAAAAAAGATTCGCCAAAACGGGGGGGGAGGGGGGAGAAGGGTGGCAAGGGGGTCAGCTTTGAAAACCGGTTTGTTTGTGACTATAGCATTGCCCCTTTATATGAATCTGAAAAAAGAAATGTTCCAAGTCTCTCAACTTCCGAGATCCGCTTATAGGGGGGGAGAAGGGGGGCGAGGGGGTCAACTTTGAAAAATGGTTTTTACTTTTCCGAGCCTCCTCTAAACGAATCCGTAAAAAAAACACGAAAAAAAGATTTGCCAAAACGGGGGGGGAGGGGGAGAAGGGGGGCAAGGGGGTCAACTTTGAAAATGGTTTGTTTGTGACTAAAGCATTGCCCCTTTATATGAATCTGAAAAAAGAAATGTTCCAAGTCTCTCAACTTTCGAGATCCGCTTAAAGGGGGGGAGAAGGGGGGCGAGGGGGTCAACTTTGAAAATTGATCTTTACTTTTCCGAGCCTCCTCTAAACGAATCCGTAAAAAACAAAAAATACGGGTATCTTAGTTTCCGAGAAACGATAGAGGGGGGGAGGAGGGGGGGGGAAAAGGGGAGGTTTGGCACTTTTCCCATACTCACGGGAGTTACTTGTTTACGAATCTGTCAAAATATACCCACCTTCCCCTCCACCATCTGGGAGAACAATTATGTCAATGAGTCAGTCAGTCAGTGAGTGAGTGGTAATCCAGCTTTATATAATACTAGTATTTGCTTGGTGCGCGAGCTGCAAGCAGCTCGCGGTTTCTTCGTTTCTACCCTACACCTACCCTACTCCTACCCTACACCTACCCTACTCCTACCCTACACCTACCCTACACCTACCCTACACCTACGCTACACCTACCCTACACCTACCCTACACCTACCCTACACCTACCCTACACCTACCCTACACCTACCCTACACCTACCCTACACCTACCCTACACCTACCCTACACCTACCCTACACCTACCCTACACCTACCCTACACCTACCCTACACCTACCCTACACCTACCCTACACCTACCCTACACCTACCCTACACCTACCCTACACCTACCCTACACCTACCCTACACCTACCCTACACCTACCCTACACCTACCCTACACCTACCCTACACCTACCCTACACCTACCCTACACCTACCCTACACCTACCCTACACCTACCCTACACCTACCCTACACCTACCCTACACCTACCCTACACCTACCCTACACCTACCCTACACCTACCCTACACCTACCCTACACCTACCCTACACCTACCCTACACCTACCCTACACCTACCCTACACCTACCCTACACCTACCCTACACCTACCCTACACCTACCCTACACCTACCCTACACCTACCCTACACCTACCCTACACCTACCCTACACCTACCCTACACCTACCCTACACCTACCCTACACCTACCCTACACCTACCCTACACCTACCCTACACCTACCCTACACCTACCCTACACCTACCCTACACCTACCCTACACCTACCCTACACCTACCCTACACCTACCCTACACCTACCCTACACCTACCCTACACCTACCCTACACCTACCCTACACCTACCCTACACCTACCCTACACCTACCCTACACCTACCCTACAACTACCCTACACCTACCCTACACCTACCCTACACCTACCCTACACCTACCCTACACCTACCCTACACCTACCCTACACCTACCCTACACCTACCCTACACCTACCCTACACCTACCCTACACCTACCCTACACCTACCCTACACCTACCCTACACCTACCCTACACCTACCCTACACCTACCCTACACCTACCCTACACCTACCCTACACCTACCCTACACCTACCCTACACCTACCCTACACCTACCCTACACCTACCCTACACCTACCCTACACCTACCCTACACCTACCCTACACCTACCCTACACCTACCCTACACCTACCCTACACCTACCCTACACCTACCCTACACCTACCCTACACCTACCCTACACCTACCCTACACCTACCCTACACCTACCCTACACCTACCCTACACCTACCCTACACCTACCCTACACCTACCCTACACCTACCCTACACCTACCCTACACCTACCCTACACTTAGTTCCAAAAAACATAACCCTAATGTTTGATTGTCGTCGCCAGGCACTGAGTTTCGCTTCACCCACTCAACCTTCGTTACGCTACGGAGGTCGCCGGCTCGCTTCGCTCGCCACCTCCCCCCTGCGCTGCACTCGGTCTCGTAGGTTCGCTCCACTCGGGATCCCTACGCTGAATCCGTAAAAAAAACAAAACAAAAAGATTCGCCAAAACGGGGGGGGAGGGGGGAGAAGGGGGGCAAGGGGGTCAACTTTGAAAAATGGTTTGTTTGTGACTCAAGCATTGCCCCTTTATATGAATCTGAAAAAAGAAATGTTCCAAGTCTCTCAACTTCCGAGATCCGCTTAAAGGGGGGGGCGAAGGGGGGCGAGGGGGTCAACTTTGAAACACGATGTTTACTTTTCCGAGCCTCCTCTAAACGAATCCGTAAAAAAAACACGAAAAAAAGTTTCGCCAAAACGGGGGGGGGGAGGGGGAGACGGGGGGCAAGGGGGTCAACTTTGAAAATTGGTTTGTTTTTGACTATAGCATTGCCCCTTTATATGAATCTGAAAAAAGAAATGTTCCAAGTCTCTCAACTTTCGAGATCCGCTTAAAGGGGGGGAGAAGGGGGGCGAGGGGGTCAACTTTGAAAAATGGTTTTTACTTTTCCGAGCCTCCTCTAAACGAATCCGTAAAAAAAACATACTACGGGTACCTTAGTTTCCGAGATACGATAGAGGGGGGGAGGAGGGGGGAGGAAAAGGGGAGGTTTGGGACTTTTCCCATACTCACGGGAGTTACTTGTTTACGAATCTGTCAAAATATACCCACCTCCCCATCCACCATCTGGGAGAACAATTATGTCAGTGAGTCAGTGGTAATGCAGTTTTATATAATATAACTAGTATTTGCTTGGTGCGCGAGCTGCAAGCAGCTCGCGTGTTGTTGTCCCTACACCTACCCTACACCTACCCTACACCTACCCTACACCTACCCTACACCTACCCTACACCTACCCTACACCTACCCTACACCTACCCTACACCTACCCTACACCTACCCTACACCTACCCTACACCTACCCTACACCTACCCTACACCTACCCTACACCTACCCTACACCTACCCTACACCTACCCTACACCTACCCTACACCTACCCTACACCTACCCTACACCTACCCTACACCTACCCTACACCTACCCTAACCTACCCTACACCTACCCTACACCTACCCTACACCTACCCTACACCTACCCTACACCTACCCTACACCTACCCTACACCTACCCTACACCTACCCTACACCTACCCTACACCTACCCTACACCTAACCTACACCTACCCTACACCTACCCTACACCTACCCTACACCTACCCTACACCTACCCTACACCTACCCTACACCTACCCTACACCTACCCTACACCTACCCTACACGTACCCTACACCTACCCTACACCTACCCTACACCTACCCTACACCTACCCTACACCTACCCTACACCTACCCTACACCTACCCTACACCTACCCTACACCTACCCTACACCTACCCTACACCTACCCTACACCTACCCTACACTTATCCTACACCTACCCTACACCTACCCTACACCTACCCTACACCTACCCTACACCTACCCTACACCTACCCTACACCTACCCTACACCTACCCTAAACTTTGTTCAAAAAACCTAACCCTAATGTTTGCTTGTCGTCGCCAGGCACTGAGTTTCGCTTCACCCACTCAACCTTCGTTACGCTACGGAGGTCGCCGGCTCGCTTCGCTCGCCACCTCCCCCCTGCGCTGCACTCGGTCTCGTAGGTTCGCTCCACTCGGGATCCCTACGCTGAATCCGTAAAAAAAACTGTAAAAAAAAGATTCGCCAAAACGGGGGGGGGGGGGAGAAGGGGGGCAAGGGGGTCAACTTTGAAAAATGGTTTTTACTTTTCCGAGCCTCCTCTAAACGAATCCGTAAAAAAAACGAAAAAAAAAGATTCGCCAAAACGGGGGGGGAGGGGGGAGAAGGGGGGCAAGGGGGTCAACTATGAAAAATGGTTTGTTTGTGACTATAGCATTGCCCCTTTATATGAACCTGAAAAAAGAAATGTTCCAAATGTTCCAACTTTCGAGATCCGCTTAAAGGGGGGGAGAAGGGGGGCGAGGGGGTCAACTTTGAAAAATGGTTTTTACTTTGGCGAGCCTCCTCTAAACGAATCCGTAAAAAAAACATTCTACGGGTACCTTAGTTTCCGAGATACGATAGAGGGGGGGAGGAGGGGGGAGGAAAAGGGGAGGTTTGGGACTTTGCCCATACTCACGGGAGTTACTTGTTTACGAATCTGTCAAAATATACCCACCTCCCCATCCACCATCTGGGAGAACAATTATGTCAATGAGTGAGTCAGTGAGTCAGTGGTAATGCAGTTTTATATAGTATAATAACTAGTATTTGCTTGGTGCGCGAGCTGCAAGCAGCTCGCGTGTTGTTGTCCCTACACCTACCCTACACCTATCCTACACCTACCCTACACCTACGCAACACCTACCCTACACCTACCCTACACCTACCCTACACCTACCCTACACCTACCCTACACCTACCCTACACCTACCCTACACCTACCCTACACCTACCCTACACCTACCCTACACCTACCCTACACCTACCCTACACCTACCCTACACCTACCCTACACCTACCCTACACCTACCCTACACCTACCCTACACCTACCCTACACCTACCCTACACCTACCCTACACCTACCCTACACCTACCCTACACCTACCCTACACCTACCCTACACCTACCCTACACCTACCCTACACCTACCCTACACCTACCCTACACCTACCCTACACCTACCCTACACCTACCCTACACCTACCCTACACCTACCCTACACCTACCCTACACCTACCCTACACCTACCCTACACCTACCCTACACCTACCCTAAACTTTGTTCCAAAAAACATAACCCTAATGTTTGCTTGTCGTCGCCAGGTACTGAGTTTCGCTTCACCCACTCAACCTTCGTTACGCTACGGAGGTCGCCGGCTCGCTTCGCTCGCCACCTCCCCCCTGCGCTGCACTCGGTCTCGTAGGTTCGCTCCACTCGGGATCCCTACGCTGAATCCGTAAAAAAAACACGAAAAAAAGATTCGCCAAAACGGGGGGGGGGAGGGGGAGAAGGGGGGCAAGGGGGTCAACTTTGAAAAATGGTTTGTTTGTGACTAAAGCATTGCCCCTTGATATGAATCTGAAAAAAGAAATGTTCCAAGTCTCTCAACTTCCGAGATCCGCTTAAAGGGGGGGAGAAGGGGGGCGAGGGGGTCAACTTTGAAAAATGGTTTTTACTTTTCCGAGCCTCCTCTAAACGATTCCGTAAAAAAAACAAAAAAAAAAGATTAGCCAAAACGGGGGGGGAGGGGGGAGAAGGGGGGCAAGGGGGTCAACTTTGAAAAATGGTTCGTTTGTGACTATAGCATTGCCCCTTTCTATGAATCTGAAAAAATAAATGTTCCAAAGGTTCCAACTTTCGAGATCCGCTTAAAGGGGGGGAGAAGGGGGGCGAGGGGGTCATTTTTAAAAAATGGTTTTTACTTTTGCGAGCCTCCTCTAAACGAATCCGTAAAAAACAAAAAATACGGGTACCTTAGTTTCCGAGATACGATAGAGGGGGGGAGGAGGGGGGAGGAAAAGGGGAGGTTTGGGACTTTTCCCATACTCACGGGAGTTACTTGTTTACGAATCTGTCAAAATATACCCACCTCCCCATCCACCATCTGGGAGAACAATTATGTCAATCAGTCAGTGAGTCAGTGGTAATGCAGTTTTATATAATATAACTAGTATTTGCTTGGTGCGCGAGCTGCAAGCAGCTCGCGGTTTCGTCGTGTTTTTGAGAAGTATTCCTTAACCTACCCTACACCAACCCTACACCTATCCTACACCTACCCTACACCTACCCTACACCTACCCTACACCTACCCTACACCTACCCTACACCAACCCTACACCTACCCAACACCTACCCTACACCTACCCTACACCTACCCTACACCTACCCTACACCTACCCTACACCTACCCTACACCTACCCTACACCTACCCTACACCTACCCTACACCTACCCTACACCTACCCTACACCTACCCTACACCTACCCTAAACCTACCCTACACCTACCCTACACCTACCCTACACCTACCCTACACCTACCCTACACCTACCCTACACCTACCCTACACCTACACTAAACCTACCCTACACCTACCCTACACTTACCCTACACCTACCCTACACCTACCCTACACCTACCCTACACCTACCCTACACCTACCCTACACCTACCCTACACCTACCCTACACCTACCCTACACCTACCCTACACCTACCCTACACCTACCCTACACCTACCCTACACCTACCCTACACCTACCCTACACCTACCCTACACCTACCTACACCTACCCTACACCTACCCTACACCTACCCTACACCTACCCTACACCTACCCTACACCTACCCTACACCTACCCTACACCTACCCTACACCTACCCTACACCTACCCTACACCTACCCTACACCTACCCTACACCTACCCTACACCTACCCTACACCTACCCTACACCTACCCTACACCTACCCTACACCTACCCTACACCTACCCTACACCTACCCTACACCTACCCTACACCTACCCTACACCTACCCTACACCTACCCTACACCTACCCTACACCTACCCTACACCTACCCTACACCTACCCTACACCTACCCTACACCTACCCTACACCTACCCTACACCTACCCTACACCTACCCTACACCTACCCTACACCTACCCTACACCTACCCTACACCTACCCTACACCTACCCTACACCTACCTACACCTACCTACACCTACCCTACACCTACCCTACACCTACCCTACACCTACCCTACACCTACCCTACACCTACCCTACACCTACCCTACACCTACCCTACACCTACCCTACACCTACCCTACACCTACCCTACACCTACCCTACACCTACCCTACACCTACCCTACACCTACCCTACACCTACCCTACACCTACCCTACACCTACCCTACACCTACCCTACACCTACCCTACACCTACCCTACACCTACCCTACACCTACCCTACACCTACCCTACACCTACCCTACACCTACCCTACACCTACCCTACACCTACCCTACACCTACCCTACACCTACCCTACACCTACCCTACACCTACCCTACACCTACCCTACACCTACCCTACACCTACCCTACACCTACCCTACACCTACCCTACACCTACCCTACACCTACCCTACACCTACCCTACACCTACCCTACACCTACCCTACACCTACCCTACACCTACCCTACACCTACCCTACACCTACCCTACACCTACCCTACACCTACCCTACACCTACCCTACACCTACCCTACACCTACCCTACACCTACCCTACACCTACCCTACACCTACCCTACACCTACCCTACACCTACCCTACACCTACCCTACACCTACCCTACACCTACCCTACACCTACCCTACACCTACCCTACACCTACCCTACACCTACCCTACACCTACCCTACACCTACCCTACACCTACCCTACACCTACCCTACACCTACCCTACACCTACCATACGCCTACCCTACACCTACCATACGCCTACCCTACACCTACCATACGCCTACCCTACACCTACCCTACACCTACCCTACACCTACCCTACACCTACCCTACACCTACCCTACACCTACCCTACACCTACCCTACACCTACCCTACACTTTGTTCCAAAAAACATAACCCTAATGTTTGCTTGTCGTCGCCAGGCACTGAGTTTCGCTTCACCCACTCAACCTTCGTTACGCTACGGAAGTCGCCGGCTCGCTTCGCTCGCCACCTCCCCCCTGCGCTGCACTCGGTCTCGTAGGTTCGCTCCACTCGGGATCCCTACGCTGAATCCGTAAAAAAAACAAAAAAAAGATTTGCCAAAACGGGGGGGTGGAGAAGGGGGGCAAGGGGGTCAACTTTGAAAAATTATTCCGACTAAAGCATTGCCCCTTTATATGATTCTGAAAAAAGAAATGGTCCAAGTCTCTCAACTTCCGAGATCCGTTTAAAGGGGGGGAGAAGGGGGGCGAGAGGGTCAACTTTGAAAAATGGTTTTTACTTTTCCAAGCCTCCTCTAAACGAATCCATAAAAAAAACAAAAACAAAAGATTCGCCAAAACGGGGGGGGAGGGGGGAGAAGGGGGGCAAGGGGGTCAACTTTGAAAAATGGTTTGTTTGTGACTATAGCATTGCCCCTTTATATGAATCTGAAAAAAGAAATGTTCCAAATGTTCCAACTTTTGAGATCCGCTTAAAGGGGGGGAGAAGGGGGGCGAGGGGGTCAACTTTGAAAATGGTTTTTACTTTTGCGAGCCTCCTCTAAACGAATCCGTAAAAAAACAGAATACCGGTACCTTAGTTTCCGAGATACGATAGAGGGGGGGAGGAGGGGGGAGGAAAAGGGGAGGTTTGGGACTTTTCCCATACTCGCGAGAGTAACTTGTTTACGAATCTGTCAAAATATACCCACCTCCCCCTTCACCATCTGGGAGAACAATTATGTCAATCAGTCAGTGAGTGGTAATCCAGCTTTATATAATATAACTAGTATTTGCTTGGTGCGCGAGCTGAGCTGCAAGCAGCTCGCGTGTTGTTGTCCCTACACCTACCCTACACCTACCCTACACCTACCCTACACCTACCCTACACCTACCCTACACCTACCCTACACCTACCCTACCCTACACCTACCCTACACCTACCCTACACCTACCCTACACCTACCCTACACCTACCCTACACCTACCCTACACCTACCCTACACCTACCCTACACCTACCCTACACCTACCCTACACCTACCCTACACCTACCCTACACCTACCCTACACCTACCCTACACCTACCCTACACCTACCCTACACCTACCCTACACCTACCCTACACCTACCCTACACCTACCCTACACCTACCCTACACCTACCCTACACCTACCCTACACCTACCCTACACCTACCCTACACCTACCCTACACCTACCCTACACTTTGTTCCAAAAAACATAACCCTAATGTTTGCATTCGTCGCCAGGCACTGAGTTTCGCTTCACCCACTCAACCTTTGTTACGCTACGGAGGTCGCCGGCTCGCTTCGCTCGCCACCTCCCCCCTGCGCTGCACTCGGTCTCGTAGGTTCGCTCCACTCGAGATCCCTACGCTGAATCCGTAAAAAAAAAACAAAAAAAGATCCGCCAAAACGGGGGGGAGGAGGGGGGAGACGGGGGGCAAGGGGGTCAACTTTGAAAAATGATTTGTTTGTGACTATAGCATTGCCCTTTATATGAATCTGAAAAAAAAAATGTTCCAAGTCTCTCAACTTCCGAGATCCGCTTAAAGGGGGGGAGAAGGGGGGCGAGGGGGTCAACTTTGAAAAATGGTTTTTACTTTCCCGAGCCTCCTCTAAACGAATCCGTAAAAAAAACTGAAAAAAAAAGATTAGCCAAAACGGGGGGGGGAGGGGGGAGAAGGGGGGCAAGGGGGTCAACTTTGAAAAATGGTTTGTTTGTGACTATAGCATTGCCCCTTTATATGAATCTGAAAAAAGAAATGTTCCAAGTCTCTCAACTTCCGAGATCCGCTTAAAGGGGGGGAGAAGGGGGGCGAGGGGGTCAAATTTGAAAAATGGTTTTTACTTTTCCGAGCCTCCTCTAAACGAATCCGTAAAAAAAACATACTACGGGTACCTTAGTTTCCGAGATACGATAGAGGGGGGAGGAGGGGGGAGGAAAAGGGGAGGTTTGGGACTTTTCCCATACTCACGGGAGTTACTTGTTTACGAATCTGTCAAAATATACCCACCTCCCCATCCACCATCTGGGAGAACAATTATGTCAATGAGTGAGTCAGTGAGTCAGTGAGTCAGTGGTAATGCAGTTTTATATAGTATAATAATAACTAGTATTTGCTTGGTGCGCGAGCTGCAAGCAGCTCGCGGCTTTGTCGTGTTTTTGAGAAGTATTCCTTAACCTACCCTACACCTACCCTACACCTACCCTACACCTACCCTACACCTACCCTACACCTACTCTACACCCTACCCTACCTACACCTACCCTACACCTACCCTACACCTACCCTACACCTACCCTACACCTACCCTACACCTACCCTACACCTACCCTTCACCTACCCTACACCTACCCTACACCTACCCTACACCTACCCTACACCTACCCTACACCTACCCTACACCTACCCTACACCTACCCTACACCTACCTACACCTACCCTACACCTACCCTACACCTACCCTACACCTACCCTACACCTACCCTACACCTACCCTACACCTACCCTACACCTACCCTACACCTACCCTACACCTACCCTACACCTACCCTACACCTACCCTACACCTACCCTACACCTACCCTACACCTACCCTACACCTACCCTACACCTACCCTACACCTACCCTACACCTACCCTACACCTACCCTACACCTACCCTACACCTACCCTACACCTACCCTACACCTACCCTACACCTACCCTACACCTACCCTACACCTACCCTACACCTACCCTACACCTACCCTACACCTACCCTACACCTACCCTACACCTACCCTACACCTACCCTACACCTACCCTACACCTACCCTACACCTACCCTACACCTACCCTACACCTACCCTACACCTACCCTACACCTACCCTACACCTACCCTACACCTACCCTACACCTACCCTACACCTACCCTACACCTACCCTACACCTACCCTACACCTACCCTACACCTACCCTACACCTACCCTACACCTACCCTACACCTACCCTACCCCTACCCTACACCTACCCTACACCTACCCTACACCTACCCTACACCTACCCTACACCTACCCTACACCTACCCTACACCTACTCTACACCTACCCTACACCTACCCTACACCTACCCTACACCTACCCTACACCTACCCTACACCTACCCTACACCTACCCTACACCTACCCTACACCTACCCTACACCTACCCTACACCTACCCTACACCTACCCTACACCTACCCTACACCTACCCTACACCTACCCTACACCTACCCTACACCTACCCTACACCTACCCTACACCTACCCTACACCTACCCTACACCTACCCTACACCTACCCTACACCTACCCTACACCTACCCTACACCTACCCTACACCTACCCTACACCTACCCTACACCTACCCTACACCTACCCTACACCTACCCTACACCTACCCTACACCTACCCTACACCTACCCTACACCTACCCTACACCTACCCTACACCTACCCTACACCTACCCTACACCTACCCTACACCTACCCTACACCTACCCTACACCTACCCTACACCTACCCTACACCTACCCTACACCTACCCTACACCTACCCTACACCTACCCTACACCTACCCTACACCTACCCTACACCTACCCTACACCTACCCTACACCTACCCTACACCTACCCTACACCTACCCTACACCTACCCTACACCTACCCTACACCTACCCTACACCTACCCTACACCTACCCTACACCTACCCTACACCTACCCTACACCTACCCTACACCTACCCTACACCTACCCTACACCTACCCTACACCTACCCTACACCTACCCTACACCTACCCTACACCTACCCTACACCTACCCTACACCTACCCTACACCTACCCTACACCTACCCTACACCTACCCTACACCTACCCTACACCTACCCTACACCTACCCTACACCTACCCTACACCTACCCTACACCTACCCTACACCTACCCTACACCTACCCTACACCTACCCTACACCTACCCTACACCTACCCTACACCTACCCTACACCTACCCTACACCTACCCTACACCTACCCTACACCTACCCTACACCTACCCTACACCTACCCTACACTTTGTTCCAAAAAACATAACGCTAATGTTTGCTTGTCGTCGCCAGGCACTGAGTTTCGCTTCACCCACTCAACCTTCGTTACGCTACGGAGGTCGCCGGCTCGCTTCGCTCGCCACCTCCCCCCTGCGCTGCACTCGGTCTCGTAGGTTCGCTCCACTCGGGATCCCTACGCTGAATCCGTAAAAAAAACAAAAAAAAAAAGATTCGCCAACACGGGGGGGGGAGGGGGGAGAAGGGGGCAAGGGGGTCAACTTTGAAAACTGGTTCGTTTGGGACTATAGCATTGCCCCTTTATATGAATCTGAAAAAAGAAATGTTCCAAGTCTCTCAACTTCCGAGATCCGCTTAAAGGGGGGGAGGAAGGGGGGCGAGGGGGTCAACTTTGAAAAATGGTTTTTACTTTTCCGAGCCTCCTCTAAACGAATCCGTAAAAAAAACACGAAAAGAAGGTTCGGCAAAACGGGGGGGGGGGAGGGGGCAAAGGGGGGCAAGGGGGTCAACTTTGAAAAATGGTTTGTTTGTGACTATAGCATTGCCCCTTTAAAAGAATCTGAAAAAAGAAATGTTCCAAGTCTCTCAACTTCCGAGATACGCTTAAAGGGGGGGAAAAGGGGGGCGAGGGGGTCAACTTTGAAAAATGGTCTTTACTTTTCCGAGCCTCCTCTAAACGAATCCGTAAAAAACAAAAAATACGGGTATCTTAGTTTCCGAGAAACGATAGAGGGGGGGAGGAGGGGGGGGGAAAAGGGGAGGTTTGGCACTTTTCCCATACTCACGGGAGTTACTTGTTTACGAATCTGTCAAAATATACCCACCTCCCCATTCACCATCTGGGAGAACAATTATGTCAATGAGTCAGTCAGTCAGTCAGTCAGTGAGTGGTAATGCAGTTTTATATATTATAACTAGTATTTGCTTGGTGCGCGAGCTGCAAGCAGCTCGCGTGTTGTTGTCCCTACACCTACCCTACACCTAACCTACACCTACCCTACAACTAACCTACACCTACCCTAAACCTACCCTACACCTACCCTACACCTACCCTACACCTACCCTATACCTACCCTACACCTACCCTAAACCTACCCTAAACCTACCCTACACCTACCCTAAACCTACCCTACACCTACGCTACACCTACCCTACACCTACCCTACACCTACCCTACACCTACCCTACACCTACCCTACACCTACCCTACACCTACCCTACACCTACCCTACACCTACCCTACACCTACCCTACACCTACCCTACACCTACCCTACACCTACCCTACACCTACCCTACACCTACACTAAACTTTGTTCCAAAAAACATAACCCTAATGTTTGCTTGTCGTCCGCAGGCACTGAGTTTCGCTTCACCCACTCAACCTTCGTTACGCTACGGAGGTCTCGTAGGTTCGCTCCACTCGGGATCCCTAAGCTGAATCCGTAAAAAAAACAAAAAAAGATTCGCCAAAACGGGGGGGGGGAGATGGGGGGCAAGGGGGTCAACTTTGAAAAATGGTTTGTTTGTGACTATAGCATTGCCCCTTTATATGAATCTGAAAAAAGAAATGTTCCAAGTCTCTCAACTTCCGAGATCCGCTTAAAGGGGGGGAGAAGGGGGGCGAGGGGGTAAACTTTGAAAATTGGTTTTTACTTTTCCGAGCCTCCTCTAAACGAATCCGTAAAAAACCAAAAAAAAAAGATTAGCCAAAACGGGGGGGAGGGGGGCGAAGGGGGGCAAGGGGGTCAACTTTGAAAACTGGTTCGTTTGTGACTGTAGCATTGCCCCTTTATATGAATCTGAAAAAAGAAATGTTCCAAGTCTCTCAACTTCCGAGATACGCTTAAAGGGGGGGAGAAGGGGGGCGAGGGGGTCAACTTTGAAAAATGGTTTTTACTTTTGCGAGCCTCCTCTAAACGAATCCGTAAAAAAAACATTCTACGGGTACCTTAGTTTCCGAGATACGATAGAGGGGGGGAGGAGGGGGGAGGAAAAGGGGAGGTTTGGGACTTTTCCCATACTCACGGGAGTTACTTGTTTACGAATCTGTCAAAATATACCCACCTCCCCATCCACCATCTGGGAGAACAATTATGTCAATGAGTGAGTCAGTCAGTCAGTGAGTGGTAATGCAGTTTTATATAGTATAACTAGTATTCGCTTGGTGCGCGAGCTGCAAGCAGCTCGCGTGTTGTTGTCCCTACACCTACCCTACACCTACCCTACTCCTACCCTACTCCTACCCTACACCTACCCTTCACCTACCCTACACCTATCCTACACCTACCCTACACCTACCCTACACCTACCCTTCACCTACCCTACACCTACCCTACACCTACCCTACACCTACCCTACACCTACCCTACACCTACCCTACACCTACCCTACACCTACCCTACACCTACCCTACACCTACCCTACACCTACCCTACACCTACCCTACACCTACCCTACACCTACCCTACACCTACCCTACACCTACCCTACACCTACCCTACACCTACCCTACACCTACCCTACACCTACCCTACACCTACCCTACACCTACCCTACACCTACACTACACCTACCCTACACCTACCCTACACCTACCCTACACCTACCCTACACCTACCCTACACCTACCCTACACCTACCCTACACCTACCCTACACCTACCCTACACCTACCCTACACCTACCCTACACCTACCCTACACCTACCCTACACCTACCCTACACCTACCCTACACCTACCCTACACTTTGTTCCAAAAAACATAACCCTAATGTTAGCTTGTCGTCGCCAGGCACTGAGTTTCGCTTCACCCACTCAACCTTCGTT